>OY728141.1:1665157266-1670157266 GCA_963277665.1 Viscum album
TACCTTTGATTTCATAATGGGGTGTTTTACCTAATAACGACATAAAATGAGAGGGTGTTGGGTGTTCATATCTCACGCCCATAGGCTGGTGTTTAGTTAATATCCTAAAAATGAGGGATTTTGATTTCCTCAATGGGGTTGGACTCTAATCCACCCTATAAGATAGAGAATCTCTCTCTCCCTTCCACCTTCATGATTCAAGTAATATTCTTCATTGAATCTTTAATAGATCACAATAAAATCACAACAAACATGATCAATGATAAACGAATCGAATGTGGTAAGATTCTTTTAGTTTCTACACCCTCTTTTTTATTATAAAATATTTTTCATGTTCTTTTCTGATCTTTTCATTATGTTGATTATAAATAATTATTGGACAAATTAACCGGACCTTCCATCAATGAATGGATATCTTTTTCTTTCTTTTTCTTTATCCATTTTTCATATATTTGTCCAATAACTTTAGGGTACCTCAAATCATTGACAGATTGTTGAGAAGATCTTAGTTCAGTGAAGTCTCGATTCAATGGTTACAGTTTTACATTCTTTGTGATTTTTGGATAACTAGAGGTCGATCAGTGGTCCACAGAAGGGACCACTTGGGAGGCACCATGTAGAACACCCTTTTTGCAGGGGGGTTGTGAGGTGCGACTGAGATGACAACCACTAATGAAAAATGGGGTCAGTTGTTAGGTGTATTGAAATGGTGATAGTGACCGGCCTGTGGGATAGTCTGAGGTTGCAAGGTGGGATGGTCCAAAAGTCCTAAGCCTAGGTGATATGTGATTAGCCCTACTGATGTGGGTCAAACATGTGTTGCATCACAGGTCGGATAGAGAGGGATATAGCTATGGTCGACCATGAATCCATGGAAGCTATAGCTTCTTTGAGGCCAAAGGCCATGATTAGTGTAGATGATCGAACATAGTAATTGACCATTTAGGCTAGTTGGAATGGCCAGTAGTCCAACCATAGTGATTGTTATATTGGAAACCATATTGCAGATAGTTGACCATAGCGGTTAACTGCTACTGTAGGTGGACCGACCACAGTGGCCGATCCACAGTCGTTCCTCCAAGGTTCCTGAAGAATCCTCATGTGGTGCATGAAATGGTTATATATTTTAAATGGGGAATCCAATTGATGTTACATCTATAGTGGCATGATCATCTATTCATGATTTACCTCTTGACATTAATTTGGTAATTTAATGTTTAGGTTTGAGACACGGACCCCATGATTTCCCTTTCGGGCTTTTCATGGTTAAAAGCTCTATTTTCACCTGTTATCAATTTTGAGAAAGTAAACATCATATCCTACATGTTTTCACTTGTAGAATGCAATGGTTACTACAGATGTAGGTTTCAGGATATGATTTGAGGTGTTACAAGCATAACTCTCCTTCCGGTGGTGTTCAACATCAGTAGTGGTTGGGCGATGATATCAGAGACATCTGAGTGGAACCCCAAGATAAAATAGGGAATAGGTCCTCAATGAAACCATTTTAGAACCACCCATAACCGTATCCACTAGTCTTATAAAGTTATTTCTAAGTGGAATCCCCTTCCAAGTAAGGCAAAAGTCGTCAATGGCTGATATTGGAACCCCCTTGGGTTACCAAGGTGTGGGTCCTCTATAACATATTAGAGTGGAATCCCCTGAAACACTATGGTGAGGCTCATATACTTTGAGATTCACCATCCAAATATAGAAATGTGACAAGATATACATTGATGTTACTTTAGAATCAATAAAATTGGGGTCATTTCCCCACTGAGACGTGTCATTGTGATCGACCTAAAACTGGGCAGGCAAGTCAGATCTGCCCAAAGTGGATAGTATCAAGGTGTGGTGATTGATTTCCTTTGACATTCATTTTCATCGAATACATGAGGGGTGATGTTAATCATTGGTTGTTACTTTTAGAACTATTGGAAACTATTCATCTTAAGATGATCTATGAGATGGATATCCTCTTACTCCCTTGATTGTGTTTCTTTTATTGAGAATATATATATTTATATCCTAGTTTAGTACCCCCTTATTGGTTATTGTTTACTCTCCATATAGAAGAGGAGACGATGTGTGGGGTATTCCATGTGATTTCTATTTATAACATCTCTTGGTTGGAAGAGTATAATCTCTTATAATAGGTAGCGAATAATTGACAAGAAGTTCATCTTCTCACCATTTATAACTCCTTGTGTTTGGATGAATATAATTCACTCCCTTATTGGGTTTAGATACACTCTTTCAATATACTTTGTTATATATACTACATTCCTTTTCTATTGTCTCTATTAATATTCCCCCATTCAGATTTTAGGGTGTCATACTTGGTATGTTTATACTCAACCATGTATAGGCTTTTCCCGTATGTATCGTTCTGTGTGAAGACGACACATAGGTTTCAACATGAATTTAGAGGAACTTTTGTATGTGGGTTCTTGGACTGCCTATGGTGGGCATAGATTGGGATCTTGGAGTGGTGCTCTATCATCTATTTTACCTATCACATTTCAATTATTTTGGGACATTGATCTCGTAGGGTGTGTATTTTTTTCCCTTTTTCTTTTCTTTTTACATTAATGTACATGTATTGTTTAGTTTTCCAGGGATGTCTGGATAACTTATAGTAGTTTTTTATGTTTTACATCTTTCCCTCTACAATTTTACATTGATCTGGATAGGTTCATGTGTACAAATACATAGGAAATGGCCTCACTGAGTTTGTTGTCCCTTTGGCACTTGTCGCCGCCCATGGCCTAAAGGGTGGCCTTAGGGTAGTTGTGGATCAATCCCTCACATGGGTTGAGTCGTGACATTTAATTCCTCATGGATGTGATTTTTAATATTATGATATGACTACACCATGAATGTGTTGTGGACTGATGGAAAGGGATCTATTAAGTAAGGCAGAAAAGCACACTCCCTTACATTGGGTGTTGTATAATGCTATATCAAACCATTGATACTTTGTAAGAAATTGGTTTAAGGCACCACACACACTATAATTAGTTCTAACAAAATCGTTAACTAACCATCCAGAATGTCTTGCCTGATGTTTGGAACTCTATTTGTAAGTAGTAAATGTGCGATATTTCATGAGATAATTGGCTTGTTAAAAATAGTTATGGATGTCTGAGTCACATCCGGTCTAGTCGACACCTAGTATTCCATGTATATAGCCACTTATTTTTTCATGTGATTAGTTCATATAGGGGGATGCACTATATAACTATATGATATATATCTATTATTACTATATGAATATGGTGACTATTCAGACTCTCATTCTATAAATGAACAAAAAAGGTAGATTTTATCTGGTGTCCTGTTGGAACCCGAGAAAAAAGGTATTATTTATTTGTTTTAGCACAGCATATCATTATTATTCTTGTACATTCACGGTTATTTGTTTTATATTCACATTATTTATTTAGTCATAGAGACTGGGGGTGTTATCATACTAGTAGTTACATCTCACACCTTTCCTCAGCTGCTATTGCACTAGGGTACCAGAGTAGTCATTATGTTCATAATACCATGGATTCCTTCTTGTGATGTTTTTCTTGTACCTCGGAGTAAGGAGAACAATACTGAGGTGGAGCTCAAGATTCTCAGTGGGACTTCCCTTGAGGCTTCTAACTGTTTTCTTTATCAATGTATTTGAATTTATCTTGTATCATGTTGCGTTTGAATTAATTTTTACTATGTATGATCACTTGGACATGCATTAATATTTTTTATATTAGAATTGGACATTATAAATAATCAATTGTCATTATTGTTATTCAGTTTCTCTCTCTTTCATTTATATACTTCTTTTATTGTGGATTCTCATTTAGTTTATTGATATGATACTATAAAATGAAGTTATATTCTCCCCACTATCACCTCTTTATACCCTCACTGTTAGTCGACAACCTATTGTGTATGAGTAGGTTCTCTTGAGGCCATTTGACCCATTAGTTTAGCAAAAATCTTAGTGGTCGCTCGGGTTGGGACGTTACAATTGTGTAGAAAAATTTTACTACAGTTACTATTCATATTGAACAAAAATAAAAGGGGAAAATTTAACAAAATTGAAACTCTAATTGTAGACATTTAATTTATTTTATATAATTCAATACCTCTAAATAGATGAAATTAATTTTAAATTAAGTGACTTTTTTTAATGAAACCCCCTTTTTAGAATTATACATTTTTAAACAGAAAATTAGAATCATTACTATAAAATGCATAATAATAAAAATTTAATGAATTTTCATACATTTTATTTAATATACAATATATAAATTTAGTTATTACCACTCATGAATAAAGATATATTAAATTTATTTGAATAAAAATTCATTCTAAACATAAATTTTTAATTAACTTTTTTATTTGCAAATGATTTTTATTTTATTTTATAATTAGTTGATAATTAATGAATTCATTTGAGTGAATAGTAAATTCTTATAGTTTAGTTAGTCATGTTCATACCATCAAAAAATATTTGTGATAATAATATTTTAATAGTATATCTCGGTAATTCTTTATATTATGTGGAATTTTAGTAATCCTATTGAAGAAATTTAATTTATTTGAAAAATAAACATTTTTTAAAAATATCAGGGTGTTACACATCAGATAAAGTGGGCAATAAAATCCAATTTTCCAGAAAGTATTATTTTTCATATGTCACACACCATGAAAAAAATGTAGTGTTTCCCTATTAACCCATAAAATCCACATGGTGCCTGACTCCTAACATCATTATATCTCTCAAGGTGTGCTTGAATACAACTCTTCCATAACCCACTCCTTCCAAAATCACCCCTCCTTATCATGTAATAATGTAAGAGATGAAAGAAACCATGAGTACTAGGTCTAGTAGGTTTCAGGTTGGAGAATAGTACACATGGTATAAAACCCCACATATATGAGCTTTTCCCTCTATATAATATAGAATCTGAAGACAGGATTTCCATAATCGAGCTACTTTATAATGTTATATGAAATAAAGGGAACCCAAATTATTGCACAATGAATTTATAAACTAAATAAATAAAATGTTCCAGAAATAAATACCCATAAGAAATTCTAAATGTAGATAAACTTATAAAACTTTGATTTTTGGGCAAGCGAAGTCCAGTACAGTCCCCATCATCCTTCTAGAAACCAAAAAAAAATTATATACATGGGGTGATAATAACATGTATACATGGTTTGATTATACCTAAGGACTCTTGTGAAAATGTGATAAGAACATAATATTTCCCTTGTGAAAAACCATCTAAACAAAATTGTATATATCAATTCAACTAGTTTCCAACCTCACCAAGTCTAACAAGAAAAATAACCCATCTATGTAAAGAAACATAATTCAAGCATATCAATAAAAATGGTACCACAAAACACATCCAAATAGATATTTTCTATCACACAAGAACAATATATGTCCTGATTCTCCCATCTCTCCTATATAATCAGGTATTAATACTCCATGGAAACTACATCATTCTAAGAACCATGCTTGTAACCTTCTATCACATCACATCTCTCTCGAAGAAACATGGTCCTTCACAAAAAATCACACAAAATATTACTAGTACATAAAATATATACCACAACTATATATATAGTATTGTAGGGTATCATAAAAATGATGTACATAAACCTCCTTCACTCATCCCACCATGCACAAGACATGCCATGAATCACATCATCATCTCATCAAACATCACAACTGGTGAAATTTTTTATTCTTTCCATCATTGCATGTGAATATAAAAATTCCTATAATTGAGATCATTGATGATTGGGTAGCCAAAAATCTATCCTCTCCATATTTATGTTGTGAAAAACACCCCCAAAAACATTTGGTTTTTGAGACATATTGCTTTACATGGGTATGGTGTGAATTAAAATCACAATGATAATACCATAAATAATTGTTACCCAAAATCCCATCATATTTGATCATAAAACAAAAACCATGTATCTACCACAACCTCCACATCACCACTACCATTTTTCAATATCACATCCATAACTAACACATCACACCATTCACCAACCACACACATGCCATAAACAACCAACCTCATTCAATCTGTCTATCATGTTATGAAAATTCTTGAATTTAGCGAAGATAAAAAAAATCATTTATCTAGCCTATAAATTTTATATTTAACAATGAACACTTATTCCTCACATTCCATATAAATTTATCTATTTTTTAATAATTCATACCCTTTTTTCAATAAATTGTATTATCTATTCCATTTTCATCACTAAAATTTAATTACACTACTTCTATAAAACAAGATAAAAACATAAAAACAGAAAACCCCATCTTATCATTCCAAATTAGAAACACACCACAACCACATCGCATCACAACCACCACATATCAATCCACTTGAAATCCTATGAAATATAGTTGTTGAGTCACTACCCAATACATACTTCATCGCAATAGATCCCCACCATCACCACATAACATCCCAAAACCCACAAGGAAATATAGAAACCACAAACAAACTATGAAACAGAAAATGAATCCCACATTTTTAAAAACTCAAATTCATTTGCTTTCATTAATTTATGTTCATGGGTATTTCCACATAGACCAAGATTTTACAATGTCATGAAATTGAAGTTCTTGATATAAATTCTTATCTAACAACATTAAAGGTGATTTTAAGCAATTATAACATAAGTGTTCTACAATTATATCAACTATAAAAAAAACAGTGACCCTGAGGGTTGTGGTTTTATTCAAATTCATCCATTCTATATAATCATTTTAACAATATAAAAAACAAGTAAAAGAATCAAATAACTCCATTTTTAAAAAAAATATTAATTTTCTTCATGTGATTATCAAATTCATTATCATTGATATTCTTTTGATTTTATAAATTATCATAATATTTCATTACAAGAATAAAATATCTATATGGATTTGAAAATATTTTATAGGGGAAAATGTAATTAAATAATGATGAAATCATATAAAATACAAGAAAAACACCCCATTCACAAAAATTTCATTATGTAAGATTAATTATTTTCATTAGTCTGACACATTCCATCCACATAAAACAAATTAATTTAATTCCATTATCACATGTATAAAGAAAATAAAAATATCACTCAAATACCCTACATGGAAGAATGAAAATTCACATGATTCACTACACCCAGATGGGGGATTCACTCATATAAATGAATCACTACATGAAGATGATAAATAAATAATAGTAGGGATCAACATCTCTATGGAAAATTCATTGGAACATACTATAACAAGAGAAATAAAGTATGAAGGTATGATGAAAAGGTCATCATTATACAATTATATGAAAAAATAATTATTTTTGATCCCATATATGATTGTATTTAACAATTAATGCATTAAATTCCACATGAATGGACTCATTAACAACCATGTTAATCAAGAAAAATCTAGGATATATTATCATTGTTGAATTTTTATTCAAAAACCCGTGAATGTATCTATGTATCTAAATAATACATGTATCTATTTGTACCCATCCAAAAAAAATACATATCCAATTGATCAGTGTATTTATTTTTAGTGAGGTAGGCATTTAGAAATATCAAATTAATCCACATTGTTGATTCATGTTTCCGATTAGGCGACATAGTTGATTCACATGGATTGTGGATTTTATGATGTAGGAAATCCAAGTAGATAATTGCATGAATTGAATAATTCGTGTAGTTGATTTAGCCACACAACTGTTTCACATTGTTATATCCTAATGTAGAAAATTTTCATGACTAATTTATCTACATAACCATTTCACATAATTGAATGAACATGGTGGATTACTTCATGTTAGGATAAGACATTATCCTCAATTAATCAAGTGGGGTCAAATATTTCATTGATAATATTTCATTTTTAATTAAAATAACAAACAATAATTAATGAATATGTTCAATTATTACATTAAAAATTAAAAGATGTTCAAAAAAAATTAGAATCATTTTAAATTATTTTAAATAAATTTTTAAATAAATTTTTCTTTTATTTAAATTATTTCCATAACATGTAAACAAAATTTAAAACTAATATATAAATTAAAAAATATTTTTAAATCAACATCTATATTTTTGGAAACCACACACCAACACCTGAACACAGAAAAATGATAATGGAAGGATATGGTATAATCCATACCTTTACAAAAATACATGGATCAATCCTTAAGGGGAATCCAACAATAATTATAGTGATTTAAAAAAAATAAGAATATTTTTGGATCTGGGCTATAAATTCAAAAATTTGTCCTACCACTGGATGTAAAATGAAAATGATTCAACTAAATCTAATCCCTACAAAATCGCACATCGATTAAATATTATACGAGCTATGTGGGGCACCTCCCTCTTATATATCCCTACCTCCACTCTCAGTCATATGAGACCAATAGTGGGGTATCTATGTAAACTATAATCCTAGAGGAATAAAAAGGTGAAAAAGAAAATAATAGAATGAAAAATAAAAAGGAAAACAATGATCATCCTGAACAATAGTGCCATAAAATAGTTTATAGCTAAAATTTGAGAAACCCCACATTCCATTAAAAACCAATGTGTTGGGAACTAAATATTAATATATGAAAATAAGATGTCACCATTTGAACAATTTCACATAATTAATATTTTATTAATATAATATTTAGTTTACCTACAGAATTCAAACAACTCATAATTACACGATGAAACTATCATATGGTAAACACACTATTCTCATATCAAATGAGTAGTTATAAAAATTATCTAATATGATTTGATAGGATAAATTAATCTTTTCTAATTGAAAATGAAATTTTTATAGAATTACAATTTACCATAATTTTTTCAACCAGTATTAATGTTGGTCATTAAAAAACCCCACCATATATTCTTCTCTCCCCAATGAAGCCATTTTGGTCTACATGACACCATTATTTTACTCCAATAATTAAGATAATTAATTTTACCTCAACCATATAATGACTTGTCTCACAATTCCCTACAACACTCAATATATGAGATAAATTCAACCAAGACTGATCTACTACCCCACCATAAGAGTATCCTTATTCTAACTATTACATTAACATGTAAAACTCTATGAAATATTCTATATTAATTACCCAAGTCAAGGAATATATGTTGATACCTGATAACACAGAGCCCCATTAATAAAAACTATAACCACCACTCTCCAAGAACACATAAAACAAAGACCAAATCCACTAATGTCCTATAATACACCTCCATCTTAAATATTCCTTTAGAAAAATCCTCAAGCACTTAAATATTTAGGAAAATTATCTAAAATCCAATTGGCCTTCCTCATTACACAATTTAAAACGATAGACCCATGTCTGATCCATTCATTCAAACCACAAACAGATCAATATTTCCTAGAACCAAAATGCACATGACTTCATGTGACAATGATTTGATACTAAAATCAATTGCAATCAGTACTCTTATCCTATTGGTTGAGTAACTCTCAAAGATACTCTCACAATCCTTAATTATCTTAATAAAAAAGAAATAATGAACCTATGATAGTTTTCCTAGAATCACTGACCATGTTCCCTGACCAAATCAGTTCCAACAAGATGAAAACCCTAAATACACCGCTTCAAAATTTAGGAATCTCCCTCATGCCAAAACTTACCATAAGACCACCCTCCACATATGATTTGATATAAAGCATTGTTCATCCACTCATTCCCTCACTACACAACCCACGGTGTAAATAAAATGAATAGGGCATGGTAGACCATAAAACCATCCCTATAAAGCCATGATCACTCCATACAGTCACATCTCAAGAATAAGAAATCCCCAATTTACCATTAATAACCAATTAATTCCTTGTTATAGAAGACCCTATTGGGAACCCGAAAATTCAGATTAACCCTAAAAACCAATTATCTTGATTATAGTAGGCACACAAGGCCCAACTACATAACCCTACAAAACACATGATCCAAGAAAAAATTCCCTGTTGTTTAACTCAGACCATGTAATTCATGGGAAACCATATTATTAGGTAAACTCAATCCTGATCCAATCATATCTTATGAATCCTTTCTATTATTGAACCACCACCCATAGCAATAAGGAACCAAAAATGCAGACCATCCCATTGGTTTCACCAGGTATTTATTAATTATGGGACAATATTTCCATCACGGATGAAAATATTTCTATAGAATCTGCATTTCATGTCATCAAAATAAAACAATTGTAGTACATTTGAGTAGAATTATAATACAGAGATTTATGTGAAAACCCCATATATGTCATCACCAAAAAATTTTAAAATTAAAACTCCATCATTAGTGAAATTATAGATAAAAATTAATATTTAATGTGACCGATAAATGCCTTGTAAGATGAATGAACATTGTCCGCATATTTTCATGAAAATAGACAAAAACTATAATAACCCATAAATCTATGAACCTTTGTGCATCACAAGAGGTGAAAGAATAAATCTAAAAAAATAATCAAAATCACATTCCATAGAAACATGGAAATCTTATTCATAATGGTTTTTACAATACCATAGTTTGATCTTAATCACAAACTCAGACACATACCAAGACCACTTGTCTACCAACTCCCCAAATCATAAAACTGGACTATTTTAATAACTTTTGTGATGAACCATCATGGATCGACCCAACATGTCTCCAAATCATGTTCACCACAATGTCTCATATGCGCCTCCTAGTATGCTTGAGGTTGTTAACTAGTAGTGAGACTCTAAAATTTATGGATAGGAGACTATACTCATAGATATAGTGGAATAAAATCAGAAATTATCAAAACCCAACCAAAACAATATTAGATTTTGTACTAAAAAAACCAAATTAGAATTAATCTATTATTAAATGGAATTTTTCATAAATTAATATGATATAAAATAATAATATAATAGAATACATCAGATATCGCACATGGAAAATACCATATAATAAATAAACAATGGGAAATAAATGTGAAATACTATCCTAAAACCATTGATAAAAACCACATACCCAGTATCTAAAATTGTTAAGACATACTATCCTGATTGTGAGACATCACATAAGGTACTTATCTTTACCATAAAACACTAGTCATGTCGATCCTCATTGTATCGTGTTCACTACCAAGAAGTAAACCAAGGATTATATGCACACTGATGCTCATGTATAAGCGATGAGAAAATATTCTACATAGGCCATCGCCAATAATCATCATAAAAAATTCTATCCTAAATGGTTCTTCAACATGTGATATGATCAGACTAGTGAATAACTAATAACAACTGAAATGAAATTAAATAAACATGTAACAAAAGAATTCAAACATAAAACTACCAAGACTAAAATATAATCTGAATCAGAAGTAATAGTTTCCCACTCTATCCCATGATAGAGGATTTATAGCATGTGGATCACCTAGTCACATGAAATTAGGCTCATCCACTAGATCTAAATAGGATCTACAAGATATCCAATTCAAGGATATACCATGATTTTATATCCCAGTGTGTAACCATTGATATCGAACACAAAAAAAAAAGAAACTCTTCTCTGCTCTAGGACTCTAATGGAATTATTCAAACGGGTGGCATGAACTCTACTAACATAGATAAAACCTATCCAAATCATTATAGTCATGCATAAATATTCAGCTCTATAAAACATGATTTTGTAGAAATATTTATCTTGAAACAGAGGTCCATGAGAATTTTTGGGACCATGAACAACCAAATACTAGTTATGTAAGTATCCACTAGCCAATGTGAGGGATGCATTCCTCCAAATCATCTTTTCTCTCTCAATTTTTATATATCCATATCATGTAATTGTGATAGAGAAAAACAAAATTTTTATGTCTAATTACTTATCTAAATATATCCTAAATATCACCACTTATATCCAATCCATAGAATAAAATACCTAAAGCATCCTTGGCCATAGGAAATGAGGAAAGATTTGATCCACTCTAGAACCATGTGACAAACTTTAAAAGCATCTTCATCGACCAGCTCAAAGACATTAATGCCTAGGGATTCCATGTTCACCTGAAACACTATCAACTATCAGATCTCATCATCTTTATATGGGTCATAAGGGGAAATCCAACGTCTCCAACACTGATCATTTACTGAATTCTATTAATGATAACTAAAACATGGCTCTCCCTCTCTCCCCAAGATCACATCCATGTCAACCTTGAAACACTCGTAATACATGACAACTCAAATGATGAAACAAAACCAATCCAAAAAAATTTCCATTTACATTCCCACAATGACATACAAAAATATAGGATTTGACACCCTATGCGGAGCTCCAATATCACATCTAATTCATGGAGAAATTCCATCCTAAAAAACATCCCTAGGCATCCCTCAATGAGAAACCACTGATCCTTGATCAAGAACACACCAATAATGGAATCCAAAAGAATCACCATTGTAGTAAGAGAAATATCAATAAACCTCATGACCTTATCAAGCGTAGTAAACCCTACAATGTTTAACTTTAGTATGAGAAAAACCTTTGGAAAATATTGTCATAAGAAAATGTTATCTAGCATTCCAGTTGTACAACCCATCCTCGAGACATATCTCTTCGTTAAGGCATCCATAAATTTTATTTCATACCCATATACACATAAAATCAATATACCCAAACAATAATAAGCACCCCATGTTGTCAAACCATTTTTATTGAATCAATATAATAGGTCCTAAAATTTAAATCCTTAAAAAACCATTCTAGACCCTCAAGCAGTCAACCCTCAAGAAAATGGGCTAATATCTGTATCGAAGACATCATTGGTTCCTATATTTAAAACTATTACAAAAGAACATTAGGTATATCACATTATAATTCTCAATAAAATATGATCACCAAGCTTGTGAATCTCACTTGGTCTACACATCTCACAACCCAATAGGTATGCTATTTTAGATCCAAAAATAAATGATAAAATTGTACCGACACTTTCCATATTCAAAACAACATTCAGATAACCTCTTCATGGATAAAGGATTCCACATTCTCTATATATATAGAATAACACTCATATGGTACTTCTCATTTGTCTAATTATAACTAAAGGTCTAGAAGATAGGAAGACTATTTAAAATGGTGAATTACACGGTGTTCACCTCATGTTAATAATGTACAAACCTAAACAACAACCAATGTTAAATTCATCCAGTTGACCTAGGATATACTTCCAAATGTAAAAAAGAGTGAATGAACACTACACGACATGAACTTTTCATGGTGTACAATTTCATATACCATACTCAGGGTTTTTTCAATTACCTCACATAGCCTCTGTCCATGTACTACACATGGACATTGGCCATGTGTCTCACACATCAATGTTCCCCCAACTCTGGGTGTTTGCACATGCCCTCATCTACACACGAATTCATACCGCACGATGTGTCCCCAACACACACATCATGTAACCCCATAATTATCACCTCAAGAAAAAGTAAGAATGTAGTCCATGTTCTTTATGAACAATAGGAACTACAAAATGGTTTCAAGAATATAAAATCTTTTAAATCATCAAAAACTCTTAATTTTACACAAAAATCCACTGGTTGAACATTAAGGGGTTCCCAATAAAAAAAGGTACATAAAAACATAAAATAATTAATATACGAGGTTCAATGATAAACACTTAAAAACCATCTGACCTTCATGTGTAAAAATTAATGCTTCACCTGAATCTGTACTCTGTATAAGCCACATTTCGATCTGGCATCGGACGCACTTCATGGGGGAACCACCTTCTCCATACATCCATCCCACTCTCCATCTATTCTTTCTTTTATGAGAATTACCCATAGGGTTATGTGTTTATGTAGGAATTTAAAGGGAACCAATAAAATAAAAAGTAAAAAAATAAAATAAGAGAAAGAAAAAAGAAAAACAAAATTGGACTTGAACTTATCCCTGATGAAAAAAAAGTGTTCATACCTAAACTAGGAAGAACCTCTCATTCTGGACTCAAAAATGGAGTTAACATCTCTATATGACACTTATAATAGAATATATCACCTTTCAAATATGTGTGAATAATTAATATTTTATGTATTAATAATGAAATATTCTTACAAAATTTCAACGACTCATAATTCCCCCAAAATCCATTCATAGTGTAAAAAAAATATTTTGGGACCAATATAATTGTCATAAAAATTATCCTAGAATATATAACATGAAAAATTAATATATTTCTCAGAAAAAAGACTTGTTAATGTAATCAAATTTTACATTCTTTTCTTATACGTTAACAACGAATGTCATTAAATGATACTAAATCTAATGATGAAATTGTAATGTTCCAAACCTATTAAAAATATTAATCAAACATGTATCATGAATCAATATGATATTATTGCAATATCAACCAATGAAGTGTCCTACACTTTTATAGACGATTTGATTGTTCCATAGAAGTTAAGACCGCTGATATGTCCTAATGTGAGCATGATCAAATGGGAATGATTGGGGGGGTTAACCATATTAAATATATATAATAAAATATTATGAAAGTTAAATATTAAAATAATAGAAATAAAATAATATGAACATGATGATTTATATAGTTTTTTAGATCTAAATTATCCCACTCTACACTATACTCTAATTAATCTCAAAGAGAAAAACAATTGCTATAATGGAATATTTTAATTTTTATTTTTATTAACCACCTGTTAAATGAGTTTTCAAACCCTAGAGGCATAAAATATGTTTAACATTTTCTTAATTTTACTCACAAACCAACAAGTTTTCTTTTTTGGTGGTGGAAGAATCCAAAACTAATTTTCACTATATTAAGGAAAAATCAACCCACTTCATTTTACATTATAATCACTACCTACACATAATTTTTTTATGAGATAATATAACCTAACAATATTAACTTTTATGGGTAGTATAGCTCAGTATAGGTATAAAAAAATACCATAATGAAATTAATTAAGTGACATATTAAATACATGGACAAGAAAATATATGACAATATTGATGGATCAAATGAATATAGTTTAGTAGAGAATATAGTGGTATTTGGTTGTAAATGTGTGACATAGACTACATATTAAATGAATCCTCTCAAAATTTTCATCTAACTAGTTCTATCAATAACACTATTTTGAATTCCTTCATTCATAATAGATTCAAAATTAAAGCTTAATTTATTTATTCTTTTATAAAATATAGAGTGAATGTAACATTAAAAAAATTAGATAATGTAAATTTATCATGTGAATTTATCATTTAACTGGCCTGAAACAAATCCAACATGAATCACATTGATATCCGGATAAAATGAGTTCTAAAAAAATACTACACAAACAATTACTAAAATTGTAAAACATTCTTTTAAAATAAATATAATAATTATTGAAATACTCCACTAACACATGTGAGATAAACTATGTTATTAAAAATATTTTTCATTTCACACTCATGTATTTTTGTGAGTGTTGTGTAGAAGATTAAACTGAATGGAAACAATTTAAATCTAGAAGAATTATTCTCAAATTATTTTTCAAAGAATAAAAAGTTAGTACATTAATATAGAATTTTATAATCCATGAAAAATATCACTACAAAGCTACAACACATAGATATTGAAAAATAAAATAAAAATATAGAACAACATATATTTCCAAAATAAAAAATAAATCATATATTTGTTTATATCATTAGAATTTAAACATATGTATTTTTCAAAATTATCTATTAAACTTAATCATTTTTCATTAAATAATTAATTATTCATAATCATTTTCAAAGTCATTAAATCAAATATTTCCCAAATTGTAGATATTAAATGCATTCTTTTTGACAAGGATAGACATTAAACATGAGAATTTTTAAATCATAAATATTTTAGATATGTAAATACTTCATAAATAAAAATTCCAAAAACAATTTTAAAAGACTTAAAAACTAACCAGATCATAAAATAGCCAAAAAATATTTCATAATGAAGATATTCCTTGAAAATATTGTGTGAAATTATAATTATTACTAAAAAACATTATAATATGAGTATTAACTAAATTAATAGAAGTATTTATATTTCTATGAAATTAGTTGATTAAATATATAACAAACATGAAAAATTGAATCATATCAATAATATTATTTCTCTTATAATTAGTGTAAGAATAAAAAACTTTTCTTCACTCTTGTTAGTGGTAGTAAAGGACATATGATTAGAGGGGATGTCCTCAGTCTTCACAATTATAGGCCCCCCTAAGGATGATTGCTAGGGTCCTACTTGTATGGATTGTTTTTAATAAAAAAATTGACATTGGAGTGATAAAGGACAAAAAATTATGTGAGAAATTATAATGAATAAATAAATAGAAATTTATAATTATAAAAACATAAATATTCAATGATAATAGGATTCATTTCAACATTCTCTCTCTTTTTATAATTAAAAAGAGATATAAATTGAAAATCATTTTCCGATTACTCAAATGAATCAAAATATTATATTACATAATTTCATAATCATTAACGTACCAATAGTTTATATGTAAACAAGAACCCCTTATGAATGATTATCTATAATAATATATAAAATAAATATTCCAGTATTAGAATTAAACAAGAATTTGGACTCCTCTAATTATTGCTATGAAATAATTTATATTTTATAATGATAACATTGGAAATATTCAATATCCCATTATGAAAAAAGGATTTATCATATTTCAGTATATTTCATGTTATATGATGATTTTGGAAGATTAAAATGTTTCAAATAGAATAAAAATTATAATAAATTTTTAAATTAGTGGAAGAAATTATTTCTAAACCAGTATAATTTAAAACATGTATCAAATAGGCACAAAAATATAGTAACCATTATAAAATATATCATTTAAATATAAATTTATATTGATATTTTGGAAACCTTATATTCACGAATTCTATAATATACTATAAAACATTTCCTTAATAAATGGAATAAGCTACCTAATTATAATTCCAACATGTCGATCTCAAATATAATTTTCTCAAATTTAGATAAATATAAATGATTCATTAAAATGATAAAAATTTAATTTTATATTGAACCATATTCTATATTAATATTTCATTTTGAACATGATCTTAATGAATGTGCAATGTAACATCAATGTGCTTAGACATAGAATTTTTTATGGGGTATTTAAATATAGGATTTATAGATATATTATAGCAATTAATTGGGATATTTAAAATATAATTACAAATTAAAAAGTGTTTATTAGTTAATAATAACCCTGAATAATAATAAAAAACATCAACGTACTCATATTCAACCATTAAAATTTTTATAAAATTTAGTTTCATAGAAATCCATGAGACTAAAAATTTTCCAAGAATGTGAACCATAACAAATGTGATTTAATATGATTATTTCATCAAAACAAATCAGAGTAATTATAACTTGTCAACCATATAATATATCTATCCTGGTAAAATAATATGTGATTCAAGGATCGATTAAAATGGTTTATATTCTTTTTGATAGAATTTAAATGATATTATTTAGGTTTAATTTGAACGTTTACACACATGAAAACACTAATCATTAACTTATGCCTAGAAATATTTAAATATTAAATGGAACAAATGAGGCCTCTAAAATTTTAAACTTTAATACATTTCCCTGATTCACCTTTATCCATCATATATACAATACTCATATGAGTAATAATAATTTTACTAGAGTATAAACTGAATATGTTGGTTAACTTATTATAATAAAAAGATTGATTTATAGAAATATGATTATCTATCAAAAATATTTAAAGATAAATAAATAATGTGTGTTATCCCATTAGAATCATATCAAATTTAGTTATCATTCTATAAAAAATTCATTTAATATTTCTCATATCGAAATCCAAATATAAATTGAAAACATATATTTTTATATTATTAATATCTCTAGAATATTTTTTTGATAATCATGGTAGGGTCAATGTATCCATTTTCAACACCATTATTTAAGATAATATTGGATAACCATTTGTACCATGATTTAGGAGCTTATGTCAAACCATTAAATTCATTATACTGATTTAAAACATGGTTCAGTCTATATTAATTTTTAAAATCATAATTTCATTTTCTAAAAATATTTTCAAATATATATCCATTTAAATATTAAAATTTAATATCCTTTTTAAATTGAATTATTATAAAATGAGAATAATATTCCAACATAATTCATATATATTATAATCTTTCTACCAAGGAAAAATATTCTAAAAAGATATTTATTTTTATTGATTGCATCCTTAAGACACAGATCTATCCTTAATTATAATTTATATAACAACATTATTCTAATTTATTTATAATTATCCAATTGGTTCCAATAATATTTTGATCCTTTTGGGGGTCAACTAAGACCCATACTTACTTTCGTTCAAAGTTCTTTATCTCTTCATGAATATCTACAATCATGTTTAATTCATATAATGAATCATCAATATTTTTTGGAACAGAATAAGAAAAAAAATATTTTATTAATAACAGATATTTCTTACTGAATGTTTTGTCTTAACACCAATAGTTACATCAAGAAATACTTTACCAGTTGATTGATTTTTTTTATTTTAATTATTTTTCATTAGAGAAATTATACCTTTATGTTGACAAATCAAAATTTGAATTTGTAGGTTCCCCAAAGAAAAAAATTTCTAATGTATTGCTCAAACAGGTTCAAATTGGATTTTATTCCATTTAAATTATTATTATAAAATATTATGTGAATTAATTCTTCAAAGACTAATTTTTTTTTATTTTAAACACTATATGGCCTGATATATTTAGAATATCCTATAAATATGATCTCATAATATTTGGAATTCAATTTTTCCCATGAATATTTCATATTAAAAAAGATAAAATTTCAATGATATAATCTCAAAAAAAACCCATTTTAAGCATCTTTACCTTCCAGTTTTCAAAAGTTATTTTTAAATTCTATACAAAAAAAATTTATTAGAAACATGACAAGTAAAATTTATAACATATTCCTGGATATATATTTTAAAATTATTCTTATTTATAAATTTCATGGAAATTTGATATAAGTTTCATTTTTTTCTTTTTACTACGCAATTTTTTTGTGATGTCATAGGAGAAAAAAAATTATCTCTATATCCATTATAAACAAAGAATTTATCAAATTATAGATTTGAAAATACCCCAACTCTAGCACTTATAATTTTTCAAAATATATTAAATTTTTCATTTTAAACCAATTCATAATAAATAACACATTTTTAAAATTTCTCATGTTTATGTGTACTAAAATAAGTCTATATAAATATGTTATGGTCATTTCTAAAAACAAATACATTTTGTTCCATTGAGACTAGTAGTTTTCATTGGTCGGAATAGTGACCAATTTAAAAGTTAAAGTGGTTTAGAAGTGTGTTCCCCGTTAAATGATTTAAAAGAACCTTTATATTTCTTAGATTTTAAATATGTATACCATACATAGGTTCATTCTATATTTAATATGAAAAAATCCAAATCCATTTTCGTTCATAGTGAAGATTGTACAGTAGCCTAACATTCGAATAACTCAATATTTTATTCAGAAAAAACAATATTATGTTGTACATTATTTAAAATTTTACATTTTTATCAGCTAATTCCAAAAATATATTTAATAAATTATATATTTTAAATTTTTTAAAAAATATGATAGATTTATTATTAAAACATTATACATTTATAATTTCTAGATATGAAATTATATCATAGTCACAAAACTATGTGATACTTATTAAATTATTTGTTAAAAAATCAACAAGTAATAAATTTGAAATGATAATAAAATTTTAAAATCCAATTTCTCTAAAACCTTTTCCTTTTTCTTTTGAGTTATTACTAGACGCATAACTACCACCATAAAATCTACAGAAATATAGAAATTCAGATATATCACTTTTCGTATATCATGATCAGTCGTTATCTATGAGTCACATATCATTTTTGATGATTCATAGAAATATTTCCAACGAAATAATATTTTATAAGTTATTAGTACCCATGTAAAAATCGTTCCTATAAGATTAGTATATAAATATTTTGTAACCCAAACATATTTTAGACATGTTTTTTAATGGAATCACAAAAGGTAATGATTTAGAAATAAAAACAGTTTTTTGACCAGAATATTGTGAGAATATCAAGGAACAATCACTAAATTAATGGTCTTTTTTAACTTAATTCAAGTATTAGTTCATTAACTTCCACATGAACTATTAATAAATAATTTTTTATACATTTTTCATAAAATATTATCATACCCAACACAAAATTTTCATCTTATTATGACTCATTTTTTATCTTTGATTTTTCCCCTTAGAAAAGTGAACAACCATTTTTCAATTTTTATTTTTTATAATCTTATCATTTTATTTAGAAAATTACTCAAAATTAATTCTTTGAGTTTCATCAAATATTTACATATAATTATTTTATTTATGATTTTAATATTGAACAGTTAATAATTTAGTAAAAAAATATTAATGAATCTCAAGGGAATATATATAAATTTTAATTTCTTCTATAATTTATTTATGTTTACTATTAATATTTTTTAATAAAAAAGATGTATTTAGAATATTATGATTGATTCTATTAATATTTGTATTATAACAATATATAGTGGGGCCATAATGATATTTAGATGTGGAAGATAATACAATTTATAAAATTGCTTTGAATAATCCATTAAACATTTTCTTATTGATTCCTTTTCATCGCTATATTCTTCACATAATTCTGAGTATGATGTGTAACATAAACTAGTTTAAATTTATATATTTTCTATTTTGTCATTTTCACTCTTTTTATTTTTATTCTTTAACTATGGGATTTGATTCTTGATGTGTCCTTTTTTTTATTCAGAAAATATGACATTGGAATTATAATTAAGAAATTAATGCTTTTTCTATTCTACCGATTCACAATTGTAAGATAATCCATTCTAAGTAATTGATTGTATTATTTACTCTTTATATATCCCCCCTATTCTATAAAAGAGGAACCATAAATGTTTCTATAATATAGATCAATTTTAGAAGGGTATGTAGTAACATTTTATTTAAATTAAATCCATTATTTTAAAAAAATATCTCTTGCGAAAAAAATTCATATTCCAATTCATATTTCCAAAAAATTATAATAATATCATCAAACATGTACTCATATATTTGCCTCTATGAGAAATATAAACTCAAATTACCACCTTGAGCTATTTCAATTATCAACACAATATCTTGCACATCATCATATGAAAGTGGCTTCATCAAGAAAAACTGAGATCGAATGTCAGAATGAATTCCCATATGAATAATTCAATTCTTCATCCTCTAATTTAACACAATATCAGGTGGAAATTTTATAAGCTCATCAGAAATATTTTCATATTATTTCATGGTCCTATCAACCATCTCTAGTTTGAAAATTTTATCATCTTTATCCAACACCGTTGACTCTATATAGAATTGTCCACTAAAAATAACTATAATATATTTCCACTCTAAACTCTCATGATTCATTTCCATAAACATAGTGTCCTATCATCTTCTTCTAGGTACCTCGATCTTGAAGGTGCAACATTTATCCATGACTTTATCTAGTGGTTCTTTGAAATGAAAAATAAGCTCGATATTCATCAATGAATCCTCCTGTAGTTGAGGATCATTAGATTCTTGGAACGCTGTTGGATTTTGGTGAAGGATCAACTAAGAAAAAATCATGAATTTTACCCTATGAGCTTCCATATACAAAACCTAAACAAGAATGGGTGCATGTGATTTTACAAGAGTTTGGACAACATGTATTACAACATCAACTAGATTCTGGTCTGTGAAATTACTTTTTCACTATAGTTCATCATTAGACTCCTCTAGGACTCCATTCACACATCTTATCAGAGGCATGATTAAACTAAACATCAGAATATAGCATTGAAGATATTAGATTAACACTAATACATAGAAATTAGGGAAGTTAATCCCATCAAATAGGTAAATAATATTTGTATATCAACAAATCCAAATCATAAGTATGGAAAGGACATGAAAAAATACTCAAGAAAAATTCACAAAGCATCCCTGCTGACTTAAGGATCATTCTAGTAAAAGATGGCCAAGATATAAATAGTAACTACCTTTTATGTTCTAACTAGACTATTATAATACACACTAATATCAATGTATGATTCTTATCTCGCACCATCGGTACCAGTTTTTCAAAAACCAAACTAGGTGACATGGTACCTGATAACCATGCTAATATCAACATAACATGAAGGGTGTTCTTAATCCCCATTGGTTGGAATTTTTCACATGGAATCATTCAAGATAAAGTTAGAAGTTTTTTTATATATAAACAATAAAAGAACCGAATTATGATCAAAAGAAAACTCCATAGTTAGAATATTATATGAATTCAAACAGGTATAAATAACCAAAAGGACATCATCAATGTACTAGAAATAAGGAAGGTAAATAACCAGAATCCCAAAGGAAATAGATCTACATCCTCAAAGATCAACAATAACTACCAACTCTATGTGGAGTTTTCCCTTTTCCTGAACTTGGGAGAAGGAAATATACAAATACCTAAAGGCGTAAGTAGGGTGTCATCAAAAAACCCAGTATGGTCTGAATAAGTATTCTGTAATAATATGTATCATTCATTAACCAAATAAATATTTAAATTTATAATAAACAACCATGGTAGTAAAAAATCACATTTATAACAAATTGTGATTTGATATTTCAATTGATGGTGATATTTCTAAAAATATATTAATAAAATTTTTATATAAAATTGTTTATATAAATTCACAAGTTATATTAATGTTATTTTAAAAAAAATGGTATATATATATCAAAGTAATCACAAAGGAGAAACATGGCCATCTCACAAGAAGTATGGAATTACTAGGTTATGGTATCCTCACATAATTGAATAGGTGATCTATGAAATATGTGTGCACACATCCCATATATACTTGTTGAAGAGGACTCATGACCAACCCCTCACGGATGTCTCCTGCTACATATTTGTTTGATAGATTTTTAAAGCATCAATAGAGCGTTGTCTTAAATAACTCACTAACTACCTATGCTTTCATTTGATCTAACAACAATATATAATGGTAAATTTATTTCAAAACAATTCAAAATACAATGAAATTATTTTTTCACGCATTATAGTATTGAAATTTCCATTTAAAAACTATAATTTTTTTTAATCAATTTATTATATTTTGTGATAAAATCAATGGTTTCTTTTTAAAAAAATAATCCATTTTACCCAAATAAAAATTTTACATACATTTCCTAAATAAATTCCATAATCTAATTCAACAATATAAATTTCCCAATTTTCGTAAAATTTCACAATCAAAACTCCATTCATTGGTATTTGGGGTTTTCTCATAAATTCATGCTAATGAAAATTCAAATCCCAATTTTATTTAAATTGGATTTTAGAAATCCCAATTAACAAAATTTAATTTATGTCATGTAATTTAGGGTTAATAAAATTGTTCAATCTTAAACATGACAACATACATTCATATCACGAGATCATGAATCACCCCGCTGAAAACCCAACTAATACTATCACTAACTACAATATAAGAATCAAAATATGATTCAAGATCCGAAATAGTTGGGAATAGATCCTCCAACAAGACAGAGATCTAATAAATCCTAGGTAAGAGATAAGGAGAGAGTGGGAGAGTAGGATAGGTGAACAAATTCTTACCTGGAAATGATTGGATGATAATTTCCCAAATTTGAACTACCGTGGAAAGGGATTCAAGGCACCAAAATGTATCCTTCAAATCCCTATAAAACATAGAAAATTAAATATCCCATTTTACGGTCAGGAGGGGGTATAAAATAGGTTTTGATAAAATTTTTAACAATATTTATAATAATTATATCGTGGGCGCACTGTTGGGTGGGCAGGGTAATGTGGTTTTTCAAACCATGCAGCCCTACATTGTGCTTCCATGGTTTCTCCATGGTATGCACATCATCTAGAAAACCATATTCCAATCATGAAACCCCCCCCCACCCCCTCTATATGGGTTTGCACATTTTTCACTATTATTGCGCACTGTTTTGGAAAATCATTGACCAACCATGTACAACCCAAGAACCTTCCAAAATTTTTAAAATATCACCCAAAGGAACCCTAAATGGGACCCAACCTAATCATAATAAAAATATGGGTTAAGAAGTACATGAAATAGTAAAATTATGTAACTGATATTTTCATATAATAGGTTAAAATATAGTGTTTTAGTGCATGATTATTTTTCAATAATGTAGTAATTTAGTTTTATTATATAAGAAACTGATTATTAATGAATAAACCTTAATGATTTAAGATATTAATTATACAAAAAGTTGAAAAGTCCTAATAAAATGAATTAATATTGTGGGATTTGATATTGTATCTTAATTGATACATGGTAAATATTTAATTTTTGTTTAAACTATGAGTTGGATATATCCCTATACAATTATTTTTCCTAATAATTTATTGTATATACCATCCACATTCGGAGTATATTATAGAAGGTTTTATAAGATGAATCATAGTTGATTTTTGACAGTATGTTCCTATTTTATTTAATAAAAACAAGATCAATGATTATTTTTATGTTGATTATAATTTTTTTATAATGAAATGATGATTTATTAGGTTGTTGAAAACAACGACAAGAGGAATATTCATCAAAACACATTAGATAGAATTAGAAGAATATTTAATTATTATGAAATAATAAAATAATAATATATATGGTTATTTTATGTTTCATTAAAGAATAATGAATTAATTAAATTTATAGATTGCATCAAGTTATTGAACGTGATATTTATATAATGGGATGTCTTCTGAAATGAAATGATTTTCAAATTGTAAGGTAGATATCATACTATAAAAAATATTTAATTCCAAAATGATAATAGTACTTCAATTATTCATACACCACTAAATTAGAAAAAATTATGAGTTTGTGGCCTAACAATTCTTGTTACACTAGAATATATTCCTTGTTAATGTGAATATAATGGATCTATTATAGTATTTATAAATATTCAAAAGGGTTTCACACCATAATCAATTAATGATATAAAAAAATAGATTATTAACTTGGAAAAATAAGAGGAAAATTTTAGATATCTATCCACACATATTAGGCATCATTCCAAAAAAATGTTTTCCTTTATTTGGGGAGAATAATGTCTAAGTAAAATTTATTGAATTTCAAATGTGAGTTGAGAAGGGAAATTAATTATTAGTAAAATTATTGATTATTTTATAGATATTTTTTGTAATAAAGAGTTTGTTATTATTCCAATTCATATAAATTTTTCGTGTTAATAATTATATATCAACATCGGTAGTGATATCACAATTGTGGGACACCCATGATTATCTAATCAATAACAAGTGAATGTGAACCTTAAAAAAATACTTGATTTATTATGAATTTTATTTTTATTTATCTCTATCTATGCCCCTATTTTATTCATTGATCATAAACATTAATCATTCATGAGAATAATGTTTTATGATTGGGTATTTTTCAACATACAAATATTCCCTCTCTCATTGGTTACGCACTCTCAATTAGGGCCACTAAAGTGGGACTATAATATGGTTTATCTAACAAAAATTAGTTTATATTGGTTCCAATATTTTGGTTTTCATGTATTAATGATAATCTTGGTTTTTTAATTATTATGAAAATATTTTGATTAAATATATCTATATATAGTATGAATATTATGAATAACATGGATGTTCCCATCTCTGAAGATAAAATATTTCAGTTTTGGAAAGTGATGAGGGTTGCATATCTTCCATATATTTGATTAGATATACATGAAATCCATAAGAATATTTTATATATATATAAATTTTTTGTATCTTATACTTTTCAATACAAGAGTAATATTGATCCAGATGGAAGAGAAAATTTTTTTTAGTCATATCCCTCTATGAAAAATAATTAACATCGGTTGTATAATCAAAAATAATGAATTGAATTTGGAGAAAGATATAATTTTTCTATGAAGGAGATAAGTTAATGATACATGGTTACAACCTTACCTGAAGAAGTTTGAAAATATTCAGAGTCGAACATGAAATAATGGATTATTTTTATATATAGGTAAACAAAATAGTGAACTTGATTTGATGTTATAGATATGTTATTGAGAATTATTACATATTTAAAAATTGATAATAAATATACCATAAAAATATGTTCAAAAATATGTTAATTGGATATGTAGATTACTGATATGTTCATTAATTTATTGATAACTGTTGATATGAGGAGGGTACCAAAATAAATGATCAAATAAAATTATATGTTTGACAAATTATTAAAATCGTTAAAATTTTCAAGGAACATAAAAAAAGTAAATCTTATTTGAAAATGTGAAGATAATGATTCTTACATTTATTTTGATTAACTCGTATTTTTTTAAAGAAGGCGGGGCATTGGTCAAAGGACCAAAATAAAATTTATTAAAATTAAGAGCTTACAAAAGTCTAAAAAACGGGATCATATTCCAATCATTCACATGAAGAGGAAGAAAGTTTGACAGGGAGATCCTCTAGAAAAGTAATGTCCTACGCAACCCATTTATTGCCGAGACCATCATCCACCATATTTTCCTCATGTTATGTATGTGTTGCAATGAAATTGAGTTCTTGAATATAATGGAGACAATTCATCCAATGTGTAGTAAGTGTACAAGCTATATGAAATTGATGAACTCGTATCATTATTTGCTAATGATATGAAATAATTAAATGGTAATACAAGGGTAAAATTTCTTCCAAGTGATTCATTTATGACATGAATGGAAATTTTTCAACTAGTTACCATAATGGAATAAAGAACATGTAAAGGATTATCAATTTCAAATATCATAAAGGATACTTTTATCATATGATAAAAATAGAGGAAAATTATTTAATGAAAAGGGATAATTGAACAAAACAAGGTAATAATTTTTTATCGAATCCTTATGTGTAATATTATGATGAGTTTTGTAAAATAATATAAAATGAAAAAATATAGGATATAAAAATCATTTCCAAATCAAATTAGTTCATAGATACTTGAAATAAGGAAGCAAAATGATGTAGTTAAAATAGAAGAAGGATGAAGAAACACCACAGAATTCCAATTATGGATTTCACTTTTTGTGAGCGTTAAAAAAATATGGAATCTTGAAAAAAATTTAAGGTTATAATCATTAATAATAGTTCATTAAAAAATTTATTAATGAATAAAATACCTAGGAAATTACAAATATATAAATATATTTTTCCTATAATATGGGGAATCTCAATTCAATCCTTAAAGAAATAAATAAGATGGTAAGATTAATATTGTGAATATACTCACCCAGAATGAGTAGGTGAAGGTTCTTGTTAAGAAACTAGTTAAAGATGAAAATATTTTGAACATTATAAATATGTGATTGAAAATTATATCAAATATATTGGTAAATTAAATCTTATATTTTTACATATGGTATCATGATCCATTTTTTAGACACTTGGGATTGTAAGAAAAATTGTTGATGTTGTGACATGAATAGAAATATGATGACATACTCACATAATAAGAAAAAACCAATTACTATTACTCAAACTGGTTGTTATAAAAAAAATAAAAGCAATGTGGTGTCAAAGAGAAAGAGTATTTATTGAATCATTATGGGAAATGATGAGTTTGGGTAGAATATTCTTGGTCCTAAGAGAGCTAAAAAATAATCAATGTTTTAATTGGAAGGAAGTCTAACTTGTAGATATTAATAGAGAATAATTAAAATAAAATAGACTTTTCATTTAAGGAAGATGTCAGAGTTATTGAGAAAATGGGTAATAATGATATATGTGTTGGTATAATATTAAAATTTCTTAACCGAAGATATTTTATGAATCAATGTAGAGGTAATTTTATGTTAATATAATTTATTATTGAATAATTTAAAAGGGTTGGTAAGACGATATATATCTCTTGATTATATTCCAGAATATTATGTGGGTGATCATCCTAAACATAATTACAAAACTTTCTGAGAATACTACGAATATAGATGAGGAATGTGAAAAAATATAGATCTTTCTAAGGTATGACTAATAAGAAAAATGGTTATTGAGGTTATTTATATTATGGGTAAATGAGAAAATAATTAGATAATAAGAATTTGTTTCTAATCCTAAAAATCTATTAAAACCCTTGAAATATATCTAAATGTATGGTGAATGAGATGTTAATTTTAGAACAAATGGATAACTCAAAGTGAATGGATTCATAAAAACCCAAATTGGTGAATAGAAGATTCAATCTACTGATGTTTTATTTATAGATTGGTTGATAAATAATTTCTTATGTGAGTGTCTACTATTTTATAATTCTAATGAAGTGGTATTCTGAAATAATTGATGTTTTATTATGAGTATAAAGGATGATAAAATCATATTTTACAAACAATAGACAATTGGAAAATTATTTACTTTTTTTAATCCCAAAAACTCATTCTATATGGGAATGAAGGAGGATATTGATCATTATCTTAATAATACTTGGTAATTTTGTTCAAATGAACACGTACAAGGTAATAATTTATAACTCATTTATGAATACAACTATGATATATTTTTAGTATCTCAAAAAATGTAAAACACGTCAAAATAGAATAAAAAGATAAAAAGAGTTGCAAGGTAGTGGATAATAAAATAGTGAATCCAAATGAGTTCATAAATTCAAATGTTTATTACACATTATGATCAAAACCAATCAATAAATGTAATTAATTTATGAGTTTAATTGACTATTTGACTCATATTCATTATATTTAATTTTTTTGGGTAAATAAAAATATCTCGAGTTTTTAGTTTAAATTTTATGGTGTGTGGTAAATTAAATAAGATGTTATAACAAATTATTTTATCTTAAAAATTTATCTAAATAAAATAATGAAGATTTAGAAGAATATCATTATAATAATAGAATAAGGACTGAATATAGTGATATAGAGACACTATATACAATGATGTATCTAAGTAGAAGAACCCATGTTTGGTAGAATTGGGAAAAAATATGTTATCAAAGAATGATACTTCCAAAATCATTTCTTATAAATCTATAAGTGTAGTTTTCTATATTTTTAATTAGGGTATACACTAACCAAATTCAGTCAAAAACCCTATGAGATGTGTTTTATGATGAATCCCAATTTTATGCTTATAAAACAATTTTATATAGAATGATATATTAGGATAAAAAGAAACATCTTAGGATTGTTTTATGATAGTGTAGAATAGCGTATTTTTCAGATATACACCATGTAGAAATTATTATTTTTTACAAAATAGAATGAGGATAATCAATGATAGTTTTGAAAATATCACTTTGGAAAATAAAAAATAATTCCAAACATCACTATAAATTAATGATGATATTAAATAATCTCTTATTGATAATGTTGGAGAAAATAAGAGGGATTTTGTTTGAAAATAAGTTTTTCAAAAATCCCATGAAATTTTTTATTTTCTTAGTGATTAAAAATTATGTTGTACGAAGGATCTAAAATCAAATGTCTTATAAATCATGTATAAACTTAGGGCATTTTTAGAGTTAAAATGAAGGTTTTTTTATCATTAATAATTTTTAAAAATTTAAATCATAATATCTGTTTATAACAATTTCTATCAAAAATTATTGATACTTTTTTATAACATGTAAATTGGATAAAAAAAGATAAATACAAGTTTTTTATCAAGAATAATGAATATTGGTATGTTATTTTCACATCAAAAGACATAAAAGAGATCAATATAAAGTTATGTCTTAGAAATAAACATAATGGGAACAGAAAAGAATCATGAAATAAAACATTTTCTGTGTATAAGTCATACTCTAAAATTTAAGTAGAAGACATTAATAAACCTTTTTATTCAGTAAAATTGATTAAAAAATTTCAATATTTCTTATTATATGTGGTCAAATATTATCAAGTCATTCCAAATGGATTTTATTTCATCATTACTTGATGTAAAACATGATAATGCGACATACATTGGACAAACAAAATGAAATATTATTTAATTTTTTGAAACAAAAAATTAAATAATAAATAGGGATTTATATAGGATTAAACAAGATCTTTATCTTGGTATTTAAAGTTCCATAATATCTATATCATATAAGATTATATAGTCTCAATCATTGTTATTATATACACTGATGAAAATGTTACTATCACGATTAAAGAAATAAATTTTGATGAAATTTTCACCAAAGTGAAAAAACATGTTGAGATGCCAATGATTGGTTAGATGAAATTATTTTTTTGTTTTTAATTAATGGACACAATATATTATATCATTCCATAATAATAAATCTACATTTGTGATTTATGGAACAAGTTTATAATATATGAATCAAGATAGGTCTCAACTCCTATAGCACATTAGACTATGAATTCTATGAATAATGAAGGAAGGTTTGATATCAAATTGAGTTATGATGGTTTAGTAGTGTATTAATATATAAGAAATTTTCTTCACCAGAAATAGTATTTATTGTTACAATATTTTCATGAATCAAATAAATTTATATGAATTCATATTATACAATACTGAAATTGATCTTGAGACAAATCAAATATAATTTTGATTAGGATTGGGTTATGAAAAATACAAATAATTTTAGCTTTTTGACATTTAAAATTTGGATTGGGAAATATACATTAGGGATTAAAAATTATTTTGTAGAACTAAATTCATAATTGCTGAAATATTTGTTTATTTGAACTATGAGAACAAAAATTTCATGATCCGTCCCCTGGGTCCCATGCCGTTACTACCCCAAACCCACCTTCCATAGGCTAGGGGCTGGCGACTAGCACGAAAGGCATAATTCGCTAAAACTATTAAGGCATTGGCTTTATATAGATTAACCTCACGCAACATAGTACGAGCTAGAAGAAAAACACTAAGTAATGTTGTATAGAAAAGAGTGCTGAAAAAGTAAAGGGGCCGGAAATACAATCCCAACAGGAAAGTACAAGTACACCTGAAAATAAAGTACAACTGAATAAAAGTAAAGCAGAAATAGGGTCATCCTTCGAGGTTCCTACCTTAATGGTAGGTACAGATGGCCTCCTCATTACTCCATATTCATCAGTCTCCCTCATGCACTGACTCGTCGTAAGGTCCACCTCCGGGTACCGTCCTGTCCTGCTACTCAGCCTCAGTCAGCATTTTCTGTTGTCTGCATCCAACACAACGTGGTGCGGGTATAGCTTGTGCAGGGGTGAGTATAACAATACTCATTAGGGACCTCGAGACCAACAAGGTCTCACAAAATACAACAAGGATAAACAAAAATGTATGAAATCAACAAATAACCCCACTTAGGTATATGCCCATACATATACCTAAGTTTTCAAGTAATCCATCTGAATCATGAGGAAACACATGAGTTACTTACTCAGCTCACACAGGTATATAACTAATGTAGAGACATATGGATTATCAGATATAGCCACTTAATCATCAGAGCTGTCGGACCAACACATGATCCAGGACCAGCTATTCTGTCAGACCAACACATGATCCAGGAACAGAAATCAGAACTGTCAGACAAACACATGATCTAGGAATAGTCTTTTGAGCTGTCAGACCAACACATTATCCAGGACCAGAAGTCATAACGGTTAGACCAAAACAAGATCTAGGAATAGTCGTTAGAGCTGTCGGACCAACACATGATCCATGACCAGTTATTCTGTCAGCCCAACACATGTTCCAGGAACAGAAGTTAGAACTATCGGACTGACACATGATCTAGGAACAGTCGTCAGTGCACTTCCAGCAACAGGGTTTCCATAATGCACGATTTATTCTGGGAAGGTCTGCTCCTCAAGAAAAGTGTTGACACATCAACTTCCACCAAGTCCCATGAGGATGTATCTCAAAGGTCCATCTCATCAGAGGGGTCTCATTGTAACAGATTGCGCGTTAATCGGACACCTAGTCTGTGAGTTATTAACATTTTAGTCTCGGGGGCCCAGTCGAATTTTTGTATGATCCAACCTAACCATATCTCAACATTACCCCGAAATCCAGTGGGGTATACTCAAAGGGACCATCATGATCCAAAAAAACCAGTGCCACTGACGGTTCGTCAAACTGTCTTCTAGTGCCAAAGATACGTCCAAAGGATATAACCGGGTCGGTAATGGGCCTGGGCCAGGTCTAACCTGGTCGGACCATCTCGGGCCAACCCTGACTGGGCCGACCCGGTCAGCCTGCATGGTTCGGCACGGTCCGTAGGGCCCGACCTAATGGAATGTAGGGGCGGTTCAGCCCGAAGGTCACCGCGTAGGCAGCTCAGCCTAGAGGCTGGGGTCAGTTCAGCGAGCACCACATGGGGCACGGCCCGGGAGGATCAGACCGGAAATCCTAGCCGGTTCGGCCAGCGACACTGCGAAGGATGTCGTAGTCCGACTCAAGTGGCTGGCACGGCTCAGCTGGTTCGGCCGGGAGCTAGGGTGGGGGCCGGCCACGTGGGGCACGGGCAGGCCGGCAGGGTGTCGGGCAGGGTGCGGGCGTGCCACGTGGGGCGCAGGCAGCGTGCAGGCGGGCCGGCGGGGCGCGTGGGTAGGCCGGCGGGGCGTGCGGGCAGCGCGCGGGTAGGCCGCAGGCAGGCAGGCCGGCGGCCGGGCAGGCCGGTTCAGTGCGGCTGGGGCCAGTGGTGTTCGACCAGGAACACTGGTGAGCTGCGGGGGTGGTGTAGTTCACGGAGGCCATTGGTACCGTGACCTTGGTCGTTGGCACCTTCGTCGCCTCGTTGCTGCTTCGTTGCCATGCTGAAAAAAACTTCACAAAGAGATCGACGTAGGGAGTTGGTCCATGTTTGTTTGGCCCTCACCCTCCACATTTAGGGATGATAACAACAGTTTCAAAAAAGTGGAAGAAAGTTGAACAACGATTATTTACAATACATTGCATCGATTCCTTTTTAACAAAGATGAGAAGAAGGAAAGGAATAATACTCAAGGTAAACCCCCTACCATTGATCGTTGCTCGACGATGAAGTCATGGGAAGAAGACGGTGTTGTAATCGTTCGTCGCTTCTGCCACGAACTTCCAATCCACGCTTGTGCATCGGTTTGTTGAAGACGATGAGGAGGGAATATCGGTCGAAGACTTCCCACATCGAAGAGGGTTCTGAGGAAGAAATTCGAGGAAGATCGTTCTTTGTTTTCAAAGGTGTTCTTCATTGGAGGCATTCTTCGTTGGGAGCCTTCTCCCAATATTTATCCCAAGTTCGTCCTTTATCTCCACTCCACCCAAAATGAAATTGTAGCCAAATAATAGATTAGGATCTATTATGTTCGTTGGCATAAATTTAAGTTGAGTGAATTAATTAAATGACTTTACTCATTTAATTAATGTGCTGGAGTTAGAATAACAATTCAAATGGGAGATTTAAATTAAGTGGCTCCACCATATTAATGCTTGAGAGGTGGCATAAATTAAATTAAAGGGGAGTTGGCTCCATTAAGGTGTAGAAGTTCATGGGGTTTCTTCCCATTTAATGGGTAGTTTATGAGGTTTTACCATCCTCCATTAATAGGGGGTTAAGCCTCATTTGGTCCGCACTTCATAACCTCTCACGGGAGGTTATGCTCAGGTGGGCCCCACCACCGTAACCTCCCAAGGGAGATTATGGTGTGGTGGTCCCACCTCAAACTCCCATGAGTAGGTTTTAACCACCCAACCTCCACATGGCGGTTAAAAATAAAATAAAGTGAGCTTACTTTATTTTATTACTTCATACGAAACCCAAAAAACTAACTATTATCCTTGACTCACTGTCATCGAAATGAATGTCTTAATAAGTGAATACCAGCGATGCGAGTTCAACGGTGCTCTTGGATTTCACTTCCGAGAACCTGTTCAAAAGTTATAAAAACCTTCTCCTACGTTTAGTGAACCTACCTGAACAAAACTTTAGAAATTGATTTCAGGCACACCGGGCCTCAGAATCAAGTGTCATCAATTTTCACAGACTCGCAAAATTTCCATGTAAAAAAATTTCCATTGGATTTCCGAGTCTTTACATTGTCCCAAAATCAGGGATTTAGGTCCCCGTAAGAAACAACTCAAACTAAGGGAACAAATTGAAGTTCTGAGCATGCATCTGAGCCTCTCACTCCCATGTGCTCTCCTGGAGGTTGCCATGATACTAGAAAACGTGCACCAGAGGTATCAACCATCCACATAGGAACCTTTCATGTCGATCCTCAATCACCACTAGAACCTCTTTGAATGTTACCCCATCATAGATGTCCATCTCTCCATGGTCTATGATGTGAGAAGAGTTGTGCACATATCCCCTCAGCTGGGATATGTGGAAGACGTCATACACGTGGTGCAACTGAGGTGGAAGATACAAGCGGTAAGCCACCTTTCATACTCTACTAAGGACCTAGTAACGTCTGATGAATCTCAGAGATAACTTTCCACCTCGGCCAAACCACCATAGACCTCGTCTAGGTGAGACCAGTAGAAAGACGTGGTCACCATCCTCGAACTCTAGAGGTCTCTGTCTTCTGTCGGCATACGTCTTCTGCCTGCTTTGTGCAGTCTTCATCTACTCCTGGATGATCTGCACCTTCTCGGTGGTATCTCGTACCATCTATGGTCCCACCAGTTCTTACTGCTTAGGTTATGTCCAGCACAAGGGTTATCTGAAAGGTCTCCCGTATAATGCCTCAAAAGTTTTCATCCCTATGGTAGAGTGATAGCTGTTGTTGTATGAAAACTCCACCAAATGTAAGTGGTCCTCCCAGCTGTGATCGAAGTCAAGGACATAAGCACGTATCATTTCCTCAAGGGTTTGAATGGTCTGCTCAGTTTGACCATTTGTCTGAGGATGAAAGGCGGTGTTAAGATGAAGTTGTGTCCCGAAAGCCTCCTGCAACCCCTTCTATAGTCAGGAAGAAAACCATGCATAATATTCGGAGACAATAGTTGAAGGTATACCATTAAGACACACAATCTCATACACATAGAGGCATCCCAATCTCTCTACTGAACCCTGCACTCTGATCGGTAGGAAGTGGGACGACTTGGTGAGTCGGCTGATGATCACCCAATTCGACTCATCACCCATGGATATATGTGGACGGCCTATCACAAAGTCCATGGATATCCCATACCACTTCCACTTGGGGATCTCTAAAGGCTGAACCAAGCCTGGTGGTACTTGGTGCTCCATCTTCACATGCAGACAAGTGCGGCATCGTGAGACAAACTATGCTACCGTCTTTTTCAAACCTGGCCACCAGTGCAATCATATGAGGTCCTGATACATCTTCGCCACTATTGGATGTACCACTAGAGGGGAATTGTGGAACTCCCTCAACACATCTTCTTGAAGTGCTATTGGTACCAAGGTACACCCTCTGAAGAGGATGACGTGCTCCCCACCTTCAGAAAACTCATCAGGTGCTTGCCCTGTGGATATCTAGGAAAGTCGTGTCTCCCATTCAGCGTCTCCACATGGCACCTCCCTGACTCACTGAAGAAGTGGGGGAGTGACTGTAAGAGACTTCAGAAAGGTTTCTCTATCTCTATCCACAAAGGATATCTGTAAAGAAGAAGAAAGCTACTCTGTCACCTCGCCTAGCAGCTTTATACCAGATCTCCTACTGAGTGCATCTGCTACAACGTTACCCTTCCCAAGAGTATAGACTATCACGAAGTCATAGTTCTGGAGGAACTAAAGACAATGCCGATGTCTCAGGTTCATGTTCTTTTGAGAGAAGATATACCTGATACTCTTGTGATTAGAGTACACGGTAAAATATTCGTGCATCAGATAGCATCGCCACATCTTCAAGGCAAAGACCACTGCTGCTATCTCCAGTTTATGGGTAGCATAGGTCTTCTCATGTTGTCATAGCTGACGAGAAATATAAGCGATCACTGCTCTCTCCTGCATCAGTACACACCCGAGTTCGGTCCCTGATGCATCATAGTAGACTACGTACCCTACACCATCTTCTAGAAGCCTCAAGATGGGGGCACTGGTCAGCCTCTGCCTCAGCTCCTGAAAACTCTTATGGCATCTATCTGACCACACGAAGGGTTTCCCCTTCTTCGTCAAGGCTGAATGTGGTGGTGCCACTCTGGAGAAGTCTGGTACGAATATCCGATAATATCCAACCAAAGCAGACGTCCCTCCCCCTTTTAGGGGGTAATCCTAGAAACATCTTTTGAAATGATGACCCCATGTTCTGTCACTCTTGTTTGGAACTGAAAACTCAAAACTCCAACTGCCACAAGGGTAAGGATAGCCAACTCAAGATTGATCGGTTGTACCATCCTATTCATGGTTTTAACCTGTTTTACCTGGGTTTCCTTCTTTTTTCCTCCATCTAAAGAAAACCTCATCCCAATGTTATAGATAAACCACAACCTTTTTTCATAATACAGTCAATATGTATATGAACTGTGGTTTCCTAGTCCATACCCAAACTAACATCATAAGGCCCGACGCTGCCACCAAGAGGATCCAACCAAAACTCTCACCTCAAGGGTTAGATCACACAGTTGGCGTAAGTGTGATTATCGAGTCTCCTCTCAAAGGTATCTCCAGACATGAAGGTCGAGTCAACGGTTTCAATGGAAACTCTAGGTCTAGGACAAGATTCGTGGAAGGAAGGAATGATTGGTACCTATGTCTATTGATACGACAGCTAGTTGTAGACACAGACCATAACACGAATCATTCCTAGTGCCCTTGGGTCACACTCCTTGACCGCATGCAACTACTTTCTTCCCCTTCCCTACAGCTCCCTGAGCCTGGTGGGAACTACAAAGGTGGGTGGTTGTAACATGTCGAAATGTACACCACCTCATGCTACTCTCCTAGCTCTGCTTCAACATATGCTACCCTACAGATTCTTCAATCCTTAACACTTCTTCATCTCGAATCATTTTACACGCTCATGTCTCTGATACTGGTGTCAGTTTCATTCTTTCCCACTGCTAACATTCACTGGTTGTATCCGCTCAGCCAAAGAACATTCAACCACAAAGGTTCTCTCTATCATATAAAGAAAGGGTGCTAGCTCAGATGTCCTAAAATATACCTCGCTCGGTAGTCTGATCCCCTAAGCACTGATCTTAATGTATTCATCGAGTACCAGGAAGGATCGGTACGCCTTGATGAATTCTCACCTACCGACATGTCATCCTGACGATGTTGTATAAGCTCTAGATAAATCTCAGCCACCTCCTCAGTCCAGTCCTCAGTCGCCTGTGATTTGGGCTCACCTCGGAACCTGAGGGGTATCTGATGTTGAAACACCTGTAAGTCACTAAGCCTACATGTGACATCTTCCAGTACCGCTGGTTGTAACTGCTGACTAACTGGCAGTGATATAGCTGACACACTTCCTGAAGGTACAATATCAGGGAAATAGTCCATGTATCAAAGCCTCATCACTAAGAGGACCAACCTGATGGTCACTCACTAGAAAACACTAATAGCTAAGATCACTATAATCTCTACAGGTGTCTGAACTAGGTGAAGAACTCTAGAAATTTCCTCCAGCCATTCCTCTACTACCTGGGAAACTGTCTCGACTCATAACCTCAGAGGCCTCTACCGCTGGAACTCGTGCAATGTGCTCCGTCAGTGAAAATCGTCCCCTAGTTCATCTAGTGGAATCTGATGCCCAATGGGTTGTGGTGCTGCTGGTACACCTCCCGAAGGTGCCAACATAGAAAAATGGCCTAGCACCGGAGCCTCGTCGCTCGGTGGGTCATCATCGTATACTCTCTCGGAACTCTAATTGGATGTCTGCATGGAGGCATCCTGAACAGATGCGACATGGTCAAAAGTTATACCTGGTGAGCTGACCTAGTTGAGCTAACTTAAAGAAAACATTTGAAAACACACACGCAATCAGTGTTTTCGTGCACTGAGTCAGAAATCAGTATTCAGAGACCTTTTGTATGGATACGTTGGTCACCGCACCAACACTGGACTCCCTGAACTGAAAACCACACTCAGTACCCTTAACACTATTGTTTCACATAAAATAAAGATAAGAGTCCTAAGTTCTGTGGTAGAACCCACTCCTCTGATACCAATTTTTCACGACCCGTCCCGTAGGGCCTGTTCTGTGACAACCCCAATCCCACCTTTCATAGCCTAGGGGTTGGCGACTAGCACCAAAGCCGTAATTTCCTAAAATTGGCAAGGAATTGCCTTTATATATAGTAACCTCACACAAAAGAGTATGAGCTAGAATCAAAACACTATGTAAAGTTGTATACAAAAGAGTGATGAAAATATAAAGGGGAGAGAAATACAAGCCCAATAGGAAAGAATAGTTAAATCTGAAAAGCAAGTACAACTGAATAAAATTAAAGCAGCCACAGAATCGTCCTCCAAGGTTCCTACCTGAAGGATAGGTACAGATGGCCTCCTCAGCACTCCACGTCCGTCAGTCTCCACCGTACACTGACACGTCATATGGTCTACCTCCGGGTACCATCCACTCCTACTACTCTACCTCAATCAACATTGTTCATTATCTGCATCCAACACAATGTGGTGCGGGCATAGCCCGTGTAGGGGTGAGTATAACAATACTCAATAGGGACCCCGAGATCCTCATGGTCTCACAAAATCCAACAATTATAAACCACAGATATAAAATCAACAGATAACCCCACTAAGGTATATTCCAATACATATACCTTGGTTATCAAGTAATCCATCTCAATCATGAGGAAAAACAAGAGTTATTGGCTCAGATCACATAGGTATACAAATTATATAGAGAGAGAGATGATCAGATATAGCCATTGAATCATCAGAGTTGTTGGACCAACACATGATCTAAGACCAGCTATTCTGTTGGACCAACACATGATCCAGGAACAGAAGTCAGAACTATCAAACCAACACATGATCCAGGAACAGTTTTTAGAGTTGTCGAACCAACACATGATGCAGGACCAACTATTATGCCGGACCAACACATGATCCAGGAACAGAATTCAGAAGTGTCAGACCAACACATGATCTAGGAATAGTCTTTATAGATGTCGGACCAACACATGATTCAATACCATCTATTCTGTTGGACCAACACGTGATCCAGGAACAAAAGTCAGAACTGTCGGACAAACACACGATCCACGAAAAGTCGTCAGTGCACAGCCAGCCATAGGGTTTCCACAAAGCACTCTTGATTTTGGTAGGGTTCGCTCCCCAAGACATGTTTCGACATTTCAACCTTCACCATGTCCATGAAGAAGTATCTCAAAGGTCGGTCTTGTCATAGGGGTCTCAACGCAACAGACAGTGCATCAATCGAATGCCCGGTCAGTGAGTTATGATCTTTTTAGTCCCAGGGGCTCGGTTGGATTCATGTACAATCCAACCTGACCATATCTCAAAATTACCTTGAACTCTAGTGGGGTATACTCAAAGGGACCGTCATGCTCCATGAAAACCAACGCCACTGACGGTTCGTCAAACGATCGTCCGGTGCCAAAGACACGACCAAAGGAAGTAACAGGGTTGGTAATGGGTCTGGACTCAGTCCGACCCGATCGGACCATCGCAGTCCAACATAGATGGGGTCGACCTGGTCTAGGTTTACCCAGTCAGCCCACTCGGTTCTTCCCGGTCCGCAGGGCGTGGTTCGTCACAAATGTCTCCACAAAGGAGGCTCGACCCAGAGGTCGGGGTCGGTTTGACCAGCACCACGTGGGGCATGGATCAGGCGGCTTGGACCGGAAACCTGTTCCAGTTTGGCCAGCGACGTTGTGAAGGATGTCGCGGGTGGGCTCGGGTGGCCAGCACGGCTCGGCCGGTTCAACCAGGATCCGGGTCCCGGGAAGGCCGTTCGGGGCTACGGGTAGGCCGCGGGCAGGCCATGCGGTGCGTGGGCAGGCCGGAAGGGCGCTGGGTAGGGCGCAGGTAGGCCACGAGGGGCATGGGCTGCGCGCGAGGCAGGTCGGCGGGGTGTGCGAGCAGTGCGCGGGCAGGCCGCAGGGCGCTCGGTAGGGCGTGGTTCAACAGGCGGGGTGCGGGCAGCGCGTGGGAGGCCGACAGCATGCCGCGGGCTAGCGGGTAGACTGTCGGGCAGGCCGGTTCGGCGCGGATCAGGCCGGCCTGGGCTGATGGTTTTCGGCCGGAAACACCAGTGTGTCGTGGGGGCGGTGCGGTTCATGGAGGCTGCGGCTATCGCCACATTCATTATTGGCTATTTTTCCACCTCGTTTCCACTTCGTCACCATGCCGAAAAAAAACATTACAAAGAGATCTGCGGACGGAGTCGGGCCTTGTTAGTTTGGCATGCACCCTCCGCGTTTAGGGATGATAACAATTGGTTCAAAAAAAAGGAAGAATGTTGAACAACTATTTTTTACAATACATCACATCGATTCCTTTTAAATAAAGATGAGAAAAAGGAAAGGAATAATACTCAAGGTAAACCACCATCTTTTGATCGTTTCTCGACAATGAAGTCGTGAGAAGAAGACAATGTTGTCATCGTTCGTCGAGTCTTCCACGCACTTCCTATCCAAGCTTGTGCATCGGTTCATTGACGATGATGAGGAGGGAAGATCATTCAATGATGTGCCGCTTCGAAGGGGGTTCTGAGGAAGAAATTCACTAAAGATTATCCTTCGTTTTTGAAGGTGTTATTCGTTGGAGGCATTCTTCATTGGGAGCCTTCTCCCAATATTTCTCCAAAGTTCCTCCTTTCTCTCCACTCCACCAAAAATGAAATTGTAGCCAAATAATAGATTAGGATCTATTATGATGGATGGCGTAAATTCAAATTGAGTGATTTAAGTAAATGAGTTGACTCATTTAATTAATAGGGTGGAGTTGGAATAATAATTCAAATTGGAGATTTAAATTAAGTGCCTCCACCTAATTAATGCTTGAGAGGTGGAAAAATTAAATTAAAGGGGAGTTGGCTCTATTAAGGTGGAGAAGTTCAAGGGGTTTATCCTCATTTAATGGGGAGTTGAGGAGGTTTACCCTCCTCTATTAATAGGGGGTTAATCCTTGTGTTGTCCCCATGTCATAACCTCTCACGGAAGGTTATGCTCGGGTGGGCCCCACAACCATAACCTCCTTTCGGAGGTTAAAGAGTGGTGGTCCAACATCCAACTCCCTTGAGGAGGTTTTAACCACCCAAACTCTACATGGAGGTTAAAAATAAAATAAAGTGAGTTTACTTTAGTTTATTACTTCACACGAAAACCCAAAAACTAACTTTTATCCTCGACGCACTACCATCGAAGTGAAAGACTTATTAAGCGAATATCGGCACTGCGAGTTCAACGGTGCTCTCATATTTCAATTCTGTGCACCGGTCTAAAATTTATAATAACTGCTCGTATGTTTACTGAACATACCAGAACAGAACTTCAGAAATTGATTATGGGTACACCAGGCCTCGGAATCAAGCGACGTCAATTTTAACGGGCTCGTAAAAATTCCATGTAAAAAAATTCCACAGGTCTTCTGGGTCTATACAAAAAAATATACCACAATTTTTTCAATAGTTTCTAAATATGTTATGACATCAAATGAAATAACCCATAAATTATGGATGAAATCACATATTGAATACATGTGGGTGTATGTTTTATTCTCATAGATGATTGGTTGTCATAACAAAAGTATAATAAACTTATCAATGAAAATTTTTAATTTTAAAGTCAAATATTGTTGATATAAAATATACAATAACTAATGAGAAGGTGGATAATGAGGATATTTCATTGAAATTTCTATATTCAAATGATATATTTATGGATATATTGAAAAATATCATAATGAAGGATTCCATCTAGTACATGGGAGTGTTTTTCAGTTGTGAATTCTCTCCCAAAATCATTATAAGTTCACTGACATATTTATCCACCTTTAATTCCAATGTATGTTTTAATAAATAAAGAGAATATGTGTAACAACCCATTTTTTTTAAAATAATAAATGGAAATGCATGAAACTTTTTTTCATGTATATATTTATATATATCTTTTAAAAATAATTTTTCCACTTCAATATTTTGATTTTTGAAAAAATGGTCATCTACAATTGTGTTCAGTATGTCATTTGGAGTCTAATAGTGCCAACAAGTTTTCTTAGTGAATAGTAACATACCCTTATGAATAGTAATATTAATATTAATATGAACCCAATGAATAATAAATTGTTTTATTAATTAATTTTCTTATGGATTTAAGATAATGGCATCTTGGTTAATTTTTCAATGTGATATAAAAGCAGTTATAGTTTTTAAATTATTAATTTTTGAATAAAGTATAATTTTATTTAAAAATTTAATTAATAATATTTAGAAATTTAAATTCAAAAAATGGAGTTTTATTTTTAATTCTACACATATTGAAATGGTGAGGGTGAGGTTTTTGGGATTTTTTCTGAAATTCTTGAATTTTCAATGAATAGTGATATACGGTAAAATAATGTATATTAAAATTATCAGTAAAATACACTTTTTATTAAATCATAAGGGATATATTCCGACATGGATTGAACAAACATGGAATTATTACTATTTGGGGTCACATGAATTATGACTATTCATATTCTTCTGCAAAAATATTATAATAATGAAATAATAATGTAAAATACCACCTCTCCTCCACTGTAAATACCACCCTCATTTCCCTCTTCCTCCCACAACTCTCAATCATTTATCCTTACCTATTATCTACCCAATACTCCTCACAAGGTTGTTCCCCAATTCCTAGAGCTGTTGGTCTCACCAAAAGGCCAAAACCAAAGGCCTTAAAAAGGATCTTAATGAGAAGATAAAAGGAGGTAAACATCCTCTTCTGTTTTCTTTCCTTTCTTTCATTTTATGTTTTTCATTAACATTGTATTATGTTGGGATATTTCATTCCATATCCTCCTTACTTCCTATATTATTTAATAATTATGAGATACCACTTTTCTATCATCAATTTATTTTATGAAATTTTATGCGACGTCGTTAGGCTTCCGAATTTTCATAAGGGATTTCTCAAATTTTCTTTCATTTTGAGTTCCTTTGCTTTCATCTAATTTAGTCACCTCATCTTATCCAAGAATAATCAAAGATCCAAAATATTTTATAATCTAAATTTTCTCATGTTCATGGAAAATTCCTCATCAATATTCTTCTCCTTCCCTTCATATTCAATAAATTAAAAACATTTTTTGTGATGTGCCAAATTACCGACATCATGGATGATGTGATTTCAATATGCTTTATTTCCTTCAAGTCTGGTAATGAAACCATTTTTATGGTTAAACCAGGTTATAATATATATATTATGTCTCATTCATGGTTTTTTAATTATTTTTTACACATGGTTTAATTTATAATACAAAATGAGGTCGTTATTATCAAAGAACCACTAAAATGATCGAAATGAACATCATTAAGGTTTTAAATTATGAATCATCCTCAAGTATGAATTCAAAATGATAAATGGTATAATTTATGGTTCATGAAATATATAATACTACTTCAATCCAATTATGGAGTTTCACTTCCAATCGACAAGGACAACCATCCTGAACCAATCATGGAAACCATGTAAAGAACTCTCCAAAAAATAACGCATGGAACAAAATTCTAACAATTAAAGGATGAAATGATGTAATGAAATGATAAAAGAAGGTATTATAAAGATGGTTATGTTTATTTAAGATATTAATAACAATCTATTAACCATTATACATGAGTTTTAAAAATGTTTGATTTAAAAAATGCATGAGGTAAGGGAATTCCTATCCCGGTTTCCATTCTTTGGGTTAACATTCTACTTCGTTATTTATGTTGTATTAAAAATAATTTTGTGATGGGTTTTGTTTATACTATGTTGAATTATTTGTATTAATAGTGTATTTACATATTCTATCCACTCTATTATGTCTCAATTTGATTATATGATATATGTATGGTAGTTATCTTTTAAAAACCTCTTTTATAATTATTTTTTACAAAATTCAAATGAAATGTTTTTAGAAAATTATTCATGTTGTATGATTATGTTGGGTTATTGGGAAATGTTTATGATGAATTTTGGGACCTATATCTCAGTCAAATGCATTGGGTATGTGTAAGTAGGACTTCATTTGTATGGTTACTCCAAGTGTAACTACGATGGTTACACTAATCGAAAGGTAGCTATGAGGGTTACAAATTTTAAGGAAACCGAGAGGGTTACAAGATTATATAAGTAATGCCCCAAGATTACTTTATTGTTATATTTATGTTATTATTTATTGTGTAAATCTTTAGAAAATATCATGTTTCACAAAGTATGTATATATGGATGATGAGTATGTCTTTGGAAAAAAATTTCATACGTTACAAGTATTCCTAGACTAATGTGATCTTTCCTTCTTTTACATCCCTTACTGAGATTTTTTCCCCTCCCATGTTTTTTAAATGATTTTCACAGATTATAAGGATGTGTAAGAAAATTAAAGAATCCATGTTAAATTTTTGGTGAATTTTCAAATAAATCATGTTTTAATCTTTAATTTTTTTTATTTTGAAAAAAAATGGAAATATTTTTTATAGTATCCACTCAGTAAAAATGTCTAATGTTATGAATGTATTATGTCCCAATTATCTAAATATATAAACATAAAAAGATCTTTAATATAAAAGGAAGTTATTTTTTGACTGAAATTAAGATTTTGTAATGAAATAAGTTAGGGTTCTTATAATTTATATCAAAGGATGGTTTTGATAACTTTAGGGGATTGGATGATGATAAAAGAATACCATAAATGATTTTTACACTATGGTTAATTTGAAATATTATTGAATTTAAATATTTCCATGTTTCTTCATTTAGGATATGTATGTTCAGAATGGTTGTTCATAGAATAAATAGGGAAGCTAAAGAGGATAGGCACCAATAGACCTAAATCCTTCCAAATTTGTATCCCAAAATGGTAAGGATTCGAACAGAGAAGTTTGTGATAGAAATGGCTAAGATTAAGAAATCAACAATTGGTTTTGGAATCAATTCAAGAGAACAACCAGAGGTACCACAATAGAACATAATGATAGTGGATCATTTTATGAGACAACACCCTCTTGCATTCAATGGTTCTTCTTTCCTAGTAGCGGTTGAAGGATGGATTAAAGACCTTGAAAAGATTTTTGTTGTTGTGGGATATATGGATAATCAAAATATAAGTCTTTAAATTTATCGTTTTGAAGGTGAAGTTGATCTGTCATTGTCAATGGTAAGGAATATTAGGGATATAGTGTATTTCGATGCCTTTTAGTGGTATGAGTTTAAAAGTATTTTATTTGAAAAATATTTTCCTAAGGAGGTGTGACTTAGGATGGAGAAGAAATTATTTGAATTAAAGGAAAAGGAAAAATATTCATTGGTCTGTATGAAGTGAGATTCACCCAATTGGAAAGGTATGATTCTAATCTTATACTATATGTTGATAGAAAAATCAACCACTTATGCTCAAGACTGAATCCAAGGTATCGAAGGGTGTTGGCCTCCCGTGAATTCAAAAGTTATGAGAAACATATCCAGTGTGATGAAAGGGTATAGAGGGTGTTTTCTGATGATCATGTGCATTTTGGAAACAAGGAGATGAATAGGTACAGATGGAAATTGATGGGTACGAATCAACAAGATAAATCTGATGGTAAGAAAATTAAATTTTTTTTTTGTGAAAAGTGTGGTAAGAAGCACCCTAGGGAATGTCATAAAAAAACTTGGAAGTGTATTAAATGTGGTAATTTTGGACATATGGCCTGATATTATAATGAAAACCATCCTAAGAATAATACTGATAAGAAAACTGTATAGTTTTTTAAATTTGGTGAGATAGATCACTATGAAAATGTCTTCCCAAAGAGAGGTCCAAATGATGCAAAGAATCCAGACTATAAGTAGTAAGGTGTAGTGAGATCTTTCAAAACTACGTCACCATATGATGAGCCATCCAATGAAGTGGTATCCGATACTTTATTTGTTTAATCAAATTATTCTAATGTTTTGTTTGATACGGGGTCTACACATTCATTCATCCCTGAGAAATGTTCTGGTGAATTGGAAATGTCACCTCATCAAATGAGACTGGAACATGTTTTTAAAATACCAGGTGGAAATATTATAGAAAATAGGAATTATAAAAATCTTTATATTATCTTATTTGGAAAGAATTTACCTCCAGACCTATTTGTTTACTCTTAGTCGAGTTTGACGTTATTTTGGGAATGAATTCGCTTTCTATTTATCATCCGAAGATTGATTGTTGATCTAAAGAAGTTTTTTTCAAAAAGGGTCTCATTTTGTATAAATGAATGATCCAATACAATTGATAACATATTAGGAAGATGAAAAACTGTTGAAAGATGGAAATTAATTTTATCTTTCTCATATTATTGAAAACAAGGGAATTGATCAGATTATTGATGTACTAGTGGAAAATGAATACCTTGATGTTTTTTCAGATGAGTTACTTGGTGTCATACATGATTGAGAAGCTGAGTTCACAATTGACTTACTTTATTATTCCATGCCAATTTCAAAACCCCCATATCTTATGTATGAAATATAACTTCTTGAATTAAAAAATTAGTTGCATGATTTTCTTGATAAAGGCATCATTTATCCTAGAACTTCACTATGGGGAGCTCCTATTTTGTTCCATAAAAATAAATATGGTTAAAAGATACTTTTCATTGATTATAGAGCTTTGAATAACATCACTATTAAAAACAAGTATCATTTTCCTCATATTGATGAATTGTTTGATCAGCTCTAGGGAGCTCAATTTTATTCCAAGATTGGCATGAGATCTAGATACCATCAGCTGAAGGTGAAGGAGGATGACAACCTGAAAATAGTCCTTCATAGTAGATATGAGAATTAAAAATTTGTTGTTATGCCATTTGGGTTAAATAATGGACCCAATGTATTCATAAATCATATGAATATAATATTTCATGAGTTCTTGGATAAGTTTTTGGTTGTGTTTATTGATTATATTCCCAGATTTTTTAAAAATAAAGAGGATCATGAAAAACATCTAAGGGTTGTTTTACAAACCTTAATGGAAAATAAACTATGTGTAAAATTCTGAATGTGTGATTTTTTTTGCAATAGATTTCTTTTCATGGGCACATTATAATTATGGATGGAATAACAGTTGATCCTGCCAAAACAAAGGTGTTTGATGAATGGCCAAGACATACAAATGTTATATAAATTCATAGTTTTCTTGGATAGGTATGTTATTACTTATTTTATGTTAATAACTTTGAATGGCTATCTAGCATGATAACTAAGTTAACACAAAAGGGCTTAAATTTATTTGGAAAAAAATTTAATGTTTTTTCAATAATAGAAGAAGTGATTGTTGAATACTCTAGTTTTTTCCTTGACTTCCCGAAATGGTGAGTTTGTAATCTACAGTGATGCTTCTTTGATGGGAATTGGTTTTGTTTTGATGCAGAATTGTCATGTAATTTCTTATGCTTCAAGAATACTTAAACATCATGAGTTAAATTATCCCACACATGATATGGAATTGGAAACTGTGGTATTTTATTTGAAAATTTGTAGGCATCATTTATGCAGAGCCAAATGTCAAATATATACTAACCATAAAAGTCTGAATTATATATTCATTTTGAAGGATTTAAACCTGAGGCAGAAAAGATTTCTTGAACTGATAAAAGATTATGATTACAGGATAAATTACCATCTCGGAAAAGAAAATGATGTGGTACATTCTTTGAGATTAAAACATAATGTATCGTTAACCATGTTATGTTTGGAACATGATCCCCTGATTAATGAATTGGTGAATTTTGGCTTTGAAGTTATTGGTGTAGGAAATACCTCTGTTATTTCTTAGGTATCAGTGCAGTCATCATTATCATAGGAAGTTAAGAAAGCGTAGAAGGAAGACCATGAACTATAGAAAAGGTAGAATTGGTTAAAATGGGTAAGTTTCCTAAATTTAACCTTGATAATGATTGTGTTTTAATATTTGGAAAAAGGATGTATGTGCCTTGTGATTTTCAGTTGAGGTAGTATTTATTGAGTGAAGCTCATAGTTATCGGATTTCAGTTCATCCGGGAAGTACTAAGATGTACAGATAACTTCGAGAGTATTACTAGTGGGATGGAATGAAAAGAGATATTGCTAATTTTACCATGAGATTTTTCACATGACAACAGGTTAAAGCTATATGGCAGTTACTGAAGGGAATGCTTCAGCCATTTCTAGTTCCATAGAGGAAGTCGGAGAATATATACATGGGTTTTTGGTGAGACTACCTAAGACATCTCGAGGTAACAATTAATTTGGGGTAATTCATAATCAGCTGACAAAATCATCACATTTTCTTTCTATTAGAGATACATTGTCTTTAGATCAGTTTTATCGACTGTACCTCAAAGAGATTGTTAGGCTAAATGGAGTTCCTATTTCCATTGTATTTGACTGGGATCCCAGGTTCACTTCTATCTTTTGAAAGGTTATTCAAAAGTTATTGGTCATAGAATTAAATTTTAGTACATATTTTCACCTTCAATCAGATGGGAAGTTAGTGAAAACAATTCTGACCTTGGAGGATATTCTTTAAGTTTTTTCGATGGACTACGATGGAATTTGGGATAAGAATCATTCGTTAGTTGAGTTTTCTTTTAATAATAGTTTTACATCCATTATGCTGATGGAACCGTTTGAGGCATTGTATTGAAACAAGTGTCAGAATCTAGCATTCTGGGATAAAGGAGGTGAAAGAAGTTTGAAGGGGCCAGAATTAGTAAAGGATGTGGATGAGAATGTGATGATGATCCTGCAGCACATGAGGACAGCTCAGAGAAGGCATAAAAATTATGCATATAATTGAAGGAAGGAACTTAACTTTCAAGGTAGGTGACTATGTTTTCATTAAAATATCTCCTTTGAAAAGTGTGATGTGTTTTGGTAAGAAAGGGAAGTTAGGTCTGTGGTTCATTGGTCCTTTTGAAATCCTTGAGAAAGTTGGAATAGTTGCACACTGAGTATCTTTGCCTCTGAGCTTGTCTCAGGTACACAATGGTTTTTTATGTTTCGATGATCAGGAAGTATGTGCTAGATTCATCACATGTCTTGATCCTAGAAGTAGTTCATCTAGAAGAGATCCTTTCCTTTGAAGAGAAACCAGTTCAAATACTTGATCAAAGGGAATAGGTATTTCAGAATAGGTTAATCCACTATGTAAAGGTTTTCTTGAGAAACAACATGGTAGAAGAAGAAACATGGTAGCCTAAAAATTCTACGAGAGAAAGGTACCCTCACTTGTTTAATAAGTAAATAAAATTATGAGGATGCAATTTTTAGAAGGTGGGGATAATGTAACACCCCAAGGTTTTTTAGAAAAAATTAACGGAAATGCATGATTCTTTATTTTAAGTAGATATTTATAACTATCCATTAAAAATAAATTTTTCCACTTCTGTGTTTTGAATTTTGAACATCTATCATTTACAATTGTGTTTAGTATGTAATTTGGAGTCTAATGAAACCATCTTGTTTTTTTGGTGAATATTAACATACCCTTAAGAATAGTAATATGAATAGTAACATGGCACTAATGAATAGAAATATGTGTTATTATTTTATATTCTTATGGATTTAAAATGATGAAATCATGTGTAATTTTTCAGTGTGATGTAAAAGCAGTTATAGTTTTTAAATTATTAATTTTTGAATTAAGACTAATTTTATTTAAAAATTAAATTTAGAATATTTAGATACCCCTTTTATCTCATCAAATTATTTTTTGAAATTTTAAGCAACATCGTTAGGATTCCTATTTTCGTTAGGGATTTCTCAAATATTCTTGTATTTTGAGTTCCCTTATTTTCATCTTCTTTCCTTACCTCCTCTTATCCAAGAAGAATGAATGCTCCATAATGTTGTATATTTTCAATTTTCTCATTTTCATGGAAAATTACACATCAATATTATTCTCTTTCATTACTTATTCAAGAAATTAAATAAATTGTATGTGATGTGTCGAATTGCCGACATCGTGGATGATGTGATTTCAAACTGCAATAATTCCTTCAAGGAAGGTCATGAAAACATTTTTATTGTTTAACAAGTGTTATAATATATATATTATGTCTCATTCATTTTTCTTTAATTCTTTTTTACACATGTTTTTAATTTATAAAACAAATTGAGGTCGTTATTGACAAAGAAACACTAAAATGAAATAAACAAACATCCTTAATGTTTTAACTTATGAATCATCCCCCTGTATAGATTCAAAATTATAAATGGTATAATTAATGGTTTTATAAATATGTAAATACTACTCCATTATAATTTTGTAGTTTCACTTCCAATTGAAGAGAACAACCATCATGAACCAATCATGGAAATCATGTAACAAACTCACTCAAAAACAGTGCAAGGAACAAAATAAAAACAATTAAAGGGTGAAATGATGTACTTAAATGATTATATGAGGTATTATAAAGATTTATATGTTTATTTCATATATTAATAACACTATATTAATAATTATAAATGAGTTTTAAACAAGTTTTAAGTAAGACAATCATGAGGTAAGGAAATTCTTAACCTGATTTCCATTATTTTGGTTAACCTTCTACTTCATTGTTTATGTGGTTTTAGAATAGTTTTTGTGGTGGGTTTTTTATATTGTGGTGAATTATGTGTATTTATAGGTTATGTACATAATCCATCCACTCAATTAAGTCTAACATTGATTATATGATATATATAAGGTACTTTTCTTTTAAAAAACTCTTTTAGAATTCGGTTTTAGAAAATTCCAATGTAATGTTTTTATGAAATTCATCATGTTGAATGATTATTTTATGATTAATGGGAACATTTCATGATGAAGGTTGGGACCTATATCTCCATAAAATTCCATTTGTATGTGTATATTGGAGGTCAGTCGTATGGTTACACCAAGTGTAGCCGTGATGGTTCTAAAAATTGTAAAGTAGACATGAGGGTTACAAATTACAAGGTAGCTGAGAGGGTAACAATATTATGTAATTAATGCCCCAGGATACCTTTTTTGTTATATTTATGTTCTTATGTATTGTATAAATATTCTTCAAATCTCATGTATCTCAAAGTAATCATATATGACTGACGAGTATGTCTTGTGAAAATGTTTTCATATGTTACAAGTATTCATGGACTAATGTTCTCTTTCCTTCTTTTACAACCCTTACTAATCTTTTTGTTCTCATCACAAGTTTTTTAAATGATTTTCATAGTTCATAATAATTTGTAATACAAAGAAGGAATCCAAGTTAAATTTTTGATGAATTGTCAAAGAAATCATGTTTTAATCTTTAATTTTTTATATCATCAAAAAAATATAAACTATTTTTATATTATCCACTATGTAACAATATATAATGTTATGAATGTATTATTTCCAAATTATCTAAATCTCTAAACATGAAAATATCCTCAGTGTAAAAGGAAGTGATTTCTTGACTACAATCAAGATTATGTGATGTAATAAGGTCGGACCTTATAATATGAATAAAAACTTTTTATAATGGTTGATAGAATCAATTTTATATTATAGGTGATGATTAAGGGATAAGGGAAGAATCGCATACAGGAGAGAGTTTTTTTCTTACAGGGAGACATGAGGAGTTGTTATTTGAAACATGGATCAAATATTTTTTTTACATGTTTCAAAAAAAATGGGGATATTGAAGATCCATTCATGATTGGGGATATTTATGATTTATGAAGATGAAAATAACATAATAATTGAATTCATAATGGGGGATCTATTAATGGATCTCAATTGAGACTTGGTTAATATTATATTAATCCTTACACTGGGAGTTAAAGAACTCTAAAAAATAATACTCTATCCAATTGTGTATTTTTTAGATAAATTCCACATAACAAGTGTTGATAAAACAAAATTATAAAAAATATTTAATTCATAATAAATGATAAAATTACATCACATTATGATAAATATTTTTATATATAGAAAAAAATAAAATTATATTATATAATTTATAATTCAACTAGAATTATACATGAAAACATTTGTACTAAACTCTAATTTTTTTATCTTGATATATTTTCTAACTATTTTGGACTAGAAATTTTCTAAAAGGATTCATCATTTTATAAGATACAATTATCATATGTGTGAGATCATAAAACTTTGAAGATTTATTTTTCTATTTTAATTTTGGATAAAATATTTTAAATGGTTCGAAGATTTCTCTCAAGAGTCTGGATGTTCCGGGGTGTGTCCCGAGGTATCTGTAACATCCTAGGTAAATAAAGAATATGACATTTTCATATTTATTAATATTTTTGAATAAAATAATAATATTACCATAAAGGGAATGCTATGTTTGATGGAAAACCTAATACGCAACAATGAGTTTCTTTGAAATTTTACGTTGCACACTAATAATATAATATTATTATTTTAAATAGTTATTTCCTAGCCATTGTAATGGAAAGAATGAATATAACTAACAAAAAATTATTACATTTGTTTTTTAAATATTTTTACATTTATCCGATAAATGTTAAAGGCTTAAAATGCAAATGAATCCAATTTTATGAAGAAATACTCTAATATTTTTAAAAGATTGTTTTTCCACCTTTTGATGGAGAACCTTTTTTTAATCCATCTTTTGACAATTTTATAAGCTATATTTGTCAAAATAAAATTATTCTTTAGAATTGTGATATTTAAATTTACTTTGGATAAATTTTTGGTGTTTTTCTGACAATGTTCATTTTTTTAATGAATAGTGAAAAATACTGCATTTTACTTCAAAACTTATTTTTCATCTAATTTAATTTTATGGATAGATTATCTTTTTAATTTTATTTAAAGTTTAAATAAAATTTATTTTTACCATTTAATACAATGGTGGTCACTAGGATTGATTTCACTTTGAAATTGGACTTTAACTATTGTCAAACTTTTGATAGAAATTGTTTCTAAAAAACCGGCTATTTGTTTTGACAACGGGAATTATTTTTAAATTAATTATTGAAATTTTTGTGTTTGTAATTTGGTAAAATTGATTCCATATTTGGAATTAGAAGGTCCAAATTATCTAATTATGGCTTTTTTATTTTGGGACAATATGAATAGTAGCGACGGTAATTATCTTTAATTATCGTGATTAATTAGTAATCGGGTAGTTAAGGGTAATAAAATAATATCATAATAATAACAAATGACCTAAAAATGTGTCATAATTCTTCTGGTTGTGTCATGGCCGACAATGGTATGCCTTGTGCCAATCATTGGGACCCCATGGAATCACATTTGGGTGATAGTGACACTTCATCGTTTTATTTTTAAGGAAAGAAGAATATTAGAAGAGTATGTAACACCTAATTTAAAAAAATTTAATTTTGTCTACATAAATTATATCTCGGACTATAAATATTCATGGGAAAGATAAAAACATTTCCTACATCATAGTATTTTTCTTATAATTTTTAGACATTAAATAAATTAAATTCTTTGTGACACCATGATGATGCAGCGATTACCTCATTAATGAATGATTTAGATAAAATGAGAAGATAATGTAAAATATAACACATAAACATTTCCAATACCTATTGTATGAGTATATTTATAACCCTTATCACCTTATCGTAGAAATATATCAATTTGGGACCTTTAAAATCCGAAACTCATTTTAATATAAAGTAACATTTCTTGACTTTCCAAGAGTTCCCCTCCCCCCTCTTATAAAAGGCCCCCACCACTACCTCCTTACCCATACATCTCAATCCATTGGCTCGGCCAAAATCTTCTCATTTCATATCTACACATCCTTCACTTCATCATATAAGCCTTACCTTATTCATAAAGCTTTTCAAGAAACCCTTTTAGTTCAAACCAAGAGGAGTTAGCTGATTTAAAGGTAATGTTTTCTCTTATGTTCATTTGTTTATTTTGCCTCTCCACCCCCCTAAACTATTTTTATTCATTTATTTTGTAAAAACACAAGTATCTTCAAGATACTATGATTTTTTATGAGAAATATTATAGTTACACTTACACACACCTCCGTCTAATGGTTAAAGAACATACTATTTCTGTGGATGGAGAATTACTGCCTCACGAAACGATGATTCTTCAATCTTCCTTTAACACCTTTAATGGTGGTCATTATGATGTTAATGTATTTTATATATGATATATATGGTATTTATGTTTTCTATATGCTTCTGTATTTTATATTTAAAACATACCTTTATGTTTTTCATGTTCTGAAAATGCGATAATTTCATACAAGGAAGTGTGGACTACCGCCCCCTCAAGTGATGTGACTCGTTCATGGAATACATGGAATGTATAAAGCATAAAATTAATGAACATATGTGACTTATATAACATATATATTATACTAGAATGATAATATATATAAATATATATCTCATTTATTTTTTTAATTCCATTAAAATGACAAAGAAATGAAAGTATCGTTCATGTGTACGTACGACCTACCGTCTCCATGAACAATGCATTTTATTTATTCTTACCTCCAAATGTTATGGGATTGTATAAAATGAATATTTACTAGATATATATGATATTTATATCATTAATACTATTCTGGAGAATATTTACTTATAACTACATGGAAACTCAATTTCAAACAAGTTCATTTTTGACTCATGTACCAAACATCGACAAAAACATATGATATGAACTAGCATAATTAAATAATTATTATAAAATTACAATATGTGATATTAATTAAATAATAAACTGTAAATGAGGTCCTAAAGAAATTATAAATTGACCAATGGTTATTATTCAGGAATATAATGAAACGAACAAGAAAAGTCGGACTTGAGGTAAGGGATCCTACCTCTCTCTTTTTTTAAGTACTCACTTTTATATCACATCTTTTAAGATACTTTTTCCTATGTTGGTGGATGTTATTTTATATTAACATTAATTTACTTTTTATATTAATATGATGAAAGACCCTATTTGATCTCATCAATCCATTTTTGGAAGTTTTATGCGGCGCCGTTAGGCTACCAAATTTTCGTAAGGGGATTTCTTACCTCACTTTTAATTCTGTGACATTTCCATTGTTCACCACTTATTTATTGAATGTGGTGTATTGTGTAATTCCATTTTATATATATAATCATGATTATATTCATGGTATTCTGTGATTCATTTGGTGATTATTATATTTTGGTCATAGGACTCGATTTATTACAACAAGGTTAGGGGTTTTTATCTCACTTTTATTCCCATGAGATTCATGCTATATTTGTCACCATCTCCTTTGAGTAGTGTATGTACTGTACATTATTCTAGTATTTGTGTAAAATAATTTAATTTATGGGTATTTACATCAACATTTTATGGTCATTCTTTCATGGGGTGTACGTTTTGAAAGTTACCATAATCGGTAAGGGAACCTTTCACCCTCCTCTTTTTAAAAGAATTCTTTTTATTATGTCTTTTAATTTACATATTCTTATGCTGGGATATGTTCTTATTATCCTTATTGATGTAAATTTTATGTTCAAGTGATTAGATACCATTTTCTCTCTCATCAACTCATTTTCTGAAATTTAATGTGATGCAATTTAGCCGTTGTATTTTTGTAAGGGAACTTCTTAACCCAATTTCAATTCTTTGGGTTAAACCTCTACATCTTGATTATGTTGTGCTATGAATATATGTGGATGAGCTATTATTTTTTTACACTTAATATCCACTTATATTGTGTTTATTTATATATTTCACACATAATTATGTAATATATTAATCTTTAATCTAAGGATACCGACTTTGTGTGGGACTTCGTCTCAATCTCCTTTTATTGAGACATCCATTTATTTATACATGACATTATTTTATATGGTGTACAAAACCATTTTGAATTTTACTTTTATTAAAAAGGAATCTTTTTATACGAAGCGATTTACTAAACGACACAAGTAATGTTTTGTCTTACGTATGCGGCGACAACGACTTCTCTACCGCTTTACCATTATTTGAGTTTTGACTTCCTCTACAAGACATAACTTTTTTTTAAATAAAAAATTAATACCATGTTTTACTTTTATTTTATTTTGGTATTGAATATGGTTTTGATAATTTTTTTATTATATCAATGTGTTATTGATATCTTGTGATTGAAATGTGGAAATGTTATGTTTCCTTTATGCATGTTTTATGTGATACGATTTTGATATGGTTATTGGGAATTGTTTATGAAGACGGGTGGTTTCGTGATAAACTAAGGGCACGTGAGCCCTATATAGATCTCCAATGCATTGGGTAACGTGAAGGGGTTAAATTCTAAGGTTTCTCCAAATAGATTTAGGGAATATACTGTGATGGGTATTCCAAACATAACCATGAGGGTTACTTCCTACGTAAGAATGTTATTAATGCCTCAAGTTACCTTTATGTCTTATGATTTCTATGAGTTATTCATAAATATTATGATTTGATGAGGTATGTTAAAGTGCTTATGTTTTATGAGTAAAGTATGATTGCATTGATTCTTATGTATGCATGGTCTAACGTTTTCTTTCCGTATTGTTATAACCCTTACTGAGCTTTTTATGCTCATCCCAAGTTTTTGAAATGTTTTTTACAGGACATAAAGTGGAGGGTCAAGGATGGGATCAAGGAAATGTGAGGCTTTCTAAAACAAGGAACTAGACATGACTATTTTGGTCAAGAGTTTTTCATTTGTGAAAAAAATGGAAACTGAGTAGATGTGTCTACTTTGTAATCTTTGAGATGTAATAGTTATGACCTAATTCAATAAAACACTAAACCTATAAAGATCCTAAATGTGAATTATTCATTTAATTCAAGATTATGTAATGTTTTAAGGTTGTGGCCTTATAGTTGGTATCAAAGGAAGGTTTAGTTAACATTAGAGGTTAGGGTATTCTTTAAGCATAAGTGACATTACCATAATGTCTTGGATTTCAGAAAGATTCATAGTTTTTAGATAAAGCAAATGAGTATGTATATATTAGTTTTTATCTTCCTCATTAGTATATGATGATTTTGTTGATATACTCACACTGACATTTTTGGTTTCAGTAAATGGATGGATCTAGCATGAACCAAAGTGACAATGGGTTTGAATGAAACTGTGGTGGTTCTCTGATTAAGAGACTAGATGAAATGGGGGATTCAATAAGGAATCTCGTGGTTATTCTAAACCAACTATCACGGAGTCATGATTAACCATTTGAACCTTGGTGAGTTCTCTGAAGCATTATGTATGAGAGAACCAACTCGATGTGGAAGTTCAGGTAATAAATATAATGGTTACCATTAGGGTTTATATGATCCTTACTTTTGAGGTAATTATGGGTTACTATATGTTATGATGGAAAATGAAAGGAAAGAGATAAACTTGAGGTTAATTATGTTATGGTTATTTTTGAAGATTTGATATATTTTTGTGGAATGTTTTAAGAATTATATAGTTTTGGAAAAAAGGACAACACACAGACCTTGTGACAACCCGTCGCATCAAACGAAGCTGCGGGAATCGAACCCACAACCAAAGAGCAACTGGTATTTATCGCCTACCACTAGACTACGTGAAGTCCCTAGTTAGTTTGACTAATTATTTTTAGTTATATAATTTTATGAATCAAGAATAAGTTTATTTTGGGTTATCTAGGAAAATATTGACCTATCATGGAGGATATATGATTAGGTTAATTACCTTTCAATATGAGACTTTAAGAGCAACTACTGTTAATTGGAGATAAATGTTAATTTGTACCTTGGAAGACTATGTGATTAAATCCATCAAATATTTGGGTTTCAATCCTAGTGTGGTTTACATTGATGAATAATATGGACAATTGTTTATCGAATGGTCTTTGTTGAACTTTGGGTTTTGATGGACAAATTTTGGAGATTAAGAATAGATTTTTTTTTATAAAGGATTATCCGTCTTGGGGATTATCTGATCTTGTACTAACCTTTTTGGTTTTGGTTTTGGTCTAAAGACATGGAAAGTATATAGTTCTCTTTTGTGGATTAGGTGATTCTCTAGAAGTTGATTATAGTGTTCTTAATCTGAAAAAGTTATCTTAAATACTCATCTTTTGGAGAAAATATGGGTTTGTGTAAGAAATCTAGTAAAATTTGAAAGTCAACATGATAAGTAAGTATGTTTCCTTATGTTTTAGTTAAGCTCATAAATAAATTCCTCAATGAAAAGTAACTTAAAACAAAAATGTTGTCTGGTAATATTTCATACTAGGGAATCAAATACCGTTTAACCCATCACAAGTTTGTGATTTCCTGGTGGTTGACTTTCTCCTAAACATGTTTTATATCACTCTCCATCAGAACATGACCCTTTGTCTTCTCTTCCATGTCCATGTTTTCCTACATGTAATCCTAGTATGGGTTAACTCGGGTGACCTTTTTTACTTCTCTCTCTATATTTTAAAGTGATAGTTTTACTGACTGTTGTTCCGCTTTGGGATTTCAATGAAGTTTCCGATCCCAATTTTAAAATTTCGAGGACGCAATTCTCAAAAGGGGGGAAGGATGTAACATCCCAGGTAAATAAAGAATATGACATTTTCATATTTATTAATATTTTTGAATAAAATATTAATATTACTCTAAAGGTAATACTATGTTTGATGGCGTACCTAATACGCAACAACGAGTTTCTTTGAAATCATACGTTGCACACTAATAATATAATAATATTATTTTAAATAGTTAATTCCTAGCTGTTGTAATGGCAGGAATGAACAGAACTAAAAAATGATTACATATGTTTGTTAAATATTTTTACATCTATCCAATGAATTTTAAAGGCTTAAAATGCAAATGAATCCAATTTTAAGAATAAATACTCTAATATTTTTAAAAGATTATTTTGCCGCCTTTTGATGGCAAACCTTCTTTTTAATCCACAATTTGACAATTCTATAAGCTCTATTTGTCAAAATATACTTATTATTTAGAATTTGGATTTTGGAATTTAATTTGGATAAACTTTTGGTATTTTTCTGACAATGTTCATTTTTTTAATGAATAGTGAAAAATAATGCATTTTACTTCAAAACTGCTTTTTTATCTAATATAATTATATGGATAGATTATATTTTTAATTGGTTTTAAAGTGTAAAAAGAATATATTTTTACCATTTAATCTAATGGTGGTTATTGGGATTAATTTCACTTTGAAATTGGACTTAAACTATTGTCAAACTTTTGATAGAAATTGTTTCTAAAAAACCCGCTATTTGTTTTGACAACGGGAATTATTTTTAAATTAATTATTTCAATTTATGTGTTTGTAATTTGGTAAAATGGATTCCAAATTTGGAATCATAAGGTCCAAATTATGTAATTAAGACTCTTTTTTTTGACATTATGAATAGTAACGATGGTAATTATCTTTAATTATCGTGATTAATTAGTAATAGGCTTGTTAAGGGTACTAAAATAATATCATAATAATAAAAAATGACCCCAACATGTGTCCTAATGCTACTTGTTGTTTCATGGACGACCATAGGATTCCTTTTACCAAAATTTGGGACCCCATGGAATCACTTTTGGGTGATAGTGACACTTTATCATTTTATTTTTAAGGAAAAGAGAATATCACAAAAGTATGTAATACCTATGTAAAACAATTTTAATTTTTTCTACATAAATGATATATCAAAATATAAATATTAATTGGAAAGATAAAAATATTTCCTAAATCAAAGTATTTTTTTTATAATTCTTATAAATTAAATAAATTAAATTCTTAATGACACCATGATGATGCAGCGATTACCTCATTAATGAACGATTTAAATAAAATGAAAATATAATGTAAAATATATCACATAAACTTGTCAAATACCTATTGGATGAGTATATTTCGAACCCTTATCACCTTATCCTCGAAATATAATAATGTGGGACCTTTAAAATCTGAAACTCATTTTAATATTAAGTAACATTTCTTGACATTCCAAGAGTTCCCATCCTCCATCTTATAAAAGTTCCCCACCACTACCTCCTTACCCACAACTATCAAGCCATTGGCTTGGCCAAAATCTGCTCATTTCATCTCTCCACATCCCTCTCTTCATAATATAAGCCTTACCTTAGGCAGAAAGCTCTTCAAGAAACCCTTTTGGTTCAAACCAAGAGGAGTTACCCGATTTAAAGGTAATGTCTTCTCTTATGTTAATTTGTTTTATTTTGCCTCTCCACCCCCATAAAATATTTTTATTCCACTATTTTGTAAAAAAAATTATTTTCAATATACTACGATGTTTTTCTGAGAAATATTAGAGCTACAATTACACACACCATCATCTAATGGTTACAGAACATAATGTTTCTGTGGATGGAGAATTACTGCCTCACAAAACGATGATTGTTCAATCATCTCTTAACACCTTTCATGGCGGCCATTATGATGTAATTGTATTTCATATATGATATATATGGTATTTATGTTTTCTATATGCTTCTGTATTTTATATGTAAACATACCTTTATGCTTTTCATGTCGTGTGAATGCGATAATTTCATACGAGGAAGTGTGGACTACCGCCCCCTCATGTGATGTGACTCGTTCATGCAATACATGGAATGTATAAAGAATAAAATTAATGAACATATGTGACCTATATAACATATATATTATAATATAATCAAAATATATATATATATATATCATTTATTTTTTTAATTCCATAAAAATGACAAAGAAATGAAAGTAGTGTTCATGCGTACGTACGGCCTACCGTCTCCATGAATGGTGCATTTCATTTATTTTTATCTCCAAATATTATGGAATAGTATAAAATGTATATGTACTGGATATATATGATATTTAAATCATTAATACTATTCTAGAGATGATTTACTTATAATTACCAGGGAAAATCATTTTCAAACAAGTTCATTTTTGACTCATGTACCATACATCGACAAAAACATCTGATATGAACTCACATAATTAACTAATTATTATAACATTATAATATGTCATATTAATTAAATAATAAACTGTAAATGAGGTCCTTAAGAAATTATAAATTGACCAATGGTTATTATTTAGGAATATAAAGAAACGAACAAGACAAGTCGAACTTGAGGTAAGGGATATTACCTCTCTCTTTCTTTTTAAGTACTCTCTTTTATGTCACATCTTTTAAGATACTATTTCTAATGTTGGGGGATGTTATTTTATATTCCCGTTACTGTAATTTTTATTTTCATATGATGAGAGACCCTATTTGATCTCATCAATCCATTTTTGGAAGTTTTAAGTGGCGTCGTTAGGCTGCCGAATTTTCGTAAGGGGATTTCTTACCTCACTTTTAATTCCGTGAGATTTCCATTGTTCGCCACTTATTTATTTAATGTGATGTATTTTGTACTGCCACTTTATATATATATTTTCATGATTATATTAATTCTATTCTGTGATTCATTTGGTGCTTATTATCTTTTAGTCATATGACTCGATTTACTACAACAAGGTCAGGGTTTTTATCTCACTTTTTTTCCCGTGAGATTCGTGCTATATTTTTCACTATATCCTTTTAGTGGTGTATGTAATGCCCATTATTCTACTCTTTGTGTAAAATAAATTAATTTATGTGTATTTACATCAACATTGTATAGTCATTCATTTGTGCGGTGTACGTTTCGAATGTTACCCTAATCGGTAAGGTAACCTTTCACCCTCCACTTTTTGAAAGACTTATTTTTGTTATGTCGTTTAATTTACATCTTCTTAGGTTGGGATATGTTCTTATATATCTTTATTGAGGTAAATTTTATCTCCAAGTGATGAGATACCATTTTCTCTCTCATCATCTCATTTTCTGAAATTTAATGTAACGTTGTTTGGATGTCGAATTTTTGTACGGGAACTTCTTAACCCAATTTCAATTCTTTGGGTTAAACCTCTACTTCTTGAATATGTCATGCTATGAATATATGTGGATGACATCTTAATTTTTTACACTTAATATCCACTTATATTGGGTGTATTTATATTTGTCACGCATAATTATGTAATTGATTTGTCCTTAATCTAAGGATACCGACTTTGTATGGGACTTCGCCTCAATATCCATTTATTGAGACATCCTTTGATTTATACACTACTTTCATTTATACGGTGTACAGAACCCTTTTTAATTTTACTTTTTTTCAAAAGGAATCATTTTATACGAAGCATTTTACTAAACTACAAAAGGAATATTCTGCCTTACGTATGCGGTGACAACGACTTCTCTACCGCTGTGACCATTATTTGAGTTTTGACTTCCTCTACAAGCCATAACTTTTTTTAAAATAAAAAATAAATACCATGTTTTAATTTTCTTTTATTTTGGTATTGAAAATTGTTTTGATAATGTTTTTATTATATCAATGTGTTATTGATATCTTCTAATTGAAATGTGGAAATGTTATGTTTCCTTTATGCATGTTTTATGTGATATGATTGTGTTATGGTTCTTGGGAGTTGTTTATGAAGACGGGTGGTACTATGATAAAATAAGGGTGGGTGAGCCAGATATATCTCTCTAATTAATTGGGTAACTCGAAGGGGTTAAATGCTAAGGTTTCTCGGAAGAGATTTAGGGAATATACGGTGATGGGTATTCCAAACGTAACCATGAGGGTTACTCCCTACGTAAGAATGTTATGAATTCATCAAGTTACCTTTATGTCTTAAGATTTCAATGAGTTATTCATAAATCTTATGATTTGATGAGGTATGTTAAAGTGCTTATGTTTTATGATTAAAGTATGATTTCATTGATTCTTATGTATGCACGGTCTAATGTTTTCTTTCCGTATTGTTATATCCTTTACTGAGATTTTTATGCTCATCCCAAGTTTTCGAAATGTTTTTCACAGGATATAAAGTGGAATAGGGTCAAGGATGGGATCAAGGAAATGTCAGGCTGTCCAAAACAAGGAACTAGACATGACTCTTTTGTTCAAGAGTTTTTATTTTGTGAAAAAAACGGAAACTGAGTTGATGTGTCTACTTTGTAATATTTGAGATGTAATAGTTATGACATAATTCTCTAAAACTCTAAACCTGAAAAGATCCTCAATGTGAATTATTTATTTAATTCAAGATTATGTAATATTTTAAGGTTGGGGCCTTATAATATCAGTTCATTAAAAAGATGAAAATTTTTCCATATAGTTAATGATGCATGGTAATTTAAAAATTATTACAATCCATGCACTTGATCATGAGGCAATGGTTAAGGGGAAGCTTTGAAACCCTTGCGAGGTGGCATATGAATTATGTGGTATAGGCAGAGAGACATTCACTTAGCAATCACAATGCTTTCCAGACTATAAAATTGGCCCATAGTATCTTGTGGAACATAATTAATTTAGACATTGGATGTCACACAATTGGATCATGGTTTTCCAAACCATGTGGTCTAAATTATCACATAATTAAAATTTGATAATTTACCAATTTTTCATCCTATAATTATATCCTTTCCAATTAATGTTTATCCTTATTTACTCATAGTATCTTAATAGGTGATGAAAGCTCCCTTTTACCTCGTAATGGTGTATCTTCTTCGATTTTAAGGATTTTAGGATTTGATTCTTATTAATATAATCCCTATGTATGTCTATAAGTCTCTTTCCATCTATTTTATGGATGATTTGTTGTATGATCCTTCATATTCCTCTATGTCTTATGAATCCTATCATTAGGGAGTTATTCAATGTTTTGATTGTGAACATTTTATCTTAAATCAATGGTTGGGGTTAGAAGAGTCGTTGTATATGAACCTATGGTATGTGGTATACAAACTGCTTCTCATAGCCTCAATATTGTTCTTCTATATGTAGTATGTTTTATAGTTCATAATTTATTTTAAGAATTATACATTGGGTTATTTAATGATATGTACGACACTACAGGGAACCCATCGATTCTACTGAAGATAATGAGTTCAGGCCTATTATTCCCCATAGTGTGAGATAATCCCTTAAACATGAATAAATTTGTTTTCAATGATGGAATAGAGGGTGTATACATTTAAACCGATTACACTTATTTAATTCCCTATTAGAATATGATAAGTGGATTTTTCTATTGTTTGGAAATTTAATTTTTTTATGATGCGATAGATTTACAAAATGGAAAATAGTTTAAAAGGGGTTTATCATGATGTTAAATATGTTTATAGAAAATTTTATTTTGTATTATTTCATTAAATTTTGAAATGGTTTAAATTTTAAGTGGGTTTAACGGTGTTGAATATATAGACCATGGTGAATAATATGTTTTTGAAAGATACAACCTTGTTATTAGAACTAACCAAATGGTTAAGTATGTTGACCATTGAGTATTGGATCTCAAAATAATGGTATGAAATGATTGATATGGCAATACACATCTCTAAAATAGAAATTGTGGAATTGAAGATCCACACCCAGTAGTAAGGTTGATGGGGACAATGTTCCTTGTACATGATTTAGGATGGCAACACATGAACCTCAACATCATTGATATAACATGTTGGACATGAAATTCCTTGTTCTCAAATTGGTTTTCATCAATACATTTTTACCCATAATATCACTTGACCTAGTGTAGGTATTTGGGTAAACATTACTTTGTTCTTATAATTGAAATTAGTAATGAATACCCCTCTAAATCTAAAGAGTTTAACCCCCATGGTATATGGTTAAAACATCTAATGAGATCCAAATTAGGTTTTATTGGATGAGATTCACTATAACACCATGATATTTTAAAAGAGTAGCATCATGTTCAATATAGAATATGACACACATTGGTTTTAAGATATATTCAACTCTTTTGAGCTTATTAGATCATTTTTTAGACCAAAATATTATGAAAATGTAGCTTATACATTTATTCACAATTGAGAATCACAACCATTAAAATTTTAGAATCTAATTTTTACTATCATGATAAACGATGTCTATAATGATAGTTCCAAATATTTATTTTTTATATGGACCATCGGATATATCACCTTAATCGATTATGATCTCTATATTAATTTTTTATGCTAATATATGTTGCAGTGGAACCAGTTGGGAGAAGGTACTATATGATGATCATTATTTTCTTGGTTGATTCCCTAGATTTTCTTGATCCGAACATAACTTTTATTTCTTCATTGTTTTATCCTTCTATAATACCATACATCGCTTCTAAATATTTTTATCAACTATTATTGGTTTCTTATTTAAAAAAATTAAGGATATACCTCATGTATCTTGACAATATTATTGAATTATAGTATAAAAGTTCCAATAGTGTCATTGGCCATTTTAATATTCGTATCATCTTGTGGAATAGGAAACTCAGTGCTAGTCTCTTGAGATACCTCAATCACTACTCCCATGTGTTATTTTGGGAGTTATTTATTTCATATCATGTCTCTCGGTATATTATACACTATACCCATCAGAACAAGGAGGTTTGTGGGTGTTTATAGATAGAAACAATATACAAATTTACCTTAAAAGTACTCTAGTAATATAAATTTTTTAGAATATATTTGATTCACATATAGGAGAAATAGTACTAAAAATTTGATTAACATGGGTTAGGTTTTAGGTTGAGGGGAATGACAACCCTTAAATATAGCTAGTTCATTTTTGTTGTTTATGTTCTAATATTTTATCCATTGTGGGTTCTCTTTAATCCTTTTAAATATATTGGTCTCACAGTCTAGACCATAAAATAATATATTCGAAATCATATTTTTGATTATCCAATCCTTTCATCACCTAATATGTATCTTTTTGTGGTTTTCTCTTTGAAAAATATGTTTAGGATACACTCCCAAACATATACTACTAACGTGACCATATTTTTTTAACCACATCAAATCGACTAAAATTAGATTATCATCTGGTATGATCGTTTATGATTCTTGTGTCTGAATCATATAAAAAATTAACATAAATAGATAAATGTTTTTTTCACTATTTAAAATTATAATGAATTCCTATTATTTCACACTTACACATGTTTCCCAAAATTCTTTTGTGTTCAAATCAACTAGTAAACCATTGTTATGTACATGGACTCCTTTCATAGCACATGACATGGTATGGAAGTGTCTTAAGATTTTTATTCACCAATTTAAATATATAAAAAATTACATTTATTATTTTATACCAGATAAAATTTTTATTATTTGTTTAAAATACATACCAATTTCTTCTCTATTTATGTGTACCCCCTCCTTGCTTTGTAACAGGTGTATATTGGTCTTGATGAAATTTTTTTATTTCCATCACACTATTGTGGTTTGGTAAATTATTAATTTTCAATAAAATTGGATTCAATAAATAATTTAAAATAATATATTATTCACTACAACGCCCCCGAAATTATTTCTCATCATGGTGACAATAAAATCATTCCATGTTTCCTTATTTATAATGTGTGTATAAGTAACTAGTGGATGGGTCTTAACATACCCCTAAAAATCCCTATGATGAAACTTAGTAAGAAGAGTCCAAATTCCTCTGTGGGATTTTCTAATGGCCATCAAGATATATTTCATATGGAAATATTCTAAAATAATCAAAATTTTAAATGAATAATTAAAATTAATTAAACATTTCATTATATAATTCTTTGATAAAATATACAAATTGTATCGTAACATCACCTTTATATCACCACAAAAGGTTTTTCCCATTAAAGGATTGGCATGGAACCACTAATCTATATCAATCATCACAATCATCCTTGTTGTGACCCCAAAACAACTAATGAACATTGAATTTTCAGGTTTAAGAAGTTAGTCATGTTGATTCCATCCATCCTTGAATTTTATACCCATACATATTTCCATGAAACATTTAGTAAATATATTTTTTTCCACATCATTATTGTTTTTTCATCAACAAGTTGTTAATCCATAATTAATTATACTGTTTCGACACCAACCACATGTTCTTCCCTAAGATTGGGGACATCAACATGTGCAGAAGACATTTTATGGAGTAGTAGTCAAACATTTAATTTAGATTCTATTAATATATTATAGAAAATATAATTCATTAAGGAAAATAATATTATTTTAAAAAACACATTAAAATTATCAATTAACTCTTTGACAATCTTTATGGTTTAATGGATTTTGATCATCTATCAATAATCCAAATTACCCTCTTTTTTCCACTTTGATGTATAATTAATTTCCTGTAATGTGAATCCCATGAGCTAATTGTGATATCTCAATGAAAGGGTCTTCCTGAATTTAATATTAATTTTACCATATATCCATTTAGTAAATAGAAGAAAAATTGGACAATTATTGTTTTCTAGATCTAAGACATAAGATACATGAACAAATTTTGATTCCACAATGAATGGATTTTCCTTTTCCCCTTCCACACAGAAAATCACTTTCATGAAGCTATGTCCATTTACTTTTATTGCACACCTATTTTCAACCCATTTCTGATAGAAAATTGGAACTTGAATTTTTTTTAATCAAACAAGTATATCTATTCAATAATGCTAAAATATGACATATTAAAATGAATTATATTTCAATCCTTAGTAATAGATATGGGCATTAATTCTACCATTAGAGTGACTCCGTTGTTTGTCATATTACTAAATTCATCATTCTATTCATTATAGAACATATATCCAATGATTAAAAAACAAATGTAAAATATAACATTTTCATTTGATCCCCTAGCTAGGCATTAATGTCATTCATAAATTTAATTCTTATTTTCTGAAAACTCTTTATAAATATGACTTATGAACCACCCTATAATCTCTTGATTATGTGAGTTTTTTATCCATCTTTAAACCCATGATGGATTCATATATCTAGGAATTTCATTGTGTTCAATTAGTATGGATGGACATCATCACTATTATGTAAAATGTAATGGTCTTATTTCTCCCACATTTTGATGGAAATTGTAAAAAAATATCTTCTGTAAATATTATCGCCCATAAAGATTCTGTTTTGACACGACTATGGGAGACCTATGCTATTAATATCTAATAGGAAATTGTTTCAAAATTCAATATCTTCATCAATTATATATTGTTCTATAATACCACATTTTGGCTGACTTTTATTCATAACATACACTTTCAAAATCATCAAGTAGTGTTCAATCAATTACATCCCAATATAATAGATAAGAACACATAGTTAAACCTTGCTGACAACGTGAATCATAAGGAGACCATTATATCAAACAATTATGGTGGGAATAACATCCCTAATTCTCATAATAATATTTCAACCACAATATTCATTATTTGAAAATTCATAAGGACTATAACTTTACTACATATGAATTTAAAAATCAAGAAATTCATGGTTGATGTATGTAACACATTTTTAGGAAGAATGTTGTGTAAATTTATGGTCATAAAATATTTCACCAAAACAAAAATGGAATGTAATTTTAGACCATGTAAATTCAAATTAGTTATTAACATGACTTTCGTGATATTTTAAAAATACACCTCGGTAACTTGAACACCATTAAGGATAAAGTAAAATTACAATTTTTATGATCTGGATATAATGTAAGCTAATGGAGGAAAAAAATCCCTCCCTTTACCCATCACCTAATGAAACCCTTCCCTTATCCCCATGCCAATCATGTCGAACCTAGAATTAATTCCATCTTTGATTTTTTGAAGAAAATCTTATAATGTGCCAATAACACTATCAAATAAATTTTCTTCTAAATGAATGAAATCAAGAAAATGTATAACATAGAAGAAATTATAATATGGAAATTAAACTATAGTTGATCTATTTTTAACTACATTTTATAAGATTTATTGATAAAATATTCAATGTAATTTTCTTTATCAAACACCAATTCAATCATTAGTTGAGATGGTGTGGTACCTTGTTTGGTATTACCGTCAAATTTTGTCATCCAAGATCGGTATTTATGTCTGCAATGTGAAAAATTTATGTTTTCCTAAAAACACATTCACTGGGGAATTTTTTAACTAAACTAATTGTGTGCATTATTTAAAAATCGGAAACCCTAACACTGATTTAATTCTATAATATGACAAATTTCCATAATCAAGAAAGAAATTTATCATCCCATACATCATGGGCCTCAATATTCATTATTCACTTATATGAGGATTATACATTGTAACACCTATATCCCACATAAATTTTAGATAATTGATTAATAGAGAGAAATATACATCAATATCATTAGTAGTGCTTTTTTGTCTAGATATATGTATAGAAATCATTATTAATTTTTTATTTATTCAGAACCATGGAGATAAGTAATAATTTACCAACATGACTGGCCATGAACTGTGGGTACTAATCGATACACCAAAAGGATTTATTCCATATGTATATAATGAAAGAAGTAATTATCATGGATCAATTAAAAATTCAAGATACTAATAATAAAATTTCATTCACTAAAAGATTCTATTGGTTGACATAGTTTCCCATCTTTAATTCTTTAATCTTCATCCAATGTCAATTTTCTTATAGTTTCCTGAAATCCATATAGTCTTTTAAACTATGGGATAATAGAATTGTACAATACATCTTTTAATGTCTTGATTAATCTTTCTTGTATCGATCTACAGCAATCATAGAAAATTCTGTGAGGGTTTCATAGTCCTTTATAAATAATATAAAACAATTTGGACAAGAATGTATCTTTAAGATATCATGCCCATTGAACATATAATTCATTTATAGTCATATGTTAAACAAGGAGGTTTTCTCATATGGTAAAATATCATTCAAGATACCAGGTATTTTTTTAAATATGGTGACGATCCATCCCTTGAAATCATTGAAATTAAATAACTTCAACACACCTGATAATGTTTTCTACTTTGTACATCTAATAAATAATGGCCCCTCAGCACAAATATTTAATTTCCCAAAAAAATTTGGACAATCATAATGGTCATATTCAATTTACATCGTCATTTATTCCATTAAATCTCCATCATCATTTAATCTTTTTTTCATACTAAATGATTCATGCACCTCATTATCTTCCCAATCAGTTACCATGTTTAGGTTTTCCCCATCTTCATTCCAACATTTATAGGTTTAACATATTCCACAACTTATATAATGTTCTTAAAACACTTATGAACTAATTTTTTTGAAATAGATTAATGAAAACATGGACAAAGGATTTTATTAGGGATATATACATGATACATTTAAAACATAATGAACTATTTAACTCCGTCATCATATTAATTTGTCATAAAATTAGATTGAATCCATTTTCCATTCATAAACATCCAATTAGGATCATAAAATATTCATTTTTAATAAATAATAAATAATTACAAATAAGATATTTATAATCAATTGAGAAAATTATAGATAATTATATAAAGTTGATCCCGCCATTTTTATATTATCAGTTATGATTCATGTCATGTTATTATTTCACACAAGGGATACATGAAAAGAAACAACCTAGGATAAATATGTATTTTTGTTATAGGTTCCCAATTTAATGTCTTTTGGGATAAAAAATCTATAATTCTATAATGGTTTCTATAACTGTTCTATATATGATTCTATCATTTTGGAGGATTTTATGTTTTTTCATTTCATGAATTTTAATATGGTGGTCTAGATGGGTTTTCATTGATAGTATTAGTGGAGATTTAAAGGGTGGTAATGTTCATGTGACCATCAATTGTCAGTAGAAAAATGTCATGTATGATTAATTTGAAAATCCAGAAAAATAAGTGAGCAATTGAAGTCATATGTGAAATTTGACAATTGAAAAGTATCATTCAAACCTTGGTCGTTCTTTCCCTAAAATTTGATATCATACTAATGATTGGTATACACATCATTTATAAATGTTTCCCTTATAATTTATTCTCATATATCTTGTTCTAATAGACTTTACCTCATAAATCGATGGTTTTAAAATCATTATATCATGTATGGTTATAAATTATCGTATTAAAAATGTTTTGAAAATGAATTTCATATTCATCCAAATCACTTGAAGACATATATTAATCTTAAAGTCACTAATAAATATATTGTAAAAAATTGTGGGATAGAAGAATTCCATTCAAAATTATTTTATTTTTAATGTACTTTAATTGTGAAATAGGTATTTTTTTTAAAAAAATATCTTTCCTCAAAACATACATTCTTCAGAAATTTCTAGATTTTGATATAGTGTCAATGAGATTGGAATTTCATGATACCAACAGATGAAACTAGTATTGATGATAGAAAAAATGCTGGATTCAATGATAATATCTTTTTCTCTAGATTATTTTAAACCGTGTGTTATTGGAATACCAACAAATATATTTATTCTATAATCCTCTAGCATCTAGTTCTTTGTAACACTCTATAAAATAATATAATGATTGAACTCACTATTTTTTGTATTTATATCTATTATCGCTATCAACATATATCTTAAAAATTATTCATGTTGTTATATCAATGATATTTAATTTTTAATTAACTATTTAATTTGTTTGTAGATAAAAGTTTCCTTTCCATTCACTCATAAGTTTAACATTTTATAAATTTATAATGTTGATATTTGAATAATTATTTTTTCATTCAAAACTAAATAGGGTATTTTTTTGGACTGTGATCTTTATATCCTATTTAATTTCTTATAGATTTTCATTTATCATGTTAAGAAATTTTTGTTTGATTTTATTCCCTATATAGATTCCACTAGATTTATGTAGCTTTTTCTATCCACAGATGTCCCATACCATTCCTTAACTAAGGAATTATTATGATATAAAGATGGTGGATATATATATATTAAAAAATCATTAACTCTACCATATAATTTTTTTTAGTTTTTAGACCAAACCTATAATTAAAAAAATCCTCTCATCACTATTTTAATTTCTCTATATACCCTAATAATTTTCCATTTATTTAATTTTTAAATGACTTTCTATGCATCATAGAGTGAGTAAAAAAATGTTCATATATCCGATTAAAGGGAAATCATTCCTTTAAAGGTTTACCAATATCTATTTTCATTTGAATCTACCTATGTAATTTTACTATCAATGAATCTATATCTTAATGAAAGGGTAATTAATTAGTAGCTGACTATAAAACCCTTAATATTTTTTTATTCAGATAATGGATTTAATCAATAAATATTATTTCATTCACTATCATTTCATCAATATAACATCCTCTTACAAATTATTATTTAATTATCTAAAAATAATAATATTAACCAAAATTATAATTTTAAAAGGATCACTACTCAATATGGGTTTCCAATTCCTTGGAATGATTAGATACAACTCATGAACACATAGTCCTCTATAATCACTATAGATATTAAAAATGAGAAGTGATTATCCTTTGATACATTTAAAATAAAATGTTTCCTAGCCTATGTAATTTTCTCCCTCTTAAACGATGAAGTATATTTTAATCATCAATAAAAAAGTTAGTATTCAATAGTCATAGTCATATATCATGATATTTTAAAACCCTCATTTTATACATGGTCTTTAGATACTTTTACTAGGGATATAATAGAAGAGTAAAAGTATAAGAAACATTATATGTTACACTTTTAACTATAGGTAGACAAATAAAATTGAAATAAAGGTATATATAAAGTACAATACAATTGAAAAAACCTATTCATATCCTAAAAATTTATATTGTTATTGTTCTTCAATAGAATATATATGTATTAAAATTGAATGACTAAATAATCTTTAAAAAAAATCACTAATGATTCTCACCAGTAACATGATTATTTTTTATTTATTCCCCCTTTTATTTTCGTTAAAAATTAATATTGAAATTTAGTAGTTTGAAAATAATCAGGATATTCATAATTTTTCAATCCATTGTAACTTTTATCAAAATACCTAGAATTCATATATATTACTCAAAAATAATTCTAACAATTAAAATCTCTGTTAATTAACAATAAATTAAGTCAATGCAATCCATGATTTTATCATTGTATGTAAGAAAGCCCAAATTTAATGAACTTTATGATTTTTTATAAAAAAATTGTATTTCATATATATATATATATATGAAAAACAAATTTTGGAAATAAATCTCAAAAAATAAAAGAAAAATACATTATATAAATCTAAAGGAGTATTTTTAATAACTACCATATATAAGTTCTAATAACTGTTGATAGAGTCTTGGGACTTCCATGAAAATAAAAATACAATCAACTAGGTTATACCACTCTAAAGTATTCTGAACATTTTTTATATTCAATTCCATAAAATAATATCATATCAATATGAAAACCCTATCCGGTGTGTGGATGCTATATCTTTAGGAGATAAGGTAAATATGGTGCATAATGATGTAGATCGTATGGGTCATGATGAATTATTCAGTCTTTGTGCGCAGCAAAGATCTGAAAAAGCGGGCAAGGTGATCTCAATCCATGGAAAGAGCTTCGCGGAGGTTGCGAAATAGGCTGGGGGATTTTCCTTCCTAGACTGTGAGGCTAGTAGCTTTAGAAGGATTATAAAGAATTGTTTGGATTGCACATGTAGCGGCGAATCAAGTCGCTGTTGAAGAAAGGGTGAAATTTTGTTAATTTTCCATCATCGCTCGGGTTGTTGTACTGAAAGGGGTTCGAGCTTGGAAATTCCATGAACTGATGGGCATGTTGGCTGAGGTCTGGGGCTTCAGCGATTGGAAGATGGCGGAAATGGGAAGGGGCTTCTATCATGTGGTCTTTCCTTCTGATGAATGTAAAAGGCGTTCCTAGAGTATGTGATCTCTTCTTCTACAACCTGGATTCCATCGCATTCATGAATGGGACGGAAATTTCAACCCCATATTGGTAAAAAACACTTTTTCCCAGGTATGGATTCATATACATAAATTGAGTTGGCTTTACTGGCCCCCACATATTCTATGGGATATTTCTTCTTCTGTTGGTAATCCTAGAAGGCTTGACAAACAAACGGATAATCCTAACGTTGGGCACTATACTAGGATCCTAGTTGAGATTGACATGTCAACCACCCTAGTGGATGAGGTAGTTTTTAATACTAGGGATGATAGTGTTAATATTGAAATAGGATATGAAAGGAAACCCAAATTTTGTCTTAACTGTCAAATATTTGTTCATTTGCTTTCTGAATGAAATAGAAACAAGTTCTGTTCCTCTTGTAATATTAGAGGTCATGATACTGACTGTTGTTGTCGAAAGACTACTATTTAATCCCCTTAAAAATATGAAATTAACACCAGAAATATCGAGGACTTGACTGAGAAGGTGATTGATCCGAAAATAAATGATGGGGTTGTTCCTCACATTGATGTAGCAGATCAAAATCAATATAGTGTACATGTGATCACTGATGGATCGAAGAAGAATCAAGATTCTTTGCCTGGGATTATCACAGATGATGCTAACCCATCATTAGATGGTGATCAGGTAATAATAATGAAGGTGGTTGATTAATAATTATATGTTGAGGTTGTCTCTCATGTTGATGTAGCAGATCAAATTCAAAACAGTTTACCTGTGATCACTGATGAAATGAAGCAGAACAAAGACAATGTGCCTCTGATTATCACAGACGAGTGTATCAATCTTGTAGTGGATGAGGGACCCAATAAACAGGTCATATCTAATTTTGTAATTGAAAGGGAAAGTCAGTTCCATCACATGTATGGTTTAGAGGAAAATTTCTCTCAAGTACCTTTATCAAAAGATGCAAGAAGACAGTTACCTGCAACCTTAACAAGGCCAATTGATTCATCAAACAGATTCACTTCCTTGTTTGAGGTTGAAGTTGAATCTGAAAAGGATGGAAATTCTGAATCTATTAAGGATGAAGACACCTCTTTCAGTATTAAGTCAGATTCTAAGGAAGATTTACCCCCCAAGTTATATTGGATCCTGCACTAGGAAGAGGTCCTCCAATCAATGAGGATTCTATTCTGGAATTCCCAGGGTCATGGGAATTCTCCCACAGTCAGAGCCTTGAAGCATGTTCTTTTGACCAATAAACCAATGATTCTTGGTATTTCTGGGCCAAGGATGAATTTAGAAATGTTGATGGGTTTTATGTGGATTAAATTAGGATACTCATTAGTTTCATCCAATCAAAAAAGTGAATGGTAATAAATCCCTTTGGGTTCTTAAACATAATATTGTTGTCGTTGACTACTTCCTTTCTGATCAACAATCTATGAAATTTTCTTGCTGTTTTCAATCAAAAAGCCTCTATGTTACCTTTTTATATGCCTTTAATCAGTATATTAGAATAATGGAGTTATGTGATTCTCTTCTTATCACATCTGGTAATTTGTCTTCAAGCTGGATTCTTGTTGGTGACTTAAACACTATTCTGAGGCCTGAGGAGAAAACCGGGAGTAATTTCTGTAGAGCCTCATCCAATGACTTTTCAGCTTGTATTGATCACTGCAGCTGAATGAAGTGCCAATCTCTGGTGCTGACTTTACATGGAGAAGATACACATTGAATGGGTGGCAGGCTAGTAAACTTGACAGATGTCTAATTAAAATGGATGATAGAAGTGATGACTTAGAGGTCTCTGGATTAACCATGCCAAAATTCCATTCGAATAATAATCCCATTCTAATTGATTTATGTTTCAGCAGTCTGAGGTCGACTCCATTGCCATTCAAGTTCAAAAATGTCTGGTTAGTAATGCCTGGATGTAGGGAGATTATCATTCAAGCCTGGAAAACTGCTGTAATTGGTAGTCCTTTGTTCATTCTTTCTTCAAAACAGAAAACTGTTAAAGGAATTCTTAGAGACTGGAGTAAAAAATCTTTTTCAAAAATTGCTTTGGAAATTAAAGAAGCTGAACTTCATCTCTCAAGCTGTCAGAATAACAATATGAAACAAGATATTTTTTCACAAGAAGAATTGGATGCTGCTTCAAAACATGATAATCTTTTGACTATGAAATAAAATCTGGATCGAAATCATCTTAGTGTGAAGTGGCTTAAGGATGGTGATATGAATTCTATGTTTCTCCATCTGATGCATAAGGAGAAAAAGGTCAGAAGAAGTTTAAGATCCTTGAATATTGATGGAAATATGCTGACAACTAAAACTGACATTGTTAATGGGGTGACCTCCTACTTTTAAAAATTATACACTGATTCTGGTGAGAGAAATCTTGAAAAGATTATGAAATGTGTAGAGCCAACTATTGATTACAATTAGAACATGGAACTTATTGAGGTTCCGAATCAGAAAGAAATAAATTTTTCACTTTTTTCTCTTAACATGGACAGTACTTCTAGCCCTGATGGATTCACAAATAAATTCTTTATGTTTTACTAGGATATAGTTCAGAATGATGTTATTTGTACAGTTAGATATTTCTTTATTCACTCCTTTATGCCTTTTAGGATTAATTCTAATATCATTGCCCTTATTCCTAAAAAAGATAATTCTCTATATATTAATGATTTTAGGCTTGTTGCCATTGGGAACTCTATACCAAAGGAAATCAGTAAAATAATGGCCATTCGTCTAGGGAATGTTGCTAAGGATCTGATTTCTACAAACCAGTTTGGTTTTGTACCTGAGAGGAAAATTCAGAATTTCCTTTTCACTGCTTCAGAGTGTATTAACATAATGAGGAACAAGGTTCATCATGGTAATATGGCCCTCAAAATTGACATATCCAAAGTATTTGATATAATAAAATGGGATTTCATCTTCTCAATTATTAAAATGCATGTCTTCTCTGAAAGGTTTATTGGATTGATCAGTTCTATTTTGAAAAGTTATTGTTTATCCATTCTTATAAATGGATCCCCTAGGGGGTTCTTTCAATGCATGAGAGGGGTCAGACAAAGTGATCCCCTCTCTTTACTTTTGTTCTCTTTAGCTGAGGATTATCTCAGTGTATGTCTTCATGACCTTGTTAACATAGGAATCTATCAAAGAATGAGGGCAGGTAGGAATCTCTTTGGTCCCTTTCATCTATTCTATGCTGATGACATTCTTTTATTCGGTAAGGCTGACAAGAAGACTACTCTTTGAATTAAAAATATCTTCTCACATTATGAAGAGGTTGACGGTCAAGTCATTAGTTGGAATAAATCTTTTGTTGTCTTTGGGGAAGGCATTGGTGTTATGACGAAAAATAGAGTTTCACATAGACTTGGAGTTCAGAGAGGTTCATTACCTATTAACTATCTTGGTGTTCCACTATTTTGGGGTAAGGATAAGCATGCCCATCTTGAAGGTATTTCCCTTAAGATTACAAATTAGCTTGCTAGATGGAAGGGTAAATCAATGTCACAGGACGGTAGAGTGTGCCTTGTGAATTCTGTGATATCATCTATGTTTGTATATTCCTTCTCTATATATAGATGTCTTGTCCAACTATTAAATGAACCGACTTGAATGATTAGAAATTTCATTTGTATTAGATCAATTCATTAAAGGAAACTAGTGACTGTTTCTAGGAAAGAATGTATAAAGACAATAGATATGGGAGGTTTGGGGGTCAAAGATGTTAGAATTTTCAATGATTCCCTTCTCCAAAAATTCACTTGGAATCTTCTATCCAAGCCTGATTTCTCTATAGAATTCCTGGCTTGTAGGTTTGTGGACATGTTACAAAGAGGTACATGCAGATTTTTAAAATCCTCTGTCTGTCCCTTAATTAAGTACACTTACTCGTTTATAATGTCTCAGTCTTTATGGTTAGTCTCTCTTGATTCTAATCTTAATTGTTGGGACACTCCATGGATGTCCAATGTTCTAAAAGATCATATGGAGATTCCACCAGCCTTTTCTTCTCTATCTATTTCTGAATTAAATGAGAATTCGACTGCTTGTGAAATGTTACCTAGTAATTTTTAGATGGAAATGGATAGATATATTTATACATATTCTGATATTTTGATCTGGAAATCTACACTCAATGGCTCATTTTCTAGCAAGGAATGTTATAAACTATATTGTTCTGCTTCATCTGCTACTCCTTCCTGGATGGAAGGTCTTCGCAGGCCATATATTGCACCTGCTGACTTTCTTTGAATTTGGAGAATATGGAAGAACAAGATACTTGTTCAGTATGTGTTGCAGTGAGCTGGAGTATGTCTGGCCTCGGTATGTCATTTGTGTATCAACAATGATGAATCTTTGTTGCATTTATTTTTACACTGCAATATATCTGTTCGGTTATGGGATTATGTACAGGCCACTTTCAACTACTGTATTGATTTCTCTTCTTTTGAAATGGGGATAAATTCTGCATTGAAGATTGATTTTAGTGAACAGCTGATGGCTCTGCTACTTACTATTGTAGTTTCTATAATTTCATTCATATGGAAATCCCGTAATTCTCTTGTTTTCAGCAATATACAACCCACCATTCATGAGTTTATTCATTAAATTCATCGTGGAATTCATGCTGCCTCTAGGATACAAATTGGATCCATGAACAATGACATATTTGACCTGCTTATTTTGAGATCTCTTGGTATAAGTGGCAGGGAAAGGAATCCAAAAATGGTGAATTCTATTCGATGGATACCTCCTATTCCAGAATGGCAAAAAGTTATCGTCGATGGGGCAGCCTCTGGCACACCTAGCCCTATGGGATGTGATGGAATATTCAGAACATATCGAGGATTTTTAAAAGGTTGCTTCTTCCATTATATCGGTCATGCTTATGCTATCGAAGCTGAGTTGTGGGTGATGATTAAAGCAATCAGGTATGTTGTCCATTATGGTTGGCATAGATTATGGATAGATTCAGATTCGGCCCTTACTGTACATATTCTCAAAGAATGATCCCATAATGATCCATGGAGGATTATACCTTCATGGATTGCCTGCCTCAGACTTTCTGGATGTTTGTGTATTGATGTCTCTCATGTATACCGGGAGGCGAATCAAGTTGCAGATGTTTTATCAAAGAGGGTGATTGAAGAAGTGAGTTCTAGTTGGTCCTTTATTTTTCCATATCTCTTTGAAGTGTTGGTTTGTAATGATAGGAATGGCGCTATTTACACAAGGTTGTGTAAAGTTCCCTGAGTTTGATTTTCTTTGTACTGTTTACTCTTTTTCTTCTTTTTAATAAATGTTGGGAGTAGGTTTCTGCGTTCCTCCTGAATCTTATGGTTAAAATACATAAATTTAATAAATATATTATATGTAAGGGTATGAATTTACAACATATAGGAAAGATAAAACTATCTTTTCTGAATATGTAAAAGAAAATTTTGACTAATATTTAATATGTAAGAGTTATGAGAATCGAAAAAATCATTATGTAAGACTTATCTATGAATAAGCATTGATATATTGAATTAAAACTTGAATGAACCAAATTTCATAATTAAAAAAATTATATCACTACAATCATGTGTAAGAGTAAACCATTAATATGAAAGAGGAGATGTTGTTTATGTAATATTTTTTCCTTTCTAAAAAATATAAATATAGATATTTGACATCACTTATCAAATAATACATATAGATTTATTATATATAAAAAAAATTAAAAACCAATACTTAAATATATATTCATCATCAAATATATACATGATTTATTGTACATTTTGAAAATTTCACCACTATCATCATATATATGAGTTACTATTTACTTATGTTTCTCTATCATAACAAAATATTCCTCCCATAATCAATGGTCGTGGAGTGGGTCAGAAAAAAATGAAGTCACAACACATGAATTAATCATGGCCTATGTGATCCATAGTAGCATCAAATCCAGAATGTAGATACCCAAAAACATAGAATAGCCAGATGAGGATGAATGATGGTGGAGAATTCAATGAGAGAGCTCCCAAATGTGGAGCCATAAGACCACAAAGTCCGGATAATGTCGTACTATCACACACCACAAAACCCAAACAAGAATTAAACAACCATGGAGGATGAAATAAATAACTTATCATAGATTTGAGGATTGATTCGTCTAAGAGAAGGTCGAGGCAGGGTGATGGTAGCAATTGACATTTTTCATAGCATGAACGGAATGACCGAAATTGGTGTAGTTAAGGTTATTTTAAAAATACGGTGAAGGATTTATCAGCAGTTCCAAGAAATTACTAAGAATGAGGGATCTAGTGAGTGCTAAAATAATAAGCATTGATAAGAAACCTCTTTCTCAGCGCTAATGTTTAAGCAGTGATTAAGAAATATCTTCATCGTCGACAATCAAGCACTGATAAAAGATATATTTATCATCCCTAGAAATTTATTGTTGATAATGATATATTTTATCAGTTCTTGTTAAGCACCCATATTGATTTATAAATATAATTATAAATAAATATATTTTAAAATATAATTATAATTATTTTCATATAGCCATAAATATATTTATATCACTATAAATATTTATATTATTATATACATATATTAAATAAATATATGTAAATATAAAAATTAATATATTTATTATATTTATTATTTAAATATATTAATTATATATTTTTAATAATTTAAAAAATATAACTATTTATTTATAATTATGTAAATACTTTCATAAAATAATTATAAATATTTTTAAAAATTATAAATATATTAAATACATCTTTATAATGAAATTGTTTTATATATTTAGGTATAATTATTTAGTTATAATTATAAATATAATTATATAATTATATATCTATTTATTAAATATATATAAATATATATATATAAATATAAATATAGTAAATATATTCATTATTAAAATATATTTATTATAATTTTATAATTATAAATATATTTATATAATTATATATATTTATCATTATATAAATTTATGTCATGATATATATTTGTGTCATTATATGTATTTATATGGGGGGCTATGACTTGCCTTTTCGGCCTGTGTGTGTGGTGTGTGAATGGTTAACATAATTTTACCCCTAGGAACCTAATACATACATATATATATATATCATTATATACAAATATTTAACAAAAATTATAAATATAAAAATATATATTTTAAATATTTCATTATTTAAATATTTTTATTATTGTTTTATAATTGTTTGAAAATATAACTAACTCTTTCTAATTACATAAATACTTTAATATATATATATATAATTATAATAGTATATTTTTTAAAATATAGTTAATAAAATTTTATAAATATATATATTTATAATGTTTTATAATTATAAATGTATTTATATCATTGTATATTTATATATTTATATATATTTAATATGTATATAAAAATATAAATATAAATGTAACATATTTATTCATTATTTTAATATAATTATTATAAATTTATACATATAAATTTTTTTATATCATTATATATATTAATGTCTTTATACATATTTACATCATTGTATATATGTTTATATATTTATATATATTTATATTTCATAAATATATACAAAAAAATATATATTAATTATTTAAATTCATTTACTCTAATTTTATTATTACTTAGATATTTTTTATTTTTTATTTTAAAAATATTTTTAAAAAGTAAAATTATTATATTTATTTATAACCTTACATATAAAATTTTATTAATATATTATATTGATATAATAATATATTTTTATAATTTTTAATGAATAGAAAATCTTAAATGCGTGAATGTTATAAATGTGTGAAATTGAATTATTAATTATGAGTGCAATTTAAAAATATTGAAAATAAGATAAGTTATGTAAATTAAATAAATTATTAAAAAATATTTATATATATATAAATTAATATGAATACGTATTGACAATATTAAACCATTGTAAACAAATTTATATAAATAAATATAATAAAATTATTAAATTTCACAAAAATATTATTAAAATAGAATATATAATACTAACTGTAATATTAATACAAATAAATAAATAAAATTTAACAATTAAAAACATAATATATTAAGTATATTATATTACTATATCAAATTCTAAAATAAATATAAAAATTTGAAAAATTACTTAAATATTAGTCGTATGTGTCTCTATATAATATTTGATAAATTAAGTAAATATTTGTGTATGTGAAATTAATTACATTATCTAATATGTTGTGTTTATTAATGAAACGACTAATAATATTAATGAATAAATTCGATAAAAAATTTAAAAAGTAATAAATTTTATATATTGAATAAAAATATAAAAAATGATAAAATTTACCAATTATATACATAATATATATTAAATATATTATGTTCAAAAATATAATTCTAAAATGAATATTAAATATTAAATAAATTACATAAATATTATGTGTGTTTGCGTTGTGTACAAAAATTCATTAATAACATATATGTCTGTGTAGAATAAATTTAAAACACCATTTATATATGTTAAATTGATAAATCAAATTACAATAAATTAAATGTCCATTACTCAATGTTATTAGTCCTTATTTTTAATTATTTTAAATTTTAAATTTTAATCTACACTCAAGTAATTATAAGACTTATATTGTGTAAGAATAAATATTTTTTATTATATAAATCTTATTTTACGAAATATTATATAACACCAAAATATTCTATGGTGTGTCTCTTTTAAATTTAACAACTTTGATTGCTTATGTTGCATATAACAATAATCACAAATGAACCATGATACACTATTAAATATTATCATAACCATTGGAATAGTGATGTGACTATTATGAATAGAAATATGGTCAATAGAATAGTTACCTCACCTATGAAAGTAAAAATATAATTTTTTAATCCCAAAAAATAAAATATGATATATTTTTATCTTGGCAGAGGTAAATAAATATTTTAAAATCCTAAATTAAGAGTTCGTATTTTTAAACAATAAATAGTTATTTACTAATTTATAATTAATATAATGTTTGAAAAGATTATTTATATTCATAATATAGACTCTTAAATTAGTTTTTTTAGGTTTTGTGAAAATAAAATAATTTTATTATACCTTAATTAGTTTTTAAATGATTCAAAACATTAACTATAATTTTAAAAATGATAATTTATTGATAAATGATTATTTTAATTTCGATTTAATTTTTTCAAATTTATAAAACAATTCATAAAATGGGTTCTCTTTCAGAAATAAAAAAATCAATAAATGGTTTGGGAGAATTTTTCAGTTTCCTCTAAAAACATTGAATTTTTTATGAATATTGAAATACAGTAATTTAAGGTATTTATCATTATATGTAAATAAATATTTTAGTTATGGTTGAGTAATGGATGAATTAAGTGGTCATTATCTCGATATCACATGATCTAGTTACTATATGTAGTCACAAGAATCAAAACTTTTGGAAATATTGAGCCAAAATAATAATCAAATGAATAAAACAATCCAAAAACGCCCCTCTAAACCACTATAAATTACACCCCTCACCACCCCATCTCATCACAAATTATAATCCTTGGAATTTTATTATATTATACCTAATTCTCCTCCCTAGCCTATTCCCCACGTTTTGGTATTTTTGGACTCACCAAAAAACCATTCCCAAGTTCCTTACGGAGGTTCAAAAAAGAGACGTTGTACTGGAGGTATAACTGTCTTCCGTTTTCTTTTATTTTATTTTTATTTTTTTTATTTTATTATCCTATCCTTACATACTCTGTACAAATAATCATGACAAATATATTATCTCAAATATATGGTAGAATTTTATAAGGTTAATGTAATATCCATCATTAAACCCCTTCTGCTCTCCCTTTTATTCTGAATATGAAAACATCCTCTATAGCGTGTGGATATTCTTCCATCATGGATGATGTTTTTTAATTTTCTCTCAAATCCTTCAAGTTTTTTCATTAAACTATTATAATTGTTAAAAATATTTTATAATTTATATTACTACATATTTATCATTCTAGAACCATTATATATGCATAATATTAATTAATAATACGAAACTAGTTTGCCGTGATTGAAAAATTGTGAGAATAATCTAAACGGATTTAAGTAACATATTATCTAATTAATCAATATCATATTTGGGAAAAATATTATAATGGAAAATGTAGTCTTCTATAATTTCATTAATAACATATATTTTCAATTCTAGATAACTATTACCACATTACATGATCTATCATACATGTATATGAGTGAACCAATCATGAAAAATCAGGAAATGAGCACTCCCCAAAGTTGAAACAGAATACTATAAATCATCAAAAAAGAAAAACATTATCTTAATAAAATTATAATAAATCAAATTCATGTTGTATAGGTTCATAATTAAGTAATTAATGAATCTAATTTGATTGTACAGATATTATGCACAAGTACATAACAGTTTCCGACATAAGGTATGGGATTCCCCCCGAACCTCTATAATTTACATTAGGTTAACTTGCTCTCTTTTCATCCCAATATAATTCTTAATTATTCATATTTAATCCTCCAAAATTGTATGATTATATTCCAAACATATGTACCATGACCCCCTTTTCTTTTATTTATGGGGAGATACATGTTTATTAAGCTTCCATTACCAATTCCTCCCTATAATCAATATCATTTAATGGAAACTTCCAAATTCATACCCATTTTCAAGTACACTCCATACTCTATTTTAAGCAATATTTTTTTTGGAAAATCACTGTAATTAACAAGAAAAATAGTTTTAGTTCATTTTTTGTTTGATGAAAATAATTAATTTTTTCACTTCTAAGACTCTTTTATATATTCCCTTAATCCATACTGAAGTGTCTCACTTCTAATGTTTGTTAAAGTCTATTATAAACTGTTTCCACTTCTATAGGATATAAATTATCCTTATATAAGACTATTTTCCCTTATGAAATTCCATATATGATTTAAATCCATTTTTTCATGGAACCAATATTATATGAAGATTAGTTATGTCTTATAACATGATTATGATACTCATTCATCACTATGGGTAACCCTTATGTTAATTTCTTATTCTTAATTGAGATTTAATTCTTATGATACCATCTTACATATTTTATTGAATGGTTTATGATATTTTTGAATGAGGACATGCTATCTTGATACCATTAACAATATTACTCTAATTAGATTATGATTATGTTTACTGATTATAGAAATGATTTAAATTTCATAAAATAGTTTCAATATGTATGTATTTTTTTAATATGATTCACCCCTTTCATATGAGAAATAAATTAATATACTAAGTGTTTAGTGGGGCATGATATATCCCCTATAAGAATCGATAGATATCATGAAACAAAATAGATCAGGTTTGGGATGAGGTCGTACCCATTTATGTAGACTTATTGGTCTATTCTGTGGTTATATGATTTTGGTGTCCTGCATTATGTATTCCTTCCATATGAGAATATTTATTTGTAATCAATGTGATTATTTGAGTAGTAAAATATCAATGGGTAATAATAGTTGTTTATGTGATTATTTATATGGATTTATATGGGAAAATTTTATTCCTACCATATTATGCTCCAGATTTTGTTTTAATGTCTTCTATTTTTATTTATTCTCCTTACCTTATAGTTTATGTATATTTATGATAGATTATGTTTTATTTCTTATCATTGTAGAGAATATAAGCTCACCCCTTACTTATTTTTTATTTTTCACTAGGTTGTTAAGATGTATAATATGTTTTACATGCATGCATAATTTTGTAGAATAGGGATTCTTCCAAAAGAGTTTTTATGTTGTATTTCATTTCACATTTTAATGTAATGGTTATGTTTGTTTATAATATTTAAAGACTATTAACCTATTCAGTCATTCATGGCGTGATTTATTATATCATTACAATGTAATAATGTAGCGTATTTGAATCTTACTACTAGGTTTGGAGCCTTTACAGTTGGTATCAAATAAAGTTTAGTAGACACCTTGGAAGATTGATTTAGGAAATTTTAGATTAGAAAACCAAAACATGGGATGGACTTTGAGGATAACTATAGAACAACGTCCCAAAAACCATGTTTATGAGTTTAGATATGCCTATATACTTAAATTTATTTTATGTATTTAACTTGTTTTGGGATTATATTTTTTTTGTAAGGATTTGATAGAATGTTTCAAATTTCATCATTTAGAAATGGAACCATGCATAAGGAAAGGGAACATGACCAATGCACTTGATCTAAATAGTAAGGAGTGTCAAATATTTTATGGTCTTTTGAAAATATTACGAACGGAAAAGTCTCCCAACCATTCTCATCAGATGAGGATATAGAATCATGTTTTAATGTAACAATGAATGAATTCACTATGTTCTGTGGTTTCAGAGGGATTCCAAAGAACAAGAGTTACAGTGACAACTAGAGAAAGGATTTGGAGTTTTAAGTGGGATGCCATGTATATTAAAAATTATCTCCATGTAAGGGTGTTGATTCTCGCTCAAATTTACCCAAGAGATGAAGGTAGAACGGTCCTTGTAGTTTAGATTGGGTTATCGAATCCTCAGAGACCTAAGAAGAAACATATAGACACGTACATTATATGGACTGTTTTTGGCTATGAAGTGGCCAACTTGGGTTGATTTTATATGGGTTTAAAAGATAAATAATAGATTTAAGTGAATTCAATTTAAAATAATGAGTTGATCCTCGGTTATTGCTCGGGGTGGATTGGATGAATTGCTTTTTTAATGATTTCAATTTCTTATAATTGAGATGGATTCATTTAAGAAGATCAAACGAAATCATCACTTACTGGTTTAATGCCTACACACCCTAGTACTAATCACCTATACACTTGAAGGATCAATGTTTTGAGCACTCCAAGGTAGAGGTTCGTATTAGCACTTGAAATGTGTGACCTTAAATTCAATAAGGATGAAGATAGTTTAAAATCATCAAATAAAAATCTCATTTAAAAGAAGTGATTATCCATTAATGGAGTGATAAATAATATCCAATCCATCCCCTTTCTACTCCCTTGGATCAACCCATAAAAGAGTTATCCCTCCATTGATGACATGTCTTCAACGGAAGTGGGAATTATACTTACAAGGGTGGAATTGGAGAAGTAAAAACAACAACAAAAAAAGATCACTCCTCCGTTGTGTGATAAATATCACAATTTATGGTGTGAGTAAATTCACACCTTGAACCAACGGTATCAACGTGATAAGTAGAAGAACAAAATAAGAGTAAATGAAGAACGTTTATTAAGAAACTAAGGTGAATTAAACAACTTACATGAGGAAGAAATGCGATTACAAACACAAAGCGGTAGCATAACACTACAATGAAACCAAGCAGCCAAGATTCTTAAATCCTCCAACACCACTACCTTAAATAGGAATTTTGATCCCTTTGGTCGAGCCTCCAATAGTACAATGCATCTCAATTAATTTTGATAGGCCATAGGTGGTGGAAAGCTTGTGGAATTTGGACTTTTCCACATTTGACCTGGGGTGGCAGCCAGCTTTCATCCACCGAACAGACGCGTTTGGATGACCTTCTAGATGACCGAATAAGAGTGGTCCATAGATTAAGAAAATGGAGATCCAGATGTCTTATAATCTCCTGAAAATGTGGGCCAATTTGGAGTTGTGTATTCCGAGATATGATCAAATTAGTGGGCTGTTTTTCTGGGCCGCAGAATCGGGCCCAAAATTTTATCTCTAAATTGGACCACCTAAATGAACACCATGGAGGCCGAATTATCATTATATCCTGAATATTTATTTGTTCCTATATATATCTTCTAGCATCACACGAAATTTGGGATTAATGGGGCATGTATGTTGGGCCCCACAATCTCATCAGTGGGCTGGTGTCCAATCTGCCTTCTCTAGAATTGCTTCCTTTCATCAAAAAATATCCCCATCTTCTTCCATGAATTCTCCATTGATCCCTGAATGAAAAATGTTCACATTTAAGTGTAGATACAGTTCCCAAAATATCAAATTAAAATATTGATAATTACATTCTTTAGAATCAGATGACTCATTGGGCCTAAATTGGTGTATATTAGGCATGAAATGCACAAATGATGAGAATGGTTGTTCATAATGAAAATTCACTAACTCGGGCCCATAAGATCAAAAATGAACATGTAATGCCATTAAAATGTAATTAAAAAATATGTTTTTATTGGATAATCACACCCCCAAACTTGATATTTTCTAGTCCCGAGCAAATAATTCAATGATTTTATTTGAATTCCTTTCTTCAAACACATTATAACAAACAGTGATCACAATGTAAACTGCACACAAATATATTATTATAACCTATCAAGATAATTTAAAAAAATATGAATTTAAAAGAATATCTCAATCCCGAGCCCATTCCTTTGATTAAATCCATCATCATACTTCATCCAACTCAGTTAGGTGTAATGATGTGTTGTGAATCACAATAGATATGGGGGTTCATTTTCATTCAAGGGGGAAATCATGGAAGCGCTAGGTGGAATCACATTTAATCCTAATATGATTATTCTTCATTCATTTTTTTGGATTTTTTTTGCAATATTGCTATAGTAATTGAGATTGCAGTTAATCAAATTAACCCATGTACCAAGACTTTGCCGATGACTCCCAGACTCAAAGGCCTTAGGGAACCAAGTGAAGCCCACATACTCGGGCATCGACTCGAGTTAACTTAATAAAAAAAGTCATATTACCATAAATAGAGATAGATTGAAAAACTTAGGGCTAGACAACTCTGCAGTCACGATCCCCAAGTGCCGAAATCCTCGCATTTTATCAATCCATTTATCTACAAGAATTTTTTTTTAATTAATTTTTTTTGAATACTCATATTATTCAAAAAAATTAAACAAGCCTATGCTATTTATTATGGGACCCCAAAAATTCAAATTAGTACCCCATAGTCTAGGGGGCGTGCATTGTGGAATTTTGATTTAATGGATGAAAATAAAAATGATGAAAATTTTCATTGGACAACCAAACTTCCTAAATCAATGCTTTTAAACATAATCATGAATTAAATTAAGAGTCAAGGAAATAAAATTTATTTGCTATGTAGTTTTAATGTGAGCAAAGATGTTATTATATGAATGATAAAGGAATTTTACTTCTTTTTTTATCATTGTTTTTTTTAAACAAACATTTTGTTTCCACACCCCCCAACTTAGAATGAAACTGTCCCTAGTTTCATAAAAAATAAAATTTAGAATGGGGTAGAGGAATAAAAAGGGGAGCTCAATAAGGAAATTGAAATATGAGGATCATGGAGTGAAGTCACCTAGTGGTTGAAGTTTGAAGTTCTTTCCGCTCGAATTATTCCTTTGATATCCATGTCGCTTGTAAAGTTCCCTAGTGGAAAAAAAACAAAACAAAAATATATATATATATATATATAATAAAGTAGTAAAATATAAGAATATATATAAAAATTATAGAATAAGGAAGCACAAGAAGCCGTAGGTCAGTGGTAAGTGCGCACCCCTATCTCCCTTCGGTCCTGGGTTCGAGTCCTCACGGCTTCGCCGGTTGTGATGGGGTTTTCCCCACGGCCTATGGCGTGTCACCTTTTTTATTTATTATTATTGTTATTTTTATTATTTTTATCTTAACCTATAAAATATTAAAAATAAAACAAAATAAACTGATGATACATTGTCTTCTTTTTAAATTTCTGGGTAAGGTATTACTCAAGGATCACACCACATGACACGGATGAATATGGTGCTCCCCTTTCGTACCCATCCATACTCATAATAGAAGAACAGGTCAAAAGAATATTTTTTATTTTTAAATATACAAATGATTACGTAATCTTATTTTAAAAATAAAGATGATTCAGAAAGATTAGAAACATAAAAACCCCGGGTTTCCTACCGGGCAGCGCTTTGTTTATCATTGTTAGCCTGACATAGATCCCAAATTTATCAATTTTTTCATGGTTCATAGATTGGCTCAATTAACTCAACATCTATTTCCTGTTTATTTAATGATTCAATGAATGTTTTTAACCATTGACCATTGACCTTGAAAAATGTGACCACTAGTGGGATCTTGAATCTCTACTGCCCCATGGGGGTATACATGATGCACTATGAAAGGACCCGACCATCTAGACCTTAACTTTCCCGGCTGTAAATGATGTTTTGAACTATACAAGATAACATGTTTTCCTGGTTCAAAATGTTTGACCTTGATATTCCTATATTGGTAGGCTTGAACTCTAGCTTTATTGATCCTTTAATTTTCATAAGCCTCCATCCTTAATTCCTCCAGTTCATTGAGATCTAATTTCCTTTTTGTTCCGGCCAATGAGAGGTCATAATCCATTTTCATAATTTCCCAAAAGGCCTTATGTTCAATCTCCTCTGGAAAATGGCATGCTTTAACATAAACCAACCTATATGGGTACATACCTAAAATGGTTTTATATGCGGTTCTATAAGCCCAAAGAGAATCTAAGAGTTTCGCAGACCAATCTTTCCTAGAGGGGTTGATAGTTTTTTCAAGAATTTTCTTAATCTCCCTATTCGCTAACTCAGCTTGACCATTGGTTTGAGGATGGTATGCAGTGGACACTTTATGAGAAATTCCATACTTAGACATGAGTGAAGAGAATGGGTGGTTGCAGAAATGGGTTCCTCGATCACTGATTATAGCCCTAGGAATTCCAAATCTTGAAAATATGTTCTCTTTCAGAAATTGAATCACAAATTTATGATAATTGGACTTTGTGGGAATGTCCTCAACCCATTTTGAGACATAATCAATAGCTAAGAGTATGTAGTGGTATCCCCGAGAGTTTGGGAAGGGACCCATGAAGTCAATTCCCCAACAGTCAAATATTTTAACCACTAAGATGGGAGTGAGTGGCATTTGTTTCCTTTTTTTGATGGACCCTACTTGTTGACACCTAGGACAGCTTTGAAAAAATGTGTAGGAGTACCTTGTGAGGGTGGGCTAGAAAATACCTCATTAAAGAATCTTAGAAGATTTTTTCTTTGAGGAAAAGTGACCGCAACATGCCTCACTACGACAGAATTCAAGGACGGACTCTTGTTCAGATTCTGGAACACACCTCCTAATGACATGGTCAGGGTAGAACTTATAGAGTTATGGATCATCAAAAACATAGTGTCTAACATCATAAATAAATTTCCTTTGAGCTTGAGTCCCTAATAATTTTGGAATGACTCCTGTCACTAAGAAATTAGCTATGTTTTCATACCAAGGGCAGTCACTCACAGAGTATAGGTGTTCATCAGGAAACTAATCTGACACAGAAAGGTGATTTGAGTTGTCTTTGAATTCCATCCTAGAGAGGTGATCAGCTACAACATTTTCAACTCCCTTTTTATCCTTTATTGTGAGGTCAAATTCTTGTAAGAGGAGGACCCACCTAATCAGTCTAGCCTTAGCATCTTGTTTTTCGAAGAGGTATTTTAGTGCAGAATGGTCAGTGAAAACATTGATGGGGGATCCTAATAGGTAGGACCTAAACTTATCTAAGGCAAACACAATTGCAAGTAACTCTTTTTCAGTGGTGGTGTAGTTGATTTGGGCATCATTTTAGGATTTTCTTGCATAAGTAATGACGTAATGATTTTTATCACAAAGTTGTCCTAAGACAGCTCCTACAGTAATGTCACTAGAATCACACATAAGTTCTAAAGGAAGGTTCCAATTTGGAGATTTCATAATGGGAGGAGAGGTGAGAGAGGATTTGAGGGTTGAGAATGAACCCTCACAGCTTTCTGTCCAAACAAATGGAGCATCCATTACTAGGAGAGCACAAAGGGGACGGGATATTGAACTAAAGCCCTTGATGAATCTTCTATAGAAACCAGCATGTCCTAAGAAAGACCACACTTCCTTGACAGTTTTGGGTGATGTAAGGTGATGAATGATGTCAACCTTTGCTTTATCAACTTCAATCCCCCTACTCGAGACCAGATGGCCTAGAACAAGTCCCTCTTTAACCATGAAATTGAATTTTTCCCAGTTTAGGACCAGATTCTTTTCTTCACATCTTGAAAAGACTCTCTCCACATTCTACAGACATCCCTCAAATGTTTCCCCAAACACAGAGAAGTCATCCATGAAGACCTCTAGAAAATCCCCTACCATGTCTGAGAAGATTCCCATCATGCACCGTTGGAAGGTTCCAGGGGCATTGCATAACCCGAAGGGCATGTGTTTGAAAGCAAAGGTTCCAAATGGACATGTGAATGTAGTCTTCCCTTGATCCTCTAGGGATACCTCACTTTGATTATACCCCGAGTACCCATCTAAGAAACAGTAGAAGGCATGACCTGCCACTCTCTCAAGGACTTGGTCAATGAATGGTAAGGGGAAATGTTCCTCCTTGGTGAATGAGTTTAGCTTCCTGTAGTCAATGCAGACCCTCCATCCACTACTCACCCTTGTTGGAAGAATCTCCCCATCCTCATTGGTTATCACTGTGATTCCGGCCTTTTTTGGAACCACTTGGATTGGGATCACCCACTCACTCTCAGCTATGGGATATATGATACCATCTTTTAACAATTTTAGATGTTCCTTCCTTACTACCTCCATGAGATTAGGATTGAGTCGCCGTTGAGGTTGACGACGTGGCTTTGAATCAGATTCCAGAACAATCCTATGAGTCCCAACAAGTGGGCTAATCCCGGGAATATCAGAAAGGGTCCAACTAATGGATTTCTTATGCTTCCTAAGGACATCTAGAAGAATCCTCTCATGATTGGATTCAAGAGAAGAAGAAATGAAAATAGGATGTGTTTGATTGTCCCCTAGGAAAGAATACTTGAGTGTAGCAGGAAGTTACTTCAATTCAAGATCAGGTTGGTTCAGAATTTCAGCAGAATATTGGGACATTGGATCAAGTTCAATTTCTATTTTTAGAGTTTCAGATAGGATTCATTCCCCACATGTAGAAGTTTCAGCTACTAGATTGGCTTGATCAGATTTAGGGAAAGAAATTGGAGTGGTCTCTATGACAGTGTTTTCGTGAAAGGTTTCACTGATTGTTGGACCTAAGACTTCATCATAAGAGCAATTTGAAAATGATTCAAGCCAAGGAGATAAAATTCCATCATATGAACAAAGTAAATCAATCTCATCCTGACTTAAACATTCATCAAATATTCCTTGATGTTACATGGATTCATTGTCAATTATTCCTATCATGTTTACTTCATGAATGTCCTCGTCATCCCCTATTTGTGAGCTTGCATTATAGATGTTCAAGTCTAGACTCATGTTCCCAAAGGTGATGTTCATGTTCCCATTTCGGACTCGGATAACAGAGTTGATTGTTTCAAGGAAAGGACGACCCAATATGATTGGGGTTTGTTCCTTATTTATTAAGTTTGGATGGTTGTCAAGGATAATGAAGTCAGCAGGGTAGATGAAGTTTTCAACCTTTACTAGAAAATCCTTTAAAATCCCATTTGGAACCCTAATGCTACGATCAGCTGGCTGAAGTGTGACAGATGTGGGTTGGAGCTCCTCTAGGCCTAACTGGCAGTACACAACATATGGGATGAGATTGACACTAGCACCTAGGTCACACAAGGCCTTAACAAGTTTGCTTTCTCCTAGCACAACATTGATGTAAGGGCAACCCGGGTCTTTCAACTTAGGAGGAATGGCCCCTTGAATGGTGGTACTCACATTAGCATCCAAAAGGACTTGGTTTTTATGTGAAACTTTTCTATTAAAAGTACACAAGTCCTTAAGGTACTTTGAGTAGGAAGGTATGGTTTGGATTGCATCGAGAAGAGGAATGTTCAACTTGACTTGTGAGAAGATTTCCCTCAATGTTTCACTCAGTTTAGGCTTGGGTTTCCCCCTCATGAGTTGAGGAAATGGTGCAGGTTGTGGGGTTGTTTGTAGAAGAGTTGTTTCTTTCACATTGTTATCAGTTTCCCCAGTTTTATCTTGTGGTTTATTTGAATTTTCATCCAAGTTTGAATCTTCAGGTGGGTTCTGAATTAGTTGTTCAGGTTTCTCAATTGATTTCCCACTTCTTAAAATAGTCACAGCCTTTAGTTCTTAATGAGTTGTTTGAGTGAATCTTGACTCTCCCCTTGAAGTTGAGGATGGAACCGCCTGAGTAGGCATGGGTGCCTTTCCAGTTTTTATGGTTTGAAGTTCTTGTTTAAGGGAAGAGACTTCTGATTTCATCCTTTCCATTTTTTTGCACAGTTGTTCTAGTAGGCTTTGAGGAACAGTTTGGGTGAGTGCTTGAGTAGGTTGGTTTATCCCAGGGGGATATTTTGGAGGTGGGATGGTTTGTTGAAAATGGACCGGTGGATGATGGTATTGGATAGGTTGGGTTTGGAACTGGTTATGGGTTTGGTAGTTCTGATGGGGGTAAGGATTTTTTCCCTGTGGTTGGCTAGGTTGTTGGTTATCTTTCTAGCGAAAGCCTGGGTGGTCGTTATACCTTGGGTTGAAGGTGTTTTGGTATTGAGGCTTTTAAAAGTTAAAATAATTTAATTCCGTTGGGGGTCCTCCTAAGAGAACATCCTTGATGGATGGAATGGTTGGGTTGTTGTCTGTCTTATGGTCATGTTTGCCACAAATTGTGCAAACAGGGTCAACAGTTTGGATTTCATGGACTTTCCTAAGGTCTATCTCTTCAACCTTCCTAGAGAGTGCTGCGAGTTTAGCCCTAAGGCTTTCCTCTTCTCTAAGTGTATGAATTCCAGTATTTATTTGTGGATTTTCAGAATATGGTGATGTTACCCATGTTTGGTTTTGTTCAGAAAGGCTTTCTAGATACTCGTAAACATCATTTGGGGCTTTGTTTTTAAAGGTTCCATTACACATCATGTCAATGAATTGTTTGTTCCCCAAACCCAAACCTTCATATAAAATTCTCACTTGTTAAAGAATAGAAAAACCATGGTGTGAAACCATGTTTAGAGTGTCTTTGAACCTCTCCCATGTTTCATAGAATGACTCTCCCTCTTTTTCAAAAAAGTTTTGGATAGTATTTTTAAGTTCAATTTTTTTGTGGTGGGGAAAGTATTTTTTGTAGAATTCTCTTTGTAGTTGGTCCCAAGAGTTGATGGATGATGGTCTCAAATTTTTTATCCAATTTTCGGCTCGATCCTTTAAATAAAAAGGAAATAGCCGCATCTTAGCTGATTCTAGTTGATGTGTGGGACACATGGTTTCTACAATGTCATTGAACTCCTTACTGTGCAGGTATGGCATCTCGGACTCCATTCCATGGAATGTGGGAAGGTGGTTTAGGACATGGGGTTTAAAGATGTCGTTGGAATCTCCTAGGGAATTGTGTCTAATGCATGAGGGTTCATTGGCCCAAGAAGGTGTGAGGTAGTCATTCATGGTTTAATCCATCGCATTCCACAAGTTTGGGGCTGCCTCATTTGGGTTTCCATTTTGGTTCCCACCCGGGTTTATGAGTTGGTTTCTTTGAAGAAATTCCATTGAAATTGGCTCAATTTTGGACTCTAGAGTATTAGGAAGATTAGGAGCTAATGGATTGAGTTCCCTTGGTGTACTTGACTCCCCAACCCCAGGACTGTCCACCCTAACTAGACGGTTTGATTGATCGCGGGTGTAGGCGAACATGCACCAAAAGAAAAAAAACAAGAAAGGGACAAGATAAGAGAATTTGGATGAGAAAAGACGAAATGGGGGAGAATAGAATGGGTACTTAGATGACTTACTTGGGTCCCCGGTAATGGCACCAAAATTTGATTCTTGCTCAAATTTACCCAAGATATGAAGGTAGAACGGTCCTTGTAGTTTAGCTTGGATTATCGAATCCTTAGAGACCTAAGAAGAAACCTATAGACACGTACATTCTATGGACTGTTTTTGGATATGAAGTTGCCAACGTGGGTTGATTTTGTATGGGTTTAAAGGATAACTAACAGATTTATGTGAAATCAATTTAAAAGAATGAGTTGATCGTAGGTTATCGCTCGGGGTGGATTAGATGAATTGCTTTTTTAATGATTTCAATTTCTTATAATTAAGAAGGATTAATTTAAGAAGATCAAATGAAATCATCACTTACTAGTTTAATGACTACACCACCTAATACTAATCACTTATACACTTTAAGGATCAATGTTTTCATCACTCCATGGTAGAGGTTCGTATTAGCACTTGAAATGTGTGACCTTGAATTCAATAAGGATGAAGATGTTTTAAAATCATGAAATAAAAAATCTCATTTAAAAGTAGTGATTAGCCATTAATGGAGTGATAAATAACATCCAATACAGCCCCTTGATACTCCCTTGGATCAACCCATAAAAGGGTTAGCCCTCCATTGATGACATGTCTTCAACAGAAGCGGGAAGAAGACTTACAAGGGTGGAATTGAAGAAGTAAAAACAACAACAAAAAAGATCACTCCTCCATTGTGTGATAAATATCACAAAGTATAGTGTGAATAAATTCACACCTTGAACCAATGGTATCAACATGATAAGTAGAAGAACATAATAAGAGTAAATTAAGAACTTTTATTAAGAAACTAAGGTGAATTAAACAACTTACATGAGGAAGCAATGTGATTACAAACACAAAGCGGCAGCATAACACTATAATGAAACCAAGAACCCAAGATTCCTAAATCCTCCAACACCACTGCCTTAAATAGGAATTTTTGATCCTTTGGGTCGAGCCTCCAACAGTACAAAGCATCTCAATTAATTTTTGTAGGCCATAGGTGGTGGAAAGCTTGTGGAATTTGGACTTTTCCACATTTGACCCGAGGTGGCAGCCAACTTTCATCAACCAAACAGACGCATTTGGATGTCCTTCTAGATGGACGAATCAGACTAGGTCATATATAAGGAGATAATGGAGGTCCGGATGTCTTCTAAACTCCTGTAAAATTTGGTCCCATTTGGAGATGTGGATTTCGAGATATGATCTAATTAGTGGGCTGTTTTTCTGGGCCGCAGAATCTGGCCCAGAATTTTATCTCAAATTTTGGCCGCCTAAATGACCACCATGGAAGCCGAATTAGCATTAGCTCATGAAGATTTATTTCTTCCTATACATGTATTATATCATGCCAAAAAAATTGGTATTAATTGGGCCTGTATGTTGGGCCCCACAGTCTCATCAGTGGGCTGGTGTCCGATCTGCCTTCTCTAGAATTGCTTCCTTTCATCACAAAATATCCCCATATTCTTCCATGAATTCTCCAATGATCCCTGAATAAAAAATGTTCACATTTAAGTGTAGATACAGGTCCCAAAATATCAAATTAAAATATTGATAATTACATTCCTTAGAATTAGATGACTCATTGGGCCTAAATTGGTGTATATTAAGCATGAAGTGCACAAATGATGAGAATGGATGTTCATAATGAAAATGCACTAACTCGGGCCCATAAGATCAAAAATGAACATGTAATACCATTAAAATGTAATTAAAATATATATTTTTATTGGATAATCAGGTGGCATAATGTTCATTAATAAATAGTGACTAAGACCCAAGTACATCTGCCATTTTGAAATTATTGAGATAATTGGAGTTGCATATTGTTTGGCTATTCCACCCAGCCTTTCTATGTACATGATGTGTTCCCTGTCAGTTTTTTAATTTAAAACTTGTCAGACCCAACACATGGTCTCACATTTGAAGAAATTTAATTGGATCATTTTCTATTATACTGTGGTGTGCCTATCAAGATTCTAGACACTAGAGAATAGGCGTTGAGTAATTTGATGACTCAACTGGTAAAAGTTCATTGGATAAATTATAAACAACAAGATGTGATTTCGGAACCGAAGTAAATTATGATGAAAAGCTACCCAATTATTTTTATGAGGTGAAATTATAGTAATTTAAAGGATTAAAGTTTCTATGGAGCGTAGAATTTAATATACCAATATTTTATGGTTCATCCATTTTAAATATTATAATTTATGTTTTGGTATAGTTGTAAAGTATAAAAAATTATTTACAATTTTATAATTAATAAAATGTGTTAGAATAATACATATTTTTTTAGAATAGACTCATAAATTAATATTTTTTCCTTATTATTATATGATAATTTTATGAGACCTTAATTATTTTATCAAATTATCATAAAATCAGTTATAATTTTATATGGTGATTTTTTTATAAATTATTATTTTATTTAATATTTAAATTTATCAGATTTAAAAAATTATTTTGAAAAAAATGGAGTCCATTTTTTGAAATATAATCATTAAAAAATGGTTAGGGTTATTTGTTTTCGTTTTTTCAATGATAGTTGGACTTTTAGTGAATTGTGAAATATGGTAATTTATAATATTTAACATTATAAGTAAAGAAGTAATTTTTTTTTGTCATGGAAGAATCAAGGATTATATAAGTGGGGATTATCTCAAACTAAATTTATCTATTTACTATATTTTGTCACAATAATCAATATTATTTCTATTTTTCTGTCAAAATAATAAACTAATGAATAAAATACACAAAAAGAACCCCTCTCCTCCACTATAAATATCACTACTCAGTGCTCTTTCTACCCACACCTTCTAAGACATGTATTTTCTTAAATTCATCCCAATTACTCTCCCAAACTTCTAATATGGATTATGGTCTTTCTCTTCTCCACTAAAGATCAATCCCATGTTCTTTAAGAAGTTTCCCAAAGAGAATCTATAAAATATGGAAAATCCTATTTTTTTCTAATAATTTATTTTAATTTCTGATCATTTATTTTCCTCTCCTGACATCCTCTATCAAAAAATGCATGACATATCCAGTATATCAAATATACTTGAATTTTATTATTTTAATATAAAATCCATAATCAGCCCCCTTCTCATCTCCATTTTTTTCTTTAAAGGAAATCAGTGTATGTGTCGTGTTGATTTACCTCCATCATAGACAATGCATTTTCATATTCCATTATATACATAATGGATAGTCATGAAATCATTATAATTGTTAAAAAATAATTTTAAATAAATATTAAAACATATTAATTTTTTGGAACTGCTATATTGTCATGACCTGTCCCCTGGAGCTCATGTCGTGACTAAACCCAAGCCCGCCTTCCATAGGTCAGGGGCTGGTGACTAGCACCAAAGGCATATTACCTAAAACTGGGAAGGCATCTCCAACATAACCTATAAACACACACAACCAAGCACACAGAAAGATACGAACGCAAGTAAACTATATAGAAAAAATAGTGCTGAAAGTGAAAAGGGGATGAAATACAAGCCCAACAGTAATAGTAGAAGTACAATTGAAATACAATACAACAAAAGAAAAAGAAAGGCGGTTACTGGGTCCTCATCTGAGTTCTTACCTGAAGGGTAGGTACAGATCGCCTCCACAACACTCCACGTCCACCTTTCTCCTCTGCGAACTGACACGCCGTATGGTCCACCTTTGAGCATTATCCAGTCTTGGTACTCTCAAGCACGATCAGCATTGTCCATAGTTTGCATCCAATACAACGAGGTATAGACATAGCTCATGAAGGGGTGACTATAACTATACTCAGTAGGGACCCTAAGACCCTCAAGATCTCAAAAAATCCACAAAGGATAAACCACAAACCATGTAAACCAGTGACAAACCAAATTAGGTATATGCCCATACATATAGCTAAGTTATCAAGTAAACCCATCTTAATCATGAGGAAACACAGGTTCCAACCCAAAATCCCCAAGCACAATTGTTCCTCAAAGGAAGGAAAACCACAAAGTCAAGTACCACATAGGTACACCACACCGAAGAATACCCCATGGTATTACCATGAAGAAAAGTACCACACAGGTACCAACTTAGCTTACACAATTTATAATATAGGTATAATAGTATATATGATTAGTTATAGCTAATAAATCATCTTACATTGTTAAGATGCTTTGCTACTGACCCACATAGAATCTCTAAGAAATGACCCACATTGGATCGCTACATGTTGACCCACACTGGATCGCTTGGAGCTGACCCACATAGGATCTCTAGGATATGAACCACAGAGGATCGCTAGGAGATGACCCACACAAGATCTCTAGAAGTGGACCAAAACAGGATTTCTAGGAGCTGACCCACATAGGATTGCTAGGAGCTAACCCACATAGGATCACCAGTCAGTCTTCTCATCACATCCAGCTACTGGGTTCCCACACTAGGCTCGCCCGTCTCTGGGAGCATCCGCTCCCCAATTAACTGTTCAATAAACCAAATACCACATAGTCCCACTAAGATGTACTTCAAAGTACTTCCACATCATAAGGGTCTCAACGCAACAGACGGTGCGTCAATCGAACGCCCGGTCTGTAAGTTATTATCTTTTTTGTCCTGAGGGACTAGTTGAATTCATGCTCAATACAACCCAACCATATTCCTACATTATCTAAATATCTAGTGGGTTATAATAAAAGGTACCATCTCAATCCAAGGATCCCAGCGCAGCTGACGGTTTGTCAAACGGACGACAGGTGCCAATGTTATGACCCGAGTAAAGTACAGGTTCGTATGAGGTCCGAGTCTGGTCCGATCTTGTCAGAACGACCCTACCTGACTTGGCATGGGTCGAATCAACCTGACCTGATGGGTTACGCCCGGCCCACGGTGCGGCTCGGCCCACTGGGCAGTCTGGTAGGTTGCGAGGGCCGTGAGGGGCATCAGAGGCCGCGGGTGCCGTGAGGCGGCCGAGGCCGCGGGTCGGCTCGGCCACGGTCGGCGGCTCAGCCGTGGGGGTGCCGCGAGGGTGCAGGGCGGCTCAGCCAAGACTACTCAGCTGGGAGGGTAGAGGCTATGGTGTGGCTCAACGAGGCCATGGGCAGCACGGTGGGGCCTCTGATAGTAGAGGTGGCTTGGGTGGTGAGGCTACAGGCGGCGAGTCAGCTGCGGATAGTGGCGGCGGCTCAGGCGGCGGCTCTTCCACAGGACACGGAAGTCGTGGGTAGCAGAACCGCGGGGTAGCGGGGTGTTGTGCCTTCATCGGTGGCCAGTTTATCCGGTATCTCTCTTTGTTCATCATCAGGGTGTGATCCACCTTCTTCCATCACGTAGAACACAATAAGGATGAACGACGGAGGGGTTGAGCCATGTTTTTTTTAGACCGCCCCCTCCGAGATATAGAGGTAGTATGTGGTTCTCCATTTTTGAATCAAGAATATGTATGAAAGATATTAAAGAACATCAGACCCCAAAACATTCTTCAATCACTATTCCCAACCCTGCAAAAGAAAAATTTGAAGGGAAGAACATGATAACTAAAACCCTACCTCATATTGTTCATTTTCATTGGTGTGAGAAGGAAGACGTAGAAGGAGAAAAAAGGTCCAACGATCATCGCCATTGAAACCACGCTTTGATGTCAGGATCGTTCATCATCCTCCTCCTTGATTTTTGAAGAACGTTCTTTGATAGTGTTCTTCGTTGGAGAAGAGAAATTCTCCTAGTATTTCTCCTCTCCCAAAACCACAAAATTTAAAAGTAGAAAACTTATGATATGTTTCCCCAATTTTAATTGTTGGAAAAATTTTAAATTGGATTAATTAATTACATATATGGGCATAATAAATTAATGGGGAGAGTTGGAATAATTAGGTGGGGGAGCTCAAGAGGATTCCCCCCACATAATAGGGAGTTCAAGTGGTTTCAAGCCTTGGGTGGTCCCCACCACCAGAACCTCTCATGGGAGGTTTTAGTTCAGGTGGTCCCCACCTGTGAAATATCCAAATGGGAGTTGCAAAAGATAATAAAATTAAAATGTTACACTATTTTATTTTATTTTATTCTTCAACGAATATGTGGAAATCAAACTTCCACCCTCGACCTTCTGCGGTCGAGGTGATGGTTTCCTTAAGAGAATACCAGTGTTTCAAGTACAACGGTGCCCTCATATTTCAATTTCGAGCACCGGTTCATAAGTTAGAAAAACTCAATTGTATGTTTACATAATATACCCAAATAAATGTTTAGAAATTCATTCCGGGAACACCAGGCCTCGGAATAACGTGTCATTAATTTTCATAGACTCATAAAATTCCCATATATTAAAAAACATTACATAGAAATTATGGGTCTTTACATTCTCTCCACATCATGGATTTATGTCCCCATAAGCCAAAACTCAAAACTAGGTAAACAAGTGGGGATACTAAGCACGTATATGAGCCTCCCGCTCCCATGTTCTCTCCTGGAGGTTCCATTGCTGCCAGCGGATGCACACCAAAGGTATCTACCGCTCACGAAGGACCCACTCCTGTCGATCCTCAATCTCTACTCGAACCGCCGTAAAAGTTACCCCATCGTCGATTTCTAGCTCTCCATGGTTGATGACCTGGGAGGATCATGCACGTATCTCCTCAGATGGGATACATGTAAGATATCATGCACTTGGTGCACCTGAGGTGGAAGAGCTATGTGGTAAGCCATCTCCCCAACTCTGCTGAGGATATGAAAAGATCACAAGAATCTCAGAGATAACATGCTGCTTCAGCCAAATAATTTCAAACCTCGTCGAGGTGAGACCCCTAGAAATATATGGTCTCCCTCCTCGAACTACAGAGGTCTCAATCTCCTATAGGCATATGACTTCTTCCTACTCTGTGCAGTCATCATCCAATCCTGGATGATCTACACCTTCTCTGGGATAGCTCGTACCATCTCTGGCCCCACGAGTGGTGACTCCACTAGGTCAGTCCATCACAAAGGTGATCTGCATGGTCTCTCTTACAATGCCTCAAATGGTGTCATCCCAATGGTGGAGTGATAGTTTTTTTGTAGGGAAACTCCACCAAAGGCAAGTGATCCTCCGAGCTGCGACTGAAGTCGAGGACACAAGCACAAAGCATGTACTTGAGGGTCTGATGGTCCGCTCAGTCTGACCATCCTTCTAAGGATGGAAGGCAGTGCTCAAAAAAAGTATCATCCCAAAAGCCTCCTACAACCTCTTCCATAGATAGGAAGTAAAACCTGCATTACGACCGGAGATGATCGTCGAGGGTACTCCATGTAGCTGCACAATCTCTTGCACATAGAGGCGTCTGAAGCTCTCTTCTAAACCCTACTCGTTAATTGGTAAGAAGTTGGTAGCCTTGGTGAGTTGTTCAACAATCACCTAAATCGAGTCATGATCTCTAGATGTATGTGGATTTACTTTCACAATGTCCATGGATATCCCATCCCACTTCGACTCTGGGACCTCCAAAGGCTGAACCAAGCCTGCTGGTACCTGATTCTCCTCCTTCACATACTGACAAGTGAGGAACCGAGAGGCAAACTCTGCATATTTTGTCTTCATTCCCAGCCACCAGTGCTAACGTCGGAGATCCTGGTACATCTTCTTCACTCCTGGTTGTACCTCTAGAGGGTATGCGTGGAACTCCTTCAACACATTCACCTAAAGTGACACTGGTACCATGGTACGTCCTTTGAAGAGGATGAAGTGCTCCACACCTTCAGAAAATCCATCATTTGTCTGCCCTGTGGATATCTGAGCACGTTGAGTCCCATAGTCAGCATCCCCACGCTGCGCCTCCCTAACTTTCTGAAGAAGTGGGGGAGTGATAGTAAGATACTGAAGAAAAGCTGCTCCATCCCGATCCACAAACGATATCTGTAAAGCAGCCAGCTGCTCCGTCTCCTCACCTAGAAGTTGTATACCAGATATTAGGCTCAGTGCATCTACTACAGCATTCCATTTATCAAGATTATAGACTATCTCAATGTTATAGTCTTTGAGGAACTGAAGCCAATGTTGTTGTTTTAGGTTCGGGTCCTTCTGAGAGAAGATATAACTGAGACTCTTATGATCCGAGTAGGCTGTAAATGTTCACCCATCAAGTAATGTCACCAAATAGTCAAGGAAAAGATCACTTGTGCTAACTCCAAGTCATGGGTAGTGTATTTATGCTCAATTTTTCTCATCTATCGGGAACCATAAGAGATAATTTCTCTCTACTGCATCAGGACACATCCATGTACGGTCCCTAATGTGTTGCAGTAGACTATGTACCCCACACCCTCCTCTAGAAGCCTCAAGATGGGGGCACTAGTCAGACTCTGCCTCAAATCTTGAAAACACTACTGGCATCTCTCCAACCACACGAAGGGTTGCCCCTTCTTCATCAATGCTGATAAAGGTGCTACAACTTTGCAGAAAACTGGCACAAATCCCCGATAGTATCCAACCAAACCCAGGAAACTCCGTACCTCTGTCACACTCATGTATGGCTCCCAAGAAAGTACCGCCTCAGTCTTCTCTAGATCCATAGAAACTTCAGCCTCCAATATGACATGTCTTATAAAATGAACCTATCAGACCTAGAACTAGAACTTCTAGAGCTTACCATAAAGCGGGTGCTCTTGGAGTGTGTCCAGTACTACCCGCAAATGGTAGGCATGCTCCTCCTCAGTAGTCGAGTAAATTAGAATGTCATCGATAAATACTACTACAATGCGATCAAGGAATGGATGAAATATGATGTTCATGAGTCCCATGAACACACTTGGATCATTGGTTATACTGAATGGCATAACCAAGAGCTCGTAGTGGCCATACCGACATTTAAAAGCTGTCTTCATCACATCCTCATCTCGTACCCTGAGCTGGTGATATCCTAATCTGAGGTCTATCTTCGAGAACTATCGTGCTCCTTTTAGCTGATCCAAGAAGTCGTCAATCCTCAAGAGTGGGTACATCTTCTTCACGGTCACCTGGTTTGAGCGCCGATAGTTGACACAAATTCTCAAGCTCCCATCTGCCTTCTTGTCGAATATAATCGGTTTTGCCCAAGGTAAAGCACTAGGTCGGATGAATCCCTTCCCCTATAAGTCCTCTAGTTGTACCCGCAGCTCACAAAGCTCTACCAGAGCCATCTGATACACTGGTGTAGATATTGGTGTCGTCCCATGGTACAATTTAATGTAAAATTCCAGCTCTCTGTGAGGAGGTAGACCCAAAACATCATCATGGAAGACGTCCATGTACTGGTCCACTAGTATAGGATAACATGGTCTCCCCACATCAACCGCTCCGAAGGTAAGGCTATCCAACTGATGAGTGATCGGTTGCACCCTCCTCTGGGTAAGACTGTCATATACTGCCAAGGCTCCCTTCTTACCACTGAAGGTAAACCTGGTCCCATCCATGCAGACACACTGCACTTTGTGCTTAATATAGTCAATCTGAGCATGGACTATAGATAACCAATCCATACCCAAGATTACATTGTAAGGCCTCGACACCGCTACTAGAAGATCCCAACCAAATCTCTCGCCTCCTAGAGTGAGCTCACACTGCCAACACCAATTATTAATCGTCGAATCGGCTCTCATAGGAGTCTGTAGCCATAAGGATTGAGCCAACAGCTCTGTCGGAATCTCCGAGCTCTGAATGAGGGTAGCGGCAATAAATGAATGACTAGTACATGTGTCTATAAGTACTACAGCTAAGGTGGTGTAGACATAGATCGTACCTCGTATCATCTCCAGAGCGCCGTGTTCATAGGCCTCAACTGCCTGGAGCTGGGATCTCCCCTATCCACCTACTCCCTGTGGTTGGAGTGGACTTCCTGGTGGTGGTGGCAGTAACATCTCAAATCATCGCCCAAGGCCAGCTGCATGGCCAGCTCCTCTTCCACATCTCCCTTCTCCGTGTAGACCTCCTCGGTTGAATCAATGCCTCTGCATGGGCGGTCCATCGACCATCTTCTGATCATCCATGTAGTGGGTCAGATAGTCACGAGCCATGTGACCCTGTCCGACTCAAGTTTAACACTTCCCGCTCCTGGTATGACGAGCTTTTCCTCAGGTTCCTCGCACAACCGACCCTAAATCCTACGGTCATCCACCTGTAGGTCTGGTCCTCTTGGACCACTATGTCATCTATTTTCTTCCTGCTACAGAAGACACCGCTATGTGATTTCTGGTGGTGTATCTCGCTGCTAGTGACTACTCAGCTAGAAAACAGTTCACCATGAGGGCTCTCTCTAACACCCCCGCCTGCGTCGGGGTGCTGAGTGAGATCAACAAAGCCCTAATCTCAGGTCTGAGCCACTGGTCAAAGGCACAGGCCCTGAATACTGGGTCCCACACCATATTTTTGGAGTCACATGAGAGGTAAGTGAACCTCACTGAGTACTGAGTTTCAGTCATGCTGCCCTGCTGCAGATGAAGAAGCTCTTGTATGTGCACTACATGAAGAGTCACTGGGAAAAACTCAACCCAAAATAGGCTCTCAAAGTCTGCCAAGAGAATTTTCACCTCATCATGAACTTGGAGTATCAAGATCCACCATATACATGATGTTTCCTATAGAAGGCCAGCGGCAAGGATCACCATGAGATCGGATGGTGTCCCTACAAGTCGGAAGACTCTCACTACATCCTCTAACCAATCCTAAACTACCTGTGGGTCCATCTCTCCCCTGAACCTCAGTGGCCTCTAGATCTGGAACTCGTGCAACGCACTCAAGCGGCATGCACTCTATTTTTCTAGGGTTAGTGGAATTGGTGTCCTGATGGGTAATGGTACCGCTGGTCCCTCTACTGGTGCCTCTACTGGAAGAGGGCCCTGCATCAAGGCCTCATCACTTGGTGGGATATCAGTGAACACTACTCTCGGTACCCTAGATGGCGGTATGAGAAGAGGCATCCTTAAAAGAAATAGGTGCGCCATGGTCAATAAGTTATACCTGTTGATCTGACACAAAAGATCACAAAGAAAATTTTTGAAAACACACACACAATCAGTGTTTTCGTGCACTGGTTCAGAAATCAGAATTCAGGGTCCTAGTGTATGGAAGCGTCGGCCACCACACCAACACTAGATTCTCTAAACTGATAACCACACTCACTAAACATAACACTATTTCCATTAAAAATAAATATCAGAGTCATGTTTTCTACGGTAGAACCGACTCCACTTATACCAATTTGTCATGACCCATCCCCTGGGGCCCGTGTCGTGGTTAACCCCAAGCCCGCCTTCCATAGGCCATGGGATGGTGACTAGAACCAAAGGCATATTCCCCAAAAACTGGGAAGGTATTTCTTATATATCCTGTAAACACACGCAACCAAGCACACAACAAGGTACAAACGCAAGTCAACTGTATAGAAAAAATAATGTTGAACGTAAAAAGGGGTCGGAATACAAGCCCAGTAGTAATAGTAAAAGTACAACTGAAATAAAATACAACTAAAGATAAAGACAGGTAGCTACTGGGTCATCCTCCGGGTTCCTACCTGAAGGGTATGTATAGAACGCCTCCACAACACTCCACATCCACCCGCCTCAACTGTGTAGCAACACGCCGTATGGTCCACCTCCGAGCATTGTCCAGTCCTGGTACTCTCAACCTTGATCAGTGTTTTCCATTGTCTGCATCCAACACAATGAGGTGTTGGCATAGCCCATGCAGGGGTGAGTATAACGATACTCAGTTGGGACCCTGAGACCCTCGATGTCTCACAGAAATCCACAAAGAATAAACCACGATGCATGTAAACCAGTCACCACCCGAATTAGGTATATGCCCATACATATACCTAAGTTATCATGTAAACCCATATCAATCATTTGGAAACACATGGTCCTACCAAAAATCCCAAAGCACAACTATTCAATAAAGGAAGGAAAACCACAAAGGAAAATAACACACAGGTACACCACACGGAAGAATACCACCAAGGTATTACCATGATGAAAAGTACCACACAGGTACGAACTCAGCTTACACCAGGTATAATTTAGGTACGGTAGTAGAGATGATTAGTTATAGTTACTAAATCATCTTACTCCATTAAGAGTCTCTACTACTAACCCACACAGAATCTATAATGGTTTACCCACACAGGATCTCTAGGATATGACCCACACAGGATCACTAAGAGCTGACCCACACAAGATCGCTAGGAGCTAACCCACACAAGATCACTAGGATCTAACCCACACCGGATGACTAGGAGATGACCCACACAGAATCTCTATGAGCTGACCCACATAGGATCATTAGGAGCTGACCCACACAGGATCCCTAGGAGATGACCAACATAGTATCACTAGGAGATGACCCACACGGGATTGCTAGTCAGTCTTCTCGTCATAGCTAGATATTGGGTTCCTGGACTATGCTCGCCCGTCTCTAGGAGGATCCTCTCCACAAGTCACTTTTCAATAATCTAGCTACCATGAAGTCACAAGAAGAAGTATATAAAATGACCGCCACGTCATATGGGTCTCAACTTAATAGATGGTGCATCAATCGGATGTCCGATCTATAATTTATTAGCTTTTTAGTTCTGAGGGCCCTGATGGATTCATGCTCGATCCAACCTAACTATATTCTATATTTATCTAAATCTCTAGTGGTGTATACTCAAAGGGACCATCTCACTCCAAGGATCCCAATTCCAGTGACGGTTCATCAAACATACATTTGGTGGCAAGGTTATGGCCTACGTAATGTATAGTTTTGTATTGGGTTCGGGTCTGGTCCAATCCGGTTGGACCGACCGGACCCGACCTAGCCGGGGTCAACCCAGGCCAGGTCGACTCAGCCCGACCTGCTAGGTTAAGCCTAGTCCATGGTGTGGCCCCGCCCGCTGAGCAGTCTGGTTGGTCGTGATGGCTGCGAGGGGCCGCTGAGGTCGCGGGTGCCGTGGGGCGGCAGAGGCCACGGGTTGGCTTGGCTACGGTCAGCGGCTCGGCTGCAGGAGTGCCGTGAGGGCACGTGGCAGCTCAGCCTGGCCCGGGGTAGCTCATCCGGGAGGGCAGAGGCCGCAGGATGGCTCGATCGGGATGGCTCAACCGGGAGGGCGGAGGTCACGGGGTGGCTTGGCGAGGTCGCAGGCGGTGCGACGGGTCCGCGGATGGCAGAGTCGGCTAGGGTGGCGAGTTCGTGGGTGGAAGATCAGCCACAGATGGCGATAATAGCTCCGGAGGCGGCTCGTCCGTAGGGCATGATGGTCATGGACAGTGGCACCATGGGGCGGCGGGGTGCTGTGCATTTTCAAGCGGCCGGTTTTTCTGGCCTCTTTCTTTGTTCGTTGTCAGGGTGTAATCCACCTTCATCCATAACATAGAACACAATAAAGAAGAACGACAGAGGGTTCAGGCCATGTTTGTTCGGACCACCCCCTCCCCGTTAGAGTGATAGCAAGTGGTTCACCATTTTTTAATCAATAATGTGTATGGAAGGTATTTATGAACATTAAACCCCAAAACCTTCGTCAATCACAATTCCCAACCCCACAAAAAAATTAGAAGTGAAAACATGGGAACTAAACCCCTACCTCATATTTTTCATTGTCGTTTAAGTGAGAAGGAAGTCGAAGAAGGTAGAGAGACTGAAAACAATCGTTGCCTCTAAAACCACGCATCGATGTCAGGCTCATTTGTCGTACTCTTCCTTGATTTTTGAAGAACGTTCTTTGATGGCATTCTTTTTTGGAGAAGTGAAATTCTCTAAATATTTCTCCTCTCCCAAAACCACCAAATTGAAAAGTATCAAACTTATGATATGTTTACCCAATTTTAATTTTTGGCACAATTTCAAATTGGATTAATTAATTACATAGATTGGCATGATAAATTAATGGGGAGAGTTGGCATAATTAAGTGGGGGAACTCAAGAAGTTTCTCCCCACTTAATAGGGAGTTCAAGAGGTTTTAAGCATCGGGTGGTCCCCACCACAATATCCACTCATGGATGGTTAAGCTCGGGGGTCCCCACCCCCAAAACCTCTCATGGGAGTTTTTGGTTCAGGTGGTCCCCACCTATAAAATATCTACATGGGAGTTTCAAAAGAAAATAAAAATAAAATGGTACACCATTTTATTTTATTTTATTCTTTCATGAATATTCGAAAAGATAACTTCCACCCTAGATCAATTATGGTCAAGGTGGAGGTCTCTGTAAGAAAATACCAGAGCTGCGATTTGAACGGTGCCCTCAGATTTCAATTATGTGCACTGGTTCAAAAGTTAGAAAAAACCACTTGTACGTTTACTGAACGTGCCTAAATAAAAGTTCAGAAATTCATTTCGGGAACACCGGGCCTTGGAATCACGCATCGTCAATTTTTACGGACTCCAAAAATTTCCATATATTAAAAAACATTACATGGAAATTTCAGGTAATTAAATATATATACATAATATTAATTAATAAAACATTAGTAGTTTATGATGATTCAAAAAACCCATTAAAATCTAAATGGTTACCATTAATTTTTTAACTAATTAATCATCCTCATATTTAAAAAAAATATAATATTTGATCATTTAGTATTTGGGATTTTCATTAATAACATTTAATTTTAATTCTGGATAACTATTTTCATTTTACATGATCTTTCATACATGTATACAATAGAACCAATCATGAAAACCAAGGCAACGAGCACCATGAAAGAATAAATTAAATCTTATAAATAATTGTAAAAGAAATATATATATATATAATTAATATAATTATAATGAAAAATATATTTTAGTTATGTTCTAAATTAAATAATTAATTAATCTAATTTTTTAATCTAGGAGATTATTTCCAAGTGGAGGATGCTTTATCCCATAAGGTAAGGGATTCTCCATACACCTCCATTTTTCCTTCAAGTTACAATTCTAATCTCTTTATCCCAATGTAATTCTTATTTATTGTATTTAATTCAAATACATTTTATTTTTATGTTCCAAAAATGTTCACATTGATTAATTTCTATTTATTTAATGGGGAAACACATGTTTTATAGGGTCTCCTTTTCAATTCATCCCAATAAGAAATCTTGTTTAATGGGAAATTCACAATTTCTTACCCATTTCCATGTAGACTCCATAATATTTTATATTTCCCCATTATTTATAAAAAATTATACTTTTTATATTTAGTAAATATGTTAGTTAATTTTTGGTTTTGTGTAAAACATTATTCAATAGACCTATTTATATTCTATTTTATATTTTCCTAAAAATATACAATTGTGGATCATTTTTAAAAAGTTTTAAACACTAATTTTACAAGTTTTCACTTTAATTATACATAAATCATCAATATATATTACTATTTTGAATTATGAATATTCATATATCATTTAAATCTATTATTTTATGCACTCCACTATGATTATAATATTTGATATGCCATATAACATGATTATGAAACCCATTTCTTTCCATGGGTAACCCTTCTGTTAATTTCATTTTTTTAATTGAGGTTGAATTCTTACTAAACCATATAAAATATTTTATTAACTATTTTACGATCATTTTGATTGGGGATGTACTATCTTGATACCAATTTCAATATTAATGTTGATAGTTTTTTATTATGTTTACTAATTGGGGAATATATTTACATATCATATGCTAGGTTCAATATTAATGTATTTTTTTATTATTTTCCACATATTTATTATGGTAAATTAATTAGAATGATTATGTGTTAGGCCTCATCCTCTATACCCCCTCGATGTGTCAGTGGGAATCATGAGATAAATTACACCGGGTTATTCTTGGGGCCCTACACATTTATATTCAATTCTTGGTCGATGCCTTGATGGAATGTTTATGATGTCCCATGTTATGAGTTATCTCATTGTAAGAATATTTATTTATAATAAATGTGATTATTCAACAAGTATAATATCCATGGGTAATTATAATTTTTATGTGATTATTTATATGGTATTATTTTATCATCTGTTATTCATGTTATATTATGATCAATATTATTTTTTAATGGAATCTATTTTTATTTTTTATCCTTTTGTACTGTTTTTGTTTATTTATGATATCTTCTATTGTATCACATACCCTTACTAATAATCTGACCTCTTCCCTTTCTTATGTATTATTTTCCCTAGGATACTAAGATGTATAATATGTTTTACATGTAGGGATAATCAGGGAGAATATGGATCCTTCCAATGGATTTTATATGTTGTATTTTATACCATTTGGAAGTGTAATTAAAATGTTTTTATATACTTTTCTATGACTAAAAAACTATTTAGTCATTCAGGATATGATTCCATGTAATAAATACAATGTAATAAAGTAAGGTATCGACTTCGGGCTACTGGGGTTGTGGTATTTACATAATATATATATATATATATGAATGTATTTCTATTTTGAATGTACTAAATATATTAATCGATAAGTATTTATCAAAACCATTAATAATTAACAAGACAATGGTATTTACTTAATTATTATATTTTATTAATTTTTAATACTTATATTAAATGTACAATAATTATTAATTTTTATAATTAATATATATATATATATTCAATTTATTCAATTTTTTATAAATGTTTTATTAATGAAATTTTTAATAATTTATTCATTTATTCATTCTTAATTTTTTTTGTTTAATTATTACAATGTATTTATTTAATATATCTATATTTAATATATAGTGTTTACTAATATTTATAATATATTTATGTATAAAAAATTTACTCATTTTCATTAATATTTGTTTAATTAATAAATTTTTTATATTTTTTCTCATTTACTCACTTTTAATTTTTCATTGTCTCATTATTTAAATGTTTTCATTTTATATATCTAAAATAAAAATTTAATTTTTATTGATATTTTAATTTATATATATATATATTAAATTTATTTATAATTATTTAATTAATAAAAGAAGACATGGACAACATTGGATGTTGGATCAGGCTGTATATAGGCCCCTGGAAAGCCAGAGAGGGTGGGTTGGAAGGGGTATAGGCCCGCATGAAGCATAGAGTGGTCCAAGGCCCATCTGGTCCAAGTCTCGGATGAGTGTGTGAAGTGTATACTAGAGCTCATCCCCACAGTGGGATTTTGAACAAAATATATGGTGAAATCATATATAAAGAAGGGGATGAAAGTCCACTAGTTCAATGTGGGACTTTTGGGCATGATCGTGACCTTCATCAGTTCTAAAAACAATGTTATTATAAATTATGTCTTTATAAGTGCTAGAATATCATTGGTAAATGTTTCCTTTTATCAGTTTCTTTTATTTACTATGGAAAAGGGTACACTTTATCTTTTATTTTTTTAGGGATCATAAAGGAATCCTTATCAGTGATTCTCCCTTGCACTAATAAAATATAACATTGTATATTTCACATTTTTTAGCAGTATAGTTGATCTTCAGAGAAGAACATATCACTTATTGGATTCCCTTAGAAAAACTATTATCAAGAAACAATTTAGATGAAACTATATATTAGGTGATATATGGTAGGATATACAGATCACATGTGTCCCTAATGGAAGTAGTAGAGTAAAAGTAGTTGGGTTCAAATATCATGACAAAGTTTTTCGATTAGGTCAAGTTAATTGAGAATCATATGGATATGTTCCAAAGTAGAAATAAGTCATATGAGGATTTTCATCATTGACCTATTGAGTTTACAATTGGTTCCTGGGTGTTATTTATAATTTCCCCTAGATTGGGGCATCATCATATATATAAGTAGAGAATATTTGTTCCCATATATATCAAACAATTCAATAATATATAGGGGATAATATTACTAGTGTATCAATTAGATCTTTCATACTAGTATAGTTTTCTGCGTGATATTTTTCAAGATTCATAGATTTAGTAGTATCACCCTAACCCTTATAATGTGATTGATGTTGAGGATGTTGTCCTCGAGGATTATGCATCCTTTGGGACAAATCTAGTTTGTGTTATGGACCACATTAACACAATTCTTCGAGGTAACAACATGTTTCTTGTTTGAGTTTTGTGGCTGAAAATCCATTTTCAAGAGGAAACTGGGGAAGTGAATTTAATATACGAGCCCAGTGGCCCAACCTTTTAACATATAGGCCTAGTGGTTATTTTTAGTGTAACTCAATTATGAGATTTTTTATGGTGGGGATATAATAAGATCTTAACCCTTTGATAGGTTCTGTTAATATTTTAATTTTGGTTGAACTCCTTTTATATCATTTTCAGAATACTTCCTATAATCCGAAAAGGATATGGGAGCATAACGAGTGGATTCAATGTTGTAAAAGTTTAAATGAGGGTATTACAACACGCGGTACATGGTTAGTTCACTGTTGTTACTAACCGAGCACCATGACCATGTGGCCTCACTCAGGATGTTGAACGGTTGTCCAAACCATATAGGGTGGCATGTGAACCATTTGGATAGGTATATTTCCATTCACACAATTTCGACATAGTTTTATAAACCGTGTCGTTTTTTCAAAAGACTATGCGACCCATGCTTGCTTGGATTGGGGAGGTTGTACGGTTGGAAAACATTTTTCTAAACCATGAGACCAAAACATGTTCCCCCTTAAAAGTGTAGAATTTTCCATTTTCCCTACAAATATTTTATATATTCTACACAATTTTCCACCTCATTTCACTACCAAAAACTTATGGTTCTAGCCAAGTTCTCTATTATCTCCCATGGGTTTACACGCTTCGATAATAAGTAATTTTATGATCCATTTATTATGATTTTAAACCCTAGGTTTGTCAAATTCTACATTTACATATTAATTAATTATTATTTATAGATTTCCCCTTCATATTCTTCATTGTAACTTGATCACTATTTACATAGATTTATTCACTTTCTTGATTGCATCTATTTTATCTTCAATCAAGGTTTAGGGTAGGATGATTGTTTTTCTGTGAACCTAAGGCTGGTGGTTTATAAGATATTCCCTATAGTCTTGATATTGTTCTTGTGTTTGTGGTATGTACAATTGCGATAACATCATATTTAGGAATAATATATTGTGTTGTTATATGATATGTTTGACCATTCAAGGATCCCATACGGTGCATCAAAAATAATAATACTTGGCATATAGTCACCAATGACGTGATCCAATCCCATAAAAATGGAAAAAATGGTCTTTCAATGATGGAATAATGGGTGTAGGTTTTTAAATTAATTTCACTTGTCACATTCTTTTGTACCATGGGATTTTGTGTTTGTTTTTCATGGATAGATGTCAATTAGTTTATGAAATGATAGATTGATGAAATGGTAAATAGATTAAATGGTTTTTACATATGTTATTAAATGGTTTTAATGATCATATTATGGTGATGTTTTATAAATAATTTTTTAAATGGTTCAAATTTGAAATGGGGTTAAATGTTTTGAGTATTATAGATAATGGTGAATAAATGTTTTGAAAAGGTGCAGAATTTGTATTTTAATATGAAAAAAGGTTATATATATTAAGCCTTGAATGGTTGATCAGGAAGGAGTGTTTTTGGGATGATGAACATGGTCCTCTACTTCTCCATGACTGAAATGATGAACATTATTCTAAACACCCATGGATAAGGAGGATGTCCATGATTTTCTGTGTCCTTTATTTAGTAAGGCTTGACATGATTCTTTATGTCCTTGTTTTAAATATTAGACATGAAATTCTTTATTTATGGCTTCAGTTCTATAATGAAGTTTCTAGAACTAACAACACTCTAAATGGTGTAGATAATTATTTCATCATTCATTAGTGTATATATTATAAATTATTAATGAATAACCCTAATGACTTAAAGAGTATACTCAAATTGTATATGGTTCTTAATTTAGGGAGGGAAAAAGATGGCTTTGTTGGCTAAGTAACATTGTGTAACCATAATGAAAACTTATAAATTGATAACTATTAGATTATATGAACTTCGTTATTTATTTTCTTGTCTATTATTCTTATTATTTCTAAAAACACTATTGTTTTGACTGAATATTTCTTTAGAAACCATTGGTAGTGGGAAATTGGGTTGTAATCACACCATTCACATGCCTCTATTTGAACCTGAGTAGACATCCTTGTTCTAGGATTGAATAAGGGCATATGATATATGGATAATTTTGTACATGGGATAGATCATGCATAAAGAGAACAAACATGGTTTTTGAACTCATTTTGGGAATTTTTAGTCTTTCGTTTTTTTATTCTTTTGACATGTGAAATTTTTTTAACAATGAATATTTATTTTATTGGTTCATTAACATTGACCTACATTTGGTATTTAGTTATGGGATATAGGGTTATTGATGCATATTGTTTCTTATTATTTATTATTATTTCTATTATTATTTTTTCTATGATAAATATTGTATAGTCTCCCCCTATTATTCATTATACCCTCACTTCTAGTCGATGTTATCTATAAAGGAGGGAGGAATGCAAGGTCGTGTAACAAACTAGTTTTACTTCTAGTTTGATTGATTTGGTTCAAGATGTAATAGTTTTTACTATCCATTCTAGATCTTGTACTTGTTGACAGATAATGATCTATGAACTCTATGTTATAGTTGACTCAACAACATTGAAACCCTATTTCTATTTATGACATGACATTAAAAATACAAAATTTTATTTGGATCAAATTTCAAAAGAAGATAAAAGTAAAAAATATGGAAAATCGTCCTTTTTGATTGATTTATGGTCCATGAGCTTTTGGGATCAACAAGTTGACTCAATTTAGAGTAAATTATTTGGATAAAGAATCCCACTCACATTTATAATCCCAAACATCCCCATCCCCTCCTACACTCTATAAATATTTATTTCTATCATTTATTAGGGGTTATCCTTGGATTATAGAATTGGGAGTATAGGAAAAGTAATTTCATTCCATTTATCTACATTGTTGATAGATAAAAGCTACCAAGGTAAGATATTCTTCAAAATACACTTATCTTACTCTTCCATGTTGTGATGTTTTTATCCTTGTAATAAATTCTCCCAATTTCTTCTTTTACCATTATTTTGTATCATATATATTCATCACATCTAAAACTCTTCAGTGATAGAAGATAATAGTAGTAACATAATTGTGGTATCCAATTTAAATATTTTTCACCTAAAAAAATTTCTAGGATGACCAATCCATGCATGTTAGCATACATCCCACTACTAAAAAATGTGATTTTAATAGTGCTAAAAATTATCCTTTTCAGTTCTTAAAAGAGCTGAATACCAAGGAAATATCAAAATAGTTGGGGATTTATCAAGATTCAAAAAATAGTACATAATGATTCCCTTTATTATCGCTTCTAAACATATCTGATAAATAACCATATTATTAGAACTTTTTATTTATGGCTGATAGAGTGTATCATTTATCAGTGATAGATAATGTTATAATAAATGGTACCTTTATAAGTGCTAAATGAAGTAATGATAAAAGGATCCATTTATTAAAGATAGATAATGTGATGATAAAGGAATAATTTTTCAACACAACATGAAGCATTAATAAAATGCCTCCTTATTTGTGATAGATAAAGCAATGATAAAGGGATGATTTATCAATGCTTTATGTAGTGATGATAAAGGCCATTATAGATGATACACAACATCAGATAAAAAGAAGTCATGTTAAATAAAAAAAAATGAAAATAAATAAAATGTAATTGAAATATACATAACATACCGGAGAAAACACAAAATTTAATTGGAAAAAATACAACATAAGTAAAAGAAAATCATTGTATTATAGACATTTCAAACATTGGTTTGTATAATTACATGATTAATAAAAAATTATCAAATTTTTTCAAAATCATCAATGTAACGCCACTAGATTCCATGATACACTTCTTTTTAAATAATTTAATAGCTTGCGTGGTACACAACACTAAGTTCGTGTGCAGCATGACCACTCAATCTAACCATTTGAAAACTGTTATGAATTGTATTCACCACATTACAAAATTTATATTTTTTTTAATATACTTCATTATTGAATTTTGAATATCAAAATTATCTTATGGTGATGTTTTAATATTTTTCAAAAATGTTTCAACTTTTAATTAATAGTGAAAAATGCTGCATTGTTCATAAAAACATAATTTTTCATTTAAATAATTATTTAAAATTATATTAATTTTAATGTCACAATTGATAAGTAATACAGTCATTAAACCATAGTAGGTTATTAGAATCATTTTTATAAAATATATATATATATATTATTTATTGAATTGTTGAACATCACTTTTACTTGTCTTCTAACCATAGTTTCTGATTAATAATAAACATAATTTTACTACTTTTTGGAGTAATGTTTTTAAAAAAAGATATTAATGGTCGTAATTATTATAAAAAAATATTTTATAATAAGATCAAAATAATTTTTGATGAAAATTAACAATGGGATTTTATTTACCATGGTTACTGGTAAATAATTTAATTATAAGTAAATATAAAATTATAATAATACAAAATTACCCTAATACTTGTCCTAATTTCATTGGATAGATGTTTTTAAACCAAAATCAACCTTAGGTAGAAAATATGATCCCTTTTACGTATCTTATGATAGATTAGGAAATTTATTATATTTTACTTAAAGAACATTTAAAAATGAAAAATTTTAATTTTAATAACTGAATAATTTTTAATATGGGGTTATACATAACATAAATTCCACTATAATTATTCATATTAAATATAATATGTATATATTCATCATAATAATTTATTTTTAATTTTTAAAGAATAAATATCTTATTTAAAGGCTTCTATAATATTGATACAGTATTTGTTTAATTATTTGAGATATCAAATAAATGATATGAAAAGTAATAAAATAAATATAATTGACTTAATTAATGACATACAATAATTTTATAGTCAACTTATAAATTTTAGTGCCATATTGGAAGTATTGGGTCCACGTTATCATGATGTTTTATATTTTTAGAAATTAAAATATTCAATAGTAAAAAAATTGGCATTAATGATATTATAAAATTAATAATATTTTATTAAATTATATAAAAGTCATAAAAATATACGGATTGTCCAACTAACTAGGATAGTGTTAATGATTTCATAATTATTCAATTGTGGTTATTTTTGTATTTTATAGTAACTATATTAGCCCTAGTGTTTAAAAAAGGAAACTAGACACGAAATGAGATAGACTATTTAACTAAGAGTTAAATACATAAGATAAGGATGGTTTTGTGACCTAAACATGCCTAAAAATTATTGTTTGAGGGGATTATGACCCATCATCAACATAACCGCACAATAATGGACTTTGAATTTATTCACATCTATAAATCAATTTGGATCTTCCAAACCCAACCCACTTCTCCTCCCAACATCCCCTGCTAAATTCTAGTGGACTTACTTTGGGATGAAAGACAACCTAAAGAGTAATTTTATGCAAATCAAAATCAGATGCTCAAAGAAGAATTAATTGTTTTACCAATTCAATTCAATTTCTTTTCTTCTTCTTCTTTCTATTACTATGTTTTTCTATAATAAAGTAATAATTCTGCTATCATCTACATGATGATATGATATTATGATAATGGGAAAACCATATTTCTCATTTTATCTATCCTATGAATAACAATATCATGATGTGTGCGTCGATATGACTTATCATCTCAGTGGAATTGTGTAATTTGTTCTTTAAAACTAATTTTTTTGGATGGATATGTTGATGATTATAACAGATATAAATAATGAATATGAAATTATATTGATTCTGTATAAATAATATACCATCGAATTCGATACCATTTAACCATTAAGGGAATGATACCATAACTCATGCATACATGCACCAAACCATATCCATGATGTGATTAGATTCCTTCTCCTCTACAACCAGTTATGAATGATTATGAAAATGTATATAATGAATGCATATAATATTTAGAAACTTAAAATCACTCTATATGTGATGATGATATATAATATTCATATGAAACAGGACTTACATAACAAAACAAGTATCAGAAAACAAGCCAATTAATACCCAAAACAATGGTAATACTAAAATATTATTCACTAAATGATATAAGTGGATCATACATAATATAATAAATATGAATATGGTTATGGTTCAATTTAATAACATTCCCTAACCATTATACATGAGATTAATAAACCCTATACTAAAGGAATGTATAAGGTAAGGGTTAATTTCACATTCTTATTATTAAACGAGATTTTTTATACGTAAGTATTTATAGCGACATATTTTTCATCTAGGTCCATGTTTCATTAAAATGATTGTAATAACATTCTTAATATTATTTCAAAAAAATTTAAAGACATTTTTACCCTTGTTCGATTTAATAAAAGGAATCATTTTTTCATTTTCCTTATGAGGTACTATGTTTGAATTTTTTGACCATGTATGAGAAGACTGTTTCGTTAAATTATATGACATGTGTGGATATTTTCACAATCAGGATGCCTTAACATTTTGAATCATCCATTACCAGATCACAATGTAATTTTCTAATGGAATTTTTTCATTTTAAATCGTGCATCTATTTAATGTTTTCAATGTAAATAAAAAACGATATATCCCATAATGAGTTTTAATGATTTTATTAGATTATTTTCATCTCTGTCAACATCCCCTATTCAATATTATGTTTTATTGATGTTGATTTATTATGAAACAACCTATCATGTATTATTAAAGGGTTTATGATTAGTTTGACTATTAATGTGATATTTTTATATTATCCATGGTTTATGGTTAATGTATTAACATTTCATATTTTAGTTGTAAGAAAAATGTTTATGTTGGTTATGATTTTCCATTTTGGAATCTTAGGAATGAATTATATATATATAAAGTTAGAGGTGGGGATCACTATAGACCCTCGATGCATTGGTGGGTCTCATGATTCCAAATATTTTGGGTTTAAATCTGTTTATATATGGTCTTGGAATGAGGCCTTGACGGTATAGTTATGGTGTCTCAAATTATGCATTCCCTCATTATGACATTAGTTATTGATATTTAGTGTGATTTATTGACAAGTAAAATATCCCTGTGAATGTTTAACTGGTATTATTTGACATATTATGCTGAATATTATATTTAAAAGGCTTTTGTTTGAATTTTATACCTTTATTTAAAATTTAATTCTTATTTATTATAGCTTCATCTATATTTTTAATCCTTATTGTGAATCTAATGTCACCCATTTATTTTGTTTCATTTTTTTACAGGAGGCAAAGAAGTATTTCATGACAGACCATCATGAAAATTCTATTAGATATGAGTGTTTTCAAAGGAGATAATATCTTGTTTTCTATTTCAAGATGTAATGTAAAACTTATGATTTTATACAGTTTTTCCTAGGATACTAACCGGATTTTTCCTTCAGGATTTTATTTCTTATTATCATGAAAATGTATTAAAATAATTCACCAACACTAGGAAACTGGGGTCTGGGCATTACAGTTGATATTAGAGGATTCTTAGTACAAATCCTAGAAACAAAATTTAGAAAAACATTGGTTAGGGAACATTAAACTAAGATATAATTTGAGAATATTGGTATAATAACATCCTAGAATTTGGTGAAAAAAGATATTTTGTGGGGTTTTCAATAAATAAATTCATGTCTGGATACTATAAATTGACATAGTTCTAGCATAGATATACCTAGGGGTAAAAACTACAAAAAGTTGTTTCGGGCATGACTCAAGTTAACCTAGTACACAACAATATACCTTATTTCACACCTCATTTGACACTACTAGTGGATATGCTTAGGATAATGAAAATTTTATTTACAAACCATTATTAATGATTTATGAGTAGATATGTCCCAAAATTAACTATTTTTATTATTATGACTTAGATATACATAAATTTTTTAATTTATGTTAAGTATTTTACATGTTTGGAATTATGCATTATGATTCATAACCTAATATAATGTATGCCATTTTTTAAAAATTGATCCTAGTAGAAGTAATGGAATTCATATCAATTTAGGCAATACATTTAGGGATTTTACTCCTATGAAAGATAATCATAATGGAGACGGTGATACAATAGGTGATGAATAGATTATAACCATACTCGGACAACTGACTCAGATTATTGATAATAACCATACCCATAGGGACCACCCTAATCCATAATATGGAGGATCAATGTTGGAACTCTTTATGAGAAAACAACCTAAGAAAATAAATGGGACTAACAATCCATTTATATATGAACAATGGATATATTCCTTAGAGAAAATATTTCTTAATTATTGGTGTAATGAAATGGAAAGAAATATCCAAGGTAGTTTATCATTTCTTAGGAAATTTCGATGGATGGTGGCCATTAATTTAAAACACAGAAGAAGATGAAGATTTAGGAAATATGTGATGGAGGGAGTTTAATGAATATTTTATAGAATAATACTTTCCTTCTAAATAGTGAGATGATATGGATAGGCAATTTCTAAGTGTGAGGCAAAAGGAGGATGAGAATATTGGAAAACACGAGGGTGACATCATCCGGTTAGAATGAAATTTTGTAGACTACATATTTAACCCTATTAGTAAGATTGATCTATACTTTTATTGGTTACAATATTTCCTATGATGACCATTGGTCAAACAATATTTCTCATCATACTAATATATAGCCTCATATGCTACTAGAACATAAAATGAGTTATCTAAGTATTATAACATTAATGTAAAGTAAGGGAAGAAGAGGTCCACTTAACAATCGGAAAAATGAAATAAGGGGAAGAAGGGAAAAGTTGACTTTATACCCTATGGTAATTATGGTATGAAACACCTAGGTACTTTCCTAAAGTGGATGGGAGTTTGTCACAAGTGTGGAGAAAAAGTCCACCAATCTTATGATTTCAAGTGGAAAGATGCATTAATTGTCTCCTCAATTTAAGCTAATGATTTATTTGATTCTGGTGCATCACATTTATTTATATCTTCAATTTCTGCATTAAAAATTATATATTTCTCATCCAAATTAATAAGGTAGTTGTTAGTCAAACACCCTAAGGAAATTAGCATTTTAGCAATGATGTGTTAGTTACCATGATGGTATATAAACATGCTTAATCAGCTGAATTTATCATCATACTTATGGTTGACATTAATATTGTCATGACCCGTCCCCCGAGGACTGGGTCGTGACTACCTCAAGCCCGCCTTCCATAGGCCTGGGGGTGGTGACTAGCACTGAAGGTGTATTCCCTAATACTGGGAAGGAATTTCCTTTAAAACCTATAAACTCACATAACCGAGCACACAACAAGATATGATCACAAGTAAACTTTATAGAAAACAGAGTGTGTACAATAAGTAAAAAGGGTCCAAAATACATGCCGAACTGGAAAGTACAAGAAACTGAAAAGAATAAGTAAACTGTACAGCTCTTGAGAACACCAGCCAAGGATCTTACCCAAAGGGTAGGTATTACTCTCAAATGGTCTTCTCTTTGGTATGCCTCATCTAGGTCCACCTTCGAGCTACCTCTAGTCTTAGTACCATCGTACTCAGTCAGTGCTATCTGTCATCTGCACCAAACACAACAGGGTTCGGGCATAGCGCGTACATGGGTGAGTATAAAGATACTCCGTAGGGACCCTGATACCTTCAAGGTCTCACAAAATCCACAAAGGATAAACCACAATAATAAAATCAACAAACAACCCTACTTAGGAATATGCCCATACATATACCTATGTTATCAAGTATAACCATGTCAATCATGAGGAAACACGTGGTCCAACTCATAATCCCAAATCTCAAATGTTCCAAAAAAGAAGGAATACCATGAAGGTAAGTACTACACAGGTACGCCACATAGAATAATACACCAACAGTATCACCACGAAGGAAAGTACCACATAGTTACAGACTCATATCCTAGTAGGAATATCTTAGATATAGTAGTAGAGATGATTAGATATAACTACAGAATCATCTTACTCTGTTAAGTGACAGATATAAGAAGGATCCTAAATCATCATCAGACCGACATAAAATCATAGTACATCGTCATACCCACACCAGATCCTAGTACCTCATCAGTACATCATCAAACCCACACAGGATCCTAGTACATTGTCAATACATTGTCAGACCCACACAGGATCCTAGTAAATCATCAGTACGTCATCAAACACACACAAGATCCTAGTACATCATCAGTACGTCGTCAGACCCACACATGATCCTAGTACATCATCGGTACCTCGTCAGACCCACACAGGATCCTAGTAAATCATGAATACGTCATCAGACCCACATAGGATCCTAGAACATCGTTAGTACATCGTCAGACCCACACAAGATCCTAGTATATCTTTAGTACGTTGTCAGACCCACATTGGATCTTACTACATCGTATGTACGACATCAAACCCACACCGGATCCTAGTACATTGTTTGTATGGCGTCAGACCCACACAGGATCCTAGTACATCATTAGTACATCGTCAGTTCCACACAGTATCCTAGTACATTGTCACAACCAGCTATAGGGTTCCCGAACTAATATTGATTGTCTCCAGGAGGGACCACTTCTCAATTGACTAGATGATACTCCAATTTCCAATGTCCCTGGAAGAATTATCCCAACGGACCGCCATGTCATAGGGGTCTCAATGCAACAGATGGTGTGTCAATCAGACACCATGTCTGTATATTATTAGCCTTTTAATCCAAATGGCCCGGTTGGATTCGTGCTTGATCCAAACCGACCATACCCCAACTTATTCAAATATCATATGAGGTATACCAAAATGACCATCTCTCTCCAAGGTTTTTGGCGTCACAAACGGTTCGTCAAACTAATGCCAGATGCCAAAGTTATGGCCAAAAGTATGGGATGGGTTGAAACTGGTCTGGGTCCGGTCCGAACCGGCCCGCGGTGCAGCTTGGCACGCTGGGTGGCCCAACCCGCACTGGGTGGCTCAGATCATGTTGGGTGCCCCATCCCGGTGGTGCGATAGGGCGTCGTGGTGCGGCGGGGTGGCTATGGGGTGGTAGGGTGTTGTGGGGCAGTGGGGTGGCCGGGGTGCGGCAAGGTTTCATAGGGCGGTTGTGGTACAGTGGGGTACCACGTTGTTGCAGGGTAGCAGAGGCACAGAAGTCTGCCAAGGCTGGCCGGATGGCCAGCCGTCCTCCCTTCTCCACCGTGGCACAAGCCTCAGTTCTCTTCCGTCGGGCGGTGTGGTTGCGTCATCGCCTTCATCGTGTCCGGCGGTGTGCCAACATATGCATCTGAGTCCCACCAGTGCCATTCTCTGGCATTGGTCGCTACTCTCTTCCATTGCGAGGAGCACAAAAAAAACCTCAAGGAAAGGCGGAGATATCGATACATGTTCATTCGGCCCACACCTTCTGCATTAGGGTGGTAGCCAGCGGCTTAAAAAATCTTGTATGAAGAACGTAAAGATCTGTAAGGGGGTACTCAAAACATCAAACCCTACCTCAAAGGTGCAAAGACACTGGTGAGGAGATAAGCGCGGACTTCAGTTTTTCATTTTCAAAAAGGTCTCACGTTGGAGGATGACATGTTCTTTGTTGGAGAAGATGACGTGTTCTCCATTGAAGAAGATCTTCGTTTGCAGGTGTTCCTCATTGGAGAAGAATAATCCTCTCAAAAGCTCACCCCTTCTCCTTTGACAATGGTTTCTCCCAACAAAAACATGTGTGGAGCCAAAAAAAAATTAAATTAAGTCTATAAATTTAATTTTTTGGCATAATTAATTGGAATCATTAATTAAGGGTGGGTGGCAGAATTAATTGGCATCATTAATTAATGGTGGGTGGCATAATTAAGGTGGAGAAAGTTCAATAGACTTCCCCACATTAAAGAGGGAGTTTTTTTTAGTTTGGGTGGTCTCCACCATTTAAATTTAAACTGGGGGCTTTTTCTTGTGTGGTCCCCACCTCCATAACCCATGTAGAGGGGTTCCAAGAATAAAAAAAAATGTTAATTAATTTTATTTTTATGTTTCCACAAAAATGTGAAAAACTAACTTTCACCCTTGACCTATTGCGATCGAGGTGAAGGTCTCCTTAAGTGAATACCAGCGCTGTGAGTTCAACGGTGTCCTCCGATCGGAATTCCAAGAACCATTTCAAAAGTTACGAAATCCCGCTCGAACGTTTGCTGAACGTACCCGAAAAAAGTTCAGAAATTCATTCTAGGCACACCGGGTCTCAGAATCACGCACCGTCAATTTTTGTGGACTCATAAAATTCCGATATAATTAAAAAAAATATATGTAATTTCTGGGTCTTTACATTCTCCCAACCTTAGGGATTTTCATCCCCAAAATCCATATCACAAAACTCGGAAAACATGTGGGGGTACTAGGCACGAATCTGAGCCTCCCGCTCCCATTGGCTCTCCTAGAGGATCCCGTGCTACCACCGAACGCGCACCAGAGGTATTGACCTTCCATGAAGGACCCTCTCCTAGGGATCCTCAATATCAACTAGAACCACTGTAAATGTTACCCCATCGTCGATGTCCAACTCTCCACAGTTGATGATGTGAGAAGGGTCGTGCACGTATCTCCTATGTTGGGATACATGGAAGATGGTGTGCACCTGGTGAAACTGAGGTGGAAGAGCTAAGGGGTATTCCAGCTCTCCAACTCTGCTGAGGACCTGAAAAGGTCTGATGAACCTTAGAGAAAACTTGTTTCCCCATCAAAATCTCTGCAAACCTCATCGGGGTGAGACTCGTAAGAAGATGTGGTCACCATCCTCGAACTCTAGATGTCTCTATCTCCTGTCAGCATAAGACTTTTGCCTGTTGTGTGCGGTCTTCATCTACTTCTGGATGATCTATACCTTCAATGTGGTAACTCATACCATCTATGGTCCTACTAGTACTGAATCCCCTGGGTATGTCCAACACAAAGGTGATCTGCAAGGTCACCCATACAACGCCTAAAAAGGTGCCATCCTAATGGTGGAGTGATAGCTATTGTCAAATTCAATCCCCGCCAAAGGTAAGTGGACCTCCTAGCTGCGACCAAAGTTGAGGACGAACCCACATAGCATGTCCTCGAGGGTCTGAATAGTCTGCTCAGTCTGGCCATCCGTCTGAGGATGGAAGACGGTTCTCAAATGAAGTTGTGTCCCAAAAGACTTTTGCAACCCCTTCCATAGCCGGAAAGTGAAACGTGCATCACGATTGGATACAATCATTAAGGGAACTCCATGTAGCTGTACAATCTCCTGAAAAAAAGGCGTCCCAAACTCATTATTGATCCATGCTCTCTTATCGGTTTGGTGTGAGCAGACTTGGTGAGTCGGTCGATGATCACCCAGATAGAATCATGAACCCTATATATATGTGGAAGTCCTATCACGAAATCCATGAATATCCCATCGCACTTCAACTCTGGGACCTCTAAAGGTTGAACCAGGCCTACTGGTACCTGATGTTCCGCTTTCAATTACTAACTAGCGAGGCATTAATAGATTATATCTACTACTTCTTTCTTTATTCCCGATCACCAGTGCTATCGTTGGAGGTCCTAGTACATCTTCTCCACTCCTGGATGTACCATTAGAGGGGATGTGTGGAACTCTCTCAAAAATCCCTCTCAAAGCGACACCGGTACCATGGTACGTCCTCTGAAGAGAATGATGTGCTCCCCATCTTCAGAAAATTCATCAGGTTCATGTCCTTCGGATATCTAAGAACATCGTGCCTCGCAGTCTGTATCCCCATGCTGCACCTCCCGGACTCACTGAAGAAGTGGGGGAGTGACTATAAGAGATTGAAGAAAATATACTCCATCTCAATCAAAAAAGGATATTTGCAAAGCAGCTAGCTGCTCCGTCACCTCACCTAGAAGCCGTATACCAGACCTCTGGTTGAGTGCATATGCTACAACGTTCCCCTTCCAAGGATTATAGACTATCTCAAAGTAATAGTCATGGAGGAACTCTAGCCAACATCGCTATCTCAGGTTTAGGTCCTTCTATGATAAGATATACATGAGACTCTTTTGATCAAATTAGACTGTAAAACATTCTTCAATCAAGTAATGTCTCCACATCTTTAAGGTGAAAACCACTACTGCTAACGCCAAGTCATGGGTAGCATATTTATGCTCATGTTGTCTCAGATTTCAAGAACAATATGATATCACTACTCACTCCGGCATCAGGACACATCTGAGCCTGGTCCCGGATGCATCGCAGTAGACTACATACCCAATGCCCTCCTCTGGAAGGCTAAAGATGGGGTCACTAGTCAGCCTCCGCCTCGCCTCCTGAAAACTCCACTGGCATCTCTATGACCACATGAAGGGTTTCCCCTTCTTCATCAACACTGATAAAGGTACTGAAACTCTGGAGAAATCCGGCACAAATATCTGGTAGTATCCATCCAATCCCAAGAAACTCCATACCTAAGTCACACTCTAGGGTGGCTCCCAAGAAAGTACCACCTCAATCATCACTGGATCCACTGCAACTCCAGCCTTTGAGAATACATGTCCCAGAAATTGAACCTCTCGGATCTAGAACTGGCACTTCGAGAGCTTACCCTAAAGCTGGTTCACTCAGAGTGTGTCCAGAACTATCTAAAAATGATAGGCATTCTCCTCCCCACTAGCCGAATAGATCAGAATGTCATCAATGAAGACTTCTACAAAGCAATCAAGGTATGGCTGAAAACTCCTTTTCATGAGTCCCATGAACACTTCAAGATCATTTTACACACCGAATGACATAACTAAGAACTCATTATGGCCATACCAACATCTGAAAGCCGTTATTTGGCCATCCTTGTCTCGCACTCTAAGTTGGTGATAGCCTGATCTGAGTTCTATCTTCCCGAACCATCATTCTCCCTTCAGCTGATCAAAGAGTTCGTCAATCCTTGGGAGTGGGTACTTATTCTTCATGGTTACCTGGTTCAAGTGATGATAGTCAACACAAACCCTCAAGCTCCCATCCACCATCTTGCCGAACCAAATCAGGGATGCCCAAGGAGAAACACTAGGATGAATGAATCCCTTCCCCTATAAGTCCTATAGCTATACTCAGAGCTCATGAACCTCCGCGGGAGCCATATGATACGCTGTTGTGGATATCAGTGTCATCTCGGGGTATAATTCAATGTAAAAGTCCACCTCTTAGTGAGGTGGTTGACCCGAAACATCATCAGGGAAAACATCTGTGTATTGTTCCACCACTACAGGATAACTCAGACTCTCCACATCATCCACTATGTGGGTAAGGCTATCCAACTGGTAAGTGATTGGTTGTACTCTGCTCCATGTAAGTCTTTCCTATGTTGCAAAGGCTCCCTTCTTGCTGGTGAAGGTAAATACGGTCCCATCTATGTGGACACACTGCACTTTGCGCCTAATATAATCAATATGAGAATGAACTATAGATAACTAGTCCTTACCCAAGATGACATCAGAAGGCCTCGACATCGCTACTTGGAGATCCTAGCCAAATCTCTCGCCTCCTAGAGTAATCTCGCACTTCCGACACTAGTGCATAATCGTCGAATCCACTCTCATTGGAGTCTCTAGCCGTAAGGATCGAGACAACGGCTCCGTCAGAATCTATGAGCTCTGAACGCAGGTAGAGGAAATAAAATAATGACTGGAACATGTGTCTATAAGTACTGCAACTAAGTTGGAGTAGACAGAGATCGTACCTCGTATCATCTCCGTAGCACTATGGTCGTAGGCCTCAGCTTGCTGGAGGTGATCTCACCCCTATCCACCTGCCCCCTATAGTCGGGGTGGACCACCTGGTGGTGGTCGTAGTAACATCTTGAATAGCCTCCCACTACCAGTTGCATAGCCAACTCCTCTACCACATATGCTAGCTCCCAGTGGACCTCCTTGGTCGAACCTCTGTCTCTGCCTTGGTGGTCATTTGACTATCTTCTGATCATCTGTACGGTGGGTCGTATAGTCAGGAGCCATGTGACCCTGCCTGGATCATGTGAAACACTGTCTGTTCCTTGCATTACTCACTCAGTCTCCAGTGCCCCATACAAACGATCCTAAGTCATGCACTCGTCCACCTATAGTTCTGGTCCTCCTAGACCTCTATGACATATGTCTACTACCAGATGCATAAGACTCTGCTACGTGATGTCCGGTGGTGGGTCTCGCTACCGGTGATGGCTCAACAAGAAAAATCTCTACTAAGAGGGCTCTCTCTAACTCCCCCACCTATATCGGGATGATGAGAGAAATCATCGAAGCCCTGATCTCTAGATTTTCTCCCTGCTCAAAGGTATAGGCCCGGATGAATGGGTCTCACACCCTATCAGTGGAGTAGAGCAAGAGGTAGGTGAACCTCACTGAGTACTGAGCCATAGTAATGATGCCTTTCTAATGATGAAGTAGCTCTTGTATGTGAACTAAGTGAAGAGTATCTAAGACAAACTCTGCCTGAAATAAGATCTCAATGTCTACCCAGAGAAGCATCACCTCATCATGAACCTAGACCATCAAGCTCCACCATTTTCCTGCGGCTTCCTGTAGAAGACTGGCGGCAAGGATCACCATGAGATTAACTGGTTTCCTTACCAGTCAGAAGACTCTCACCACAGCCTCCAACTAATCCTCAGCCACTTGTGGGTTCATCTATCCCCTGAAACCGGGTGACCTCTATCACTGGAACTCGTTCGACACACTCAAGCGGCATGCACCCTTTGCTGTTGGGGGTGGTGGCATCGGTGGCCCAATGATTAATGGTTGCACTGGTGCCTTCTCCAGTGCCTCTACTGGAAAAGGGTCCTGCACCAAGGCCTCGCCACTCGGTGGGTTATCAGTGCGTACTATACCCAGAACCCTAGCTGGTTGTCTATGTGGAGGCATCCTAAAAAGAAACATGTGCACCACGGTTAATAAGTTTTACCTGGTGAGCGAAATCAAAGAGATCACAAAGAAAACTATTGAAAACACACACGCAATCAGGGTTTTTGTGCACTAAGTCAGAAAATCATAAGGTAGGGTCCTGGTGTATGGATACATCAGTCACCACACCAGCACTGAATTCCCTAAATTAAAAACCACATTCACTAAACTTATCACTATTTTAGCTAAAAAAGATCAGAGTCCAGTGTTCTACGGTAGAACTAACTCCTCTAATACCAATTTTTCATGACCTGTCCCCCAGGGCTCATGACGTGACTACCACAAGCTCTCCTTCCATAGGCTAGGGGATGCAGACTAGCACTGAAGGCGTATTCCATTATACTGGGAAGGGATTACCTTTGTAACCAGTAAACTCGTCTAACCAAGCACACATCAAGATATGATCAAAAGTAAACTGTATAGAAAACACAGTGTGTAAAGTCAGTAAAAACGAGCCACAATACAAGCCCAACTAGAGAGTACTAGAAAATTTAAAAGAACATGTAAAATGAACAGATCATATGAACACCCTCTAAGGATCCTACATGAAGGGTAGTTACAGCTCTCAAATGTTATTCTTTGTCGTACGCCTCGTCTAGGTCCACCTCCGAGCTACCTCCAGTCCTAGTACCATCGTCCTCAAATAGAACTATCCATCTTCTGCACAAAACACAATAGGGTGCAGGCATAGCCTGTGTAGGGGTGAGTATAACGATACTTAGTAGGGACCATGTGACCCTCACGGTCTCACAAAATCCATAAAGGAGAAACCACAAGCATGAAATCAACTGACAACCCTACATAGGTATATGCACATACATATACCTAAGATATCAAGTATACCCATCTCAGTCACGAGGAAAGACATGGTCCAACTGAAAATCCCAAAGCTCTACTATTCCATAAAGGAAGGAATACAACGAAGGTAAGTACCACATAGGTACGCCACATAGAAAAATACAACCAAGTTATCATAATGAAGGAAAGTACCACAGAGGTACAGACTAAGTTCATACCAGGTATATCGTAGATACAATAGTAGAGATGATTAGATGTAACTACTGAATCATCATACTCTATTAAGAGTCAGACCCACGAGGGATACCAAATCATCATCAGACCCATAGAGGATAGTAGTAAATTGTCAAACCCACATAGGATCCTAGTACCTCGTCAGTAAATCTTCAGACACAAATAGGATCCTAGTACATAGTCTGTATGTCGTCAGACCCACACAAGATCCTAGTACATCTTCAGTACACTGTCATACCCACACAAGATCCTAGTACATCGTCAGTACGTCGTTAGACCCATAGAGGATCCTAGTACATCTTCAGTACGTCGCCAGACCCACATAGGATCCTAGTACATCATCATTACGTCGCCAGACCCACATATGATCCTAGTACATCCTCAATACGTTGTCATGCCCACATAGGATCCTAGTACATTGTCACTACGTCTTTAGACTGACATAAGATCCTATTACATCATAAGTACGTCGTCAGACCCACACAGGATCCTAGTACATTGTCAGTACATTGTTAGACCAAAATAGGATCCTAGTAAATCATCAGTACATCATAAGACCCACACAGGATCCTAGTACATCATCATTACGTCGTCAGACCCACACAGGATCCTCGTACATCTTTAGTACATTGTTAGACCAACACAAGATCCTAGTACATAGTTAGTACGTCATCAGACCCACACCGGAACCTAGTAAATCATCAGTACATCGTCTGACCCACATAGAATCCCATGACATTGTCAGTACGTCTGTAAAGACCCGTAAATTTCAAGGAATTTTTTTTCTTAATTTTCTTTGGAATTTTACAAGAACGCAGTTTCTGACGGCGCCTGATTCCGAGGCCCGGTGTGCCCGGAATCATTTTCCGAAGTTTGGCTCGGGTACGTTCAGTGAACGGACGAGCGGGTTTTTCTAACTTTTGAACCGGTGCCCGGAATCAAATTCTGAGGGCACCGATGAAATCGCAGCGCCGGTATTCGCTTAGAAACGCCTCTTCCGGAGTTGCGTTTGCTCGGGTGTGGTTTTTAATTTTCGGGCATAAAGTTAAGAAATAAAATAATTTTGCGACAACTTTATTTTATTTCACTTAAGCCACTTGGAAGCCACTTGAAGCCACTTAAAGGCGGCTTGAACTGAGTTGAACTGGATAGGATTCTATCCAGAAATATCCTACCCCCTTGGTAGGATATTTGTAAGGTGGGGCCCGCACGAGCCCCGCCGTTTCTTTCCTCTAAGAAACGCACCCGTGAAAACCCGTCTTAATGAAAGTCAACTGACGCGTTTTCTAAATTCTTAACAGACCATTTAATTGGGCGGTTTATTTCGTGAATTAAATGGGATGTTTCTTTCATGAATTAAATGGGTCGTTTCTTTTGTTGAATTAATTCAACGAATTGATGGATCGTTTCTTAACCAGTTTTTCAAATTCGTTGGCGTAATAATAAAATAAGGCCAACGCTTAACCTCTGGTTATTTGCGCTTGAGAAGATTTGAGAGGACCCTCGTAACTTCTTCTCCCCCGCGAAGAATGCGAAGAACGCGAAGAACGCGAAGAACGCCGAACCCGGAAATCGACGAAGCCTTCGCCCGAGACGTTCTTCCGATCTCCGATCTCCGATCTCCGATCACCGACTATTTGAGGTGAGTGATTTCGGATTTCCGCTCAAGGTTATTTTCTTTTGGTTTTAAACACAGATTTAATTAATTATAATTTAAATCTGTTGTTCTTGGTTCGTTGAGTTAGCCGACTCAACACCGGTTTTCGCGACGACGCGACGCCTCCCCGCGACGACGCGACGATCCCTCTCTTCCGCGACGATCCTTTCCGCGAAGAACGCCCGCGCGCAACGATCGACGAGGTGGGGATTTATTTTGGAAAATTACCCCCTTTTTAATTTTCCCGGTGAACGTTCTTTGAAAATTAAAAAGTCGGTTTCAAATGAACAATTTTATTTTAATTAAAATTGTCGCTTCATGTGTTGAACAATTTTCTCCGGGTTGTTTATTTCTAACGCGGAGGGTGCGGGCCAAACGAACACGGCCCGACGACCCTCCGCCGTTCTTCGTTTTGTGCGGATTTGACGGTCGATGACGGAACGTGCCGCAGCGGACGTTTGACGATCCCGCAGTAAAGAACGGATCCCGGGAGGAGCAACGGCGCAGACGGGAAGGAAAACGGGCCACCGGAGCGACGCCGGCGGCCCGCAGAAGTTGCCGGCGGCGCGGGTCACCGGCGCGGCGGCGCCGGCGGCCGGAGGCGGCGGCGCCCCGGCGCGCCGCCGGACGAGACCGCCGCGGCTGAAGCCGCGGCGGCGGCGGCCAACGGACCCGCGGCGCGCGGGTCCGGTTCGTCCAGGCGGACGCGGCTCAGCGCGTCCGCGGTTCGCCAGCGAGGCCCGTACGCGGGCCGCGGTTCTTCCTCAAGCCGCGGGGCAGCGCCCGCGGCTTCCTCCCGCGCCGCTCGGCCGAGCCGGACTGGCCTTGGCCGGGCCGGGCCAGGCCAGCCGGGTCGGACCCGGGTCGGGTCGACCCGGGCCCGTACCCCCCATCTTCGGACGTTTTCGTTCAAATGCCTGTATCTTAAGCTTCGTGCCTCCAAACAACTCGCCGTCAGCGGAAACGCAATCCTTGGATCTAGACGGTCGTTTCGGTATATCGCACTCAAGGTTTCAGAATACTTTGAGTTCGGTCGGGTTGGTTCGTACACGAGACCAACCGGGCCCTCGAAGCGGAAACGCTCATATCTTGAGCTACGGACGTCCGATTGACGTGCCGTCAGCTTTGTTGAATTCCTCTAAGTGAGACGGATCTTTTGGCATACTCCGCCCAAGGTTTGGACGCAGGTGGAGTGCGGTCGGGTTGGTTTTTCCTTAAAAACCAACCGGGCCCCTGGGACGAAAATGCCAATATCTCTCGGACCGGGCGTCCGAATGACGCGCCGTCTGCGACGTTGAGTTCCTGTTGACGATACGGAACTTTTGGATACATCAACTTCGGACTTCGTGTCAGTTGATGTATCAGCCTCTCGGCTCGTGGAGCGGACCCTCCGAACGAGCTTGCTGTGTGCGGGAACCCTAGGCTGGCTGCGATTGCTACTTCGACAGCGACGACCGTGCAGAGATCCTCAGTGGACTGCGGCGATGACTGTGCAGAGATCCTCCGTGGACTCCGACGACGACCGTGCAGAGATCCTCAGTGGACTACGGCGGCGACTGTGCAGAGATCCTCAGCGGACTGCGACGACTACTGCACTCAGCGATCCTACGTGGATCAGTGCTTCAGGTCCTGCGTGGGCCCGGTCCTGTGTGGGCCCCATCCTGTGTGGGTCCGATCCTGCGTGGGTCAGCGCTCAGCGGTTCTGTGTGAGCCAGCGCCTACAGGTCCTGCGTGGGCCCGGTCCTGTGTGGGCCCGATCCTGTGTGGGTCCGATCCTGCGTGGGTCATGTCTCAGCGGTTCTGTGTGAGCCTACTCCTACAGGTCCTGCGTGGGCCCGATCCTGTATGGGTCACTGCAAGGTTAGTACCTATCGATCCTTCTTTGGTCCGACGACTTAGATGGTTCAATGATCATCTTTATCGTCATCCGAAAAAGTATACATGTGTGAGCTGAATCTTGTGTTACTCTCCTTTGTGGATTGTGTTGAGCTATCCTGTGTGGATTTACTATTTACTCTCCTTTGTGGATTGTGTTGTTCTATCCTGCGTGGGTATGCGTTTTGCTTTCCTGTGTGGACTGGGTTGTGCTTGGGCTCGGACGTTGGAGCCGATCGGGGAATTGAAGACTTAGGTATATGTATGGGCATATATCTAAGTCGTGTCAGATGTTACTTCGTGATTGTACCTCTTCTTCGTGATTTATCCTTTGTGGATTTCGGGAGACCTTCGGGGGTCTCGGGGTCCCTACTGAGTAGCTTATACTCACCCCTGCACGGGCTATGCCCACACTTCGTGGTGTTGGTTGCAGACGACGGACATCGCTGATCGTGGAGGAGGCATGCGGAGCAGGACAGTACCTGGAGGTGGACCGCTGGGCGGGACGTACTCGGAGCGGTTAGGTGGACCCGAGGAGAAGTGGAGGCTATCTGTACCCACCCTTCAGGTGGGATTTCCAGAGGACGGCTCGACGCTGCAGTTTTTCCTTTTTCAGTTGCTGTTTTTCCTTTCAGTTGTACTTTACAGTTGGGCTTGTATTTCCGGCCCCTTTTTACTTTCAGCACAGCTTGTACAGTTTTACTTAGTGTTTACTTTTCCGCTTGCTTACTATGTGGTGCTTGTTTACTTTTCAAAGGCAATGCCTTCCCTTTTTGTTGGGATTTACGCCTTGGTGCTAGTCGCCAGCCCCTGGCCTATGGAAGGCGGGCTTGGGGTAGTCACGGCACGGGCCCCGAGGGCGGGTCGTGACAAATTGGTATCAGAGGTGGTCGGTTCTACCACAGACTCTGATCTTTCTTCTATGCGAAGCAATAGTGTTTAACGTATTGAGTGTGGTTATCAGTCCAGGGAGTCCAGTGTTGGTGCGGCGGCCGACGTATCCATACACCAGGACCCTGACTTCTGATTTCCGACTTAATGCACGAAAACATTGATTGCATGTGTGTTTCAAGTTTTCTTTGTGATTACTTGTGTCTGCTCACCAGGTATACTGTTCTGACCGTGGCATACTTGTTTCCTTTTCAGGATGGCACGATGACAGCAGCCAGCTAGGGTTCCCAGAGTAGGGCACGACGACAGCCCGCCGAGCGTCGAGGCCTCGGTACAGGGCCCGTTGACAGCAGAGGCACCAGAGGTACCTTTACCCGCCGAGCCCCCGATGCTTCCAGCACTGGCAGATGACGACGCACAACGCCTTGGAGCTCTGCACGAGTTCCAGCGCCAGCGACCACCCAGGTTCCGTGGGGAGTCGGACCCCCAGGCAGCCGAGGACTGGCTGGAGGCGGTCGTCCGGGTTTTCAGGCTAGTGAGGACACCAGCAGACCTCATGGTGATCCTCGCGGCGAGCCTACTGCACGCAGCAGCCGGACGCTGGTGGAGCCTGATGCTCCAGGTACACGATGAGGCCACCCTCATCTAGACGGACTTCGAGAGCCTATTCCGCTCAGATTTCATCCCGGCCACCCTCCGAGCGGTGCGCATCAAGGAGCTTCTTCAGCTGCGGCAGGGCAGCTTGACGGTCGCTCAGTACGCGGCGAGGTTCACCGACCTTTCTCGGTACTCGACAGACATGGTACGGGACCCCTTCTTTCGGGCCCGGACTTTCGAGCAGGGTTTGAGACATGAGATCAGGGCATCGCTTATCTCCCTCAGCATCCCGACCCAGGCAGGAGTACTGGAGCGAGCCCTCCTGATCGAGAGCTTCCTGGCTGAGTCCACAGCGAGACCTACCGCAGGGCGGCAGGTAGCGGAGTCTTCGACAACTGGTAGCCGATGGATGACTCAGGGTTCTAGGCGGACCAGACCTTCCGGCAGGCGACCTCGGGACGCTGGCTCAGCAGTGCAGGGCACCCGTCCCGGAGCCAGCCTTCCGAGAGGCAGACAGTGCTACGAGTGCGGCGGGCAGGGCCACATGGCTCGTGACTTCCCGACCCGTCGTACCGAGGGGTAGCAGACGGTGGAAGGACCACCCAGGCAGAGGCGGAGGGTCGACCGTCGCGGTCCGCAGGGAGGAGGCGGATGAGGCAGAGGAGCTGGCCGAGCAGCAGGTGGTGGGCGACGCTTTGAGGCTCTGCCACCACCACCACCAGGAGGCCCGCCCCGACCACAGGGAGCTGGCGGGCAGAGACAGGCTCAACTCCAGCCAGCGGAGGCCAACGACCACGGCGCGCCAGAGATGATTCGAGGTACGATCTGTGTCTATTCCACCCTTGCTGCAGTTCTGATAGACACAGGAGCGAGTCACTCTTTCATAGCCACTGCCTTTGTTCGGAGCTCGGAGATTCCGACGGAGCCGTTGGCTCGATCCTTACGGCTAGAGACTCCTACGGGAGCAGACTCGACGATTATGCACTGGTGCCAGCAGTGTGAGCTTACTCTAGGAGGCGAGAGCTTCGTCTAAGATCTTCTTGTAGCAGCGTCGAGGCCTTACGACGTCATTTTGGGCATGGATTGGTTATCTACGGTCCATGCTCAGATTGACTGCATTAGGCGCAAGGTGCGATGTGTGTGCACCGACGGGAGAAGGTTCACCTTCACCGGCGAGAAGGGAGCCTTAGCAGCACAGGATGGACTCACACAGAGGATAGGTCAGCCCATCACTCATCAGTTGGCTAGCCTCATCCTGGGAGCAGCTGACGTGCGGAGTCCCAGTTTTCCTGTAGTGGTGGATCAGTATGCGGACGTCTTTCCCGACGACGTTCCAGGACTACCTCCTCGCAGAGAGGTAGACTTTTATATCGACCTGTACCCCGGGACAGCCCCGATATCCACCCCAGCATATCGGATGGCCCCCGCTGAGCTTCGAGAGCTGCGGGTACAGTTGGAGGACTTGCAGGGCAAGGGGTTCATCCGACCTAGTGTTTCGCCCTGGGCTTCCCCGATTTTGTTCACCAAGAAGGCGGACGGGAGCTTGCGACTGTGTGTCGATTATCGTCACCTGAACCAGGTGATAGTGAGGAACAAGTATCCGCTACCCAGGATTGATGATCTCTTCGACCAGCTCAAGGGAGCACGGTGGTTCTCGAAGATAGACCTCAGGTCAGGCTATCATCAGCTTAGAGTTCGAGACGAGGATGTGCAGAAGACAGCCTTCAGGTGTCGGTATGGCCACTTCGAGTTCTTGGTTATGCCTTTCGGCATGACCAACTCTCCAGCAGTGTTCATGAGCCTCATGAACAGGATCTTCCAGCCATACCTCGATCGATTTGTCGTGGTCTTCATCGACGATATTTTGGTGTACTCGACGACGGAGGAGGAGCACGCCTACCACCTGCGTGTTGTACTAGACACACTCCAAGAGCACCAGCTTTATGGAAAGCTCTCGACGTGTCAGTTCTGGTTACGTGAGGTCCACTTCTTGGGGCACGTCATTTCTGAGGCGGGAGTTGCAGTGGATCCCACGAAGATCGAGGCAGTGCTAGCTTGGGAGCCACCCAAGAGCGTGACAGAGGTGCAGAGTTTCTTGGGCTTAGCCGGATACTATCGGAGATTTGTGCCCAACTTCTCCAGAGTTGCGGCCCCACTCTCAGCGTTGACGAAGAAGGGGAAACCCTTCGTGTGGTCGGACAGATGTCAGCAGAGCTTCCAGGAGCTGAGGCAGAGGTTGACTAGCGCACCTATCTTGAGGCTGCCTGAGGAGGGAGTTGGATACGAAGTCTACTGCGATGCATCTGGGACCGGACTCGGGTGTGTCCTGATGCAGGAGCGGGCCATGATTGCCTACGGATCACGTCAGTTGAGGCCTCATGAGCAGAACTACGCTACCCATGACTTGGAGTTGGCAGCAGTGGTCTTTTCCCTGAAGACATGGCGACACTATCTGATGGGCGAGTGCTTCACAGTCTTTTCTGACCACCAGAGTCTCAGGTACATCTTCTCTCAGAAGGACCTGAACCTGAGACATCGGTGATGGATCGAGTTCCTCCAGGACTATGACTTTGAGATAGTCTATACTCCTGGGAAGGGGGACGTGGTGGCTGAAGCCCTCAGCAGGAGGACGGGCATCCAGCTACTTGAGAAGGCGACATGGCAGCTAGCCGCTTTGCAGATATCCTTCGTGGATAGAGACGGAGCAGCCTTTCTTCAGTCTCTCATAGTCTCTCCTCCACTTCTTCAGCGGGTTAGAGAGGCACAGCGTGGGGACGTCGATTGTGAGACACGGCGTGCACAGATATCATCGGGACAGGCACCTAATGGTTTCTCCCTTGGAGCAGAGCACGATGTCCTTTTCAGAGGACGTACCTTGGTACCAGTCGCTTTACGAGAGGAGGTGCTGAGAGAGTATCACACTTCTCCTTTGGCGGTACATCCTGGAGTGGCGAAGATGTACCAGGATCTCAGGCGACAACACTGGTGGCCGGGCATGAAGAAGGCTGTGGCAGAGTTCGTTTCACGGTGCCTCACCTGCCAGTAGGTGAAGGCAGAGCATCAGGTACCAGCAGGTTTGGTACAGCCCTTGGAGGTCCCGGAGTGGAAGTGGGACGGGATATCTATGGACTTCGTGACTGGACTTCCACGCACTTCCAGAGGTCACGATTCCATTTGGGTGATTGTTGACCGACTCACCAAGTCGGCACACTTCTTACCCATCCGAGAGCAGGGCACGGTGGAGAGATTGGGGCGTCTCTACGTTCATGAGATTGTACGACTTCACGGTGTGCCATTGACTATCGTCTCCGATCGGGACGCTCGTTTTACTTCCCGGCTTTGGAAGGGGTTGCAGGAGGCGTTCGGGACGCGACTACGTCTGAGCATAGCCTTTCACCCTCAGACGGATGGTCAGACGGAGAGGACCATTCAGACTCTCGAGGACATGCTCCGCGCATGTGTCCTCGACTTTGGTCGCAGCTGGGAGGACCACCTACCCTTGGTGGAGTTCGCGTACAACAACAGCTACCACTCCACCATCGGGATGGAACCCTACGAGGCGTTGTACGGAAGGCCTTGCAGATCTCCTTTGTGCTGGACAGACCCTGGAGAGTCAGCACTTGTGGGACCAGAGATGGTCCGGGCCACGACAGAGAAGGTCCAGGTCATCCAGGAGCGGATGAGGACAGCACACAGCCGACAGAAGTCATATGCTGACAGGAGGCGGAGGCCACTAGAGTTCGAGGATGGCGACCACGTCTTCTTGCGGGTCTCACCTCGACGTGGTTTGAGGAGATTTGGCCGAGGCGGCAAGTTGTCTCCACGCTTCATCGGACCCTTCCAGGTCCTCCGCAGGGTTGGCAAGGTGGCTTATCGCCTGGCTCTACCACCTCAGTTGCACCGGGTGCACGACGTCTTCCACGTATCCCAGCTGAGGAGATACGTGCACGACCCGACGCACATCATTGACTATGGGGAGCTAGACGTGGATGATGGAGCGACTTTTGCGGAGGTCCCAGTGGAGATAGAGGATCGATAGGAGCAGGTCCTACGTGGGCGATCGGTTCCTCTTGTGTGCATCAGATGGTAGCACGGGAACCTCCAGGAGAGCACTTGGGAGCGGGAGGCTCAGATGCGTGCTCAGTACCCACATTTGTTTCCCTAGTTTTTGATGTATCTTTACGGGGACGTAAAGTCCTGAGGTGTGAGTAATGTAAAGACCCGTAAATTTCAAGGAATTTTTTTTCTTAATTTTCTTTGGAATTTTACAAGAACACAGTTTCTGACGGCGCCTGATTCCGAGGCCCGGTGTGCCCGGAATCATTTTCCGAAGTTTGGCTCGGGTACGTTCAGTGAACGGACGAGCGAGTTTTTCTAACTTTTGAACCAGTGCCCGGAATCGAATTCTGAGGGCACCGATGAAATCTCAGTGCCGGTATTCGCTTAGAAACGCCTCTTCCGGAGTTGCGTTTGCTCGGGTGTGGTTTTTAATTTTCGGGCTTAAAGTTAAGAAATAAAATAATTTTGCGACAACTTTATTTTATTTCACTTAAGCCACTTGGAAGCCACTTGAAGCCACTTAAAGGCGGCTTGAACTGAGTTGAACTAGATAGGATGCTATCCAGAAATATCCTACCCCCTTTGTAGGATATTTGTGAGGTGGGGCCTGCACGAGCCCCGCCGTTTCTTTCCGCTAAGAAACGCACCCGTGAAAACCCGTCTTAATGAAAGTCAACCGATGCGTTTTCTAAATTCTTAACAGACCATTTAATTGGGCGGTTTATTTCGTGAATTAAATGGGCTGTTTCTTTCGTGAATTAAATGGGTTGTTTCTTTCGTTGAATTAATTCAACGAATTGATGGATCGTTTCTTAACCAGTTTTTCAAATTCGTTGGCGTAATAATAAAATAAGGCCAACGCTTAACCTCTGGTTATTTGCGCTTGAGAAGATTTGAGAGGACCCTCGTAACTTCTTCTCCCTCGCGAAGAACGTGAAGAACGCGAAGAACGCTGAACCCGGAAATCGACGACGCCTTCGCCCGAGACGTTCTTCCGATCTCCGATCTCCGATCTCCGATCACCGACCATTTGAGGTGAGTGATTTCGGATTTCCGCTCAAGGTTCTTTTCTTTTGGTTTTAAACACAGATTCAATTAATTATAATTTAAATCTGTTGTTCTTGGTTCGTTGAGTTCGCCGACTCAACGCCGGTTTCCACGGCGACGCGACGCCTCCCCGCGACGACGCGACGATCCCTCTCTTCCGCGACGATCCTTTCCGCGAAGAACGCCCGCGCGCAACGATCGACGAGGTGGAGATTTATTTTGGAAAATTACCCCCTTTTTAATTTTCCCGATGAATGTTCTTTGAAAATTAAAAAGTCGGTTTCAAATGAACAATTTTATTTTAATTAAAATTGTCGGTTCATGTGTTGAAAAATTTTCTCCGGGTTGTTTATTTCTAACGCGGAGGGTGCGGGCCAAACGAACACAGCCCGACGACCCTCCGCCGTTCTTCGTTTTGTGCGGATTTGATGGTCGACGACGGAATGTGCCGCAATGGACGTTTGACGATCCCGCAGTAAAGAACGGATCCCGGGAGGAGCAACGGCGCAGATGGGAAGAAAAACGGGCCACCGGAGCGACGCCGGCGGCCCGCGGAAGTTGCCGGAGGCGGCGGCGCCCCGGCGCGCCGCCGGACGAGACCGCCGCAGCTGAAGCCACGGCGGCAGCGGCCAACGGACCTGTGGCGCGCAGGTCCGGTTCGTCCAGGCGGACGCGGCTCAGCGCGTCCGCGGTTCGCCAGCGCGGCCCGCACACGTGCCGCGGTTCTTCCTCAAGCCGCGGGTCAGCGCCCGCGGCTTCCACCCGCACCGCACGGCCGAGCAGAGCCGGCCGAGCCGGACCGGGCCTGGTCGGGCCGGGCCGGGCCAGCCGGGTCGGACCCGGGTTGGGTCGACCCGGTTCGGGCCGACCCAGGGGGGTCGGGCCGGGTCGACCCGGGCCCGTACCCCCCATCTTCGGACGTTTTCGTTCAAACGCCCGTATCTTGAGCTTCGTGCCTCCAAATGACTCGCCGTCAGCGGAAACACGATCCTTGGATCGAGACGGTCGTTTCGGTATATTGCAATCAAGGTTTCAGAATACTTTGAGTTCGGCCGGGTTGGTTCGTACACGAGACCAACCGGGCCCTCGGAGCGGAAACGCTCATATCTTGAGCTACGAACGTCCGATTGACGTGCCGTCAGCTTTGTTGAATTCCTCTAAGTGAGACGGGTCTTTTGGAATACTCCGCTCGAGGTTTGGACGCAGGTGGAGTGTGGTCGGGTTGGTTTTGCCTTAAAAACCAACCGGGCCCCTCGGACGAAAATGCCAATATCTCTCAGACCGGGCGTCCGAATGACGCGCCGTCTGCGACGTTGAGTTCCTGTTGACGATACGGAACTTTTGGATACATCAACTTCGGACTTCATGTCAGTTGATGTATCAGCCTCTCGGCTCGTGGAGCGGACCCTCCGAACGAGCTTGCTGTGTGCGGGAACCCTAGGCTGGTTGCGATTGCTACTTCGACAGCGACGACCGTGCAGAGATCCTCAGTGGACTGCGGCGACGACTGTGCAGAGATCCTTCGTGGACTCCGACGACGACCGTGCAGAGATCCTCAGTGGACTACGGCGATGACTGTGCAGAGATCCTCAGCGGACTGCGACGACTACTGCACTCAGCGATCCTACGTGGATCAGTGCTTCAGGTCCTGCGTGGGCCCGGTCCTATGTGGGCCCGATCCTGTGTGGGTCCGATCCTGCGTGGGTCAGCGCTCAGCGGTTCTGTGTGAGCCAGCGCCTACAGGTCCTGCGTGGGCCCGGTCCTGTGTGGGCCCGATCCTATGTGGGTCCGATCCTGCGTGGGTCATCTCTCAGCGGTTCTGTGTGAGCCTACTCCTACAAGTCCTGCGTGGGCCCGATCCTGTGTGGGTCACTGCAAGGTTAGTACCTATCGATCCTTCGTGGGTCCGACGACTTTGATGGTTCAATGATCATCTTTATCGTCATCCGAAGAAGTATACCTGTGTGAGATGAATCTTGTGTTACTCTCCTTTGTGGATTGTGTTGAGCTATCCTGTGTGGATTTACTGTTTACTCTCCTTTGTGGATTGTGTTGTTCTATCCTGCGTGGGTATGCATTTTTCTTTCCTGTGTGGACTGGGTTGTGCTTGGGCTCGGACGTTGGAGCCGATTGGGGAATTGACGACTTAGGTATATGTATGGGCATATATCTAAGCCGTGTCAGATGTTACTTCGTGATTGTACCTCTTCTTCATGATTTATCCTTTGTGGATTTCGGGAGACCTTCGGGGGTCTCGGGGTCCCTACTGAGTAGCTTATACTCACCCCTGCACGGGCTATGCCCGCACTTCGTGGTGTTGGTTGCAGACGACGGACAGCGCTGATCGTGGAGGAGGCGTGCGGAGCAGGACAGTACCTGGAGGTGGAACGCTGGGCGGGACGTACTCGGAGCGGTTAGGTGGACCCGAGGAGTAGTGGAGGCTATCTGTACCCACCCTTCAGTTGGGATTTCCAAAGGACGGCTCGACGCTGCAGTTTTCCCTTTTTCAGTTGCTGTTTTTCCTTTCAGTTGTACTTTACAGTTGGGCTTGTATTTCCGGCCCCTTTTTACTTTCAGCACAGCTTGTACAGTTTTACATAGTGTTTACTTTTCCGCTTGCTTACTCTGTGGTGCTTGTTTACTTTTCAAAGGCAATGCCTTCCCATTTTGTTGGGATTTACGCCTTGGTGCTAGTCGCCAGCCCCTGGCCTATGAAAGGCGGGCTTGGGGTAGTCACGGCACGGGCCCCGAGGGCGGGTCGTGACAACGTCCTCAGACCCACATAGGATTCTAGTACATCATCAGTACGTTTTCAGACCCACACATGATCATAGTACATTGTAACAGCCATCTACTGGGATCCCACACTAAGCTCACTTGTCTTTGGGAGGGACCAATTCTCAAGCCATGGTTTGATACTCCAACTACCACAAATTCCCATGAAGATGTATCCCAAAGTACTGTCACGTCATAGGGTTCTCAACGCAATAGATAGTGCATCAGTCGGACATGTGGTCTGTAAGTTATTAATCTTTTAGTCCCGAGGGCTCAGTTGGATTTGTACTCTATTCATCCCAACCTTACCCCAACTTTATCCAAATATCAAGTAAGTTATAACAAAAGGACTATCTCGCTCCATGGTTTCTGGCACCGCAAACAGTTCGTCAAACAGATGCTTGGTGCCAATGTTATGGCCAAAAGTATGGGATGGGTTGAAATTGGTTTGGGACCGGTCCGACCTAGTCGGACAGACCCGACCTGACCCGCTGGGTCCGGACCTGCCCCTGCTGGGTGGCCACACCCACTAGGTCCGGCCCATACCACGCCCGAAAGGCCCGACCATGCAGCCCAACCGGGGCGGCCTGGTGGTGCGAGGTGGTCGGGGCGTGGTGGGGCGCTGTGGTGTGACGGGGTGGCTACGGTGCGTACGGGGAGTTGCGGGGAGACAATTCATCATGGCTGGCTGGATAGGCAGCTGTCCTCCCTTCGTCACCATGTCACAAGCCACGGTTCTCTTTTTTCGGGCGACATGGTCTCACCGTCTCCTTCGTCACGGCCGACGGTGTGCGGGCTGCCATATCTAAGTCACACTGGTGCCATTCGCTGGCACCGGTCACCGCTCTCTTACATTGTAAGGTACACAAAAAAAACTCAAGGAAATTCAGAGAGTTTGGGCCATGTTTGTTTGGCCCAAACCCTCCGCGTTAGGGTGGTAGAAAGCAACTTAATAAATCTTGTGTGAAGAACATCATGAACGGTAAGGGGGTACTCAAAACATCAAACCCTACCTTGAAGGTTCAGATACATCGGTGATGAGATAAGGGCGGACGTCAATTCATGGTTTTTGAAAATGTCCCATGTTGTAGGATGACACGTTCATTGTTGGAGATGATGTCGTATTATCTGTTGAAGGAGATCTTCGTTGGGAGGTGTTCTTTGATGGAGAAGAATAATCCTCCCAAAAGCACTCCCCTTATCCTTTTCCAATGATTTCACCCAACAAAAACAAGTGTGGAGCCAACACCAAATTATATTAAGTCTATAAATTTAATTTTTTTGCAAAATTAATTGGAAACATTAATTATAGGCAGGTGGCCCAATTTATTAACATCATTAATTAAAGGAGGGTGGCACAATTACAGTGGAGGAAGTTCAAGACACTTCTCCACATTAACGAGGGAGTTTTTTTATTTCATGTGTTCCCCACCATTTAAATTCAAAATGGGTGGGTTTAGTTCAGGTGGTCCCCACCTCCATAACCCATGTAGAGGGGTTTCAAAAATAAAAATAAAATGATAAATAATTTTATTTCTATTTTTCCACGAAAAAGTGAATTACTAACTTTCACCCTTGACCTACTACGGTCAAGGTAAAGGTATCCTTATGTGAATACTCACGCTGCAAGTTCAACGGAGTCCTTAGATTTCAATTCTGAGTACCACTTCAAAATTTACAAAAAACTTGCTCGTATGTTTTCTGAACGTACCCAAAAAAAGTTCATAAATTCATTCCAGGCACATCGGGACCCGGAATCATGCACCGTCAGTTTTCACGGACTCATAAAATTCACATATAATTAAAAACAATTCATGGAATTTCTGGGTATTTACAAATAAAATCCTAAGTATGGATTGGATATCTAAATATAATGCAAAAAATTACTGAAAGAATATAGAAGTTATGGTTTGTGAGGAAGATGTAGAATCCATTATATTTAGAGTAGAAACATCATCATATCATTCTTATCTAGATCCAAACCAGTTGATTTAATGAATGATATTTTTGGTGAGTAAGAGGAAATAATATCTATTGATGAAGAAAAAAATTTTCAAATTGAGGATGTACCTATTTTAAAGGAATAAATTCATGTTTTTCCTAAAGATTTACCCAGACAACCCCCAGAGTGTGACATTGAGTTTCGTATTTATTTATCCCCTGATGCAAGACCAATAAAAAAGTATCCATATCGAATAGATACAATAGAATTAATAGAGATGGTGAAACAACTATAATAGTTGAGTAATAAGGGATTTATTATCCCCATTTTTTCTCTATGGGGGTCAGAGGTTCTTTCGTTTAGAAGAAATATGGATCAATGAGTTCATGAATTAACAATAGTGAAATCAATGCTATTACAATAAATAACAAGTATCATATACCTTGCGTGGATGATTTTTTTTATAAAATTCATGGAGATCAATATATTTAGATGATTTATATTCATTTTTGATATTTTAAATTGTGTGTAAAGAAAGAAGATATTCCAATGGCAGCAACCCAAACTGGGTATGGATATTATGAGTTTACAGTAATTCCATTTGGACTGACTAATTCACCATATGATTTCATGGATCTAATGAATTTATTGTTGATAGAATATCTTGATGATTCTTTCGCAGTATTTATTGATGATATCTTGGTATACACTAAAATATAAATAGAACATGAAAACAACTTGGTATTGTTCTAAATACTGTTAGAATAAATGAGCTATATGGGAATTTTAGCAAGTGTGAATTCTGCCGTCAAGAAATAAATTTTCTCAGCCATATTTTATCAATGGATATAATCTCTATTGATCCTTCAAATTCAAAGGTAGTCCATGAATGGCAAGAACCATCTCCATAACCGAGGTGCATAGTTTTATTGGTTTAGAAGGTTACTATCTATATTTCATCCAGAATTTTTTTTAATTGGCTAACACATTACCCATCCTCACACATAATGGGGTAAAATTTATTTAGAAGTAGAGTGTGAATAATTTTTTTGAATAATTGAATAGAATATTAGTCAATGATATTATCTTGGCATTAATATCTTGGAATGATATGTTTGTGAGATATAGTGATGTATCAAGTAAATGAATTTATTATGTCCTTAATTAGAATGATATAGTTATTTCTTATGCATCAAGGAAATTAGAAACTCATGAACAAAACTATCCTACTCATGATATTGAGTTATCATAACAAATATTTTCTCTAGAGATATGGATACACTATCTCTATGATGAATCATTTGAAATATATAATAATCATAGGTTTTTAAAATATATTTTCTCAATGAAAGAACTCAACATGAGACAATGAAGATGGATTAAGCTAATTAGGGATTATGATTTCACAATACACAACCACCCTAAGAAGGAAAATTAGGTTCCAATTTCATTGAGAAGAAAGGGCCATAGATTTATAAATTAATTATTTTCGAAAAGGATACTTTGTTCAAGGATCTACTAAATATGGATAAAGGAATTATCATGGAAGGTAAAAAAATCAGTTCATTTTCAAATGGGTTCCAAACAATATTTACTAGAAAGGAATAAAATTTCTCATTCTGGTGATTGGGGTTTTAAAAATAAAATTAAATCTGTGAATGGTGGGATATTTATAGACATTATAAATGAATATGGAGTTTTGAAATTTTAAAAGAGGTTGTCTATTCCCTCTAGACCTAAGCTAAAAAGGGAATTAATATATGACTCTCATAACTCCAAATTATCTATACACCATTTTGGAACTAAGATTTATAGATATTCTAAGGAACAATTTTTTGTGGGACATCATGAAGTGGTATATTGCAAACTATGTGTCAAGATGTTTGGTTTCTGAACATGTGAAGGCTAGAAGACAACATCCTAGAGAATTCATACATCCTATTCCTATACTAGTGTGTAAATGGGATGATAATATGATTGTATTTGTCAAGGGGCTACCAAATACTCCTAGAATAAATGATTTGATATGGGTTATTATTGATCACCTTAACAAACCAGTACATTTTCTTACAATAATAGATGATATACCACTTGAATGTTTAGCAATAATTTACATTAATAAAATTTTAATACATCATGGTCTACCCCTATCAATTTTTTCTAAAAATTATCCCCATTTTACATCAATATTATGGAAAAATCTATTGAAATCCCTAGATATTGAGCTTCATTTTAGAACTACATACCACCCTCAAACTGGTGGAAAATCGAAAAAGCCTATTCTAACATGGAATTCATGTTGATATTTTGTTCAAATAGATTTCACGGTATGTGGGATCAGTAATTAACTCTTGTATAATTTTCTTATAATAATTTCTTTCATTCAAGTATCTTTATGGCACCATATGAAGTGTTTTGTAGAAAGAGATTTCATGCACCAACATGTTGGGATGATGTTGGTGAAAGAAAACTCGTAGTTCTAGAACTTGTTTATAAAATTATGTAAATGTTAAATACTATTCAAACTCCTATAAAAATACATCATAGTAGGAAAGGTGTTATGATGATAACCAAAGAAAAATTTTTAATTTCAGGTAGGGATCATATTGCCTTGATGGTATCTCCATGGAAGGGTGTAAGAATATTTAGAAAGAAAGGGGAATTGAACACAAGATACATCAGACCTTTTGATATTGTGGAACATATTGGAGTTGTACCTTACCATTTATCAATGTCACTGAGTCTATCAAATGTTCATGATATCTTCCATATATCACTGTTAAGGAAATACATGCCAGAACAAAGACATATTTTCACATATGAAGATTTAGATATATAAACGGATTTGTATTAATGTGAAGATTGTTTAGAGATATTTGAAAATATAGAACAAGTGTTGAGGAATCATATGACACATATAGTAAATGTTCTATGGAGAAATTATAAATTGGAATAGGTGAAGTGGGAAACTAAAGAACATCTGATGAAGAACCACCTAAATATTTTTATGAGGTGATATTATAGAAATTTCAAGAATGAAATTCTCTAGAGGAGGGATAAATGTATCACCCCAATCATCCATGGTACACTACTTTTCAAATAATTCAATAGCTTGTGATGCATGAACTACTTAGTTTTAGCACACCATGACTAATTAAACTAGTTATTTGAAAAGTGGTTATGAATAGTATTAACAACATTAAGAAATTTATAAATTATATTTTTCAAAACATACATCATTTTATAATTCATGATATCAAAATTATCTTAATGGGAATTTTTGGTATTTTTAGATTTTTTTTTGTTATTGATGAATTATGAAAAATACTACATTGTTTTCTAAAACCAAATTTTTCAATTAAGTAATTTTTTTAAATTAAATTGATTTTAAATTAATAATAGATAAATAATAAAATTATTAACCAAATTTAGGTCATTGAAATCTCTTTTATTATATAATTAGATATAAAAAGTTATTGACCTTTTGAACATCACTTTTACCCACCTTTTAACAACATCAACAGATTAGTATTAAATATAATTTAACTACTTCATTGCATTGAATTCCGATAAATGGAAAAACATGGTTGTAATTATTATGGAAAACTTTTTCTAATAGGATCAAAATAATTTTTGGTGAATAGAAACAATAGAATATTATTTAACACGGTAAATGGTAAATATTGTAATTAAAGGTAAAGATAATAGTATAATAATCTAAAAGTACCCAAAAACATGTCTTAATTTCATTATATAAGTGATTTGTGACCAAAATATACATTAATTTAAAAATATGACCATTTTTATGTAGCCTCTGTAACATTAGGACATTTATTAAATTTTATTTAATGAAGAGTAAAAAATGTCATATTCAAATTTTAATAACAAGTTAATTTTTTATAGGGGGTTATACAGCAGATAAATTCTAATATAATTATTCATTTTAAATATAGGAATTTTATATTCATCATATTAATATATTATTAATTTTTAGAGAATAAATAACTTAAATAATGGCTTTTATAATAATAATCGATTAATTGTTTAATTAATTGAGATATCAAATAAATGATATTAAATATATTAAAATAAATATAATTTGACTTAATTAATGAAATCCATAAATTTTTAGATACCTAATACATGTAGGTGATATATTTTATGTATTTTTTCAATGTTATCTTGTTGTTTTGATATTTTTAATAATACAAGTTTTTAATATTATCAAACTCGATATAAAGCATACCTGAAAATGAATAATATTCTATGAAATGGAATAAAAGTAATAAAAATCTTACAATTAGAATAATAAGTAAAATAGTGGTAAAGATATAATAATTTATCCAATTAGGGGTCTTTTGAGTTTCATTTTAAATATAATACCTTTATAGTGTAAAAGGATATATTGAAAGAGTAAGAGTTAAACTATTTGACTAAGAGTTAATTCCAAATGATAAGGTTAATTTTGTGACCTAAACAAGCCTAAAAATCATTGGATGAGAGGAGTTATAACCACCCTCATCTTGTCCAATAAATAACGAAATTTGGAGCTATTAGAAATTGAAAATCAATTTATATTCAATTAATGATTTTGGAGTTTCAAAAAGTACCTTTCCCCTCTTTTATAAAAGGGAACCTCTCCTTCTCATTTATTCACACCTATAAAGCCCTTTTCTTTCCCAACCCTTAAAAAATTATCAAAAAAAAATCTCTAAATTCATCCAAGAGGCCATAAATTGAGGAAACACCAAACAAAGGAGTCTATTTGTGAAAATCAAAAGTAGACGCTCCAAGAAGAGGTAATTTTTATACCAATTCAACTAAATTTATCTCCCTTTTCTACTTCCTCTTCCTATATTGTTTCTATACTAAAGTAATAGTTATAGTATCATATAAATTAAGAGTTTATATTTTTTTTATTGGACAACAATATTCCTCTTTTTAACCATCTTATGAAAACAAAATATCACCATATGTGTGTATGTATGGCTTGCCATATCTATGCCCTGGTGTAATTTGTTAATTAGTAATACATTATTTGGATAGGTATAATGATGAGTATAACTAATATAAATAGTAAATTTGAAATGATAATTATTCTTTCTATATAAATATATCGTCCAATTCTATTCCATTTAACCATTAAGGGAATGATATCATCACACTTTCATACGTACGGCCTACCGTCTCCACAAAGTGATGAGATTCATCCTCCACTACAACCATATATTAATTACTACGAAAATGTATATAATGAATGAATATAATATTTAGGGAAATAATATATTTATAGGTATGAATGTAATATATCTTATTCATATGAAACATGTCTTACATGACAAAACATGCATAAAAATACAATGTAATTAACACTTAAAACAATGGTAATACATAACTACTATTAAAAATGATATAAAGAAATATATTTAAAAACATTATTACTATTCATTAAAAATTGTATAATTTCTTTTTACCCATGATTGATTTTATAATAAGGAATATTTTTTTCCTTCTTCCTTATGTGGTACTATGTTTGACTTTTTCAACAATGTACGAGAATGGTTTTTTAACTTATACAATGTGAGTGGATTTTTACGCTATCATGATGCCTTAAAGTAATGAAGTTTTTCATAAAAATAGATATTTATTTTAAAAATAAATGTTTTCTTATAAATTTTTTTGGAATTTTAATTTTTTTAAAGTAGAAAAAATGGTTATTTCTCTTAAATAGTTTTCATTGTTTTATTAGTTTATTTTAATCTATGTCAAAAACAATTGTGGTATCTTATGTTTGATTGAGGCTGATTTATTATGATACAACCTATAAAATTATTTTGGAGGGTCTATGATTCTTTTGACAATAGATGTGATATTTTTACACCATTAATGGGTTATGGTTAATGAATTAACATTTCATATGCTATTTTTAATATGAATTTTTATGTTTGTTATGATTTTCCCCTTTTAATATTGGAAGGTATTGGACATAGTAAGAAGTGGGAATGTCCCACTATATTCCCTCGATGAATCAGTTGGTATTATGACACAAAATATATTATATTTTTTGCAATTTATGTTTCCTCTTGGCACAATGAAAGGAAAATATAGTCATGATGTCTGGTTTTATGCATTTTATCATTATGATATTAGTTATTGATATTACATGTCATTATTCAACCAGCAGAATATCCATGTCAATTTTTAAATGGAAGTATTTTTTTTATTCATTCCATATTATGCTATGTATTATTTTTAAATGGATTGTATTTTATTTTTATACATTTCCTTAAATTTTTATTCTTATTTATGATAGATTCCACTATATTTTTTTATCTTTATTGAGTATCTAAGATCACACCTTTATTATGTTTCATTTTCCCCAGGATGAGATGATGTACATTATGAATGACCTCCAGGAATATATTAAGGGATATGAGTGTTTTCAAATTAGATAATATTGTTTTTCAAGATGTAATATTAAAAATATGATTTTATTAAGTTTTTGTAAGTCTACTAAACTGACCGGTCCTTCATGATTTGATTTCTTGTGGTCATGAAAATGTAATAAATTAATTCACCAACTATGGGAAACCATGTTTGGGGATTTGAAATTAGTGTTCCTTTGTATCCCCCCCCCACCCCCTGTTCATGATATTAGTTTCCAAAAAACACCCCCAACTTGTGTGAAATAATGCACCTATAAAAGATAACATTTCTTATGTTTGTAATACTATAAATAAATAAATTCAACAAAAAGTGTAAATTATAAACGAAAATAATTATTTGAGTAATACCAAGCACACCATGTATCAGAATGAGTTTTAATCAATTCATACATGTAAGAAATGAATTACAAACAACTTATATAATTTTAAATAAAAAATATGAGTTGTTTTCACAGTTTTGGCTATGTTCTATTCATTTTAAATTTAAATGGAACCTTTTTATTAAAAACATGCACATTAAATCATATCAGACACATAATGTGTCGAGTTCATGTGTGGTTTATGTTTCCACATCACAAATAAACTATGTTACATTTTTCTAATGTTTTAAAACAACCATATCTTGTTTTCTTAGTTTTTCCTATGTGATGTGTTTAAAAGGGATGTTTTATATTAAAGATGCGTAATTCAATTCATATTGACCACATCACATGTTGGATTGGATGGCGTTATATTCATCTTCATGAAAAATGAATTATAGATTATTTTTCTAATGTTTGAAAATTATATTAGCTTATTTTCAATATTTTGGTTATGTGACATGCATTTTAAACCAAAATGGAACATTTTTCTCGAAAGCATTAACTTTGATTCATATCAATCACATTGTTTCCGTGATTTATGTGAAGTATATTCATTCATTTCACAAATGTTTTATGGATAGTTTTCCTACTATTTTCAAATAATCCAATCTTTCATTCCAAGTTTTGGTTATTTGATTATTATATTAAACTAAAATGACTTTTCTGAATTTCAAAAATGAACAAAAGTCATACCAACCACATCAGGTGATGAATTTATGTGTATTAAACTCCAAGTGGTCACAAATGAATTATAAATTATTTCCCTAAATATCTAAATAAATAAATTTTCATTTCTCATTTTTAGACATGTGATGTGATTAAAACTAAAATAAGGGTTCTATGTTGAAAACACATTCTTTGAGTCATATTGACCACATCATGTGTCAGATTGTTTTTTCATAATCCCCACATGTGACAAATGAATTATGCATTCTTTTCCTAAATTTTGAAAAATATTAAAAGATCTTGTGGTCATTTTTGGAAATGTTAAATGTGTTTTAAACTAAATTGGATCCTTTCTATTGAAAACACGTACTTTGATCATATTAATCACATCGTTTGTCGGATTGATGTGTGGTCAATTCATACACATCAAAAATAAATTATAGACCATTTTCACAAAAATAGAAAATAATATAATCTCATTTTCTTTGTTTGGGTGATTAGATGTGTGTTTAAAACTATAATGAATCTTTTTTTATTAAAAAACACACTTCTAGTCAAACCGACAATGTCTATTGTTAGATTCATGTGTGATTGATTCCTACAAGTCACAAATGATTTATGGACCATTTTAGTAATGTTTCAAGTAAATTCGAGTTCATTTTCTCAATTTTGACTATGTGATGCATTTTAAACTATAATGTCAGTTATATATTGTAAACACATCATTTGTGTCATATTAACAATATAATGTGTTAGATATGGATTTTTTCAATTAATATATGTTAAAAGTAAATTTAGGATAATTTCACTATAATTTGGAAGCAATCCATGATCTTTTAGTTGTTTTTGATGATGTTAAATTCATTACTAAATAAAATGATATCTTTATATTCAAAGCTCACACTTGCGTCATATTTCCCACATATTGTGTCAAATTGATATGAAATTAGTTCATAGATTTCACAAATGAATTATAAAACATATTCATATAGTTTACAAACTATATGAAATCATTTTATTGATTTTGTATATTTCATGTTTGTTTCAAACTAAAATGACACTTTTGTATTGAAGACACGAATTTGATGTTATACCAACCTCATTGGGTTCAGAATTAATTTGTGGTTAATTATTTTAAAAAAATAAATGTAGACCATTTTCCAGGATGTTAAGAATTATAGAAGATCATTTTTAAATTTTGGATATTTTATGTGTGTTTTAAAATCAAATGGAACTGGTGTATTGAATAAACACTCTTTGAGGGATATCGACCTCATTGTGTGTGTGTGATTGATTTGTGGTCAATTATTGTATGTGAAAAATTATTTATGGATATTTTTCTTGTGCTTGAAAAAAATATGAGCTCATTTTATCAATTTTTCTGATGTGAATTGAGTTTTAAACTAATATGGAACCTTTCTATTGAAAACACAAACTTTGATTCATATCGGTCACATCGAGTGTCAAATTGATGTTTGTTTCAATCGTACATGTCAAAAATGAATTGTGGACCATTTCCAAAATGTTTAAAAAAACAAATATGTCCTTTAACCTATTTTTTATACTTAATGCATGATTTAAACTATAATTATATGTTTTTATTGAAAACACATACATTGAGTCATACTGACCACATCAGGTCTCAAATTGATGTGTGGTTGATTCCTATATGCTAAAAATGAAATATGGATTTTCCCTTAAATTTCAAAGGAAAATAGAGATAGATCTCTTTATAATGGCTATGTGATACATATATTAAGCTAAAATGAAACTTCTTTTCTGAAAACATGCACTTCATGTAATATCGACCACATTCGGTGTCATATTAGTATACGATAAATTCGTAAATGTGATATTTGGATTATGGATCATTTTAATAAATTTAAAAAACAATAAGTTCTTGTTTTATTTTTTTTTTCAATGTGACACTTGGTTTTAACTAAAATAAAACTTTTGAATTGAAAACACACACTTCATGTGACACCAACGACCTAATTTATCATATTGTTGTGTGGTTAATTCGTATATGGAAAAATTACATATGGATCATTGTTTTAATGTATCAAAACAATCTGAATTTATTTCTTTGGTTTTGATCATGTGACGTGTGTTTTGAAGTATTGTATAAATTTATCTAAATATGTATCTGATAAAAATGATATTAAAATTAACTAGAAAAAGTATAAAAAATGATGATAAAATTAACTAAATATGTATTTGGAAGTTATATGTTTGTGATATCTCTATACATTCAAAAACCATGTATTATTACCATTCATTTGAATAAAAAATTAACTTCCACAATTATAGTAATCCATACAAAATAGATCAAAAATAATATATTTAAATAATGATACTAATGATTCAAATAAAAATTGAGTATCTAAGGTGATATACCATACTAGATCACAAATATAGTAGGTAATCACCTAAATTTGATGTCGGTAAATATTTTTGATATCATGTAAACTACCCACTCATCTTTAAAATATTAACTTATTTTTTTAGGTTGTATATTTTCATAAATCTTGGTAATAAAGAGAAAATATAGAAAAAATGGCGAGGAAATATTTTTATGATATTATAATTATCTTTGAAAATTTCTTGTTCGGGGATGCTAGTATTTTTATGGTATTTGATATATTTTATATATTTAAAAACATAATATCCATAGTAGGTTTTGTTATCTTGCTTCGAAAACTATAGAAACATTTTCCAAAAATAAGTATTTTTTTAAATATGTTTCTATAGTTAGATATTTATATATATACCATAATATATTTCCTTTTTTAAAAAATCAATAGAATTATAATTTTCATGCACCGACCTCAAACCATGATTTATCTTATATTTAGAAATCAACCTATCATAAAAAATCTTGTTAAAATTTTTAAAAAGTAATTCAAATTTTATCTATAAAATACTAATTGTATTTCATTACAAATCAATAATACGCCTCATGTGTGCTCAGGTTTTTGGAAATGCATGGATTTGATCCCAAAAAATAAATATTTTTCGTATCCAAATTGGTTGTGATAAATATTTAGTGATTCCTATAAAAACAAATATAGTTTGATATATATATATATATTATGTTATAAAATTTCAATGTTTTATCTCGATATTAGAGAAAAAGAAAAGAATCTTTCATCTATTGTTTTCTTCAAAAAAGACATCATTTAGCGCATCTTTTTAAATATAAATTTCTTATAACTCCATGTAAATTTATTAGGTATTAATGATACAATTATTAATGAATCCAAATCACGATTTTTATTGTTTTTCTATTATATAGTAGTGATGAAAATGATTATAGAAAATATTAATAGTTAGTATCTTTAATTAAAACATTATATCATTTCTTAGAATGATCTGTTATGAAAATGTACCTTATGCATCTTTTAATAATTGAGGCTCCCAACCATTAAAACATGATAATATCATTTATATTCTTATGATAAATTGATTCTGTAATGAAAGATATTAATATTTATTCTTCTTATGCAATTTAGGACAAATATCCTCATTTTTATGTTGTGCCTCCTTGGAGTTTTAATGCTAATATGTACCGTAATTGTAGTGGAGAGGAGAAGTTACTCCCTATATTTACTTTTTTTCTATTATTTGATTCACTAGATTGTCTTCATTAGACCTTCCATTTAACCATTATCTTATCCCTCTATAATTCAATACCTCACATCATACATTTTTTCAATAATATTTACATGTTTTTCATTTAAATTTTTTTGGGGAAATACCTCATGTATTTTTATATGATTATATAGTCATGCTACAAATGTTCCAAAAACAGCACTAACCATTATAATATTTGGATCATCATATTGAATAGGAAACTCAACACTCGTCTCTTTAGCTACTTCATTCCCCACACTCATGTGATCTTTTGGGAGCTCTTGTTGTGTAATTTTTCTCCTAGGATATTATACATCATACCCTAGGTAAAAAGTCATTTCTTTTGTTTTTATGGATATAAATTAGATAAAATTTACCCTATATAATTATTATAATATAAGGTTCTAGGAAGTTTTTTAAATCACATCTAATGGAATGAGTAATGTAAAATTTGATTGCATCATGTAAGGTATGTGGATGTCATAAAGGAATAGCCTTAAATATAGAGGGGGGAAATTTGGTTGTTCATGTGATGATATTTATTCCAATTACTGTTAACTTTGATCCTTTCACATATATTGGTTTGAAAAACTAGAACAGATAATAATATCTCACAATGATTATTTTTAAACCTACAATCTCATTATCATCGTATATGAATCTTCTTGTTATTTTTTCTTCAAGGAATATATTTTAGGAGATACTCCAAAATCGACACTTGTAACGCATCCATATTTTTCTGGCCACATCAAAGCTACTAAAAGTCGTTTTTCATATGGTACGGTCACTAATTATTATTATGTATAAAACATATATAAACCAAGGAACATGAATGATATTTTTATACAATAATATTATAAATCATATTTAATTAATTTTATTTAATACTTCTACATTTTCCCATAATTATTTTTTTATTTTCATCAATTAGCTTAACCCCCTTATTTACATGGGCCTCCTTCCATATCACAAGAGATAGGATGGAAGTGGATTTGAATTTTGATTCAACAATATGAATATAAAAAATGGAACATATGTCGGTTCATATAATAAATTTTTTTTATTGTTTATTTAAATTACATTCCAATTTCTTCTCTATTGAATCATACCACATCTGTTCTTAGAGATAGTGGTACATTGGTTCTAATGAACATTTATTATTTTCATAACTACTTTTTTGTTTCATAAAATAACAATTTTGAATAATACTTGATGAAATAAATCATTTAAAATAATATATTATCAAATAAAATTAACCAGAAATTATTTCTTATCATGATGAAGGATGAGAGTATTTCATGTTTCCAACATAATAATGTGAGTATAAGTAACTAGTGGGTGAGGATTTACTTTCCCCTCATCATCCGTAATATGAAACATAGTAAGAAGAGTCTAAAAGCCTCTATGGTCATTTATAGAAGTCATTATAAAATATTTCATATTGGAATCAAAAAAAATAAAGGAACTCTATTGAGAATAATGAAAAGTTAATAAAAATTTCATTATAAGAGTGTTCACTAAAATAGATAAATTATATTGTAACATTACATTAATATCATCACAAATTGTTTTACATTATTAAAGCATGTACATGGATCCATTACTCTATATCAATCAGCACATCTATCCCCATTGTAACCCTAACCAAACAACTACGCATTTAGTTGTTGGGGACGTCAGGTTACCCGTGTTACTTGTATCCAACCTAAAATTTAATACCCTTAATTCTTACCATGATAATTTAATTCAAAACTATGATTCTGATTCTTTATTTTTGCATCATTATATATTTGATCACTATATAATTTTTTAGTTTCTACATCAACCACATTTTCCACCCCAAGATTTATAACAACATCATCTGTAGAAGACATTTTCTAATTGAGTAGATAAACATTTCATTTAGACATCGTTAGTATAGTTTAAAACATAAAATATTATGAGGAAAGGTCTAGTATTTTTTAAAAATATTAATGAACACATTAAACTCTTATTTTAATGATTGGTAGGATTTATATCCTCTATTGCGAATCCAAATTCACTATTTATGGTCCCATATAATGTACTATACAATATACATTACGAATTTAATGATCTAATTGTGATACACCAATGTAACTATGATCCTTGATTAAATTTTCATCTGACCCTGTGACTTTTTTACCCTATGATAAAATAATTAACTTACTTTTGTTTTTTAAATGTGAGATAGAAAATAATTTCACTCATTTTCTTCCATTTTGAAGGACTCATCCATTTTCTTTTCCATAGTGAAATTATCCTTCATGAAGCCCATTTACTCAACATTAACTAAACTCCTATTATCAACACATTTTCAATAGACAAATGGTAATTGAAATTACTTTTAATCGAAATCATTATCTTTTCAATAGTTTCAAAATATGAAATTTCACAAAAACTAGATTTTTATCCATATAACAATATATGTTCATCACTTCAGCCCTAATCATAACTCTAATTTTTTGCATTATACCATGGTTATCGTGTTCTTTTTTTATAAAATGTATAAAAAATGATTACAAAACCAATTGTAATATATAATTTTTCATTTTATCATATTGTTACACATTGAAGTCATTTTAAATAAAATTAATTTTTTCATATAACTCATTATAAATATGAGCTTTAAACTGTCATATAAAATTTCTATTATGTGAATTTGATAACCACTATTTATCCCTAAATTGAATCAAATATCTAGGAATTTATTTGTGTGCCACAACATATGGGTCAACATATTCACTATTATGTGAAATGTGAAGGTTCATTTTCTCCCTCTCTATGATGGTAATTACAAAGATAAATCTTCCAGAAATCCCTTCACTCATAAGGAATCCTCTATGATGAGACTTAGTTATACAAATACTATAAAAAACTAATATATAATTGGTATATAATTCAATTCCTTCTTCTATAATATATAATTGTGAAATTAAAACTTTTATCTATTTTTGATTCTTGACATACCATTTCAAAATCATTATATATTATTTAATGGGGTACACCCATATATAATGGATAGGAACACATAGCTGAACCTCTATAACAAATTTAACAATTATCTAAATCATTATATCAATGAATGTTGGTGGGGAGATCATATCTAATTCACATAATATGATTGCATCCTCTTTATTCCCGATTTCAGACATCTTCGGGTTTATAAATTTACTTCATATGGATTTGAAAAATACAATGTATGGTTACTCTATGTCATAAATTTTTTGGAATAATTTGAATTCAATGGATGGACATCAAATATTGAATCCGAACATGACATTCATGTGATTTTAGTCCCTCTAATTTCTAATTAGTCATTAACATAAAATTCATAATATTTGATGAATACCCATTTGAAAATTTAACACCATTAATGAAATTGAATATTTTCAATTTTTATATCTAGATAGAGAGTAGCTATTGGAGGAAGAAACTTCTTCCCATTAACCTTCCCTGGTGACATTTTTTTTATCCTCATTTTAATCATGTCTAATATAGACATAAATATATTTTTTTATCAGGAACATTTAGTAATATTCCTATAACACTATAAAATACAAATTTTTATACATACATGAGATCAATAAAATGCATGTGGTTAAAAATTTATAATACAATAATGAAAATAAATTTTATCACTTTTTATAACAATATTTCATAAGGTTTCTTGAAATTGTTTTATCAAAAAAATTGTTAATCTCTATTATTTTATTTAACTTTCGATCATCTATTATTGGAGACGGTTTTGTACATTAATTGGTATTCTAATTCAATGAAGTTATCTAGGATTTTTATTTATGTAACCGAGGTAAAAATATCTAATGACATAAAGAAACTGTCTTCATAAAATGTTTTAACCAAATTGAGTGTGTTTATTCTTCACAAATGGGACACCCCCAACATTCCTTAATGTTATAGCCTATCAAATCTCTATACAATAGAAAGTATTTTATCATCCCATCCAAGATACCCCTAAATTTAAATTCATTACTTATATAGGAATCGTACACAATAACACTTGTATCCCACATCAATTTCATCTCAATTATCAATATAGACAAATAGACATCAATATCATTATCGGGTTGTTTGGTTACAGATATAAGTGAAGGAATTATAATGTATTTTCTATTCCTGCATAACCATGGAAGAATGTTATGATTTTTCGACATGATTAGACATGTACTTGGAGTAAAACTCTCTACACAGAAAGGAATTACTCCATATATATATAATGGAAGATAGATGTTTCTAGGATTATTTGAAAATTTAGGATACTCGAAATCAACTTTATTCCACTAAGGAAAATCTTCTAGAGAAATAATATTCTACCCTTAATTATTTTCACTAAATTACATGATAATGGTATCAAGGATTCCTAACTTCTATATAGTATTCTAAACAACGGAATGTTAGGAATGTACCATAAAACATTTTAATGACCTGACTCATATTTCTTGTATCAATCTGTTCCAAACATACAAAATTTTATGAGTAATTCAGGGTTCTTCTAAAATAATATGAAATCATTTGTGAAAAAAATATCTTTAGAAATTATAAACAATGAATGTTGTGTTAATTTAGCATCATATGTTTGAAAAGGACAATCAGTTACTATAGGAATCATATCATTCAAGAAATCAAAGTAGTTATTTAAATTCATTGTTCATCTATCCACTTCTAGCATTCAAATTATATAACATCAATACAGCAGATAATTTTGTTTATTTAGTACAACCAGTATAAAATAATTTCTATCTATGACTATTTTAATTCTCAAAAAAACATTGTTCAATCACAAAGATCTTATTTATTTCCCATTTAAATATTTTCCATTTGATATTCATCACAATTTTCACCGGTATTCATATAAATTTACCCATAAACCACAATGTCATCCAAATAGGTGTGCACATTTAATTTTCCCCATGTTTGGTCAATTTTTTTTAACTATGGTCTATTTTATGATAACTCAAATGTTATTCCAACACATTCAAACACTTTTTTTATGAATAAAAATAATGTAAAAAATATATTTTAGAAGGGTCATATGCATGATCAGTTTCAAACTTGATATACTTTTTAGATCTGTATTCATTATATTATTTATACAACTATAATAAATCCATTTTTGATTCATATCCTCTTATTAGATTCAAAAAATATTTATTTTATGTAAAATTAAATAGAAATTAATTATTCCTAATCAAAGGAGAATGTTAAAGATAATTCTAGTAAGGGGAACCCAACATTTGATTATTTCAATTAATTTATGTATTCATTGTATTAAATGGATAATATAATTTAATAAAATAATCACTATCTTGGTGGTAGGTATTATCCTCCAAATAAAACAAAAATTATCACTGGTACCTATTATGGGTTAACGACAACCCAAAATAGTTCAAGAAACTTAGATGCATGTCTAAAATATATGGGGGAAGAGTTTCAATAAAGAAAATGAAATAATGAAAATTATAGAAAATAATATGATGTGTAAGATAGTTTTTTCCATAAATATAAATTTTTTCAAGTTGGGAGTTCATGAAGAATATGACAAAATTTAATTGTTTGTTTCTTAAAGCTGAAAAAAGCTGCAGTAGTAGTCTAATCCCAATAAGTGGATCCTTGTTTATTGTGACAATGTGAAGGCTCATCTGGATGGTATTATACACATTTATGATGATATAATCATCATAGTTGAAACTTTCAAATTAAGTATTTTAATTTCTACATGAAAAAGAATGGTCATTTGGTATGAGGTCTAAATTTTAGAAGTGCTTATCTTCCTTTGAAATTTAGGTAGTAATTATAGGACAGTTTTTATAACCTGTAGAGGTGGAAGTCCATCAAGTGGGAGGATATTATTATTTTTAATTTATTCACTTATTATATGGTGTTTCATGTAGTGTTTTATTGAAATTATATGTGAATCATTAATGGAATGGGAAATTTCAGGTGATCATCACCTGTGAATGGAAAAATGTCATGTATGATTATATCGATGATCCAGAAAAATCAATGATCAATTTAAATATTATTGGAAAATTTACCACTAAAAAATATTGGTAAACCTTTTTTGAATATTTAATTTAATTATGTCATCTTACCAATAATATGTAGCCACCGCAATTATAAAAGTTTCCTCTATCATTTATCCTCATTAACCATGTTATGATACACTTTACATCATGAATCATGGAATTTCAAATCATTATTTTAGGTATGATTATAAAATATATTGGTAATAATGTTAATAAAATGGATTTATTACTCAATTGAATCACATACAGACATATATCATTCTAATCAACACTAATAAATATATTGTACAAAAATCTTTATTTATTATTGGATGTAATACTTACTTTCAAAATTTCTGTTCTTATTTTCCATTTAAATGTGACCTAGATTTATAAATTTTATTAAAAATATCATGCCTTAGAATATACAAGGGCATATAATCACCATATTTTGAAAAAATGTTCAAGAATATTGGAATTTCATCAAACTGATGGATGAAACTATTATAGATCACATAAGTTATGTTTGATTCCATGTTAATCTCTATTTCTATATATTATTCTAGACCATGTATTTTAGTTATACTAGCAAATATATTTGTATTATAACCCACTAATGAACCTCTATTTCAAAAATATAAGAGTTATTAATCTTAAGTGCATTTGACATATCCTACAACATCCAAAACCTCAATTTAATTTCCTTAAAAACACCACAAATACATTCCATAAATGGACATTTGAAAAAAAAAAATCAATAGTCATGGACTCCCAAACCATTCCTAATGATACAATATCTATCAAAATAATAATAATATCGTTTACATGGATTCTATGCTAAAAGAATTTTATTTTATATTAAAAAACATGAATATTTTATTTTAGTTAAAATTAATGGAATGTGAATTGAAAATATATAATTCCTTAAAACATAAAAATGAAAAAAAAAAATACAAAATAAATTCATTGAATATTTATAATTCATGTGAATATAAGGGAAAGAGTGAACCAAAATAGATCAAGGAAAGAAGGATCTGGTGGAATGTGGGAAAAGGAATGATACACATTTCATTGAGAAGATTACAAGATGTTCACTATAAAAACTCAATTTACTTATCATTAGAATTCAATACATTAAATGATAGAAGTAGTGGTTTATGGTCAACAAATAGGACTTCCATAAAATCATTGTGGGAAATAATTATGAATGAGTGAAAATGAACCAAATGTTAAAGGATAGGGTGAACCAACATTGGATCGAGGAAAGCGAGATTGGGTGGGGAATAAGTTCGTTACATTGAGGGAAAATATGATCTCTTTTGTGTGAATTGTCCAAAACATTTGAAAAAATTAAAAAAAGGATGTTCAAGGGGGAGAAATAAAACATAAGTGGTCACATACCATAATTTTAATATATCATTATAATCTCAATAAAATAATGTTCGATAATATTTAAGTGAATCCAAATATATGGAAACTAGTTTATTTTCAATAAATCCTTTGAAAGTAAAGAAATAATGAATTTTTTAGGTTTGAAATCCTTTAAAACATTTTATTTCGAAAAGAAATCATCCCAAATAAGAATTTTATCCATAAATTTAATTTATAAACAATTCATTAATCCTTAAAATATCTAATTAGATAAAACTTTATGTATATATGAAAATAATAATAATTTTAATTAATGAAAATGAGACATTATTAAATAAAATTTACATTCACACACTCTAAAAGATCAATTTATCATTTATCTATAATAGTAACCAACATTAACACTTTTCTGTAAGAAATTGTATTTCATAATAACAATAATTAATTAAATAATTTAAGTATCCTTTATACTTAAAAGTAACTATTTTCGATATCACTATACATAGAAATCATATAATGTAGATATATACCTGATAACTATAAATAAATATAGAAATAGAAATTACTGATAATTATCTCTATCGTATCATTTAAAAAATGAATAAATTCAAATCACTCTTGTTAATGTACCAAATGATCCTTTGGAACATTTATTCTAAAAAACCATTTCAAATTCCATTTTTATTTAACACCTTATTTTAATTCAATTTAATTTCCAAAATAAAATTTAAAACCATTAGATATTTCATTTAATTAACATTAGTATGAACCATCATAAAATGAAAATGAATAGAGAAATCCATAATTTATAAATAAATAGATTGGAAAATATATCAAAATATATATTTTCTTTTATGTAACCAAAATCCATCATTAAATCACTTATCAACCATAAGAAAAAAACATTGTGCTTAATCACCACATAGACTAAACCAAATTCAGATATTCAAAATCACTAAAGGACACTCTTCATCCATTTAATCATATATATAAATATCATACCACCCTATTTAAATTGCATTAAATCATAGAACATGAAAACCTCCATTTTTAAATAAAAAAATATTTATAACCTTATATGTTTGTATGTTACACTAACTGTTACTCAAAAAATACACAAAAATCATAAATAAAGTATTGTTTAGAAATTAAATCATCCACGTTGTGGTATTAAAAGTGGTGAAACATGGAATTGACTACAAGGAACATTTAATGATGAAGAACGTCCCTAAAAATGATGATATTGTGGTCATAAATATAACATGAGTGGCCTATGTATCAAGACATTAAAATTATAGAACCTAAACCCCAATGGGGTTTGGAAAAGAGTGTTATGTAGTGAGAGTGGAGAAATATGAACATGGATGAATTATTAATTTATGGATAAGGAATAGATACCCTAATAATGAAACCACTAGCCCGCCGAGCAAAGATAATGTCACACTGTCACACACTGATGAAACCCAATAAGAAATCATTGAGAGAGTGGCAGAAAAAATAACATACCTATTGAGGCTTTAATGGTATGAGAGAAGGCTGAGGGGGAGTGGTGGAATCACCGTACATCCTTGTGATATTGAGTAAAGTGAAAAAAATATTTCAGTTAAGTTTCTATTAAAAAGACCATAGCGAGGTTTACAAGTGCTTCCAAAAAAGCACAGATAAAGAGAAGTTTTATTAGTGCTAAAATAATACGCATTGATAAAAGATCAGTTTTTACTGCTTTTTAGGGATGATAAAGAGATAACTTTGTGAGAGATAAATCTTTAGAACTAATAAAGATGGATTTTATCAGCGTTTTTTTAGTAATGTTATTGATTTATAATTATAATTATAAATAAATATATTTATAAATAATATAATATAATTAGAAAAGTATATATGTATAATTATATATATTCATATAATTATATATAATATATATATATATATATATGACTACAAACATATTAAATATATTAATTAATTACATATTTTTATTTTTATTTTATAATTTATTAAATATATAATTACTATTTATGATTATATAAATAAATTTATAAAATATATTTAATTATTTATAATTATAAATATATATTTATATAAATTTAGTTAATATACATTTATAAATATATTTATAAATAAATATATTTTTAATTGTAGTTATAATTAATTATACATAATAATAAACAGGGTTATATCAATATATATATTTATATAATCATATATATATATATAATAAATATATTAATATATTAATATTAACAATGTAAATGCATGCATTTTTTAAATATATTTATTATAATTTTGTAATTATAAATATATTTATATCACTATAAATATTAATATATTTATCAAGAACGAATGTGATCCTTGTGTCTACAAATGGTTTAGTGGCAGTGCTGACATTTTCTAAATAGTATATGTTGATGACATATTACTTATTATAAACGAGATACTAGTCTTACATTCTGTTAAGGCATGGTTGAATCAATTCTTCTCCATGAAATACATGCATGAGGGAGTGTGTATTCTTGGGATCAAGATACATTCGGATAGATCCAAGAGATTACTGGGGCTATGTCAAAGTACATACATTGATATGATAATGAAGATATTTAGTATGGAACAATCCAATAGGGGATTGTTTCCAGGGTCACATGGCATTCATCTTTCTAAGAAAATATGTCCTCGGACACATGAGGAAATAAAGATAATGGAAAGGACCCCATATGCATTAGTGATTGGGTTAGTCATGTATGCCATGCTATGTACTAGGCTAGATGTCGCCTATGCATTGAGTGTGGTAGGTAGATATCAAGCTAATACAGGTGACCGCCATTGGATGGAAGTCAAGACTATCCTAAAGTATATGTGGTGTACTAAGGATATGTACCAAGTTTATGGAGGAGATGGGGAACTAGTCATTTGAGGATATGAAGATTCTAGTTTCCAGTCTGATCAAGATGACATGATGTGGCAAATGGGAGACATCTTTACTTTGAATAGAGGTGCGGTGAGTTGGAAGAGCTCAAAGAAGAGTGCGGTTGTAGATTCTACCGCAGATTCTGAGTATATCGTAGATTATTAGGCATCTAAAGAAGAATTTTGGATGTGATGCTTCTTCCAAGAGATATATGTGACACCTAGTAGTAAAGATCACATCATGATGCACTGTGATAATACTACAGCGGTGGCTCTCACAAAAGAGCCAAGGTCACATCAGTGGACAAAGCACATACATAGGAAGTATCATCTCTTGAGGGGTTTTTCTCAGAGAGGTGAAGTATCAGTGAGTAGTATTTCCACAGAAGAAAACATGGTAAACCGATTGAATAAAGCCTTAACTTAGCAGAAACATGATCATCATGTGAGGTCTAGCGGAGTAAAAGTTGTATATAGTTGGATCTAGTCCAAGTGGGAGTTTGTAAGAATTGGTGACCTGTAACCGACTAGTTTTTACTTTGATTACATGGATATTTAATGTATTATTACATATTTTTTATTGTTCTACATGATTATGATGTAATAATGTCATATTGTATTTATTGCATTGATAAGGTCATGGTAGTTCACCGCTACGATGAGAACCTTAAAATGCTATAACAATATTCTTAAATATAGTTTTACGGTTGAATGACATGCTATAATGGGACACATAGAATGTTGAACTTCAAGTGAGAGTACTTATTAGCCGATGAGACTTCCTCTCATGCAGTTTTCACTTGGTAATCCCCAAGATAAGAGATTATGAGAATAGACCTGCTAGTATAAATTCTTCATATTTTTGTGTCATCAGATATTTCTATCTGCGAGCAGGTGTAATGATACCTAGACTTTAATATTATAATTAATACATGTCACGACATACACTCTTTGATTTCTTGATGAAAACAATCACACAGACAGTTGGAGAGAAGTAGGGTAAGTTGGGTGCATCATGAGTGGTATGTTATTAATGGATAAGTTGAGGAAGGATTTCGCCCTTCTATTTGTGGAAGCTAATATCTCGGACCTATGATTTAAATAGAAATATCGTGAGAAATTATGTGTCTATGTTGTAATGATGATTTTATTTTAGGTATTCAAATAATGACATATGAAGTATAAAAGTTCATGACACAGTCATGAAACCTGCTTGATGAGATATTCTGAAAAAGGGATTATATTACATAGTGAGCATTTATATATTGATGTTGTTGTTGTAACTTTACATTCGTTCCCTTGTATGCCTTGACCAATTACTAGACAATACTCTTGTACTTTAGGCAAACATGCCTAATGCCAATGAGAAAGAATCCTAGAGGGTCACACACTAAGTGTTTTTTGGTGGTATTGGTTAAATTCTATTTGAATTTAATTAATGAAATAAATATTATTCTCAAGACTATGGAATAATTTTATTCAAGTTAAAATGATCGCATAAATTAAATTAAATTATATTTATTTATTTTATTGAACATTTAATAAATATTTATTTATAGTTTGTAAATAAATTATTCATTTAAGAGAATAAATTATTTATTTATTTATTCTAGTGTTCAATAAATGTAATTGGAGGTCGTGCGGACCAAGTTTGGTCCGGTGTTAAAATAATTATTTGTAATGCCGGTAAATAATTATTTAACTAGTTGCCATAAATTAAAATAACACTGCTGTTATTTTGGGACGTGGAATTTTATTTATAATTCCATTTTTCCCAAGTTGGTGCACCATAAATAATGACATAGTATTATTACTAAATGCATGGGTATTATCTAAGTTCATGAATGTATTTAATTGTTTCCATGAAATTAAATATTTTAACTAAAATTCCATGTATATAAATAGGAAAGTATGCCTATTTTTCATACACCACACCACACGCCTGGTGATTTCAAAATTGTTGAGCCAAACAATTTCTCTCCTAAATCCTCTTCTCTCCCCTCTCACGAACGAGAGACGTTCTTCAAGGCCAAAGAACAGGTGATCAAGAATGACCGACACAAGACACTCAATTCGCCGCCCTAGCACCTGGAGAACAAGCGGTGTCGATCGGAGGCCATCAGAGCATGTGTGGATCACTGTTAGAGGGATTATAGTTTGGATCCTTACAAGTACAATGAGATAATCCAAAAGGGTCATTCCAGACGATCACCATCATCAACGAAGAAAATACCAAAGATACAGGTATTATTTTTCATTATGAAATTAATTAAATTAATTATAAACATGATATGAAAGATCCTCTCTATAGGTTTGAATCCTCCTTCTTCTTTATCTAAATCTTTGATTATATTTTATGGAGTATGGAATTCATCGTTGTATTGATCTCGAAATAATCACTGATCATAGAAAACATCGAAATTAGGTGTCTTCCCAACCACTCTTCTACTGTGTTTGAAACCTTCATATTCCATGTTCGCATGTCTCGTGTATATAATGGGGGTGAGCCAACCTAATCCATCCAAGCATCCCATCACAACATATATGTATAATAATAATTCACAACATGTCTCACCCAGAGTCTCCCTAATGACTAATCTAATGACTTAGAATAAATAGAATGCTAAGGGTTTCAACTAAAAACCATGATAATAAATCATGATGATTCTATAGTGAGTACATCCCATCCATTATTCCTATAAAATCCATGAGAAACATCCAATAGAGGATTTCAAAATAAACATTTTTTTCAATTTCACCAAGTTTCCAAACAGGGATTTAAACATTTAATAAAACTATCTTTTATCATATATGAAATCCATCCTTCAAAAGAGGTATAAACACGCCATTTAGAATTTACAAACCATTTACAAAAACTACATTAAATAATTCCATTACAGTTTGATAACAAACCATTTCATACAAAAGTGAGAGACATGCAATTTATCAGAAACACAAGCCAAAAAACCTTAAAAACCAACATTCATATGATTACAAAAACAAAAAACACAAGGGAAACCTATACAAGAAACTCCACACACAATTCTGTATCTTTATAATACATATATATATATATATAAACCATGTATATTATATCCTATATTGCCCCAAAAATCCAACCAGGCATTTAACCAAACACTTGGTGTGTGCTATTTACAAAGTCAATTTTTGTTATCACAAAACAAGACATAAAAGACTAATTTCACACCAAAAAATCCAATCCAAGGATTATATATTAATATTTATAAATCAAATAGGGTGTGAAAATAAAGAATCTTATGGATCTTATATTAAAAAAGGAATGTTCATGGGAAATCTTTCTTTAATGGATAGACAAGACAAAGTTTTCCAACTCAAGTAGCGACCCTCTCTCACACATGCACATTATATATATATATATCCTTATAATGATGAACGTGTTCCCCACACCATGATCAAACATGCACATGTAATATATATATTTATACAAATCTATACATAGGAATATGCATGTGTGCCTTCAAATCTGATCGCAAATCCCTACCATAAATCCCCGGGACTCAAAAATACAATCAATTTTTCTAAAATAATATGAATACAAACAAGGTAATCAAGTCATAATTCAAAAACCAACGAAACATTTAAGATAAATATTGTTAAATAATTACACTATTTTTGACATACCATATTCATTTGAATGTCTAACCATGTGTGAACTCCATGCACCTAAGGATGTTCCAACATCAATGGTACTTTCTAAAAGACCATGAAAACACCCAAAAATAACTTTTAAAATCAACATCACATAAAAATATTCCAAAATATTCTTCGCATCTCACACCTAATTTAATAAACCTATTGAAAAATTTACATAAACAATTAAATTACTCCAGTAAGGTTTCCACATAAATCACAAGGAATTCCTCATGAAGAATTCATCTGCAAACAAAATGCAGAATAACCCTTTTTAAAACCATTTAAAATCACAATTAAAGAACAAATGATTTTTTAAAAAACAAGCATGTTTAAACAAGAAAATCATTTGTTAGAAACATCGATAATTTGTGAAAAACAAATGAAAACCCAAATTTATTAATCACAACTAAATTTCATAGCTTAAACATATATAAAAAAATTTAACACATATTTTTAAAAAAATCAAGAAACATTGTAATGTAAATTAAAGGATTAGTCATGGGAAAAATACCAAATTAAAAATCAAAATCATGATATAAAATGTAACTAAGGTAAAAAATTACCGCAAGTGGCCAATTTCTTTTTGAAAAGAACAATATCCATTTTAATCAAACACTTCATGTAAACCACTATAAATCACATAAGTTTAAACCCTTAGAAAAACACTTCTAATAATTATTTTCAGCATAAAAACTCCACATAAACCTATGTAAATTCACATAATGTATGTGAATCTCAATTTAATATTAATTAAAAAATACACAAGCATCAATGGATTAAATATGAAAGGAAATCAATTGAATCACCTGCCTTTCCATTGTGTGAACACAAAAAAACTCTCAGAGGAGGTAGTGAACATCTTGAAGACCAATCCACATACCCAGGACAATGAGAAAAACACACCAACATACACCATTGAATATGGTTTTTCAAAGGTGAAGAAAATCCCACCAAAAATAATGAAAACACACCAAATAGAGGAGGCACAACTGATGAGAGGATGTGTGCCCGAAACAAGGGGGCCACATGCCATGGTGGCTAGCCATAACAAGGTCATGTTCCTTGGATATTGGTTAGCGGGAGGTGCCTCACGCTGGGAGGCTGGCTAAATGAATATGGTTTGTCTGGTAGTTGGCCGGAGGGAGATGTCGTGCACTATGAAGGGAGTCCATAGGGGGTGAACTGAAGGTCGAGGGAAGGATGGAAAAGGGATGGGATAATGGATAGGGGAAGAGTAAGGATGGAGGTCATGACACACAATGGGGCTACAATTTGGGTTCCAAAAAAATTAAGAATGTTATAATAAAAAAAATTATTATCATTATTATAATGACACTAATAATTATATTATTACTATTATTAATAACAACATTTATAATAATCAGCATCTTATTAATAACAATATTTATGATAATATCAATAAGCATTTTAATTATAATATTACCCAAAATAATAATGATAATAATAATAATCATCATATTAATTATATTCCATTCAATTTTAGTAATTAAAATATTAATAAAAATTTAATAATATTATTATTATAAATCCCAGTTTAAATAATAATACTAATAAAAATTTTCATAATAATAATAATATCATCTTTAATAACAATAATATTATAAATATGATTTAAATATTTAATATAATTTATTTCCATATAATTTTATTTACATTAAATAATTGGATATCGCACGGTCACTTGGGCCGACTGAACAGTTTCCGCTAACCGTGTAGTGCCTGTCCACCGGCTCGGAGACCACCAAAATTAAAAAACGTCAAAAAATTTAAATCTTCAGTCATATAGAAAATCTACAAGACTAACTGAATTCAAGAAATAATAAAATAATATAATTTTAAATATTCACTACTGGAAATGGGGTCTATCCCCACGCACCTATTCCCACGGTTCTTTAAACCGTGGGGATAGTATGTTTTTTTGCTGTTTATACCCACGGTTTTATTAAAACCGTGGGTATTAATTTTTTTTTCGAGCCCTTGTATCGGGCTCCTCCTCAATCTCTCCTCAATCTCTCCTCAAATCCGCGATGCATCGAGCTCTACCCTACCTCCCCAAGCCGCGACGCCGCTCCCCGACCACTGACTCCCGACCCTCCCCTCTCCTCTCCGACTCCCCTCCCCGGCCTCCGACTCCCCTCCCCGGCCTCCAACCCCGGGCTCCGACTCCCGGCTCCGCCTCCCGGATCCCGACTCGCGGCTCCCGACTCGCGGCTCCCGACTCGCAGCTCCCGATTCGCGGCTCCCGGCTCCCGACTCCCGGCTCCCGACTCCCGGCTCGGCCTCCCGGCTCACGACCTGGACCTCCCGACCTTCTCAGTAGTGATTTTTTTTATGCTGGAGTCCCAGATTTCCTGGTAATTTCTTAGTCTTGGTTGATTTCCCATAATTTCATCATATTAACTCTTGATAATCAATTAGTGTTGTAGTCAAAGGTAGCAGTTGATGCATTCATAGGTTAATGGAGTGGTTTGATTCTAATTTTTTTTAAGAAATTTCATTTTTTTTATGATGGAATACTAAAAGATGAATGATATAAATATCCTGATTATCAAACCTAGTGAGAATATTTCCCCAAATTAATTTATCATTGATAATCCTAAGATGCACTATTTTGGCCTTAAAATAGTATATATGAAGGTATGTACATACACATGTTGAGCAGTTCCGGGTGGTTGTTTATAAATCTATCAAGTTTCAGGTGTTGGCTTGGTTCCTCTTTGAGGAAGGGTACCCTTCCAATTCCTCAAATTTATTAATGCATTAATTAGTTTCTTACTACACTTTTTCTTTGTTTTTAGTTAATGCAGTGAATACATTAGATTAAATTCCTCTTAATCTTGAATTTAGTATGTTTCATGATTTAAGAGTTAAAGGTAATAAATGATTGTTTCATAAGAAATATCATGTTTATATATTAAAACCCCTCCAACGGAGGTGCGCTGTCTTCAAGTTAAAAAACAATTATTAGACTTTTAGGATTTATTGTCTTGTTGTACTGATATTTCTTTATGAATTGATGTTATGTTTGAATTATGTCATATATGACCCCTAATGGATTTAAAAAAACTAAGTTTTCCTTTTTAAATGATTAAATAACCAAGGAACCGTTTAAGTTCTTTGACCGGTTTTTATATTGGAATTACCCATGTAGAATTGTTTCCCATAATTTTCATTTTAGTATGTTGACATGTTTGAGCCACCATTCGGTGAGCCTTAAATTTAAATTTTTAAGGGTATGATTTTCTATATTAAATGGCTTGAATTATCTTTTGAATTTCAGAATGGAAATTACCCTGTATGCACAGCATTTAACCCGCCTAATGTAAGTGCTTCAATGTAATAATTAAATGTGAAATAGAAATTGTAAAGTATACGAAGTACATGAATTAGCCGTATTAGATGTAATTGAAAAATATGTTGCGTATTCATAGAACCCCTTACCATGTTAATGGAAGGTACCAGAGTGAACCTTGATTATTGAAAATGCCTTAAATGGATTAAATGAGTGGTTTCAAGCTACATGGCCTTGTCACACTAATGAAAGGCTAGGGTTGAACAAAATTGACTTATTGATTAATTATTACTTGATTAAAGGGTTTCATGCTACTTGGCCTTGTCACACTAATCAAAGGAAAGGCTTGAACCAAATGGAATATTATATGAATTCAATATCAAAGTAGGTGTGGCCTGACTCAAGCTCACCTTGGATACTTGAGAGAAAGCCTTGAGCACTCAAGGACCCTATTCTGAATTCAAGGATACAACTTTCTTAGGTTGAGACCTACATATAACCTGATCCTTGTCTAACTTTAGATGCCTGGTATGACACCATATAATCCCTCATGTATTACAACAAGATTCCTTAGATACACTCCTTGGTTCCAGAATTGACAAGTAGGTGCCATGGTTAAATCCTAGCCCAATCTTTTCTTAGACCCATTTTACCTTGGATGAACTTCTTAGACTAGATAGTCCTCTTATTGTGGAATTCGTTGGACTGTTATCCTTGGATTACACTCTTACCCCATGTGAGGCTATAGTTATTACTAAGTTGTTGACACTTGAGGTCTATGTTTCCTTGGTTATAACCTTGGAACTTCATTATTAAATATCATTACATGTTTTCTTGTCACATCTTAGAACCTCAATATCTTTCTCATATAAATTATATTTAAACTGGATAAAATTGATTAATGAAATGGTTACACATTCTGACACCAGTCAAAGGCTAAAGAAGGTATAACTGCTATGTGTCTCATAGGAACCTGTACGGGTGATGTTTATTTATCTCTCTATTATTATTCTATATACCAGTGAACTATATATTTTATACTGCACTATCTAGATTGGGCTGGACATCAGTGGTTCCATCCTATTACTCCTTGTTTTTTCATGAACTTTCTGCAGGGGGAGGTGGGGGGGTGGGCAGGGGGGGAGGGGGAGGGGGGCTGGGCAGTGGGAGGGCTGGGCAGGGGGGGAGGGGAGGGGGAGGGGGAGGGGGGAGGGGTAGTGGGGGGCTGGGCAGTGGGGGGATGGGCAGTGGGGGGGAGGGCTGGGCAGGGGGGGGAGGGGGAGGGGGGGGGAGGGGGTGGCTGGGCAGGGGGGGAGGGGGGGGTGCTGGGCAGTGGGGAGGGGAGGGGGGTGGCTGGGCAGGGGGGGAGGGGGGGGGGGGGCTGGGCAGGGGAGGAGGGGGGGGGAGGGGGGGAGGGCTGGGCTGGGGGAGGGGGGGGGGGGGCTGGGCAGTGGGAGGGCTGGGCAGGGGGGGAGGGGGGAGGGGCAGTGGGGGGCTGGCCAGTGGGCGGGCTGGGGAGGTGGAAAAATAGGTTTAAAGATGACGTACATAGATCAACCTGATGTTTGAAGTAGTTCTCTGTGGAATTTGAGTTCAAGATATTTCTTGAGATTTCAACAATGGTTTTTTGTAATAAATATCTCATTATAAGTCATTTAATAACCAATTAAAATAATTTTAATCAATGAATAAAGTCATTCATATTTCTAAGAGAAGGTATGATTTTTAGTAGTATTTTAAATTCAAATTCCAAATGCACTAATTGTTTTGAATATCACACTTTATCTGGTGATATTTCTGGATCTGTTTGACCACGATCAAATCACATTCTTATTTATTCTCAACTAGTTTAGTGTGCAAGGATGTATACATACATGTTTTGATCTACTGCTACTAATAACAAAATTTCTTTATGCAATTTCTTCTTTCATTTTTTCTACTTTTTTTCAGCATTTGTTTTAGTTCTATATGACATTTCATTGCTTATGAGTCTTATATATTCATTAATAATAATTCATGGTTTTATTTGTTGCATGTACAGATTGTAGCAAATTAAAGTATGATTAGCAATCAGTGGTTTTCCATTCGATCTTTATCAAGGTGAGCTGACAAATCTATGTGCCAATCTAACACGGCATTTGAGCTTATTCATGCATGACTCATCAATGTGAATTCTTCTTTGAGTTATGAGTCTAGCTGAAACGCACTTTAGATATTGGAATCATTGAACACACATGCATTCTGAATGTCCAATTTTTTTTTCCTGCTCGGTCATTGGTTTTAATCTAGCTTCTTTCATTTGGTTGGCATTTCCCATCACTTTTGTGCTGAATATGTTTTCCATCTATTGTTTGAACAGTTGAAACTGTTTGAATGGTTCTGTATGTAGTATGTGGGTGTGTCTCGATACGTTCTGTTTGACCAAGTCTATCCTATCCCCTTATCTTCTACATGTACTTCTCACCTCCAGGATATTCTTCTACATGTACTTCTCACCTCCAGGATAATCTTCATCAAAGATATTTACTATAGTGTGGTTGTGCTCCAGGGTGATGGAATTTGTCATCAGGATGTCTGTGATTGCGGCTTTGATACTGCACTTACCCAGGTGAACTCTACTACTTAAGGATAATTTTATATGTATCATTTCAATGCTCTTATTTCAATTAAATATATTTACTATAGATTGGTTGTGATCCAGGGTGATGGAATTTGTCGTCAGGATGTCTGTGATTGTGATAATGAGGATGAACTACACACCTGAATGAAGGGAAATGTAAATAGGAAAATAGAAAAAGCAGACTAAAATGTGATGCCGCACACCAATGGTAAACATACATGTTTACTATTTAATTTGTTTTCAGTACTATTTTTCAAATTCCTATTTGATGTGAAATAATTATTACATTATCTACAGTACTGAAACGTTATTTGAAATTTATGTTGCTCCATTGAAAGCAATTAGTCATTTCATTATCCTGTTTTCATTGTGTTCAATTTTCAATGCCTGAATTATTATACTGCACAAATACGACATGTTTGTTGCCTCCTATCATTACAGTTTTCTGTTTTCATACTGTACATACACACCATCATGGAATGTATTATATAAATGCAAGATTATTCATTTTTATTTGAACTCCATGTTTCAATGGTATTGGTTTGTAATCATGTCATTTGATGAAATATGTCATTCTATCTTCCGATTATTCATTTTGTTTCGTATGCATTTTTAAATATTTGTAATTGTCAATCATTTATTTGATTCTGATTTCTTTATCAAACACCGTTTTTGAATTGTGCATTATACAGAATTTTGTGCATTATACAGAATTGGTCATTTTTAATCAGTTCTATTACATAGCCAAACTTCTCCTCTTCGTTATCTACTCCACTACTACTCTCCTCAACCGTTGATCTTCTTCGACCAATCATGGAGACCAGGAACCAAACATGATTCGACGGTGCCAAGCAGCACCTTGGACGCGTCGAGATAGCTCTCGCAGATTTGACTTCGCAAGTTCACGGCCTCTTGCAGAGCCAACAACGGCTGGGGCGGGAGTGGGTCTGTGAACTGCAATAGAAACCAGATTTCCAGAAAATTCTTACACTTTGTATTTCGCCTGGAGAAGATGAAATAGAAGAAATAAGTGAAGCCCCCCTATTGTAGAGCCAACGGCTGGGAAGGGAGTGGGGCTGTGAACAGCAACAGAAACCATAATTCCAAAAAATCCATACACTCTGTGTCGCCTGGACAAGATGCTGCCCCCTTTCACCCGCATTCCAGCCTCCTCCCGCTCCCTTCGCTCCTGGTCGGAAGATGCTGCCCCGCGGATGTCGTTGGATCGGGCCAACATGCTGCAGTCACGCCGCGGTCACGCCGCGGTCACGCCGCGGTCACGCCGTGGTCACGCCGCAGTCACGCCGCGGTCACGCCGTGATGTGGCCCTGCTCCAGCCACATCCAGCAGGGGGGAGGGGTGTCCAGCTGGGGGGAGGGGTGTCCGCGGTCACGCCGCAGTCACGCCGAAATATATCTATACGTTTGTAATCAATCTAAACAAAGAATAAGAATGGTGTACCTTACACCATTCGATCCAGTCTTTCGAAGCTTTTCACAAGTGTTTGATTGTGATCACTTAGAAGTCGCTGAAAGACTCCTTCAGAGGTATCCACAAATCATGGGAATCACCCGACACTTAGTAGGACCCCCCTTTCACCCGCATTCCAGCCTCCTCCCGCTCCCTTCGCTCCTGCTCGGAAGATGCTGCCCCGCGGATGTCGCTGGATCGGGCCAACACGCTGCGGTCACGCTGCGGTCACGCCGCGATCACGCCGCGGTCACGCCGCGGTCACGCCGCGGTCACACCGCGGTCACGCCGTGATGTGGCCCTGCTCCAGCCACATCCAGCAGGGGGGAGGGGTGTCCAGCGGGGGGGAGGGGTGTCCGCGGTCACGCCGCAGTCACGCCGAAATATATCTATACGTTTGTAATCAATCTAAACAAATAATAAGAATGGTGTACCTTACACCATTCGATCCAGTCTTTCGAAGCTTTTCACAAGTGTTTGATTGTGATCACTTAGAAGTCGCTGAAAGACTCCTTCAGAGGTATCCACAAATCATGGAAATCACCCGACACTTAGTGGGACCCCCCTTTCACCCGCATTCCAGCCTCCTCCCGCTCCCTTCGCTCCTGGTCGGAAGATGCTGCCCCGTGGATGTCGCTGGATCGGGCCAACACGCTGCGGTCACGCTGCGGTCACGCCGCGGTCACGCCGCGGTCACGCCGCGGTCACGCCGCGGTCACGCCGTGATGTGGCCCTGCTCCAGCCACATCCAGCAGGGGGGAGGGGTGTCCAGCGGGGGGGAGGGGTGTCCGCAGTCACGCCGCAGTCACGCCGAAATATATCTATACGTTTGTAATCAATCTAAACAAAGAATAAGAATGGTGTACCTTACACCATTCGATCCAGTCTTTCGAAGCTTTTCACAAGTGTTTGATTGTGATCACTTAGAAGTCGCTGAAAGACTCCTTCAGAGGTATCCACAAATCATGGGAATCACCCGACACTTAGTAGGACCCCCCTTTCACCCGCATTCCAGCCTCCTCCCACTCCCTTCGCTCCTGGTCGGAAGATGCTGCCCCGCGGATGTCGCTGGATCGGGCCAACACGCTGCGGTCACGCTGCGGTCACGCCGCGGTCACGCCGCGGTCACGCCGCGGTCACGCCGCGGTCACGCCGCGGTCACGCCGCGGTCACGCCGCGGTCACGCCGCGGTCACGCCGCGGTCACGCCGTGGTCACGCCGCGGTCACTCCGTGATGTGGCCCTGCTCCAGCCACATCCAGCAGGGGGGAGGGGTGTCCAGCGGGGGGGAGGGGTGTCCGCGGTCACGCCGCTGTCACGCCGAAATATATCTATACGTTTGTAATCAATATAAACAAAGAATAAGAATGGTGTACCTTACACCATTCGATCCAGTCTTTCGAAGCTTTTCACAAGTGTTTGATTGTGATCACTTAGAAGTCGCTGAAAGACTCCTTCAGAGGTATCCACAAATCATGGGAATCACCCGACACTTAGTAGGACCTCTCTCAATACCAGTCCTTCCTGCTTGTCGAAGTTTTCACAAGCGTTTGATCGAGATCTCCGAGAAGTCACCGAAAGACTCCTTCTGAGGTATCCAAGGTTCATGGGAATCACCCGATGCTTAGGTAGGGTCTCTCTCAACACCACAGTCTGTTAGAACCTTGTTTAAAGGTGGGAGAGAAACAAGAGCTAGAGAGAATCAGCTTTGAGGAGTTCTAACGATCACATGATCTCATCCATCAAGTGCAACCACTTGCATAGGAATTGAACCAATTCATATAGGCCTTCGAGAACCTCAAAATGTTCAGCCTATTCATGGTACGTTACACAAATGTCCCAAATGTTTCAGCTCATTTGAAGCGTACGGCTCAATCCCATTAGTAATCGTTTAACATTTAAATTAAACGATTATGTGAGATGTTCAAACTCCCCAAATCCATCGAAATAGAAAGAAGCTTCGAGCCGAAAGGCTCTAAAGCCATTTTATTAAAAACAAAAGATGACATAAGAGAGGAGATGGGGCTAGACATTGATAAAACTGCCTTCATAATAAAGCATTTCGTTTTCATAACCCCCCTCCCCGACATCATCATCCCATTCCAAGTTGTAGGTAGATGAGCTATGAGACCTAGTCACCATCGTTGTTCTCCATTGAGAGCAGTCTTTCTTCTTCCTTGATTTCCTTGAATAGACAATTTGAAATCCCTCTTTATCAACTGAAGGAAACTTTCCCTTGCTTAAAATATCCTTACATGGATCACTTCTATGGGCATAATCATCATTTTCTATTCCGGCCCAACTTCCCCCTATATTATTAAGCTCCATTTGCCGATTGATCTCTTCCTGGATCTGAGAAGGTTGAACCATTGGTTCATGCTGCTGAGACCCATACTGAGGCTGCCCCAGTGAAGCACCTAGCTGCTGATACCATTGCTGCATGCAACTTCCAGCTCTAAACCAGATCTGTTTTCAGCTCTAAAATATATGCTTTGTGAGCACACTTACCCCATGGATTGTTTCTCCCCTTCTTTAGGTTTGTTCTCTTCTTCACAACCCAAAACACAACCTGTTTTTCCTTGGACAGCTTTACCACCAAGGATTTTTCTTTTCACTATAGGTTGATTTTTCTTTCTCCAAATCACCTTGCTGCTTGGACTGTCCCTGCAAGCATTTTCAGTACATACCTTGCCTTGGGGCACCCCTTTCACATGAATCCTTCTAGTTTTAGGATCATGTGAGTTCTTCTCATGCTTCCAAGCCCTTTTTTGTGTCTTTCCAGGGGGGGGCTGGCAGGGGGCAGGGGGGGCTGGGGGTGGGGGCTGGAAGGGGCAGGGGGGGCTGGCAGGGGGAAGGGGGGGGGGGGTGGCAGGGGGCAGGGGGGCTGGCAGGGGGAAGGGGGGGGGGGATGGCAGGGGGGCAAGCAGGGGGCAGGGGGGGCTGGCAGGGGCAGGGGGAGGCTGGCAGGGGGAAGGGGGGGGGGGGGCTGGCAGGGGGGGCAAGCAGGGGGAAGGGGGGGCTGGCAGGGGGACAAGCAGGGGGGGATGGCAGGGGGGCAAGCAGGGGGCAGGGGGGGCTGGCAGGGGGAAGGGGGGGCAGGGGGGGGGGGCTGGCAGGGGCAGGGGGAGGCTGGCAGGGGGAAGGGGGGGGGGCTGGCAGGGGGGCAAGCAGGGGGCAGGGGGGGCTGGCAGGGGGACAAGCAGGGGGAAGGGGGGGGGGGGCTGGCAGGGGGCAAGCAGGGGGCAGGGGGGGCTGGCAGGGGCAGGGGGAGGCTGGCAGGGGGAAGGGGGTGCATACCCAGATGTGGTGGTTCCTACTCTAAAGACCACACCCACTACTGGACTGGGGTTGACCTGCAAGAATTGTTCAGATTTTGACAAGTTAGCTACAACACATGTTTGGGGTTATAAACCCAAAAATTCTTATCCCTTTCATTTAATTTTATTTCCTTTAGTTAATTTTCTACTTAATAACAATTTTTTCCTCTTTTATGGGCCAGAAAAAATCTGGACATCACCTCAAACTTCTGTTAAAGATCGATTTATAGTATTGTTAGAAGTTGAAACAAACATCCAGGTTCTTATTACACTTGAAATTTATAATAACTGCTTCCATAACATTTTGTCTGAATTTTTAATTGAAGTACTGTATTTTAACTATTTTTTTAAATGGTTTTATTCTGGATAAGGTTCCCAATAATATTGGACATGGGTCATGGTGTCTGCATGGTTTGCAGTGGGCGGTCGCAAGCATCGGCCACCAACTGGACTCAATGTCTGACACTTTTGTCGCTGACAAATGCCGCAACTACGAACAAACTTCAATACAATCTGTGTCATCCTCAGCCAAAACAGTCCCCCTTCCAACTGCTTATAGGTCTTTAAGAACCCATTATGTCCTCCTGCGGGTGTGGCATGATAATAATGAAGTAGGTTTGGAATCAACTGGGAGTCCTTGGACACAACTAGTCGTCCCTTAAAGTAAAGCATCCCATGGTGAAGAGAATAATCGTTCCTTGTATCATGGTAATTATCCAAAGCTACTACAACAGGCTGCAAGTATTTATCATCAAGAACTTCCTGCTGCACAAGTGGAATTTCAACCCAATAGGGATCCAAAATATGGTGTAATTTCTCGAGTATCCTCTATATAACTCTGCTCATCTCCCGATTTGAATATGTCCCTATAACCACGTCTGCTATACCGGAATCACACAAAAGGTCTTGTGTCAACAGTTTCTTGTCGTCTACAAGGCTGAAGGGCACCTTCTGCTGCGACATCATACCCTGCAATGTTATTTGTCACCCCTAATAACCAAAACTCATTGTTAACTTCTTCATGTGAAAAGTAACAAATCCAAGTGTTTCCAGCCACTTTCATCCCCATAATAGGGTCTAGCCCAGACGTGTCAAACATGTTCGCGTCCACATCAAATTTTAAGTCTCCCAACTGTACTGAGAGTGTCTTACACAGGCCACTAGAAAAAACTCGATGAACATCTCCCAAGAGAACCCCAAAGGACTTAGTCTGAGTAATAGGCAAATCTAGAAACTTTAAAAGGGCTTTTGACATGAAATTGTGGCTAGCCCCACTGTTTATAATCACCAAAATTGGAACTCCTGCAGAGTTTCCCTCTAACATCATGGACCTGGTTCCTTGAGTACCATGGCCCTTTAAAGTGCCAAGAAACAATGCCTGATAAGCCATTTCCATCATCCCTTCTTCCCTGTCACATTCTCTTCCTCCCTCTTCAGTTTCTGTCAGTTCTATTTCTTGGGGCTTCACACAGTCCCAAACCATTATGTGCATGCCATTCTAGGAACACCTCGGTGCTGGTCCAAACTTTGATCTACAAGAATAACAAAGTCTCTTTGCTCGTCGTTCCTCGTACTCAAATCTGGAAAGATTCCGAACTCACCTCTGCCTAGGGGCAATCTTCCTTTTCTCAGTAGTCTAATCGAATCTAATCCTTTATGGAACAGCTGAAGTGGAGAGGGAGGGGGAGGGCTGGCAGTGGGGGGGGGGGGGGGGGAGGGCTGGGTTACATGAGAGGTCTCTACATCCAATTCAAGAAAACGTCAAGAAAACAGTTACTAGTGGGAACCGTGATAAGCATTGCTTCAGCAACATCCGCCCGCCCTTGTATCTGTTCAACACAAGCGTCCGCTGCCTCCAATTCATAGACAGTTGAGCCCACATGCTGTGCAGTTTGCACTTTCATCTGAAAATCCCCATGTACTGTGTTTACAGGGCTGATGTCTACAGCCCGGACCATAGGATGCTGAGGTTTCTCATCATCCATGTATAATCTTATATTCTGTTTTTAGGTGCAGAATGTTAAGGTGCAGAATTGTACAACCATGCCTGCTTTGATGCAGGGGATCTGCCAATACCTACAGTTCAAATGAACTGTAGGAAATATTTGGCGTTGGAAACATGTATACCCATGGTTTTATAACCATGGGAATACGTCTATACCCACGGTTCAAATGAACCGTGGGAAATTTCTGGAGCTGCAAATAGTATACCCACGGTTATAAAACTGTGGGTATACATCTATATCCGGAGATGCAAAAAAGTATACATGCGGTTATAAAACCGTGGGTATACATCTATACCCACGGTTCAATGAACCGTGAGTAATATAAAATTTTCCGGGTCTATACCCACGGTTCTCTGAAAACCGTGGGTATAGGCCTATTGCGACGGCACTCCAGCCCGCGGTTACTGAAACCGTGGGTATACCCTATACCCACGGTTTCAAGGGCTATACCCACGGTTTAAAACCGTGGGTATAGGTGCGATTTCCAGTAGTGATTAGGGTGTAACAATTCTCCCCTCCAAAAAAACATTCTGACCCTAGAATGTCACCAAGCCGAAAGCTAGTCAAAAATTTAATCCAAGCATGAAAAAAAAACTAGAAGAAACAAGGAATTATTGGGAGACTATTTATTCCTCAAGGCACACCAAACCAATCTAGTTGAAACCACAACCCCAAAAATGGGAGAAAATGAGAGGGTTCTCCCTACTAAAAGCATTCAATTAGAAAGGAAACTAAAACTCAAGCAAACCACCATAGAGGGAGGGGGAATGCAAGAACATACAACCGATCCAAACAAAATTCTACAGCACGAGCAATACAAAACCTCCACTGAAATAAAGAACTCTCAACCCAAGTCAAAAACCCCCAACACTAGGGAGAATAGTAAGAGAATAACATAATCCAAACAACGATCCCGAGTATAACTAAATTGAGATCAACCTATTCAAGGGAAAAACACACATTAGAAAAAAAAATGCATGATTCAAAAGACCATATTTAGACCAACAGGACTATTTGGATTAATATAGAATAAGTTCATCATAATATCCAAAGGCAAAGATGGATTTACAAGTGAGAAAAAAACCTCAATAGTATAAAAAAAGAAAAAAAGTCTTTAAATGATCCAATCCCTACATGGAACACAAAACCTAGACTGAGGCCTCACACCCCTGACAACTCTTGACTCTGTGTGAGCTTTACACCGAGACCAATTATAGGGGCTGTGATAGCATAAGCATCACCAACCTCATAGTCAGGTATAATCATTTGTTGGTCATAATGTCTTCTTCAGGCGACATTTCCTAGAAAACCTCTTCAGAAGACCAAGACAACTGCAACAATGGAACACCTTCAGAGGGATGCAACAAGACGGCTTTTAGTGCCTAAACCAACCATACTGGTGGCACACAACCAATTGGTCTAAAGGACTAGAAGCCAGAACAAATGAAGTTGACTCCTTTAGACCATGTTACTATAGCATATTCTTCTGGCTATATGGGGAATCATAATGCGAAACTGGAAACATCAAATGACTAACCTTCTTTGCTAAAGAAATCAATACAGCTAGAAATGCTTAATCTAATAGATTTCAAAAATGATGGTCCTTAGAAGGGAGGACCCACTCTATTGTCTCTGGATTATTACCCCTAATGAAGAAATAAGTATTCTGGAAATCATGTGATGCTATCTTCAGAGAAAAGGTAACCAATTTCTTAAAGTTCACAACAAATACCTTCACCGACTGCTTTCTTTATTGAATACCTTTTAGTTCTTCCTATTTCATCATCTTTGTCTCATAAGTTATAAACCATCCTATGAATGCAGACTTCTAAAAATACCATGTCATCCCAACATGCATTGACGGTGGGGAAAACAAATCCCATCTATCCAAATTTGGACCTTCGAATAGACCCAAAAAATGGCATACAACCTAACAGCTTTGGGATTCCCCAATATCCTGAAGATATGCTCGACCTCTTCAAGAAACTCCAATCCCTCTAACAAACCTCAATCAACACCAAGGATGGTAAATATTGGAGAAGAACCAAAAACCTGGCATGACTCTATAGAAATCTTGGAAATCTTTCTAGGGGGCATTTTCTAAACAACACAAGAAACATTACATCAAATACAACATCAATCCAAAACATAATCCAAAAGAATATCTAAAGAAATGATAACATGTTGAGAAGCCAAGCACATATAAACATAATCAAAAATTCCCTTTTCAAAAAAACCTTTTTATTTTAAATTTAAAAATCTCCTTACCTCAAGGACACATTTTAAATACCAAAACCCACTTTTTAGAACAAAATCATTTTAGAAAAATGATTTCCCATTTTCAAAATCACTTTAGAAAAAAAGGTCAAGCCTTTAATCTCAAATACAAACACAAGTAATTCCATGAACCATTGCACATGTGTTCATTCTCATTCATCCATTCCACTCATGTCATCCACGAATAGGTCCCCCCATGTACTTTTCATACAAACCATCGCATGTGAAAACATACATAAGAAGTACACAAGGTTACACACAAACAACTTATTAACCAATTTAAAAAAACATCAGATTATTAGACCAAGCACTTTTAATTTTAAAACCCATTTTACAAATTTAAAGTCACCTATAAAAGAAAAATCTATTTTAAAAACCATTTTCGTTTTCAAAATCATACGTGCATCCAACAAAACCATGATAAATAAACACTTAAACCAAACTACTGGAGAGAGGGACTAGTGTATATGCCCAACTCAGTGACATGGAAATGATCCATGACATAGGTTGACCATGACACAAGTAAGAACATGAACCAAGAACATGGTTACCACATGGGTCAATACTCTATGTGAAATAACAAAATGACACTGGCTCATCTCAATTTTCATCCCTCAGTCAAAAACAAAAGAAAAAGACTCAATTTTTAGACTACCCTTGGTAACATGAGGATCAGTATGAGTAAGGGTTTCTGAAACCCTTCCCACACCTACCTCCCAAGTTCGTATATTCCTATTCTCTATTTACCAGACACCCTAAATAACAGGGGTCTCCTCTAATACCATTTTGTCATGATCGAACATAGGTTAACCCTGAACTATTCACCTAAGATAGTACATGGAATGGATCGAAGGGAAATCCTCAACCCCATGGGCTAGAAACTAGTGATAGTAATAAAGATTAAACTATAGGGAATGATTATTCCAATCAACAATAGATAATAAAATAATTAAAAACTAAAAAATGAGTATAAGAACTAGAAGTGGCGAGGAAATAAAATTGTATATACCTCCTCCATGTGACCCTATGGGTCACCATTGATGGTAAACCAATGTCGCAGTATGACGACTGAATCCAAGTAATAAGTAGTACCTAAAGATAAAAATAAAGATAAACTATAAGAATGAGTATTAAAACAATGTAGGGAATCCTGATAAACAATCCCCAATGCACTTCCTTTAAAACAAATAATCATCAATTTTCATGTTTGAACTACAATATATCAAAGTATGATTTTCTAATCATTTTACTCAAAAACATAATACAACTACTTTACCTTATTGTTTTACATATCCACAATCATTTCATTAGTGTTATATTAACATTTTTGAAAGGGAAGAGATTTATTCGGTTCTTATAGAAATAAATATTATATAACACTTTGACTTTAAACCATTTTCACAAGATTTTAGAAACCAACACATCACATACAAGTAAACACTACACAAGCAAGAACCACAATATTAATATAACATGGGAAATTGAAAATTTACACAAGAGTATCACATTAATTACTGCAGGAAACTAATAGTCGATAGACTTATGTGCACCCATGAGATCAAGAATAATACAGAAAGGAATAATACATTTGACCCCATCCCGATGGCATTCCACACACAATGAAATAAAAAAAAAACATCCTAAACTCTAGTACAAATTAACTTAGTATAGATCGAGCGTCTTAATCACATATAAATAAACCCAGATATATCCGCCTACTATGGGACACTGGTCAGTATGTCAAGTACAAGTACATCAATAATTCTCCAAAACCTCTCTCAAAATTTTTGGTTCCCATGTCTCATGTATATAACAAGGGTCATTAAATTGATGATATCCTATAATCCAATCACAACATATATATATATTAATAATAATTCATGATTTCTCTCACAATAAGTCTCCCTAAGGACTAATATCATGCCATATAATAAATAGATCACAAAGTCTTCCAACTTAGAAACACTGTTAATAGATCATGAGGATTCCACAATGAGGATATAACATCCATTATTCATAGGAAAGTCATGAGAATAATCTATCATAGGTTTTCAAAATAATCATTCTTATCAATTTTGGAATGTTTCCAAAGAGGCTTTAAGCATGTTATAAAAATAACATTTATCGTATATGAAATTTGTCCCTTAAAGAGGTGTAAACACAAAATTTAAAATTTTCAAACCATTGACAAAACGCCCAAAAAATATTTCCACTACCCCTAGAAAAAAAACCATTTCGTACAAAATCACCAAATGGTCCATTATTTGATGATATATTCCAAAAACACCTAGAAAACCCAACATATATATCTTTATAAAAACCAAAAACACATGTGAAACTCATAAAGGTATACCCAAAAACCATTTCATATCTTTTGAATACATATATAAATATAAACCAAGCATTGTAAATCCTAAATTACCCAAAAATACAAATGTATATTTAACCATGTACTTGTTGTGCGCTATTTACCAAGACAATTCTAGTTATCACAAAACAAGGCTTAAAACACTAATTTCACACAAAAAAACTATAATGGAAGGATCGTATATTCATATTTATATATCAAATATGGTGTGAAAAGGATGAAACTAATGTATCTTAAATTAAAAATGAATGTTCATGGGAAATCCTACCGTAATGGATAGCCAAGACAAAGCTCTGTAACTCAAGCAACGGCCCACTCGCATGCACACACTTCTATACATACACAGATATATATATATATATACATACATACATATATATATATATATCCTTAAAAAGATTCATGTGTTCCCTGCACCATTAGGGAACACACACATAGAAGATATATATTTATACATATCTATACATAAGAATATGGATGCTCTCCATCAGAACTAATCGCAACTCCCTACTATAAATTCCAAAAACTACAAAACACCATGAATCTGTAAAATAAAATAAATCCAAACAAAGGAATCAAGATATGTTTCAAAAACCAAAGAATAATTTAATAGAAACAATGTTAAATGAAAAAACAATTGATGTACTATCTTCATTTCAAGGTCCATCCATAGGTGAAATCTATGCACCCCTAGATCTGCCAACATCCAATGGTACATTCTAATGGTGCATTCCAATTTTAAATTCCAATGGTTCATTCCAATTCCAATTTACAAAAGTCCCTAAAAACACCCAAAACTCCCTTTAATAATAATAATGTACATCAAAAATCATCCAAAATATACTTTACATCTCACGCCCAATTTAAGAATACTCTTGCACAATTTATAAAAACTATTAAATGGCTCAACCAGGTTTTTCACATAAATCACACCCAATGCCTAGTGAAAATCCCATATTAAAACCAAATTAATGACACAACTTGTAAAATACTTTCAAAATTTTAATTAAAAAACCAATCAATTTTCTCAAAACAAACATATATCAAACAGAAAATTACATGTTGTAAACTTAAATAATTTTTGAAAAACAAATGTAGAACCCTTTTTAGTAATCACAACTAGGTTAAATAAATTATAAATATATATGATATAAATATAAAAAATATTCTTAAAACATTCAAGTAATTACGGAATTTAACATAAAGGATTGGGAATAGGGATATTACCCAATTAAAAATCAAAATCATGATATAATATGTATCTAGGGTCAAAATTTATCGCAATTTCATAATTTCATTTTAAAAATAACAATAGTGTTTTTAATAAAAACGTCATGTATCCCACTATAAAGAATATAGGTATAAACCCTTTGAAACCCACTTCCATCGATTTCTATCAACATAAAAACTCTAAAAAAATCCATGTAAATTCATATAATATATGTGAATAACATTTTTTTATTAATTAAAAATAAGAAAACATAAATGGAGTAAATAAGAATGAAATACAACGGAATCACCTACCTTGATAGTGTGTGAATGAAATCGGACTGTCAGAGGAGGGAGTGAACACCACGAAGAACAATCTACACATACTAGACAATGTCAAAAATAAAAATGCATATCCCAATGATTAGAGTCTATCCAAGGTGAAGAAAACCCACAAAAATATGAAAAAAACACATCTAAGAGTGGAGAAGCAACCCGCGATAGGAGGGGCAGTCGGAACAGGGTGGTCACCCGCAGGGATGCTGGCTGTAAGAGGAGGGTGCACTAGGAGGTCGACTAGAAGGAGGTGTCGTGCATCTAGACGGGAGACCATAGGGGGTTGTTCTGCTGATTGACCGAAAGAGGGAGGAGGTCTGGTGTGATGGAGAGGTGAAGAGGAAGTGGGAGGTCGCGCCACAAAAAGGGGGGTCGAATTAGGGTTCAAAAAAAGAAAAAAAATAATTATTATAATAATATAATTAGTATTATAATTATTACCAATGATAATAATAATAATCTTATTAATAATAATATTTATGATAATAACAATACCCATTTTAATAATAATAATAATGGAAATAATAATGATAATAATAACAATAATCATATTAATAGTTTTAGTTTCACTTTTAAAAACAACAATATTGATAATAATTTAATTATAATAATTTAATAATAGTAATTTAATAGTAGTTTTAATAATAATATTAATAAAAAATTTAATAATAATAATATTATCATCTAAAATGTTAATATTTTTATTATTATGGGTCACAAATTTACTATATTTTATTTCCATAATGTTTTATTTACTTTAAATAATGGGAAACTACATGGTCACCTGTTTCAGCCACATGGTTACCGCTAACAGTGTGGTGCATGTGCATCATCCAGAAACCCACCAAAATTATCAAACTTCAAAAATTTTAATCCAGCACTCCACCCCAAACTCTATGAGACAAATCGATGCCAAGAAATAATAAAATAAGAGAAATTAAATTTTATGGTTTGACAATTATGAATATTTATGTTTACGAAATTAATTTTATCAGGAACAAAATGTTCTGGAAAAGATATTGATCCCAACATGTGGAAAACAATTCTATTTCAAAGATTGGTGAGATGTATTTTTTTTATAATTATAATTCATCAAGATATAAGATTATATATCTCCCTCAATAGAATAATATGATCTTATATGGTTGAAGAAGTTCATGATGGAATATTATAGAGAGGTATAAAATCATAGGACACATGGGTTATTATTTCTCCCAAGTAAAGAAAGAAAGCATATTAATCAAATTGATCCCCAAAATCTTATCAACTTTCTATTCTATATAAAAACATCATGAAAATACATTGAATTTTTCATTTATATATGTGAATAAATCCATGTGAGCCTTAATGGGTCATATCTTATAATATTTGAATAGAACTTGCACTATAGAAAATGGACTATAAATTATAATTTGAGATTTAAAAGAGATACAAAACATCAATTTTTTTGAAGTTATAATGCATATTGTATAAGTTAAATTAGTGACCAAAAGTTAAATTTTGTAAGTGTATTATTTATTTGATTTATGATCATTTATTGGAACTTTATGAATTTAACTATAGACATGTTAAGTGAAAGAGAAGTTGAAAAAAACGTGGTATTAAAATAAAAAACACAAATTATGTGAACAAAAGTAAATCTTAAATACATAAGGGTGGTTGATTAATAATCATTATTTATAGGGTGTGATAATCAATTTACAATAAACTTTTCATAGAATATGTAACAATATTTCTGGTTGAATCAAATTGATATCAAATACTACTTCATTAAGGTGATGGAGGATATGGGGGATGTTTTATTCTAAAATATTTTTTTTGATAGAGTACATTGTGAATATCAAAACAAATTCAACAACAAATGATATTTGCAAGAACATAATAATGTTGTTGGGAGTGAATTTTAAACCAGACACCTTTTAAGTTCACATATTTAATTTTTAAATTTCCTTCATTTTCATTTGGTAGCAATGTGGGATAATAGAACGAATATATTATTTTATTGGGTAAGGGAATAAGTTTATTTTTATAGGTGATAAGAAAACGGGAAATTAATAAGTAAAGTGAATATAATTTTTCCCCTATAAGGGAAGATATAAGTATCTAGTAGCTAAAGATTTAATAAGTGATTATATATTGTCTCTCATGTTGATAAAAAATAAAAATGATATGATAGAAGATCCCTTGATGAACAAGGAGATTTATGAGTGATAAAGTTGAAAATTTATCATCAAGTGAATAAAAAAATTGGATCTATGTGTCAATCTAAATGGATACATAGTTAATATATTATTAATAATTACATTTAGTGTTAGATAATTCTAGAAAAAATAATTATATCTAGTGGTGTTGAATTTAGATAGATTACATATTTGATGTATCCTATGATTTATTTATTTTTATAATATATTTATGAGTTTTGAAGATTTTTTATTACATTTATTTATAACAAGTTAGTTTATGATATTGAAGATAATTAAGTTGTGTTGGTAGGAATGTGATGAAAATTTATCAAGTTTATAAAACCCACTGTGTGAAGCATAATTATCAAGTCACATTATGATAAATAAAAAAATTATTTATATGCATGAATCAAATCTTAAAATAGTTGGGTTGTGGTATTATGGTTCCCTGAAAAATAAAAATTTACATTATACATGTGGATTGTAACAAGATTTGTTATTCTAAATTTTTTCATAGGGTTATGTATTGAACGGATATTATTATCATGTCATAATGAGGATATTAACCTATTGAAAGGGATTTCATGTCACAGTGATTTCAAGAGATGAATTATTTGTGTACCTTCGATTCTAAGGATATAAAAAGTTCATTACACAACATTGTTAGTCACTATACATTGCATTCAAGGATAGTGTGAATTTAAATAATTCTTTTATCAAATAAAAGTTTTAAAAAATGATATAATCTAAATATTTCAGATCATTAAATTACAATGCAATGAAAGGAACCATTTTATGATGTGATATAGGTCTACATGATAGAGAGGATTCACCAAGAAGAAGTTGAAAAAATATTATGATATGTGAAAATATATTAAAAGGATCATTCTAAATAATTTTTTTATGATTTTTGTGTAAAATGAGTGAACATAAATGATCATATATTTCAAAGCACGTAATAAAGGAAGAAAAATATTGATCAATCTGTTGGATCTTACCTTGATCATTATAATATTATACTATTTAGGAAAATATTCAAGCTGATATTCAATGTTTTTTGTGATAATAAGATAAGAACATGGAAAATGAGATCTTAAACATTATATAGATAGGATTAGACACTTAATAATATGACTATGTGAACCTTGTCTCTTATGACATGTCCGTTTAATAACTCTCTATACTATATCATCACTTTTTTAATTCAATGATCTAATTAAATAATCAATAATGAGATTGATTATTTTAGATTTTTTTTGACAACCACTTATTCACCCCCTCCCTCTCAGTGGTCATTCACTCTCATATATTCCTCTCAATTTCCCCTTGGATATGAAATTAAAAAGATCTCTAATAAAAAATAATATGTGAGTTAACATACATAATATGTTTTTCTTGATTTGAACTCAATGGAGTGTTCTTAGTTATATTATTATTCAAATTAATGAAAACATATAAATAAATATGATCACTTAATCAATAAAACATGTATAAATTATTTATAAAAACTAATAAATTTTATATATACAATTATATCACAACATGATATGAGAAAATTTTGGTTTTTTTAATCAATGCATACTAATTAATGTATCATTGTTTGAGATTAATAAAAATGAACATACCATGTCGCAAGATCATACTCAATATTAAGAATAGGGGAATATATGATCAATATATAGCCACACTCCTATGTTAAATTTTATATTTTATATAAACATTGTGTTGTTAGACATCAGTTATTGTATGTAATATCACTAGTAGAAATAGGACCTATACCAATGGTTTTGGACAAACTATTGGTAAAGGACACTAATTTGGATGTATACCAACGGTTTGGCCAAAACCATTGGTATAGGTCACTTATATGGTCCTATACCAATGTTTTTGGCCAAACTGTTGGTATAGGTCAAAAATTTAGACATATACCAACAGTTTTGGCCAAAACCGTTGGTATAAGTCACTTATATGGGCCTATACCAACGGTTTTGTCCAAAACTGTTGGTATAGGTCCAATACAGTGAGCCAAAACCATTGGTATAGCTCAAAATATCAAAGTACATATACCAACGGTTCTCAAAACCATTGGTATTAGTCTATACCAATGGTTTTGACAACCCTTGGTATATTTTTATTAAAGGTTGGGGCTGAAACCTCATTTATTATTAAAGAAAATAAAATACCTCTTTAACATGGTAGAGGGAGACCCATTACATATCCCGAAGGCCCAGTGGTCATTTATCCCATTACATGGCCCGTAGGCCCATTGTTTTGGCCCGTAGGCCCATTCTTTGAATAGTACTACAATATTACCCACGCTACTACAGTCCCGCATAGTACCCATCACTGCAACAGTTCCCTACTGCTGCTACAGTGACCTGCCTCCACAACAGTGTCCACCATTGCAAAAGTGCCTTCGATGCTACAGTCCTCTATAGTAGTGCTACAGTGCTACTACATTCCATGTTTGCAAGGGGTTTTGACCACCCATTTTTTATGTATAATTAAGGGGTGCTTACCACTATTCCAAGCCCCAACTACTGAGAACCATTGGTATATGTACAAACATTATTTTATGGATTCGTTCATTAATAACATTATATAAATCAAAAGATAAAATTCTTATGAATATACAAATATATATTTATGAAATTTTGTTCTTAAAAGTCAATTTAGGTTAGTGGTTAGGTCGTTGGATTATAAACATGAGGTTTTGGGATTAAAACCAAGTAAGGTTTCTTTTTTTAATTTCCTATACCAACGGTTTTATGAAACATTCACTATAGGTTTTTCATATCACCTATAGCAATTGTTTGTCAAACCGTTGGTATAGTTCTATACCAACGGTTTTCCCAGAACTGTTTGTATAGAACTATCCCCACGCCAAACCAACTAACGGTTCTCCAAACCATTGGTATAGAATATACCAATGGTTTGGAGACCTATACCAATAGTTCGAAACCATTGGTATAGGGTATCTTTCTATTAGTGTATTTATATGTTATTTCTAACCGTATAATGAGGCCATAGGTTCATTAAAAGTGGAATAAAGATATAAATTAATATTAAATGTGTTTGTATATAGTTAAATTCATCTTCTGTGCATTGAATTAATTTATTTACAATGATAAAAAATTATTTAATTAAATTTTATATATTAAGTAATTATATTTATTTCAATAGATATATTAAAATATATATATTTAAACTTAATCTAAACGACTATGGTGGGAGGAAAAAATATCAATTAATCCTCTAAAATCATATATAATAGTTTAACATGTTTTCTTGATGTTCATATTTTCCAAATATGTGGAAAAATGATGTGATAATTCTTATATGATCTTCAAAATTATCATGGCCAAAATGAAATTAATTTTTTCAACAAAATTGTTTGCTATTAGATAAATTCATGATCTCTTTAGCCTTCTATTCATAAAAGGGGCCTATAAGGATATGGCGTGAGGTTATTTTTAATGGAATTATAATTTATGAATAAACATAGTCATCCAAAAATAAATTAAATCCAACTCCTCCTTCATTTAATTAATTATAATATTTACACTCATTTTTTTCAAAAATAAGAAGACCATAAATAAAAAATCTACATAGTGATCATTATCATCTCATAGATTCATTCAAATTAGTTGTAAATTGATTAGAGATATATCTATCATTGTGATAAGAAACATCAATAACAAATCCTAAGATACTTAATATATCATAGACATAATTACATTTTAAAATTTTAATTATGGTAGGTCACTTCCTATGTTAGTGTACGTTTTATATGAGTCATTTTTTTATTTTATACTTGAAGAATTATCAAAAATAATTATTTCCTTTAGTTATGAGATGTATAGGTATAAAATTATGTTTTCTAGTAATTAATTATGTAATTTTTAATCTTTTATAATTCAATGTATGGGTAACCTTTAACCAACCTTACCGATTATGGTATATTGGCTTCTAAGAATACATTTCATGGGTTGTTTTGGTAGTTGGACAAAACCACCTGTTTGTAATGAATCTATATCATGAATATTTTAAGTATAACTCTTATATATAATATTTAGTATAACAGAACATCCTACTTCAACCAAAAACATCACTCAAGATAATATACGAGAAGTCATATTGACTGTTTTGGGCCAATATATGTTTGAAACAACTGTCAAGAGAATCAAACATTCACTCTGGGAATGAAATTTCATACTCTTAAAAAAATTATGGCATGAGGTTTCTATAAATTTAACATCCATGACAACAAATAAATATTTTCAAATTTTTAATCCAAAATAAACATAGAATAACATAACGAAAAATATAAACATCCAATAATAGAATTACAAACAAAAGAAACAAAGTAATACCTGATCTATCAAAATAAAAATGTGACCTATGTGAAAGGATATGAATGATTTGTGCATTACATTATAAATTCTAAAAATAATAAAAAAGTCCAAAAAACAATATGAACCACTCCATTTGACCCGAGGTCACCACGTAAGAATTTTTCTAATTATAACATGATGAAATCGCTTATGGAACACCCCCATTTCAAGAATATTATTTCTTATTTCCTAAAACAGGTAATACTAGGGATATATACATAAAATGGTGTGTATAAATAGTTTTACTTATTTAATATTATTATACCCCAATGAATCTATACAATTTATTTTAAACAAAAAACACAAAAAAAATGTTTTGATTAAAATAGAAAATGCCTTTATTATTTATGCATGATAATGGAAACAAATATAATTTAAACCATTTAATTTTTATTTAAAACCCATATTAATTTATAAAATTTTATAACAATGACTTATTTCAATTAAATACCAAACATATACACAAAATGGATAATATAAACTAAAACCTGACATGGGATAACTACCTCAAGTCCATCAGGATAATCTTGGACTTAACTTGTTATAAACCAATATTCTATAAATATTAACATAGTCCTAAAGAACTCTACCTAACTAACCCACATAGTCTCACTATGAAGAAACCTCATTTATGATGTATGAACTAAAATACAGGATCTATTACTAAATTATCATATGAGTTTAGTACTCATAACTATATTCCTAAATAGATACATAGGATTTAGAATAGATTTCTACTAAATGTAAAACATTGGTAATCCAATCAAGAGTATAAATAAGCATTCATGTCACCCGTATAAAAAGCCATGAAATACCCCTTATCAAAATCCATATAATAATGATAAATAACAAAAGATACAATAATTATATTAGTAAGATAAATTTTAATAAATAAGAGATTTTCAAAACATAAATAATAACACAATTTATGCCAAAGATACCTTTATAGAAATTAAAATGTACTAAACTACTGAATTTTTCAATTAAAAATAATATATAATGATAAGTACCCATTTTAAAAAAATAACTATAAAATACCTAAAACACATTTTTTTCAAACACTTAGTGTCTTTATAAAAAAGGTTTTTGAGAAGTAACACCCAAGTAAAGTTCAAATCAATTTTATGTTAAACCCAAAAACATAAGATGTTAACAACCTATTATTATATCAATAATAACATATATAAGAATATTTATAATAGAAAAGAATTTTATAAACCACAATAATTGAAAAATATGAAAAATACAAATAAAAAATAGAGACAAACACATCAATATAAGGAAATCAATGTTTCTTCTTCAAATAATGGATTATTGGGACTAAATATAATCTTAACAAACCATATTCATAAAAACATCATGATTTATAAAAACATATCAATATGTTTGGCCACCATGGGATATTTGGAAAATGATAAATATGAATAGTAGAGGAGATGAGGGGAAGATGAAAAAATAAGAAAAAAATGAGGGTTTGCCTTAGAGAAACTGATTGGAATCATATTGAGTAAACCATAAATAAAGGAGGCAGAGTGGAGTTGATGAAATAGAGGTTACATGAAGGAACATTGTATAAATTTCAAATAAAATTAATAGTCCATGAAATATAGTATTCTAAAAAATTTAAAAATTTATCTTCTGGGAAAAATTATGGGTTAGGATGCATGGTTAGACATACAATTTATATAATATTGTATAGTTATTGGAATGCTTCAAGGGTATATATAACTCTTATATATAATTATGTTAATTTTATAACTTAAATATTTATCTTATGAAAAACCTTTTCTACTTAAACGTTTTTACTTTTTATGTCATTATAAATGAAAAAAATTAAGTAACAAACTACATATGGAAGAGAGATATAACAGGTTCCATAATTCTCCCAACCGAAACATTTTATACCTCAATAATGTTATTATTACTCATTATTTTAGATATTTAGGGCTATTAATCCATCATAAAGGCTTCATAACCATGTGTATTATGGCTATACTAGTCATTTTTTCAAGGGTTTTAAGGGAAATCACTCTTTAAATAAGCATTAAAAAACAAAAAAAACACATCTCAAAATTAACTAGGATTAGAATCTATATGATAAAATAGAAAAAATATAAAATCTATATATATAACAATATATACATTAGATATTATATATAAATAATTTGGATTGAGTTTCCTTAGTAGTAGCTAAAGGGTTTCTACCTATAAAGGTATCTAATAGAAAATGGAATAACTAAACACTTCAGTATGAGCCATTATCCAAATATTTTTGTGTTAGCATAAGATATTTGATGGAAAATTTAAAAAAAGAAATATATTTTTATTTTTTTAATGGATAATAAAATCCATTCCATCATATGAGAGCCAAGAATTTAAAATTTATAAGCATATTTTTGGGTTTTGGTGTGAGAACTATTTTCTGTCTAAGAGTTTCAATCTCTAAATGTAACGTATTTAAAAGTTACCCATATAGAAAAAATATAGAGGGAGCTTCACATTCACCATGGAAATATGAGTTTATGATAGAGGAAGTATGTTAATTAGAAGAAATTAAACAATGGATTCCAAATAAAAAAATTTGTAATGTAATTGAATCGATGTTTTTCAGAAAGTGTAGCTAAGTGGAAGTGAGCTCAACGGAAGAAACAACTATGTGGTAAAAATTTTATAAGAATGAAGAAATATGAACTACCAATATAGGAACCTAGGGGCACTTGTAATTTTCTCAAGGGTGGATTTATGTATCTAGAGTGCATTTAAATATAAAACCCTTAATATCCAAAGGATGTAATGGTTGAGTTAAAGGTATAACATACATTGATGTTTTTCTAATGAGAAAACATACAGGTTTCCTCGCAATTTTAGTAGATATGTAAATACATAAAAGACATTGAAGTGGTAAATAAGTGTAATGTGATTTATTCAGTATGATATTGCTGTCAATTTTAAGATTTATAATATAAATCAAAGGTGATTGTGGTCAATGGTAGGTCCCCTAGGAAATTTAATAGGGTGTAGAACTATTTAACCTCTCTGCCTCCTCTATGAATAGTAGATAAATCCACGTATGCATCATGAATATACTGGTTTATTAAACTACATAACATAAGTGTTAGAGAACCAATCACCAAAGTAGATGGTATTAGTATAAAAGGATGAATGGATGAGAGGATTAAAAGTGGAATTTCAAGCTATCAAATGGATAATATCTCAATATTCATGGGTTTTAATTATGGTAGCACTTAATATAGGAATTTTATTCAGATGGTGTTTGTAGGAATATTTTTGATTATATATGTAGGAGTCTGTAAAATAGGTTTTCCCTTTAAAATCTATTAGATTTTATCCATAAATGTGGACCCAAATGTTCTCCATTCTATATTTAGATAAGGAATGAACCATGTAATCATGTGTTTATTTCAACGATGTTTCATTTTTTTGTCAAGTTATTTTTCATTCTAGTTTATTATCATAGGTGTAATATCATGTTTATTACAATAATTTTACAATAACCATAGGTTTTAAATCCTTTTTAATGACTTTTTTGTGGTATGAAATCTAATTCATGGTACACCAGGTTTGGAGGGATCTTCCAATAACCTTAAGACTAGAGCCTATGTTGAATTTTATCATTTGGTGGTTTAACATTAGGATGTCAGTGATTTATATATTCCGAAATATTGGTATCAAATCAGGTTTTCAGAGAATATATTGAGTGTTTTTTAAATAATTTATATAAGAACAGGGTTCTAATATTGTTAGGTTCCTCTAGTCAAGTAGTTTACCGATTTTATATAGGATGTTACTGAAAATATATTTATGAAACCAAGGTGTTCTTGGTTTTACAAAATAGTACCTTGACTGCTAGGAATAAAAAATGTTCTATTTAGTAAGGAAACGTTCAAAAAAAATTAAACTATTGAAAACTTCTGAAACAAAGTATCAGTCTCTTATTATTTTCAAATTCAGTTTGAGTAATATATTTTTAGGATAGTGCTGCCATAGGAAACATAAAATATGATGTCCAATGGATGAAGCTACGTGCATTGGAGGATATTTATATTGTTAAAAAAAAGTTACTTGTGATTTTTTATGGTGAGTCAATAATAAGAATGATATTTTGAAAAATTAGTGGTCCTAAATTTGGGCACAAGGATTGTATCAAAAGTTGTAACCTTGTGAGTTGGTTCATCAATTTAGAAGGCCCCTAATTTAGTAAAGATGATATAAATAACATGATTTAATTTATTTGATCGAAGTTCTAGTTAGATACATTTATATGTTTCCCTTATTTATAATCTTTCCAAACTATAGAAAAAGAGATATTATAGTAGTACTACTAGATTGGATGGTCTACTTCCAAAATATGAAAAATTCATTATTTCCAAAAATTTGTGTTTTTTAAAGTGTGTGTATATCTCAAATACTATGTGTTTTTAGACCATTTGAGTGATGATTGGATTATACACATAATCATGAGATTTTTATATTATTAGAAATGTGTTTTTTTATCTAGAAAGTAATAAAATGATAGGGTGTAGTACATTACCAATTTATTTGAAGATGACATGGATTTTCATCTATAGAAATCGATTATGATTTTAAAAAAAGTATAGGATTCAAGAAGTGGTTTCTCATGGTTTTTTAATGCATGAAAATTGAATCAATTATACTAGATGGTGAATTTCAGTAGAATAATTTTATTTGGAATATTTTTACTACAATAAGATAGAGGCTATGGAATGGGAATATTAATCCCACATATGATAGAAAGTAAGTAGGAAATCCTGATTTACTTAAATACTTATTGAAACATTGGGGTAATATGTATCATTACTTATATTAAGTACCATATTTCTATGTATCATGTGGCTTTATTTTTTCATGAGGATGATACAATTGTGAATCGGATTTTGCTTGATTCTTTTGTTTCTATTAGATCTATTGTACACTATAACATCATAAAAAAGGTGGTGAAATAGTTTGGGTGTTGTTTTTTATCAAAGTAAAAAATATTATCTTTTTCGAATCAATATTAAAAAATACCCATGATGTAATGTAAGGGATCATATTAAGGTATAGATGAAGAGATTTCGAGGAAGGAGTTTGAGTTTTGGAAGACATAAGAGTATTGATTTCCTATAGTTTAAAGAGACTGAACATAGAACACCATATGGTTTCATGAAGTGGATTCTCAAACCTAATATAAAGGTTAGAATATTTTGGTGGATCTATAAATAATTTCAAGCATATAGGGTTTTATTGATTGTATTTCAGGTGTCATGATCCAGAAATGGTTGTACATGATATTTTGGTCTACTGTTGACTTGTGTATTATCTTATGAAATATAGATTTTCCATTTTATGTTTTAGGGAAATATCATTCAATGAAACACCATGTGCATATGTCTAATTTTTTTCTTCTCTCATAAAAAACCATTAACAATTAACTATGAATATATAAATAGTTTGAAGATGGAAAACCCCAATTCCTCAGTCAATTCATTTATAAAGTAGTCTCTGTTAAGGTTTCGGTGTTTCTTACTCTAAGGAAATGTTTTGTAGACAGAATTTGGGGTATTATAATTTCTGTTTTGATAGAGGGTGGAACATGAAAGATTGGGAACATAATGGAATGTAGTGGGGAAAAAGGATTGTTCATGAATTAGTTAGATAATGAAATTTTTATATAGTAGTTATTTATTCTTGAAAATATAATTAATTTTTGAATATAAAAGCTATAGATATAGGATAGATCTTATGGTATCACTGGATTCTAATGTATTAGATATCTCCCTAATTTCAGAAGATGGTGAATAATGTTTTAAATATATGGGAATCTAGAATTATTGGGGCTATGGACATGGACGACAGTTTCATCTATTATTGGTATATAAATTTAAATTTTGATAAGGATCGGGATTGTTTTATTTTTAGATAGTTTATATAGTCATTTAATAGGAGGTATGGATTTGGAATTTGTGGATCATGGTTTGAAAATAAAGACTTACACTTTTTATGTGGAGACTAAATGATTAGAAGAATCCTAGTGAAGAACAATGTGGGAACTAAAAATAGAGAAATGAAATTTAAGTTGTTATACATTAGTGGAAGAATTGATAATTGCTTTCAAGGAAGACATTTTTTAGACTAACATTAAAAACCAATTCCCCGGTGAGGGATTTTTGGGTTTTTTAGACTAACTATCATATTGAGTTTTAGAAGAGTATAATTTTAATCCTTTAGAAGTTACATATGGTAAAACCAGATAGTGATAGCTTCACCTTCATTATGTACATCTTATTTCCATCTTGTGGATGTTAGTTCATTAGAACTGGCTATATAGAAGTATTTTAGCTGATGTAGTGGCCATGTAGAAAAATATTAACCATTTAGTTGGTGCATATGAGAAATTGTTTTCTCAATTTTGGGATACATTATGTCTAGATGAAAGAGGTCACAGTATATGAGGATAGAATATTGAAAATTATAAAAGGGAAATATGGATCCTTCATAGGAATCACATCCACTCACTCATGATTTTTCACAAAGGGCGTGATTGTGAATGGAATTATACATTAGGGGAATTGGAAAGAAGAAATACATTAATATCAGTAGGGAACCAAAAATAATTTTCCTACTTATGTGACAGGTGAATTTTTTCCCTTCAATAAAGATTAAAATTTTCTCCTACATATATATGAATATGGTTTAAACCACATAATAATATGTGTTTTGTGATTTTTCTATATGTTTATCATGTTCTTGTTCTTTATTATTCATTATCTTTTGTGGAACATATTATGGAATCATATGAGGTTACTAGAACATGTCAGTGGATAACTGATGTGGAAACCTAGTTTATGGGGCGGAACCCTAATTATTATTTATTATCATAATTTCTTTAGTGTGTTTTCAAATGAAAAGTTTATATAAATTCCTTGATAGGATTAGAACCTTATATTCAAATCAATATATTCTTAAATATGTGATCTATGGTTTGATGACATAAGTTTACTGGAAATAAATAAAATATTCTATAACTTTAAGGAGGCTCATAAGACATCAAGACCTCTTATCCTGATGAACTCCCTTTAAAATATTAATAAGAGGAGGTTATTAGAATACACCGTTTTATTGGAATTTTAAATTTTTTATGTGTCATTCTAAATTACTATTTTAGAATGTGTGCATTCTTCCTTAGATCTGATATTATTATTAATGTATATTAGTCATTGTACACTTACAGGAATTTTTGAAACTATGATGAATTATTATCAGGTTTATGGGTGATATTTCGGGTGCAATGTAGTTGGTATGGAATTAATTATTATTCATGAATTTATTTTTCCCTTCAGAGTTAATGGAATTAAATATATATAAACATTTGGCTATAATAGAACTATCTGATTTAGTCCATTCCCATATCTATTCTTATGAAATGTTTATTTTAATAAATCAATTAAAAATATGTAAATCATATTGGTTAATGACATGTGCGATGAAACATTCTTGTAGTGATATTGAGACAAACAAATAATATTACACAGTGAGAATTTCTTCTCGGTAGTTGTCCTTGAGAAATTAAGATCTTTCTTTATGAGTGTTATAACGTGTTGTTATACACTAATCATGGACTTTAGATAACTTAGCCCAATTCCTCATAAAAATATACTTAGATGGTCACAAACTAAGTGAGTTAAAAATCTAATTTAAATTATATATTAATTTGTTATTTGAAAAAAACAATATTCTTATGTTATGAGGAATAATATTTATTTGAGTTACGGTAATCTCTAATATTCAATCACCAGTTATTCAAAAAAAATATTAACGTTTTCTATATTAAGTAAATGTTTACTAAAAAATTAATTTAATATATTATTTTAATATTTATTGAAAATTGTAATCATAATATGTTGATTTATTTAAATAAATAGAGATTGTTCAAGGTTTTATAAATTTCAAGGTGTAATAATTTATTGAGTTAAGGGTCCAATGTGAATGATATTCCCAACATAATTTCAAAAAAATTTAATTTGTTTTTTTAATGAATACTAAATAATTATCATAGCTTTTTGTGCATTTCAGGGAAAAAATATTGATGATATTAATATTATTCGATTTGGGGATTGAAAAGAATTAATTGAAAAGACAAGGACCTATGTGAAATAACTAATTCTCTAACCTAGCTATATAAACCTGATTATTTCATATCTTGGTCAATATATATTGTTATAAACAAAAAACCACTCTATAGAATTCTATCAACGATAATGACATTTTACTCTAGAATTATCTCATGAAAAAATGTGTTTCGATCCTCCACCCACTCATGTGTCCAACAGAAATAGATAATATCCTTGAAACCTAGAAGGAATTTTTATTGGTTTAAAAGGTGAATGATGCAGGCAGTGTGGATCATTCTTATTAGAACCCAATAATTCTTCAATGATGTTTAAAATTATGTAAAGAGTGTGTGGATACCACTAGAGAGATTCTAAATATGAATCCTTTGATCGAACAATGATATGTTTAGAGTAGGATAATTAATTTAGAAACTAAAAAATAATTAAAGTTTGAGGTGGATTTTATTTATATAATTTAATTTTAAATTATAAGAGAATGAAACTATCATCAAATATTTCAGGTTTTTTTCCTCTTGTTTTGGGGATTTATTTGATGAAATCCATTAAAATAATTATATTTTATGTGCTTGGTATGCATCTAGTGAAACCTCAATCCTTTATGTTATACAAGAGTGGTAAAATATGTATTTATAATTATTTTTCCATTAGTTCTGAATTTTATGTTTTTTATATATTTTATTTCCATATATTTTTTATTTTATTTAAAATTTGAGATATCTTGTTCATTCACCATTATATGTCCAAGAACTGGCCATGAACAAATGAATAATATTCAAAGATCTCATCAGATGGTGTGTGAGATTACGAGAGGATAAAAAGGATACATGATGTGTAGCTGACATGTACAAACCATATACCCAAATTCACCACACTAGGATCAGCCACCAGATAGAACATCATTTTAGGGGTTAAACAATATATAATTAGAGTAGACATAATTTAACTTCACATTTCTCTATCGTACAAGAAATACAGAAGCTATGTGGTCGAATACATGATAAGTATTTGATACAATCCATGTAAATATGTAATGATGAGAAACACTATATGAATGTGATTAATTAAATGCAATCGACATATATGTCATAGAACACATAAATTCCTACACTAATTACATGTTGATTCCAAATATTTCTGTAATGATTTCATATTTTAGATCCTTTAAATTTAAACTATCTTCAAAATCGTATGTCATGTGCACCACAAAACTAACAAAACACCAAACTAAATTGTATTTGAACGTGATAAAATTTCATAAATAATATAATAATTAGTAAATGGAAACATTAAAATAAATTTATATATTATCTTATGTTATTATTTTTCTATGATTAATATTTTATAAATAACTCCTTTCAATGAAATGTATGGCAAAAATGGTATTCCATATTACCTTAATATTTTAAATTTACCATTTTTATAAGATTACTATAACATGAAAATTAATATTTGTATACTAATATGTAATCATTCAATTATTTAAAAATTGTTATAAAATACAATTAGTGACATTGATGATTAAATATGTCATTTTTATAAAAAACCATTTTTTCTTTATATTTTTTATTTTCATATAAAAATATAAAATTACTAATTTTAGAATTTCAATTGGTTGAAATAAATATCATTTATTGATTCATAATGTAAATATTAGCCTAAGATTAATTTTTTTGATGCTTCTAAAATATTTTTTAAATTGAATTGTGAAAAATACATTTTTACCAAAGTGTATAAAAGATCATTATTCAATATTTAAGGTACAAAATTATGTGTTTTTTAATATTATGATAAAATTATAATAACTATGTTGGATATTTTAAAAAATAAATAGATTTTATTTTAATTTAAAAAATTATTTTTTTCTATTAATTTAATATTTTAATATCATTTTTTGATATTTGATTGATTTCAAAGGCACAAAAAGTTAATATTATTTGTGATCAAAATATATATCATAAAAATAAAAAACAACTACTTTTATCACACTTGTAAAATGTAATCATAAAATAAAAAAATTCTAAAAAATTATTTTCCCATTTTTTGTTTAGTAATAATAAAAGTAATTTTTCTGAACCATATAAATTTCATTAGATATAATTATTTACATATTTTAAATTACTTTAACAAATTTATGAAAAAATATTAATTTCAATTTTGGTCACTAAAATTTATTCCAAAGATAAGAATTAATTACTACATTAAAATGTTATCTATGGTAAAATTTAAAAACTATAGAGAAAATCCCTAAATCCCTTAATATTGTATACAATATTAAATTTCGAGAGCATTATGGTTCCAGATTATATTAACAATTCATTATTTAACCTTTTTGTATCAATTTCCCATTGAATAGTGTCATTACATTATTGAAATATAATTTTTATTCAGAAAATTTCCACTTTATTCACTTATAGAAGGTTTAAAAGTAGAACTCTTGATTCCACACCCATTCCATCAAATTTCATCTTTAAACTCTAATTTTTTATTATCCCTTGAACCTCTCCAATTTTATTGACCCATTTAGTCCTTAATATTTCTCAATACCCTTCAAAATCTTGAAGGCATCCAAGAGAATATTAAATTCTTCTATGTAAGAGTCACTTATCTTTGGTTTTTCAATGATAATTTTTCATTTACCACAAAAAACCATTCAAATATTATGAATTTAGTATTAATACCATGTTGAAATGTCATTATATTAATCCAATAACCGTTATTTATGTTGTGTCTTGTGATTTTTACATATTAATTTTTTTTCTAAATTAAAACTATGTTTGATAGAATTCTCTACTTGTAACACCAGACTAAAATGATTTATGAAATATTTATTATTAAGAAAATTTAAGGAAAAAATAAACACTTATAAATAAAATAAAATACTTTAACCAATTATAAAATATATACAAAATATGATTAGGAACACTTAATGTTTTAAAAAGAAACTTTTAAATAAAATAATTTATATATATATATTGGATTCTCATTTAGAATAAAATTTTATAAAATTTATAATTATAATTTTCAAAAGTACAATCAATTTTTTAATTCAAAATAAAAAAAATTATAAGGTAAATTATTTATATTTTATAAAAATTATTGATTTTTACATGAATAATAAAAAATAATTATTTTTATAATATCTCCACTTTTAGGAAATTTTCATAATTCAAGGTAAAATTTGAAGTATTAGAAACCAACTTCTATATAGCTATAAATTAAAATAAATTATGCAAAAATATATGTTGTATTTTTAAAACCTATGATTACTATTTTGTAAAAATAAGTAATATATTAATTTGAAATTTTTTTTTCACTTATACTAAATATTTGTTTGCTTCAATTTTAGAAATTAAATATACAAAATTTATTTCATATTTAGATTGACATGTTAATGAAATTTAATTTTTAAAATTTATTTTTTTGGGCATTAAATATTTATTATGACCATGATAATGGTAAAAATATTATTTCCAAATAATTGTTTTAATTAATTTTGTATATTTTTAATCAAAAATAAATAAATTTATCTCTTATAACAAATAATTTTGATATAATTTTTAATATTATATTTAAATCTATTTTGACCCATTCTATTGGTAATAAATATAAAATAAGATTAAGAATACATAATGATAAAAAAAATAATTTATTATACAAAACGTTTATATATATATTAAATTTTGTAAATAGAATGATTATTTTAGCTTAATTAGAAATTGAATTAATCTATATGGAGGCTAAATCTAGTTTTATAGCATAAATTTTTTTTAAAAAAGTTTATCTTTTCTTAATAAAATATGAACCACTGTGGTAAAAACTAACTACCAAGGTAAAACCCTAAATGGTTTAATATGAATATCCATTTATAAAAACGATTCAAATTGATTTGTAACATGTGGTAAAATGAGTTTTGGAGGCTGGATTGACATTTTACCTCCAAAAAATCCATTATTTTCTACTTTTGGAACCATTGACCTTTGTAAAGTGTCATCCCATTAATGATATATAATTGGTGTTCAAAAATGTTCTCTTTTCTACACTTATACAAGGGGAACATTTCAACCCCTTTATACCACCATTATTCCATTGAATTTTTTACTATCATGGTATAATTATTTTAATGATTAAAAACACTTTAAACCTTTTTCTAACTAGTTTCATGTTTATTTTTTGAGTTTATATTTTGTTACAGTTATATGAAGGAGGTCGATGTTTAGTAGAGATCAAAGTATGGTTGGAGGACCATTTAGATGTCCATTTATCTAATAATTCACCAATCCACCACTAAGAGTAAACCAATAATTTTTTATATCAACTTAGAGATCTCTTATCCACAACAGTCCACTAACTTCATGATAGAGGTTTAGTGTCAAGACAATGGTGTTTCCATAGATCATGTACCACTACCTTTCATATCATAAAGAAGGTGGTTCCCTTCCAAAATAAATATAAGGTGCTTTTATTTTGGTAATAAATAGCCTGAGTTAGATCATAATGTATTGTATCGGCCATATATTGACCTAAAACCAAATGAGGAAAAAATTATAGGTCTTGATTGGATTAGATCACCATCCAAACAAACTACAATACCAATGAAATTATCTTCAATCTCCGACAACCATAGAATCCTCTTTGATCATCAATGATCATAAATGTTCTAATAATTCAAATCCAATTCCAAATAATATAATGATTATATTATTTATGTCAATTTATATCTCTAACATGAATCATTCATATGTGTGATCACTATAGACTATCTTCAAGTTCATTCAAGTTCAATCAATTTATTCCTTTTTATTCCTAATTATTATCTTTCTTATTATTTGATCTTATATACATTCATATATAATCCTTGTGATCTCTCTCTCTCAATTAGTAATTCTATCTCTCTCTCAGCTTCATTCATCTTCTTATCTTTTAGTGAGAGTTGACAATGAATTGTAATGGGTTTTCCAAAAGGCTGGCCATCTCTTTTCTTCATCATTATCTTTATTGGTTTCTTTCTCATTCTCTTTAATACAAAAAAATTAGATCTTAGATTTTCATTAAAACCAACGGCTCTTTATTTCTTAATTTTATTATTCAAAATAAATTAATTTTTTTCTCTTCACTTTCTATTAAAACCAAGGTGCATTATCCTTGTTGTTATTGGATATTCATTTAAACCAAGGGATTATACAACCATGTAAATCTTTTTTTAGGGGAGGATGAATAGGTACACTTCATGTGTTGTTATTTAATTTTATTATAAATGTGTCAATTATTTATTTTACTTTATTCATTTACATTTACTCTTGGATTCCATACATATTTTTATATTTTTCTATGTTTTTACATTGAGAATTTTAAATTCAAACATAATATCTTCATATATTTTATAGTGTCAATTGAAAATATTTTTATTTTTATTCTATCCTTTTTTATTTATAGTTTATAAAGAAAACTTAACCCTATTTCTATTCATTTTTTATCGACAATTTGTTTTAAATGACCACTATTTGTTTTTTTAAAATCATTATTCTCAAAAAACTATATTGTTTTAAAAATCATAACTAATTTCAATATATTATGTTATCAATGATTATACCTTTTATACTCATGAACCTTTTTTTGATGGAAAAATGTTAAAATTTTAATTCAATCATGTCATTTTTTTCTTTTAAGTATTTCATATCCTTTTTGGAAATGGTTATGCATGGTTAGACTCCTACAACTGAACGAGAAGAGAAATGGACTCCCTATGATACAGAATCTATCAAATTAGATGGTAAAGATTTGAATGTATTTCATTTGGTATTAGATAAAAATTAATTACATATAATTTATAATTTTAAAACTGCCACTATTGTTAGGAAATTACTATAATTTACTCATGAAGGCATGAATAATGTCAAAGATACTAGATTTGATATGAATCAAAAATATTTTGAATACTGTTTTATGCATCCAAATGAATCTAATACTAGAACTTATTTTCTATTTACTTATATTTTCAGTTTTATAAAATCTAATATTGATTGTGTATCTATATAAATTCCTATAATGATAATATTACTAGTTTTACCTATATCAAGGTCTCCCAAAGTGACAACCTTCCATGAAGAAAAAAATACAAGAGATATGGAAAAAAGAGCTCATTTATTCCCTTATCACATATGAAATGACAATTTAATATTATGTTTTCAAAAAATCAATTCATTCAAAATAAACCAAGAAGAACTAAGATTTTAACAAAATAAAAGATGATTATTCTACTAAAAGTGACATTGGTGTAAAAATGGAGATTATACTACTTATCAAATAGCTGAAAATCATGTAAATGATAATAAAGAATCCTGTCATTCCAAAAGGAAAAATTAAATTAAACTTATATTTGTGATGTGCTATTAGATTGAAATAAGTTTCATATTATAATAGAATACCCAACCTACCAGAATAATTTCAAATAAAATAAGAATAGTACTAAAACACTTAAAATCTTAAAAAGGATTTCTAGTGAGGAATCCTATGATTCCATCATCCTAAATGAATCCAATCCAAAATTTATAATGGAACATAACGAGAATGGTGAAGATAAAAATTCTTCAATTTATCTCTATCCTTAACATTCATCCACTTACCCTTATTTATCCTCTTCTTCTTTGTCTTCTTATCAATATATTAAAATTTTAAAAAATTAACTAATGGAAAATTATGAAAAATATTTAAAATAAATATAAGAATGTTCTTAATTTGAAAAAATTGAAAAATCTATTTATTCAATTTAAAAATATATTTTGGTTCAAAAATAAAATATTATCCAAATATTTATGTTTTAAAATAAAAAATAAAGGCTCTAAAAATCTATTTTTAAAAATTCAACCAAGGGATAAAAACAATTATATGAATTATGGTTCCTAACCTGGTAAAATAAATAATCCTTGGTTTTTTTCAAATAATGTTATCTCATCCAAAGTGGCCTCTTTTTAGGAAGGTGATTGTAGAAATAAATTATCAAAATATAATATAAAATAAATGAATTTAATTTTCAAAACTGATTGTAAAAATTATAGATAAGGGATACCTAATTATTTCCATTTTCATCCAATATAAATTATAAAACTAAACAAATTTTGAATCCCAAATCATTATTATATAATTATAGTGTCTCCAAAATTGTTTCAACTTTAAATTTGTAATTAGATAACCCCATTGGACACAAAAACATTTCATAAAAATCTAGTAATGTTTGATATATTACAAGTCATTTCCACAAAGATTCATTGTAATTTAATATGGTGCCTTTATAAATAAATTAATATCCATGGAGTTTTAATTGATATAACATATAATACGATTACGGTTATAATTTACAAAATATATTATAAATAAGGGGAGTTTATTTAATTCTATTTTCTTTCTTGAACTCCCATATCTAAGAATGTTATTAAAGTTTTATATTTTTATTTTAATATAAAATCATGAAAATAATTTTTTTTAAAGTGTTTTTGAAATTTCTATCTCATTGGAAAATCGTCTAAATTATATTAAATTATTTTAAAATTCTTTAACTAATATTAAACATGTTTTCATATATCCCTATTTCTGAAATATAATATATAGTTTTTTCATTTTAATATTTGTCATCTATTTATTTATCGATGCATGAAAGGTTGAGAATCCAATGGCTTTAATATTTATTACTTTTCCTTATAGCAAGTTAGATAATGTTATTCATGTTGCATCACGATTTTTTTGAAGGTTTCTATTATATTATGTTATTTCTCTAACCCTCATGAATTTAATGTTTCATTTCAGATAATTAGAAATTTTTAGAGGTTTTTAAAAAATTAATTCAATGTTTCATACATCAAAAGGATAAAAATTATGTTAGAGCCACAATGAGGGATAATAAATTTTTGTAGTGGGGAATATGTTTTCATGATATTTTAGTAACTCCTTTTGTTTTATCATTTCTCTCTTCCTAATAATTATTTTATATTAACAATTTATAATAATCAAAAGTGGGTTGTTTTTTACTCTTATAATGTAATTTTTTAATGATAAAAAATCCTCTAATGGATATCTAACATGTTTTAAGTGTGTTTTTAGAGTTTTTATTGATTTATTTGTGATAAGAAGCAAATTGACCTTTATAGGTGTTCAAATTTGTCATGGACGACCATTTTTAAGTCCATTTCATCTATAAAGAACCATCTAACCTCTTGGACTGTATTGGATAGTTGATATATTACCATGAGATACCTTGTATGTAACCACTCCTCTGACATGTTGTTAGAATTTTAAAACATCATGTTCCACTATATTGTGTACCGGCTAGCTAGTGGCATCTGACCGTTAACCATTGGTTCCATTAAATAATCATATGAGACACACTTATTATGGTATTAAATGTATTTAATCTAATATTAATATCTTATCTTGACATTGGAAAACATAAAAATTATAGAATTCAATACAAATTGGTCTTGGGAGGCTCGGATCATCATCCAAACAATGTCCAGGACCAATGAAATTATACAAAATCTCTAATCATCAAGGATTCCTCCATAATCTTAAAAGAGAATCTAAGATCAAAAATTTCTCATACAATTACAAATAATATCATGTTTACAATCTTAATGTGAATATATATCTATAATGGTAACCATATAAAGGAATGATCTTCATCGACTATCTTTATGAACCATCATGATTCATCGATCTATTATTTTTTATGACTTTTTCCTATTTCTTCTTCCCTTAATCCTTTTCAAATTCTTCTACAAACCCATGTCCATTTTTCTTTCAATTTAAACATAACTCTCTATATCTCACCTTTTTCATCTTCATGTCTTGTAGTTAGAGCTCAGATGGAAGTGTAATTGTTTTTTGAAAAGGAAACCCATCTCATTTATTCCTCCTTAACTTTATTGATTTCAATATTCTTACATTAAATTGCAAGGGTTCTCGGTTTCATTATTTCTCTATTAAATATAAAGAGGCTATTTTGGTTTTTGTGATTATAAGAAAATCCAATGACATTTTATTTCTGGTTCATGTATCTATATTAAAACCAAGAAGGTATATTACCCTCTCAATAATTTATATGTTTAGTAGGAATAGGGAAACCATTTCTTCTATTTTTTATCTATGTTATCAAAGTAATCCCTGACTTTTTTTTCTTTCAATATTTAAATTTCTACTAGAAATTCATTTTTTTATTTTGATATGCATTTAATTTGTTAGTTTTTAATTCCTAAATGATATTTATATATATTTTATATCATGATTTTTAAATCTTTTTATTATTAATTAGTCATTGGTATTTATTTTGTTGTTTATAAAAAGGCAATCCATGCCCTCTTTCCATCCTTCATCAAACAACATGAATTAAATCCTAAACTCTACCATTTTTTGCCTCCTCAAATCATATCTCAGTTTATTAAGACTATAGTCTAAATAATTTATCCAAAGAAAACTATTTCTAAGGATACATTCAATATAAGGTTCAATGTCTCATTGAGGTTAGAGCATGTTCTTGTTTTAAGCATTACAAAGTACGTGTCTCTTTGTCTCGTTTTCAAATCCATGAGACATTTTTGATATTATAGGCCATATTTTGTCTTATATGGTTAATTTTATACCTTATTTACATATACTGTAATGAATATATTTCATTTCATGATATTTTAATTTCTCTTTCTGTGTATCCCATGAATTTTTTTTGATTCTTAAATTACTATTGATGTAAGGGTTTTTGTTAAACCAAAAATCGTAATTTATTAATAATGTGTCTTTGTTAACATATTTCTTCTAATATTGGATTATTCCACCCAAAGATTTTATTTCATAGTAATTTATATTAATATTTTTGGAAATGAAACATTTTATTCATGTCTTCCATCGTGATGATTTTCCTACCCTTAAAACTATAACAATATTAAGCATAATTCCCATTCACATCCATATTTTAGTACCCTTCTAATTTTATCATTTAAAATTGGAATTATAATTATGTTTTATCTTAATTTAACATCATAATTACCTTCACATGTTTTCAAAAGTAATTTTTTGTGGAATTTTTTAAATAATTATTTTCAGCAACGGTATTCTAAAATATTAAAGAAAAATCACAATCAAAAGTTTTATCTTCTATTAAAAATCTCACTTTTATAAAAATTATGTCTTTTAAGGACCTATTATTTAAGATTAAATTTAATAATAAGGTTATTCTAAAAAAATATTACACATCACATTTTGGAAAATATCTATCATTTTAAACCATTTTTATTGAATATTTTTTTAAAGTAAAAGTTCTTAAAGTGTATTAAATTCAGCCTTTTAGAAATATTCATATACCTTTGAAGCTCTATTATTGAAATTTATTTTTAAAAGTAAGCTATTTTAAAAAAACACTTGAACCTTTCAAAAATAGGTTTTCAATGTTACCATGGCATCTTTCTTTTAATACAATGAAATAGTATTTTCATAAAACTATTTTACAATTGAACTAGTATTTTCTTATTTATGTATCAACTGTTTATTTGAAGTAAAATTATTACTGATGAATAAAAATATAAAATTTCTTATGAAATAATATTTTTGGATGATTAAATCCTTATTATCAACCATTAACATTCTTGAGGTCAATTTTAATTATACAATAATGAAATTTTATGACTCCATTTATTCTTTACATGGGTTATTTATGGTGTGTTTACTGATTATTTTGAAGTGGCACACATGTGTATGGATGAATAATGGGTGGGGTAATGTATCTCACTTTAATTAATTAGTAATATTTACACCCCAAGATATTAAAAAAGTACACAAGTTGATTAAACCCAATCTAAATGATACAAGGGTGGATTTATACTAATATAAATGTAACACTGGATGATTTACACCAAGAAAAAGGGTATAAAAGTGGATTAATCCCAAGAAAAATAGGTATACATGAGGATATATCCCAAGAAATATGGAATATAGGAGTATTTATCCCAATCCATAGGGTATATAGGAGGATGTTTTCCAAGAAAAATAGTACATGGAGAAATATATCCGAAGACAATAGGAACACATGATGATTTGTTCCAAGATAGATTGTAAACATGAGGAATATCCCAAGAAAAAGGGTACAAGAAGAAATTATCCAAGGACAAGATGGTACACGGGTGATTACCCAATGCTTGTTATGTGACTAATTTCATGGTTGATACATATTTCATAGTATTTTTATAGTTATTCTTCAATCTTGTGTAAAAATCTTGTGCATATGATTTTTCTCCCAAACTCTTGTTTATAGTATCATGATTATACACACTTTTTCCATGGTGTATGTTTGATAATTTGAGATATTGTAGCCCTGAATCCAGAATTGGGGGAAAATATCATTTTTCTATTCTCTTTAATAAAATATTTCTCCCATGACAATGTCTTCTCATTATCTTGTAATTTAATGTTTGATAACATGTTTATAAGTTTAATGTACTGAGAATTTTTGCTCACCCATTTCTAATTTTTCATATAATTATGTTATGTAGATCAGTATATCATGTGGGAAATCAATAATGGATTCTATAAGATTTTTATTATTAATAAATATTCACAGGTTTTATAAAATAAATTTCTAATGTCCCTATTCCTCAATATCACTAAACCAAAAGGTTCTTCGAGTTGTGTGACATTATTGTGAGATGTGATACTAATATCAAGTTTTTTAGAAATTATCTTAGATCATATCACTTGGTTTCAATGTTAATTTGAAAATAATTTTTTTTCTATGAAATATGATTTTTGATCTTGGGAATACTAATAAATTCCTCCTGATCAATAAAAAAAGGTAATAATATTGATCGGGTGTATGGGTGGACTATCACCATCACAAAATAACATTTTTAATTTTTTATCTACATATTCATTCATTATCAAACCCTTAATGAATATGATTCAAAAACCAAATACATTAATGTAATTTTATTCGTTATCTTTTACAATGATAATTTTTCAAAATAAATAATTTTTTGACCATACAAACCCAACAAATTAAACCATGGTCCTATTCAGGTCAATATAACCACCTACATTAATGATAACATAAAATAATAACCTATATGAATATAGAAAAATAAATACTTGTTTATTAGTTATTAATGAATAAATAATGATTCGTGTATATTTTCATAATTGGTGTGTAAATATTTAACCAATTACTTATACATCACCCTTCATTTGGGAAGAATTACTAACTAAATATTTTCACAAATATTTTTTCATGTAACATAACTAAAACACTCTTGTAATTAGAGAAGAAAATTATAAATCAATGAAAAATGATATATCCTAGTATATTGAATGATCTTGGAATTATAACATTAATGTCAATGAATGTGTATCAGTATCAACATTATAAAATGTGAATAGAATAATCAAAATTCCTAACATCATATTGTAAAATTATAGATCAATTAACTAATATAATTTTCAAAAATTGTTATATGTAAAGTATAATAAATGAAATATATATTAATAAGTTTATTTAATAGGTAATTATGATAGTTATGTTTTTATAAGAGGTTTTAGTGTGATCAACCGATCCATTCATATAGATAAGGGTTATCCTTATCTATTATCATTTCCATGAGATATGTTTGATATTACACACCATTATATCTTTTATATTCTATATTCACTACATCTTGAATTATGTTATAATTTATATCATTTATTTAATGATACTGGAATATATATTTCATTACAACTCTCTTATTTTCATTTATATTCTTATGTTAACATTTCCATAAGGGTTTTTGTATATTAATTTATCTTCATTTATATATAATGATTATTTAAAAAATACATCATGATTGTGGTGTGTATATTTGACACAAATTTATTTTATAATAAATTTTATCATTATATAATATTTTGAAAATTTCAGCTCACGTTTTATCTTACATATTATTTCAATTCAAAAGATACCAAATTTGTGATGTCTTTGTTTACTCAACTCGCTTTGTTGACTTAAAATGATTCTTATTAAACATCTTTATCATAAGGTTGGTTTATTACACCATTAGATTTTAGTTCATTGTAATTTCTTCTCCACCCATGTGGAATTTTTTTTAACTCAAATACTTCACATTGATAAAATTTCATTCCCAAAATATTTAACATTGCTGAGCAAAAATTCTCATCCTCATTAATGATAGTTTCACATCTTGTCCATATTTTTCCATCACTTTAATTTTCACTATTATATGATAAAAAACATTTGTTTGTTACCTAATATAATCCATCAATACCTTTGACTTTCCTAACCAATAACTATTAATAGAACAAAAGGTATATTTCCTTTACTTTATAAAACCCTTTTTTTTATTTTATTTGATTTAAGACTATTTAATTATATGCCATAAATTCATTTTTAAGGAAAATATTTAAAAAACTGTATATCCATTATCTATATTGTGTAAATACCATATACTTTATTGAGTTTGATATACATATAATTTTATTTGGAATCATTGCATAAATATTTATTATCCATGGGTATATCTTGTATTTTTATTAAATAATGATTTATTTTAATATATGATTCCATTTGAAGGGGATGTGAAATAGATTTTATATTGACAGGTTTACAATTAAATAATGATTATTGATTTTTTGTGGAACACATAAGTATGTATGATGATGGGAGGGGTCCTACATCTCTATCCAATACATTGGTTAATTTTTTATATCTCATGAAATAGTATTGCATGTATATAATGATTTTTTTTTGCAAATAATCTATCATAATGAGTTTTCTTACATATTAATTCATTGGAATAATGGTTTTTTTTACAAAGGAGTAGGTATAATGAGATTTCACACAAGGTCCATGTGCTTATTATAGTGATTAATTTCAATGATTCTTTTATTTTCACTCTATATCACATTCCTTATTTACACATATTTTCTAAGATATTATACAGTTTTATGTTATTGAATGAATTATTTTAAACTTCATTATCTATTTTTGTTGGTAATAAATTTCTTATCCATCATGAATTTAACCATACACCCATTTTTATTCAATTATGACCTTTGATTATTATCACTTACGATTAACTTTACATACAATCTAATCTCACCCCTTTATTATGTTTCCATTCAGGTTATAAATATGTTTATAACTTATGGGAAGTCTCGAATCAAATCTTATGTGGCTCAACCATAGAAAAAAGTTCACATGTTTTTAAAAATAATTTTCCAATGTAAATGGTCCTCAATGAAACTTAAACTTCCATTATTGGGATTATTTGATTATATGTGGGATGAAATAATTAAATAATGTAAATGATATAAAATAAATATACAATTATCTCACATGGGAATAAACATAGCTTTGTATTAGGATTTTTTAGCACCAGACCTGAGAGTGTGGGGCTTGGGAACATCAGTTGATATTGAAGGGTCCATTAGTCATTATTTTGGATGTGATTATTTAATTTGGGTATTGGGATGATAGGATATTAATGAAAACCTTTAAGATAATCCTATGGGATAAATCCATGTATTGGATAACATTAATAAATTTGGTGATGTTTTCAGTATATGGTTTTCCTAGAATTGAGATCTTGGAGAGGATACTACATGTAGATTTATGATTTACCACAAATATACCTATGAATAATTACCCTCGAACATGGTATTGGTTATTAAATCAATCATTACCTAGTGAATGAAAAATATGCCTAATTTAACATATTTATTGATACTCTTAGGGGATACACTATGGTTAATTCACATTCTCATTAATGAACCCTTTTGAAGGATTTTAGTATAATGTTAACTAATTAATTTACAGAAACTAATAGGAAGAAGACCAAGAATATCCAATTATTGAACAAATAAAGTCATATGTTGAACTCAAAATGTCATATGTTGAAAATTATGGTTTCATATGATAATAAATAATTATATTGATATTTTAATATTTATATTTTGGATATTATCATAACTTATTTGGTTTTATTATTTGGTTGAAATAGGATTTTGATAATTATATAGATAGTTGTTTGAATATAAAAATAACTATATATTATAATAAAATTAATATGAATACTAAAATGGTAGAGAATATTAGTATATTACTATTACGATAAAGAAGAGAGTTTATTTTCCTTACCTAATTAATTTAGGTTGATATCTTAATCAAAATTATATCTTGATAATGTTATATAGTTTCATTAATGAGTGATGTATATCGATGATATTCTTGTATATTGTAAAATTATGAGTATTATGTGACTCATTTAAGGAAGTTTTTCTTCAATTTAATGGAAAAAAATAGAATCATATTTTACCAGACATAAATAACCTTAAAACATACTTTTATGAAAAGTTCATATTTTTATGAATAAAATTGAAGAAAACACAATTGATTGATAAATAATACTAAATATTAACATGTTTTTTATGATGAGATAATAATGGGTTGGTTGATTTTTAAAATTAAAGTTATATATTATTGGTAACCTTGGTATTGATAACTGATTTAGGATATTTTTAGGGAATTTCATCACATTTTTTTGGATTATTGTATATTATGAGATTTTATGAAATATATGTTATACAATTTGTGGGACAGATATAGTGTCAAATTATTATAGAATATATGGTGTTGATGTCCTATAATTTCTTTGATATTAAAATAGTTTTTAGAAAAGTATATTTTTGAGAAATAACAATAATTGTATATACATACTTGAGTATATAGTTGTACAAAATATTAATGGTGTTTAACGAATGATAGTTAAATAAGCATAGCATAATGGAGTATTCCAGATGTTATATTTTATGTCTTATCCAAATTGATAAATATGTTAAGAATACCCTCACCTACATTCATAATTGAGTAATAATTAAAATTTTTAGGATGTAATTTACTTAAGGTGTATAATTTAATGATGGGATATCTTTGATACTTTAAATTAAAATTAAATTTGATAGATTGGGTCATTCAGAACACTAAACTAACACAACACCTAAGTAAAATGAACTCTGGCATATTAAAATCACATGAAGAAAATAATTATTAGGAAATAAGAATATAAGAATAAATAAAAATAAATACATATTATTATTTTTCCAGGATAAATATTTTAAAAATAGAGCCTTTCGAATTGCCATTTTAAGAACGTATTATATTTTACCTTAATAAATTAAATTGATAATAAATAAGATTTTATTATCATGATTAATATTAATATTTAAAAACTAATATGTCAATATTAAGTAATTTAAAATTTTAGATATAATAAGATTAAAGAAACATGAATTTTGACAAGGTGGTTTTTCTACAAAAGACGTTTATATTTATCATTTTTATTTTCAGTTAAAAGAAAAATTTATTAATTTTAGATTTTGAATTGGTTTAAATAAACATTATTTATGGATTCATCATTTCAATGTTATCTTAGTATCTATTTTTATTATTTTATTTCACTAATTATTATGTGAATTGTAAAAATATATTTATAACCAAAACTATAACATTTATGAAATTATAATTAAATAAGAAATACCCACAAGTTTTTTAAACTGAATAATTAATAATGTAATCAATAAAATTAAACCATTTTAAATAAAATTATAATCTTAAAAACAAATGTTTTTTATTTAAGAAATCATGTAACATTTCAAGTTAATTTAAATACTATTTTACAATTTTTCATTAAATTAATAATTGATAACGTATATTCAGTTTTAGATTTCATTGAAGTAACATAAATTTTAATTGATTTATAATAAATAAATTTATGTCAATAAAATTAAGATCATAACTAATTAAATTCTACATATAAAATTTAATCATAAAATACATATTTTTTAATAGGAATTCAAAAAAATAACTTTTAATTTTGTCATGATATTATTGAAAAAAAGGGGTATTCCCAAAATATACCTTTTTATTCAATAATAAAAGAGGAAAAAAGAAAGAGTTGGCATCCTAGAACCAACTGGTAATACTTTTATTACATAGATATTTAATTTATTTAAATATCAAACATCCTATCACCTATTGTTAATTGTTCTGTATGATTATGATGTAACAATGTCCTAGTGTATTTGTTGCATTTATAAGGTTATGGTAGTTACCTTATATGATCAGAACCTTGAATTGCTATAACCATATTCATAAATATAGTTTTATGTTAGGATGAAATACTATGAAGGGACATATAACATGCATACTGTTAGGTGAGAGTACTCATAAAAAGATGAGACTTCCTCTCATGTTGTTCTCCTATAGTAATCTCCAAGGAAAAAGATTATGATAATAGACCCGCCAGTAGAAATTCCGCATGTTTTGGTGTCATCAGATATTTCTATCTTCAAGAGTGTGTAATGATCCTTAGGCATTAATATTATTATTAATATGTGTCACAACTCAAGTACATTCATTTATTGACAAAAACTGCCATGCAGATAGTTGGTGGGAAGTAGGGTACCTAGGGTGTGTCATGAGTGACATGGTATTAATGGATAAGTCAAGGAAGGATTTGTCACTTCCATTTATGGATGTTGATATATTGTCCCTTTTACTGAAATATAACCATTGTGTGAAATTACATGGCCATGGTGTAATAACAATTTTATTTCAGGAAGTCAATGAAGGACTTATCAAGCATTAAGGTTGATGACACTATCATGAAACCTTCTTGACGAGATATTGAGACAATGGGATTATATTACATAGTGAGCATTCGTATGTGGATGTAATTATAGCAACATAATGTTCTTTTTATTGGGTTCCTTGACCCGTTGCTAGATAGTACTCTTAGACTTTAAGCAAGTCCACCTAATGCCAATGGGAAAGAATCTAAGAGGGTCACACATTATGGGTTTTTGGTGGTCTCAGTTAAATTTTATTTGAATTTTATTAATGGGATAAATGTTATTCTCAAGACCATAGAATAATTTTATTCATGTTAAGATGATCACATAAATTATGTAAATTTTATTTATTTATTTTATTGAACATTTAATAAATATTAATTTACTAATTTGAAAATAAAATATTCACTTAATAGAATAAATTATGTATTAATTTATTCGAGTGTTCAATAAATGGAAGTGGAGTTCAAGCGGACCAAGGATGGTCCAGTAGTAAAATAATTATTTACAAGATGGTATATAATTATTAGTTGGCACAAGTTAAAATAACCATGACGCTTCTATTATTTTGTGATGTGGAATTTTTTTTTCAATTTTGTTTTTCCGAAGTTGGTGCAGCATAAATAATGATACGGTATAATTATTATGAGCAAGGGTTTTCTCTAAGTTCATGAATATATTTAATTGATGTTATGTAATTAAATATTGTAACTGATGTTCTATGCATATAAATAGACAAGTATATCTATTGTACCATAGAGAACACATCGCACGCTTAGTGAATTTGGAATTGTTGAGCTAAATAATTTCTCTCTCAAATCCTCTTTATGCCCCTCTCAAGAACAAAAGATGTTCTTCATGGACAAAGAAAAAGCGATCATGAATGACTGACACAAGACACTTGCTTCACTGTGCTAGTACCCGGAGAACGAGTAGTGTCGATCAGAGGCCATCGAAGCACGTGTGGATCACCGCTAGAGGGATTCTAGTTTGGATTCTCACAAGCACAATGAGATAATCTGGAAGGGTCATTATAAATGATCAACATCATCAACAAAGAAAATACTGAAGATCCAGGTATTATTTTCATTATAAAATTAATTAAATTAATTATAAAGATGATGTGAAAGATTCTCTCTAAAGGTTTCGGGCCTCTTCCTTCTTTATCTAAATCTCTGATTCTATTCTGTGGAGATAGGCGTTCATCATTGTATTGATCTTGGAATAATCATTGGTCATGGTAAAAATTAATGTTGGGTGCTAGGCCAACCAGGCTTCCACTGCGCCCGAAACCGGTTCGCCACTCAATGGGTGCCCCGAACCCAGTTCCCCACGTGACCTCAAGCGCATTTACCCAAATTCCAAAGGCTGACGACTAGCAGCGAGGGCCCAGGTATGATAGTGGGGAAACTATGCCCTCATTTTTCAAAGTGTAGCATAGCGGAATGAAATAAAACATACAACAACCGCGGAAGTAGTAACAGTGTATATAACTGAAATGGATAACTGATAAAAAGGGAACCAGCAGTCATATATTTATGAAGATGCAGCATTTCACTATTCTATAAAACAGCCAGAACATGTTTCCCAGTCAATACAATCCAACTTAAGTACAAGTACAGAAAAGCAAATCAAAACATCCCGCAGCATCACAAGCCAATGCTCAGTCCCATGCTATCCTACACCCCAACAGCAGTCAAGTACCTGTATAAGGGCCCTTTCCCTTATCTACACCTGCAGAAATGTAATCTGTTTGGACCGAAAGGCATGACCCAAACTGGGTGTGAGAAATAAATCCCAGTAGGCACCCACGAAAGGCACGTGATCAACTGTGTGTAAAACATGCAACAATAGTATGCAGTGGAAAATGCAATAAAGTAATCAGTACTAAAAATTAACAAACATAACCAATTATATTTCCTTTTTAATATCCATTTAATCATTCAATTTAAAATATCACCACAGTGAATATTCTAAGTAAACAGCTAATGTCCTCAAACACGTAAACTCGTACCCTCAGGTAAAGAGTATCCAACACAAGAATCTACCTACAGGAATATGGATATTGCCCATAGGAATTTGTAGTATCGCCCATAGGAACAAAATCACCTTCCCACGGGCACGGAATAAGTTTCCCTCAGGCTAGGATAACAACCGCCATCGGGCTGTGAAAAACAACGCCCACAAGCTAAGTAAAACACTGCACGCAGGCACAAGTATCTGGACCATTCCCAACATGTAAATAAACATTTACAAGCAATTCCTTGCAAGGTAATTCTACAATAATTACTTTAAAGGCATACCCTCAGGTTTCCTGGCCAAACGGCTAAATCGAGGAACGCACCCCTGGGGTGGTCCTGGATCCAAGCATCGATCCCAAACAACATTTTAATATCACATTCAATTACCTATACAATTATAGGTATTTAAAATAGCCACGACATCAGCCACACGACACCCCAATATGGGCTCGTAGCTCAAAACACACAAAAACTCACGAAAGTTGGAAATAAACACCATTCCAGCTACCTTAAACACCAACGAACGATATACATGAATATAGATTCTAGAAACCACCAAAGACGACGTAGATCTGGGTTAGAATAAAACTCTTTCAAATGTGAATAACTTTCCCTCAGGAAATAATTGGTAAGAACGGATTAAGGAGAGCGGAGGGCCTACCCATGCGGTTCCAACGAGATCATCCAAGGCAGAAACGGATTCCCGACGTGTGCTCAGCGGATCCTCGAAGATTCGGTCATCTCCTCCCGCTCCTTCCTTCGGTTCTAAGCCTTCCATATCAACAGGGGAGCCTACTGCCCATTTTATGTGAAACAAACAAAGTACACGGCGTGTGCATCCATGTATATGGTGTGTACTTCCAATTTTTAAACTATTCCTCTGGCGGCTTCCCACCAGCACGGAACTATTCACCTGCCGACATGACTACATAGCGTGCCTTCATGAGTACACAGCGTGTTCTGTTGCACATATGCCCACCACCTTACTATTCTCCTGTCGACTGACTACGCGGTGTGTAAAGGACCACTACACGGAGTGTAGTCGGTTCCTACACCCTTCATCGAGGACATGGAAACACGCCCCGTGTACCCATCCCACACGGCCATAAGTACACGGTGTGTGGAAAAGTACACGGTGTGTACTTCCAAAATTTGGGATTTCTCCCCATTTTCCATATTTTCTTAAAAACTCTTAAGGAAAGGAGAAAAGAAGAAACTCATAACTCAAAGATAAGAACCAGGTTCTTAAAACATCCCCCCTTAAAGAAATTATTCCTCGAATTTCCCTTCTAAGGGTGGCGAAGATAAAGCCATGATCAACTCCGGCCACTGAGCACGTACATCGGTCTCATACTCCCAGGTTTCGTCCTGCACTCGGCTATGCTGCCATAGCACCCGTACGAGAGGAGATGACCAGCCTCGAAGAACCTTCGTGCTCCTGTCAACGATATGTATCGGATGATCCTCAGTGGACGCATCCATCTAAAGCTCAACATCCTTGGCCTGAAGGATGAGAGACGAGTCTGAATGATAGCGGCACAACTGAGATACATGGAAGACGTCGTGCATGGCCCAGTACCTCTAAGGTAACTTCAACCAATAAGAAACCGGCCCGAATCTCTCCAGAATCTCAAAAGGCCCGACATACCTCGGTGAATGTTTACGCTGTCTCCTGATTTTTCTGTGTCCCAGCCTCGGAGAAACATGCAAGAAAACCTGATCCGCGACCCCAAACTCCAAAGTTTTTCTGCGGCGATTAGCATACGATTTTTAATGAGACTTCGCGGTAGCCATCCTCTTTTGAATCAGCTGGACCTGATCAGAAGTCTCTTGCACGAGATGTGGTCCCAGTAAGGCTACCTCACCTGCCTCTAACCAGTACAAAGGTAATCGGCATGGCCTACCATATAAAGCCTCGTAAGGTGCCATCTCGATCGTTCCTGAGAACTATTATTATAGAAAAACTCGACTAAGGGTATATGCTTCTCTCAAGAGCACCCAAAGTCTAGGTTGCATGCACACAGTATGTCCTCAATCACCTGAATTGTACACTCTGACTAGCCATCAGTCTGAGGGTGCTAAGCTGTACTCAGAAGCACCTATGTACCCAGTGCCCTCTGAAAACTTTTCTTGAAATGAGACGTAAAAAGGGTGTCCCTGTCTGAAACGATAGAACGAGGGACCCCAGGAAGACGTATAATCTCTCAGATATACAGCGTTCTGACCCCATCAACCCCGAAGGTCTCCTTGATCGGCCGAAAGTGAGCTACCTTCATGAGTCTGTCCACAACAACCCACACGGCATCATTGCCTCTAGGTAACCTCTGCAACCCAGTCACAAAATCCATCGCGACATCATCCCATTTCCATTCCGGAATGGGTAACTATTGTAACATCCCAGCTGGTCTCTGTTGCTCCGCCTTCACCTGCTGATAGGTGGAACACCTCGTAACAAAACCAGATACATCTATCTTCATACCCGGCCACCAGAACTGACGTCTCAAGTCTCGGTAAATCTTGGTATCAATGGGATGAACTTCACAAGCTGAAGCATGAAACACCTGCATCAGCTCCTTGCATATATCCCCAGGAACCCATACTCATCCATGGAAACGCAGAACCTCATCATCACCTATCGTCCAACTAGGATGAGGGTCCTCACTTTCCACCAACTCCCGTAGAACTAGGCCTTCTAAATCAGATAGTTGTCTCATCCTCAATCTATCCAGGAGGGTAGAAGTCACAGTGAGAGATGAAATATATGTTTTCCCCTCACAGTCGTGCACCTCCAAATGCATCTCAAAGAACAAAGCCATGAGCTTCCACTCACGACTGGACTCCTGTACAACATGTGTCTGAGTCTTCCTACTCAGTACATCTGCTACTGCATTTCCTCTTCCAGGTGTATAGGCAAGCTCAAAATAGAAGGGCGGAAGGTATTCAACCCACCTTCGCTACCTCAGATTCAAGTCATGCTGACTAAAGATATAATTGAGGCTTTTTGGTCGGTGAATACCACAAAATACTCTCCCAATATATAATACATACAACATCGCAATGCATGCACAACTGCAACCAACTTGAGATCATGTGTTGGGTAATTCCTCTCATGTGGCCTCAACCGCCGAGACCCGTACGCAACAACTCGATCGCCATGCATCAATACTGCTCCCCGCCCAATACATGATGCATCACAGTAAATTGTATATCTCTTACCCTGCTCTGGGAGTATCAGGATCGGTGCTGAGGTCAACCGTCCTTTCAGGTCAAGAAAGGCTATCTCACAAGCTTCTGACCTAACGAACTTCACACCCTTCTTAGTCAGACCCGTCAACGGTGCGGCTAAGTGAGAGAAGTCATGTATAAAGCTTTTGTAGTAACCATCCAGCCCTAAGAAACTTTGTATCTCAAACACATTCTTATGCTTCTCCTAGGAAAATACTGCTCTCACCTTCTCTGGGTCTACTGTAACTCCTACCTCTGAGATAATGTGACCCAGGAAGTGAATGTGGTCCATCCAAAAGTGGAACTTTGAGAGATTAACATATAGTCGATGCTCTCTCAGTGTACTCAATACGATCTCAAGATGGGTGGCATGGTCATGTCGATTGTGAGTATACACCAAGATGTCATCCACAAATACAACCACAAAAGAGTCCAGATAAGGATGGAACACACAATTCATCAGAGCCATGAAAACTATTCGTGCGTTCGTGAGTCCGAACGACATAACTGTATACTCATATAGACCATACCTGCTCCTGAAAGTCGTGAGAGGTATATCATAAGGTCTTACGCATAGCTGATGATATCCTGACCTCAAGTAAATCTTCGAGAACACTCGTTCTCCACGAAGTTGATCAAAAAGATCATCAATCCTTGGCAAGGGATTTCAGTTCTTAACTGTCAACTGGTTTAGCTTCCGATAATCCACCCAGAGACTGAGGGTACCATCCACCTTCTATGCAAAAAGGACCGAAGAACCATATTTTACCAGACATAAAAAACCTTAAAACATACTTTTATGAAAAGTTCATATTTTTATGAATAAAATTGAAGAAAACACAATTGATTGATAAATAATACTAAATATTAACATGGTTTTTATGATGAGATAATAATGGGTTGGTTGATTTTTAAAATTAAAGTTATATATTATTGGTAACCTTGGTATTGATAACTGATTTAGGATATTTTTAGGGAATTTCATCACATTTTTTTGGATTATTGTATATTATGTGATTTTATGAAATATATGTTATACAATTTGTGGGACAGATATAGTGTCAAATTATTATAGAATATTTGGTGTTGATGTCCTATAATTTCTTTGATATTAAAATAGTTTTTAGAAAAGTATATTTTTGAGAAATAAAAATAATTGTATATACATACTTGAGTATATAGTTGTACGAAAGATTAATGGTGTTTAATGAATGATAGTTAAATAAGCATAGCATAATGGAGTATTCCAGATGTTATATTTTATGTCTTATCCAAATTGATAAATATGTTAAGAATACCCTCACCTACATTCATAATTGAGTAATAATTAAAATTTTTAGGATGTAATTTACTTAAGGTGTATAATTTAATGATGTGATATCTTTGATACTTTAAATTAAAATTAAATTTGATAGATAGGTTCATTCAGAACACTAAACTAACACAACACCTAACTAAAATGAACTCTGGCATATTAAAATCACATGAAGAAAATAATTATTAGGAAATAAGAATATAAGAATAAATAAAAATAAATACATATTATTGTTTTTCCAAGATAAATATTTTAAAAATAGAGCCTTTCGAATTTCTATTTTAAAAACGTATTATATTTTACCTTAATAAATTAAATTGATAATAATTAAGATTTTATTATCATGATTAATATTAATATTTAAAAACTAATATGTCAATATTAAGTAATTTAAAATTTTAGATATAATAAGAATAAAGAAACATGAATTTTGACAAGGTGGTTTTTCTACAAAAGACGTTTATATTTATCATTTTTATTTTCAGTTAAAAGAAAAATTTATTAATTTTAGATTTTGAATTGGTTTAAATAAACATTATTTATGGATTCATCATTTCAATGTTATCTTAGTATCTATTTTTATTATTTTATTTCACTAATTATTATGTGAATTGTAAAAATATATTTATAACCAAAACTATAACATTTATGAAATTATAATTAAATAAGAAATACCCACAAGTTTTTTAAACTGAATAATTAATAATGTAATCAATAAAATTAATCCATTTTAAATAATATTATAATCTTAAAAACCAATTTTTTTTATTTAAGAAATCATGTAACATTTCAAGTTAATTTAAATACTATTTTACAATTTTTCATTAAATTATTAATTGTTAAAGTATATTCAGTTTTAGATTTCATTGAAGTAACATAACTTTTATTTGATTCATAATAAATAAATTTATGTCAATAAAATTAAGATCATAACTAATTAAATTCTACACATAAAATTTAATCATAAAATACATATTTTTTAATAGGAATTCAAAAAAATAACTTTTAATTTTGTCATGATATTATTGAAAAAAAGGGGTATTCACAAAATATACCTTTTTATTCAATAATAAAAGAGGAAAAAAGAAAGAGTTGGAATCCTAGAACCAACTGGTAATACTTTTATTACATAGATATTTAATGTATTTAAATATCAAACATCTTATCACCTATTGTTAATTGTTCTGTATGATTATCATGTAACAATGTCCTAGTGTATTTGTTGCATTTATAAGGTTATGGTAGTTACCTTATATGATCATAACCTTGAATTGCTATAACCATATTCATAAATATAGTTTTATGTTAGGATGAAATACTATGAAGGGACATATAACATGCATACTGTTAGGTGAGAGTACTCATAAAAAGATGAGACTTCCTCTCATGATGTTCTCCTATAGTAATCTCCAAGGAAAAAGATTATGATAATAGACCCTCCAGTAGAAATTCCGCATGTTTTGGTGTCATCAGATATTTCTATCTTCAAGAGTGTGTAATGATCCTTAGGCATTAATATTATTATTAATATGTGTCACAACTCAAGTACATTCATTTATTGACAAAAACTATCATGCAGATAGTTGGTGGGAAGTAGGGTACCTAGGGTGTGTCATGAGTGACATGGTATTAATGGATAAGTCAAGGAAGGATTTGTCACTTCCTTTTATGGATGTTGATATATTGTCCCTTTTACTGAAATATAACCATCGTGTGAAATTACATGGCCATGGTGTAATAATAATTTTATTTCAGGAAGTCAATGAAGGACTTATCAAGCATTAAGGTTGATGACACTGTCATGAAACCTTCGTGACGAGATATTGAGACAATGGGATTATATTACATAGTGAGCATTCATATGTGGATGTAATTATAGCAACATAATGTTCTTTTTATTAGGTTCCTTGACCCGTTGCTAGATAGTACTCTTAGACTTTAAGAAAGTCCACCTAATGCCAATGGGAAAGAATCTAAGAGGGTCACACACTATGGGTTTTTGGTGGTCTCAGTTAAATTCTATTTGAATTTAATTAATGGGATAAATGTTATTCTCAAGACCATAGAATAATTTTATTCATGTTAAGATGATCACATAAATTATGTAAATTTTATTTATTTATTTTATTGAACATTTAATAAATATTAATTTACTAATTTGAAAATAAAATATTTACATAAGAGAATAAATTATGTATTAATTTATTCGAGTGTTCAATAAATGGAAGTGGAGTTCAAGCGGACCAAGGATGGTCTAGTAGTAAAATAATTATTTACAAGATAGTATATAATTATTAGTTGGCACAAGTTAAAATAACCATGACGCTTATATTATTTTGTGATGTGGATTTTTTTTTACAATTTTGTTTTTCCGAAGTTGGTGCAGCATAAATAATGATATGGTATAATTATTATGAGCAAGGGTTTTCTCTAAGTTGATGAATATATTTAATTGATGTTATGTAATTAAATATTGTAACTGATGTTCTATGCATATAAATAGACAAGTACATCTATTGTACCATAGAGAACACATCGCACGCTTAGTGAATTTGGAATTGTTGAGCTAAATAATTTCTCTCTCAAATCCTCTTTCTTCCCCTCTCAAGAACAAAAGATGTTCTTCATGGACAAAGAAAAAGCGATCAAGAATGACTGACACAAGACACTTGCTTCATTGCGCTAGTACCCGAAGAACGAGTAGTGTCGATCAGAGCCCATCAAAGCACGTGTGGATCACCGCTAGAGGGATTCTAGTTTGGATTCTCACAAGCACAATGAGATAATCTGGAAGGGTCATTCTGAATGATCAACATCATCAACAAAGAAAATACTGAAGATCCAGGTATTATTTTCATTATAAAATTAATTAAATTAATTATAAAGATGATGTGAAAGATTCTCTCTAAAGGTTTCAGGCCTCTTCCTTCTTTATCTAAATCTCAGATTCTATTCTGTGGAGATAGACGTTCATCATTTTATTGATCTTGGAATAATCATTGGTCATGGTAAAAATTAATGTTGGGTGCTAGGCCAACCAGGCTTCCACTGCGCCTGAAACCGGTTCGCCACTCAATGGGTGCCCCGAACCCGGTTCCCCACGTGACCTCAAGCGCATTTACCCAAATTCCAAAGGCTGACGACTAGCAGCGAGGGCCCAGGTATGATAGTGGGGAAACTATGCCCTCATTTTTCAAAGTGTAGCATAGCGGAATGAAATAAAACATACAACAACCGCGGAAGTAGTAACATTGTATATAACTGAAATGGATAACTGATAAAAAGGGAACCAACAGTCATATATTTATGAAGATGCAGCATTTCACTATTCTATAAAACAGCCAGAACATGTTGCCCAGTCAATACAATCCAACTTAAGTACAAGTACAGAAAAGCAAATCAAAACATCCCGCAGCATCACGAGCCAATTCTCAGTCCCATGCTCTCCTACACCCCAGCAGCAATCAAGTACCTGTATAAGGGCCCTTTCCCTTATCTACACCTGCAGAAATGTAATCTGTTTGGATCGAAAGGCATGACCCAAACTCGGTGTGAGAAATAAATCCCAGTAGGCACCCACGAAAGGCACGTGCTCAACTGTGTGTAAAACATGCAACAATAGTATGCAGTGGAAAATGCAATAAAGTAATCAGTACTAAAAATTAACAAACATAACCAATTATATTTCCTTTTTAATATCCATTTAATCATTCAATTTAAAATATCACCACAGTGATTATTCTAAGTAAAGAGCTAATGTCCTCAAACACGTAAACTCGTACCCTCAGGTAAAGAGTATCCAACACAAGAATCTACCTACAGGAATATGGATATTGCCCAGAGGAATTTGTAGTATCGCCCATAGGAACAGAATCACCTTCCCACGGGCACGGAATAAGTTTCCCTCAGGCTAGGATAACAACCGCCCTCGGGCTGTGAAAAACAACGCCCACAAGCTAAGTAAAACACTGCATGCAGGCACAAGTATCTGGACCATTCCCAACATGTAAATAAACATTTACAAGCAATTCCTCGCAAGGTAATTCTACAATAATTACTTTAAAGGCATACCCTCGGGTTTCCTGGCCAAACGGCTAAATCGAGGAACGCACCCCCAGGGTGGTCCTGGATCCAAGCATCGATCCCAAACAACATTTTAATATCACATTCGATTGCCTATACAATTATAGGTATTTAAAATAGCCACGACATCAGCCACACGACACCCCAATATGGGCTCGTAGCTTAAAACACACAAAAACTCACGAAAGTTGGAAATAAACACCATGCCACCTACCTTAAACAGCAAAGAACGATATACGTGAATATAGATTCTAGAAACCACCAAAGACGACGTAGATCTGGGTTAGAATAAAACTCTTTAAAATGTGAATAACTTTCCCTCGGGAAAGAATTGGTAAGAACGGATTAAGGAGAGCGGAGGGCCTACCCATGCGGTTCCAACAAGATCATCCGAGGCAGAAACAGATTCCCGACGTGCGCTCAGCGGATCCTCGAAGATTCGGTCATCTCCTCCCGCTCCTTCCTTCGGTTCTAAGCCTTCCATATCAACATGGGAGCCTACTGTCCATTTTATGTGAAAAAAACAAAGTACACGGCGTGTGCATCCATGTATATGGTGTGTAATTCCAATTTTTAAACTATTCCTCTGGCGGCTTCCCACCAGCATGGAGCTATTCACCTGCCGACATGACTACATGGCGTGCCTTCATGAGTACACAGCGTGTTCTATTGCACATATGGCCACCGCCTTACTATTCTCCTGTCGACTGACTACACGGTGTGTAAAGGACCACTACACGGCGTGTAGTCGGTTCCTACACCCTTCATCGAGGACATGGCAACACGCCCCGTGTACCCATCCCACACGGCCATAAGTACACGGCGTGTGGAAAAGTACACGGTGTGTACTTCCAAAATTTGGGATTTCTCCCCATTTTCCATATTTTCTTAAAAACTCTTAAGGAAAGGAGAAAAGAAGAAACTCATAACTCAAAGATAAGAACCAGGTTCTTAAAAACTTCCCCCCTTAAAGAAATTCTTCCTCGAATTTCCCTTCTAAGGGTGGCGAAGATAAAGCCATGAACAACTCCGGCCACTGAGCACGTACATCGGTCTCCTACTCCCAGGTTTCGTCCTGCACTCGGCTATGCTGCCATAGCACCCGTACGAGAGGAGATGACCATCCTCGAAGAACATTCGTGCTCCTGTCAACGATATGTATCGAATGATCCTCAGTGGACGCATCCATCTAAAGCTCAACATCCTTGGCCTGAAGGATGTGAGACGAGTCTGAATGATAGTGGCACAACTGAGATACATGGAAGACGTCGTGCATGGCCCAGTACCTCTAAGGTAACTTCAACCAATATGAAACCGGCCCGAATCTCTCCAGAATCTCAAAAGGCCCAACATACCTCAGTGAATGTTTACGCTGTCTACCGATTTTTCTGTGTCCCATCCTCGGAGAAACATGCAAGAAAACCTGATCCGCGACCCCAAACTCAAAAGTTTTTCTGCGGCGATTAGCATAAGATTTCTAATGAGACTGTGCGGTAGCCATCCTCTTTTGAATCAGCTGGACCTGATCAGAAGTCTCTTGCACGAGACGTGGTCCCAGTAAGGCTGCCTCACCTGCCTCTAACCAGTACAAAGGTAATCGGCATGGCCTACCATATAAAGCCTCGTAAGGTGCCATCTCGATCGTTCCTGAGAACTATTATTATAGAAAAACTCGACTAAGGGTATATGCTTCTCTCAAGAGCACCCAAAGTCTAGGTTTCATGCACGCAGTATGTCCTCAATCACCTGAATTGTACACTCTGACTAGCCATCGGTCTGAGGGTGCTAAGCCGTGCTCAGAAGCACCTATGTACCCAGTGCCCTCTGAAAACTTTTCTAGAAACGAGATGTAAAACGGGTGTCCCTGTCTGAAACGATAGAAAGAGGGACCCCAGGAAGACGTAAAATCTCTCAGATTTACAGCCTTCCGACCCCATCAACCCCGAAGGTCTCCTTGATCGGCCAAAAGTGAGCTACCTTCATGAGTCTGTCCACAACAACCCACACGACATCATTGCCTCTAGGTAACCACTGCAACCCAGTCACAAAATCCATCGCGACATCATCCCATTTCCATTCCGGAATGGGTAACTGTTGTAACATCCCAGCTGGTCTCTGTTGCTCCACCTTCACCTACTGATAGGTGGAACACCTCGTAACAAAACAAGATACATCTCTCTTAATACCCGGCCACCAGAACTGACGTCTCAAGTCTCGGTACATCTTGGTTTCCACGGGATGAACTTCACAAGCTGAAGCATGAAACTCCTGCATCAGCTCCTTGCATATATCCCCAGGAACCCATACTCATCCATGGAAACACAGAACCTCATCATCACCTATCGTCCAACTAGGATGAGGGTCCTCACTTTCCACCAACTCCCGTAGAACTAGGCCTTCTAAATCAGATAGTTGTCTCATCCTCAATCTATCCAGGAGGGTAGAAGTCACAGCGAGAGATGAAATATATGTTTTCCCCTGACAGTCGTGCACCTCCAAATGCATCTCAAAGAACAAAGCCATGAGCTTCCACTCACGACTGGCCTCCTGTACAACATGTGTCTGAGTCTTCCTACTCAGTACATCTGCTACTGCATTTCCTCTTCCAGGTGTATAGGCAAGCTCAAAATAGAAGGGCGGAAGGTATTCAACCCACCTTCGCTACCTCATATTCAAGTCATGCTGACTAAAGATATACTTGAGGCTTTTTTGGTCGGTGAATACCACAACATACTCTCCCAATATATAATACATCCAACATCGCAATGCATGGACAACTACAACCAACTCGAGATCATGTGTTGGGTAATTCCTCTCATGTGGCCTCAACCGCCAAGACTCATACGCAACAACTCGATCGCCCTGCATCAATACTGCTCCCCGCCCAATACATGATGAATCACAGAAAATTGTATATCTCTTACCCTACTCTGGGAGTATCAGGATCGGTGCTGAGGTCAACCTTCCTTTCAGGTCATGAAAGGCTATCTCACAAGCTTCTGACCAAACGAACTTCACACCCTTCTTAGTCAGACCCGTCAACGCTGCGGATAAGTGAGAGAAGTCATGTATAAAGCTTTTGTAGTAACCATCCAGCCCTAAGAATGTTTGTATCTCAAAAACATTCTTATGCTTCTCCTAGGAAAATACTGCTCTCACCTTCTCTAGGTCTACTGTAACTCCTACCTCTGAGATAATGTGACCCAGGAAGTGAATGTGGTCCATCCAAAAGTGGAACTATGAGAGATTAACATATAGCCGATGCTCTCTCAGTGTACTCAATACGATCTCAAGATGGGTGGCATGGTCATGTCGATTGTGAGAGTACACCAAGATGTCATCCACGAATACTACCACAAAAGAGTCCAGATAAGGATAGAACACACAATTTATCAGAGCCATGAAAACTATTCGCGCGTTCGTGAGTCCGAACGACATAACTGTATACTCGTATAGACCATACCTACTCCTGAAAGTCGTGAGAGGTATATCATAAGGTCTTACGCGTAGTTGATGATATCCTGACCTCAAGTAAATCTTCGAGAACACTCGTGCTCCAAGAAGTTGATCAAAAATATCATCAATCCTTGGAAAGGGATTTCGGTTCTTAACTGTCAACTGGTTTAGCTTCCGATAATCCACCCAGAGTCTGAGGGTACCATCCGCCTTATACGCAAAAAGGACCGGAGAACCCCACGGAGAAGTACTGGGTCAGATAAAACCCTTTTCCTGTAACTCCTCTAACTACCTCTTGAGCTCCTGCAACTTCGGTGTAGCCATCCTATAAGGAGGAACAGACACCAGTGCTACTCCTGACATAAGATCAATAGATAAATCCACCTCATGCTCCGGAGGTAGACCAGAAAAGTCATCTGGGAATACATCCCTGAAACGATCAACCACTGGAGGGAATTCCATCTGACAAGTCCCCTGATCATCCAGATATAAGCTAGCAATCTGGGTTGTGACTCCACCTTGCCCACGATGCTCTAGACTTGCTCGACTCGCTTGAACATCCTATTCTCCCCTGTAGAGAAACTTTCCGCCCGATGGTGACGTGAAACTCACCCTGCGATAATATCAATCTACAAAGGCTTGAAAGGGAACTGACCAGTCCATCCCAAGAATGACTTCATAAGCTATCATCTCTAAGATATAGAGGTCCCAAAGAAAGTGACACCCACCAACCTCAAGGGGGAACTCCTTGCACTAATGCTCACAAGCCGTTCTAGTCCCCAACGGAGTGTCTAGCATCATGATATAAGAAGAAGTAGAAACACAGAGCCCAAGGCTCTCCACTACGGGTATAGATATGAAACTATGTGTAGCACCCATATCAAAAAGTACCAAATATAAGACAGAAGCTACTAGAATAGTACCTCTTACTGTAGAAGGTCTGGGATCCTGCTCCTACTGGGTCTACTGCACTGCATATGCCTTCCCAGTGTTGCGGCCCTACGACATAGCCTGGCTACCCTATGCTGTCTCGCCCTGCTACATCTGAGATCCTGGTGTCTGGCTACCACAGCCACGACCACCATCTCTGTCTGCACGCCCTGACGTATTCCAGTTCCACGACTGGTAAGAAGACATTGGTCTTTCTCCCGCACACGGAGTCTGCACAAAACCCCTATCACTAGCCATTGGTGGAAACTCTCTACAAAAGTGCTGCAGATGACCCATCCTGCTGCAAGCTCGGCACTCCACTGGGTCTCGTGGACACTACGGTCTCTTGTGCCCCTCCTTACCACACTGGTAGCACATGACCTGGCCACCTGAAGCATTCTTATGACCGGTACTGCCACCTGGAGAGAAGTCCATCTGTCTATTCCTCTTGCCAGTAAAAATAGGACCAGTAACTGGTGCTGAACCGCCCTATCCAACACCACTAGATTCCTGCAGGTTCCTCTCTGTAATCAGCACCTTGTTCACAATATCATGTATAGTATGTAACCTAAAAACATTCAGCAGCGCTCAGATGTCATAATGGAGACCATCCTCAAAGCTCCTAGCTCTCAATCTCTCATCACCCACCAGCACAGGTGGAAAACGTTGATGCTCGGTAAAGTGAGTAGAATAGTTCATCACCGACATAGCACCCTGTTGTAGATTCATGAACTCTCGAGCTCTATCTGCCCTCAGAATCTCCGAGAAATAGAATTCATAGAATACTTCCTGAAAATCTTCCCACGCCATGTCTCTGTGATGCTCTGACTGGGTGGTAACATCCCACATCCTCTTGGTGGAATCACGGAGCATATAAGTCGTGAGCTTGACCCTCCGCCCTGGATCAGTCTCAAGATGCTAGAAAATATTCTACATCGACCCCAGCCAAGACTCCGTAGCCAGTGGTCCACCATCCCCTGAGAATGTAGACAGATGTTGTTGCTGGAAGATACGTGTCAGCTCGGCCATAGATGTAGTAGCTTGCGGTGCTCCCTGAATGGTCTGCATGAACTGCATAAAGCCTTCACGGAAATGAACCTCTGTGCTTGTGTCTGGTATAACGGTTGGCGCCACATCTGGCTCTAATGGAGGATCAACTGGTAGCCCATGGCCCACCATCTCTAGATTATAATAGTTGTCGCTCTCCTAGAGAACAACGTGCGGTCGTCTAGGCAGAATGACACTACAAGGTCAAAAACACGCCTTAGATTCAAGATTAACAATACTGAAAATGAAGGAACCACAAAGGGAACAAGAGGAAGAAGGCATTTCAAAATTTTCAAAACAAGACTACACGGCGTGTACAATGACTACACGACATGTACTTGACTTCCCTTCCCCTTCCCGGGTCCTTTGACATTGCTAAGACACACGGCTCTCGTTGAAAAAAACTAAACGGTGTGTATAATATATACACGGCATGTATGGTCTTATTTTACAACTCCCTGCGTCGGTTGTGAAACATCTGACCACTCGGCTTGAAAATACACGGCGTGTTACACCCGTACACGACGTGTACACCAGCCCATTTTCCAGCCACACGGCTAACTCCACAGGGTATGTCCTCGGACGAGACTACCCAGCGTTTCCCACAGGTACACAATGTGTACTAGATGAGCTCCGTCGACCCGTGTTGTTAGTTACACGGCCATACACACAGCTCACCCTACATGGCGTGTTCGATATACACACAACGTGTACTCAAAGGGATTACATTGACCTGTTTTGTTAGTTACATGGTCGGGTCCCTAGGTCATACTAAATGGCGTGTTCCATAATGGGCACGACGTGTATGTATTAAGGTCTCCTCCGCCCGTGTTGTTAGTTACATGGCGGACACCGGGTCAACACTACACGATGTGTACATAAGCTACACGACGTGTTTTACCCAATCCTTTCCCTACTCTGTGTCGCCGCCCACACGGTTTGTGACACGGGAAGTGACGACACGACATGTTCAGAAGCTACATGGCATGTTCGCCCCAAGCTCTTCCCTTCCCCGTGTCGCCGCCAACATGGTTTGTGACATGGGAAGAGACTACACTGCGTGTACTCTGGGTACATGGTTTTTACTTAAAAAGTTTATTTTTCTTCCCATACAGAAGAACATACACGGCGTGTCTAAGGTACTACACGGCATGTATACTGAGAAATACGGATAGTATGCCTTAGAAACTTCCCCATAACCTAGAAAACACTTCAAAACAACACCTAAGTGTCAAATTCTGGTCTGTGAGGGCCCATACTCCCCATGAATCAAAGTTTGACATCTTATCTGTGGTATAACAAAATAAACATTCAATGATCCACCAAATTCTGATCAATGGGGGGCCATACTCTCCATAAACCAAAGTTTGGCGTCATTATTTCAACACGCTCATGCAACAATACCCTATCACATAGAAGGTATTTATCAAGCAACTATCACAACAGCATGCTTTTCTAGCACAACAAGTATCACAACAACATGCAAATTCTAATGCACCTACATGGCATGGAACGATGCATGGAATGTGATTTATAGAATGTGCCTATATGATTCATGAGATGGAATACCCTCATCTCATTGGGTTGCAACTAAATAGAACCCATTAATAAAATATAACAGCACAATACAAGCGCATCACACAATGGTGAAATCAAATCAACTGTAAATTGCAAAATCAGTAATATTGCAACACGATGTAAATTGGATTTTCCTTGTACGCAGGTTAGATATGCCCGGGCACAGCTTATTACCAACCACAGTTTGTCTTATCCCTGACTACGACTCCAAATAGTAAGTCAAAGAAAAGAACCTGCCTCTAATACCTCCTTGTAACATCTCGGTTCTGGGTGCCACTCAACGGGTGCCCCGAACCCGGTTTTCCACGTGACCTCTAGCACATTTCCCCAAATGCCAGAGGCTGCCGACTAGCAGCGAGGTCCCAGGTCTGATAGTGGGGAAACTATGCCCTCATTTTTTAAAGTGTAGCACAATGGAATGAAATAAAGCATACAACAAACTCGGAAGCAGTAACAGTGTATATAACTAAAATCGATAACTGATAAAAAGGGAACCAATAGTCATATATTTATGAAGATGCAGCATGTCACTATTCTATAAAACAACTAGAACATGTTACCCAGTAAATACAATACAACTGAAGTACAAGTACAGAAAAGAAAAAAAAAACAACCCACAGCATCACGAGCCAATGCTCGGTCCCATGCTCTCCTAGACCCCAGTAGCAATCAAGTACCTATATAAGGGCCCTTTCCGTTATCTACACCTGTAGAAACGTAATTTTTTTGGGATGAAAAGCATGACCCAAACAGGGTGTGAGAAATAAATCCCAGTAGGCACCCACCAAAGGCCCATGCTCAACTGTGTGTAAAACATGAAACAATAGTGTGCAGTGGAAAATGAAATAAAGTAAGCAGTAAAAAAGTAACTAAATTAACCAATTATATTTCCATTTTAATATCGATTTACTCATTCAATTTAAAATATCACCATAATGAATATTCTATGTAAGAAGTTAATGTCCTCATACATATAAACTCCTACCCTCGGGTAAAGAGTATCCAACACAAGAATCTGCCCTTTGGCATACAGATATTTCCCACAGGCGTAAGTAGTGTCGCCTACAGGCATATAATCAACTGCCCACAGGCACGGAAGAAGTTTCTATCAGGCTAGGATAACAATTGCCATCGGGCTAAGAAAAACAACGCCCACGGGCTAAGTAAAACACTTCCCGTGGGCACAAGTATCTGGGCCATTCCCAACATGTAAATAAACATTCACAAGAAATTCCTCTCAAGGAAATTCCACAATCATTACTTTAAAGTCATACCCTTGGATATCCTGGCCAAACGGCTAAACAGAGGAACGCACCCCCAGGGTGGTCCGGGATCTAATAAGCATTCCCAAACAGCATTTTAATATCACATTCTATTGCCTATAAAATTCTAGGTATTTAAAATATCCACCGCCTCAGCCACACGACACCCCAATATGGGTTCATAGCTCAAAACACACAAAAACGCACGACAGATGGAAATAAATACCAAGCCACATAACTTAAACCCCAACGAACGATATACGTGAACGTTGATTCTAGAAACGCCCAAAGACGACGTAGATCTGGGATAGAATAAAACCCATTCAAATGTGATTAACTTTCCCTCGTGAAAGAATTGGTATGAATGGATTAAGGAGAGCGGAGGGCTTACCCGTACGGTTCCAACGAGATCGTCCAAGGCGGAAACGGATTCCCGACATGTGCTCAGCGGATCCTCGGAGATTTGGTCATCCCCTCCCGCTCCTTCCTTCAGTTCTAAGCCTTCCCTGTGAACATGGGAGGCTACTTCCCATTTTAAGAAAAAAAAACAAAGTACATGGTGTGTACTTCCAAGTAAATGGTGTGTACTTCCCATTTTTAAATTGTTCCTCTGGTAGCTTCCCGCCAGCGCAGCACTCTTCACCTACCAACATGACTACACAGCATGCCTTCATGAGTAAAGGACGTTTTCTATCGCACAACTGGTCACCACCTTACTATTCACCTCCTGACTGACTACACGGCATGTAAAGGACCACTACAAGATGTGTAGTCGGTTCCTACACCCTTCATTGCCGACATGGCCACACGTCCTGTATACCCATCCCACACGGCCCGAAGTACACGACGTGTGGAAAAGTACACGACGTGTACTTCCAAAATTTGGTATTTTCCCCATTTTCCATATTTTCTTAAAAACTCTAAGGAAAGGAGAAAAGAAGAAACCCATACCTCAAAGATAAGAACCAGGTTCTTACACCTACAAGTAGTACCATAGGGATTACATCATAGTTTATAATTATTTAAATATTTTTTTGATGATTTAAACATTTAATAATTTAGTTATTTCAATTCAAGTTAATCGTTCTAAATATATGAATCTCAAGATCTGGTCCTCCTCTTTCTGTTCTCGTTCACCTTACAGAAATGATATTTTATTTTAATTTTGATTAAAATTTAATATAGGATCTTATCCAGAGGTGCCAAAGCATCCTGGTCATACAACACCAGAACAAATGGTGTGTATTGGGTAGTACATGTTATTTAGTCAAAATTGAATACATCAGACCAGTTTCCCAAACCAAGCAGTGTGTTTGAGTCTTTCTAATTCTTAAATTACTCCACATTTTGACCAGGAAGAGGTGGGTTGCGGTTTCTGGATTACACACAGTGTAGTCCACTGGACACGACGTGTAGTCCCTTCAGGTTTGGGTTAAACCATGTACCCCATACATGGATTTCCTGGTTAGAAACCGTGTATTGGGGATACTACACGGCATGTGGCCCACTGAACACGCAGTGTACTCTAAATATTTCTTAACTACATCTACACGCCATTCCCTCAGGTGTGTACTTCTTATGGATGGTGAAAGATAGTACATGGTGTGTAGTCATAATTACATGTCGTGTACTCATACAAATTATGCATATTTATTAAAATTTATTATTATATTATAAAAAACCATGATACATGTACCATAGTGAGGGTGTAAAGATGAGTCACAACATGTGATAGGTGTTTTATATATATGTGACTAATTTAACATTTGCATAATATTCATTTCAACTCATTGGGTAGTTATGAATGAGAATTCACCAGGTTTCCTCCAAGGTACATGTTACGTTAGAAGATAATTTTAAATGAATTTATTTGTTTAAAATTATGATGGATGTGAATCTCAAGAAAAATCAGAAAAGGGTATAAGATAAAAGGTTTGATTAATAAAAGATGATAATTAATTGATTCGAGCATGATTTATCATAAAAACGATTAAAGATTTGAATTATAGTTTTATTTATGCGTAAATATCGTTGCATGTATGGATGATCATGAGCTAGACCAAGACCTTTGTATGTAGATGGTTTCTTTTAATTTATTTATTTAAATTAAATTTGTTGGCCTATGAGCCTTCTCCATAGTAATATGTAGGGCATGTGTTCCCAAAGTTTCTTTTATATAAAATCCCCTTTTATACCCCTCACCAGTTTGTGAGATTAAAAAAAATGAATATATAATGGATAGAACTCCCAAGATAATATAGGTGGTTAAAGCTATAGTCGAGAAGAAACTATTCCTAGGAGGAACAGAGGTGGACAAGTGGAAAGCTGTAAACACGAACCCAAAAGGTTCAATATGTTTCTCCCATAGGTCAGTGTTAGTTTATCAACCACTAGATAAAATAACCATTACAAAACCTCGTGATCATGGCCTTTATTTTATTTCTATCCATTCAATGGATTATCATTATGGATGTGTTTTCATTATAATATAATTAAGGAATTAAATAAGCATGCGATATGGAACTAAAATAAACCAGACTTATGCGTAAATATTATGAAGGCATGGTTAATCACTTATGTAAGTTACACTTAATATTAACAAGCGTGTGATATTGATAATAATAAACTCGCTCATAAGATATAAAATATCTTAAATAAAATATTATTTTAGACATATCCTTTCATTTGGAATCTTGGATTGAAAAACTTTAGTGATATCTCTAGAGATATTTCTAAGGTATGTATAGGGATGTCCCTAAGGGTAAGTATAACTATAGATTAAATTCCTAGAGTTATGCTAACAATTATGAATAACCTTGGATTAAGCATAAGATGTTAGAGATTTAAATTAATCCCCCTTTATTATGGTGTTTTCCTAGTATGATTTTTTCCTCTCACTCTATTCTTTTTGGGTTTTAGAAAAATGGCCAGAAACCTGAGGATTTATGTAAATATAGAATATGATGGACAATGGAATGATATTCTTCATGAGAAACCAAATGAAATGTGAGTTGGAAGGGAAAACATCATTATTATTCCTAATCAACATTATCATAATGTAATATATAACCTCAACTGTGTTGAGTTTCCTAAAGCAGCTAATAGGAGAAAAGAGGTGTTTCATGGTAATCATAAAGGAAATAAATTTCTATTTTCCTCATGTAAATCATGTGCGAATAGGAATCAAGGAGAATTTTTCAAATGAACTATAAGATGAATTGGGTGTGTAAACTAAGGACACAAATCCAGTAATTATAAAGAAAAGATTTTATTAATACAATGAACAAGGATAATGGTATAAATAACACATCAATCATGGTTAAATGTTTTAAATATAGAATGTATGTGCATTATGCAAATTAATTCCCTAAGGGAAAATCTCATGATGAGAATCAACTTGGTTTTATGGGTAGTATTTATGTTGATGATGATGAAGAGACTACAATTTATATTTGAGATGAAATAAGTGTTGAGGAATAAATTGATGAAGCTCGGTCAATGGTTTAAGAAGTTAGTTGAATGATTGCATGTTTATCATGAGTAATGTTGGATAATTAATTTAATGGTACTATGGAATAGAGAATCATCGAAGGATTTTTACACTATTTTTTCCTTAATTATTTGAAAGTATATGTTTAATGGTATCAGTAACCATGAAAGGTTATTTCAAAAAAATTTGGAAAGCACATGATATGCACATAATGATGGTATAAGGAGATAATAAGATGTTTGATAGTATTAATGATCTTATAACTGATATAAAGACAAACTGATATTAGGGTTTGATTATATAGATTTTTTTGGATATTTATATTTCGAAAGAGTAATCTTTTGAAAATATTCATGTTTTTAATAAGGTTCTATGTTAATTAATGTTTCAAGAGAATACATGATTAAGGTTTTCACATGTTTGGAATATGACAACCCAGAACCACCTTATGAGATATAGGAGACAAATGTTAAGTAGATTTAGTTCACCTCCATCTAATGTTTTATATTTTTAGTTTTTCTAAAGATTGTAATGTTATCCATTTATAGATAGTATATGTTATTTTCTATTTTATGTTTGTTAGATTAATGTATTATCTCACTATAGCTGGACTTATTCTTAGTTGATAACCTATTCTAAGATTTTATTAAGACAGATGGAATGACCTATCATTCTATCACATGATCTTTTAACACTTCATGAATGATAATTTAAACTTTATTTCTTTAAGTGATGACGTGGAAATTGTTCAATGCAAGAACAACAGTGAGATTATACCAAAATCATGTAAGTATTTATTCTCAAGAAAAAATTCTTCAATTTTAGGAAAATGATCTGTAAAATCAAAAAAATTATCCTCGTACCTTCTTATATGATGAATAAATAGTTCTTCAAATCATTATAGATTTATGTATTTCTGATAGTTAACTTTCCACAAACCTTATTCTCAATCACTATCTATCAGAACTTGATGGTTATATTTCTCTTCCATATCCATGTTTTCAATTCCTACTTATGTTCTCCTATGTGAAAACCCAGAGAATAGTTACTTTGGGTAATGGTTATGTTTCTATATTTTCTTTATAAAATTATGTTTCAGTATTCTTTTTTACGATGTGGGTTTCTATGATAGAAACTTTCATTTGTAAAACATTTATAACACCGATGAATTTAGAGGGTGAAAATCATTTTAAGGGGGTGGAATGTAAGACCCTAAGATTTTATGAGATAGATTATTTTTAATTTCATTGATTTATTTTGTTGTTTTCTACACCAAGATTATATTTCTCTATACAAAACATTATATTAGCTTGAAGTATACACAACACTATTCTGGGCTTGTGTTGCACAAAATTTCAAGTTCTTTTGATAGAATTCAACACTGAGTATAGATTTTTTTGAATGTAAAAATTAACTATGTTTGGATTATGTTATATGAAACACCAAAGTAAGATTTCACTACATGAAAAATGGACGTGTCTTTGGTTACATGCAATAGCGACCTTCCTCAGTAGCTTGCATTATACGCGATACCGAGTTTCACTAAACAAAGATGTATTATTAAAATATTATTATTTAATGGGATATAAACTAGACGTTATGAATATTATTAACCAAATTTTGACTTTTATATAACATTATAATTCATCTTAAACATTTTATAGAACTTTATATGAGAACAAAATCAATTTTTTGGAGAAATGTAGTATTTTTTAAAAACTGCATTTTTACCGCCTTTTGATGGAACACCCATTTTAAATTCAATTTTAACACATTTATAAGTTAAATTTCACAATATAAACTTATTATTTGGAATGAAAACATAAAAATTTACTTTTTTTTGAATTTTTGGAATTTTTCTGATAAAATTTAAATTCTAATGAATAGTGAAAAATACTCTATTTTAATTCGAAATTGGATTTTCTTATAATTTATTTATATAGTTAGATTAAAACATTAATTGGTTTTAAAGTTTAATTAGATTATATTTTTTTAGTTTAATAAAATTTTGGTCGTCGGAAGTAATTTCACTTTTAAATTGCACATAATAACATGCTAATCCTTTGATAGTTATTACTTTTTTAAAAACCCACTTTTTTGGTTTTGACAACGGGAATTAATTTTAAATTAATTACTGCAAATTAAGTGTTTTGAATTTGGAAAAATGGATTCCATATTTGGAATCCAAATTTTCAAATTGTGTAAATATCCACCTTTTATCTATGGACATTATGAATAGTAACTTCGATAACTATTTTATTTACCATGGTTAAAGGGTAAATCTGGTAAATATGGGTAAATAATAGTATTATAATAAAATTAAACTACCATATAAAATGTACTAATCCTATTGGATGAGATATTTTTGACCATGGTCATCCTTGGGTCGATTTTGGGACCCCATGGATTCATTTGGATATGAAAATTCTATTTTATAAGAATTAATTTAAAGTAAATATAATTAAAACATAAACATATATCTTTTACTAAATATATTTTTATATAGAGTTTTATAATTGATCTCTTTGAAAATAAATATTCATTATAAATATAAAACAATTTCCTACATCAAGGTATTTTATTTATAATTTTTAGACATTAGATAAATATATTTATTTATGACACAATTATGATGTAGTGATTACCTCTTTAATGAAAGATTCAAATAAATGAATTTATAAATATAAAAATATATGTAATTTAATATTTTAATGTCATCCAATTTTTTTTGGATGAACCTCACATATTAAGGGTGATTAAATTCCTTTTGTATGAAGGAATCAAGTTTCAATAAATTTTTAAAAAGTAAAGTATTAATAGTGTCCAAAATTGACATAATTAAAAACATAAAACATAAAATAGTTTATTAAATAATATTAAATTTATTAATATATAAGATTCATAAAAATGGTTAATATAAGTCCAAATATTTCATAAATAACTTTTTTTGGTTCTTTTGACCTGATATGGTAAATACATTAACCTAGAATGTTTAAATAACATGATATCACAGTAAGATTAAAAAGTGTAAAATAATGGTTCAACCAAAACGATATGGATAATAAAATATTCAAAACTTTTCTAAATATTATTATATTATTTTTATTCGAACCAGAATCATATTATCATCAAATTAAAAAAACTGGACCATTTTTAATCAATATTTAATTTATAATAAATTAATATTTTGTGTGTTTCCTAAAGTGCTGCTCTCCTCTCTTATAAAAGGGAACCTCCTCCCTCTCCTCTACTCTCTGTTTTGAGCCTTTATGCTTGATCAACCCCTGCTAATTTATCTTATAAACATCCCTATTATCATTTTATAGGTTCTGGTCTTCTCAAAATACCAACTCTATTTCCTTAAGAAGAAATTTAAAATTGGCGCGTTGAAGAAGAGGTAATCTCTTCTACTGATTATTTCAAATTTCTTTCTTATTTTACTTACTCTTAATTAGTGGTGTAATTATAACGTGATAATATTAGTATCACTCATATATTGATATGTTATTATGAATATGAAATAATCCTATTTCACCTTCTATCCATCCGATGAAAAATAAAATCATCGCGCATTTATACATATAGCTTACCATCTCCACGTTGTTGTGCAATCTGTTTTTCAAAACCACCTTACTTGGATGGGTATAATTGTTTAAATAATTACTATATATGATTTTTGCAATATGATAATAATTCTGATATATTATACACCATCAAATTAAATACCATTTAATAATTATGGGAATGATATCATCGCTTGTGCGTACGTACAGCTTACCGTCTCCACAATGCAATGAGAATCATTCTCCATGTTAACAATTTAAGAATAATTAAAAGTATAATTAATAAATAATAAAATAATATATGACATAATAATTCTACTAGATTTAAGTATATATATTTCATTTAATTACTTCCATTCAATTAATAATGAAATGGAATGAGTGTTTAAGCGTACGTATAGCCTACCATCTCCATGAACGGTGTATTCAATTTCATTTATCTATCTATAGTATATATATTTATGTACTAAATATTTATGATATATAAATCAATTTTTACATTCTTTAAGTAATTAAATCCTGATATAATTAATAATATCAAGAATAACAAGTCAAAAAATTACGATAAATGAAACGATTATTACCCAAAACATTGCTTTAACATGGAATTGAAAAATAAACAGATAATATAAAGTTAAAAGTAAATCATATATGATGTCATAAATATTATTATGGTCCTGTTACAAGATAATATTATGTTTAGACCCACAATATAGAAGTTTCAGACACATACGGATGAAATCAAACATAAATAAAGGGATAATTTTTCTAATCTCGTTTTTATTTTTGATTGTTTATTCGTATGTTTTAACTGGAGATATATTTATCATCCATGTCCATGATTTCTAAAAATGTTCTCATAAATTTTTTAATATTCTTATATTTATATTTAAATTCATTTTCACCCTTTCTTACTTTTACTACGTGGTATGGAAGGAATATTTCTTTGGTTTACCATACGAGGTACTTTTTGACTTTTCTGGCGAAAGTACGAGGAGAATGTTTTTTTAAAATATACGGAAAGAATGGGTTTTTACATCTTCATAATACCACATTTATATTAATATTCTTCAAAAAATTTACAATTTTATTTTTAACTGAAACCTTTTCTTTTAAAATTTCACGACATTTTGAGAAAAAAAACATTTTTGAAAAAGAAAGGATATTTTCCTCGCAAATTAAGTTCAAGTGTTTTACCAAAATTATTTTCCACCTAAGATGAAATAGGGTTATGTTTCTATACCTATTATTACATTGATTTTATTGTGATTATTATGGATTTATTTTTATAAAATCTATTTATTTTATATGTATTATGATGGAATGATGTTTAAGAAAACCATTTTATTTCTTGTGTTATGCTATGATGAATGATTCATGTTTTTGTGGCACACGTAAGAATGGTTTCATTATGAGATGGGTGGGACCTATATATACTTCCAATTAATTGGTTAAATATTTATAACTCATGAGATAGACATTACTAGAATAGAATGTAAATTCGGTTTAGTAATACATTGTTAGAATGACTTGTAAACCCTGTTTAGAAATGGACTTTTTCCACTATGATGGTCTTGGAAACAATGCCTTGGTTACTATAGATATCATATTATGTTATTAATTATTTTCCCCAATCACGTGTTTTATTCCAATTCTATTCTTTATTGTTTAATGTTCCTTTTTGATCTATGTCTTACATAATTCCAGGATTTATTTCACGACTCATGATTTTGATGTTCAAACTTTATTTTCATGTTTTTACGTTCAAATGTATATGGTTTATTTTATTTTATCCATGTTTACCCTTACTGGTCATTTGAGATCACCATTTTTATGTTTTCTTTTCCTCAGAATATAATGAATGGTTTTTAGTAGGAAAAAAAGGGGGAAGATCATTATAGGATATGTTGAAGATAATTCACCATGACTAGAAGATTATGATCTGAGTTTCGAAAGACACTAAACTAATAAGGACTTTAGGAATCTATTTTTTTCAGGTATTAAGTATTCGAAAAAAATAAATGTAATGTCCATGTACATAGTTTGGATTATTTTGAATAATTTTAAATGCAATTTTGCATTGGATGGTATTTGTTGATCTTTGGGTATTGTTTGTTGACTTTTTTAGATTAAGAGTATTATTTATTTTTATAAAGGATAATACTTTTTGGGGATTATCTAGTCTTGTACTAACCATTTTTGTATTGTTTAATGTCTAAATTTAAGGGATATATATAGTTCATATTTTTTGGATTATGTGATTCTCTATAATTTGATAACATCACTTCATGTGTGACCAAGTCATCTTGAATACTTGTTGTTTCACTAGTGCAGAAAAAAATTTTTACAGCGGTTATTTTTTATTTTTAACATCAGATTTTGGCCGACGTTATAACAGGAGTTGTTATAAACCGAGTTTTTTACATCGGTTATTTTATAACCGACGTAAAAAGCAAAAATCCGTGGCATTTTTCACGTCGGTTGATAAAAACCCGACGTGGAAAACGCATCGGAGGAGTACGTTATTACGTCGATTATGTAATAACTGACATGATATATACCCTTTCAAGTCGATTATTATATAACTGACATCATAAAAGACTCTTTTGATGCTTTTATCACATCGGTTATTTTTAAAACCGATGTGACAAACCTGTCTGCCAAGTGGATTTCGACGTTGATTATATAATAACCAATGCAAAAACATATCTACAATGTCAGTTATTTTAAAACTGATGTAAAAAAACTATCCATTTCAATTTATTAATTCATTTTTGAAATAACTGGCATAAAAACCATTTCCCATGAAGTTATTACGTCGGTTTCCAAATAAACGATGTAATAACAAATAACAATGCATTTTATTATGTCGGTTATGAAATAACCAATGTAAAAAAAGCAATTTTTTTTAAATAATCCCGAACCACTACTATACCCAGCAAAATCACCTGAAACAGAGAAAAATCTAACAAAAAATATACCAAAACAGACCAGAACTCTCCCCCACCACCACCACACCCCTGGACCCCCCCCCACACACACACCACTGGACAGCCCCCACCCCCTGGATAGCCCCCACAACCCTGGACATCCCCACAACCTCATGGAAAACCACCCACACCCCCTGAACACCCCCCCACCCTCCTATATACCCCCACCCCACCCCCTGGACAACACTCCCACACCCCTGGACAGCCCTCCCACACCCCTAAAACAGACCAAAAAGTTACCAAAAACAGACTATAACCCCCTCACCCAACTGGACAGCCCCCAACACACCCCTGGACACCCCCCCCACACACACACACCCCTGGAATACCCCCCACCCCACCCCCTGGACAACCCCCAACACCCCCTGGACAGCCCCCCCCCACCCTCCTGGACACCCCTCCCCCACCCCCACACCCCTGGATTGTCCCACCACCCTCTAGACAGCCCCCCACACCCCTGGACAACCCCCCACACCCCTGGACTGCCCCCCCCCCCACCCCCCACACCCCTGGACTGCCCCACCCCCCACACCGGGACAACCCCAACCCTCCTAGTCACATCCCCACATCCCCCGGACTGCCCCCACCCCCTTGGACAGCCCCCACACCCCCAGACAGCCACCGCACCATCCAGGACACCCCCCACACCCCTGGACTACCCCCCTAACCCCAGGACTTCCCCCACCCTCTTGGACACCCCACCCCCCCCCCCCCCCACACACACCCATGGACTCCCCCCCCCCCACACACACACCTTGATGGACTGCCCCCCTCCACCCCCAGGACAGCACACCACACCCCTAGACGCCCCCCACACCCCTGGACTTCCCCCCACCCCCAGGACTGCACCCCCACCCTCCAGAACACCCCCCACACCCCTAAATTCCCCCCCCACCCCCAGGACTGCTCCCACCCTCCTGGACACCCCCACACCCCTGGACTGCCCCCACCCCCTGGACAGCCCCCCACACCCCTGGACATCCCCCCACACCCCTGGACAACCCCCCCACCCTCCTAGATGCCCCCTACACCCCTGGACTACCCCCCACCCTAGGGACAACCCCCACCCTCATAGACACCCCCTACACCCCTGGACAGCCCCCACCCACCCCCTGGACAGCCCCCCACACCCCTGGAAAACCCCCCACCCTCCTGGATGCCTCCCCACACCCCTGGACTACCCCTGTAACGGCCCAAAATTTTGAATAAATCTTGTTTCCTAATTTTGTGTGTTATTTTATTTCAGACTCAACAAAAAATTTTCATTTAATAAAATGAGTATAATTAAAATTAGACTGTTGGGTTTTGACTATTATATGATTGTTAGTCAGTATGACCTTTGGAAACTAATTGTTGCAATTATTGTCTCTAAATACAAGTGATCTTGGTTAATCAGTATATAAAGAAGATTTGATGGCCTCGTCCCGTAGTCTCGGGCCAATTGAAGTCCATCTAATAGAACTTGGGATGGAGGTAGCACCACTGGGCTTTGCTCTGGACCAAACCCAAGCCAAAATTCATCGTGTGAAGCTAGAATTGAATCTCCTTCACGATAAATTCAAACTGATAGAAATTACTACTCGTGCGATGTTGGCCGAGCCGCCCTCAGATTCTCTCACCTCAGCACACCTTACACTTAGGTCTTTTGTTGGGGTTATAAGGGGCTTTGTAGGGAGACCATAACTACCTTGTGTAATCCTTTGATTTAAATAAAAATTTTGAATTCTTCTTATGATGAAGTTTGTGAATTTTCAAATGTCCGGATAAATATAGTATGCATATATTTGATGAATTCTAGAAAAAAGGATATTTAAAAAGATTTATGTAAACCTTAAATAAATAATTATGTGTAATTATTTTCCAAAAATGGTCTTCTACAATTATGTTCAGTAATAAATTTAGAGTCTAATAAGATCAACTTGATTTTTTGATGAATAGTAAATTATGGATAGTGATTTTACGCTTAGGATTAGTAATGTGACCAAATGTATTAGTAATCTCACTTAAAAAAGTATTAATATAATCTAGGCACCTTGATTTAGTAATGTGATTCAACAAAATAGGTAAATTACTATTTCAGAAATTATTAGTCAAGTATCAGTTTCTTTGGGTGAATAGTTTTTTTAAAATTAAAAATTAAATTAAAAATATTTAGAAAATTATTTTCATAAAATGGAGTTCATTTTTGAACTCAGAGCATCAATATTATGTTAAGGTAATTTTTGGCGATTTTTCTGAAACAAATGAATTTCCGGTGAATAGTGTATTTATTTAAAAATTAAATTAAAAATATTTAGAAAATTGATTTTATAAAATTTATTTCATTTTTGAAATTAGAGCATCGATATTTGGTTAAAGTGAAATTTTGGGATTTTTCTGAGAAAGTTGAATTTTCAGTGAATAGTGAAAATACAGTTTTTAAGTTGCGGGTGTTTAATGACATCATTAAATGATGTATTAAGTATGTAAGAAATATGGTCGACTTATGAATAGTAAGATAAGGTATGAGGTGTCCCAAGTTTCCAATACCATGGGCAAGCCCATGGTTTTTCCAATACCACCAATGAGGTGTCCCTTGGTCATTAATGCCTTGTCCCCTCACTTTCCCTATAACTACCAAGCCATTCTCTCATAATTTCAACTCAAAAATCATCCTAAACTAATTTTTGGTCTCCTTACCTCACAAGAAGTCCTCCCAAGGTTCCCCCAAGCCCTCAATGTCCCAACCTTTGAGTTTTAAGAGTTACGTTTTAAGGTAAGGGATCCTACCTCTCTCTTTCCTTCCAAGTACTCTCTTTTGTGTCATTTATTTTATGCTCCATGTTCTTATGTTGGGGATATTATTTTAGATTCATCCTACTGTAATTTGCATGTTCTTATGATGTGGGACCTCCCATTTCCCTCATCAATTCATTTTAATAATGATTAAGTGGCGTCGTTAGGCTGCCAAATTTTTAAGGGATTCTTTTACCCTTCTCATTTTCAAGTTCTATTTTCATGTAAAGTCTTTGAAGTTCCTTTTATTATTTTGGGGTATGATATCTATATCTATTGTACTGATATTTTATTCCCATATTATGATAGACCCTATTTGATCTTGTAAATTCATTTTTTTTTGATGTTTTAAGTGCGCCGTTATGCTGCCAAATTTTCAGAAGAGAAATCTTATTTTTGTCTTCCTTCCATGTTTTTCATATCATATTATATGTCATTCAAATTTCATTACCATGTTCTTATATCCTTTATATCCTGTCCCTATACTATTTTATGGGTTATTTAGGAATGGGTAACTCATTTCCCCTCTCTTTTCATTATTTTCTAAAACCCTTTAACATAGCTGTTATGCTGTATTATTTTTTTCTTAAAATGTATCTCTCTTTATCTCAAACTCTTTTATTTTATTAAGTGAATAATCAAATATCTTTATTCTATAGAGGTATTCACATATATACCAAAATGTTTTATTTTAATTCTGGGACTTACATATATGAAACCCACTTTCATTTTTCCGTGGGTTTAAAGTGACATAAAGAACACGTCTTTAAAGCAGTTTTTTTAAAATGTGATTCTATGAAATGAAACCCATTTATTTTATGCTATATGGGTTTTTTATGAAATTATTTATGTTGATATATGTGGCTCACATGATAATAAAGTAAATTTAAGGGTGCGCCCTGATATCCCTCCAATGCATTGGGTAATGATGTAACCACTAGATATTACAATTTTAACGATATCTTGGTGAATAACCTTGGTAATTTCAAATGAGCCCTTGGGGATGGACCTTAGTGATATGTTCATTATTTTCTATGTTAAATGTTGTAGCCACATCTTCTAGTTATGAAACACGTTATTTTTATTATGATATGCCTCATTATCTCCATCTGATTCCTTAAAGTTATTTTTCACGACTTTTGATGTATCTCAAGTTCACAAGTAAAATGTTTCCCTTATTTCTCTTACTGGGCCTTCTTCTCACCCTTTCCTTTGATGTATACTCCCAGGTTATGAGATGTTGTAATGAACTAGGATGAACAAATGAAAAATCCTTTCATGTATTTAGGAAGAATGCTTTATGTTGTCATGTATTTAGTTCCAGGTTTCTAAGACACTAATCCTTAAAGATCCTAGATTTTGTATAATGTAATGAAAGTTTATGTGATAAAAATTCGGGATGCTATAGTTGGTGTCAAAGGATGGTTTAGTTATTTGTGGAAATTAGGATATGAAAAAATTAGGAAGAACCCTATAGAAAAGTTTAAATATAGTAAATATTCCTGGTATTTTGGTGAGTATTGAGTAAGTGGTTTATCAAAAAAATATCTCTCTTTCTAGATACGAGCAGGTAGAGGTGGCTCTGGCACAAATGTACATAGGGGTAAAACCCAAAAACACCGCTTGAGCTAGACTTGAATGGGAACTCGTACACGACAGAGGGCCTTGCTGCACTCTTGGATACGACACCCCCGGGGGATATGCTTTGGTTAATTCATAAGCTTAGTATGAACCATTATTAAAGGAACAAAGATAAAATAAAATAAAGATTCACATAAGAATATATGATCATGGATAACCTAGATTGGAACCTAGGGGATCACAAGTTAGGATATACTTTTCTTCTACAAATTTATCCTTTTATGATTAAAGTTTCCTTTTCATGATTATTGGCTAGGTATTTAAGCCCCCTAATTATACTTTCTTTTCTTAGTTAATGGCAGTAAATGGAAGAACATGTCCCAACAACCAATGTGATAAGAAATGTGATGATTTCCCTATTAATATGACAGTGATGACGGAGAGATCAAGTTGAACATATTGTGTTTATGACAAACCAGCTATCAAAAATCACAATTAATAATTGGCACCTAGTTGACTTCCAATATTCATCACGGAAGAAGAAGATGAAGTCTCAAGGATGTTCATCTGATAAAGTTGATAAGGGAAAAAAGACCCAATTTCCTTTGTGAAAAAAGTGTGGAAAGGGTCACCAAGGAGAATGTCACAAAGGAACTGGGAGATGTTTTAAGTGTGGGGTGATAGGGCATAAAGTATCCAATTTCTTTAAAAAATGGATAATGTGATGAATAGAGATAAGGTTAGATCTAATGTACCTTATACATTTCAAGGTTGTAAATGTGGAGAAGTTGGACATTATCCTAGGCAATGCTCTCTTGGAAGGGATGAGAAGCATGATGAGCATCAACAACTTTCAAGGAAAACATATATTGTTATGTACCATATGTTGATGTTGTGAAGCTATTCTTCTTTAAAAAAATATGAATATGTGGTTAAAATACGATTATTATTTTGGAATACATTCACTATTTTGGGAACCCTATATGATCAAGGTAAATATAATACTACGGTATTTTATTTTAGGAGTAAAGTTTGACTAATATTTTGAATAATCGATTAATTTAAGGTGAACTTATAGTAATTTAGGTTACTTATGGAAATGATTAACTTATCTTGGGTAAAATAGGTTTAGGTTAGTTACTTTTGTTATAAGATGTTAGGAGTGATTGATGTTGTTTGGAGATAAATGATAAATTTTATCTTGGAAAAATATGTTATCAAATCCTTCTTATATTTGTGTTTCAATCTTAGTTTCGTTTATTTTGAGTAATTTTAAGGACAGTTATTTATGGAATGGTCTATGATGAACTTTGCATAGTACCATGGAACTTTGAAGATTCAAATTAGTTTCCCTTCCTATGGGGTTCTTTCTTTTTGAAGAGTTGTTTTATCTTACCCTTTCTGTTTTTGGGATAAATTTTTAAATATAGATAGTTATTCTTTTGTGGATTACGTGATTCTCTAGAAGATGATTATTATGCTTTGATGAGACCAAGTAGTTTTGAATGATCATTGTTTGGAGAAAAGATTAGTCTTGGTGAAACTTATTAAGGGATGAAACTCTACTTGAAGGTAAATATATTTCCATGTGTTCTTATTCTATGTAGTAAATGAATTCCTCAAAATTATTAAAATTAACGTAAAAAAACACTGTTGGTTTAAGTTTTCTACTGGGTAATCAAATACCGTTTAACCCATCACAAGTTTGTGATTTTCTGGTGGTTAACTTCATATTAGACATTATTTCTATCACTCTCCCTCAGAAGATGACCCATTGTTTTCCCCTCCATATCCATGTTTTCCTACATGTAATCCTAGTATAGGTTAACTTGGGTGACCTTTGTACTTCCTTTTCTTTCTTTTAAAGTAATAGAGTTACTAACTCTTTTTTCGATGTGAGACTTTCAATAAAATTTCCAAGCCCAATTTTTTTAAAATTTCGAGGACGCAATTTCTTAAGGGGGGAAGACGGTAACAACCCGAAATTTTGAATAAATCTTGTTTCTTAATTTTGTGTGTTATTTTATTTCATACTAAAAAAAAATTCATTTAATAAAATGAGTATAATTAAAATTAGACTGTTGGGTTTTGACTATTATATGACCGTTATTTAGTATGACCTTTGGAAACTAAATGTTGCGATTATTGTCTCTAAATACATGTGATCTTGGTTAATTAATATAGAAAGAAGATTTGATGGCCTCATCCAGTAGTCTCAGGCCAATTGAAGCCCATCTAACAGAACTTGGGAAGAAGGTAGCACCACTGGGCTTTGCTCAGGACCAAACCCAAGCTGAACTTCATCGTGTGAAACTATAACGGAATCCCCTTCGCGAGAAGTTCAAACCGATAGAAATTACTACTCATGCTATGTTGCCCGAGCCGCCCTCAAATTCTCTCACCTTAGCACACCTTACACTTAGGTCCTATGTGGGGGTTATAAGGGTCTATGTTAGGAGACCGTAACTTCATTGTGTAATCCTTTGATTTAAATAAAAATTGTGATTTCTTCTTATGATGAAGTTTGATAATTTTCAAATGTCCGGATAAATATAGTATGCATATTTTTTATATATTCTAGAAAAAAGGATATTTGAAAATATTTATGTAAACCTTAAATAATTAATTATGTGTATTGATTTTCAAAAAATGGTCTTCTACAATTATGTTTAGTAAGAAATTTGGAGTCTAATAAGATCAACATGATTTTTTTATGAATAGTAAATTATGAATAGTTATTTTACGCTTTGGATTTGTAATATGAACAAATGGATTAGTAATATCACTTAAATAAAGTCTTAATATAATCTAGGCACCTTGATTAAGTTATGTGATTCAACAAAATAGGTAAATAACAGTTTCAGATATTATTAGTCAAGTATCAGTTTTTTTGAGTGAATAGTGTTTTTTAAAAATTAAACTAAAAATATTTAGAAAATTAATTTTATAAAATGGAGTTCATTTTTGAAATCAGAGCATCGATATTTGGTTAAAGTGAAATTTTGGGATTTTTCTGAGAAAGTTGAATTTTCAGTGAATAGTGAAAATATAGTTTTTAAGTTATGGGTGTTTAATGACATCATTAAATGATGTATTAAGTATATAATCAATATGGTCGACTTATGAATAGTAAGATAAGGTATGATGTGTCCCAAGTGGCCAATTACATGGGCAAATACCATGGGAAACCCCATGGTTTTTCCAATACAACCAATGAGGTGTCCCTTGGCCATTAATGCCTTGTCCCCTCACTTTCCCTATAAATACCAAGCCATTCTCTCATAATTTAGACTCCAAAATCATCCTCAATGAATTTATTGTCTCCTTACCTCCAAATTAGTCTTCCCAAGGTTCCCCCAAGCCCTCAAGGTCCAAACCATTGAGTTTTAAGAGTCACATTTTAAGGTAAGGGATCTTACCTCTCTCTTTCCTTCCAAGTACTCTCTTTTATGTCATTTATTTTATACTCCATGTTCTTATGTTGGGGATGTTATTTTATATTAATACTAAAGTAATGTTTATGTTCTTATGATGAGATACCCCCTATTTCTCTCATCAATTCATTTTAAAAATGTTTAAGTGGCGCCGTTAGGCTACCGGATTTTTAAGGGATTCTTTTACCCTTCTCATTTTCAAGTTCTATTTTCATGTCAAGTCTTTCAAGTTCCTTTTATTATTTTGGGGTATGATCACTATATCTATCATACAGATATTTTATTTTCATATTATGAGAGGCAATATCTGAACTTGTCAATTCATTTTTTTTACGTTTTAACTGATGTCGTTAGGCTGCCGAATTTTCATAAGAGAAATCTTATTTTTGTCTTCCTTCCATATTTTTCATTTCATATGGTATTTCATTAAAATTTCCTTAACATGTTCTTATATCCTTTATATCTTGTCCCTATAATGTTTTATGTGTCATTTAGGAGTGGGTGAATCATGTACCCTCTCTTTTTAGTATTTTCTAAAACCCTTTAACATAGCAGTTATGCTGTATTATTTTTGTCTCAAAATGTCTCTCTCTTTATCTCAAATTATTTTATTTTATTAAGTGAATACTCAATGATCATTCTTCTATAGGGGTATTCACATATATATCAAAATTTTCTATTTTTATTCTGGGAATTACATACATGAAACCCACTTTCCTTTTTTCGTGGGTTTAAAGTGACATAAAGATCACGTCTTTAAAGTAGTTTTGGTAAAATGTAATGACTATGAAATTAAACCCATTTCTTTTATGATATATGGGTTGTTTATGAAATGATTTATGATGATATATGTGGCTCACATGACAATAAATGAATATTTAATGGTGCGCCCTGATAGCGCTCCAATGCATTGGGTAATGATGTAACAACTATAGATTACAATTTTAACGACATCTTGGTGAATGACCTTGGTAACTTCAAATGACACCTCGGGGATGGACCATGGTGATATGTTCATGATTGTCTATGTTAAATGTTGTAGCCACATATTCAAGTTATGAAACATGTTATTTTTGTTATGATATGCCTCATGATCTCCTTCGCATGCTTTAAAGTTATTTTTCACGACATTTGATGTATCTCAAGTTCGCATGTAAAATGTTTCCCTTATTTCCCTTACCGGGCCTTCTGCTCACCCTTTCCTTTGATGTATACTCCTAGGTTATGAGATACTATAATGAACTAGGATGAACAAATGAAGAATCCATTCAAGTATTTAAGAATAATGTTTTATGTTGTCATGTATTTAGTTCCTTGTTTCCAAGACACTAAACATTAAGGATCCTTGGTTTTAAATAATTTAATGAAAGTTTATGTGATAAAAAGGTGGGATGCTATAACCCCCCACCCCGGGACTGCCCCCACTATCCTAGACACCCCACCCCCACCCCTAGACTACCCCCCACCCCCACCCCCACCCCCACCCCCCTAGATATCCCCCACACCCCTGGACACCCCCCACCCTTCTAGACACCCCCCATACCCCTGGACTGCCCCCCACTGGGACTACCCCCCACCATCCTGGACACCCCCCCCCCACACCCCTATATTGCCCCACCCTGGGGAATGCCCCCCACCCTCCTGGACACCCCCACCCCACACACACCCCTGGACTGCCCCCTACCCTCTAGATAGCCCCCCCACCCCCCCCCCCACACACACACACCATTGAACGCCCCCCCCCCCACTCCCATGGACTGACCCCACCCATGGGACTAGCCCCCACCCTCCTGGACACCCCCACACACCCCTGGGCTGCCCCCACCCCTGGTACTACCCCCACCTTCCTCGATACCCCCCCACACCCTTGGACTACCCCACCCCTTGAACAGCCTCCCACACCCCTGGAAAACCCCCCTCCCCTACACACCCCTGGACTTCCACCCACCCCTGGGACTGCCCCTTACCCTCATGGACACCCCCCTACACCCTGAGTCTGCCCCCCCCCCCACCCTCCTAGACACCCCCGCACACCCCTGGACTGCCCTCCCCCCAGGACTACCCCCACCTTCTTGGACACCCCCCCCCACACACACACCCCTAGACTACCCCCCACCCCTGGATATCCCCACACACCACTGGACCCCCCCCTTCGGGATACCCCCCCCACCCACCCACCCACACCCCTGGACTACCCCCACCCCCAGGACTACCGCCCACCCTTCTGGACATCCCCCCACTCCCCTGGACTGCCCCACCCCCTAGACAACCCCCACACCCCAAGACACCCCCCCCAACCCACCCTCTAAGATACCCCCCCCCCCTCCAAGACACCCCCCCCACCCATACACCCCAGGAATTCCCCCACCCTACCCCCGAAACTGTCCCCCACCCTCCTGGACACCCCCACACACCCCTGGACTGCCCCCACCCTCTAGACATCACCCCACACCCCTGGACAACCCCCCCCCCCCACACACACACACACTCTCTTGGACACCCCTCCCCCACCCTTGCCACGCCTAGACTTCCCCCCACCCCCAGGACTGCCCCCCACACCCCTGGACACCCCCTGGACATCCCCCCACTCGCCTAGACATCCCTACCACCCTCCAGGACTCCCTCCCACCTCACTGGACAGCCCCCACCACACCCCTGGACACCCCCTCACCTCACTAGACTCCCCCAGACCAAAACCCGACCAAAACCAGACCAGAACCCCCCCCCCCCAACAATGGACAGCCCCCATCACACCCCTGGACTTCCCCCACCCCCTAGACAGCCCCTGGATAGCTGGTGTTGGGAGAGGAGGTGTCTCCATCCCTCGGGGGGCATGTCGTTGGAAGGTACTCATCACTCCCACATGTGAAGCTTCAGCTCTCAAAATGTTTCACATCTGGGAGTGATGAGTACCTTCCAACGGTGTTCATCCCCCCGAGGTATGGCAGCGCTGCCTCTCCCACCCCTTTGGAATACCCCCCCCCTCCCCCCATCCCCATGGACACCCTGGACCCCCTCCCCCCACTGGACAGCCCTCCCACACCCCTGGAAACCCCCCTCACCCCACAGGACACCCCCACACCCCTATATACCCCCTGGACATCCCCACACTCCCCTAGACAGCCCTTCCACCCTACTGGAAATGCTCCCACCCCCTGGACTCCCCCCCCCCACTCTCATGGACACCCAGAATACCCCCCACCCCACCGGACAGCCCTCCCACACCCCGGGATACCCCCACCCCATTGAACAGCCCCCACACCCTTAGAACCCCTCCCCCCAAACCAGAATCCATACCAGAAAAACCATCATAAGTAGACCAAAACAAGAAGTAGAGGAAAATTAAACATTCACATATATAACATTCAAACCATACAATTTCAACTTAAAAAAAACTAAATCCAACCTAAACGACTACCAAATACAAAATTACAATGACAATATTCAAAATTACATTTTACACTACAAACAACTAAAATTCAATCAAACCTGTAAAATAATTTGACCATCCCACTTATATGTGTTTGATGTCTTCAAAACTATAGGGTTGATGGTATTCAAATATCTACAAATTAAAACGATAGTATTTAACATGTAAAATGAATAAATCAAATGAAATACAATGGAAATGTTTAAAAGAAAATCTTACCAGGTCAAAGTTCACAACTCTCCCAGTAGTTATTATTTCATACATAAATATTAACATATAATATCCACATTCGTTGACTCTTTATTGTTCATGAAAATTCTGTTTGAATGATTGTAAATTCAATGTATTATTTTTATGTAATAAATTAAAAGGTACAAATTATAAATGGATATTTTCCTTTACATTTAAATATTTGATCTTCGCACTGCTTTTCTATGTGTTTTTTCGAAAGTAGACCCATCCCCTGTTAGAAAATAATACGAATGGGCTAAATTTAAAATTCATTATAATATAGAAAACTATTGAGAAATTGAAACTTAATTTTCCAACATTTTCTTAAAACATTTCTTCACATCACCAGGGACAGAGCATATCCAATAAAGTGTCTTCTCCCTTGGGAAAAAACCCCTAACATCCAATGATCACTGATAAACAAATTTTAGGGTTAGTGGTTTTTTATGTTAAAATAAAATGAACTCTTTGAGAGAGATGTGTTTCATACCTCTCCCAAAAAGGCATCATCCAACATTGTGTGACTATATTCTGTTCAAGTCTTTCAAAAATATAAATAATTATTTGTTCCTCATCCAATGCACATGCTTCAGGGGAAATCAAATGCGGGTCCATGAACCCATAGACATTTGTCCTGTCATTATTCTCACAAATGTTATAAATATACCTAATACAAAACAGACATAATTAAACATTTTTAATAAATATAACGTAGGGAAAATGTGTTATGACTTACATGGAAAAAATTTGCACCACGTTAATGCCCAACTTATCTCTAGTAACAAGATCCATGATATCATTTTTCATAGTCCCCATAGTTATTTCATGTCCACAAACATGAGCTTCCATTGGAAACTCAAAATGATCCTCCAAAAAATTTGAATATCTTGACAATCTGTCAAAACTACTAGAATCTCTATCTAAGGTCAAAGCCAGTTGTCTTTGTTGTTGTCTATACAGTATTTCTTTACCTTTGAAATATTCCTGTAAAAATAAATAGAAAAATATATTAGTTTTCAAATGATGAAATAACTTTAATAAAAAAAATAAAACAGAAGATATAACATACATACTTCTATAGTAATGTGTCGAAGAAGTCTGGATGTCCAAATTAAAAAATGGATGATACTATGTCCAACTGTCATCACCTCATCTGAAGGTAATGGTACTCGAGATGATTTATCTATAATATCTTGTGCAGTGACCCTCTGATTCTCTACCTATAATTTTTTATGATGAATTATATCTCCTATACAATATACCAACCCACATGCAACTATATGATGTTGAGGATCATAAACATACAACTCGCAATAAGTAGAAATCTGCGGTGGAGGAGTAGGATAAAAAATGGGGTCTGCAGGCTGAGGTGGGGGAGTGGGAGCTACTAGCGTAGGTAGAGGATAAATAATGGGGTCTGTAGGGGGGGTGGAGGAGTGGGAGCTACAGTATGAAATTGTCTTTGCATGTATACAAACATAGACTGTACTGAAGCTCTAATCTTTTCCTCCATAGTCACATTAATATTATGATCTTTAGCCTCCAAGGATTCTATTTTTTTATAAGCACCCAAAACGAAAGTAGTTGAAGAACGTAGAAACACTTTTCTTAATGATACACCTACTGGATATCCTCATACACGACTAGGATTTTTGGGCTTTTCCAATGCTGCAGATAAAATATCTTGCCTCACAACAGCTGTAAATACCCCCTGGGAGCTCTGCACCTCAAGAGAATCCTGTATTTATTAATTGAACATTTCTGTCATGATTGACATTATATGAAGAAAATATTTAACTTAAATAAATAAAATAGATATCTTAAAATCCTATTAGATGCGATTCTTGAATCTTCCAAAAGATATTGCCCTTTTTTTCCATCTGATATCTCTTCCATTTTTCATGTCTAGATAGAGGGGACGGAAGGGCCACCTCTCTAGAGCTTGAAGACTCAACTGTTAGTTTTTGTAATTTTTCCTGCATCATTTTTTCTTCAAATAATGTATTCCCTCCCTGAGATATGCTATGAGGGTATACATTTTTAGATTGGATCTCATGATGATTTTTCATCGTTTACTATAAATTAAGAATTATAAATCATTAACAAAACATTAATAAGATCATTTATATAAGAAAGATTATAAAAGTTTACATTGCCCTTACCAAAAATGAATCTTTTCTTCTACATTCAACAAACTATCTCAATGTGTCTTCATCTATGAAAGGATATATGCGACAAGGATTTTTATGACTCATATGACAAAAAATGAAATTAGATGTGAGGGTTGATTTTAAATCCCTCTATCTCCTGGCAGCCATCGATAAGCATTTCTCCCTGACTCCTCTAGTGTTAGGAATATCAAATTTCATCTGATAAAGAAGAGGTTAAACATATTATATGTACTAGAAACATTTACTGAATAGGCAAACAATAGAAGAAGATCTTACCAAAATCGTCTCCCACAACTGAGAGATTATCTCTTTGTCCAGACTTCTCTAGTCATCATAAAAAAAATTTACTTTTCTCTTACCATGATTTGATACAAAACTCTTAAACTCTTTTGCATTTGGACCTCTAGGAATATCATCCTCATCAAACTCAACGAGTATCCTCTGATCCTGCATATGATAAAGTGATAATTTTGGTAAATGTGTGCACCCACCTTTACCAACTCTTGAACTATTTGTCGTAATAGGAGCACATGAGGAAGATTGGGGAACATCAAGAGGAGCATGTGAATGTTCCTCCCCAGAGGTATGACCAATATGCTCATCTCCAGAATCATGTGGTTGATCAACTAATTGATCTATCGTTATCCTTCAAATCAAAAAAACAAACATTAGTTCACAAATATAAAAATTCAAATATTTTAATAATACTATAATCAGAAAATAGAAAATTGTACTAAGTTATGTAATAGTAAAGATGGCTAATATGGTAAGCATGTTAAATAATGGTAAAGATAGTCAAGAAGGTAAAGATGGTAAACATGGCAAACCTAGTAAACCTGGTAAACATGGTAAAGTAATTGTCAATGAACAAAAATAATAGATATATAATTTATGTAATGGTAAACATGATAAAGTAAACTAAACAAAATTAAAACATTGTAAACCTGGTAAACCTGGTAAACATGGTAATATAATTGTCATTGAACAAAAATAATAGATATATAATTTCTGTAATGGTAAACATGATACATTAAACTAAACGAAATTAAAAAAAACAAAAACTTATACATATTTTGTTTTAATACATGTTTTAATAAAGAAAAAACTTACAATATCTAACATTTTATGAAAATAATAAATGTAAACAAGAATTAAACAAATGTTACCTGTAATTTTAGGAATGTAAAAATGGATTGTTTTCCCAAATTCCTTAATCGTGATCGTTCCTTATGGAACAAACCATGTCTTCAACATGCTCATCATTATGTTATGTTAGTCTTTACATGGAAGTAGGGATCTTACATAAATATGCATCTTCATCAAGTTCATCATCACCAACATATTTTTTTTTCCTTTTAAAACAACATCCAACTGCATATCTGATTGATCTACAACATAGAAATTTTTTTTTTCACGTGTTTCCATTATAAAAGAATCAATTTTGTCTTCCAATCTATTCATATTAACAACTTTTATTCCAAATTCTACGTGTCTGACATTTTTTTTACCGATAAACCATTTATAGTTAAAAAAATAAACTTCAATTTTAAACTAATCATCCTATTATATGTCTTCAATCACTCCATAATATGCACTTGATGCGGAAATTGGGTTTTTGTCCTTAGCACTCGAAAAATTCATTGCTTCTACAAACACCAATACACCACTATTCTGTACTGCACTTCTATTGTCCTGATCTTTCGTATGAAATGTATATCCATTAATGTCATAATCGGACAATGTTATCACATTTAAACATGGACCACCCACTATCTATTTTAATTTCTTTGATACATCTGATCTACCAAGCAAGGTCTTTTAAACCATGACAAAAAAAATTTGTTGTGGTCATTCAAAATCCACATTTCATTCTTCTTTGGATGACATTTTTTCAACTCATTAATATGAAATGTGTTATATGGTTGAGCATCAGCTATATTATTAAAGATATATGATTCTAACTTCTTCATCTATTCATCTCTAAATGATTTCACGTTCAAGATACGAATCCCCTTTCCCTCATTATTAACTCATTCTTGGCGAGATGGAGGCAAACATATGTGTTGTGTAGTAGCCATGTAGCTCGTACAAAACTCTACAACATCATCAGAAATATACTTTTCAATAATGGAGGCTTCATGTAGATATGGATTCTTAACAAACCGCTTTAACATTTTCATATACCTTTCAATGAGATACATCCAACAATGATATACTGGTCCACAAAGCATTATTTCTCGAACCAGATGAATCATTAAATGTACCATTATATCAAAAAAAGTTAGAGGAAAATAAATTTTCAATTGACAAAGTATAAAAGTTTCATCCTTTTCCAAAATGTTCAAATCATTCACATCAATCACCTTATTACAAATTGAATTGACGAAATAACATAACATCATTATAGTATTTCTGACATGGATGGGAAATAATCAACGCAATTCAACTAGTAAAAGTTATTGCATCATGATGTGACAATCATGATATTTTATACCTATCAACTTCAAGTCCTTCAATGAGACATAATTTTTTACATTTTAAGAATAAACTTGAGGAACATTGATATCACGAAGACGCTGAAAAAATCTAATTTTCTCCCTCTTTGATAATGTATGACAAGTCGGGGGAAGAAATGTTCATCTCCCATTAGGAGTGGGAGATAACTCCAAACATATTCCCATTAATAGTAAGTCTAATCTTGCATTCAACCCATCTTTTTCCTTTCCTTTAATATCTAACAATGTTCTAATCAAACTATCACAGTTATTATTCTCCACATTCATGACATCAATATTACATTTAACTTCATGATATCTCCAATATGGTAGCTAAAAAAATATTGACCTTTTCTTCCAAATATGTCTATCATTACCAGATTTCTATGTCTTTCCCAATGTAACATCAAGGTTTTTCACCCTCTCAAAATATAGATCATGGGATAAAGGTTTTGGAGAAATATCAAATTATTGTGAGCCATTTAATTCCTTTTTTAGTCGTCTATAAGAGTGATCCATAGGCTAAAAAATTTGATGACCCATGTACACTGTTTTCCTCCCATGATGTAATTGACAATATGACGTCTGTCTTTCACAAATTGGACATGCTTTATGCCCTTTAACTCTATATCTAGACAAATTTCCATATACTAGGAAGTCATTTATAGTGAACAAAAGCACTACATGCAGTTGAAAATATTCCATTTTATAAGAATCATACACCCTAATACCATACTCCCATAAAAGTATCAAATCATCAATCAATAGTGACAGGAAAACATCAATATAATTGCTGGGTTGCTCCAGACCAGATATCATTATAATCAACATGATATGTTTGCGCTTCATACAAACTTCATGAGAGAGGTTGTAAATTACCAATAAAACAGGCCATGAACTATTTGTGCTACTAAGGATTCGGTATGGATTTATTCCATTTGTGCACAACCCTAGTCTGATATTTCTAATTTCATTTCCAAATATAGGATACTGCTCATCAATTTTCTTCCATTGTGCACAACCAGCTGGATGACGTATTTTTCCATCACATAACTACTCATCAGCATGCCATATTAACATTTTTCATGTTGTGAATTATCAAATAAACGTTTGAAACAATGAATTATAGGAAGATACCAAAATACCTTTGAATGGATCTCTGTAATCTCTACATCAGCCTGTGATTTTTCTTTCACCTTATACCATGATGTCTCACATTTAAGACACTCTGACAGAAATTCATATTCCTTCCTATATATCATACAATCATTCGAACAAGCATGTATTTTCTTATATCCCAATCCCATCGGGCATAATATTTTTTTGGCCTTATAATGTGAATCTAGAATATCGTTATCTTTTAGAAGAATGTCTTTCATAAATTTTAGTAGCTCTGTAAAACTTATGTCACTCCATCCATGTTTTACATTCAGGTTAATAGATCTTAACACTGCCGATAAAACCGTAATATCTATACAACCAGGATATAATTATTTTTCAGGTTCACCGTATAGACGTGCAACTATCAGTTCTATCTCAATTTGTTCTGTTGCAATCTTGTGAATCATTTATTCAATTCCATCGGTGTCACCATCTTGCGAATCATCATCATTAGTGAAATTCCGTCCAGTTTTACCATGCCAAATCCAAGGGCGGTAACTCGGATTAAAACCATTAAAAATCAGATGATCTTTTATCTCTCCAATTTTTAACTTCTTCAAATTTAAACATTTCAGGCATAGACTGAAAAAAATGTCACTACATGGAACATTTCATTTAGAAAGTTCAAAAAATGAATCATCACCTTCCTCATATTCATTGATCATTCGATGTGCTTTAATACAACTTAGACACATTATTACCTATAAAAAATATCAAAATTATGCATCTTTTTAAGATAAGACAAACATATGTTTATATGAAAAAAATCATAATTTGAATGTAAAACAATTTTGAAATATAAAACAAATCTATAAGTATTTAAAAAAATTCTTGAATATGATTTTAAAAAGAAAATATAGTTAGATATAACAGTTTTAAATTCATCTTGGATCCTTTCTTCTTAAGGTTCACAAAGAATACATCCTAGTACAACTGGATACCAAATTCACCATTCCGTAAAATAGAAATATGAAGTATAAATATTAAAATATGTATTCATTAACTACTGAAAATTACATAGATCATAAAGATTTGAAACCTCTGGACAGCCCCCCACCACTCTGGACAGCCCCCCCCCACCCCCTGGACACCACCACCACCCCTAGACATCACCCCAACCCCCTTGGACACCACCCCCACCCCCACCCCCTTGGACACCCCCTGGACACCACCTCCCACTTAAACAGCTCCCCACCCCGTAAACACCACCCCCACCCCCTTGGACACCCCATGGACACCACCACTCCCTTGGACACCCCCCCACCCCTCTAGACAGCCCCCTCACCCTCTGGACAGCCCCTCACCCCTCTAGACAGCTCTACCCCCACCCCTCCTGGACAACACCCCCACCCCCTAACCCATTGGCCACCCCCTAGACACCCCTAACCCCCTAGACACCCCCACCCCCTAGACACCACCCCCAAACCCCTTGTACACCCCCTGGACACCACCACCCCCTTGGACATCCCCCCCCCACCCCTCTGAACAGCCCCCACCCCCTGGACAACCCCCACCACTCTCGATAACCCCCCCCCCCTCGACACCCCCCTCCTAATAACCTCAGAACACATCGATTACTATTAAACCATCAATTTTAAAATGACCAAACATCCCTAATAATACAAGGAATGAAGGAGAAGAAGATGTGGATGAAGAAGGAAAAAAAGAAACAATGAATAAAGGAAGAAGAACATGGAATAAGTAACTTATTTAAAGAAATTTCACAAAATCCAAGAAAAACATGGGGCCTCCAATTGTTGATAGAAAATTGGAGAGAATGTAGTAAACCTAAGAATCAAATCAAATTTAAAATAAAAACTCAGATGGAAAAAATCACAATGTAAAGCCTATCATCCCGGCACAATGGGGTCAGGATAACTACGCATCTCTGAAAACCACGACATAGTCTCCCCCATAACCCATAATTTTCTCATAGTCAATGACTGGTCAAAATATATATAACCAAATAGAATCATATTGCAACACCCCTCATCTTTTCATAATTCTTGAATCCCTAAAAATCGTAGTGGAAATCTCAAACATAGACTGTACCAACCCCCTTGGACACCACCCCCCATCATATTAGACACCACCCCCATCCCCTTGAACAACACTAACAAATTATAGCCTAATATCCATGAAACAATACAATCATCATGTCATAATCTCACAAACCATGATCCAATAGTCAATCCCAACTGACACATATACCCCACCCCCTTGGACACCACCCCCACCCCCTTGGACACCCCATGGACACCACCACCCACTTGGACATCCCCCCCCCTAGACACCACCCCCACCCCCTTGGACACCCCCTGGACACCACCAACCCCTTAGAAATCCCCCCCCCCCACCCCTCTGGACACCCCCGCCCCCTGGAGAGCCCCCACACCTATAGAAACCCCCCCTTGGACACCCCCACCCCTCTTGGACACCACCCCCACCTCCTACTCCCTTAGACACCCCATTGGACACCCCCTAACCCTCTGGACATCCCCCCTGGACAACCCCCCAAACCCTCTGGATAGGTCCCCACCCCCTTGGACACCCCCCACCCCCTTTGACATTCCCCCCCCCCCAAACCCTTCGACACCCCCATCCCTTTGGACCCCCCCCCCCACTCACACACACCCATGGACTACCCCCCCCCCCCCCCCCACCACCACCGCCATGGACACCCTAGACACCCCCAACCCTCTAGACAGCCCCCCGAACCCTCTGAACACCACCCTCACCCCCTTGGATACCCCCTGGACACCACCACCCCCCTGGACACCCCCCCCCCCTCTGGACACCCCCACCCCATGGACAGTCCCCAACACCTCCATACACCCCCTCCCACCCCCTTGGACACCCCCACCCCACCTGGACACCACCCCCACCCGCTACCCCTTTGGACACCCCCTGGACAACCCAAACCCTCTAGACACCCCCCCGGACAACCTCCCAAACCCTTTGGACATTCCCCCACTCCCTTAGACACCCCCACCCAACCCACCCACCCCCTTTGACAGCCCCCCTCCCCCACCACGCCCATAGAACCCCGCACACACACACCCCTGGACTACCCCCCCCCCCACCCCGAAACCTCTGGACAGCCCCCTGAACCCTCTGGACAACCCCCCACCCCCCTAGACACCACCCCCACCCCCTTTGACATCCCCTGAACCCCCTTTGGACACCCCAACCCCCTTGGACAACCCCTGCACCCCCTAGACAACACCCCAACCCCCTTTGACACCCCCACCCAACTGGATAGCCCACCCAAACCCCTAGACACCCCCACCCACTTTCACAGCCCACCACCCCCTTGGAAACCCCCTGTACATGCACACACACATGATAGAACACACAAAAATCATAAATATGAATGATATCTCTTCCATAGTTTTATTTTACCAGAAAAAAAATTTAGCTTGGTATAAATGAACACTATGAAACTAACCATGATTTGAAGAACATAGAAAAATAACATCTCAACAAATTTGTTTAGGGAATCGCGGAAAAATAAAATAAAAGGAGTCATGTGAGGCTTACATGAGTGTTGTGAGTTGACCTGATAGATCTGATAATAATAAATATGAATATTGATGTTGAAACAACAAGGCTAGAGGGAATGACTTTGACGAATCAATTCTAGGTTTTCCGCGTGAGAGAGACGAGTCGCAGGTCGCCCGATCGAAGAAAATAGAATGACTTAATACGAGGTGTGATAAATCATTTAAAAGACTTATCACATCGGTTATTTAATAACCACCATGATAAACTATTTTTTTAATTTTTTTAACATCAGTTATTTAATAACTGACGTAGAAAACAATTTATCACATCGGTTATTTGATGACCAACATGATATATGTTTCTTCATACCGATGTGATAAATTGCTGATATTGGCATTATCACATCGGTTTTTTTATAAATGACATGGTAAAGTACCGAGCTTTCCTTTATCACGTAAGTTATTTAATAACATCCATGATAAAGTGTCGATCTTTCCTTTATCACGTAGGTTATTCTATAACTGACATGATAAAGCACGCCAGATTTGATTTTCACATCTGTTATACAATAACCGACATAAAAACTCTAATCTCCGTATATTTGACATTGGTTATAAAATAACCTACGTAAAATATGGATCATGATTGATATACCACGTCGAATATAAAATAACCAACGTGATATATCGATAATTATAGCTTTTCACATCAGTTATATAGAACCGCCATGAAAAATGTCGACGTGTTAAATGTTTTTTCCACTATTGTTTGGAGAAATGATGAGTTTGTGGTAGAAATTTATTAATGAATGAAACTCTACATGAAAAGTAATTAAATTTACTTATGTTCTCATTTAATCTCATAAATATATTCTACAAATTTATGAAAAGGAACTTAAAACAAAAAAAATTGTTCATTTACTTTTCTTAATGGGGAAGCAAAGACCATTTAACCCATTACAAGTTTGTGGTTTTCTTGTTGATAAATTTCTCCTAATATTGATTTCTATCACTGTTCATCAAAACTTGATGGTTAGTTTTCTCTTCCATATCCATGTTTCCATTGAATCCTAGTATTTGTTATCTTAGGTGACCTTTATACATCACATTATTTCTTTTAAAGTGATATTTTTATTGACTATTTTTCCGAAGTGGGACTTTCAATGATGTTTCTGAGCCAAATTTTAAAATTGCGAGGATGAAATTTCTAATAGGTGGAAGGATTTAACAGCCTAGTTATTTATAGAATTATACATTTGATTTATATTTATACTTATTAATAAGATGTTAATTTTACATTAAAGGGGGAACTTCTTCCAAGAGCGTACTCGACACACAACAATGGGTTTATCTGAAATCTTATGTTGCACACTACATTGAGTTATACTGAAATATAATACAATAATATTATTATTATTTTAAATCGTAGATAATACATAACCATTGGATTGGATAGAATGAATAGTATCAACTGAATTTTGAAATATGGTCTACACATATTTAAATAATCATTCATTTTTTACCAATTATTTTTATAAATTGAAATAAAAACCAAATGAATATAAAGGAAGAGTGTTTATGAAATTCTATTTAAAAGAGAATAATTGTGTTTATAAAATCATAACACTCTTTATGGATTTTTATTTAATGAAAAATATATGGTATATACTCAATGTAATGTTTCAAATTAATCTTATATTTTTTCTAGATATGATATAAGAACAAATTCAATTTTTTGGATAAAAGATGTTTTTTTCTAAAAATGCAGTTTTACCACATTTTGATGGTGAACCCATTTAAATTTCAGTTTTTTTCACTTATATATGTTTTATTTCATGAAATAAAATTATTCTATATAATTCAGAATACAAAATTTAATTGGGTTACATTTTAGGTAATTTTATGATAAAGGTTATTTTTTAATGAATAATGAAAATTACTGCATTTTAATTCAAAATTGATTTTTCATATATTTAATTTAAACAATTATATTGTAATTTTAAATGGTATTAAAGTAAAAATGTAATAAATTTTTAGCATTTAATCCATTTTTCGTCATTTGAATTATTTTCCCATTGAAATTGGACATAAACACATGTCAATCTTTTGATAATTACTACTTCTTAAAGACCTACTTGTTGGTTTGGCAATGGGAATTAAATTTAAATTAATTAAATAAAATTATTTCTTTTAAATTTGGAAAAATTGAATTTATATTTTAAATCAGGAGGTCAAAATTGGGTAAATATGTATCTTTTATTTTTGGACATTATGAATAGTAACTTCCATAATTATTTTATTTACCATGGTTAAAAAGTAAATCGAGTAAATAATGGTAATAAAATAATATTATAATAATATTAAAAAACCCTAACACATATCCTAATCCTATTAGATTAGATATTACCAACCATGGGCATCCTTATGTCAATTTTGGGACCCCATGGATCCACTTGGGAGTGATAATGACTGGTTATATTAATAAATTTAATGTAAAGATAAATATAACATAAACATGTATCTCTTAGTAAAATGGTTATTATATGGGGTTATATAAGTTATAATTTTGACTATAAATAGTAATTATAAATCTAAAATGATTTCCTACATCAAGGTATTTTATTTATAATATTTAGACAACAAATAAATAAATATATTTATGACACAATGATGATGTAGTGATTACCTTATTAATGAATGGTTTAAATAAATGATATTATAAATATTAAAATAAATTTATTTGGAAACTTTTTATTCCATCCACAAATTTTATAGATGATTATTACTTGTTATATTTTAATTAATTATTTTTTTTCTATATAAAAAAAATTTTATGGATTTTTAAAACATCATGATATGAATAGTATTAAAATTTGCATAAATGCATTTTTAAAACAAATATTATTTAATTAAATGATATAATACTCTTAAAAATTTAAGATTTTTAAAAATGATATAGATAATATCTAATAATTTATTAATTAACCACTTTAGGATTTATTGACATTTTATAGTAAATATATTAACTATATAGTATGAATATACCAGAAGACATGGTAATAGGTATATTAGTTAACTAAGGGTTAAATCTAACAGATAATGTTAAATTTGTAACCTAGACTTGTCTAAAACTTATTGGTTGAGGGGTTTTCATCCCAAAAGAATCTTATCTTTGAAATAAATTACTTTTGGACCATTTGAGCTGAAAATCGTTTTATAATGAAATTATATTTCAATACCTTCTTAAAGTGCTCCTCTTCCCACTTATAAAAGGGTATCACATCTACCCATTTAATCACACCTCTCAATCCCCATGTCTCATAATAATTCTTCAAAAATAATATCCCAATATCCCTAACTTTATCATATAAGCCTTACCTTGGGAATAAGGCAATTTAATAAATCCATTTGGTTCAAATCAAAGTGAGTTAGCCGATTTACAGGTAATGTCTTATCTCAAGTTCTTTTATTTTATTTTCATTCTCCAATACCTGTTTTAATCTAATTATTTGATTAAATAACTTCACCATTATCATAAATATACTAGTATGTTTGTATGATAAGTATTATAACTACGCTAACACACACCTCCATCTATGGGATACGAACATACTGTTTCTGTGGACGACGAACTACTGCCTCACAGAAAGATGATGGATCAATATTCCACTACCACCTATAATGATGGAAATTATGATGGAAATTAATTTATATATGATATATATTATATTTTTATTTCCTCTATTCTTATATATTTTTATTTACTACCTACATTTATTGTTCCCATAATGTGTAAATATGATAATTTCATTTGAGAAAGTGTGGACTACCACCCCATTAAATAGATATGACTTGTTCATTCCATACATGAAACATATAAAGGATATAGTAAACGAAAATATGTAATGAATATAAAATATAATATTATACTATAATTATAATATACCTATGTATCATTTAGTTTTCATTACTTTAAATATGAGAAAGAAATGAAAGTAGCGTTCATGCATACGTACGGCGTACGGTCTCCAGGAACTGTTCATTTAATTTATTATGTCCAAATGTTATGTACTATTATAAATATATATATATATTATATATATATGACATTTAAATAATTAATATCATTCTATAGAAAATGGACTTTTGATAACATGGATGATTTTAAATTATAAGAATTTCATTTTTGACTCATGTATCAAACATCTAAGAAATGACCAATTTGAACTTGAATAATTATATGATTTTTATAGCGTGATAATAAGTGATATAAAAGGAATAATAAACTTAAAAAGTGTTCTGAAGCAAGTATAAATTAACTTAATTTTATTATTTAGGAATATAAAGAACGAACGAGAAAACCCGAACTTAAGGTAAGGGAACCTTTCACCATCCTCTTTTTGTCAAAGGCTTATTTTATGTTATGTCTTTTAATTTCAATTTTATTATGTCATGATATGCCCTTATATATATTCTTATTTCTATCCATTTTATGTCCATGTGTCGAGAGACCCTTTTCTATCCCATCAACTCATTTTCTGAATTTTAATGTGACGTTGTTAGGTAGCCGAATTTTCATAAGGTGACTTCTTAACCCAATTTCTATTCGTTGGGTTGATCTTATACTTATTGACTATGCCATGATATAATTATGTGAGAAATTAATATTGATATATTATCTTATATCTATACATGGGTTATGGGGATTTATAGTGAATACACATAATCGATCTATTTTATGGAAAAATGACTTTTTTAAAGGAAATATTAACTCAATATTATATCATTGAGTTAAATATCTGTGTCATCGGTTTTGTTTTTCCAAGAATATGTGTGAATGACCTCTAATTGTTTTTCATAGATTATCCAATTATATTGGGTGTATTTATATTTTTCCCACATAATTATGCCATTGATTTCTCTTTAATCTGAGGATACAATATTTGTAAGGGACTTCATCTCAATCTCTTTTCATTGAGACACATTTTGGTTTCTACACAACCTTATTTTATATGGTGTATAATAATACAATTTTTCTATTAATTTCATTCAACGGTTGTCAAAAGGAATATTTTGTTTTACCAATCGTTTTGCTAAATTACTAGGGGAATGTTTCTTTTTAACGTACATGGTGACAACAACATTTCCACCGCCACGAGAATTATTTGATATTTGGCTTCTATAACAAGATGTAGTGTTTTTAAAAGGAAAATAAACACCACATAACCTTTTTATGTATTTTGGTTTGAAAATGGTTTTTTGAAATAATTGAGTATGTCAATATTTTTAAATGATATATTATGATTTCAATATGAAAATTTTATATTTTCTTTATTCTTTTTTAATGTGTTACGATTATGTTATGGTTCATGGGAATTTTTTATGCATACAAGTTGTTCCGTGATAAATTGTGGAAGAGTGAGCCTGAGATAGATCTCCAATTCATTGGGTAACACGAAGGTGGTAAATGATATTGCTTCCCCTAATGGATTTATTTAATATAATATGATGGGTATTCTAAACATAACTCCCCATGTGGCTGTGAAAGATACAATGTAGGTATGTTATGGATGCCACAAGTTACCTTTATGATTTATGACTTCTATATGTTATTCATAAATCTTATGATTTCATGAAGTACATTAAAGATCTTATGTTTTATGATTGAGAAGTATGATTTCTTTTATTTTAATGTATTCATGGACCAATTATTTATTTCCTTATTTCATATATCTCACTAAGATAATTTGCACATGCCATGTGTTTGAAATGTTTTTCATGGGTATAAGGAAGGGTAATAGAAATTAATAAATCAAGAGGCTTTATATCATGAAATTTTTTCTTATTTTATTTAAGGAGTTTTATTGTTGTGAAAAAATGGATATATTAGAAGTGTCTAATTTGTAATATTTGAGATGTAACGTAATAGTTATGGTCTAATTCTATAAAACTCTAAACCTAAAAATATCATTAATGTGAATTCTTGACTTAACTAAAAATTAAGTAATGTTTAAGGATTTGGACTTATAATTAACATCAAGACTAATGTTACTTTGGTCATCTAGTTGGTCTTGACCCCAATTTTATGGGTGACATGATCATTGGATGGGTGACTTGGTCATTAGATGAGGCGTCAAAGCCATCAGGTTGAGGGAGTGAAATTTAATATTGGACCGAATGGCCATAATATTTTAGTTACATGGTTTTTGGAGCAGAATGTTCTCAATTTGGTGTGTATTAGGTACCATTTAGTGAATTCACCTCACCCTTGATTGGCCAAAGCATCATTGGAGTCGTTTTCACATAGGTAGACTCATTTATGAGGTGGTTTTGACCACTAATCTAGGCATAGAACTCTAGTAGTGTATATTAGGTAATAGGTTTGGGGGTGATTTCTGTAGAAATCCATATGTATGGTTAAGATCCATCAAATGTTATCTTTAAGGATATAGGATGGGGGATAAGGCTCAACATAGTGAGTCTATTGGGCAAGGACTACTTTGGGAGGATTAACATTATTATTCCAAGGGACACCATGTTTTATCTAAGTGTGGTTTTATTTGAGGATAGATATCATTGTGCCTTCATACATTGGGATTTGATCCAATGAGTGCTTTCAAGTAGGGGTCTGAGAGGCTAGTTTTCTATTTGACTAAAATAAGCCTTTGGGACACCGATGACTTGATTTGATACATAACGTTTCTTTTGGAATGAGTTTTCATGTTTCTTAATTAGTGGTGGAACCTAAGGGTTCACCATGGACTATTGAAATCAAGAGATACCTTAGGCTATGGGCAATGAATTCTCTCCTATTTAATGATTCCGGCATTGGATGAGGTAGGTGAAAAATTCCTGGTGGCTATTGACCACCAAGTAAGCATTTTTTATTTAAATTTCATGTTCTATTTTACTTATTATATTACACACTTTCCTAAACACATATGTTGGTATGCACTTTCGGGTGGTAACCCACTAAGACTTTTTATCACACCCAACACGGTTCCTTCAGGATGCATGTAGAATTTATGCTTTTATGTTCCGGTAAATTCATGGGTTATTGAGCTAGATCATAATGGAAATTTAGAATAGGATGGTGCCAAGTGGAATTGGGGCTCTAACCTTAGATAGGGTAACTTTATTTCCTTTTGTATTAGCTTGCTAACCGATTATGTATACATTGTGGTCTACCATTGGAGATCCTTTCTGAAAATTGTATTGAATGACCTATTTTGGATGCATATATTTTATTATATTCTTTAAATGTAAGGTTAATGTGTTTAGTATTCCAATGTTGTTGTTCTATAGGCTTTTTCTATTTCTTTTTATTAATTGTGCTTCCCCCATTGGTGGGTTTGGTTCATGTATGTTGAGTAATTATTTCCACTACATGTTATCTATATATACTCTTCACATTATATTATCATAAACTAGGGGTATAGTCTCTCCACTATCACCTCTATTACACACTCGCTTCTAGAAGACATCCTTTGGTGTATGGGAATTCATGCCTAAGGCCAGTGGTAGTCATCCTGGAAGCACTGTTCGGGTGGATAATTGAGTCAAGGATGATACAAATGGTATCAGAGGAGTTTATTTTAACACATTAATATTATTACTATTTGGGTTATAGTATATTGGATATTATGATTTGGTCAAAACAGGATTCACAGATCATGCTTAGGTGCCTATAACCCCATATATGAGTGATAGAAAAAGTTACCATGAATGGGAATTGGTATTTTATTTTCTTTGTTTTATAGTTGATATGATTTATTCCTTGACTCTTTCACATGGAATGTCAATTGTTACTTGTTGTGATATAGGACCCTCGACCTTGTATGGTAATGGAGGAGTTAATGGACCCTTGTCCCAGTACAAAAATGGGTGTTGGATATTTTTTTTCATGTTGTATTAATTTTTATTAGGCGCAGGATAAGATGTTTAAATTTTATATATGTGTTTCATGATATGAACTTTTTTTTGACATGTGAAATGTCTTATACTATATAATATATATGTTTTTTATGTGTCTGTGTGATTGGGACTGAGTCAAATATGATGTGGATGGTTCTTTGACATGGGGAAATTTTCATCACTAGGTTGGGTGATATGGTCTTTAGTTAGCAGTAACATCATTCCCCCGGACATGCATGGCCCATGGGAATTTTGATACTTTTCTCTGTTGAGTTCTATTAAGGATTCCATGAGGCTGGGGTGTTTGGTGACATGGATGGAGTGAGGAAGGGTAAGTATAGTGAGACCACACTTCTTGTTACTATTTTCCTTATATATGTGATATATATATATATACACATGTGTGTGTTTGGGTGTTTTGTGGATGTCAAACCTTGTTGATAATATTCATTGATTTTCTACCTAGACAGCTTAGATAGAGCATTAGGCGGGAAATGGTTTACTTCCATAGGATCACGACCAGGTTGAGACCCTTGAGGTTTTGGAAGATCCCGAGTCGTAGGTACATGCTCTAGTTATAGTGCAGGTGGGGTAGCCACAAGATGTGATTGTGTTTGGGCCATGGCAAGACAAGCATCTCAAATCGATCCCGAAATGTTTGATCCAAGTTATCAACAAGATAGCTCATATAGAATATCCTTCAATGATGAATCTTACAAGATTGTTCCTGTCATGGCACCCACAGATGCTTTCAGATGAGGGTGGTCCCTAGGTAGATAGGGATTAGTTCATATCCATGATGATGTTTTTAGAGAAGCTAGAGATACCTCTAGGGAGAAGGGTGAATCTATCTTCCAACATGCTTAGAGAAAAAACTAAGCATTGGTGAGATTTACCAGTGTATGTATGTAGACACGAGGGACTAACATTGAATGATTTTGTGTCGAGTTTCATGGATCATTTTTTTCTAGAGATAATGAGGGCAGAAATGGATTTAGTGATCTTGAGCCTTTAGTAGGGTGACATGTCTGTCATGGACTGTGCAACGACATCCACGAAATTTTCTTGCTTCTCACCCAACATAGTGTGTGAAAAAACCCCAAGGGTGAGGTGTTTTGAGGATGGTTTATTTCATTACATTATGGTATAGGTTAAAATCTTCATGTTAGGATCATTCTTATATGCGGTTTAACATGAACTAATAGATGGGGAAACATTATGGACCAATCATAGTAGATATGGATGAAATATTCAGGTGATTTATTATTGATTCTTCAAATGGTAGGAAGAAAGCATGAGAGGTGTTCCAATAAGGGCGCCAAGCTAATGACTGAGGTGGAACACCTTGTAGTGGGTCTTCAAATGATTTTCTTCTATTGTGGAAACCAGAACATTTTTGGAGCCAATTTGATCAGCCTTTAAATCAGTTTTGTGCATATGGATAGGTCAGGCATCTCGGGAGGTTGTAAAGGAATCCTCATCAAGAAATCATTAATTAGGTAAAAGGGAACACATAAGGTTATGAGACTAGTCTAAAAGTGGTACCATGTGAGGGTACCCAATATTCAGTTGTATATGGAGGTCATGCTAGAGACAACATGACCTAGTAGTGGGGTTTTTGGCTGGTGGCTAGTACAGCAAGACCAGGAGGCTAGGTTAAATAAAGTAGAGTCTCAGGACAACTGTAAGTATTAGATAATCCATTTTCTGACCAAGATGGTGAGTCGACGATGGACAGAGGAATGTCGGGGGTTTAGTTTCCTTATTTTGTTTTGTTTTGGCAAGGACTATTAAGGAATATTCATTTTGGGTGCATGGGATATGTATATGGAGTAACCAGATTCTAGTGAGTAGGTTGGAAATTCCTTGGACGCATTATATATTCATATATAGTTAAGGTGTTTAGAATCATGTTTTCTACGTGATATTTTTTGGATGCATGACTCTTGATGTGTGTTAGCATTGGTGGATTCTGGGGATGTTGGTTACATGAGGTTTGTTGAAATATAGCCATTACTACGATATAGTACTTGATTGATGTACAATGAACTGGAATTGCTTTTTAGAAACTTTTAAGTTACAGGGCTAAATGTGTACCATATGAGCCATAGGAACGAGGAAGGAATCAATGTGATGTGGGATCTTGATGGGTTTCAGATATGACATATGAGCACCTAAGGAGGTACATTAGTGGTCATTCTTCAGAGGAGGAATTTTTAGTGTGGGGATTGATCGATGGAAAAAAAATTTAAATTAGTTTTTTGTCAGGATGTGACCTATGTAAGTCACTCCAAAGGTGGGGAGCCCCCATGAGGAAGTTTACCTGTTCCCTTTTGACCAGGGTAGTCTGGGTTAATTTTTTCCAGGATCGGCATGTTAGGTTCCATATTAGGGCTATATTTTATAGCTTTTGGATGTGACATGTTAATATAGGGAGATTGTAATGACTCCATATAATGTCTCATACATTAAATATATATTTTAATTCAACATTGAATAATACTTAGTATATAAAATACCAAAAAACTATTCCAGAACCATATAGGTCTACTGTATTCAGAAACTTGAAGACATAAACAGCTGGATTATAAAACAACTACACTATCTTCATCTTATGTCTTTATAACTAGAATACTCTTTGAAATATCTTACTTAATACCCTCCATAATTTCCTAGGAAAAGAAACATATGAAAGGGTGAGCTCAATTGCTCAGTAAGGGTAAATAGGGGAAATATCAATCATATAATAATCACATGAACATAACATTTGAAAATCGTATCCTTCATATAAAAGATCATAATATCATTTCATGAGGTAAATCATAAAAGTGAAATGAAATACCCATAGTCATAACATAAGACATGAAATTTTGTGGCATACACACATAAAAATTGAAAATCATTTCATATTATTCAAGGCTCGTTGTCAAGACCCACAAAATGGACAAAGTCCATTACTGAACTGAGTTCACTCCTCAATTGATCCCTATATTACTGAACCTAATTTACACGTCATTCTAGTCCGGTAAATGTAATGATATATAAATTATTACCCAATTCCTTGGAGGAAGATATAGGTCCCACCATCTCATAATGAAATCATTCTTACCTGTGCCCCAAAAACATAAATAATTCATCATAGCCTAACCCAATAAATAAAATGGGTTTCTTAAACATAATTCTGTAACAACATTATCCATATAAAATATCATTCCATAATTAGCACAATAAATCATAATAATAATAACAATATGGATAGAAACAATACCCTATTTAAATAATTTCATCATATATGGAAATTAATTTTGATATAACACATGAAATTATTTCTTGAGAAAAATATCCTTTCTTCTTTAAATATGTTTTCTTTTCTCCAAACACTGTACAATTTTAAATGTAGGGAATTTATTTGAAAATAAAATTAAAATTTTTTAAGGGGAGATTTAGGGAAATAGGGAATTATGAAGACATAAAAATCCATTATTTCCATATAAGTAAAAAAACATTCTCCGTGTACTTCTACCGAAAAAGTCAAAAAGCAACTCATGTTAGAAAACCCCAAAATATTCCTTTCATACCATTTAATAAAAATTTACCAATGGGTAAAATTAACTTTAAAATATTGTAGAATAATAAAAATAAAATTATATATTATAGGAAATGATGGATGTGGATGATAAAGATACCCAGGTAAATACTTACTTATAATCAATCTGAAATAATAATGATATTCTGAAATTATCCCTTAACTTAGGTCTGATATGCTTTGCATGTAACCAAACCACCTGTATAATGATTTAAAAAAAATTCTAATTTATTCAGAATCATAATAATTTTTATGATAACATTTATGATAATATTTTTCATCTGTTTGTTAGTAACATTTCATTTTTACTCGTAATTCAGGTATAAACTGCTTTATTCTTATACATGTTTTGTCGGATAAGTTATTATTCCTCTTTTTAGGTTATAGTTATATCATTTAAATAATTTTATTAGTAAAATATATATCATATTATTCATTCAATTAAATTATATAATCATGTTTTAAAAAATATTATGTCGAACAAATAACATCACATTGTGGAGACGGTAAGCCGTAAGTACGCATGAGAGATGGTATCATTCCAATAATTGCAGAATAGTGTTGAAGTGGATGGACTATAGTATCTTAGAATAAATATCATTTTATATTAATTATATATACATTTAATAATTCTATCATTATACACATCCATGTAAGGGGGTGATAAAAAATAGATTACACCACGGTGTTGAGATGGTAAACTGTATGTACGAACGTGTGGTGATTTCATTTTTCATAGGATGGGTAGAAGGTGGACTATGGTTTTTTCATAATCATAATAAACTCTCAGTATATAACTACTACTAGAGTTATTACTTTATAATAAAACAACTCAAGAGCTGGAAGTAGAAGAAGAAAGCATATTGAAAAATAGGTAAATGATATTACCTCTTCTTCGACACGCCTCCTCTAAATCATTTCTTAGAGAACTAGTGATGGACTTTGAAGAATACTAAGACCTAAAGAATGTATCTAGGGAAAAGGAAAGGGAGATTTTTAGGGTATGGTGGGGCTTTAAGGCTCAAAAATATTTAATGTGTTGAGGGAGAATGTTCCCTTTTATAATTGAGGTGATGGGTACTTTTTGAATCCTCAAAAATATTAATTTATAATAAAATAAAACTCCACATAAAAACCTCAAAATGCCTTAATTTTGTATATGAAATAAGACAGGGTTTTAATATCATCAAAAAATAAACTTTATAAAAGTGTCTATGTCAATTTATACATTATCATTTTAATTCACACTTTGTTATTCTATTTTAATTTTTATCTTGGGTAACAAATATTTCAATATTAAAAGGGTAAAATATTTGCATATATGAATTCAATTAGACCATAAATGAATAAGTTGGAAAATTTTAGACCATTTAATAATTACTAAATATTTTTTTAAATTTTTTTATGAGTTTTAAATAATTTAAAAAAACCTTATTCTGATAAAATATCAATAGTGTAAATTTGGACACTATTTATTTCACAGATTTTTAAAAATAGATAAATAATAACTAAACCACGATAAAAATATTTTATTATATCCCTAAGTGGTCATGGTAATATAGAAAATTTATTTTACATGATAATTATCCCAAATTATATTTTCTAAAATATTTTTAATAAAATTTATTTGATCTCTTAATTAATAAAATAATTACTACCTCAATTTTGTGTAATTTTTTAATATACTTATTTATTGAATAAAAAATTATAAATAAAATAATATGATGAAGATAAATCCATTATCTTTTAGAATAATAATTTTAGTAGAATTTATCTCCTAAAGACTCAACATTAAAAGTTCAATGTTCTTTTAAAACATGAATGTGAAAATGGCTCCTCACTCGCCCGGTCTTCGCTCTTGGCTCGAGAATCGACCTTATCCTCTCTAGGGTTTCCTTTCCTCTTCGTTTTACCTTTCTTCTTGGATAGTTGTCCTTTGTGGGATTCTTCGTTTGGTGGTTCCTAGGGTTTCATCCCCACACGTCATCTTTCTCCTTCCGCTTAGGGTTTCATCCCCCGCTCTATCTATTTTCCCCCCTTCACGATTCCAGATTCCATAGGGTTTATCCCCTGTAAGTCCCTATTCCATCGCAATCTCCAGTTATGTTGAAGGTTGATCCTTCTTATGGCCTCTGGCTCTCTCGTGTTTCCCTCTCCCTATATTTTCTTCTCTTTCGGCAATGGTGCCCATTCATGTCATTCGGCCTCCATCTCTTTCCTCATCTCACTTGAGGTTTTCTCACTATTTGCTGTCAACCGCTGCTCTTTCTATCAGTCCCACCATGCCAGACCCCAACTTTGGTCATCATGTTGGTTAACATGGCGGTTTGGGATTGTGTTGTTGGCTGTGTTTGGTGTTGGTTTTCCTCTCGCCTTCGGTTTCTCAGGTGTTGTTTTTGAGTAGTCTGTTTTCTCAGATATGGTTTTAAGAGGTATATAGTCTTTCATCCTCATAAACAGTGATGATTTTTCGATGAGTTCTGATGGCTGGGTTTCACTGCTTCCTTGGATCTTCTTCATCCTAACTTGTGTATTTCAGTTTTCCTTGACGCTGGTTGTTTTTTGGTGGTCAAGGTGATGCTTTTGGTGGTCAGTGTTGTGGATGTCGATGACTATTCTGTTGGGTGGAGGTGGGGATCGTTGATGTGGACTTGGCCGGCTTCGGCCTTTAGGCAGTGGTGGGCTTCATTCGAACTCTCCTCTAGTTTCCCATTCCAATGCTCCTCTCCAGGATAGTCTGGTGTGGTGGGTCTTTGGAGGCCTTAGGATTTGCAGTTTCTATTGTCACCTGTTGTTAATGAGGTGCAACCTGAGGTGGCTTCTTGCCTTACTCCGGATTTCAGTTATGGTTCTTATGATGCATGGTATCTTCTTCGGTTTGATTACTTCTCAAGGCTGAGCATGGTTCTAGTTCAGGCGACAAATGCATCCTGTTTTGTTTGTGGTCATGTTTTCGGCATCAGAGTGTCAAGATTCTCAGCTCAAGGTGTGATGCAGTCAGTTTGTCAGTCGTTCTTTCATTTGATTTTGAATTGTGAATTTGAAAATGAGGACGGTGGTTGCTCGAGGCACGTAATGGTTTCCAATGGTGATTTTGAATTTTTAATGGTGATTGCTGGTAGTATTTGAACTATGGATGGATGGTTTTTGGTGTATTGGTGGGTTCTTGAATTTTATTATCTTTTGGGATTTGTAACTAGTTCTCATTTATTAGAAAATACAAAAAAATTATTTACAGGGGGAATGTGAAAAAATTATCTTCACTTTAAATAAAATAATATAAGTTTTACAATCTCTTCTAAACAACTCAAAATGGTCAATAATTCGACCCCTAGATGATTATGGTTGATATATACTCTACCAATAAGGATTAGTTATGTTTTTGGGCCTTTTGATGGTTATTAATATTTTAATAACAAAAATTTATTTATTTCTCATCAATTAATTAATTTTTTCATCATCCACATATAAGATTTTATAGTAATTATTTATTTCCTAAAAATTACAAATAAATTGTCATGATAAAGATAAAAATTATAAATTTAAAATTCTTATTTATAATCGAATTTATATTTTAAATAATCTTATATTAAAAATAATTTAATTATTAATGTTACATTGAGACATATTTCACTTTTCTTTAAATAAAATAAATTAAATGTCCTAATCTCATAAAAGTGGGATCCAATGGATACCATTTCAACCCATGTATGTTTTCAGAAAAAATATAATCATCCAATTATATTAATACAAGTCTTAGGGTAATTTTATAATATTTTTTTAACCTTAATTACCTGATTTACCCTTTTACCGTTTTAATAAAATTTATTGAAGTTACTATTCAAATTTCCCAAAAAATAAATCTATTTACATAGTTTGGACCTACTGATTCAAAATATGGAATCCATTTTTCAAAATTAAAAACACATAAGTTCTAGTAATTAATTTAAAATTAATCTCATTGTTGAAATGAGAAAAGATGTTTTAAAATTAAAAATATTGCAAAAGATTGAAATGTTTTTACATCAAAATTTAATATAAAATTAATCCATTGAACAAAATTTAATTAAGTGGTAAAAATATATTATATTTATACTTATAAAGCATTAAATAATATAATTTTACCATATAAATTAATTCAACGACAAAAAATTATTTTCAAATAAAATTTTGAGTATTTTTACTATTTATCAAAACATGTAAGTGATTAGAAAAATATCAGAAATTCATCCCAAGTAAATTTTTATATCCCCATTCCAAAGAACAAGTTTATTTTATCATATAAAATTTATTAATTCTTCAAAATCTTAATTTAGAATGGATAATCCATTCAAAGGTGTAAAATTATCCTTTAAAAATAAGTTTTTATACATCCAATATGGTTTTATTAATATCATATGACTAAAATATCCATTGGGTGAACATCAAAAATATATTATTATCTATAAACCGCATATATATCCCATTAATTTAATTAACAAAATTAATTCACTCAAAAATAAAAATATCTAATTGATTTATATTTTTCATAAATAATTGATAGCCAATGAATTCATAATGCATTTTCATATGTTAGTTATAATTATTCCTTCTAAACTAATAGCTAATATATAGTGACAATTTTTTAATAAGGTTGTCTTCTTGTTTGTTTAAACTCGCAATTCCATTCAAAGAAAGATACTAAAGAATAAAAAGTATTAAAAGAAAATATTTCATAACAAAATCCAGGTGTTACATTCCACCCCCCTTAAACTGAATTTCACCATCAAAATTTGTCACTTAAAAACAAACATATGGGGGTAAATTTCCCTCATAATATCCTCAAGTTCCCATGTGGATTATTTAAATTGGTGGTTTCTCTATAAAAATTAAACAAGAGAGTGTTCTTGTTTCGTAGAACATTTTCGCTATGATCCAGAATCTCTATCAGTTGTTCTTCATAAGAATGATCTTACTCCAACGGTATGACTTCTAAGCATAGTAGATATGAAGGATAGAGTATGTTCATTCTCAGGAGAGATACATGGAACATATCATGAGCATGAAAGATATTCAGTGGAAGTTCCAATCATTAAGCTACCATCCCAACATGATCTATAATTTCAAATTGACCTATATACCTTAGAATCAGTTATCCCTTCTTTCCAAATCCCATTACTCTCTTCTTAAGAGATATTTGTAGAAACACCTTATCCCCCACTACACACTCTATGTATTTTATTTGTTTTTCAGTAAAACTTCTTTGTCTACTCTGAGCTTCTCTTACGTGTTGTTTAGTAGATCTATCCTTTTCTTCTATTTCATCAACAAGATCAGGTCCTAACAGATTTCATTCCCCAACATCATCCTAGAAAGTTGAAGTTCTGCATTTCTTTCCATATAGGGATTCATAAGGATCCATCTTAATACTGGAGTGAAAACTATTACTGTAAGAAAATTCCTCTAATGTTAGGTGTTAATCCCATGCACCTTAGAAATTCAAAGAGTATGCTCACCACATGTCTTCTAGAGTTTGAATTTTCCTCTCAGACTGACCATTTGTCTGATGATGATAAGAAGTGCTAAAACTTAACCTTGTATCTAGAGCATGCTGAAGACTTCACCAGAACCTCGAGGTATGGTCCAAATTAGATATAATGGAAAGTGGTACTCCATAAAATATTACCAATTCCATTACATTTATCAGGGAAATATGATCAAGAGAGAAATCCTCTCTAATAGCAATGAAGTGTGATGACATCATATAGAAATCAACTATTAACCATATAGCATTATGTCCTTTAAATGGTTTTTGAAGTTAGAGAATAAAGTCAACAGTGATGTTTTCCCACTTCCATTACAGTATGGGTAATAGTTGTAACATCCCCATAGTCTTTTTTCTCTCATCCTTAACTTGCTAACAAACCAAGCATTGAGAGACATATACGACAACATCTCTTTTCATGCCATCCCACAATATATAATATTTCAGGTCCTTCTACATCATTGTGCTTCTAGGGTGATTAGATAATGAAGAACTATAAGCCCCATCCAATATCTCCTTCTTTAATTATGTTATAGGAGGAATAAAAACCATGTTCCTGAACCTTATTATTTCATCACAATCAAGGTTGAATTCAGGAACATTTCACACATTCTTTTGTATCTCTACATCTTTCTTCTTTTACTCCTTAATCTTCACTTGTATATATGGTTGAACATTCCTTTGAGAAATATAATATTTCTCCCCATACTTTAAAATATCATGATCCATCCTTTTAAAATCCATAAATATTTGATCATTTTTTATCCTCATCATGGATAGGCTAGCAGGCTATTGTTGAATCAAATCATCTTCCACCTTGTTCACTTTCCCAGGTTAGTAATATATTGAGAAGGTATAATAATTAATCAACTCCAAAAATATTTGTTGGCGCATATTCATCTCATTTTGTGTGAAAAATATACTTTAAACTTTTATTATTAGTATAAATATCACACCTTTCACCATAATGATAATGCCTCAATATCTTTAACTCAAAGATTACTGTAGCTAACTTCAAATCATTGGTCGGGTAAATTTTATCACGGATTTTCAACTTCCGTGAGGAATCATCTATCGCCATATCATTTTTCATGAGAGAACTTCCCAACCCTATCTTTGATGCATCACTATAGATCACAAACCATTCTCCACTACATGGCAGTTTGAGAACATGTGCACTAGATAACCTTATTCTTAACTATTTTCAATTCTCTTCACATTATTCTATCCAAATGAACATCACTCATTTCAAAGTCAATGTGGTGAGTGGATTAGATAATCTTAAAAATTATTTCACAAAAAATCGATAATACCCAGATAAACCAAGAAAACATCATATCTCAGTTACCATTTTTTTAAACCAACTTTCAACAAATTGTTTTTAATGGATCCACAGATATCCCGTATCTTGAAATTATGTTACCCTGAAATAAAACTTTTTGAAGTAAAAAAATTCACACTCTGTAAATTTCTCATAAAGCATCTCCTTTATCAGGGACTTCAGTACAATTCTCAAGGGGTATTCATGTTATTCCATTCTCTTCAAATAGACTGGAATATCATCTATAAATACTACTACTAATTGACCAAGATAGTCTCTAAAGACTCTACTCATTATATCCATGAAGATAGTGGGAGCATTAACATGACCAAAATTCATCACTATATATTCATAGTGTTCATACCTTGTACGGAATGATGTCTTTGGTATATCCTCTTTTTTGACCCATAATTTATGATATCATAAATGCAGTTCAATTTGGAAAATTATTGACCTCCGCATAGTTGCTCAAATAAGACATCAATGCCAGGAAGAAGATATTTTTCTTGATAATGATCTTGTTAAGTTCTTGATAATCAATGTAGAGTCTCATTGGTCCATCTTTCTTGTTAACAAATATAATAAGTTCTCCCCATGGTGACGCACTAGGGAATATGAATCCCTTATCAATATTGTCTTTGAGTTGCTTATTTAATTAATGCAACTCAATTGGGGCCATTCTATAAGGTGAATTTGAAATAGGCACAACACCTGGTATAAGTTCTATTGAAAACATAACTTCATGATTTGGTGGGAGACCTAGAAATTCCTCTGTAAAGACATTATTAAACTCGGGTACAATGGTTGTATTCTTTATTGTGATTTTCTCCCCAACCATTTGACATAAATAAACTTCATTAATTGGAATCAAGACCCATTAGATGGATGAAATTTCTACTAGAAGGTTATATTCATCCTAGCATTGATATATGATCATAGATTGATCTAGAATATGAATTGCGACTTCTCTTCCTTGGAAATTTATATGAACTCCATATAGAGAGATCTAATCCATGCCATGAATCACATAAAATTTCACTATAGGAAGGATTGCATGATTTGCACAAAGCACTTTACCACAAAATTTAACCAGAGAAAAATTATAAACTATTGATGCTACCATTGTTCTGTTAGGAGTTGTCACAACTAACACGACATCTAATTGTTGAGGTAATATAATGATACCCCTAGAAAATTCTTCTGAAATAAAAAATCTGTTGGATCTAGAATCAAATAAAATAGTTTTTACTTTATTGTAGATGGTAAGTGTACCCTTCACCACTTCATTAGTATACTCCACATCCCTGATATTGATTGGATGTGACATTACTTTATTTTTTTCTTAAGAGGTTTTTGACATTGATCATCATCAGTAAACCTTAGATTATGGCATTGATAGGAAAAAATCCCTCATTTCCATTCACATATAGCATTGAAGTTTAGGAGGTGCATTCTTTGTAGCCTTTTCATTGTTATCATCATTAGAGATATTTTTTCCCATCACTCTTGTATTCAACTTCCAGAAGACCTTCTTTTCGACACTTAAAACATTTACTAGTCCCTTTAAGAAAATTTTCTCCATTTTTATTTCCCCACTTTGAGAAAAATGGAAAACTCATCTTCTTTTCAGTGTGGTCTTTATATTTTCATTTCAATTCAATTTTTCTCTTCTTGTCAAGCCCATATTAATGATGGTTTCTCCAATATCCATTTCAACCTTGAGAGAAAATCAAAAAATTTACTTGTAAAAATTGAAGTCCCTTATGGATAATTCCCTTCAGAGACATGGTTTTAATCCACTAAAGATTTAATCAATTTTACTCTCAGGTTGGACAATAATTCCAGAAGTGTAACTAGAATGTCCTGTAAAATTTTCTTCATAGGTACCAATAGATTCATCATCCTTTTTATTATGTTCATGGAACTCCTTATCCATCTTTTTCAAAGAATACGAGTATAGTACTTATTGAAAAATATGTTCTTGATCTCTCCCCATTGCATAGTTTCAATTTAATCTTTTTGCTTCATTTTCTTAATAAGATTCCACCATTGATAAGCTTTACATTCCAAAGGATATGCTAATAAGATGAATTTATCATGTTCAGAACACTGTAGAACTAAAAAAATATTTTTATTGGTACCGATCCATTGTTCAACCACTAATGGATTAGAAGACCTACTAAATGACGATGTACACTACTTCCTAAATGATTCAACAGAATGTTTCTCCCTCCATTTCTCCTTTGGAAGTCTAGCATGATTCATAGATTGAAAAAGTTGGGTGATCATGACTACAATTTTTTCCCTATCTCCCATAACATTTGGTTGCTTAGGGGGACCATCATTACATTACATGTCACATTTAGCATTAAAATGGTTCCTTCTGGTTCTAGAGATTGACTAAAACCAAGAAGCATAGTGTGAGGAACACAAATCATAATTGGAATACCATATAATTCAAGAATAAAATTTCAATTTAGTACAGTTTAGGTTTTATCCTATGTTATTCATTAATACCACTAAAACACTAGGATATGATTATAATCTATAATTAGACATATCCTTAGTGATCTTACTAAGGATCTATCATCCTATTTTTCAAAAGATGAATATACCTTTTCTTTGATACCAACTATAACAGATCATACATTAAAAATATATTTTACTTCATCATTGGATAATATTTATTACATAACATAAAAAAAACCATGCCAGGACCATATAGGTCTAGTGTCTTTAGAAACTGAAAAACATAAACCACATTTTCATAAAACATCTACATTATCTCTCAATTTTGTCTTCATATCTAGACTCATTTTTGATATATATTACTTAATAACATGCACAATGACCTGGGGAAAAGAAACTTATGAAATGGTGAGATCAAATGCTCAGTAAGGGTAAGCATGAGAAATATCCATCATATCATAATCATAGAATCATAATATTTTAAAATATTATACTCAATATAAAAGATCATAAAATAATGTCATGTTATAAATCATAAAATATCAATAAAATAAAAATAGTCACAACATATTACATGAAATTTAGTTTCATTCACACATAAGAGTAGAAAAACATTTCATATTAGTAAAGGATCATTTCCAAGACCATCATATCGGATAAATTCTATTATTGAATCAAGTTCACTCCCCCTTCTAGCCTTGTATTACTGAACCAGAATTAAAATATGTTCCAATAATGTCTATCTCATTAGATATAAATAATTACCCAATGTATCGGTGGGATATAAAGGTCCCACCCATCTCATAATGAAATTATTCTTACATGTTCAACAAAATAAATTAATCATTCATCATAGCATTACCCAAGAAATAAAATGGGTTTCTTAAATATCATTCCATCATGACATAATCCATATTGAATATCCTTACATCATTAACATAAAAAATCATAATAATAACATGGATAGAAATATAACCCTATTTAAATAATGTAATAGTATATGGAATGTAATTTTGATATAACACATGAAATTAATTCATGAAGAAAATATCATTTCTTCTTCAAATACATTTTCTATTCCCAAAAAACCATGCAATTTTAAAAGAAATGAATTTATTTTAAAATAACCTTAAAATTTTTAAGGGAATATTTAAGGAAATAAGGTGTTATGAAGACATAAAAATCTGTTTATTCCCTATAAGTTTAAAAACATTCTTCTTATACTTTTTCTGGAAAAGATAAAAAGTACGACATATCAAAAAACCCCAAACTATTCCTTTTATACCGTTTAATAAAAGTTTAACAATGAGTAAAATTTAACTTAAAAATTTTTATAAGAGTAAAAATAAAATTACATATTATAGGAAAGATGGATGTTTTTGATAAATATACCCCAGTAAATACTTACATATAAAAAATCTTAAATAATAAAGGGACTGTGAAATTATCCCTTACCTTAGGTCTGATATGCTTGGAAAGTATTTGAGCATCCAATATAATTTTTTATATAATGTTACTAATTTATTCCATAATCATAATAATTTTTATGAAAACATTTATGATCATATCTCCATCATTATGTTAGTAACATTTCATTGTTACTCGTTATTCGGGTAATAACTGATTTTTGTTATTATGTAAGTTTTTTCGGATAAGTTATTATTCCTTATTTTAGGTTATAGTTATATAATTTAAATCATGATATTAGGATAATATATATAATATTTATTAATTCAATTCATTTATATAATATTTCTTTAATGAAGATTATGTTGAACGAATCACTTCACTCTATGAAGACGGTAAGTCGTACGTACGCACAAGCGATGATATCATTCCAATAATTGTTGAATGATATTGAATTGGTTGGTTTATAGTATCTAATAATAAATATAATTTTATATTAATCATATATATATATATATATTCTTAATTCAATAGTTACACCCATCCATGTTTGGTGGTGGGGAAAAACATATTACACCAAGGCGTGGAGACGTTAAGTCGTACATACACACGTGTGGTGATTTTATTTTTCATTGGATGCGTAGAAGGTGGAATATGGTTTTTTAAAAATACAAATAACCTATCCTTAGATAATTAATAGTGGAGTTATTATTTTATAATGAAACAACTAAGGAGACGGAAGCATAAGAATAAAGAAGTTTGAAAGAATCGGTAAATGATATTACCTCCCCTTCAACGTGCCTCCCCTAAATATACTCTTAGAGCACAACAGTTGGTATTATAAGAGGATCATAACCTCTAAAATGTTAATAGGAATTATATTAAGGGAAAGGGTCATGAGATGGTCATGTTTTAAGGCTCAAAATGAAGATAATAGTTGATGTAGTAAGTTCTCTTTTATAATCGAGGTGAGGGGCACTTTTGGAAGCCTCAAAAATATTAATTTATAATAAAATTAAACCCCAAATAAAAACATCAAAAATGTCTCAATTTAGAATACGAGATGTGAGAGGGTTATAATATAATTATTAAATAAATTTTATATCAGTTTTTATGTCAATTTCGATATTATCATTTTGATTAACACTTAGTTATTCTATTTTAATTATTAACAAGTGTAACAAATATTTCAATATTAAAATGGAGAAATATTTACATAAATGTAGTAAATTAGACCATAAATGAATAAACTAGAACATCTTAGACCATATAATAATTATTATATATTTTTAAAAATGTTTTATTATTTTTAAGTAATTTTAGAAAATCCTATTTTGAAAAAAATTATCCACAGTATTAATTTTGACACTATTTATTTCATAGTATTTTAAAAATATAATAATAAGGAGTGAACCTATATAGAAATATTTTATTATATCCCTAATGGATCAAGGTAATCTAGAAAATTAATTTTACAAAATAATTACCCCAAAATATATTTAATAAAATATTTTTAATAACATTTATTTGATCTCTTCATTAATAAAATAATTACTTCTTAAATTTTGTGCAATTATTTAATATACTTATGTGTTTAATAAAAAAAATAAAAATAAAATAATCTGATGAATATAAATCCATTATATTTCAGAATAATACTTATAGTAAAATTTATCTCCTTAAAACCCAACATTAAAAATGTTATTCTCTTTTAAAACATGAATGTGAAAAGTTTATCTTCACATTAAATAAAATAATATAAGTATCATAATCCCTTATATAAAATTCCAAATGGTAAATAAGTATACCCTTGTATTCTTGTGGTAAGTATATACTCAAAAATAATGTTTGCTAAAGTTTTTGGACCTTTTATGGTTATTAATATTTTAACTAATTTTTTTTATTGATTTCTCATCAATTAATTAATTTTTTCATCATCCAAGTATAAGTCTTTAAGGTAATTAGTTATTTTTGAAAATTTACAAATAAATTGTCATCATAAATTTTTTTTAGATTTAAAATTATTATTTATGATTTAATTTATCTTCTACATAACCTTGTATTCAAAATAATTTAATTTTTAAAGTTTGAGTGAGATATATTTAACTTTTATTTAAATAAAATAAATTAAATGTTTGTATCTCATCTAAGTGGGTTGCAATGGATAACATTTCGATCCAAGTATGTTTTTAGGAAAATTATAAACATCCAATTATATTAATACAAGTGTTATTGTAATTTCATAATAATATTTTTACCTTTAATTATCTGATTTACCCTTTTACTTGGTTAAAAAAAATTACCAAAATTTCTATTCATATTTCCCAAAAATAAAATAATTTTATTTACCTAATATGAAACTAATAATTCCAAATATGGAATCCATTTTTCTAAATTAAAAACATATAATTTTAAGTAATTATTTTAAAATTAATCTTGTTGTTGAAATGAGAAAACATGTTTTAAAAGTTAAAATATTATTAAAGAATGAAATGTTTTTACATCTGAATTTAATGTAAAATTAATTCAAACAATGTAAATTATATTAAATGGTATAAATATATTTTATTTATTCTTTAAACCCATTAAATAATATAATTTAACCATATTATTTATTTCAATGAAAAAAAAGATATTTTCAATTAAAATTTTGCGTATTTTTACTATTCATCAAAACATGAATGTTATTAGAAAAATATCAAAAATTAAACAAAAGTAAATTAATATATCACAATTAAAAATAAAATTTTTATGATATCGTATAAAAATTATTAATGTGTCAAAATATTAATTTAAAATGTGTTCTCCATTCAAAGGTATAAAATTAACCATTAAAAATTGGTTTTTATACTTCAAATAGGGTTTTACCCATACCCTACGACAATAATATCAATTGAATAAATATAAACAATATATTATTATTTATATAACACTTATATATCATATTAATTTCATTACTTAAATTAATTCACTCAAAAATAAAAATATCTAATTGATTTATATTTTTTATTAATAATCGACAGCCAATGAATTCATAATGAATTTTCATAAGTTAGTTATTATTATTATCGTTAACCCAACGAGTAGGATATAATGGTAATTTTATAACAAGGGAATATCATGTTTATTTTAAACTCATGATTGTGTTCAAATAAATATTTTGAAAATTATTATTATTTAAAGAAAATATTTCATAAAAACATTTCGGTGTTACACCCTTGTATTTTAGAGAGAGTCAAAACCTCTCCCTTTTATAATTTTTTGAATTGGTGGGTATGCCGCTAAATTTTTTTATCATCATAACCCAATTATGAGTTTTCATTCAAATAAATATCTTTTTTATGGGATTAGTGGTTTTCACCTTCCTCAAGTGGTCAAATGGGTTTCAGGTGCATCCGAGGCTTGAAAGCCTAGTTTTAGAGGTTACAAGTTGCAACACATGGTTTGGGTAAACTATGTGGGTTATCCAATAAAATTGTGAAGTCTAGTTTTGTACTGCGAGATGGTTTGGAATACCATGTGATTTGGGGATGAAATCCATGCATTGAGGTCTATATTTATTGTAGATATATTCTTCATGGTTTGCACACAGTTTGGAAAATAGTGTGCAAGACACACGGGTAGTGCCATTAAGGCAGTACCTTAACACCGTATGCCACATGATTCTACATGGATTGGTAAACCATGAAATCTAACCTTGTGGACACATTAAAAGGATATTTAATGGTTTTTAACAAATTAACTTTTTTCCCATCCTTGTTTTCTCCTTCTTGGCCATACACACAACAAAGAGCTCTCCCCTCTTCCTCCTACCCTAGGGTGTGATCTCTCTCCTCTATTTGAGATCTATTTTTTCCATCATAAGATTTTTTGGAACCATATCAGTATTTTTATCCTCTATTGTTCTTCCCTTATCGTTTTCCATTACCTCAAAGACCACAAAATTTGTTCGGGTCATTTTACCATATTTTTAGGTCATTTGATGGAAATAGTTATTTCTTCCAAACTAGCTGGAGATAGAGGATACGATCACATGTACCTATGTCTAAAACACCAAGATAGGTTGTACATATATTTATTTGTTTTTTCAATGATTTTTTTGTTATTCTCATTTTAGTGCAACATTGGGTAGATGAGCGAGACACATTTAAATTAACTGGTGTCTTTTAATTAATTAATTGGATTTTTTGGCATGTCGTTAGACATACCCAAACCATGTGCTCTTCTGAAAGGCTATATTAGAGGATATAGTTCTCATATTAAATTATTCCTGGTGAGTTTTTTTAATTAATTTCATTTTTTTAATTAATTGGATGTAATTTATAAAATTAAATTTCTTGAATTGTGTGTGACGTTATCCATGGGATCATGATGATATCATCATGGGGAATTGAGGTCGAATGGATATTGGGATTAAGGTGGCACTGGTCATCTGGTTGGGCTTGGACCAAATATTTTGGTTGATGTGATCACCGGATAGGAGATATGGTCATCATAGGATTAGTAAAGGACATCAGGTTATGGGCATGGCCCATGATATTAGATTACATGGTTATCATATTTTAGTGACCTGGTCACAGGGAAAAAAGGTGCCAAATTTTATGTGTCTTAGATATTATTTTGGAGAACATTACTCACCCATGATTATCTAAATCACATATGCAATCATGTGCACATAGTTTGACCCGTTAATGATGTGGTTTTGATAACTCTTATTGGTAGATGCCTCTGGTAGTAAACTTTTGGTAACTTTTTTGGGGGTTTTGTCGTAGATAGCGATGGGGATGGTGAGGATCCATCAGATAATAGTATTGAGGCTATAGGGTGGGGGATGATGCTTGACGTGTTAAGGATGTAGGGAGAGTACTAATTTGGGAGGATGGAGATCTATGTTACATTAGTATGGTTTTTTTTGATATAATGGTGATATTATTTGAGGATAGATATCGATGTTCCTCTAGAGATTGGGTTTCGAGATGATTCCTGATTTCGTGCAGGGGTTTGAGGGACCAGGGGTATATTTTGATTTGGCATGCCTTCAAGATGTATGTGACTTGATTTTAGGACACTAGGTATTTGATGTCATGAGTTTTCATGTTAATTTATTTGAGGTAGAACATGAGGGTTCACCATGGACTATTTATATTAGGGGATACCTTAGTGCATGGGAAAATTATCCTCTTCTATTCAATGATTTTGGCATTGTTCAAGGTAGGTGAAAAGTTTCGGTGGGTGTTGAGAACCATGGAATTTGGTTTGTATTATTTAAATTACATGATCTATTGTCTTTATTATATTACATTACTTCTTAAATAATTGTGGTGGGTATTCACTTTTGGGTGGTACCCCACAGAGACTTATTATCATACCCTAGTTGGGCCCTCCGAGATGCATTTTGACATTATGCCTTTACATTTAGGTAAAGGCCCTGGTTTAAGAGATGGATCATAGTGGTTGATAAGTATGGGATATTGGAATCGGACCTTGAGGTTCTTTTCATAGTTATAGTAACTGTTTTGTTTTCCATTTTTTAGTATCATGCTACTCTATTTTGTATACAATGTGGTCAGCCACGGGTGACCCCTTCTAGATATTGTATTCTATAGCCTATTTTGGATACATTTATTTTATTAGATTCTACAAATGGATTTTTAATGGGTTCAATTTCTCACTAATGTTGTTCCTTATGCTTCTATTATTTGTTAAAATCAATTTCTATTCCTCCATTGGTGGGTCTTCTTTAGGTTTGGTGATTCTTTATTTCTAATTCAGGCCATCTATATATACTCATAATGTTATATTATCATCACCTGAGGGTATAGTCTCCCAACTATCACCCCTATTAGACCCTCTCTTATAGTTGGAAGCCTTTGGCATATGGGGTGGTGCACCTAATACTAGTGCAATTTGTCCTGAAATCACAGTTTAAATGGCTAATCTGGTCGGGTTTTCTATAGGAATACATGCTATGTGGTGGGTTTTTACAATGTATTAAATTTTTAATCATTTTTTCAATTATTTCAAAACAACACATCATGTATTATTGTAGGAAATGTCATATACTTTACTGACATTTCTTATAAGACACAGTAAGTATATTAAAGGCATTCCATGTGTCATGATTTTTGAGTTGAGAGAATTACACGACTCACACAACTACACTTTGTAATAATGTGACATACCATGTATACAACATGTCATGTAAGTATATATTACATTTTAGGGACTATATGAGACACTTTGTAGTTCATATGCGTTCACTTCATAATTCATCTACTACCCTTAGTTTATTAAATAATTTTTAAATTTATTTAATATAATTAATTTATTTATAATTATAGAATGAAAAAATTTCAATGACATATCACATTGATAATTATTATAAATTAATTAAATTTTCAATGAGATATTTAATTTCATAATTCAATCGATTTATCAAAATAAAGAATAAATTGAAATGAATTTTATGTGGTCTTAAATGAAAATTCATTTCAGTCCTGAATGATCATAACATTTACCGATTTATGATTTTATTAGATTAATTTTAATATAATTATTATTTCTTATGTTTTAAGATAATTACTAATAATTAAAATGGTGCATTTTATATCAACCCATCCTCTTTAAAATGTATAATCCTATGTGACGATGGTTTATTTTTTGTAAACTCATGCCCTTGGTTTGTCTCACATTATTTTGAGTAAACATATATAATGGAAGGAGATATTATTTGATTGTATGAGATTTATGTTAGATCCAATGTTAAACCAACACAGGAGATACATAGGATGAAATGTGAAATACTGCAATTAGATAAAAACTTTGGTTCAAGGAGTTATTCCCCTAGGGTGAAGGGTAATTTTATTATCTAGCCAATAAACTGACCAGTAGAAAATATCACAATCATTCCAGATATATTTATTTTATTTATGTCCAATGCATCTTGAATTAAATATATTTATAACATGACTTATCATAATCACATAAAATAAAGTAATTAACATGCTTTCATGATGGAATAAAATAAATTGATTATGCATAAATTATTTTATTAGGTCATGATTTATCGCTTTTGTAAAATCCACATCATATTAAAAAGAATGTAAAATAATTAAATAAATTATATTTACAAATTTAGATAAAAATTATTTAAATAAAGTAATTTATTGGTATACCATTTCATTAATTTTGAATAAAATTATAGTTAAAATTACTTTTCTATCATCCATCAGGGTGCTTTAATTCATCATGGACTTATAACAAAAATTTTGGATCGACCTGAGAAAGTTTTCATCAAGGGTTGATAACCTACATGAGACTTGGTGTAACTAGTATGTATGAGATAAGGAAAGTTCAGAATATTAGGATTTGGGAGTCCTTCCAATGGATAACTTAGCATTGAGTTGATGTAGTTGGAAGGATCTTCTTCTCTAAATATCATCAAATAACATTTTAGACCCCCATATTTGTCATGGAAATAGAAATAGGGTTCATTTTTTACTATACCATCCATATGACAAGAAAATATTAATAAAATGGAGGGGGATATTGTGAATTGATAAGGTAGTGTGAGACTAATAAAATTGTTTATTGCATTAGGTTTTTTAAAAAAATATAATGTGGGAAAATATACATTAATTTTTTATATAAAATGGCATGAAACATAACCTTAAAATTATCACTATAACCCATTTTGGAGAAATAAAATTTCATTACTAAATGTATATATAATGATTGGTATAGGAACTTTTTTATTATATTATTCTATTCATAGTATTCTTATATAATTGAGTCTTCTATTCCTAATGCATATTGTTAATAGGCTAGTGACGAAGTGCTATTTTTCTAACAAAAAAAATTGGATACTGCGAAAGATGTTTAGTGTATCATCTGACCATCAATGACCACTAACTATAAGAATATATATGAGTAAATATATTTATATATATAATATTGTCTCACATACATGATATTTATTAGGATAGTTCCAAACATGAGCAGTATGATATCTCCAGTACATATAGCATAATAAAACTAGGAGAATGAGCATAGGATAGACCTCATGAAGTCAAGATTATTGGTCATATTGGGTGTTTGGAATCTTAGGTTATAAAAAACCTGATTATTTTCTCACTGACCTAATACTTTCTTAACTCCCTCATAGATTCTCAAGAATGTCATGAATTATAATTTGAACAACATTTAGATGTCCCTACTAGATTTTTAAAACAGGATTCTTCAAGTAGATGAGTAGATGATGAATGGAAAATCTAGATTCCTTATGGTGAATAAGAAGAATATAATGGAAATTTTACCCTAGAATCATTTTAATAATAATGATTCTGCACATATACCTTCCATGAACTAGATTATCCAATCATGGGAAAAGGAACATTATGAAAAACGTTTTTCATGTAGTAAAAAGGGCCATTAGAAGAAGTGTGGAACTACTATGAGGAATCAAGGGGAAGATTCATGTAAAATCATTATCATGTTTAATATTTCAATATCTACTAGTTTGGTATTATATATATTTTTTGGTTCATATATTTGTAACCAAATAAAAGTCCAAGTAGTTTTAAAATGTTTTTTAAAGGGGGTGGATATTCTAGCTACCAATAGAGAAATAATGGTTGCCTTATCTCGAGGATAATAACTTCATACTTTAAAAAAAGTGTTTTACATTAATATAATATTTGTTTTTCAATGATCACAAACACCTTTTAGTGTTATAAAAAGTTCATTTCATGTGTTTTCAATTCTCTAGTTTAGTATTCTTTATAGTTTTTAATTATAATAATTGAATTCTTAAAAATGTGATTGGATGTCCATTTGAGAAATCATTAAAAAATTCTACATTTAGCTCAGTATAAAAAGAACACTAACTATCATGTGGTATTGGAAAGAAACACTAGATTCATAGAAGTTCCACCGACTACCCAGTAGAGTGTCACCAGCTAGATGATGGAACTGGATAGATCTTTAGGTTTAATAGTATTTCACCAGTAAGATAGTTGATTATGAAGTATACTAAAGAGTTGTAAGTATCTCACTAGTTACTTAGTGGTGGACCATATCTAAATGGGGTCATCCTGACAAAAAATCAAACCATTCATTAGAATTGGTCCCTCTTAACTTAAACTAACCTCCAATGAATCTTATAACCCATTTTCACCCCATAGACCATGAAGGATTCTATGGATGTCATAAATTGACACATATGGTATCTTGGAAACATAATATAATAAAAACATTCTTTATAAAATCTTATACAATCAACCTCAAATATCATTTCTTTGAAACTCCACCCTTCTTTAAAGATACCCCTTATGCATAATTATAATGCTTCACGTGTTTCTATTTTGTTAATATCTTTTATAATACTCAAGTATTTTCATCTATTTCTATAATTAAGTGTGTATTATTCGGTATGGGTTTACCAAACAAATATTCTCTTCTTCCTCTTCCCCTATGGGTTTTTGGTTAAATATTGAGATAATGGCACTTTCAACTTCTTATTTTATACTGGTAAAAAGAAATAGTATACCTCATTTTTCATTTATTTAATAAAATAAACTGTATTCCTTTTCTCAAGTTTCTTAGATACCTCTAATGTCAATGGATTTATTTAATTAATCCTTAAGAAACTGAGGTGACATCCAAAGGAGCTTGTAATTAAGATACATCCAAACTTCAATAACAACTAGTGTGACTTTTATGGAATTTTAACACCTCTTATCATCATACACTGAAAAAAAAATTGTATAAAACGGGGTCTTTTCTCAAAAATTATTTTAAAACTTTCATTAAATTTTTCTCTAAACCTTCTTTCCAAAGTTTTGGTAAGACATTTTTTTAAACTAGTTTTAAAAATATTAATCCATTTCAAGGAATGATCTTTAAAGATTCCCTCTAACTTTCACACCCAAGGTTATCCAGAAGGATAATCAAGGGCTGATTCTCCATTATTTAATGTTACTTACTATAGTTATTTTAAAACATTCATGTTCAAATATCTTATAAGAATTAGACATCCAATATGGAAAATTATTATGCATGGTTATACACCTACTAAATAATCATAAAAAAATGTATTGCCGGTGAGATTTTTTTTCACATTATGGTAAATATATAAATTATATTTTAGATATTTTATATAAAAATAAATTTAATCATTATTCTACATGAAAACTACCAAATAAATTTGAAATTAATAAACATTTCTCCTGAATGTACAAATAATGTTGGATATACTAGACATAGTATTTATAGAAAATATTTTTAAAATTTTAACATGAATTTAAAATGAATCTATTACTGAAATTTATACTCATTTTAATAATATTTTAAATGGAATAAAATATATTTGTAATGGTATTACTTCAGAAACTCTTTTAGAGATAATAATTTTAGTCTTTCCATTTACATGGGATCACAAGGTAACAAAAATCCATGAATCCAATGATATCAAGAATATAGAGGTTTAAGAGAATATTAGACCTCTCATGACCTATGGAATAACTATGAATAGACAATCCCTAAAATAGACTAAGGAGGTTAATGAAGTTTGGGGGAAATTTTCTTTTAATGAAATTAAGGATGCTCATTTATAAGTGACATTGATATTTTTGATCTAGTCATGAAATTGAACAAATACATGATAAGGAATAAATCCTTAAAACATGTGGAAAATTAGAATGATCGAGAGGAACCTAAGTTAGCATGATATAATTTCAATAAAAAGGGTCACATCAAATCAAAGTTCCTCATGTTAAAAATAATATTAATGAAAATCAAAAAGTAATGAAATATTTTAAATTCCCCACATATAGTGTATGTGATGAATCCCTCACCTATTCCCACTCAAGTGAAGATAGAGAAAAATAACTCATCACTTATATTGAGTTAAGTGATTTGGATAGTTATTATGCTTCTAATTCTTCAACATGTTATTATTATTCTATAAATTTAATTTATAAAGATCTAAAATATTTTTTAGTAAAGATAATGGATGGTTTTTCTAAAAAATTCTCTATTTTAAAATATATCAAAAATAAGTATAATCATACTATTTTTGAATAGAATAATCAACCTCTAGAAAATAATGAATTATAATTGAAATTATAAGAGAAACCCAAAGATGGAAATTTTTAATAAATCATTTTGGATATTAATATTTCTCTTTTTCAATTCACCAAAAGTGATTTTTTTTTAAAAAATGTGTTCTTGATGATATGAAAATAATAATTTTGGATTATATTTTTCAAATCAATCTATCGCCATAAAAATAAAACAACTTTACTGAGATGATTATAAAAATAGTTATTTTAAATTTTCAAAGAAATATCATGTATCATAATTAGGAATGAAATTTCATTAATACTAGATATGTTAGGCCTAAGTAATTTTTTCACATTACTAAAACTTGTTTTAGGATTTTGATGGAAATTCTAAAACTAAACAAGTATGGATTCCAAAAAATATCTTGAATAACATTTTTGGACCCAAATTTTGGGTACCCGAATTTTTATTCTATTTATTTTATAGAAATGTGTCTTAAAAGAAAATCCCATGAAGAAATATTTTACTTGGATTGCGGGTGAATAGGGAACATGTATAATGTATAATTAATGTTTAACTTAACGAGTAATATCATTGGAATTGGTACTATTGTTTTTTCATATTATATATTTTTTAAATATGTTTTATTAATATTTACTATGTGTTTAATTTACATCAATAACTTTTTTATTGAGGAATGAATTATCTTTTTTTGTTCCTTTTAATTTTAAAATGTTTCTAAAATTAAAATTGTTCTTTTCTTCATTCATTTTTGTTATTTAAAATGTATATTGTTTTAAAATCATTTAATGATATACAAAAGTGGTTGAAAAAAATTCAATATATTTTTATAATTCTATATTTATTTCTTCTATATTCCTAAAATTAATTTCAATTTCCTTACTCAATTTCATCATCTCTTGTGATTATATTTTTTGTATCTAAGTAGAATTCAATTTTGGAACACTGTTAGTTTATATTTTTATATTTTAACTCTATCATAAATCTCTCTATTTATTATCTAACTTTCTCTATCTCTCTCTATCTCTTATTATAGTTCATAATTTTGGTTTTCTATCCTTTGGTATGAATCATTTTCTATAAATATTTATTCTATAATTTTTTTAAAATTATAATTTATTATCACTTATTAATGAATCTGTTTCTCTTATATGTTTTATTCCTTATAATGTGTATATGTTTTCCCTATATCATTTTAATATAGCTTATTTCTTAACTTCCTTTTATTTTATATACTTTATCCATCTAACCCTTATTTTTCTAGAGTTCCTTTTATAAAAAAAATCATTCCCTTAAGGGGATATTAATGTTTGATTTCTCTAATCATTTGCAATGAATTTTTACTAAAATTCATCAAATGTGTGATATTTATTTAAGGAATTTTAATTTCTTATAAAAATATGTAATTTCATATTTAAATACAATTTGAAATTTTTTATATAGTTATTTTATTTTAAAATGTTTCTATCTTAAATTTATTTCAAATTAATTTATACCATAAATTTATTTCATGTTCTCAAAAATTTTAATTTGATGATGAGTTCTTTTATATATTGAATTTATTTAAACATATTTTAAATATTAAATTTATTTAAAACTCTTTTATATATTAAATTTATTTCAAAATTTTAGAAATGTTTAATTTATTTTAATTTCATTAGTATCTTGATTTTTTTTAAATCTCTTAAATATTTAATTTTTTTATAAATTATTTTCTATCATAAATTTATTTCAAATTATTAAAAATACTGAATTTATTGAAAATTAGTTGTATCTTGAAATTTAAAAAAAAACATTATATGTTCAATTTATTGAAATTAATTTATGTCTTGAATTAGTTGAAAACTATTTTCTATCATTAATTTATATCAAAGTATTTTATGATTTTAAGATAGTTCAAACATTATATAAATTTGTTTTATGTAATGTGATTGGTAATCTTCCAAAAAATAAATTCTTTTCTCGTTATAAAATAGTGGATGTGGTTTGGGAACAGATGCCCCTAATTGTATTATTCCTTGAAAATGGACGATTTTATTTTAATTCTGATCTTCACCCATGGATCGAGTAGTTTTCCTTTACTACACACCTAGTTTGACACTCCATAATAATAAGCTTTAGATTATTCACATAAACATACATAAACAGATTAAAAGAATTTTAATTTCAAATTATTTTTATAATTCTTTGTTTTAAAAATGATTTCATGTATTAATGTTTTTATTATTTTATATTTCATTATTGATTTTAGATTATTTTTTCCTTTGAATTTAAAGCATTAATTGAGGGGGATCTAACAATTTTTTCCATTCTAAAATTTTCCAAATGGAAATACTAATTTGTTGATTAATATATTAATCATATTCAAATCATTTTTATTCTTAATTTTCAACCTTTTATTTCAATTGTTAACAAAAGTTTGTAACCTGATCAGTGTAATTTTAGTCTTCATTTTCCTTATCTTACGCAATATGTCTCTTTATATTAACCATTTTTTTCATTAACTCTGCATATGAGTTATATTGATTAGAATAAATGGTATATATTTGAAGGGAAATTTAATTTTAATTTTGGGTGATAAAAAAATTGTTTTTACCTATTTGAATTTTATTTAAAATTTATAATAAATTTATGGTATCATTGTCCTCACTCTATTAGTTGTGTTTTAATGATCCCAAACACCTTTTGGTGTTCTAAGATGTTCATTTAATTACTTTCCACCATTATATTATATTTTTAATTTTAGTTAATGATTGGACTAAATAAATGTGAAAAAATGATCTTAGATAGTCATTTTTTAAAGCCTAAGGAACTCCTAATAGTGGATAAACAGAGGTAGACCACTTAACAATTATTGTAATTGGAAATCACTAGATTCATTGGACGTACACTAGCTACTCGATAGAGTTTCACTGGCCAGTGAGTACCAATGAACTTATCATTATGCATATTATAATCTCACTGGATACCCATTGGAGCTTGCCAGCTACCCAGTTAGGTTTTTAGCATGATGGAGGGTTTTAGTAAGCTTACCAACTACCCATTGGTTACCAACATCCACCAAGTGTTATTGAGAATGAAATTCATATCTTTTATTTAATTTCATTATACATTATTTAAATTGACCTCCAATTCCTCCTATGAATCATTTCAATGTCTTGGACTATGTATAATCCTATAGATGTTATAAATAGACACTTTTTGTGGCTTGGAAACATATAGTGGTGTGAAAGTTATTCATAAAATTAAGCGTGATCAGTCTGATAGATAAATTTGGTCAAATTGAATCCTTATCTATAGATAGCCCTTATGCTTAATTTTAAAACCTCATTTTTCTCAAATTTAATCCTTTAAATCTATATATTCTGTTATTTTAATATATGTTGATAATTGAGAGTATGTACTTCGATGTTTTTGTGCCCTAATCCTTCACTTCTTCCTCTTCCCTTATGGGATCCTAGATGACTATTTAAACCAAGGCACATTTAGTTTATTTATTTCCTCCAGTCAAATGAAATCTCATTCCTTATTTTATTTTATTTATTTCATCCAATTAAATTCAAATGTAATCATTTTTTTGGTCTTTCTTGGATACTACTAATGTAAAGGGATTTATTTTTTAAATCTTTTTGAAATTTACATTGGTTTAATTGGGGTACATAATTGAGCTATTTCTGGAAATCATTAGTAAATTGTGTACATAGTCTTTTATTTACATTCTTCATCTTTTTTTTCTTAATTTATTTCATTCAATTAATCAATTAATATTTTATTAAATCAATCCATTAATCTCTTATGTCATATAAATCAATATCACCATTAATAATTATTCTTTTTTAGTTATTCTTATTTTTTTCTTTCAAAACACTCTTTTTTTAATCTATCTCTAAGCGTAAATTAGTTATTGTAATTTATATCCCCATTATATATTTTATTCACCATAAATTTTTTATAATTTTAAAAATTCAATTAATTCCTCCTCCCTCTTTCTATATTACACTAACTAACCAAAGGTAATGATTGTAGTCATGATTAATTTTTACCAAAACATTATATCTAAGATGAGTTTAGATAAAGATTTATTTTTATTTATTTTTTAGAATAAATTATTATAATTTTATAAAGATAGAATTTTTTATCGTATGGATCATCATAGTAATGAAAATTATGTATAATAATATTATACCCATGTGTTAGAAACTAATAAAAAGATAAAGTTTAGATGACTCATTTCACATCCAATTATGGAAAAATTTAATTAGTTATGTAAATGATAATAATATAACAATGATCTATTAGGGTGGGTATTTATATTTTTTTAGATGAAGACAACATGACTAATTTAATTATTTTTTGAAAGTTAATATTACTAATCCTCCTTTTGTAGGATAAGGTGAATGTGCCATAGATTATATAGTATTAGTTTAAATATATTTTTGTGGTCCTTTTCTAGTATAGGTTATAAGTAGATAACCATACCTAAATAATTTTTCTGATGGCATTATGATGCAATAATGTGTCTACATAATGTGGAATAAGGTTGTATCCTTTAGAAAATTTAATGAATTCATTAATTGTGTAGTGAACAAACATGGTAAGAAGATAATGAACCCGTTATTAGACCAATGTTGATAATGTATCAAAAAAAATTCATCGACTCTCCCATGGAGTTTGGTATTCCATCTCTAAAATTTTCCCTTAATACACCATATTGAAATGGTGTTAGTGAAATTAGAAACTTTCCCTTATTATAAATGGTTATAGTGATGATTTTTCATGTTGATATATTTATATCCTTTTAGGGATATGCATATAAATATTCTGAAATCATTCTAAACCGAGTTCCAACTAAAGTATAAAATATAATATTATATAAGTTAATGTTTATGAGGAAATATTTTTTTTACCATAAATGTGTGTATGGGGATTAAAGACGTTTTTTAACACGACTTCTGGAAATAAACCCTAGAACCTCAGAGGATGAAGAGTATCATTAGAATATATACCTAGTAAATGAGGTTATATTATCTATATTACCATTTAGATATAAAATTAAGTGGAAATACCATCTATATTCCATGAATTAGAGAACATCCCCAATATAAATATCTTAAGAAATATTGACATTGATGAAGTTGAAGATCAAGACATGAAAGTTTTTTCCAAATAAAAGTTCCACATTAACTAATGAAATGGAATTTTCCAAAGACATAAGTACTACATAGTAGAACCATATTGGTTATAGAACCCAATATATATAATTTTTTATTCATAAATATGGTGACTCGGTAATAGTTGATGTTGATAAAATTATTTCCTACAAGGAGGAACAAATATGATAAAAATTCTTGGATGGAAAAGAGCCATGAATTCTTAGAAGGATTCAATTTATTTGATCCAAATATAATTTACAGTCAATCCATCTATTGATATAATTTAATATCCCAATATTTTAAAATAATAATATATTTTATAGAGTACAATATACACAACACAAATAATAAATAATCCAAAAAATATTGTTATTAAAATATTACTGTAACAACATAGCCATTGAATAGGAAGGTATGAATAGGATAAACAAAAATATGAAATATATATTGTTCATACTCAATAAAAATATATTGGTTAATTCTTAGGAAATAAGAACTCAATTTTTAGTAAATCCATTTTATTCGTCAAAAATTGATTGTATTTAAAGTGTTGAGAGAATGTTCTAATTAATATTTAATACTTTTAGAAATTATATTTCCAAAAAAATGATTTCATTTTTTATACTAACATGTAAAAATTTTCTTATAGTGAATTTTTGAATTTTTTCTAAAAAGTTTCATTTTTTAATGAATAGTGAAAAAATAAATTGTTATTCAAATCTATTGTAATGACCTTGAATCTTGTAACCAAGAACATATGGTTACTATACCACATTTGAATTGATATCGGGGTCTAAATCTCAAATTACAGATCATTTTAGTTGCTTTAGAGAAAAAAATACACACATGACACCCTTTTTACGTTAGTAATATAATATAAATCATGGTAATAGAAAACATTATGTATCCTTGAACTCATTAAAAAAATTATTTTGTAGGTCCTAGGGAAAGAAAACAATATAATGAATGATTAAATACATAGTAATGGTTATGTATAATGGAATTTTTCATGAATCAGTAATCCATATTCAATAAGGAAATTTAAATAGGTGAACACACATTACATTTAATCAATAACATTAGTATCATGATTTGTTAGGAATAATAAATATGTAATGGTAAATTAATGAACACATATTCAATTTAATGAATATGTTGAGAAAAAAATTAATCCATGGATAATATCAAAACAATAATATCACACTTAATAATAGAACTATTCTAAATAAAGGAAATGCTTAATATTAGGTGTTAATATCTCCAACTCGTGATATTTATTGTATGATGATATTTCAAAATATTACACAAAATTTCGGGTAAAACCCATTCAAATTGGCTAATTGATTTTTCCCCACTGACCAACCGATGCATCGAGGGGTCATAAAATTCCAGGCCCCACACATAACATTCATGTCCAAATCATTACTCATATATTGAAATATCAATTTAATTCATCAAAATTATGCATTATGAATAAATATAAATATTGAGAAAAGGATATATATTTATTAATTTTTTTCTAGTTAATCAAATAACATTAAATGTATAAACCATATATAATAATGGTATACGATTTAAGAAATAATCATATCCATGATAAAATAAAATGTATTTTTTTTATGAAATGTAATTTACAAGGAAAAATATTCACAAGAATGTGATTATCTAAAGATAAAGTAAAAAATCATAAATTTAATCAAGAAATGGGAGGTTTCTATCCATTAATCAAGATTATAGGGTTTTCAACCATATAATTTCCTTTGTAATAATAATATAAATAGAATTAAAATATTAAAATTATATTTCATAAAATATTTTTCTTTTTAAAACCATTGAAAATGTGTATAATAATCCACATTTTCTAAAACAGTTATAGTGATAGAGAAGTCTATTATCAACTTATATGATAAAAACATTACATTTTTACTTTTTATCAAAAAATTAAATTTTAAAAAATAGTAAAAAAAATCCATTGAGTTATTTTTTTAAATTAATGATAATATAAAATATCCTTAATAAATCTTTTGACTAAATAAAATGATTTTTTTAAGATACTTTTCTAAAAATATGGTTACAGATGAAAAATATATGAAATTTAAAGTAAAATGAAATAGGGTGTTCTTTTAAATTTGTTTCCTTTATTCAGGTACCAAATATAAGGGAATTTAACTTAAAATATAGTTTATTCGTAAATATCTAGAGGACAAGAAAATTATTGAAGGTTTTGATGGATAAATGATCATATTCCTTTAACTATAGTAAAAACAATCCCAAAATAATGAGACATTCTTGAATAGATTCTTACATCTTTGGTAAGATTCAAATGAAAACCACTTGAAATATTGAACCTAAATTTAAATATTAAAAACCATTAATAAATACTTATTCATGTAAAAAACATAAAAGGCATTTTATATAAACAACATAAAATTTAATTGGTTTATATTAACAAATATGTATCAATGAAATGGAAATTAAGGTGAAATCACATACCTCACAAATCCTTTTAGCTAAACATGATTTAACATCATGTATAATGATATTAAAAATATTATAAATTTATACTATAACCATATTAATATTTATAATATCATACATTATCCACTTATATAATCCTACACACTAATTGTTATAATATGTTATTGTTATTGTTTCTTGATTGTAAATTACCTTGTTTTGTCAGGCATGTTTTCTTCATGAATGTTTCAGTGCATTTGTGTAGGATATAGTTCAATAACATACATAATTATATTAATTTTACATATATCATATTTAATAATTAAACACATTTATTTAACGATTCTTTATTTTTGTACATAGAAAATGAATCTTATTACTTTGTTGAGACGGTAGGATGTACAAATTCATGAGGGACGAAATTATTTTTTAAATGGATGAGATAGTAAGAAATTTAGTGATATATTAATTTTATAAAATCAATAAAATAACATAATTATCATATTTATTAATTAATTACATCATTATTATTATCCATGTGAGTTAGTAATGGAAAATAAATCACACAATTTTGCAAGGTGGTGTTATGCTATACACACAACGCATGGATTTGTTTACCATTTGATATACAAGTCAATGGATAAAAACATATGTCATAATCAAGATAAAATATTATTATATGGTAGAAAATTTATTAATTGTATTTTATGTGTTAGGACATAATTTAATATGTAAAGTAATGAATTAGAATGAAAGATCTAGTGAAGACAATTAACTTCACTTATAAGAACCTTCTTTCAATCTCCTATTAAAGACCCTCGGGTTGGAAATTTGGAAATAAAATTACCTATATAATGTGTATATGGGTATTGGGGATGGATTTTAATAGGGTTATGTTGATGAAGATATATTTATATAAATTAATATGTGAGGGGAGAGAGTGCCCTTTTATAATTGAGGAGGGAGACAAGAATGGTATTTTTGAAAAGAATAAATCCTAGACACTTTTTCCACATTCCCCAAGTGCCAAAAATAGATTATTATTGAACTATATATGTTATACGGTAAAAATACTTCTTGAAAATACTAATAATACATTTCTATGAAATTTTAACCATTAACTTAATAGATTAAACCCCTGGTAAACCCGTTTTTACCTTAACATTGGTAATAAATTCTTATTATTTTTTTATTCATTATGATCAAAAATAAAATTGAAATTGTTATATAATATTATTTATTTTTTACATAAAATATGGAATCCATTTTACTTAATAAAACTCACTATAGTTTAATATATCAATTTAATGATAAACTACAAAAACATGGTGAAAAATGGTTTTTCAAGAAATGCATTTTGTAGGCATATAATGATCTTATATTTACAATGTGACTAGTAATCATAATTATAAATATTTAAATTAATAATTATTGATATATAATATTTAAATTACATTAAAATATTTCATAATTAAATATTATTCTCATTAATTATAATGGATAGACATTGTTCCCTTTTAAACAAAAATAGTTTCTGGATGAAAAAATTTCTCAAACAAATCTATTTTACCTCAAAATAGTATTATATTTATTCATATAAAATTATTATTCAATAATTTTATTATTATTAATTATAAATATTATTATGATTACTCAAATAATCTATTTTTTATTATTAATAAAATATTATTTCTAAGGGAAATTTTAAAAAATTTAGTCACGGATTATTTTGACCAAGTGAAGTCAAAAATGATCTTCAAACTATAAAATTAGAATTTTTCTTCCATGAAATATTTATATTTTTAGTATATTTTTTTTATTAAAATATATTGTTCAGTTATTTTATTTGAATCTCATGTCTTGAATTCTTTCCTCCTATAAAATATTTTATCATCGAAATTTTAATGGATATTGCCTTTTAAAAAAATGAGGTTGGTTCTTATTCATAACATCCTATGCTTCACAAGTTTCATTCCCTATTTTATTATTCTATAAAGTACCTTTACAAGTTGAATCGTCATATTTCCCAATACTTTCTCTCTTGTGTCAAGAATATGGGTAGTCTCTTAAAAACCAGATAGTTTATGTTCTAATCATTTTTCTTCATAGGCGATCTCATGAATTGGGTATATCATGTACATCCCTAACAATTATATAGGGAACACATCATGTTATTTATAAAGGATTTGTGGAAAATCTAATTGATAATAAAATGGTTTAATACTTTCTATAATTTCAAAGGTCCTGATATATAAGGAGTTCTATTTTCCCTACTTAACAAAACTTATGACACTCTTCCATAGAGATACATTCAAGTAAACATGATCTACAACTTCAAATTACAAATCATTACTTTTATTTTTATAATTACTCTAAATATTTATTTTATTGGATCTAGTATTATCTAGAATAGTCTGTACTTTTTTTGTTTTCTCATTATCATGTTCTGGGGCTACATGTTTCCTTTCACTAACTTATTTTTAACAAGTTGGAGTATGATATCTCTTTCAATATAATACTTCATAAAACAACATTTTAAAACTAGAATGTAAAATATTATTTTATGAAAACTCTAACTATGGTACATAATGATCCCGCATACCTTTGAATTCATGTGATCATGACCTCAACATATATTTGAATGTTTTAATAGTCCTTTTTGACATTCCATCATTTTAATGTTGGTAGGTACTGCTCAAGTGGAGATCAGTATCAAGATCTTTATGAACACTCTTACAATATTTTTATGTAAAACTAAAATCATGATCATATAAAATAGAATGTGGACTGCCATAATTAAAAAAACCTCATCAATTTGGAGCCTCGTGAGGCACTCGAGAGGTAAATATTCTCTTATAGAGATACAATGTTCATATATAGTAAGGATATCAACAATAACCTATATAGAATCATTCTTTCTAGGTGTCATTTGTAGTCTTGTAACAAAGTCCATGGAAATGTACACCCATTTACACATAGGAATGGGAAAAGGATTCATGGATCCTGAAGGATATTTTGTATCAACGTTCAATAGATGATAGAAACAATCATCTGGACACAAAATCAACAATTTTTTACATCAATTTATCCCATTAAAAATTATCCCTCAAATACCTATCCATGTTGGTGTTATCAAGGTGTATTGGGAATTTTTTTTGATAAGCATGTTCCAACTGTTACCGATTTATATTATCTATAAATGGAAAAAAAATATATTCCACATTTAAATACTCCATATTAATAAATTAATTTTTCCAACTTCCCATCATTCATTCATTGAATTTTATTAGAAAACTTTTCATCATCAGATTAAGAACTTTTTATCTTTACAAATAAATATAACTTCACAATCATTTAAAAAATGAGTGATTTTACCCCTTACATACTAATTCCCATATCCATATTTACAATATCCTTGAACATAGGATCCCTCACAGTCCCCATTTGGGGAAAATATCTATAATCATTATTTTTATATACATTTTCTAAATTATTTTCTTCCATGGGAGGTAGTCTGTTGAGAAATCATAATCGCTGAGTAGATCAAACTATCATATTTTCCTCGCATTGAGATCCTTATATGAAAATATATATTTTACCATCTTATGGACTATGTGTATCTCACATCTTTCAATTTAGTGATATTTTATCCATATATTCCAAAATATGATTACTACTACAAACATAAGATCATGGGTTGGATAATTTTCTTCATGATTATTTTACTTCCTTGATACATATACAATAACATTATCATTTTTCATGAGGAAATCACATATTCCCTTCCTCGACGCGTCACTATATATCCCAACCCCATCATTTCATAATGGTAGACACAAAATTGGTGAATTAACCAATATCCACTTAATTTCCACAAACTATTCTTCACATTACTTTATCCAAATGAACTTAACCCCTTTATATGTAATATTAGCCAATTGGTTATTCTATAAGGAAAAATTATATATATAATTGATGAAAATACCTACTAATACAATGAAACAACATACCTTAAATATGTTTATTAGTGTAGTCTATTCTCTGTCAAGCTTTTCCCTCATAGGATCAACTATAATTCTATCCATGGAGAAAATATGACAAATAAAAGAAGCTTTTTGAAGGTATAATTTACACTTTCTAAATTTTTCATATTAAAATTGTCATCTAACATTATAAGGAATGACATGTAATTGACTCTCATGGTCCTCATAAATTTTAGATTATACCATGATATTATCAATGAATACCATAAAAATTATCAATATATTTCTTGAATACTCTATTAATTAGATCTTTAAAAATAGAGGGTTCATTAGTCAACCCAAATGCAATTGTTTTAAACTCATAATTTCCATACCTCATTCAAAATGACTTATTTTAAATTTCTTCAATATTTAATCACAATTTATTATACTCAAAACCCTTGTCAACCATTGAGAAAAATTTCTATCTCCAAATTTGATCAAATAAGTCATCCATACAAGGCATATGATATATATTCCTTATCAAAATATCATGGGTTTCTCTATAATCAAACCATAACCTCATTAATCCATATTTATTCTTAATAAAGATAATAGGGGACCCACTATGATAGAATATGAAATATTAATCCCTTATAAAAAAATTATATAGTTGTTTTTTCATCTCAACTAACTCTACACTAGACACTCTATATAGATTATTTTATATAGCTCTTACATCGAGGATTAAATCAATGTATAAATTGAATTTATGCTCTGGTGTATGTCATAGTAATTCATCAATAAATACTTCAATGTATTCACCTAAAATTGGTACATCCTCAATTTGATGATTAACATTTCCATTTTAAATTTTCTTTGATCTTATTCATCAATAAAAGCATACAAAATATTTTTTATTTGTGGATCTAGATATGAATCAGACGATGAAGTCTCTTCTCTATATATAAGGAATTATAAATATTCATCAAAAATAGTAATTTCATTATCCTTGAAATAATTTTTTCTTAATATTTTGAAATACATTCCATTCCAAAGATTATATCGAAGACAAATATAGGTATTATAATAAATTCCATAAATAAGACACATTTATGTGTCATAATGGGCTATTCCTAACATATCCTTATTCTAGTGAGACTTCTACTATGAATTTTTCTAGACAACTACTTTCTTAAGGTGCTAGGGAAGTACCTAATTTAATTACCAAACATGGAAGATATAAAATAATTTGACGATCCAAAGTCAAATAAGTAATTGGTAAAAAGTATATCTATGATTAAATTTTCTAAAACCAAATCAATGGGTACATCAACCTCAACTATAGTGATTGTATATTCTTGACATTCTCCCCTTCGCCTCTTCTATAGTAGATTCCACTGAATCTTGGGATATTGTATTGAATAATTATATATTAATTTATTGTGAAAGCATTGTATAGAAGTGTTCTCTTTTTATACCTTACATTCAGGATCCAAATGACCCTTCTCAATGCACTTGAAACAAACTAACATACCCTTCAAGCATTTTCTAGTATGTTTCTTTCTAAAATTATCATATGATGAGAATTAATTCATCATTTCATATTCCTCAAAACATTACCATATTCTTTTTGTTTATGTGATCTCTTATTATCTTGGTTCCCCGTGAATATATAGGATCTAGATAATTACTACCCTGTTTTGATAATGAATAAAACCTTGTCATTATAAAATGTAATTTTTGAAAAACCATCACCCTTTAGAAACATTTCTTATGAAATTTAATGAAAAGATAAATTTCTTATTTTTTATTGAATATTAAATCCATAGAATTCATGGATATGCATGTAAAGGTAATGTCATATACTTAAAAACATGTTTCTTCCTTTTTTGTTTACATAAATAACTTTCTCTTTGTTTCAGTCTATTGTTCACCAATTAAATATTTTAAAAATATTGTTTCTTAAAACTATCTCTATTCCATGAGTTTTATTCCATAATCCTCTCTAGTGTTCTTTTTTAATAATAATATCATCAGGTTTTTTTAATTTGAAACACTATGTTCGATAGCATACATGGCACACCACATTTTGTTGAAACGAGAAAATAAATGTTATTATTTAATATGGAAGTTATCACATAGTTGTTAAAATAGTGGGTATGAACAGGATTAACTGAATTATGAAAATTTGTTTTACAAATGTAAATATAATTAATTATTTGATGAAAAATAAATTATAAATTAATATTAACTCCTTTTTAAAATAAATGGAAATGTTTTTCTAAATCGCTATTTAAATATCTAAATTTTTGTTTTATACAAATAAATAAAAAAATAACTATTATTTGATCAAATTAATGAAATTTCTTATATATTCAATAAAATGTTTAAAATTTACCTAATGAGTCTTTTAGACATCACATAAGAAAAAAATTCAATTTTCCCCATAAAAGATGAATTTTTCTAAAAAGGTTGTCCAATCATCATTTAATGATCCACTTATTTTAAATATTTTTTTGACACTATTATTAATTTTATTTGAAAAAACTAAAAATTACCATTTTATGAGGTGTATAAAATTTTACTTCGGATGAATTTTAGGAATATTTCTTAGAAGTTTCAATTTTTGATGAAATTTGAAAAATACTGAATTTTAATTGGAAACACCTTGTTCTTATAAATAATTAATAATGTTAAGATATATATTTCATTGGATATAAAGTATATTTATATTAATTTTATATCATTTAATCCAATTCAGTTCATTTTAATCAATTTCACATTGAAATTGGATAAAAAACACTGTTAATTTTTGAATTTTTCGACATAAAAAAACTTGATGTTTCATCCAGTCTATGGGATTAATTTTTAATTATTTTTGAAAATATATAAGATTTAACTTTTAAAAATGGATTAAAAATTTAGAATAATAATATATAAATTTACTAAACATTTCACTTTTATTTTTTCCAATATGAATAGTAACTTTACTAATTGTAATTGACATGATTAAGGGTAAATTGGATGATTACGGGTAAAAATTGCTAATATAAATATTAGAAACATACCCCAACCCATATAATAATTTTTTTGTATGAGTTATTATTCACCAAAATCATCCTTAAGACGATTTTATAACCTCATGGATCAACTTGGATGACTTTATTCCCTTAGTATTTTATTTTAATGAAAAGTAAAATATTTCCAATTTATTGTTCAATAACTACAATATATTTAATATATGATTATTTATAAGTGATATTATAATATAAATATTATTTATAAATATAAAATTTTTATCTTAATCATGGAAATTTATTTTTAATCTTTAGAAAATATAAAATTACCTTAAAGGATTACCGAATGATGATGCAGTAATTGTTTAATTTATGAAAATTCCAAATTAATGATATTAAATATATTATAATAACTATTTTTTTAAATAATTAATTTTATACATGAGTTTTATAGATTTATTTTCATTTTAGTGATGTTTTAAAATAATTTTTCAAATCTAACTTGTTGTCATGATATTTTTTAAAAGTCATGTAATATATAGTGTCAAAATTTACCTTAATGTTATTTTAAAATAAATATTGAATAAATAGATTATTTGAAATTAATAAATAAAAATATGTTCCAATATTTTGGGATAAGGTAATAAATTTCCTCAATGATCCTTTTATGGTTCTGTTTTCATTTTATAGTATCAATTTTAACCCTTAAATTGTAAAAACACGTGTTTTCATTGTTAGAGTTAAAGAGGTTAAATAAGGCTTAATGTGAAAAAATAAGGATTAAAAATTAGTAGAATCATACATAATATTCATTTTATAATGTAATTTAGACCCATAATTATCAAATTATTTATATAAATCATTTTTTATCCATTTGTAATATAAATTAATTTATATTGATTTAATATTTTGATGAATTCCAAGAGTGATCCTCTCCTCTCTTATAAAATGGAACATTTTCTTCTCTATTATTAACACATAAAAATATAATTTTTTAAATTATTTATCTCAAATAAATTTTGAAATCCATCCCCTCATTAGAGAGTTTTAGATTAGTCAAAACTCCATCCTTAATGGTCTTAAGCTCTTAAGCATAGGTGGTGGTTCGAGAAAGATGTATCGTTTTACTCAAGTATTTCCATTTTATTTCTTCTTCACAATCCTTATAATAATAACCATTCACAGATAAATAATAATTATAATATCTTCAATATACTGATATTTTATTATGTTAATATCATCTCTTAAATCCATATCTACTTCTATCGAATGGGAATAATAGTTAATCGTTCATGTGTTTGGCGAACTATCACCTTGTGAATAGATATAATTCATATTCTATCATCGTCTCTCAATAGTTGTTATAATAATAGAATTAAATTCTATATATTTTTCTCATTTAATATATATCATTATTAACTAATAATATAGCATTTACTTTCTTACCTTTACATACACATAAAATGATAATGTTTTTTGTGTATACGTGTAAACTATCACGTCCACGAAGTGATGTAATTCGTTTTTCATCACCAAAAGATAAAGACGATATATATATAAGTATATTTAAATTATTAATATAGTATTAATTATGTTATAATTATTCTATAAAATTAAAATAATACTAACCTTCTTTCAATAATAATTATTGAAAAATAAAAATGTTACTCATGCGTACGTACGACCTAACTTCACAATGATTGTAACATAGTCCATTTTACATATCCATATTTAATTGACTAATTTGGAAGTATAATTTATTTTTTAAATTAATTATTATTTCATGAAAATTATTCTGTATATAATGTACTAATGACAACTTTGACTATAGACATCATACCAAAGTCATTTGAGACTCATGTATCGAATATCCTCAAAAAAATATATATAAAATTAAATAATGATGAAATTATTATGAAATGATAATAAGTGATAATAAATGAATAATAAACTTCCAAAAATATCATCAATAATGTAAATAATTAAGCTATGTTTATTATTCAAGAAGAAAAAGACTATATGTGACGAGTGAGACTCAAGGTAAGGGACATCATATCAATCTCTTTTCATTGAGGCATATTTTTTTGTTAGACACCAACTTTCTTTGTGAGGTATATATAAATCCCACATTGAAATATAATATAATATATTTATTTTTTATCATTTTGTTTAATTTTTTTTAATTATTATTCTTTTATGGGGATTATGATTTTAATGTTCACAGTGGTATGGGACACCTTGATTGTTTAAAGATTTTATTATCAAATATTTTTATCAATGTCAGTATTTATTATATTATTTTTTTCATATTTATTTAAAAGGATATAAGAGGATTATAAGGTGATTTTTATGTTAATTTTTAATTTCATTCAAAAAAAATTCAAAATGAATCTTTTTATATATTTTATAAGGAATTTTTTGAAAACCCACAAAAGGAATGTTCTATTACTAAAAGACAGAGCGCCATCAAATTTCCTTATGTCATAACATTTAATTAATTTCCATCTAGAATTGAAAGCTTTAATATTTACTTTAATGAAATACCCTCTTCCATTATTTTAGGGATTTTTGGTATTGAAAATGGTTTTTTAGGAAAAGGTTGTTTTATACGAAAGTGTCTTTCATATGTGATTAAAAGAGTTTTTAAAAGGGATTTATGATGAAAGTGTTTTATTAATGATATAGTACATAATAATTATAGGAAATGGGTGATCTCGATATAGCTTATACATGTTGTATCCCAGATAGCACCGGATGATTCCAGATCATCATAACGTGTGGTGGTGCAGATAGTGCTAAAGAAACCCATTATAACTTAATATGGGTTAGACCATATAGAGTCTGGTATGCCCGATGAAACTTAATATGGGGTGTATCGGATAGTAAAGGTAATCCCATAATATCTTAATTGGAATTTGGATATAATTTTATTCCAATTGAATTTTTTTTGAAAGGGTTCTGAATGTGGTTTATGTATATGATGCTCTATGTCACCTAAAGGAGTTTTAATTGATTACTATGGGTTTTAAATATTTTAATTGAGAAAAATGTGCATTGTTTCATATGTAAATTATTTATTTGTTGTTATCAATATAATTTTAAGATAATGTTAAATTATATATGAGTTTTCATTTTTTATAGAACAAACGATTTCTTTTATTTTTATATAAATTATTGAGATTTTTTTATTATCCTATGTTTTTTAAATGTCTTTCAAAAGGATTAAGGGTGAATAAAGACAAGGATGGTATCAAGGGGTAATTGGGAATATTTTTCATAAAGGGAAATCATGTTTTATTTTAAATACTTTTTTATATTATGGAAAAAATGAATATCGGGTATATGTGTCTGATTATATTGTATGGGTTTACTATGTAATAGTTTTTCCTAATTAACAAAATCTCTAAATTGAAAAGATAATGGTATGTTTTTTCTAGTTAAAACACTACGATATATAATTTTAAAATCTAAGACATTACATTTTGTTTTAAAGGATGTTTTAGAAATCATTTAAGATTGGGATATTTTATTAAGAGTTATAGATACCATCATAGGTTTAAAATTTTTAAGGTTGGTCATAGTTTTAGTGTCTCAGTAACCCATTTTGAGGATTCATGTTATGAAAATTTAAAGTGGCTAACGTTATTTTTTAAGAATTTTTTTTTCTAGTAATAAGTGGGTAATTATACTTTGGAAGCATATATTATTTAATTTAGGACATATGTTGATTCAGTTTATTTTTATTAATTATTGTTTTATATTGAAGATTATTTGGGTACTTAAATTTTGGTATAATACTTCCTAAGTAATTTATGTTATTTTGAGAAAATTCATAAAAATTATCTTAAAAGACTATGTAATAAAATTCTTTTAGATTTTATATTTAAATATTAGTTATGAATATTTTATTATAATTTAAATATAATTATTTAGAAAATTATCTATGATGAACTTTGGGTGTCACTTTTGAATTCATGATATTTATTTACTTTTTCATCAAATAAAGGTTTATTATTTTTGGAGAAATATCTTATTTTATCCTAACCATTTTTTTCTTGGTTAATGTTTCATGACATAAGAAATAAAAAGTTAATAATTTATAGATAATGTGATTCTCTATAAGTTGATTCTAGTGTATCATGCATGAAACATTCATCTTAAACACTCATTGTTTAGATAAAAGATATATTTTTTGTGGAAATTAATTACTCAATAAAACTCCACTATTCAATAAATTATATTTATCTATGTTCTTATTCTAGTAATAATATCAATGCCTCATCTCAATGAATAGAATATTGAAAAAACTTTTAAATTTTTTCTTTTATTAAAGAGAAATCGATGAACTTTTACCCCAAAACAGATTTTTGGTTTTTTTATTGTTAAAATTCTGATGAAAATGTTCTATATAACTCTTCATCAATAAATGATGTTCATTTTTGTATTCAATGTCCATGGTTTTCTGCATGGAGCACTAGTATGTGTGATATTTGGTTACCATTGCACATATCTTTCTTCTTTTAATATGGAATTTTTATTAGCCCTTTTCCCAATGTGGGAGTTCAAAAAATGAATTTTGAATATTTAAACCCTAGATTCTAATATCGAGCTCAAATATAGGGGAAAAAATTTACTAATGTGGTGAGAATGTAACATCTAGAGTTTTAAATAGGAAACAAATTGTTTGATAGAGTATATGGTACACCACATTGAGCACAAAAAAATAACTTGAAATTATTATTTTATATGAAATCTATTGCATTCCCCTTAGAATGGTGAGTACTAATATGATTAATTGAATTATGAATATATGGTTTACACACCGATATATAATTAATCATCGGATGATCAATTAACTATAAATAAAAATAAAAAAAATTAAATTGAATGAAATATTTTTTTAGAAAACTATTTATATTTTTTTTTAATAGATTGAGATCTTTCCCAAAAAAGAAAGAATTCTAAATTAGAAAAAAAAGGAAACTTACACAATTCTGAAAGTTGAAATTTTACATTGATCCCTCTGTAAAATTGGAAGGAGATCCCTCATGACTTGATCGTCCCAGTGATAATCAGCATTATTCACACCTTTGTTAGCCAGATCATTCGCCAATGAGTTTGCTTCTCTAAGAACATGAGTGAAAATATGCTATTTTGAGAAGAGAATATCCAAGAATCTGGCCCAGATATTGGTGACTTCTAAGAGAGATGGAGCGCACCTGTTCTAATAGCAAGAACCACAGTTGTGGAATCACATTCAAGCCATACCTTATTCCAGCCTCGCTGCTCGACTTGCTCAACCGCCATAATAACCCCAACCATTTCAGCCTCAAGAGCGGAGGCATTACCACCAGAACCATAAAAGAATTCAAGGCCATAACCCTGATGGTCTCTAAAAATCGTCCCAAAGCCCATAGGTCTTAGATTCTCTCTTGATGCACCGCTAGAATTGATCTTTATCAACTATTTAAATATTCACATTATGTTTTATACCAATAAATAAATAAATAAAAGTTGTTTTAATATATTAATTAAATTTAAAAATATTCTATATAAATTTCAAAAATCATCTTATATGTTTTATAGATATTATATAAGAATAATTCAATTTTTCACTTAAATTATGTATTCTTCTAAAACTGTTGTTATGCCTCATTTTGATGGTTCACTTATTAAAAATATAGTTTTTGAAAATTTCATAAAAAAAATTGATAAAAAACATATTATTTGAAATATGAATATCAAAAATTTATTTTATTGATTTTTTTGGAATATTTCTTATAAGACTCATTTTTTTATAAATATTAAAAAATACTAAAATTTAATTGAAATTTTATTTTTCATCGAAATATTTTATAGTGTTAAATTATATATATGATTGGTTTTGAATTATAATTAGATAAATTTTATACCATTTAATCTAATTTAGTCATTGTACTAAATTAGACATTGAAATTGGATATGAAAATAATGTGAACATTTGATCATTTTTAATTTAAAAAACTAGTTGTTTCGTCCCATCTCTGGCAGTAAATTTTAATTAATTTATACAAAATATGTGTTTTATATTTTTAAAAATGGATTTTTTATTTATAATCAGAAGTTAAATATTTATTTAATAGGTCCCTATTATTTTTTGAAAATAAGAATATTAACTTTATTAATTTTTATTGACACGATTAATAGTAAATTGGGTAATTAAGGGTATGATATATTATTATAAATATTAAAAAAATCCTAACACATGTCCTAATTTTATTGTATTAGGGATAATCAACAAAAATAATCCATGGGATGATTTTATGACTTCATCGAGCCACATGTAAAATTTTGACCTATTTATAGTATTTTATCTTAAAGGAAAGTTACAGATGTCATGCTTATGTTTTAATAACAATAACATTTTTAATATTTGTTTATTTAGAATATATCTTCTACTATATATATTATTTGGAAAGATAAATTTTTTATATTTTCCCTAGAAATTTATTTTTAGTTTTTAGAATAGAAATAATTACCATAAATGATTACACAATGATGAGGTATTAATTGTTTAACTAATAGAAATTTAAATAAAACGATATTAGAAAGATTAAAATAAATAAAAAATTGAAATAATTAATATTATACCCAAATTTTAGAGTTGAATTTAACATGTTTTTGGAGTTTCAGAGTATTTTTTTTTGAATTTATCATGTTGTTATGATTTTTCTAAAATGTCAAGTAACAAATAGTCTCAAAATTGACATTAATGATATATTAAAATATTTAATATTTTATTAACCAATATAAAATTCTTAAAAATATAAAATTTTGACAATATATGAGGATAATGTTTGGTGTTTTTTAAATTTTCCATTTATGTTTCTTTTTTTATTATGTAGTAACTATATTAAACTTTAAAAAGTAATAACACATTTTTTCCCTTTAAGAATTGAAAGGGTTATATAAGTGTTCAAGCTAAAAAATAAGTATTAAGCTTAGTCAAAACTTATATAATTTCTTTTTGATGAAGTTATTTAGACACATAATATTCCTATATTTTAATAAATTAGTTTTGATTTATTTGGAATATAAAACTAATTTATATTAATTTAATATTTTAAATAATTCCAAGAGTGCCCCTCCCCTCTCTTATAAATGGTAAACTCTTCATCCCTAGTAGTAAACCATAAAACCTATTTCTTTCGGAAATACTCTGACTATATTACATCTTATAATATCTCTACACATTCTAGGGATTTTTTTATGTTAACACCATCCTTAGTAGTCTTAAGGTGTTATAAAAATTAGGTGCTCTAATGAAGAGGTATTGTTTTTAAGAAGTATTTCTATTTTATTATTTCCTCCACTTATTTATAACCTTCTTCAACAAAGATGAAATAGTAACTCTAGTATCCATAATATAATTATATTTAATTATGTTAATATCATCACTTAAATCCATCTCTACTTCCATCAAATGGGAGAAAAATTAATTTTTCTTATGTTTGGCGGACTACAACCTCACAAACCGATATAATTCATTTTCCATCACAGTCTCTCAAGACTGGTTATGATTATAGAGTTAATATTAATATATTACATTAAGGATATATGTATCATTATTAAATAATAATATACCATTTCATTTTCTACCTGTTCATATGCATAAAAATGATAACATTGTTCGTGTTTATGTGTGAACTATCACCTCCATGAAGCGGTGTGATTCGTTTTTCATCCCCACATTATATGGATGATATATATAAGTATATATAAAACATTAATATGATATTAATTATATTATTTTAATTATGGAAATATAATATAATACTTACCTTATATCTATAATGATCATTGAAAATAAAAACATTACTCGTGCGTACGTACAACATACTATCTCCATGATAGTATCATAGTGACTTTTTCATATCCATATTTAATGGATTGATTTAAATTATAATTTATTTATAAAATTTATTATTATTTCATGAATGTTATTCTAAATATAATGGACTATTGAAAACTTTGACTATAGACATCAAACCAAAGTCATTTTGGACTCAAGTACCGAAATTAAATAATGAACTGATGTTAATTATTCCGGAATATAAATATTGCAAGAGACGAGTTGGGCTCTAGGTAAAGGACTTCGTCTTAATCTGCATTCATTGAAGAATATTTTGATGTTATGCACCCACCATAATTTCTGATTTTTATATACTCAACCCTTTTAAACATCATAACATTAATTTATTTATAATCAAGTAATTTTTTTAAAATTTTATTCTCTGATTGTTTTGATGATTTAAATATCCAATGTTGTATAGGACACCTTGAATAATTAAATATTCAATTATCAAATATTTTTCTCCATGGAAATAGTAATGATATTAAATTATATATTTATTTATATGGATAAAATAATATTATAATTGAAATGTTATGTATATTTTTTATTTCCTTCAATTGTTTTCAAAAGTAATCTTCATACATGTTTTATATGGAATGTTTTGATAAAGGAAAAAAGTAGTTTTATATTCACAATGTACATAGCATGAAAGAAATTCCTACCATAATATCTGTTATTTAATTTCTTCCTTACTATGAAAGCTTACATATTTTCTGAAATGATAAAATCTATTACCTTATTTTTTCATTATTAACATAAAATTGTTTTTCAAAAAAAGACTATGTTTTTATGAATGTTTTTTCATATGGGAATAGAACAGTATTTCATAGGGTTTTATGATGAAATTATTTTATTAATTATGTGGTACCTATAAAATATAGAAAACGGTTGATGGTGATATATATTATACATGGGGTTGCCCAGATAGCATCAGGTAAGCCCGTTAGAGCTCAATATGGGGTGGTTTGTGTAGTATTGGGGAAGCCCATTAATGCTTAACATGGGGTGGCCCAAATATCATCAGGTAATCATGTTACAAAATCACATGGTTCAGACCAAATAACACCATGTTATCTCATAATAGCTTAATTTTAATTTTTCCAAATGTTTATTCCATTTTAAATTTCTATTGATTGTTTTTTAAAGGGATTTATGTATATGATTCTCTAAGTCACCTAACTGAGTTTAATTGATTTCTATGGGTTTTAGAGATTTTATTTGAGCCAAATTTTTTCATTTTTTTATGTGAATGTTTTTTATGTCATATTCTAAAATAAATTTAAAGATAAAGGTAAGAATTATATAAGTTTTCAATTTTTTACTAAACTAATTTTTCCCTTTAAATTTATATCACTTACGGAGATTTTCTTCTCATTTCATGTTTTTAAAATGACTCTCATAGTGTTTAAGTGGGAATATATGCAAGGATGAGATCAAGGGGATAATTGTAAAGATTTTTAAAAAATGGAAATATTTTTTAATTTTAAAGAGTTTTATATATTATAGAATAAGTGGATAATGAGTACAAATGTCCACTTATAATGTATGCATCTCAATTTTGAGAGTTTTTACTAATTATAAAAAAAACACTAAACTAAAAATATCCTTGAATGTAAATTATAGTCCAATGAAACTATAATCTGTAATTTTTATGTCCATGTCCTAAAAACACCAACCATTGATCTAAATATATTTTGAGACAATACACTATAAGTGTATCCTTTAAATTTTTATCAAATAACAAGGCTGTAAATAACTTTTCAAGGGGATTAATCCATGGATCAGGTACCAAAGTATTAGTAGTATCACTATATAATTGGGGATCAGGTTGCATGAAGTTATCCAAAATAGAATATTGACATTATGTAATAACATGTTTCTCTATTTGAGCAAGGAATTTTATCCAAACCTGAGTAAGTTGTGTTAATATATCTATGTTCTTCTTAGATCTAATACCACATATATCATCTTTGATGGTATAAAACTATCAATAAATACTTTTAGTGATGACATCATGGATTATTCTAGTTTTCATTTATAAATAATTCCATATAATTTATCAGCTCATTATATTAGGAATTTTTTTCATTACATATAATTCTAATTCTTTCGTAACACTTAATATAAATTAAAAATTTATGAATTGTTGATAATAGAATCATAAACATGGTTCCTTTGGAAATATCATTATTTTATATAATTATTTCCCAATACTTCATAATAGTTTGTATGGAAAATTTGAATTTTCTTAATCATATCCCTCAAGAGTTTCAATCCAGGTCTACAGTAAGGATTATTATTACGAATTGGGTAATGATTGAGTTAAATCCAAATGCACAATATTTAGATTTATTTCTCCAATGAATAATTATTCCAGAAGTACATTGGATCAAGAGGTAGTAGCCTATGTACAAAATATTGTTCTCTTTGTTTCTTATTTGATGAAGAAAGAGATGGATAAATATTATGTCATCAATAGAATAAAATCTCAATATGTGGGATACATTTTTGTTAATATATTTGTTGTTTTATGTCGTAATTTATGGTGTAAAATAAGTGTTAAAAAATATATTAATGATGAAAATTACCCTCGCATATCATAACATCCTTTGGATCTCTTATTCAGGATCCTAGGGTTGGTTTTTTGAAATATAAAATCCACCATAATTTTTTAATGTTGTTGGGGATATATTTTTGTAGGTTTTGTTTGATCCAAATTTCTGGAGATATTTGAATAAGTTAGGGGACAGAGTGACCTTTTATAATTGACTCACTTCATATAATTGAAAAGAATAAATCAAACACATGTTTTCTTAAAATCTTATTTCTATGTAAAATTTTCAAACTATCATTTTATGACTATTTGGGGTAAGTAAGCTAAAAATTGATATTCATCCTATAAAATTATGTTTTTTTCACTGAAATATTAAAATCTCCTTTATATAGTATTTTTACTAAAAGTGAATGTTTTTTATCTATATTTGAATCTCTTTTGTTAAATTTGTATTTTAGTTTCAAGAATTTAAAAACATCCATTTTAGTATATTTGTTTTAAAATAAAATTAGTTCATTTATATTATCAATAATCCATTTATATTAATTTGAATTAATTTTAAATCAATTTTAGTATAAACCAAATTTCTACTTAAGAAAGAAAATTTTACTAAAAAATAGTTTTTCAACGCAATTTGAAAGATAATTTTAAACTGAATTTCTATCACTTTTATATAGTGAATCATGATATTTAAATTCCATATTTGGAATTAGTAGGTTTATAATATATAAATACATCCGTTTCATTTTTAGGAATTTTCAATAGTAACTGTGGTAAAATTTATCACTATATTAAAGGGTTATTATATTAGTTAGGGTTAAAACCAATGTGATAAGGTTTTAAGATTAGTTCAAACACATGAATTTATTTCATTTTATGTTTATATTTCATCAATAATCATTAAAAAATTTAATATATAGACTCATGTTTCAATTTAACATTGACTTTGTCCTTTTAATATATAAGTAAATCATAAAGTCAAAATTTTTCAGTTTTATGTTTCTTATATCTATAATAATATATAATAAGTGATAAAAAATTAAGATTAATTATATTTAAATATTATAAATATGAATTAATTTTTTTATCATGACCATTTATTTTTAATTTTTTATTGAATAATTAACCACCTTAATTTCTTATGAAATGTTGACACAATTCTTGTGAAAATACTATAAAAATCCAGTAAATTTTCTTGTAGGCACTAAAAATAATATTTATTCATAGATTTAAAGTGACCCATAAATTTTTAAAAAAAATATACCATATTTTATATTTTTTAAAGTTTTATATTCAAATTACATTCCTTTCACATTTTCTTCAAAGTCAAATTGTGTGTCTAGTTCTTAATGTGACCTTGATAGTATTTAATGTTTTATTTATTTTATTAAATAATTTAAAAAATTAAAATACATTCATGTACACATTTATTATTATAAATTGTGTACAATTTAATATTTTATCATTTATGATCCAATTAAAAACAAATAAGTAAAATTATAAACCTTTAATATTTGAAAATTCATTTACACGCTTAAGGTTAAAATTTGTTAACATAGGGGTTAAACCACACGATTAAGGTTAAAATGACAACTACACCTATAAAAATTTTATTTTGTGATTATAATAAGACTATATATTTCACATCTTATATTCCATATAATTTTGGAACCATTTGACATGATTTAGACTCATATTATATTACAAAACCAACTTATGTTTGGTTATAAATTGTGATTGGAAAGATGAATGATTTTTTTTATAATGGTAATTTTTTATTAATTTTTTTAATGGTTATATAATGACCATGAATGATTATTAAATTATCTCATGGTTCTTATGAATGTAGTGGAAAAGTAAAATAAATTATTTTATATAACCCTAAAAGTTATATTTTTGTTTAAACTAACAGAAAAGGGTTAAAACATCACTAAAATTTGTCTTAATATTACTAGATTATATTTTTTAGATGTATCATCATCCTATATTAGAAATATTTAAATTATGAGTAACATTTTTATAAATATAATTTCAATTAATTCAATACTTAAAAAGTAAAATAATTCCCCACCCCACACATATAAAAGGGAAGCAGCCCTCCTCTATTCCTCTCACATTATTTTACATTGAGGTCATCCAACACCTATGATAAAACCTTATTATATTATTTCATGACATTGAAGAACATTATTTCATGAAATAATTCCATCCCTTCAAGGCTTTACATTTAAGACAAGGGTGGTTTCCCAATAAGGAGGTATAACACTTAATTTAATGTTTTCAATTTAATTATTATTTATCCTAACACAAATCCATTATATGAATTAAAAAATAATGATTTTATTTATTTAATATAATTAAGTCCTATTTTTATGGCTTAAAACCCCTTATCCACATTATTTCCATTCAACGGAAAGTGAAACAAATGATCTTATGTATGTATGGAATATTGTCTCCAAGTAGTTATATAATTTTTTTCATCACCACTTTGCATGGATGGTTAAAAATATTGAAATAATTAATATATATATATATGTGTGATATTTGTGAAAAAAACATTTATATAGTTATAATATAATATCTATCATCTTAACATCAAATCTATTGTAAACTGATAATATAGCACGTGCATATGTGTGGGCTACCACTTCAATGAAGGATGTGATTTGTTTTTCAATATTTTATAGATTAGTGTATATATATATATGATATTTTTGGTATTTATTTAATATATAATTTTTTTAGATTATGGATCCATGAAAAATATACAGGGTTCGAAACCACTGGATCCAAACATACATGGAAAACAAAGTAGTTAACAACTGAAAAATATTGATAGTTACAAAATATGGTTATCAAATGGGTGATGAATTATATAAATAGATAATATATGGTACTATACGGATTCAAATATTCATTTTATAAATCAATAAAAATTATAAATCATAGTACAAGAGGATAAATAATGTTCAAAAAACTGAAATCGTGAGGTAAGGTGTTTCATAACTCAATATTCTTGCACTATGTTATACTTCAAATCCATTGGATTCCTTGATTATATGTGAAATACATTTTTATTGTATTTTTTTACTTTATTTTTTGGTTTTATTATTTTTCCACATAATCACTTCATTGATTAATTCTGAGTTCAATTATTTGATATTTCTATTTATTCATTTCATAATCTCTTGATTTTTCAGGAGTATTTATATTATGTATCCGCTGGGGGAATTATATAATATTTGTATCACTAAACCAACCAATTTTTTATATATTATAGTATTTTATATTTTATATTCCATCTTTTCCACTCTTTGGAACTTGAATAAATTGAATAAATAAGAATCTTTCTACATTGTTGTATTAGAAAATGCTAATATTCTCTACTCTACACATAATATATTTATTTAGTCATAATGTACATTATTTATGAATTTAATTGGTTGTTGAACTATATGAGAAGTGTACTATACATACTAGTTGATGGGTGGGACCTTTTATAGACACTATATGCATCGTTATGTCTCAAGACTCAAACTTATTTTGGTATTAAGCACACACCTTACCAGTTTACATATGCTGTCATGGAACATGGCCTTGACTGTAAGATTATGATGCCACGAATTATAAATTCTATCAATATGAAACTAGTTATTGTTACCCATGTGATTATATATATTGTTATATTTTATATTTATTTATCCCCCTTTTTATGGTATTACTTATATGGAATATTTTTTATTATTAATATCATCCATATTATTCATGTTTTATTTACTCATAAAATATTATTAGGTACATAACCCTTACTAGGTGTTTGAGCTCACACTTATTTTGGTTTCTTTCCAAAGGATATTATGAATGAATCATTGAATGATTTAAATGATAAAGAATTGTTAATTTTATTTTGTTTTACATTTTATTTTAAATGTGTATAATGTATATATTTGGTTCTTCAAGACTATTAAATAATTCAATCCTTATTGATGTGACCGCTTGAAATATATGCATAGGTAATAAAGAAACCACATTCTCTAGTTTACAAGATTTTTGGACTCACTTAAAAATATTGTTGGGTGAAATTGGATATTGAAGACGAAAATTTACTTTGAAGGTAATGTTAATTCCTATAATGTAAAACTATTAGCTAAAGGGTTTATGAAATTTTAAGGAATATATTGTGAACTAACCCTTTCATAAGTTTCCATGATGAAAAATATCAATATTTCTTATTTCTATAGAATATGCCCATTATTTCAGATCTAAAAGATGGACATAAAAACTTATTCCCTTAATAAAAACCTCATGGAATATGTCTACAAAACCCAAAAGAGGGGGGTTTGAATCCAAGTGATTCCAATATGGCATGAAAGTTAAAGATATCCATTATAGATTTAAGAATTCATCCGCATCATGGAAAAATGTCATTGATGAATCCAGAATAGAATTTATTTTCATAAAGAATGAATGTGATCCCTATGTCTACAAGTGTTTTTTTGTAAATTTCATTGTTTTTATGGTAGTTTATGTTGATGATTGATTTTTTATTGGAAATGAGATTTGATTCCTATATTTTGTTAATAAATATTTGACACATACTTATCCTTGAAGGATTTATGTGATCATGTCTAAAATCAATAGATCATAAAAATTCATTATCATGACCCGTCCTTGGGGCCTGTGTCGTGACTACCTAAAGCCCTCCTTCCATAGACCAGGGGCTGGAGACTAGCACCAAAGGTGTAAATCCTGATTAAAAGGGAAGGCATCACCTTTATATAAGTAAACAAACACAACAGAGTACGCAGGTGAAGTAAACATTATGTAAAACTGAGTACAAAAGTAAGTGCAGGAAAGTAAATGGGCCAGTATACAAACCCAATTGAAAGTACAGTAAAACTGAAAAGAAAGTACAACAGCAGTAAGTAAAGTAGAAACCACTGAGTTGTCCTCTGGATATCCCACCTGATGGGTGGGTACAGATGGTCTCCTCAGCTCCTCAGGTCCGGTCATCCGCTCTGTGTATGTCTCATCTAGTGGACCACCTCCGGGTACCATCCAGCTCCACAAGCCTCCACCTCGATCAGTGTTGTCTGTCGTCTGCATCCAATACAACTTAGTGCGGTCATAGCCCATGCAGGGGTGAGTATACGATACTCAGTAGAGACCCCATGACCCCCGAAGGTCTCACAGAATCCACGAAGGATAAACCACAATGGAAAGATACAAACACTAAGTATCAACTAACTCTACTTATGTAAATGCCCATATATATTTTTAAGTCACCAATTCCAGTACAACTCCAGTTCTTAGGCCCACGCACATCCCAATCCACACAAGAAATAATTCAATCACACCAATGGTAATGATTGAATTGTCAAGACTCATCTCACATAGGTATACTTCTCAGGAAGAGGGGTGGAGATGATTAGATGTATCCTATGAATCATCTCCTCTGCTGAACCCACGTAGGATCCAAGTACAGAAGTCGTCGCTGCCGAACTTAGGATCCAAGTACAGTAACCATCGCTGCCGAACCCATGTAGGATCCAAGTACAGTCGTTATCACTGCCGAACCCATGGAGGATCTAAGTACAGTTGTCCTCGCTGCCGATCCCACATAGGATCCAAGTACAGTCGTCATCATCGTCGAACCCGCGGAGGATCCGAGCACAGTAGTCGTCGTATTCGCAGCCATCTCTAGGGTTCCCGCACACAATGTACTCGATTCTAGGAGGGTCCACTCTACGAGTAAAAAAGGGTTTGATACATCAACTATCACGAAGTCCAAAGTTGATGTATCCTGAAGTTCTGTCTCGTCAAAAGGAACTCAACGTGACAGACGGTGTGTCAAACGGACGCCCATTCTGAGAGATATTGGCTTTTCCATTCCAGGGGCCCGATTGGAAATATGCTCGTTCCAAACCCGTCCATTTACCCAAGCTGTCCAAAACTTGCCTAGAGTATCGCAAAAGTATTGTCTCATCGAAAGATTCCTGGTGCTGCAGATGGCACGTCGATCAGACGCACGGTCATTAAGTTATTCAAGTTTAAGTGAATAACGGGCCCGGTCTGTTTAGCCCCGTGGGCCCACAGGTCGGGTTAACCCTATTTGACGGGTCCGACCTAGAAGGGGTGTCAGACAGGTCTGAAGAATAACGTAGCTCGGCCTGAAGGGTGCGACCCTGCCCAAAGGGGCGCGGCCTGGCCCGAAGGGGTGCGGCCTGGCCTGAAGGGGCGCGGCCCGGTCCGGCCTGGCACAGCCCCGCCTGGCGCGGCTCGGCCCGACGTGGCCCGGCTGGGCGCGCGGCCCGGCTGGCCGAGCGGTTCCGAGGGGGGTGTGGCCACCCTACTGTCCGAACCGGTGGCACCAAGCACCGCCGCACTTCCCAAACCGGCTGGCTAGGCTGTCCAGCCTTCTGGCCCATGCGGCCGGCATGGTGGGCCGCTGATTTATTCAGCGTGGCGCCCTCTTGGCACCGCTGTCCAGATCTGCCCTATCGGCTGACGGGCTGGGCGGTTCTTCCACCGAAGCAGACAGTGATACGGGCCGCAGTTCCTCCCGCACAGTTGGCGCGATGGCGCCATATTTCTTCGTCGCGTTCCAGGCACGGCGCGATGGTGTCGTGCCTCCTCCGCCTTAATTTTCCAATTCTAAAATAATAAATGAGATCAACAGAGGGTCGTTGGGTCATGTTCGTTCAGCCCGCATCCTCCGCGTAAAGCTATAGCAATTGGTCGTATTTAAACAACGATTCCCAATGACGAACGGGGTATAAAAATATTTACTTTCAATAATAAACCCATACCTCAACAAATGATGTCGAACATTGGCATTGTGGAAGACGGTGTCGCGGGGTGAGGTTTCGTAGATGACGTCAGAGTGTGCCCGGGGAGGAAGCGGCATCTCCTCTCTTATCACGAAGAAATCATCATTATTCATCGAAGGGTGGTGTTCTTAAAAAACCAGAGATCACTAACAATCCTACTTAGCACAAAGAAATCCCTCCTCTGGTAAAATAATAGGCTAATCCTATTATTTTATCACACATTCCATATACATTCAAAATTCATATCACCTCCTTAATTAAATGCGTTGGAAATTAATTAAGGAGAGAGAGAGGAAGGATCCTCATTAATCAAACGTGTTGGCAGTTAATTAAATAGAGGGATAGGAAATATCCTCATAAATTGGAGTGGCTGTCAAGAATTAAAGGAGTGAGGGAGGTGGAGAGATTGGTAATTAAAGGGGGGTTGCCAATTTAATGAGGGGGTTTAAGGAGTTTAGAGGAAAATAAATGGTTGGGGCTCATTTGGGCCCCACCTCTCTAACATCAACACCTGGGTAGTTAGGTGGTTGTGGGTCCCACCCTTAACTACCTATGGGAGGAATTAACCTCCTTAGATACATAAAATTGTACAAACAATTTTATTTACTCCTTAATTAAACCCAAAAAATTAACTTCTTCTCCTGTGAAAACGCAACTGTGGTTAAGGTCCCCTTAAGCAATTACTGGCGTTGCGAGTTCATCGGTGCCCTCAGATTTCAATTCCAAGCATCAGTTAAAAATATAGAAAAACCCGCTCATTCGTTACTAAATGTACCCGAGCTAAACTTTGGAAATTGATTCCAGGCACTCCGGGCCTTGGAATCAAGTATCGTCAGAAGCCACAGACTCGTAAAATACCAAAGTATTTAAAAAAATAAATTTTCCTTGAAATTTTTGGGCCTTTACATTATTCCCACCTCAGGGCTTTATGTCCCCATAAATATATAACATAAACTAGGAAAAAATGAGGTTACTGAGCACGCATCTGAGCCTCCCGGTCACATGTGCTCTCCTGGAGGTTCTCGTGATGCCAACGAATGCGCACTAGAGGTATCGACCATCCACGTAGGACCCACACCTGTTGATCCTCGATCTCCACCAGGACCTCCATGAATGTAGCCCCGTCATCGATTTCCATCTCCCCATGGTCGATGATATGCATTGGTTCATGCACGTATCTCCTCATCTGAGATACGTGGAAGACGTCGTGCACCTAGTGCAACTGAGGTGGAAGGGCCAGGCGGTAAGCCACCTCGCCTACTATGCGGAGGACCTGAAAAGGCCCAATGAAGCGCGGATTTAACTTTCCGCCCCATCCAAATCTCGGAAATCCACGTCGAGGAGAGACCCATAAGAAAACGTGGTCGCCATCCTCGAACTCCAGGGGTCTCCGCCTCCTATCAGGCATAGGACTTATATGTGCTCTGTGCAGTCCTCATCCGCTCCTGGATGATTTTCACCTTCTCCATCATAGCCTAAACCATCTCTGGTCCTACGAGTGCTGACTCCCCAGGGTTAGTCCAACACAGAGGTGATCTGTAAGGTCAGTCATACAATGCCTCATAAAGTGTCATCTCGATGATGGAGTGGTATCTATTATTGTATGCAAACACCACCAAGGGTAGTTGATCCTCCCAGCTATGGACAATGTCAAGGACACATGCACGGAGCATGTCCTCGAGTGTCTGAATGGTCCTCTACGCCTGGCCATACGTATGAGGATGAAAGGCGGTGCTCAGGCATAGCTGCATCCCAAATGCCTTCTACAACCCCTTCCAAAGCCAAGAAGTAAAGAGAGCGTCTCGATCGGAGACGATAGATGATTGCACACCATGAATCCGTATGATCTCCTGAACGTAGAGGCATCCCAAGCTATCTACTATTCCCTTCTCTCTAATCGGAAGGAAGTGAGACTACTTTGTGAGTCGGTCTATGATTACCTATATGGAGTCGTGTCCTCTGGAAGTAAGTGGAAGCCCCATCACGAAATCCATGGATATCCCGTCCCACTTCCACTCCGGAACCTCTAAGGGTTGTACCAAGCCTGCTGGTAACTGGTGCTCCACCTTCACTTGCTGGCAAGTGAGGCATTGTAAAATGAACTCTACTACAACCTTCTTTATACCCAGCCACCAGTGTTGTCACCTGAGGTCTTGGTACATCTTCGACAATCCTGGATGTACCGCTAGAGGGGAAGTGTGAAACTACCTCAGCACTTCCTCCTATAGTGTAACTAGTGCCATGATACGTCCCCTGAAGAGGATGACGTGCTCTCCTCCTTCAGAAAATCTATCAGGAGCCTACCCTGTGGAAATCTGAGCACGTCGTGTCTCACAGTCAACATCCCCACACTGTGCCTCTCTGACCTTCTCAAGTAGTGGAGGAGTGACTGTGAGGGATTATAGAAAGTCTGCCCCATATCTATCCATGAAGGATATCTGAAAAGTGGCTAACTACTCTGTCACCTCTCCAAGTAGTTGAATGCCTGATCTCCTACTGAGAGCATCAGCCACAACCTTCCCCTTCCCAGGAGTATAGACTATCTGAAATCCATAGTCTTAGAGGAACTTGAGCCATCACTACTGTCTCAGGTTCAGGTCCTACTGCGAGAAGATGTACCTGAGACTTTGGTTTTTAGAGTAGACTGTAAAGCGCTCGCCCATCAGATAGTGCTACCACATCTTTAAAGGGAAGACCATTGCTGCTAACTCCAGGTCATGGGTAGCCTAGTTCTGCTCGTGTTGCCTCAACTTTCGTGAACCATAGGCGATCACTACCCGCACCTGCATTAGTAAACACCTGATTCTGGTCCCTGATGCATCGTAGTAAACTACGTACCCTACTACCTCCTCTGGTAGCCTCAAGATGAGCACACAGTTCAATATCTACCTCAGCTTTTGGAAGCTCTACTGGAATCTATCTGACCACACGAAGGGTTTCCAGTTCTTCATCAAAGCTGAAAGTGGCGTTGCAACTCTAGAGAAGTCTGGAAAAAATCTCTGATAGTACCCGGACAAACCTAGGAAACTCCGCCCCTCCGTTATGCTCCTGGGTGGATCCCAAGAAAGCACTGCCTCAATCTTCACAGGATCCACTGCAACTCCCGCCTTTGAGATGACGTGCCCCAAGAAGTGAACCTCTCAAATCCATAACTAGCACTTCGAGAGCTTACCTGAAAGCTGGTGCTCTCAGAGGGTATCTAGTACAACCCGCAAGTGGTAGGCGTGTTCCTCCTTGGTAGTCGAGTAAATTAGTATGTCTTCAATGAAGGCTACAACAAACCGATCGAGGTAAGGTTGGAAGATCCTATTCATGAGACTCACGAACACTACTAGAGTGTTAGTCATGTCGAAGGGCATAAACAAGAACTCATAGTGGCTATACCGACACCTGAAGCCCATCTTTTTCACATCCTCATCTCGCACTCTGAGATGGTGATAGCCTGACTTGAGGTCTATCTTCGAGAACTATCGTGCTCCCTTGATCTAATCGAAGAGATCGTCAATCCTTGGAAGTGGGTACTTTTTCCTTACAGCCACCTAATTCAGGTGACGGTAGTTGACACACAGTCGCAAGCTCCCACCGCCATCTTGGCGAACAAAATCAAAGAAGCCCAGGGTGAAACACTGGGTCAGATGAATCCCTTTCCCTGTAAATCCTCCAGCTGCACCCGCAGCTCACGAAGCTCGGCGGGATCCATCCAATATGCTGTAGTAGATATAGGTGTTGTCCCTGGGTATAGTTCTATGTATAATTCTACCTCCTTGTGAGGAGGTAGTCATGGAATGTCTTCATGAAAAACGTCTGCATACTGATCCACCAATACCAGAAAACTCGGACTATGCACATCTACTACTCCTAGGATGAGACTACCCAACTAATGGGTGATCGGATTCCCTCTCCTCTGTGTAAATCCATCCTGCGCTGCAAAGGCTCCCTTCTCGCCGGTGAAGGTGAACCTACTCCCATCTATGCGGACACACCGCTATTTGTTCCTAATACAGTCAATCTGAGCATGGACTGTAGATAACAAATCCATACCCAAGATGACGTTGTAAGGCCTCGATGCCGCTACAAGAAGATCCCAGCCAAAACTCTCACCTCCTAGAGTATGTTCACACTGCCGGGACTAGTGCCTAATGATTGAGTCTTCTCTCATAGGAGTCTCTAGCCGTAAGGATCGAGTCAACAGATCTGTCGGAATCTCCGAGCTCTGAAAAAGGGAAGTGAAAATAAAAGAATGATGCACTCTTATGTCTATAAGAACTACAGAAAGGGTGTAGTACACACAGATAGTACCTCGAATCATCTCAGGTGCGCCATGGTCATAGGCATCGACTGCCTGGAGCTGAGCCTGTCCCTGTCTGCCAGGTCCCTGTGGTCGGGGTGGTCCTTCAGGTGGTGGTGGTGGTAGAGCCTCGAAGCATCGTCCACCACCCACTGCTCACCTAGCTCCTCTTCCTCGTCTTCCTACTCCCTGAAGACCGCCACGGTCGAATCTTTGCCTCTTCTTTGTAGGTCCCTCTACTGTCTATTGATCCTTTGAATGGAGGGTCAGGAATTCATGAGCCATGTGACCCTTCCCGCCGCATGCATAGCACTGCCTACCTCTCGTATGACTGGATCTACTGCGTGTGCCCCGAACATCCAAACCAAAATCCTGAGGTTGCCCACCTGATGGCTTGGTCCTCTTGGACCTCTACGACATCTTTCTACTGCCTGCTGCAGAAGACTCCGCTACGTGTCGCCCTGCGGTAGGCCTCGCTGCTGGCATAGGCTCAACAAGAAATCTCTTTAGAAGAAGGGCTTGCTCTAGTACTCCTGCCTGCGTTGGAATGATGAGGGAGATCATCGAAGCCCTGATCTCATGCCTCAGTCCCTTCTTGAAGGTCCTGGACCAGAAGAATGGGTCTCATACCATGTCTGTGGTGTAGTGTGAGAGGTTGGTAAATCTCACCGATTACTGGGCTACTGTCATGTTGCCCTGCCGTAGCAGTAGTAACTCCTGGATGTGCACCGCACGGAGGGTGGATGGAATAAAATCTGATCGGAATAGGCTCTCGAAGTTCGTCCATAGAAGAGATGCCTCATCGTGCACCTGGAGCATCAGCCTCCACCATCTACCTACTACTGCGTGCAGGAGACTCGCAGCAAGGATCACCATAAGGTCTGATGGTGTCCCTACCAATCTGAAGGCTCTAACGATAGCCTCCAACCAATCCTCGGCTTCCTGAGGGTCCATCTCTCCATGGAACTTGGGCGGCCTCTGTCACTGAAACTCATGCAATGCACTCAGGTGGCGTGCACTCTCCGCTGTTGGGGATGGTGGTATCGGGGGCCTAGTGGGTAGTGGTACGGTTGGTGCCTCCGCTATAATGGGTCCCTGCACAGAGGCCTCATCGCTCAGTGGGTTTCCATCTCGCATGTAACTAGGAACCTTGTCTAGATGCCTTCGTGGGGCCATCCTGAAAAGAAACAGGTGCTTCATGGTCTAACAGTATACCTAGTGAGCAGACATAAAGTAATCACAAAGAAAACTTTCAAAACACACATTCAATCAATGTCTTCATGCACTAAGTCGGAAATCAGAAGTCAGGGTCCTGGTGTATGGATACATCGGCCACCGTACCAACACTGGACTCCCTAGACTGATAACCACACTTAATACCCTTAACACTATTTCTTCACAAAGAAGAAATTATCAGAGTCCTGAGTTCTGTGGTAGAACCGACTCCTCTGATACCAATTTGTCACGACCCCTCCTCAGGGCCCGTGTCGTTAATACCCCAAGCCCGCCTTCCATAGGCCAGGGGCTGGCAACTAGCACCAAAGGCATAAATACCGATGAAAAGGGAAGTCATTGACTTTATATAAGTAAACAAACACAACAGAGTATGCAAGTGAATTAAGCACTAAGTAAAACTGAGTACAAAAGTAAGTGCTAGAATTTAAATGGCCCAGTATACAAACCCAACTGAAATTACAGTACAACTAAAAAGAAATTATAATAGCAGTAAGTAATGCAGCAGCCGCCAAGTCGTCCTCTGAATATCCCACCTGAAAGGTGGGTACAGATGGTCTCCTCAGCTCCTTGGGTCCGACCATCCGCTCTATGTACGTCTAGTCTAGTGGACCACCTCTGGATACCATATAGCTCCACAAGCCTCCACCACGATCAGTGATGCCTTTCGTATACATCCAACACAATGTAGCATGGGAATAGCCCGTGAAAGGGTGAGTATATGATACTCCGTAGGGACCCCCAAGACCCCCGAAGATCTCCCAGAATCCACGAAGGATAAACCACCAAGGAAAGATACAAACACGAAGTATCAACCAACTCTACTTAGGAATATGGCCATACATATTCCTAAGTCATCAATTCCAGTACAGCTATAATTCTCAGGCCTACACATATCCCAGTCCACACAGGAAAGAAGTCAATCACACCAATGGTAATGATTGAAAAGTCAAGACTCAGCTCACACAGGTATACATCTCACGAAGAGGGGTGGAGATGATTAGATGTAGCCTCTGAATCATCTCCACTGTCGAACCCACATAATATCCAAGTACAGAAGTCATCGCTGTCGAACCCACGTAGGATCCAAGTACAGTGACCATCACTGTAGAACCCACGTAGGATCCAAGTACAGTCATCATCGCTACCGAACCTATGGAGGATCCAAGTACAGTCGCCCTCACTACCGAACCCACGTAGGATCCATGTACAGTCATCATTGTCGTCGAACCCCACGAAGGATCCCAGCTTAGTAGTCGTCGCAGTCGCAGCCAGCTCTAGGGTTCCCGCACACTGCGTACTCGATTCCGGGAGGGTCCGATCCTCGAGTAAAAAAGGGGTCAATACATCAAATCTCACGAAGTCCAGAGTTGATGTATCCCGATGTTTATTCTCATCAAAAGGAACTAAACGCGACAGATGGCGCGTCAAACAGACGCCCGGTCTGAGAGATATTGGCTTTTCTATTCCAGGGGTCCGGTTGGAAATATGCTCATTCCAAACCCGTCCATTTACCCAAGCTGTCCAAAACTCACTTAGAGTATCGCAAAAGGACCTTCTCGTCGAAAGAGTCCCAGTGATGCAGACGGCACATTGATTGGACGTTTAGTCTTTAAATTATTCAAGTTTAAGTGAATAAAGCGCCTAGCTCGTTTAGCCCCGGGGGCCCACGGTTCGGGTTGACCCTATTTGACGTGTCCGACCCGACAGGGGTGTCGGACCTGTCCGAATAAAAACGTAGCTCGGCCTGAAGGGTGCGGCCAGACCCAAAGGGGTGTGGCCCATCCCGAAGTGGCACGACCCAGCTCGGCGGGGCGTTGCCCGGCACGACGGGGCCCGACCCGGCCTGGCACAGACTGGCCTGGCACGGCCTGGCCCGGCTGGCTCGGCCGGCTGGCCGAGAAGTTCGAAGGAGGGAGCGGCCCCCCGACTGTCCGAACTGGCGGTGTCGCCCTTCCCAAACTGGCCGGCCGGCCTTCTGGCGCACACGGCCCGCACGGCAGGCTGTGGATTTCATCAGCACAGCACCCTCCTGGCGCAGCGGTCGGGCTTCGCCCGGCCGGCCAACGGTCCGGCCGGTTTTCCAGCGCGGTGCCCTCCTGGCGCCACGACTTCCCTTCGCCCATCTGGCCGTAGGGCCGGCCGGTTCTTACGCAGAAGCGGCCCGCGATGCGGTCCGCGGTTCCTCCATCACAGCTGGTGTGACGATGCCGGATTTCTGCACCACGTAGCTGGCATGGCACAATGGCGTCGTTCCTCCTCCGCCTTTGGTTGCCGATTCTAAAATAATAAACAAGATCAACGGAGGGTCGTCGGTCCGTGTTCGTTCGGCCCGCACCCTCCACATAAATGCTATAGAAATTGGATGTATTTAAACAACTATTCCCAACAGAGAATAGTGTACGAAAATATTTTCTTTCAAGAATAAACCCATACCTCAACAAATGTTGTTGAACATCGGCGTCGCGGAAGACGGCGAAGCAGGGTGAGGTTGCATAGACGATGTCGGAGTGCGCTCGAGGAGCAAGTGGTGTCTCCTCTCTTATCGCGAAGAAGAGAATGGGTAGCGCGTCATCGTTCTTTGTGGAATCGGCATTCTTCGTCAAAGAAATTTCCGTTCTTCGTGGGAGGGCAATGTTCTTCAAAAACCCGAGAGCTCTCCCAATCCTTCTTAGCACAACAAAATCCCTCCTCTGGTAAAATAATATGCTAATCCTATTATTTTCTCACATGTGCAATATAAATTCAAAATTCATATCACCTCATTGATTAAATTCGTTGGAAATTAATTAAGGAGAGGTAGAGGAAGGATCCTCATTAATCAAACGCGTTGGCAGTTAATTAAAGAGAGTGAGAGGAAAGATCCTCATAAATTGGAGGGATTGTCAAGATTTAATGGAGCAAGGGAGGTGGAGAGATTGACAATTAAAGGGGGGTTGCCAATTTAATGAGGGAGTTTAAGGTGTTTAGAGGAAAATAAATGGTTGGGGATCGTGTGGGCCCTAGCTCTCTCACATCCAAACATGGGTAGATAGGTGGTTCTGGGTCCCATACTTAACTACCCATGGGAGGAATTAACCTCCTTAGATACATAAAATTGTACAAACAATTTTATTTACTCCTTAATTAAACCCCAAAAATTAACTTCTTCTCCCATGTAAACGCAACTATGGTAAAGGTCCCCTTAAGAAATTACCGAAGTTGCGAGTTCATCAGTGCCCTCAGATTTCAATTCCAAGCACCGGTTCAAAAGATAGAAAAACTCGATCATTCGTTCACTGAACATACCCGAGCTAAACTTCAGAAATTGATTTCGAGCACACCGGACCTCAGAATCAAGTTTCGTCAGAAGCCACATACTCATAAAATTCCAAAGTATTTAAAAAAAGAAATTTTATTTGAAATTTCTGGGTCATTACATTCATTATATATATATATAAGACTAATTCTTCCAAGTTATGGTCTATACATTGAATAATTATTGAATGTATTCAAGGTAGAACATTCCAAAAGTGGATTATTACTAGTTTCAAATGGTAAAAATCTCTCAAGGAATTTGTGTCCTAAAATATAATAGGATATTGATATAATGATTACAATCCCATACACATATGAGATAGGGTATACCATGTATGTCATTCCATATACCAAGCTTGATGTTGTATGTGCCTTGATCATAGAAGATAGATATCAAGTTTACCGAAAAGAACAACATTAAAGTATAATAAAGGTTGTCATTAATTATATATAGTATACTAAGGATAGTTTCCAAGATTATTGAGGTGATAAAGAGATAGTCATCATGATATATATAATTTTTTGTTTCTATATAGATCAAAGTGATATGAAATTTTAGTAAAAATATGTCTTCTTTCTCATCAGGGTAGAGAAGAGCTAAAAGAGGTAATAGAATCTAGTTATGACAAATTATAGGAAAATGTTTGAGTATATTATAACATTTAATGTCTATAAAGAAGTAGTGAGCATATGAAACTTCATCAATTAGCTTGATTTGGTTCCTAATAATAAAGACCCTATCACATTTTATTATGATAATACTATAGTTGTGGATCTTTCTAAGGATTCATGGTCACTATAGTAGACAAAATATAAATATTCAATGTATCACTTCTTGAGGGTTATTTCACAAATGTGTGAATTCATAGAAAATAGTATTTTCATGGAGAACATGGTGGATCCATTATCTAAAGCCTTATCTTGTCAGAATAATTAACATCATGTGGGAAATAGTGTACTGAATGTTATTAGTAGTTGGATACCATGAAAGTGAGAGTCTATTAGATTTCGTCCCTAAAAATCATTTAGTATATATTTTAATTAACTTTCTACTTATGGTGTTTAATGTTAATAAATATTTTATGACATGATTTAATTTCCCCATTGTAACTTTGAATGATATAATTTCATTAGTTTATTTTTTACATTTTAATTTCATATAATTTATCCACTATAAAAAACCATGAATTTCCATTACCATATTATTAAATACATGATCTATAGAGAAATTAAATCAATAGAATAGACATAGATTATACAATATTTCCCTTGTTGGGGCCTAATAAAACATTGATACTTCTTATTATAATGTTTATCCTTGGTTAAATCCATGAGATGAGGTTATTAATATAGACCAAATCAATGGAATTCAATATGTTATATGTGTCATTGTAAATTCAAATATGTGTACGTGTGTATTGTTCCATAGACATGATATTATTATTAATGTATACCATGAAATGTGCATGTAGATATAATGATAAAACCCGTGATGATATATTTCCATATTGAGGTGGGATATATTGGGTGTTTCATAAGTGATATTTCATTAATGAATAATTCATGAATGAATTTTCATATATCAAGTTAAAGGAATTGAATATTTTAGGCCCTCTAATTAAAATGTAAAAACTCGATTATGTCCATATCTATCGATATTTTATTTAGAAGTTAATTTCAAGAGAGTCAATGAAAAAATATATCAAGTACATAAGTTGATAACACCTACGATGAAACCAATTTGATGATATATTAGATAACGGGGTTATATAAAACATTGAGTAATTATAGGAGTTTATTTATTTTATGAAATATACTTATTTATATATGGGTACCTTAATGTGTTTATAGGTACTACTCTTGAACTTTAGGCGAGTTATCCTAATACAATTGAAACAAATTCTTATAGGGGCACACAAAATATATTATATAGATCCGGAGTAAAATTAAATATCAAATTAATATTAAGATAAATATTATTATCAAATTATATGTAATAATATATATTCATGATATATTGATTAATAATATTAAATCAATAGTTATTCTAATGAATATATATTAGATTTGAATAATAATAAAAAGATTTATTCACAAGTTTATTTACTATAATGTGTATTTAGTTATTTATTTCTGAAACAAAATAATAAATGTAAATTTATTTATTTAAATGAACTTTCATTATTCAATGTTTTATAAATACTATGGTTTATTGATGGACTGATTTAACATTTTAGTGGGAATAATATATTTAATATCATTTAACTGAAAAAAATATCTATTTATTTAAGAAATGGTTTTCAAATTACTCATGATTATAACGAACATCATGGAATTATTATTATTATTATTATTATTATTATTATTATTATTATTATTATTCGATGTTGACTCTATAAAGTAAGATATTTTGTAAGGGCCAATGTGGAATAAAAAATTCTATAACCAATCTATATTAATCTAGTTATATCATTTCTTGGGTATTATATTCTTGTTTACAACAAATCCTCTCTAGGGAATTCTGTCAACCCTATAGAAACATTTTGATAGAATGATCCCAAGGATAGAGATAACTGATCCTAATTCTCTCTTTTAACACTATGATAGATCTAGATAAAACCATAGGTAATTATTTTTTATAATTAATTGGGAACAACACAGTCTGTGAGATTCATTAATGACAACACATAGTGATTATACGGTGATTTTCTAAGGTTTATGGATCACACATGGATACCTCTATAGAGATTCATCACTAGAATGCTCCTACACAATAATAGTATAGTAAGAACAGGTCAACCGATTGGAAAATAAAGAAATAATTATTGGAAATGGTAACTATTATTCATAAAAATTTCTTATAAATTTTATATTAAAGATGCCATCATTAAATATTTTTATTATTCTTTCATTATGTTTTGGGGACTTGTAGGAGGATACCAATGAAAACCCATTTTTTTCAAGGTCTAGATGCACTTTTTTTACATCAAAACCCTCTCTTTTGGGTGACATGACTTCAATATTATAATGCACTGGGGTTTCAGGGATAGTTCAATCATTGTATTTCCATATATTGTTTTTCATTTGATATTTTTTTAGATTAAATAATTGTGTTTAGTGGATTATAAATCCCAAACACCTTTTTAACATAATAAAGGAAACTCTTAGAGTACAAATGTTCTATATGTTATGAAATTGTCGGACCATTTTTTTAACCTCACTCATTAATGTGATTAATAAATTTCATTAAAAAATAATAATACAAATACACATTATCAAGTTATATTTACATAAGTTCAATAAACATAATAATTATCTCACAAGATTTGAATGAAGGGTATCATATATCATCTAGAATGAGTAGGAAGATGTTGTATATAATACCACACAGATGAATTGACCAGAACATGGTGACTTTACCCACATTATATTATATGCATTTGTAAAAGATACTCAAAAATGATTCTATATTAAATGAACCATTAGAATAAATTTTCCCCTTAACAATTTATTTATTAAATAAAGAAATCAAATAGGTTAATCCACAATAGTGTTATATTGATCTAAATAAATGTATTTTCTTTCAATCATATGTGAGGGATCAGGATGATATTTCCTTAACAAAGTAATATTAAATTCCTTTTCAATCGACAGTAGTTGAGTATATAAATATAACTGGCATAACACATTCCCAAGTCATCATGTTATCATGAATAATATGAAATACTTGAGATTATTATTACCCTATTTCTCAACCACCAATATTCTAGTCAAAGGAAGACTTTGAGGAATACCAAATAACTAATCAAAAACTCTAGGAGAGTATGATATCGATCTATGTAAGAATTATATGGAATGAAATATATCATTAATATTTCATAAACCAACTAAATATTACCCACCATCGCTTATATAATTCATGGCCCCTAAAATAAGCATCAATAGCCCATTACATCCCAATATAGAGCGAACCAACATGGTTGATCATAAAGAGTGTGAAATAGATATATTTTCAACATTAATTGATATTTTCAATTATAATAAAACCCAATCAATTAAAAATAACTTTATTAATAACCTATCATGTAAATAATGAAACTAAATAATATATATTTGAGGAATTTAATAACCCTTTCAATTTGATAATCAGTTTTTTGATGATATTCCTGCAACGATTAAATTATGTTCCCCAGGATTCTGGGAGTCCCTTCTAATTTTAAGAAATAAAGTGATACTTATAATAAAAAAAATATCATATAGCTTACCATGTAGCTTCACAAAATCCTATAAATAATAATTTTGAAGATCTTTCACCTTTGTACTCTTCTTTATACAGTGAAAAGGGTCTTAATTAATCAATTGATCATTAATAAACCATATTTCATTTATCCCATCATGAGATCAAGGTAAATTGATTACAAAAATCCATGGATATCTCATCATATTTTTATATAGGAATGATAAGTGGTTGTAATAATCCAATTTTGGTTATTGTAAATATCCTTATGCTTTCAAAAAGTCAGTAAATGACACACGAACAAGGAAATCATATGCCTTTATACCCCCCTTTATTAGGTAAAACAAGTAAAATTAATCAATAAGTCAATAATGAAACATATTTAATTTATTCCATGAAGAGACCAGAGTAAATTAATTATAATATACATGGATATATCATTCTATTTCAATATATGAATGATACGTTGTTGAAATAATCGAATGGTTTTTTGGTACATATCATTCACATTTGGAAAAGTGAGGCAATGACACACAAACATAGTGATCTTATGCCTCATACATAGCTGCCAATATCAATTCTTGATATCATAGAACATCTTAATAGAATAAGGATGATTTTCTTAATAATACTAAATTTCATCATTTATAACCTCTAAATCAATGTTTAATAGATGAATAACATCTTTAGATAAAATAACCCCATCCTATGATCAAGAATAATAACCATTGGGTCTACACCACTATAAATTTATCAAATATACATAAATTCAAAATCAGGAATCTATCTTTTTTTAAGCTAACTGTCTAAGGAGGGTGAAACTTAAGCATTTAATAGAACACAAGTTCCTTAAATTCTTTAATATCAAGATTCATTTTGTTAAAAAGGATCGTAAAGATTCATTCTTATCAAAACATTTTCATCACATGTATTTTAATTTTTCTAATATGAGGGTCAATTACTATACATCTTTTATAGGAATTTATTATTGATCGATGTATAAAAATAATAATGAAATATTTACTATGATCAAGGAGAAACAAGATAGGAGAAAATGTAAACCTAATTTTTACCACCATAAAGAATATTTTAAATTCATTATTCCATTAAACATCCACCCATGTTCATATCAAATAATTCAATGGAGATTATAACCTAAATAAATTATGATCTAATCAAGTTTATTTCCATGAAATATCAAATAATATGTTGAATTCACAAATAGTATAATGTTTTTTAAAAGAAATCATAACTTTGATCATTTTAGGATTTAACAAAATGAATTTTTAATTAAAAATTTAACCTAAGAATGTGTAATATTGAATCCAACAATTGATGTCTTATAATATCATATATAGGTGATCTATTCTCAATGTTCTCTAAATAACATTATGATATTTCCCATAGTATTATTCCATATCTCAATATACCGTGATATTATAAACAAAAAAATCAATTAATGTTTGAAGGTACCTACAAATACAAGATTCATAAGCACTATCGTGACTTTAAGAGTATTTTGGTGCCCCAATAATTTCAAAATATATTCATAATTCTCATATATAATCCTAAAATCAGTTTTCAGATTATTATTTTATTTCACAACCATATCACTCCCCTATAATGATTAAAATGTTAATTAATATAGAGAAATGATTTTTTATTATTATTAGTTACATGATATATCTTTTAGTAATCAATAAAATGTCAGAGACCTCTATTATCCTTCATAGTAAAGAGAATCAAAGCCATCCATGGATACACGCTGAGGTGAATAAAAAACATAATAAAAAAAATAAGAAACAAGATATCCAATTCATTCAACTAAATTAGTTTCAATTAACACATATGTAATTAAATTGGATGATTCCCTATAAGTGTGTTAATGGAAAATTACACATCTCTCTCCATTGAAAATCATGAAAATCATCTTGGAGGACCACTAGATATATATCCATGACCATAGGAAATAAATTTACATAATTCACATATATGAAATTCATAATGAAATTTTAAAATTGGAAAGTGGGTGTGTGAATAATTGGAAGAATCATCCCAACTTACCCAAGTCTCAAAACCCACACGACATGAAATATGTGAGTGTTTCCATCAAATGAACAATATTATAACTTCTAATGAAAATAATAAAAATAATACATCGAGTTAAATATTGAATCTATATGAAGGATGGGGTCAAATATTTCAAGATCTAGAACTATACAATTTTAAATAACATCAATATTAGTGATCACTATAAGAAAATCAATGTATTAGAAACCTTGCTACTTCTTTCTTAAAGGAGTAGTTATATTCATCAAATAAGGCATAATATGTACTCACAAAACAATTTGATGAATAATTTATATGATATAAAATAATTCAATGAAATTATATAAACTAAATCTATAATAATTGAATAATCATTAAATATATTATATCTAACAATCATGTGCTTGAATTATGACTTGACAGAAACATGCTCTACTATATATAATTTCCCAGATTCACCCATATTCTATGACTTCCTAACATAAATAGATTCACTATGAGTATGAAATAGTTATTTATATATCATAAAATTATTTATAATTCCATTAGGTGTATCATATTGTATCTAATAGACTCTGGTAAAATAAGAACTGACCTTTCTACCAGGAGGAAGATAATATTTATTAGAATACCCCAGGAGACCTAATTTCCTTTGTATATGAAAATCCATTTGTGTCCCTTGATAATGTAGTTTTTAATGGAAATATATCCAAAATTAAATGAATATATATGGTTTATATATTAGTAAAAATATTTAAATATGGTTATATGGTCATCTAATATTTCTACATGCTCCCCTTCAACACTTCTCAGAAAATATTTTATGATTAGATAATGAACCATGTTGTCCACTAGCTAAAAATAAACTGATATCTAGAAAATCCAACATTAATAAATCATTCTAGGATATAACTTTTATATTTACCACTTTATTGTATAATTATGGGTAGAATAAAGTTAATTTTTTCAACATATCATGTGAGAATCCCATCTCAAATGGGTGAGCATTGAGCATGTCATTAGAGAACATCTATAGATAATACTGATCTAATTCAACAAAGAAGGTTTAATATTCTATTACTAAATGGTTTACCCTTAGAAGAGTCAAATAATATAGGTATGTATGTATCTAAAATATTTTTGGATATAATTTATAGTTAAACAATACTTTGATTCCATTACAGGTGGGGTTTCTATCTAGATTGCTCTGAGTAATCAATTATCGCTATTTCTATATTTTACATTGTAACATGTAATTTGAGAATAATATTGTTATTATATCAAGTGTATAAATGAAATAAAAAAATCATTTAATTTTCTTTATCTACGTCTCATATTCCTAAGACCCCTAATACCCATAAATGTGTAGGAAATTCTCTGGGTTGATTTCTTGAGTAAGATTTATCATTCAAATTGGATCCCTATCACATTATATAACAAATGTTTATAAAATATTAATAACTAACATAGAAAAACTATGTTTAACAGGTGGGTTACCCCATAAATATTTATCCACGTATCTCTCTCTATAGTTTTCCAGTATCCTTGTAAGATGAATTTTATTTTACAAATATAAATTAAAAAAATGATCAAAACATTACTCAATTATCAAATTTTTATATAACCAAATATCATTCAACCAAATAACATCAATTTAAGTCAAAAAAATTACTTATAGACTTTATAAAAGTTCTTATAAACTCATTATATGAATCATTTAAACAAAATAGGATACTTTCATGATGCATGGATTGGATGCTTAGTCTCTCAAGTCAAGCTTCTACCCATGTATAATTACTAGATCCCAAAAAATGGGGTAAAAATTTATTTTTCATAGTATATTTCCCATACATAGAATATTTTCTACCCTATAATATAATATAAATCTCCAATTAAAAGATAAAATTCTTCCAAAATAAAAAAAATAAACAAAAATCATAACCAAAAATACACATTCATGAAATCTTATGGAAACTCATTGATAATTATGAAACGGGGTCGTACATATAATCTCTCAAACATAAAAATTAATTTTCAATTATCTAATATTAATTCTTACATTATTTCACGAATAAATAAGGGTTTTTTATAACATTTTGAAATAATCTAATCGAGTTAATCATAACACATCACCCAATGCATCACACCAAAAGTCATAAAGTGCATTATTAATCACCATATGTTTGAAAAAAAAGTATCGAGGGTATGAAACATACCCATTGGGAATGATTTTAACCTATAAATCCATATAGATAAACCATAAAATTATTAGAAATAATTTATCATGAAGTTTACCTAAATTATAAATTCAATATAAATAACAAATAGTTTCCAATTTATAGACACAATTAAACATGGAATAACATGATAAATAATGTAAACATCCAAAAAATTTATTAGCAAAAAAGGTAGCAAAGTGATATGTGATATTGAAAAATATATATTTTAAAAATTAATAATTATAGATCAATTTTTTTATTATTTAAAAAATCCAAAAATGAATCACCATATCTAAAAACACCCTTAAAACCCACTCCATCTGACCCAAGGTCACCACCTAATCATATCTAATATTAAAACAAAAATAAGTGACTATTAGAACTCCACCAAAAGTGGAATATATTCTCAATTTTCATAGATCATGTAAATGAAATTATTCATACATAAAAGAGTTTGTATGTAGGTTTTGATCCATTTCCTAGTTGGATACCACCAAGAATCTATAAAATTATTTTTATAAAATAAAATAAAATAACTAGTTTGTAAATAAAGTTATAAAATACCTTTATTATATATATATGATTATGGAAAAAAATAATGTTCAATATTTGTTCATTTTTTTCAAAACCGCCATAAAATGATGAATATATAACCATAAAATAGAAATAAATAATTCAATGAAGTCACTAAAAATATAAAATGTAAATTAAAACATGAAATTGGATAACTATATTAAGTTTACCACTAGAATCTTGGACTTGACATGTTAGAAACTGTACATCAAGATTTATAAATGTAATCATATAAATCAATCCTTAATACAGCGATTAAACTAAACCATGGGAACTATAATAGAATGAAATAATGAGTGGTAAACTCATTAATATTTTCTTACATGTATTCCCATGGTTTCCCATATAATTAAATTAAATATCAATCACAAGTAAGTTAATATATCTTATAAATAGACTATCATGTCACCAATTAACACCCTCCAAAATTACCCCTTATAAAAATCTATATCATATTGAAAAATATAAAAATATATATTAACTTTATCAATAACACAAAGTGGAATAAATATGTAATTATCAATATATCAATAATATTATTATTTATGGAAACATGAAATAACAAACAGAAACATAACAAAAACCCATAAATTCATATTTTAAAAACCAAACATATTTCATGACACTTTTCAAAAATTCATTTTAAATACAATAAACCTTTGATGTTTTTTCAAACATTTGGTGTGTGAAAAAGAGGTTTTTTGTAAAGTAACACACATATAACATTTAAATCACCCTTTTACGAAACACTAAAACACCAGAACATAAATACTAATCAAGATTTTTTTTAATAATTATTTATATATAAATCATATTCATTATAAATGAGTTTAAAAATCACCAGCATCCGGATCAATACCAAATTAATGGAAGAATATGGAGACACCTACCTTAATCAAATGAAGTCAGTGCGCCTTCATTGAATAAGGGGATATTAGGAAAGGTGATAAGCTTCAAAAACCCTAAACAAAAAAAATCACCATGGGTTAGAAAAAACCAAACCATAGGTTTAACAGCTATGGTTTATTAGGGTATATAAGAATGAGAATTATAAAAAAAAAATAGGAAGAAAAAAATGATAGAAAAATAGATTGCCATGGAGAAATCACATTCAATCAAGAAGAAAACAACATTGAGTAATGAGGAATAGGCGATTTGACATATAAGAGAACCCTAGTTGTCTATCAAACTATTAAGAAAGGAAAATACGAGTCCTAAAACAAAAAGTATTAATAAAATATAAATTTTTTAATTTTTTATAACAAAATTCATAGTTAGAACCAATGGTAAGATAAACCACACATCCAATCATGAAAAGAAACTAAGATATTTCCTGAGAATACATGACACAGATTCATGATTACGATAATCTTATACCCTAGTTTTGTAGCTTTGAAAACCATCAAAAAACATAAAATTTCACCCATTATCCAGATAAATTTCAATAAAATAAAACATTTCATTAGAAATAGTGACATATTGGGTGTCATATTTCCATTTTTTATGATTATATATTGTTATACACCATTTTTATATGGGTAAATAATTCATGACACTCAATCGTGATTATGTTATGACCTTATTATCCTTTCTATATCAACCATTTATTTTTAATGTAAATTCCCTTGGGAAATAATATATTATTTAGGATATAAGGTCTAAAGATTATTGATACATATATAAGAGGTTCTTAATTTTTTTATATTTAAAATATTCAAATTGGTCTTATGGTATTTGTCTCCAAATACACAAATTTTAATATTATATTAATCATTTAATGTAATATGTTTTTAATATATTCACTGTTGTATTAATATTCCACCATATATGAAAGAGTAATTCAAGGGAATCAATGTTTGTAAGATGCTAATCAATCATATAGACATTGACATTTGGAAATAATAATAATTTTAAAAAATAGTTATCTATTACATTGATGGTGTCATAACTTACAAACCCCTTTTTTGAATTATATTAACTTGTCTCCTAATCCTCAATCTAGGTAATAGTAATTTCTCACAGAATCCTAAATATCTTGGAATAATAATAATTTGGCTCATTAACCTAAGTCTCGTGATTGAAAAATATATTCATAGGTATTTTATAATCTTTGGTAAAAGAATATACTCTGAGGAGTGAAATTAATCTTTATCATAATTCCATTTCAAAATTATACAGCACCGACACATAGTTGAACATACCAACTCATTTAACCCATCCTGGGTAGAATATGAAATTATCATAGTAAACTAAATATTGTTTCAAAAAATCATCTCTTCATGAATGAACATATAAAATATAAACTTAACATTATTTTAATTTATCCCATAGATATAACTCTAAAAAATTACATGGAATTCCAAAATTACATTGTATAGCATGTATTCATTAACCATAAATCACAACATTAATACATTAATGAATAAAATAAAATCAAAAAAACTAAATTAAAAAATATAAAACAACTTTTTAATAAAAATAAACTGAAGTTATGATTAACTAAAAACCCCAAAATTTCAAAATTAATCCAAATATATAATTAAAAAATTCTCCATAAGGGTTTAAACATTATTTTGATAGAGTTTTGATTTTAGAAAATCCCTAAAACCAATAATTTTATTTTTATAAAAAACATTAAAAAATAACATACCATTCATAAATAGAAATTTGTGTAGAATATTTTTATTCTCCTACCTTATATGTGATTTTTTAAAGAAGGGTTACATATTAGAGGCTATTATACCTAAAAATGGACTTTATGAGAAATTTAATTAATGAAAATGCATTAACTTTTTTCACAATAAAACTTGAAATAATAATCATATATGAATAATGGATAAATTTTCATCTTTATTGAATGTGAGATATGTGTGTTAAAAATAAGGGGCTTGTTTCTTCTTATGGAAAAGAAATGGGAGAAGGTATAAAAGTCATGGGAAAGTAGATAAGTGATATGTTTCATCTATATTAGAATAACGATGGGTGAAGGGGAAATTTTGATATTCCAAAAGAGTTGTTTTAATATCAAAAATAAAAGGAATGAATGTGAAAGGGAAATTAGATGAAAAAAAATTAGAGTTTATTTTCTGGGTCTCTATTTTAATTCAACTCAATATTTTTCCACTAGAATAAATTTAAATTAATCCCCTATTTTTATCTAATTACTTTAGATCAAACCATAATTTCTAATGAACTATGTCAAATCCCTATGTAAATACCACTACTAACCCAAAAATTCATTGCCTAAAATGATAATAATTTAATAAATTAATAATATAAATCATGGATAATGATTATTTTTATTTAATAAATTAAATTTTTTAAAATATCATAATTTAGTTGGATTTATAGTGAAAATATAAAAACAACCCATGTTAGCAAAGAATTTTAGTTAAAATATAAATTTTATATTTGTACTTATAAATTACTCATCAAATCCTTAATGAATTTAGGTACAATATAATTGCCTCAAATTAAATTTTACACACCCTATATGGGGATCTAAACCAATAATATAATATTCTATAACATATGGCATGATCACCCTAGGTTTTTTTGCCCAAAATGATGAGTATATTTTAAAATATCCAAGGTATTAAATTATAATGAGGGGTTTTTACCTTTCTAAAAGTATTAAATACTCATAAGGGTAGTATAAATAAACATTCAAACTCGTGAACTAAAATTATTTCGTGACACATTTGTATATAATATTAATTCATTATAGATTTTTGTTCAAAAAAACATTAATACAAAATTATATATTTTTACAAGTTCAATTGGAATTCACTATAATATTTTGATAAAAATGATAGGCTTAATCACCATTTATATACATAATTAAATATTTTTTATACAATAAAAATATTATATTGTATTTTAAAATTTTAAATTTATAATGTTAATTTTATAAAACATTTCTTAAGTATTGAATCATATATATGTTGTTTTAAATTATACTTATAAGGAACCAAGCCATACACATAATTTTTCTTACTTTTTAAAGAAATATTTATTCCTATTTATAGTGTATTAATTTATAAACATAGAAAAGAATAAACAAAATGGTGTGTATATACCAAAATATTTTATGCAAAAGTTACTCAACTCATTAAAAAAGGGGAATAAATAAAACTAATAATTTTATATGCAAAGTAATGGTATCATTTCAAGGTGCATATATAATTATCTAAATCATATAAAATTGTTGACAATAATGAAAAAAATATATAATACTAGTACATGAATATAAATAGAACCTATCAATATCTCAATATATCAAGTTCACTGTATCAACCTTTATTTTATATTCAGTTTAAATAAAACTAAAACTAAAATTAATTTTATAACCAATCTATTTTTTCACTAAAAGTTAAATTTAAAAAAAAATCCAAGATATTGAAACACAGAAGTGTTAGTATTGAATATATATACTATAAATTAATATATATATATATATATATAATTAATTAGAAAAAATTTATATTTATTGAAGAAGATATGTTTTCAAAAAATATAAATCAATAAGATCATGTGAATATATTCACAATGAAGAGAATATTACATCCATAAATCGTGTTGTCACTAATATGTAATATTTTATTAAATAAACATTATTATTGAAACAAAACATTTATATTCCATTATACTAGTCATTATCACATTATTTATAATTTATTGGGATAAAAATAAGTTTTTGATCTCATTTACCGCTTATGTCTCGAACTAGGCATAAATCTATTTTTCATAAATTTTATTTTAAATTATGCTATGTGATCACTTATTTTAATTATTTACTTTTTAACATGAGTGGGGTAAATTTATAAAGTTATGAATATGTTTTATGAAACTTATTTTAAACATTGTGAAATTTACTTTACATAATTATGAATAATTCATTAAAGGGTTTTCAAATCTTATCCCTTAAAACTCATTTCATCCAAATTTGGTGTTCGTGGAAAATATTTGTAGAAGTTATTATCACCTTGTAGCTCATAAATCCCTAAACTGGATATCTTTAAATGACAATCATGACCTCTTATGCTTTCATGAACCACTAATTGAAATTTTACTATTAATTAAGTAGTGAGATCAATAGTAGCCACCAATATATAGCACTAATAGTTCAAAGGATTGAAATTGGAAACAACGAATTAAATATAACATTGTAGATTTTATTAACTATTTCATTAGAAAAAACTTTTGAACATTATTAATAAAAACATAAATACATAACACAAACACATGAAAATAATCTCCTACCATGAAAATTCATGAAATTTAAAACAACTAATACAATAAAACAATCAAGACTGAAAAACAATTCAATAAAATTATCCCAACATAACTAAAATTAAATGAATATATCACAAAAAAATCCAATTCTAGAAAACCAACAACTATAAAAATATATAAGAGTCTAATTACACCTTCAAAATAGTAATATTTATCAAGAAATAATTTTTTTGTTGAGTATGCCAATATACACATTAGGTTTCTTCAAAAAAAAACCCCACATATTAATATTAATGAATTATGAAAAATCATGTATGAAATAAATGGAATAAAAATAAACTATCTAATCATAAGGTAATTCTTACACATCCCATATCAACATAATAATACTCTCCTAGAAAAAATATATATCATATATGTATAATAAAATCATCAAAATAATAATATTAATTTGGACCTATATAATGCACTTCCCAAAAAATCTACCAATAAAGAAATTAAACATCCTAGTGGAATAAACTGTGAAATCCCAGTTCAAGAAGCCAACATGAGGCCCCCCGTACCCAGTTAGTCACATGGCCTCAAATGCATTTCTCCAAAGGACAGAGGCTGACGACTAGTAGCGAGAGCCTTGGGTGTGAGAGTGGGAAAATTATGCCCTCATTGGAAGTGTAACACAATGGAAGAGAAACAAATATAGAATAGAGGAAGTAGTAGATATCCAACACTAGTAAACATCAGAATACTGAAATAATAAACAACTGGACCACATATAAATAAAATGATGCGTGATACAAATATCTAGGAAAACATCCAAACAAGTTACAATGTTGAATAAAAAAGTACTAAACCAATGTAAAAAAAGAAAGAGATAAATAGCTCCTCATCATCGCAATCCTAAGCTTGGTCCCATGCTCTCCGACTCCACAGTAAGTCAGTTACCTGAATTATAAGGGCACTTTCCCTTATCTATACCTATAGCAATATAATCTATTTGGGCCCAAAAGCATGGCCCAAACAGGGTGTGAGACTAAATCCCAATAGGAAAACACCCAAAGATCTATGCCTAACATTCAGTGAATATAGGGCCGGTAAAAGTACATAATGTAGTAAAAAGGAAGGTACTCAGTAGTAAAAAACCATAGTTTCAAAATCAAGAAACATCTAACCAAACATCTAAACAAAAACAGGTGACCCTCTGGTAAGTACTCATAGCCATCCCCTCTAGTCCTACCTAAGAAGTACAGATAACCCTTTAGGAAATATACTCAGTCTAATCCCTCTGGTTCTATCATAAGAATTCATAAAGACTCTCTGAGGAATAAATCACAGTCAATTCCCCTTATAGTCTAAGGTAGTCAAGGAATCTCTGAGGAAGCTCACACAGTCAATTCCCCTTATAGCCCCAAGGTCAAGGACTCTCTAAGGAAGCTCACTCGGTCAATTCCCCTTATATATTAGGTCATTAATTGACTCTCTAAGGAATCTAACTAGGTCAATTCCCCTTATATTATAGAGTAATCAAGGCCGTTCAATGTAAAACAAATACTCTCTGAGGAAGTCTGCACGGTCAATTCCCCTTGTATTCTAAAGTGCTCAAAGACTCTCTAAGGAAGCTCACTTAGTCAATTCCCCTTATAATCTACTACACCTGGTTCTCACAGCCCTATGTAGGTCAATGAGCATAGTAATGCAATATGAACAACGTAAACCTACAAAACTACTTGGATAACCAGTCTACAACAAATCAATCATGTCAGAATACAAACTCTCCATCTTACAGCAACCAGCATGGAAAATAGGAAAGGCACCCAAACTAGCTAAACAGGACCAAAAAGTCGTAAATAGAAAATGAATGGGAAATACATCCAAAGAATAGCAATCAACCCTATTCATATCCAAATAACCTTTACACAAGAATTCGAGCATGTAAGGCAATCAATAGGGGTAAAACGGAAAAAAGGAGATACCATGTTCAAGGGTATTGGTGGAATTTTCACATAATACTCAAAGCCCTTGAACAGAAAGGCACAAACCACCTACCTCAATGCTAGGAGATCGCTATATGTGAACCTCTAATCTTGAATCACCATATAATGCCAAATATCTACAAAAATGTCTAAAACGTTCAACCCACGATATCTCACGAGTGAAGAGAAAACATAATATGGTGCTCTAGGATAAGAGAGAACTCACTTATGTGACTCCAATACAACCAACGGTGTTCAATTTGGAGGAAGGATGCACGTTCAGGTGTTAATTGAATATTTCATGTTGTACGGAGCTCTCAATCGAACGAGACCTAAAATAAGAGCGTTCTGGCGATTAGATGCGACCCTGGTGCATTTAATGAAAAAAAAGTACGTGGTGTGTACTTTTGAAGTACATGGACTGTACTCACTATTTTTGTACTCCTATTTAGGCGGCCTCCAAACACCCCCAAACAGTCATGTGTGTGGCCACTACATGGCCATCACACAACCTCCTTTGCAATCACAGTACATGGCGTGTACTCATATAGTACACGGCGTGTACTTCAGAAATTTCCTGAAATTCCCCTTTTTCCCAAAAATTACCAGAAAAGGAAAAACATACCTTAAAAGAAGATCCGAGTTCTTCCAAACTTCCCCCCTTGAAGAAATTTCTCCCTAAATTTCCCTAGCGCGACGTAGAAGAAGAAACCCCAAACAGCTCTGGCCACTATGCTCATACATCAGCCTCCCTCTCCCAAGACTCTTCATGTACTCGCTCGTGCTGCCATACCACTCATACCATTGGAAGAGACCATCCAAGGAGAGCCTTTTTACTGTGATCGAAAATCTGGATAGGATGCTCCTCGAATGACGCATCCACTTTGAGCTCAACCTCCTCAGGTTGAAAGACATGAGACGGGTCTGAAAAGTAATGTCAGAGCAGAGAAACATGAAAAACGTCGTGCATAGCCCAGTACCTCTGAGGTAACTATAACTGATAGGCAACTAGCCCAACTCTCTCTAGCACCTAAAATGACCTGACGTACCTCGATTAAAGGTTACCTTGTCTCCTGATCCTTCTGTGCCCCAACCTCAGTGTGACATGTAGAAAAACTTGATCCCCAACCTCAAACACTAGAGGTCATCTCCGCTGATCAGTACAAGACTTATGACAAGACTATTTAGTAGATATCCTCTTCCAAATTAACTCTATCTGCTCTGTGGTCTCCTGAACAAGAAAAAGTCCCGGTAATTCTTCCTCTCCTGCCTCCATCCAACATAATAGTGATAGACATGGCCAACCATACAAAGCCTTATAAGATGTCATCTAAATAGTTGCTTGAAAACTGTTGTTGTATTAAAACTCCACAAGAGGTATATGATTCTCCCAAGAACCTCCAAAATTCCGGATGCATGCTCATAGAATTTACTTAAGCACCAAAATCCTATGCTCAGATTGGGCATCTTTCTGGGGGTGGTAAGACATACGCAAAAGTACATGTGTACCCAAAGCCTTCTGAAGCCCCTGTCGGACCCGAGAAGTAAAATGGGAATCCCTGTCTGAAATAATGGAGTGTGGAACTCCATGAAGATGTACAATCTCACATATGTACAATAATCCATGCTTATCAACACTGAAGGTCCCTTTAATTGGTAAGAAGTGGGAAATCTCCGTGACTCTGTCAATGACAACCCAAAAGGCATCATTCCCTCGAGGCGACCTCGACAACCCCATTACGAAATTTATCGTGACGTAGTTCCACTTCCACTTGGGAATTTGCAACTGATGTAAAAGCACTACTGGCCGTTGATTCTCTACCTTCACCTACTAACAGGTGGAAAACCTCATGACAAAACTAGCAACAACCCTCTTTATACATGGAGACCAACACTAACAGTGTAGATCATGATACATCTTGGTGATAACATCATGAACTGCCCAAACTGAGGAATGAAAATCTCGCTTCAACTCCTCACGTATATCTTCTAGCACCCATACCCACCCTTAGAAATGAAAGATATCATCCTCGCCTATGGCCCATCCAAGAATAGGGTCCCCTCTTGACACACTCTCTCTTAGCACTAGTCCTTTAGAATATAATAACTGCCTCATTCACACTCGATCAAGATGAGTAGAGGTAACACCTACATAAGAAAGAAAATTCTTCCCCTGTCTATCATGCACCTCCAAATTCATCTCAGAGAATGGAGTCATAAGATACCACTCACTGTTAGACTCATGAACTGCCTATATCTGATTCCTCATACTCAATGCATCAGCCACTGCGTTGCCCTTCCCAGGTATGTAGGCAAGCTCAAATTAAAATGACTGTAGGTACTCAACCCACCTTCATTGTCTTAAATTCAGATCACACTAAGTAAATATATACATGAGACTTTTGTGGTCAGTGAAAACCACAAAGTACTCACCTAGAAGATAATGTCTCCAACATCATAGGGCATGAACAACAGCTACAAACTCCAAATCGTGCATTGGGTAAATCCTCTCGTGTGGCCTCAACTACCAAGACCCATACGCAACGACTCAATCTCCCTGCATAAGTACAGCTCCCAGCCCGATACCTGATACATCATAGTAAATAGTATAGCTCTTTCTCGGATCTGGAAAGACTAGTATCGGTGCCAAAGTAAAACTCCCTTTCAGCTTATGAAAGGCTGACTCACAAGAATCTGACCATAAGAACTTCGCACCCTTCTTAATCAGACTTATCAGTAGTGCTACTAAGAATGAAAAGTTCTATATGAAACTCTTTTAGTATCCATCCATCCCTAGAAAACTCTAAACCTCAAAGATGTTCTTTGGATTCTCCTAGGAAACTATTTCTCTCACTTTCTATGGTTCTACTGATACTTCTGCCTCTGAGATAACATGACCTAGGAAGTGAATCTGATCCATCCAAAAGTGGAATTTTGAGAGCATAGCATATAACTGATGCTCTCTCAGTGTAATCAAGACAATCTCAAGACGTGTATCATGGTCATGTCGAGTGTGAGACTTCACCAAGATATCATCCATGAAAACCACCACGAAGGAATCCATGTATGGATGGAACACTCGGTTCATCAATGCCATGAAAACTGCAGGCACGTTCATCAAACTGAACAACATAACCATATACTCGTATAGACAATACCTAATCTGAAATTCTGTAAGAGGTATATCTGATGGTGTAATGTAAAATAGATGGTAACCGTACTTCAAGTCAATATTTGAGAACACCCGGGCTCCTCGAAGCTGATCAAAGAGAACATCAATCCTCGGTAAGGGATATCAGTTCTTGAATATAAATTGGTTCAGCTTTTGATAGTCTACAAAAAGCCTAAGGGTACCGTCTGCCTTCTTCACAAACAGGATAGGTGAACCCCAAGGCGAAGTACTTGGTCAGATGAAACCCTTTGCCTGCAACTCCTCCAACTACTTCATGAGCTCCTGCAACTCAGGTGTAGTCATCCTATAAGAAGTAATGGACACTAGTGTCACTCCTGGAACAAGATCAATAGAAAAGTCTGCCTCATGCTCCAGAGGAAAACCTAAATATTCCACTGGAAATACATCTCAGAAATGATCCACCACTGGGGGAAAGTTTAACTATGATGTCCACTGTCCATCTAGATATAGACTAGCAATCTGGGCTGTAACACCTCCCAACCCATGATGCTTAGGTCCTGCTCTGATTTCCTGGACATCCCACTCACCCGTATGAAGAAAGGATCCACCCTCTGATGATATGAAACTAACCCTATGACGATAACAATTGACGACTGCCTCGAAGGGAACTAACCATTCTATTCTGAGAATGACATCATAGCATGTCATCTCTATCACATAGAGGTCCCATAGAAAGTGACATCCACTAACCTCAAGAGGGAACTCCTTGCACTAACACACACTAGATTTTCTCATCCCCAACGGACTGTCTAGCATCAAGATATCGGCAGAAGAAAAGATGAAATGCCCAAGGCTCTCCACAACAGCAACAAAGATAAAGCTATGGGAATCCTCAGTGTTGAAAAGAACTGAAGATAAAACTGATTCTACTAAGATCGTACCTTGAACTATGGAGGGTTCAGGATCCTGATTCTTCTCGGTTTGCTCGACTAAAAAATTATGGCCTAATACACGGCCCTGTGACCTTGCCTGACCGCTCTGAGATAATACACCCTTTTTTTTTTCTGAAATACCGATGACTGACCACCACAGCCACGACCGCCACCTCGACCTGAACAGACAGAAGAACTCCAGTTCCTAGACTAGTGAGAAACTGGTGGCGGTGATCTTGAACATGGTTTCATAGAAGAACCCATGTCACCAGCTATTGGTGAGAACAATTGACAAAAGCAGTGATGGTGACCCATCTTGCCGCAAGATCGGCACACCACTGGTTCTCTCGGGCAACGTGTCCTCATATGCCCACTCTTCCTGCACTAGTTTCACACCACCAGGATACCAGAAGATGCATCCCGCCTACTTTTATCTCCTCATGCAGACTCCCTATGTTGCTTCTTACTATCAGCAGGAGGAATACTAACTCTAGATGTCGAACCACCCTGGATCACTACTTCAGAATCCCTCAGATTGTGCTCTATGATCAGCTTCCAGTTGACGATAGAAGATATCGAAGTCAACCTAAAGATGTTCACCTATGATCGGATATTGTGCCTCATACCATCCTCAAACTTCTGTGCAAGGAACAACTCATCACCTCCTTGAATAGGCATGAAACGTTGCAGCTCTGTGAAGCAAGTTGAATACTCCATAACAGAAAGAGTACCCTGCTCCATACTCATAAACTATCGGGATTGATCATCCTTCAAGGTCTTCAGATAGAAATAATCATAGAAGATGTGCTGAAACTCTTACCAAGACACATTCTACTAGCGTCCCGCTTGTGAGATCATGTCCCACCACCTCTTGGTAGAGTCTCAAAGCATATAAGTAGCGATCTCCACCCTCTTCTCTGGAGGTATTTCTAGATGCTTGAAAATCATCTGTGTGGCTTCTAGCCATGACTCTGTAGCCTAGGGTCCTCTATACCCTAAGAAAGTGGGAAGATGTTTCTATTGAAATACCCGCATCAATTCTTCCATCGACGAGGCAGGAGGCGGTGCTCCCTAAAATGTGTGAATCATCCTCAAAAATCCCTCCCAAAATAGTGAATCAGCACCTATGTCAGGTACAATGGATGGTGACAAGGCTGGCACAATTGGAGGATCTGTAGGTAGTCCCTGATCAGCCGTGTCCAGTGTCTGATTACCGCCTGGAAACTGGTGTACAACCAGAGGACATCTCGGTGGCATGAATCTACAAGTTCAAGCACATACCTTAAAACAAGATTTTCAAGGACTGAAAACTGGAATTGTAAGAATGGAACAAAAGAAATAAAGCACTCATGTTTTACAAAACATGACTACACTGTGTGTACAATTTTTACACGGTGGGTTCCCTTAAGTCATTTACATGAGCGTGTAATCTTGCCTAAACTGGTCGTGTAACACCCCAAACACATTGTGTTTTGTCTTAACACACAGCGTGTACTTGATCCCTCTTTATCTTCCTGATTCCTTCTACATGATTAAGACACACGACTATCCTAAAACAAGACTACATGGCGTGTCTCTACCAGACATGGTGTGTTAAAGACAATCTCCTCTAGCCCATGTTGTTAGTGATAAGGCCTGATACACTACTCACACTACATGGCATGTTCCTTGTGGACATGGAATGTACCTGAAGAATTTCACTGACCCATGTTGTTAGTTACATGGCTGGAATCCAGGATTACTCTATAAGGCGTTTTTAAACTGAACACGGTGTGTATAACTTAAGATTTATTTTTCTATGTTGTTAGTCACACGGGGAGACACAGGGTCAACACCACACGGCGTGCACAACCGATACACGGAGTGTTCCCAAATAATTTCCCTTCCTGTGTCTCTTCCCACACGACTTATGACACAGTTAGAGACTACACAGTGTGTACATAAAGTACATGGCATGTACTTAAAAAAACAGTTTCTTCTCAAATAGAAGAACACATGGCATGTAGTCAAAACTAAACGGTGTGTATTCTGGGATTTATCAGACAGTAAGCCTCATAAATGACTCTGAAACCAAGAAAAACACAGAAATGAACATTGAAGTGCTAAATTCCTATCCATGTTGTCCCATACTCCCCGCGAATCGAAGTTGGGTATCTTATACATTTTATAACAAGGAAAACAAGGAAATGATCCACCAAATTCCGGTCCATGAGGGCCCATAACACCTCAAGAACCAATGATTGGAATTTATTCAATCAAAACCTTACACAAAAAAACCCTATCAAATGGCATGTATTCTTATCAAGGAATCTATCACAACATCATGCATATTCTACACGACATCTATCACAACAACAGGTAATCGCTAATGCATCCTAGATGGAATGGAAAGAATGCATGACATGTGATTTCTAGCAAGTGTCTATATGATGGATGGGATAGAATACCCTAATATCATCGGGTTGTGATAGAAATATAACCTCAATAACATCAATGATAACATCACAACACATGTGAGTAACCTAACGGTGAAAATCAAATCAACTGTAAAATTGCAGACCAGAAAAATTTCAATAACAAGGTAGATTAGATTTTCCCTATACACGGGTTAGCTACACTCAGACACAACTTATTACCAAGTACCTATTCATTCATATCCCTAGCTAAAGGCTCCAAATAGTAATTCAAAATAAAACAATCCTCTAATACCACTTTATGACATCCCGGTTCCAAAAGCCACCTAGAGGCGCCCCGTACCAAGTTGGTCATATGGCCTCAAGTGCATTTCCCCAAATTTTAGAGGTTTCTGACTAGTAGCAAGGGCCTTGGGTGTGACAGTGGGTAAATTATTCCCTCATTGGCAGAGTAACAAAGTGGAAGAGGAACAAATATACAATAGTGGAAGTATTAGATATCCAACAACAGTAAACAGTGGAAGACTGAAATAATAAACAACTGGAGCACATATATATAAAATGATGCATGATAAATATGTCTAGGAAAACATCCAAATAAGTCACAATGATGAATATATTTAGTACTAATCTAAATTACAACAGAAATAGATAAACATCTCCTCAGTATCGCAAGACAAATATTGGTCCCATGCTCTTCAGATCCATAATAAGTTAAGTACCTGAAGTAGAAGGGAAATTGCCCTTATCTATACCTACAACAATATAATCTGTTTGGGCCCAAATGCATGGCCCAAATAGGGTGTGAGACTAAATCCCAGTAGGTAACCACCTGAAGATATGTTCCGAACAGTTAGAGAATATATGGCAGGTAAAAGTACATAAAGCGGTAAATAGGAAGGTACTCAGTATTAGACATACAATAGTTTCAACATCACGCAACAACAAACCAAACAGCTAAACACAAATAGGTAACCCTCTGGGAATTACTCACAACCATCCCTTCTGGTCCTACCTATGAAGTACAAACAACCCTCTAGGTAGTACACTCAATCCAAACCCTCTAGTTCTATCCTAAAAATTCATAACGACTCCCTAAGAAAGCACTCACAATCAATTCCCCTTATAGTCTAGTGTAGTCAGGGACTCTCTAAGGAAGCTCACATAGTCAATTCCTCTTATAAAACCATGGTCAAGGACTCTTTGAGTAGCTCACTCGGTCAATTCCCCTTATAGACCAGGTCATTAAAAGAATCTATGAAGAAGCTCACTCAGTCAATTCCCCTTATAGTCTAGAGTAATCAAGGTAATTCAAAGTTAAACAAAGACTCTCTAATTGAGCTCGCATGGTCAATTCCCATTATAGTCTAAAGTGCTCAGAGACTCTCGGAGGATTCTCACTCGGTTAAATCCCTTATAGTCTACTACACCAGGTTCTCACGGACTTGTGTAGGTTAACAAGCATAGCAATGAAATATGGCCAAGGAAAACCTACACAACTACTTGGATTACCAGTATACAATATATCAAGCATGTGAGAATAAAAACTCTCCATCCTACAACAATAGGCATGGAAAACAGGCAAGGCGGCCAAACTGGCTAAACATGACCATACGGTCATAAACAAAACATGCATGGGAAATACATCCAAACATTAGAAATCAACCTTATTCATATCCAAATAACCTCTACACAAGCATGCGATCATGGAAGGCAATCAATAGGGGTGAAATGACAAACAGGCAATACCCCGTTCAAGGGTATTGGTAGAATTTTCACATAATACTCAAATACATTGAACATAAAGGCACAAACCACCTACCTCAATGCTAGCCGATCGCTATATGTGAACCTCGAATCTTTAATCATCATAGAATTGTGAAGATCTACAAATATGTCTAAAACGTTCAACCCATGATATCTCACGAGAGAAGAGAAAATATAAGATGGTGCTCTAGGAGAAGAGATAACTCACTAATGCAATTCCAACGCAACCAATGGTGTTCGATCTGGAGGACGGATGCACGTTCGGGAGTTCAGTGAAGATCTATGGCCGTACAGAGATATCAGTCGAACGAGACCTAAAATAAGAGCGTTCTGGAAATTATACGTGACCCCGGTGCATTTAATGAAATAAAAGAAAGTAAATGGCGTGTACTTTTAAAGTACATGGTGTGTACTTACTGTTTCTGTACTCTGCATTAGGTGGCCTCCAATCACCCCCACACGGACGTGTGTGTGGCCACTACATGGCCAGCACACGACCTCCTGCGGCATCGTAGTACATGGCATGTACTCATATAGTACATGGCATGTACTTCAAAAATTTCCAGAAATTCCCCTTTTTCCCAAAAACAGTCAAAAAGGGAAAAACGTACCTAAAAAGAAGATCTGCATTCTTACATAAACTATCATATTTAGGAGTAAATATAAAATTCAATGTGAATAATGTAGATTTTCACATAAATAACCATCTCATATTAAAAATATAAAGAATAACTTTCATTATAATATGTTTCAAAGACCTATTTGGTATATAGTTTTAGAGAATTAAGATATAAAATTAACTAAAAAACCAATGTACCTTGTATCAATTTGAAATTTTTTCCATTATATTCAAAACCACTTCATCAACAATTAGTCTTAAACATCTCTCAATAATTATCAACATAATAAACTCTTTTACAAATTTCATACATTACATATATTTATAACATAGGTAAATGAAGAAAATAAAATGGTATGTTATGATTCTCATTACTATAAATAGAAGTTAGATAAATGTAATATCATTAGTATGAATAAGATGAACATATATGTTTAATGAAGATACATAAAGAAATTATATGCAAAAAATCATAGATCATCACGTATTTGGGCATGGAATATTTAATTCCCCAACCTTAGATTTCTACAACCAGTGCATTATTTTAATACATTGAAATGATTATAGGGAATTAAATCCCGAAGGATTGATCAGTTTAGTAGTCTTGGAAAATAAATTACATATATGAACTATACATTACTATTCAAAACATAAAATAAAAAATATATAATACTATGAGAATTCCATTATTCTCCTAGCATAGCCCTGTATATAAAAGGTAAACACTTCTTGGAATACAAGGAAAATAAAACATAAGAAATGGATGAGATCAGATGCTCAATAAGGTTAAACAATACAATAAAAACCATCATAAATAACCATAAACATTATTAAAAGTATAAAACTAAAACGCAATCCTTTTAAACAAAAACATGAATATAATATGGAAAGAATCAATCAAATAATGTCATTTAATCATTCACATGGAAATTTTACTAGTATAATAATCACATGTAATGTCAATAACTATTCTCATAATGATGGAATACATAATGATAGACATCTGAAACATATCATCAAGGCCTTACCCAAGACATCTAAAAATTAATGGTCAAGGCCTCATCAAAATCTATATATGAATATAAATGGGAAAGTCCTCAACCAAGTCCATATCAAGTTTATCTCATGAGACCTATCGATTCATAGAGTGGCTATACTGGGAACCACCCATCACATATCGATCCTAATACATTCCTCTTATGAAAGGGGTAAAGCATAACATAAAAATTCATATTAAAACTGGAATACAAAATGTTAATACTTTACCATAAATCATAAATGGTATCAAAATAGAACATCTATTGTCAAATATATCATAAACCCTTAAATATAATATATATGATTGTATCATATTAAATCAACCTCAATTAAGCATAAAATCATACAAGGGATGTTATCATAGATGAAAATAATCTAATAATATCATAAAAAATCATTGAGTGAGATATACATTTTTACTTTGAAATCATTTAAATGTCTCACAATTATAAAATAAAAATTTTCTTTTTAAAATAACCTTTATGCGTGTATAGGAAGTTTTAAAATCATAAGGTTTCATAATGGCATAAAATATAATCTCGAACCATATAATTTAAGAAAATATTCATTACTCAATTTTTTGAAAATGTAATAAAGTGGCTTGTTTGGAAAATGATGGAAAGATTCATATCAAAAAATTATAAAAATTCATACATGGGTAAAAATGACTTTGAACAACTATTGATGATATTTTGAAATTCATTTTAAGAAACATGGACATGGATGACAAATATTTCCCAATAGATACTTATTTATAAAGAACCTCATATAATAATGATATTGTGAAATTAACCCTTACATGAATGCCTTAAAAAGATTTAGTTTTGAAAACATTTTAATTATCCTAAAAATATGAATAAATTATATTTTATAATCCTTTTATATCCACATAAATAGTGATGTAAAATAAAATGAAAAATATTATAATGGAGACGGATTAATTATTTAAACATTCAAAGAGTCCCATACCACTTTGAACTTTTAAATAATAAGTCCAATATCTTCAAATAAATCATTAAATATCATGATGTTAAATATATTCATGATATCAAATATAATAGTGGTAGTACATACACTACAATAAGAAAAAAGATGGTGAACACTGCTTATATCTCATGAAAATTAAAAATGAGATGAAAATTCCTTTACTATAGGTCTAATAATCTCTATAGATGTTCGAAACTCATATATAATGGTTTTAAACATATAAATAAATTATATAAAAATAATAATAATATTCATTATATCACATATGACTTACTTATGAATTTATATTACTCGTTTATTAATAACTTTCATGTTACTGAAACATTCTGGGTAATAATCACTTTGTTTATTGTAAGTGTTTGGAATTTTCATTCTTGATCATATTAGTTATATCATGATTTAATTACTTGTAGAATTTGAAAAAAAATTTTATATCAAAAATATTCTGAATGTAAATATATATAATATATAGATATAAAAAATGGAATACACCATTTATAGAGGCGGTAGGCCGTGCATACGCATAAATGATGTTTCCATTTTTAATCGTATTGAATGGAATCAAGTAAATGGTATGTATATATATATATATTATAGTAGCATTATTATGTCAGATATTTATTACTTATTAATAATATATATTTTTATAATCATTCTCAAGTGGTTCATGTGGAGGAGAATTCTTATCGCGTAGTGGAGATGGTAAGTCGTACGTACGCACGAGTGAAAGTATCATTTCCTTAATGGTTAAATACTATGAAATTAGATTGAATATTAATTTTAAATAAGAAATATCATGTTATATTTATTAATTAAATTTTTTATATTCATTGTTATCCACATTAAAATAATGTATAGATGAAAAATAGTTTACACCACATCGTGGAGGAAGTAAATCGTAAGTACGCACGCTTGGTGATATTGTTTTCCATAGGATGGGTAAAATGAGGAATATGGTTGTCCCATAATCATAAAAACATATAAGAATATATGATATGCTGGATTTATAATTTTAGTATGGAAATAACATAGGAATTGGATGTATAAGAGGAAAATAACTTTGAAACAGTTAATAAAACAATTACATCTTCTACGAGTGTCTCCTTTTGATTTTCACAAAAGTAATCCATAGTATGGAATTAATACAAATGAATGGAATCAAAGATGTAGTGAGGGATTTTTTGAGTTTAAATGGATAGGTTTTTTTTGATCCAAATTTTTTTAGAGGTGTGAATTAAAGATAAGGAGAAGATCCCTTTTATAAGAGAGTGGAGGGTCACTTTAGGAAACTCTTAAAATATTAATTTATTATAAATTGATTTTTGGTTTCAATTAGCTCAAAAGTGATTTATTTGGAGGATAAGATAAGTATGGGTCTAAACCCCCTAAAAAAATAAATTGTAGACAAGTTTTGGTCATAAAATTAACCTTATGTTTTGGATGTATCCCCTAGTTAAAAGGTTTAACTCTCACTGTGTCTTCTGGTGTTTTTACACTATAGGGTTAATATAGTTATTATTAAATTCCAAAATAACCTAAAATGGATCATTTCAGACACATTTAACATTATCCTTGTTACTATACCAAATCTAAGATTTTTATTAATTTTATATCATGTAATAAAATATTATTCATTTTAAATTATCATTTATGTCAATTTTTGATACTATTCAAAATTTTCATTTTAAAAAATATCAAACCATCATGATAACTTTTAAAAAATATAAAGAATATGTCACTAAAATTTAAAGTACATCTATAAAACTAGTTTTTGTTATTAATTATCTCAAATTATATTCATTTTAATATTATTAATATCATTTATTTGATACTCAATTAATTAAACAATTATTGAATCATCGTTCTGTCACCATTTAATTTAATTATTTAATGACAAAAAATTAAAAATAAATTATAATTATTTAGATATGTGTATTAAAGTTTTAAATAATATTTATTGTAGACCATATCACTTATATTACATCATATTAAAAAGAAAATTGTTATTAAAATTTGAATATGACATTTTTAACTCTTATTTAAATTAAATATAATAAACATCATAATCTAACAGAAGTGTAATAAAAAAAGATCATATTTATGAAATATTTTTTATTTGAATCCAAAAATACTTATACAATGAAATTATAACAAGTTTTAGGGTAATTTTATAATCTTATAAAATTATTTTTACCTTTAATTACCCCATTTACCTCTAATTGGGGTAAATAAAATTCTAAAGTTACTATTCATGAAAAATTATTTTGATCCTATTCGACCACATTTTTCATATTTATTACAACCATGTATTTTTGATTTTTGAAATTCAACTCAAAAAAGTGGTAAATGTATGTTTACTTCTAGTCTGCAAATGTTGCTAGAAGTTGAGTAGAAATATATTAAAAAATATCAATCAATGTTTAAATCTAATTTTATTATAAAAATGGTTCAAAAAACTAAAATTGAGTAAATATATGAATTATTTATCTATAGTTATATTAAAATAAATTTAAATTAAAATAATTTTTTAGATGAAAAAGTCAGGTTTTAACAATAATTTAGTGTTTTTTCTATTCATAATAAATTGAATGTTTTCAGAAAAATACCAAAAATTCACCCAAAGAAAATTTTGATATTATAAATTCAAAAATGAAGTATATTTTACCAAATTATATTTCTAAGAGTGTCTAAAATTAATATTAATATTGTTCACAAAAATGCATAAAAAGTAGTTCCTTTAAAAAATAGTATTTCTAAACATAAAACTAGTTTACCAAAACATGTGCATTTCATTATAAATATGATTTATTTATGTGGAAACATTATAAATAAAATTTAAAAAATATTAATTATTTTTTTCATTACTGTATTTATTTTCAATGTTATAAATATATCATTTAAATAATTTTAACATTAATGTGTTGTTTCACAAAGTTTCAATCTTGCATCTTACACAAGCCATGTCAGGGATACGGGAAACAAAAGCTATTGAAGGTAACATAACCTGACATATTTTGGTCATACATTATCCTATCCTTCAATTAATTGTGTCCTCAAAATTTAAACTTAGAATCTAAAACTATGGGTTGGACATTTCAAAATATCTTTATTGAAATCCCACATCAGAAAATGGATTAATGAGACCACCATTTTAAAATAAACAAAGGGAAGTAAAATAGTCAACAGATATGACACATTCTAGGGTTCCATGTAGGAAAACAAGGATATTAAAGAAACATATAACCATTATGTTCTAATGAAGAATGTCAGAGAACATTTTTATGAGAAAAATAACAATCACAAAGCTCAAAATATGCTATTATATGAGGGACCATTAGATTCATCAAAAAAAGTACTAAGATAGAATTTTTTGTATCAAGATCCTTTCCCTAGAGTTGAATAATTGTATTAATATTCTGATAATAACTTAATTAATGTCATTCCAAGTCATATTCAAAATCACATCCTTTTTTTTCTTTGATCCAATTTCACTTCATCACTTACTTCTAGAAATGAATTTTCAAAATGAATTTTTCTTTCCTGGAGGACTTTTCATAAATCATAAGGCCTAAAATTATTCATTTATCCTCTAAGTGTTTATTGAAACTAATATTGTTGGGAAAAATTATCAAATGAATCATACTTTAACCCCCAAAAATACCATTCAATGTTCAATTTACTCCTTTACAACCTTAAAAAACTTCCAAAATACTTATATCCAAATTCATAGTCCAAAAAGGTCTCTAAACATCCATAATCAATCATATCATCAGATATCCAAGAAATTTAAGGTACCTCTTATTTTCACACACAAAATATTTGGTCACCATTAAATCCAAAATGAAAAATCTTATACCTCCAAATCCATAAAGAATAAGCACAGCAGTACAATCCTTCAGAGTCTTATAACCGTTGATGTAATAATTCTTGATTCCAAATACAAATGACTTTGATAATTCCACTTCACTCTTAAACCACTAACTAAACTTAAACATCTTTTTAATTAAAACCTATTTCATATGATTTTTTTTCATTCTCTTGATTTTCAGTAGTATAATAATTACTTATATAACCATGCTTATTCTAATCATCGACCAAAACATAAATCAGAGTCTCAAAAACACTAATCATAGTATTATAATCTTAAAGAATCAATTATGGGGTCTCTAAATTATGGAATATTCTTCTTAATCAATATTTCCATAGGGTTAACCAAGGTTATCCAATAACAAATACTAAAGATGATATCATATACTTAGACTTGTCCTCATAGTCATTCATTGGGTTATGATTTCTAGTCTTGGATTTCTAAATCTAGTTTCCAAGGTTATTGATACACTTCCCCTGATACCAATTGTAATTCCCCGACCCTAGATGTCCAGAGCCAATGCATTATCTTAATAAATTGGAATGATTACAAGGAATCAAATCCTGAATGACTGATTAGTTTAGCAGTCATGGAAAACAGATTACATATATGAACTTTACATTAGAATTCAAATCATAAAATAAATAGATAATCCTATGATAATAATATTATTCTCCAAGATTAACCCTAAATATAAATCATAATACACTTATTCAAATCCTGTGAAAATAAAACATATTAAATGGGTGAGCTTTGATTCTTATTAAGGTTAAACAACATAGAAGAATATTTTATAAATGACCCAAAACATTAGGGTAATTATAAAAATGATACACAATACATTTAAACAAAAAAATTGAATATAATATGGAAATAATAAATCAAATAATTCCATTTAAACATTAACATTGATCTTTTGCTAGCTGAATAATCACATGTAATGTCAATAACTAATCTCATAATGAGGGAATGCATAATGCCAGACATTTGAAATATATTGTTGAGGCCTCGACCATGACGTAAAAAAATAAATGGTTAAGGTCTCATACAAATCCATATCTTAAAAATAAATGGGAAACGCCTCATCCATGTCCATATCCATTTTGTCTCACGAGACTTACCGATGCATTGAAATGGATATAGCAGATCCCACCCATCACTGATGATGTCCAATTCATTCCTCTTATAAAATTGGTAAAACATATCTTAAAAATTCATATTAAAACTAACATACAAACTATTAACACTTTACCATAAATCATGAATGGTATCAAAATAGAACATCCATATTCAAATATATCATAAACATCGCCATACAATATAGATAATTGTATCATAATAAATCAACTTCAATTAAACGTAAAATCCAACAAAGGATGTTGACATAGTTGAAAATAATCTAACACTACTAGAATTTTAAAATTTTAAGATGGGTTATTTGCAACAGGATCCTGTCGCAAATAGATCGTTGCAGAAAACGGTGTCCCAAAATATATTATTTGTGACGAGCCCATCGTAAATAATTTTTTTTTTGCGATGGGAAACTTCACCATCACAAATAAATCTCTGATTATATGCTTTATATATATATAAACTTTTTTGTGACGGGCCCATCGTAAATACTTATTGAGATCGGCCTGTAATCCCGTCCCAAATACATTTTTGAAAATTTCTATTTATACTATTTGTGACGGGCCCATTGCAAATACTTTTTTCGACGAGACTGTAATCCCGCCGCAAATACTTTTAAAAAAAAAATTATTTAGGCTATTTGCGATGGGAACCCATCATAATAGATACCGTCAAAAATAATAAATAAATTTTAAAAAAATATAGATTTAATAAAATTATGATTATTGAAAAATTAATATTAATATTAATAAAATAATAAAAAATTAAAAAAATTAAAATTCACAATATTCACAAAAAAATATAAAAAGTCATAAAATATTATTATTATTATTATTGGTAAAATAAAAAAACATTAAAAAATATATTACTAAAAAAATTTGTTTAATAAAATTATGATTAATGAAATAATAATATTAATATTATTAATATAATAAAAAAATAAAAAATATTAAAATTCTCAATATTCACAAAAAAATAATAATATATTAAAAATTAAATTATGTAATATTCGCACAGATATAAAAGACAGAAACTATAAATAGTTAATATTACAACAAATGTTAAATTCAAATGTTTTTAACATAAAACAAATCAATGGGGGTCATCTTCTGGAGGAGGTGGAGGAGCTAAAGGAGATGGTGGAGGAAACTCAATCCCTAAACTACGAGTCAGATGGCGCATGTACTTTATCTGCTCATGATGTTGCTGTTGCCATTGACACATCTCCTCCTCGTGCAGCTGCTTTTGCTGCAGCTGCTGCTGACGCATATCATCTTGTTGCTTCTGCAAACTCTCTATAAGGTCATTCTGAGCTCGAAACTGCTCCTGATACTGTGAGACAGAAGATGATGTCTCCCCATGAGCTCCTCTTGAGATGGGCGTTAACATCGCAGCAGTACCATAATAAGTACCAGAAGTCACATGAGAGTCGATACCAACTACTCTATCCTTCTCAAATCCATACTGAGTCGCCTGCATCCATTCCGCCTCGTCGAAATGGTGGGCACTAGTCTGATCAGTCGCCTCGTCCTGACCCTCAGCCTGTGTCTGAGTGGTCGCAGCCTCATATGACTCCTTCAATTCCAATTTGAAATTAAAATTGTGAAAATATTATATGCAGTTAATTGTCAAACTAAAAAAATAAGACTAATTATTACAATTTATTACTAATTATTACAATTTATTACTAATTATTATAATTTATTACTAATTATTACTAATTATTACTAATTATTACTAATTATTTCTAATTATAACTAATAATTACTAATAATTACGAATTATTACTAATTATTAAAATTTATTACTAATTATTACTAATTATCTGTATTTACTACTAATTATCTTAATTTATTACTAATTATTACTAATTATTTCTAATTATTAATATTTATTAATAAATATTACTAATTATTACAATTTATTAGTAATTATTACAGTTTATTACTAGTAATTGTAGTTTATTACTAATTATTACAATTTATTACTAATCAATATAATTTATTTCTAATTATTAGAATGTATTATTAATTATTAGTAATTATTACAATTTATCAGTAATTATTACAATTTATTACTAAATACTACATTTTATTACAATTTATTACTAATTAATACAATTTATTACTATTTATTACTCATTATTACTATTTACTACTCATTATTACAATTTATTACTAATTATTACAATTTATTACTAATTATTACAATTTATCACTAATTATTACAAATTATTACAATTTATTACAATTTATTACTAATTATTACAATTTATTACTAATTATTATAATTTATTACTATTTATGACAATTTTTTACTATTTATTACTCATTGTTACTATTTATTAATCATTATTACTATTTATTACTCATTATCACTATTTAATACTATTTATTAATAATTATTAATATTTATTTCTAATTATTAGTATTTATTGTTATTTATTACCAATTATTATTAATTACTACAAATTAATTATATACATTACTAATTATCATTAATAATTATTAATTACTACTAATTATTAAAAATTAGTAATAAAATTTTCAATTTATTAGTACAAATAAATACTCACGACAAAAAAATTTAAATTTAATTTAATTACAACTAATCAACAATAAAAAAAATAAACATAAAAATGAAATAAATAATAAATTAAATAAAACATAAATACCTTTATGCTTGATTTTCTATTGATGTAGACGGCTTCACAACTTCTTCGGGAACAGAAAAATTAACATAGAAAAATTTTCCCTCTAAAATCAAAGTTCAGAGAGAAACAGGATCTAAGAATTGAGAAGAATGAGAAGAATAATGGATGGGGGTATATATAGGTTAGATTATTTGCGACGGGACTATTTGCGATAGGATACCTGTCGCAAATAGAATCTTTCGCAACGGGGTCCATTACAAATTCCTACGCCCGCATTTATTACTGTCGGCGGTTAAAAAGTTATTTGCGATGGGTCCTATCGCAAATACTCTCTACCGACACACCTTTTGCGATGGGATGACATCCCGTCGTAAAAAGCTATTAACTGTCGTCGGGTATTTGCAACGGGGCCCATCGCAAATACTTCACTATTTGTGATGGTGAGATCCCACCATCACAAATAACCTTCGCGCGGTTTGGCATGCTACTCGCGCCAAACTTTTTGCGACGGGTCGTTACCCCAGTCGCAAATAACCTCTTGGATGGACTTTTTGTGACAGGAATAAATCTCGTCGCAAAAATTCCTTTTTCCCGTAGTGTAATAATATCATTGAAACTATATGAGGGAGATATCCCTTTTTACATTGAAATCATTTAAAAGTTATAAAATTATAAAATAAAACATTTCTTTTGAAAATATCCTTGTAATCATGTAAGGGATTCTTCAAAATATTAATGCGTCATAACAGCGGAAAATAGTCACTCGCGCCGTATAAGTTAAAAAAAATTCCTTAATTTTTCAAAAAAGTAATAAAGTGACTTGTTTAGAAAATGATGAAAATAATCCTTTAAAATATTTTATAAAAATCCAAATAAGGATAAAAATGACTTTGACCAATTATCGTTAATATTTTGAAATTCATTTTAATAATCATGGATGTGGATGTTAAGTATTCCCAGTAGATATTTCGTATAAAAAACCTCGGATAATAGTAATATTATTAAATTAAACTTTATATAAAATCCTTGAAAAAATTCCCTGATGAAAACATTTGAATGAACATGAAAATAGACATCAAATTTCATTTATAATCCCTTTATATCCACATAAATTGTAATGTAAAATAATATAAAAAATATTGAAATAGAGAATGATAAATTAATTAAACATTCAAAGCATCTCATACCATTATGAACATTTAAATAATAAGCCCAATATATTCAAATGAGTTTTAAATACCATAAAGATAATGTGTTCATGATATCAAATATAATAGTTGTAGTACATACACCCCACACAAGAAATAGTTGGTGAACATGGCTTATATCTCACGAAAATTAAAAGTGAGATAGAAATTCATTTACCATAGGTCTGATACTTTCTTTACGTGTCCTAAACTCTTATATAATGTTTTTAGAAATATTATTAACTTCTACCAGAATAATAATAATATTTATGATATCATATATGATTCATTTATGACATTATATTACTCATTTATTAATAATATCCATGTTAAATATACATTCATGGTAATAATCACTTAGTGTATTGTATGTGTTTTGATTTTTTATTCATGATCATATTTCATAGATCACAATTTACATACATCTAGAATTCAAAACATGATTTTTATGTCATAAATTTTATGAAAAGAAATATATATATTCGAAAGATATATAAAATGGAATACATCGTTCATAGAGATGGTAGGTCGTATGTACGCATGAACGATGTTTCCATTTTTAATCATATTGAATGGAAGCAAGTAAATGGTATATATGTATGTATATATATATTATTCCAATATCATTATTATTTCATATATTTCATAATTATTCATAATATATATTTTTATAATAACTCTCAAATGGTTAATGTGGAGGATGAATCTTGTCGTGTCGTGGAGATGATAAGTCGTACGTATGCACAAGCGATGATATCATTTTCTTAATGGTTAAATGATATGGAATTGTATGGAATATGAATACTAAAGAAACAATATAATTTTATATTTGTTTTTCAAATCATTTATATTCATATTTATACCTCTCGAAATATTATATAGATGAAAAAAAGTTTACTCGAGGGTGTGGATACGATAAGTCGTACGTACACACGCATGGTGATATTATTTTTTGTAGGATGGGTAAAAAGAGGAATATGGTTGTACCATAACCATTAAAACATCTCAGAATAAATTAGATTCTATAGTTATTATTTTAGTATGAAAAAAACATAGGAAGTGGAAGTTGAAGAAGAAAAGAGATTAAAATGATTTAATAAAACTATTAAATCTTCTTTGAGTGTCTCCTGTTTATCTACAGAAAAGGACTCATTATGATGAATTTTTTTTAAACAATGGCCTATATGATTTACTGAGGGAATTTCGGAGTGGAAATGGTCTGGGTTTAGCCGATACAAAGGGATTTAGTGATGTGAATTAATGAGAAGGAGAAGTGTCCTTTTATAATGGAGTGAAGGGGCACGTTTGGAAACTCTTAAAATATTTTTTTTTATTAATTGATTTTAGGTTTCAAATAGATCCAAAGTAATTTATTTGTAGGATAAGATAAGGATGGGTATAAATCCCCTAAACCATTTAATTTTAGTCATTTTTAGGTCATAAAATTAATCTTACCTTTTGGATTTAACCCATAGTTAAACAGTTTAACTCTTTCGATGTCTTTTGTATTTTTACACTATATTGTTAATATATTTACAATAAAATGAAAAACTAACCCCAACAGAATCCATTATGAAATGTTCAACATTATAATAGTTATGTGTCCATTCCTGACATTTTTATCAATTTTATATCATTTAATAAAATATTATTTATTTTAAAGTATTGTTTGTGTCAATTTTGATACTATTCAAAATTTTCAATTTTAAATATATCAAACCATCATGAAAACGTCAAAAAAATACTTCCAGTATCTCACTAATATTTATATGTAATATATAATTTTTTTTGATGTTATTAATTATCTAAATTATAATTATTTTAATATTTTTAATATCATTTATTTGATATCACAATCAATTATCCAATTATTGCATCATCGTTGTGTTACCATTTAATTTAACTATTTAATGTCTAAATTTTTTAAATAAATTATAATTATGTATATATATTTCTTATCTTTATAAAAAATATTTACAGTCGACCATATGACTTATATAACCTCATATTAAAAATAAAATAGTTAATATAATTTGAACATGAAATTTTTAACTCTTCTTTAAATTAAATATAATAAATCTTTTAATCTGACATAAGTGGCTTAAAATTGATCCTATTTCTGACCTAAGGAATATTTTGGTCAAAAATTACTTATCCAATTAAATTAGTACCCCTATTAAAGTAATTTTAAACTATAATATTATTATTTTTAACATTAATTTATTTATTTACCTATAACCATGGTAAATAAAATTCAAAATTTATTATTAACCAAAAATAATTTTGATCCTATTTGAAAAAAATCATAATTATTACAACCATTTTTTTTACATTTTTCAAAATTTCATTCACAGAAGCGGTGAAATTATGTTAAATTCTATTATATAAATGTAGATAGAAGGCGAAAAAAAAGATGTTAAAAATAAATGAATTTTTATATCTAATTATATTATAAAAATGATTTCAATGACTTAAATTTGGTTATTATATGTATTATTTATATATTGAGACTTTAAAATAATTTTTAGATAAAATAATTAACAAAAAGAAAAATTTTGGTTCTTAACAATAATGTATTATTTTCACTATTGATCAAAAAATGAAATTTTCTAGAAAAAAAAATAACCCTAAGCTAATATTGATATTTAAAAATTCAAAAATTAATTCTATTTTACCAAATTAAATATCTATGATTTTCTAAAATTAATTTTATTATTGTTTAAAAAATGACATAAAAGTAGTTCCTTTAAGAAAATAATATTTCTAAACAATTAACTATTTTACTCAAACTTATACATGTCATTATAAATATGTTTTATTTATGTGAAAAAATTATAAATAACATTTAAAAATAATTTATTTCTAGTTGTTACAATATTTAATGGATAAATTATAAATATATCATTTAAATAATTTTAGCACTAATGTTTTGTTTTATAGAAACCCATTCTTCTCTTTTATGCAAACCAAGTCAGTGTTGTGTGCAACACAATCTATATAATATAACAAATCATTAAATATTGGGGAGTTAAAAAATAAAAAAAATACTTGAGTTATTCAATATGCATTATCCATGAGAGTATAACATAATAATGATAATAATCATAAAATTATGGAACATAATACTAATATGGAACCAAACATTTGTATATTGGAAACTTTACAATCGTGAGCCACACCATCAGTTTCCTTACTTACATGAAACTAAAATTTACTCATGAATACTTATATAAGGAGATATAAAATTTTAACCAATTTATTTTGGTAGATATAAGACCCCAACTATCATTCATCCATATATATTTGTGCTACATGAAAACCATTCACCTGAAACATCATAAATAACCCATGGAAGTAAAATATGTTTCAAAAAAAAATTGAAAATGAAAATAATTAAAATTTTATAGTATGAATAACCATTGTAATGAAAATTTATGTCATATCATTTTCAAAGTTAATCACATAATGAAATATTCAATAATCAAAACATGATAAACCCAGGCAGAAAAATATGGTATCCAACGATATTGAACAACATTCTCGGTAAATTCCATTCACTCAGGATAATAAATCATCTGGTATTTACACCATATAAACAAATAGTAAATAGTTATATTTAAAAATTTTCCAATTATATCAATATATGGAATCTTTGATAACTTTATTAAATCAATGGAATCAAATATATTGTATTCATACATTGAATGGATAAAAAGAAAAAATATGTTTATATACCTTCATTGACTAGGTATGAAAAAATAAGTGATGGATAATATTCATGATAGAAAATAAAATATATAGGGAATCCAGAGAAAGATTGTTTTTTGGTATCATTTGAAGAATATCCTTGATCAAGCATAAGGCAATTATGGGATATTGATTTAGAAGATAAATATTTTTTATGAGTTTTAAGAAAATGACTTTTGAAACTAAAAATATCCTAGATATTTTGAAATAATTATAAAATATATATTTTGAATATATAATGTCTATAAAATTTATTTTAAAAAGAATAAAAAGTTACGGTGAAATGTCATACAAAATGAGAAAAAATATGGAATTAATTGTTCTCATATAATAATTAAAAAGAGAATATTTTCAAATTTTGATGAAAACGAACCACAATAAAATAATTAAGAAACTTTATAAAACCTTGAATATATATACATGTCGTAGAAAATGTACTTAATGAATTATTGAATCATAGACAAGGAAACTTGTAAAGTATTTTAATGAATACTGGGATGGAAAAATTTTGAGGGTCCCAACTAAGGAGAGGATACAAGGTCTATATATAAGAAACACATCAGGTAAAATATTAGTCAAGGGGTAATGATATATTGAGAATACATTTAATAACCCATTAATATCCAAAGTAAATAATGAGGATATTTAAAAAGAAAAATAATTATTTAGATGGATTATATTTCAAAATCAATTTTTACATAAAAATAAGACTAACAATGAGATATGTTTTTTTATTTAACCTATTAATCAAAAACCCAATTTTAATATTGGTATATTTTGAGTATAAGTATAATTGAGTAATGTACAAGATATGGATCTTATAACCCCATGAATAATAAAAATATTGTAGAATAAATTCATTATGAATTAATCACACCATATCAAAAAAATCATGGTTCATAATAGAAAATATGTCTCAAGAAATTAAATTTGAGGCAAGGAACCCCTTAACTAAATTCAAGCTTTGTAGATATGTCCTCTTACCAATTATATGAAAAATAAAATATCATAATCACTGATTTAATATGGTTTTTAATATCTATAAAATTTTATAATATTAATTTATATTTATTCCCTACATGTATTATATATAGTTTTTGTCTATATTTTTATATCGGGTGTGAGTAATCTGGATCGTTCTAAACTAGTTTGTAATATTGGTGTTATTTATAATTATTATCTGAAATTTTATCATACCTAAACAATAAAATGTATTTTAATTTATGTTTTAAAATTATTTAAAATTTTATAATATCATACTATAAAATTTTTCATTATTATCATTAAATTTAAATTTTATGATGAGAAAGTTTTTATGTTTCTTAGTGAATGAAGGGTGTTTTATTAAATAATGAGTTAGATCTTTATATTAGTATTCTAAAAAACCAAAAAAACCTATTATTTAGGTATTTGTAAAATATTTTACTAGAAATGAAATTTTCATAGTCATCCATGATATAAATTTATTTCATTGTTAAAGTACATGGTTAAAATAGCCCAAACAAGAACATTAACACCCTAATATTTTATGGTATGTCCCTCTATAAAGTTAATCTTCTTGAATGGTTATGTTAAACACAATACCCAGCTTAAGTGAATAATGAAATATTATTATAATTTTACTAATAAATTTTAAGGAATGAATAGTTTTTAACACCCGATGATGTATAAATATTATATGTTCAATCTAATTTTTAACATTCATATTATGTGTTTTTTATAAATGATATAAAAATAAATACACTTTTACACATAAAAAACTATATTTTTATAAAAGCAGTTTTACCGCATTCTAATGGTGCACTTTATTTTAAGTATTTTTTGAATGTTTTATAAATTAAATTTAGTAAAAAAATTACTCTTTAAAATAATAATGTCAAAATTTACTTTGGTTTAATTTTTGGTATTTTTATGAAAAGTTTCATGTTTTTATTAATAGTGAAATTATTAGATTTAAATTGAATACAACTTCTTCATCTAAAAAATTTATAGTGATAAATTAAATTTTTGATTGGTTTTAAAGTAAAATTAAATCATTTTTATATAATCAAATCCAAATAAAAAAATTTTAATCAATTTTACATTAAATTAAGATATAAAAACATTTCAATCTTTTGAATGTTTTCACATTAAAACCCCATTTTCTTATCCCATCAACAGGATTAAATTTAAATTAATCTTAAAAAATTATTTGCTTTAAATTTGAAAAATTGATACCATATTTTGAAACAAAATTTACTAATTTAGTAAATATGACCCTTTTATTTTTGGACAATATTAATGGTAACTTTAGTAATTTAATTTACCACGATTAAAGGTAAATCAGGTAATTATGAGTAAAAATAATATTATAATTGTTATATAATTACACTAAAGCTTTTAAAAATAATATTATATGAGTGAATATTAGGAAAAATATTCCTTGGGATTATTTTATGGCCTCTTTGATCTGTTTGGATGATATTATGACTTTAATATTATTTTATAGTAAGGAAAGTCAAATATTTCATACAAATGCTTTTAATATGGGTTATATTTTTATATGTGTTTTTTAAGAAGATATATCCTAATATAAATAGAATTTTGAAATATAAACTGGTTTTATTAATCATGATAATAATTTTTTAAATTTAATGGAATAAATAATTAAAATAAATGATTTCATAATGATGATGGAGTAATTGTTTAAGTAGTGGACATATCCAAAAAAGTATTCAAAAATTTTAAAATAAATTTATTTTGATATAATTTACAACATCCTGGAATTTTATATAATAACTAGACATATTAGTGATGTATTAAATGTTTTTTATGTTATATTGTTTATGATATTTTTAAAAATTCATGTACTGAATAGTGTCAAAATTGAAACAAATATTAATTTAAAATAAATAATATTTTATTAAAATAAATACAATTCCTAAAACAACTAGAAAATATTATGAGGATAAGGATTTAAAATCCATCCATTACTCATTTATGTTTATTTTGTCATTTTATAGTAACTATATTAATCATTAAAGAAAAAAACACATGTTGACACAATATAAGTTAAATGGTTTAAATATGGTTTAAACCCGATGATATGGGTAAAAATATGACCTAAAATTTTATAAAAATTATTTTATTAAAATTATTTTTCCCTTATCACCTTAGGATAGGATTGGAGTTTTTTACTAGACACTCTTCCGTGAAAAAAAATTATATATTATTTAAATCATTGAGAGTTACAAAATTTCACTCTCATTGTATTTAATATATCTTATGCATCAACATAGACACACAATCAAGAGATGAAAAAAACTAAATGTCTAATTTGATCATAATAAAATTATATTCATTATATAAATCCATTTTATTATTTTTATAAATTACATAACTACCTTAAATTCTTATATAATTCCAAAACATTATTTATTTATTTAATAGAAAACTAAAATAATTGATTCTAAAATTCATAATTTTGATATATTTTGGATGAGTAAATGTCTCTAAGTATGTTTATATATCTATTAGACAAATTATAGATGTTTGAAATCATTATATTTTAATTTTGAAATTGTTTTAATGTATTTTAAGTCAAATTAACTAAATAGTATCATATTTGACAATAATTATATTTTATTGAATAATATTTTATTAAACAGTTGAAAATTAATAAAAAAATGTTAAATAATAAAAAATGGGATAATATATGGTCGAAAATTGATTCCAATATTCATTTATATACCATTTTGATTAAATTGGCTCCAGAATATCTTCATTATATTTTAATATTTTAAGGAATTCTGAATGGGCCTCTCACATAAATTTTAAAAAGGCACCTCCTCTATCACATAATCACACCAATTTGATCCCACTATCTTGACCAAACCTTGACCTTTAATCTTTTAAAAATACTTACAAAATTTTAAGATGTTCTAGTCCATCTATATACCTACCTTGTATCAATAAATAAGAGACTAAAGGAATTCTACTGAATATGAGGTAATTGTCTCTATCGACTCATTCAATTTTGTTTCTTATTCCACTTACTCTTTATATATTGTTTGCTTGATAAAGAAACAAATCCAGTATAATCTATATTCTAAGATGTTATTATTAATTTGGGACAACCATATTCCACCTTCTATAAATATTATTAATAATATAATCACCACGCATGTGTACGTATGGATCACCATTTCCATATTGTGATGTATATCATTTACATCACCACTTGACATGGATTGGTATAAAAATTGAAATGACGTATATATACCTATATATATACCAGTTAATTAGGACACGATATTGATTCTCAAAAATTATATATACCATCCACTTCCTTATCCTTTCACTAATAAGGTGATGATATCATATCTCATGCGTACATATAGCCTACCATCTTCATGACACGATGCGATTCATTTTCCATATCCAACATTCAAGAATGAGTCCAAAAATGTATTTAATGATTAAATATGATATTTATTACATTACTATCATTTTTTATATGTTGGATTTAAATCCTATGCAAAATAACTAAGACATTCATAAAAAACAAGCATTGGAAGAAGTAGTAGTTAACACCCAAATCAGAGGTAATATAGAAAGATTATTGACAAACGAGTGATAAAATTATCATATAATATATAATAAATATGAATAAGGTGATTATATAATTCAATAACAGTCTTAAAACCATTATATATGAGGTCAAATCACATTCTACTAAATTAATCATAAAGTAAGGGTTTTTCTCGTCTCACTATTATGTATGTGAGATAAGCCTTATTCACCAATTAACACATTTGTGTGGTATAATCCCCCTTTAATATATCATATCACAAGTCTCTTTATCTTTATGGTATTCCATATTTCATTAGATAATTATTTACTTTTGTGGGTCTAATGATTTAAATATTTCATTGTGGTATGAGACACATTGAATTAAACATATCTTTTTAAATCAATTATTTAATATATGAGTAATTACATGGAACTAAAAGACATGGATTGGGGACTGGTTAATGAAAGAACCTCAATGCATCAGTAGTATTAAGAAATGAAATTAGTTGAAGACAAATCCTTTACATTTGTTTCCAAGAAGAATCAGACATGTTTTTATAAATATACATAAAATGGAAAGAGGTTGATCATGAAAGTAACTATCAAGATGTTATATAATAACATTTAAAACGTCCTATATAATGTATTTACATCATTTTAGATATTATTATCTATAGTATTTTCAATATGGAAAAATATTCGAATGCATTTCATTCTTAGTTTATTAATTGACATGAAATGTGTGTTTAGTTATTTACCTTTCCATTATGACTGTAATTTATTAATTTATGATAGCTTCGTCTATACATAACCATTTATAAAACACTACTAGAATTTTGGGCAGTTGAGCGCATCAGTATTAGCGGCTGCCATTTGGCAGTCGCTAAAAGGGGTATTAGCGGCCGCCAAATGGCAGCCGCTAATACTGAAATAATATTCGGCGGGATTTTTCCCGCCTTTTGGTTGCATGTATTAGCAGCCTCCATTTGGCGGACGCTAAAGGTTGTATTAGCATCCGCCAAATGGTGGCCGCTAATACTGAAGTAAAAAAATCAGCGTGATTTTTCCCTCGTCTTCTTCATCAAGACCTGTAACGCCACTGGTTTGTCGCCCGCCTCCATGCCGCACCCTGCCCCCCCACCCCCGACTCATTTACAGCCATCCCAAACACTAGTGCACCTCGAGTGACCCTATGGTCTCCCCCCGACATCACCCCACTACAAAATGACTCCCCCTAACCGCCCCGAACCCTCCCCGGCCACCGTGTATCCACCATGGCCGGTGAGCCAAGCTTGTGGACGACATTTTGTTCTCTACTGCATCACGGACTAAAAATCACATTTTTTTGGGGTTTATCTTTAGCATCTGCCATTTGGCGGCTGCTAAATGCTTTAGCAATAGGCCAAAAACGTTCGCCATTTGGAGGACTCTAAAGCCCTTATTTCTAGTAGTAAAAATTTGATATCACCCCTTTATTATGTTTTATTATTCCCGTGGTTTCCAAGATGTTTATTATAAATGATATATAGGGTTATAATATGGGAATAATGATGTCCTCAAAGAAAGTATTTTTAGTATTTTAGGTTTGAAATGTAACTTTATTGTAAAATTTATGTATTTCTTACAAATACTAATAAACAATTTGATACTTTGGGATGTAATTACATGTATCTTATACAAATTTAATAATGTAATGATCCATATTTGGGTTTTTGGGCTTACGGAATTATAGTAGGTATTAGATTATGTTTAATATAAACCTTGGGAACAATATTTCATAAAGCATGGATTATAAAACAAATCCTTATTATTTACTTTATGGATAAGTCTAAGTATATAATATCATCCTATAGATTTGTTAATACCCTGGAAAACCAAGTTTAAACCTATAGACTCATATATAGAGAAGAATATTTCATGATTTAGACATCCTATAAATAATTCTTCCTAACTATTTCACTGTGATTAGTGTGGTTTACTTTTTGATTGTCTTTTGGTGAATGTTTAGAATTAGAATTATTACAAAAGTAATTGATATACTACTGATGATGAAAATAATACAAAAGAAAAATTGAAGGAAGGAGGTTGTATGGAATAAGATGATGAATTATAGTTAATGGTTTAAGAATGATGTATAATGATTGATGTTCTTTTGTATTTGGATTCAATGATATTTTTATAAATTACATTCTAGTCATAATATCCATGAGATAGATATGGATTGTACTAAAATATTGTTTTATTCAATGATTTTAAAGAATCAAATTTTTCATTAATTTTTTTAATGTGAGAAAGGTATTCATATATTTGGTATGTGAAAATCAGGGATAACGTTATGTTTGGGAATATAATGTTAAGTTTATTTTGAAAATTTTGTGACCATAATTCTAAATTTTTGGATATTGAATTTGGAAAAAAATATTTTTAATTATTCATAAGGTAAATAATTAAAGAATATATTAATTTTAAATTTATATGTTATTGTTTAATCATAATGCTTGATTTATCATATTAAACAACATGTGTTAGCCTTTTTTTGATAAATATATTGAATAGGAAATAATGACATGAGGATATTATGATTCATTAAATAGATTTCAGTATGAAAATAATCATCTTGAATATCCCTCTCTAGGTGTATGAAATGAAGTGAAAATAGATCGAATCAAACCTAACGGATGAGATTATTCTCATGACATGGAAAGTAATCAACAATATATATATTATCAAGTATTTATATAGATAGTAAAATAATATCTCAACTCTAGAAAAAATATTTTGGAACCAAAATATTATTCATTTAATATTCATACTGATAAAACAATGGCCTGTTTAACTTGTCACTGATTTATGGTTTTGTGATTTTAGACCTTCTGAGTACCATATTATCTATCACCCTCTATTAGAACATGATAGTTTTATTTCTCTTCAATGTCCCAAATTCAATTCTCAATAATGTTGTCCAATTTGAATTCTTAATTTAGCGGTAACCTTCGCATTTCACTTTCCCTCTTATTATGGAGATCTTTTATAAACCATATAATCTGATGTGGGTTTTACACAAAGGCATTTTGAAGTATCAACGTTTAATTTCAGAAGCACAATTTAAAATTAGGAGAAAACAGTTTGTTGGTGGAGGTGATAATGTAACACAAATATATTATGAGGTATTTCCCTCTTTAATGTCAATCTTATCAAAATTTTACATTCCACGCAAAACCTATCATAAATGAATAATAAAATATTATTATAATTTAGTCATTAAATCGGGAGGAATGAATATTATTAACCATGTTATGAAATTTCTATATTATATGTTTAATATAATTTTTATCATTTATATTTTGTGTTTTGTAGACATTATATAAAAATAAATTCACTTTTAATGATAAAAATTTAAATTTTTCTAAAGTCATTTTTACCTCCTTTTAATGGAGTTACTTTTTTAATTAAAATTTTATAAAGTTTTTCAAATTATATTTAAAAAAATTATGGTTTTATAGACCTGTTATGAAATTTACTTTGGTTAATTTTTTTGTATTTTTCATGTAAGTTTCATGTTTTAATGAATAGTGAAAAATAATGGATGTTAATTTTAAAAAAATTAATCTAAATAATTTATTCTGATAAATTATATTTTCTATTTGGTTTAAAGTATAATTAGATAAATTTTATATCATTTAATCCAATTTAGGTCATTTTAATCAATTTCGCTTTGAATTTGGATATAAAAACATTTCAATATTTTGAATGTTTTCACATTAAGGAACTTTTTTCTCATTCCCTCGGTGGGATTATTTTTAAAAAAAATTACCCAATTTTTTTAAATTTTATAAAATTAATTTCATATTTGAAATTAGAATTTACAAATTTAGTAAATATCCCCCTTTAATTTTTTTTAATTAATATAAATAGTAACTTTTATAATTATTATTACCACGGTTAATGGTAAATCAAGTAATTAAGGGTAAAAATAATATTATATTTATTATAAAATTTTACTAAAACTTTTCCACTTTTAATTTGGATGAGTTAATTTTAACAAAAATACCCTTAAGGATAAATTTATAGCTTATTAGATCCACTTTGAGGACCATAAGTATTGTATTTTTTTTTATTTTATGGAAAGTCAAATATTTAATACTCATGTTTTTAATAAGTGTTATAATTTTATATGTGGTTATTTAGATGATATATTGAACTAAAAATAAAAATTTAAAATAATTTTTTTTTATATTAATCATGATAAATAATTTTAAATTTTTAGGTAATAAATAATCAAAATAATGACTTTCCCAATGATGATACTGAAAATGTTTAATTAATGAAGATATCAAATAAATTTTATAAGAAATATTAAAATAAAATTTATTTGATATAATTAATATAATACCTGAATTTTATAGATTACCTATAAATATTAATGATATATTAATGGCTTTTTCAAATTTGAATTGTTTTTATGACATTTTTAAAAATTAAGGTAATGAATGGTGTCAAAATTTACACTAATAATATTTTAAAATATATAATATTTTTTAAAAAGTTATAAATTTCCTAAAAATATAAAATTATTAAAACCAATTGGGATAAGGTTTTAAATTAGATCTATTACTCATTTATGGGTTGTTTTCAATTTATTGTAACTATATTAATCATTAAATAGTAAAAACACATGTTGACATGGTAAGAGACAAATGGATTAAATATGGGTTAAAACCAAAAGATAAGGGTATTAATGTGACATAAACTTATATAAAATATATTAGATTAATAATATTAGACCCTTATCACATTATTATATAATTTTATTTTTTTAATGTACACGTTTCAATTAAAATAGATTATCTATTATTTAAATAAAAAATAGTTACAAAATGTCACTCTCTGTATTTAATTTCTTTTATGTGTCCACATACGCACATAATATAGATAAGAATATACCTAAATGTATATATTGATTTTAGAAAAATTAATTTCATTATATAAATGTATATTAATTTTTTTTAAATTATATAATTAACTTAAATTCTTCTTCAATGATAAAAAATATTTATTTAATTGAAAGATATATAAAATAATTGATATTAAAAATATTAATTTTCATACATTTTGGGTTTTTTAATGTGTCTAATTAATTTTATATATCTATAGTATATATTAGAGATGATTTAATGCATTATATTTGAATTAAAACTTTTTCTTGACGTATTTGAAGTTAAATTATATTTATAGTATTGAATTTGACAATAATGATATTTTATTGAACTAATATTTTATTAAATTGTTTAAAAATAAAAAAATCTGTAAATATTCAAAAATAGAATTAGATATGGTCTAAAATGGATTAACTAATTCAATTATACCACATCTGGATGTCTTTGCCTCTAGAATAGCCTTATTATATTTTAATATTTTGAGGTTTTTTGAAATTTCCCATCACCTCAATTATAAATGGGCATCAACTCCCTCACTTACTCAAAATAATTTGAGTTATATAACTCAACAAAACACCTCCAATTTAACTTATGATAATCCTTAGTTAAGTTATAGTGGTTATTTTCCATCCAAAATACCCACCATATATCACTAAAGAAGAGATTAAAGGATGTTCATTGAAGAATAGCTAATTATCTTTATCAATAATTTCTAGTTTGTTTATTCTTTCACTGCCTCATCATATGTTGTTTCCATGTTAAAGTAATAATTATAGTATCATATATATTTTTATATGTTACAATGATATGGGACAACCATATTCCACCTTTTGTTCATCTTTTGAAAAATGAAAGCACCATACGTGTGCACGTATGCTGTATCGTCTTCATGTCGTGGTGTAAACTATTTTCCATCACCACTCTACTTGGATGGTTATAACAATGGAAATAATAGATATAAATGAAAATTATTACATTGAATTTATTATGGAAAATTTCACATATTATACACTTCATTTCCCTTTTACCAATAAGGTAATGGTACCATCACATGTGCCTACGTTGGACTTACCATATCCACAATGAGATGTGATTCATTTTTCAACTCCAAAATTCAATATTGGATCTAAAAATGTATTTAAAGATTAATTATGATATTTATAACATTAATATCATTATGGATATGTTAGATATATATGAAATTCAAATGAAATATTACATTCATGAAAGCAATTCATAAGAAAACGAACCAGTTAACATCGAAAACAATGGTAAAAATGAAATACTATTAAAAAAAGTGTGACAATATGATATTAGATTAGATAATAAATATTAATAATTTAATTACTTTCTTAAAACCCTTATATCATATTTTATAAATATTATACCAAAGGAAGCATAACGGTAGGTTTTTCTCATCTCACTTTTATATCATTAAGATATGTCTTATTCACCACTTCTTTATTTCCTATGGTGTACTAACCCTTTGATATATAATATAATTAATCTATTTACATTAATGATATTTAATTTTTCATTTGATAATTATTTACTTATATAGAGCTTCTGATTCAAATATTGCAAAGTGGTATGGGAGACTCCAATTTAAAAATATATATCTAAATTTATCAATCGATATTTGAGGAATGATTTGGACATTAAAGAAAAATGTTGGGGATTTGTTAATCATATCAACTCGATGCATCAATAGTCTCTTAAGATGAAATAAATTTTTGAAAAACCCTTTTCATTTGTTTTTAAAATGAATATGATGGGTTTTCACACACAGATATAAACTATAAAGAGGATGTATCTTGATAGTAACCATGTAGAGGATATATCTTGATATTTTAGACATCTGAAATTATGAATTTGATTTATTTATATTATTCATATATATAGTATTTTCAATATGAAAAAAATACTTGGATGTATTTCTATCTTAGTTTGTGATTTACATGAAATGTGTGTTCAGTTATTTATCATTCCTTGATGATATAATTTTTTTATTAATGATTTATTCCCCTATAACTAACCCTTAAAGAGTATTTGATATCACCCCTTAATTGTGTTTTACTTTCCCCTAGATTTCTATGATTTTTATTATGACTGATATGAAGGGTTAATCTAGGACAATTGCGGTGTTCTCAAAGAAAATATATTTTATATATTTTTTAAAATATAATTTTAATTTCAAATATGCACTAGGATCACCAAGAATACTAAAATATTTAGTTTATTGGTAATTTTATGACTTTATATTATAATAATTTAATATTGTAATGCAATGGATTCGGGCTTCTCAGGTCTATGAGTTACGAGAGAATACAATAATTAATGGATGATCATGAAATGAATTAGTTTTAATATCATTATAACTAAATTATAATGATATTATTTAGTATTTATTAGATTGATGTATAATAATTATAAATAAGTATAAAAATAAGATCACTTATAAATTTTATTTTCCTAGTATAAAGAAATCATTTTCTGCTCATAGATTTCTCTTTTAAATGGTTAAATTTACCGCAGTTGCTTATTACTCGTGTTATTAATTGGTGGAACAATTTTTCTTTAAATTAAATTATTAATTTAGTTAAAATAAAATTTAACCATTAAACACATTCCCAGGATAATCCATGTGAGGAAGTAGTGAAAATAAAAACATAAATCAATCATTCCCTAGAGGCGGTACTCTATATGTATGCATGGATAATAATTCCATTTTCTATAAAACGGTGAAAAGAAGTAATATGGTTTATCATGTAAGAATTAAAATACATCATAAATATAATATTTATATATTTAATTCTCTTTTATAACTGTCCTTTTATGTTAGTGAATGAAAACAGACACATGTCTTCATAGAGGTGATAGTCCAAAAAATGCATGAATAACGGTTTTGTTTTTATAAAAATAAAAGGAAAATGTGGATAATGATTATATTGTCATTATAATAACATAATAGTATACTAAATATACTGATTTTTTAATTATAATATTTTTTAATTTAGTTTAAGGTGGATTAAGTGAAGATAAATAAATTTAAATAAGAAAAGAGTAGTGAGAAATTTATACCCCTGTTTATGGATTATCTCCTTTGAAAACTGGTTTAATCCTTTGATGGAGGGTACTTTGAGACAACCTAATCCTATTTATGGTAGAAAGTAATTTTTATGAGAGGTGTGGAAATATTTTTTTATGAACTATGTGGTTTTTTTTTGTGAGGTGAAGTGATGGGAGGAGTGTCTTATTTACATGTCAATAGGGGTGGAATTTTTGAAAATACCCAAAAAATAATAGTACTATAAAGTGAAAATAAAGGGAATTATCTTTGATATTGAGAAATAATGGAGAGGGTAAGTTATTAGAAAGATATGGGCCTAAGAAACCATTCCCACACAAATTTAAAACATGATTTCAACCCATTATAATCATATTTTTTAGCTTTTACAATTTTATCTTTTACTATGGTAAGTAGTTTTTAACTAAGGTATTAATCCTTTATTCCAAACAAAGTGGACCTTATTACATGATTTGGAAAAAATTATTCCAAATTTGAAGTAAATTTTATTTCATTCAATTTAAAAATGAAAAAAAATATTTTTAAAATACCAAATGTGTAATGTATTAAAAATAGTTTTTAAAATATTAATTATGTTCTAAAATGTCAAATACATTTATATAAACTAAAACCAACATTTTAAAAATTAACATATCACTTATAAAGAACATATATTTTATTATTATAATTATATATGAATTTATAATTCATACTCGTATAAAATTAATGTCATAAAATTAATTTTATTTATAAAATTATATTTTTATCTTTTAACCTAAAAACCGATAAATTTAGTAAAATACCAAAAATTATTATTAAAATAATACGCATATTCTAAATTAATTTTTTTCAAAATAAATTCTATTAATATTCTATTTTACATTTTTAAAAATTACTTAAAACAATATAAGAAACAATTTTTAAAGGAAAATAATTTTTAAAAATATTTTATTTATATTCATTATTTATGAAAAAACTAATAAAACTATAACTAATAAATCAATATTATATTTTATCAAATTATTAATTTATAATAATACATTTAGTTTCCTTTAATAAAACCTAAAACAAATAAATATATAGTTTCTTAAACATATTAATGAATTAATTAAATTTCTAAAAAATATCCTCTATATATAGATAAATTTCCAAATTAATTTACTCATATTCATACATAGTAATTCAATATCCATGTTTTAATAGTCAAAACATATCACATTTTGATTTTAGTTTGGGATTGTGTGTATGGGAGGCTAGTAAACACATTGTTTATTTAAGGAAATTTTACAATGAAAGCATAGGTCATTACATTCTCCCACTTAAATAGATTAAGTTATACTAATTTTAAATATTACAAATGGAGTAATGTTATTTAATATAGTTATAACATATTAATCATTTTTTGTATAAACACTAATATAAAATCCACCTCTCTCTCTTTGGCTATATCAAGTCAGTTATATGTCATCATAATCATTATCCACTCATAAAATCATATTCCCAAGAATATATATACCCTAATAAAATAATCTAGAAAATATAAATTTCTCAAAACCATTTTAATATCTAATAAATTAATCCATAAATAAAATATATATCTATGGATCCCACTTTTTTATTACATAACTTTTCATTACATTTTACAAATAGAGGATCTTTAAAGTTTAGTGTCTTGGAAATAAGGTACATAATACATGAAATGTATAACATTATTTTAATAAACTTTATAGGATTATTTATTTGTTCATCCTATGTATAATTACTCCAACACATAACCTGGGGACATACATCAAAGGAAAGGGTGATCAGAAGGCCCAGTAAGGGAAAAATAAGAGAAACAGTTTACATGTAAACTTGAGCGATATCTATAAGAACATGATTTATATCATTAAATAATGATAAAGAGGCATATTATAATAATAATAATAACTTGAAAATTTTTCTAAAACATTTAATTTATACATTCATAAACATATGACCAAGTTCCATCCCCAATGTTTCATAAAGATTACCAAGGATATTCACCAAGGTAACGTAAAACTTGTCATCTTTATTGATTAGTTTATTTACCCAATACAATAGAGAACTATCAGGGTGCAGCATTAATATGTATTTATTTTCATGTGATCCACATAGATCATAATCAAACATTTCATATATAACCCATAGAGATAAATAGAAATCAGTTTCATATAAAAAACACATCATTTTAAAAGTGATTAAAAACATGTTCTTTTTCTCACTTTATTCCCATGGAAAATAAATGTGGGTTTCAATTATGTTCTTCCAAGAATTAAAATATATCATTTGTAAATACATGTGAATACCGCTAGAAAAGATAGAGGTTTGGGTATTCATACAAGAAAATAATATAATTTCTTGATAAAAACATAGAAATTTCAACATGAAAATCCAAAAGCATAACGGGTATAAAACATGGATTAATAAAACATTAAAAGAGAGGGGAAATGGTATATTTTTTATAAATGACTCATAATATAGTAAGGTATTGAAAAAAATGGACAAAAGAACATTGTGTGGAAATTTAAAGGTCACATAATGTAAAGAAAACATGAAAGGAAAAGAAATGATGAGATTTCCCTTACCATGAAGAGTAACTTCTAAAAATCTAGGATCAGGACCTTGAAGGGTTGAGGACACATTGGGAGGAATCCATGGGAGGTAATACTATCAGGTCTTCATGGGGGATGATTTTGGAATGAATTAAAATGAATTAATGGGTTTGTATTTATTGTAAAAGAGAGGGAGTTTTTTATTAATTTTTTAGGACACCTCATAAAATATTTTAACCCACATGAGCTGAACATCATTTTAAATTACATATTATATCATTATGATTTCATAAAACACATTGAAAACTCAAAAAATTTATTTTTACAATTTAAAATAAACAAAACATTTTATAAAAATCACATAAATTCACCTTTACCTAATATCAATGTTATGAATTCAAAAAAAAACTCTATTTTATGAAAATATTTTTCTAAATATATGAAATTTAATTTTTTATGTATAATAACTATTTAATCAAAAAAATAATAACACTTAACTAATAATTTATAAAATAGTTATTTACTTATACTATAATATGAAATTACAATTCAAGATTCCTAAATGACATTTATACTTCATTGGGTAAGGTTACTATTCTATTGGTCATTTTACTATTCATAATGGTAATATTACTATTCAGAAGTTATTATTCACTAAAATTTTCATTGACCTTATTAGACTCAAAATTTCTTACTGATCACAACTATGTATGTCTTTTTTCTAAAAAACATTTCACATTATCAATTATTTAAAGTATAAAATTTATTTTAAAATACACTTTTTCAATATTCATCAATAATATAAAACTTTTTTGAAAAATAATAAAAATTATTCCTTGATTAATTTTGACATTTTGAATTAAAAATTGATGGTTATTTTGTTAAAATAATAAATAATAATTTTATTTATATAAATGGATTACAAAAAGTAACTAAGGCTTCATTACATAACCTCATATAACACCTGCATAAGACCTAAGAGTGAGGTGTGCAATTGTGATAAAATCTTTGGGCAGCTCAGACAACATTGCCCATGTAGTGATTTCTATCAACTTGAACTTCTCCCATGGGTGATTTTTTTTAATATTAACATATTGAAGCTCATATTGGTATTGGCCTAGAGCAAATCCCAGTGACACTACCTCCTTCCCATGCTCCAACAAGTGGGCTTCATATGGCATGATTCTACTCATACAGGCCATCGACTCTTCCTTTTTTCATTAAATATCCATTATCATTTCTATTTATAAGTAATAATTATAACATTTGAAATTATTATTGTTTCCAATGGTGAAATAATGGTCAAAACTCAATGGTTTCATTTCAATTATACTTATATAGTTTGATTGATTATAAAATAGTATACCATACATTTTTTGGAAACAAAATACTATGCAAAAGTTTGGGCCTTTATATTCTTCCCCCTATAAGAAATTTTTCCCTCAAAATTTCAACTCATATGCTCAGAAGAGAAAAGGTGTGTGTACTTCTGCCTCATAGTCACCTATGGTTCCCATGTGGCTTCATCATATTTGTGGTTTCTCGACAACACTTTAACTACGTGGGTATTTTTGTTGTGTAGAACCTTGTCTCTATGATCTAAGACCTCAACCGGCTTCTCTTCATAATATAAGTCATGTTATAGTTTTAATAACTCTATATTTAGTACATGTGAAGGGTCATGTATGTATTACCTTAAGAGGTATTAGTTGAAAACATCAAGAACATTTGCCAGATTTGGAGGAATTGTAAGTTGATTGGCCACTGCTCCTACACGATTGAGGATTTCATAGGGGCCAATGTACCTAGGTCTGAGATTCCCTTTTCCCCAAATCTAATCACCCTTTTTCAGGGAGAAATTCTAAGGAAGAACTTTTCCCCAACATCAAACTGCATGTCCCTCTAATGTTTGTCAGCATATCTCTTTTTATGAATCTAAGGAGCCTTAATTTGTTGCTATATAGAATGAACATTTTCTGTCATCTCTTTCAAAATATCAGGCCTAAGAAGCTATATCTCGCCAATTTCATCCCTAAAAGTAGGATTTCTACATCACTTCCTATATAGAGCTTCAATGGGTTCCATTTAAATGCTTGATTTGAATCTGTTGTTGTATGAGAACTCAACTAATGGGAGATGCTGATCCCATACACCTTTAAATTCTATTCAGCATGTTCTCAACATATCCTTGAGTGTCTGAATAGACCTTTCATATTAGCCCTCAGTTTGGGGGTGATAATCCATATTGAAATTCAATTCTGTACACAAATCATGTTGAAGACTTGTCTATAATTTTATTGTGAACCATGGATCATGATCAAATATGATAGAAAGTGGAAGTCCATGCTGCCTTACCACATCCTTTATGTAAATCCAGGCATGCTAATCAACAGATAAATCTTCCCAAATAGAGATTAAATGGGATGTCTTGGTGAGACAATCCACTATAACCCATATCGTATTATTTTCGATGGAAGTTGTTGAGAGACCAGTGACAGTTTTTATAATGATATTGTCCAACTTCAATGATGGTATAGGTAGTGGTTGTAATACCCATTTAGGAAGTTGTCCCTTTGCCTTCATTTTCGTACATACCAAGAACATTGTAGTGTATTCAGCAATCTCCCTATTCATATTATCCCGCCAATAATGATCATAAAGTTCCCTATACATTTTTGTACTTCCATGATGTATAAGAATGTAGATCTACGAGCTTCATCCATCAAATCCTTCTTTATTTCTAGAATAAATAGAACACGTAGTCTTTTATGATTTTTCAGTATACCTTCTTGATAAATATTAAACTCGAGAAACTTTCCAACCTTCATAGCCTCAAACTTCTTCTGTAACAATGGATCGATTTCTTCATATTTCTTGATATTCTCTAGTAATTATGGTTAAGAAATCATTTGTGATAGGTTTGATGATGTACCTTCCCTTACAATTCCATTGTCTATTTTCACTAGGTCTTTGATGAAGGGGCCTCTATGATTCCTCATCATTTCTATAATAATAGGTTTTTCCTACTTAATTCATTAGCAACATTTTTTCTTCTTCTAGGGTGATAATGAATTGAACAATCATTGTATTAATGAAGTTACAAACATCTCATATGTCTCATTTTCAATTTATTTTGTGTGAAAACATACATCAAACTTTTATGTTCTATGTATATATCACATTTATCTCCATAAATATAGTGCCTCCATATCTTTAGAGAAAAAACAATTATAGCTAGTTCAAGTTCATGCATAAAATAAATTATTCTCATGATGACTCAACTATTGAGTTGCATAATAAGTTATATTTTCATTTTTCATGAGGACTAACCCAATACCTTTAATATATGCATCGCTAAAAATAACAAATCCATCTCTGATTTAGGGTAGAGTTAACAGAAGTTTAACAACTAATCACTTCTTCAGCTCTTGGTAATATATTTCACACTTTTTTTTACAGATGAACTTGACCCCTTTTTGAGATAACATGGTTAATGGATTGGAATGGCATGAATTTTTTTTTATAACCCTCCTATAATATCCTACAAAAACAAGGAAACTAAAAATCTTAGTTACAGTTGTAATATGAGTCTACTACACTATAACCATTGTCTTTGTAGGTCCAATTGTCATTCCTTCATTGGTTACAATGTTCCCGAATAAAGGAACTTGATATAACCAAAATTCATATTTGGGGAACTTTCCAAAAGGCATCTCCTTCCAAAGAGTTTGAAAAATAAACCTTATATGACCCTCATTCTCCTCACAACATTTATAATATATCAAAATATCATAGATAAACATACCACAAAATTATCAAGGTAGTCCTTAAAGACTATATTAATCAAATCCAAAAAATATCAGGTACATTAGTAAGTCCAAATGGTATAACAACAAATTCATAATGACCATATCATTATTGGAAGGTGGTTTTTGGAATATCCTTTTACTTAACCCTCAATTGATGATAACTAAATTGAAGATCAATCGTGGAGAATAATTGAGCCACATGAAGTTAGTCAAATAATTCCTCAATTCTAGGAGGAGGGTATTTGGTCTTCAATGTGATCACAATTAGTTCTCAATAATTAATTCATAGATGCATTGATTTGTCCTTCTTCTTCACAAAGCGAATAGGTGCACCCCTAGGAAAAAAAACTCCATCAGATAAACCCCTTCTCCAAAAGAACTTGAATTTGTTTATTTAATTTTTCCAATGTCATGACCCGCCTTCACCAAGATGACAAAAGTGTCAGAAGACTACCAGATCCTTCCTTCATTAAGTTGAAGGATAGATAATGACCCATGAGTCCCACCTTCAGTAGGCCCCAGAGTGGTGACTAGCACCAAGGGTATATAATCTCATGTAACATGGAAGGCATTACTCTTTTTATAAAACAAGATCATGAGATAAGATGGTAAATCCCAAAAAAAACTCAAAATAAACTGAAAATAAAAGTAAATACAAAAATATATTCCAATATGAATGTTAAAAAGTAAACCGGTACAAGGTACAAGAAAACTCTAATTAAAATTACCAAACAAAGAAAAAGCAACAACGACAACCCTTAAAGCCTGAGCTAGTAAGGTCTGGCATGGTCCTCAATTTCCTCCTCGAAACTTGAAAGCAATTTTATATACGTACAGTGAGTATACATGTATACTCAATAAGGAAAACCAAAATCTCTCGTGCACAAGTGGTTAGACATTCTAATGCCCCATGAGAAATAGAGATAACTAAATCATGTAGCAAGGAAACTATCCACACAGCCTCACCAAGGTACACTCCCCAAATAACTCAAGTCATGTAAAGTAATAGTAATAGCACATGGATATTTCGGTACCCCACACTGCTTTCCCACTGGTTATTTAGGGAATCCTATGCATCAGACCACCCCCACATATCCCACTGTAGTCCCACTGTCGCCCCCAATAATAACCATATGGGTCATCCCAACCGCACATATATCCCTCCTGAAAACACCTAGGCCACCACAACCAAACATAACCACACCCGCAGACACTTAGGACACAATAACCACTACCATGCCCGAAGACACCTAGGTTTCAATAACCACTTCCACACCCAAAAACACATCGACCTCACCCCGAAGACACTTGGGAAACAAACCTACCTGCACACACCTGGGCCAACCACCACAACACACACTGACTGAAGATTCATGGGCCATAATGAACCTTAGGTCATCACAACCTACCCAAAGAGTCTTGTGCTACATGGGAGAGTGAGCATAAAGGATCTATCAACCAGTCACTAATAAGAATGTTGGAAAAACACCCTCCCCCATGAAATGGGGGTTTTGGCACAAAGTGATCAACATGGGTGGGGTGCGTATAAGAAACAAAATAACTAAATATTATACATATATGTAATCAAGGACTAATCAAAACCTAAGGATTCTGAAACAGAAAAACAGCCTATGCACAACCACTCTCGATGTTATCCCTACATGCACAAATACAAAACAGCCACAACCAGAGAACAACCCATTCATAGAAAAGAATCCCCCATTGTACCCATTGTCGTTATCATGTTTAAGTGATTCTGTTTAAAACATTCCTTCACAAATGGGAAACTAATAGGCATAACCACAAGACAAAACAATAACTGAAGGAAAACATCCAAGTGACATTTAATCATTCACGTCCGGCTCTCTTGTAAAGTAACAACATCAAAAGGGATCTGAGAGATCCCTTGAAGTACTAAAACCAAACCAAGGCCCAACATACCGGCTCCATACAAACTCAATTTCAGAAACTAACAACCCCTCAACCAGAGGTTCCATCCCCCTCTACGTTACCCCACAAGGCATTAAACAGAACAACCATGCATATTACCATAATAGATCATGGAATCTTTCAGATTTATCCACACTATTCATTAAGTTCTTTATTTTCATTTTGTTAATGGGGGTGATCACATAGGGGATTTTATTCATCGGGCATCCATTTAATCAACCAAGTTTACATGCTAACCAGTTTCTAGGTTATAGCCATTGAATCACAATATTATCCAGAAAAAAAAATAGAGCTTCATTAGTGCTTAAGAAAGGGCCACCAATGACCATGATTTTCAATGGACAGGAGTCTGTAAAATTTACAACATAAAAATGAAGGTAAAACCTAGCAACATCAACATCATCATTTCCATCCCTTGATTCCTTAAAAGTATGTTAATTATCTATGTAAATGTCAGATTCATCTATGCCCCAACGGATCATCATCATACCCACCCCGCATGATTCAGTGTAAAGAGAGAATAAGGAAAACCCGTACATGGATGATCAAGGATCAATGTTTCCTCCTCGCACTAATAACTATGGTCGTGTTAGCAGTAGGAAAGCTCTGTGAAGGATGAGTGGGAAGAGCTCCAGCATGGGTGCATGACTCACCTCTTAAGGAAGGAATTCAAGCACATCCAGAGGGAACCAAAAGAGACCAAGGAGGAAGATCTTGGTGTTAAAGGTCTGATCCAAGAGTTATGGGATATGCCATTTCAAAGCGCTAGAAAAACGGGTCATGGATTGACCATGCGGGTGGGCAGTTTCACATGTTACATTTATTAAACCATTCTTGGTAGTTAGGAATTTGAAGGAATGATGGGAGGGATTTGAAACACCTTAAAACTGCTCAAAATATGGATTTTAATAAGTTTTATGGTCAAAGGAGGTGTTACGGGAGGGAAACTAGAAAGAAACTAGATACTCCACAGTGATCGATTGGTGGAACTTATCGGTGGATCAGATCCATGAGACTGATCGGTGGAGTATATCAGTGAAGCCAATCGGTGGAGCTAATCGGTGGATCTGATCGGTGAGGCTAATCAGTGAAGATGATCAGTGGAGATGATTGGTGAAGATGATCGGTAAGAGAGATCAATGAAGTAGATTGGTGAAGTTGATTGATGTAGCTACTCAATGAAGCTAATCAGTGAGATGGATCAGTAGAGAGGATCGGTGAAGCTGATCGGTGGATCCGATCGGTGAAGCCGATGGGTGAGATTGATCGGTGGACCTGATTTGTGAAGCTGATCGGTGGAGTGGATCGGTGATCCTGATTGGTGAGATTGATCGGTTGAGCTAATCAGTGAGACTGATCGATGGAGCTGATTGGTAAAGTAGATCGGTGAAGCCAATCAATGAATCTGGTCAGTGGAACTAATCGGTGAGACTGATTGGTGGAGCAGATTGGTGTAGCTGATTGGTGAGACTGATCGGTGGGGATGATTTGTGAAGCCGATCGGTGGAGTTGATCAGTGAAGCTGATCGGTGGAGGTGATCGGTGGAGATGATCGGTGGAGCCGATCGGTGGATTTGATTGGTGAAGCTTATTTCTGAGACCGAACGGTGGAGCCGATCAGTGAAGTCAATCAGTTATGCAGATCGGTGAGACTGGTCGGTAGAGAAGATCAGCGAATCTGATCTGGGGATTGGATTTGTGAAGATTATCGGTGGAGCGAATTTGTGAAGCTGATCGGTGAGACTAATCGGTGGAGTTGATTAGTGATGTTAATTGGTGGAGCTGATTAGTGAAGTGGATTGGTGGAGCTAATCGGTGATACTGGTTGGTGGAACTGATAGGTGACACCACGGTGACACGTTGCCACCAACACCGACACCCTGAAACACCAGAATTCAATAAATTAATGGACCAGGAATGTCTGGTCCATTACTTCAGATACCTCTTAGACTATTATCATCCTCAATAATTATGATTCAACCTGAAGAAAAAAAGGGGTTTGAACAACCACCTCATAAGATACCTCTCAAGGACAAACCACACCGAGTTGGTCCAAGGATGGAACAAAACCTCAACATCAAGGAACACCTCCCCATAGCTACCACCGCAAACAGCCATAAAAACCCCAATGATCACATTGTCCCAACACACAGATTAGAGAGTTATTTTCTCCATGTCATCATATTATCTAGTTGGGTGGCACTGACTCACCCACATAGGTTTAATTGCATCTGCACTGATGGGTTTGGATTAGGAATCAGGTTATCCCTTCCCCACACATCAGGACTCTTTATACGCATTCACAAAGTAAAGTAAAAACCTCATCTCATAACCAAAAATGGTCAGAGTTACATCATAGGAAGTCACAAAAACATGAACATCAAGGAAGGTTATGAACATCAACTAAAAATAGTTATGAGTATTGGGAACGCATCTGAGCTTCTCGCTTCCATGTACTCTCCTCGAGGCCATCGTGCCTCCACAACACACAAACCAAAGGGATGGTCCATCCATGAAACACATTCTTCTTTTGACCCTAGATCCTTACTAGTCACTCCAAAAACATAGCCTCATCACATATATCCAACTCCCCCAGTCAATGACACATGAGTCATCGTGTAGATATCGACGAAGGTGGGAGATGTGGAAAACGTCGTGGATCCTTTCCAACCGAGGTGGAAACACCAGCTAATATTCCACCTCACTGACTCGCCCCAACACTTCGAAAATCCCAATGAACCTAAGAGAGAGGTTTCTCCCATTTTTTGAACCTGCTCTTCCCACATCGAGGGGAAACCTTCAAGAACACATGGTCTCTATCCTTGAACTCCAAGGGCCTCCTCCTACAATCATTATATGACTTCTAAGGGTCTTGGTATTTGTTCATCCTATCACACACCAACTCAACCTTCCCTGTTGTGATCTGCAACACCTATAGGCCAAGAAAACCTACCTCCCCATCCTCTATCTAACACACAGGTGAATGACACGGTCTCCCATACAAGGCTTCGAATGGAGCCATGCCAATGGTAGAGTGGCAGCTATTATTGTAGGAAAACTCTACCATAGGAAATTATCATACCCACGATCATCTGAATTACAAAACATATGCTCGCAGCATATCCTTCAATGTATGGATGGCCCTCTCTAGTCAAGGCTATAATAGGTGATGTAACCCAGGAGAAGTCATGTATGAACCTCTGGTAGTAACCTTACAATCCCAAGAAACTATGAACCTCTGCTATGTTCTTTAGAGCTACCAAAGAAACAACCACTTCCACCTTCGATGGGTCCATCTCTATTCCCTATTGAGACACCGTGTGTCTAAGGAAGTGAACCTCTCCTGTCCATAACATGCATTTAGACAACTTCTCATGGATCTGGTGGTATCGGAGGACCTCTAAAACTGTTCTTAGATGATCAGTGTGATCCTCCTATGATCTTGAGTAGATTAGGATTTCGTCGATTAATACAACTATGAACCGGTCCAGGTACTTGCAGAAATAGATTTCATGATCTCCATGAACACATCTAGTGCATTTGTAATGCAGAATGACATGACCACGAACTCAATGTTCCCATATATGTACCTGAAAGTAGTCTTTAAGATGTCACCATCCTTCACCCTCAACTAGTGATATCCATACCACATATCAATATTATAAAACCAACCTACCCCATTCTACTGGTTAATTTTTTTTTCATCCTTCAAAGGGGGTAATGGTTCTAGACTGTCACATGATTCAAACTTCAATATTCTATGCACATCCAGAGACCACCATCTTCCTTATTTGTGAACAAGATAGAAGAACCCCATGTCGATGTGCTTTGTCAGATAAAACCCTTCTTCATCTGTTCATCAACCTGAATCTGTAACTCTCACAACTCCGAAGGTGTCATTGGATAGGGATCCATCAAAATTAGACAGGTATGGGGTTGTATGACAATCTAGAACTCAACATCATGTTGAGGGGGTATAGTCACAACCTCTTTAGGGAAGACTTCTAGGAACTCACAAACAATCTCTAGAACTTCCACCATATCTGAGTCTGCTGACTCCACTGATAGCTCACATAACAAGGAATGAAGGGTCTCCACTCACCAGCTGACCACCTATAAACCCCACTCATCAATGAAATATATATATATACTGGACACCCATATCTGATAACATGACCCTCATCCAAAATCATTCGATAATAGAGTTCACCGAATACATCCAGCCAATGCCAAGGATGACATTATACGGCTTCATTTTTAGCAGAAGAAGATCCCCACTAGACATATGTGGCCCCAACATTAGTATAAATCCTTGAAATACATCACACGGGCTAGTATGACCTCCAACTAGAGTACTAAACACCAGGGGAATGAAGAGTCTCTCTATGTCTAGGCCCAAGGCATGGGCTAGACCGGGTGCAACAAAGGAGTGTGAAGCTATGGAATCAAACAAGGAACAGGCAAGAGTACTAGAGAGAATGATCATACCTTGAACGACCTCTATCCCTATTAGAACTACTTCCTCTGCAGCATGATACTGACCATTCCCAGCTCCTCTTCCCCTCATCCATCGGTATCCTCCCTTTCCACGCCCTATTTGAGGTCCCTGAGGAGCACCCTAAGGTGGACCTCCTCTGTCGCCATCCTCCCTTGGTGGAGCGGGAGCTCACTACCCCTGTTTCTTCTATAGAAAAGCTCTAGCTGGAAACTACTACTTCTGGGGTGGGTGTTGAACTTCCCACCCCCACCGTACTGATATCGGATTGGGCACTGAATCTGGATGTGCCCAAAACCTCCACAAGAAGAGCACCTCATTCTCTGTCCCATCGGGAAACGGTGAGAATTGGGTGATCGGAACTGGAACTATTGAGGAAAGCTCCCCACTAGCCGAAACCTGGAAGGCCCTGATGCTGGAGGTCTACTGCTAATGGACTTCCCTTTGACAAGCTCAAATGATTCCCCTATCACATCACACTTTCAGTGTGTGCATCCTCTCTACTACCTCATAATTCTTCTGAACATCCAAGTATATCAGTACGGCGAATGGAGTAACAACATACTAAAGAGAAGGTCGGATTGAATCCTCTAAATGTCTCTCTTGAGACTCCTCATCTGGAAAGAGGTCCAAAGAAAAACTAATGAGATCCTTAAACTTTATCCCCAATGCCCTCGCAAATATATTCCCTTGCTGTAGGGAGATCATATCTTGCCTCTTTTAATACTTCATTGTAGAATAAATGGATTTCACCAAGAAATCCTTCTTGAAGTTAGTCCACAAAACCTTAGTCTCAATACACTCTCTGAGGTAGAGTTTCCACCACTGATGTAATGCTCCCCTCATCTGATTGACTACCAATGGAACCCTGTACTCTCTCGGAGCACGGATCAAGGTAAAGGTGATCATCATCTCCTCAAGCCATCCCTTTATCTCAAAGTTGAAAACACTACCCTCATACTTTCTGAGGATATACTGCTGTAAAAAACGTAGATTCTTTTTCCATTTTTCATCCTCTTCATCTCGGTCAATCCTATTCTGATCGACCTGATTATCCTCCTGGGCCTTGATCACCCTCACTACTCGTGGACGTCATCCGGGTTCCCTAGCTGCATGGTAAAAATGGAATTCCTAAGACTGAGTAGTGTAGATGATTCATTTTAAATTTTTCTCAAACTTTTTATTTATTTTAGATTCACAAAACACCCAGGACACACAAGAACAGAAGTCATTATGATTCATGTACCTTTCCTAGGGTCTCTACCTTAAAATCAGTGTAGCCTCATCTGGTTGTTCGGTTGGTCTAGATTCCTAATATCTGATCATGGGGAGCCCTAAAATTATGTGTCATATCCAGTATTCCCTATACTATTTCATGTATTAAGATCTCCTAAAACTATTTCCCTACCATCCCATGAAATCCTCACTATTCCTAACCCCAAACTCCATCCTCTCTCTCAACTACCTACCCTAATACCATTTTGTCATGACCTACCTTCACCAAGATGAGAAAATGGTCAGAAAACTATTGTACCCTTCCTTATTCAAGTTGAAGGAGAGATAATGACCCTCTATTCCCACCTTCAGTAGGCCCCAGAGTGGAAACAAGCACCATGGATATAGAATCTCACGTAACATGGAAGAAATTACCCTTTTTATAAAACACGGTTAAGAGATAAGATGGTAAATCACAAACAACTCCAAATAAACTTAAAGTAAAATTAAGGCCAAAAATCCATTCACATATGCATGTTCAAAAATAAACTAGTAAAATTTACAAGAAAACTCTGATAAAAATTACCAAAGAAATAAAAAGTAGAAATGAAAACCCTTGAAGCCCGAGCTAGTAAGGCATGTCATGGTACTTAAAGTCCTCCTGGAAACCTGAAAGTAGTTTTATATACATAGGGTGAGTATACAGTTATACTCCGAAGGGAAAACCAAAATTTCGTGTTCACAAGTGGGGAGACATTCTAATGCCCCGTGAGAAGTAGAGATAACCAAAGAAACTAGCAAGGAAACTATCCAACCAGAAACACCAATTCACACTCCCATAATAATGAAAGATAGGTAAAGTAATAGTAATACCACTTCGATATTTAGGTACCCCACACCACTTTCCCACTGGTTATTTAGGGAATCCTATGCATCAGACCTCCCCCACAGATCCCACTGCATTCCCACTGCCACCCCCAACAACAACCATATGGGCCATCCCAATCTCACCTCTATCCCTCCCGAAAACACCTAGGACACCACACCCACAGATTAACACACCCACAAACACCTGGGCCACAACAGCCACAATCATGCCCAAAGACACATAGGACTCAACAACTACAGCCACTCCCAAAAAAAACTGGGCCTTATCCCGAAAACACTTGGGAAACAAACCTTTCTAAACACACCTCGGACAAACACCACAAAAGACCATTCCCAAAGAGTCTTTGGACATAATGAACCTTAGGCTATCACATCCTGCCCAAATAGTCTTGGGATACCTGGTAGAGGGAGAATAAAGGATTGAATAACCATCCACTCATAATAATGTTAGGGGAAAACACCTTCCCCTATGAAATGGGGGTGTTCATCATGATGTTCTCAAAATGGGTGGGGTGAGTATAAGAAAACCAAGAACTGAATATTAAACATATAGGTAATAAAGAACTCATCCCAACCTAAGGGTTCTAAAATATACAACCATCCCATACAAAACCACTCTCGTTGTTATCCCTACTTGCACAAACACACATCAACAACAACAACCAGAGCACAACCCATTTCTGGAAAACAATCCCCAATTGTACCTGTTCTTATTATCATGTTCAAGTGATTTTGTTTAAAACATTCTTCTACTACCTAGAAACTAACAGACATATCCACAATCCAAAACAACAACACAAGGAAAACATCCATGTGACATTTATGTATTCACAACCTGTTCTCTTGCAAAGTAACAACATCAAAAGGGGTATGTGAGATCCCTCGAAGTACTAGAACCAAACAAAGCCTTAACATGCAGGCTTCACACAGCCTTAGATTCACAAACCAACAACCCCTCAACCAGAGGATCCATCCCCCTCTATGTCACCCCACAAGGCATCAAATAGAATAACCATGCATATTACTAGAATAGATCATGAGAGTTTTTAGATTTAGCCACACCATTAATTAAGTTCCTTAGTTCTGTTTGGTTAACTATGGTGATCGCATTGGGGCTCTTGTTTATTGGGAATCAATTTAATCAACCATGTTTACAAGATTAACTGTTTTCCATGTTACAGCCATTGAATCACAAGACTATCCAAAAAAATAGAGCTTCATTAATGTGCAAGAAAGAAACACCAACGACCATGATTTTTAGTGGACATGAGTCCATACAGTTCACAACATAAAAATGATGATAAAACACAGCAAAATCAACATCATCATTACCACCCCTTCATTCCTTAAAATTCCATTAAATATCCTCATTAAAGTTGGTTTCATCTATATCCCAAGGGAACATCATCATACCCACCCTGCGTGATGTATAGTAAATAGAGATGAAGGAAAACCCCTACATGGATGATCAAGGATCAATGTTTCCACCTCGCGCCAAGAACTTTGGTCACGTGAGTAGTATGAAAAACTCCACGAAGGCTAAGCAGGAAGGGCTCTAGAATGGGCACATAACTTGTCTCTTGATAAAGGACTTCAAGAACATCTAGAGGAAACCAAAAGAGACCAAGGAAAAAGATCTTGGTGATGAAGTCGCAATCAAAGAGAAATGGGATATTCCGTTTCAAAGTGCTTGAAAAACATGTCATGGATTGAATTCATAGGTGTTCAGTGTCACATGTTTCATTTATTAAACCACTCTTTATAGTTAGTAATTTAAAGTCATGACTGGTGGTCTTTGAAACAACTTAAAATTGATCAAAACGTGGCTTTTAATATTTTTTACAGTCAATGGAGGTGTTACAAGAGGGAAAATGGAAATAAACCTGATACTCCATGGTGGTTGATCGGTGAGACAGATCGGTGGAGATGATCATTGAGACTGATCAGTGGAGCTAATCTATGATGCATATCGGTGGATCGGATCAGTCATGTTGATCGGTGGAGCTGATCAGTGAGGCTGATTGGTGGAGTGGATCGATGAAGTCGGTCAGTTGGAATGATCTATGGAGCCGATCAATGGGACTAATCGGTGGAGATGATCAGTGAGGCTGATCAGTGGAGCAGATCAGTGAAGTTGATCAGTGAGACAGATTGGTGGAGCTAATCAGTGAACTTGATCTGTCGAGCGGATTTGTGAGACGGATCAGTGGTGCCGATCGGTGAAGCTAATCGGTGCAGTATATCGGTGAGACTGGTCGGTGGAGCAGATCAGGAAAGTAGATCAGTAAATCTGATCCATGAAGCTAATTGGTGGAGTGGGTTAGTGAAGCATACTGGTGGCACTGATCTGTAAAGATGATTGGTGAAGTTGATCAGTGAGACTGATCAGTGGAGCATATCAGTGAAGTAGATCAGTGGAGCCGATTAGTGAAGCAGATCAGTGGAGCTGATTGGTGATGTGGATCAATGACACTGATCGGTGGAGAAGATTAGTCAAGTTGATCCGTGGAGCTGATCCATGAAGCGGATCGGTGGAGCTGATCGGTGAGGCCTATTGGTAGAGCTAATAGGTGACACCACAGTGACACGTTGCCACTAACACCGACGCCCTAGAACACTAGAATTTGACAAAGTAATGAGCCAGGAATGTTTAGGACATTACATCTAGGTTCACATTTTCCATCCTATATAGGGTCTTTGATATCGAATGAGATCCTGGTATGATTAAAATGGATAACTCTACCTCTCTTTCAATGGGAGGTCTGGGTAACTCCTCAGGAAATAAATCAATGTAATCCTAGACTATGGGGAAATTTTTTATCCTTATACTTTGATTTCTTTCGTCATCCTCATTGATTAACTCTATAAATAACGCTATTGTAGGTTCTTATAGATAATGCTTTGGTCATGAAATATCTCCTTGGAACATAACTATCAGTTTAACATTCAATACTACTAATATTTCCTTACATAGGAATTTGATATTAGCATTATACTTTGAAATCCAGCCCATCCCTATTATAAAGTCGAATTCCAACATGATAATGAATACTGTATTTTTTATAATATTTTTATCACTATAGAAAATAATATAGTTTCTAAACACTGATGATTCTGGGATAATATCACCATGAGTTTTGATTGATAACTCTATTTTTATAAATTCAGGTGTTGATTCTAAATTCATTGCAAACTTGGAGGAAATAAAGGAATGCATAGATCTAGAAGAAAAAAAGTACTTACTAGCTTTGAGAGATCAACAATAGTTCCACCACATCATTTGGGTCTTTAACGTCATCTATCGTGATAAAAATAGAACAACCTTTATCCCTTATCATTTACTAAGTCTAATGGTAGTTCCTGTAGGTTTTGGGCGTATCGGAAGTGCGTTGGTGGGTTTTCCTAACTTTAATTTTACCATTAAAAATGATCAATCTGAGATCCTTCACGATGTAAAACGCCAAATCTTCAAAATAGAACAAAGAACGAAAAACAAAAGAGGGAGTCCCGGAACCATAGATATAGGATCATCATATGTTGGTTATAATTAATTTAATTAATTGACAAGAATTATCTTGATGGAATTTTTTCTTCGTTGATGTCTCTGGTCACGATCTAGTGTAATCTGTCATTACATCATAGAATCCAAGTGTAGGATTACTCTAGTGGTGATCCACATGTGCTCCACGTATCTCTGGATTTCGCCGAAGGGATCTTCGGGTGCTAGCATGGAAGAACCTTCGTTTGCGATGTCCTTCTTCAATCACCTTGATCCAGTGGTGGTGGATCTCTCTCGGTCTTGAGAGCATTCTTGAAAGAAAGAGTTCTTTCAGCCTTTAGAGAACTATCCAGAATTGTTGTTCACAACGATTAGGGAAAAGTTTTAGGGTTGTGAGGATATTTATAATTGGTTTTGAGTTTAAAGAGTTATGATAATAAATAAATGTGTTATGCGTTATATTTATTTCATTAACTCCTATTGAAAACCCCCCATGTTTAATGATTAATTCCTTGAAATGAACCAACACTGATTATAATAAATATCATTTAATAAAATGAAATTATTTCTTCAAAATACTAACTGGAAAAACTACACGCCATGTAATCATTAATACACGGCGTGTACTCATTTTCCATAAAACTAAACGGTAGGTATATTCAATATACACGGTGTGTACTTTAATTTTCCATTTTTCTTTATTTCCTCCAACAAATTTATCAGTCCTTGAGTAATGGATTTTTTATTTTTTAAATAAATGTTACTCCATTTCTCACTAATAAATATATATTATTTCGTTCACAATATATTCTGTTGAATAACTAGAGTCGAAATAAATGCGATCATGTATCGTTAAATAATTATTAAACCAGAGTTGGGATTAATATTTATTTAACTTGTTAAATTAATATTTTAACTGAGATACATTGACACACTTAGCATGTGACCCTCTAGGCCTCTTTCTCATTAGCATTAGGTGGGCTTTCCTGATTTCCATGATTACGGTCTAGAAATGGGTCAAGGCACCCAAGAGAAAGAGGTTGACTCCATATTGACGTGTCACCTCATAAGGATGCTTACTGTGTAATATAATCCCTTTGTCGTGATATCTCAAATCAAGTAGGTTGCATGCTAGTTCCATCAACCCATGTTCTCAATTATTCTTTCTTTGAATTTCTAGAATTGAACTCTCCCATACCATACCTTGGCTAGGGATTTATTTAGGCTATATCAATTCCATCAAAGGGCCTGAGATATCTACTTCTGTTATGGAACAGAAGGGACAAATCCTTTCTCGCATTATCTATTAATGCATTATTACTCGTGACGCACCCAACGTATCCTACCTCAATGCAAATAGTGTGTCGTCACAGTTTTCATCAATACATCTAAGGGCGCGAGTTGTAATACCCATTAATAATAATCTTAAATTCTAAGGACCAATACACACATCTATAGATAAGAAGCTCCAATGACACTATGAAATGTGGATTTCTTACTGGCGGGTCTCGTTCTTATAATATCCTCCTAGATATTACCAAGGGTGCACACCATGAGAAGGTGCCTCAATGTTTTATGAGTCCTCACCCCTAATGGTTTTTATTATTTTTGTCCCCCAAATAACATCATCCAGTCATAGAACATATTTTCAAGAACAATATTATGGAACTTCCGGGTTCTCATCATAGCAGGGGTCCGCTATGACCCTTTAATGGAACAGCTATCCTTAGGACATTATCACATGCATTGTCACGTAGAAGAACAATCAATATGTGATAAGGATTTTATTAATGAATAAAGTACAAAGTAGCTGGTTCAAGGCCACCAACTCCAACAGACTCCCACTTGGACTAGAGTTAATTGCTAAAAACCCTTAACCCGCTATCTCTCACATGATATTCATGCTTCTGCTGAGATAGGCCTTTAGTCATGGGGTCCACCACGTTCTCTTCCATGGAAACTCTACTCACTGAAACTTCACCCCTTTGATAGAAATACCTCATGAGTTGATACATTCAGATTATGTGCTTTGTCCGTTTATGTGACCTTTGTTCTTTCACAAGAGCCACCACTGTAGTACTATCACAATAAAACATGATAGGATCTTTACTGCTAAGAACCACATCATGCTCCTAGACAAAATTACAAATCCAAATGGATTCCTTGGATGCACCAGAAGCAGCTATATATTCGGACTCCGCAGTAGAATCGGTGACAACTAGCTGCTTTGAACTCTTCCATCTCACATATCCTCCATTGAGACAAAAAACATATCTAGATTTTGACATTAGATTGTTCTAATCAGTCTAAAAACCAACATCATCATACCCTCTGATGACAAGCTCCTCGTCTCCTCCATACACGAGGAACATATCCTTATTTCTTCTCAGATACTTAAGGATAGTCTTAACATGAGTCCAATGTTGTTCTCATGGATCTGCTTGATATCTACCTACAATGCTCAGTGCATATGCAACATCAAGCCTGGTACATTGTATATCAAACATGATGGATCCTATAGCCGAAGTGTATGGAATCTTACTCATTCTATCTTTCTCGTGTTGTGTATGGGGACACATTTTCTTGGAAAGATGTAAGCCATGTGACATTGGAACCAATCCCCTCGTGGATTGTTTTATACTATCTTTAGTATCTGGCCAATGCATGTACTCGGACTTAGTCCAAGAAGCCTCTTGGATCTATCAATAATGATCTTGATCCCTGGAATGTAGGCTGCTTCACCCAAGTCTTTCATGGATTAACACTTGTCCAACTAGTCCTTAACTGACTGTAAGACTGGTACATTGTTTCCAATAATCAATATGTCATCAATATATACTACTAGGATAATGATTTCATTCCCATTAAAATGTTTATAAACACATGGATCACATTCATTCTTGATGAAAGAAAATTCCTTTATGGCTTCCTCAAATCGAATGTTCCATGACCTAGATTCTTTCTTTAATCCATAAATGGATTTCTGCAACTTGCAAACCTGTTTGGCTTCACCTGGTGTCACAAACCCTTCTAGTTGTGTCATATAGACATATTCTTGAAGGTTCATGTTAAGGAATGTCGTTTTGACATCCATCTTCCAAATCTTGTAGTCATGGTAAGATGCTATGGAAAGTATGATTGTTATTTATTTAAACATGGAAACTCATGAGAAGGTTTCATCATAGTCAATTCCTTGACATTGTCTAAATCCTTTAGCCACTAGCCTTGATTTATAGGTACTAACACGACCTTCCATGTCCAGTTTTCTCTTGAATACCCATTTTCATCCAATAGGATTTACATCAACTGGCTAATCGACCCAAACCTAGACTCGGTTCTAATACATGGAATCCATCTCAGAATTCATATCTTCTAGCCATCTTGCAGCTTTTGAGCTTTCTACTGCTTTCTTTTAGGAGATAGGTTCATCGTTGTCCAACAATAATGATTCACCATCCTCGGTGACTAGGAAACCAAATCTCTATGGTTCCCTTACCTCTCCTGAGCTCTTACGCAGTACTTATGTTCCTAGAACCTCTTCTACGGGGACCTATGAAACTTGTTCATGTACCAACTCCTGTGTATCTTGAGCAACAACTTCATCGAAGTCAATCTTTATTCCACTATCCTTCTTGAGGATGTGCTCCCTCTCAAGAAAGATGGCTTGTTTGTTGACAATTATTTTCTTTTCTGAAAGGTTATATAGTTAATATCCTTTCATTTCCTTGGGATATCCTATAAAGATGCACCTCGTGCCCCGAGATGCTAGTTTTTTTCCTGAGAAGGACTTAACAAATGCCTCTCATCCCCATACACATGTGTGCGACAAATCGGGTTTCCTTCCATTCCATGACTCGGATAGAATTCCATTTTCCGCCTTAGTTGGTACTCGGTTTAATGTGGATGTTGCAGTTTGTAATGAATATACCCAAAAGGATAATGGATGATCTACATGACTCATCATCGAACTCACCATGTCCAACAAGTTGTGGTTCCTCGTTTCACTAACACCATTCCACTGTGGTGTATAAGGAGGAGTGAGCTGAGATAAAATCCCAGACTCCCATAGATGATTGATAAACTCTTGGTTCAGATATCCTCCACCTCGATCCGATCGAAGTTTCTTTATCTTTTTACCAAGATGATTCTCTACTTTATTATTGAATTATTTAAATTTCTCTAAGGCTTCTGACTTATACATCATTAATTAGACATAACCATATCTACTCAAATCATCAATAAAAGTAATGAAGTAAGAATATTCACCTGTAGCTTCTACTATAAATAGTCCACACACATCCGTGTGCACCAATCCTAAAAGCTCTATGGCCCTTTCACCTTGTCCACTGAAGGGAAGCTAGGTCATTTTTTCTTGTAAACAAGTGTGACATATATCAAGTGGTTTTAGCTCAGTAGAGTCCAAATAACCATCTTGGCAAGCTTTTTCAAGTGATTCTCGTTTACATGACTGAGATGGTGATACCACAACCGGGTGATGTATGAGTCATGTGAGTTTGTTTCGTTATGGATTTCCAACACTTGGTTTTCGTAATTTAATAAATACAAACCATTATTTAAATGCGCCATACCATAACATATGTTGTTCTTATAATAGAGACAACCATTATTTCCAAACATGAAATTAAATCCATCTATATCAAAACAAGATACAGAAATTATGTTCTTGGTAACACTAGGCACATAATAACAGTTATGTAAAACCAAAATCATCCCAGTCAACAATGAGAGGTGGTAATCTCCAATAGCCAATGCAGCCATCCTTGCACCATTGGCAGCTCGAAGATCCACCTCTCCTATGGTAATCCTTCTAAATATACTTGACTCCTGAATTTTAATACAGATGTGAGCCCCACAAGCTATATCTAAAACCCATTGAGTAGAAATAGAAAGATTACACTCTATAACGAATGAACCTTTATCATCCACACGCTTCTGGGTGCAGTTCCTCTTCCAGTGGCCTTGCTTTCCACATGAAAAACACACCACCTCCCATTCCTTTCCCTACATCTAGATCTTACCCTTCTTGTAAGGACGATGCTCGGGGGCTTCAGACTGTTTATATGTCTTTGGCCCCTTTGCCTTTTCCTTCCTTTTCTTATTCACTATAAGGACTGCGGGTTTGTCATGCCCCATGTCCTTATCTACCTGGAGAATTAAGGTACGAAGTTCTGATAGACTCTTCTCATTGTTTCTCTTGATTAATTGAAAATGAATCTAGAGAAGATCTTGGGCAGTGATGATAGGATGATATATGTATGAAACTCATCTGGGAACTTAATCCCTAAGATATCCAGGCATTCAATGTAGCCAATAATATTGACTACATGAGGCTTATTTGGTGAATACTCTATGAGATTATTTGTAAAAAAATCATTTGAGATCTCATATCTCTCTTGTCTCTCCGTCTCTTGGTAGAGATCCTTAAGGTGAGAAATCATACTATATGCGTCCATGTTTTCATTTTGCGTCAAGAGCTCATTAGACATGGATGATAGTATGAAACACTAGACATTTGTGGCATCATCCATGTGTTTCATGTAGAGAGATAGTTCCTCATCACTAGCCTCCATTCCAGGTACAACTATAATAGGCTCTTCCAACACATACAATTTCTTTTCGTGGTGAAGGATGACGCGTAAACGCCTCTGCCACTCTTGGAAAGTGGTGTCAGTGAGAAGGTTTTCCTTCTTGAGTATGGTTTGCAATGATATGTTTGAAGTCATTTTTTTCCGTTTATTCAAATTAAGATGAGAAAAGTTTTAGTACATTATTATAAAATTGAGACAAATAAATAAATTAATACTTATTAGTCTCCCACTATTTTATCGAAATCCAATAGCCCTCACCATTGACTTTAGAATATTATGTTGCCTGAATATTCTATGGGCAATGATCTATATTTCCATTCGCATTACCCAAACTAGGGTTGTTCAAGCAACTTTAAGGGTTTTAGGTAGGCATTCCAAATACCAAATGCATTAACTCGCATCTCCTTGATCCGCTGAGTGGACTCACCAATCCTGAAATCCTTGTATTTTATATTTCCTCATCCTTTGCCTCTTGGTTACACCAAGTCCTATTGTGTCAGTCAACCCTTGATGCAAACCGAGTCAAGTCAACCCAAAACCTTGAATTATAATTCCCCGATAATTGAAAGCACCCCAACTAGGGTTGGTCAAGCACTTTGAACTATGGTTCGATTCTAACCAAGATTATGGAAGGCTATACCAACACAATATTTCTTTGAGAGATTTTATCATTATACATAAATTTCCAATTTATTATCTTTTATTACATGTTTGTTAATATTAAGTGGTATATACATGAGTGATTAACCATGTATAATATAATATTTACATCTAAGCCAGTTTTATTTTAGTTCCATCTTTCATGCTCGTTTAATTCATTAATTGTGTGATCGTGACAACACACCCGCAATAAATAAACCACGAAACTGACAGTAATAAAATAAATGGTATGATCATGAGATTTTTATATTAGTTAGTTTATCTATCTGTTGATAAACTATCCCAAGACCTAGGGGAGAAACACCTTGAACCTTTCAAGTTCGTGTTTACAGCATGTCCACCTTTGTATCTCTTTGGATTGGTTTCACCTTGGCTCCTGACTTAAGCCGCCTCCACCAGCTTGGGAGTTCCATCCATTAAATAAGAATTTATCTCACGCGTAGGTGAGGGGTAAAAAGGGTTTTTACATAAAAGAATCCTTGGGCGCACAGGCCCTACATATTAATGAGGACAAGGCTCGCAGGCCAACAAATTTAATTTAAATAAATAAATTAAAAGAAACCATTCACATACAAAGGTCTTGGTCTAGCTCATGATCATCCATATATGAAATTATATTTACACATATATAAAACTAGTATTAAATTCTTTAATCATTCTTGTTTAAGATAAATTACACTCAAATCAATTAATTATCTTTAATTAATCAATATTTTTATCTTAAACCCTTTTCTAAATTTCCTTGATATTCTCATCCATCATAATTTTAAACAAATTAACTCATTAAAATTATCCTTGTACATAACTTGTAACTTAGAGGCAACTCGGTGAATTTCCATTCATTATGCAGATGTTAAATCAAAAACATGTATATAAAACACCTATCGTGTGTTGTGTCTCAGTTTTACGCCTGCACTATGGTATACACCTCAAGGGTTTGTATAATATAATAATAAATTTTAATAAATCTACGTAATTTGGATGAGTAAACAACGTGTAGTTACGACTACACGGCGTGTAGTTTTGTTCGTTGTCCAACTGAAGTACATGCCTGGGGACATGGCGAGTTGATGTACTTCAAAAATTTTGGAGTACACGGCATGTTCAGTAGGACACACGCCGTGTATTTTCTGCATTACACAGTTTCTAGATGGGAAATCCATTTATGGGGTACACAGTCCAACCCAAACCCGAAGGGACTACATGCCATGTTCAGTTGGACCACACATCGTATAATCTGTAAATCGTGTTCCACCTGTTTCTGGTCAACAAGAAATGTCATAAATAACTTAGATAGGATCCAATATACGGCCTGATTTGGAAGATCAATCAATGCATTGAACCTAGGATACACGGTGTGTACTTATGAATACACATCATTTATTATGGTGTTGTACGGCCAGGAGTGTTTGTCACCTCCAGATGAGTTCCTTTATTTTATTTTAATCAAAATTAAAACAGAAATTTGTTTCTGTAAGGTGAACGAGAAACGAGAGGGGAGGAACAGATCTCGAGATTCAGAATTTTAAAAATGATTAACTTGAATTGAAACAAATAAATTATTAAATGAGTAAATCACCAACAAAAACCTAAATAATTATAAACAACGATATGACTGCTCTCATACCACTTGTAGGTTCCGGGTGCAGCGGAAGCAGGTTGGTGGGTTTCCCCAACTTTAATTTCAGCATTAACAATGATCGATCTGAGAGCCATCATGATGTAAAATGCCAGATCTTCATAATATAACGATGAAAAAAAACAAAAGAGGGAGTCCCGAAACCATAGAGATAGTATCATCATATGTTGGTTATAATTAATTTAATTAATTGACAAGAATTACCTTGATGAAATTATTTCTTCGTTTATGTCTCCGGTCATGAGATAGTGTCATCCATCATTGCGTCGTAGAATCCAAGTGCAGGATTCCTCTAGAGGTAATCCACATGTGCTCCATGTATCTCTTCACATCGTCGAAGGGATCATTGGGTGCTAGCTCAAAAAAAACCTTCGTTTATGATTTCCACCTTCGATCGCCTTGATCAAGTGGTGGTGAATCTCTCTCGGTCTTGAGAGCGTTCTTGGAGGAAATAGTTCTTTCGGCCTTGAGAGAACTCTCTAGAATTGTTGTGAACAAAAATTGGGGAAAAGTTTTGGGTTTGTGAGGATATTTATAATCAGTTTTGAGGTTATAGAGTTATGAAAGAAAATATATGAGTTACGCGTTTTATTTATTTCATTAACTCTCATTGAAAACCCTCCATGTTGAATGATTAATTCCTTGGCATTCCCCCACGCTGATTATAATATATATCATTTAACAAAACAATATTATTTCCTCAAAATCCCGACTGGAAAAACTACACGCCATGTAATCATTAATACATGGCGTGTACTCATTTTACATAAAACTACACGGTGTGTATATTCAATATACACGGCGTGTACTTTTATTTTCCATTTTTCTTTATTTCCTCCAACACATTTATTAGTCCTTGAGTAATGGCTATTTATTTCTTAAATAAATGTAACTGCACTACTCGCTAATAAATATATATTATTTCGTCCACAATATATTCTCTCGAATAAATAGTGTTGAAATAAATGTGATCAGATATCCTTAAATAATTATTAAACCACAGTCGAGAATAATCTTTATTTAACTAGTTAAATTAATATTTAACTGGGATACATGGACACACATATTGTGGGACCCTCTAGGCCTCTTTCTCATTGGCATTAGGCGGGCTTGCCTAAAGTCAAAGATTAATTTCTAGAAACGGGTCAAGGCACCTAAGAGAAAGAGGTTGAAGCCACATTTATATGTCACCTCATACGAATGCTTACCGTGTAATATAGTCACTTTGTCACAATATATCGAATCAAGCGGGTTTCATGCTAGTGCCAACAACCCATGTACTCGATTATTCTTTCTTTGAATTTCCAAAATTGAACTCGCCCATACCTTACCATGGCCATGGATTTATTTAGGCTATATCAATTCCATCAAAGGGCCTGAGATATCTACTTCTGTTATGGAATAGAAGGGACAAATCCTTTCTCGCATTATCTATTAATGCAGTATTACTCATGATGCACCCAACGTATCCTACCTCACTGCGAACAGTGTGTCATCACATTTTTCGTCAATACATCGAAGTGCACTAGTTTTATTATCCATTAATAATAATCTTAAAGTCTAAGGACTTATACACACGTCTGTAGATAGGAACATCCAATGACACTATAAAATGTGGATTTCCTACTGGCGGGTCCCATTCTCATAATATCCTCCTGGATATTACCAAGGTCATGCACCATGAGAGGGTGCCTCAATGTTTTATGATTCCTCACCCCTAATGTCCTATATTATTTGTGTCCCTCAAATAACATCATCCGGTCATAGAACATATATTCCAGAACAGTTTTATGGCACTTTCGGGTTATCATCATAGTAGGGATCCGATATGACCCTTTAATGCAACAGCTATCCTAAGGACATTATCACATGCATTGTCATGCAGAATAACAATCAATATGTGATAAGGATTTTATTAATGAATAATGTACAAAGTAGTTGGTTTTAGGCCACCAACTCCAATAATTCCCATCCATAACCCTCAGATTTGGATAGTGATTGGAAAAGTGCCTAAGTTTTCCATACATGAAGCATTGGACTTCTGGTAGGGCATTCATCATATTCCATTTTTCTTTAGTGTTGGGAAGTTAAGGATTTTATACACTATGACAATTACACATGATACGGTCATCTCTTCCATAATTGTAACATTTCCCTCTTCCAAACAGGTAGTTCCCCAAATGATTCTTCCCATATTTATATCATGTGGAAAGTTTCACTTTCATTTCTCCTCTTCCCTAATCAAAGATCCTCCCAAATATTAGCTCAATTTATCTACTCTTTTCATTGGATCAGTGAGATCATTGAGTCTCACTAAACTCAAGTTCGACATTCATAACACTCCGCATGATCTCCTCATAACTATCATCATCTCAGTTGGCTATATTCTTTTGAAGATGAGGTCTTAGTCCACTAAAGAATATATCAACCTTCCCATTGCGATCAATGCCGAAGCTATAGGTGTAACATGAAATCCATGTGAATTTAATCTCCTAGTTTCCCACAAATTACTTATCCTTCATCTTCACCATGAGAAATTCCTTCTCCATTTTCACTCTCATTGAATGAGGGAAATACTTATTGAAGAAGATCCATCTTAACTCTTCCCACTCTATAACTTCAATCTCCCATCTTGGACTTGTCTTTTTTATTAGAACCCACCATTGATCAACTTATACATCATTTCAGAAAACAACCATGTATAATTTGTCTTGTTCAGAACTATGAATTACAGAAAAGATCTTTTCGATGGAATTGATCCACTATTTAGCAATCAATTTTTCAGTAGATCCACTAAAGTTTAGTGTTTGTTAACACATATAGTACTCAATATAATTTTGTTCCCTTCATGGTGAAATTGGTCACTTAGCTTGATTCAAGTTATTTCCCATAACTTGAGTCAGTTGGTTTATCATTTTCATGATAGTTACCATTCCATATTCTATAAGAGGACCGTTAGCGCCTGGTTCATTGCGGTCACCATTTTCATGGTTCCTTTTACTACCCGCCATTTTCTAAATGAATAAAACCTTTGTGAGAAACTGATTTCATTTATGAATCATCTATATATAAAGGAATTTTACGTCTTAAAACTTCATTCTTAAACAATAATTACATTTCTCTATAAATCTTTCATAATGATTCATAAAAAGCTTGTGATTAGCCAAACATATCACCCAAGAAAGTCAAACCAAGAGTAAAGAAGGGTCTGTTTTTCTGCACCAGTTCCCTTTCGAGTCTATATCAAAGTGTTGTTGTCGATTTTACGCCTAGATAAATCTATGCCAAAGCCACATCAACTTGTTTATATCCAAATAGGGATTTATTTTTTTGGAAACCGCATACATAATATTTCACCAAAATACCAGGAAGTTTTCTTATATTTAAACTTTTCTGTATGGTTCTTCCTAAATTATTCATATCCGAATTTCCAAAAATGGCTAAACTATCCTTTGATACCAACTATGGAATCCCACATTTTTATTACACAACTTTTTATTAAATTTTACAAAAATAGGATATTTAAATTTTAGGGTCTTGGAAATTAGGTACACAAAACATGAAAAAATATAACATTACTAAAATCAACATGAATGGATTTTTTATTTATTCATCCTAAGTAAAATTACTCCAAAACATAACCTAGGGACATACATCAATGGAAATGGTGGTCATAAGACCCAGTAAGGGAAAAACAAGAGAAAATGTTTATATCTGAACTTGAGAGATATCTATAAGAACATGAGGAATATCATATAAATGATAAAGATGATTATCATAATAATAATAATAATAAGAAAAATAACATGAAAATGTAGAAAAAACATTTAATTTAGACATTCACAATCAAATCACCATGGTCTATCCCCAAGGTTCCATAAACTTTACCAAGGTTATACACCAAGGTATAGTAAAATGTTTCATCTTTGGAGATTAAATTATTTACCCAATGAATTAGACCACTACCAAGGTGTACCCTTAGTATTTCCTTATTTTCATGTGATCCACATAGATCATAATAAAAAATATCATAAATAACACATCGAGATTAAAATAAATGGGTTTCATATCAAAATCACATCATTTTAAAAAGTGCTTAAAAAGAAGTTACTTTTGTTATTTTAATCCCCTGGAGAAAGAAGGTGGGTTTCATGTATTTTAATACCATAATTAAAATATATCAATAGAGAATACAAGTGAATACCCCTTGAGAAGATAGATTATTTGGTATTCACAATAGATAATAAAATAATTTCTTGATAAAAAGAGAGAAATTTTGAGACAAACATTCGGAAGCATAATAGGTATGAAACCTAGATTTAGAAAACATTAAAAAGAGAGGGTAAAAGGGTATACCATTAATAAAAGACTCAAAATTCAGTATAGGGATGGATCAGAAAGGAATGAAGAACATTATATGGAAATTTGAAAGACACATAACATAAAGAGAACATAAAAGGAAAAACAAAGATCAGATTTCCCTTACCTTGAAAAGTAACTTCTAAAACTCTAGGATCCAAACCTTGAGGGATTGAGGACACCTTGGGAGGACTCCTTGGGAGGTAATACTCTTAGATCTTTGAGGGGGATGATTTTAGAATGAAATAAAATGAATGAATGGATTGGTATTTATAGTAAAAGATAGGGTGTTTTTTAAATTTTTGAGGACACCATATTGGTGATATTTATAGAAACGTGGAAAAATACCATGGGCATGACCATGGTTTTTAAATACCCATGATGAGGTGTCCTCAGAAATTAACAAAAACTCCCTCTCTTTTACTAAAAATACCATGACATTCCTTCATTATTTTTCATTCCAAAATCATCCCCCCTTGAATATATAATAGTATTTCCTCCTAAGGAGTCCCCAAAAGGTGTCTTCATACACTCAGGGCCCCAATCCTAGAGTTTTAGAAGTTACTCTTCAAGGTAAGGGAAATCTCAAATTCACTTTTCCTTTCATGTTCTCTTTATTTTATGTGTCTTTAAAATTTCCATATCATGTTCTTCTATCCATCTATTTATATCTTTATATTATATTATGAGTCTTTTATTAATGGTAGACTCATGCCCCATTTATTATTAATGTTTTCTAAATCTGTGATTCATACAATTTTTTCTGCTAGATTTTCATCTCAAAATTTCCCTCTTTATTATCAATAAATTATTTTATGTTTTTTTTAATACACAAATCTTTATCATCTCTAGGGGTATTCACATGGATTTCCAAATGACATATTTTCATTCTGGGAGTTATATACATAAAACCCACCTTCATTTCCCATGGGATTAAAATAAAAAAAGAACTTGTTGTTAAGGAATTTTTATAATGACATGATTTTGACATGAAACCCATTTCTTTTTATCTCTATGGGTTATTTACGAAATATTTGATTATGATCTATGTGGATAAAGTGAAAGTAAATACATATTAAGGGTGTGCCCTGATAGCGCGATAATGCATTGGGTAAAGAAATTAATATCAAGAGATGACATGTTTTATGATACCTTGGTGAATAACCTTGATTATTTTTATGACGCCTTGGGGATGGACCTTGGTGATATCCTTATGATTGTATAAATTAATTTGTTTAGACACATTATAACAACCCTTCTCTTTATTGTACACTTAAACATGATTTATTACATAAACTCTTCACTTGATATAACATAAAATATCGAGAGGTCTAGTGTATTTAGGTCTTTGTAATATTACATAATGATGTAAAACATGAAACACAACATCTTTATTGAAAACATACATTACATGACCACCACATTCCGTCGTACTTAGCTTTGCATGGGATAACTTGAGGACATGCATAAGAATAGGTGAGCTATAAAGCCCAGTAAGGGAGTAAACAATGAATAACATTAATAATAAAATAAATTTTAGGAAATAATCATATAAATGGAGAAAAATATAAACATGAACACAAAGGCATGATATATCATGATTAACATAACATGAAAATGTGGAAACAACACTTAACATGGAATTAGCATGAGCCAAGGATCATTGCAAATGGAGAATTAGTAAACCCTAATTGCACTTAAATTATCATTAGTAAACCCTAATTTCACTTGACGTATCATGATATCAATATTTCCTCAATGAATTGGTGAAATATCAGGGCGCAACCTTCTTAATCATTTCATTTCATGCATAAGTGTGCCACATGGATCATATAACCTGGATTCATTAAACATAATCATTAATTCCATGATAAAAGAATGTAGAATTCATAAATGAAACTCTATAATAAATAATTAGATGATCATAAAGGTTAATACCCTTGATAGGTAAATGGGCATGGTATTCACTACACAATGACTTTGGCTTGAAAAATAACAGTGCAATTTCAACAGCATAACGGCATGTCATAAAAACTCATAAAAATGGTTTATGAGAGAGAAATGGGTGTCTCATAATATGTACATGAAATGGATAGTAAGTGGGTCATATATATACATTTCCAAAAATCTTTAATTGAATTTAGATTCAAAATACAAAATAATTTCTTGAATGTAAACGAGGAGAGAGAAATTCCTTACGGAATTTCGGCATGGTAACGGGTGTTCATGCGAGTAATTAATGAGAGAGAAAGGGGTATCTTGTCATTCAAAAATATGTAAGGAAGTATGGGGAAGTATAAAATCATACCCCAACATTTATAATTGGAAATAAAAGGGCATAAGAATATTAAGAAACTTGGATAAAATGAGAAAGAACTGAATCCCTTACTTGGAAGTGTGATCCCAAAGGCCTGGAAGAGGCTTGAGAGAGGCTTCATGGGAGATTGGGGTGCATTAGTAGGATTTTAGATAAAGGAGGGAAGGTTTTTTTTTATATCTAAATGATTTTAGTGAATAGGAAGTGGGATATTGGGTGGGTTTATATAGGAAAATAGAGGAAATTGTTTATTATTGAGGTTTTGGGCACCACACATTAAACTAATCAAAACCACAAACCAACTCATGGTTTTTTCCCATGGTTTTTTCCAAAGGGGAGTGGAAAAATTATTTTATAATTCAAATGGCCTAAATTCTTTAAATATAAGGATTTTTATGTGGAGGTGAGTCACACTCTCAAGGAAATCATTTTAAAATGAAAAAATGTTTTATAAGTCTTGGAGGGTCCACTAAGGCTTTGTAAAATAAATCAAACAAACATAAAGTCTCTTTATTTTAACGTTAAAACATATATAGGCAATAAAATAACACTTATATTATTTTATTACATCATTATTGGGTCATTATGATGTCTTAAAACACATTATATAATTGAACGGTATTTAAATTTTTACCCAAAAATTCAGTTGTCTAATAAAATTATGAAAAATTCACTGTTGGATAATATTGATGTCCTGATTAATAAAATAATATTAATTGTATTTAAATAAATTTCTAAATATTTTAATTTTTACTTTAAAAATTAAAAACTAACATTTATCGAAAATTCATGGGTGTTGAAAAAAATGGCTTTCAAACCTTAATAAAAAATGCAATTGTATTCCTCAAAATTATACGATCATTAATATTTTAAATTTAATTTATTAATAACATTTTATTAAAAAATTATTTAATTAAAAAATCCATTAATTCATCAAAATATTTTTATTAATTGCATGTTAACTAAAAATACTATTTGTGCTTTAATAATTATTTACAAAGTAACATTAATTGAATGAATATATATTTGTTATTATATACAAAAATAATGGACATAATCATAGTGCTAATGTATTGTTACATAACCCCTTATAACACCCACATATGACCTTAGGGTAAGGTTTGTGATGGTGACATACTCTTGGGGTGGCTCACATAACATCACTCAACTAGTAATCTCTATCAACTTCCACTTCTCCCATATGCAGTTTTGTTTGAGCTTAATGTTTTGAAGCTTGGATTGGGTTTAGTCAATAAAGAAGCCCAATGATGCCACCTCATTTCCGATCTCTGACAAATGGGCTTCATACTGAGCAATTATACTAAATGAGGCCATCGTTTCCTTTGTGTGAGTAAATTGGATTTGTTAAAGCCCTATATTTATACTAATCATGTGATCGATGTTAAATAGAAATATTAGAAACGATCACAATTATTAACGGTATTTTAAATTCCAAAAACATAAAATCAAGGAAGTTCATATGTTTTACATAACCATTTTACATAATAAGACATTAAATTTCATCAAGAGAAATTTTCATTGATAAATGTTGGGGTTGTTACAATCACCCCCCCTAAAGAAACTTTTACCTTGAAATTTTCTTTTCCCACACTAAAACAGATGTGGGTAACTCTGCTTTATCACTTCCTCTAATTCCCACATTGCCTCTTCAAACTTTTGGATTCACCACAACACCTTGATGAGGGTTATTGTCTTATTTAATATAACTTTTTCCATATGATATAATATCTTCACTGGGTTATCTTCATAGGATATTTCATTCTACAATGGTACCACCTATGGATTGAGTACATGTGATGGGTCTGGTATGTACTTCCTCAAGAGTGATACATGAAATACATCATGTACTTGAGATAGTTTTGGTGGGAGTGTTAATCGATAAGCCACTGCTCCAATGCGATCAAGGATCTAAAAAGGGTCGATGTACCTTGGACAAATATTTCCCTTATTCCCAAATCTCATAACTCTCTTCCATAGTGATATGTGGAGGAATTCCATGTCTCTGACATCATACTCTTGATCTCGTCGATGATTATCAGCATAGCTCTTTTGTCTACTCTGAGCGGCTTTAATGTGCTGCTGAATGGTCTTAACCTTCTCCGCCATTTCTTCAACCATTTCTGGACCAAGGAGTTTTTTTCCCCAAATTCATCCCAACATGCCGGTGTTCTGCACCTCTTCCCATAAAGGGATTCATAAGGATCTATTTGGATTCTTGATTGGAAACTATTGTAGTAATAGAACTCAATTAGAGGGAGTTGTTGTTCCCATCCTCCTTTGAAGTCCATTGTGAATACTCTCAATATGTCCTCGTGTTTTTGGATAGTATGCTCAGATTGGCCATTACATTGAGGATGATAAGCTGTACTGAAGTCCATATCAGTATTCAGAGCATGTTGAAGACTCTTCCAAAACATAGAGGTGAATCTTGGATCTCAATCAGATACAATAGATAGTTGTACTCCATGCATCCTTACCAATTCTCAGATATATATTTTTTCCAATTGATCAAATGATAAATCCTCCCAAATTGTAATGAAGTGTGCAGTCTCTGTAAGATGATCCACAACAACCCAGATATCATTGTTCCATTGGATGTCTTGGGAAGTCTAGTGTCAAAGTTCCTAGTGATGTTCTCCCATTTTTAAGCTAGTATGGGTAATGTTTTCATCATCCCCTTAGACTTATACCTCTCATACATCACTTGCTGACATACTAAGAACCTTTATGTATACTCATAGATATCTTTCTTCATGTTATCCAACCAATAATGCTCTCAGAGATCTTGATACATCTTTGTGTTTCTTGGGTGAATGGAGAAATTATAACTATGTGCATCATCCAAAAGTTCTTTTTTAACTACGGACATGATAGAACATGTATTCTTTCCCCAAATCTCACAATTACTTCTTTATTAACATTTAACTCCAAGGATTTCTCTTTTTTGATAGTTTCCACTTTCTTCTGAATTCCCACATCATCCTTTTGAGCATCCTTTAACCTTTCCAAAAGAGATGGTTGAGAAATCATTTGTGAAAGTATTGATGATGTTTTATTATTTATGATTCTCATGTCTATCTTCATCAAATATAGGGAGATTAGATAATTTTAAATTCTCATCAATGATGGAATTGATGGGACCTTCTTACTTAGAGCATCTTCCACCTTGTTAACATTCCCTGGGTAGTAATGGATTGAGAAATCATAGTCTTTTATCAGATCTAGCCATATTCAAAAGTGAATATTCAACTCTTTCTATGTGAATATATACTTTTGTGATCCATGTATATTTCACACTTCACCCTAAAGAGGTAATGCCACCAATTTTTTAAATTTAATATCACTACAGCCAACTCCATATTATGTGTTGGATAGTTCTACTCATGAACTTTCAATTGATTAGAAGTATAGGCAATGAATTTTTCATTTTACATCAAAACATAGCCCATGCCCTTCCTCAAAGCATCACTAATTACCATAAAAAAGTTCTCCACTTGTGGGTAGTGTGAGCACGGGTGTAGTGATAAGCCTCATTTTCTACTCCTTGAAGATTTCTTCTCATTCATCACTCCAAGAAAAATTGACTCCCTTTCAAGTGACCTTGGTAAGAGGGTTTGACAATCGTGAGAAATTTCTCCCAAATCGGCTATAATATCAAGCTAACCCTAGGAAGATATTGATATACGTTACCGACGTTAGCCTTGTCCATCCCTCAATTGCAGCTATCTTGGAGGGATCCACAGATATCCCATTACTAGTGATGATATGGCCCTAGAATGATACCTCCTTCAACTAGAACTCACACTTGTTGTACTTTGTATAGTGTTTCTCCTTTTGCAAGGCCTCTAGTATAGTTCTTAGATGCTCTTCATGATCCTCCTTGGTTTTGGAGTATATTTGAATATAGTCTATAAAGACTATGACAAATTTGTCGAGGTAATCACTAAAGACTCTATTCATAAATTCCATGAATATTTCTAGAGCATTAGTGAGTCTAAAAGGCATTACTATGAATTTATATTGCTCGTATCTTGTACAAAAAGCAGCTTTGGGGATATCCTCCTTCTTCACCCTTACATGGTTTTCTCCAAACCACAAATCCACCTTGAAGAAGTATCGTGCTCCACGTAGTTGATTTAACAATTCATCAATTCGAGGCATAAGATACTTGTTCATTATCATGATTTTGTTAAGCTCATGATAATCAATGAAAAAGCTCATTGATCCATCCTTATTCTTGATGAAGAGGACTGGTTCACCCCATGGTGAAGCACTTGGGCATATAAATCCTTTATCCATATTCTCCTATAGTTGTTTTTTTAGCTCCTAAAGCTCCACAACATCCATTCTATTCAGAGTCATGGATATTGTCAATGCTCCAAGTATAAGATCAATTGAGAATTCAAAATCTCTTCAAGGAGGAAGACTAGGCAATTCCTCGGTAAACACTTCATCAAATTTCATCACAAAAGGCATGTCTTCAAGGATGGTTTCTTCCTTAGACTCAATCATCTTAGCTAGATACATGTGCTCATAGATAATTAATATCCACACTTGAGATGATGGTGTTAAAGAATATTCATCCTCCTCCTTGCACTTGTACAGAATTGGTGGTTGATTCGCCACATGGAGAGTGATTTCCCGCTCAAGGAAATTTATGTTGGCTCTATATAGATAAATCCAATCCATTCCAATAATTGCATCAAATTATACAAAGGGGAGTATGATGAGGTTCAATGGGAAGTTAACTCCACAAATTGTGACATGGGAGGAGTTATATTCATGGGTTGAAATGATTGTCCCATTTTCCGTTCAGACTGACATCTTTACATCCATGATTTGTGGTGGTGTTTGGATTATTCTGCTAAACATTCAGGATATAGAATAATGCATAGAAGAAATATAAAAAAGTAAATTCATTATTCTTAAATGAATAACTAGCATACCAGTCACCACTTCATTGTCAGGGTTCACTTCAGCGGTAGAGATGGAAAAGTCTCACCCTTGCTGCCTTAGAGGTTATCGGTTTCCTCCGAAAACCCTTGGCTTAGGGAACTGGTTTTCAAAGTTCCCTAGATATTTGTAGTTGAAACCCTGATCAATGCATTGAGGGTCCAATAGATCATTCCTCTCCTATTTCGCTGCCACGGGTTTTTCTTACTGATAGGTAATTTCTAGGTTCCCTTATCTTCCACAACTAAATCCTTTCCTCATCCCCTTCAGGAAATTTCTAGGGTGATTCTTTACCCACCATTGGAATACGGGGTGATGGATTTTCTTATCACCATTGGATTTATCCATCTGACCACCAGAATTAAAGTCCACCTTATGCTTCTTATCCCCATGATACCCTTTAGATTCGTCAATCTCTATTTCGACTTTGAGTTTACATCAGACAGTTTCCTCATAACTATCGAAGTCACTGATCACCAGGGATTTCCATAGGCTAGGTTTTTTCTCACCAAAGAAGTAGTCAACCATTCATTCTAGGGTAATGATAAATCTAGAGGCATATTGTGCACGCCTTGTGAAGTTTTCCTCGTACGCTCTGATAGATTCGTCGTCTTTTTTTTAAGGTAAAGGAAGTCCATTTCCATATTAATTTGTAGGGTGTGTGGATAATATTTATAGAAAAACATATTCTGGAAATCCTTTAATTCCAAAACCTCAATATCCCCCTCAGGCTTCTTATTTTTTATCAATGTCCACCATTTATCAGCTTCACCCTCTATACGATAAGCAGCTAGAAAAACCTTCTCTTGTTTTGAACATTGAAGGATAGAGAAGATATTTTCAATGGAGTTGATCAATTGTTTGGTGATTGAGGGATCAGATGATCCATTAAAAGTAAGAGGTCATTGTCTCATGAATTTATCAATTGTGACTTGTTCTTTCTTGGGGGGTGAATATTTTTCTAGACCCATGTTTCTATTCAAAACATGAGTTAAATGAGAGAGTATCGTGACAAATTTTGTGATTCCTGCTCCCATCGGATTGGGCATCTCATTAGAACAGTCATCACACTGATCTTTGCATTGGTTGTTGGCCCAAATTCTCCTATTACCAGCCATTTCCCATAATAAAAGGAATGTTAGTGGTAACACATTAAGTTTAATCCATAGAAAAAAGGGATAACTTATAAATTACTTCTTTTTCCTTAAATAATAAATTTATAGGCTTCAATCTATGTTATCCATGATCTACTTCCCAATATATATTCTTAGGGGAATATTATTATTCCCTTAATAATGGTTCATAAAAAGATTATGAATTTACAAAATCATATCCATCGGGAGTGTCATAACTAAGAGTGAAGCAAGTCCCGTTGTCATGCACCAGTTCCTGTTTGAGTCTAGCTCATAGTTGTGTTTTCGGGGTTTACCCCTATGATACGTCTGTTCCAGAGCCGCCTATACCTACTCGTATCCCGAAACAGATGTATTTCTTGATAAACCACTTAATCAATACACACAAAAAATTAGGGATGTTTTTATTATTCCTAGACTTATCCTTAAGGCTTTCACTAGGTTTTTCTAATCATAATCCCAAAAATAACTAAACATATTCTCTGATACCAACTATAACAACCCTTCTCTTTATTACAAACATAAACATGATTTATTATATAAAATATTTACCTGATAAAACATATAATATCGAGAGGTATAGTGTCATTGGGGATTATTAACATTACATAACGAATTAAAACATAAAACATCACATCTTTATTGAAAACATTATTTACATTGCCACTACATTCCCTTGTACTTAGCATTGTATGGGATAACCTTAAAACATGCATAAAAAGGGGTGATCTATAAATCCCAGTAAGGGAGTAAACAAGTAATAACATGAATAAAACAATACATGTTAGGAAATAGGCATATCAATGGATCATAAGACAAACATGAACACAAAGGCATGACATAGCATGATTAACATAACATTGAAATGTGGAAACAACACTTAACATGGTATTAGCATGAGACAAGGATCATTGAACATAGAGAATGAGTAAAACCTCATTTTAATTCAATTATCATGTGTATACCCTCATTTCACATGATGTATAATGATACTAATCTTTACCCAATTTATTAGAGCGCAATCAGGGCGCACCTTTCTAAATCATTTCATTTCATGCATAAGTGTGCCACATGGATCATATAACATCGATTCATTAAACATCATCTTTTATTCCATGAAAAACAAATTATTAATTAATACATGAAACTATATAATAAATATTTAAATGATCATAAAGGTGAATACCCTTGATAGAGAAATCGGAATGGTATTCAGTACACAGTGACTTTGGCTTGAAAAATCGCAGTGCAATTTCGGCAGCATAACGATGTGTCATAAGAACACATTAAAATATTTGATGATAGAGAAATGGGTACCTAATCATATTTACATAAAATTTATAGTAAGTTGGTCATATATATTCTTGTCCCAACATATGTAATGCAATTTATATTCAAAATACAAAATAATTGCTTGAATGTAAATGAAGAGAAATAAATTCCTTACGGAATTTCGGCATGGTAACAGGTGTACATGGGAGGAATTAACGAGATAGAAAGGGGCCTCCCATCATTAATACATAATTAGTGAAGTATGGAGGAGGTAAGAAATCATACCCCGACATTTATAATTGGAAATAAAAGGGCATAAACATATTAAGAAACTTTGATAAAATGAGAAAATAAGGAATCCCTTACATGGATGTGTGATCCCAAAGGCTTGGGAGCTTGGGGAACCTTGGGAGGATTATAGAGATAGGAGGGAAGGGGTTAGTCGACCTCCAAAGGCTTCGAGTGAATAGTATGTGAGAGCCTGTGTGGTTTTATATAGGAAAAGATAGGGAATTATTTATTATTTAGGTTTTGGGAACCACACATTAAACTAATCAAAACCACAAACCAACCCATGGTTTTTTCCAAATGGGAGTGGAAAACATTATTTTATAAGGAAAATGGCCGAACTTAAAATATAAGGTTTACTTATTTGGCGTTGAGTCGCACTCTCTAGGAAACAATTTTAAAAAGACAAAATGTTTCATAAGTCTTGGAGGGTCCACTAAGGCCTTGTAAAATAAATCAAAAAAACCTAAAATCACATTATTTTAATGGTAAAACATATATATTTTTAATTTACCACTTATAGTATTTTATTACATCACTATTGGGTCATTATATTTTCCTAAAACACATTATATAATTAAATAGTATTTAATTTTTTACCCAAAATTTCGATTGTCTCCAAAAAATATGAAAAATTAACCATTGTATAATTTTGACATCCTAATTCCAAAAATAAAATTCATTTTATCTAAATAATTTTCTAAATATGTTAATTTTTACTTGTAAATTAAAAAATGACATTTATCGAAAATTCATGGGTTATAAAAAAACGGCTTTCAAACCTTAATAAAAATTACAATTGTATTCCTAAAAAATATAATCTCATTTTTATTTAAGAATTATTTTATTAATAATATTTTATTAAAATTTTATTTAATTTAAAAAACAATTAATTCATCAAAATAGAATTATTAATTTCATATTAATTAAACATATTATTTGTGCTTTAAAAACTATTTACAAAGTAACAATAATAAAATGAATGTATATTATTTATTATATAAAAAAATAATGCACATAATAATAGTTCTAAGGTATTGTTACATAACCTCTTATAACACCTTCATATCACCTAAGGGTAAGGTGTGTGATGGTGACCGACTCTTGGGGTAGCTCAGATGACATCGCTCGAGTGGTAATCTCTAACAACTCCCACTTCTCTCGTAGGTAGTTCTATTCGATCATAACCTGTTGAATCTCGGCTTGAGCATGGTTAGGAGTGAATCCAAATGACTCCACCTCCTTTCTGAGCTCCAAAAAATGGTCTTCATACGGATCAATTCTACTAGATGAGGCCATTATTTCCTTTGTCTGAGTAAATTGGATTATTTAAATCCCTTTATTTATATTAATCATGTGATCACTGTTTAGTGACTATATTAGAAATGATCATAATTATTAATGGTATTTTAAAATCCAAAATCATAAAACCAAGGAAGTTCATATGTTTTACAAAACCATTTTACATAATAATACATTAAATTAGATCAAGAGAAATTTTCATTGATAAATATTTGGGTTGTTACACACATTTTCATGTTATTATTATTAAGATATTTCTATTCATCGTTTGTGTATGATATTCCTCATGTTCTAATAGATATCTCTCAGGTTCACATGTAAAATTGTTATCCTATTTTCCCTTACTGGGCATTATTCTCACCATTTCCATTAATGTTTGTTCTCATGTTATGAGTTAGTGTAATTGTACTTCCAATCAATAAATCAAGTGGATTAGAAAAATTTTATTTGTTTCCCTATAATATGTACCTCATTTCCAAGACAATAAACTTTAAAAAACCTCTATTTTCAAAATATAATTAAATGTTATGTAATAAAATGGTGGGATTATATAACATCCTTGAAAAAATAAACATAATATTTAACCCTAAAATGGAATAAAATAACACACCAACCATTATATACCATAATCCTAAAAATGAGATGACCATCACAAAAAATATCATGAAATAATTCATAATCCCAAGGTTATAAATATTATATGATGTACTTTTTAAAAATCAATCAACCATTGGTTATCTCAATATCAAGAATATATTAAACCTAAAAGTAGTATATTATACTGTAATGTGTTCTCTAAAAGTTATCCCATAAAATATAAACTTTTCATAAAATAATTTTTCATGGTTATTGATACCATTTAATATATGATTTAAAAAAAATAATGAAAAAATTATATTGAAATATCCTCTTATGTTTCATACATTCCTCGTGAATTATAGAATATAACTTAATTCCATCGATAAAAAACTCTCATTAATGAAAATAGCATAGATTATCATGAATTAAATTATATTCTGATATCAACCTCATAACCTTATGTAAGACTAGGAAAATAAAATTTTTCATCATAAAGAAATTTACTAATATTTTCAACCTTTTAAGTGTGTTCCCTTATTTGGTTATAAGAGATAACCGTTTCTAGATACATACATTTGTTAGCTTCATTTTTTTGGTCATATTTCAACCAAATAAAAAACCCAAAATGTTTATCAATATAATTAGAAAACATGATCATATAAATATTGAAACTCAAACCTAATATGTCTTATCTAATGATACCTTAATTTTCTCTTTTGATGCCTTATTTTAATTCTAGGGATTATGACATCACATCAACAAGAATATAAAACATTATATGTTATTAATATAGTATCCCACAAACATGACTATCTCATCAACATAATGTAATGAAAATATATTATTTAATACATTCCCAAGACCATTTATGTTTAGAGTTTTAGATAATTATTACAATATATTTACTATGATAACTCATGTTCTCTATATTAATTGGACATTTTTTGGATTAAATTAAAATATATTTAATAGATGATGAGTCTTTAACATCCCTGAAAAATTATATATATAATAAACTCTTCTATAAATTTAATCATATTATTTATATTCATAACTTAGGGAAATATAAACATAAAAAAATTGTGAGATCATATGCCCAATAAGGTTAAACATAACTGATAATAATTGATATCATTAGTGATCTTAATATGAGCATATATGTATAATCAAGATACATAAAATACATACACCCAAAAAATAAGAGATTATAAATCATGGAATAAGGATTTACATGTCTTGATATATGAATTATTCAAAAAACATGATCCATGAGAACATAATATATGAATGATAATATGAAAAAAAATACATAACATCCTTTAAATATGCCCTACCAATTAGTATAGGGAAATATTAATTTTATCATCCACACCATCAGTTCCCTTGATTATAATTAATAAAAATATACCTGAAAATTATTATGAGATTTAAACTTTTTACCAACTCATTTGTGGGTGACATAAGACTCCAACTATCATTAATACATACATATATTAGCCACTTGAAAACCATTAACTTATCACATCTAAAAGAACAAGTGGAGGTAAATTAGATTTCAAAAAATATTGAAATAAAAAACATTCACTTTGACAGGATAAATATTTCATTGATTGAAAATGGATTTCAAATCCTTTTCAAATGGAATCACATAAAGAAATCATCAGTAATAATAACATGATAAAACCATATAACATAAATGGGTTACCAAATATAGTTATTACCTTTTTAAATAAATACCATACAATTAAGATAATAAAAGAATATTGTATTTAACCTATATAGATAAATGTTATACATTTAAATAAATATATTTCCAATCAATATATGTATAAAGTCTAGGTTAACACCCTTCAATTAATGGAATCAAAAATTGGGAATTAAAAAAGGGATGAATTATAAGAAAAATAATGATTATAAATAATTCAATGAATAGAATATAAAAAGGTAGTGATGAAAACATTGCAAGATAGAAATGAACAACCATAATCCATATAGAGAAATAAGGGGTTTAGTATCATTTGAAGAATACACATAATGAATAATATGATATGTAAAATGACAATGATTCAGATGAAAAATAATTTTTAGGAGTATTTGGAAAATCACTTTGGAAATAATAAATAACCTTGATCTTTTGAAAACATATTATAGTATATATTTTATAAATATTTGAGAAAAAATATTTCTTTTAGAAACAGTGAAAATTTAGAGAAAAATGTTCATATAAAATTATAATGGTGGTGATATGAAATGTTCACATGTTAATAATAAAAAGAGAATATTTTCATATTTTGATGAAAAAAACCAATATATAAATTGTTAAAAATTACATTAAAAATATTTAGGGAAAAAAATTAGTTTAAAATGACCACAATCAATTATTGAATAATAAATAAGGAAACTTGAAAATCACCCTATCAATAATGATGTAGAAAACGTATATTTCTAATCGAGGAGAATAGATAATATCCACATATAGGAAACACTTCGAGTAATATATGAGTGAAGGGGAAATGATATTTTATAGGGATATGAAAATCCCCATGAATTTAAAAACAAAATGATGAGTTGTTTTATAAAAAACAAATTCCCTATATTTATTATCTTCAAAAAAATATAGACTTGAAAATATGATTGAAAACAAAACCATTAGGGTTTGATAATATTTTCCTCAAAAAGACCTATCTACTTTGGTATCTTTAACTTCGATGTCCATTGGATGAAGGTAAAAAAATATTGAAATTCATACCCCATGAATTACATGAATATATTAAAATATATTAATTATGTAGTAATTGCACCATATCAAATATATCATTGTTAACAATATGTAATATGTTTCATGAAATTGAATTTGAGACAAGAAACCCCTTACCTCCATTTGTTCTTATTCATAATGAACTCGAACCTCCTTCATAACAAAATTAAATATTTTAATAAACCAATTTTATATTGCCCCTAGCCCGAGCCATTGGACATAGTGCCTAAAATGATGTGGATATATTATTTTAAAAGGAAATTAAACAACATTTATTACAACAATTGACCTTTCCCAAGTCTAGATTCTAGAAGATTAGATACAAACTTATTACATATATCATAATTTCAACATAATAAAATAAAAAAAGTCGGCTGCTCTTCTGGAGTGTGAAAATGATGACGTTCTAATTTGGACTCTAAAGTGACCTATGAAAATAATTTTAAAACAATATATGAGCATTAAATTTCCCAGTAACGTGTTTTAACACCTTTGATAAATCCATTTAAATATATACTTTGAATATAATTCCAAAAAATACATTTAAAAATATATTTTTAAAGAAATTATTTGAAACCACTTACTCTTTGAAAATACTATATCACTTAGAAAATACTTACATTTCAAAACTACTTTAAACATATACAAGATTTTTTCTTAAAATAATACCCATGCTTCTGAAAACAAAGAACTATTCTGAGGCCACATGAAACATTGAAGGTTGTCTTGGTCCTACCCACATAATGAAAGATGGGTTTACTCCCAAATTCCCTTATATATTTACAAAATTCAAGTACAGGGTTCTTAGAAAAAAATTTAAGATTGCTATAATTATATTTATATTTTCACTAGAGTTTCCAATTTTTGAAAAAGCATGTCATTTCATTAAAATACACATTTCCACTGATGTTTATATATAATCATGTACATATATATATATATATGTGTGTGTGTGTGTGTATTAATTTTCGTTTCATAACACTTTTGATTTTGGCTATAACAAAAACCCTTACCATAAACCTTGGAATAAACTATCCATATATTCGATAATTTTTCTTATAAATACATTTTATATTCTTATAAATAATTTATCTTTATAAAATAATCATCATAATTAATTATATTCCTCACATAAAATTTAATATAAAATACTTTTAATGCAATACATGGACTTGATAATTTTTACCATTGAAACCTTAAAGTATAAATTAAAACCACAAATTTATTATAAATGCAACGGGTGTCAATAATATGCATAAATCCATGGCCATGTTTATAAACAGATTTGACGTCCCTAATTGTAATATTAGTTGAAGACATGATATGCACATTTTATTGAATCATGACATTAAAATTATAAACATAACATTAACCATTTCTTCCATATATATATATATATATGAAATGGGATTTATTATACCCCTAATCACAAAATAAACTCATGTTTACTCAAAAAGTAGTTACATGAAAATACCCCTTACTGAATTAATATAAGTACATAGAAATAGTAATACTTCAAAATAACCAAACTTCATATAAAACATCTCATTATTAAAAAATAAATTAGATAAATTTTCACCATGAATAATTATTCATAGTTTGTTAGATATACATATATATATGCATAGAAATACATATATATATATATATATGTATATTTACAAAAAATAATCATAGGTTGATAAAATTAAAATCTATACATGTAAAACAATATTGAAAAAAAATAAAACCCACAATAAGGGTTATCTTCAAATATATTATCATAATAAAACCAAAAGATAAGAAAACTAGAATATTAAAAAATTACTTAAAATAAATTTTGTTATTCATTCTGAAAATCCAGTTTTGAACACAATATCACACATATAGAGTGAAATATAAATATAAATTTGTTCACACCCATTCTCATTTGGAAATCAAGAATTAAAATCTTGACACTAATAAACACAAACCCTTCTTAAAAACATAATTATAAAAATAGAAATAAATATTGAATCCCTTACTTGATTAGCATATCAAAAGAAAGACATCCACTTCTATGAATTGAAATTGGGTTTTCTCCCTATTATTTTTCAAACTCAAAATAAGGATTTTATAGCCACAAATTATATGTAAAAATAGAGGTGCGCATAGACACAACTTGCAGGGAAAGATAGGATTTTATAGGAGGAATACAAACATTAAAATTCAAATAGTTTCTAACAATTGAAAATAATATCTGATTGAATAAAAATATAGTTATCAAAGATAGTTTAGAAGGGACATTTTTTGTCCATAAGAAACACATAAATCACACAATTATTTATAGTATAACGATATAATTGGAAAAGTTGATTCCATTATTATGTTATTCATATCGTGACAAGTGAACAAGATATACTTCAAAAGGAAGTCAATAGTGAAAACATAAAAGTTAAAGATCTAAAATAATTATTAACTAGATTACAAAAAGGACACCTATATATAGAAAACTTCCTAAGTCACAAGGATTGAAGACGAAGAACACTTGACAATGCTCAAAATATCCCTAGCTGATGATCATCCTCCTTCCTCACCCAACTTCAGTTCGGTGCAATGATAGTTGTGACCCTCAACTTCAACCTCATAGATCATGGATCGAACCTGAAGCCCTTGGATGAATGTGATCCCAATGACCTCCCACTAAAATCATCTCGGTTGCTCGAGCTCCCTCACTATGAAACCCAGTTACGTGAACCACTGGCTATGGAGTGGCCTCCCAAGACTACGTCTGTCCCCCTCACCTGCGATCTGGACCCTATGAAACCCTAAGCGCAGCCCTGGATTCCCCCTTTTCATTTTCCTTTGTGGTTTTTTTATTATTACATCATTATTATTATTTATTTAGATTTAATTGATATAATTTATTTATATAAAGATTATCATTATATAATTTTATCTTCACCATTACCAAAATATATTTTTTTATAATCAAATCAAATTTTATAATCTGAAACTAATAATTACAGTATATTTTTTAAAACTAATTTTTTTTCATAATTCAAATATTATAAAATTAATCTTAATTTATAATTCAAATTAATAATTATAACATCATATACATTTATATATAAATATAACATTTTAAAAATAAATTTTTATAAAATCAAATTATATATTAGCATATGCTAAAATAGTGAATATATTTAGTATAGCCGATATATTTTTTTAATCATTTAAAATATTAAATTCTTCTTTGATAATAAATATAGTATTCTTTTAAAAAAATAATTCAAAACATGTTTTTAATTAAAATTAAATTTTAAAAACTAAAAATATTATGTTATAAATCATTGAAATAATAATTAAAACATATAATTTAAATTCTTTTTTTTCATACCTTAAATTATTGAAAATTAAATTTAATGGTCAGTTACATTATCCCCCTTAAAAATAATTCTCCCACATAAATTGTTTTGTCGGACTAAACGGAATTCTAAATTTATGTCTCCATAATTAAGGCAAACTAGGACTGATAAACTCTTAGATTCACAACATCTAATCTCTAAAGACGTCTAGACTGTGCCTCAGATACCAATTATAAATCCCCAAGACCGATTCACCTAACTCAAAGCCTAAAATGGTTTATATTTTTTTAAAGGAACTTACTCAACATTTATTATAGTGGAGGACCATGAAATTATCCAGTTTCTAGAGTATTAGATAAAAAATTCAAACATTTATCATAGTTGAAACAAAATAAAATAAAATAAAAATCCAAATATGATTCCACTATTTGAAAATGATGGAATCCCACTTCAGACTCCAAAGTAACCTATGAAAATAATTTTAAAACAAGATATGAGCATTAAATTAACCAGTAATGTGTATTAAAACTTTTGATAAATCCTTCTAAAGATATTATTTGAATATAAATTCAAAAAATATCATTTAAAAATATCCATTTGAAGAAATTATTTGAAACCACTTGCTTTTTGAAAAAACTATATCACATTGAAAATAATTACTTTTGATATTTGCTTGAAACATATTCCAGTGTTTTTCTGAAAACAATACACATGCTTCTGAAAACAAAACTCTATTATGAGGCCATATGAAATGATAAAGGTTTTCTTGGACCTGGCCACTTAGAAAATGATGGGTTTAATCCCCAATTATCTTCCATATTTATAATGTTCAAGCATTGGATTTTTCAAAAACACTTTAATCTTTATTTACTTATATATATATTCACTATAGTTTCAAATTTTTTAAAAAAACAGGTCACTGTATTAAATTCCACATTCCCACTGATGTTTATATATAAGTATGTACATATATATATTAACTTTCATTTCATAACACTTCTGAGTTTGGTTACAACCAAAACCTTTACCATAAACCATTGTATAAATAGTCTATGTATTCAATCCTTTTTCTTATAAATACATATTTCATTCTAATAAATAATTGATCGTTATAAAATAATCGTAATAATTAATTATGTTCCTCACATAAAATTTAAAATAAAACACATTCAATGTAATCCTTGTACTTAATAATTTACAAAATTTAAACCATAAAATTTAAATTGAAACTATAAATTTATTATAAATGCATTTGGTGTCGATGATATGCATAAATGCATGCCTAGGTTTATATACATATGCAACATCCCTAATTGTAATATTTCATGATAAAAATATGTGCACATTTTTTTATTGAATCATGATGATTAAATTATTAATATAACATTAACCATTTCATCCACACACACACACAAATATATATATATATATACTATGGAATTTATTATACCCCAAATCACAGAATAAACTCATGTTTACTTAAAATGTCGATAAATGAAAATACCCCTTACAGAATTAATATGAGTACTTAGAAATAGTAATCCTTGAAAATAACCAGAGTTTTTCTGAAACAACTCATTATTCCAAAATAAATTAGATAAATTTTCACCTAGAATAATTATACATAGTTTGTTAGATATACATATATATATATATGTGTATATACATATACAAATGTATATGCCCAAAAAATAAACATTGTTTTATCAAATTAAAATATATCCATATAAAACAATATTAATAAAAATAAAAAAATATATTAAGGGTTATCTTAAAATATACTAGAATAATAAAATCATAAAATAAGAAAATAATAATACTAAAACATGACTTAAAATACATTTTTATTTTCATTTTGAAAATCCATATTTGAACACAATGCCCCCCATACAGAGTCAAATCTAAAAAAAATTAACACCCATACTCATTTTGAAACGAAGAATTAAAATCTGGACACTAATAAAAAGAAACCCATCTTTAAAAAATAATTTTAAACATGAAAATAAATATTGAATGCCTTACATTATGAGAAGACCACAAAAAACACATCCACTACCATAAACAGATTTTTTTTTGAACCCTCGTATTTTTCATACCCAAAAAAACCTTTTATATCCACTAATGCACAATTAAAATAGTGGAGCACGTAGACACAAATTATAGGTCAAGCTAGGATTTTAGATGAGGAACACGAGCATAATAATTCAAATAGTTTCTAACAATTAGAAATATGGTATGATTCAATAAAAATAAAGCTGACTATAATAGTTTTAAATGGACATTTGCAGTCCATCGGTAACACATAAATTAAGAACTATTTTATGTTATAATGATATAATTTGAAAATTAGATTCCATTCAAATCTTATTCATATCGTGATAAAAGAACAAGATATACTTCAATAGGCAGTTGACAGCGAAAAAAGAAAAGTTAAAGATCTAGAATTATAATAAACCAGAACCAGACAAGGATTCCTAGATACGAAAATATCCTACCTCATAATGATAAAATATTAAAAACACCTGACCACACTCGTAACCACCCTCACTGATATCCATCCTCCTTTCTCGCATAACATCAGTCTGGTGCGATGACGGCAACGACCATCGGCTTCGACCTCATGGCTCATGTCTCGGCCTCAATGTCCTTGTCCGATCATGAACACAATGACCTCCAACGGACATTAGTTCTACTATTCGAGCTCACCCACTATAAAACCCTATTGCGTAGACAACTGGCCATGGTGTGGCCTCCCGAGACTACAGCTCTCCCCTCACCCATGATCAAGACCCCGTGAAACCCTAAGAGAAGCCCATAATTCCCCTTTTTCATTTTCCTTCTTTATTTTATTATTATTATATAATTACTATTATTTTTTATATTTCAATAATATAATTTATTTATATAAATATTATCATTATATAATTTTATCTTCATCATTATCAAAATATTATTCTTTTTAATCTATACATATTTTTTAATTTGAAACTAATAATTATAGTATATCTATTTAAACTAATTTTTATCCTAATTAATATTTTATAAAATTAATCATAATTCATAATTCTAAATTAATAACTCTAACTAAATATAAATTTATATATATATATATATATATAATTTTAAAAATCAAAATTTAAAAAACTAAATTATATAATAGTACGTGTTTAAAAGGTGAATATTTATGGTATAGTCATTATATATTGTTTTTATTCATTTACAATATTAAATAATCCTTTTATAATAAATATACTATTATTTTAAAAACAAAATTCATAGAACAATTTAATTTAAAATAAAAATTAAAAAATATAAATAAAAATTTATAACACATGGCAGAATTATTTAAAACATATAATTTAAATTATTATTATTTTCATATCTTAAATTTTTATTAATCAATTTAATGGGGTGTAATAAATTTAGATAATTTTTTATATCCACAATAATTTATAAACTTCATTTATAATTATTCTCTGTATTTTTTTGATAGTTATAATCTAGTTTTGATATTAGGATTAGGTAATCATTATAGTTTTGGACTAGTTTGTAATATAAGTGTTATTATTAATTATCCTCCAAAATATCATCACTGGAAGATCATATAATTAATTATAATTTATGTTTTATAATTATTTATAATTTTTTAATTTCATTCTATTTTATTTTTTGTTTCAATCTATAAAATGAATTTTTAGATGAGCTTATTTCGTTGATCCCTAGCAATCAAAGGGTGTTTTATTGAATAATGAGTTAAATGATTGTATTACAAATCTTGAAAAAAATTATTTTATTATTTTTATCATATATTAACATAAATTAATATCTCATATTCATACTTGATATAAATTTATAAAAATTTTCATGTATGTGATTAAACGAACCCAAATAAGAACATACCATATTTAATGGATGATTATGATGTGATTTATATAATGTATCATTATAATAGAATCATAGTAATATTATTTAGTTTTTATTAGTGTGATATATCATAATTTTAAGTATTTATAATATGAATATAACTTATATAATGTTATTTAATAGTATGAAGAAATCAGTTTTTATATTAGAAAGCTCTTTTAGGAAGTTGAATTTACCATGGTTGTTTATTGCTCACATTGTTAATTATTTTCCCAAAATTTATAACAAGAACATTCATAATTTCATAGAAATAATATTTATCCATTTAAATCATTATCATGGCCATCTAACTATAGTGGTGTTGAAAATAAAAATAATCAATCGTTCTATGGAGGGGATGGTCCACACGTATTTATGGATGATGATTTCATTTTCCATAAAATAGAGAACAGGGGTAATATGGTTTTTCATTTAATAATATAAAATATTTAAAAATTATAATACTTATATCTTATATTTATTATTATTAAAATCTTTATAAGTTATTTAATGAAAAACACGTTACTTCATGGAGGTGGTAGTCCGCAACATGCACAAATTTCAGTTTCATTTTTCTTAAAGGAAAATGGAAAGGTGGTTGAGGCTTTTAAAATAATATTAATAACATAAAATTACAATAAACATACTGATTTTACAATATTAAGATTTTGTATATGAATTTTAAGGAGAATTAGTGAACATAGAGAAATATAATTGAGAATGGATTAGTTAAAAATTTATACCTCACATCCTGGATTATCTCCTTTTCAAAGGGGTTTAACCCTTTAAAGGGTTGTATTTTGAGATTACTAGAACCTCATGAAGGTGGATACAAATATTTAGTATATTTTTGGGGAGTTCTGTTCCAAACTAATTGGTTTTTTTGTGGGAGAGAGAATGATGAGAAAAGTGTCCCTTTTATAAGTTAAAAGTGATAGCATTTTTTTATAATCCCAAATCATTTTAAAATTTGGAAGTTAATATCATGGAAATTAGATCCATAATTTATTACTAAAGGATAGGGTAAGATATGAATTAGATATAGGTCTCAACCATCCATTCCCACACATGTTTTATTCATGTTTTAAAATCATTACAATTAGAGGTTTTTAGCATTTACCATTTTATCATTTACCGAGATAACTAGTTTTTACCTAATGTCACATATCCTTTAGAGAAAAATATAAAATGGCCGTATTTATATAATTGAGACCTATATATTATAAATTTTAAAGACTTTTTATTTGATAAAATTTATAAATGTGAAAAAATAACTTCTAAAATAATAAATCTGTAGTGTATTAAAAACAATTTTCTTAAAAAAATAAATTATGTTCTAAAATTTGAAATATTTTCTTGTAAAATAAAACCAATTTTTTATACTGTTAAGTCAATTTTACAAAAAATATTATTTCTTAGAAATTGATTTTATAATTTTAAAATTAATAATTATATTATAATAATGTCATTATAGTCAAGTTACATGAAAAAATAGTATTTTTAATTATTTACCTAAAAATAAACTATTTTAGAAAAATCACACAAAAATCCAAAAATATTTTAGATATTATAAATTCAAATAAGAATTTTATTTTTTAAAATTAAATTTATTATATTTTTTCTTTTAATTGTTATTTTAAATCATAAAATATAATGGTAAAATAAATAATTAAAATACTATTTAGTATTATTATTAATTTATATAAAACACTAATAAATATTTAATTAATCAATAAATATTTTATTTTATTAAAATAACCATTTACAATAATATAATTATTTTCCTTTCAAATGATTACAAAGAATAAAAACAAAGATTCAAAATAAGTAACAAATTAAGTAAATTTGTATAAAATAACCTATATATATTAATATTAGTAATATATTTCATAATTAAGTTACTAATATTCATGGTTAATATTTCAATATATATAATTTAATGGTCTAAAAATATCACAGTTTCATTTTTGTTTGTTGTTTTGTGTGGAGAATGGTATTGATCACTATGTTTAATTATGAAAAAGGTAAGTCAAGTATATAGTCCTAATAGTAACTTGAGAGGAAAGTATGTAATCCTAAAATAAAACATAAATCTTGATGTTCATATCAAATTTAATACATCATAGACACTAATACTCCAAGTTTATAATTCATGTTTTGGTCATATAGTGAATTGAGAATATTATATTAAACATTATTGAAATAATTATCGATACAAAGATATTCTCATAATGGGAAGATCATAAAGTCTTATAAATTTAAATTCACAACTACCCCTATTATAATCATAATACACACTATGAATTATATTTATTTCATTCATCATAAAAATTTTATCCTACACATCGATTTTCTAATAATACCACTACATGATTTCTACATCCCAATATTTAGAACAAACTTGAAATAACATAAGATATATATTAGAAATTATTCCATATACCAGTTTCTAATTTCATCTTCCATAAACATATCAAAATATATTAACGACCTATTAAACTCAAATTATACTTCATCCAGTCATCTTAAGAATAGAATATTTATCACCTCTTCTAGTAGTTTTGTCAACTTAACCTTATCAAATTATTACATCCATTCATATTTTTGAACACTACATCCACTCAAATATATAGATTAAAACATGTAGTTTCCATATAAAATTTTCTTACCCTCTCATTAATATATAATACCACATTTATTCACATGTTTAAGAAATAAGACCCAAATATTTTTATCTATAATACAACATCTATTCCAAACTTCCACATCAACATCCCCCACCTCCACATCACAGTGACAAAATAACAATATATATATAATTTTAAACTATATCAAATAAAAAATCAATTTTATATACAATTTCATCACATACCCACATTTTCTAAACATCATAACTGTGTAGATCTATTGGGTGATAAATTCTAAAGCATGGAAAATACATAAAAATCAAAAAATAAGATGACAATTAAACTAATTTATTACCTTTAGATGGATTTAATTACTTGGTTGAAAATTCATATATACTCAAATATATTCATTAATTCCCTATCAATATAAGAACCCCCATAGTCTATTATACATACATTGAATCCCCACATTAATAAACTAACTATATAAAGATCCATTAAGATAATACATGAATTGGGCAGTAATTACACTCATACACTATCAAAGACTCAATATAACCTCTCTTATAAATTAATTAATAATTGGGTGATGATGTTCCTTATAAATATCCCCCATGTTTTCTACGGTCCATATCAAGGTCGATAAGAAGTCACAAGACAAAATATAAAGGGATCATGATGTTTTAATTATTACTAATTTTATTTCTAAAAACCCATGCATTGTCTACCATAAAAAATAAATGATTCACTAATCAATGTTTGATAATGAATTTACATAATGTCTTGCATCCCAAATAAAATATACATAATCACATACTAAATTAAATTTTCACTTATCCAACATCTATTGTAACAGTTTCAAATAAACCTTGTTATGTCCAATTATTTTCCTTAAAACTGATTCATAAAACTATTACATGTTATGTTCCCCATGTCAACAATAGAAATCCTGAAATTTTAATCCAAATCCAATGCATCATTTTTAATAAGAAACAACATATTTTATCTACTGATATTTTTGGGGGATTCAAAAAATATGCTTCAAACCATGCCACTAAACTATGATGTTTCTAATTAACCATGGCACACAAACACACTGCATCATTTTTTCCAAGACATTTCATATACTAACTTCATCAACCTCCATATCCTTTAAAACAAAATACAATATTGTAATCATCTACTTCCAAAAATAATTTTTTCCAATAACATAGTGTTGTTTCCATGTTATATACAACTTATCATTAAATTAAACTATTCATTTACCATTTCTTCTTCAAAATCCATAATCACACAAGAGAGGAAGTATAAAAATTTTCAAAACCTCAACATTATATAAATATCAAATGATTTTTATCCTCTAAAATCTCAAAAAAAATTGATAGGGAAAGGGGTTAATTAAAAACAAATCATCATATAAAATACCTCTAAAATGTTTTTTCCCTTGAAAACTACAAACTGGTTTTAAATTAAAATTTTAGCTTTTAATTTATGTGATTAGAAAAATAGTTCAAGAAAACTTAGGATATTAATAATTAATTTGTTACTCTTATTACCAAGTAATTTTATCTAAGGAAACATGCTTATATATTACATACACCAATGGAATAAGCCATCCATTAATCATCTTCTCCTGTTAATCTTGAATATTTATTGATCATTTAACAAATATAATATCTTCATTAATATTGATATCACCATAATTGATCAGATGAGATCCATCAGGAAGGTTCTTTTGAAGTACTGATATATGGAAAACATAATGAATTCTCTCTAAATAGAGTGGAACTTTTTCCAGATATTCCACTATTCGAACTCACTAAAGTACCATAAAAGATGTGATGAACCTATGAAAAGGATTATTACCATTATGAATTTTTTGATACACATCCCAAGGTAAAACCTTTAATAATACTTGACCACTAACATTAAAATCCAATGGATTTCTCTATTGATTAGAATATGAATTCTAAGTATCTCACATCGTATTCATCCACTATAGAGTCATATACACACATTCCTATATATCTAAGAAAAAAATCAGATATAATAATTACCATGTCACAAAAATCCAGCCAATATATGGGTGATAAATAATTCTTCGTATATAATTAATTGAATAGTGTCATACTAAAATAGAAGTGGTGGATATTATTATAGGAAAAACCAACCAGAAATTGACTCTTTTCCCAATACCCACTTAAATATTTGACAAAATATCCCAACATGTATTCCAATTTTTATATTATTATCTTATTTTTTCCATCATTATTTTGGTGAAATATCGTGTTAAGGAAAAAATAGGTATGCAAATAATATTTAGATCACATTACATATTTTACATAAACCAACAGTTGTGCTTCGAAATAATAATCCATGGAACCCAAATGTATCTTAAAATATTCTTTCATATACATATTTTTAAATGTATTCACCTATAAAAATTAATAAATTTATAATAAATGAGTAAAGTTCATTAATATGTCATCAATGACCCAATTGTTTTCATGTCCCTTCAATGAATTAGGAAACCCAAACAAAAAAACTATGTGGGCACATCTTCCCACTCCTAATGAGAAATATTCAATGATTATAATATATCAGTTAAAACATAGTGTCTATCCTTTTCCTTCTAGTATACAAAACACTCAGACAAAATTTTATATACAAATATTTTAATCTAACACCACTAAAAAAATTTCTTCAAGGAATTATGTAGAATTATAATACCAATATGCATATTTTAAGGTGAGACTTGGAAGTTTAGTAAACAAATACCACATTTATCCTAATAAATCTATAATTTCCTATAAAAGAACACTTAATGTTCCTCATCCTCCATCCATTCATCAAGATAATATTCATTAACCATTCAGTCTCTCCATACTTTTACCTTATTTTATCCTAGTTGATACTCTTATAATTACGAAAACATAGTTTATTGTATCATAATATGATATATAAAAACTGGCCACTAACACTATATAAATAAAACTACAAAGTTGTGAGATGTAATATCATATTCCATGTATCACTCACGTCTTAAGTAATATTGACATAGTTCTTATTTCTTAGTGTATCTTATACCACATGAACCTTCCCTAGAGTATATAAAATTTTAAAATACTAACCATAAAGAAATTAAACTCATATCTATTAAAAATGTTTCAAATAACTCTATGAGAAAATATAGTGAATACTTAATGCTTATGAATATAATAAATCTCTTTCTAATTTGATAATTTTTTCATAGAATAAAATAAAAAAACATAAGGGCTTGGGTATCTTAGTACATTCATATTTTAATAACATTCATAACTAATATGATTTGTTTTCAATCCCGTAAATCCTTACATATCATAATCGTAAATAAGACTAATCATACTAAACATTGAGAATAACTCCATCCCCTGATATACGATGTATATGTTCATTAGTCAGTTTCTACTTCAGAAACTCAAAATCATTTTAACCTCTATATTCTCATACAAAATCATGATAAATCATGGTTAAATCTATTAAACGAGTTTAAATATTTTGGATTTTGAACATACGAATTATCTAAGGGAGGATTTCTTGTTTTTATAGTGGTTTTCATGTCATATTTTTTGAATAGTAATAATTTTTCTATTCCTTATTGGTTCATGTAATTTTAATATTTATGATTGGAGAATAAAATGTGGGAATTTTTTGGGTCGTACTGAATGAGTTTAGCGATGAATGATTTAGACAGTGACAGGTGTTTAAAAGAAATATGATGTAATTGGATTATAAAACTCACAATTATTTATTGAATATCTTTTATTTTCAATTATCCTCTAAATTATTTATTAAATTAATTTTAAAATGATTTATAAATTGGTGTATATATTTTGATTCATGATTTTATTTTTAATAGATTTAAAGGATTGGAAAAGTGGATTTGAAGGGTATGTGAATGTTTTCCTAGAAATAAGGAATTTTGGAAATTTGTGAAGATGAACTTATTTAGATGTTTCTTGGTGAATATTCAATTATATTTTTTTATGATTAATTATTATTGGAATCTTTATGATAGTGATTTTTTGTTTTTTATGAGATTAGACATGGTTCTGGGATACTCCACTTGAGTATAGGGGCATCATCAATTTAGTTGAGTTTTATTTGATAAAATACCATTAATTGTAGGGGAATCATAAGATTAAAAATAGTTTTTTTAGGAAAACTAAAGTCACAAGCATGCAAGATACTTCAGTATAATAATAATTTATTAGAAGACTCCACTTGAGTGTGGGGCCTCATCGGGTTTATGTGAGGATGGTTTTGAAAATCCCACATGGGTGTGGAGTTATTGATATGAAAATAATGGGTGAAATGGTATAGGGTTACCTTTTATTAGAGTTAAAACGTTTAGTATGACTTATGTTTCCTAAAAATTTATGGGTTATGCCTAGTTTTGTTCATTTCTATAAAAATTTAATATTGTTTATTAGGACTTTTATATGTTTCTTTTTTTTATATAAATTATCATTGGTTAGGAAAACATTTATAAAACACATATAATCTATTTATTTTTCATAAATATGGGATGAATGTGTAGTCTTGGGGATATAATATTGATTTTATACCCACTCCCCTCATGTGAATCCAAGTATTCATGTTGTAACACCCTAGAAATTTAGTTTTAAAGAATAATATAATTGATTTATATTTATTTTAAATGTTAAAATAGGCATAAGAATATTTTATCAATGAATATAAAATTTTATTTTCAATATGAATAAGTTATTATAAAATTTTAACTTATTTTTATTTTTTAATAATTTTATATTTAAATTAAATTCATACACAATGCTCAAACAATATGGGTGGAAGTAGTAAGAATATAAAAAAATGATTTTAAAAGCATCAAAAGTATTTTTTTTGATGAATTGCCTTTAAAAACTAATTTTATGGTTCATAATAAGGTTTAATATATGTTTAAATAGTTTATATTCGAATTTATTTGTTAAATTTATTTTTTTAAAGTCAAAATAAATAAAGTGTCAAAAAAGTCATTAATGATATTTTATGAACAATAAGAAATTATTAAATAATTTGATAATCATTAAAATTTTGAAAGAGGATATGTAGGGTGATAAATGGTATAAAATTTCATTCCTTACTCATTTTTGGGAAATAATGACCACATAAGAATGTTTATAACCCTCTAATATTGAAATAGTTACTATTATGATTATGGTTAAAAATGGTCAGTAATGGGTTAATCCCAAATATAAGATTTAAAATGACATGTAAACTTTTATAATTATTATTGGATGGGTATATTAAGATAAATTCTACCTTATATTCAAATTTACTAATCTCTAGGACCACTTTACCATGAATGTGACTGTATGAAATTTTAATAGTTTTAAAAAATACAACAGTTCCCTCCCCTCACTTATTAATGGACACCCATAATTTCTCTTATTCACACCACATTGAGCTATCTAGAGTGAACAAAACCTAATAATTCATCTTATAGACTTCCATGTCCCCAAATTAGCTATTCTTATATTCATAAAATACCATTATATGGATCATTAATAATTGATCTAAAGGAGACATACTGAAGAAAAGGTAATCACTGTACCCAACCTCTTTCAAAAAAGTTCTTCTTCTACCTCATATAAATTTTTGGTATTTATCATAAAATAATTAATTCAATATAATAATTATATTTAAATTTTATTATAATTATCTAACCAAAAATATTTACCCTCTTTTCTAACTAATTGGATGTGAAATTATAGTGCATTCATACATGTGGACTAACGCTTCAACGTAGCGATACAATTCATTTTCCATCACCATCATTAATTGATTTTTATAATATTTTATTATATTTTTATATGATATTTATATCATAATTATTGTTATATAATTATAATATTATACCTACCATCTTACCTTCTCTTCCCTTGGAAAACGATAACATCACTCATGCGTACTTGTGGCCACTACCTCCACGAAGCAATATGATTATTTTTTCATTTCATCTTTACATGGATAATAATGATGATAGATGTAATGGATGTTACATATATATATATATATGTCATAATAATGATTCTATAATGGTAAATTATAATTTTCCTTTTTTCAATCTTTCTATATAAATTTGAATATTTTTTTGATGTGTGTGTAAGGATTATCGCCTCCATGAATTGTGTAATTCATTTTTCTATCTCTAAATATTGTTGATAGATATAGATATATATATAGATAATATATACGATATTTATATCATGATAAAAAATACATATATTATTTAATCTTGATAAAAATAAAAGGATTGCAACTACTGAATATAAATTCCAGTGAAAAATAAAAAAGTTGTTAACCAGTAACTATAATTTTAACAATAAATAATTAATAAATCGGTGTTAAAATGTTATAAGTAGATAATATATGATATTTTAAGTACATAAAAGATTTTTTAATATAATTAAAATATATTTAATTTTATTATACATGTTGTTATAGTGTTTTTATAGAATGTAAAACTCGAGGTAAGGTATTTATTTTACAATCTCATTGTTTATCGATATTGTTTATGATTATGTTTTAGAAAATTGTGTTTTATGAATTATCTCAAGAATCCCATGAATATTATTATATGATTTTTTTATATTACATATTTTCCTTTCATTTTCATCTCTTTATGAACTTAGGATACTAAATGAATACTTTTTAAAAGAATTGACTTTATTTTTCTCCTCGGTTGAAATTTGTTATTCTTTAATATCCATGTCTTCAAAGAAAATCAACAATGTATTAATATATCGGTTATAATTGATTAAATTCATTTTTACCAATTATTGAATGTTTTATAAAATGGTTCAAAATTAATATTCTTTTCATTTTCCCAAAGCTATACATTTTACTATTTATCAAAAATGAGAATGGAATATTTATTTTAACATAAATAGCAAGAATGGAATTCCCATCCATCATGAACACTCAATTTGTTCAAGATTACTTTAAAATATTCCTTGGTCATTTTGAAACAAAATTTTTCACATATTATTTTTTATAAATATTAAATATTAAATAATTGAATACAATGTGAAAATATTATTTTTCTAAGAATTTTTTTGGAAATATTTTAAAGGTTTTTTTCATCTATGAAAACGTAATTTTATTTTAATTATGATTTATAAGGGATATGATCTAGTGATATCATCCACATTAATTACATGGATGTATTTTTATTAAGATGAATCAAGTATGATTTTATGAAACTTATTTTTTTCATGTGTTAATTAATTTTTCATAAAACATTTATGAAATCTGTAACATTCTTATGCATAATGCTTTGATGAAATGATAAAATTTTATGAAAACTATTTCATTCCACTGGTTGTGATGTGATTATTGTTTTAAGATCTTGTGTAACACATATATATCATTTGAATTACATGATGGGTGGGCTTAAAATTATATATACCTCCAATGCATTGCGTAATAAAAGATATCTCATGAGATAATAAGGACTTGAATGGGGAGTAAATATAGTTAAGGAAATTTATTCTCTATGACAGACTTAGGAGTAAACTTTTAATAATGATATTATGGAAAAGAGTGTGAACCCAGACCACTTTGATAGTATTTGAAGAATGTTTTATTTAAAGAAATTATTTTATATTAATATGTTTATACCACAAACTTATTACTTATTCTAGTGTTATTCACTGATGGAACATGTTGTTTGATTCTTTTATGATTCATGTCATATGAACTACCAAAATGTATTCAATTACTAAATATTATAATCTATGATAAGCTAGATATAGATTTTCAAATGATAATATCATGTTCTCATACCCTTATTCTTCTATTATGTAAAAGAGATTATAGATATATCCCTTTGGAACCCATACTGGGTATCTAAGCCCATACTTTATAATGTTTCCTTTCCCCTATAATAATAAGAAATGTTTTATATATGATATTTTTATGTAGGATTCCAAATGTAAATAAATAAGTGGTAAATGATATAGATCATTTATCATCTAGTTGTTTATAAATCCTAGTATCCAAATACATTAACCCATTATGTTTATTTCATTGATTGAAATGTTATGTATTGAATATTCATCTAATATGATGTAATATTTATGTATAAAAAATATGGGTTGATATAAATGTTGATGTTGTATTTTTTGGATTACAGTTTATATGGATTGTAAATTTTCATGTTAATTAATTTATTATAAATTAGTGGGTAGATAATAGTATATTTAGTGGAATCAATGGTGATTCTATTAGTTGTACTATGTAGTATGTACATCGGGGTGTTTTATTATTGTTATTATAGTAATTTAAAATGGATTTTACTTATATTCATTGCGTTTGGATACATATGTCATAAATTTATACATATATGGTATGTTTGAGTTGATACACCGTTAATCATGATAATAATATGTTATTGTATTTTATTATCAATCCTTTGGTGATCGAGGAAGTGATCTAGGAGATGAGGGAAATTTCAGTATCACCCATGATTGGGGTTGAGTGTTTGGGATGGAGTGTGATGTTTTAAATAAAATCGGTTTAGTTTTTTTAAGGTATAATAGGTATAGAGATGCAATGTGGGTAAACATTAGAGGTTTACTATAAGAATGTTAAATCAACATAATTATGTTAATACTTGAGGTCATATGGAAGTATAAGAATATAATATGTTGTTTTAGTTGGGTTAAATTTATTTATTTTGGTTTTTTAATGAATTCTCCCAAGATAAAACCTGAACTGGAACCCAACTAAATTTTCCAATGACCCAAAGTGTGTTCTCAATCACCATGAGCAAGAAACTAGTTTCCAGGAAATATTAAAAACTACCTTTGGAAGTATTTTACCATATAAAATTAAATTATAAAAATAAGGATATAAATTTGAAATAAATAACTAATTAACCATATCCAAAATATAATATAGTATAGGTTTCCAATACTAGAAGATAGAGACAAAAATAAACATAAATACAACCAAAACCAAATATAAAATGAAACTTGAACCATACCACACGACCAACCCTATGAAACCACAGAATTATAACCATATCCCCTCACCAACTGCATCCCATGAAGAGAAATACAATATGGAGAAGAACCAAAAACATGTATACCACAAGATGTTGAATGCTCACAAAGATGTGTGTGTGATAGCATGGTGTAAAAATTATTCCCAGTAGGATATCTACAAGAAGTCTATATAATTTCTTTCATTAATAATTTTATAAATTATAGTTTAAAATAAAATATAATTATATAATTTTGAACTTCAGGTTGATGGATAAAATTAAAAATATTCCTTAAATCAAATTTAACGAAACATTGAATTTCAATAAAACTTCCTTAAAATATAATTAAAACAATAACACTTAGTTTTATAAAAGACAAACTAAATCATATATCTATAAATTTTGAAAATTTCCTTTCAAAACCAATTTTTAATATCACTAAAAAGAAATAAAATTAAACATAATGGTATAATGAATGATAGAAAATATGCACCGTAAGTCAGGAGAGAATTATCAAATAAAAAGATAAAGGGTGATAAGATCCCTATAGGATAGGGGAAACACTAACATGTATACCAAATAAAATACCATAATAGGAACCTCTAATCAAGGTTCAAATTATATGGTCTATATTCTAGGCTCAAACTAAAATGATACGAGACTATGTTCTTGGATTCACTAGGCCACTATGTGAATCCTGAAAAACAAATTGCATCAGGTGCTTCCTCTGAGACATATTGGGTACTAAACAAAAACCAACCCCTATAAGGGTAAAAATCCCTTTAGGAACTATCCATATTTAGCACACTATACTAATAAAATAGATATTTGGAACATTTATTATTTACCCATGGTGCCTTTGATGTTAATAAAGTGGTGTTGAATAATTAAACACGAAAAAAATGAATCTATATATTAAAATAATTATCTCTCACATCACTATTAACTCCATTTAAAGATGTGTCCCCTTCTATATATCCCCTTACAAGTTTAACACTATGAATTGGGTGCAACTTATTGGTTTCCTTTATGAATTATCTTTTTAATGAAAAATATTAAACATATTATTTATCTAAATACACTAAATAGTATCCCAAACCTCACCTCATTTGATGTATTAATGATAGATATATCAAGATATAATATTTACAAGGTTCGGTGAAAAGAAATACTCATTTTAATGTTCATTAGATGCCCCAAAATGGATTATCCACTATAATATTATAATAAATTACAATGGATTAGGAAATAACTAGTCACAAACCACTATAATTGATGTTTCTCTTGATCCTTGTTCTATACCCAAACCCCATACTCTTTTTCCTATGATCGTTATAATCCCAAAATTTCCACCTCTTCATTGACAATTCATAAACCCCATCAGTGATCCTTTTAGTAACTCATTAAACAACACATTCATAAGAAAATATTATCGTTGTTCATCGAGTAGTATAAATTCATCTTTCTTCCCTATAAATATCATCCCCTATACACATGCAAGATCATTATTCCTCAAGAACACCTTCAAGTTCTTCAATAGCCATTAGAAAAAAATCTCCAAATCATGTAACCATTTCCACATCTAATGTGATTTGGATACACCAAAGCTTACTTGAATACTCATGTTTATCTTATGTAGGGACTCCTATATTTATCTAAATTTCTATCCTTAATACTAAATTTATCAGTATCTCAAAATAATCATCCACTATAAAAAATAGATCTCACATTTTGACCAATTTCTTCATCACATTCACATTATATTTGTATTCACAATATAAATCCTCAAAAAATATCATTTTTTGGTGATATTCGTATTCAATTCTAGAGGATATATTTCTAGTTTTAATTCTCATAAAAACTACAATAAAATATTATTTATTATCTCGATTTAAATATATTAGAGACTCAGTATTTAAATATTAATATTTAAAACTGATATGAATATTCATTTTAAAATAACCTAGGAATATTAATTTAAATGTCTAAAAGATTTAGGTTATATTCCTCTATCACAAATAATTTTTTTTTTGTATTCATCAAATATCATGACCCATCATGTTCTTCATTATTCATGCATAGTAACTTATGTTACTCATATTTTAATCTGATCATGTTCATTCTTTAATTTTGATGCATGTATCCACAATGAAATTCCCAAAGTAATCAAACACTAATTTAAATCCCTGATAATTTTAGTCTATATTTATATCATTCCTCACAATTTTTTATATTATCTATGTATTATCCATTAACTACTATATATTTCATTCCTAAAACATCAGAAGTGTTAGATATTTTATTTCATATAAAAACACTTCACATGGATTTTCTTTTATCCCACAATTTACATGCATGAAAATTAGACAACATACATGAATCAATATCTAAAAACATCAAATCACATTGATGATTATCCAATAAATTATTTTAGAAATTATTCTTCAAACATCATGGTTGGATCAAATTATATATGCTTAAATACTTCCTAAAACTTTATTGATAGTGTACATTGAACCCACATGTCCAAAAACACACTCTCTCTCATTCATGCGCAATCTCATTTTAGATACTCCATTTTACATGACTAAATATCTTAACCCATGGTAGGTTCATATTAATTTATATATTTGGTTTTCCAATCATGTTGTCCTTATGGTAGTTCATGTTTTCATATGGCCAATCCGAGATAGTTGTGTGGTTTATTACTTATTCACATAAGCCCCTCGTTATGCGGTTTATCCTTTATATTGTGGTAGATTCACACGTGAATGGTTTATTAATAGCTTCACGATATATTTTATTCCTACACATGATATTGGAATATATACCATACTTTATTCTTTCACTTAATCACCTCACTTCATGTGGTTGATATAGTGAACACAATTGTGCTACCTGTATCTTGAGGCATATATTTTATCCATTCATGATTGTATTGTAAGTCCATTTTATGTTGTTCTTATAGTCACTCAAACCTTATTGCAGTAAGTTCATATCAACTCATGTTAGGTATGTCCCTCTTCGGGCAGTGGGTCATGCTTTAGTTAATACCTATGTTCTCATATTTGATCTAGTGTTAGGGTTATTTAAGCAGGAGTAAGATGACATGATAAGTGGGGAATGATATCATTAAAAGACAAACAAAATTAGAATGTTTTATTCATATGATTTTAAATCAGGTGAATTGAATACCACTATTTTGTGTCTCAAATTGAAAAAATTATATGAGTTCCTTAAAATAATTCTACTTGTTGTCTCATTAGCCTTTTGGTCATAACACTGGGGTCAACTCCCTAATACACTCACACACAACACTCACCTGTGTATATCACCAGATATACACTCTACCACTTATGAATGATCTAATTTTTCTCCATTATTCCGAAGAAAAGCTATAACTCACATATTCCCCACCCATTCAACTAAGGCGGGCTAGGTATGGTAGAACATGCTACTTCTTGTGGTGAGTTAGTTCCTAGGGAAATCCATTATTGGGAAAAAAAAATTATAACCCATGATACATATTAAAATAATAAGTATAAAATTAAAATTACATAAATATAACAAGCAAGGAATCCCCCTCCCCAAATCCTCTACTTATATTTAAACTATATTCTAAAAAAATCATCATGTAATAATAATATAATTAATTTAATTTTCTCAATTTTATTAATGAATAAATAGTATATTTTTTCATGGTCTTCCCAACATATATTCATACACCTTCACTTCTTAATTATTGTATACAACATGATTTTCCAATCAATATGGAAGAAACATCCCTAAATTAAGGATTGAAATGGTTGATTAATAATGAAAAAAAATTATATCTTCTAGAACCATATCAATATTTCAAGAAGCATGACCTTGTTTCTTCATCACATATATAGATCCATAAAATGAAAATTCAACCATTACTCTAAATCATCATTCTCCTACATGGATTTTTTTTCAAAACAAATACTCAAAAAATTCAATATGTATGATCCTATTTATTCTTTTTTCTCTTATTATTAACAAAAAATATAATAATCTATGTGAAAATATTATCAAGTTTTATGTTTCCATTAAAGGAAATCACATTCTCTTACCCTTTTTAGATATGAGATAAGGATGATACCACATGGATCTCTTACCAAAGATCCATTGGTTTATCTACTTTAAGTCTACGTAGACTATCCTGATATAGAAAATAAGAGGGGTAAATCTATGGTTGTCAATGTTACACCTAAATTACCATGAATTTGACACCATGAATTTTTTTCACATTTCATTAATATGGGTTTTAAAAATAAAATTTATCAAGAAATATGTTTTATCCAAGACAAATATCAATAAACCAATTTTAAAATTCTAGTGAAAATCAAAAAACTCATCAATTATTTCATATTTTCATCATTGACACATATGCATCATAAATATATTTTATATATACAAATATTTTGGATGAAAGAGTAATTTTCATACCACTTTTTTATGTTTTTTTGTCCAGTATTTCAAGATTTACTACATAATAGATTCAACTCGGTTTTTCTACCCATAAATGGATGTACACATTTCCTCCATTACATAGTTGTTGGGTGACACCATGATGAACTCTATATATATTTTCTAATAGTGATAGCTCAACACCTATTCATTAAATCTGAACATGATAACTCAAAATACATTAGATAATATGGAATAATAAGTGATCTTTTTATCATCTAAAAAACATCATGAGTGAGGTTTTCCTCTCATCCATACATTCTTCTTCTTTATAATATAATCATGGGATATAATCTCTTCTTATTTAACATAATTTATAGATTTTCCAAAAAAAAATTCAAACATGTATTGACTCGTCATGTGGAGTTTTTTTCCATCTCATCACTAAATTTGGATTCTTAAATTTTTTTAAACTTGGACAATTTACTAGGACAAACGAAGAACATTTTCTTTGAATTCAAAATATCATTGGCCATCTAATATTAATTCTAAAATCCTTAATCATTTCATGAAATTTAATTTATTATTTTATGTATTTTCTTCCATTTCTCGTCATGTAAAGTTTCTCTAGGTATTCACCTCATACATACATTATCTTTATAACCTTCTTGTACTCATCTATGACAACCATATTTTAGTTTCATAAATCTATCTCATGTGGACATATTTGTAGTACATCTAGCCACATATTTCATCCGTTAACAAATTATACTCATTTTCTCAAAAAATTATCCATTGGTTCATTGATTTTTCTTGTTAATGACATATTATAACAATAAGTAAAATCTTTCTGTCCACACATTCCATATCCCCAAATAAATATTTTCATTTTTCTCCATGTTGATTCTAGAGTTTTTCAGTTTTATTTTTTTATTTCCCTACTAAAAAATATTACTTCTTTTTTTATTGAGGTTATGTTATTTTTTTCTCATCTCCCGTTGATGAGGAAGAATTATTCTCATCTTTCTTATCCCTGATAAATTTCCCCTTGGACTTCACTTCCAACCAGATTTAGAGGGATCGACATCAATATTACTATATAATTATTTAATTTTTTGGATTTTATATTGAACTATAAGATATTTTTCTTTTAACTCACCTAGTTATTCTCTAATTGTATTAAATATCTCCTTTGAGATTATTCTCCATCTTATCAAGCATTACCATCTTCAATTTAGTTTTATAACTCCCACTAATAGTAGCTCCTTTCTAAAAATAGAAAATTAGATTTATTTTATCCCAAAAATGGATAACTGGTGATAATGAATCTAATATCTTCTTTTTACTCATCATATTATTCATGAGGCATTCCATGGAAAACTATTTATTTATATTAAAATTCTTCCCCTTTGGTAATATTTCTCCCTATCATTTATCAGTAACCTATTTGATATTTCTTTAAATAAGGGAAACTGTCTGATAGAAATATTTTTATGTTACATTGGGAGTTTATACAAGATTATTTATCATATAATTCTTTCTTTCTATCCTCAATACTTCTTGGATCTCTAGAGGAAACCTACTCCAATTGAGCATGTACATCCCTAGTCTGGATGATCACTAAGAGGCGGGTGAATCATTGGTTTTTTTACCAATTATCTTTTTAATTGGATCTATTTAAATTTTTTAAGTTATCTATAAATTTAATTGTTCCTTAATCCTTGCCTCGTGAGAAATATTAATGAGAAACTGATCAATACACAGTATTTATGATGTTCGGTAATATGGTCTCTACCTTGCCATATTGGTAAAACGAACCAACATAGATTATACACCATAATATTTTTATAAATTATAATGGATTGTGAATTAACTTATCATACACCCTAATATTTGATCCTATAGTTGAACTTGGTTATACACCCCTGCCAAAATCTCTTCTACCTAGGTTTGTTGTACTCCCCAACCATCATCCTCTTCTTATAATATTTGTATACCCTAGCCAAGATTATCATTAATAACATGTTATATACCATATTCACAAGATTATCCTCTAAATATTGATCCAAAACCATAAATTTGTCCTTCTATAGTGAGGTCATCCCCCACCAGCCTATAGGATAATACATAATCATGTAAAACATTATGATCTTTAATAGACTCTTGAACATACCTGCTAGTATTGAAACATCATCTAAATCTATTGAAATTGATATTTTCAAGAATTCCCTTGAATAATCAGGTGTATATATTTTAACTAATACATGATTTGACTCATGTTACCTTGATAATTAATGTATTGATCTCTCAGAATAATATTCAACTATGAAAATGAGCTCTCAAAATTTTTAACAATTTCATCATCAACTAAATAATCTATTTATAATAATAATATGAATTATCCTGAAATCCCAATTGGTGGGTGATATTTATATTCATTTATAGAATATATATCTATAGTTTTAATTAAAATAAAAACCTAAATAAAATCTATGTAATTATCTCTATTTAAATCCCTTAGAGACATAGTCATTAAATCATTATATTTAAAACTGATAAGAATATTTTGTTTCAAATGACTTATGGAATCACCTATAAATACCTATAATATTTAGGTCAAATTAATTATTCATTAGAAATATTATATGATGGATTCATCAAATATAATGGCTCATTATTTATTCTTAATTTCTGCATGAAAGCTTCCATGACTCATTATTTAAATTGATTATGATCATGCATGATGGTTATGCCAGGTCCCTCAATTAAATACCCAAATGAATGAAGTTCTAATTTATATCCCCTAGTATTTTATTCCACATTAAAATATTTAATCATGTAATTTTTAAATAATCTGATTCTTCTATTTTGAATTATGTAGATTTATTTCATGATACAACGCACTAAACATACATATTATTTCATAAAACCACTTCACACATGGCTCTTCTTTTATACCTCAATTCATATGCATGAATGTGGAACTGTGCGAATGCACAAATCATTAACAATATCACATTATAGTGATTTTTATACAATTATTTACATATTAAATTCATCATTAAATCTGATGGTGTCCTAGTAATATATCTTCTTCAATACGTCTTTATACATTTTCGAAAGCATGCATCAAACTCACATTTCTGCACACAAACTCTCTATCATGCATTTTCCATCTCATTTTGGATACTAATATTTTCATGTATACCTCATATAACTCATAGTAAGTTGATTATTATTTATGGGGGTAGGTTTTCTATCCTTGTAGACCTTGTAATAGCTCATTTATTCAAGTGGTCAATATGACATAAATGTGTCATTGTAACGACCCAAAGTATTTCAATAGAAAATTCCCTTCTTATATATATGTCATAAAAACACAAAATAATGAACTACTAAGTGATAAGTGACCTTTAGACATAATTTTGTCACCCCTATGTTTGGAATTTAAAAAAATACGACATACATGGTTGTTTTCAAGACAGTTTTTGGAGTCTAATGAAAAAATAATAATTTTTGGTGAATAGTAGAATACATTAATTTACCATATAAATACATTTTAATTAAAACCCAGTATTCCTGACATCACAAGTGATGTAAGCACCCAAATCCCGAACTCACATGTTTTTTTTACTATTCTTAGTCATCCAAGACTCACTATTCCTTGTCTTTGGTGAAATTAATAAACTAATCAATTTTATATTAAGGAAACCCCTCTCCCCTCCACTATAAAAGCCACCCTTCACTCCCTCTTTTCCTCACACCTCTCAAGCTCCAAGCCTTCTCTAAATTCTGCCCAAAAACCTTCCCTAGCTCATCCCCCACGTCCAAAAGCTGCTGGTCTCATCAAAAGACCAAGCCTAGCTTCCTTAAAGAGGATCTCAAGAGGAGGATTCTAAAGGTAATTTCTCTCTCTCTTCTCCTTTAATTTCCTTTCAAGTTCAAGTTCCTTTCTTGATCTCTCCCTACCTATCTTCATCCAAATTGTTCTGTAAATAAAGTATTATATATATACTGTAATATTATGATTCTAATGTTATATTCTATCACCCCACACCCTTTCCCTCTTCCATTTATTTTATTAAAGAGAACGTTGTTCACGTGGTGATAATTTATCACCTTCAAAAACAACATGCTCTCTTTTTCCATTTCTACCTTCAATCTGGTCATGAAACCGTTTTTATGGTTGAACCAGACTATTTTATATGTATTATGTTCTATTTTAAGTTCTGGAAATATGTCACGACCCGTCCTCGGGGCCCGTGCCGTGACTAACCCAAGCCCGCCTTCCATAGGCCAGGGGCTGGCGACTAGCACCAAAGGCGTAAATCCCGATAACTGGGAAGGCATTGCCTTTATAAAAGTAACAAAACACCATAGAGTACAAGCGAAAGTAAAATAATAAGTACAAAAAGAAGTGTTGAAAAGTAAATGGGCCAGAATACAAACCCAAAAGAAAGTACAACTACAACTGAACAAAGTACAACAGAAAAATACAACAGCTGGAGGGACGGAAGCGGCTCCTGGGTCGTCCTCCTCGGATCCTACCTGAAGGGTAGGTACAGATGGCGCAGCTCCTGGATCGTCCACCACGAATCCTACCTGAAGGGTAGGTACAGATAGTCTCCACAGTGCTCTCGTCCGTCAACCTCCTCCGAGTGTCGTCTCGCCGTGAAGTCCACCCCCAGACACTGACTTGTCGTGTAGTCCACCTCCGGGTACCGTCCAGTCCTCGAACACTCAGCCTCCTTCAGCACTGCCTGTCATCTGCAACCAACACAACGAGGTGCGGGCATAGCCCGTGCAGGGGTGAGTATAACGATACTCAGTAGGGACCCCGAGACCCTCAAGGTCTCACTAAATCCAACAAGGATAACCACAAAGAAGATCTCAACAGATAACCTCTACTTTGGTATATGCCCATACATATACCTAAGTTATCAAGTAACTCATCTCAATCATGAGGAAACACAAGGATCATGAGATCAACAGATAACCACTACCCAGGTATATGCCCATACATATACCTAAGTTATCAAGTAACCCATCTCAATCATGAGGAAACACAAAGGTCAAAAGTCTCAGCTCAAACCAGGATTTTCATTATCGAAACCGTAACTGCTGAAGAGCTCCGTCTCTAGAGTGTACAGTGGTCCTGTCACGACTCTGAGGTACTTCTCACTAACCTAAGACTGCTGAGGTACTCCTCCTGTCGAGTACCGCGGGCCAGCCACCCAAACACAGTAGTGCTTCCTGTCGAGGTATGTCACTCAAACACAGTGGTGCACACCCCCTAGTAGCCGGCAGAGGTACTCTCCGGACGAGTACCGCGGGTCTGCACTATCACACAGGTAGTGCTCCGTCCGCCATGGGTCTGCACCCATACAAAGTAGTGCTCTGTCCACTGGACTAGTCGACTCACTCCAAGTCGAGTCGGTCAAGCAGTCGTCAGGTCTCAGTCGGCTACACAGTCTCCGTACTCCGTACGATCGTCTCTGGGAGGGTCCTCTCCACGAGCTGCAAGTCGATACTCCAAGTATCTCAAGGTCCCACTAAGAAGTAACTCAAATGACTGCATCGTCACAGGGGTCTCAACGCAACAGACGGCGCGTCGATCGGACGCCCGGTCTGTGAGTTATTAGCCTTTTCGTCCCAGGGGCCCGGTTGGTTTCGTGAGCGAACCAAACCCAGCCGTATCTCAACTGTACCCCGAGCTCTCATAGGGTATACTCATAGGGACCGTTTCTCAACGTGATCGTCAAAGCCGCTGACGGTTCTTCAAACGGACGTCCTGTCTGAAAGATATCAGCTTTTTCGTTCCAGGGGCCCGGTTGGATTTCGGGTGTGATCCAACCCAGCCACTACCAACTGTATCCAAAACTCGGGCGAAGGATGCCAAAAGTTCTGTATCGTCAACAGGAACTCAACGCAACAGACGGCGCGTCAATCGGACGCCCGGTCTGAGAGTTATTGGCTTTTTCGTCCTAGGGGCCCGGTTGGTTTTTAAGGCAAAACCAACCCGACCGTACTCCACCTGCGCCCAAACCCCAGGCGGAGTGAACCAAAAGATCCGTCTCACTAAGAGGAAACTAACAAAGATGACGGTACGTCAATCGGACGTCCGTAGCTCAAGATATGAGTGTTTCCGCTCCGAGGGCCCGGTTGGTTTCGTGTACGAACCAACCCGGCCGAACCCAAAGTATTCCAAAACTTTGAGTGCGATAAACCGAAACGACCGACTCGCTCTAAGGATTGCGTTGCCGCTGACGGCGAGTCGTTTGGAGGCCCGTAGCTCAAGTTACGGACATTTCAACGAAAGTCGTCCGAAGACGGGGGGTCCGGGCCCGGGCCAACCCGGCCCGACCCCACCCCTGGTTGGCCCGAAACGGGTAGGGTCCGACCCGGTTTGCCCGGCCCGGCCCGGCCAGGGCCGGTCCGGCTCGGCTCGGCCGAGCGGCCGACTCGGGGGAAAGTCACCGCTACGTGTGACACCCTCGCGGCCCCCGCGGGGTGTCGGACGCGCCGCGTGACAACCCCGCGACACCCGTGGGGTGCCGCCCTGGACACCCGCGGGGTGCCGCGTGACAACCCCGTGGCACCCGCGGGGTGTCGCGCTGGACACCCGCGGGGTGCCGCGTGACAACCCCGCGGCACCCGCGGGGTGTCGCGCTGGACACCCGCGGGGTGTCGCCGCCTCCGGCCGCCGGAATCGCTCCGGTGGCCCGTTTTCCTTCCCGTCTGCGCCGTTGTTCCTCCCGGGTTCCGTTCTTTACTGCGGGATCATCAAACATCCGTTGCGGCATGTTCCGTCATTGCCCATCAAATCTGCACAAGAACGAAGAACGGCGGAGGATTGTCGGGCCGTGTTCGTTTGGCCCGCACCCTCCGCGTTAGATATAAACAACGGGAGAAATTAAAGTTCAACACATGAACGCATATCCGAAACAATTTTTTTAATGAAATAAAATTGTTTCATAAAAACGGGTTCCTTATTTGGACGGAAACAACAATTTTAATAATTTTAAAATTGTTCACAAATCCAGTTCTTTAACTTTTAAAGAAACAAATACGGGAATATAAAAAGAAAAGGGGGGTAATTCCCAAAATAAATCTCTACCTCGCCGTCGCTGTCAGATGCGAGGTCGTCACGGAATTGACCGTCGCGGAAGGAGGTGATCGTCACACCGCGGAAGGGCATCGCGTCGACGATCTCCGAGGACCAAGAACATACGGATTTAATTAATAATAATTAAATCCATGTTGTTGTTGAAATCCAAAAAGAAAATAAAAAGAAGCGCAACCCCCTACCTTGGTTGTTGTCGATCGAAGGCTATCGCGGGGTTGGATCGTCGCGGAAGAAGCGTCGTGAAGGGAGATCCGTTGGCGTCGCGGTACAAGGCTTCGCGTCATCGATCTCCGCAGGTTTGGCGTTCTTCGTGTTCTTCACGTTCTTCGCGTTCTTCGCGTTCTTCGCGTTCTTCGCGTTCTTTGCGTTCTTCGCCGAAGAAGGACGCTTTCCTCCAAATCCTCTCCACGCCACAAGTTTCAACCCAAAATAAAATAAGCTTAAGCCTTATTTTATTTACACAAATAAACATTTGAATTTCAAAAGACAAGAAACGAACCATTAATTCGTAGAATTAATTCAACGAAAGAAACAGCTCATTTAATTTACGAAAGAAACAGCCCAATTAAATGGTCTGTTAAGATTTTAAGAAACGCGCCAGTTGACTTTCATTAAGACGGGTTTTCACGGGTGCGTTTCTTAGCGGAAAGAAACGGCGGGGCTCGTGCGGGCCCCACCTCACAAATATCCTACCAAGGGGTAGGATATTTCTGGATAGCATCCTATCCAGTTCAACTCAGTTCAAGCCGCCTTTAAGTGGCTTCAAGTGGCTTCCAAGTGGCTTAAGCGAAATAAAATAAAGTTGTAGCAAAATTATTTTATTTCTTAACTTTAAGCCCGAAAATTAAAAACCACACCCGAGAAAACGCAACTCCAGAAGAGGAGTTTCTAAGCGAATATCGACGCTGCGATTTCATTGGAGCCCTCAGAATTCGATTCCGGGCACCGGTTCAAAAGTTAGAAAAACCCGCTCGTCCGTTCACTGAACGTACCCGAGCCAAACTTCGGAAATTGATTCCGGGCACACCGGGCCTCGGAATCAGGCGCCGTCAGAAGCTGCGCTCTTGTAAAATTCCAAAGAAAATTAAGAAAAAAATTTCCTTGAAATTTACGGGTCTTTATATTACTCCCACCACAGGGCTTTACGTCCCCGTAAAGCTCCAACACAAACTTAGGGAAACAAAGGCGGTACTGAGCAGGCATCTGAGCCTTCCACTCCCATGTGCTCTCCTGGAGGTCCCCGAGCTGCCAAAGAAAGTGCACAAGAGGAATCGACCCGCCTCCTAGGATCCGCTCCTGTCGATCCTCGATCCCCACAGGAAACTCTGTAAAAGTCACCTCATCACCAAAGACCATCTCCCCATGGTCAAAGATTTGTGTCAGGTCATGCACGTATCTCCTCCACTGAGATACATGGAAACGTCGTGCACCTAGTGCAACTGAGGTGGATGGACCAAGTGGTAAACCATCCCGCCTACCCAGCTGAGGACCTAGAATGGTCCGTTGAACCTCGGAGATAACTTGCCGCCTTGGCCACATCTCCGTAACCCTCGTCGAGGTGAGACCCGTATAAGGACGTGGTCGTCATCCTCGAACTCTAGAGGTCTCCATTTCTATTAGAACTGAAACTCAAAACGACTGCTGCTATGAGGGTAAGGTTGACCGACTCACGAGTGATTGGTCGCACCCTCCTGTGCAAGAGTTACCCTGCACTGCCTGGGGTTTCCTTTTCCGCTGACCAAGGAAAACCCATCCCAACGTTTGCCTAAAACTGTCAATTTGAGTATGAACAGTTATTGCCCATTCCATACTCAAACTAACGTCGTAAGGCCTCGACGCTGCCACCAAGAGATTCCAACCAGAACTCTCGCCTCGAGGGTCTGACCACACCGTCGGCGTAAGTTTGATTATCGAGTCTCCTCCCAAGGTATCTCCAGACGTGAGGGTCAAGTCCACGGCTTACCGGAAACTCTAGGTCTGGAACAAGATTTGTGGAAGCGAGGAATGATTCATATCGACGTCTGTTACTACAGAAGCTAGTAGTGGACATAGACTGTCCCTTGAATCATTTCTAGAGCCATTGGGTCACACTCCTTGACCACATGCATCCGCACTCTTCCTCCGCCCTCCAGCTCCCTGAGCCTGGCGGGAATAACTAAGGCGGGTGGTTGTAGCATGTTAAGATGTACACCACCTCATGCTGCTCTCCTAGCTTTGCCTCCACGTCTGCCGCTTCGCAGAATCATCTCTATTTAAAGCTACCTCTTCTTGAAACATGCCTGAGTCTCTAAGACTGGCACCGGTTTCCTGTTTCTCACTGTACTGTGCAGTCTTCATCCTCTCTTGGATGTCCTGGACCTCCTTTAGTCTCACAAGAGATTCTATGATTTCTTCTTTGTCGATAAGAGAAATCTGGTCTCATCCCCTGGATGAACCACATTCGTTGCCTAATACAGTCAATTCCAACATGAATGATGCATTCATGCCATGGATGACGTCGTAAGGCCTCGACGTAACTACTAAGAGATCCAACTGTCACTCTCGCCTCCAAGGGTCGAGTCACACTGTCGGCATCAGTGTGAGGTCACTGGGTCTCCTCCAGTAGGAATTTAAAAAGTGAGGGTCAAGTCAACAGTCTTAACCAGGACCACTTAGTAACATCACAAAAGAGGACAGGAAAGAAAACCTCACAAGATAAGTGTCTTTATTTTATTGCAGCTCATGGTACAAAGACACAAAAACAACATCAACATGGAACTAGAAGTACAAGAGACGTATCCACTAGTTCCGCTCCTGTCCACCTTCTCCAGGAGCTCTACTTCCTTGTCCACTGCTCTACTGTTGCTCAAGCATTCGTCGCTGCCTCTGACTCGGTGGCTCCTCAAAAGCCTATGGGTCAACTGTACGAGGAGTCGGACAGTCACGTGTCAGGTGCCCCTTTCCACCGCACGAGTAACACAGTCTGCTTCTGGCACGCCTGGCTCTGACCCCACCCCGGGTGCCCCGCACCACCGGTCCTAAAACCCGAGATCGGCCAACTGCTGGTCTGGTCGTCCTGGACCTCTGCATCATCTGTCTACTGCCCACAGATGACTTGGCTTCTGATCGAAAAACACGCGGCAAAGGCAGCATCTCCTGAACACGCTCGGGGTGTAGAGCTACTGGCACAAACTCCACCCTGAAGAAGGTCTCGAAGTCTTCCCATGTGAAAGCCATCCCATCGCAATACTGGAACAAGTGGCTCCACCACCTGCCTTCTGCTTCCTGAAGAAGGCTGGCAACAAAGGTCACCATGAAGTCTGATGGAGTCCCCACTAGCTTGAAGACTCCCACCACAGCCTCCAGCCAATCCTCAGCCGCCTGTGGGTCCGTCTCTCCCCCGAACCTGGGTGGCCTCTAGCGCTGGAACTCATGAAGTGTGCTCAAGTAGCGGGCATCACCTACTACTAGGGATGGTGGCATCGGTGGCCCAACGTATGGTAGTACCGCTGGTGCCTCCGCTGGTGCCTCAACTGCAAGAGGGCCCTGTACCGAAGCCTCGTCACTCGACAGGCTGTCAGCACGCACATCCCTCTGGGCTCTAACTGGTCGTCCGAGAAAAGGCATCCTGAAAGAAACAACGTAACACGGTCAAACGATTATACCTGGTGAGCTGACCTGGTCTGAGTTGTTTTAAGGGGGGAAACCTTTGAAAACACACACGCAATCAGTGTTTTCGTGCACAAAGTCGGAAATCAGTTGCCAAGGTCCTGGTGTATGGATACGTCGGCCGCCCGCACCAACACTGGACTCCCTGAACTGAAAACCACACTCGGTACCCTTAACATTATTGCTTCATAGAAAGAAAGATCAGAGTCTGCGGTAGAACTGGCCACCTCTGATACCAATTTGTCACGACCCGTCCTCGGGGTCCGTGCCGTGACTACCCCAAGCCCGCCTTCCATAGGTCAGGGGCTGGCGACTAGCACCAAAGGAATAAATCCCGATAACTGGGAAGGCATTGCCTTTATAAAAGTAACAAAACACCACAGAGTACAAGCGGAAGTAAAACACTAAGTTCAAAAAGAAGTGCTGAAAAGTAAATGGGCCAGAATACAAACCCAAAAGAAAGTACAACTACAACTGAACAAAGTACAACAGAAAAAGACAACAGCTGGAGGGACGGAAGCGGATCCTGGGTCGTCCTCCTCGGATCCTACCTGAAGGGTAGGTACAGATGGCGCAGCTCCTGGATCATCCACCACGAATCCTACCTGAAGGGTAGGTACAGATAGCCTCCACAGTGCTCTCGTCCGTCAACCTCCTCCGAGTGTCGTCTCGCCATGAAGTCCACCTCCGGACACTGACTTGTCGTGTAGTCCACCTCCGGGTACCGTCCAGTCCTCGAACACTCGGCCTCCGTCAGCACTGCCTGTCGTTTTCAACCACCACAACGAGGTGCGGGCATAGCCCGTGCAGGGGTGAGTATAACGATACTCAGTAGGGACCCCGAGACCCTCAAGGTCTCACTAAATCCAACAAGGATAACCACAAAGAAGATCTCAACAGATAACCTCTACTTAGGTATATGCCCATACATATACCTAAGTTATCAAGTAACTCATCTCAATCATGAGGAAACACAAGGATCATGAGATCAACGGATAACCACTACCCAGGTATATACCCATACATATACCTAAGTTATCAAGTAACCCATCTCAATCATGAGGAAACACAAAGGTCAAAAATCTCAGCTCAAACCAGGATTTTCATTATCGAAACCGTAACTGCTGAAGAGCTCCGTCTCTAGAGTGTACAGTGGTCCTGTCACGACTCCGAGGTACTGCTCACTAACCTAAGACTGCTGAGGTACTCCTCCTGTCGAGTACCGCGGGCCAGCCACCCAAACACATTAGTGCTTCCCGCCGAGGTATGTCACTCAAACACAGTGGTGCACACCCCCTAGTAGCCGGCAGAGGTACTCTCCGGACGAGTACCGCGGGTCTGCACTATCACACAGGTAGTGCTCTGTCCTCCATGGGTCTGCACCCAAACAAAGTAGTGCTCCTTCCACTGGGCTAGTCGACTCACTCCAAGTTGAGTCGGTCAAGCAGTCGTCAGGTCTCAGTTGGCTACACGGTCTCTGTACTCCTCACGCTCGTCTCTGGGAGGGTCCGCTCCACAAGCTGCAAGTCGATACTCCAAGTATCTCAAGGTCCCACGAAGAAGTAACTCAAAGGACCGCCTCGTCACAGGGGTCTCAACGCAACAGACGGCGCGTCGATCGGACGCCCGGTCTGTGAGTTATTAGCCTTTTCGTCCCAGGGGCCCGGTTGGTTTCGTGAGCGAACCAAACCCAGCCGTATCTCAACTGTACCCCGAGCTCTCATAGGGTATACTCATAGGGACCGTTTCTCAACGTGATCGTCAACGCCGCTGACGGTTCGTCAAACGGACGTCCTGTCTGAAAGATATCAGCTTTTCCGTTCTAGGGGCCCGGTTGGATTTCGGGTGCGATCCAACCCGACCACTACCAACTGTATCCAAAACTCGGGCGAAGGATTCCAAAAGTTCTGTATCGTCAACAGGAACTCAACGCAACAGACGGCGCGTCAATCGGACGCCCGGTCTGAGAGTTATTGGCTTTTTCGTGCCAGGGGCCCGGTTCGTTTTTAAGGAAAAACCAACCCGACCGTACTCCACCTGCGCCCAAACCCCGAGTGGAGTGAGCCAAAAGATCCGTCTCACTAAGAGGAAACTAACAAAGCTGACGGTATGTCAATCGGACGTCCGTAGCTCAAGATATGAGCGTTTCCGCTCCGAGGGCCCGGTTGGTTTCGTGTACGAACCAACCCGGCCGAACCCAAAGTATTCCGAAACTTTGAGTGCGATAAACCGAAATGACCGACTCGCTCCAAGGATTGCGTTGCCGCTGACGGCGAGTCGTTTGGAAGCCCGTAGCTCAAGTTACGGGCGTTTGAACGAAAGTCGTCTGAAGACGGGGGGTCCGGGCCCGGGCCGACCCGGCCCGACCCCCCTGGTTGGCCCGAACCGGGTCGGGTCCGACCCGGTTGGCCCGGCCCGGCCCTGCGTCCGACGCGGGGGAAAGCCGCCGCCACGCGTGACACCCCCGCGGCACCCGCGGGGTGTCGGCCAGACAGTCGGACGCGCCGCGTGACAACCCCGCGACACCCGCGGGGTGCCGCCCTGGACACCCGCGGGGTGCCGCGTGACAACCCCGGGGCACCCGCGGGGTGGCGCGCTGGACACCCGCGGGGTGCCGTGCTGGACACCCGCGGGGTGCCGCGAGACAACCCTGCGGCACCCGCGGGGTGTCGCGCTGGACACCTGCGGGGTGCCGCCGCCTCCGGCCACCGGCGCCGCCGCGCCGACGACCCGCGCCGCCACCGGCTTCCGCGGGCCGCTGGAGTCGCTCTGGTGGCCCATTTTCCTTCCCGTATGCGCCGTTGTTCCTCCCGGGTTCCGTTCTTTACTGCGGGATCATCAAACATCCGTTGCGGCACGTTCTGTCATTGCCCGTCAAATCCGCACAAGAACGAAGAACGGCGGAGGATTGTCGGGTCGTGTTCGTTTGGCCCGCACCCTCCGCGTTAGATATAAACAACGAGAGAAATTAAAGTTCAACACATGAACGCATATCCGAAACAATTTTTTTAATGAAATAAAATTGTTTCATAAAAACGGGTTCCTTATTTGAACGAAAACAACAATTTTAATAATTTTAAAATTGTTCACAAATCCAGTTCTTTAACTTTTTAAAGAAACAAATAGGGGAATATAAAAAGAAAAGGGGGGTAATTCCCAAAATAAATCCCTACCTCGCCGTCGCTGTCGGATGCGAGGTCGTCGCGGAATTGACCGTCGCGGAAGGAGGTGATCTTCACACCGCGGAAGGGCGTCGCGTCGACGATCTCCGAGAACCAAGAACATACGGATTTAATTAATAATAATTAAATCCATGTTGTTGTTGAAATCCAAAAAGAAAATAAAAAGAAGCACAACCCCCTACCTTGGTTGTTGTCGATCGAAGGCTGTCGCGGGGTTGGATCGTCGCGGAAGAAGCATCGCGAAGGGAGATCCGTTGGCGTCGCGGTACAAGGCTTCGCGTCATCGATCTCTGTAGGTTTGGCGTTCTTCGCGTTCTTCGCGTTCTTCGCGTTCTTCGCGTTCTTCGCGTTCTTCGCGTTCTTCGCCAAAGAAGGACGCTTTCCTGCCAATCCTCTCCATGCCACAAGTTTCAACCCAGAATAAAATAAGCTTAAGCCTTATTTTATTTACACAACTAAACATTTGAATTTCAAAAGATAAGAAACGAACCATTAATTCGTAGAATTAATTCAACGAAAGAAACAGCTCATTTAATTTACGAAAGAAATAGCCCAATTAAATGGTCTGTTAAGATTTTAAGAAACGCATCAGTTGACTTTCATTAAGACGGGTTTTCAAGGGTGCGTTTCTTAGCGGAAAGAAACGGGGGGCTCGTGCGGGCCCCACCTCAAAAATATCCTACCAAGGGGTAGGATATTTCTGGATAGCATCCTATCCAGTTCAACTCAGTTCAAGCCGCCTTTAAGGGGCTTCAAGTGGCTTAAGCGAAATAAAATAAAGTTGTAGCAAAATTATTTTATTTCTTAACTTTAAGCCCGAAAATTAAAAACCACACCCGAGCAAACGCAACTCCGGAAGAGGCGTTTCTAAGCGAATACCGGCACTGCGATTCCATCGGAGCCCTCAGAATTCGATTCCGGGCACTGGTTCAAAAGTTAGAAAAACCCGCTCGTCCGTTCACTGAACGTACCCGAGCCAAACTTCGGAAATTGATTCCGGGCACACCGGGCCTCGGAATCAGGCGCCGTCAGAAGCTGCGCTCTTGTAAAATTCCAAAGAAAATTAAGAAAAAAACTTCCTTGAAATTTACGGGTCTTTACAAAAAAAACCTAGTTCCATATTACTAAGTGAAAAGTTAAAACGAGTTCGTTGTGATCCAAAAACCGCTCAAATTAACCCAAATAATCTTCATTTAATTCTTATCTAATGATTTGTCCACATGGATCCAATATAACTCATTATAAAATCATTTAAGATTTTGTAATATCATTAATAAAATGTAATATCAGTTCTGGATGTTTACCCATGATCTACCCAAACATCAAATTAAGAATACAAGTGGACCGCTCAAGAAAACCACGAAAACGAACATCCCCGAACAATGTTTTTAAACTCTATAAGTCATCCAAAGGAACATAATATGAAATAATGAAACCAGAATGAACCCTATTAATGTATAAAAGGTTCTGTAATTTCTAATTAATGAATATAATGTCATTATATAGGACATTAAAGAGAAGGAGGCATTAGAGTACAAGGTAAGGGGAAATCTCAAACCCAATTTTCTTCCTTCGGGTTCTCCCTCTTTCACTCCATTTTTGATATGGTTACTCCTCAAAGATCATTTGTTCATCATTTCCTTTACTTTTCTGGGATATACATGTTTGTCACTGGTTTTTATGTCCATCAAAATGTTTTCCAAAAGAACTCTTCTTTCAAGATCTCACATTTTACCTCTCATTCAAGGTTGATGGATCTTGTATCAAGTATGTTGTTCCCTCTTTATTTTGGGAACCCGAAGCTTATGAATGTGTTATTTTGATATGAAACCCATTCCTTTCCATGGGTTATTTATGTACATGTTTGATATGTGTTCTATGTTGGAATCATGATAATGATAATGTTATGATGTGACGGGTGCACCCGGAATTATATAGCGCAAAATGAAAGTTTAAATGTGACGGGTGCGCCCGGAATTATATAGCGCTCCAATGCATTGGGTAAAGTGATGAATCTCATGAGTAAATGTGAAATGATGTGTGAACATGATGCTAGCTTTGTTCACAAGTATGTGTGGTAGTTAACCACTAAGACATGATGTTTCATTTTTATGCATTGCCACATTTCAAGTTTATCGTTTATGCTCCTCTCATGTTCATGATCTTTTTCCTATGTCATGATTATGCTCACCCCATGATGTATTGTTCTTATCTATCATCTTACTGGGATTTTATCTCACCCCTTTTTATGTATATCCTCAGGTGGCTACATGTACTAAGGAGAGGACAAGTGCCAATAAGAAGCAATAGAAGAAGAAATTAAATGAATGTTTATGCTTAAAGTTGTATTTGTTATGTATGGTCATAGTTTGCCCAAGACACTAAATCTCTAGATCCTCCATGTGTAATACTATTATGTTGTTTATATTTGAAATGATGTAATAGTAATGTAAGAAAAGGCCGGGTCGCTATAGTTGGTATCAGAGGAAAGGTTTAGTTAATTTGGGAATTAGGATTAGTAAACCCTAAAGAAAACCTCTAGCATGAGACTAAGTACAAATATGCACACAAGGATATTTACCTAGGGATCCCATATGTTATGTTTTTGGTATAAATGTTTAAATGGATAAGTTATTCATGAATTGTTTACTTATGTTTTGTTCTAACCTTTTCTATCTTAAAAAATGGTGGGAACCAGGAGAAATCATGCCAAAAACTCTTGGGAAGGACAATGCAATGATTTCCCGAACGACATCCCCAATGATTTTGGAGGTGGAGTTAAAAACTTCAGGGCGGTGCTTACCCAATTATCTCGAGTTATGAATAATAACCATAATAATGGGGAAAGTCCTCCTTCACCAAAGAGGGAGCAACTAGCTATCGAATGTTTTATGTGACAACGACCACCGACGTTTTGTGGATCTTCCGATCCACTAGTTGCAGAACAGGGGGTCAACTCCATGGAGAAGATATTTTCTGTTCTTCACTGTTCCGAGATGGAGAAGGTGACTCTAGCCATTTATCATCTAGATGGAGAAGCCGATAAATGGTGGGCTTTGATTAAGAACACCAAGCCAAGGGAGGAAATTGAAGAGATGGAATGGGAAGACTTTAAGATAATTTTTCTTAATAAGTACTTCCCAAGAACTCTTCACAGGAAGACGAAGAGAGAATTAATAGAGCTCAAGTAAAAATAAGGAGAATCTGTCATAACCTATGAAGCAAATTTCACAAGGCTTGCAAGGTATGATTCAGGTTTTGTTATCAACAATGATAGAAAAATTGATAGATTCTTTAGTGGATTAAAACCACATCTTCGAAAGGCTCTTGCAATTAGAGAATTTGGGAGTTATGAAGAAGTTTTTCAGTGTGCTCTCAAAGTGGAGATGGAGTTTGGAGAATGGTCCCATGGCTATGGTGATAAGAAAAGAAAGATGGATTTTCAAGCTGGTGGATCTAGTGATAAATATGGGAAGAAAACACAACGACCCACATGCCAAAAATGTGCGAAGTTGCGCCATGGGAACTGCCTCAAAGGTACGGCGAAATGCTTTAAGTGTGGGAAGGAAGGACACCAAGCTCACGAGTGTCAAAAAGACATGAAAAGGAAGGATAATGTAGCCGATGAAAGGAAATAACCACTCGTGGTTCAATGCTACAACTGTAGGGAGCTAGGGCACTATTCAAACCAGTGCACTAAACCTCGAGCTCTCGAGGGTAATCAGCGCCAACAACCACCAAAGCCAAAGGAACAAGGGAAGGCTTATTCCATCACTACTGTGGAGGTGGAACATGATAATGAAGTCGTACAAGGTACACTTCTTATTTACTCAAGAATGGAAAAAGTCTTATTTGATTCTGGTTATACGCATTCCTTTATATCTTGCAAGTTTGCTAGAACTATAGAATCGAAGCCCCGAAACCTTGAAGTAGAGATATCTGTAAAAACACCATGTGGTGAAATCATTTTAACCCAAGCGTTTGAATCTTCTCCTATTGGAATATGTGGAAAGATTCTTCTGGCAAATCTCGTAATACTTCCCTTGGTGGAATTCGACGCTATAATGGGAATGGATTGGCTCTCTTTATATAGAGCGCATATCAACTGTCAGGAAAAGGAAATATATTTTCATATTCCGAACCATCCCATGCTCCTCTACAAATGCAAGTAATATCATGAATATCCTTTTAAAAATCCTTCAATGGTGTGGGTGATGATTCCCTATGAAGAAGCATACCTCTCCCAAATGGTTGAGTCGAAGGAAAGTTCCAACCTTGAGGAAATTCCAATTGTGAGGGAATACAGTGATGTATTTTCTGAAGAGTTACCCGGAATTCCCCTAGATCGTGAGGTAGAGTTCTCAATTGAACTCATACCCAGAGCTACTCCTATCTCGAAGTGCCCCTATAGGATGGCTCCTATCGAATTGGAGGAGTTAAAGAAGTAGTTGCAAGAGCATCTGGACAAAGGGTTCATACGCCCTAGTGCATCACCTTGGGGTGCGCCAGTGCTCTTTATAAAGAAGAAGGATGGAACCATGCGGCTGTGTATCGATTATATGGAACTCAACAAGATCACCATAAAGAACAAGTACCCTCTCCCAAGGATTGATGACTTGTTCGATCAGTTAATAGGAGCTCAATACTTCTCAAAGGTGGATCTTCGTTCTGGATATCATCAAGTAAGGGTGAATAAGGAAGATATTCATAAGACTGCCTTCCGTACAAGGTATGGGAACTATGAGTTTTTGGTGATGCCCTTCGGACTTACTAATACCCCTGCAATCTTCATGGATTTGATGAATAGAGTCTTTAGAAATTACCTCGACAAATTTGTGGTAGTGTTTATCAATGATATTCTCATCTACTCCAAGAGCAAGGAGGAACATGAAGAACATCAAAGACTTGTGTTGGCGACATTGAGAAAGGAGAAGTTGTATGCCAAGTTCAGCAAGTGTTACTTTTGGATGAATTAAGTCACGTTCTTGGGACATGTGATCACAAGTGAGGGAATTTATGTGGACCCTTCAAAGGCAAAGGTGATTGAAGAATGGCCCAGGCCCTCTAGTGTCACAGAAATCCGTAGTTTTCTTGGATTAGCTGGGTACTATCGAAGTTTTGTGAGAAAGTTCTCATGACTGTTAAGCCTGCTAACTAAGTTAACAAGGAAAGGGGTAAAGTATGTCTGGACGGATGAATGTGAGGGAAGCTTCAAGGAGCTAAAGAGAAGGCTGATCACTGCACCTGTACTCACACTACCGAAAAGTGGGGAACGTTTTGTGATATACAGTGATGATTCAAAGAAAGTCTTGGGTTGTGTACTCATGAAAAATGATAATTTGATAGCCTACGCCTCACGACAGTTGAAGATCCATGAGCAGAACTACCCGACGCATGATCTAGAGCTGGCAGCCATGATTTTTCCCTTGAAAATCTGGCGGCACCACCTTTATGGTGAAAAGTATGACATATACACCAACCACAAGAGCTTAAAGTATATATTCACACAAAAGGAGCTCAACATGCGTCAAAGGAGATGGTTAGAGCTAATCAAGGATTAAGATTGCTCTATTCACTATCATCCTGGGAAGGCGAACAAGGTAGCTGATGCTCTAAGTAGGAATGAACCTGCTACTCTATCCATGTTGAGGATTGAGAAAGACCCTATCTTCTTGGATTTGTAAAGGATGGATTTGGGAATCGTAAGGGCAGGGGATACATCCTACCTTGCCCAAATTATTGTGCAACCATCCATCCAATAGAAGATTAAGGAAGAACAAAGGGATGATGTGGAGATACAAAAGAGGGTGAATGCAGTAAAGGAAGGGAAGCTACAAGAGTTCCATATCGATGATGATGGTGTGATTCGGTTTGGAACGCGGCTTTGTGTGCCTTCATCACCCGGAATAAAGAAGGAGCTATTGGATAATGCACAAAGCTCAACTTTCTCTATTCATCCTGGAAGTACCAAGATGTATCATAATCTCTGAGAACACTTCTGGTGGGATAACATGAAGAAGGAGATTGCGGAATATATATCAAGGTGCTTGGTATGTCAGCAAGTTAAAGATGAGCGGAAAAATTCCAAAGGTATGATGCAGCCATTGCCTATACCCATGTGGAAATGGGAAAATGTCACTATGGAATTTGTCATGGGTCTCCCGAAAACGTCAAGAGGAAATAATGCGATATGGGTTGTGGTTGATCGACTCACCAAGACTGCCCATTTTATCGCTATTCGGGAAGACCTCTCACTTTAACAGCTTGCAAGGATATATGTGAAGTGGTGAGACTGCATGGTGTTCCACTCTCAATTGTCTCTGACCGTGATCCAAGGTTCACATCTAAATTCTGGAGGAGCCTTCAATATGATTTGAGTACTGAATTAAATTTCAGCACGGCCTATCCCCCCAAACTGATGGCCAGTCTGAAAGGACTATTCAGACGCTCAAAGATATGCTAAGAGCATGCTCTCTAGAATTCAAAGGTGGATGGGATCAGTACCTCCCATTGGTTGAGTTCTCATACAACAATAGCTTCCACACGAGTATTCAGATGGCTCCGTATGACGCTCTTTCTGGGAAGCGATGTAGAACTCCAACCTGTTGGGATGAAGTTGGAGAAAGAAAGCTACTTGGACCCGATCTTGTGCAGGAGATGACTGAGAAGGTTCAAGTCATCCAGAAACACATCAAAGCTGCTCAAAGTCGGAAAAAGAGCTATGATGAAAATCGTCAAAGGGACTTGGAGTTCGATGTTGGAGATAAAGTCTTCCTTCAAATATCTCCATGGAAGAGAGTCTTGAGATTTGGTAAGAAAGGGAAGCTAAGCCCAAGGTACATTGGCCCCTTTGAGATCCTTGACCGTATAGGAGTCGTGGCCTATCGTCTGGAACTTCCACCAAATATGGCTCAAGTTCATGATGTGTTTCTTGTATCACTACTGAGGAAGTACATACCAGACCCCTCACATGTACTAAACTCAGAGGTGGTACAGCTGGATGATGATCTCTCCTATGAGGAGCAGCTGGTAAAAATTTTGGATCAAAGTGATAAGGTTCTACGCAACAAGACAACCCGCCTTGTTAAAGTGTTGTGGAGGAACCAGAAGTTTGAGGAAGCAACTTGGGAACCGGAAGAGGCAATGAAAGAGAAGTACCCTCACCTGTTTGTGTAAAGTAAAATTTCGGGGGCGAAATTTCTTAAGGGGGGAAGAATATAACGACCCAAAGTATTTCAATAGAAAATTCCCTTCTTATATCTATGTCATAAAAACACAAAATAATGAACTAATAAGTGATAAGTGACCTTTAGACATAATTTTGTCACCCCTATGTTTGGAATTTAAAAAAATCTGACATACACGGTTGTGTTCAAGACAGTTTTTGGAGTCTAATGAAATAAAAATAATTTTTGGTGAATAGTAGAATACATTAATTTACCATATAAATATATTTTAATTAAAACCCACTATTCCTGACATCACAAGTGATGTAAGCACCAAAATCCCGAACTCACGTGTTTTTTACTATTATTAGTCATCCAAGACTCACTATTCCTTGTCTTTGGTGAAATTAATAAACTAATCAATTTTATATTAAGGAAACCCCTCTCCCCTCCACTATAAAATCCACCCTTCACTCCCTCTTTTCCTCACACCTCTCAAGCTCCAAGACTTCTCTAAATTCTGTCCAAACACCTTCCCTAGCTCATCCCCAACGTCCAAAAGCTTCTGGTCTCATCAAAAGACCATGCCTAGCTTCCTTAAAGAGGATCTCAAGAGGAGGATTCTAAAGGTAATTTCTCTCCCTCTTCTCCTTTAATTTCCTTTCAAGTTCAAGTTCCTTTCTTGATCTCTCCCTACCTATCTTCATCCAAATTGTTCTGTAAATCCAGTATTATATATATACTGTAATATTATGATTCTAATGTTATATTCTATCACCCCATACCCTTTCCCTCTTCCATTTATTTTATTAAAGAGAACGTTGTTCATGTGGTGTTAATTTATCACCTTCAAAAACAACATGCTCTCTTCTTCCATTTCTACCTTAAATCTGGTCATGAAACCATTTTTATGGTTGAACCAGAATATTTTATATGTATTATGTTCTATTTTAAGTTCTGGAAATAACCTAGGGCCATATTACTAAGTGAAAAGTTAAAACGAGTTCGTTGTGATCCAAAAACCGCTCAAATTAACCCAAATAATCTTCATTTAATTCTTATCTAATGATGTGTCCACATGAATCTAATATAACTCATTATAAAATCATTCAAGATTCTATAATATCATTAATAACATGTAATATCGTTTCTGGATGTTTACCCATGATCTACCCAATTATCAAATTAAGAATAGAAGTGGACCGCTCAAGAAAACCATGAAAACGAACATCCCCGAACAATGTTTTTAAACTCTATAATTCATCCAAAGGAACATAATATGAAATAATGAAACCAGAATGAACCCTATTAATGTATAAAAGGTTCTGTAATTTCTAATTAATGAATATAATGTCATTATATAAGACATTAAAGAGAAGTAGGCATTCGAGTACAAGGTAAGGGGAAATCTCGAACCCAATTTTCTTCCTTCGGGTTCTCCCTCTTTCACTCCATTTTTGATATGGTTACTCCTCAAAGATCATTTTTTCATAATTTCCTTTACTTTTTTGGGATATACATGTTTGTCACTGGTTTTTATTTCCATCAAAATGTTTTCCAAAAGAACTCTTCTTTCAAGATCTCACATTTTACCTCTCATTCAAGGTTGATGGTTCTTGTATCAAGTATGTTGTTCCCTCTTTATTTGGGGAACCCAAAGCTTATGAATGTGTTATTATGAGATGAAAACCATTCCTTTCCATGGGTTATTTATTTAAATGTTTGATATGTGTTCTATGTGGCAATCATGATAATGATAATGTTATGATGTGACGGGTGCGCCCGGAATTATATAGCGCAATATGAATGTTTAAATGTGACGGGTGCGCCCGAAATTATATAGCGCTCCAATGCATTGGGTAAAGTGATGAATCTCATGAGTAAATGTGAAATTATGTGTGAACATGATTCTAGCTTTGTTCACAAGTATGTGTGGCAGTTAACCATTAAGACATGATGTTTCATTTTTATGCATTGCCACATTTCAAGTTTATCATTTATGCTCCTCTCATGTTCATGATCTTTTTCCTATGTCATGATTATAATCACCCCATGATGTATTGTTCTTACCTATCCTCTTACTGGGCTTTTAGCTCACCCTTTTTTATGTATATCCTCAGGTGGCTACATGTACTAAGGAGAGGACAAGTGCCAATAAGAAGCAATAGAAGAAGAAATTAAATGAATGTTTATGCTTAAAGTTGTATTTGTTATGTATGGTCCTAGTTTTCCCAAGACACTAAACCTCTAGATCCTCCATGTGTAATAATATTATGTTGTTTATCTTTGAAATGATGTAATAGTAATGTAAGAAAAGGCTGGGTCGCTATAGTCATCGATTAATTTTTCATAAAATTTATTTATCATGTGGTTGATCAATCATCATATGGTAGGTTCACACATAGTTGAATGATTCATATCTTCACTGTAGCTTTTAAACTTTTAATTTTGGATAATCCTTCTACCATATTTTTTTGGTGGATCAAAACAATTCATACATTCAATGTAGAAACCATACCTATGCATTCTATAGCTTAAGACATATAGTTGACCTTTGCTTATATGTGTGATAGGTCCACCAGACATAGATTTTCTAGTCACTCAAAACATATAATGGTAATATCCTATAAACTAATGGTATATAATTACCTCTTCATGTTGCAGGTCATGGTTTCGTTAATCCCTATGATCTCGTGGTTGGTCTAGTGTCAGTGTTATCCTAAGAAAAAGAACATGTATTAGTGGGTACTGAAATAATTCAATGAAACCTAAAATTCATGTATTTTATCATTATGTTCTTAACAAAGGTTATTAATATAAAACTTTTCTTAATCCCAAATCAAAAAATCTCTAGAAGTTCCTTTAGTTAATAATACAAAATGTCATATCTTAATTTCATCCACAGAATCATGTTAATCTCCAGTATACACTCTCACACACAATCCACATGTGTGTGTTACACCACATTCACTCTACCTTATATGAAAATCCTATGTACCCCCCCCTCTTACCCAATAAAAGGATATTCCTAGACTAAGACCCATCCTTCCTAGCATGAATTTCTTGGTGTGGTGTAGTTGGCTCTAACTTGGAGTGAGATAGTTCCAATATCTTTCTTTGGTTGGCCAATTTTTTGATAAATAAAAATACATAGTAAAATAAAAAATATAAAATTTCTAGTCCCATAATAAAAAAACTAAGAATAAACCTCCTCTAATTGTATTTTTATTCATTTTATCTTCAATTATTCACAAATGACTTCATGAAATAATAAAATAATTCATGTCCATATTTCATTATTCTTCATGAAAATATGGTATATTTTTTCTTGGTATTATCAACAACTCTTTGGTAGTATTTACATATTAATTGAAATAGATAATGTTATTTTCCATTAAATATGGAAGAAACTTTTTTAACATATTGATTTAAATGAATTATATTTCATGGAATCAAATTACATATCATGAATCCATAAAAATAAACAAAGTATTATCACCTCATTTCTTATTCACATATATTGATCCATTGAAAACAAATGTAACACATACTTGGGATTTTAACCGTCATTAAACCTCTAAATACCAAATTATATAAACAAAAATGATTGAAAAAAATGGGAAACATACAAGTTAAATATAGATGGTCTCACACTCACACCATGTGAAAACAATTTAAAGTTACAAATGATTTTTTATTGAAATATGACTCAAAATTTGAATCCATCAATTTCTAACCTTGAAAAATCCATATTTAACATCATTCTAAAATTCATCTAAAATGACACATATAATTTTCACAATAGGATTAGCATAATTTAAAACCCATTTTAATGATATATTTTAAAAATATTACATATCCCTTTTGTGGAATGTATAAATTTCATGGAATCCATTTATATTAACCAAAAAATATCACATAAAACCATGATTTCAATAAAAATGAGTTCGTAAAACTCAAGAAACCCATAAATTCAAAAATAAAGGAATAAAATTCAAATTATTATCTAAAATCCATTAGAATCTCATCACTTTAAATGATGTATGAAAAACTGGGCAAAGAACATCCCACTATATTCCCTAGAGGACCAAAATGAGAATATTAAAACATAATAAACACTAAATCCACCATTCATAGTGATTATGGATCTTGGTAATAAGTTTGGTTATTGGGGAAATATAAGAAATACAGAATAGAGAAAGAGAGAAATTTATTAACCATGAATCCACATGAAGTCTAAATGGATGGTAACTAGGATCAAAGGGGAGGTGGTAATTGATTTTCCCTATGATTCATGGAGGTTGGTCATGTGAGTGGGGAAGGAAATGAGGGTGTGGGTGAGTTAAAATCAAGGTAGGGGAAGAAAAATTCTAAAACAATCATGATTGAGTAGAAAAAATCGTTTCAAAGAATGGATTTACAAATCATACACCAACTAGGTTGGAGCAAGTATCCCACACACAACACAATGCATGGGTTACCTGGAGACTGTACATAGTTCAAAAACCCAGGTGAGGATCTTGAAAATACATATTTTCGATTCTTCAACCCATCTAAATAGTTTCCACATGGTTACTCTTACCAGTGATGGAAAATCATGTGACACGCTGAAAAGTTCATAAATTTATATTTCATGCCCAAAAATTACAAATATACAATAAAAATGAAAGTAAAAAATTTTAACACCAAATAACAAAAAATAATCTCCATGGTGTCCTATAAAGTATCATAAATCACCACATAATTTTACTTTCTATCCCTATAATGTCTTAAGTTAAATTAGAATAAAATAATAACCACTCAAATTAACCCATCATCTAAAACTAAATACTCACCATACTCAAACAATGGGACTCAATTTCAAATTCAAAGCTAACATCTCCAAACATTGATAATGCACAACTATCAACTTGGATTTATAAGAATGATGAGACCTATTTTAAAGTATCCCTTCCATTTAGAATTTCTTTAAATAGTGTGTCAAGAGACAACTCTCCTGATAGTAGAAGACTACTATCAAGAAAAACTAAACCTACTAAAGACCAAGGAAACAACAATATCCACCAATTAGAAAAAACCATCCATATGAATTAGACCAAATATAAAATAGAAATCCAACCTAATAAAACATCCTCTCATTTACATGAAATACTTCATAAACCCATCTAACGAACCACCAAAACACCTTTAACAAAAAACACAATGAATAACTTCAACAAGACAAAGAAAGAGAGATGCATTATTCTAACCATATTTAAAAGATAAGAGGGATGGGTGACCCGGGACTTTAAAACAAAACACCTTACCAGAGTGAACATAACCATAATGGAATTGAACACCAGCCAGTTTGAGATCTCAATTGGTGTTTCATAAGTCCTAGTAAGCTAATTAAGAACTCAATTTATTTAAAACTTCCAAAAATCTATAATTATCTCTCATCATACCTAATCTCCATGAAACAAGATTCCACCACCCACACATATGAATGACCATATATAGATGACATCTCATAGAAATGGACAATGAATATCCCAAAGAAAATATCCAATGAGATAACCTCAAAGGAGCTAACCGAATTTTATCCCACTAAAATAAAACTAAAATATTATAAATCATCCCCAAAATATATCACACATGAAACCTATCCTGATATAATTACTTACGAAACCATTAATGAAAAATTAATGACAATAATGAAGGCTTCTCCACAGATCATTTAGGAAAAAAGGATTAAAGTATCCCATACCCCCACACTAGAATCCTTAGAGTGGTATTTCATTCCCATGTTGGAAAAAAGTCCTTGATAATATTGTTCCACTTTCACTTCCATCTCAACATCCAATAAGATACCTATGTATCCACTTGATGGAATCAAGTCATTTCCTATCACTGATTTATTAGACTAATATATTTCAACAATAATGGAATCCTTGACCATATCCTTAAAATAAAGCTGTTTAAAACTAAGTATAGTTGATCTTACATCTAGGAAAATACTTCTTCTAAAGAGACAATATTTCTCCACCCAAACACTACTGAACTAGATCCTATAAAAAACAAAATCTTGGAATACTCTAAGACATTCCCATGAATAAATGAAGAGGAAACATAAAATAATAACATACTCAACTTTGACAATTAAGAAATACTTCAATAGATCTCACCCCTAAATCTTTCCATGTATTTGGATAGATGAGGTCTCCCACAATCCCTTTTAGTTATTCAATTATTTCAACCAAACCACGACCTCTATATAATGAAGGTAGATACCGATTAAACGAGTTCATGACGAGGTTTATTAGAAAAAAATGTTCTGATTCCACCACTCAATTTGGAGTTTGGGTTTAGTCTGAAATAGGATCTTCCTAAATAATTAAAGGATTTACTTGTTGGATCATCCTCAATGACAAGCCTTATACTTTATTTATTGTTTATTCTAGAAGATATTTTCTAAACAACATTAGACATGAACATAATCAAATAATGTCTCATAATACCAAAAAAACACACACTTTATCATCTAAGGGAAAAGTAAAATCAAATTAGATAAACTAATCAAGATTGGTCATCAAACAAAACATCATCACTCAATAATTAATTTGAAACCCCTTTTTAACAAGACTGCAATTTTAAAAGGGAATTAATCCCTTACATTTAATGTTAGATCAAACCATTTAAAATTTTATTATCTCTTTTCAAATCAATTCTCACTAAAATAGGCCTACAAAAAATATTTATAAAAAAATACGAAATACAATAATAAATCATAAGTCATCATATTAAAACCCATTTTCTTAAATAAAATTTTTATAAAATTTATATTTTCACACACAAATTAAACTAATTTCACAACAAACACATAAACATAGAACATAAAAAATTTCAATCGATATCCATCCAACCATTTCATTATATTACAAGACCATACATGATCTATTTACTACCACTAAAGCACCTTATGAAATCCATGAATAATTAGGTATAAATAAAAAAACTATGGAAGAACCAGTTCTCAAAAGACCATGTGGTTTGAAAATCTATGTTATAATCAAGGAACTATTCCTAAAACATGTCCTAAATAAATTGATTCATCATTTTATAGCTTTTCATGTATTAAAATACAACCTTGTATATTTTATCCATATCTAGTTTTAAAAAAAATCTAAGAATAAACCTTAAATCCACTAATATAATACAAGTGAGGATCAAAATAACAAAATCAAAAATCTCAACCCATGAAAAATATTCAATAATAAAACCAAATATTTACTTCCGAGGCTAAATCATGGATTAGAGAAATAAAGAGCTCTTGGGGCTCTCCCCACACCTATATAATGATTTTTGAGGTTCTTAATCTTCTTCCTATCAACATTACTTAATAATAATGGAGAACTCAAAAATATAGGCCCTAATGTGAACCTATAATATGATACCATTTATAATGATCTAGACTAATATTCCACTAAAACCAGCAACTAATCCATTTTTTCACTAGATCAATGGGTGTTCTTGACCCACAAAAAAAGGAAATAGTGTCTGTGAATTAGAAAACACAACTTTGGGAATGATTTCCACCTATAATAGTAAATAAAAGAAATAGAAAGAGTAAATAAACATCAACATCCTCATGTAAATAAAATAATAGACATTATGAATCCACTATGTTAGAGTGAAACAAATTACCAAAAATAAAATAAATCCTAAAGCATACTAAAACATTATTCCCATGAAACATAGGGTTTATCACCATATCCCACCCACTAATTGCTGCCCGATAAGAGAAATAAAATCTAATGTAAAAAACTATATGCTTTATAAAACATTAATCCTCATACACATTTACATGATTGTGTATGTATTGTGTAAATGAGAAAGCCTAATAGGATCTCATAAAATAATTTTTTGAAATTTTTTTCATTAATAAGTACTTAAATATTAGTTTGGAATAAAATATAAAAATATGGTTTTCCAAAAAAATATTCTCAAGTGAAATAAAACCACAAGTATTTTATCACACATAAATATATAATTTATTTATACAAGTAGTTTAAAAATACAAGGAAGAAATGACAATAGTTCTTAAAAAAATTCGATTTTTGATAACATTTAAAAAAATTAATTCAAAATAACCACTAAAAATAACATAAAAGAAAGAAAACCAAACATAAAGGTTAAAAAATGATACAAAATGAGCCCAACATGTTAATAGAGAACAAAAAAAATATATTATTGCAATCCATACAGTTGAAGTTGAAACACCAACATGAATATAGAAAGTAATCACATTTTAGGATACACTGATCAAGGTATGAATTTAATCAGATATACTTTAGGATATAACTAATATAATGTTGGACCTGGTTCTATGATTTACTGGGATACTATTTTTACGTTGGAATAATCTAATCTAGGACTTCCGCTGATAATTGTTAACGAAAAACAAAAAATAGTTCTTATGATGGATCAAATATCATAGGGAACTATCCATCTTATACACACTAGAATGTTATAAAAACATCCATAACTTTTATTAATTACCTAGGGTTAATGTGATGTCGACATAGTAAAGGTGATCAATAAAATAATATGAAAATGAATCATTGTACTAAAATAAATATCCCTCACCTCACCTCTAACTCCTATAAAATAAATATGCTCTTTATTCATCCTATACATAAAACACGATCTTAACGCCACATATTAATAGAATAGTGACACATTTAAAGTGAATCACAAGGGTCTCACACAAACACACCACATGGAAACCATTTAATAGTCCTGAGAAGGAATTTCTATAAAACTAACTTAGAATGAGAAGATTTTATTTTCTCATTACATAAAACATCACCTCAAACAATCTTTTCGAAATCCTATAAAACCATAAACAAAATTTTCACAAGGTTGTTCGCATGATTGAACACCCATTTTAAATATACATTTGATATTTATTATAGATTCATTTTATACAAAGATAATAGTTTATGGATGTTATTTAGAATCATTTTAACAATACCTCATTTTACCATTACTTCAATATAAATAAATAAAAAATTAAATAACACAAATAATTTCAAAATGAAGTAATAACATTGAAAAAACTACCTCAAATCAGTTAGAATCCAATTTATTTTAATGAATGAATCAAAACTAGTAAAAGTGTAAGATCCTAAACATACTTTAAGGAATAATGTTCATCATGTTTTTTTTAAATTCATTAATGTTTGTAAATAAAATTATTTCCATGTGTATAGGGGGTCATGGGGTGAAATGGGTGTTCAAGATAAAAGGAGGGGAGAAAATAGACATCTAATTCATGTTTCAGGGTTAGATCGCGGTTAGAAGTAACCAAACGACCTAACTATGCATTCCTGGAGGAGGGGTGTAAGGTTTGAAGAAACAATATGAGGGGGAAGATAGACCATATGACCATGGATAGATCTATCTGGCATAGTTTTTAAAACTATATGGGATCCCCATGTAACTATGTATATTTTACCCCTCTTGGATAGAGGATTCCATATAGTAGGCACACAATTTGTCCAACTATCTGGCTAAACCATGTTCCCCTTTAAAAGTTGGATTTTTCCTTTTGTCCCTCTAAGAAATTAAGTGTTATAACTCATGATTTACCTTATTTATTCCTCTTGTAACCCTAAGGATAAACCAAATCAACCAAGGATTCCCAAGGATTGATCCCCCTGATTTATAGGCCATTAAGAGCACCTTTGGTTGCGAATAAAATCTCAGGGTGAGTCTAACACTCATCTTACTTCTCTTTTTATATTACATCTTGTGTAGTTTTCCTTCTTATTCAGAAGTAGTAAAACCCTATTTTTTCAATAAAACATAGATAAGGTATTCAAGGGTTATTTGAATCCATGTAAAGGACCAAGGTTAAGTGAGTGTTCGTATTCTAAATCGATGATGGCTGTCTATAAGTTATACCCCATAGTATTGATGTTTTCTTTATGTGTATGTGTTTTTTCTTTGGTTAATTTTTTTGTGTATTTGATGCTTTAGTAATATTTTGTAGATTTTTTGGATAAATTTTTAATGGAAACCTCATGAAATCGATGGGATTCACTGAGGTTGACTAGACAAGTTATAGGGACACCCATGAAGTGTTCCATCACCCAAACATTGAAAATGGTAATGTTAAGTGTGGAATTGTTTTTTTGGTTATGTATATTCAATGAAATATATAATGAAACGTTATCTTGAATCCTAAAGAGGAATTATTGGAAGTTTTTTGTAGTTGTTTTCATGGAATGAAGGCTTGTTTAGAATAATTTTAATGGGTTATATGAATTAAAGTGAATGAGTTAAATGAATTTGGGTTGTAAATGAGAATGTGTAAATGGGTAAGTCATGAAGATGATTAATTTATTGAATGAAACAATTGTGAATGTTAGGTGTATTTTTTTATTATGGTTTGTTGATATTTTTAATGTGAATAATGGTTAATAGAGAATGTGTGCATGTATTGGTGGTATGTGGGGTATTGAATTATGTTCTACGCAAATGGGTCAGGATGGACTAAGGCTCCAAACCCCACCCCGTGAATGTATAGGTTAGGGAGTCAGACTAAAGCTATAGGCCCCCAACAGCTAAATTTCAAGAGATTACTTAGACTGAGGATCCAAGGTAGAGTAATCTAATTGATTGTGAAATGGTTCCCAAGTGAGATAGTGATCTATTTTTTGTTCATTATTCTTACTATTTGACATGCAATGGTCATTGAGTTATAAATGATTGGTATAATCCTTGGATTAAATAATTTAAATGGTTTAAGAAAATATTTTTAACTAATTACTTGGTTTATATTTTCTTTACCATGTACTTTTTTTTCAACATATATAATTTTTGTTTAGATTTGTTATTTTATTGAAACTATTCATTGCATCCTATTGAGTTTTATACACACCCTTCTTGGACCACCATTGGGTACCTGAGTTGATTTCATTGTTGCAGGTCAAGACAAGGGAAAAGACCACATGAAAGATGGCTGAGTTTGATGTGGGATGTGTATGGATGAGGGATATAGACAAGGATTCCAGACCTATCTCAGGGATTATCTAGTAGTCTTTATGTTTTTTTCCTTGATCTTAGCACTATATTAAATGACATATCAGTTTTGACTATTTTGTAATGTCTTGTACTCTATTTTTGGAAGTTGTTAGTAATTCATTCCTTTGTTTATAGTTTATTATTTCAGTCATTACATATTTTATAGGTTGTTGATTATATTTAAAATTAGGGTATATTCTTACCACATGGTCCCTTAGACACCCACTACTATTTGATAGCCTCTAACATATGGGGATGTGCACCCTATGTCATATGGTGAACTGAATCGGGGCATTGATTCACCGTCCTTCATATTTGGGATGTTACAAAGTGATATAATAGGGTTTTTAATTTTTGTTTTCTTAATACTTGAGAATCATAGAAGAGATATTAGGAAGTGTTTGGTCTTTGCAATGAGCCAGTACATGGGAATGGATAACCCATGTATGGGGGGAACCCCAAGTGCCTAAGGTGGGATTAATGTTCTAGATATGTGTTATTATATATTAATGATGTTTCACCATTTAGGTGACGCACTTATTGTGTGATGTGAAAATTTTGTGATATTTTTCTAATGGCCATAATGGAATGAGGTTTTTCATGCAGACATAATTTTAGGCAACTAGGGATATAGTTTCCATTCATTATGTTAGGAACACATCGGTACGATTTGTGGGATATGATGGATATAATGAATTACACATCTAGAAAATTTCTAACTAATAGTGTCAAATAAAGGTGATGCATATGGGTAAATAAAAAGAATTTTAAAGAATGGATAAATACTTATGCCTAATGAAAAGTTATAAATGGGTTAAAATTTAGGTTGTAATAAATTTTAAAGGTGGAAAGGTTCTTAACATAAAAATATTTAACATTATAAAAGTTATAATTTTTAAAAAAAATTAATAATAAGGGATTGTGGTTGTGTGAGTTGGTTTCCATATATTGACCATGTCTTATGATAGGGAAGCAAAGGGGTTGTGATATAGGTGTACTAATATCTATTGGGATGGTGTATATATAATTATTTGTTTAAAGATTGTTGTGATCCTTATTTTTTTGTAAATTGTGGATGTTTTGTGTTATGTGTTTAGGGATGTGTGTTTCTAATTGTAGTGAATTTACATAGCAAAATCAGGTACTGGTTGGGATACAAGAGTTTGTCACTGAGAATGATCCTCCAAAAGTTGAAAAATAAAACCTGGTGATCCAGCATAACACGAGAGAGAATAATTTCCATGAGAAATTCCCTTGTTTATGAAGATGGTGGAATGGGACTCAGGTCATGTTGTGTTGAGTATGTTTGAGATGACTAGAGAGTTTCAACTGCAACACCCGATGACATTTTCTAGATATGGTGTACCTAATCTAGCTATGTTCTGTATAGATACAATCTCGATGATTCATGATCAATTAGAGACTCCACTTGAATAGAGATTCAAGTTTTCAGATTTTATGTTGTGATGTTAGGCATAGATTTAGTGGGATGTTCTGGTTCAGAACTTGTAGGATGCCGATATGAAAAGCAAGGATTTCTAGGAAATGTTTTTGTAAAATTTCTATCTAGATCGATTGAGAGAGGGGAGCGTAGGGGAGTTTATAAGGTTGACTTAGGGGTCCACTTCAGTGATAGATTATGTTGGCTACTTCACATGCTTGAAATCCTTTGTTCCAAATTGGAAGGGTATTAGGTGGAAATGATGACATGTTTAAAAGAAGGAGCTAAACATTAGATTAAGTACCATGTGAATAAATTAAACTTAAAAATGTTTACTAAGGTGGTGGATTGGGCCATTATTTTAGACAAAAAAATCAAGGAGGCTTCTAGGAGTGGATATGTAGCTCCAGTCGGGAAACCCCATGGTGAATTTTATAAAGGTAAGAAGCACCACTTTGAGAGTTTTTATTATGGTGGTGAGGTATATAGTAGTCAGAAAAGGGAACTATCCTTTCTAGGAAGCAGCCAACTTTTCTACTATTAGTGCAGCAGGATGGGGTATATGTGCGGTCAATGTCCCCAACCACTAGTACATTCTCGATCATGCAGATGTTTGGTTCCTGTATAGATGTTTTGTAATTACCCTCAATAGATAGGTGATGATGGAGGATCGAGGTTGATGAAGAGCGTATGAAGGGGTTCGGTTACCCTTTATCATGTAAGAGGTTAGAGCTATATCGGTCATATCGGTCTGGGTAATAGATATAGTACATCAGGATGAGAGAATCCATATTAGTAGGGTAGTGCAGTACTAGGAACTCAGGCTAGATCTTAGGGGAGATGGGTAGGTTATATTCATGTAGTTCAACCTACACTAGGTGGTGGAAAGGCTAGGGCATCAATAATTCAAGGTATGAGTCTTCTATCTTCAACTATTATTAGTGTTTTTTGATATTTATTCCTTTCATTCCTTTATATTATCTAAATTTGTTAGTATTTTTTTACTAGATATGGAACATATATGTGAATTAATGTCAATTTATACACCATTGGGAGTTTAAGAAGATAATATATGATAGTCTAAGGGGTGTTCACTAAATGTTAGTTGGTACCATTTTCTTTTGGATATGTTTGAGAAATATATATTGTGGATTGATTTAATTTTTGTAATGGATTCGATAGTGTTTCCTCAGGACCATATTGATTGTTACCACCATAGGGTAACATCTCAATCCTTATAAGGGAACAAGTATGTACAACATGGGGAATGGGATATCTGAGAAAATTTTGGAGGGCTAATTTGTCAGCATTTGGGTAAACTCACAACCTATTTGGATTATCTTATGCATGATGTTGGGGGTATGGAGTAGCTTGTATTTCCTCCTATAGTGGTTCAGTGTCCAGATTTGTTTCGTGAGGACTTCTTAGGGCTTCTATCTGAGAGAGAATTTGATGTCATAATAGAGTTTCTACTAGAAGCAGAACTGTATTCTATACCTCCCAATAGAATGGCGGTGAAAGAAATCCAAGATCTTAAAACATGGTTGGAGGAACTAGAGAAGAAATGGTTTATTCATTAAATTATTTCACTTTAGGAATATATAGTGCTGTTTTCCAAGAAATCATATGGATCCTTAAAATTTTTTGTTGATTATAGAAAGATGAATAGGATGATAGTCAAAATAAGAAACCTCATTCGTGAAATGGTGATATTTTTTACTAGTTGAGAGGTGCTCCAGTGGTCTCTGAAATTTATTTTACATTAGGGTTTCATCAGTTGAGGGTGAGACCTTATGATATACCATTGAATAAAATAAGTCATATTATAGGTTGTATGATTTTTTTGTAATGATGTTCAGTTTGACCAATGCACCATCAGTGTTAATGTCCCTAAGGAACCAAATAATTCAGTCATAACTCAATAAGTTTGTAGTTATTATATGTATGGTATCATAATGTAATCCAAGACTCATGAAGATCATGCAAAATATCTTTACAACATCCAAAGTACACTATGAGATCATAGATTAATTTACAAGCTATCAAAATTTCATTTTTTGATTGACAATATACATTTTATGGGTAACATCATCTTTGTGGGTGGTGTTTCTATAGAACCATATGAAGTACAATATGTTATATCCTGAGATCATCCTAATATTTTTTTTGATGTATGGTGTTTTTTTGGTTTGGTAGGATATTCCTAGAGGTTCATAAAATGCATTTCCAACTTGGTACCACCACTCTTTGGATTGACGAAGAATAGACTCAAGTATGAATGGTCTAGGGAATTCTAGAATACTTTATAGGAGTTAAGGAAGAGGGAAACTACTTCACATATTTTTATCCTACCCAAGTTGGTTATGAAGTATACATTGCTTTTTGGTTAATTAAAGCCCCATTGGGTGTCGTTAACTCCATACGGTACTATGAAAAAAAATATAAAACCAACACCATGATACACAATTAATTGAAATGAAATATAAAGAATGTTCGGGATAGAACACATAGAGAAAATGTGTATGTTTCAAATTAAATAAGGGAACATAAATTAAAATTGTTTAATTTTTTTGGAAATAGAAACAAATATCATGATTGATTGGGTTGAAATTAATTATGAGAGACATGCTAGGTTCTATGATTTTGGATTCGTGTTCTAGGGATTCATTTGTAAATGAGTTTATATGTGGTTATGTGGTCATTTCAACTTGTATGTGGAGATAGATGATGCGTGAGTTCCATTACTCAAATTGGATAGTGAATCCAAGTTTTACCAAAATGTATTATGATCTTAGAATCCAGTAATAGTGTCCCAATATGAAGAAAGATGTTACATGTTTCGTGACACTATGTTATACCTGGAATTAGTTGAAGGTTGAGCGTCATAGACTAGTTGTTTTGATACATTATTTTACCATTCCATAATGGAAATGGGTAAATGTAACGATGGATTTTGTGGTGGGTATTCCATGAACACCTCATAAGAATGACACAATCTAGGTATTTGTGTATTGGTTGACTAATGTGGTCAAATTTCTTACTCACTTAGGATACCTTTTCCATTGACTAGTTGGGTGAGTTGTATGTTTAGGAGATAGTGTTGTTTCATAGGTTTCCATGGACTATAGTCTCAGATCATGATCCTCATTTTACATCGTGCTTTTGTAAGGGGTTACATAACTAGCATGGTACCCGTGTGTTTTTTAGTATGGCTTTCCACCTATAGATGGATGGGAAATCGAAGCATAATATTCAAGTACTAGAGGAAATGTTGAGGAAATATTTCCTTAATTTTGGTAGATATCGATTGGTAGCACATGATGTGATACCCAAATAATTTAAAATATTTTTCTTTTAGAATAAATATAATTTTGTTGTTGGAATTATTTATAGACAATGATAAACTTACGCAACATATGACACTGAAATAAATTATATTACATGCAAGACCATGTTTTATCGCCTTTTAATGAGGAACCTATTATAAAGATAAATTTTGACACTTTTATAAATTTTATTTATAAAAATAAACATCACTTTTGAATTCATAATGTCAAAATTAGCATAGGGTGAATTTTTGGAATTTTTATGACAAACGTCATTTTTTAAGAATAGTGAAAATCACAGTAATTTAGTTAAAAACAATCTTTTTATTTAAACTACTATTAATGATAAAATGAATTTTATCACATTTTTATATTAAAATTATATCAATTATAAATATATTTAAACAATTATTTTCATTATAATAAATTTTACATTCAAATGGAAAAAAACATAGCAAACTTTTCAACGTTTTTCTACTTTAAAACCCCATTATTTCACCTCATCGGTGAGATTAGCATTAATATTATGATTTCAAATTCTGTGATTTGAATTTTGAAAATATGACATAAAATAATATAATTAGTAGGATATTTTTTGTCTAATATCATCAAATTAATTTTTTGACCAAAATGATTATTGATTGTGATAAAAATTAATTACAATGATTAAGGAATGATTAAGCATAACAAGGGAATCAACCTTAATATTAAGCAACAAAATGACATGGAAACTTGTCAAAAATACATTTAATTCCAATACTTTGACCCTTTGACCACATGGTTTGAAATATATTGGTAATTAAGAAATTGTTAAATGGATCTTCTCTATATAAAAGGGTAAGTAAGGAAAATGAAAAAAATGGAAATTTCCTTAACTTTAATATTTATAAATTTTTTTGATATGTAAAAATCATCATTTTTTCATTTATATATAGTTTTTTGTAAGGTAGATGAGTTATTTTTATCATTATAAATTTTAAGTAGTTTTTATATATGGTTTAGTTACCTAAAATTCCTAAGAAACGTCAATATAGGGAATATTTAGTTAATAATTAAATAAAATAAATGCTACAATAAATATTAAAAGTGATGTTAATTGATTGAATTATTGAATTTATGTGTTATTTGTATATGAATATACCATGTTAAACACCATTAAATCTAATATATTCTAATTAAAATATAATATTGATATTTTAAAATCAATATGAAATAAACAATTTCAAAATTAACATTATTGTTATTTTACAATAAATGAATCTTATTAAATGAATTAAAATTAATAAAAATCCAAAATTCTTTGAAGTTTTTTTATGTGTTAATAAATATTAAATATGTTCTATTAATGGACCAATTAATCTTTTATAATTAACATATTTACCCATATACTATAAAAACATTGATTACATGGTTCGGGTTAAAACGATGTTTTAGTGAGTCGCATGCGCTAGTTTTAAAATTAATTTCAAAAAAAACATTGGAAATTTATTTTATAAATTAGATAAAATATTAATAATTAGGTTTCTGTTTATTTTCTAATAAATCTATCTTTAATTTAGTCTTAATGGTTAACTTAACTAGATTTGAAAACTATATGCATTACTAAAATCCTAAATGATAAAATTTGGGAATCTAAGAACATAAGGAACCTAATTATTTAAATGAATATATTTTTGTGTGGATTTGGTTTTTATCAACAATTTTTATAATTTAATCCTTTATTTTTTCATTTTGTATTCACTTTATGTAAGTTAGAGAACTGATTATGGAATACCTTTTTGTATTTACAAATGTGCCCATCCCCTCCACTATAAAAAGGCAAGCACTCTACCCCTTCCTCATATATATAAAGCCACGTTATCTCATCCAAAATATATCCAAATAGACTCCCAACATCACTCCCATTGACCTAGAAGCCACCCCTTGGGCAGAAAACCATCCAATGAATATTTTGGTGCAAACCAAACAAATTACCTGATTAAGAGGTATCGTCTTCTCGCTTGCTTTATAGTATTATTTCCATTATACACTTAATATACTCTTATTATTTAATGATTAAATGAAAAAATAGTATAATAAATATACTAGGATATTTTATTTTATGGTTTCGACCAACACTTACACACACCTCCAACTATGGGGTAACAAACATAATGTTTCTATGTTCGGTGAACTACTACCTCACGAAACGATCATTGTTCAATTTTCCCCTTCCACTTTTTATAGTGGAAATTATGATGGAAACCCCATTTATATATGATATATATGTTATTTAAAATGTATTATGATACTGTAATTTTTATTTATAACTTAACTTTATGCTTTCCAGGTTGAGTAAATACAGTAACTTCATTTGAGGAAGTGTGGACTACCACACCTCCAAGTGATATGACTTGTTCATTCCATACATGGAAAGTATAAAGGATGATTTTAATATAAATATATAACATATATATATCATATATATTATACTGGAATTATAATATACATATTTATCATTTAGTTTTAATTTTTTTAATACAAAAAAAATGAATGTATCATTCTTGCGTATGTACGAAAAACCGTCTCCTAGATGGGTGCACTTAATTTCTAATCCCCAAGTATTATAGAAAATTATAAGTAAATATGTACTGAATTTATAAGATAATATATTCATGGTTTACATTCTAGAGATTATGAAATCATGATTTAATTAATATGAAAAAAATCACATGTCAAAACATACTTGAGAAAACTATGCAGTAAACACCTAAATTAGTTAAAATAATGAAAGAGTGTTGAAAAATAGGTATTATAATATTACAAGAAGTTAATATATGGTATTATAAATATGAATTATTTTATGTTATTAGTTAGTAACATATTTTAATCCACTATAAATGTGTCTAAATACCACACAATAAAATGTAAGGATAAGGTAAGGAAATTTCATCTCAATTTACATTTCATTGAGACATAATTGTTGTTATGAACAAATTAACTTTTATTTGGTGTATATAATACATTTTTCATGTCATATAATGAGTCTAATTACTCTAATAAGATTATAAACTTCATTTAATTCATTGGGAATTGTTATTTTAATTTTTCAAAGTGGTATGGGATAGTTTGGAATGTTTAATGATTATTTTCCCTAAAGATTATTTTAATATTAACAAACCCTCTTGTTACTTACCCCCTTGAAGGTATTATTAATAAATACATATTATTTAATAAATATGGATATTTTTTAAGGAATATTATTCATTTTATTATTCAATAAGGGGAAATCTTTGGACTGGTAGACACGGGTTGTGGAGTATTTAAGGAAATCCCTACAGGTTGGGGACATGTTAATGAAATCCCCTCAATGCATTAGTAGTATCATGTGACAAAATAGTTGTTTAACCACCTTATATGCATTTTTATCCAGTATCATAATTTTCGTATGAATTGTCTCAATGGTACAAGTTCAATGTAACTAGGAAACATAGAATCCAGTAATTAAGCATTTCCCTCATTTAGACTTACTTAATATTTATCCATGAGATTTTGAATCCAAATATATATGAATTTATTTTATTTTCATTTTATTGATTAATAGAATGTGGTTTAATTTCTTTCCTTTCCATATTTACTATACATTATCTATATGTGTGAATGGAAATTTTCTTCAATTATTTACCTTTTCATATAGATTGAATCATTATTGATTTTTTTGTATTTACCCTTATTGAGAATTTGAGGTCAATCCTATTATGTTTCTGTCCCTAGGTTATAAAGAATAAATAATTGAATAATCATTCAAGTACGCAGTTTATTTCATTTTATTATGTATTGTTTTTGTATTTTCTATTTACCAATGTATTATGGGATTCACTTATGTAATCTAGATTTCCAATACTATTAAACTGAATGGTTATTTAGGGTTTTATTTCTTGTAATCATGCCAATGTAATGTAATAATAAACCAGCTCTACACTTCTGGTGTTAGGTCGTTACAGTTGGTATCAAAGGAAGTTTAGTAACAACCTTGGAAATTAGATTTAGAAAACAATATTAGGGAGAACAAATCTATTATAGACATTGAGGATAAGTTTAGAATAACATCCTAGAATTTTGGTGGAGTAAATATTATATGTAAATTCCTAGAAATACATCTCTGTCTGGATACTTCAAGTGGGTATGGCTTTGGAACAGATGTACTGAGGAGTAACAACTCTGAAAAGGTGTTCCAAGCCCAACTCGGGGTAACCTGGTACACAAAAACAGGCTTTACTGCACACCTGGTTTGACACTCTTAGGGGATCTGCATAGGATAATTCACATTTTATTTACCTACCATTATAATGGATTTAGAAGCAATGATTTCCCAAAAGTAGCCAAAGTTTATGGTTCTAGGATTTATGATGCATAAATTTATGTTATATGATATACCATGTTTAGAGTTATGGGAAGTTCATAATTTTATGAGATAATATAGTATATGGAAATGTTTATAAATGCTTCTTATCAGAAGAAATGATAATACCACCAATACACGTGATGCAAATAGTGAGAAGGATCATATCATTCTGGGTCTTAATCCAAGATTTTGAAGGGAAATAATTTCCCATGTATTCTTATCATATGAGTAAATAGTATCATGTGTTGAAAAGATAAGTAATTAATTATCCAAATCCTATGGAATATAAGGGAAGAAAATTATGGTAGAGAAAAAATATGGATAAAGGGAAGAAGGGAATGATGGATTTTCCAACATGTTATTACTGTGGAAAGAATCACCCTAGTAACATCTTGAAGGGTATGGGAGATTTTTATATGTTTTTTCATAACCATGACTTATTTTAAAGGTAAATTTTATTTAATTTCCATTATTATTATTTTGGGGTTTTCCATGAACTTTTGGAGGAAAGGGTGAGTTTTTATGATTTGGCCCAAACCGTGAGCTCATTTTCAGATTTAGAAACAAATTTGGTTTCTTTTATAACTCTTCAATTTCTCAACATTTTTCACCAATTACACTTTCAAAATTTACTCTCTTAAAATATTAACACCAAAATATCAATTTGGACCCTTTAGGAATCCATAATCATGGTGCATTTGGGTTTTCAATTAAGGAATTCGGCCTGCACGAAAGCCAAATTCCAGTTTAAAAAAAACATATTTAATATATTATTTAATTTTTATGATTTTTTTGTGATTCTAAGTCTAACCCGAGACCACTGAACCTAAGATCTCCTCCATTCCCTTTTCCCCCTATTTGGAGCTCATATGCCGTGTAAATTAGGGAAAAACTTCTTAGGCTTTCTCAAATCATCCAAATTTAAAGAGGTAACTTGTTTTCTTCATTACTCCTTCAATTTTTACTATTTTTCCTCCATTTCAGTTCTCACTTGACCTTATCAACCTTATTAAAACCTAAATTTCATTTTTTTTCGATTTGTAAATTCATATACTAGTGTATTTGGGGATATTTCTTGAATATCCCTCAAGAAAGTGGGTCTCCTTCCTTCTTCATTCAATTTTCGTAGAGTTACTTTATTTTTCATGGGGTTTCTTCCCTTATTATTTATGTTCCTTAAGTCTAGAAAGTAGGGTTTAGAACCTAGTGTTTGATATTTGGTTTATTGGTCTATTCTTCTAGTTTTAGGCTTGATATAATCCCCTTGTGGTGCGGTGGTGGTGCGGTTGAATTTTTGCACAAAGGTTCATGGGTTTTGATAATTGTGGTAGGTGATTCCATAGGTAATCAATGCTAGATGAGTTATCATTTCTGAATTTATATTTGTATCAAACTTTTCATTCATTATATGTGCTGAGAAATCTATTTTTGGTGATGTTTGTTATGAAAATGATTTTTAGGTACCAATTTTGTGTTAAATTGGGTGTTTTACATGTCTATTTTATGTTATGACAATTGGGGTTGTTTTATAACTCATGTAATGGGTTTATGGAAATTTTCTCGGTGCTGTAAATTATTTTTTGGTAAATATGCGTATTTATAGTGGTAAAAGTGGGGTTTTTTAGTTATTTTTTGTGAAAAACATTGTTAAATTTTTTGAAGTTATTTTATTGAAATCCTAAAGGTTTTATTGGATGGTGCATGTGGTGAAAAGAATGTGTATCTAGTGTTTTGAGTTTAATATGACTATAACTGATGTATTTATGTGATAACTGGTTTTTTTTATCATGTTCAAGTGGTTTGAGCACAAAGGGGGGAAGCCCGGGTATCTAGGAGGGTGGATATGTACTAGTACGCTAGTGATCCAGAGCGGTTTTATCCATGTTTCACTAAGAAAAATGGATAAAAAACACTAAAAAACTATATTGATGATGTTTTCGGACCACTAGGTTATTGGTATGTTTTCTATTAGTGGATCGTGCATGATAACTGATTTTTTCTATGGTTACTTTACACTGAGGTATGAGGTACATGGGGCCTAAGACTAACTATTTCCTTTTGGTGTTCCCTAGATTAGTGATCACTGAACCTTTTGTAATTATATTTGGAATATGGTGGTTTTTGATGGAAAATATATCAGCTTACATGTTTTACTTAAATTATCTCACTCTTGGAAAATTCCCTTTGAAAACAGTTTACATTTAAAAGTTTCATTCTTTAGAAATTATTTCCACAACTTTCTGCTTATCAAAACTGGCATAATTTTTATCTCGCACTGTTTACTCGATGGAATATATTGGTGGTTTTTTATTGGTATTTGGATCAAAACCTACTTAAACCCCTTGTATGTAAGTAGACTTGATCATGTTTTACACAAGTAATTGCAAGGCCTTGGGTGATGGTGGTTCGGGATGTAAGTTCCCATCCATGGTGCAGTGTTGTGGAGACAGCTTGTGGGTGATGACCTCTTGTCATATAGAATCCATGGGGATGTTTTTATACTACTTTTGTGTGTATTTGGACCTCTTTTTGTATATTTAAACCTGTGTATTTAGTTATGGATTTTGATTAAATCTTGTTTGCAATGAATTTTCAGATTCGGTTTATCGATAGTTTTTGATTTTTTATGTATCCATAGTAAGGTAAATCATTCCCAAACCAAAATCTATGATAATCAGGAACTTTTTCCATCTTGTGGGGATTGGTAATTCCATTGCGGCCTTGTCACAAGCTGGGTTTTTAGGCCAGTTTTGGTGGTAACCATATTTGGTTCGTGACAAAATGGTATCAGATGAGGTTAATGTTTTGGGGTTATATTATTATTTTGGGATGAGTCGGGCCAGACAAAAACTATAACTATCAGGACATGTAGTTATGGTCATGAGTAGGGTTCTTGGCCCGCACCTCTATTAGAAGACCTTGATTCACCATGGGACATTAGAATTGTTTGTTTTACTTCACTTCCAGGTAAGACGTGTGGGCTGCAAACTATACTTGGACATCGAGTGGGAGGGGGGTAGTTGTTTCTTTTATCATTTAAATGTGTTTGATTTATTTATATTTTTTTTTTTGATGAAATTTTCAGAATTGTTGTACTGATTTTTGTTCTTGTGACTATTGTATTGTGTAGCGACGTGCCTCCCTGGAACGCTCCCATGCACCCACGGGAGGAAGCTGGAGAGATTTCTCCCTCACCGCTTGATCTGAGGATAGTATATGATGTTATCAGGATGTCCAAGCTCTAGTACATAGACCGACTACTATTCCAGATCTTGTTAGAGAATATGAGACTGGTCCTAGTAAGGGAAAAATCCTAGGAGTTTATGAAAAACAATACTCCTACATTCTGAGGTATCATAGAACCCCAGGATGTAGAGGAATGGCTCAAAGAGATCAAGTGCATGTTCATGTTATTGGACACACCCGCGGAGGCCAGGGTGAAGTGTGCATATTTTATATTGGAGGGTCCCAGCTAATGGTGGTGGTAATTGTTACTTCAAACTAGGAAGAATGAGAAGATTCCCTGGAGAGATTTCAGGGCCGTCTTCAATGAATAATACTACTTTGAAGTCTTGGCATATGCTAGATCTTGAGAGTTCATGGATCTTTTTCATGGGGATATTTATGTGATGGAGTATGCCAACCATTCCACTAAGCTAGTTTGGTATGCTCCTGAAATCTTCTCAAAAGAGAAAGTGAAGGCCCAGAGGTTTGAGAAAGGCTTACGACTAGAGATATACTCCCAGGTTTTCTTGTTTAAACTGAGGACCTATATTTAGGTGGTTGATCGAGCGTGTATAGTAGAGATTAAACAAAAAGGGAGGGATGAATTTTCTATTATAGTATCAGTAGTGGACATTGGTAGCTCTTCAGAGAAGAAAAGTAAGTGAGAGGAGTAAGGGAATAAGGGAGGTGGAAGGTCAGGACACTCTTCCAAGAAGTTTCATATGTGGCTTCTGATGCGATATTTTTCGTGTTCCACCAGTGTGGGAGGTTGAGGCACATATTAATAGCATTTCCATTTCCTTTGAAACCTGGTTATCAATGTGAAGTTATGGGTCACTTGAAAAACTGTTTCAGGTGGCACATCCAATTCAGAGTGGGGTAGGATCAGTGGCTTTAAGAGGAGTGTCAGATCAGTCAGAGCCATCAAGGATGGGGGATCTTGATTTGGTAGCTGCAGTGGTAGGGATGGGTCAACTTCAAGGAAGATCTAGTGTAGGTAACATCCAAAAACTAGCGGTCTTCCTCAGTCAGAGAGAAGACATCTCCATGCGGTGGATCAGGCAACAATAGGATCAGAGGTGGGGTCGTCGACAGTTTGAGGTACCGTTTTGATTGCATCTTCTATAGCTGCTACTCTTTCTGATATTGGTGTCTTTGTTTCATTAATTTTTTCCCATTTTGTGGACACTCTAAATTTAAAAACCATTTTTTGTCTTTTTATATGGATTTGGTAATGCCTCTAGGAAAGAAGTAGTAGGGTCTTAGGTTTATGTCGTGTGTGATTTATAGTCAGTGGGTCAGTTTCGTGGCACATGATGGGAGTCTTTAGGTTTTTTGTGGGGAATGGGGTCCTTCGTCGAGTCGTGTGGGACCTCCACTCCCAGATTTGGGAGATGTTTTTTTTTCAATTATCACCACTCTCTATAGAGGAATATGGTAATGTTCATAATGGTGGACTTCCTCATGTAGTTGACGTGTTTCCAGAGGTATTTCCAGATGATTTTTCAGGTTTTCCCTTAGAGTGGAATGTGGAGTTCTTGATTGATCTGGCGTCGGGAACACAGCTGACATCTCTTCCCTCATATCGCATGGCCCTCACTGAGATGAGGGAATTAAAGATACAACTAGAATTATTTTAATCCAAATGATTCATTTGCCTGAGCGCCTCTCCTTGGGCCACTCCTGTGTTTTTTTTCAAAAAAGGATGACGGATCCCTCCGGTTGTGCATTGACTATCGGAAGCTGAATAAGGTAATAATCAAGAACAATTATCCTTTTCCCCGAATAGATGACTTATTCGATCAGTTGAAGGGGGAAAGGTGGTTTTATAAAATAAACTTGTGTTTGGAGTATCATCAACTCAGGGTGAAAGAGTAAGACATCCCAGAGACAGCCTTCCAAAGTAGGTACGACCACTTTGAGTACTTGTTCATGCCCATTAAATTGACCAATGATCTTTTTTTCTTTATAGAACTCATGAACAGGGTGTTCCATCAGTATATCAATTCTATTTTCGTGGTATTTTTGGATGACATCCTAGTTTATTTGGGATCCGAGGAGGAACATGAGGATCACTTGTGGATCGGTCTAGGAACTTTACAAGAGCATCGCCTTTATAAAAATTTGTCCAAGTGGAATTTATGGATTAAGGAGGTGAAATTAATAGTGTATGTGATCTTATATCATGGGGTTTTAGTGGACCCTCATGAGATCAGTGTGGTTTTTTTCATGGGAGCATCCGAAAACGTGTTCAAGATCAGGAGTTTTCTCAGCCTTGCTAGCTATTACAGGCAGTTTGTTCGGGATTTCTCTCGTCTTGCTTCATCGATGACTGAGCTCACCTAAAATGGGGTGAAGTTTTTATGGGGACCAGAATGGCAGGAATCATTCAATGAGATAAAGAGGATATTGACAACTACACCCATTTGGATTTTTCCAGAGGCTAGAAAGGGGTATGTGGTGTATTGTGATGCTTTAGGTATGGTTAATGGGTGCGTGCTTATGCAGGCTGATCACGTGGTGGCGTATGGATCTCACCAACTCTGACCACCCAAAAAGAATTAACCGACCCATGACTTGGAGTTATCAGCTTTGATTCACACTTTGTAGACTTGGAATCACTGCCAATTTGGGGAGATGTTTGTTGTCTACTCTGATTACAAAATCTTGGCATATATCTTCTCACAGAAGGACCTCAATATGAGAAAACATCATTGGATTTAGTACTTGTAGGGGTTCGACATTGACATTGTATATACCCTAGGCAAGGGTAACTTGGTGGCTGATTCCTTAAGAAAAAGAGTCCAAGTGCAGGCTTTGAGGAAGTCTAGAGATGAGTGGACTCTCGTGGAACTCTTTTCTCAGATGCATGTGGAGACCAAAGAGAAAAATGGGGGTGTGTTCTTAGTGAGATTTCAATTGAATCATTCTATGGTGGATCTAATTCAGTTGTAATAGCCTGGTGATGGGCTTTTTTAATGGTTGAGGCAATTTATTCCTGGTGGGGAGATGTATTTTTATTTTTCATAATCTCCTGAGGGCATCCTATGCTTCATGAACCATTCAATAGTGTCATTATCTCTACAAATGTTGGTGGTGTAGGATAGCAACCAGTCTCAAGGGGTTGTCCATCATGGTGCCACAAAGTTGTATTATGATGTCTTTCAGTAGTTCTGGTGGCTTTATATGAGGCAAGAAATCTCGGACATCATGTCGAGATACTACACATGCCAGCAAGTGAGAGAAAAGCATCAAAGGCCCTTCGGTTTGGTCCAGCCATTACCCATTCCTACCTGGAAGTGGGATGAGGTTTCCTTGGACTTAATTGTTGGATCTCCTTGTACACCTAAGGGTAATAATTCCATTTGGGCGGTGATTGATCGTCTGACCAAATCAGCCCGCTTCATTCCGATTAGAGATACAACTAAAGTTGGATGAGTTGCTCCATTTGTATCATTAAGAGGTGGTACTTCTCCATGGTGTTCCATCAATAGATGTCTCATATAGAGACCTCTTCTTCACATCTCGGTTTTGGGAAGGCCTTTAGAAGTCCTTGGGGTCTCAGATTAAGATGAACATGGCATACCATCCTCAAATGGATGGTCAGACATAGAGGATGAATCAGATTTTGGAGGACATAATCCTTTCTTTTGTTCTAGACTTTGGAGTTTACTGGGATAGATATTTATGATTGGTTGAGTTTTCTTATAATAACAAGTACCAATCCTCAATTCAAATGACTCTTTTTGAGGTGTTATACGGACGGCCATGTCGGGCCCCCCTGTGTTGGGCTGAGGTAGGTGAGACCTCACTACTAGGTCCTAGTCTGGTATAGGAGATGTCTAAGAAGGTCAAGTTGATCAGGAAATGCTTATTGATAGCTCAGAGTTTTCATAAATCATATGTTGATCAGAGGAATTGAGACCTAGAGTTTTCTTTGGGTGATAGGGTATTCTTGAAAGTGGCCCCTCGTTTGGGCCATCGTCAATTGGGAAATCAAGAGAAGCTAACGAAACGGTATGTCGGACCTTTTTAGATCACAGAGCATATTGGAAAGATGAAATATAGTTTGCCCCTACCTTTTTAGTTGAAATCCATCCATGACGTCTTCCATGTCTCTCAGTTGATGAAATACAACCCGGATCTATCCCGTGTACTGAATTAAGAAGAGTTGGATATACAGCCTGATTTATCTATTTTTTTAGAGGCTAGTGTGAATAGTGGACTTCAAAGAAAAAGTTCTTCAGGGGAATTCTATTCCATCGGTCCAGGTTTTTTGGAAGCATGGGAATGATACACATGATACTTGGGAGCGGAAGTTGTGGGTTGACGAGTACCCATTCTTGTTTTCTGATAAAGCTTCAGGTTGACTTTCTAGGGTGGAGAGTCTTTTATAGTGGGTATAATTTTCATATAAATGATTTATTTTAAAGTTAAATTTCATTTAATTTCCATTTATTTGTTTTTGTGGGGTTTTAGCATGCATTTTTTGGAGAAAAGGCTGAGTTTTCATAATTTGGGCCAAACCGTGAGCCCATTTCTAGATTTAAAAACCAATTTTGTTTCTTTTATAACTCTTTGTTTTTTCAACATTTTTCACCCATTATACTTCCAAAATGGACTCCCCTTACCTATTAACACCAAAATATCAATTTTGACCCTTTAGGAAACCATAATCATGGTGGATTTGGGTTTTTAATTAAGGAATTGGGCCAGCATAGAAGCCCATTTCCAATTTTAGAAAAAAATTGTTTATTTAATATCTTATTTAATTTTTTTGATTTTTCAGTGAATCTAAGTCTCACCCAAGTCCATAGATACCAGTAACTCACAAATTCACTTTTCCTTATCTTTTTAGATCATATTCCTCTTGAATTAGTGTATAATTTTTTAGGCTTTCTCGAATCATCCAAATTTGAAGAGGTAAATTGTTTCCTTCATAACTCCTTCAATATTTACTCTTTTCCCCCCATTTTAGTTCTCATAGGACCTTTTAAACCATATTCGAACATAAATCACATTTTTGGATATTTTTTAAATTCAGATACTAGTTTATTTGGGGAAATTTATTGAAGAACCCTCAAGTAAGTGGGTCCCCTTGCTTATTCTTTCAATTGGCTTATAGTTCCTTCCTTTTTCACTGGGTTCCTTCCCTTATTCTTGAAGTTCCTTAAGTACATAAAGTAGTTTTTCGAACAAAGGTTTTATCTTAGGTTTTTTGGTCTATTCTTTTAGTTTTAGGCTTGATCTAATTCCATTGTGGTGCGGTAGTGGTGTGGTTGAATTTTCGCACAAAGATTCAAGGGTTTTAATACTTGTGGCGGGTGATTCCATGGGTAATAAACTTCATATGAGCTAAATTTTCTGAATTTAAATTTTTATCACACTTATCCTTAATTATAATTGCTGTGAAATCTAGTTTTGGTGATGTTTGTTAAGAAAATGATTTTTAGGCACCGATTTTTTGTTAAATTGGGTGTTTTACATGTCTATTTTATGTTATGCCAATTGGTGTTATTTTATAACTCATGTAATGGGTTTATAGAAATGTTTTGGGTGCTGAAAATTCTATTTTGGTAAATATGGGTATTCACATAGTGTTAAAAGTGAGGTTTTTTAGGGATTTTGTTCGAAAAATATGGTTGAATTTTGTGAAGTTATTTTATTGAAATCCTAAAGGTTTTATTGGGTGGTGTAAGTGGTTGAAAGCATGTGTAGTTATTGTTTTGAGTTTATTATGACCATAACTTATGTATTTATGTTATAATGGATTTTGGTATCATGTGAAAGTGGTTTTAGCACAAAGGGGGGATCCTGGGAATCTAGGATGGCGGATATATACTAGTACGCTAGGGATCCGGAGCAGTTTTATCCCTATTTCACTATGAAAAATGGATAACGACAACACTAAAAAACTATATTGATGATGTTTTGGGACCACTAGGTTATGGGTATATTCCCTACCCATGTATTGTGCATTAGAACTGATTTTTTCTGTGGTTACTTTACACCGAGGTACAAGGTACAAGGGGCCCAAGACTAACTAGTGCCTAAGGGTGTTACTGAGATTAGTTCTCATTGAATATTTTGTAATTATCTTTGGAATGTGGAGGTTTTTGATCAAAAATATATCATATTACATTTTTTACATAAATTTTCTCACTCATGGAAAATTCCCTTTGAAAAAGTTTTACATTTAAAAGTTTCATTCTTTAGAAATTATTTCCACCACTTTCTGTTTATCAAAACCAGCATGCTTTTTATCTTGCATTGTTTACTCTATGGAATATTTTGGTAGTTTTTTATTGGGATTTTGATCACACCCTACTTAAACACATTTTATTTAAGTAGACTTGATCATGTTTGACATAGGTAATGGCAAATCCATGGGTGATGGCAGTTCGGGTTGTTAGTTCGCATCCATAGTGCGGTGTTTTAGAGACAGCTTGTGAGTGATGACCCCTTGTAGTGTGGAGTCCTTGGGGATTTTTTTATGAAAATATTATGTGTATTTGGACCTCTTATTGTATTTTTAAACCTATGTATTCAATTCTGGATTTTTTTAAAGCTTGATTTGGCATGAATTTTCAGATTTAGTTTATCGATTGTTTTTTATGTTTTATATATCCATACTCGGGTAAATCGTTCCCAACCAAAATATATGATAACGAGGCACTTTTTCCAGCCCATGGGGAGAGGGAATTCCCTTCGGTCCTTGTCATGGGTTGGGTTTGGTGCCAATTTTTTTGGTGACCAGATTCAGTTCGTGAAATGTGTGGTGAAAAAGGACACTAAGTTCATGATTACAAGGGGAAGAAAAGGTTTTCCAATGTTCAATGCTTTCACTATAAGGAGATGGGACACTATAAAAATAAATATCCCAAGAGTAAAAGTAATATACACCAGATGATGCTATTGAATAAATATAAAGTTTTGATATTGTCATAGATGAAGAGGAATGATTAATATGCATGCACAAAATTTATTTAATTTGAATATTTAATCAACAATGTACTTGTTATAAGAATTATGGAATATATGAGGATTATAATGTAATACTTTTTTGTTAAGGATTTGATATTATCTTATATATGGTAACAAAAAAATTATTCAGTAGAAAGTTAAAATTATTGGAAAAAAATGATTGAGGGAATGAAAAGTGACTTATTAGATGTTAGTATATTCCTGAAATTAACATAATGATGATCAAATGACTTGTTGGATGATTTATAACAACCTTGTAACAAATTAATAACTTTTGTAAAAGTGTTCTATGATATCATTGATGGTTACTACAAAACTTTTGAATTTAATTAATTTATTCAATAGAATGTTTCTTACTTATAGAATAAAGAAAAATGCATGTTTACAATAAGGTATTATAGTAATTTGAGTTATTATCATATTTCCAAATGATATATGATGAAGTTATTCACATGTTTGGATTTTAAAAATTAAAATATACTTCGTGTTGATTAAAGACTAATGATAAGTTATCTTTTGTAAGTTCATTGACTTTCATTCAAAAGTTATTGGATCATAATCTTTTGGAAAATTTAGGCTTTTATAAAAAGGTTTAGAATGATCATTGGATGATATTTCAGATGGTATAGTGCTACTTCACAATGTTTTTTATCATGTTCTAAGAGACAAAGTTCAAATAGTTTAAGGAGTAATCAAAGGAAAGATTATGTTTCTCGAAACATATATTTACTTATAATGTTATGGAGTTAAATAATTACATAACTATAGAAAAAAATAGTTTTGACACAAATTTTTTTTCCTATTATCATCATTATTTAGGATATAAATGACTTTTACTCACAACTATGGTTTATGGTCTTGTGGCCTACAACTTTCATCTAAAAATTTTCTCTATAACATTCTATTAGAACTTGATTACTGGATTTTTCTTCCATATCTATGTTTCCATTTTCCACATATGTTCTCCTATAAGGATCCTATTTATGTAAACATGGTACTTTCCTTTTTATCTATTCAATAATATGTATTAATAACCATTCTTATGATATGTGTCTTTAAATAACAGTTTATTTTAAATCCTCACACTACATAGATCAAGTTTAAATTGCAAGGAAAAAATTTAATTGTGGTGGGGAGAATGTTACACCCAAAAACATTAAAATATTTTCCATTTAGAATTAATATATATTTTTTGTAATTATTTATACAAAATGTTAAACTTATTCAACATACGACACTGAATTAACTTGTGTAACATGCAGGATAGAGTTTTATCTCCTTTTAATGTCAAACTTATTTTAAAACTAAATATTGAAACTTTTATAAATTTTATTTTTAAAAATATAAATTATTTTTGAATATATAATATCAAAATTATCATATAGTGAATTTTTGGGATTTTTCTAAGAAACAACATATGTTGAAAAATATAGAAAATTACTCATGTTTAGTTAAAAACAACCTTTTCATTTTAATAATTATTAATGATAAAAAGTATTTTAGAATTTTTTTAGAGTAAAATTAGATCATTTATACATCTATTTAGAAAATTATTTTCATTATAATCAATTTTACTTTGAAATTGAATATAAAAACATAAAAATCTTTTGAACATTTTTCTACTTTAAAACCCCATTATTTCGACTCATCCATGGGATTAGAATTAATCTGAATTTTCCCACTTCTGTGATTTGAATTTTGAAAATAAAACATAAATGTATGTATTTAGTATGGTATTTTTTATAATAATATCAACTAAATGTTTTACCAAAATGATTAGTGAATGTGATTAAAATTAATTACGGTGATTATGGTTTGATTAAGCTTAACAAGGGAATAGACCTTAATATTAAGTACCAAAATGACTTGTAAACTTGTCCGAAGTCCATTGGGTGCCAATAATTTGACCATGTACCTACTTGTTTCAAAATTAATGGGTTATTATGATATTATTAAATGTAATTTCCCTATATAAATGTGTAAGTAAAAATACCAAATGGGAAATTTCCTTACCATTTAAATTTATAAATTTGGGAGATATGAACAAAAAGTCATGTTTTCAGCTATAAATATCCTTTTGTATGATAGTTGGGTTATTTTTATCATAATATTTTATCCAAAAAAATTATATGTTGTTTAGTTCCTTAAAATTCTTAAGAAACGTTAATATAGGGATTATTTAGTTAATAATTAACTAAAATAAATGATACTCTATATATTAAAAGTGAAGATAATTGATTGAATTTTTGTCTTTATTTATTTATTTTAGATGAATATATCATGTTACACACATGTATACATAATATATTGTAATTTAAAAATAATATAGATATTTTAAAATTAACATTAAATAAATATTGTCAAAATTGACAGCATTATTATTTTACAATAAATGAATTTTATTAAATGAATTAAAATTAATAACAATCCTATATTGTAAAAATTTACTTTAAAGAGTTAATAAATATTAAATATGGTAAGTTAATGGAATAATTAATATTTTATAATTAACATATTGACCCATATACTGTAAACACTTTGTTAACACAGTATGTGTTTAAGCTACGTTTTAGCACGTCACATGCGCTCGTTTTTAATTTAATTTCCAAAACACATGGAAATTTTATTTTATCAATTAGATATAATATTAATAATTTATATTCTCTATATTTTATAATAATTGTAACTTTTGTTTATTTTTAATGGTTAAATTAATTATTTTAGAAAACAAGATTCTTTAATAAAAACCAAAATGATAAAATTTGGGAATCATAGAAGTTAAGGAAAAAATTTATTAAAATGAACATATTTGTGTTTTTATGTGGTTTTAATCTACAATTATACTCCTTTAATATATTATTTTTCCATTTTTGAGTAACTTTATGTATGTTAGACCACCCATTACTGAATACCTTTTGGTATTTACAAATGTGCCACTCCCCCTCCACTATAAAAAGGCAAGAACTCTACCCCTTCCCCACACCTCTCAGGCCACATTATATCATCCAAAATCTATCCATATATTCTCCAAAAATACCTACCCTCTATATAAAATCCTCCCCTTTGGAAATATTTTCAATGGAACCTTTTGGTACCAACCAAAAGAATTCACTTGATTAAGATGTAACGCCTCATCTCATGCTTTCTAGTTTCATTTACATTCTCTGCCCCCTATACTCTTCTTATAATATTATTACATAAAAAAATAGTATCCTAATTATAATAGGATTTTTTGTGGTAAGTTTTAGACCTAAAATTAGAAACACATTAATCTAATGGGTAACAAAAAAACTGTTTCTGTGTATGACAAACTACTGCCTCAAGAAATGATTATTGTTCAATTTTCCAATACTACCTCTCATGTTGCCCATTATGATAGAAACCTTATTATATATGATATATATATATATTTTAAAATTCATTATTATTTTTTAATTTTTATTTATAACATACATTTTTTCTTTTCAAGTTGAGTAAATATAATAATTTTGTTTGAGGATGTGTAGACTACCGCCTCTCAAAGCAATATGACTCATTCATGACATACATAAAAAGAATATAGGATGATTTTCATATACCTATTTAACATATATAACTTATATATTTTAATTTAATTATAATATACATATTTTCCATTTGGTTTGAATTCTTTTAATACAACAAATAAATGAAAGTTGCATTCAAGCGTACGTACGACTTCCCGTCTCTATGAATAGTGCACTTAATTTATAATCCCCAAATATTATGAAATATTAAAAATAAATATGTAATGAATATATAAGATAATTTATTCTTGGATTAAATTCTGGATATGATTAAATAATTATCTAATTAATGGGAACAAAAAACCACACGTCAAAACATACTTGATAAAACTCGGTAATTAACACCCAAAATAGTAAAAATAATGAAAGAGTGTTCAAAAATAGGTAATAACATATTGTAATGAATTAATATATGGTATTATAAACGTGAGTTTTGTTCTATAATTAATTAGTAACATATTTTAAACCACTATATAGGAGGATAAACAACACAAAAAAAAGATAATGTAATGGAATTTCATCTCAATTTACATTTCATTGAGTCTTAGTTGTTATGATGCACCAATTCACTTTTATTTGGTGTATATAATAAATTTTTCATGTCATATCAAGGATATACCTTCTCTAATAATATTATATGTTTCATTTAATACATGTTTAATTTTTATTTAAATGTTACAAAGTCGTATGGTACACTTTAGAATCTTTAATGATTATTGTTCCTCAAGATATTTTTAATATCAACAACTAGTATTGTTACATACCCCCTAAAAGGTATTATGGATAAATACATATTCTTTATTCAATATTGATATTTTTTAAGGCATATTATTTATTTGATTATTCAATATGATGAATGATTTGGGTTGTTATACATGGTTTGGGGACCATTTAAGGAAATCCCTATGGGTTGGGGACTTATGAATGAAAGCCCCTCGATGCAATGATAGTCTCATGAGATGAAATAGTTGGATAGCTTACTTACATGGGTTTTTACCTTATAGATAAACCATCTTTTGAATGGTCTTGACAGTACTAGTTCCATGTACCTAGGAAACATGGTGTCTAATAATTAATAATTTCCTTCAGTTATACTTAGTTATTCATTATCCATGATATTTTCCATCGACATATCTATGAATTTATTTTATTTTTTAGTTTAATTATTAATTTAATCTATTTTAGTTTCATTCCTTTAAATATAGATTACTCCTTATATAGTTGTATGAATGGTAATTTTATTCAATTATTTACCATTACATATAGATTGACTCATTATTAATTCCTTTGTATTTACCTTTGCAGAGAATTTGACTTCAAACTTATTATGTTTCTTTCCCCAAGTTATGAAGAAGAAATTATTGAATAATCATTCAGGGATATAGTATTTCTAATTTTATTATGTATCATGTTTGTATTTACTATTTAACATTGTATTATGGGTTTCATGTATGTAATATGGATTTCCAAGTCTGATAGACTAGACGGTCTGTCATGATTTGATTATTTGTAATCATGACATTGTAATGTAATAATGCATAGGATCTGGGGTTTTGGGGTCAGTGTGTTATACATGGAACTAGTTTATTTCTTTTATAACAGTAATTACCAAGCAACGATTCATATGTAACTATTTGAGGTTCCCTATAGGAGGCAGCATAGATCGTGGTTGTGTTCAATGGAGGTAGGGGAATCAGTGTAGTTGGGAATGTGTCTCATGCAGTTGATATCAATATAGGTTCAGTTAATTCAAAAACAAATGTCAAAAAATCAAGGTAGAAAGAATTCATATACTGATTAGCATTGTTGACATTGTGAGTTTATATTGGGTGACAAGGTGTTCCTTTAGGTGTCCCCTCACTAGGGTCACCATCACATTCATAAATAGTGTATGTTGGTGCCTAGGTATGTGGTTTCATTTCAAATTGTAGAGAAAATTGGACCTATGGCATACCAATTGGATTTTCCATAGTGGTATAGTGTCATGTCTGGTGTTTTTTTATGAGTTATAGCTTCGAAAGTTTCACCCTGACCCTTCTAATGTAACTGATATTGATGATGTTGAGCTTGAGGATAATTTATAATTTGTGTAGTATAATGTTGTTATTATGGATCATGTTGAAAAAAACTTGTAGGGAAATACTATGTCTTTGGTTTGAGTTCTATGGAATCGTCATAATGCTTAGGAAGAAACATGGGAGAGGGAGACAGATATTCAAGACCAGTGGCAAGATATTTTCACGTTGTAATATCAATGATGTGAGGGAAGAGTGGTTAATATAAGAGATATTATAAGATAGGGAGGTTTTATGATCCCAGATTACCATTTAGGTATGCCATTGATTATGTTTTGAATAAATCCCTTAATGTTGGTAAAAAAATGCTAGATTAGTGTATAGAGATACTTAAGGGTAACATGGGGGTTATAAACATAGTGTAGGGGAGAAAATGGTCATCCAATGAATCTTTCATGGTTGGAACATGGTTAGCAGTGACAGTGCACCCGAACCGTGCATGCCTGCAAAAGGAGTTAATATACTGATGAAATCATGCAAGGAGGTAGGAGGAATAGTGTATCCTTTAGATAGAGCCATCCTGCAAGGTTTGGTGTATATTTTGTCAAACTTTGTTAGATATCTAGGTAACAATGTATCTGGGGCCCCACTAGGATATAGGTTGGAGCATAGTTTGAACATGGTTTGGCCAACCGTGTGGCCAAACCATGCTTCCCTCTAAAAGTGGGATTTTTCCATTTTTTACCTGTCAGGAAATAAGTGTTCTAAATCAGTATTTAATCCCTTTATTATTCTTGTGACCCTAGGGACAAACCAAATCTCCCAAGTATTTTCAAGGATCAATATGACTTATTTAATGTATTTTGGAGCACTTTTGATTGAAAATCAAAGCTCTAGGTGAGGCTATAAATCGTATTCATTCTAATTAATGATTACATCTTCTGTAGTTGTCCATCTTCTTCTTAATTCTTAAAACCAACTTTTCCATAAGATCTCAGATTGGGTATTTGAGTGGTGTTATAATCTTAATCAATTGAAATTGTTAAGTGAGCATTCATTTTTTGAATAGAGGTAGGCGGTCTATAAGTTATACCCAACTGTCTTGATGTTTGGCTTGTGTGTCTACAGTTGTGCTTTGGTACCTTTTTGTTGTGTATTTTATTCCTCGGTATTATTTGGTATATTGTTTGTCTAAATGATGAATTGAACCCTCATGATCTCCACTGGATGAATTGAGTTTTACTAGACTGGTTTAGGGCCACCCATGGGTGGTGCCATCAGCCAAACATCGAAAATTATAATGTTAAGTATGAAATAGTATTCCGGTAAAGTAGATCCCATTACAAATATGATGACATGTTGGCATGAATAATGAAGATGAATTAATGGTAGTTGTGCCTTGTTTTGACATGGAATAAAGGGTTGTTTTATAATATCATGAATGGGTAAAATGAATTAAATTGAATGTGTTAAATGAAATATAGTTGTAAATGGGGAGGTTTCAATGGGTTAAGCATTAAGATGATGTATGTATTTAGTGAACCATTAATTTAAAATGTTATGTGTATTTTTTTATTATAGTTTATTAATATATTATATATAATTAAGGTCTAATAAATCAAGTGCATATTGATTTGTGCTATGTGGGGAATTGACTGATGCTCTACACCCACGGGTTGGGTTACACTAAGGCACTAAACCCCACCCATAGAATGCATTTTTTATTGAGTCAAAATAAGTTTCTAGGTCCCTAACAGTTACATTTTATGAGACTACTTGGACTAAGGATCCAAGTAAGTGTGATTTAATTGATTTTCAAATGGTTCCCTATTGAGATAGGGACCTTGTTTGAGTTAATTATGCTTTGTGGTTGTTAAGAAAAGGTTGTTTTGTTATAAATGAATTTCTTAATACTTAAATTAAATTTTATATATGGTTTAAGATAATATTATTAAATATGGACTATTTTTTATTTTGTTTACCTCATTATTTTTTTATTAAATGATTACTCTCTCTTTTTAGAATATATATTTTGTGTACGTCGTTGGGGGTGGCCTACTGAGTTGTACTCACACCCTGGTCAAGCCATCATTGGGTACTAGAGTAGATTTCATTGATGTAGGTGAGGACAAGGGAATAGTCCCCATGCCAAATGGTTGAGTTGGGTGTGGTATATTCCTGGATTCATGACCTATACTTGGATTTGGTACCCATCTTGTGGATTCATCAGTTCTATTTATTTTTGGGTTTTCCTTTCACATGGGACTATATGACACAAAATATCATTTTGACTATTTGGTTGTGGGATTATACCGATTTTTGGTAAAAGGTTGGTAATGAATTATCATTTTTTATGGTTTATTATTTCCTTTATATAATTTTTAATATGTTGGGTATTACTCCGATAATTAGGTTATAGTCTTACCAAATGGCCCCTTAGGCCCTCTTTACTAGTCGGAAGCCTCTAATATATGAGGAGGTGTGCCTAAGGTCAACTGGGGACCCAACTCAGGGAACCGGTTTAGTGGCATTCGGGTTGGGGATGTTATAAAAAGATCCAAACATCCAAGGACTATAAGACCAAAAACCTATTATTTAAACAAAAATAACCCTTAATCCCCCTTTCATATCTATTATGGTTATTTTAAAGTAAAATCAGATGGAAACTAAATTGAAGAAGGAAGTAAATTATAAAATAATAAGAGATAGAGATATTTAATTTAAAAAACATTAAATCTATAGGTAGAGGAGCTGATATCAAAGGGGGAGGAAGAATGAAACTCTCCTAGGATCCATGGAGGTTGATAACATATTTATGGTTGGAGAGGAGGTTGTGGGAGAGTATAAACAAACACAAAAATATAAAATTCCAAAAAAATAATGATGATGTAGACCACATGGTAAGGCCACATAGTTTTCTATTCCATGATTAATCCATCATCCCACACACTACACCCCACAAGGTATATATAAGGAATCTATATTATTCTAAAACTCTTGTAGAGACTTTGAAAATACTTAATTTCATGTTTCATCTAATTTGTACAGTTTATTTACAGTTTCTCATGACTGTGAAGGAAAATGTGAAATACCATGAAAAGTTCAAAATTTCAGAATTCATGCTAAAATATTTCCAAAAATAATTACAAATTTAAATAATATAACATGAGAAAAACTAATATTAAATAAACTCTATGATATCATTAAGGGTTTAATAGTTTTTTCCTATATATGTTTCGTGGAAACAGTAGATGGAGATGAGCATTTAGTCTCATACATCCTGTATAACAATGATATGGTTTTTATGAAGTAATATTTAATGTTTATTGTTGATATGTTTATGATTGAGTCTAAATATGTGTATGTGGTGTAAAAAATTTTATTTTTAAATTGTTAAAAATAAAATATTTGATGTCAAATATTATCTATGATTCGGCTATTGTAAAGGTTGGTAAAAAAATTATATTTTATTGCATAGATATAAAGGTGTACATGATATTTTAGAATTGGTTTTGGATACTGGATGGTTACTTGTATAGTATATCTTATATGATTATTTGTATCATTATAGGTTATATTGATCACTCACATTGAGTTTTAATGATTTATGTTAGGATTCTGCAAAATCAGATGGATATGGAAAAATTTAAAAGTAAACAAAGGACTATATAGCTAGGGCTAAACAATTTATTGGGTGCTGATATAAATTTTTTAATATTAGTGGTACAATTTATCAGATTGATATTTTTAATGTTGTAATTATTCTTGTGTAACATATTACAAATTTCTTTAATTTTTTTAAATGATTCATTTATTTCAAATATGTTTTATAAAACTATTAGTTAAATAATATTTTTGGAAAATAATTTTTTGGGGTTATATTTCTATTTTGATAGGATTAATGGGAATTTATATTCAGAATTTTAATAATAAAATCTATTTTTACACTGAAATAGAAATTATATTTCATGTAATTTAGGATTTTTTTTGGAAGTTTAGAATGAAAAACTAATCCTTCTTATATTCTTGTAAGTTAATTTCATTTCTTATAAAGATATATATGTGCTTTGTCTAAAGTATTTTTTTAGAATTATTTTATATAATTTTTTCATATACGGTACATTGATAATTTAAATACAATTTTAAATTTTTGACTCAATTTTTAACTATTGGGGGATATAATACATTCTCATTATAGAAGTCTTTTTATTTTTGTCTAAAAAATCAATGGAATCCTATTATAGGTCAAAATAAGTAGAGTTTTTCTCGAATTTATTTTTGATATAAAATGATTTATGAATGGTTAAAAGTGTTTTATAATGGATTTTAAATATTTTTAATGGTAATATATGTTTTTTAATTGAATTTTCTTGTTTAATGATTTTGTGGAAAGCCTTGTATTGTGTTACATTTGGATTAAACTGATATTTAGAATAGGGTGTCTATAGATGGTGTAAACACAATTTATGAATTTAAGAAAATATTTTATTATGTTAAATTTTTTAGATTTGATACATATTTAGAATATAGGTTGATTTATATTTTATTTTTTTCATAATTGTTTGATTTTCCAAATTGTGTATTTCAAAAAGATTGAAATCGGTATTATGATTTCATAAGTGGTGTCTATGAATATTTGGGAATCATTACAAATAAATTTAAAATGGTTAGAAATTAATTATGAATTAAAAAATGTGGTTTTGTGGAAAAGGTTTTTTTCTGTGGTTTTCGGAATGGTTATTTTTGATTGATGAATAATTTTTAAATATTGGTTATGGTTTTGAATAGTTATATTCTTTAATAGTGAGTGGGTTACCTTTTGGTGGATCAACATTTCTCCATAGATAGTATATCAGTAGTGGGTGGTGTATCCTGGGGTAAAATGGGTTTTCTCATTAAATTACTTATAGTAATTTTTAATTAAATTTATAAGTGATGTATTATCTTTGGATATGTATTAAATAAATAATTATAAATACTCTATAGGTTATGGATAGGTTGTTTGGTGTTTATTTTCACATAAATTCATAGTTTTGGTTAGTGTATGGCTTAGAAAAAACTCTTGGACAATCATTTTTTGTATTATAGTATTTTGTTTTAGGGTTATTCATGGGATGTTTATTACATTAAATTATATTGGATTAATTGATTGCTTATTAAATCAGATATTATATATTTTTTTGTTTTTGTGGTGTATTTTATATATTTGGTGTAGTTTTTTTGAATAGTATTATTTTCTAACATATATTTTATATCATTAAAGGCACCGTTATAAGGAACCATATTGGTTTTATTATATTTTTTCATGTTTACATTCCATATACTATAATATTTTTGTAGAGTGGTTAATTAACTATTCCTTGGTTTTATATGGGTAGGTGAAATAGTTATAAACCATCATAGAAACTAGTTTTATTACATGTAATTTAGAATGTGAGATTGTAACATAGTCATTTTTTATGGTTTCCATGGAGTGAATAACACTTATTTAAGTAGTGAAAGAAAAAAACTCAAACCCAAGATCACTATGATCTGAAACTAAAACCATTATTAATATAAAATGAACTTGTAGACCTTACCTCAATGTAGGACACATCTCATTTCTTCAATAATGTCTTTATTAAATACCATCATGAATCAACCAATGGGATCCTTCCTCTATGGTTTATAATTGGTATGAACTGAATCAACCAACATATAGGTGGGATTCTTCATAACACCATTATATTTTTGACCACTTAAGGTAATGGAAGAAGAAATAACCATGCTTCATCAATAATTTGTGGGATGAGGGTACAATATCTCAATGTCCTTATACTATTTATATATCCCTTTTAAAATTCTCAAATCATCCATGTATTTATTCATATTTTACATAATTTATGATTAAATATAATTCTTACTATAAATTCATTTTAACCCTCTTCCTTACACAAAACATTTAAGTGTGTTCCAAATTATCCCATATATTTCATAATATGATATATAAATAATCAATGATAATCACATATATAATATATTTGAATGTCAACACATAACGTTCAATTATAATGATCAATCCTAGTGTGTAATATATATCATATAATATGATTCAATGTGATTTATGATATCTCCTATTATATAGTATGATTGCATCAAGTATAGGTATGATATCTTCATATCATGACTTATGATATACCCAAATGAATGGTATAAGATATTCATCAGTTACCTTCATGTTTTACCATATGACATGTATATATGATACATTATGATATCATTTCAAACATAACATGTTTATAGTATTTATGGAATTTCTTCATCTGCTTTTTTTTTGTATGTAGTACAAGAAGATATAGTAGAAATTATATTTAAAATAAAGTGTCTAACTATGACGGTGTTGTAAAAAAATAGCATTCATGGAAAAGTAATTATTCAATATAATTTGTTATATCATGAATGGTTATATAGTGTTTTATGATTTATTGAAATAATACTGGTGCATGGGTATTTTGATGATTTTTCTTAACTCAATTCATGTATGTATTGTCACTTGTTATTAAGGTATAAACTAATAGGATTTGTAATAATTAGCTTATGGTTTGGGATGTAAAAAATGTTACCTCATGTTCATGTTTGGAATTTGAATTCGTATAAAATTAAAGGGGTATTTTATTCTTTGGGGCCCATGATTTATTTTTATTAATAACTAGGTTTCCCATTGGTATTTATAGTGTGAGGTGGCAGTTTTTTTATTAAATAAATGGATCGGAATTTTCCATTTTGCTTCAAAATAACTCTCAATATATACACCAATAAGGAGGTATAGGTTTACAATTTTATTACAGCTACTGACTTTGGATGGATACTTAGGTTTTATCATATAATGATATGGTGGATTAAAGTGTTAGACTTCTTAGATGATTATTCATGTGATAATTATTGATATTTTTTATCTATTGAATAGTTATGAAAAGTAGTTTGAATAAATATTCCATGTTTTCTGTATATGAGTGGGAAAAACCTCTTTTCATTATGAGATATGGTAAATGTGGGTCTTTTATTCATCATGGGTTCAAATTTTACTAACTATGTCCTTATGAGTCTAGTATTGTTTTGGGAAGGATTTTCTAGAAAAGTAACATCATGGGTAAATAATTTTATTTAGATACGTTATTTATTATAATGTTAGCACTTCTATATAACAGTTTAAGGGTTAATTGAATATCTCATTTGGGTTGGGGTTTTGGTTGTAGTCTATGGTGAGCTGGGTTGAGTTTATTATAGTATGGGTTCATAGAAATATTGTTGGAATGCATCATGGTATTGTATTAATCATGGATATTTTCAATAGATATACAAGGTAATAAGGTAATTTTATATGAGGAAACACCAGTAACCCTTCATGTAGAATATCACATAGATTATGATCATTTTTGGCTAATGTGGGAAACCTACTTAGCTATTAGGTTATTTTTTCAAGGGAAAAAGAGGAATGGTGGGGAGAATTGGTGAACCCAAATTTTCCATGATTGTTCAATATGTTGGTTTAAAAAAATTAAAAGAAGAAATATTTTTAAAGATACCATAAATATAGTTATGATGTTTTTTATAGGAAAAATCATATTTTCGTTGTATTGGACCATTTTGAAAGGTTTTTGGAAGTATTGGAAAATATAAGGTTGTGTTTTGAGAAGTTCTGATGGATTTTAGTGGTTCTTTAGTTAGGATGTCTGAATATGTTTAGTATAAAAGAGGGTGGAACTGGGAATCGTGGTTACGTATAATTAAAGTGTTTTCAAGTTTTATTAAGGGTTAAAATGTTCCAATAATTCCTCAAAATTGGTTTTAGGGCATTTGGGTAACTTTTTAGGGATGTTTTGATGTGAATAATGGTTAAATATGAGTTTGGGGAAAATATAAACTATTCTATATGGTCTTGGATATTGGGTTTTGAGGTGAGTGTGTATTGATTCAGAGGTAATAAAGAATATACTCTATCCAACATATTTTTAGAAACCATGTAAGGTGATTGTTAAATTTTTATAGTTTTCTAAAAACATGATTTTTTCCTCAAACACTGTCTTTCCTCCCCCATTTTGACCCCGTCTTAGGAGGGGATGTCACTGGAAAATTTTATAGGGTTATGTGGAAATTTTCTTACCCTTTATACCTATCAAATATGTGGGTGATTCCATTTTAATTATTAATCTTACTCATTTTTATTTCCTCTCACCTAGATCATCAGAGATTGGGTTTGGGGTGTAGGGTTTTGTTTAGTTGTGCTAAAATACTATAATGATTTTATTTTTTTGAATGATAAGTGAGTCTGTTGTGTATAGATTAAAAGGTAATAATTTATCTACACATTTTTTAGAATTTTTTATATTTTTTTATTGGAGAATACAATTGAGTATTTTATTTAAGGTGGTACCAAATAAGGTTAGTGATGACTGATTTTGACGACAATGTATGATTGAAAGTTTTAGGAGGTAATTGGATTCTCATACATGTTACTATAAAATAAATTTCAATGGTTTAAAATTTTTATTTTAAATAAATATTTTAAATTTATTTTAAAATTATTTATAAATGTGGTTTATATATTATGAAGTGAGGTTTTAGTTTCCTTGTATTTATTTCAAGGAAACGTAATGTTAATTTCACAATTGTGTGATGTGAGATATTTCTAGAAAATGTAGAATTTGTGAAATTTCCTGTGAAGGAATTTGTAATATCCTAACCCATTCTATAAAATCATACTCGATATTTATAATGATCATAATATAACATGGTCCTTGGCACCATACATCAATAATAAAAGTTCTAATATATGAACCAAAATGATAACATAAATTAGGGGAATAGTGTGATAACCTAACACCCTAAAATTCCCCACATTTTTATAATACAATGAACAATAGAAATACCATTAATGTAAATGTGTAAAAAATTGTACAACATGATAGTGAAAAATAAATGTACACCCCATTACAAGTACAACCTTATATGGACAACCCCCACTAAGTACATGGCCTCCACTAGTCTCCCCAAGCCATCTCCTACCACTCTTCCCATCCCAAAATGAACCATTACCTATGACATGAAACTCAAATCAATATAATTTCCATGACCACCAAGATTCCCATTTCATGGGTGAGTACATGACCATTTGGGATTTTCCAGGAATCCATATGCATCCTATATATATGAAAATCCATCCATCTTAAATGTATTTTAAAAATTATTCCCTCCACATGATATTTTATAAAACATTAATAAGAAACTCACCGGTTAATAATGAACAAGATTTAAAAAAAACTAAAATCCATGACATATAAATACCACATTTCAAAATACAAAACTAATTTATAAAACTAGAATGACCAATTTTAAAATCAATTATAAACTAGTATTTAACAAAACAATACCCCTAAAAATCAATATCAAGCCTCAAAAACCAATACTATGCACATGTATTACCGATTAAAAACCATGGAAACAATTAGACTGTGTGAATAATCCTACAATGGGTATCTCCTACTCATAAAAATATTGTCTACCCCCAAGCATCAACATGTCAATACTGATATGGTACCCGTGTCTAAGTTAAATTTTATCCCAATCCCAATTCATACTTACCAATGAGGTCCCCACACCAAAGGGGGTGATTTCGAAAACATCAACTCATCATAAAAAAAAAATTCCAACATTTCTGTTGTATATTTCTATATCTCATGTCTAGTCCCTCCTACAACTGTATTATAAATAATAACCACAATACCTGAAGATTATAATTTCTTTATGAGTAGTATTTTTTGTCAATTATCATTATTAATTATCATTAGGGGTTATTAAAATAGAAATATTTCATTGAAATTAATATGAAGAATAATCTAGAAAGAAAGAAGTTGTTGGTAGGTTTTATATAGTATCCATGATATCCAAGCATGATAACCTTGTGAATGTATCCTAGATAAATGGATGAATAATGTAAAAAAGGATATTTTGTGATTTTTTAAGGATAAATTTAATTTCTTTAATATATTTCATTACACAAAACAACGATTTTATATTGAATTATGAAAAACACTGACTTTAGTGTGAATTACTTGTAACATTGAGTTTAGATTTTGTTACCCACAAAAATGAGTTTATATTTAGTTACACACAATGTTATGTTTATCTTAATTTCAATGAAACATAATGTTTTTTTTCATTAAAATCAACACCAAATTTAAACAAAACATGACATAGAATTTAGATATTATTATTTAAGATGATAGTTATTGTAACACCCAGATATTTTTATGAGATAGATTTTTGTATTCTCTTTTATTTATTTATTTATGATTTTTTTAATTCTTTGATGTCTTGTTTTGTATTCTATAATAAGATAAGATTGTACTACATGAAACCTATTCTTATCTTGTGGTATATACAATACTTTTCTTCTCTTGTGTTTCACACAATTTCTTGTTATTTTTGATAAAATTTATTTCACTTAATACCAAGTTTAAGTGAACAACTAAATATTATTATGTTACCCAAAAACATATCCATTATAATGGTGTATATGATTACTATTAATTTAATTATAAAAATTTTCTGGACATATATATATAATTAATTCTTTGGTGAGAAATTAATGATAAATAAAAAATAAAACCCTTTCTAAATAAAATGAAATGTTTTTTCTCTAACACTATTTAAATGAAAATAAGTTAAATTATAAAATAATAAAATCACTCTTGGTGTATTTTATTTATGGAATGTATATATAATATATTAAATCAAAAGTTTAAAAGTAATTGTATATGCCCTCTAAACATGATATAAAAACAAATTCAATTTTTCAGAAAAAATAATTATTCTTCAAAAAAAGATGTTTCGCCACCTTTTAATGGCGCACCAATTTTAAATAATGTTTTTAACACAATTTTATATTCTATTTGACAAAAATAAACTTCTTATTATTAATTTTGATATAATATTTTACATTGGATAAATTTTTTATATTTTTTGATAATTTTCACGTTTTGTTAAATAGTAAAAATATACTAAATTTAAATTGATAGAAAATTTTTTCATAAAAATAATTTATTTCCTTAAATTATACTATTTAATGTTTTTAAAGTATAAATATATTATATTTTTATCATTTTATATAATTTAGGTCATTGGAATTAAATTTTCATTGAATTTAAATTTAAAAACATTTCAATCTTTTATATTGTTTTTACTTTTAAACCATGTTCTCATTCCAATAATGAGATTAATTTTAAATCAATTACTAAAAATTATGTGTTTTTTAATTTTTAAAAATTTATTACATATTTGAAATCAGAAGGTCCAAATTATGTAAATAGATTTCTTTTAGTTTTTTTTCATTATGAATAATATCTTCGGTAATTGTTTTATTAGTAGGGTAAAAGGGTAAGTAAGGTAATTAAGGGGAAAATAATATTATAAAGTTACTCAAAAACTTTTACTAATATTATTTAAGGAATATTTTTTGACCTATATCATCCTTAAATTAAAATAGTATCCTTTGGAAAACATTTGGATGAGATTAGGACATTTAATTTATTTTATTCAATGAAAAGTTAAATATGTATTACTCATATTTTAATACCAATATCACTTTTAATATAAGGTTATATAGACAAAAAAATAAACAATAAATAATTATTTTAAATATATTTTTTATTTATTTATCTTTTTAATTGATTCGTAATTTTTTAGAAATAAATAATTACCTTAATGACTTATGCATTAATGGTGCATAAATTTTATAGTGGATGAAAAATCAATAAAATGATTTTTATTAAAATGATAATAAGCATTAAAATACCAAAACACATGATAAAATCATATTGAAAAAGCATATATAGGCCATAATTATCCAATGGTTGAGTTATTTTCCATTTGGAGTCATATGGAAAATATCATGACACTTATAATATTTTATTTAATGTGATGTTAAAGTTGTCACATTCATGTTTTAATAAATATTATATTTTTAATATTATATTTTTCATAATATATATTCAACTATAAGTATGCTTATTAACTATCGTCTATTTATCTTAAAATGGTTTTTTATTTTCAATTTGTATTCCAACAAATATGTAAATTAAATAATTACAAAAATTTGATGTTTTATTTCTTTTATTAATGGTGATAAAAATAAATGTTATTAAAATTATTAAAATAAAAATTATTTTGGATAATCAATATATAAAATTCATTTTATACATTACTAGGCCCCAATATAGATATTATAAAATATTTTTTTCCTGGATAATATCATATCTTAATATTTTTAAAAATCAATAAATTAAATAGTGTCATAGTTGAGATTATTGATTGTTTATCAAAATAATGTCTTATTAAACTACTTAAAAATCATAAAACATGTTTAAAAAATATATAATAATTTTTATATGGTGTATAATTAAATAATATATTAATTTTTGTAATAATTCACATCAAATAAGTTAATATTTTACCAATTTAATATTGAAATATTCATTACCTTAGTTAAATATTAAATAGAATAACTAAGTGTTAATTAAAAGGGTAATGTTTAAATAGATATAAAAACATTTATAAAATTAATTTTTTGGTGATATTATAACTTTATCTCATATAATATTTAAAAATATAACATTTTGGTAGTTTTTTGATTGGTATTAAATTTATTATAAGTTAATCTTTTTGAACATTCCAAATGTGCCGCTCACCACAATTGTAAAAGGGAACATACTCCCTCACAACTTCACTTAACATTAATCATTCAATATCGTATATACCATTCCAAATTCACTTATAAACTTCCTTATTTTAATTATATCGGTTCTTTTATTCTCACAAAACATACTCTAGTGCCTTTAAGAGGAGATCTAGAGGGAGCTCATCGAAGAAGAGGAAATATCCTCTACCAATTATTTCAAACTTATTTCATATTCTACTTCATCATACTAATATGTATCCATTAAAAGGAAATAAATATAATTTAACCTATTTTAAAATATGATATTATGATTATGTAACAACCATATTCTATGTTTTATTCATCATACAAAAAACAAAATCACGACTTGTGTGTACGTACAGCTTACCATCTCCACGCTATGGTGTAATATGTTTTTCACCACCACCTTACTTGGATTGGTAAAATGATGGAAATAATTACTATATGTGATTATTATTACATGACATGGATTATGGTACAAAACATATACCATCCACCTCCAAATCATTTCACAATTATGGGAATGTTATCATTACTTGTGCAAACGTACAGCCTACCATCTCTACGATGCGATGCGACTCATTCTACATGATATCCATTAAATCATGATTATATAAATATATATAATGAATAAATATGATATATATTATTTTAATATCCTTTTTTAGTGATATAACTATTACCTAAGATGGATAACTAGAAATTATTCAACACAACATGCATAAGAAAATAAGGCAGTTAACATCCAAAAGAAGCATAATAATGAAATATTATTAAATTGTTGTTAATATGATCATATGTGATGTCATAAATTTAAATATGGTTCTGGAATAAGTAAATTAAATTATTTCAATCATTATAATGTAGGTTTATATGCATATAAAAGATATCAGACCAAAGTTAAGGGATAATTTTACAATCTTATTATTATCTGAGATTGTTTAAATATATGTATTTACTAGTGTGTATTTATCATCATGAAATAGTTCAATTATCTATCTCAAAAAGTTAGAAAGATATAGATATAATTCATATCATATTGTAATAATTTTTTTAAATATATTTTAATGAATAGTGTAGGTTGGAAAAAAAATATTCAAGTTTGGATGAAGAAATGTGATGAGAAGCCTACCACAATAACCATAGTGGATAAGGAAAAGAGATTGGAATTGGTTTCCCTTTTAAAATCCTAAAAAAATAATGAGGAATTCCCAAAAACACCATACATAATAAATAATAATATCATGGTTTTTGGTTTAGTGTTTATGTTCCAATAAATTTGGGAATTTTGAATTATATTGGTGGAATAATACTCTAAATGAAATAGAATAATAAAATACATTTTCTTGGAATATAAGGCCAGTAGGGAATAAGTACTATGAATAGGTTATGAGAATTCTGAATACCTTGGCCATATTTTTTAAAATTGAAAATATCTTTGATAAGTTCAATTTTGTTGGTCATAAAAACTATGAAAAATCATCCTAACATGTATCCAAAGCTGATGATAATATATGACCATATAAGCTGGATAAAAAAGAATAAAAAACATTGGGAAGAATCATAGAAATGTCATAAACAAAAATTATCCCAATAATGAATCAAGGAATAAATTTATTAATATCATATATTCCAAAACCAAGGAGTTGAATAAATTTTTCACATTTAAATGAACAAATAATATTGATTAAAATATGAAGTAATTTGGAAAATTTAAAATTACATCCAATATTCTAATTGATATGTTAGTAATCTGGTTAGAATATTTGGAAATAATGTGTAAAATTAATGAATAACAATAAAATTATAACAAAAAAAGTATAAAAAAATATTCAACATGATGAAGACAAATTATATGGGAGGTTTTAAAAAAAGAATAATATTTTGTTAAAGATGTTCTTTGTGTTAAGATAAACATGGCTAGACACACACCTAAATATTATTCTATAAAAAACCTACATAAGATGATTTATTTAAGAAGGCAAAAATTTCAACACGTGATATAAGTTATTTAAATTATCATAAAGAAAGAAATTTTAGACATAAATAATTTAAACATGTGATAATATATATGCAACCCCAATGATAATTAAAGTTCAAATGTGCAATCATCAAGATTTGAGGAAATGGAGAAACTAGGTTGTGAAAATCATCTCAACCTTGATATTTACATTTTGAATAAAGTACTTATATACCTTATTCCATTAATATTTTGTATTTTATTTTTTCTTATAATTCATTGAATTGAATGTGATTCAAGTTGTCATGGGAAGAACCTGAGAAACAGCAGGTGTTGTCAATGCATGATTGCAAAGGTGAAGAAGTCATCATCATTGAATGATTCCTGAATTGGTATTCTAAAAAAATATAGTATATGATTATTATTTATGAAGTAGAATAAATTTTTATCATATCCAAGAAAATAAGGATAGAGAATATACCATCTTGGTTTGATATTATATTTAGTAACTTGAAGAATAAGTATTGAAAAATATCATCCTTAGTACTTTTATGAAAGTTGTGAAATATTGGCATACACTAGTAGAATATATGTTTTCCTATATTCCCCTTATTATAACATATTGTTATTAATTCTTTAAAATATCCAAATTTTTAAAAATATTGAGGATTATTTCCCTTTAGGGGGAGAAAAATATAGAAAAATGAATAAGCTTTTATAAAATTTTGACTCATTCAGATCTGATTATTATAAAAACTAATTGATGATCATGTCATTAGAAACGAATTTTTTTAATATATCATCCTTGGATATCAAAGAAAATCCATAAAAATTGGGATTAATTTAATAAATCAATGATATAAGAAAATTTGAATTTTGTAAGTTCTCCAAGGTCACTTATCATACTTGTTCCACCTAAATATTTTTGATTTGTTTATTAAAGTTGTTGTAGGAGATTCATATTTATGTAACAAATAAATGTTTTAAATCTAAATTATTATCATTATAAATTCCTAGACTTGGATTCAACTCAATAGTTTCCCAATACTTATTGGTTGCATGTCCTCAAGCGCATCACTACAAGCACCAGAGGCTACAGACTAGCAATGAGGGCCAAGGTGTGTTACTAGGAATACTATTCCATCCTCACCAGAGTGTAAAAAATGGTAATATAATAAAATAAAATAGAGAAAGTAGTAATAAAAATCATAAAATAGATACGCTCTAATAACCCATGATTGATTTACATGGACATTGCATTTCTTTTTTCATAATAATTAATACATTACACAAATATACACCCAAAGACCATATTAGTTTAGAGTCTTTGAAAACTTGGATCATAATATTCTATCTTGGTGAAAGATCTCCAACATCTACCAAAAATATCTTCCCCTTTGGTTTTCCTACTAAAAAAATTCTTTATATCTTAGGGAAAGAGAACATAAATGTAAGAACCTGGATCTTCTTTTCAGGCATGTTTTTACTTTCTCTGGATTTTTTGAGAAAATATGAGTTTCTGGAAATTTTTGAAGTACACGATGTGTACTTTATGAGTACACGCTATGTACTTCCTTGCCGAGGAAGGCTGTGTGCTGGCCGTGTAGGGGCCACACACACGGTCGTGTAAGGGTGTTTGGAGGCCAATTAAAGCAAAGTACAGAAAAGGAAAGTACGCTCTGTGTATTTTGTTTTTTTTCATTAAACGCACCAGGGTCACGTCTAATCACCAGAAACACCTCCTTTTAGGTCTCGTTCGGCCGAGAGCTCCCGAACGGCCATGGATCTTTGACGAACCCCCGATCGATCGTCCGTCCTCCAAATCGAACTCCATCGATTCCATTGGAACCGCATCGGTGAGTTCTCTCTTCTGATGGAACCTTGTTTCCCAATTCCTTCTCTTTTCTAGGTTATCGTGGGTTGAACATTTTATATTTTTTGTTTATATTCGACATTTTAAGAGGATTCATGCCATGTGTTTCATGTATATCGATCTCTTAACATCAAGGTATATGGTTTGTGCCTTTCTGTAGGAAGTATTTGATTATTTTGTGCAAATTCCACCAATAACCTTGAACGGGGTATTGTGTGTTTCTTGTTTTTCCGTTGATGTTTTCATGATTTGCTTATATGCCTGAGTAGAGGTTATTTTTTATGAATAGGGTAATTAACTGTGATTTGGATATTTTTTCCATGCATGTTTTTTCTATTTATGACTGTTTGGTCTAGTTTTTCCTATTAGACTATTGCCAGTTCCATGCCTAGTTATATCATGGTGTCATTATTGTTCTTCCATACTGAGATGTTATAAGATGTTATCCAAGTAGTTCTTGAGGTTACTTTGGCCATCATGTGATGCGATACTTGCTGACTTCACACAGGGTTGTGAGAACCTAGTGTAGTAGACCATAGGGAGAATGGACGTAAGGGCTTCTCCAGAGTGTCTTTAATTTACAATGTGAGACCACAAGGGGAATTGACATTGAGTGCTTCCTCAGAGTGTCTATAGTTCCTAAACATGGACCACAGGGTGAATGAGATGTTGAGTGCTTTCCCAGAGTGCCTTTAGTACAATACGAGACTATAGGGGGAATTGACGGTGAGTGATTCCCCGGAGAGTCTATTCTTTAGCTGAACTAGAGGGGTGAGACTATGTGTGCCTACCAGAGGGTTGCTAGTACTTGTATATTGAACCATAGTGGTTAGTCTATGAGAACTACCCAGAGGTTACCTGTTTGTTCTACTTTCTTGAGTGACTTCTTACTTGTTTGCAAATTATATGCTAGAAACTGTGGATTGTTTGCTGCTGAGTACTTTCCTATTTACTATTTGAAATACTTTTACCTTCCATATATTCACTGACTATTAGGCATAGATATTTGGGTGGTTTCCCATTGTGAATTTTTCTCACACCTTATTTGGGTCATTCTTTTTGGCCCAAACAGATTATATTGTTGCAGGTATAGATAAGGTCAAGCACTCATCTACTTCAAGTTCTTGATTGCACTGGAGCTGGAGAGCATGGGACCAAGCTGAGGCTTGCGATGCTGAGGAGTTGTTTATCTATTTTTCTATTGTACTTGGGTTTAGTACTGTATTCATCATTGTGAATTTTTGGGCTACTTTCCTAGACGCAGTTGTATCATGCATCATTTATATACTTTTCTCCAGTTGTTTATTTATCAGTCTTCCGCTGTTTTCTGTTGTTGGATATTTACTTCTTCTGCTACTGTACGTATTTGTGTACTTCCATTGTTTACTCTTCCTATGAGGGAATAGTTTCCCCACTATCACACCCAAGGCTCTCGCTGCAAGTCAGCAGCCTCTGGCGTTCGGGGAAATGTGCTTGAGGCAATGTGACCTACCGGGTACGAGGCGCCTCTTAGTGGATTCTGAAACTGGGATGTTACAAAGTGGTATCAGAGAGTTTCTTTTTTCTTGACTTATTGTTTGGAGCCTATATCTAGGGATAGGATGTAATAGGTACTTGTTAATAATTTGTGCCCAGGAGTATCTAACCCGTGTACAGGGAAAACCCATACTACCTTGTTTATTGTAATTTTTCTGGTTTGTAATTTTACATTTGATTTAATTTCACCATTGGGTGATTCACATGCTTTGTGGTGTTATCGTTGTTGTTATTGCGGTTCTATTTCTATCACATCCTGATGAGATGAGGGTATTTCATCTCATGCATCATATAGGGAGTTGTTATAAATCACATGCCATGCATTCTTGCCATGCCATCTAGGATTCATTAGCGATTTCATGTTGTTGTGAAAGACGTTGTGTAGATTATTCATGATGTTATGATAGATTCTTTGATAGAATCCCTATGGTTTGATAATAAATTTGTTTTTATAGTTATTTGCTTGTATGGAAGCCAAAATTTGGTTCTTGAGGTGTTATGAGCCCTCATGGACTGGAATTTGGTGGGTCATTGCATGTTTTCCTTGTTATAACTTTTATAAGATGCCAAGATTTGATTCGCGGGGAGTATGGGCCCTCATAGATCGTAATTTGGCATCTTAACTTTTGTTTTCTGTGTTTTTTGGGCTCCATAGAAGTTTATGAGGCTACTGCTCAGAAAAACCCCGAATACATTGTGTTTACTTTATGAATACATGTCGTGTAGTTTTTAACCATGTCACTGACTGTGTGGGCAGGGACACGAGGTTATGAAAAATCATTCAAGAACACACAGTGTATGGTACTTACACATCATGTTTTAGTGACAGTATATTTACCCGTGTGACTAATGACACGGATGGTTGAAACGTCAACAATACATGTCGTGTCTTGATTCCACATGTTGTGGCATGTAATTTAGGTACCCGGTTGTGTCACGAACAACACAGGTTGGGGAAATCCCTCAAGTACATGTCGTGTGCACATGGATCACCCCATGTATAGTGAACCATGTAGTCCGTCGTGTAACTAACAACACATGTCGGTTGGGACTTCGGTGTACACGTCGTGCTCGTCAGGAACATGTCGTGTAGTGTAACCTAGGTACACAGGTAGTGTCACTAACAACATGGGCCGGTGAAGCTTGTTGAGTACATGCCGTGTCTACCTAGAACATGACGTGTAGTCTTATCTTAGGAGTGTTGTGTGGCTTGACCATATAGAAGGACCCAGGCAAGGGAAGAGGATTCAAGTACACTCCGTGTGTTAGGAAAACACGCCACGTGTTTGGGGTGTTACAGGACCAGTTTTGGAAAAAGTACATGCCCATGTAAATGACATAAGGGAACACGCCGTGTAGTCTTCATACACGCCGTGTAATCATGTTTTGTAATTCATGAATTATTTCTTTCCCATGTTCCCTTCTTACACTCCTAGTTTTCAATCCCTGATAATGTGATCTATGTGTGTGTTTGACCTTGCAGAGTCATGGCAGCGAGACGTCCTATTGTTGCATGCCAGTTTCCATGTAGTGATCAGACGCCGAATATGGATGATCACGGACTTCCTGTAGATCCTCCTGTTGTGCCAGCCTTGGAACCAACAGTGATACCGGTTACAGGCACAGATTTTCATTTTATGGAAGGCTTTATGAGGATGATTCAGACCTTCCTAGGAGCTCTACCTCCTGACTCGTCTATGGCAGACTTGACTTGGGTTTTCCAGCAGAAGCAGCATCCCACCTTCTGAGGGGAATGAGGACCTTAGGTTGCAGAGTCATGGATAGAATCCATGATGATGATCTTTGAGCATCGAGAGATTCCTCTAGAAAGGCGGTTCAAGATCGCTACCTACATATGACGAGACTCCACCAAGAGGTGGTGGGATGTGATCTCACAAGCGGGTCATCAGAAGCTTATGGCGTGGTAGGTGTTTCAGCGCGTCTTTTAAGACTACTTCAATATGGAGACCCTGAGGGCTGACCGAGCCCAGGGAGTTCATGAGACTAGAGCAGGGTATTATTTCTGTCATGGAGTATTCCTCTCGTTTCACTGAGCTTTAGTGTTTCACACCCCTCTATGGCGGAGATGGATTGTTCTTAGTAAGGAAGTATGAGGATGGTCTCAGACAAGAGATCCTCTCACAGGTGAATATCTTCAGGTTGACTTCCATCACTTCTATCATCAACCAGGCACTGATTGTGGAGCGCAATCTGAGAGATTCCGAAGGTGAGAGCCAGGGCGGTTCCACTTCCAGGGTTAGTTCTTCACCAGCTGATAGCAGGAAGCAACGTAGAGAGTCTACGTGTGGTGGTCCAAGGCAGAGAGACATGTCTTCAGGTAGCCAGGTGGTATGCTACCAGTGTGGAAGGGCTAGGCATATGAGGCCATAGTTCTAGAGAGACCCAGTGGAGTGCTGATCATGCAGAAAGATGGGTCACCTTCAGCACTTCTGTCAGGTTTTCTCACTAGCAATAGGTGACAGGGGTTCATCCATGACTCCTTGTTCAGGAGCAGCGCCACCAGTTTCTCACCAGTCAAGGAACTGGAGTTCCTATGGCCGTTCGAGCCAAGGTGGAGGTCAAGGTTGTGGTGGTCAGTCACCGTTATTTCAGTGACCTCAGGGTGGATCAGCTCAGAGTGGTCAGGTAGGGTCATAGGGTCGTGGTACAAGTGAGAATTTTGCAGTGGAGCATACCCAGCAGGAGCAGGATCCAAGACCCTCTACAGTTCGAGGTACGATCTTAGTAGCCTCAGTTTTATCTTCTGCTATTTTCAATATAGGGGATTCCCGTAGCTTTATCTTTGTTTTTGTTTTGTAGAGCATTGGGCCCTGCATCTTTTCCTCTACCGATACTTTGACTCTAGACACACCGTTGGGGACTAGAGCGGTTAGTGTACGTCATTACAGTGAGTGCCCTCTTGAGGTTGTGAGGTTTCACTTCTTATGGGAACTCTATGTCCTAGAAATGACAAGTTATGATGTCATTCTTGTAATGTACTGGTTAGTCCTCTTCCAGGTATTCGTCGATTTCTATCGTTGCAGGGTGAGTTTCATATCACTAGAGGGTGGATATTTTCTTCATAAAGGAAATTGGGATGTCCAGGCGAGTAGAGTAGGACTCAAGCATCATGGGCTAGGTGGAGTTATAGCTCAGATTTCCAGCCTGTATCTACATGATTAGGGGACTTCAAAGTTATACTTTCCTCCAGTGGTGGATCATTTTAGATATGTCTTTCCAGAGGACATTTCAAGTTTGCCTCTGGAGCGTGAGGTGGACTTTTCTATTGAGCTCGTTCTAGGAGTATAACTGGTGTCCATTCCGCCTTATAGGATGGATACACTTGAGTTGAAGGATCTCAAGAAGTAGTTTTAGAAGTTTTAGGAAAAGAGTTTCATCCGACCCAGTACTTCTCCTTGGGGTTCTCCTATCCTGTTTTCGAATAAGGAAGACGATACCCTTAGGATTTCTGTGGATTATTGGAAGCTAAACTAGTTGATGATGAAGAACCGATATCCCTTGTTGAGGATTGATGATATCTTTGATTAGCATTGAGGAGCCCTAGTGTTCTCGAAGATTGACTTGAGATCCGGTTTTCATCAGTTGTGTTTTAGACCATATGATATACCTCTTACAGCTTTCCAAAGTAGGTATTGGATATATGAGTATATGGTTTTGTCATTCGGTCTAATGAACACGCCTTCAGTTTTCATGGCACTGATGAACCGAGTGTTCCATTCATACTTGGATTCCTTCATGGTGGTTTTCGTGGACGACATCTTGGTGTACTCTCACACTCGACATGACCATGACACGCATCTTGAGATCATTCTGAGTACACTGAGAGAGCATCATTTATATGCTAAGCTCTATAAATGCCACTTTCGGATGGATCAGATTCACTTCTTGGGTCATGTTATATCAGAGATAAGAGTATCAGTAGACCCATATAAAGTGAGAGAAGAAGTTTCTTGGGGGAATCCAAAGAACGTATTTGAGGTACAGAGTTTCCTAGCGCTGGATGGATACTACAGATGCTTCATACATGACTTTTCATGCCTAGAAGCACCACTGATAGGTCTGAACAAGAAATGGGAGAAGTTCTAATGGTCAGATTCTTGTGAGTTAGCCATTCAGGAGCTAAAGGGGAGGTTGACTTCAACACCAATACTAGTCTTTCCAAAGTCGGACAAGAGCTATAATGTGTACTATGATGCATCAGGTATCGTTCTGGGAGCTATGCTGATGCAGGGAGATGGAGTCATTGCGTATGGGTCTCGGCAGTTGAGGTCACATGAGAAGAATTACTCAACGCATGATTTGGAGTTGGTAGCTATTGTTCATGCCTTACACTATCGGAGACATTACCTTCTGGGAGATCATTTTGTGGTTTTCACTTACCAAAAAAGTCTCAAATACATTTTCACTCAGTGTGATTTGAATCTGAGACAGTGGAGGTGGGTTGAGTACCTATAGTCCTTTGAGTTTGAGCTTTCTTATACACTAGGAAAGGGAAACGCAGTGGCTGATATGTTGAGCAAGAGGACTCAGATACAGGTAGTTCAGGAGGCCATCAGTGAATGGAACCTTATGGATCTGTTCTCTGAGATGCATTTGGTGTTTCATGACAGACAAGGGAAGACTTTTCTATCTTCTGTAGTTGTTACCTCTACACTTCTTGATCGGTTACGAATGAGGCAGCTATTAGATTCTGAAGGACTAGTCCTACTGGAAAGCATGTCAGGAGAGGACCATATTCCTGGATGGATAGTAGGCGAGGATGAGATCTTTCATTTCTAGGGATGTGTATGGGTGGCAGTAGACATATGCGAGTAGCTAATGCGGGACTTTCATTCCTCAGTTTGGGTAGTTCATCCTAGCATCACCAAGATGTATTGTGATCTACACCGCCAGTATTGGTGTCCAGGTATGAAGAGAGATGTTACTGGTTTTGTCATGAGGTGTTCCACTTGTCAGTATGTTAAAGTGGGACATCAGCGACCAACATGTCTTTTACAGCAGTTACCCATTCCGGAGTGGAAGTGGAATGATGTCGCGATGGACTTTGTGATAGGTTTGTTGAGATCACCTTGTGGGAATGATGTTATTTGGGTTTTCATCGACAGACTTATGAATGTTTCCCACTTCTTTCCAATCAAGGATACCTTCAGTGTTGTAGGAACCTGAATCTTCATTTTAGGTATGCTTTTACTTTCTTTGGAGTTTTTGAGAAAAGATGAGTTTCTAGAAATTTTTTAAGTACACGCTGTGTATTTTATAAGTACACATCGTGTACTCCCTTGCTGCTAAAGGCCATGTGTTGGCCGTGTAAACACACACTACCGTGTAAGGGTGTTTGGAGTTCTCTTAAATCAGAGTACGGAAAAGGAAAGTACACGTTGTGTACTCCAAAAGTACAAGCCGTGTATTTTTTTCATTAAACGCATCAGGGTCGTGTCTAATTTCCAGAAACACCTCCTTTTAGGTCTTGTTCAGCTGAGATCTCCCAAATGGACATGGATCTTCGACAAACCCCCGAGAGATTGTCCGTCCTCAGAATCGATCTCTATCGATTGCATTGGAACCGCATCAGTGAGTTCTCTCTTCTTTTGGAACCTCGTTTCCCATTTCCTTCTCTTTTCCAAGTTATTGTGGGTTGAAGGTTTTAGAAGTTTTTTTTAGATATTCAAAATTCTAAGGCAATTCAAGCCCTGTGGTTCAATTATATCTACCTCCTAACATCAAGGTAGGTGTTTTGTGGCTTTCTGTAGGAAGTATTTGAGTATTTTGTGAAAATTCCACCAATACCCTTGAATGGGGTATTGCGTGTTTCCGGTTTTGACCTTTTTGTTTTACTGCTTTCCTTATATCCCTGAGTAGAGGTTATTGTTTGTGAATAGGGTAATTTATTATGCTTTGGATGTTTTTTCCATGCATGTTTTTCTTGTTTATGACCATTTGGTCTAGTTTTTTTTGTTAGGATATTGCCAGTTCCATGCCTACTTATAGGATGGTGTGATTATTGTTCTTCCATGATAAGATGTTGTAGAATGCTATCCAAGTATTTATTGAGGTTACTTTGGTCATCACATGATGCGATACTTGCTGACTTTACACAGGGCTGTGAGAACCTAGTGTAGTAGACCATAGGGAGAATGGACATAAGGGCTTCTCTAGAGTGTCTTTAATTTACGATGCAAGAGCACAGGGGGAATTGAAATTGAGTGATTCCTTAGAGTTTCTTTAGTTCCTCGAAGCGAGCCATAGGGGGGGTGAGACGTTGAGTGCTTACCTAGAGAACCTTTAGTACAATATGAGACTATAGGAGGGAATTGATGGTGAGTGTTTCCCCAGAGATTCTATTCTTTATCTAAACCAGAGGGGTGAGATTGTGTGTGCCTCACAGAGGGTTGCTAGTACTTGTAGGTTCAACCATAGGGGTTAGTCTGTGAGAACTACCTATAGGTTACCTATTTGTTCTACTTTCTTGAGTGATTGCTTACTTATTTGTAAATTATATACTAGAAACTATGGATTGTTTCCTGTTGAGTACTTTCTTGTTTACTATTTTCTGTACTTTTACCTGCCATATATTCACCGACTGTTAGGCACAGATCTTCGGGTGGCTGCCTACTGGGACATTGTCTCACACCCTGTTTGGGTCATGCTTTTGGGCCTAAACAGATTGTATAGTTGCAGTTATAGATAAGGTCAAGCGCCCTTCTACTTCAAGTTCTTGATTGCACTGGAGCTGGAGAGCATGGGACCAAGATGAGGATTGCAATGCTGAGCAATTTTTTTATCTGTTTTCCTTTTTTACTTGGTTTTGGTACTGTATTCAGCATTGTGACTTGTTTGGCTTCTTTTCTAGACGTATTTGTATCATGCATCATTTATATACTTTTCTCCAATTGTTTATTTCTCAGTCTTCCGCTATTTTCTATTGTTGGATATTTACTGCTTCTGTTACTGTATGTATTTGTGTAATTCCATTGTGTACTCTGCCTATGAGGGTATAGTTTCCCCACTATCACACCCAAGGCCCTCACTGCTAGTTGGCAGCCTTTGGCATTCGGGGAAATGATCTTGAGGACATGTGACCTACCGGGTACGAGGTGCCTCTGGGTGGCTTTTGGAACCGGGACATTACAATAAAAAGGGTGAGATCAAATGCTCAGTAAGGGTAAAAATTGATAACATAAAACAAATAATAAAAATAAGAATGTAAAAACATCAACATAAAGTTTAAATATCAAAATATCAAGTCATGAAATAAATCATGGAAGTATGTAAGTTAGAGATGATAATGAAACATTAACTATGATAAAATATCATTGGAATAAAACATGGAATTGTGGGAAATAAATAAGCACGCAATATGATCTCTATAGTAGCCAAGGCATTTCTACCAAGACCATCATAGTGGGCAAATTCTATTATTGAACCAGGTTTACTTTTCATTCAAACCGTGTATTACTGAACCAGATTTACTTGTTGTTCCAGTCTTTTCTATCTCATGAGATATAAATCTTTACCCAATGTATTGTAATGAGATATAGGTCCCACCCAACTCATAATGAAATCATTCTTAAATTTACCACAAAATATATATCATTCATCATAGCATAACCCATGAAATAAAATGGGTATCTTAAACATCATTCCATTATAACATAATCCATATAAAATATCATTCCATCACTAAAAAAATCAAATCACAATAATAATAGGGATAGAAACATAACCTAATTTAAAGATCATCATCGTAGTGGAAAAATAATTTTCATAAAACACTTGAAATTAATCCTTCAGAAAAAATTCCCTTCTTATTCAAAAAAAAATATTTTCTTAAAATTCCATGAAATATTAAAAGAAAATAATTTAATTGAAAATAAATTTTAAATATTGTAAAGTAATATTCATGTAAATAAGGCATTATGAAAGTGTAAGAATCCATTTATGCGGTCTAAGTTAAAAAACATTCTTCTCATACCCTTTCTAAACAATTAAAAAAATACCTCGTATGGAAAATGAAATAAATATTCCTTCCATACCATTTAACAGAAATTAACCAATGGGTATAATTGAATTTAAACAATATTATATATAGGAAACAAGGATATGGATGATAAATGTACCCCAGTAAATACTTGCGTATAAACAATCTCGAATAACAATGAGATTGTGAAATTATCCCTTACCTTATCTCTAATATGATTTGTATGTATCATAACCACTAGTATAAAGATTTAAATAATTTTTTTAACTTATTCTAGAATAATAGTTATTTTTATGATATCATATATGAACATACTATCATATAGTTTTTACTAACATTTCATTTTCACTTGTTATTTGGATATTAACAGCTTTATATTCTTATGCATATTTTATCACATAAGTTCATGCTCCAATTCATTGGTTATAGATATATAATTTAAAGAAAGATATTATTATAATATATACATTATTTATTCATTCCATTAATGTATATAATCATGGTTTAATGAAGATCTTTTAGAATTAATCGCTTCGCATTGTGGAGACGGGAGGTCGTATGTACGCACGAACGACGATATAATTATAAGGGTTAAACAGTATATAATTGGATGGTATACTAATTATAAAGAATAATTATCATGTTATATTTATTATTAAAATTCCTCATACTCATCATTATACGCATCCAATAAAAAATCTAGCATAACATCTATACTTTATAAGAAATAAGTATTATAAATAGAATCATACTAAAAGTGAATTATGATTTTGAAAAGTAAAAGTATAAAGAGATATTTTGACTCAATAATGTCCACATTTTTTAAAAACACAATACACATCAATTAATGGAAATGAATTAAAATTAATTTTTTGAATATACTCCACTTAATTACACATTTCATGAGTTATCTACCATTCTACCTCTTAATGATTTTCAAAAATACATTTACTTAAAATAAATATTTATTATAAATTATATCTTAAATCTTATAAAACACTCAAAAAATAATTCTGAGGGGTAAATATAATTTTAATAAAACATAAATTTTTTTTATAAAGGCATAATAGAGTAAAAAATAAAGGATTTAAATTAATACAACAACCAAGAGTTAAAAAAATCAATCATTCTTATAAATTTTCTTAATATTTATCATCATATTTAATATATTTCTCTCCACCATCTTTGACATGTCATCCTTGGACTATATCCTTTCATGTATTTCTTTATGTGAATATAACATTTTCTTTTGTTGGGAGATCATTGAGTCTTTATGAAAAAAAATATTTTAGATCCTAAATTTCACTTGAACAATATCCCACTTATGAAGTAATATTATCAAAACAAATTGACACGGACTTCATCACACTTTAATCCCTTCAGTATACTCATTAGAAAACATTAAATATTCTTCTATTTGATATATCCACTTGATAATATTCTTCAACCTTATAAATTTTACTATTAAGTATCCATTAAAATTAACTAACATAGATTTAATTTGAATGATAGGATCTTTTAATTCATTGAGTGAACTTGATCTATCAATAACATCGACCATTCCTTGAATATACATACACCTGGATTAAATGTTAGGAAATATATACATAATACCTTCAAGTCTCTTTATAACTTCATTAATAAGGTCCAACTTCATATCTTTTCTATTGAATCTTATACTTAGAGGGGAACCTGTGAATAATTAGAAACTTTAGGAAAAAGATATTCTCCAGATCTTTGTGATGAATCATCCGCATTTACAGAAAATTAATATTAATAAATATCTTAAATTTCAACATCCTCTTTAAACTTTATACTTTAGGATGCTTTGAATGTTGAGGATTTTTTCTCAATTTCTAAATCTTCTCTTTGTGATAAATTAAACACCATTTCATTTTATGAAAAAATGGGAAGATTGTGAAATTAATGTATGCAAATTTGATTCCTTTGGAGCATAATCCTTTGAATATAATGAATTAATTATATTTATTCAACTCCTTTTGATTTCCATAAAATCATCCTTTTCTGAAATCCTTTAGGTATCACTTTAGAAGTAAAATATTTCACATAAAATTTAACAAATCCATTTGGTTTCTATTTAAAAACATATTGAACGTCTTCTTCACCAAATTTCATTCCATTTTCTTTATAAATTTTCTAAGGGATTTAATTACCTTTTTTTCTATAAGGGACTGAAGAAAAAAGCACAAGGGAAAGACTATGAAATAATATGAGGAATAGACTGAGAATCTCCCTCCTCCTTCTCAAAAACATCATGAGATTTTTCAATTACCCAAAGGAAATTTTTTGTAACTTTTTTTCTTCAATTTAAAGTATTAATTCATCCTCTTTCATTCTAAAGGTTTTTAATTTTTTGAGAAAATTGGATTCATTAGGCCCAAGAAAAAATATTAGATTACATTCCTTTATTTATATCTTATTTTTCATCGATTCTAAAAAGTATTAATCAAAAATTAACTTATTTTTATTTCTGGGAAGTTCATGATATTTTTTAGAATACTAGGAAACCATATAATTACTAGGAACATTATTTTTAAGATCTAAAATCTCTTATTTTGAATAAATATTTCTTTACTTACTTATAAACATACTCTCGATAGGTAATAACATCAACCACATCTTAATAAAGGTTTCAACAGTGAAAAACTTTTATTTCCCTCTAACTTGTGTCGGTTTATTTTTTATTTTCTCCACTTTTCTAAACATTAAATTAACATTGTTATGAAACATTTGGTATATTATAATGTTCTCCTTCACTTCCTTTTTTTCATATATCTTTGATGTAATTCCACATAACCATAACCATGTTAAATTCTCTCATGGTAAAATAAAAATAATGAACATAGATACCTTGAACATTTAATCTACTATGTATCTTTTTCGTGGAAGAAGATAACAATGAGTCCTAAGACAAAATATCCTTAAATAAAGGGTTAAATGAGTCATATCTCTAACCTTATCACTTCAAGGAAAAAAGATAATTTTTAGGAAGAGTTGTTTTCAATAAAACTAATTTGTCTATAAGTTTTTGTGTTAAAAAATAAAAGTCACGTTTAAGTGGTATACCCATCAACTCAATAATTATCTTAACATTTAGACAATAACTTTTTCTAAATAAGAATAAAGAAATATTTTTTAACCCATCCACTTTGTTAAATATATAAATGATATAAGTTTCTCAAATAATTCATAGATAGTAAAGATCATACTAATCATTCATAAAAAAATATTATATCATCCATGAAAAAGAATTGAAAACTTTAACAAAGAATCATATCCATAAAAACAACCCCTATCAATAATCATTTTCATTACTATCTCTCGAGATGAAAAATATATGAATGCTTCCATGGAAAATATTTAGACAAAATGAAAAGATTTTGGACAAACAAATCATACCTATCTGATTAAGAAATACCAAACCATTGGGGGATCATCACAAAATAATAATTAGGGGAGAAATCAAGTAACTAAAACTATATATAGGTGATAATTATGATGGCTGAAATTATAGGAGATCTGATAGGCTATATTTTGTCTTGGAATATGATGACATCAAAAATATATAGGAAATTATAAAATTTGATATTTTTATTTTTGTAATAATGTTTGTTAGATTTATTTAGTACATCCGACAAACATCATTTTAGTAAAACATTAAAAATTTATAGAAAATTATTTTAGAATATTTTTCTATAAAGTTTATAATAAAAATTGACAGATTACCTTCTAGAGAGTTTATGAACCAAATTTAATATGAAATTTTATCTAGTGATTTTTTAACTTGGATTCATAAAAAATAGATAAATATGGTTGTTCCAATGAAACTCATGATAAAACTCAATCTGATAAAGCGAAGTAATTTATTAGAAATATCTATATAGAGATTTCAATAAAATGAAAACTTAAGAAAAAACGTTATAAATAAAGAAAAAAAATTCTCCCCCTTTTATGTGGATTTTTTCTATATATTGATCTAAGTAAAAAAATTATATTAATAATCATGTTATATTGATTATACCAAGATTATATTTAATATATTCAAATCTATCATAATGAAGGGGTTTTATAAAAACAACCATAAGTTGGTCTTGTGTTCAAATGAATTGAAGAATAATATATCTTTTTTATATGCGATCCAAAAGGAAATAGTGTATTATATCTATTTTCATCAATCATGAGTGAATTTTTGGATTATTAGTCAAATAAATAGAACTTTAGTTATTACATAAATTTAGAGATCTAGTTAAAATCATTCCAAATTCAGTGAGGGCATTTTGTGTCCATAACACTTGAGTAAAAAAACAACATGATGCTATATATTCGTCTTAATTTGTAGAAATCTATGTTGATTATTGTTTATTGAATGAAAAAAACACAAAATATTCTCCTAAAAATGACATTTTCTAAATTATTATTTCATATCCATTATTCATCCTCAAAATTCATCATCTAAAAAATATTTTAGTATAAAATTATTTCTTAATGAATAAAATATTCTAATATTAAAAGTTCCTTTAAGATAATCACTACTGGAAAACCAACCTTTACCAACGGTTTGGAACCGTTGGTATAGGCCTCCAAACCGTTGTTATAGCCTATACCAACGGTTTGGAGAACCGTAGCCAAGTAAGCCGTTGGGATAGGTCTATACCAACGGTTCTCCGAAAACCGTTGGTATAGACCTATACCAACGGTTTTGGAAACCGTTGGTATAGGTAATATGAAATCTATACCAACGGTAATGGAACCGTTGGTATATAAATTCCAAAAATAAAATCACCGCTGGGATTTGATCCCAGGACCCCCTCGTTTATAATCGAACGACTTAACCACTAGGCTAACATCACTTTGTAAACATAATTTCATAAATATATATATGTATTATCATAATTATATAAATTTTTGATTTATATAATGTTCTCCGTTAGTAGATCTGGAAAAACAGCAATGAACCTATCCCAACGGTTCTGAAAACCGTTGGGATAGGTCTATCCCAACGGTTTTGACAACCGTTGGGATAGGTTCTGGTTGGGTGTATTTTTATTAAGCTGTATGCTGGATTTTTTGCCACTTTTTCCCAACGGTTCTTGAGAACCGTTGGGAAAGAGTAACCTTTCCCAACGGTTCATCAAAACCGTTGGGAAAGGGCCTAAAAACACACCCTTTCCCAACGGTTTTGGTGAACCGTTGGGAAAGGGTACTCTTTCCCAACGGTTTTGATGAACCGTTGGGAAAAAGTGGGAAAAAATCCACCCCTTTCCCAACGGTTTTGGTGAACCGTTGGGAAAGGGTGTGTTTTTAGGCCCTTTCCCAACGGTTTTGATGAACCGTTGGGAAAGGTTAGCTATACCAACGGTTTTTACAAACCATTGGTATAGAAGTGTTGGGAAAGATCATGTTTCCAGTAGTGAATGATTATTTTGTTTCACATATTTAAGATGGTATTAAATTTTTATTTCTGTAAATATTTCACACAATCATATATAAGACATTAAATCTAGTTTATGTGATAATATATATAGTAAGCTTCCAATCATTCCTCTTAATTTTTATTGATCAACATGTCTTTCATATTCACCAGGATAAAGGATTTCCGAATTTATAACTGGAGTACGTATACACTTGAATTTTCAAAAAACTATATTTAATTAAATATCAGGTATAATTTTTTTGAGATAAAAACATTCCTTATAGTTTTTAAGAAATTTAAAAACAAGGAAAAAGATAGTTTACCAATCACCCACATCTTAAACTCAGATTTCATAAGGAGTAAAAAATAATCAAAAAGTGATTTTCAAGTTGATTCAAATATAATGTCATCAAAATAAATTTGAATAATTATAGTTTCTTTGAAAAATTATTTTTAAAAATATTTGGATCATCTACTCCCTTAAAAAAATTTAAATTTTATATTCATCAAGTTTATCATATATAGCTCTTAAACCTTGTATAAGTCCAAAAAGATCCATCATATGTTTAAAAATATGTTCTAAAAATTTTGAATTTTCAAAACTATGTGTTTTTCCAACATAAAAATTATACTATACATATATGTTAAGAAGATCACACTTCACATCCATTTGATAAAAAATAAAATTTAAATATACTACATAGTCTATAAGTATGTTAATAGATTCATGTATTTCTACTGGTAAAAAATATTCTTCGTAACTTTTGAATTTATATTGATTATAACCCATAAAAGGTTGAAATTATTTATTTCAAAAAATAATTCAATTTACATTATTTTAGTTTTGGAAAACCCATTTTTCTACAATAAATGGAAGATCTTTAGGTCATTCTAACAAACTCCAGTCTTTGTTAATCTAAAATTCATTGATTTTATCCGACATTTCCCTTATCCAATATTCATTTCCTAAATCCTCGTTAGGTGTTTTACATTCAGAATTATATAATAATTAACAATGTTCACATTCATTTCTTAAGGGGCTATGTGTTTTGGTTACTTGATCTACAACTCCAATGATATTGTCTCTAGGGTGATTCCTTAAGATCAACTTGTTTATTTGATAAATAAATCGTTGTTCTTCAATAATAATTTTAACTTATTCTGAAGGTACAAATTCTAAAATTATTACTTCCCTTGAACTTCTATGTCATGAATTTTATAATGTGGTTTGAATTCCCATTTAAAAATATCAAAGATATATCATTCTAATTTTTAAAAATATAAGGATCAATTTTATCAAATATAACATGCACCGTTTCCTCAATAATGTTTGTTTGTTTTTTAAAAACATTAATTCCTTACTTATTGTAGAATAGCTAAGAAATATTCCATCATAATATTTTAGATCAAATTTTTGAAAATTATATTTTTTATTCAGAATGAACATTGTACAACCAAAATCATTGATATAATAATTTTTTTATTTCTTTGAGTCCAAAACTCCAAGGGAGTATTATTAATAAATGTATGAAGTAAAACTATATTTATAGTAAAATAAGTAGTAATAACTAATTTAATATCATCATTATTACCAATATATTACTCACTCAATATGTTAATAGTAATTTCATAAATAATTCTATTTCTTTCATCAGCTACACAATTTTCCTGATGTTTTCTCAGAGATGAATAGTTATGTCTAATTCTATTTTCTACAAAAAGATTCAAACTAAAAAAAATTCAAAATCACCACCATGATCCCATTGAATAGTTACTAGATGTATGATTTCTCATTTTTTTATTGATATAAAAAAATAAACAACAGAATAGGAACTAACTATATTTCTATAAAATAGACCCATATATATCTAATTTAATAATCAATTGAGATATACACATATTTTTTTCCTGTAATAAATCCAGTTTGTGTTTTTCTAAATAAATCTATTTTTAGTACCTTTAAAGATTAAAAAGATGATATTTCACTAATATATTTAAAGATAAACATATGTATCTTACCATATTGAAAATATCGAAGACATTAGAAGGATTAAACTTAAACTCTCGTAAATCTCTGACAAGTCCTTTTTTATTATGTTTTTCTTAAGATCTAACATTACAGTATCCTAAAATTATGATCCCCAACCATGATTTATCTTTTATTGCACTCAAACAAGGTAGGTATTGGTTTATAAGGTCTTCTATGTTTACGGTATAAACATCCTCATGTCTATTAATGAAAAATATTGAACTTACCTTTTGTACTATAAATAGTACATTTATCATTCCTAAAATTCAAGAGGTAACCTTCATCAAATAATTAACTTATAGTGATAAGATTAGACTTAAGACCTAAAATATATTAAATATTATAAATTAAAATATTTATCGAGAAATTCAACATCTATGTTTCCATGGATTTAACTTTGAGCATTGTCGCCCGAAGTTACTTTACCACCATTCATCTTATGAATTTTTTTGACGAACTTTCTGTTTCCAGACATATGTCTCCAGAACCTGATATCCATGTACCCTATATTTTTATTCTAGAACTCAACCATTCTCCCTAAAATAAAAAGGATAATATTCTATTACCAAGACTTGGTTGGGTCCTGAGTAATTAATATATAGAACTTCTGAAATCCACATCTATTCAACATTATTACTTTTTATAGCTTCCAATTCATTATAAAAATAATATTTAAGAAAACTAATATAATTATCTCTATATAAAGAACATATGTCTTTTAAATTCCCTCCCCTCTAGCATTTCATACAAAAAAAAATATTTTTGGGAAACATAGTTTGATTCAAAATAGGGTTTTTTTTAAAAATTGATTCTATAAGTCAAACTCTATGGCATCAATTCTCTATAAAGACTGTTAAAATTTTTCTTCTTATAAATAAAATTTGACAAATTTTTTTTCCATACTAAGTATTTCATAATTATGTTTTACAACACAATTCATGTCATCATGTATAACAACCCTTATCTTTATTTCACCTTAATAATTGATTTATTGTAGAAGACTGCACTTAATACAAAATGGATGATTGAGAAGTATAGTTTTCATCAGAATTAGGTACATCACATGTAAACATAAAATGGTGAATACAAAATAATTATTTAAAACTTCTTTAACATTCTCAAAATACATTGTTGAATATAAAACTGAATGGGATAACATGTAGACATACATAAGAAAGGTGTGAGCTATATATCCCAGTATGGGAATAAACATGGAATAAGTGATACATGTTATACAATGGGAATATTAATGTGTAATAAATGGAACATGATTAATAAGGCATGATATTGTATGATAATCGTAACATGGGAAATTTGGAAACAACTTAAACAAATGAATCATAATCAATGGTCAAGGCTAAATACACTAAGACCACATAGTGGAAAAAGTTCCACAAAGGAATCATGTTCACTCCCTATCCTAACGTGACATATCAAGATACTAAACATTACCCACTACATTATAGCTATGTCTGGGCACACCCAACATAATCAATTCTTTATCAAGATTATGTGTTTCACATTGATCATAAAACATGGATTCGTTCATCATCATAATTTATTCCCATATCATGTATTGTATAACACAAACATGTAAGTACATAATAAAATAGTATATATATATATAGAGGTGAACACACTTGATAGAAAATTGGTATGGTATTCACTACATAATTGGTTTAGCATGAAAAATCCAGGTGATATTTCGGTAACATAATGACATAACATAGAGATTCATAAAAATGGTTTTCTAAGAGAGAAAGGGGTCTCTCTTCACATAGGAATCAAATGGGAAGGAATAGGGACATGGATAACCATATCCCAACTTGAGATATTATACATTGAAGGCATAAGGATATGGAAAAATATTAATAATTAAAAGAATCAAAACTATTTTTCAGTATGTAAATGGGTGTACATAAAGGATCATGGGAGGTTTATGGAGAGTTAAAGGGGTACTGTCATCATTTATAAATCCTATTTATAGTAATGGGGATATAGAATAATATACCCCATCATTATAAAATGGAAATAAAGAATCATAACATAAAAAGGGAGGCTTCAATAAAAATATAGAAGAAAATCCCTTAAAAATTTTGGCATAGTAATGGGGAAAAGGTCAAAATGAGAGAGGATAAAAAATATTTCATAAATATAACTTTACTTGGATGGAAATGTAATTTTTATAAAAAAAATTACACTATAAATGATTGAAATTAAGAAGACATTTTCCAAATAATTTTCTTGAATTAAAAGTTTGAGAGGAAAGTAAGGATCCTTTACTTTAGACATAAAAATCTTGGATGGGTTTATATAGGAAAATGGGGATTTATTTATTATTTAGATATTAGACTCTACATAATAAAATATCCAAAATCACAAACCATCCCATGTGTTTTCCCATGGTTTCTTCCAAAAGGGAGTGGTTATAATTATTTTATATGTACAAGGTCATATGTTACTAAAATAATTCCCTTTCCTATATAGAGGTGACTCTCACTCTTAAAGAAATTATTTTAAATACATAAAATATATTATAGGTTTTGGAGGATTCATAATGTATTTATAGAGTAAATGATATAAAATTAAAATCACATTATTTTAAAAAGAAACATTGATTTGGTCATTGATCCCCCTTATAGTAATTATTACATCACTTTTGGGTTATTATAAAGTTATAAAACATAAAGTATATTTACACTATTTAATTTTTAATAGAAAATTCGACTGTCTCAGAAAAATTATGGAAAATTCACCATTGGATAATTTTTATGCTCTAATTCAAAAAATAATATTCATTTTGTCTAAATAATTTTCATAATATGTAATTTTTATATTTTAATATAATATCAACATTTATTAAGAAATGCTACTTTTTAAAAATAATAGTTTTCTAATAATCATAAAAATTAAATTTTATTATATTATCATTTATTTTCAATAAAAATAAATTAATAATTTTATTATATTAAAATATTATTTATTTCAGATATCCATTAATTTGATTAATTCATTAATTGAATTTGAATATTAACCAGAAATATAATTTGTTTTCTATTGGACAAAAAAATCAAATTAATAATAATATGATGAAAATTATTCATTATTCTATTAAAAATAAATGTAAATATTCTTATTTCTAGGTTCTTGAAACAAATCCCTTTAATACCCTAGGATAGGCACTAAGATTAAGGTGCACAGTGGTGGGACATTTATTGGGCGGTTTGGTAAACATGGTTTTGGTTGTGAACTCGATGACCTCAAACTTCTCCTGTAAACAGTTTCAATCATTCTTAATTTTTTGGATCTAGCTTGGCCTTGGTCAATCAAAAATTCCATAGGTGTTATATCCCTTGTAATCCCTGAAAAATGGGCTTCATAGGGTATAATCCTATTAGTTGAGTTTGATACATATTTTTTATGTGTCAACTATATTGATAAAACCCTATATTTATACAAACCATGTGATCACTATTAAACAACTACATTATCAATGGTAAAGATACATAACATTATTTTAAATCCACTTTTATATAATAAAATGAAGGAAGTTCATGTGTGTTCTATTAGACAGTTAATTAAATCAAAAGGAGAATTTTATTTATACTATTTTGGTCATTTCAATCCCCCCCCCAAGAAATTTCACCCTTGAAATTTTCATTTCCCACACTAAAATGGATGAGGTTAAATCTAATGCATCACCTTCTCTACTTCCCACATTGCTTTTAAAACATTTTATTTTTACAAAACACTTTGACAAAGTGCCTTATCTTATTTCATTGAACATTTTCTCTATGGTCTAAGATCTTCACTGACTACTCCTCATAGGAAAGGTCATTCTCCAATGATACCACCTCTAGATTGAGTACATGTGAGAGGTTTGGTATGTAATTCCTTAATAGGGATACATATAATACATCCTATACCTGAGATAGGTTTGTTTGGAGTTCTAGTTTATATCCGACTACTCTAATTCATTAAGGATATCAAAGGGATAATGTATCTTTGAATAAGTTTTCCATTCCACCCACATCTCATCACTTTATTCCATTGAGATGTGTGTGGTAATACCATATCTCAAACATCATAATCTAGGTCTCATCAAATATTATCATCACATCTCTTTTGTCGACATTGAGAACCCTCTATGTGTTATTGAATGGTATTAACCTTTTCCACCATTTCCTTGACCACTTAAGAACCTAGAAGTTTTCATTTTCCAACTTCATCCCAATTTGTAAGTGCTCTACACCTCCTCCCATAAAGAGATTCATAGGGAGACATTTGGATACTCAATTGGAAACTATTATTGTAAGAAAAATTGACTGGAAGAAGATGTTGGCCCCATCCTACATTGATGTCAATTGATACTAGTCTCAACATGAACTCAAGTGTTTGTATATTTCATTCAGATGGTTCATCTCTTTTTGGGTGATAATTCATACTAAAGTTCATCTCAGTTTTTAGAGCATGATAGTGACTATTCTAAAACATAGAGGTGAATCATATATCACAATCAGACACAATCGATAGTGGTACTTCATACAACATCACCACTTCTATGATGTATATATATGAAAGTTGATCCATTATGAAATTCTCTTGAATCACAATGTAGTGTAAAATATTTGTAAGATGAATCATAATAACCTAGAGAGCATTGTTTCTATTTTATATCTTCATAATTCTAATTAAAATGTCCATGGAGATGTTTTCTCATTTCCATGTTGGTATGGGTAATGCTTTCATCTTCCCCTTATACATCCGCCTTTCTTCCTTTACTTTCTGACATACTAGGTAATTTGATGTATATTCAGAAATCTCCTTCATTTTGTCCCAAGAATAGTGATCTAGGACATATCGATACATCTTTGTGTTTCTTGGGTGAATGGAGAAAGTCAAAGTATGTGCATCATCCAATAGTTCCTTTGTTAACATAGGATTTGATAGAACACATAGTCTTGACCCAAATCTCACAATTATTTATTCATTAACATTAAACTCCAAGGATTTTCTATTTCTTATAGTTTTTAATTTCTTCTTAATTCCCACATAAACTTTTTTTAGCATCATTTAACCATTACGAAAGAGATGGTTTAGAAAAAAATTGTGAAAGTGTTGATGATATTCCTTTCTTTATGATTCCCATGCCCATCATCCTTAATTATAAGAATATTGGATTATTCTTAATTTTTATCAATGAAAAATGTTTTGGATCCTTTTTACTTAAAGAATCCACCACTTTATTTTATATACTAGGATTGTAGTGAATTGATCAGTCATAGTCCTTGATAAGATCTAACCATCATATTTGGTGCATATTTAGATCATTATATGTGAATATATATTTAAGCCTTTTGTGATATATATATATATATATCACACTTCTCCCGTAAGAGATAATGTCACCATATATTCAAAGAAAATATTACAGCATCCAACTCCAAATAATTCACAGGATAGTTTTGTTCATGAACAGTCAACTTCCTTTAAGAATAGTCTATGACTTTGTTAATTTGCATCAACAAATATCCCAATCACTTATTTGAAGCATCACTAAATATTACTAAAAGTTCTCCACTTATGGGTAATGTGAGCACTGGTGCAGGTATAAGCCTCCTTTTCAACTGGATGAATATTTCTTCATATTCAACATTCTAAGAAAACATGACCGCCTTCTAAGTTATTTGGTAAGATGGTTTTACAATCACTATAAATTTATCACAAATTAGGGATAAGATCCATCTATCCCGAGAAAACTACAGATATCTGTCATGGATATTAGCATCATCCATCCATCAATTGATTTTTCCATTGAAGGATCCATATATATCCCATTGTTTGTGATGATATTCTCTAGAATGATACTTCCTTCAACCAAACCTCTCACTTATTGTACTCTACATAAATATTATCCTTTCAAAAGGTTTTTATCACGTTTCTCAGATGAACCTCATGCTCCCCCTTGGTTTTGGAGTATATTATAATATCATATACAAAGACTACCACAATTTTTTCATGGTAATCTTCAAATACTCTATTTATCAAGTCCATGAAGATTTTTAGAGAATTAGTGAGCCTAAAGGGGATCAATATGATCTCATAGTGCCCATACCTTGTATGAAAAAGTATTCATGGGGGCATCTTTCTTCTTTTCCTTGACTTAGTAATATCCTGACCATAAATCCACCTTGGATAAGTATTGTGGTCCATTTAAATAATTGAGCAAATCATCAATCCAATGCAGATGATACTGGTTCTTCATCGCGATCTTATTGAGCTCATAATAATCAATAAAAAGTTTCATTGACCCATCCTTTTTTTGACGAAGATGACTGGTTCACCCCATAGTGAATGTAATAACATAAAGTTTTATCAATGGAAGTGTATTCTTATGTCATATAGTAGAATCACATAAAATCACATTAGGAAACACAATAAAACATCAGTCTTAAATGAACTACTAAATTCAAGGCGACCTTTAAATATAATTTTTCCACTTCTATGATTTGAATTTCGAATATCTAACATACACAATTTTTATCAGTAAGATGTTTGGAGTCCGATAGGACAAACTTAATTTGCTTTGTGAATAGTAACATACCCTTATGAATAGTAATGATTCCCTAATGAATAGTAATATTACCCTTTTGAATAGTAAATTGGACATGTCAATAGAAACCTTAATAAGGATAGTATAAATATAATATATCCATCCTATAAGTGATAATGTGATATAATTATATTATAGTGTTGATATTTTTGTAAGTCATTAATATTTATGGATTAATTTAATAATTTAAAGAAAATTAATTTTCATAAAATGTATTCATAAACAATTATTTTGGTGTCTTATGATTATATTATAATTTTATGAGACCTTAATTAATTTTCCAATGTGTTAGAAAAATAGTTTTAATTTTAAAATTTATATTTTCATGTAAATTATGATTTTAATTAAAAATTAAATTACTCATATTTAGAAAATTGTTTTAGTAAAATGAATTTCATTTTTTAATTATACATGTCAAAAAATGGTTAGGGTAAATTTTTTATATTTTTCTAAAATACTTTAATTTTTGGTGAATAGTGAAATTCAATAATTTTCCAAATATGCTAAATAAACAAATTTTTGCATCATTCTTGAGTCATGGATGATGTAAATTACTGTTGGTTCGAACTCAAATTCCATATTTACTTTATTTAGTCATGTAATCTTCACTATTTTTTTTCTTGAGGGAAATTATTAAAGTAATGAATATAATATGTAGAAAACCCCTCTCCCCACACATATAAATACCACCCCTCACAACCTCATTTCCTCACACCTCTCAAGCCTTGTGCCTAATCCAAATTCTATTAAAATCTATTACCAAGATCCTCATACACGTATATCATCCCTTTGTCTCATGAAATGACCAAAACCACACCCATAAATAGGCTCTCAAGGAAGATATATACAAGAGGTAATTTCTCTCTCTATTCTTTCAATTTCCTTTCAAATTTCATTTATTTTATTATCTAATACTCATCATAAATTATAAGAAAGTCATGATAACTATAGTATGATTTATATACTGGTATTATATCATTTTAATGTAATATTATTCATTATAATACTCACTCTCTATCTTTTTAGATAAAAATGAAATTGTCGCCTATGATGTGTTAATTTACCTACATCATGGGAAATGCACATCCATTTTCCTTAAATGACTTCAATGATGTAAATAAAACCATTAAATGATTGAAAAAATATTTTAATATGTATTTTTTAACCCCCTTTATGTTCTGGAGGAAAATTTATACAAATTAATAAATGATAAAACAAAAAATGTTCATTGTGATCCAAAAACTGCCCCAATTAACCTCAAACGATCATCATTACATTTTATCTAATGATTTATCCACATGTTATATAACATAATTCATTATAATATCACTTAATATCATTAATAACATTTAATAGAAATTTTTTATGTTTATCCATGTTCTACACAAACTTCCATTCATGTTTACAAGTGAACAGTTCATGAAAACTAAGAAAAAGAACACTCCCGAACAATGAATTTAAACTCTATAACTCATTTGTAGGACAATAAAAAACTTAATTAAATCATAATGAACCATATTATTGTATATAATATTTTTTTAATTTTTAATTAATGAATAGAATGTCATTATATAGGACATTAAAGTGAAGAAAGCAATTGGATACAAGGTAAGGGGAATTCTTGAACCCAACCCTCTTTCTTTGGGTTTTCCCTCTTTCACTCCATTTTGAGTATGTATATTTCTTCTAAAAAATTATTTATAATTATATTAAATTTTTTGGGATATACATGTATTCTAATTGAGTTTATTACAAACATATTTTTTTCCAAAAGAACTCTTCTTTCAAAAAAAAACACATCTTTTACTTCTCAAGATTGTTTCCTTCACTCAAGGTTGATGATTCCTATATATTATTCCCTATTTCATTTGGGAACCCAATGATTATGAATGTATGACTGTGAAATTAAACCCACTCTTTTCAATTGGTTATTATATATTCAAGACTGATATGTTTTTGATGTGTCATGCATGATAATGTAAATGTTGTGATGTGACGGGTGAACCCAGAATTATATAGCACAATGTAAATGTTATGATGTGACAGGTGAACCCAGAATAATATAGTGCTCTAATTCCTTGGGTAATGTGAAGAACCTAATGAGTAAAGTGATTTATGGGTGAACATGATGATATTTTTGTTCACAAAAATTTGTGATAGTTGACCACGAAGACATGATGTCTCATTTTTATGCATTGCCACATTCCAAGTATTCTATTAATGATTCCTCTCAGGATTATGATTCTATGACTATGTTATGATAATGATTATATTTACCACATGTTATATTATTTCATGTTCTTATCTATCCTATTATAGGTATTTTATCTCACCCCTTTTTTATGTATATCCTCAGATGATTACATGTACTAAGGATAACTCAAGGGACAATAAGAAGATTGATAAGAATGAATTAAATAAATGATTGTGTTTATGTTGTTAAAGTTATACATGGTCCTTATTTTCTCAAGAAACTAATACTTGGGATCCTCTTTATGTAATGGTTTTATATTGTTTATCTTTAAAATGATGTAAATGTTATGTATGAAAAACAAGGTCACTATAATTGGTATTAGAGGCACAAATTATTTAATTTGGGAATTAGGATTAGAGAACCTTAGCGAAAACCCTAGTATGAAAGTATATGAGAGCACACAATAATATTTTATAAACATAGGAATCCCATAAGATGGTATTTTAGTGTTAATTTAAAAAAGGAAAAAATTATTTATTAATGACTTATTGAATTTTGTTTTCTTCTAACCTTTTCTATTTAAGAAAATGGTGGGAACTAAGAGAAACCATGCTAATAACCCATGCAAGGGGCAATGAAGTGATTTCCTGAATGACATCCCCAATTCTTTGAGAGGTGGATTTCAAAACTTCATGGTGATTCTTACTCAACTATCTTTGGTTATGAACAATAACCTGAATATATTGAATGCCCTCCTTCACCTAAGAGGGATCAACTGGCTATTGAGTGTTTTATACAGTAAATACCACCAACATTTAGTGGATCTTTTGATCAACTAGTTACAGAATAGTGGGTCAATACTATGGAGGAGATATTTTATATGCATCATTGTTCTGAGACAGAGAAGGTAAATTTGGTCGTTTGTCATCTTGATGGAGAGGCCAACCAATGGATGGATTTGATTAATAACACTAAGACAAGAGACGAAATTGAATATATGGAATGAGAAGACCTTAAGATAATGTTTCATAATAAGTATTTCCGAAAAATCATCATAAAAAGATAAATATATAATTCATAGAGATAAATAAAAAGGATGGATAATTTTCACAACCGATGAAGTGAATTTCAAAAGGCTTTCAAGTTACGCTTCGGGTTTTGTTATCAATAATGTCAAAAAATTAATAGATTCTTTCATGGACTAAAACATCTCCTTCAAAAGTATCATGAAATTTGTGACATTAGGAGTTATAAAGAAGTTGTTCTATGTTATCTCAAAGTGGAATGGGAGTTTCGAGAACGGTCCCATGGATATAGTAATAAGAAGAAAAAGATGGAGTTTCATGCCAGAGGATCTATTGAGAAAGATGGAAAGAAAACTCAACCACCCAAAAGTCAAAAATGTGGGAAGAAGCATCATGGAAATTACCTCAAATGAATGGGTAAATGATTAAAGTTTTGTATATAAGGTAACTAATCTCAAGAGTGTATAAAATACATGATAAGGTAGGAGAATGTTGTGGAGGAAAGAAGAGTACCACCCATGGTCCAATGCTACAACTACAGGGAGAAAGGGCACTATGCAAGCCAATGCACTAAACCTCGAGTCCTTGAGGGTAATAAGCATTAGAAGACACCAAATAAAAATTATAAATGGAGGGTTTACTCCATCACTAATATAGAATTTGAGAAAAAAAAATAACTCAAACAACATACACTTCCTATTCACTCAAGAATGGAAAAAGTATCATTTGATTTTGGTTCTATAGATTCCTTTTATATCTTGCAGGTTTTCTATAACTATTGAATCAAAGTCCCAAAACCTTGATGTAGAGTTATCTATAAAAACTCATAGTGGTTCATTAATTAAAACACAAGTTTTGGACTCTTCTCCTTTGGGGTATGTAGGAATATTCTTCCATAAAATATCATGATACTTCCCTTGGTGAAATTCAACACTATAATGGGAATGGATTGGCTCTCGTTATATAGAGAATATCTCAACTTCTAGGGAGAGGAAATATAATTTCATAGTCTGAACCATCCCATGCTCCTCTAAAAATTAAAAGAATATTACTAATCTTCTTTAGAATATCCTTCAATGTTGTGGGTGTTGGTTCCCTATGAGGAAGCATACCTCACTAAAATGGTTGAGTCAAAGGAAAATGTCAACCTAGTGGAAATGAACATTGTGAGGGAATACAGTGATGTGTTCCCAGAAAAGATATATGAACTACCCCCGGATCATGAGGTAGTGTTCACAATAGAACTCATATATGTAGCCACTCCTATCTCAATGATTACCTATAGGATGGATCCTATCAAACTGGAGGAGTTAAAGAAGCAACTGCAAGAGTATTTCGACAAAGGGTTCATACGACCTAGTGCACCACCTTAGGGTGCCCCCGTAGTCTTTGTGATGAAGAATGATGGATCAATGTAGCTATATATAGATTATCGGTAACACAACAAGATCACCATATGTAACAAGTATCATATCCCAAGGATTGAAGAATTGTTCGATCAGCTATGAGAATCTCAGTACTTCTCAAAGGTGGGTCATCGTTCTGGATATAATTAGATAAAGGTGAATAAGGAAGATATTAAAATACTATCTTTCATATAATTTACGTGTACTATGTGTTTATGGTGATTCCCTTCAGACTTACTAACTCCCCTACAGTCTTAATATATTTGATGAATAGTATCTTTAGACATTACCTCGACAAATTTGTGGTAATGCTTATTGATGATATTCTCATATACTCCAATATAAATAAGTAACATGAAGAACATTTAAGTATTGTCTTAGTGACATTGATAAAGGATAAGTTATACACAAAGTTCAGAAACTATGACTTTTGGATAAAGAAAGTCACATTCTTGGGACATGTGATCAAAAGTGAAGGAATTTCTATAGATCCTTCAAAAATAAAGGTGATTGAGGAATATACCAGACCCTCTAGTATTAAATAAATCCTTAGTTTTCATGGATTAGTAGGGTACTATAGACGTTTTGTGAGAAATTTCTCACAACCGTCAAGCTCACTAACTAAATTAACTAGGAAAGGGGGGAAGTATGTACGGATAGAAGAATGTGAGAACAACTTTACAAAGCTAAAGGGAAGGCTAATAACACCACATGTACTCACATTACATAAAAGTGTACATTGTTTTATGATATATAGTGATGATTACAAGAAAGTTTTGGGTTGTGTACTCATGAAAAATGATAATGTGATAGCATGCGCCTCGCGATAGTTGAAGATCCATGAGAAAAACTACATGACGCATGATCTGGAGTTAGAAGTTGAGATTTTTATGTTGAAAATATAGTGGCACTACCTCTATGGTGAGTAGTGTGATATATATACTGATCATAAGATCCTAAAGTATATATTCACACAAAAGGAGCTCAAAATACATCAAAGGATATGGTTAGAGCTAATCAACGACTATGATTTCTCTATTCACTATCATCTCGGCAAGGCGAATGAGGTAGCTGATGCTCTTAGTAGAAAAGAACCTAATACTTTATACATGATGTGGATTGAGAAAGACCCTATCTTCAAGGATATGAAAAGTATGGATTTAGAAATCATAAAATAAGGGACTAAATCCTACCTTTCCCAAATGATTGTGGAACCGTCTATCCAAACAAAGATTAAGGAGGCACAAAGGGATGATTCGGAGTTACAAAAGATGGTGAATGTCGCAAATCAAGGGAATATGCAAGAGTTATATATCGATGATGATGGTGTGATTCAGTTTGGAATGTATTTTAGTGGGACTTCATCACCCAGGATAAAGAATAGCATATTGGAAAATGCACATAGATCAGCATTCTATATCCATCCAAGTAGCACCAAGATGTACCAAGATATCCAATAACATTTCTGGTGGGACTACATGAAGAAAGATATTTCTGAGTATATCTCATGGTTCTTGATATGTCAAAAAGTTAAAGTAGAGTGATAGAAGTTGAAAGGGATGATGCAACCATTTCCCGTGCCCATGTAGAAATGGGAGAATGTCACTATAAACTTTGTCACGGGTCTCATAAATACATCCAATGGAAATAATATGATATGGATTGTGGTGGACCAACTCACCAAGACTTCCCACATTATTTCTATTTGGGAAGTTATTTCTCTTGAACAACTCACAATGATATATGTGATTTAAGTTGTGAGACTACATGGGGTTCCACTCTTGATTGTCTTGGATCATGATCCAAGGATCATATCCAAATTTTGGAGGATTCATTAACATTCCTTGAGTACAGAATTGAATTTTAGCATGGCCTGTCACCCCTAAATTGATGTCCAATCTAAAAGGACAATTTATATTCTCAAAGATATGCTAAGATACGGGTCACTATAATTAAATGGTGTATGGAATCATAATATCCCACTGGTTGACTTCTCATACAACAATAGCTTCCACTCGACTATTCAGATGGATCCATATAAGTCTTCGTATGGAAATTGATGTAGAACTCTAAACTATTGGGATGAAGTTAGAGGAAGAAAGCTACTTGGACCTGATTTTGTACAATAAATAACTGAGAAGGTTCAATCTATCCAAAAACTAAACAAAGCTGCTCAGAGTCAGTAAGAGGGATATGCTGACAATTGTTGAAAGGACTTAGATTTTGACGTTTGAGATAAAGTCTTCCATAAAATATCACTATGGAAGAGAGTCGTGAAATTTAGAGATAAAGGGATGATAATCCCAATGTACATTTCCCCCTTTAATATCCTTGACCACATAAGATCCATGGCCTATCAGCTTTCACTTTCAAAAAATATAGTTGAAGTTCATGATGTGTTTCGCGTATCACCCCTGAGGAAGTACATACGAGATGCCTCACATGTACTAAACTCATAAATGGTACAGTTGGAATATGATCTCTCTTATGAAGAGTAGCCATTAAAGATTCTAGACTTGAGAAATAAGTTTCTATGCAAAAATAAAAACCACCTTGTCAATGTGTTGTGGAGGAACCATAAGTATGAAGAAGAAACTTGGGAACTAGAGGAGGTGATGAAGGAGAAGTACCATTGCCTGTTTATGTAAAAAGAAATTTTGAGGAAGAAATTTCCAAAGGGGGGAAGAATATAATAACCCAAAGTTTTATCAATGGAATTCCCTTAATATGTCATATAGTAGAATCATGGAAAATCACATTTGAAAACATAATTTCATATCATTCTTAAATTAACTACTAAATTCAATGTGACCTTTAATCATAATTTTTCCACTTCTGTGATTTGAATTTCAAAATTTTGACATACACGGTTGCAATCAGTAAGTTGTTTCAATTCTGATAGGAAAAACTTAATTTTTTTGATAAATAGTAACATACCCTTATGAATAGGAATTTTACCCTTATGAATCATAATATGACCCTTATGAATTTTAAATTGGCCATGTGAATAGGAACCTTACTAATGATAGTATAAATAAAATTTATCCATCCTATAAGTGAAAATATGATATAAATATATTATATTATTTATAATTTTTTAAGTCATGAATATTTAATGATTAATTTAATAATTTAAAAGAAAATTTATTTTCATAAAATTTATTCATAAACATGTAATTTTTTGTCTTATGATTATATATTAATTTTATGAGACCTTAATTAATTTTTCAAAGTGTTAGAAAATCAGTTTCAATTTTAATATTTGTATTATTCAAGTAAATTATATTTTTTATTTAAAAATAAAATTACTCATATATAGAAAAATATTTTAATAAAATTTATTTCATTTTTGAATTCTATGCATTGAAAAATGGTTAGAGTTATTTTTTTGATATTTTTCTAAAATACTTTAATTTTTGGTGAAAAGTGAAATTTGATAATTTAAAAAATATGCAAAATAAATTAATTTCTACATCATTCTTGAGTCGTGGCTCATTAAAATGGACATTGGTTCGAACCCAAATTCCCTCCTTACTATATTAAATCATGGAATCATAATTATTTCTTTTTTTTAGGAAAATTAATAAAGTAATGAATATAATATTTAGAAAACCTATCTTCCCTCAACTATAAATACCACCCCTCACAACCTCATTTCCACAGATATATCAATCCTCTTATTCTCTTATATTTATCATAATACTAAAAGATAAAACAATACATGTTTGTTGTGGCCCAAAAACTGCCCAAATTAACCTAAAATGATCATCGTTAAATTTTATCTAATTATTCATTCACAAATTATATAACCAAATTCATTATAAGATAATTTATTCTCTTATAATGTCATTAACAACATGTAATAGAAATTCAATATATTTATCCATGTTCTACATGAACTTTCATTCATGCATACACGTGAACAATTCATAAAATCTAATAAAAAAGAACAATCCCAAACATTGAATTTAAACTCTATACCTCATACAAAGGACCATAAAAGAAATTTATGAAACCATAATAAATCATATTCATGTATACAAGTTTATGTAATTGTTAATTAATGAATACAATGTCATTATATATGAAATTAAAGTAAAGAAAGTATTTTGATACAATGTGAAGGGAATACTTGAACCCAACTCTCTTTCATTGGGTTTTCCATCTTTCGCTCCATTTTAAGTATTTATATATCTAAAAAATAATTTATTTATCATTAACATACATTTTTTTATATACATGTTGTCTAATTGAGTTTATGAAAAACACATTATTTTCCAAAAGAACACTTCTTTCAAAAATACACGCCTTTTACTTATAAAGATTGTTTCCTTCACTCAAGGTTGATGATTATTATATGTTATTCCCTATTTAATTTGGGAACCCAAAGTTTATTAATGTATTCTTATGAAATGGAAATTTCTCCTTTCCATTTGTTATTATATGTTCAATCTTTATATATGTTCTATGTGGTATGAAAGATAATGTAAATGTTGTGATGTAAAGGGTGTGCCCAGAATTATATAGCACAATGTAAATGTTAGGATTTGAAAAGTGTGCCTAGAATTATATAGTAATCCAATTCCTTGGGTAATTTTAAGAACCACTTGATTAAAGGTAAGTATGTATGAACATGATGCTAGATTTGTTCACAACAATGTGTGGCAGTTGACCACTAAGACCTAATGTTTCATTTTTATGTATTAACACATTCCAAGTATTATCATTATTCTTCCTCACATGATTATCATCCTATTCATATGTTCTGTAATTATTATTATTACTCCATGTTATATTTTTTAATGTTCTTATCTATCCTCTTACTGGGATTTTTTCTCACCCATTTTTTATGTATATCCTCAAGTGATTACATGTACTAAGTAGAACTCAAGGTCCAATAAGAAGTTATAGAATAATTAATTGAATAAAATATTATATTTATGTAGTAAAAGATTATTCATGGTCCTATTTTGACCAAGACACTAAACCTTTGGATCCTCTTGTTATAGTGGTTTTATGTTCTTTATCTTTAAAATGAAGTAAATGTAATGTTAGAAAAGCAGGTTCGCTATAGTGAAGCACATGGGTATATGATCCCTTTATCTAGATTCTATTGTAGTTGTTTCTTATGATCTTCAAGTTCCAAAACATCTATTTTATATGGAGTATTGGATAATGGAAACATCCCATCTATAATCTTGATTGAAAATTCAACCTCTCGACAAGGAGGATGACTTGTAAATTCTTGAGAAAACACATGACCAAATACCATCGCAATAGGAACATCTTTAAGGATGATACTTTCATTATACTCAATCATTTATTTTGTATAAGTTATCTTGCAGGTTAATAATATCCACTCATGAGATGGTGTTGCTAAAGAAGATTCATCTACCTTCGTGCACTTGTACGAAATTGGGGGTTGATTCTCTATATGGAGAGTTATTTTCTTCTCATAGAAATTTATAATGGCTATATATAGAAAAATAAAATCTTGAATTACCTCAAATTATATTAAAGGGATACTCAAATTATTTTCATAAAGAATATTTTCACAAAAATCAACATGTGTTACATAATTATAGAATATTTCTATGATTATATAAATTCATTTTAGGTGGTGAATCTATGTTCTTAGAAAAAATAAAAGATATTCTAGTAGGGTATGAATTGAAATTAAAAATGAAATAAAAAATTATTTAGTAGTGGTCACATGTACTTTAATCAACATGATCCATCTCAGCATAATACTTTCCTTATTCCCTTGTTCTTGGAGATATTTGGTTCTCATCATGTTTCTCAACCCTTGGAATAGAGCATTGTCCTGGATAATGCCTAATTTCTCCGATATACAACAAAAAACACTATAAGGTACATTATATTGAACATTATTTCAATCCATCACCCTATACATTTTTTTATATAAATTCGATACTATATAACCAATCGTTCCATAATAAGATCATCTCTTACTCTCTTTCTGGAATTTCCCTTGGTGTATCTTTCAACACTTTTTTTACAAAGAAAATTGTGTATCCTTTACCTTATCACCATTATTAGATGAAATTCCTTAAGATGTCAACTTTCATCTTCCTTGATTTATTTTGGAATTCAAAAAAGTGCCAGTTTTTAATCATTATTTTTGAAAACAGGTTTTTCACATTCACAATATATCCAACTTGATGTCATGTTCGATCGGGAATCTTGTTAGTGTAGTCATCACATTGTCCGTCACATTGATTGTTTACCTAATTATTCAAATTTTTGGACATTGGATATAATAAAATGAAAAATTAGGGATGACCATTTTTAAAATATTAAACATATAAAGGGGAATACAATACAATGACATTAAAGGGATAACTTGTAAATTACATTTATTTCCCTAATTAAAGAATTTCTAGGATTCAATCTATGTCATCCTTGATCTATTTACTAACATATTTTCTTATGGTAATATTTTTATTTCCCTTAATAATGGTTCATAATGAGCTTATTAATTTACCAAAACATGTCCCTTGGGTGTGTCAAACTAGGTGTATAGTAAGGCCCATTTTTGTGAACCATATTACCCAGATACAGGCATGGAACACCTTGTCAGAGTTGTTACTCCTAGGTACATCTGTGCTGGAACCATGTCCACTTATAGTATCCAGAAATGGATTTATTTTATTAATAAACTAATTAATTTATTCTCACAAAAATTTAAGGATGATTATTTCTACTTACTTTTATCCCTGAGGATTTTCACTAGAGTTTTTTTATCTTAATACAAAAAATATGTAAACATTTCCTCATATACCAACTATAACAACTCTTCTCTTTATTTCAGAATAATAATTGATTTATTACATAATAATACACATAATATAACCCAGATGATCAATAATTATAATTTTGTTTAGAATTAGGTATATTACATAGCAACATAAAATGGGGAATACAATATCTTCATTGAAAACTTTTTTAACATTCTAAAAATACTCTTTTGAATATAAAACTGCATGGGATAACCTGGGTACATATATAAAAAATGGGTCAGCTATAAATCCTAGTAAGGGAATAAAAATAAAATAAGTGACACATGTTATACAATTATAATATCAACAAGAAATAAAAGTAACATGAATAGTAATTCGTGATATGGCATGATAATCATAAGATGGGAAATATGGATACAACTTTAAACATGGAATCATGAACACAGTTCAAGGATAAATCCACCAAGACTTCATAATATAAAAAGTACCATAAATGAATAAGGTTCAATCCATTTCCTAATGTTATGTATCATGATTATAAACATTACCCAATGTATTAGATCACTATGTTGGATCACTAATTATAATCATTTGATTATCATGGTTTAGTGTCACAAATAGATCATACAACATGAAGTCATTAATCACCACAATTTATTCCATGATAAATGAGTGTGGAATACATACATGTAATTCCAAAATAAAAAATTATATGTGCATAATGGTTAAAACCCTTGATAGGAAATGGGTACGGTATTCACTACACAATTTTTTTGGCATGGAAAATTCTAGTGATATTTTGGTGGTGTAATGACGTCACATAGAGATTCATAATAGTAGGTTATTGATCGAGAAATGGGTCTCTCATAACATTGTGATAAAATTATCAGTAATAAGGACATGGAAAAGTATATAAAAACAATATAAATTGTAATTTTAAGGCATAAGGTCATGCAGAAACATAAATAAACAAAATAATCCTAACTACTTTTCGGCATGGTAATGGGTGTAGATAAAGGATCATAAGAGGCTTAGTGAGAGTTAAAGGGGGAGTTTCATCATTTATAAATCCTATTTATAGTTTAGGGATATATATAAGAATATATCCCATCATGATAAAACTGAAATTAAGAAGTGTAACATAAAAAGGGATGCCTGAATAAAAAAGTGATGAGATAAATCCCTTCCAAAATTGCAGCATAGTAATGGATTAGATAAAGGAAAAAATGAGAGTTCATAAATAATATATCATGAAAATAAAATTAATTTTACTTTAAGTGAATTTTTATAAATAATTTACATTATTAATAATTTAAATTAAGAAGAAAAGTTCCAAATAACGTGCTTGAATTGGAAGGTGGAGAAGAAAGTGAGGATCCCTTACTTGAGACTTCAAAAGCTTTGGAGGGGCCTATTGAGAGATTTGGGGTGTCTTGGGAGTAATCTATAAAGTGTAAGGAATATTATGGTCATATTATAATTAGTTTTAGTGAAGATAAATGGGATCTTTTCTAGATTTATATTAGAAAAGAGTGGCATTTTATTGTAAATTAGGTTTGGACTCTACATAATAAAAAATCCAAACCCAAAAAAATCCCATAGTTTTTCCTCAATTTTCTACCACAATGTATTGTTTTTCATTATTTTATAAGTCAAAGGTCCAAAATTATAAAAATAATTCCCTTACATATGTGGAACTGGGTTACCCTCGTAATGAAATAATTTTAAAAACTAAAAATATATTATAGGTTTTGGAAGATTCAAAATTGATATAAAAAGAAATAAAATAAGAATAAAACCAAATTATTTTAAAGGGGAATCATTTATTGTTTTTGGATACCATTTATATTAAATAGTAAATCATGTTTGGGTCATTATGATTTCATAAAACACAAAGTATATTTATACAATATTTTATATTTACCCAAAAAATCAAATGTCTCAAAAAATTATAAAAGATTCACCATTGGATAATTTAGGTGATCTATATCCAAAAATAATTTTAAAATTTTCTAAATATTTTTCTAAATATTTAAATGTCAAATTTTTTAAATAAATCCATAATGATTATGAAATTTTGGGTTTTTGATAATAACACTTTTCCAAGACTTGCAAAAATAAAATTTGATTTTATAATCATTTACATTTGATAAAAATTATTTAATAATAATTTTTTATTAAAATAATATTTATTTTAAAAAATAAATCATTTTCATAAATTTATTATTTTAATTTGAATGTTAACCAAAAACACAATTTGTGATTTATTGTATCAAAACAAAAATAATCTACAAATAATAATAAAGGCTGAAAATATATTCATTATTATATAAAAATTAATGTATATTTACCTATTACTAGGGTATTTATACATATAAATTTAATACAACCTAATACATCCTAAGAGTAACGTGCATGACGGTTGTACTTTCATAGGTTCGTTGGGGTAATGTGGTACAGGTTGTGATGTTGATGAGAATGAACTAGTCACATAAATGGTTTTGCTCATTATTCAGTTGTTGGATCATACATTGTGCATGGTCAAGGGAAAATCCCATAGATTCTATATCCCTTGGATGTTCAAAAAAATGGTATTCATAAGGTATGATCATATTGGTTTTGTCCATCACTTTTTTTTGTCAATTGGATTGTTAAAACCCTGTATTTATATTAACCATGTGTCACTATTCAACAACTATATTATCAATGGTAAAGATACTTAACGGTCTTTTAAACCCAATTAGATATAATAAATAAAATAAGGGATTATTTTTATATAATAAATAAAATTAAATCAAAAGGGGTTTTTATTTATAACAGTTTGAGTCAATACATAAAGTGTTGAGTAATAATTACATCATTCATCTAACTCAAACAAATATTTTTAAATATATGAAGTATTTTTAGAAATTATACCAATGTGTTTATAAAGTTCATATTTTTAAAAAATAATAGTCTTTAATAACCTAAAAATCATTTTTCTATATTAATGTTATATATATTATCATTTCTTTAAAATTTGTTTAATAACTTCATTATCATATGTATTAATCTTTTCTTCTTCCGATGAAGTTGAACTAAATTCACCATCAGAAGTATCTGGGAATTTTTTTTTAATTTTAATTTCATAAGAGATTTAGAATATAATTTATCCATGTTTCATTGGTTGTTCATTGAAATTCAAAAAAAAAAAATTGACTTCCATTTGATGATCACTTCTTCCAACATAAAAAAAATCTTCATGAGGTGTATTCATAACTTGAAATCAAAGTTTCTAGAGCTTTCACACTTTTATTCCATTTTCTTTTATAATTTTTTTTATATTTTCTCCTTTCTATTAAAATTTAGAAAATTCATTATAATATTTATTGTTTTCTTACATTCATTACAGATTACCTCATAATTTTATTTCTTCTCACTTTTATCCTTCAGATTCTTTTTGTACTTATAGAGAATATAATTATTACCATCTATCACATTCATTCTCTTCACCATATAAGAAATATCACCTTAAAATTCCTATGAATAACAAAAATATAATTCATATTCAACATTATTTTTTGGGTTCAAATATTTTGAAACATTCTCAATAGTTTTACCCTTCCAAGTTGTTACTACAGATTTTGAAATAAATGCAACAACATTCTTATTATTTTCCTTTTCTACAACTCTTTTTAATCTACTCCCATATTTCAAAGTAGTTCTAATAAAATCATCACAACTCATATTTTTTAGATGTTTGTTATCATCTATTTTTTTCTCTTGGATTAACATTCCTTAGGTTGGATATGAAAAATAATTTCAACATGCTAGTTATTAGAAAAATATTTCTCTTTATAAGGTTGAACACTATTCCCAATAGTCAAAGAATTTCCAATGGAGAAATATATTAACACAAAAATACATTACATATAATCCATATAATATTAATAATCATCTACATCAAATATTGGTGGTATACTAGGATTTATATTATCTAACATACCATGAGACAAACCTACCATTAAAAAAATACTTTTATTTATGAACACATTTAGTGTCCCAAAATATATGTAGAAACCTATACGGATAAAAAAATTAAGATCAAAAAATTATTTAAAATAATTCAAATGGGATATTAATTGTAGTTTATAAAATTCATACTTAAAACTTAAAAACGTTTTATTATATTAAATTTTATCAGATGAAAAATCATTCTAATATAAATTATAATAGAATAGTGTGAAACAGGTTAATACTATATAATAAAAAAATTGTATAAAAAAATTCAAACAATAAATATAAAACTTATACAAAAAATAAAATTGAATAATAAAATTTCATTATTGAAAGTAACCAAACATACAAAGATTCAACTACATTAAGTATTTATTTTCAACTAAAGTGGTAATGAATTTTATAAACAAGAATTTAGGTATTAAAACTTTTAAACCTATTAAAATATATGTCTTTTAGGCCTTATAATCCATTTTTTCACATCATAATACAAGTATTTATCCCCCTAAATATAGGATACCTTGATCTATCTTCTCAGAAAAACCTATTTTTTATTATCCTTGGTACCCCCCCCCCCCAATCAACATGATCAAGAAAATATAAATTACAATAAAGACACCTCATATCATTTGTGATAAAATCCACACATAAAATATACTTTAAGAATCGTTAAAAATATTAAAATATAGAGAAAAATAATCAAAAACATATTTCAAAACATAAATCACAATCATTAGATCACATTTAGTAAGTCACTTATTATCCAAAAATTTCCAGTCATATTTATAGACATCAGCTTTAGAAATGTTCAATGGATAGATTCTATGCTTTTTAGGATCATTTTAAATTGAATTAGACAAAAAAATTCATCTCTTTATTGGAATAGAATAATAAAACTCTGACTATCATCTATTTTAGAAACATTACAATTCTTTGTTTGAAGTTTCATCTGGTAGTATTATAAGATCTCCATCTATTATACATTAGAAAACGTTATCTAGTTGACATTATAAGTGTTTATCAGATAGAATTTGTATTAATTTGTCTGATGAACTTGGTAATACTCTATCCAAAAGATTATATTATACTGTGTATGATAGACTTTATAAGTCCTTATCCGAATAAATTTGGAAATATCCATCTTGTAAAAATTATTTCCTCGATCTTATAAAAACTTAAAACTTTATATATGTAGAACTTCCTAAATAAATCATATAATTTGGAATAAATAATTATTAGGAATTGAAAATTAGTAAATTTTTATTTTTATTATCAAGATAACAATTAAGAAGAGATATTTCAACTCAATAATAAATTTACTAACCTCTAAATTCCATTAACATCCCATGTTAATAGTTATTATAAAAAAATTTATGTTGAGGATATTTTAAACAATCTAAATCAGCTCCACATCACATGGTTCAAGATATAGATTCATCCAATGTGAAAAACATTTATCATACCGCATGATTTCAACTCTCAAAATAGAAACATGTTAAACACCACTAATCCACCAACCTAGGAAACATTTTTACATCTATCAAACCCAAAAACCATTACAATATACTAATTAAACCATTTATAAATACACATCATATTCATGAAAAATTCTTGAGTACCCAAATCTATGAATTTATCTTGCAAAAATTAAGTATTTTGATACCCAATATCATAACCAAATTATAGGTCATTACATCTCAATCCATTAGTTGTGCCTCAAAAACTACTCCATTAACTCCCTTACAAGCCACACACGATTTATCACTTTAGTGTGTTTCAAAAACTATCAAAAGATATGCACACCATCTTGGCATATAAAAAATTAAATGATAAATTGAAAAATATCATTTAAACTACCTTTAACTTATAAAGAAATTTTTTAATCCATAACTATTTAATAATTTATGTATGGTCCATTTAAAAAAAATATCTTTTTCTTATTTTTCTTGTGAAAATTTATTTCCACTTCCTTTTTCATTTTATGTGAAGCTTCCACTCTATATTTTCGGGGTTTCAAAAAAAAATATTGTTTCCCTAGTTTTATAAAATATTTATTCAAAATATATTTAAAAATATCAAGGATATTATTCAAATAATATCATCCTACTTATTCCTATTGATGGATTATGAAAATTTATTTTATATTAGTTAAATTATTCATGTCTTCTATTGTCTTTCCTAGACATTTATTGTTTTTAAACATAACTATTCTTACAATGAATTTCCTTTTTGAAAACTATATTTTTACTTCCATTAATTCTAGGAGTTTTCCTAGATTCCATATTATTATAGATTGAGAAATTACTGAAATAAAATTATACAACTTTCTATATATAAAGTTAGTTTAAATTGTTCTTACACTAAAATGTATTCCAATTATTGATTTTTTAAATATTGAAAATCTATATAATTGTGATCCTGATAAAAAATATTATTGATTACACTATAATGTTGAATATGTTTTTTCTAACCATCCACCTTAATTTATCAGATGGATTATGATTATTTTTCCCTTTTATTGACATGGTAAAAATTATTGGCATTCTATATGTTTTTATTCCAATACAGATGATTATCAATAAAAGTTATTATGTATTGTTTTTTCATTTTATCATATAGTGAATTCATTGTAAATAATTTGTTACTAGTGGGTAATGATAATATATATCCCCTATATGTGCCATTATGTCTAACGAGACTAACATATGTTGATATTTTCATGTATTCCTGGACAGAACAAGATATTTCCCTAAAATTAAGAGAATGATGTTTAAGATCATGATATATTGGATTATATGAAATTATCTTTCTAGAATTACGGATTTCATCCCTAAGGAAGTAGTTATTGCTTTCCATGTGATTTATTTATTTTCCTTGGAATCCATGGAATTATTTTTCTCTTTTTTTTAGTTTATTATATTGTTTTGATGATTAATTATTCCTGTTGTAATATTTATTCCATATTTATTAAATTATTTCCTTAACTATAAGTTTTCCCTTAATTTTTGTTTTATCATGCCCGTTATTATTTTTACATTTCTCCATGTTATGAAGATATGAATTACACATGAAACTTTTAGAATAAGAGATTTTGTGGAGTATTTATATGAGATGTTGAGGACATATTATAGACTAAATAGTTATTAAATAGTGAAAAAATGTCCATTATTTGAGATAGACATTGGATTTATTAGTTTATGATTTTTCATAATTTTCTAAATCTCTAAAAATAAGTGATAATGGGAAATTATTATAATAAAATATTTGTTTTAATTAATGTATTCAGTAGACAGTTAGGTTTCTGGTTCTATAGAAGGTATCAGAGTAGGGTTTCATTAAATTTATAGATTAAGATGTGTGTTGTTGATAGTTTAAGGGGAGATAACATATAATTGATTATAATTTAAATGGTACAAATAAACCTTTGGTATATTATATTATTTAATGGTAAGGTAATAATTCACATTTTTTTTAGAGATTTAGAAAAATATAACTTTAATTAAAACTCTAGGAACAAGTCTATATAATGAATAAAATATTGACACATTATTAATGTAGATATTATATGGTTTTAATAGAAATAAATTCCTATATGGATACTAAAATGTGGATGTGGTTGGGGAAAAATGTAGATATGGTTAGTCACTATGAAAAGTATTGGTTGAGGATTAACTTGATCAACACCCTAATGCATGATGAGTAGGACTAAGACTGCACACTGATCTAGAAACTCTCATATGATATTATTTGGATGATCATATGATATTTAAAAACACCGTAAATAATTTATTTCTTAGTTATGTTGATGTATTCTACTAAGAATTATAATATAACTTAACTTCAAATAACCTTGGTTAAACCAATACTAGTATACATTGAAATAAAGGAATTATAAGATAACGTGATGATAAAGGAAAAAGTTTTTAAGGGTTAATCCATTATATGATGTTTATTATGATAATTTCTCGGTATTTTTAATGATTTATCACTAATGTAAACCATTTTAGACTAATTAATGTCTTTAACTAGAAGGAACCATGGGTTTGAGTGACAATGTAGAGATTATCTCAAATGATAACCCATCAAAATGGGAGATGAAGTGACAAACCTTATGATTTTTTCAAAGTAGTTATCATGAAAGATGATTAACAATGCTAATATATCTGAAGTACCAAACACACTAAAAAAATAAGGATAGATATTCTAAAGTATTAATTGATGAAGATGGTGGAGGAAAATATTTGCAATTTTCTATATATATAATGTGTGGAAAGAATAACCAAAATATTTTCCTCAAGTTGACTAAACTGTGCTTTATATATGGAATAAATGGTTTTAAAACATCAAAATAATTTAGGAAAATAACAAGTTTAGTTAACATCATTGAAAAAAATATAATTTAACCTAAGTTACCATTAATAAATCAATGTCTTGTGTGCGAGGAACTTTTTAATTATCCAAGTTAATTAACTAATCCAAGGAATTACTAATATGACATGAATCACCAACCTCCTAGACTAGGAGGGTAATGGAATTATAATGAAATCACTACATCAAATGTGGATCCAGAAATTTAAGATACACATACCCTCTAAGCGAGAGTTGTATATGTCTTGGTGGAATTTGATTCTAGGAACTCTATTTTATCTAAAAAGTTTACCAATATTAATAAATAACCACCTAGATGATTTTATTGGAAAATAAATACTTTAGTGGTATGATTATTGTATTCCAAGTTTTATTTTATAATAAATTACATTAATTAAATCATCTTATCCTTCATTTTGATAAATTTAACATGATTTTAGTGATGGATTGGTTCCCTCCAATTATAGGAAAAAATATATGTAGTAAGGACTGTACATTAGATATTATCCGATGATAATCTATAATTGAAATTTTGATAATAAAAAACATCTAGAAACAAATTATATAATGTGGGTCTTGATACTGAATAATAGTAGACACATTGCCCAAATAGTTGGATAAAAACACAATATTTTGGATAAATCGGATGTAAAGAAATAGATATTCTTTTCAGTTTTATAAAGATGATATCTCTCTAGAAATTGTATCCTAATTCATATATATACTTTTGTAACCCTTTTCTATTTATTTTTGTATGTGATAATTAAAATTTTTACAATTCAATTCATTTAAGGGGAGAGAATGTAACGACAAAAAATCCTAGACCTTGTAAAACTAATTTTATTTTTGATAACTTATACTATATGCTAAAACCAACATAAAATAAATATAAATATTCTAATAACAATATTAATAAATCTATAAAAAACTCTATGATGGTAAATAATTAAAAACTATTAACTTTAGTAGATAAACAATTAACATTCATTATTATTGAAAAAGTTCATCTTAAAAAGTGGTTTTCCTTATAAATTATATTTAAAAAAAAGTATAATTTTCAATTTTATGAAAATTAATTGGATAAAATAATGGTTTTTAGGATTTAATATACAAAAGTCACTGAATATTAAGTTTTTAAATTTTTCTAAAAAGGGTAATTTTTAGTTGAAAATTATTACTTTTATGAATATTTTGATTTTTTTTATTTTATCATTTCGTAAGCATGACCTAGAAGAATAAAAAATATTTTATGTAATTAATTATAAATTTAATTAGTAAAATGATGGATTTTAATAATTTATTTTAACTAATAAAACCTCAAATCAACATTTTAACAACCAATAAAAAATGATAACTTTTTATAAACAAAAACAGATTTCAGCCTTTTCTCTACATGAATAAGTTTTATGGTGAAATATGGTTTTTTATATCCCTCAAATCATCATACATTTTATTTTTTATTATAAATTATCTTATTCCATGTCAATTAGTAACCATGTTAATTTTACTATATAAAAAACTTTTAAGCATAAAAAATATTTTGTCTAAAAATCATTTGTAGTGGATTACGTTCATTTATTTTAAAATTAAATTTTTATACCTTTAAAATTTTTATATTATAGAATGATTTTAAAACATTAAATCCAAATTTTCAAATTATTTAATATGATCAATATTAATTTTGGTCACAAAAATTAATTACAAAGGGTAAAAAATTAGTTAACCCCATAATATGTAAAAATATTAAAAAGTGTTTGTCTAATGGGAAAATAAAAAAAGTAAATAATATGATTCAAAATTGATGGTTTATTTGAATCTTGAAAAAAAAATCACCCCATAAATATCCTCGTTTTTTCTTTTTAGAATCACTTTATGCTTTTATAGTGAAATAACATTATTTAACTTCAATGGGTACTTCCATAACTACCCTTATATTCACCTATAAGAGGGGATCAGACCCACCCTTTCATGTTACACTATTTCCATTGAATTTATCATTGAAAATATTAGAACTTTTTTCTACTATAACTATATACCACTTTATAATATTTGTTCACCTTTAGTTTTCTTCACATAATCATCTCCAAAGAGTTTTCTATGAGATTATTAAAGCTTCTAATGTGAATAATACTTTCTCTTAGTATTTTCTTTAAGTATACCCATTCCTAAAATTATATGATCTTATAAATATTATTAAATAATCATCATCATTATAATTAAGATTTTCTATTTATTAATAAAAAATTATTCAATTATTTACATCCACTAAGAGAAACAAAATAACATCAATCGTGTGTAACCGTGGACTACTTCCCCCACAACACGATGTGGTTTCTTTTAATAACCAACTCCCATAGATAAAATAAAGGATATATTTCATGAATAAATATGTTTTATATTTACTAAATAAAATTCTTAAAATTTATTTTTTCATATACCATCATTCCTTATATTCATTGAGAAATGAGACTATTAATTGTATGTATGTGTGGACTACCAACTCCACAAAGGATGAATTTTATTTTCAATCACCACCCCCATTAAGGGTTATATGAAAGTATTTACTGATGAGATATGATAATCATGATATTCTAATTCTTTTGAATATGTCATATTATCATTATCAAATTTACATTACCTACTCAAGAAAACATTAAAATGTACTCTCGATTAGGCCGATTTTTTCACCTATATAAATTATGTTAAAGTGATTATGTAATAAATGAATATGGGATGTTATATAATAGTAATATGATTTCATAATGACTTATTTATTATTTTTATTTATTATGGAAAGGTTTTATCTATATATTTATTAATATATCTTCTTTCCATCATTAAAAACACCAAAAATCGGTTCATCATGATTTCCATTTTCATGCAAACGTAAGAAAAAAAATATAATAAATAAATAGTATAATATAATAAATGGTTCATAGAAAATTAGAGATATAAGAATAAGGTTCATAATAATGTATCTAATGAACCTAATTTGATTAATTTTTGAAGTTAAGTTCCTACACAAAATGAAATTAGAACAAGGAAAGGGTTTTGGCCTTAGTTACCTTTTATTGAGACGTGGTTATGTTGTATACCATGTTTAATTTGGTTTAGTTTACTTATTACCACATTGAAATATTTATATCATGATTTAATTATATTTCATTACCATAAAAATTCCATTTCAGGATAACTTTCTCATTTTGTTTTGGTTAAAAGTTTCAAATATTTAAAATGGTTTGTTCTAACTTAGTTTTCATCCATTGGGTTAGAATGTTTTTTATTTAAATATATTATTTTGATTTATTTTACCTAATAAATACCTTGTTTTTATTTACACCTCCTTTTATAGGGTTATATAATTTTTTCCTTACAACCAAATTATCAAATGACTCTTACCTCAAAGATTATGCTACTTTTTATGGTTTCTTGGTCCCAATTCCTATTTATTTAGGTTTTCATCTTGTTATGAACCCATTTATTTTATATATTTTATAAAATGATCATTTGAGATGTTATAATAAGAATTATATTTTTTTTATTTTATTGGATGTTAAATTTTAGGGTATTTCTCATTCAGTGGTTTTATTTGAATGTCACTCAAAGTGTATTGTTTCTATTTCCAACCTCATTTTAAAATCCAGACCTAAAAAAATTATAACCCATCAATGTCATTTTCATAATTTTTAATTCTAATATCATTATAATTTTACTCTACTCTTATTATCTTTTGTTATATTTTTCATCTCTTTACCTTATTTTAATCTAGAAATTTTATAATTTAATAATGATATTTTGTTTTCAAAAAAATATATTTTATAATCGGAAATTCATTTTAATATTGAATCCTTATTATTTTCAGTATCCCAATATTCATTTATAAAATATAAAAAATTAATTTTTACATTCCTTGACCATATTTGAAAAAAAAATGGTAAATAATTTATTTTTTTATTTATAGGTAATTTTTTATAAAAATAATCTATTTTTAACATTTTATGTTTGAACATGCCTTTCCACTTCCTTTTCATTTTATGGAATGCTTTTTATCTTTATTTTCATGTTTTATAAAAGATATTATTTTTCTCATAGTTTGATAAATTGTTTCTTGAAAAAATATTTCAAAAGATCAATGATATTATTTAAATTATACCATCCTTATACTTATTTTGGATAGATTATTAAATGTTCTTTTATTATAGTTAAATGATACACCATTGCCTTTGTCTTTCCTAGTCATTGATTTTTTAAACATAATTTACCTTTAAATTCATTTACTCCATGAAAACACTTTTTTTCCTTCCATTAATTTTTGTTTTTAACCTAGATTACATATGATGATTGATTGGGAAATTATTTATTAGATAGTATATCAATTGAAATATAAAGTTTTAGATTAAGGTATGCTTACATTGAAAGATATTACATATATTTATTGTGGAACTACTAAAAAACCATATATTTTTTAGCTTGATACAAATATTTATTAATTACTTAGACATGTTTAATATGTATTTTTTGACAATCCACCATCATTCTTCATATGGGATATGATAATTTTATACATTTCATTTACATAAGAAATGTATTATAATGTTTTATATATTTATTTCAGTAAATATTATTATAGATAATATAGATTATCTATTGTTTATTCATTTTCTCATATGATGAATCCATTGGATTTAATTAGTTCTGGGTGGGGCCCAATATTATATAGATCCTCAATGCATTAGTAGGTCTCACGAGGCAAACTCATTTCGATATTTTGGTGTATTCTTGGCCAGAACATGATATTTCTCAGATTGTAAGATCATGATTTTTAAGATCACGATGTCTTGGATTATGGTATGAAATTAGTTATACAACATTATGATTTTCATCACTAAGGAACCAGATATTTTTTCCATATAATCTATTTATTTTCATTATTATATAAAAATATATTATACACTATGTTTCATTTGATTTTGGAATTATGATGATTACTTATTCTAGTGATATTATTTATTTCATGTTTAATCCATGATTGCCTCAGTTGTATGTTTTTCCTTATAAAGAATTTCAGATTAACCCTTATTATGTTTTCATTTCCCTAGGTTTCCAAAAAAAAATTGCACATGATATTTCTAGAATAATAGCTTGTGTGGAAGATTAATGTGAGATATTGGATACTTTTTATGGAATAAATAGTTCTAAAATAGCGGGAAAATTTCGATTAGTTTATATGGACATGGGATTTTTTAGTTTATGATTTTTAATAATTCTATAAATATATAAACCTATAATATCAGGATAGTTTATTGTAATACAATATTTTTTGTAATAAATGTAATTACGGGATTGTTAGGTCATGGGTACTACAATTGGTATCAAACTAGGGATCATATAATGTTATTGAATATGATGTTTATTGAGGATAATTTGAGGGTATAGAAGCTATGTTTGGTCATAATTTAAATGGTCTAGATAACCCTTTGTCATAGTATATCATTTAATGATAAGGTAATAATGAAAAATATTATTTTGGTATTTGGATAAGATAACCTTAGCGAAAACACTAGGAATAGAACTATGTATTGAATATCTTCTTGATGTTTTAGTAAAGTATATATTATATGGGTTTTCAAAAAATACATCCCTATTTGGATGTTAGATATTGGTTGTAGTTGTGTCACAGATGTGCATAGGGGTAATCACCTTGAAAATTATATAATGGGAATTGACTCGATCATCACCGCAAATCATGATAAGTGGCCCAAAGACTACACACCGATCTTAACACTCTCAGAGTATATTATTTGGATGATCTTATGGTATTTAAGATCCTCTATAAAGGAATGATTTCTTAGTTTCACGGAGGTATTTTATTGATATGTATAAGATGAATTAACTTAATATACCCTAGAATAAACTAATATATATATAGGTTGAACTAAATGAATTATAGCAAAACATGATAAACAAAGTAAATGGTTTTATGGTTGAATCCATTTTTAATTATTTATTATGATAATTTTCTTATATATTTAATTTTTTTTATCCATTTCAACCCTTTTGATTTTAGGAATGGATGGAACAAGAAATTATCATGGGTGTGAGGGAAAATGTGGAGATTACCTAAATGAGAACCTCATCATAATGGGATATGGGGTAAGAAACCTTGTGATTATTTCAAACAAGATATAAAAAATATGATTAACTATGTGAATATAGTAAAATCCTCAGACACACTAATGAAGAGAAAAATTGATTATTCATAATATTAAATGATGAATATGGTTAAAGAAAAAAATTTACATTTTATATATGTCAAAATTTTGTAAAGAAGAACCGTGTTAATTTACTAAAGGGGACTAAAAGATGAATTTCTTATAGAATATAGGGTTATCAAGTATCAAACTACTATAGGAAAATTAAGAGTTCAGTTAACACGATTGAATGAAATAGATTTCATCATAAGCTGACCAAAATAATTCAATGTATTATTATTGGGGAACCTATTAATTATCCAAGTAATATCCCTCATACGAGGACTAAATAATATTATAATCATAATCTACCACCAAGTATAAGAGGACAACAAAATTCTTTTTCTAACACTACTTCTAAATTATATCTTGATATTAAAGGTATATGTACCCTCCAATTCGGAGTTGTATATGTATTATTGTAATTTGATTCTAGGAACTATAGTATATTTAAAAAACATTCATGGATCAATAAATCACCCCCTTCATGACTTTATTTTTGAGTAATTTTTCTTGAGGTATGACTATTATATTCCATGTTGAATTTTATTGAGATATGAATTGTGGAAATCTTAGTATCCTTCATTTAGATACATTTAATGTGATTTTAGCAAAATATTTTCCTCTTACACTTAGATGTAATTTATTTCAGAGTTAGGAAAAAACATTACATATTAAAATTTATACTCTATCAATGAAAGAATGATAATAAAAACACTCTATAATTAATTGTATATTATATGTCTTTATACCAGATTATGATAGACTCTTGGCCTAAATAGTTTGATAAAAACAGAATATTTGGGATGAGCTCATTCTAAGTAAAGTTATATGATTACCAAGTTTATAATTTTGATGTATCTCTAGAAATTTTATCATGATTCCTCTCTATAATTTAGATTCCATTAGGTATTTCCATTGGTATGGAATAATTAAAATTGTGAGGACACAATTTATTTGTGGTGAAAGAATGTAACAACCCAAAATTCTAAACCTTGTAAATGTAATGTTATGTTTGAAAACATGAGTTCAACAGTACACTCAACATAAAAAAATATAAAATTTTATGAGAAAGTTGTTAATGAAACTAAAATAATCTATAAGATAGTATACAATTAAAAACTATTACCTTTAGTAGATAAAAAATTAATTAGTTTTATTATTCAAAAAAAATTTCTTTAAAATCAGTTTTCATTATATTTTATATTTTTATTTTTAGAGAAAAAAATTTCAAATTTCATAACATAAATTGGGTAAAATGAATTTATTTTTTATTAAAACATTCCAAAATTACTTATCATGAAATTTTGACCTTTTTTCTGAAAACATTGATTTTTAGTTAAAAAAATGGGGATTTTATGAAAATTATGATTGTAGTTAATTTATCATTTTCTATGAATAACCTATGAAAATAAATAAACATTTATGTAAAAATTTACATATTTAAGGAGAAAAATTATTAATTTAAGATATTACTTTTTCTTTAAAACATATGTTCAACATTTTTAGAACTAAAATAAATTGTTACTTTAATAATAACAAAAACTATTTTTTTCTTTTCTTCATGTCATGAATTTTTTAGGTGAAATTAAGATTTTTTATTTATATAAAATCCACATAAATTTTTTTTATAATAATTCAATTTAATCCATGGAAATTAGACTTCTTGATGATTTTATATTATAGATAGTTTTTAAACATAAAAGCATTTTTGGCTATGAACTTTTTTTACACGATTAAAAGCATTTATTTTAAAATTTTAATTTTAATCCTCTAGAAATTTTTTATGATAAAATTATTTTCAAATTTTAGATCATAAATTTTAAATTAGTTAATAAGGACAATTTTAATTTTTACCACTAAAATTAATTACTAAGGGTAAAATATTTAGTTTCCTCATTAAAAATTAATAATTTTAAAAACTTATTTAATAAGTTTAAATGGAAAAAAAATCTTGAAAAAAAAATTTCCAAAATAAATTTTTGACCCGCACCCATCAATTTTCCATTTTTGAGTCCCTTTACCCTGGAATAGTGACGTTACAGCATTGAAATTCAATGGGAATTTCCAAAACTCCCCTTATCTTCACTTATAAAGGGTGATTTCTTCCACCACATTATGTTACCCACATTACCTAAAATTTATCATTTAAAATATTCCAAATTTCCCATATTATATCCATATCCCACTTTCATAAGCTTATGTACATCATTAGTTTTGTTAGGGTCTTCATCTTGAATGACTTTTCCAAGAGAAAACCCAATCTTCTGACATAAGTATTACTTTATCTATGTTTTTCTCTTAGTCTACCCATTAATAATATTATCTCAAAATATTAATATAATTAAATAATTATCATTAGTATACCAAAACTTCATAATATTAATTTAAATAAAACTCAATCATTTCCATACACTAAGGAAAACAAAATAACATCAATCGTTTGTATGTGTGGACAACCGCCTCCAGGATGTGATTTAGATTGTTTTTAATTACCACCTATCATGGAAAGTATCAAGAATATATTTAATGAATAAATATATTTTCAATTTCACAAACAAAATTCTTAAATAATCATTTTTTATACCTTTATTTCATCTATTCATTGATAAATTAGATTGTTAATCATGTGTACGTAAAGACTACCACCTCCACGAACAAAAAATTTCATTTTTCATCACCACCCTCCATTAATGGTTTAAATAATGGTTTTATTGAGGATTAATAATTATTAAAAGTTTTGGATTCTAAATATATAATATTATCATTATCTAAAGACATTTCCATACTCATTACAATATTATAATATATTACGAATTGTATCTTTTTTACCACTTTTATAAATGATGTTATAACGATTATGTTATAAATTATTATGGGATTAAGAATAATAGTAATAACATGTAATAATGAAATATTTTATATTTTTTTAATTATTATAGAATGGTTTTGTTAATATATTTATAATTATGTCATCTTTCAATAATTAAACATGTCAAAAAGTAGTTCATAATGATTTCTATTTTCATAGAAATATAAGCAAAAACAATATAATAAATAGATAACATGTAATAATAAATTTTCCATATAAAATTAAAAAGACAAGAAAAATGTTCCTAAAAAGGTATCTAATAAACTTAATTTTACTATTTAGGAAGTTATTCATATAACCATAATGAATATGGAACAAAATAGGTGTTTTTCCCAAAAAAGTGTTGTAAAGCTCAGCACTGATAAAAGGATACTTTATCAGTGCTAAAAAAGAGTTGATAAAGGATACCTTTATCAGTGCTAAAAATGTGCACATAAAGGGATACTTTATCAGTGCTAAAACTGCACTGATAAAGGACCCCTTTATCAGCACTAAAAAGGTGGTGATAAATGTGTTTTTTATTAGCGCTCTTTTAGCGCTGATAAACTGATACTTTATCATCGCTTTTTTAGCACTGATAAAGGTGTCTTTTTTCAGCGCTTTTTGAGCATTGATAAAGTAATCCTTTATCAGCACTAAAAAGCACTGATAAATGCCCTGTCTTCTACAACAAAAAATTCTACAGCAGCACACCCAAACAACACTTGTAAAAATTCAGCATATCAACAATTAAGTATACCCATACAAAATTAAAAAATATTTCATAAGGTAATTACACCAAGTATACCCATACAACAAGTATAACCATACACCATTAACACATAATTCATAAGTTAATTAAATACATAAAGAATTCAATTTAGAATTTAGGGGGTTGGGGGCTGTTCAGGGGTTTGGGGTGGTTGTCCAAGGGGGGGTCGGGGTGTCTAGGGGGATGGGGGTGTCTGGGGGGATAGGGGTGTTCAGGGGGGTGGGGATGGTCCAGGAGGTTGGGGGGATGTCCATGGGGGGTGTCCATGGGGTGGGTGGGGCTGTCCATGAGGGTGGAGGTGTCCAGGGGGTGGGGGTGTCAAGGTGGTGGGGTGGTGTCTAAGAGGGGGGTGTCCAGGTGGGGGTGGGGCTGTCCATGGGGGTGTCTAAGGGGGGTGGGCTAGTGTCTAGGGTGTCGGGGGCTTTCTAGGGGCGGGGTGTATGGGGGGTGGGGGCGGTCCATGGGGTTGGTGGGGATATCTAAGGGGGGTGGTGTGGTGTCCAAGAGTGTGGGATGGGGGTGTCCGGGGGGATAGGGGTGTCCAGGGGGTGGGGTTGTCCAGGGGTGGGGGCGGTCCAGGAGGTTGGGGGGATTTCCAAGGGGGTGGGGTGGTGTCAAGGGGTGGTGGGGGCTTTCCATGAGGGTGGGGGTGTCTAGGGGGTGGGGGTGTCTAGGTGGTGGGCTGGTGTCTATGAGGGGGGTGTCCAGGTGGGGGGGGGGGTTGTCCATGGGGGTGTCCAAGGGGTGGGCTGGTGTCTAGGGTGTCAAGGGGGCTTTCCAGGGGGGGTGTCTGAGGGGTGGAGGTGGTCCAGGGAGTTGGTGGGGCTGTCCAAGGGGGGTGGGGTGGTGTCCTGGAGGGTGGGGGTAGCCGTCCATGGGTGGGGTGTGTCTAGGGGGTGGGGGTGTCCAGGTGGTGGGGTGGTGTCTAGGAGGGGTGGGGGTGACGTCTCGGGGGTTGGTGAGTGTCGAGAGGGGGTGAGGTTGTACGAGGGGGTCGAGGGGGCTGTCTGGGGGGCTGTTCATGGGCGTGTCCAGGGGTGGGGGTGTCCAGGGGGTTGGGGGGCTTTCCCGGGGGTGGGGGTGTCCAGAGGGGTGGAGGTTTTTAGGGGGTGGGGTGGTGTCTAGGGGGTGGGGGCAGTCCTGGGGGTGGTGGGGGTGTCCAAGGGGGGTGGGGTGGTTTCCAAGGGGGCGGGGTGCCTGTCTATGGGGGTGGGGGTGTCCAGGGGGTGGGGGAGGTGTCCAGGTGGTGGGGTGGTGTCTAGGGGGTGGGGAATCTAGGGGTTGGGGGGTCATTCAGGGGATTGGGGGGCCATCCATGGATCGTTCTTCTAAAGGATCAACATAATCTGAATGCATTTGGTCGGATTTGCGTACATCAGTTGTTGTTTTCACTTAAAATTTTGTCCATTATAAAAAAAGAGACCCTTTGAGTGATAACGGCCACACCGTGCCTCGGATTGAGGCGGGGTTGACTCGTACACATCACCAACGCACCCATGGATCGTTCTTCTAGAGTATCAATACAATCAGAATGCATTTGGTCGGATTTTCATACGTTAGTTGTTGTTTTCACTTAAAATTCTTTCCATTTTAAACAAAAGAGAGACACTTTGAGTGATACCGGCCACACCATGCCTCAGATTAAGGTAGGGTTGAATCACACACATCACAAATGATCCATGGATCGTTCTCCTAAAGGATAATCACAATAAAAATGCATTTGGTCAGATTTGCGTACGTCATTTGTTGTTTTCACTTAAAATTTTGTCCATTTTAAACAAAAGAGAGACCCTTTGACTGATACCGGCCACACCGTTTCTTGTATTGAGGCGGGGTTGACTCTTACATGTCACCAATGCACCCATGGATCAATATCTTGAAGGATAAACACAATCTGAATGTGTTTGGTCAGATTTCTGTAGGTCAGTTGTTGTTTTTACTTAAAATTATGTCCATTTTAAACAAAATAGAGACTCTTTAAGTGATACCGGCCACACCGTGCCACGGATTGAAGAGGGGTTGACTTTCACCCGTCAAAAATGACCCATGTATCATTATCCTAAAGGATCAACACAATCTCAATTCCTTTGTTCATATTTGTGTACATCATTTACTGTAATCAATTTAAATTCTATCCATTTTATACAAAAAAAGAGACAGTTTGAGTGATACCGGACACACCGTGCCTCGGATTGAGGCGAGGTTGACTTTTACACATAACAAATGACCCATGGATCGTTATCCTAAAGTATCAACACAATATGAATGCGTTTGGTCAGATTTGTGTTCGCTAGTTGTTGTTTTCACTTAAAATTATGTCCATTTTAAACAAAAGAGAGGCCCTTTGAGTGATACCGGACACACCGTGACTCAGAATGAGGTGGGGTTGACTCGTGCATATCACCAATGAAACCATTGATCATTATCCTCAAGGATCAACACAATCCAAATGCTTTTTGTCAGATTTCCGTAGGTCAGTTGTTGTTTTCACTTAAAATTCTGTCTATTTTAAACAAAAGGGAGACCCTTTGAGTGATACCAACCACACCGTGGCTCGGATTGAGGCAGGGTTGACTTGTAAACGTCAAAAATTACCCATTTATTGTTCTACTAAATGACAAACACAATCCGAATTTGTTTTGTTGGATTTTCATACGTCAGTTGTTGTTTTCACTTAAAATTCTGTCCATTTTAAACAAAAGAGAGACACTTTGAGTGATACCAGCCACACCATGCCTCGGATTGAGGCGGGGTTGACTCTTACATGTCACCAATTACCCATGGATTGTTATACTAAAGGATCAACACAATCCAACTGTGTTTGGTCAGATTTTCTTAGGTCAGTTGTTGTTTTCACTTAAAATTTTGTACATTTTAAACAAAAGAGAGACCCTTTGAGTGATATCGGCCACACCATGCCTTGGATTGAGTCGGTGTTGACTCGTACACATCACCAATGCACCCATGGATCGTTCTACTAAATAATAAACACAATAAAAATGTGTTTGGTCAGATTTGTGTAGGTTAGTTGTTGTTTTCACTTAAAATTATGTCCATTTTAAACAAAAGAGAGACCCTTTGAGTGATACCGGCCACACCATGCCTCGGATTGAGGTGGGGTTGACTCTTACATGTCAAAAATGACCCATGGATCATTCTAATAATTGATAAACACATTCCAAATGCGTTTGGTCATATTTGCGTATGTCAGTTGTCGTTTTCACTTAAAATTTTGTCCATTTTAAACAAAAGAGAGACCCTTTGAGTGATATCGGCCACCCCATGCCTAGAATTAAGGTGGGGTTGACTTTTACACATCACCAACACACCCATGGATCTTTATCCAAAAGTATCAACACAATCTGAATGCATTTGGTTGGATTTCTGTAGGTCAGTTGTTGTTTTCACTTAAAAGTCTGTCCATTTTAAACAAAAGTGAGACCCTTTGAGTGATATCGGCCACACCGTGCCTTAGATTGAGGTGAGGATAATTCTTACACATCACTAACGCACCCATGGATCATTCTCCTAAAGTATCAACACAACCTGAATGCATTTGTTTCGATTTTTGTAGGTCAGTTGTTGTTTTCACTTAGAATTATGTCCATTTTAAACAAAAGAGAGACCCTTTGAGTGATACTAGCCACATCATGCCTCATATTGAGGTAGGATTGACTAATACATGTCACCAATGCACCCATGGATGATTCTTATAAAGGATCAACACAATCTGAATGCATTTGGTCAGATTTCCATAGGTCAGTTTTTGTTTTAACTTAAAATTATGTCCATTCTTAACAAAAGAGAAACCCTTTGAGTGATACTAGACACACCATGCCTCGGATTGAGGCGGGGTTGACTCTTACATGTCACCAACACACCCGTGGATCATTCTCCTAAATTATAAACACAATCTGAATGTGTTTGGTCAGATTTATGTAGGTCAGTTCTTGTTTCACTTAAAATTCTATCCATTTTAAACAAAAGAGAGACCCTTTGAATGATACCGGCCACACCGTGCCTCGGATTGAGGTGGGATTGACTCATACACGTCACAAATGACCCATGTATTGTTCTCTTAAAGAAGAAACACAATATGAATGCATTTGGTCAGATTTGTGTACATCAGTTGTTGTTTTCACTTAAAATTCTGTCCATTTTAAACAAAAGAGAGACCCTTTCTGTGGTTCATCGTTATTACATGTTGTTGGTGCATTTCATTTATTAAATTGGGAAAATAACTCACTAGATAATTGATGTTTTATTTAATAACAATTACTATTTTCCTATGAACATTTACATACAACAATGTTTCCTCTTTTGATCCCCTTAACCCCTCTCAAAAATGACTTCCAATTATACATGTCCCCAAGTCAGATCTTCATGCTATTTGTGTACAGTCTGCCATCAGGTATGCGGCCCACTCATTTCTGAAAAAATCTATATCCTCTTATGAGTATGAGAAATTTCGGAAGTCATAGCAGTACTACAAAATATAAAAATAAAGAATTAATAAATAAATTAAATGAAATAGTAGTTGTTTTTGAAAATACCACTTTAGGGATGCTAATTTGTTGATGAAAAATGATCTCTTTCATAAATTTACAAACATAATAACCGCAATAATTATCTTTTTTTTTGTTTTGGACACTACAAAAAATTTTATCATTAGGAGAATAAGTAACTTGTGTTGATATGTGTTTGGATAGTGAAATTCTATTATATATACCCTGATATTTGTCCAGACGTAGTACCTTCTCGCCTCTTTATGCTTAGCCCTTGTTCTCATTCCTTTTTTTAGAGGATAATGATACACCACCATATCATAATATAATCATTAGTAAAAGATAATATAAATTATATTACTTGAAGATTAGACTTAAAATGTAGGATGTAGTGTCTTACAGATTCAAAAACTCCATCATGTGTGGTCGGTTTGATGGATATCCATGCTTTGAATCCAAAAAATAAATCTTTGGAGTATCCAAGTTAACCAAAATTAGCAGAAAATGTTGCCTAAAAACACAAAAAGGAATAAGTAATAAAATAAGTGAAAATATAATTGATATGATTTAATTGCAGAGTTTTACCCCTACATGGTTGGTATTAGGAAGAGTATGTCATCTATAATCTTGATTTAAAATGTTTTCAGCATGTCGTTCACTACATAATCCTTTTTTGATGGCTCTAATTTCGTTCGATGTGTTTATGTGGTATGAGGACTAACGAGTCTGAATTTTGGATCATGGGAAAATTCACTCAACAGTTTTTCATATATACATCTGTCAACAATATAAAATGCATTTGTTCATAATTTTCATATTAGATCATCTTTTAGAAAATCAATTCATGAAAACCTACCTCATATATATATATTTAAAATTGTGATTCCTAGCAAACCTTTTTCAAGCATCTCAATTACATTTTAATTCATAATAAAAGCTTGACTTTCCTCTTTGTATATATTATTTCTGAAAACTATAATATGACTACTACCACCTCTTAGCTTTGTATCCACATGAGTCATCAATGCTAGTAAATGTGGATAGAGAATAGGTGGTGTTATTGTGCTTTCAGTAGCTCCTTGGGATCGGTTGGTCGATCCTTTAGATGGTTTTGTGTTGACGTTTATCACCCCCTTCCCTTTCTCAATCTATAACGACATTCATTGGTTCAGACCCTTTTTTCATTAATTGTTAAAGGTTTAGCTTGAAAAAAAAGGAAATAAATACCTCTTTGTCTGCATGTACTCTTACAAGTTGTGATGGCCATTCAATGAATGTCCCAATAGACTTTTCGACCGTATGAATATCATCATCATAATGTGTAATAGGTAGCTCTTCATTTGGATCATGAGCTACAGTAATCATCACTTTCAGATGATCTTTCGGAAGTGGTCTATTATGCAGCTTGTCATCTGGGATGTTGAACACTATAGCCCTCAATACAAGGTGATAGGTGGGTGTTGATAGATATAAATCACAGTCATTATCACCCTGTAGAAGATCAGTACAGGAAAAGTATCATTGTTTGTCTGATTCACATTTCATGGGAACAATTATTAGAATATTGATTACCACGGCTAAGACAACTCTTTGAGGGTAATGGCTCGCCTCAAAGCTGGTGGGGGTGGGTCTGGATCTTCACATGCTGGTTGTTCTTGAGTTGTGTCTTATCATTACTTCTAACCCATAAAAGTTTCTAGCAACTCTCCCTGCCATTGCAATCATTCTTCAAAAGTTTCTAGTCCTTTGCTCATTTGTTTCAATTTTTCATCACTATCATCTATTTCTTTTTTTCTCAAAATATACTTGGGGTGTCACCTCAAACCCCACACCTTTGACACGACCGTATTGTTCTAGCTGCTTCAATGTCGTTGATAATAGGTCTATATCCGCCACAGGAGTAGCTGATTCATGTGACATTTGGATATAGGAAAAATAACTAATTATTTTTATGTAATAGCAATTTAAAACAAATATTTTTATCATCATGTCATACTTACACATATTTCCACACTTTTTGTGTGTTATCATCTACTATATTCCCTTCCTTATTCACACGTGGCTCCTTCCATGGCACATGACGTGGGATAGAAGTGTCTTTGGTTTTAGACTCATCAATCTACATATAAATATAGAAACATAATTACTATGTTGTTTAGTGGCACCTGAAAATATTACTATAAATTTAAAATACGTACCATTTTCTTTTCTAGTGAAGCATACCCCATACTTGATTTATGATAGGGGTATGTTGGTTTTGATGCACGTTGCTTATTTTCATTACAGATTTGTTGTTTCATAAATGAAATATTGAAAATAAAAGTGATGAATACATGTATCCTCAAACAAAGTATTATCACCCACAATGTACCTAAAACTTCTCATCCCCACGGTGGCCAATAAATGCATCCCATGCTTCTTGGGATTTTAGGTGAGCATAGATAATGGGTGGGTGTAGGTTTATTTTACCTTTGGAATCTTTCAGGGGACATTTTGTTAAAATATTTTGAAAATATCAATGAATCCTTCCTGCAAGCCTTAGTACATAATTCTTTTGTGAATCTTCTACTATAAATGTACTCTGAAAGAGATTGAGAAGAGTAAGATAATATTTCATTATTTTATTTGCTAGTAAATTAAAGAAATAATATGATAATGTTACCATAATTTCATCCCAGATCACAGCCTTTAGCCCTGACACAACATGTTTCCATGAATCTATGTCAATCGGAACGCATTTCCAAGTGACAACTACAATGTTACTACTAAACATAGCCTTGTTGGGATTCACATGTTGGCCTCGTGCATTCCATCCGACATCAAATTTTATGCCTTTGCTTTTTGCCTTAAGAAATTTGGCTAACATCTTCAAACTACGACGCACCTGTGTTTTCTACGATGTTGATCCTTCATCCCCGACCATTTCATCGATATCAACATCATATATATGTTCATCTAAAATGGTAGCAATGGAATGTTATGATGGTTGTTGGACCTCAACACTAGGAGCAACAACAGGTTTAGAAACTTGTTGTTTCTCTATATTATGAGAAGCCGCAGCAGTAGCTTGAGAGACTGGTTTAGCCTCAAGGTTAGGAGAACCAGAACGTGAAGAAGTCATTATATAAAAAAGTGGTTGAATAGTTAATTTAGAATACATAAATTCAATAATGATAAGATAATAACATGAGATAACAAGATCTATATTACAAAAAAAATATAACCTGTTTATTGAACTCTATTTCTTTTTTTCAAAGGCAGGAGAGATTTGACACCTCTATCGATTATCCAAATCCCTTCATTGTGGTCTCCTATATCATACAAAACATCATCTACATTGGGACCACTATGAAATTATTGTGATGTACCACTGAAAGGATCATCCTCAACTGAATTTTCATCAAAAAAATTCAGTAGTTTTGGATGATAACAGAACAATCGACCACTTTTGGTTTGTCGGATCTGGAACATAAAAAACTTGTACCGCTTGTGATTCCATTATAAATTGTTCATCTTTGTACCCTTCTTTACTAAAATCAACTTTCACAAATCCCCATTAATCTATTTTAACACCACTGTTGTTATCAACCCATTTGGATTGAAAAATCAGCAATTGGGATGTCATATAACCCAACTCCCATATTTGTTTGATAATGCCAAAGTATGACATATTTGCATAAATTGGATTTTTGTCCTTACTACTAGAAACATGCATCGCTTCATCCACAAGTTTAACTCCGCTATTTTTCATGGTGCTATCTTCATCATGTTCATCTATATAGAATGTATAACCACTAATTAAATAACCATTGTAAGATAATACATACACACTTAGTCTGGCAGCTAGCCATCGAAGTCATTCTGAAATTGAATTTTGATTTTCATCCAACTCCGTAAAAATATGGTCCTGAAACCATCCTATAAACTAGTGATTATGTGTATTTGATATCCATTTTTCAGCCCTTGATGGATTCAACTTCCTAAGAATTTCTCTGTGAGTTTCAATATATGGAGCAACCTCCCAACTGTTATGCAAAACAAAAATGTGGGCATGCTCCTGATCTGTAATACCGATTGTCACAACATCTATTCCATAAATTCCCTCACCTTCAATGCGTCCAGTGTGACGAGATTTAGGGAGACAAATTCTTTCCACATCAGATAGGTATTCGGTACAAAACTTCAATGTCTTCCTCAACAATATATCACTACATTATATAACCCTTTGGTTGACTTCTATTTTTGACATACCATTTGAAAATCTTCAAATACTGTTCAATGGGGTACATCCATCTATAGTGCACAGGACCACAAAGTCGAATCTCTCTCACCAAGTGAATCATCAAATGAACCATCATATCAAAGAATGTTGGCGGGAAGAACATTTCTAATTCACATAATATGATGAAAATTTCTTTTTCTATAGCTGGAAATTTTGATGGGTCTAAAACGTTTGTTGCATCTAGATTTGAAAAAGAAACAAAGTTTGGTTAATGTATGATGAACATTCTTGGGTAAAATGCAACGTAAAGCTATAGGAATTAGATATTGCATCAAAACATTGCAGTCATGTTATTTCAGACCTTTTAAATTCGAATAATTAATTGACAAAATGTTCTTCATATTTGATGAATACCCCTCTGGAACCTTTAAATCATTGAAGAAGTTGCAAAACTGATATCCATCCTCCCTAGAAAGAGTTTAAGAAGCTGGAGGAAGAAACATTCGATTTTCACCCTTCATGGGAGCCAACTCTTCTCGTATTCCCATGTCAACCATGTCCAACCTTGCCTTAATTCCATCCTTTGTTTTTTCAGGGGTAATTAGAAACATTCTGATAACACTATCACATACACTCTTTTCCACATGCATCACATCAAGAAAATTTCTTATGTACAAACAATTCCAGTATGGTAATTCAAAAAAAATTGATCTCTTTTTTCAACCGATTTCCATAAGGTTTTGTGAAAATGGTTTACCAAAAACAGTGTTCACATCTTTTACTTTCTCAAACAGCTGATCACCTGTCAGTGGAGACAGTGCTGTGGATTATTCTGAACATCCATTGAATGATGTCGTCTAAGATCGGTACTTATGGCGATGAGGAAGAAATATACAATGTCCTAAAAACACAAATTTCGATGAATGTTTCAACCTAATTGATTTTGTATCTTCTTCACACATGGGACACCCTTGAGTTCCTTTAATGTTATAGCCTGAAAAATTTCCATAATCAGGGAAATCATTTATTATCCCATACATCATCACTCTCAACATGAAGTATTCACTTTCATAAGAATCATACAACATAACACCTGAATCCCACAATAACTTCAAATCCTCGACCAAAGGATCCAGATAAAAATAAATATATTTACCTGATTGTTTTGGTCTTTATATAAGCATAGATAACATGATAAATTTTCGCTTCATGCATAACCAGGGGCAATTTATAATTTACCAATATAACAGACCATGTACTATGAGTGCTGGTTTAAAAACCAAAAGGATTCACTTCATCTATAGATAACGCAAGACGAAGGTTTCTCGGCTCTTTTCCAAATTCCGGATACTCATGATAAATTTTATTCCATTGAGGAGAGTCAGCTGGATGACATAATTTTCCATATTTATTTATTTTATCTTCATGCCACAACAATTTTCTTACAGTTTCTTCACTTCCATATAGACGCCTAAACCTTGTAATGATTGGAAAGTACAATACAACTTTTGTAGGATTGGATTCATCTTTCTTATATCGAGAAGCACCACACTTTGGGCATTCGATAAGTGATTTTTTATCCTTGAGATACAATTTACAGTCTTTCGGTTAGGCATGTATTCTTTCAAAAATCATACCCATCAAGTGTAGCATTCGTTTAGCTTCATATGTCCGGCTTGGGAGCTCATTATCTCCTAGAAGCATGTCATTCAAGAGAGCAAGTAGTTTTGTAAAACTGACATCACTCCATCCATTTCCTGCTTTCAAATTATACAACTTCAGTACAACTGAAAATGCTATATATTTAGTGCAACCAGCATACAATGGCGGCTTTGCACAACTCTTTAACTTCTCAAACAATTTTGGGAAATCACGGAGTTTATCTTCAATTGTATTTATCATTTTCTCAATATGATATTCATCATCATTGACATATGTAATCACATCCTCCATATGGTCTTCTTCATTATCCATATTTTTATTCATATCTGATGATCCATAAAATGCAGTTTTATCCCAAACTGTAGCTACATTCACTTTTTCTCCATGTTTATTCCAATATTTATAACTCTGATCAATTCCATGACATATCAAATGTTCTTCCAACTCCTTTGGAGTAAGTAATCTAGAATAAAAACAACATAAACATGGAAAAGGATTTGAGAAGGATCCTTTGTGTGATCCTTTGCAAACTTGATGAACTCTTTCACTTTTTAATCATACTCTATTATCAAACGATTAGCATCCATCCAATCTTTATTCATCTCTATCCTATTTGAATCTCAAATATTAGTATTTATGGTTCAAATACACAAAAAAATACTTCTAAATATAGTATAAGAGAACTAATTCCTTATAGAAATAGAGATTAATAGAGCCTAACCATTTCCAATAAAGATTTGGAAATCAACATAACCCGGATAGACCCCCCATCAAAATAAACACAATTTCCAAAACACAAAGGGGTTCACAGGGATAATCATGTGTGTCGTAGATGGTAAAACTCACACGGAATAATCCTCTATGGTTCATCATCCTCTATCGGGTCAACCCTTCTATGGTCAACCAGTCCCTCCTTTTATACCTCACCAACCTAAAATACATATGGATGAAAACTAGTAGCTAGCTCTATAAGTAAAGGAGGGATTCTCATAATCTCTACAATATGGAATTCATTAAATATAATTACTTTAGATTAATTATATTTTCCTTAAATCGCCCCATTCCAAACACAAGAATAATCAAGAATCATACATATACCACTCTTAGGTCTCTGCCCTACATTCAATATCATCATGCCTAATATTTTTGGTAAGCTCAAGTTACTTACTTTAAATCACAGGGCATAATCACTTGTGTCAAATATGGTCTCCCATGTTATTCTATATGAAAATTTTAACAAATATTATTAACCTATCATCCCATTCAATCCTCATGAGTTTCTAATTCCAAACTCTATCCTAAGTGTAATATCAAAAGAATATATATTAATAAATTACCCCACATCCACTTCCCCACTAATCTTGTCATTCTCACACTCTAATGGAATATTTCTTATGCTTCAACCCCATATATATAATCTCATGACCATATATCCACACATACACATGTCAGAAACACATAAAAAACCATATCCACATCAAAACCACATATCACATCCTCATCACAGTATGATATTGTGAACATGAAGTACATAAACATCATACTCTCCTCCTACAATGCACAACCCTCACTATGTATCCACACGAAATACACATAATCATGTCAACAATAATATATATACACCAAAACCTAAAATCGTTGTAGGTCGTATATATACTCCCACTGTGAGCCATTAAAACTCATAATAAGTGTGAAGGGGGAGAAGGGAAGTGGGAGTGGTTCTATATGTGTTCCCTCTATATCCTATATATTGAGAAAAACACTCAGAACCAAAGTACCCATAAGTATTTCAATCAGGTTACTCGACTCAAGTGGTGGTGCGTAAGAAATAATAACAAAATATAATAAGTATATAGTCACACATAAATCGTTCCTAATGGTTTACACCAAACTAACACTACAAACACCCTCGTAAACCATTGCCTTGTTATTACCACCCTATTATAACCACTTCCATTATAATTCCACAAATAATCCCCAACAAATCACATAAGCATCAATATGAACATTACCAACTTCTCATTTCATTTAACATTATAATTTCTTGGGTTTTTATTACTATATGCATTTCAATTGTTAACCATTTTAATGTAAAACCAATCATTAAATCACTACCCACTATAATCCATTCATTAATCATTCATAATATTTATTATATCTTTAACCATTTATTAAACATAATTATTCCAATAATTATCATTAATCATTTAACAAACCATAATTTATCATTTCCAACCCATCACCCATTACTATTTTCATTTATTCCAACCATATTCCATGCCAAAAGGAAACTATAACACCACCCAATGACAACAAAATTTTTATGACATAAAATACAACTAAACACATTCTAAAATCCATAAAACCACTTATTTTCTGCCTAAATAGTCATATCGTTGCTACAATAACCACACAATAATCCATCCATCACTACTATATTACTTACCACACCACATTCTCCCAACCACATAAATCAACCATAACCCTTATAATCATAGTGATAAATACCCCACACATAGTAGCATGAAAGGGAAAAAATATAAGAAATTCACACTAAAAACTACCCCTTAAACACTATATCATATTAAAGTAGAATTTATAGTTTAAATATAACACTTTAATTAAATATTTATATACAACCAATTCATTACCTACCTTAAGTGAATAGAAAATAATGAAAGGTGATTATAACAAATTATTATTAGTAGGAAATTTCTTTCACAACATCAAGAATAAATCACTTAGCAACAAAACCAATAAATCCATAAATATATAAGAAATATTATGGAACTTCATAAATCACATGAAAAACTCCCTCTTCACTTTAATTTCCATTAATGTAATTAATTATAGTATTTAGGTTAATCATTACTATCCATCCAATGAAAAAAATAACATGATAATTCCAAAATTTACACATAATAAAGAAGGAGAAATTTCATTTCCCCAACCTAAACTAAAGATTTAACAAATATTTCATAAGAATGAGATGAATAGTCAAATAAAAAATGAATTAAAACATGAGGATAATCTAAAAGTCTTATATATTACCATTAACCATTAAAACCATAACAAAAAAACACAAAAACCGAATCATCATTATTATCACATCCTTCCAAAGAACAAAGTTCAAGAAGAGAATCAATAAGAAGAGAAAAGAAATTCACCTTAGAAGAGGAGAAGTAGGGAACCTTCTGTTCTACGTTGTGAGGGGAAGGCATGAATGATATCAGGGTAGGTGCACGGGAGGTGCCTCCAACCATTGAGAAATGTAGGAGTAGGGTTCGCGGGGAGTAGGGTCGAGCAGAGAGGAGGAGAAGTAGGGTTTGCATGGAGGAGGATCCGCCGAAGGGGTTAGAGGGGGAGGATAAGGAGAAGGGCTAGTGGAAGAGGTCAAACAACGTGAAGATCAAGGGGTGGAGGATGTCTGGAAACATGAAGATTGAGGGGGAGGGGATTAGTCACAGGGGTACAGTATAGCGAGAGCTTTAGGGTGTGATAAACAGAGGACACTGTGCAATTGATTTTATAAAATATGGGACTAAAATTTTATCAACGCAAAAATTTAGTACTGATAAAGGAAGGCTTTATTAGCAATTTTTTAGTGTTGATAAAGTGTCTCTTTATCAGATCCTTTTTAGCACTGATAAAGGTTACCCTTTATAAGTGCTAAAATTTTAGGGCTGATACAGGGTTTCTTTATCAGCACTTTTCTAGCACTGATAAAGAATCTTTTTATCAGCGCTAGAAAAGCACTCATAAAGAATCCATGTATCAGGGCTAAAATTTTAGCACTAATATAAGTTGGTGCTTCCCTTGCCCGTTTTTTTTAGTAGTGTTAGTAGATAGACAATTAACATTCATTATTATTGAAAAAGTTCATCTTAAAAAGTGGTTTTCCTTATAAATTATATTTTTTTTAAAAAAAGATTAATTTTCAATTTTATGAATATTATTAGATAAAATAATGATTTTTAAGATTTAGTATACAAAAATCACTTAATATTAAGTTTTTAACATTTTCTAAAAAGGGTAATTTTTAGTTAAAAATTATTTCTTTTATGAATATTTTGATTTTTTTGATTTTATCATTTTTTAATCATGACCTAGAAGAATAAAAAATATTTTATGTAATTAATTATAAATTTAATTAGTAAAATTATTGATTTTAATAATTTATTTGAACTAATAAAACCTCAAACCAACATTTTAACAACCAAAATAAAATAATGATTTATTAAAAACAAAAATAACTTTCAGCCTTTTCTCTACATGAATAATTTTTATGTTGAAATTTGGTTTTTTTATATCCTTAAAATCCTCATACATTATATTTTTTATTATAAATCATCTTATTCCATGTTAATTAGTAACCATGTTAATTTTACTATATACAAAACTTTTAAGCATAAAAAAAAATTTTTCTAAAAAATATTTATAGTCGATTACGTTCAATTATTTTAAAATTAAATTTTTATGCCATTAATATTTTTATATGATAGAATGATTTTAAAACATTAAATAAAAATATTCAAATTATTTAATAAGATCAATATTAATTTTGGTCATAAAAATTAATTACAAAGAGTAAAAAATTAGTTAGCCCGATAATATGTAAAAATAGTAAAAAGTGTTTGTCTGATGGGAAAATAAAAAAAGTAAATAATATGATTCAAAATTGATGGTTTGTTTGAATCTTGAAAAAATCACCCCATAAATTTCCTCATTTTTTTCTTTTTTGAATCACTTTATCCTTTTATAGTGAAATAACATTATTGAACTTCAATGGGTACTCCCATAACTACCCTTATATTCACCTATAAGAGAGGATCACACCCACCCTTTCACGTTATACTATTTACATTTAATTTATCATTGAAAATATTCCACTTTTTTAAATATAACAATATACCACTTTATAATCTATTTTTCACCTTTATTTTTCTTAAGACAATCATCTCTAAAGAGTTTTCTATGAGATGATTCGAGCTTCTAAGGTGAATAATACATTCTCTTTGTATTTTCTTTTAGTATACCCATTCCTAAAATTATATGATATTATAAATATTATTAAATAATACTCATCACTATAATGAAGTTTGTTTATTTATTAATCAACAATTATTCAATTATTTCCATCCACTAAGAGAAACAAAATAACATCAATTGTGTGTAACCGTGGACTACTTCCCCCACAACACGATGTGGTTTTTTTTAATAACCACCTCTCCTAAATGGAATAAAGGATATATTTGATGCATAAATATGTTTTATATTTCCCAAATAAATTTCTTAAAATTTATTTTTTTTCATATACGAACATTCCTTCCATTCATTGAGAAATGGGACTATTAATTGTATGTATGTGCGGACTACCAACTCCACAAATGATGAATTTTATTTTTAATCACCACCCCCATTAAGGGTTCTATGAAAGTATTTACTGATGAGTTACGATAATCATGATATTATAATGCTTTTGAATATTTCATATTATCATTATAAAATTTACATTACCTACTCAAGAAAACATTATAATGTGCTCTCGATTAGGTCGATTTTTTCACCTATATAAATGATGTTAAAGTGATTATGTAATAAGTGAATATGGGATGTTATATAATAGAAATATGATTTCATAATGAATTATTTATTATGGAAAGGTTTTTTGTATATATTTATTAATATATCTTCTTTCCATCATTAAAAACACAAAAAACTGGTTCATCATGATTTCTATTTTCACGCAAACGTATGAAAAAACAATATAATAAATAAATAGTATAATATAATAAATGGTTCATATAAAATTAGAGATATAAGAATAAGGTTCATAATAATGTATCTAATGAACCTAATTTGATTATTTTTTGAAGTTAAGTGTATACACAAAATGAAATTAGAATAAGGAAAGGGTTTTGGACTCAGTTACCTTTTATTGAGACGTGTTTATGTTGTACACCATGTTTAATTTTATATGGTTTACTTACTACCACATTGAAATATTTATATCAGGATTTAATTAGATTTGATGACCATAAAAATTCTATTTCATGATAAATTTCTCATGTTGTTTTGGTTAAAATTTTAAAATAGTTAAAAGGATTTATTCTAACTTAATTTTCATCCATTGGTTTAAAAAGTTTTTTATTGAAATATTTTATTTTATTTTTGATTTATTCTACCTAATAAATACCTTGTTTTTTATTTCTACCTACTTTTATAGGATTATATAATTTTTTCCTTACAACCAAATTATCAAATGACTCTTACCTCAATGATTATACTACTTTTTATGGTTTCTTGGTCTCAATTCCTATTTCGTTAGGTTGACATCTTGTTATGCACCCATTTATTTTATATATTTTATAAAATGATCATTTGAGATGTTATAATAAGAATTATATTTTTTTAATTTTATTGGATGTTCAATTTTAGGGTATTTCTCATTCAGTGGTTTTTATTTGAATGTCACTCCAAATGTATTGTTTCTATTTCCAACCTCGTTTTAAAATCTGGACCTAAAAAATGATAACCCATCAATGTAATTTTTATAATGTTTAATTATAATATCATTATAATTTTACTCTACTCTTATTATATTTTGTGATATTTTTCATCCCTTTACCTTATTTTAATCTAGAAATTTTATAATTTAATAATGATATGTTGTTTTCAAAAAAAAGGTATTTTATAAATGGGAATTCATTTTAAGCTTGAATATTCATTATTTTTGGTATCCTGATATTCATTTAAAAATATAAAAAAATCATTTTTACATTCCTTCACCATATTTAAAAAAAATTAATGCTAAATAATTTATTTTTTTCTTTATAGGTATTTTTTTATAAAAATAATCCCTTTTTAACATTTTATGTTTGAACATTCCTTTCCACTTCCTTTTAATTTTATGGAAAGATTCCTCTATTTATTTTTATGTTCTATAAAAGATATTATTTTTCTCAGAGTTTGATAAATTGTTTCTTAAAAAAATATTTCAAAAGATCAATGATATTATTTAAATTATACCATCCTTATACTTATTTTTGATAGATTATAAAATTTTCTTTTATTATAGTTAAATGATACACCATTTCCATTGTCTTTCCTAGTCATTGATTTTTTAAACATAATTTACCTTTAAATTCCTTTACTTAGTAAAAACACTTTTTTTCCTTCCATTAATATATTTTTTTAACCTGGATTCCATATTATGATTTATTGGGAAATTATTTGTTAGATAGTGTATTAATTTTAATATATAGTTTTAGATTAAGGTATGCTTACATTGAAAGATATTACATATATTGATTGTGGAACTTCTAAAAATAAAAATATTTTTTAGCTTGATACAAATATTTATTAATTATTTGTACATGTTGAATATGTATTTTTTGACCATCCACCATCATTCTTAATATAAGTTATGATAATTTTATCCATTTCATTTACATAAGAAATGTATTGGAATGTTGTATGAATTTATTTCAGTAAATATGATTATAGATAATGTAGATTATCAATTGTTTATTCATTTTCTCATATGATGAATCCATTGGATTTAATTAGTTCTGAATGGGGCCCAATATAATATAGCTCCTCAATGCATTAATAGGTCTCACAAGACAAACTCATTTCGATATTTTGGTGTATTCTTGGCCAGAACATGATATTTCCCAGATTGTAAGATCGTGATTTTTAAGATCATGATGTCTTGGATTATGGTATGAAATTAGTTATCCAATATTATGATTTTCATCACTAAGGAACCAGATATTTTTTTCCATGTGATTTATTTATTTTCATTATTATCCACAAATATATTATACTATATGTTTCATTTGATTGTGGAATTATGATGATTACTTATTCTAGTGATATTATTTATTTCATGTTTAATCCATCATTTCCTCAGTTGTATGTTTTTTCTTATAAAGAATTTGATCTCAACCCTTATTATGTTTTCATATCCCTAGGTTACCAAAAATTTTGTTACACATGATATTTCTAGAATAATAGATTGTGTGTAAGATTTATGGGAGATATTGGATACTTGTTATGGATTAAATAGTTCTGAAATAGTGGGAAATTTTCTATTAGTTGATATGGACATGGGATTTATTAGTTTATGACTTTTCATAATTCTATAAATATATAAACCTATAAGATCATGATATTTTATTGTAATACAATATTTTTTGTAATAAATTTAATCATAGGATTGTTAGTTCATGGTTACTACAATTGGAATAAAACTAGGTTTCATATAACGTTATTGGATATGATGTTTATTGAGGCTAATTTAAGGGTATAGAAGCTATGTTTGGTCATAATATAAATGGTCTAGATAACCCTTTTTCATAGTATGTCATTTGATGATTATATAATAATAAAAATATTATTTTGGGATTTCAATAAGATAACCTTAGCGAAAACACTATGAATAGAACTATGTATTGAATATATTCTTGAATTTTTAGTAAAGTATATATTATATGGGTTTTCAAAAAACGCATCCCTATTTGGATGCTGGATAGTGGATGCAGTTGTGTCACATATGTGCATAGGGGTAATCACCTTGGAAATTATATAATGAGAATTGACTCTATCATCACCGTAAATCATGATAAGTGGCCATAATATTGCACACTGAGCTTGACACTCTCAGATTATATTATTTGGATGATATTATGATATTTAAACCCTGTTATAAAGGAATTATTTCTTAGTTTCATGGAGGTATTTTATTGATATGTATAAGGTGAATTAACTTGATATACCCTAGAATAAACTAATATCGATACAGGTTGAACTAAATGAATTATAAGAAAACATGATAAACAAAGTAAATGGTTTTATGGTTGAATCCATTTTTAATTATTTATTATGATAATTCTTCTATATATTTAATGCTTTTTTAGACATTTCAACCCTTTTGAATTTAGGAAAGTATGAAACTATAAATAATCATAGGTGTGAGGGAAAATTTGGAGATTACCTAAAGGAGAAACTCATCATAATGGGAGATGGGGTAAGAAACCTTGTGATTATTCCAAATGAGATATAAAAAAATATGATTAACTGTGTGAATATAGTCAAATCCCCAGACACACTAATAAAGAGAAAAAATTGATTTTTCATAATATTAAATGATGAATATGGTGAAAGAAAAAAAATTACATTTTATATATGTCAAAATTTTGTAAAGAAGAACCATGTTAATTTCCTAAAGGGGACTAGAAGATGCATTTTTTATAGAATATAGGGTTATCGAGTATGAAACTACTGTAGGAAAATGAAGAGTTCGGTTAACACGATTGAATGAAATAGAGTTCATCATAAGATAACTATAATAATTCAATGTATTATTATTGGTGAACCTACTAATTATCCAAGTAAATTCCCTCATACAAGGACTAAATAATATGATAAGCATCATCTACCACCAAGTATAACATGACAAGAAAATTCATTTTCCAACAATACTTCTGAATTAGATCATGATATTTAAGTTATATTTACCCTCCAATTCGGAGTTGTATATATCTCGTTGTAATTTGATTCTTGGAACTATATTATATTTAAAAAACATTCTATAATAAATAAATCACCCCCTTGATGACTTTATTTTTGAATAAATCTTATTGAGGTATGATTATTATATTCCAAGTCAAATTTTATAGATATATGAATTGTGGAAATCTTAGTATCCTTCATTTAGATACATTTAATGTGATTTTAGTAATCTATTAGCCACCTCCACTTAGATGAAATTTATTTCAGAGTAAGGAAAAAACATTACATATTAAAATTTATACTCTATCAATGAAAAAATGATAATAAAAACACTCTATAATTAATTGCATATTATATGTCTTGATACCAAATAATGATAGACTCTTAGCCCAAATAGTTGGATAAAAAATAAATATTTGGGATAATCCCATTCTAAGTAAAGATATATGATTACCAAGTTTATAATTTTGATGTACCTCTAGAAATTATATCATGATTCATCTCTATAATTTAGATTCCATTAGGTATTTCCATTGGTATGGAATAATTAAAATTGTGAGGACACAATTTATTTATGGCGAAAGAATGTAACAACCCAAAATTCTAAACTTTTTAAATGTAATGTTATGTTTGAAAAAATGAGTTCAACAGTACACTCAATATAAAAAACTATAACATTTTATGAGAAAGTTATTAATTAAACTAAAAAAATATGTAAGATAGTATACAATTAAAAACTGTTACATTTAGTAGAAGAAAAATGAATTGGTTTTATTATTCAAAATGGTTATCTTTAAAAGTGGTTTTCATTATATTTTATATTTTTATTTTAAGATAAAAAATTTCGATTTTCATAACATAAATTGGGTAAATGGCCTTATTTTTTATTAGAACATTCCAAAATTACTTATTATGAAATTTTCAAATTTTTTCTGAAAACGTTGATTTTTAGTTAAAAAAAGGGGGATTTTATGAAAATTATAATGGTTGTTATTTTATCATTTTCTAAGAATAACCTATGAAAATAAATAAAAATTTATGTAAAAATTTACATATTTAAGGAGAAAAATTATTAATTTAAGATATTCCTTTAACTTGCAAAACATATGTTCATCATTTTTAGAACTAAAATAAAGTGTTACTTTAATAATAACAAAAACTATTTTTGTTCTTTTCTTCATATCATGAATTTTTTAGGTGAAATTAAGATTTTTATTTATATATAATCCACATAAATGTTTTTTATAATAATTCAATTTAATCCATGGAAATTAGTATCCATGATGATTTTATATTATATATAGTTTTTAAACATAAAAACATTTTTGGCTATGAACTATTTTTACACGATTAAAAGTGTTTATTTTAAATTTTAATCCTCTAGAAATTTTTTATGATAAAATTATTTTCAAATTTTAGATCAGATATTTCAAATTAGATAATAAGGACAATTTTAATTTTTACCACTTAAATTAATTACTAACGGTAAAAAATTTAGATGCCTCATTAAAAATTAAAATTTTAAAAAAGTTATGTAATAAGTGGGAATGGAAAAAAAATTTAAAAAAGAATTTCCAAAATAAATTTTTAAACCACACCCTTCAATTTTCCATTTTTGGGTCCCTTTACTCTGGAATAGTGAAGTTACTGTATTGAAATTCAATGGGAATTTTCAAAACTCCCCTTATCTTCACTTATAAAGGGTGATTTATTCCACCATATTATGTTACTCACTTTACCTAAAATTTATCATTTAAAATCTTCCAAATTTCCCATATTATATCCATATCCCACTTTTATTAGCTTATGTACATCATTAGTTATTTTAGGGTCTTCATCTTGAATGAATTTTCCAAGAGAAAACCTAAGATTTTGACATAAGTATTACATTCTCTAAGTTTTTCTCTTAGTCTTCCCATTCATAATATTCTCTCAAATTATTAATATAATGAAATAATTATCATTATTATGCTAAAAATTCATCATATCAATTTAAATAAAAATCAATCCTTTCCATCCACTAAGGAAAACAAAATAACATCAATTGTGCGTATGTGTGGACTACCGCCTCCACGATGTGATGTATATTGTTTTTAATGTCCACCTATCATGGAATGTATCAATAATATATTTAATGAATAGAAATATTTTCAATTTCACAAACACAATTCTTAAATAATCATTTTTATATACCTTTATTTCATCTATTCATTGAGAAATTGGATTGTTAATCATGCGTACGTGATGACTACCACCTCCACGAACAACAAATTTCATTTTTCATCACCACCCTCCATTAATGGTTTCAATAATGGTTTTATTGAGGATTAATAATTATTACATGTTTAGGATTCTGAATATATAATATTATCATTATCTAAAGACATTTCCATACTCATTACAATATTATAATATATTATGAATTATATCTTTTTTACCACTTTTATAAATGATGTTATAACGATTATGTTATAAATTACTATGGGACTAAAAATAATAGTGATAACATGTAATAATGAAATATTTAAGATTTTTTTAAATTATTATAGAATGGTTTTGCTAATATATTTATAATAATGTCATATTTCAATAATTTAACATGTCAAATAGTAGTTCATAATGATTTCCATTTTACTAGAAATATAAGAAAAAAACTATATAATAATTAGATAACATGTGATAATAAATTTTCCATATAAAATTAAATAGACCAGAAAAATGATCCTAAAAAGGTATCTAATAAACTTAATTTTAACTATTTAGGAAGTTATTCATATAAAAATAATGAATATGGAACAAGGTAATTGTTTTTTCTTCAATTTCTTTTCATTGATACATGTTTATGTTATACACCATGTTTACTTTTTGTATAGAGAAATTACCACCCTATTGTGATATTTATTTTATGATTCTATTATATTTCTTGATATTCAATGTTCCATTTCATGTTAATGTTCTCATGTGGTTTTGGTTCTAATGTTCCATAAGTTGTAATGTTTTATTCTTTCTCAATTTTATTCCATTAAGCTACAAAATTTCATATTAAACTCTATTGTTACAAGTTTGATTTATTATACCAAATTAAAATTTTCATTATATCTCCTCTTTATTTTCTAGGGTTATATATTTTTTCTTAAAACGTCACTATCAAATGAATCTTACCCTAATGATTATGCTTCATGTAATGGTTTCTTAGCCTCAATTCATATTTCTTGAGACATGATTCTTGTTATGAAACATTTTATATTATATAGTCAAAAAACTAATCATTTGAGATATTATATCATGAATTATACTTAATTCATAGTTTTTGATGTTCAATTTCAAGATCTCCCTCATTCTAAGTTTTTTGTTTGAAATCCACTCAAACCATAGGGTTTGAATTTTCATCCATGTTTTAAAATTGAGAACTCTCAAATATGATAAACCATCCAGTGAATTTTTATTGTGTCTAATTATAAGATAATAATAATTTTATTCCCCTATGGTTATCCTTGGTGATATTTTCCTTCTCTTTAACTTTCTTTAAATATTAATTTTTATAATATTTTAAATCTATGTTGTTTTCAATAGAATTTATTTATGTAAGGAAATTTCTTTTATGCTAAACTCCTCATTTTTTTATCCCTATATTGATTTCAAAAATTAAAAGAGTTCATTTTCAACTACCTTGACCTTATTCACAAATGATTTAAAGTAAAAGAATTTAATTATTTTAGTATGGTTTATTTTTTAAGAGAATTCCACTTTTTTTATTTTACATATGAACATGCTTTCCTTCTACATTTTTCATTTTATGTGAATCTTCCTCTCTACGATTTCATGGTTGGTAAAATAAATTATTTTCTCCTCATTTTAGAAAATATTTCATTGAAAATGATTTAAATAGTTCAAGGATATTATTTAAATAATACCATCATTCTTATTCTTTTGTATAGATTATGAATTGTTCTATTCTATGAGTTAAATAATCCATCACTGTCATTTTCTTACCTAGACATTGAAATTTTGTAAACATAATTTATCTTACAATGTCCTTCCTCTATAAATACTATATTTTTTCTTAACTTGATTGATGGATTTCCACCTAGATTCTATGTCATTATTTATTGGTAAATTATTGAAAAAGAAGTATACCACTTTCTATATATACTATTATTTTTAGGGGTTATTACATAGAAATATATTCCATTTATTAATTGGTTAACTATTGAATATACATATATTTTTAATTCTAATATGGATTTTTATTGATCACTTAGGAATCTTGAGTGTTTATTATTTAACCATAAACATTCTTTCTTCATATGTGTTATGATCATGTTATCCCTTCTATTGACACGGGGAATCATATTTTCATTCTCTATATTTTTATTATAATATGAATGATAATTAGTAAATTTGATTGTATATTTCTAATTCATTTTTTCATATGATTAACACACTAGAAATTATTAGTTATGTTTGGGGTATAGAATTATATAATCCATCGATGCATCAACAAGTCTCATGAGATAATTTTTTTGGTTATTTGGGTGTATTACTACCTAGAAAAAGTTGGTTCATTGATAAAAAGATCGTGATGTTTAATATCATGATATCTTATCTTATGGTGTGGAATTTGTTTTATAGAATTATTCATTTCCTCACCAAGGAAGAAGTTATTTTTCCAGTGTGATCTATTTATTTTAACTATTTTCCATGGATATATTATACTCTTAGTTTCATTTTATTACACCATTATGATTATTATTTATTCCTTCCATAATATTTATTCCATGTTATTTTCATGATTCCTCAATTTTATGTTTTCCCTTACTAATAATTTGACGTTACAAATTATTTAATTTCTATTTCTCTATATTATGTATAAATGTATTACACATGATATGTTTATAATAATATCTTGTGTGGATAATTTTTGGGAGATGTTGAAGATTTATTAGTAATTAAATAGTTATTTATGTGTGGGAAAATTTCTAATTGGTTGAGAAGGACATGGTCTTCTTTTAGTTTGTGATTTTTTCTAATTATCTAAATCATTAAACCTAAAATCTCATGGGAGTGTATTATAATGAATCATTTGTTGTAATTCATGTAATAACTAGGTGGTTATGTATGATTACAGTATAGAATGTTATTCTGAGTAAACAACCTTTAGTGTATGAAATGATATTTAATTTTATATCTATTTTTTATATTTTGAACAATCAATCAATTATAGTTCCCTGAACCGAATAGCTACCTAAATAGTTCTTTTAGGATGAGTTTTTCTGGCCTTAGGCAGGCCTCCCCATAATCTAAATGCTTCTGACTCACAGTAAGGGTGTAAATCAGTGATAGTATGGAGACTATACCCTTAGGTGATGATATGGTAATGTTATAATAAATATATATATATATATATAGTAGAAAAATGATATAAAATGGAACAATAACCCACCCATGGAAGAAAAACAATCGATATCATAAAATAGAGAAAATAATAACTAAGAGATAGCAGCAGAATAAATAAACAAGCCAAAGATACCATTTATAGATAAGCATTCATATCAAAATAGGTCATACATACCAATAAGAAGAAAAGGGTCACTCATGGAAGACTATCAGTATATACATTTATATCATACTAGTACAAAAGGAAAACAAAATAGAACTCCAGCTGAGGTAAGAAACAATGATCTATTTCCTTCCATCCCATGTCAACAACCACTAAGATCCTTCTCCTAAATATGATCCTTCACCTAAACACAAAAGCTTAAAATATTCATGCATCCAGATGGGGTTATGTAGGGTGTGAGAGTGAGTCTCAGTAGTCCACCACCAACATGTTCCTAACTAGTATTTGTGATTAAGAATGTGTGAGCTAAGATAACTAAAAGAGCAACACGTACATAAAACAAACACAAACATCTCTAGTTCTTAATAGCCACTAGGAAGCTATCACCAGACTCATACAATGTCGGAATTTGGTAGTAGAGAGGATACTTATCCTAATCCCTTATAATCCCATGATATAGAAATATCAATGTGAACCCCCAGGTTATATCTCCAAATAAATCAAATTGCACCATGTCCCTCTCGACAACTCATGTCCTTGTCAATCCCTGATGTCCCAAAGGCATGCCGAAATAGTAAAACTTTGGTCCCTCAGACTCATTCTCAAAATAACCTATCTGATCAAAGCCTAACATCTAGAGGCATAGTGATATCTATCCTCAAAGTAATATAACCATTGTATCATTAGTCGACGCCATGGGGAACTATGATGTCTATCCTCCCAAATGATCCCTATCCCAATGACCTCATGTATGGTGACTTTTAACCCCCATTTGATAGCCTCAACACCATCGTTCAATAGATCCCTACCATCCCCATGGATTTCTATGACAAGAACCTATAATAAAATTCCTAAGATGCAACTATTGATGGCCTCTACCCATAAGAGTGGTCAATACAACCTCAACATGTGAGTCATCTTGTGCTGATGTGACTCCTAATACCTCATTTTTTCAACATGGTTGAGTGGAAATTGCTAAATAGAACGCAAGACACGCCAATCCAACACTTAATTCCCCTATAACAGTGTCACTCAATCTGATGGCCACCCCAACCCTAATATCATGGTCTATTCCCACAACCTAATGGCCTCTCTGCCTTAATTGATGACCGAGTCACCTAACCAATGATCAATCCCACTCAAATATATATATATATATATAATGGTCCATGCCCAGCCTAATGATCTCATTTCATCATATCAGATTTCCATTTAAATCTCCATACTTGGTCGAAGACTATTGCATTCCATTGGAAATCAAAAAAAAATCACATATATATATATTCAATATAATTAAACTAAACAACTCAATTTAAATTAACTAAAATTGGATCCTATATTGCCTGTGTACTGAGGCCCCTCACATGGCTCAAACCATTTTTATAGTTTATTGGTTATTTCCATAGGCTTCCCACATTGTCAATTTAATTAATTGGACACAACAAATTAAATACATAGGGTCCCGATCAGTCAACACAATGGTTCCCTTACTCTATTCTCCCAAAACAATAACGAAATCACAATGAAAATTAAACACCAAATTCCTCATGTTTCTCGATGCCTTCACATCTGATCTTAGCCTCCAACTCAGAAACAAATTTACGAAATTGTATTTTTAGATGAATTCCCAAAAAATAGGGTAAAACTACTCACATAGATTTAGTGTATCGTATGATGAGGGAAAAGGAAAATAGTAGAAAGAGGAATTGAGTCCTTACTTATTCACTTCCATCGCACCCAACAATGATCAAAATGGATTATGGATAGAGATATTTGATCACACCCTATGATAGGAAGAATGTGTCGAGCTCCCCTATGCTCTACGAGACCCACATAGGAAGAATGAATAGAAAAAAGGTTTAATTGAGGGTGGTGAAAATCATGATTTTTTATTGTTAATGGGTCGTATGGTTATCTCACATGGTTTTCCAAGACGTGCGGCTACCATGCGGCTCCTGATGCTTCATATATAAGCCTTGTGCAGTTATCTCACATAGTTAGTCCAAACGGTCTAGAAACTGTTCTCTCTACAATTCAATGGTATGGCCCATTTGGAATTATACGTTTGTCTTATACACAGTTTTTCAAACTGTGTTAATACCCTACGCTAAAAACTATATAGGTCTCGCACAGTCATGTGCCTCATTCTTCATTTTTTTTCCAACCATGCCCAATAGAAAAATAATTTTGAAAATTTTCTCCTTGGAGACATCATGGTATTTTCCAAACCATGAACCTCAATATGGGCACATTGAAAACATGGTTTTTTGGCGTCCCACATACCTGAAACCCAATCGAACACTAGTGGAACTTATCAATCCTTAAACAATGACAAAATAAACAAGGTCTTAGTTGAAAAACACTCTCAGCATTAAATTCTGTATATCAAGAAATATGTTCATTTACCAACCAAACTCTGAAAATTTAAAATGGTGATAAAATTGACCCGCTCCAAAAATATGGGACATTAAAATTTCTCAACCATAACAAAAATTGTCCCAAATCTATATAAGAAAAAAATAAAAGATCTTGTCGAACATATCCATTAAATTAATAGAAACCTGAAGTACCCTGGTCAAAAGGGCACAGGTTAACAACCTCAAGGGGGCTCCCCACCTTAGGAGTGACCAACCCCAGTCACATACCATCCCAAAACACAAAGAAAATAGATGGTTCATTAACTATCTCAGGACTAAATGTCCTACCATGATTTATTATCACGCATGCACCTCATCAAGTGCTCATGTGTCATACATGAAACCCATATGAATCCTACACAGCATCAGTGTCGGCCTCATGCCCATGTCACACATGGAACCTAAGAGGTCCCGCATCTCATTAGATTCTCAAATCAGTCATGGTTCCTTGCACCTCAATAAGGTCATGAATCACATAGATTCCTAGATTCATATAATTCTCATGTAATCCTGCATCACCTCGATGCCCTAATGCCAATGCATCTCTCAATTCAGGCATCTAATAGTACTCACATATAGATCATGGTTCCCTAAACCTCATATATATATATATAATTAATTTGAACAGATTCCCATCTACTAACCAGTATCTAGTTAGTCCACTTAACATCTCGTGAACCTCATGAATCCAAAATAGATATGCATCTAAAAATATAATTCCAAAAGAAAACAAAAGGAAACCATGGTCACACCCACAACATACCTATAACAATATTTAGATCCCCAACCAGCTCCATACCTAGAAACTCTACTACATGCACATGTACTGGTGCTCGAATTCCTGAAGCAGGACCTTTATGCAGTGCTACACCATCCACTGGAAACTGAACCCACTACTTGGTCTTGCTGTAAAGACCCGTAAAATTCAAGGAATTTTTTTTTTTTTCTTAATTTTCTTTAGAATTTTACAAGAGCGCGGTTTCAGACGGCACCTGATTCCGAGGCCCGGAGTGCCCGGAATTAATTTCCGAAGTTTGGGCTCGGGTACGTTCAGTGAACGAACGAGCGGGAATTCCTAACTTTTGATCCGGTGCTCGGAATTGAAATCCGAGGGCACCGATGAACTCGCAGCGCCGATATTCGCTTTTTGAGACCTTTTCGGGAGTTGCGTTTGTTGCGGGTTGAAAGTTACGTTTTGGGGTTTTTCAGTTAAGTTAAATAAAATTTGTGCAAAACAAATTTTATTTTAACTTATTTTAAAAACCTACCAAAGGAGGTTAGAAGTGGGACCCACACCCACTTAACCTCCCTTGGGAGGATTAAGTGTGGTGGGGCCCACACGAACCCCTTTTTCTTTTCAAATTCCTTAACCTCTCAAAACCCTTCCTCTTATTTATGTAACTCTCCCCTTCTTTAACTCTTGCCAATTTATCTTTTCATTTAATTTTGTCAACTCTAGACTTAATTAATGAATTGAATTCAACTTTTGAATTTTGAAAGGTTGGCAAAGTGAGAATAAAATAAGATGTAGTCTTATTTTATTTTTGGTTGATCGTTTGTTCCCTTGAGAGCTTTTGAGAGCATTCCTCTTCATCTTCAACTCTGACGAAGAACGAAGAACGCTCACGAAGAACGCTCAAACTCTGACGAAGAACGAAGAACGACGCCTCTCTTCTTCGTCCTCGGTGTCAACGAGAGGGAACGCCGCTTCCTCCTCGGACCATCTTCGTCGGCGTACAAGTTTCGCCAACGACGTGACTCTTCGAACGCATCCCTTCGTCATCGGATTTGACGAACGGCTTCCGCGACACCCGACCTCCGCGACGCCGTCTTCCGCGGAGCGTAGCCGAACCTTTGATTCTTAAACCCGAGGTAGGGGTTGTCGAATTTCTTTTGGATTCCTCATTTTATTCTTGATCGTGCTTTTAGCAAGATTAACGTGTGACATGATTTTTCTTTAAGTTGCGTTATTATTATTAACGCGAGGGGGGCCGGACCGCACGAACACGGCCGAACCCCCCTCCAACGTTCTTGTTTAATTCTTGCGATGGAAGCAAAGTGGCGTGGTGCCGTCGCACCACGCGGTTTACCGTGCGTTTAATTTACGCAACGCCGTCGCGCTACGCCGAGGAGAATCTTCAAGAACGCGACGCCGTCGCGCCGCGTTGAAAAGAATCGAAGCACGGCGAAGGGGCGCGGTGCCGACGCACCGTGCCAGATGACGAACGCCGCGGCCGGTTCCGGGCCGCGGCGGGACGAGAAGACCGCGGCCGGTTCCAGGCCGCGGCAGGACGAGGAGACCGCGGCCGGTTCCGGGCCGCGGCGGAAGGAAAGACCGGCGGCCGGGCCGCCGGTGTCGGAAGTCGAGGGCGGGACCGGAATTTCCGGTCCCGTTGGTAAAAACCGGCCGGCCAGCGGGCCGGCCGGATGTCTTAAAACCGGGGGATTAAACCCCCGGCCGGTTCTTCAAACCCCCCCTCTTAATGAGGGGGGCGGTTCAATTAAAAAAGGGGGGGGGGCCAAAACCCCCCCGGTTCGTTCCAGCCGGCCCCCACTTGCGGGGGGCCGTTTCCTGCTTTTGGCACGGCACAAGGCCGTGCCGCCTTTCAAAACCACGGGGGCAATTAAGCCCCCGGTTCGTGACTAAGCGGCCCCCACGTGCGGGGGCCGTCCCTTCAAAATCGGCGCGGCAAAGCCGCGCCGCCATCAAACCGCGGGGGCAATCAAGCCCCCCGCGTGACCACCACGTGCGGCGCCAGGCGCCGCCGCCGCGGCCCGCCGCCGCCACCGCGGCCCGCCGCCGCCGCCGTCACCGCGGCCCGCCGCCGCCGCACCGCCGCGCCGCCCCCGGGGGGGGGGGGGGGGGGTCGGGCCGGGTCGGCCCGGACCCGGACCCCCCGTTTCGAACCAGATTCGGTTTTTGGCTCATAACTTGAGCCTCGGACCTCCGAATGACGAACCGTCTGCGGCAACGCGATCCTTGGATCGAGACGGTCGTTTCGGTATATCGCACTCAAGGTTTCGGTTTACTTTGAGTTCGGCCGGGTTTGTTCGTTCACGAAACCAACCGGGCCTTCGGAGCGGAAACGCTCATATCTTGAGCTACGGACGTCCGATTGACGCGCCGTCAGTCGCGTTGTGTTCCTCTTAGTGAGACGGATCTTTTGGCATACTCCGCCCGAGGTTTGGACGCAGGTGGAGTACGGTCGGGTTGGTTTTGCCTTAAAAACCAACCGGGCCCCGGAGACGAAAATGCCTATAACTCTCAGACCGGGTGTCCGATCGACGCGCCGTCTGTTGCGTTGAGTTCCTGTTGACGATACGGAACTTTTGGATACATCAACTTCGGACTTCGTGACAGTTGATGTATCAGCCTCTCGGCTCGTGGAGCGGATCCTCCGTACGAGCTTGCTGTGTGCGGGAACCCTTGTGCTGGCTGCGACTGTTCTACTGCTACGACTGCTACTGTGACTGCGACGACGACAGTACAGAGATCCTGTGTGGATTTGACGACGACAGTACAGAGATCCTGTGTGGATTTGACGACGACAGTACAGAGATCCTGTGTGGATTTGACGACGACAGTACAGAGATCCTGTGTGGATTTGACGACGACAGTACAGAGATCCTGTGTGGATTTGACGACGACAGTACAGAGATCCTGTGTGGATTGGACGACGACAGTACAGAGATCCTGTGTGGATTCGACGACGACGACTACAGCACTCAGCGATCCTACGTGGATCAGTGCTACAGGTTCTGTGTGAGCCCGATCCTGTGTGGGTCCTTGCGCTCAGCGGTTCTGTGTGAGCCAGCGCCTACAGGTTCTGTGTGAGCCCGATCCTGTGTGGGTCTTCTGCGGGGGTTAGTTACCTATCGATCCTTCGTGGGTCCGACGACTTAGATGGATCAGTGATCATCTTTATCGTCCTTGAAGAAGTTTACCTGTGTGAGCTGAATCCTGTTGTTTTCCTGTGTGGATTGTGTTGTGCAATCCTGTGTGGATTATATTTTGCTTCCCTTTGTGGATTACGTATACTTTCCTGCGTGGACTGAGTTGTACTTGGGCTCGGAGGTTGGAGCGTATCTGAATTAATGACTTAGGTATATGTATGGGCATATACCTAAGCAGTGTCGGTTGTTACTTCGTGATTGTACTTTTCTTTGTGGTTTATCCTTTGTGGATTTGAGAGACCTTCAGGGGTCTCGGGGTCCCTACTGAGTAGCTTATACTCACCCCTGCACGGGCTTCGCCCGCACTACGTTGTGTTGGTTGCAGACGACGGACAGCGTTGACTTAGCTGAGGCTTGTAGAGCGGGACGGTACCCGGAGGTGGACCACTGGGCGGGACGTGCACGGAGCGGACGGCGGGACCCGTGGAGCAGAGGAGCTATCTGTACCCACCCTTCAGGTGGGATTTCCGGTGGACAGCTCGGAGTAGCGGCTTTTACTTTACAGTTGTTGTTTTTCCCTTTTCGAGTTGTACTTTACTTACAGTTTGGGTTTGTATTCTGGCCCATTTACTTTTCCGCACTTTCAGTTGTACTCTGCTTGTTTAGTGTTTACTTTCCGTTGCTTACTCTGTGGAGTTGGTTACTTTTCAAAGGCAATGCCTTCCCTTTTTACTGGGATTTACGCCTTGGTGCTAGTCGCCAGCCCCTGGCCTATGGAAGGCGGGCTTGGGGTAGTCACGGCACGGACCCCGAGGGCGGGTCGTGACAAATTGGTATCAGAGGAGTTCGGTTCTACCGCGAACTCTGATCTTTTCTATGTGAAGCAATAATGTTTAGCGTATTGAGTGTGGTTATCAGTCCAGGGAGTCCAGTGTTGGTGCGGCGGCCGACGTATCCGTACACCAGGACCCTGACTTCTGATTTCCGACTTAATGCACGAAAACACTGATTGCGTGTGTGTTTCAAGTTTTCTTTGTGATTACTTGTGTCAGCTCACCGGGTATACTGATCTGCTTTATGAAAGTCTCAAGTTTTCCTTGTGATTACTTGTGCCAGCTCACCAGGTATACTGTTCTAACCGTGGCGCACCTGTTTCCTTTTCAGGATGGCCCCACGACGGCAGCCAGCTAGGGTTCCGAGAGTCGAGCGAGACGACAGCCCACCGAGCGACGAGGCTTCGGTGCAGGGCCCTTTGTCAGCAGTGGCACCGGCAGTAGCTTTAACCGCCGATCCCCCGATGCTTCCAGCAGCAGCCGCTGACGATGCACGTCGCCTCAGCGCACTGCATGAGTTTCAGCGCCAGCGACCGCCCAGGTTTCGCGGGGAGACGGATCCCCAGGCAGCAGAGGACTGGCTGGAGGCAGTGGTTTGAGTGTTTAGGCTAGTGAGGACACCAGCAGACCTCATGGTGATCCTCGCTGCGAGCCTACTACACGCAGCAGCAGGACGATGGTGGAGCTTGATGCTCCAGGTGCACGATGAGGCATCTCTTCTTTGGACGGACTTTGAGAGCATCTTCCGCTCGGAGTTCGTCCCAGCCACCCTTCGTGCGGTGCGTATCCAGGAGCTTCTACAGCTGCGGCAGGGCAGCATGACGGTCGCTCAGTACTCGGCGAGATTTACCGATCTCTCGCGCTACTCGACCGACATGGTACGGAACCCATTCTTCCGGGCCCGGACCTTCGAGCAGGGTTTGAGACACGAGATCAGGGCATCGCTGATCTCCCTCAGCATACCGACTCAGACAGGAGTACTAGAGCAGGCCCTTCTGATCGAGAGCTTCCTTGCTGAGTCTACACCAGCACAGAGACCCACCGCAGGACGGCACGTGGTAGAGTCATCTGCAGCTGGCAGTCGGCGAATGACTCAGGGGTCCAGACAGACCAGACCTCAGGGCACTGGCTCAGCAGTGCAGGGCACACAACGCGGAGCCAGTCTTTCGAGTGGAAGACAGTGCTATGCATGCGGCGGGCGAGGCCACATGGCTCGTGACTGCCCGACCCGCCATGCGGAGGAGCAGCAGACGGTTGAGGAACCACCTAGGCAGAGGCAGAGGATCGACCGTGGCGGTCCGCAGGGAGGTGGCGGACGAGGCAGAGGAGCTGGACGAGCAGCTGGTGGTGGCCGACGCTTTGAGGCTCTACCACCACCACCACCACCAGGAGGTCCACCCCGACCGCAGGGGAGAGCTCAGCTTCAGGCAGCCGAGGCCTTCGATCATGGAGCCCTGGGAGCCGATGGACAGGAGCAGAACTAGTGGATACATCCTTTGTACTTCTGGTTCCTTGTTGCTTTTGTGTAGCGTCTTGTATTACGAGCTGCAATAATAAAAGACGCATACCTTGTGATGTTTTTGTTCCTGTCCTCTATCGTAATGTTACTAAGAGGTTCCAGTTTTGGCTGTTGACTTGACCCTCACTTGTGAGACATCTACTGGAGGAGACCCAGTTACCACACACTGATGCCGACAGTATGACTCAACCCTTGGAGGCGAGAGTAACGGTTGAATCTCTTAGTAGTAGCGTCGAGGCCTTACGACGTCATCCTTAGTATGGATTAGTATCATCCATGTTAGGATTGACTGTTTTAGGCAAAGAATGTGGTTCATCCAGGGGATGAGACCAGATTTCTCTTTTCGGCAAAAGAGAAATCTTGCAGCTCTGGTGGGACCGGAGATGGTCCGGGCCACGTCAGAGGAGGTCCATGTCATCCAGGAGCGGGTCCTACATGGGCGATCGATTCCTCTTGTGCGCAACAGATGGCGGCACGGGAATCTCCAGGAGAGCACATGGGAGCGGGAGGCTCAGATGCGTGCTAAGTACTCTCTTTTGGTTTCCCTAGTTTTTGATGTAGCTTTACGGGGACGTAAAGCCCTGAGGTGGGAGTAATGTAAAGACCCGTAAAATTCAAGGAAATTTTTTTTTTTTTTTTTTTTCTTAATTTTCTTTAGAATTTTACAAGAGCGCGGTTTCAGACGGCACCTGATTCCGAGGCCCGGAGTGCCCGGAATTAATTTCCGAAGTTTGGGCTCGGGTACGTTCAGTGAACGAACGAGCGGGAATTCCTAACTTTTGATCCGGTGCTCGGAATTGAAATCCGAGGGCACCGATGAACTCGCAGCGCCGATATTCGCTTTTTGAGACCTTTTCGGGAGTTGCGTTTGTTGCGGGTTGAAAGTTACGTTTTGGGGTTTTTCAGTTAAGTTAAATAAAATTTGTGCAAAACAAATTTTATTTTAACTTATTTTAAAAACCTACCAAAGGAGGTTAGAAGTGGGACCCACACCCACTTAACCTCCCTTGGGAGGATTAAGTGTGGTGGGGCCCACACGAACCCCTTTTTCTTTTCAAATTCCTTAACCTCTCAAAACCCTTCCTCTTATTTATGTAACTCTCCCCTTCTTTAACTCTTGCCAATTTATCTTTTCATTTAATTTTGTCAACTCTAGACTTAATTAATTAATTGAATTCAACTTTTGAATTTTGAAAGGTTGGCAAAGTGAGAATAAAATAAGATGTAGTCTTATTTTATTTTTGGTTGATCGTTTGTTCCCTTGAGAGATTTTGAGAGCATTCCTCTTCATCTTCAACTCTGACGAAGAACGAAGAACGAAGAACGCTCAAACTCTGACGAAGAACGAAGAACGACGCCTCTCTTCTTCGTCCTCGGTGTCAACGAGAGGGAACGCCGCTTCCTCCTCGGACCATCTTCGTCGGCGTACAAGTTTCGCCAACGACGTGACTCTTCGAACGCATCCCTTCGTCATCGGATTTGACGAACGGCTTCCGCGACACCCGACCTCCGCGACGCCGTCTTCCGCGGAGCGTAGCCGAACCTTTGAATCTTAAACCCGAGGTAGGGGTTGTCGAATTTCTTTTGGATTCCTCATTTTATTCTTGATCGTGCTTTTAGCAAGATTAACGTGTGACATGATTTTTCTTTAAGATGCGTTATTATTATTAACGCGAGGGGGGCCGGACCGCACGAACATGGCCGAACCCCCCTCCAACGTTCTTGTTTAATTCTTGCGATGGAAGCAAAGTGGCGTGGTGCCGTCGCACCACGCGGTTTACCGTGCGTTTAATTTACGCAACGCCGTCGCGCTACGCCGAGGAGAATCTTCAAGAACGCGACGCCGTCGCGCCGCGTTGAAAAGAATCGAAGCACGGCGAAGGGGCGCGGTGCCGACGCACCGCGCCAGATGACGAACGCCGCGGCCGGTTCCGGGCCGCGGCGGGACGAGAAGACCGCGGCCGGTTCCAGGCCGCGGCAGGACGAGGAGACCGCGGCCGGTTCCGGGCCGCGGCGGAAGGAAAGACCGGCGGCCGGGCCGCCGGCGTCGGAAGTCGAGGGCGGGACCGGAATTTCCGGTCCCGTTGGTAAAAACCGGCCGGCCAGCGGGCCGGCCGGATGTCTTAAAACCGGGGGATTAAACCCCCGGCCGGTTCTTCAAACCCCCCCTCTTAATGAGGGGGGCGGTTCAATTAAAGGAGGGGGGGGGTCAAAACCCCCCCGGTTCGTTCCAGCCGGCCCCCACTTGCGGGGGGCCGTTTCCTGCTTTTGGCACGGCACAAGGCCGTGCCGCCTTTCAAAACCACGGGGGCAATTAAGCCCCCGGTTCGTGACTAAGCGGCCCCCACGTGCGGGGGCCGTCCCTTCAAAATCGGCGCGGCAAAGCCGCGCCGCCATCAAACCGCGGGGGCAATCAAGCCCCCCGCGTGACCACCACGTGCGGCGCCAGGCGCCGCCGCCGCGGCCCGCCCGCCGCCGCGGCCCGCCGCCGCGGCCCGCCACCGCGGCCCGCCGCCGCCGCCGCCCCCGCGGCCCGCCGCCGCCGCCGCCCCCGCGGCCCGTCGCCGCCGCGCCGCCCCCGGGGGGGGGGGGGGGGTCGGGCCGGGTCGGCCCGGACCCGGACCCCCCGTTTCGAACCAGATTAGGTTTTTGGCTCATAACTTGAGCCTCGAACCTCCGAATGACGAACCGTCTGCGGCAACGCGATCCTTGGATCGAGACGGTCGTTTCGGTATATCGCACTCAAGGTTTAGGTTTACTTTGAGTTCGGCCGGGTTGGTTCGTTCACGAAACCAACCGGGCCTTCGGAGCGGAAACGCTCATATCTTGAGCTACGGACGTCCGATTGACGCGCCGTCAGTCGCGTTGTGTTCCTATTAGTGAGACGGATCTTTTGGCATACTCCGCCCGAGGTTTGGACGCAGGTGGAGTACGGTCGGGTTGGTTTTGCCTTAAAAACCAACCGGGCCCCGGAGACGAAAATGCCTATAACTCTCAGACCGGGTGTCCGATCGACGCGCCGTCTGTTGCGTTGAGTTCCTGTTGACGATACGGAACTTTTGGATACATCAACTTCGGACTTCGTGACAGTTGATGTATCAGCCTCTCGGCTCGTGGAGCGGATCCTCCGTACGAGCTTGCTGTGTGCAGGAACCCTAGTGCTGGCTGCGACTGTTCTACTGCTACGACTGCTACTGTGACTGCGACGACGACAGTACAGAGATCCTGTGTGGATTTGACGACGACAGTACAGAGATCCTGTGTGGATTTGACGACGACAGTACAGAGATCCTGTGTGGATTTGACGACGACAGTACAGAGATCCTGTGTGGATTTGACGACGACAGTACAGAGATCCTGTGTGGATTTGACGACGACAGTACAGAGATCCTGTGTGGATTGGACGACGACAGTACAGAGATCCTGTGTGGATTCGACGACGACGACTACAGCACTCAGCGATCCTACGTGGATCAGTGCTACAGGTTCTGTGTGAGCCCGATCCTGTGTGGGTCCTTGCGCTCAGCGGTTCTGTGTGAGCCAGCGCCTACAGGTTCTGTGTGAGCCCGATCCTGTGTGGGTCTTCTGCGGGGGTTAGTTACCTATCGATCCTTCGTGGGTCCGACGACTTAGATGGATCAGTGATCATCTTTATCGTCCTTGAATAAGTTTACCTGTGTGAGCTGAATCCTGTTGTTTTCCTGTGTGGATTGTGTTGTGCAATCCTGTGTGGATTATATTTTGCTTCCCTTTGTGGATTACGTATACTTTCCTGCGTGGACTGAGTTGTACTTGGGCTCGGAGGTTGGAGCGTATCTGAATTAATGACTTAGGTATATGTATGGGCATATACCTAAGCAGTGTCGGTTGTTACTTCGTGATTGTACTTTTCTTTGTGGTTTATCCTTTGTGGATTTGAGAGACCTTCAGGGGTCTCGGGGTCCCTACTGAGTAGCTTATACTCACCCCTGCACGGGCTTCGCCCGCACTACGTTGTGTTGGTTGCAGACGACGGACAGCGTTGACTTAGCTGAGGCTTGTAGAGCGGGACGGTACCCGGAGGTGGACCACTGGGCGGGACGTGCACGGAGCGGACGGCGGGACCCGTGGAGCAGAGGAGCTATCTGTACCCACCCTTCAGGTGGGATTTCCGGTGGACAGCTCGGAGTAGCGGCTTTTACTTTACAGTTGTTGTTTTTCCCTTTTCGAGTTGTACTTTACTTACAGTTTGGGTTTGTATTCTGGCCCATTTACTTTTCCGCACTTTCAGTTGTACTCTGCTTGTTTAGTGTTTACTTTCCGTTGCTTACTCTGTGGAGTTGGTTACTTTTCAAAGGCAATGCCTTCCCTTTTTACTGGGATTTACGCCTTGGTGCTAGTCGCCAGCCCCTGGCCTATGGAAGGCGGGCTTGGGGTAGTCACGGCACGGACCCCGAGGGCGGGTCGTGACACTTGCTTTATCTTCCATGAACACTATTGTAGCTTAAAATTGGATACCATCACCTAGAAATTCACCCATCCAATCTCAGAACCATGAGTATGTCCCTATCCCTGACTACCAGCTTTCTAAGAAGGCTTACTGAAGAACATTTTGATATTCCCATACTATACACATGCCCAACACTACTTAAGAGGATGATCACATGAGTCAAGACAAGTCATGGCTTCCCTCACGAGAAGCACATAGTCAATGATCCACCATCATGTGGTCCACCTGAGTCCTTATCCTGACATCCCTATTGGAACTCCTCATGGACTCACTTCCTACTATCTTAATGATCGTCATCTAAATCACCTAAATTTGTCACCCAACTTGAGTAAGATTGATCCTTAAAATTTCCTTCGACTATGAGATCCTCATTCAACTCCTCCGAGAATGAGGTCAACATGAATATGTTTACCTATATATAAATTTTCTTCCATAAACTATCCTCAAAACACCTCACTCTCAAGGTGTTGTCTCCCACCGTACATAGTGAAAATCGAGATAATTATGTGAATGTAGATTTATATTCCTTAACGAACATGTCACCCAACTATAGGCCTAATAACTCCCAAGCTCTCACCGCCCTTAATTACTCTGATAATAAGTGAATGAAAAACCTAGCCTCAAATTCCTTTGAGGTCAGTCCCTCGTGTCTACTAGACTGCTCTTACATGTCCCACTAGTTTTTAGATGGTCCTATAATAATGTATATATATGGCTTCACCCTCCACACTAGATTCATCTCTATCTACTCAAATATTATCTACAATGATTTTATCTAATTATCAGAAACCTATATTCCACCCTCACCCTAAAATAGTGGTGGGTGATAGGACTGGAACTCCCAAGTTGGATATGCTATGGAATGATCTACACCATATTCTCCCCTATTAATCCCCTCAACAACCTATATCAGGCTTTCTCTGAGATTCTCATAAATACATGGCCCAAAAGATGTAAAATATTTCGGCTATCACACCTTTGTTAGAGCTTGTACCTAAGTCTATCATTGATCCTGTACCTAAGTCTCGTGATCTTCCTGACCCTCCATGGACCCAACCTGAATGTTATCCTATAGCACCACATCACCTCCCACCTGACACTCCTTCTGAATCTATCTAGATGGGAAAATGTTGAATACCATTACATGGTTATAAATCCTATATAACACACACACACACACATATATATATATATATATATATATATATTACAGATTAGGAAAGTAGTAACAGAAAGTGTCAACTCAATACCCTTACTCTCCCTGATCGTAACCATGTCTCATGACATCCCGACCACATGGCCTCCATACCCTCCCATATAAGAGTAAAGTGTCACATATTCATTGAGTCATGCCTTCCATGATGATCCATGTTTCCTCAAACTGATGACCACATCACCCAACCTAGTGATCAACATCACACCATTTCATCATACCTGCCTACTCATATAAGATCTAGGACTATATATATAACTTTTAAATATCACATATATTGAAGAAATTTATTACATGAAAATACACCCACACACACACACATATATATATATATATCACAATCCTAATATGTTCCTATCAATAATAAGCATAACACAACACATATGTCATACTAGAAAAAGGGTCCATATCTCTTTCCATGTTATACCGATCGAAGGATCACAAGTCACATGCCAAAATAAAGAAATAGTCAAAACCAAGTGTATCACTTTAGGTGGAAATCATATAAACTATAAAATGAGAAATAGCATAACACTAATTCCCACCCCAGAAAACTTGTTCTATCCCCCATGCATGGGGATGAAGGCACCCAAACACAATCTATAAACCCATTTCCTATAACATCCTAATCTCCAGTCTACCATTTCCCAAATAGTAAGACAAATAAATAGGTAATATAAATATTATGATAACATTTCTAGTGCCTCAACCCGATTACCCACCTGAATAGTGCTTACGGGCCAGGTACCACTGGCCTTAGGCGCACCTCCTCATACTCCAAAGGCTTCTCAATGACAATGAGTATATAAAGGGGTGATATTTGGGAGATTATAACCTTATGTGATGATAAGGTAATGGTATAATATAATTATAATATGAAATAGAAACATGACATACATTGGACCAGTAACCTTCCCATGGAAGATGCACGAACAACTTCATACAATAAGAGAATCAAAAACTAAGCGACAATAGAAGAAGAAATAAATAAGAAAAACATACAATTTGAAGCTAAGAATTCTTTAAAAAAAGAGTTCATATATATCAATAAGAATAAAAGGGTCACCCATGGCCAACCACCAGTATATACATATATAGTATGTGGGTACAAAAGGAAAACAAAACAGAACTCCATATGAGGAAAGAAACAATTGTCCAATACCTTCAACCTCATGTCAAAAGACACTAAGAACAAAATGTTGAACCTAATACTCTACTTCAATGAAATAGAATAAAATATACACACATACCTAAGGTATTGTGTATGGTGTGAGTATGTGTATCAGTAGGCAACCACCAATGTGGTCTTAACAGACATTTTTTATTAAGCAGGTGTGAACTAAAAAAAACTAAATCAGCAGTACATGCATAAAATAAACACAATTTTCCCTTGTTCTCAAGAGCCACCAAAAATCTATCACCTAAGTTAGTCGATGCTAGAATTCTATAGCGGAGAGGATCTTTAGACTAAGCACACGGAATACCCTGATATAGAAATTTCTAGGTGAACCCTCAGGTTCAACCTCTAAATAAGTCACTAAGAACCATGTGCCTCCTGACACCTCATGTCCATGTAAATTCACTAACGTCCCAAAGGAATTCTAAATAAATAAAAATATTGTCCCTCATTACCCTAATCGAAAAAAACAATCAGCTTGAAGACTGATGTCTGGAGGCACAACAATATATTTCCTCAAATTAATGTAACTATTGGCTCAACTGTTGACGTCATGAGGAACGAAAATTTCAATCCTCTAAAATGAGTCTTGGACCAAAGGCCTCTTGTCCGGAAAGCATCATCAACCATAGGACATCCCAAATTCTATAATCTAATGGCTTGTCACCTTCCTCGTGGCATTCTTCAGTAAGAACCTCCAACCAAATTCCTATGCTGCAACTACAGGAGGCATATACCCACAACAGTTGTCAACACAAACTCATCATATAAGTTATTCTATGTTCCCATGACTCCCAATGCATCATTAGACAACATGGATGAGAATAAATCACAAAATAGAAACAAATCCACACCATTAAAGCACATCGTTCCCCAGAAACTGTGTCACTAAATCGGATGGCCACACCATCCCAAATTCTCGGTCCATGCCCACAACTAGATGGCCTCTCCACCTAAACTGATGACCTAGTCTTCCAACCTGTGATCAACCACACTCATAATATATATATAACTTGGTTTATTCCCAGCATGATGATCTCAACACCTCAGTTAAGATGGCCATCACCATATCAATCTTCTGGATAAGCCTATCATGTTTCATTGGAACTCCTAATCAATTCATATATATAACTCAATTTAAGTGAAAAAAAACCTCAACCTACATTTCCTAATATCAAAATCCCCTCACATATCTCAAACCATTTTAATAGTTGAGTGGTCATCCCCATAGGCATCCACCATGGTCAATTTAATTAATTAAAGGCAAGAAATTAAATTCATAGGGTCTATCTCATTAAACATAATGTTTCACATAATATGTACTCCCAAAATACTCGTAAAAACATAGATAATGGTAATAACCACCTACCTCATGTTGGAATATGAACACATGTCCAATCATAGCCCCTAACTCGGACTAGTTTGGATGAAATTGATGTTTTGGGTAAATTCCCTAAAAATAGGGTAAAACCACTCTCATGGATTTAGGGCACTGTATAGTGAGGGAAATGAAAAATCGAAACAAGGTGATTTGGGGACATATAGACATAGTTCCAACAAACCTAATGCAAATCAAAATGAAATCCAAATGGAGATATTGGATCACACCCTTGGGGAGGAGGAAAAGGGTGATCTCCCATGCGTTTTTCATGACCCATAGATAAAGAAGGAGTATAAAAAATAATATAGGGAGGGGAAATTTTTATTTTTATTCTTTAATGGGACACATGGTTAGCTCATACAGTTTACCTAGTAATGCAATAATAGTGTGCTCCTGGTGCTGAGGAGCCAATCCCTGCATGGTTTTCCCAGACAGTTAGGAAAAACCAAGCATAAACCATGCTTATAACATTGAAAGTGTACTATCCATTTGGCACTAAGCATGTGTCTTGGGAACAGTTTTTCAAACCATGCATAAACAATGAAAATAACCCCTACTAAAAACCTAAAGAGGTCTCACATGGCCATGAACCTCCTCCATCATGGTTTTACAAACTATCCTCAATAAAAAAAGTGGGTTCATAACTTTGAAAACTTGTGTTTTTGGACTCCCATTTTCCAGAAACCAAACTGAATTCCCATGAACGTTTTCAATCAATAAACCATTACTTAAAAAAAGATCTTTGGATAAATAAACTCCTATAATTATGTTTCATATATTGATAACAAATTCATTCTACCCACCAATCTTATAAAATTCAAAATGGATGAGGGATTTTACCTACTCCAAATACCTAGGATGTTACATCAATGATACTTGAGGAATTATTCTTTTCCTTCCCAATTCATTATAATATGCACCATGAATCAATTTTTTAATGCAATTTATATTTCATTATTCAATTCATGTCACCTTATGGTAATAGAAACATGGAATCTCATCTTAGAACCTCTATTACTTTTATTGTTATAGTACCTTTCCATATGACCAATTTTAGAACAAATATAGCTTATCCTGATTAGATATTAATACCATTCAATAGACATCCATAATGAGATACATGAAAAGGTATCTATTGATTTCACATATTTTCATTATTTTTAAATGCATCTATAGTGCATCCAAGATTCTATAAAAATAGAACTTCTTCAATATTTTCCTTTGAGGGGTTTTTTTATGAAATATTTCATTCATATTATTCTTCCCTATTGATTCTATGTTTTTTCTTCACAGTACCAAATGAATAATATATGTGATAATTTTTAGTGTTTTATTTGTTACTCACAACATGAAACTCTCCCTCAATATTATTAAATGTAAATCCTTATCATTTCCCACATAAATTATAAAATGGAGAATTGTTATTATTATTAAAAATCTATAATTTCACATCACACTACTCTCTTAGATATGACATATATGATCCATGGAGTTTCTCTATTTCCATGATTTAATTAAACTCATAAACTAGTTGTTCAAGTATATCACTTTACTACATCATTTCATTATTCATTAATGCAATGATCTTCATTAAATTCATCTCTTACTTAATCAACATTCTATTTGATTCCTCTAAAATAAATTGTAAGCATATATTTTCATATTTATCCTTAAATAATTTTACTTTATTCCTCTATCTTTTAATCAAACCTTGTTTTTTTACAAAATTTTGTTAAATTTACCACATTATGTGGTTGGATATTTTCTATCATTATCCTCTAACCATTCAAGTGATGTATAATCTATATATTCGTATTTACAAGAAACATCTGCTACAAATTTTGACTAACATATACACATCAAATCAATCTTATTCACCAAAATGAGAATAATAAACTTATCAGTTTCCTTATTATTTATTTATTTATTATTACTTATAGATATATGAAATTATTTTTTAATATAATTTATACACATATCATTAACTGATTCATGTTTTACAATAGTATAAATAACGTAGTTCTTTTCTTTTGACATAGATTATTAACCATACAACTCTTCCAAATTCATATAGATATCATGTGATGTGTCATATTGATCTATATTCTTTTTTTACTTTATATCCAAGGTATATTTCAAAACATTCTTGACACATGCATCAATATCTTAATTTCTATAATCTATCTCAAATATAATTCCATGATGAATTAGAAAGATAAATCTGATTATTTAGATATCATAGGGTATTTTAACATGTACTTATAAATATAACATGATCACTTTATACTAATTTAAAAAAATATTTCCATAAAATAAATTAATATTCACTATATAAGCCTTATCATTAAAGATCTTAAAATCTTATATAGAAGAATATTTTAAGTTTAATTAATAGTATAACTCATTATCTATAACACCACTTTTTGTGACCCAAGACACCAGAGAGGGTTGAATCAGGGTGTCAATATATTTAAAATTTATCATATTTTCACCATACCATTGAATATTTTTACCTTAATAGAATGAAAATCATTAAACCTTTGATTTAATTATCTTAATAAAATGAATCTATATCAAGTATTATTCACATTTAGTGAAATTAAATTGTATATGGATATATATTTTATATAGTTCACCCAAACTAGGATATATCCAAGGAGAATATACTCATCATTTTTTTTGCAATCCATAAATCCAATATAACTCACTATTTTGGTGGATACAAGTTTTTGTGAAGTCAATAATCACAAAAAATAATTGTCTATATAATGAGTTATGGGGTGGCTCACTGCCTCTCAAGGGTTACTTGCTTCTCCTTCTTTATTCACTACTCTAGAAGATATCGGTTTTTATAATTTTAGGTCTCTTTATGTTCAACATTTATATCAGCTATCAACTACATCGTAATTCCAAATTTCATACTCTAATGTAAGCCATGTACTACTCCCAAATACACCACTATATATAATCAAATCCATATTATAAGATTTAAATAAATTTATTAAAAATACATCACATGATAAAAAACTCTAGACATAATATTTCCATCATATAAATTCTTCATTTCTTAATCTTCATAGATATACATAGAAACTCTACACTTCTACATATGATATTCAAAGAAATAAAATTGAGAACCAACTCAATACTCATTGATTCTATTATTCAATGAATCCCATGTTATTTAATACCTTTTCTATTCTCCCTTTTCCATTTTAAAACTCTCAGTTCCATTCCTCTCTATTTTATTAATTAGTTTTATCAGAGCATTTATATATCTTTTATTTCTACCATACCCCACTATTTTAAATCAATATATTTGAATTTTAATTTCAAGAAATTGGATACCTTGATATTCCATGCCTTTAAACTCTTATCTCGTATAATATTTAAAAAAACATCCACCATTTAACTCCATTTAGTTTTTTAATGTTCATTTCATAAGTACAAAATAGTTTTCAAAATAACAATAGATAAATCCTTTTTGAGTTCACCAAATTTACATTTTATCAATCGTGTATTACTATTGATAATTTACATCATAGTCACCATATGGAATAATTCATTGTGACATGATATATTCATTCCTTCAGTATTTTTTCTTCAACTACGAATTACATCATGGTGTAATATAGAACATTAAATTGTGATATTAATTTAAATTTCTCAACAACCACAAGCATAATAATCATAACCTTACATATTTCTTCATGGTAAAACAATAATGGTGTGGTTCCATTAATCACAATGTGATAGTTGAGATCAATTCCTAAAAATTATTAATCACCAAACATGTTGTATTAGGAATTTATTGCATTGTATAGATGTATTCAAACTAGTAGAACCACTATAATTTATCTATGTCTCTTCATAGGGTGGATTACATGTTGTATCGTCAAAAATATTGATAAAAATTTGACAAACTAAAAAAAATTATGTATGGGTCATCTCTTCAGAGTAACCTTATGTGTGATCTTATATAAACTTACATATCCTAATGTAGTTTGACTCTTTACCTCATTTCTGATTTTATTCACTTCATAGAGCGGTCAATTTTCCCTCGGTGTGACTTACTTTTCTCCTGAAAACCAAAATGGATAAATCCTTTTGTATGGGCTAAAACCCTAACAAGTCCTCAGGGAGCATGTTTTGGAATTTCCAATTTTTGGACAAGTCTTCTCAAAAAAATAATTTTATATATAAAACTCCAACAATCTTATGTATTTTGGAATACTTCCAATACTTTTATATTTTTGTACCTTGAAAAATGGATATGAAAATTTTTATAGATATTATATTTATTGAGGGAGTTTCGTTCCTATTCCATGTTTGAATTATAGATAAAATTTTAGACTTATACTTTAAGAGACATTTTTAAACTATTTTTTAAACATTTAAAAAATATTCTGAAAATTTATAAATTCCAAAACATACAACCATCATTATTTCCATAACCTCAACCTTCATTGATTAATTTTGGAACATAAAACTGCCAAAACTACTTTTTTCTTTACTCCTTGAAAAAACATAATCTTATTTTGAACTTTATGTTCACTATATTCAATTGATATCAAATCAAACCCTAGTGATTGTAAATTAATACTTATCATATCTTCTTGGGAAAAAATCATAATTATCCTCTAGTGATTGTAAAAAAATCCAACATACAACCTCCTATTTGCAACAATATCAATGCACAACCCTTCAATCAAACCCAACATTTCCAACATAATGAGCATAACATTAATAATATAAAAACTGTATAAATTGATGCATAATAAAATATAACAAAATCAAAGTAATCATTAAACATAATATCAAAATCACTTTAGACACATTCATAGATTTTTAGAAGATACACACATACCCAGGAATTCACCCTTTTTTGTTGGCCTAAGTACATGCATACCAAAATCCATTATTTGATCAAATAAAAATCATACCATAATTAAAATAATTTAAACACCTAAAAATTCATTCAATGAAGCACATCAAAACCATGCGATTTTGAGAAAAATAGAATGGGCCAGAATCCACCCAACTCAATCTGATGGAAAAGCCAATTTGCACTACCAAATCAAAGACCATTTCATTACATATCTTCCTCAAGCCCTTAGTAATAAAAATATCATCAATATAAAAAAATTAATGAAAAAGTGAAAACCGCGCGTAAAAACCCATAATCTGAAAATGAAAATAAGAGAGTAAGAGCGTAGAGGGAAATGCAATTTATTATCTATTCAAACCTCCCAATATTCGATGGATAAGATATCTAATGGGATTGATCTTAAAAGATTTCTATAGAATCACCCTAGGGTTAAAATCTTGATATCCAAAAAATAAAAATATCTAAATCCAAATAAAATTATGTTAAAATAAAGGTATATGAAGGATTTAAATTGATTTTATTCCCTGAATAGAGATCCTCAGTTACCATGCTTTGACCATAGAAATTATACTATCTGAAAAATCTTTCATATTAATGGATTGAAATCATGGTTCATGATGACAATTCATCAATAAAAAAATATGTTACTATTTCCCCCATGGAACCTTTTATGGGTTTCATTGGAATTATGCATGGTCTTTGAGACCATGAATCAACCTTTCATTGCCCAAAAATCTTCCAAAATACCATATTTCTTCTCTAATCACGTCCTAATACTTCCCAAATACTTCCAATAATATAAAATGTCTCCCATAATAATATATTTGATCAAAAAAAATTAATTTATTCATAAATATTTGATTTATATATTTTGGTTATTTATTAGTGAATAGCATATTAAATGTTTCTATTGTTGATTGTTATTGAAATTTTTTATTTGTGTATGTATATTTGTTATGGGATTAGAAATGGTTTTGGTAAACTATTCATGAATGTGGGGGTAATTTTGGTTAGGTTTGGTTAATTTGGGAAAATATATATTATGTTGGGGCCTCCCTAGGTTAGGACTGGTTGTTTGGGAAAATCCACTTGAGCTTGGGGGCCTCATAGGGATAGGAGAGGATTTTTTGGAAACTTTACTGGAGTGTGAGAGCCTCTCTAGATTAGGAGATAATATTTTGAAAACTCTAATTGAGTGTGGGAGCCTCAAGGTTGTTTTAAAAATCACACATAAGTTTGGGTGTTATTGATAAAACAATGGTTGGTGTTTCATGGGTTTAGAGTTACCATGTTTTTATGGTATAAAGGTGTATATGTGTTAGATTTCATGAAAAATAGATGTGTTGTAATTTTTTGTCATATCAATCTATAAAAATATTCTTATATTGATTGTGACTCATTTTTTTTGTTTTCATTATATCATATTTCAAGGTTTGGGAATGTTTTTATAAATCATATAATATTTTCTTGGTTTTTGTTGGGATTGGTTGCATGTGAAGTCTTGAGGATATCTTGTCGAGGGTATGCTTACCCCCAATAAATATAATGTATTATTTTAGTGTCTGGTTATAAGGATCATTAATACACTAGAATTTTCAATGAATCATGAATTGTCTAGTGGAGACTAGTGGCGGTCATTTAATTTATAGTGGGTTGGTTATCAATGTATGTTTGTAGTTTCATTAGTGAATTTATTATATTTTTTTGTAGTTTTGTATTGTATATTTCATTTTCATTCATTTTAGTTCACTGTATATGTCGCACAATCATTAAATTGTGGGTTGTTTGAGTTGATACAACATTCTACCATGATAGGTGTGAGTTATTGAATTTTATTATCATGGTGTGAGAAATCGAGGTATGTCACCAATGCTCTAGTTATATTCTAATTTGGATATATATATAGTTTGAGAGGAAAGGATATGTTGGTATATTGTAGTTGAGTAGGTGACTTTCACTATGGTGAAACCGCAAATCGATGAGGTCTATAAACTGACATACTACTAGACCCATGCTAATCTCCATAAAATGATAAATATGATAAATTTTAATTAAAAAACCACCATAAATAAATCGTACCTCATGTGAACATAAAACTATATTTTTAGAGATATCATGTCTAGAAAGACAAGATACATATGGTTTTAAATTCATATACAAAAATCACCAAGTATAATTTCTCATAAAACAAGAACATATACCTATACTCCCATTCCATGGTGTTCTTTGATAAACTCCTCTATAAATACATATATTAGAGATAAAATATTCTCAATCACCTCCACTATTATCATATGCATTTTCAAATTCCTCAAGGTGAATTAGAAAACATGGCACTAAATCTCTAGGTATGAGTCTCACTCAAATCATCAAACATCCATTTCTTAGTCAACAAGGAAACTCAGTTTGTATCATAGAATGTTTGTGAATCTAAATATAAATTTTTATATCCTAAATATTCCCAATATAATGGCCAAAAACTAATATCATGTCACTATTGATTCCTAATTCTAGTAAACACCCTACACTGCGTAACAAAAAAAAGATTAAGTGTGACACCCCAATATAGTATTTAATAGGCCAGCTAATGGATTTAGAATCCAAGGGTATGAAATACACATATGGTGGAAATAACACTCAATATTACCTGATCTAGATGGAAAATAGGGAAAATGTGAGATAAAATCCTAGTAAAATTAAATCTTTATCTATATTCCATGTTTATTATTTATGTATGTAATGTCATGAAATAATAATAAATTGCAATAACTATGAGTGGAAAAATTCATATGCAAAACCACTAACAATAGAATTCTAGAAAAAAAATTATACATCTATAATAGTATACACTTAATAATACATTGGATATCAATCACCCATAAAGATAACATTTCTAGTGTCACAACCAACACTTTCTTGAATATTTGATCAGTATAAATATAGATAGGGATGAATTTATAAATACCTAGTCAGTTTCTATGATATCCTTCAACTATATAGATATTATCAAAGAATATTAATTCATTAACGAGTGTAAAAGATAGGTCAAAGACCTTCCCACTAATGAATAATTTCCACTACATTTACCCTATAACTCAGGATTATTACACTCTCCCAAAATCCCAGGGCTATATTTATAAAGTAACTAACACCACAACAATCCATCAAAACAGTTCCCCATAAAATCATTCCCACTATATTAGTAACCATTTTCCAATGATATATATCCTACATTTATCCATTTACATAGTTATCATATAATAATATATTGAAATAATAATAATATCTATAGGTATGGAGTGAAGAAAAAAATCCACTTGGTCATCCTTAATATCCCTTCTCTTCATGATATTAGGACATACCCATCATTCTCATTCTTGGCTAGTGACTTGTATAGTTAATGAATTCTTTCTATATATCAAATAATATAACAGGAAATAGGGATACATCTAATCCAATATCCCAAACATCCATTACAATCCTAGGAACACATCTCACGACATATTTGGAATATGTGTTTCTCAACACCTCATGTCATGCCTCAACCCATGGGGGGAGATAACAATCTATAAAATAGCACAGATAAATCTCCATTATAGATGTAAAGCCTCTTCCTAAATGTGTAGCAGATAATACCAATAACTAAACTCTCTCATATCTATATCATAATTTTATTTTTCATGCCTCAACATAACATGTGAATAAATAATACCTAGATGCACCATCTATCACACTATAGTCATTTTGAGAATCAAACATCCTATAGAGAACATGGAAACACATATCCTACTAAAATTCATCTTATAAATTATTTAAAATAATCATTTTCTATAAAACATCCACCATATATTTTCCAATGGAAATCAACATCCTTAAATTATAAATACACAAACCACACCACATAAACCATGACTATCATCTAAATTGGCAATCACACCACCAGAGACCACCAATGGGAATTCAAAATTATCCCTTTGGAACTGGTATTTGGGTAATGATGAAATAATAATTTAAAATATAAAACCACATTGAAACTCTCCAGAACTATCTAGAAGGTTCACAACATATCTATATGATTTTTAGGTTTCACATTTTCTATCAAACAAATGACATTTTCTATCAATAAAGAATGAGAATAAAATAATTGAACGGCATTCCTATTCCACCCAAAATCGACCCTAAAAACTATTTCCTACTGAAATTTAATACAAAAGACCTCTAAGGAATAAACTAATCAACATATCAAATCACAATACCATTTTAAATGCTATAAGACATTCAATTACACAATTTCCTTCTACTAATCAATATCCAGAATCTCCTAAGAAACCATGAATAATCTCCAAATAGACAATTATTTTAATATAATGAACTTATAGAAAACCTATAAAATTATATTAAGGAAGATTCATCTTGTAATAACTCCTTAAGATCTATAACTCAATCACTATTCATTATGAAAAAATGTTCATAATAAATGTTCCAAAAAATGAAGCCCCTCACCTCACAGTATCCAATAAGAAAAAATATAAATATTTCAACATTATATAATGTGACTAAAAACCAAGGGCTAGGTCTATCCATAATACAATCCCTAAGAAAAGTGATGTCCAAAAAAACAATAATCATCTGAATAGTATAATTTACTTCTAGAATATTGAATTAAAAAATCATGTTGATGCTCAATAAGTTGGAAATAAAAAATAAACCCAAAATATATACCACAATACTGAACAAACAAATTTAATGGAAAGAGAAAAACCCCATTAGAAATTTTACTTTTATATATTTTCTTACCTCCAAACATTGAGCTCCACTCTTGGAATCTTGGAAAAAGGATCATCCACAACCCTTGAAAAATGGTGCCTCTATGAAAATAACTAATAATTCAAATTTGGATAACCATAATTGTTCTAATAAATTTTATTCTGAAATAGATAAGATATAAATTTGATATAATCAATCCATGAATGTGATCCTAATGAAATATTTATAGGGAATAGATTAGATCAACATATTATCATAATACCTCCATGTGGAACTTTCTATAAGCTACAACTACCACTAGTAACACCAAAAAACCTAAAAAAGTTGTTGTAAAAAAATATCAACCAACCAAATACACCCATAATCCATCATATCGTGACGTGAAATATCTTCTAGTAAACATACCTCCACTAAAATACAATCCATACCTTCACATTACCCCCAAACTAAAATACATGTAAATTCACTAGAATGGAAAAACTAGACATCTACATTCTCTCAACCCTCAAAACATTTCATCCCCAATAATAAAAATCAAAAAAAAAGAAATATAACCAATGTAATATATCTATCCTCAATAAAATCAACATAAAAATCACTAGAACATCCATAAACTCAATAAAAATTAGAAAAAACATAATAAAAAAATCTAAAATTTGTAATTGCATCATGGTATCCTACTCTTAGGTGATCTTCTCAACTCCCCTATGACTCCAAAGAAAATTCACCAAATTATTCCAAAAAACATGAAAATATTCTATTAATCATCCTTAATTAAAACTAAACACTTAAAAAACAATGTAACCTCATCCAACACCAACTCAATCTAATCAAATATATGAGAAAAATTTGAAACATACTTCATAAACTATGAATCATGAAACATATCATGAAATATCTCTAACTAAAGAGGAAGTTACAAACTATACACCACCTATCTAACTCATTGAAACACTTTGAAAGGCCCAAAAAACATGAAGGTAACTTACTACCTACACCAGTCTAAAAAATCCCCCACTATAGAGAAACTCAAAAAAACACATGATCACTAACCTTAAACTCCAAAATCCAATTCCTATAAAATATATATGGATTATTGAAATTTTGATATCTCCAAATATACTAAATAAACTAAAAATGATTAAAATTAACTATACCATATCAGTAGAAATCATTTATTTTCCACCAACATCCACCCAACACAACAGAGTCCATGAAGTGAAATCACACAAAACCTCTTATTTCTCCATAATAATTGAGTAGTTTTACTTATTATAATAAAAATACACTAATGTTAAATGATCATCCAATTATCCAACAATATCCAAAATTCAAAGTCAAATAATATCCACTAAAGTTTAAATCCTCTTATCCTTTTTACAATATTTATATGGATTAAATATAGTCTATAGATAAAACTTATTTAAAAAAATGATGTAATCCAATTGACATTTTAGATGTTTTCTATTAATTAGGATCAAGAATAAGATAATGAGGTTTTACTTAAAATTTCATAACCTATGACACATATAATCATCTCATGGAATCCCATTAATACTTCTCTCTAATGGAAAGAAAATGAGTCAACATAATTAATTGGATAGTAGTTACCCATATAGAATCACAACCACCAAGTGTATTAGGAAGATAAATCATAAAATATATGGATATATACTCGAAATTTATGAAATAGTATCGATAATGGAATCTAAAATCCCACCAAAATATGATTCTATGATTTTTTCCACAAACAAGAATAGAATCGAACAATAAAACCCATAACAAATATAATCATCCTAAATAATAAAAACTACTACCTCAACAGAATAATACATATTTGAAACACTAATATATAATGATAAAGGAGATCCATGAAACACTTATAACACTAACATAATTATATAACACAAACTAAAAAATTCCCCTAATGTATCACATAGTTCTCAACACATTCAAACCAACCATTTCTTTTACCACCCTGAATAATTCGATTATTCGAAACCTCAAAATGAGGATCTCCCAATTAAGGATCAATCATAACTTCACTCAAAAAGATACTACCATATATAATATAGATAAGATATACCATTGATTATATGTATATAATATGTAAATAATTTATCACAAAAAAAAATTACATTCATCCATTGACTCCTAAACCATATAATTATATGATCTTAGACTTAAATCATTCACAACCATATTAACCAATCTTGGGTTAAATGTGGTCTCAAAGCCATTATCCTAATGGAACTCAATACATCATCTCTACCAAAAATTAAAATAACTATGAGAAAAGATATAACATGTGCTATTATTATTCCTAAGGACCATAATCCTCTATCAAGAAGATATTTCATCCACATCCATGACATAGAAACTGAAACTACCAATTCTATACCATAGGTATAATAGTTACTCTAATATGGATTCAAGTTTATAAATCAATAAGTTATAATGGCATGTTGATGAGTGCAAATAAAACCCAAACCTTGATATGAAGTTTCGAAATACACATTATAATAAACATCATCTCTAAAACCTTAGAATAAGAATGAAAGTAAGCATCTACTTTAGAAAATCAATGGATTACTAACATTCATCTATCCATGTAAAGGCATGTGCCTTCCTAGATAAACTGAAAAATGGGATATAATATAAGAAAAAAATAGAATAAAACGCCTATAAAATATAGATAGAAAACGAAAACTAGGTACCCAGAAATCATTCCTATGAGAATGATAAGATACCAATATCTCAAAAATTGTTGAGTTAATAGAAAAAAAAACTGTATTTAGTTACTTAACCTCAATAATGAATCAAAAATTATCAAAAATAACACTTTGAAAATTTATCATACAATATTTTCTCATGAAACAATTCTAAGAAAATCCTCATATGTATTTCATTATCATCATCTTATCATTAATACAGTAGGATATCTTTGATAAATTTCACCACAAACATATCAATAAATCAGTGAAAGATCCTATTTTATAATAATATAAACACCATGTAAAAATTCTTCAAACCAAATAACATCACTCCATACACATAATGACCATACAGACTATAAATAATCATCATCAAAATATCATATTCTATGATCCTAAACTATTTTTTTCCAAAACATATACAAAACATTACAAACTAAATCACACCATGATTATAATAAAAAATATCCTCAATTATAGTAAAAGGATTATGATTCTTCACTATTACCTAATTCAACTAATGATGTGTCTAAAAAACCTAAAAGTATCATTCACCTTCTCCACAAACAGAACTAGTATACCCCAGTGTGAAACACTCATCCAAATAAAACCATTCATTCTAAAATAATCAATACAACACTACATATCACTAATCTCTACTATATTTATCCTATATTAATGTAAAAAATATTAGTTCAAACAAGCATGTTATTAAATATTTAACTTAACAACATATTATGGAATAAAATTCACAATATGGTTTGTAAAAATATCCACAAACTCTTTAACCATAAAAGAAAACTCTTCCACATTCTCATATTTTACATCCCACACTAAACATGCTAATTTAACTGAATGATGATGAAATGTTAAACATTTGGATCTTGTAAAATGATCTATATATTCTGAAAAATATAAGGATCTTTACTTGGAACTAAGAAAACAAAACAAATTCAATAATAATAGACACGTGAACAAACTTAGAGAACTCAATCCATATAATGTGTCACATAATAAGACTATATATTAAAAAATGAGGCCCCATGACAAAATTTCATTTCCAAAAATTAACTCAAAACCTCTATAAACCTCCATCAACCAAGAAAAACAACAAAAATGAATTGAAAAATTCTATGGTTATCTCAATCTCTCTATAGAAATACCCCGAACATGAATAAGTGATAGAATGAAAAAGTTTGAATCACTAGTTTTGATCATAAATAATGTGATAGTTGAATTGAAATATACTGTGTCACTCATTAACTTATACCTATCATACTCATTGAGTTCAATGGAATGAAATTATGCTCTCCCATCTCCACCACCATGATGACCTTGTTTCCTACCTTTACCTCTACCATAGTCTTAAAGATAATATGAACCACCTTGTGGTTACCCTAAACTAGAAACTCTCTCTATTAGTGAATTTATATGTTTATGAATATAAATATTTTCATTGAGGTCTATAATGATGGTAACTATCAAAAATGACACTCTATGTCTACCTCAACTGATCTTCTTGAAATATGGTCAATCAGACTGATAATTACAATATCTTATTCAAGATAAATAAACAGGAATTCAACCACCACCATAAGATCTCAAACTATTAGATATAGATAATTATGATGACACCTTATGTGTTTAATTATGATCATAGGGAAAAAACTTTTTCCATGTGGAATTAGAACATCAATCTATAACTCCACTCTATATATTTCATGGAATGGACTAAGAAGTCCTAGATACTAACCTCTCAACAATATCGTTATATTTAATCACTTCAGAATAGGTACTATGTTGAAAACAACCTATTTCCTCTGAATATATGAATAAATCACCACCTTATAATTTCTATCATATAAGTTTTCATCAACAGAAACATATAAGGTGTAATGAAAAAAAAACATAAAACTAATGTAAAACTCATCAACAGTTGATCTATACTTAATAGTTGAATTAAAATCGTTCTAGAAATATACTCACATAGCCAATAAGAGAAAATCTTTTTAGTGAAACTCTCACAACTAAGTCAATGAAACCAAAATCACATGAAGATATCCCATATTCAACTTCCACCACTACAAATTTTATTCTCTTAATATACTCTCCACTAAGGGAATATGATGATTGATGAGTATCCAAATCAATTTAAATGTTATATCAACTTCCTCAATTAAGTGATTGGTCTCCTAATCTAACAAAAATACCTTATATATTGGAAAATCATGCCACCAAAACAACCAAATAATTCACTATAATCCTCATAAAAATTGATAAAAATAACCCCCAACCAAACTAGCTCAGATTATTGAAGATCCTAGTATTAGAAATGCCTCTGGGGAAAACCACATGTTATATCTATAGAAATAAAAAAATCTGGATGAAAATTCAACTTGAATATATGATGTTAGGTATAAAGTCACTCCCCATTCCACCCCATGTGAACTGTCTCTCTATAATAACATGTAATCATTATAATTTAAAAAATACACGATGAATATCCCATACCTATTAAAGAAGAATAAAGATAATATACCATCCCTCGGTAATAAAAAATGGATGATTTGGGTCCATTCATAGGTTTCTAGAGGCCTTGTATATCGAGATCTCAATTTCCCTACTTTTTATATCATATCAAGTTCAAGAATACTTTTTCCCTAAAACTAATTGAATCCCTATAAGGTCCTACTCTAATATTCATCCTAAAATATTTTATCTAATACCACATTTTCATGAACCAATTATATTAATCATGCTACATGGGTAACCCAAAAGATCTTGTTTTACACCCCAGTCCCATCTCCAACATATAAGGGGTCGAAATTAGAAGTTGATGATAGAAAACGCACATAAAGGGGTCTTAAACCATAGTAATCTAGTATAGAGATGTAAAATAAAAAACAAGTTAGGTAAAAATATAATAAAATGTAATATCTAGGTAAATTCCATGTATATCATCAATATAAGAAATTACATACAACATAAATTAAAATTGAGAAATTATTAATAGAAAAATGAATCCAAAAAAACCTCCCCAAAAATAAAATACCCAATGAACACCCTATACATCCACAATATTATATGACTAATACTACTTTAGCTATCAATAAACCACTAAGAAAACACTTTATAGTGTCACCACTAATACATTCCTAGATATCTAAAATAATATATAAATTCAAGGATGGTAATAAACATACCCAATAGGATTTTACTCTGGCCTCTAATTATACTAAGTTAATTTAAGAATATTAATTAATTAGGGAGTGTAAAAGATAATATAAATTTCAAAACATACATAGGTAATGTCCACTAAATTTTCCCCATAACTCACAAAATTCTCACTATAAAAAACTCATAATGGTATATATACATATACAGTAACTCACATCACCAAAATTCAAAAAAATAAGGGTCTTATAATTTTCAACCACCATACTAGTATCATGATCTTAATTAAACACATATAATATAAATAACTACAAGTGTTATCATATCAAAATCCATGATCATAATAATTATATTCACATTTTTGGGTTGGAAACAAGGTCTAATAAAATAGTTATCTCAAAGCCCCCCCCCCCCCTCTTCCGAGATATTGAGACAAAACCTTCATTCCTAAACTTGAGTGGTGATTTTGGCAGTGAATAATTTTTTGTAATTGTTTAAATAACATAAAATTTGATTGGGATACACATAGCCCAACATCCCAAATGACTATCACAAACCTAGGAACATGTCTCATCATATTTCTATAATTAATGTATATAGACAACTCATTTCATTCCTCAACCAATATGGGAGAAGATAGTAACCAATCCATCAACTCTGGTAAATACAAACACCACACATCCTGACTCCCTATAAATAGAAATAGGATAATACCAATCTATCAACCTTAGAATAAGTACCTCTCAATAACATAAAATATTCATCAAGATAATGGGGGAGGAGATAATACCATGTTTCTCCACCCATCAAACTAATATCCCCCTAAAAATAAAACATCATAGGGAAAAAACATATATCTTGGGAAAATCATTAAATAGATATAATTAAAAAATATAGTAATATTTGGATTATTCCCCCAAGATATCATCCTCCAAAAATAAAAAAGACACATTACACAATACATCAATTAAAATAATTAACTAGACTTATAATCACATCATATTGAATTATAACTTAGAATGTAATTATAGTCCTTTTGAACTTAATGTCATTGTAACTAAATCACCATCCACAAAATGAATCTAGACTACAACTCTAAAGAACTATCTATTGAGATAGTAATATATCTATTCAATCATTTATAATAACACCCTCTGAATGATACACTACCACTATTAGTTGACTAAAAAAGATAAAAAGTGAGGAATATACCATTTGGTCCCTTAAAAACATGAACCACTAAACCAGGTCCTACCAACCTTTCATATAAAATTTTTACAAGGACTAAGTTGATTCATAAATAATGGCACAAAAACCTTTGGTATATTATCTAAATTCTATCTCCACAATTTCCTTTTAACAAAAAAAATGTCTATTCTCTATAGAGAAATCATTGAAAATCACTAAAATTATTATCCATCCAATCTGATAGAATTTTATTAACCATTTAAAAATCTAGTTTGGGAAGACTCATCTTTCACTAACTCCTTATGATTAATAACTCAAACTATACCTATTACAATTGTAAATTCAATGGCTTAAAGTTCCACTCAATGAATATCGAGTGGTTCCTTTCCACTTCATTTATTTTTGTTTTCCGAAATGAAAATTTATTTCTTTAATCCCAATAACATATTTTAGGAAATGATTTTTTGTATGATTTCACTTCTTATAGAAGAAATAAATGATTTTGACTATAATGGTTAAATATTTATTCATTTCTTACTTATTATTATTTTTTATATTCATGTTATCATTATTTTTTCACAATTTTTTCATGTTTATCATTTTTTATGAACATATTTTGTAGAAAAAACCACATTAGTATGAGTTGAGGAATAACTCATATGCTAAAGTAGTTGATTAAAAATTTATTGTCGGATTATCCTTACATAGATAAAAATCAACCTTATAATTATAAAAAATCATCCTTACATTGATAATTATAGTTTTAAAAACAACCTTACTCAAGTAAAAATTATACTTATTCACATGTTATGATTACAAAAAATGATGTTTACAGAGTAGAAAAAATATGTGCGTAGAGTTAAATTTTATCCATATGAAGAATTTTTCCTCAAGAAAATATAAATTTAAAATAAAACATATATACATTACAATAACTCATACATATACTATAAATAACTCATAAAAATTATGTTCTCTTGAAAATTTTATAAGATTTAAATAACACATACACATAATAGAATCACTTGTACACAGTCTAAGTAAATGACTTGTACATGGTATGAAATAAATCATATAAGACACCGAAAGGAATCATACACAGAACTAAAAATGTCTCAAAAAATAATTAATCTTGTGTAAAATACTCATAATATTTTAAAATTGAATCATTTTCAATTTCTATGATTCAGAATTTTGTTTTTGAAAATTCTAAAATATGTTCTTCTTTTTTATTTTGTGAATTTTTTTCTTTGTAAATGCTTTCCTCTTATTTTTGTTGATTTATTTGTCTCATAATTACATTTTAATTATTTTATAATGTGTAAAATAATTTTTAATTATATATATATATATAGTGAATTGAATATCATGAAGGATGAAGAATGATTAATTTTTATCACTTCATATTATAATAGAATAACTAAAAATTAAAATTGACTTTTTTTACATAGATTTTGAGTGTGATTTTCTTATAGCTATTCAAAATATTTAATGTAGATTAATAATTTATATTTAAAAAGAGTATTTATTGTTCTTATTTTATTATTATAACTATTTTATTTTTATAAAGGTTAATATTTTATAGAATATCAATGTTTCTTCCAACTCTAAAGTAGTTTGTTATTGTTATAGAGAGAGAAATATGGATTCCACTTTGATAATGAAAAACTACAACAACTAAAGAAATTTTATATTTTTTGGATAATATCTATAAAAAGGGTATTATATAATTATTACAGAAAACATGAATGAACATAGAGTAGCGTATACATGAAATTCTTACTCTTACTATTCTATTTATTTTTGGATAAACTCAATCATGAAAGTCCATATTTCCAAGGAGATCAATGTTTCCACTTAATTTAATTTTATTGTATCGCTATTTTAAACTAGCATATTTGGTTATGTTTTATCCTTATGTATTTTTTATGACTTATTTTTGGTTTATTCTTTTTCATTCAAAATCAAGGAGTTATGTCGGGTTATACTACCCATCAAGTGGTGTGTTTTAGGTTTTTCCTATAAGTAAAAAAATAAAAGATTTAGGTTTTGAATCTTGATGTGAATAAATTATTTGTAATATGTTGTGACTCCCTATTTATATTAAGGCTGTTTTATTTGTGCCTCCACTAGAAATAGAAGTTGTAATTTTGTTGTGAATCCCCTTTAAGAGTCATTATTTTGTGGGTGTAATTTCCCTTTAGGGTAGATAGAAGTGGAGATTATATGTAGGATCACTTTGATAGAAAGCACTATAAAAAATATTTACTTTAAATATTTTTGTATGTTTATTTATAAATAATTTTAACTTTGATATTATCCTTAAAATTTAATAAAATTTTCAATTCACCCACCATATTAACCTTTATTCCATCTCACTATCTAGGAAATGAAATTGGTATTAGTATAGGTCATTAAAAGTATTATTAGTTCTACTGTATTATTTTGTTATTTCTAACAATATCATTAACATAATCAACTAAGGAAAATATCATTTGGAGATAGAAGGATTGATTTATAATGACAGATGGGTTCTATAGAGACCCAAATTCATTGATGCCACCGATTATGCATATTCTAAAGACTAGAATGAATAATTCCTCAAGAATATTGGAATTGATCATTGGACTATCATGGTAAAATCATATGCTTTACCCAAAACATATCCAGATACCTTGACTAGTAATTTTTTTGTTGTGTATGTCTTCAATTATAAGGTTTTGAATATTTTATATTGTACAATTTGTGTAAATGTGTTTATCCATCTATCTACATGAAAAAAAATTCACGGTATTTGGAGAATAATATAGGTCACACATTATGGAAATGAAAAATTAAAGATAACTAAACTTGGAATTCTTATGGTTGAATATTGAGATTTTAAAATGGGTGAAGAAAAAACTATAAATCAAATGTTCCATCGATATACTAGTAATTTAAATGGGATAAATGAAATTGGAAAAATTTGGATAATACTCATCATTTTGAAAGAGATATTATATATTTACCAAATAAATGGCATGCTATAAGGGTTTCCATTTTTGAAAGTAGTAATTTTAAATAATTAACTCTTAATAAACTTATTGGTTCATTATTAAAATATGATTTAGAACATAAGAATATTGCTGAATAAGATTCTACTAAAAATGAAGGATTTAAATTTAAATTTTTGAATTTTAATTCTTTCTCATTAGACTTTGAGTTATAGAGAACTAAAAGAGTTGAATTATCCCAAGTTTCAAAAGAAGTACAAAAAATAAATAAGGTATATTTAAGAAATAATGGAAGTTATTTTCTTATATAAGATCACAAAGGAATCAAGAAAGGTAATACTATTTAAAATGATGCAACAAATGTAATTTTTGATGAATTCATGATAATTTAGTCTGAATGCTAGAATTTAATGAAATAATGGAAGAATAAAAATTGGAATAAAAAGGAGATGAGTTTCATAAAATCCAATTAGATTTATACGAATGATTCAAATTCTAATTATAAATTTTGAATAGAAACAAAATTATCTAACTTATGCATGATGGCTTCTTAAAATCATGTTAGTGATTTTGATTATGACTCTAATGTATATGATTCTATAAAAACTTCTAATGATGAGTTATATAATAAATTTTAGAGATTTCACACTCTTATTTTGAAAATTTTAGAATTTTAAAATAAAAATAGAAATAATATTAAGAATAATATTTAAGAAAAGTATATTATTCTTCAATAGAATAGGAAAATTAATGATCAAAATAGATTGAATAATGATTTATTTAAAAAATAATAAATTTTATAAATGTATGTTTAAGGACTTATATGATGATTTTTACAAATCATAGAAATAAAAAAGGATAAAAATGTAATTTAAAGCATAAAAAATATGTGAATTTTTTTTTCAAAGTAGAGAAAACTATAATAAATTAATTTCTAGAAAAAACTAGATATGCATATAATATTCAACAACCCAAAATGTACATGTCCTAATTTTTAAAAATTATAAAAGAATTTATGTCTACTTACACTTATTTTATATGTTTTATGAAAGGTTATAATATAAGTGATTTTTCATGTAACACCTCAAGCTTCCATGGTATGCTTCTCTTTGAATAATACAATAGCTTGCATTGTACGCAACTTCAAGTTCTAGCACACCATGACCAATTAAACTAGTCATTATCCATAGTAATACGCACTTTTTGAAATTTTATAAATTTTATTTTTCAAAGTGGACTTCATTTTTGTATTTGGAATATCAAAATTAGCCTAGGTTTAATTTTTTGGTACTTTTCTGAAAACTTTCAATTTTTTATGAATAGTGAAAAACATTGTGTTATTGTTTAAAATTGACTTTTTATTTAAATAATTATTTATTTTATTTATATTTATTTTAAGTTGAAATAGATATATGATACCTATATTAGTTCAATTTAATTCATTGGATTTATTTTATAATAATATTAGAAGTATAATATTTTATTGAACTTTTTAACGACTTTTACCCACCTTCTATGCACATTTACAAATTTGCATAAAACATAATTTTACCGCTTATGTGAATTGAATTTAAAAAATACGAGAGAAACGGTTGACATTATTAAGTAAAATATGGTTCAATATGATAAAAATAATTTTTGGTGAATAGTAGCTTTTGAATTTTATTTACCATGGTTGAAATTAAATAGGGTATTTAAAGGTAAAAATGATATAATAATTACCATAACAAAAGTGCTAATTCAATTGGATAAGTTTTTTTGACCAAAATCAACCTTATGAATAAAATATTATCCTCTTTTATCCACTTGGATTATATTAGGATATTTATTATTATTTTATTTAAAGAAGAGTCAAAAGTGTTAAATTCCAATTCTCATAAATAAAACATTTTTAATATAGGGTTATACATAAGATAAATTCTACTATAAATATTAATTAGAAAAAAAAATATTTCCTATATAATGGTGTTTTATTTATAATTTTTAGACATTAAATAATTAAATTTATTTATGACACAATGATGATGTAGTAATTACCTTATTAATGATAGATTAAAATAATTAATATTATAAGTATAAAAATAAAGGTAAATTGAGACTTATGATGAATTACAAGATTTTTCTAGGTTAATATGAAATTTTAGGATTGATTTAATATATTTTTAGCAAAATAATCAAGTTTTGTTGACTTTCACAAAAACAAAATACTAAATAGTGTCAAAATTGACATAAATGAGTTTTCAAAACAAATACTATATTATTAACCGATATAATATTCCTAAAAATCTAAAGTTCGGATAAAGGACTTACATAATGATATATATGTCATTAGTTAACCACTTGAGGTTCTCTAGTAATTTTATAGTAAGTTTATTAACCAAGTAATATAAATATACAAGAAGATGTTGTAAAAGTTAAACTATTTAACTAAGAGTTAAATCTAAAAGAAAAGGTTAATATGGTGACCTAAACCTATCTAAAACCTATTGTTTGATTGGTTTTTAACCCAGTATCACCTTATCCAATAAATAAATCCTTTTATAACCATTATAAACCGAATATTATTGTATAACAAATTAATATTTCAAACTTTTCCTAAAGTGACCATCACCTCTCTTATAAAAGGGTACTTCCCCTTATCTCAAAATCACACCTCCAAAGCCATTTGGTTCAGCCAAACCTTGCTAAAATATCCTCCCAAATACCCTAAATTCATCCTAGAGTCCTTACTTTGATCATAAATTCAACCTAAGGATCCCTTTTGATCAAATCAAAAGAAAACACCCGAAGAAGAGGTAATAATTTCACAACCTCCTTCAAAGTTCTTTTCTTCTTCCAATTCCTCATTATTTGTTGTTTACATACCAAAATAATAAATCCATTACCTTATACATACTGTGATTTTATTATAAATATGGTACAGTCATATTCATTATTTTATCCATCCTATGAATGGAAAGTCACCATACGTGTGTATGTACGGCTTACCATCTCCACATCGTGGTGTAGTTTTTTATTGAACACTTCATTATTTGTATGGGTATAATAATGAGTATAAATGATTTAAATAATAAATATAAAATATTAATTAATATTTATATATGATATACCATCCAATTACATATGATTTTACCATCTATAAAATGATATTGTTGCTCGTACGTACGTACGGATTACCATCTCCACGAACGCAATGAGATTCATTCCCTATCGTAACCATTCGTGAATAATTTTCATTTTATGATTAAAAATAATATTTAATAACTTAATATCATTCTGGATATGAATCAAATCCATCCTATACATAAAAAACATGTCTTACATAACAAATCATATAAAGGAAAACGAATCAGTTAACACCTGAAACAATGATACTTCTAAAATATTATTAACAAAGTAGTATTAGAAGATCATATATGATATCATATTTATGTATTTTGTTATTTTATAATTTAATAAAAATTATTTAACTATTATACAGGAGGTTAATGTACCTTCAACTAAGTAAAATTACAAGGTAATAGTTAATTTTACAATCTCTTTATTATCTAAGATTGTTTTTATGAAAGTATCTACTGGGACTTCTCTATAATCCACATCCATTTTTCTTAAAAATATATTTCAAAACATTTTTAATATTTCCTATAATATGGGATAAATTCATTTATACCCTTGTTTTAATTTTTTTAAAATGTTTTGAAAGGAAACTTTCCATCGTTTTCCAAACAAGGTACTTTATGCTCTTTTCGACAAATTAAGGTAAGAATGTTTTTTAACTTATACAGTGGGTGAGGCTATTTTACACTATTATAAAACCTTCAAATCTTCCCTTGAAATCTTATAAGGATGTTTTTAAAATAAATGTTTTCTTTTATAATTAGGTGACTTTTAAATGATTTCAAAATATAAAGAGATATTTATCTCAAATAGTTTTGATTTCATCTATGTCAACATCCTTTGATGGATTTTACTATTATTAAAGTTGATTTATTATGATACAATATTCCATATTGTATTGAAGGTTTTGTGAGATGTTTGACTATGGATGTGTTATTTTTATACCATTCATGGTTTATGGTTAAAGTCTTAACATTTCATATGCTAGTTTTAATACGAATTTTTATGTTATGTCTCAACATTTTCATATGAGGAATAAATTGGACTTAGTAAGTGACTAGTGGAGCCTACTATAGATCCTCAATGAATGGGTAGGTCTCATGAGACAAACTAGTGTCTTGAAACATGGCCTTGAAAAAATCTTATTTGTAGTCTTAGCACGAGGTCTTGACTATGTGGTTATGATGTCTAGCATAATGCATTCCATCATTATGAAATTGGATATTGATATTACATGTGATTATTCGACTAGTAGAATATCCATGTGAATAAGTAAATGGAATTATTTTACTTATCTTTGCTATATTATGCTGATGTTTAAGTTTAAAAGGCTTTTTTTTAGTCTTATACATTGGCTTAAATGTTTATTCTTATTAATGATAGTTTCTACTCTATTGTTATCCTTACTGAGCATCTGAGATCACCCATTTCTTATGTTTTTTTCTAGTATGTGAAGAAGTATATTAATATTAACCTATAGGAATAAGCTAAAGTATATGAGTGTGTTAAAAGGGAACACAATGTTGTTGTTTTTTCATTTCATAGTGTAATGTAAAACTTATGTATGTATCTAATACTTCCAAGGCTACTAAACTAATCGGTCTTTTGAGACTTGATCTCTTGTGATCATGCCAATGTTATATAATAATGCACCAAATATGGTTAACTAGGGTCGAGGTGTTACAGTTTCTATCAGAATAAGTTTAATAAAAACCTTGGAAGCTATATTTAGAAAAACTCTGATTAGAGAACATTACCCTAAGATAGACTTTGAGGATTAGTATAGAATAACTTCCTTAAATTTTGGTAATGTAGAGATGTTTTGTATTTTCCAAGAAATATATACTTGAATGGATACGAGTAGGTAGAGGTAGATCTGACACAGATACACCTAGGAGTCAAAACTCTGACAAGGTGTTTCTGGCTTGACCCGAGGTATCCTGGTATACAACAACGAGCCTTGCTGCACTCTTGGTTAGGACACTCTTGGGGGATATGCTTAGGATAATTCACATTTTCCTTACAAATCATTATAAAGGATTTATGAGTAAATACTTCCTCAAAGAAATCATTTTTTATGATTATGAATTATATGCATAAACTGTTCAATTTATGTTAGGTGTTTCACTAGTTTGGAATTATGTATTGTGATTCATAAACTAATCTAGTGTATGTCGTTGTTTAGAAATGTCACTTAGTAGAAATAATGGAAACTGAATCAATGCACGTAATCTATGTAGGGATTTCCCTCATACTCAAGATAATTATAGTGGAGCTGGTGATGCAACCGGTGCTGAACAACTTTTAACCATACTTGGACAACTCACTCAGGTTATGAATAATAATCTTACCCGTATTGAGCAACTTGATCCACAACGTGGAGGATCAATGTTAGACCGCTTCATTAGGAAACAACCACCAACATTATATGGGATTACAAATCCATTTGTAGTTGAGCAATAGATAAGTTCCTTAGAGAAAATATTTCATGCTTTGGGGAGTAGCGAAGGGGAAAAGGTTGTCATGGTAGTTTATCACCTCATGGGAGATGAAGATCAATGGTGCTCATTAATTCAAAACACAAATAAGGATAAAGAAGTATCAAATATGTAATGGAGGGAGTTTAAAGATATTTTCTTAGAAAAATACTTTCCTCATGACCATCGATCGGATGTGGAAAGACAATTTCTATGTTTGAGGCAATAGGAGGATGAGGATGTCGAAAAGTATGAGGCTAACTTTACAAGGTTAGAAAGGCATGCAGCTGATTATATATGTAACCCAAGGAGTAAGATTGATCGATTCATTGATGGGTTAAAACCATTTTTCCATCGAGAATTAGTCTCAAAATCCTTCTCATCGTATGAATATATTGTCTCATGTGCTATCAAGACAAAAAATAAATAAATCTCTAAGTATTACGACTTTAAAGCAATGAAAGAGAAGAAGAGATCTTCTGAAGACTTTGGAAATAGAAATATGGGGAAGAAGGGAAAGGTTGAATTTCCATCCTATAGTAAATGTGGGAAGAAACACCTCAGTACTTTCCTTAAGGGAATGGGATTCTGTTACAAGTGTGGTGAAAAAGTCCACCAAGCTCATGATTGCAATGGAAAGAAATAGGTTGTCAATGTTAAATGATACAATTGTAGAGAAATGGGGAATTATGCAGATGAATTTCTTAAGCACCAAGAAAAATTACCTCATAAAAGGAAAAGGGATCAAGGTCAAGCTTATGTGATCACTACTGCTGAGGTTGAAGCTCCAAATAACATGGTGGCAGGTAATTTAATTGTTTCCTCAAATTTAGAAAATGCTTTATTTGATTTTGGATCATTGAATTGTTTCATATCTTCCCAGTTTTCTAAGAAAATTATATATTTCCAATTTGATTTAAAAAGGGATTTGTAAGTCAAAACTCCTAAGTGAATTATAATTGCAACAAAATTTTGTGAATCATTTCCCATTAGAGCATATAAATGTACTTTATCTGTTGATCTCATCATCATACCCATGATTGAATTTGATATAATCCTTGGTATGGATTTACTTTTAGACCATGAAGCAAAAATTTATTTTAAGAAGAAGGAAGTTAAATTTTTTGATGATGATAAGGAATACCTTATCTTTAGAGTAGAAATGTCACCATCTGATTCTAATCTAAATCCACCCCCAGTAACTCTAATAAATTAAATTATTGGGGAGGAAAAGGGTGAAATAATTATGGGTGAGGAAAGGAATTTTAAAATAGGGGACGTACCTATTGTGAAAGAATATGTTGATGTGTTTACAGAGGATTTATCTGTACATCCTCCAGAATGAGAAATTGAGTTTTCCATTGATTTAATTCCTTGTTCAAGGCCCATATCAAAGACCCATTATATAATGGCCACTGTAGAATTAGTGGAACAAAAGAAACAACTAGAGGAATTTATAAATAAAGGATTTATTTTCCCTAGTGTTTCTCTGTGGGGATCCTCAGATATTTTTGTTAAGAAGAAAGATTGATCTATGAGGTTGTGCATTGACTACAGGGAGAGTAATGCTATAACAATAAGGGAACAGTATCCCCTACCTTGCATTGATGATTTTTTCAATCAAATTCATGGAGCTCAATATTTTTAAAATATTGACCTTTGATATAAATATCATCAAATGTGTGTGAAGAAGTAAGACATTCAAAAGACATCATTTTGTACCAGTTATGGGCATTACGAGTTTAAAATAATACCTTTTGGACTGACTAATGCACCCTATGTTTTCATGGATATAATTAATATATTTTTCAAGGAATATCTTGATGAATTTGTAGTGTCATTTATTGATGATATCTTGGTATGCTCCAAAAGATATTAAGATCATGAAAATCACTTACGCACTATTCTAAAGACTCTTAGAAGATTATATGGGAAGTTTAAAAAGTGTGAATTTTGGATTCAAGAGATTTATTTTCTTGGACATATTGTCTCTAATGATGGAATCTCTTTCGATCCTTCAAAGACCAATGCAATCCAAGACTGTCTAGCACCGACAAGTATAACTGAGGTACACAGTTTTATTGGTTTATCAGATTATTCTTAGTGTTTCATCTAGAATTTTTCTCGATTGGCTAACCCATTAACCAATATCACACGTAAAGGGGTTAAATTTTTTTGGACAAACAAGTGTGAAGAATGTTTTTAAGAATTGAATAAAATATTAGTCAATTCCTTTATCTAGACTCTACCATCAGGGAATGATGGGTTTTTTATTTATAGCGATACTTCAAAGAGAGGACTTGGTTGTGTCTTTATGCAGATTGATAGAGTTGTTGCCTACGCATCACAGCAGCTAAAAATTCATGAACAAAACTATCCCACTCATAATCTTGAGTTAGTAGCTATAATTGTTTCTATAAAGATATGGAAACATTCTATATATGGTGAAAATGTGAGATATATACTAATGACAAGAGTTTGAAGTATATTTTCTCATAGAAAGAACTCAACATGAGGCAAATATATGGCTTGAACTACTCAAGGATTATGATTTCACTATACACTACCACCTGAGGAAGGAAAATAAGGTGTCAGATGCTTTGATCTGAAATAATCATGGATTTTTGAACAAGATGAGTGTTGAAAGAGATCCTATGTTCATGGATCTAGTAAATATAGATATGGGGATAATCATGGAAGGTGAAACATCGATACTTTTTCAAATGGTTTCCAAACCATATTTACTAGAAATGACAAAAATTTCTCAGACTGATGATGAGGAGTTTTAAAATTAAATTAAATTTATGAATAATGGGATATTGATTGACTTCATATATGTAGGTGGAATTTTGAAATTTGGGAGGAGACTTTGGGTTCCTGAAATACCAGATCTAAAAAGGGAATTGTTGGATGACTCCCATAGCTCCCATTTCTCTATACACCTTGGTAGCACTAAGATGTATATATATTTGAAGGAACATTTTTTGTGGGACAACATGAAAATGTAGATTGCTGATTATGTGTCAATATGTAAGATTTTTCAATAGGTGAAGGCTGGAATACAACATCCTAAAGTATTTATGCAACCTCTTCCCATACCTGAGTGGAAATGGGATGATATTACGATGGACTTTGTTATGAGGCTACCAAATACTCTTAGAATGAATGATGCAATATGGGTCATTGTTGATCATCTTATCGAGTCAGCACATTTTCTTGATATAAGAGAAGATTTACCACTTGAACGTTTAGAAAGACTATATATTAATGAAGTTGTAAGACTTCATGGAGTACCCATCTATATTTTTTCTGATCATGATCCCCATTTTACATCAAGATTTTGGAAAATTATTTAGAAGGCCCTAGATACTGAATTTCATTTGAGCACTGCCTACCACCCTCAAACTGATGGACAATCAGAACAGAAAATTCAAACCTTAGAAGATATGTTGAGATATTTCTTACTTGACATTTAATGAATGTGGGATCAATATTTACCTCTGGTAGAATTTTCCTATAAAAATAGCTTCCATTCACATATTCAGATGGAACTATATGAAGTGTTATATGAAAAGAGATGTCACACACCAACTTATTGGGATGATGTTGGTGAAAGAAAAAATGTAGACCTAGAACTTGTTGTGGAAACAATGGAAAAGGTGAAGATTATCTAAATTCACATCAAATAATCTCAAAGTAGGCAAAATAGAACCGATTACCGAAGGAAGGATTTGGAATTTCAAGTAGGAGATCATGTTTTCATGAAGGTATCTCTATGTAAGGGTGTTGTACGATTCAATAAGAAGGGTAAATTAAGTCCCAGGTACATCAAACCTTTAGAAATTCTATAACAAAGTTGAGTTGTAGCTTACTATTTGGAAATGTCTCCAAGTCTCTCCAAAGTTCATGATGTGTTCCACGTATCACTGTTGAGAAAATACATGCCTGACCCAACGCATGTACTCACCTATGAAGAAATAGAACTGGAACCTGATCTGTCTTATTGTGAAGATCCTATCAAGATTCTTGATACCAGAGAACAAGCGTTGAGAAACCGGATGACTCGTCTTGTAAAAGTTCTATGGAGAAACCATAAGATGGAAGAGGCAATGTGGTAACCATAGGAACCTATGATGAAGAACCACCCAAATCTTTTTATGTAGTAGTATTCTAGATATTTCAAGGATGAAATTATTTGAATCAGGGAAGAATGTAACACCCCAATATTTCATTATATGCTTCTCTTTGAATAATAAAATAGCTTGTGTTGTACGTAACTTCAAATTCTAGCACACCACAACCAATCAAACTAGCCGTTATGAATAGTAATTACCACTTTTTGAAATTTTATAAAATTTATTTTTCAAAATGGACTTCATTTTTTCATTAATAATATTAAAATTATATTAGGGGGAATTTTTTGTATTTTTCTTAAAACTTTCAATTTTTGATGAATAGAGAAAAACATTGTGTTATTGTTTAAAACTGACTTTTTTTTTAAATAATTATTTATTTTATTTAAATTTATTTTAAGTCAAAATAGATACATAATACCTATATGAGTTCAATTTAATTTATTGGAGTCATTTTATAATAATATTATATGTATAAAATTTTATTGAACTTTTTTACATCCTTTACCCACCTTCTAGGCACAATTTCAAAATTGCATAAAACATAATTTTACCGCTTCTGTTAATTGAATTTAAAAAATCTGGGAGACACGGTAGACATTATTAAGTAAAATGTGGTTCAATATGATGAAAATAATTTTGGTGAATAGTAACTTGTGAATTTTATTTACCACAGTTAAAAGTAAATAGGGTAATTAAAGGTAAAAATGATATTATAAATACCCTAACACATTTCCTAATTCTATTAGATAAGCTTTTCAACCAAAATAAACCTTATGAATAAAATATGATCCTCTTTGATCCAATGGGATTAAATTTGAACACAAATTATTATTTTATTTAAAGAAGAGTTAAAAGTGTTAAATTTAAATTTTCATAACTAAAACATTTTTAATATAGAGTTATACATAAGATAAATTTGACTATAAATATTCATTATAAATAAAAAAAGATTTTCTACATAATTGTATTTTATTTATAATTTTTAGACATTAGATAATTAAATTTATTTATGACACGATGATGATGAAATAATTACCTTATTAATGAAAGATTAAAATAATTGATATTATAAAATTTATATGGGTTTGTTTTTTTATTGTAAATCATAATCTATTTAAAAGACTTTTCATTATAGTAATATTCTTGTAAGATACTAGCCTTTTTTGGAGTCATCTCGGGGGTGTTTTTAGGAAAGTTTTGAGGTTCTTATGTACCATTGTTTTGGAGTATTGGATTGGGGTGAATTTGGGTGGATTTTTTAAAGAAAAACTAACAGATAGTGGGTTGTGCATGATTTCCGTATGGTTTGACAAACTGTTCCAACTGTGAAAACCTAGATAGAGAGGTCCAAATGTTTTTCACATAGTTTTAAAATTGTTCAAATAAACCATTCCAACCATGAAAACCTATACATAGAGGTCTACATGGTTGGCACACAGTTTTCCCTAATCGTGTGCCCCTACCCGGGAAACCGTGCGTGTGGGATTAATTACCCAAAAATCTATTTTTAAAACCACCAGAACCCCTGAGATTCCCATATTTTTATCTTGTATTAGGATTGACAAATTATAGGTGATATCAAAGCCTTTTTCATGGATTCCATGGTGATTCGGACATCGTTCTTCGAGATCAAAATCCCAGATTGAAGATCTTCTCTCTTCTTGGTAATTGGATTTCAACATGTTTATTCTCTCATTCATTACTCTATCTTTATATGATATTTTCATTGAATATCTATACCATTTCCAATTATCTAAACCTATTAGTTGAGATCTAGATCTATGATTATTGATATAGATCTATATTTTCAATACCTTGATGCCTTTGATCTTAATTTTGGTTTCGGTATTTAGATCCATAGCTTGATCAGCGACGTTGTGCGACTCGGATTTTGGGGATTTCCATTGGGTTAACATCTTTCAATAAAAAAAGGTAGGTGGTCTGAATCTAACTCCCATAGTCATGGATTTGATATGTGAATGTGAGTTTATGGATTTTCTAGCTTCCCTTGATGATGGATTTCCTCAATTGGAGTAATTAGGAATGTGGAATTGACTTTTCATTGCCTTGGTAATTACTTGATAATTGAATCACAAAAAAATGAAGGGGGTTAACCAAATAGATATTTGTTTTGAAGATTAGTTATGGGTTGAGATATTGTAATTAATATGTTGAATTGATTGTGTTAAGTTAATTAATTGGGGTAAATTAATTATGAAATTATTTTTAGGTATCTAAGATAATTAATTGTGAGAATTAATTATGTCCCATGATGTTGATCAAAGATAATTAATTTTCAGAATTAATTATGACAAGTTGAGATTCAATATGGATAATTAATTTTTAATAATTAATTATGGAAATAGAATTTTATTGATTGATTAATTAATTAATGAATTAATTAATGGGTTATGTGCTTAGTTAATTGATGAGTTAACTAATGGACTTTGAAATGTTTAATTAATTTTTTGATTACTAATCGAATGATGTGGCTAATCCATTGAATTGAAGAATGATTAAATGGATGAAATTTTTGTGGTGCTAGACATGGTGTTCTAGACTGAATAGAATTTGGGACATGGACATGGCGTTCCTCCCCAATAGTTATTCAAGCTTGATATTTTCAGGTGTTAGGCATGAAGAACTACATCGAATAAGATATGGAGTATTAGGAATGGACACCTACACTGAATGAGATTTGGGGTGATTGACATTTTTTTCAACACCAAATGAATGATAATATTGAATGTTGATTTTAATGGAAAAAATGAATTGAAACTGGACCTAATGTGATGATTAATGATTAACCGACAATGTGATAACTATTTAATTATTCATTGTATTTATTGCTTCATAAAACTGCATACACTATCTTTTGACTGGACTTGTTTTAGACACCATTGGTGGTGGTCTGATGAGTTTTGCTCACACCCTATTCAGGACGCCTGATCAGCACCTGATTAGACATTGTTGTTGAAGGATAGGATAAGGGAAAGGATCTATTATAGGTTGTTGTTTGGGACTGGAGTATGGGAGAGGGAACCAGACGTGGTTCGAGGCCCTCTTGGGAGTTGTTGTATCTTTATTTTTAGTTGCATTGTAGACACAAGACATTCTCATTATCTTAGCATGTTTTACATTTCAGTTGAGTATTGTATTTTTTTTGTTTTGAATATCATATGGCATGGTATTGTTATGGTTATTTATATTCTTACACACTTGGTTATTGTTGTTTTCACTACTGGAAATTCAGGCTATAGCCACGGTTTAAAACTGTAGATATAGGTCCTAAAACTATGGATATAGGTAATAGACATGGTTTGAGAAACCATGGCTAAGTTTTGTGTGGCTATAGGCCTAGACTTATATCCATGGTTTGGAACTGTGGCTATAGGTCTAGAGCCACGGTTCAAAACGTGGCTATAGGTATACAGCCACGGTTCAAAACATGGTAAAATCACAATAGGCATGATTTAGAACTGTGGCTATACTAGAGGAGGGACAAAATTTATTTCCACGGTTAGAAACTATGGAATTAGACCTATATCCATGGTAAAAAACTGTGGCAATAGACCTATATCCATGGTAAAAAACTATGGCAATAGACCTATATCCACTGTTAGAAACTATGGCTATAGGGTCTGAAAACGCATAAAAAAATAGCCCCCCACCCCCGACACAACCCCCTGTAGTATCCCACCCCCTGTACCCACCTCCCTCCTGGACACCCCCACCCTACATAAACCACCTCCCCTGGACAGCCCCCTCTTCCCCTACACAACCCCCTGGACAGCCCCCTGCAAATCCCCCCTCCTGGACAGACCCTAGACACCACCCCAGACAGACCCTGGACACCCCCCCCCCTAGACAGACCCTAGACACCTCCCCCTCCCACCCTCCTGGACAGACCCTAGAACCCCCCCCCCCCCCCATAGAACCTAGACACCCCCCCTGGACCCTGGACAGATCCCCCTGGACACCCACCCAGAACCTGGACACCCCACCCCTTGCACCCCCTACCAGTTACCCCCCTCCCCCCTAAAAATCCCCCTACCAGTCCCCTCCCCCTGCTAGTTTCCCCCCCTCCACCTGCTAGTTTCCCCCCCCCCCAACCTGGACACCCCCCCAGACCCTCTAGACAGACTCCCCACCCCCAGATAGACCCTTTACAACCCCCCCCCCCAGACCCTAGACACCCTCCCTATACAGACCCTGGACACCCCCCCCCCCCCATACCCTAGACAGATCCCCCTGGATACCCCCCCCCCTAGAACCTGGACACCCCACCCCTTACACCCCCTGCCAGTTACCCCCCTCTCCCTGCCAGCCCCCCTACCAGTCCCCTCCCCCCTGCCAGTCCCCCCTGCTGGTTTCCCACCCCCCCCCCCCTGCCAGTTCCCCCCTCCCCCTTCCAGTCCCCCCCCCCACCCGGCCTGTTTCCCATCCCCCCTGCCCCTACCAGCCCCCACTTACACCCCCTACCAGTTTCCCCCTACCCCCAACTAGTCCCCTCCAAATTAAATTATACACAAAATATACTTACATAATAAGAATTAAACAAATCCAAATATAAACAAACACATAACTACACTTACATGAGTCTCCCTACAAGACAAACTATCAAAGAAGTCTAGAACCAGCTCAAAAGTACCTACAAAACAAGGTAGAACATTGTAGTTATCATCCCTTGTACCCACACATCTCCCCCCTCCCTTCCCCCTACTATACCCCCCTTAACAACAGCCCCAGCCCCCCTAGACAATAGCCCCCCTGCTGGACCCCCCTGGATAGCAGCCCCCTCTCCCCCCACCCCCTTTGGACCCCCTAGACAGTAGCCCCATCCCCCCTGGACAGCACCCCCCCCTCTGGACCCCCCTAGACAGCCCCCCCACCCTACTGGACCCCCTTGAACAGTAGCCCCCCGGCTGGACCCCCTGGACAACATCCCCCCCCCCTACTGGACCCCTGGACAGCCCCCCCTGCTGGACAACACCCCCCCCCCTACTGGACCCCTGGACAGCCCCCCCTGCTGGACAACACCCCCCCCCCCCATACGTCTCTTGAACATATCCTAAGGGATCCTTAGTTAAGAAAATTGAACAATCAGGTGAGCTTCAGGATTTTCCCTTAGATGTACCTACCAAATCATAACCTATAGAGGAATATTTACCTAGTTTTGAGAGATTTGTTTCCCCAGTGCCTTCAAATTTTGTATCCATAGTATATTTATAATATTTTAGTGAAAGTATTCTTTTAGATTTTAGTGGAATTTTGAGTTATCAAGAACCTCCTATTGTTGCATCTACATCTAGTGCTCCACCTCCCTTGGTTTTAGTTGATACTGATTCAATCTAGTCTATAGTAAAATAGTATCTCCATGTTGTTATAGGTGATGTGCATTCATCTCATTAGGATTAATTGAGGAAAATTCTATAGAGTGGGTTTTCAAGGAATAGGTTGACCAGTTGAAAGTGATGACAACTCTAATCAAGCTATTCATGGAGGAGAATATTTCTTTAATAGTATGGAGAGATGAGGAAATATTATTATAGACTTTTTCAATCTTATTAAGACTTTCCTATATGTATCCAATACTCTAGTGGTTGCCGGCTAGAAGTCAAAAGTGCAACAGTAAAGTGGACTCCAAAGTCTGGATCAGGCTACACCTATATATATCCAATACTCTAGTTGTAAGCCACAAGCATTCGGCCCAACCGGATCGGGCTACACCAATCCAACAATCTCCCTTGTTGCATCCCTTGATGAGAAGAAGGTTAAGGGTTCCCTTTTTTCTCTAAATCTTGAGAGTGGGGCTGGTCCTGATGGGTTCACAAATTAATTATTTATTTTCTACTATGATGTGCTCCTTAATACTATGAGGGATTTCTTTAACCATGCCTCAATTCCCTATGGAATCAACTCCAATTTTATTGCCCTAATCCCAAAGAAGGAAAATGCAGTGGATATAAAGGATTTCAGACCTATTTCTATTGGTAATACCTTTCCAAAAATAATTAGCAAAATTATTTCTATGAGGTTAGGCATCATTTCTCATGGGTTTATCTCTTCAAATCAGTCCCCAGACAGCCCTTGTACACCCCCCCCTAGACAACCCCCCCTAGACACCCCACATGTAACATGCCCCCTACCCTACAGACCCCCCCGACCCCCCCCCCCCCAGACAGCCCTTGGACACCCCTAGACATCCCCTCTTAGACACCCCACCTACACCCTCCCCCTTCCCTACAGACCCCCCCGACACCCCCCCCCCCGGAAAGCCCCTCCTAGACACCCCACCTTCACCATCCCCATGCCCTGCAACACCCCCCCCCCCCGGACAACCCTTGGACTCCCCACCAATATATCCCCTCCTAGAAAATTATATATCCATCAGTACCTTCACTTCATTATGAAATAATTCTAAGTGAACAATGCATTGAAACTTTTCCAAGAATATTCTTTATCTGGATTAGTCTGAATAATAGACTTTCACCACTTATAACTTGGACCCTCTAGTAGGATGGTTACAAAAATAACCTTAAGATAATCATAAATCTAAAGTTGGATAAAAATATCCTCAACCTTCAGTACCAAAACCAATTCATCCTAAGAATCTTGTTACCCAAGAATTATTGTGGGACTACCATCTTGATTCTGTGGTTCCTATGTGTTCCTTCAAGATCAATTTATTCAAGGCTTTTGATTCAGTCAGGTGGGACTTCTTATGGGATGCTTTGGATCTGCTCGGCTTTCTGGCTAGGTTCTTTTCTTGGGTTAAAAGATTCATCTCTACCCCCAATGTTCTCGGTGAACATTAATGGTAGTTTACATGGATACTTTTCAGGGAAAAGAGGGATCATACAAGGGGATCCTCTTTCACCTTTCCTTTTTGTGATTTGCATGGAGTTTTTCTCGTGAATCCTGTAATGCAGGAGGCTGGGGGCTGGTGTGGTGGCTGGAGTGGCTGGTGCAGGCGGGAAGGCAAGCGGCAGGGGGATGGAAGGGGGCTAGTGTGGGCTGGAATAGGTGGCAGGGGGCTGGTGTGGGCTGGATTGCAGGTGGCTGGGGGCTGTTGGGCATGTGGCAGGGGATGGTGTGGGCTGGGATGTAGGAGGTCGGGGGCTGGTGAAGGCTGGAACTGGTGGCTGGGGATGTTTTGTATGTGGTAGAGGGCTAGCATGAGTGTTTTTCAGGAGGCTGGGGGTGGTGGCTGGTGTGGTGGCAGGTGCGGGCTGGATTGCAGGTGGTTGGGGCTGGTGCAGGCTCGAATACAGGTGGAAGGGGGCTGGAATGCTGGTGGAAGGGGGTTGGTTGCAGGTTCTGGGGGGATAGTATGGGCTGATTTGAAGGTGGCATGATGGGCTGTTGCGGGCTAGAATGCTGGTGGCAGCGGGCTGAAATGAATGTGGAAGGGGGCTGGTGTGGCCTGGATGTGGCTGGAGTAGGGTCAAATCACGGCATTACCACAGCGTGACCACGGCGTGACCGCGGCATGTTGGCCTAGTCCAACAACATCTATGGGGCATCATCTTCCGTCCAGGAGCGAAGGGAGCGGGAGGAGGCGGGGAAACATTCCGATCGTCACCCCACCGGCAGAAATTGTGATTATTCAGTCTCAACATTCATCACAAGACTCATGGAATACTATCACTGTGAACCTCCATGGGTTGTTGTCCTGGAGGAGGGTCAAATCACGGCATTACTACGGCATGACCGCGGCGTGACGGCGGCATGTTGGCCCGGTCCAGCGACATCTGCGGGGCAGCATCTTCTGGTTAGGAGCGAAGGGAGCGGGAGGAGGCGGCGAAACATTCCAACCATCGCCCCGCTGATAGAAATTGTGATTAGTCAGTCTCAACATTGATCACAAGACTCATGGAATACTATCACTGTGAACTTCCACGGGGTGTCGTCCTGGAGCAAGTCCAAATCATGGTGTGACCGCATCATGATTGCGGTGTGTTGGCCAAGTCCATCGACATTCATAGGGCAACATCTTCCGACCAGGAGCGAAGGGAGCGGGAGGAGGTGGGGAAACATTCTGGTCATCGCTCCGCCAGTAGAAATTTTGATTGGTCTATCTCAATAATGATCACAAGACTCATGTAATACTATCACTGTGAACCACTGCGGGATGTCATCCTGGATCAGGGCCAAATCAGGGCATTACCGCGACGTGGCCGCGGTGTGACCGCGGTGTGACCGATGCGTGACTACGGCGTGACTGCGGTGTGACCGCAGCTTCACCGCGGCTTCACCGCGTCATGATTGTGGCTTGACCGTGGCGTGATCGCGGCGTGACCGCAGCGTGACTGCGGCGTGACCGCGTCATGACCGCGGCGTGACCACGGTGTGTTGGTCCGGTCTAGTGGCATCCACGTGGCAACATCTTCCATCCAGGAGCGAAGGGAGCGAGAGGAGGCGGGGAAACATTCCGACTATCGCCCCACCAACAGATGATAGAATATATCAACTATTTAATATTCTATAATAAGGGATCACCAGAGAAGGTTGTAGCGAGTGGCACAATGATACAATGTCTAAAGGGAAAAAAACTACAGAAAAGAATCATACACCCTACATAAACAATTTACAAATTCATTCAATTTTCCTAAACATGGAAATTTTATTTATAATATTCAAAGCGTGAAAAGGAAAGTGTCATGGTCAAGGAATATGCCTACTCGGGTAATGTCATTTTAGTTAAATGAGTATGATAATCAAATTTATATTATTCAAAGAAAACAAAAACTAACTATCCACAAAACAAACACCAACAAGAGGCATATGAAAGACTCAAACCAAATCTAAACATGATACAAATAACTATCACTACTCTTTGGTTTAGAAGACAACACACCTCTGTTGGAGGGGTTTTATTATAATATCATGTCATTTATTTATCACAAAATTCATTTAATTATATTTAACATCTATTCTAAAACTCATTCAGCACAAATCAAATGCAATAATTTAAGCAACTAGATCAACATAACTATCACTGTGAGTTTTTGCAGACAGCGCACCTCCGTTGGAGGGGTTTTATTATAAAAACAAGACTTTATTTATCAAATGAAAAAATTATATTAAAGAACACTTATTCAAGATATTCAATTCAATATAATTAAGCAGAATTAAGAAAGAAGCTAAATTCAATTTAAATAATTCTTGAATTAAAGAGGCTAGAAGAGGGATCCTATCTCAAGGTGGAACCAAACCATCCACTTTGAATCTTGGAGCTTTCTAACTAAAATTTGTTGCTCCCCCACTAGGTATACTCACCTTCACACACATGCAAGGAAACTTAGCCCCTATTCACACACCCGTATGGCCATGAGCATGTGCAAGGGGATCCTTGCACATATGCTTATATGCATATACCAGTCTCCACTCACCTGCGTATGCAATTATATATATATATATATATATATATATGATGTTATTAAATTTTTCATTACATTTTACTAACTCCCTTAACTGATTTTCTATGAAAGCTGCATAATCTGTGTGTAATATTCATGTTTTAATATTAAATATAATTTTGAGCACTATTTGAATAAATCCATATTTGAGTCAGTTTAATGTATTATCTATAAATATTACCCTACTGATCAAAATTGTGTGGTTATTATTTTTTAGGATTCCTAATTCAATTTCTCACATATCATTAGAAGGAATCATGGGCCAATTTTGCCATTTGAAAACTCATATGGTCCTCACAGACAAGACCAATGAATCTGTGAAGAAACTAGACTATTCATGAAGATTGATTTACTAGGATAAATAAAGAAGTCAAACTTCAATTATTCTACACCATAGTTTGGGGGACAATTTAAGGAGTCCAGGATAAAAATTTCAGGCCCCAGATCTTAGAACAAGGGGCCCAAATAAAGCTTTGAAGTCCAGCCCACCATTCTGGCCGAGAAATAAAATCAGTATAGTATTCATGACATATCTCATGATGTAAGAATCCAATCGAGCTGAGATTTTTCAGTGTGAAATAGGAGATAGAGAAGGCCGAATTTTTGGAAGAAATTATTCATCTTTTAAGACATCTTCCAATTCAAAAACCCTTTCACATTTTGAACTTCAAGAATACCGGATTGAAATGGACAGTTTAACTTTGTTTAATCAACTGGCCATAACTTTTGATCCTTAAGTTCAAATGACTCCAAATTTTGAGAGTAGTCGGAAAAACTTATTGTATAAAACTTTGAAGAAGTAGATTTCTCGATATTATGCTGTCTGATTAGCCAACTTGGCAATGTAAGTGGAGGGACATATTGGGAATGCAAACCGTCCACTCCTTGGGCTATAAATACTCTCCCCTTCTCTCCTTGAGAGTGGTTGGCATTTCAGAATATAGGAGAACATATTGGAACGACCAAAGCCTTGACAAAGGCTTGGGATGAACTTCCATACTCAATTTTTCACTTGAGATACCTTTCCTCCTCTCTTTGTTTTCACTTACTTCACATCCACCTTCTATACTTTAATATTTATGTTCTTAAAATAGTTTAAATTCAGTTGAATCCCCTTCACTTCTTCTACTTCCTCATTCAATCGAAAATCCATTTTTAATTTTCTTCATCGTTTGTGTGTGTGTTCGGCACACTACTCTTATCTTGTCCCTTTATTTTTCTTCTCTTTATAATTCATCACCATAAAAATATATTACCAGATTAATAACCATCTTAATGGTGGAGTAAATCTCTCATTGGGGTGAGTTTTAATTTAGTTATGTTAATCTATTGAGAGCTTTCACTCGATGAGTATTCGCTGAATTAACATTGTGTATGTTGGGCTTAGCATGTCATGGATTAATGACTTGTTTTGTTTAACGTGTGGTTTCCATGGATTAATGGAACCATAAATACACTACCATAAACAAGATATGATCAATATTAGAACCCTAAGTTAAGTTAAGGCTTGGATTAAAGCCTTAAAACTTGGGAATTCAAATCAACGTCAACTTGTGACATGGGTGTTAATTTAAATGAAATATAAATCAAAGCTCAAGGATATCACAAGCATAACTAACCTAATGATGAACTCACCCCAATAATTATCAATTTGTTAAATAAATCATAATCAATTATTCATTTCAATTAAACTCTGAAAACAAACCCCCCCAATCAGAATACAATCAACTAAAAACAAATGACTATTTCAAAGTATCATCACCGAGGATTCGACCCGAGTGTTGCTATACACATTAGCAGAGCACCAGAACTTTGACCTGTCGATAGGCAACAATCGACCATGTGTTTCAAATGGCTTCTTTTCCGTGGATGATTCTTTAATTATTCATTAGTTTCTGGTTATTGTAAAAAAACCAAAAAAACAAAATTTAAAAAAAAATTGAAAAAAAAACACAAAAAAACTCGTCTTCTCATAAAAATCATAAACAGAAAAAATACAAAGAAAAACTCATCTTCCTCTTTCTTCCAAAATCTCTCTGAATTCCCCATATCCTTCTAAACAATCCCTCGGATTTGTTTGACCCTAAAATTGAGCGAACACTTCTCCAACTTAGGAGCAACATAAGAGATAATCAAATAATTCAAGAACCAGTCCTTATCCAACCAATTGAATTAGATATGGCCAATACTAGGGAAAAACCCTTAAAGAACTTGCTTCCCCTGATATAAATTAACAACCTCTTGGTATTCAATATCCAAACATAGAGGCTGAATTCAAACTCAAATCGGGTTTGATTCATCTTCTCCCTCATTTCCACGGGCTATCTGGTGAAGATCCACATCTCCACCTTAAAGAGTTTTAAGTAGTATGATCTACCATGAAGCATCAAGGGGTTTCTGAAGAACAAATCAAACTTCGAGCATTTCCTTTCTCCCTAACTGACACTGCTAAGTCACAGCTTTACTACCGCCCTCCCGGTTCCATAACCACATGGAATGACATGAAGCGACTCTTCTTAGAAAAATTCTTTCCTACTTCTCATACTACTTCTATCCGAAAGGAAATAAGTGGTATACATCAATCCCCAAGTGAATCACTCCATGAGTATTGGGAGAGGTTCAAAAATCTTGTTGCAACCTACCCACACCACCAAATCCCTGACCAACTCTTGATCCAATACTTCTATGAGGGGTTATTGGTTATGGAGAGAACTCTCATAGATGCCGCAATTGGCGGTGCTCTTGTTCATAAAACTCCTACAGCAGAAAGAGATCTCATAAGTAACATGGATGAAAACACACAACAATTCCATACTCGAGCACATGCTCAAGTCAAAAAAGCCCAAGACAGTCAATCAATTGAGCCGAATAAGATGACTGAGTTGATGAGTGAACTTACAGGTCTTGTACGACAACTAGTTGTGGCTACCAAATCCCCAACCTCGTCTTCTCCACAATCAATGTTTCCTGGACCTGTCAAGAACTGTGGAATCTGCAACTGTCAATCTCATCTAACTGACACGTGTCCATAACTTTAAGAGGATCAATCCGATTCATCTGAACCAATGGAGCTCAATGCAGTATATGCTCAGCGGAACACCAATCCTCAACTATCAGGTCAGTTTGATAGAAACTTCAACCAACCTCACTCTGAGCCCTTCTCTTCTTCCTATAACCAAGGTCTGAGGTATGGTAACCCCAACTTTCATCCCCCTCAATTCCCTCCTCAAAAACAAAACTAGTTTCCATACGATCAATGTGTTGGTAACTTCCAACAACCTTACCCTTTTGTTCCTCAACCTCAAAGAATCAATCCTCCTCCTGGATTCCATTATCCTAGTGTGCCTTCCCAATTCCAAAACCAATACAATCGCTTTACCAAGAACCAAAATCAAGGTAATCCCAATTCAGGACAAGCCTCTTCTTCCAAGAAACCATGGGAAAGTGCAGTGGAGGATCTTGCCTCTTTCACCTGTTCAAGCCTCAAGAACATTGAAACCCAAATTGGTCAACTAGCATCCCACCTTAGTCACCAGCAACCATCTAATTCTTCCCAACTTCCATCTCAACCATTACCCAACCCCAAGGGTAATGTAAGTGCAATTGCACTTAGATCGGGAAAGAAAATTGATATTCCTCAAGATAAGTCCTACAGCCCTCTTTTTAATGTTGACCTAGAAAATGTAAAGAAAAAGAAACTTGAAAAGGAACCTGAAACCATTCCCTCACCTTCTTCAATTCCACTTAGGAACCCAATTCCTTTTCCTCAGGCCGTTTCTAAGACAAAGAAGTCCTTTGAACCTGATCCTGAAATGCTCGACATGTTTAGACGTGTTAAAGTCAACATTCCTCTCTTAGATGCCATAAAACAAATTCCTAATTATTCCAATTTTCTCAAGGAATTGTGCACCCACAAGAGGAAACTTAGGACCTTTTGAAAATGTTTCCACCCAGCAGTCTATTCCTATAAAGTGCAAAGATCCAGGGACCTTTATGGTTCCATGCCAAATTGGAAGTTCCAACTTTGATGATGCACTCATAGACCTAGGAGCCTCAATTAATGTCATGCCTAAATCCATCTTCTCCAACCTTGGTCTAGGTCCCTTGCACCCAATGGGTGTTGTCATTCAGTTAGCCAATCGAAGCACAACCAGTCCTGAGGGAATAATTGAGGATGCCCTTGTTCAAGTCAATGATCTTATCTTCCCTGGTGATTTCTATGTCCTTGACATGGAAGGTGAGACGAAATCTTCTTGATCTACCCTAATTCTAGGAAGAACATTCCTCATGACTGCAAGAACCAAGATTGATGTCCATTCAGGCATCTTATCTATGGAATTCGGTGACCAACTGGTCAAGTTCAATATTTTCCAAGCCATGCAATACCCATCTGAGGATCACTCTGCATTCTAAATCCATGCTTCTGAGGACACTTCTGAGAGTCAATTGAACCCCATTCCATCATGTTCATCCTGTTCTGATGAAAAAGGATCTTGTGAAATCTGCACCAAGATTAATAAAGTCATAAATGGTGAAGTTGATGTGGACCTCTCATTCATAGACTCCATCAATCTAGAGGAACTTGAAAACTCTCTTGAATCCCACATCAACTCTGATCTCTACTGCTCCACCTTGGAAAATATTAAGGAAAATTATTCTGAAGCAACTGAAGTCCCTTCATCCATTCCTGAGATGTCTAACCCAAAAATGAAAGATGAGACTAATCTGAAACCTCTTCCTGAACACCTGAAATATGCATTCCTTTTCCATGATCACTCTTATCCTATCATTATCTCTTCTTCACTTACTGAAACTGAGGATTCCAAACTTGTTCAAGTGTTAGAGGAAAACAAAAAGGCCTTAGTTTGGACCCTAGATGACATACCAAGAATCAACACTACTCTTTGCATGAATCACATCCATCTTGAAGAATCATCCAAACCAATTAGACAACCACAAAGAAGACTCAATCCACTCATCCTTGAGGTATTTAGGGAAGAGATCACCAAGCTTCTTCAAGCTGGTATTATCTACCCAATTTCTAATAGTGAATGGGTTAGTCCAATTCAAGTTGTACCTAAGAAGGGTGGGATAACTGTTGTCACAAATGAACATGTAGAGGTAATCACAACTCGAGTGAAGAACAAATGGCGTGTATGCGAAGACTATAGAAAATTGAATGTTGAAACCCGAAAAGATCACTACCCTCTTACATTCCTTAATTAAATGCTAGAACGATTAGCTGTAAAGTCACACTATTGCTTTCTTGATCGATACACTGGATACTTCCAAATCCCAATCACACCTCAGGACCAAGAAAAGACTACTTTCACATGCCCCTTTGGAACATATGCATATAGAAGAATGCCTTTGGGCCTTTGTAATGCTCTTGCAACATTCCAGAGGTGTATGATGAGTATCTTTTCAGAATTCATTGAACACTGCATGGAAGTCTTCATGGATGACTTCACCATTTATGGCGAGTCATTTGAATCTTGTTTGAATTCACTCTCTTTAGTCCTCCAAAAGTGTGTCAAGTGCAAACTTGTGTTAAATTTTGAAAAATTTCACTTCATGGTTGAAAATGGGATTGTTCTAGGGCACATAGTTTCAAAAGATGGTATTGAAGTTGATCCTGCCAAAATTGAAGTGATCCAATCACTTCCTGAACCCACTTCTATTCGAAACATCCGTTCATTCCTCGGTCATGCTGGTTTCTATCGGAGATTCATCCATAACTTCAGTAGGATTTCCCTCCCACTCACTCGATTGCTCCAAAATGATGTCACTTTCTGTTTTGATGAGGTTTACAAGAGAGCATACGTTGAACTCAAAACTTCTCTAACATCTGCCCCAATAATCCAACCCCCAGATTGGTCCTTACCCTTTGAGTTAATGTGTGATGCTTCTGATAGAGCCGTTGGAGCTGTTCTTGGTCAAAGAAGAAAAAAATATTCCTTATGTCATCTATTATGCCTCAAAAACATTGGATGAAACTCAATCTCACTACACTGTCACTAAAAAGGAACTTTTAGAAGTTGTTTTTGCCTTATATAAATTCCGGCCCTATCTCTTAGGTGCCAAAATCATCATCTTCACAGACCATTCTTCTATAATGTTATTACTCAAGAAAAGTGATTCCAAACCGAGGCTAATAAGATGGATCCTAATGCTCCAAGTGTTTGACATTGAAATAAAAGATAGACCAGGAAAAGAAAACCTTGTGGCTGATCACTTGAGTAGAATTTCTAATTCTTCTCATTCTGAAATAATTGATCCTGAATTCCCCACTGAGCAACTTTCATCTCTCACTCCAAAAATACCATGGTATTCCCCAATTGTAAATTACTTGGTTTCTGGTGTTTTTCCTGAAAATTTTTCAAAAGAAAAAAAATTGAAGTTGAAAAGTGATTCAAAATACTATTTTTGGGAAGAAAATAAACTTTGGAAAACTGGGTCTAACATGCTAATAAGGATATGTGTCGATGAAAATGAACATTATTCCATATTAGAATTCTGTCACTCACTTCCTGGAGGTGGCCACTTTGGAACAAAAAGGACCTCCCGAATGGTTCTAGACTCTGGATTCTTTTGGCCTTCACTCTTCAAGGACTCACATGAGTTCTGTAAATCATGTCCCACTTGCCAAAAGTTTGGAAAAATTTCCAAGAGAAGTGAAATTCCCCAAAAGCCTTTAATTATTTTGTGAGATCTTCGATGTTTGGGGAATCGATTTCATGGGACCATTTCCACCTTATAATGGATTATCATACATCCTTCTTGTATTTGATTATGTTTCTAGGTGGGTTGAGGCCAAACCCACTAGAAAGGATGATTCACATACTGTTTTTGAATTCCTAAAGACACACATATTCCATAGATTTGGAACTCCTCATGCCCTGATCAGTGACGTAGGAACCCATTTTTGGTAATAATACCATGGAATATCTTTTGAAAAAGAATGGGGTTGTACATAAAACTTCAAGTGTATATCACCCCAAAAAAATGTCATGGCTTAACTTTCTAATAGAGAAGTGAAAAGAGTGCTTGAGAGAACTGTAAAACCCACTAGAAAAGACTGTCCTGAAAGACTTGGTGAAGCACTTTGGGCTTATCGAACTGCCTATAAAACATCCATTGGGATGTCTCTTTTTAGGCTAGTTTTTGTTAAAACATGTCATTTTCTAGTTGAAATCCAACATAAGTCATTTTCGGCAGTGAAAACTTGTAATTTTGATCTTGAAAATTTTGGTGAAGAAAGATTGTTGCAATTGGCCAAACTGGAGGAGATTCGACTTGATTCTTATGAGAATTCTATTCTCTACAAAGAAAAATCCAAGGTACTCCATTACAAACACATCCTAATAAAGGTATTCCATGAAGGTGGAAAGGTAATGCTCTTCAATTCTCGATTTCGGATTCACCCAGGTAAGCTTAATTCTCATTGGGAAGGTCCTTTTATTGTTTCTCATGTTTACCCATTTGGTGCAGTGCAAGTCCAGAACCCCTCTTCAAAAAGGAAATTCATGGTTAATGGACATCGGTTAAAGCATCACCATGAGAGGACACACAATCCTGGATCATCATCAACTTCACTGGATACCCAACTTCTCCAGTCCACCAACCACTAGATGGAGATGGTGACCCGCCAAATCCAAACCAGGGGGCACCTCTTTACCTTTAACTCTCTATCTATCTCTTCATCTCTCTACCTCTTTCTTCTTCTTCTTCTCTCCTTCATTTTTTTACCAATTTTTTTCTTCAAACCCTTTTTTTATCTTTATCTTTTGTGTGGATGTGTATTTTAAAGAACACAAAAAAACTAAAAAAATAAAAAAATGTAAAAACAAAAAACCAAAAGAGTCATGGTTACTCACCATCAAGTTTTTAAATTTTGTCCAACCTTTTTGGGGAGTCAACGGGATTGTTTTCATCTCAACAATTTTATATTTTCAGTATGAATTTGGATAAAGAATTTTGTTTCAAAACCAACACATTTTGAATGCTCAATTTTTTATTTGGAAAATGCTTTTCCCAAACCGTGAGGAACAACATTTTCTTTCATGCCAAGGCCACCTATGGACATCTTTTCAAAATGTGTTTTTTCACCCCCATTTGTGAGTCTTGATTTTTTGGACCTTCGAGCTGAATTTCCTACTTTAGTGTGCATTAATATGATAGAGGCATTTTCTAAACCACATGAGAATCACAATAGACAAATAGCCTCCCATTAACCATACATTACTCCTCCTTTTTAAATCCCCTTCAAGCCTATGAAAACCTTTGCCTTGATAGCCACATTACAATCCCAATACCTTTTTCCACCCAATATCAACATGGATTTTCATTGCATAATTTTTTTTTGAAATTTAAGTGTGGGGGGAATAGATTTCATTATTTGGGTACCCTATTATTTATTTTCAATGAGTTATCATCTGCTTGAGGGCAAGCATCCATTTCATTGTGGGATAGATTTTGTCATTCAGTGTGTTTTTGGGAATTTAATGTACTTCCATTTATGTAATTTTTTAAATTTTATTGACAAGTGTTCAAAAAAAAACGATGAAAAAAAATCAAAAAAAAATTGAAAAAATGGGTTGTGTATTGGGTAGGTCAGAAATCACCCTTCCTCAACCTTTGATCTTGTTATAACTATTACAATTAGTGTCGTGAGAAGATCAAACATGGGTTGGGATATGAGTGTGAGATCTATTTTAAGGTCAACTTTCGAAAAAAAAAGGAAAATAGGAAAAGAAAAAAAAGAACACTTGCAGTATATTCTTATTGGGAGAAGTTTTGGGTTTTGTAAATATTTCGTCTTCTCATCCCCTTAAAATTTTCTTCCACTATTGTTTCTTTCTTTACACAATAATTTCCTTGTAAATATTTGTTTTCATTTCCTTCCATGTTTTATTTCAAAAAAAATGTGCATTACTTTTTCTATGTTGGTGTTTTAACCCTCTTCTTCTCTCTCTTGGACATTATATTCCTACTGTCCCATAGCCACAGAAATACCCCTTAAAAAGACCTATTGATTATTGTGCACTTTTTATAGGTATTGGAAGTTGAGAGCTCTTTTCAAACTCTGAGATTTTCACTTTTGGTTGGTGAAAGACTGAACCTCCACAAATGAATTTTATCATCTTGAGAGGTGTGAGTTTTGAGTGTCCACATTTTACATTTCTAAATTTGAGCATGAAAAAATGAATTAGTTTTGGTACATTGTTTCTATATCAATTTTTGGTGGAATTCAATTTGGATGAGTGAAATTGTCTAAACCTCCCCTGATTAGGGAAAATAAAATTTTAATATTTGTTGGTGAGTGAAAATGATTTTGTTATATTTGTTGCACATGAGGACATGAACAATCCTAAGTGTGGGGGAGTTGATGTTATTAAATTTTTAATTACATTTTACTAACTCCCTTAACTGATTTTCTATGAAAGGTGCATAATTTGTGTGTAATATTCATGTTTTAATATTAAATATAATTTTGAGCACTATTTGAATAAATCCATATTTGAGTTAGTTTAATGTATTATCTATAACTATTACCCTACTGATCCAAATTGTGTGGTTCTTGTTTTTTATGATTCCTAATTCAATTTATCACATATCATTAGAAGGAATAAGGGGTCAATTCTTCCATTTGAAAGATCATATGGTTCTCACACACAAGACCAATGAATCTGTGAAGAAACTGTACTATTCATGAAGATTGATTTACTGGGCTAAATACAGAAGTCCAAATTCAATTATTCTACACCATAGTTCGGGGGACAATTTAAGGAGTCCAGGATAAAAATTTCAAAGCCCAAATCTTAGAACAAGGGGCCCAAATAAAGCTTTTAATCCCAGCCCACCATTCTGGACGAGAAATAAAATTAGTATAGTATTAACGAAATATCTCATGATGTAATCATCCAATCTAGCTGAGATTTTTCAGTGTGAAAGCGGAGATATAGACGGCCGACTTTGTTGAAGAAATTATTCGGCTTTGAAGGCATCTTCTTATTCAGAAACCCTTTCATAATTTGAACTTCAAAAATACTGGATTGAAATGGACAGTTTAACTTTGTTTAATCAACCGACCATAACTTTTGATCCTTAAGTCCAAATGACTCAAAATTTTGAGAGTAGTCTTAAAAATTTATTATCTACAACTTTAAATAAGTATATTTCTCTGAGATTTGGCTGTCTGATTATCCAACATGGCGATTCAAGTGGAGGGACAAATTGGGAATGCAAACAGTCTACTCCTTGGGCTATAAATACTCTCCCCTTATCTCCTTGAGAGGGGTTGGAATTTCAGAAGAGAGGAGAACATATTGGAACGAAAAAAGCCTTGAAAAAGGATTGTAAGGACCTTCTATACTCAATTTTTCACTTGAGAGACCTTTTCTCCTCTCTTTGTTTTCACTTACTTTCGTGTTCTTCGTTTTTGTAATCATGTAATTCTCTTTCTTTGTAATTCTGTTTTAATGCATGTTACTTCTTAAATATCTCTTATTCTCATCCACCTTCTGTACTTTAATATTTATGTTCTTAAAATAGTTTAAATTCAGTTGAATCCCCTTCCCTTCTTCTTCTTCCTCATTCAATTGAAAATCCATTTTTAATTTTCTTCATCGTTTGTGTGTGTGTTCAGCGCACTACTCTTATCTTGTCCCTTTCTTTTTCTTCTCTTTATAATTAATCACCATAAACATATATTACCAGATTAATAAACATATTAATGGATAATTAAATATCTCATTGGGGTGAGTTTTAATTTAGGTATGTTAATCGATTGATAGCTTTCGCTCGATGATTATTCGTTGAATTAAAATTGTGTATGTTGGGCTTAGCATGTCATGGATTAATGACTTGTTTTGTTTAACATGTGGTTTCCATTGATTAATGGAACCATAAATACACTACCATAAATAATATATGATCATTATTAGAACCCTAAGTTAAGTTAAGGCTTGGATTAAATCCTTAACACTTGGTAATTCAAATCAACATCAACTTGTGAAATGGGTGTTAATTTAAATGAAATATAAAGCAAAGCTCAAGGATATCACAAGATTAACTAACCTAATGATGAACTCACTCAAATAATTATCAATTTGTTAAGTCAATCATAATCAATTAGTCATTTCAATTAATCTCTACAAACAAACCCCCCCAATCAGAATACAATCAACTAAAAAAAACAACTATTTCAAAGTATCATCGCCGAGGATTCGACCCGAGTGTTGCTATACACATTAGCAGAGCATCAGAACTTTGACCGGTCGATAGGTGACAATTGGTTGTGCGTTTCAATATACATGGGCACACATATCCCCATAAATTCATAATCACTTCCATGGTTGACTATACACATAACAAGGGAACCCACATACATATACTTTCTTACCTATGCACACGCAGGCGAGTCTCCCTTAACATGGATACTCGAAACCAACAAGAAGGGATCAACGCACTACAAAAAGTATATTAGGAACATTAAAACACATAAAAGATGCTAAATAACTAGTGAGAAACCAACCAATTGAATTAAAGACTTACCTCGATTGGGAGAACCAAATCCACCCAAACCAACACGAAATGATCCAACGCCCCACTGAAAACATAATATGGAGTCAAAAAAACTGAAATCCCCAAAAACATGAGGTGCGAGACAAGTTGAAACCATATAATCTTACCTCGGATCAAAGTCTGCGAACTGAATCAATCTGAACCCCATTTTCCCTCCTTCGCAGAATATAATTACCCTTTGTCCACAAAAATAAGTAAAAGACCTAAGTGGACAATGCGATAAAGAAAATAAAATAAAAACTAAAGTAAAACATAACGGTCTCCTGTGACTATACACATCACCGCCCAACATATAAGAACCAAAATTCCCCATGGGTCAAATCATGTTCCTGCAAGCAAGGGGTAAATAGATCCATGTTTCAAAATGATACTATCAAATAGTACATTCCTATTAATTAACAATAATTCTTCCTGTTAATGGTATATAATTATTTTGGCTCGAGTTTAAACTTAATTTGGTTTTGTTCGATACAAGTTTTTATCCCACCCGATAATAAAAGTTTACTAGAGGACAAAATTTAAAATCAAATAGAATATATCATAACAAAAAATGGATCCACACCTATGAAGAATGTTGAACATGATAAGAAAGAATGTTTGATCATGTAGTCTGATGAGTTATAAAAGGATAAATCAAAAAAATGAAAAACATTGAGATTTCTCTAATTGCTTAAGTGAATATGAAATTTTTAAAAAATAATAAACATGTAAAAGAAGGGAAAGCCATGTTTCCTAAACATAAATGTTTAGAATGTGAGAAATAACAAATTTCAAGGAAAATCAAACACTTTTGATCTACAATGAAAAGTGATCTAGTGTTGAGAAAAAAGCCTAATAACTTAGAAGTTGATAAACCCACATTATTACCATACTTGATGATATAAAACAACACTTGAATGGAAATGTCACATAACACGAACTTCACATATATATTTTTTTTGTAGGAAAATAATTTTTCAAAATGAATCCTTCATATAGTGTTGTTATTCCATTGAAAAAATAAACATGGAGGAAATACGAAAATACATTATTGTTAATCACGTCTCTAAAAAAGTTTCAACAACTTTCCCATGAGTTAATGCCATATTTATAGGGAACTATTCATATAGATAACACTTTATAATTTAACAAAATATGGTTACCCATTCAACTGTATGTGAATCCAAAAAGAACAACACATTTATCCATAAAACAATTTCCCTTCACATGCATCATGAACATATTAAAACAGTATGCATTAGATAACATTTTCATTTGAAAATTATAACACTCCATTCACATGACAACTGAATCCACAAAGCATAAATGGTATGAATAATTCTACACATAAAATATTCTTAACATTTTTATGAGATTCAAATGATTTCACATAGAATATGATATTCTTTATGAAAGTAGAAACACGTTATATATTGTTCACCTAAATCGCAAATAAATATTGTTCTCATGGTATCTTCTATGTGAACTTCCAATGATTTATATCTACAAACACTATAATGATAACTATTTTTATGTTTTGAGAAAACCAAAATCAATCATATATCACAGTATGATATTGATTTCCATGAGTTCATTAATTTAATGTTGAACATAAAATTATCCTGCCAACAATCGAGCTCTAGGTTGACACCCAGAGTATGCCAAACTTGATTCAATAGAGTTCCATATATGCTTGTCCATGCCTACCATTATCCAGGATGATTTCCTTGACAAGGAACCATGACAAGGTACATTACCCATTCCATGGACCACTAACCTAACACACATTACCAATTCCATGGATATATCTCATCTTCCATGGGTTAATGGACTTTTTGTGAATTCTCATTATAGAAAATATTACATTCCCAAGGAGAATAAATAATGCTAAGTGTGGAGTAACCATTCTAGGTATTATATAACCATGCGTCAAGAACAACCAAGAGAAAACCCCCTAAAAACACCAAAACATGACAAATATTTTGACATATGACACATTTTTTTAATTCATTAAAATTACTAATTCTCATTCGTCATATTCCATTATGTCAAATATCAGTTCTTGTCAATATAAAATTGTGTATTTTACATTTTCATACCAATTATACAGTTACATGCTACATTATAAATTCACATTTCAATTGTGTCTATTCCAATTTACATACTGATAATTACAAATTCTAATTCACATGTCATGAGAAGAACAAATTCAATTCACAATTCTATTAATTCCTTAATAAATTTTTCATTCCAGGTATAAGGCACTAGACTCATACCATCCATGCTCTAACCCAAGGTTATAGATAAGAACACCTCTTTGGTGGCCAAAGGATCATGGTCTTCATCACTAATGGACCCAACAGGATATGTGGAAGGTCTAATAATGAGGATTTGAGAAATTTCTAGGGATTCTAAATAGAATATGTCACACACACGACATGATGACACTATTATACATGATGCAGATACTATAAAACCAATGAATACATTAGGGATATTTTTCAAATCACCAACCTCAATACAAATAATATTAATCCGAAAACATAAAATTTTGATGAATGTAATCCACCATAATCCCATATGGAAACTGATAAATACACCACACCAAGTCCATTAGAAGAGTATCAAAGTGGAAAATAAAAGGAATTCACCAATTTCGAGAAGAACGCAATGAATATAGATGTGTGAATAAAATAATGGATTGAGAGATCTATGATTCAAGGTATCTTACAAATGAGGTAGACAAGAATTTGGGTTGAAATCCTAGAGAGATTTGTTCTGGAGAAAGTGAGATCGTGACGGAGGAAGTGAGCTCGCCAAGTAGGGGTCATGCTCGGGAGGTAGGGTTTGAGGAGAGATATTGTTGGAGGAGGAGATCTCATTTAGTGTAGAGATATGTTCGAGGAGAGATTTTTTTCGATGGAGGAAGTGAGATTTCAGGTTCGTGCTCAGGAAGTAGGGTTCGACGGAGGAGAGATTTGTTCAACGATGTGCGGAGAGATCTGTTCACGGGTTAGCTATGATTATTTGGGGGTTTTTTCCCAAAGGTTTCTAAAACCATAGTGAAATATTATTTGGGGGGGTTCTTAATAGTTTCTAAAAACTGTATGAAAATATTTTCTAATGTAATCTATTCCCAACGGTTTAATGAAACCATTGGGAAAACGCATCAAATTATTACTTAAACTAACGGTTTTTTCAAACCGTTGGTATGCATGTGTTGGTATATGTGGGATTTTCACTAGTGAATGTAATTTAAAATATCATATTGAATCTAGATATGTACAGGTAAATTCATGCAATGTGGTAGTGGAATCAAGCCACCAAAAGGAGGACAAATTGCAGGATCCAAATCTATCTTTATAATCTATAATTAAAAAAAGTGGTCATAATGGCCTGGATTTTTAAAATAAAAGGTGTTAAAGACAAACCAATAACAACTAGTGGTATCATACAAAATCTAATTTGTTGAATCTAATATCAATCCATGATTTAGTGAAAGTAACCTATTGTAAATAGAAGGGAATATTTGTAGAAGCCTAATCATGGATAAATGGGGGAGTTAGAGATAGATTGTAATGGTTATTCAGCCTTATCTAAGATTAAAGAAACCTATAGAGACTAACTACACCCCCCCCCCCCCCCTTCCCCACTACCCCACTACCCCACTTCCCAACCCCCCTCCCCCCTACCCTATAGACCCCCCTGCAGACCACCCCCCTGCCCCCTGCTCTGCAGACCTCCCCACTCCACCCTACCCCTTCCACCCACCCCCCTCCCACCTCCCCCTTTCCCTCAAGACCTCCCACCTTCCCTGTAGACATCCCTCTTCCCCTTGCCCCCTCCACCCTACCCCCTGCCCCTTGTCCCCCTCCACACTACCCCATGCCCCCTACCCCCTGACCCCCATCTCTACAGACCTCCCCCTGCCCCATGCCCCCCTCCACCCTCCCCCCTGCTCCTTGCCCCCTCCCCCCTGCCCCCCACCACCCTGCCCCTGCCCCCTACCCCCCTCCACCCATCCCCCTAGCCTACACAGCCCCCCTACACCCCCCAACCCCCTAGCCTGCACCATCCCTTATAGCTTGCACCACCCCTAGCCTGCACCAACTCCCCTACCCTTCACACCCCCCTGTGAGTCAAAAAAATCATTGGAGATGAATGTGGTGTCTCGAATGAGAAGAGTAAGGATTAAAATGGAAAACATAAATGAAATATAGTCAAACAAGCTATATAAGCATAAAATACCACAAGAGGATCCGTATATATATTCTCACATGCATAAGTAAGGTCTATGATGTCTCAAGCAATATTTAGTTAAATGTTCCCATTCCTACCTTTGTTCTTCATAATGTCGATACATTTTGAGTAACCTTTGTTCTTCATAGTGTCGATACATTTTGAGGAATTAAATAGGTAATTTTGGATTCTTCTTCCAGTTATAAATCCAAATTGATTTGATTATATGATTCCTCAAGAAATAGATCATATCTTCAAAGGAATGACTTTGCTAATAATTTTTTGAATTGAGTTCCCAATGGAAATAGGATTGAAGTCTTTAATATCCACTACATTATCCTTTTTTTTAATCAAAGTAATAAAATTGGAATTGATTCCATAAGGTATAGAAGCATGATTAAATTATTATCTCATAGAATTATGTAAATAAACATGCACAATAACCAAGTAAACCATAAAAAATTTGTTTGTGAACCCATCAGGCCCGACCACACTCTCAAATAAAAAGAAGAGTGAATTATTTACATTTTTATCATCACAAGAGTTAGTTAAATACTTGTTTTTATTATTATCAACAAAAAAATTAATTTTATCCATCATCTGGAAGGAAAAATCTTCTCCTTTCTTTGAGAACAGTCTTCTAAAATAGTCAACCATAACATTAGAAAATTGATTTTATGATTTCTATAAAGACCCATTGATTCTATGGGTAGCGACTCATCTTCAAATTTACTTTTCCTTGTGTAGATAATTAAAAAAAATAGTTTTTCTATCTCCCTCCTACATCCATATTATATTATACTAGTTTTAGACTAGCCTTTCTTTCAGAAATGGGTTTTCATAAAGCTGATATAAGGTTTTAATCTCATCATTTGAAGGATCATTCTGATTCTGATTAATATTATGAAATTGTAGTAAGGATTTCTCAGGATCTTTGATATCATTACCCATATTATAGAAATATACCTTGTTCTAGAAAAGAATCATCCTTTTAACATTCTTCAACATTTTTTCCATGATTTGAAGAGTGCTTCCATAAATTTCCATGTTCCAAGTAATGATGATAATCTCTCTACAACCAGGAAAAAAAAGTCAGGAATTGTTGAATTCAAATGGAAGGGGAGATGATATAAATTTATTTGTGAAAATATCCACTATAAAATAATTATGATCATAGTGACATTTTTGGGAGAGCCAAACCCGATACATCAATAACATAATTATTTTCATCAATATGAACAAAAAATCTATCCAATTTTCTAGCTTATAATACATTGATGGTGTATCTACACCAGGTTTAGTAGACACCCATAATTTTAAATTCAACCATGCTATATTTATCAAAATAGGATGAAAATTCAGAATCTTCCATCATATTGATGTGTGGACCAGTTTTTTCCTCATGCCTTAGAATAGTGTTAAAACCCCTTAGAATCACCCAACTATATGAACACTAAAAAATTACCCCTTCAAGATTATCCAAAATATCTATTGTTTTCGTGTAAGAGTTAGAGGAATAAACAAAATACAGGGAGATTACAATTCCTTGGATACTAATATCAACTAAAAAGTTTGGCTGATTTTATGTACATGAATGCAGGCTGATACTTTCATACATTAAAATATAGAGGTTCTCAGAGTCATTATAACTTTCTTTTTGTAATACATAGGAATATCCAAGGGAGGACCATTTAAAGTCACTCCATTTGTAAAACTCCATTTTAGGTTTAGCTAAACTAATCATCATGGGTTTTTTTCCATAATAAAGTATCTTGGGGATGTGATTGTGGGAGAGTTCCCAAGACCTTGAAAATTACAAAAGAGAATATTCATTTATGAAGGTATTTCATAGCTCTTCTTTTGAAAAATGCAAGGAAACAAGAGAAATCAAATAAATTTCAAAACCTATTAATAATGCCCAGAACTAATTGAGTAAGATGAGTCGGCTCGGCCTGGGCACTCTTGTTCAAAATTTCCCCTAAACTCTAAATCTCTTCATTGAAATACCTTTAAAATTTCCTGCAAATTTCACATATTCATGAGAAACCAAGCGTGCGTGAAAGGAAAAAACTAAAAGTCCAATCAACATACAGGATAGATTCCATGACCATTCGGTCTCTGGAGGAACAGAAAGGGAGGAGGAACGGTGAGGGAGAAGGAGTATTCGCCGGGGGAGAGGGTCGAGGGTGGGAGGAGATAGTCGAGTGCGAGGGTGGGGAGGCCACCGTGAAACACCGATGGTCGGGAAGTGTAGCAGCAATGTCGTGGAGGAGTTCATGGAGAGTAAGTCTAGGTCGAGGGTTCGAGGAGTCATGGACAGTGGGGAGGAGGAGCTCGGAGATCATGGGAGGAGATGTGGAGAGCATCGTGGAGAGCATCACGGAGAGCGTCGCAGACTGGGGAGGAGGAGCTCGTAGATCGGGGGAGGAGAGGAGTCGCAGACTAGGGAGGAGGAGCCTGATAGATAGTTAAAAAGAACATTGCTACGGATTTTTTTAATCCATCTCTATAAATTATGATATAGCCATAGTTTTAATAGAACTATGGGTATAAACTAAGCTATATCCACAGAATTATAAAACTATGGCTATAAGTTCATAGCTATAGCCCTGTTTTCTAGTAGTGTTTCTTCTATTGGTGTTTTATTCTGATAAAAGAGGGTATAGTCTCCCCAATGCTGACTTACCAGACCCTCACTACTAGTCGTAAACCTTTGGTGTACTGGTAGGTGAGCTTGAGGGCATGTGGCCAACTGGCTTAGGGTACCGTTTAGTTGAACCCGGGTCGAGACATCACAGAAAGTATTATATTTTCTTGTTTTGAATATCATATGACATGGTATTGTTCAAGTTATTTCTATGATTCCACACATGGTTATTGTTGTTTGCTTCCATTGGTTTTTTATTCTGATAAAAGAGGGCATAGTCTCCCCAAGACTGACTTACCAGACCCTCACTGATAGTTAGCACCCTCTGGCATACAGGCAGGCACGCTTGATGGCATGTAGCCAACTGGCTTATGGAACTATTTAGTGGAACTCGGTTCAGGATGTCATAAAGTGGTATCAGAAGAGTTTTCTTTTCTTTCTTCTTATTTTTTCTTATTGTCTTGGTAAAGGTATATAGGAGACTAGGAAGAGTCGTAGCTTGGTAATGAGATCATTTGTGGGAGTTTCAAACCCATGTATGGGGGGAAATCCAAGTACTCAGGGTGGGATTGTTGTGATTGATGTCTCTTGTTACAGTTGGATATTATTTCACCTTGGGTGTTTCACTTATGGTGTGATGTGATATTTGTTTTGATATTTGTTGAATTTTAATTCATGTCCTAAATAGGCATGATACTTGAGTTTTCATGCATCATTCTTAGCACTCGGGTTTTTTGTAACAAGCATCATTCTAGGAACTCATGGGAAAACGGGTTATGAGTAAGTTGTTGAACTTGAACTGGTTTTCCTTGTTATAAGATTGAAATAATGATGTAAAATGGAAATTAATGGGTTTCTAATGGGAACATTGACTGATGAAATGAGTATGATTAATTAATTCATTGTTTAATTAATTAATTTGATATAATGTGATTAGTTAATGGTTGAATTAATTAATGAAAATTTATGTACCCATGTTAACCAAGACCTAAGAGTAGGATGGTTAAGGGTAGTGATAAGGCCTCAGTGTTGAAAGTGTGGAGAAAAAAGGGGGAATGTCATGTTGAAACTTGTTGTGTTAGTTTCTCCTATTACATAAATGTTATAATGTTGCGTTATGAGACCTAAGATGTGTGTTTTGATTTGTAGAGATATGCCTCCATGATGCTTTTTGAGTGAGAGACCGAGGGGTATGGCCTGGAATGAACTTCCAGACAGGGAACTTGAGGCACCATTGGTGAAAGCTGAGGAGAAATGGGAACAGTTCTAAGAGAACTTTGCTCATTTCAAGCAATTCATGGAGAGAGACCCAGGGAGGGTTGTGAAAAGCATGCCTGAGATGATAAGGGAGTTTCAACTGCAACACCCTCCAACTTTTACTAGAGAGGGTGGACCTGAGGAAGATGAATTCTAGATTGAATCTATAGAGATGATACTTGACCATTTGGAGACTCTGGTTGAATGGACAGTCAAGTTGTCTACATATATGCTATGGGGGTCAGTGAAGCATCGGTGGGACATTCAGGTACAATCTGGATATACTGATCATATGTTATGGAAGGATTTTATAGATATGTTCTTGGAACACTTTTATCCAGAGATGCTAAGATAAGAGAAGGATTTATATTTTATGCATCTAACCCAAGGAAGCATGTCCATAATGGAGTACGCTGAACATTTCAAAGATTTATAGTGTTTTTCTCTAACTTTGTAGATAGATGAGGCTTCTTCGGAAAAATTATTTTAGGATATAATTAGGTGGTAAATTAAGTCCCAAGTAAATATCTTTAGGCTGATGAAATTATCAATAGTGGTTAATCAGGCTCTCATTCTAGAGGGGAATCTGAAGGAGGCTTCCTATACAGGATAGATAGCTATCACTGGACAATCCGGGAGTGTACCTTCTGAGAGAAGGAAGTTCCATTACAAGAAACATAGTCAGGACAGTGGAAAGTAAGGTGGATAGCCTGGTGGAACAGTTTCATTGGATCTTACCCATGTGCTTTTCCACTAGTGCGGTAGGCAGGGACACTACTGTACACATTGTCCTCGACCACCAGTGGAGTGCTGGTTTTGTGGTACGATGGGGAACCCATAGAAGCTCTTCATGAATCAGCGGAAGGATGGTGCTGAGGGAGAAACTTCTTAGAGTCAGAGTGTGGGAAGGCGGTCTTCTACACCGTATAGTTATGGATACTGGAACTCTACAGGATAAGGCGGTAGAGTTAGAGGACATGGTGCTTCAGGGTATGAGCGCCCATGTCATCATAGTGGTGCTACTCAGGGGAGTTAGATGACCCTGAAGGGAAGAGGGTAAGGACAGTTACATGTAGTGTAGCCTACACTTGTGGAGAGTGAGGTTGGTCCATTGACAGTGAGAGGTACTATTCTAGTTTCTTATACTTTAGCTACTACCTTTTTTTATATTAGTTCCTCTCATTCCTTTATATCTTCAAATCTTATTAATGGTTTGAGCTTGGAGGTGGAGTCCGTAAGTGGGGAGATGAATATCGACACACTGTTGGGAACACAATCTAGGGATATATGTTTATGCAAGGAATGTTCACTAGATATCGGAGAGTATCATTTTATGTGGGATATCTATGTCCTTGATATATCAGGCTTTGACCTGATTATGGGTATGAACTAGCTATTCGTATTATGATCCCAGAAATATTGTTACCATAGGATAGTGACCTTTTTATCTCATAAGGGTGAATAGTATTTTCATCCTGGAGAATGGGATATTTGTACAGGCTGAGCTAGAAAAATTAATCATCAACTAGGAGAGCTCACAGTCCAAGTTCCTAGTCTTTTGATGGATGATGAAATTGGTTGGAAAGACTTCCTTCTACCAGTAGTATAAATGTTTCATGATGTATTTCCTGAAGAATTTTCAGGTTTTCCACCTGAGAGAGATGTGGAATTCACTATTGAGCTCATGTCGGGGGTTGATCTAGTATCTATTCCACCTTACATCATGGATCTGACTGAGCTTCAAGAGATCAATACACAGTTGGAGGAGTTGAAGGATAATGGTTTTATCATTCCATGTATGTTACCTTGAGGATCACCTATTTTGTTTGCAAAGAAGGTTAATGGGAGTTTATGCTTGTGTTTAGATTATCAAAAGTTAAATAAAATGACTGTGAAGAACCGATATCCTCTTCCGCACATTGATGATCTGTTTGAGCATCTGAAGGGGGATTGTGTGTTCTCAAAGATCGATCTGAGATCAGGGTATCATCAGGTGAGAGTTCGGACCTATGATATAAAAAGAACTGATTTCAAAAGTAGGTATGGTTGTTATGATATTGTTTTAATTCCTTTTGGGTTGACAAATGATCCATCAGTATTTATGGCATTGATGAATATGATATTTTATCTATACATTGATCAGTTTGTGGTGGTGTTTGTGGACAACATCTTGGTGTACTCTAAGACTCATTAAGATCATACCCAACATCTTGACATCATCGTGGGTACACTTAGAGAGCATCATCTATATTCCAAACTATCTAAATGTCAGTTTTGGATTAACATGGTACACTTTTAGGGCTTATCATCTCTAAAGAAGGTGTGATAGTGGACCCAGAAAAAGTGCAGGTCGTGGTTTCTTGGGAGAAACCCAAGAATGTTTTTGATATCTAAAGATTTTTGGGATTATTTTTTTATTACAGGAGGTTCATATAGTACTTTCCCTGATTGGAATCACCACTTTCAGATTTGAAAAAGAAAGGGGTAAAGTGTGATTGGACAGAATCATGTGATAATGCATTCCAGTAGTTAGAAAAGTGCTTGACATCAGAACCAATTTTGATCTTACCTAAGTCAAGTGAGGAGTACATGGTGTATTATGATGCTTTTGGGATCGGACTTGGAGTTGTGTTTATGTAAGGGGATCGATTCATTGCTTATGGGTCTTGATAGTTTAGGCCACATGGGCAGAATTACCTTACCCATGACCTTGATTTCGTAGCAGTGGTTTATGATCTTAAGTGTTGGATACACTATCTTTTGGGTGAAAAGTTTATGATTTTTATGGATCACAAAAGATTTAAGTATATATTTTCACAGCATATCTTGAGTCTTCAACAATTAATATGGGTAGAGTATATGCAGTCCATTGATTTTGATCTGGCATATACACCAGGAATGGGGAATAGTGTGGATGATGCCTTGAGAAGGAACACTCAGACATAGTTGGTATATGAGTCATGTTCAGAGTGGAAGATGATGACTTTTCTGGAAGAAATGCATGTGGTAGTTCAGGAGAGTCAGGAGAGGATGACTTTGGTTTCTATAGTAGTGGAGTCTACACTCTTGAGACGGATCAAGGATAGGAATTATGAGGATCTTTAGTGTTTAGCTTTATAGGAAATCCTTGAATGTGGGGAGACACCTTTAGACTGGATAATGGATGAGGATGAGATCATCTATGTGAAAAATCATGTTGTTGTGCCTATGAGTATGTGAGAGAAAATCATGCGATAATTTCATGCCTCAAAGTGGGTGGTACATCCTGGGGTGAAAAAAATGTACCCTAGCCTATAACGATATTTTTAGTGGACAGGCATGAAAAAAAGAGATATCATGGTTCGTAACAATATGTTTCACCTATCAACAGGTAAAGGTAGAGCATCAACAACCTAGAGGCCTATTGTAGCCATTGCCTACTTCCAAATGGAATTGGGATGATGTCACTATGGATTTCGTGGTAGGACTTCCAAAGACACTTAAGAAGAATTATTCTATTTGGGTCATTGTGGATCTACTAATTAAGGTAGCACATTTTTTTATTATTAGTCAAACCTTTACAGTATAATAGTTGGGAGAACTGTATGTACAAGAGATAGTTCATTTGCAGGGTGTTCCACAGACTATAGCTTCAAATCGCAATTCACGCATTACATCATGCATATGGAAGGTCTTACAGAAGGTGTTTGGTACACATGTTTTGTTAAGTACGGCCTTCCACCCACATACATATGGGTAGTCGGAGCGTACCATAAAGGTGTTATAGGATATGTTGTGAGCATGTTTTCTTGACTTTGGTGGTTCTTGGGACAAGCACGTGGCTTTAGTGGAGTTCTCCTATAACAAAAATTATCAAGAAATTATACAGATGGAACCATATGAGTCACTTAATGGTAGACCTTGTAGATCACTGCTATATTGTTTAGAGGTAGGTGATTTAGATCTGTTGGGACCGAGTCTCATTCTGGAGACATCATAGAAGGTGTAGTTGATTCAGAAATGTATGGTTATAGATCAAGTAGAAAAAAGTTTTATGTTGATAGACAGAGATGACCCCTAGAGTTTACAGAGGGTGATCATGTATTACTTTATGTGTCTTCTAGTTTGGGTCACTACAGGATACATAGGTAGGGAAAGTTGGCGCCCAGGTTTGTAGGACCATTTAAGGTGCTCGAGAGAATCAGGCCAGTAGTGTTATGATTAGTCCTTCCACAGAAATTCAGTGTTATGCATGATGTTTTTCATGTATCACAACTATGGAAGTATCACCCTGAACCTTCTCATGTGATCGATGTGGAAGAGGTTAACCTTTAGATAGATTTATCCTTTGAGGAACATCAGATAAGTGTGTTGGGTCGTAGTGAGAAAGTGTTACGGGGAAAGACCGTGTTGTTAGTTCATGTGTTATGGAAACGTGGAAGTGTTCAAGAGTAAACTTGGGAATGAGAAGAAAACCTGAGGGCTCAATGGCCCAATCTTTTTGGCTCAGAATCTTAGAGAGGTTTTTGAGTGTAGCTCGAGGATGAGTTGTTATAAGGTGGGGAGATTGTAAGATCTCAGCGTTTTATAGAGTCATCTCGAGCACATTTCCAGCTACTTTTTGAGGTTATTAAGTACATTTGTTTTGTAGTAGTAGATTATGGTGAATTTGGATGAATTTTTATAAGAAAAACTAATGGGAAGTGGGTTGAAAATGGTTTACACATAGTTTGAAAAATTGTGATACTAAACTATGCCAACCATGAAAACCTTCATAGAGAGGTCTGCATGGTTTGTACATGGTTTGAAAAACTATACGAATAAACTGTACCAACCATGAAAACTTGGGTATAGTGGTCTTCATGGTTGTTGTATGGTTTTCCCTAATCATGATCCCCTACCCAGGAAACTGTGCGTGTGGGATTAATTACTCAAAAATCTACTTTTAAAAACACACAAACACACAAGACTCCCATATTTTGTCCTTGGATCAAGCTTAAAAAATTCTAGGTGATCCCAGAGCCTTTCAAAGGGATTCAAAGTTTATTTGAACATCATTATTTGAGATCAAAATCTCAGATTGAAGATTTTCTCTCTTCCTAGAAAGTGCATTTCATCCCATTTCTTCTCCCATTCATTCATCTGTCTTTAATTGATCTTTTCAGAGAAGATATCCACTGTTTCCATTGATCTAAACCTATGAGTTGAGATATGGATCTAGGATTGTGGATCTATATCTATATTTACAAGTCTTGATTCCTTTGATCTTAATTTTGGTTTAGGGATTTAGATCTGAATCTTGATCGACGACGTTGTGCCACTCGGATTTTGGGGATTTCCATTCAGTTAACATATGTCAATAAACTGAGGTAGGTGGTCAAAATCAAACTCCCATAGTAATGGATTTGATATTTGAATGTGAGATTATAGATTTTATAGCTTCCCTTGGTGATTTATTTCCTAAATTGGAGTAATTAGGAATGTGGAATTGACTTGTGATTTACTTGGTGATTAATTGATAATTGAATCATGGAACAAATGAAGGGAGGTTGACCAAATAGATATTTTTTATGGAGATTGTTTATGGGTTGAGATATTTTAATTCAGATATTGAATTGATTATGTTAAGATAATTAATTGTAGGAAATTAATTATGAAATTATGTTTGGCTATGTAAGATAATTAATTGTGAGAATTAATTATGTTCCATGATGTTGATCAAAGATAATTAATTGTGATAATTAATTATGATAAGTTGATATTTTATATGGATCATTAATTGTAAATAATTGATTATGGAAAGAGAATTGTGTTGATTGATTAATTAATTGATGAATTAATTAATGGGTTATGTTATTAGATAATTTTTGAGTTAACTAATGGACTTTGAAATGTTTAACTAATCATTCAATTAGTAATGGAATTATGTGGTTAATTCTTTTAATTAAATAATGATTAAATGGATGATATTTTTGTGTTTCTATACATGGAATTCTAGAACTATTAGAAGTTGGGACTTGTACATGGCGTTCCTCCCCAATACTTATCCACACTTGAGATTTTTGGGTGTTAGGCATGACAACCTACATTGAATGAGATATAGGGTGTTAGGCATGGAGACCTACACTAAATGAGATTTGGGGTTCTTGACATGACTTTCAACACCAAATGAAGGATAATAATGAATGATGATTCAAATGGAAAACATGAATTGAAATTGGGCCTAATGTGATGAGTAAAGATTAAATGACAATGTTATAACTATTTAATTATGAATTGTATTTTTGGATTCATAAAACTACATACACTATCCTTTGACTGTATTTGTTTTAAACATTGTTGTTGGAGGCTTACTGATTTGTGCTCACACCCTATTCAGGCCACCTGATCGGAACCAGGTATAATTTTTTGTTACAGGACATGATAAGGTAAAGGCATTGGGATAGGTTTCTATTTGGTATTGGAGCATGGGAGAGGGAAATGAATGTGGTTTTGGACCCTATTGGGAGTGGTTGTGTCATTATTTTTAGTTTCATTTTAGAAAATTGACATTCACATTGTCTTAGAAAGTTTTACCCTTCCGATGAGTATTGTATTTTCTTGTTTTTAATATCATATGACATTGTATTGTTCTGGTTATTTATACGCTTCTACAGTTGGTTATTTTTTTTTGCTTCCATTGGTGTTTTATTCTTATAAAAGAGGGTATAGTCTCCCCAAGACTAACTTACCAGACCCTCGCTACTAGTTGACACTCTCTGGTGTATAGGGTGGTGCACTTGGGGGGCATGTGGCCAACCGGCTTAGGGCACCATTTAGTGGCACTCGGATCGGGGTGTCACAAAGAGTATTGTATTTTATTGTTTTTAATATCATATGTTATGGTATTGTTCTAGTTATTTATACACTTCCCCACTTGGTTATTGTTGTTTTATTATGTAGGTGTTTTATTCTAATAAAAGTGTGTATAGTCTCCCCAAAAATGACTTATCAGACCCTCGTTTCCATTTGGCACCCTCTAGCATATGGGGAGGCTTTCTTGAGGGCATGTGGCCAGCCAGCTCGGTGCACCATTTAGTGGCACCCAGGTTGGGATGTCACACTGCTTAAAAAGGAAAAGGGGTACATGATTTTATAAATTATAAGTAATAGATTTGTGAATTTTTTGAAACTAGAATTTGTAATAATTTTTTATCAAAATGTTTATATTCATAATTTTTCTTCCCCGTGTACACCCTGAAAAATGGTATAATTGAAAGGAAAAAATATGAAATTATAACAGATGGATAGAACCCTATTAAATGAACATATAACATATAAATTATTTTCATAAGATGTATTGAATATATATTTAATTGTTTTAATAGTGTTTTTATAATTCCTATTTTAAATAAAATCCCTTACAAACATTGGAAGGATAGAAAACATAAAATTGGTTATTTTAGGGTATTTGGTTGTAATATTGTATCGTTAACACCAATGATTCCTTTGATAAATTTAATGAAGAATCTGATGAAGAAATATTTTAGAGTTATTATAATTCAAATAGAGCTTATAGTTTTTAAAATAAAAGAACCATGGTTATTAAAGAGCCTATTCATGTTATGTTTAATGAAAATTATTTAAAAGAAAATATTAATGATGTAGATCAACTTGAATAAGATTTTAGATATTTTATTTTTGGAGATACTAAACGTCAATATGAAAATGTATATGTTTTTTTGGATAATCACCCTCATGAAATATCTTTGAAAACACATAAGGATCATCATAGACATAATGTTAATGGAAATTTTGATTCATGAGTTAAAAACATAAATTCATTATGATATTTTTGTGCATATAATTATTTTATTTCAAATTTTTTTCCCAAGTAATATATATGAAGATATGAATGATTTTTTATTGGATTTTATCTATATAAGAAAATTTTAATCTGTTTTCTATAAATAATGTTTTGGATTTTGTGCCACTGTAATGACCCATATCATTATGGGTTGTAAATTACTGAGGGAGTTTTAATTTTTGTTTTGGTGAGAGTTATAGTTTAAGAATAATGCCTTTTACTAGAAATATGAGCATTTAAATTTCTAAAATTGATATTTATGGTCATTTTTAGGGCCATTTTGGTTCCCTAGGTTCTCATGAGGAGTTCAAAGAATGACCAAGTGGCCAAGTAGATAAGTTTTTTGCTATAACAGACATTCACACGGTGAACTAGATATTCACACCGGGAATGAGTTTGGCCAAGGGGTGTGGACCACTACTCATGGATTTAGTAGTATGCACCATATTTCATGTTGTTAAAGGGTATCATGGGATTTTTAGACATAGGGGTGGACCCATTTGGGGTTTGGCCCATCCTCCTTCATGTCTTAGGGAAAAACATGCATGTGAGCTCTGAATTGCCTAGCTCTCCCTTCCCTTTGAAACCCCTTGATACGGGGTAGTTCTCAATGGTGCTTGTGGTTATTCCAAGTAATACACTTCCTTCATTATGGTTTTCTTATTCCTATCCCTAATTATAGTCCAATTTTAGCTTTGGTTTGGATATTATTTCACAATAACTTTGTGAAATAATTCATTTTTGAAGGGTATTTCATGCATTATAGTTATTTGAGGACGCAAGGTGATTTCATCAAATTGTTGAAAATCATTTTAGTGAAGGTATTTCATTTTAATATTTTACCTGGGGTTTTACCAAATTAAATAACATTGGTGTTTAAATTATGTATAATGATTTGGTATTCTTGATTTCTTAGGTCTACAGGTGTGTTGAGAGTGGTTCGTACCACGATGCTCATAGTTTTGGAAAGAGGATGGTGGCCGATAAGTTTTAGGTGATTATAGATATTTATATTAGTTTTAATAATTAATTATAATGTGTTATAATTAATTATGTGTGATTCTTGTTGTGAGAAAGGTGTACAAGAATGTGGATGAGGATTTATGGGCTTGGATGAAGCTCGATGGTTCTTGGTTAGGGGTTGACTCTATTTTCCAAGTAGGTGGCCCATATTATACAAACTCCTATGCATGTCTATTTATGATTTTTCATTACTAAATTATTTCATGGGTTTAATAATGGGTTATAAGGGCTGATAAAGTCCTTATAAGAGATAACATAGTTGATTTGAACCACCTAGGATGAGACTATATTCTTCTTAGCACTATGGGTAATTTAGGATCACCCAGGTGCCTATGTCTCCATGGAGTATGGACCGTAGTTTAATTGGTGAGATAAATCCATGATGTATTGGGTTATATGATGAGATTTGGAATTTCCTAGGTTGTGTTCTTAGTGTAATATGGAATGCATGGATGGATTGGGTTTGAGTGACCAAACATCTCACAACTGACAAGGATATATCTATTAATGATATAGGTGAGTCTTAGAATGTACTTAGAGATACAAAAATTCCTTTTGGACCTAACTATTTTAATGGATATGGGTTACCTTTGGGTAGAAAGAATAGATATATCTCTTAGGATATAGGTGAAAATACCCAATGCGGTTTAAGGGAGATGTTTTATAAATGGTATGGGGATTTCAAGGGGGTTTAGTTGGGAATTAGACCATGCATATTGAGGATACTTTCTAGAAGAATTTGATGGATTGGGATGGTTCTTAAGAAGTATGACCAAGAATGAAAAGGGGGTTTGAAGAGACTGGACCTTGGGGTATGGGTTGGTGGATCCATTGGGATATGGTTTCATAGTAGGTTGATGGGATGGAGATGATATCAATGAGCATAGACTGTGAAAGGTTTGGAGGACACAGTGGATACCCTGACGGGTGCCATGTGGTTGGTTTGATATGAGGGGTCGGTTATTGAGTGACTAACTCCTTATGATCAATAAAAAAAGTTAGGTGATGGTCTTAAAGACTTATTATGATGCACATGTGGTGCAACAAGATGTAATATAGTGACGGAAGATCATGAGGCCTAATATATCCTTTAATGAGAATGATATTCATGGATATTGGCCATTCCCTAAGAGGATTGGATCATGGTATAGGATCACCTATGAGAGGTATGGGTCATGATATGATGTGATGTATGAATTATAGACCATTATTTGATAAGTTAATGGGTCAATATATAGACATATGATTTTTTCCTATTACTTCAAGTAGTTGGTCAAGGTTTTCACATCACCCTACCCTGATTCTTTAAGAATAAGACAGAAATTGGTATGATGTGAGGAAAGAACTATATTATGGTATGGCATAGAAATTGGTATGGTTAGGCACCAAGGTGTCTTGGTTATCACATGGTGGCCTGACAGGCATGTGTACCTCACTAGGTGTCACGAAAGCCTAGTTACCACATGATAACATTATGATGAGTTTTATTTATATTTATATTTTCCTAACATGTAAACATGAATATTATAGTTTATATTAAGGGTTCTTAGTGAGAACCTATAAAGTTATATGATCACACCCTGCAGAATAATTCCAATGTGTGTTAAAACCTTATGTTTTCTTTTAGGCTCAACATAAGACATGTAGTGGATTAGGCTGGAATAGCTTGATGGTTTTTTTATGATAGGGTGTGTGAGGCCTGTGGATGGTATTAGAGCCAGTGTGCATGTGTTATATTTTTTGTTTTATTCTATATTTGTGATCATTCTAGAGGATGGTCACACTACGTTTTGTGTGACTATATCATCTATGATATTGGATGTGTTTGTTTATTCTGTATACTCTATGGTAGAAATTTTTATGTTATTTATTATTATTAATCACTATGATATAAAGGGAATAGGTTTCTGAAATGAATTTTTTATACCATCGACACAAGTCAAAATCTTATAACATATGGGGAGGTGTGCTAGAGTCTATGTTTTGTCCTCAGTTCATGAAATATTAAATGGACCAGGGTCATAGAATTACAAATTTGTATCCTAGAATTGTTTTTTAATGACTTGTTGAGATGGTAGATAGGTGGTCTTTGAATGTTTTAGAAACTGTGAGGGATATTGGACTAGTTCATCAATAACACCTTTACTAATTACAATTCATGGAAAATGAAGGTATATGAATATTGTTCTTTTCTTTTGATGATATGTTTATATGAATTCATATTGAGTGATGAACTTATGTTTTAAGGGTTGTGACTTATTTGGATTTTCTTCTCTTTGTCTACTAGGAAGATGTTGTTTTCATGAATTATTGTAGCCACATAGGATTCACATGACATATGTGTCATGCCTGTAATTGTTTAATTAGTGGTATGTTCGATTAATTATAGTCTCAACATCAACTTTTAGATATTTTTCTCATACAAACGTTTTCTGTAATTACTCTTAAATAGACTGTGATGTATCTCTTTTCTATGGAAACTCATGTAGATCTTACAGTGGAGGGTTATTTGTTGATGGTAATATAGTCTATTCATCATTGGATGTACAAAGACTCATTATGCATTAGTGTAGGCATTGATGATAGGGTAATGACTTGATGAAGGTAATATAGACCTGAGAGATAGTCTAAGGATGTGAATTAACTTCCTTGAGGATATGGGTTAGGTTACTTAAAGTCTCCAAAACTACCTATATATTTTTCCCATATTTCTTATTAAATGCATTCTAACTATCCAAATAGGGATGTAATGAAAAGGAATAGGAAAATCACTGGGAATTTGATATGTAAATCTCATGGAGAATTTCTAGTATCAATTTAGAATGAGATGTTAGGATCTATTGTATGCTTGAAACTATGGTTCTTGGACCCACATTAGGGTATCATGGTGGGAGCATTAGTAAAAGCTAATGGATTTAGAACGATTACCATGTGGAAATATACCATGTGGTCATCCATATCATAAGTTAGTTTCCTTGGGATAAAGGAAGAGCTCGACATGAATCATGGCATGTTTAGTGTGATGGGTGTGTCAACCTAGGTTAGATAGGATGTGACTCATGGGAACATGAGTCTGGTGTGTGATTGGGTGGTAAGAGATCATACAGCCATTGGATTCATGTGGGGATGAGGTAGATATTATATGAGAACCTATGATAGGGTTATAAATTCATAAATATACCTTATAGTTGGATATTTATTGTTGGAATGTATTTTTAGGGAAAGGTATTAGTGTGAAAGTGTTGGGTGCACTAGTTACGTGTACTGCTTGTTCGAGTTATGGATTGATGGACACAAAATGTCCGAATCTTTAGAAAATGGTTCAAGTGTTAGATAAACCAGAGTGGTGATAAATTGGTAGGGTGTTCATTATATTCTCATGATAATGGTGGTCTAGGGTTCATTTTAATGAGATTTCTCACTTAGTAGTTGGAGGTGACATCATAATTAGATCAAAGTACCATTATGCAGTCAAAATTAGTGAATTTATTAGAATTAATTATCAAGTAATTATGATGTTGGTACCCATTAGGTTTTTACTCAAGAGGTGGTGTGAGGGAATCCAAATATTGGTGAGTTAACCATTGGTTTTTTGGGTACGATGTTCCTAGTGAGATGAAAATAAGAGATGATTGGTGTTTTGTGTTGATTATCATGTATAAGTTGTATAGTCACATCCAATCATTATGTGTATTAATGGAATTAGTGTGGGGTATGGAGATCAAGTGTTTCGGTTTGAAAAGGCTATGATAATGATATTCTTATGGTGGGGATCATAATATCAGTCATGGGAGAATAGACCTCATATTGGAAGGGTCATGGTTGTTTCAAGACAGATCATTGGATGGTTGAGTGGGAATCAGATTTGAGAGTATGGGTGGAACTGATGCAACCTATATCCTTAAGTAATACCATATTCAGTAATCATATGTTGTGGTGGTTGGATTTGGTGCATTGTAATCATCATCGGGCTAGATTATAAATGATATGATAGTGAGTTGAATTATTGGTACACCATTGCTCAGTGTGGGGGTATGATGGATAGATCTGGTGGTGGGTGATCCAACCTTTTAATTAAACTGATATTCAGGTTTTTACTTTGGTGTGGGTGGTGGATGGTTATAATATTCCTTCGAGCAATAAGGAATTCATGTGGTGTTATTTGAGGATTATTCGATTGGTGAAAAGGGTCAATTTTGGTAAAAGTCAGGTAGAGGAACAATTGTTGTTCTTACACAATTTTTGGTGTGGTGAGTTAGAAACTACATCGAAACAATTGTATGGAACATTTTTGGTGGTTCAGTGGACCACTAAAAGTATTTTTTATAAGAAATTTCTATAGTGGGGTAACTATAGATTTTAATTATCCATTGTGTCTAATGTTTTATGGTAGGGAGAATCATGAGTTTTGGGATGAATTAGATGAACACAACTTGGTATCTTAAAAGATTCATGTGATCTAAGAACCATTTCAGTGTTGAAGTCAATAGGGATATAGTGTATTGACTTATAATTCATAGTATTCTTGTTGTTTAGAGTTCTAAAGTGGAATAATTTTAGAAAATATATAGTAGAACATAAATATTTATCGATGTTTTCATGATCTTGGTAGGTCGGGATACATGGTTTGGGGATTACTATAGCTGTTAGGGATGATAAGAATTATGGTGGCGAGTTTTTAATGACCTGTGTCATTACAGGTTGTAAATTCCTAAAAAACTATTTTTTTGTGAGTGTTTAAGATTTAGAACTAGGACTAAAACTAGGAATGTGAATGTTTAAACATCTCAAAGTGATGTTTCTGGATGTTTTTTATGTCCCTATCAGTTCCTCAAGTGCTCGGGTAGAATTCAGAGATGGGTTGGGTGGCCTGAGAGTGGAGTTTTCAACTGTTTCTTCCATTCTTGTCATGAACCATGGGTTCACACAATGAATGGGGCTAAGAAAGGGGTTTGAACCTATTACAAAGGATTTCATACTTTGAACCATATTTTACATCATTAAAGTTGTTCATGGTCTTTTAAAAAATATGGGAAACTCATTTTGGTGTTATTCCCCACTATTGTGTCTTAGGGTGAGATGTGTATGTGAGAGGTAGATTGCCCTGCTCTCCCCTCCCTTCAATCCCCCTTGATATGGTGTGGTTCTTAGTGGTTTTTTTATATTATTCTATGTAATTACCTTCCTTTTTTGTTTATTTATTATTACTATCCCTAATTTTAATCCACTTTTGGCTAGGTATTGGTGATGATTGCCTCGAACCATGGTGAAACCATCAATTTACAGTGGGGTTTTCATGTGTGGTGGCTAGAGGAGATCTTGAGGTGATTTTTTCATGATTTTTCATTTTTTAATTGAAGTTATGTATCAATATAAATTTTTTATTTTTTTCTAAATTGGATAAAATATTTCTTTGAATCGGGCATAATAGTTTGGAATTTTGTGTGGATTAGATTCTACAGTGTGTTGGGAGTGGTTAGTATCTTGTTACTCATAGTTTTGGTAATCGGGTGATTCCTAAAGTGTTTTAGGTGATTTTCATGTTCAAATTAATATTAATAATTAATTATAATGTGATATAATTAATTATGTGTGAATCATTTTTTGAGGTGGGTTCTTGGGATGATGGACGAAGGTCAGTGGTCTTGGAAGAGGCTCGATGAAGCTCGATGAGGGGTTAACTCCATGTTTCAAGTAGGTGGACCATATGATACAAATTCATATGAATGTATATTTATGATTTTTAATTCCTACATAATTCCATGGGTTCTAGAATGGGTTATAATGGATGGTAGAGTCCTTTGGATAAATGACTGGGTGGCTAGAAGCCTCCAAGGATGAGACCAAGTTCTCTTTAACACCTTGGGTTATTTGGGATTTCCCTTGGGACTATGTTTCTAATTGGCGAGGGGCTTTCTTGAACTAGATATAGACCTTAGGGATGTCTTGAAAAATTATATGAGATGTAGAATATCATATATATTTTTCCTAGATCTAGTGGGTTGGAATTCATGTCTTAGGTACAAGTGATGAAGGGGGATATGGTCGAACGTCTCATGAGTGATGATGAGATCCCTCTTGAGGATAGAGGAGAGACTCAATGTGTTCGTAGAGTGAAATAATCCCCATTGTAATTAATTTATGTGATGGGGAGGGAGTTTCTATGAGTATATAACTGAGAGATTTCCATTAGGACATCTATGATGAGACCAAATTTAGTTCTAGGTAGTTATTCAGGATATGGAATCAGGATTCCAAGGTTGTTTTGATGGGGATTGGACCTTGGATTTTGAAGCTAGAGTTTTGTAGACTCTGATATCTTATAAGGGACCTGTGGATGTATAACCAAGGGTGATTATGGGAATTGGTGAGGTTGTACCAAACACTGGGATCTAGGTTAGTGGATCCTTCGAGTTGTGGATTTCTCATAGGGTGATAGGATAGAGATGGTATCAACATGTAGAGACTATGACAGGTATGGAGGAACTTATGGATTATCTAATGGGTATTATGTGATTTTGTTTGAGATTAGTGGCTAGGTATTGAGTGAATATCACCCTATAATCATATATTGAGTTGTGTGATAGGTTGTGGGTCATGTTGTGATGAACGTGTGGTGTGAGGTGATGGACTCTAGTGGGGGGAATCCGAAGACTTTACTATACATTGAGTGAAAATATTTGGCATGGACATGGAACTTTCCCTGTGAGGATTGGGTCATATAATAGGATCATTCATTAGATGTATGGTTGATGATGTGATAGGAGGTATGACCGATAGACCCTTCTTAGGTGATAAGGAAGTGGCTCGAGATATGGATGTATGATTGTGCCCTGTTAAATTAGGTAGTGGTTCAAGGTTTGGGTGTTACTCTAATATGAGTATTTAGTTATGGTATGGAAATAATTATGCGGTGGGGTGATGATTAGATCCCATCATGGTTCCAAATTACATTTTATCAGGAACTGTGGTGTCCAAGTTAACCTATGGTGTCCTAACGGACATGCGTACCTTATCGGGTGTTATGGCTACCTGGATTGTGCATGAGGACTCATTGAGAACTTTTATTTATGTTTTTATTTTCATCATGCATATACATGTATATGAAGGTTAATATTTTAGGCTCATGGTGAGACCATAATAATTTATATTCTTACACACTGTACTAGCATCTCAGTGTGTATGAATACCTTATATTTTCTTTTAGGTTCATCACAAGACATGCATTGGATTCGGTTGGAGAATCCCGATGTTTATTCCCATAATGGGTGTTTAAGTCTTAGTAATGGTAGTGTATGGGTTTTGTATTTTTTTTTTGGGTGGTATACCTTATAAGTAATGGTTATATGTTTTGTGTCACTACATCATGTATGATATTGGATGTGTTTAATTTTTCTAATTCATCTGATGTGGATATAATCTGGTTATTTCTAATTATTTTTAACCATGATATCAATGGAATAAACTCCCCAATTCATGTTTTAGACACTCTCCTCTAGTCGACATCCACTAGAATATGAGGAGGTGGGCTTAAGGCCATATGGAGACCATGACCTCGGAACACCTGAGTGGCCTAGGGTCTGAGCATCCTAGGAACCACCTAAAATCAAAAAGTAATTACTACTAAATGAATATTAAAAAACAAACATGATGAATTTGAAAAAAAAATAGAAACAAGTTAAAATTAGTTTCAGAAGGTTATAATCAAGAAGAATGTATATATTATGATGAAAATTGTTCTCTATTTTCTAGATTATAAACTATTAGAATTTTTTTATATCCTGCAAATTATCATGGATTTATAAAATTTCTTAAGGATAATAGGATTTTTAACTAAATGGTATTATTTATGAAGAAGTATATGACAAATATACCCTATTTTTTAACATGAAAAATATTCTCATCATGTTTTAAAAAATTCTAAATTTATTTATGTACATAAAAAAGATCCTAGATCATGATTTTAAATTTTATTTTAATTTATTTTAAAAACAAAATTTGTTTTAAAGAAAATTATATCCTATATTAATTATAAATAATATCTCAAAAAATATTTTTATTGTGAAAATTTATATTTATGATATTAATTTTGAATCTTCATATGATACATTATGCAACTAATTTTCAAATTTAATGGAATATGAATTTCACATGAGTCTTATATGAGAATTGAAATTATTTATAGGACATCAAAAATTTTAAAGAAATAATAAAATTATATTATTCAAAAAAATATACTATGTGACTTAATAAAATGATTGTACTTGATAAATATAAAAGCTAAAATATATCAATGATTACTTATAATTAAATTATGATAAATATATAAAATCAGTGGTTAGTAATGTTTTTAATGGTACAGTAAGTAGTTTAATTTGTTAACATCTTCTAAACTATATTTGATGTTTAGTGTTTCTATTTATACTATAATTCAATATGATCCTAAGGGAATAACAAAAAAAGTGTGAAAATAATCATTATATATGTTAAAGTTAATTTAATTATTAGTTTATTTTACCTTAGAATAACTTCATTTGAATAAAAAAGATACTCTAATTCTGATTTTTGTGGATATAAAATAGATAAAAAATACAAATGGAATGTCTCACGTTTTAGGAAAAAAATTAGTTTCTTAGAGTTCAGAGTAAATTTTTTTTTTATATTTCAAGTTTTGAAGCCAAATATATAGTTTTTTTGTTGTTGTTCTCAATTCATAGATCATAAGAAAATTTTAATTTATTTTTAGGATTACAATGATATTTTTCTTATTCGGTGTGATAAATCATATTCCATTAGAATTTAATAGAACTCTTTAAATACTTTAGTACTTAACATATTTAATTCCAATATCATTTTATTAGACATCATATTCATAAAGTTAAAATCTATTTGGAAACTTCTTTTACTATTGAAAAATTGTCTAACATGTTTACTAAACATATGAATTCAACTATTTTTGAAAGGATTGAATATAAATTTGGTATGAAATCTGTTTGAGATAGAAGTTAGAAATGAATCTTATATAATATCTCAATATTTTCTTTATGACCAGTGAGCAAGAAAATTATACATCATTATTTGGTTTAATTGAATATATATTCATTATTGGTTACATTTAAATTCATTAAAAATCATATTATTATTATTTAATATTATTAAAAAAAATTCCTCGTTTTAGTTTTTTTATGTCCATTTTAGGAGGAAATATCACTTTTTTATATATTAGTTTTCGAAATATACAAAAAAAAATTTTGAAATCTTTTTATTGTGTTTTGAAGTTGATATTTCATAAAGAAGAAAATGGTGTTTAAAATAAGGGGGAGACTTACTACTCCTTACATTACTGTTTATTTAATTTTCAATTGGTTTCTATTTTTATAATTCAAAAACTCAAGGGGATAAATATTATTTAAATTTTTTAAATATTATTTAATCCTTTTCTTAAATTATGTTAAATTTTTAGGTCATAAACATATCTTAAATATGTATTATGACATTTATGGAGATAAAATATTTATAATTTTTTTGGGGGGGAAGCATTCAAATATAAAGTATTGTTTTATCAAAAAAATGGTCACATGTGTTTTCTGTTTTTAATAATTTATTATTTAAATATTTTAATCAGTTAAAAATGAGAATAAATTTTTGGAGACATGATTGGATTTATAATAATAAAAAGAGTGATATTTTTTAGGGAATCCTTTCTAATTCACATGTTTTTATTTTGATAAATAAAATTATTTCATTTTCATCCCTCTAACATAAGTTATGAAAGAGAAATTATTTTTTTGAAGTTTTCACTGCTTCTTGAAGAAATTAATGATCAATAATCTGACGGTAAAATATTTATTCATTTATTTCTTTTTTTAATTTATGTATTCAGGCTATAATTATATTGTTCATAATTGTTTTACATTTTTTCACAGGTTTCATGACCTAATTATGAAGATAAATCCACATCAGTATCATTCAGGGAATGACTGATACACTGATGTAATTGAGGGAACATTTTTATTTGTGTTATATAAACCTTTTATAGATAGTCAGAGAATGACATGTCCAGTGACAAGAACCATTTATAGATCAAAATCTTTATTATTATTTTAAAAAATCATCCTCAAATTGATACTTATGATTTTAAAATGATCTTTATGTAGGGAATAAACATAGATATGCATATGTTATGCTTACACATAATTATGTTTATATAATATAAAAATGATGATTACCCTATAGAAAAAAGTTGTTTACACAATTTAAAAATGATACTTACAAAGTTGTTTTTATCCTTTAGAAGATTGTTTTCTCCAAACAAATTATATGTTTCAAATGAATCATATACACATTAGAATGACTCATACAATTTTTGTTTTCCTAAAAAACTTTAATTGTAAAATAAAACATATGTAGATCCTAATAACTCATACAAAATCTAAGGATAATAATTATATGAAGTACAAAATGACTTAAACACAGAACCTAAAATGAATCAAATAGGAATCAATCATATGTAAATTATTCATACACTAGGAAAAAATAATCATATGAAATGTGTATGATTCAAGATTTTTTTTTCAAAATCTCAAAATATGATTGATTTTTTATTTTTTTATTTTGATTCATTATAAATTATTATCACTTGTATTTTTTGATTTATTTGGTTTATAATTACATATTAATGATTTAAATTATATTTAAAATAATATTTATGTGTTTCATATATAATTAATTAAATATCTTAAAGGACGAATAATGTTTAATTTTTAACACTTTATATTACAATATAGAATTTAAGAATTCAAATTTTCTTGGTATTTATTATAAAATTTTGAGCATGATTATATTATAAATATTAAAAATAATTATTTATAATTACTAAAACATATTTAAAAAGAATATTTATTATTGTTTATTTTTTTAACTCTAATAACATATTTATATATTGGTTTATATTTTAAATAATACAAAAGATGCTTAAAACTCTGATGTATTTCTTAATTATTGGAGGGTGAGAATTTGGTTACCTATTCAAGAATTAGAAACATCAAATTTTATAAAAATATCAAATTTTTTACACATGATGTAACTCTATGAAAAGAATTTGATATAAATAGGTCAAAAAACATGCATGAATGTCAAGTGTTGTACATTATAACATTTTACTCTTATTATGTAATTCCTTTGGACAAAATCAATCATAAAATTATGAAATATTGATAAGATCGAAGTAATCACTTCCTTTACTTTCAAATCTTTACATTTTTAGGGGAGTTGCCAAAAAAGTCTAATGTGTGATACAATGGTGAAAAATATAAAAGTACTAAACTTGAGGGGAAGAATCTAGAAATACTACCTCAGGTTATTAGTTCTCCCTTAACCCAATATCATCCCTTGTATCAAGCTAGAATCATAGATATCATAAGAATCATCAAATTCCCTGAAAATGGGGGAAATGAGGTCGCACCAAGATATAACAACAGAGGCGAAGATAAATGTGAAATAAAAGGCATGTGATTAAATAGATTACTCATATATCTCTAATGAATCTGAAGGTGGAAGGAATGGATTTTAGGTATAAGAGGGGCCAAAATCCCTAGTGTGAAGGAGAGGAGGGCTTCCCAGGCATGTGGTCCACTGAAATAAGGAGAAAGGGTAAGGCTTGAGGGATTAAAAACATAACATGGAGGAAAGGGTAAATTACCTTTTAAAATTAGGTTTACATGATTTTGCTATGCAGTTTTCCAAACTGTGCACCAACCGTGAGACATAAACTTCCTAGGAAACTCCCTTACATGGGTTGTCTGCACAGTTTGACTAACCGTGCATAGCCCGTATGAAATGGATTTATGACTTGTATAAGACAAGTCGTATGGCCGTGCACCCTGTCCCACATGGTTTCAGAGTTATTTTTTGTCCTATATTTATTCAATTAGTTCCTGTATGGTTAAATCACATGGTTATCACTAACCATGCACTAATCATATGACTCACCCTATCCTTCTAAAAAATCCAGTGCTTCGGGATCTGAACGAGCCTCGAACTCTCTCGAACCCATCCTTAGCCATTAGATCTCATCCTTATCATAAAATGAGATATTTTGAATAGTAAAATAAGGATTTGCGATTCTCTGAAAATCTAATACAATTCATTAATCCAATTTTTTTCATTAGAATCATTTTCATTATTAATTTTGATATAAGAACATTTTATACTTATGAAAACTTTTTCTTTGGAATACCATTTTTCGTTACATATATGGGTATAATTTTAAATTAAATTATTCAAATTTTGTAAATTGAATTTGGTAAAACAGATTCCATGTTTGGAATCAGAAAAATTAATATTATTTAACAATTTCAGCTTAATTTTTTATCATAATTAATAGAAAAAAATACTAGAAATTAATCACAGTGGTTAAGGTTAAAACAGGCTTACCGAGGATTAAACCAAAAGATAAGTGTACGTTTTCCAATTAAACTTGTATAAATCATCTTGAATGTACATATTTAAAAATTATAATATTCATTTTTTAGATATAAGTTCATTTTGAATCATTTCACTTAGTAATGACTTTATCATTTTGTATTATTTTAGGAAATTTCCAAGTGGTTTCAAAGTGGGTCTTATCCCCCACTTATGAAAAGACATCTCCTCTCTTCTACTCTCTAAAATTAAAGAGCCATTTTTTGGAAAATATTTGAAAAAAAACCTTCCTTAAATCACTCCCCATGACCTAGATTCCATGGTTTTATCATAAACTATCCTAGTAATTCTTTAAGTGTAAACCTAAATATGTTCTCTGAAGAAGAGGTATAGTTCTTAACTATGCATTTTCATTTTATTTTTTCTTCCACATTATTAAAATATTATTCAACCATGATGATATAATAACATATCTATCTCACATATATTTATATTTTATTATTATAATATAATAACATATATTTATCTCCTCTTCCATCCAATGGGAAATGAAACCTTCAATCATGTGTACGGCGGACTACTACCTCACAAACCGATGTAATTTGTTTTCCATCACCGCCTCTCACGGCTGGATATAATGATGAATTTAAAGTATATATATGATATTTATGAAATAATTATATTTCTATAATTATAATATCACATATACCTTATTACATTCCAATTCATTGGAAAATGATAATGCCACTTGTGTGTATATGTGGACTACGGCCTCCACGAAGTGAAGTGATACATTTTTCATTTTATTTGAGATGGATGGTAATGAGAATATATTTAATTAATATATATGATATATATGAAATAAAAATTATTATAAAAATATTAAATATTATTTAACTTTACTTGGTTTCATCTGTCAAAAAAATTAAAACAGTGTTCATGTGTACATACATTCTAACGTCTTTATGATATTGTAATTAATTTTATTATCTATAACTTTTATGGATGAATAAATATATATATATATAATGAATATATATAGTATTTATATCATGATTAAAATTATATATATTATTTAACCATGGTCAAATTACAAGGACCAAAACTACCAAACCAAAATATACATGAAAAACAAAGCAATTACCACCAGAAACAGTGATTTTAATAAATAATTGTTAATAAATAGGTGATAAAAGGTTATAAGTAAATAATATATGGTATGATATATATTATTATGGTTTTTAAATAGTTTTATAATAAACCTATATTTGTTATATATGATTTTAGAGCGTGTATTAAGGAATTCAATACTTGAGGTAAGGGCTTTTTGTCGCACTATTATTTTTGTAGAACACGTGCCACATTCACTACTTGTTTCTTTTGTGTGATGTATATACTACCCATGAGTTTATTTTATGATTATTTTCATGTAAATTATTTGATATACATATCCATATAAGTTTCTTTATTTCATTGGGGTTATTCTTCAAAAGTTTCCAAAATGGTAAGGGTTTTATTTTACAATCTCATTGTTTATCGAGGTTGTTTATGATTAAGTTTCTGATGATGAAATATTATGATATATATATTAAAAAAATAATTTTATTTTCCTCTAGTTATTTTTATATAATACATGTTTTCCTTTCATTTTCCACGCTTTATGAACTAAAGAGACCAAAATAATATTGTTAAGTAAAATCAACTTTATTTCTCTGTTCTGCCAAAAATCCTTTCTCTTCCATGTACATGTTTTTTTAAATGTTTTCAAAGAAAATTTACTATTATACTATGATTTTTAAAATTAAATTTTACCCAAGTTTAACTTTTTACAAAAATGTTTTAAAAGTAATATTCTTATCGCTTTTCAAAATGAGGTGCTTTTGACTTTTTATCAAAAATGTAAAAGGAATCTATGTTTTAACATGTATGGCATGAACAATATTTCCTACCATAATTACTATACAATGATTTAAATATTCATTTACAATAATAGAAGTCTATTTTCAAAGAAAATATTTTCTTTAATATTATGGAAATTTTTAGATTTTAAATATCTGATTTCAAAGTGAAAAGGGTATTTTCCTCAGGAAATGTTCCAAGTGATATTTTAAAATCATTTTCCATCTAAGATGATATAATTTGATGTTTCCTAACCATTACTAGGGATATTATCCCATTATACCATTCTTATTATTTATCTTTATGGTTTATTATTATGATGACAAGATATTTATGAAGCTCATTTGTTTTCCACAAGTTATGCTATGATGAAATGATGAAATGTTAGTGAAACCCATTTCTTTTTCACCAGTTTTGTTATAATGAAATGATTATAAAACCCATTTACTTTATATGGTTTATGATATGATGAATGTATTATGATATTTTGGAATGAATCTATATTATTTTCATTATGTGATAGGTGGGACAGGAATTATATAGACCTCAAATGAATTGGGTAAAGATGGATAACTCATGAGGTAAATATTTTATGCATGAACCTGATTTCTTATTCAAAATTTCAGGAATAGACCTAGATTTAATGTACATAAGAATAAGCATGTACCTAGTTTTCATATCCATAAGTCTATGCATGGACCTATATTTCATGTTCATAAGATTATTTGTGGACTTAGTTTTCAGGTCCATAAATTTATTCAAGGTCCTAATTTCATGTCCTTAACTTAATGAGTGAACCTATTTTTATATATATATGTTCAAAATGTTATAATCTTATTATTTTTCACAATATTATTCTTATGTTATGATCTCATGTCTCATGATCATTTATTTCATTTATTATTCATGTCTTATGAACTTCCAATCTTTATTCCATGAATTGGTATTATGATTTATGTTATACAGGGTATAATTTTAAAATGTTAATCTCATGTTATCATGCCCTTATGATCATGTTATTCCTATATGGTCATTAATATAACCCTTATTTACCCTTAATGAGCATATAAGATCACCCATTCTTATTTTTTTTCTTTCTCTAGGTTATTATTAAGGTTTTAAGAAGGGTATGTCTATGTAGAATACTATGTGGGAATATATTTGTGAGATATGTTGAAGATATTTCAAGAAATAATAACAATTTTGTATCTAGTCTATAAATACATTAAAGAATTATGGTTATAAGGTGTTTATTTTTTAAAATATGTTTTATATTCTTATATTATTATGTAATATATTTTTATGAAAATATTGGGTCTCTATAGTTAGTATCAAATGATAGGTTTAGTCAATATTTAGATATTGGGGTTATATGACTTTGGTGAAAACCTTCGAGATAAGTCTATGAATAGGATATCATCCTAAATTTTTTGTAAGTAAGAGATTATGTGGTTTTCCAAGAGATAAATCCCTATATAGATACTACAAGCAGAAATGGCTCTAGCATAGTCATACATAGGGGTAATAAATCTAAAAATGGTACATTTGGATTTGACTCGATTTTCACCTGGTGCACAACAACGAGTATTACTATACACCTGATTTGACACTCCTATAGAATATTTTGAGAAATTTATGAACTATTGATGAACCAACATAAAGGATTTGAAGATATAATAACCATGAATAACCTTTGTTAAGCCTAAGGTATCATAAACTTAAAATAAGGTGTCATGATTTAGATACCCTATATATGATATTTCATGATTATGTGTTTTACTGATATGATTATTGTTCTTAATGATATGATTTTTAGTTTTAGTCAATGACAAGAAACTAAACAAATATTATGAATAGTGAATGTGACGATAAGTTCATTGATCATCCTCACAAGAAACCAAATGGCTTATAATATAGGATGCAATATTTTTTGACTTTTCACACTCACCTCTCTCAAGATATAAGTGGTAACACATGTCATATTGAAATTTTGAATTTAATATGTAGGGACAAACATGGCATTGAATATTTTATGTGACAACATCCACCCTCCTTCTATGGGACTTTTGACCCACTAGTTGTTGAGAAATAGATCAATGTGGTGGAAAAGATATTTTCCATTATTTAGTTCTTGGACTATGAAAAATATGTCATGTCCATTTATCATTTGGAATTAAAATAATATCAATGGTGGATTATTATTAAGAATGTGAGGCAAGATGATGAAATTGACTCTATGGAATGGGATGAGTTTAAGAGGATATTTTTCAGTAAGTAATTACCTCTTATTTTACATACAAAAAAATGAAAAAGGAATTACTTGAGATTAATTAGAAGGATAATGAATCCATTGGAACCTATGATCCAAAATTTTCAAGCCTTTAAAGGTATTATTTTGGTTTAATCATAAACCTTTATAGAAAAATTGATCAATTCTTCAGTGGTTTGTAACCATCTTCAAAAGGAATTACTTATAAAGGACTTTTGGATCTATGGTGAAATAATTCTATATGCACTCAAAGTGAAAATGGATGCCAGAAACCCCCATGGTGAATGCATGATAGGAACACTCAGGTGAATTCCTAAAATGATCCCTAATATGTTTCAAGTGTGGTAAACCTATCCATTTAGAAAAATACTATCAAAGTAATATAAATAATCAATTCAATAAAAGGAATGAATATAGGGTTCAATATAATACACCACCCACATTTTAATTCTATAGATAAAATTAGTTTTGGAATTATGCGAATCAAATTCTTGAACCAAGGTCTAATGATCATAATAAGCTACAACAACCACTCAAGTCAAATGACAAATAGAAATTTTATGTAATCATAATAGCTAAAGTGAATCATGATAAGTATGGAACACTTATACTCTAATCTAGTGTTTTTAATTCCATGTTGTAGTTTGTATAAAGTATCCCAATTAAAATATTATTATTCATCCTTTAGTGAAATTTAATGTGATTATAACCATTGATCATATCTCTCTATATAGATTCTATAATAATGAAGTCACTTTTCATATTCTAAATCAACCTATGATCGTTTATCCATGCAAGGATAAACCTGATCTTCTAATTGAAATATTTTCTGTCTAATATAGGAGATTATTTAATTAATAAATGTTGAATTACATTTTGGAAGTACAAATAATTTTATTTTTACTTTATTTTTGTAAAATGGTTAGCTTAAATGAATTTTGGTATGAGACTTTATGAGAGACTAAAATTATTTCACGATAATTGTTATGTTGGTCATAGAAGGATGTGAGATCAAATAATTACAGTCTTTAGAATTTGATTTTGGTCAAACATATTTTGGAGGATCCTTAAGGTTAACTATTTTAAATGGGTTAATTCTAACTTTGGGTATTACTTTAGAAGCATTAGAACTTAATTCATTGTATAAATTATACTAACCATTTTGATTTTGGTAAATATCTAGAGATATGAGGAATAAATTTCAATCCTTTTATGGATATTATGATCCATTAAAGAATAATTTTAGTACTTCATGCATGAAAAAATTATCTTCAATATTCATTTTTTGAGTAAAAGATGTAGTATAAATTGATCAAAGCACAACCAAATGATGATACTTTCATTATGAAATGGAATGAAATCAAGTAAGTATATTATCTCATGAAAATTCCATAACTTTAATAAAATTATATTGAAAACAAAATTTTGTCCTATTGCCTTAATTTTTTATAAATCATTGGTGCTTTCACCCATTATAGATTTTTGGGTTTGTGGTTGTTAACATTCTCCTAACCATGTTCTATATCACTCTCTATTAGTCCTCAGGAATTAGTTTTCTCCTCTATGTCCAAATTTTCACTTCCTAATAATATTATACTATTTGGAAACATATTTTTGTTTTATTCTATATGACCTTCTTATTTCTCATTCCCTCTATCTAAGAGGAATTTTTATTAACCATTTTTATGATGTGGGATTTTAACAAAGGTATTATCAGATGTAAAACCCTTTATTACCGAGATCAAGTTCAAATTATGAGGACATAATTTATTAAATGGAATGTAATTTAACTCCCCAATATTGTATGAAATATTTTTTTGAAATAAATTTAATTTCATTAATAGCTTGTGTGACATGAAACATCGAGTTTTCATGAACCATAATATAGTATACAATTATAACCTAGCCATTAAATTGGAGGGTATGAATATGAATAACTAAATTATGAAATTTTTATGGTCTATAATGTATAAAATAAAATCAATTATTATCAATTGATTAAAAATGAAAATAAAAATCATTTGAATGAAAAATAAATGTTTTTCAGAAAAACTGTTTTAATGCATACAATATTTTTTAACTTAATAAATTAAATTAATCACTTTTGCTGAATGATTTGAATAAAATTTATATTATACCCGGCAAGCTCAGTCAGAGGAGAACCCCTGCCCATTTATTAAATAAAATAAAAGGTAAAGTAAACAGAAAAGAGGAATGCAGGCGAACATCTTGCCCATATCCAACCCATTCCAACCAAAATAAGAAAACTACATGTCATAATAATCATACCCTTCACCATATCCATAATAAGGTGCTTCCTCTACAGTAGTTGATTCCCATTCTGATGATGTTTCATGTTGTTTCAATATTTTATCATACTTATTTCAAAGCTTCAACTTCTCTAGCGATGATTTCTCCTCATAGTATTGCAAACGCGACACCAGGGTGGCCCCACTTCCCCTTTTAGATGAAGCCCTGGTGGCCACTGGATTAGGCAGATGAGAATAATCCTTCCTAGGTTTTCTCCTTGGTGGAGCAGTCATAACGCCATCATTTTCAGAGACCTTCCTTCTTCCACTCTAAACAAAATCACTAAAAGAGGGTCTGACAACACCACTATTTTCCTTATCACTTTCATAAATATCTCCCCATCTTCCAGTGAACTTCACAGAGACAAGATCATTGCATCCATCATCCTTCTGAACCAGCGCATCCTCTGCAATAGCCAAGCTCCCTCCTTCAGGAATCTGAGCTTCCCTATTCTGGTCAATTGGGGAAATACATTGAGAGTTCTAAGTGATGTCCAGATCATCACATAACACCCTCTCCATTTCACCCTCATCAGCCTCTATTTACTTGGGAGCAGTCCGGACATCTTCAATTGATTAAACTCTTTCAAACACAAGGGGTACCTCCTCAAATTCCAATCCTTCAAACTGATTGCAGGTGGTGACAACCTTCATTTCCTTATCCTCACAAGCTGTGAATTTAGTAGTTTCAACAGTGCTAGGTCCTGATTGACATAAACTAGCAGTGTTCTCCAATAAGGGTTGTTTCCCAACACCCAGATCACTCCTCAATCTGTAAAAAATTTTCCTCACTGATGGATTTGGGGACACCATAATCTGCTTCATAAATACTATTTTATAGTCATATTTAGAACATAAAATATACCAAATTATGATATAAGGAAATTTTGGATCATTTTTCTTTGTAATGACTTTATCATTTTGTATTCTTTAAGGAAATTTTCAATTGGTTTCCAAGTGGGTCTTATCCCCCACTTATAAAAGGGAATATCCTCTCCTCTATTATCCACAATTAAAGAGCCATTTTTTAGGATAATAGTTTCCCAAGAATTTTACTTACAACCCTCACCATGGCATATAGTCCCTAGTTTGATCATAAAACCATCCTATGAAATCTTTAGGTGTAAACCAAAATAGGTTCTCCGAAGAAGAGGTATAGTTCTTAACCATGAATTTTCATTTTATTTATTCCTCCACATCCTTAAAATATTATTCAAACATAATAATATAATATAATAATTATATCCCATATATTTATATGTTATTATTTTAATGTAATAACCTACATTCATCTCCTCTTCAATCAAATGGGAAACAAAATCGCCGATCGTGTGTACGGCAGACTACCGCCTCATGAACCGATGTAATTTGTTTTCCATCACCTTCTCTCATGAGAAAATATAAATATGAATTCAGAGTATATATATTATATTTATGTCATAATTATACTTATATAATTATAATATCACATCTACATTTTTACCTTCCAATCTGTTGAAAAACAACAACATCACTCTTGCGTATGTGTGGACTACTACCTCCATAAAGCGATGTGATATGTTTTTCATTCTATTTTGACATGGAAGGTAATAAGGATATATTTAATTAATATATATTATATCTATGAAATAAAAAAAAAATTGAAATATAAAATATTATTTAAATTTCTTTCATTCAATCCTTAAAAAATGGAAACAACGTTCATGTGTAGGTACGGGCTACCGTCTCCATGAACGGTGTAATTCATTTTATTATCTCTAACTTTTATGAATGAATATAAATATATATATAATTAATATATATAATATTTTATAATAATTAATATTATGGAGATTATGGAACCATGATCAAAGTACAAGGACCAAAACTACTGAACCAAAACATACATGAAAAACAAAGCAATTACCACCCAGAACAGTGGTTTTAATAAAGAATTGTTAATAAATGGATGATAAAAGGTTAAAATTAAATAATATATGGGATTGTATGTATTATTATGGTTATTTAATAGATTTATAATAAAAATATATTTATTATACATGAGTTTCTAATGTGTACTAAGGAAGTAGAGACTTGAGGTAAGGGATTTCCATCTCACTTTTATTTTTAAGGGACACATGCCATATTCACCACTTGTTTATTTTTTGTAGTGTATATACTTCCAATGAATATATTTTATAATTATTCCCTTAAAAATTATGAGATATACATATCCATATAAGGTTATTTATTTCATGGGTATTATAATTTAGAAGTTACCAAAGTGGTAAGGGTTTTATATTACAATATTATTGCTTATCAGGATTGGTTATGATTAAGTTTATAATGATAAACTATTATGATATATGTCTCAAGAAACTAATTAATTTTATTCTCCTCTTGTAATTTATATATAATAAATGTTTTAATTTCATTTTTATCTCTTTATAAACAAAATATACCAAAATAATGTTAAGGAAAATCGACTTTATTTCTCTCTTCAGTCGAAAATACTTTCTCTTTCATGTTAATGTTATTTAAAAAAATTCAAAAATGTTTTTACTATTCTAATATAACTTTTAAAATTAATTTTTACATATTTTTGACTTTTTACAAATATTTTTTAAAATTAATCTCATTGTCACTTTTTGAAATGAGGTACTTTTTACTTTTTGCTGAAAATGTGAAATGATTCTTTGTTTTAATGTCTGCAGTATGAATTATATTTCCCATCATCTTGATCGCTCAATGATTTAAATATTACTTTAAAATTTTCAAAGTTTATTTTCAAATAAACTATTTTCTTTAATATTTGTGAAATTTTTAGATTTTAAATATGTGACTTTAAAGTGAAAAGGTTATTTTCCCCAAGAAATGTTCTAAGAGATCTTTTAAAAGAATTTTCTATCTAAGATGGAATCCTTTAATGTTTCCTAACCTTTATTGGGGATATGATCCAATTATACCATCCTTATTTTTAACTATATGTTTTATTATTATGATGGAAATATTTTTATGAAACACATTTCTTTTCCACGGGTTATGCTATTATGAAATGATGAAATTTTAATAAACCCCATTTATTTTCCACAGGTTGTGTTAAAATGAAATATTTATGAAACCTAATTACTTTATATGGATTGTACTATGATGAATTTTTTATGATCCTATGGCACAAATCTATATGAATTTTATTATGGGACAGGTAGGGCCAGAATTATATATCTCTCCAATGAATTGGGTAAATATTGATAACTCTTGAGGTAAATATGTTTTTCATGAAACTGATTTCATGTTCAAAATTTCATGCATTGAACTAGATTTCATGCCAATAAGAATAAGCATGGACCTTGTTTTCATGTCCTTAAGTTTATGTTTGGACCTGGCTTTCATGTCCATAAGATTATGTGTGTACCTAGTTTTCTTATCCATAAGTTTATGAAAGGGCCTTATTTCATTTCCTTAACGTAATGAGTGTACCTATTTCTATTTATACAAGTTCATAATGTTATAAGATTGTGTTTTTCCACATTATTAAGCCTCTGTTATGCTCTCATGGCTCGTGATCATTTATTTTCTTTATGATTCATGTCTTATAATCTACCAATATTTATTCCATGACTTAGGATTATGATATATTTTTTATAGGGTAAGGATTTCAAATGATAATATTGTGTTCTCATACCCTTATTCCCATATTATGCTAATGTGGTCATTGATATCTCCCTTTTAACCTTAATTTCATCTGAGATCTCCCTTTACTATGTTTTCCTTTCCCTAGGTTATAAGTAATGTTTTAAGTAGGTTATTTCTAAGGAGAATAATTTGTGTGAATATCTTTGTGGGAGATGTTGAAGATATTTCAAAAAATAAAAAGATTTTGTATCTAGTCTCCAAAGACATTAAAACTTTAAAGATCTTAGGAATTTATTTTGTAAAATATATTTGAAATTAATCTATTAATATGTAATGTATTTTTATAGAAATATTGTTTTTCTATAAGAATAATTTTCATTCTTAATGAAACTAAAATCTTTGATTGTGTCATCAAATTGGATATTCCACCTCTAAGAGGCTTTCTTTAATATATAAATGGATCATTAAAACTATCATAACCTATAAGACTCATTTGTAACTACAAAATATTAGGTTTGTATCAAATATAATTCCTATACTAAATTCTTATTAAGTAATGTGATTTTGATATCCATTTGATATATATATCATAACAATAATGAGTTTTTTTGTCATGAAATATCTTAATGGACATTATCATCATAACTGGAGAAAAGGTTTCTTTATAGTCAATACACTGAACTGATTTGAAATACTTCACCTCTAGGAAAGATTTATAGGTAGACACTATATCATCCATTTTGGTTTTCATGTGGAAAATACACTTTAACCCTATGAGTCTCACCCATTTAAGTGCATCTACCACGTTCCAAACATGGTTAGTGCATATGGAGTTCATTTTAGATTCCATGGATTTTATCCATCTCTCAAAATCTGAACTCTCAATAAAATCTCAATAAGTAGTAGGTTCATATTCAATGAACATTAATTAATCATAATTTTCCATAATAAATCCACATTTATCAAATTCTGTGTGAATCCTACCAGACATTCAAGGTACTTATGTAACTTGATACAGTTTTCCACCCACAACTATTTGTGGGACCAACTCAAAATCCATCATAGTAGAACTTCTTGTTTTTTGGTCTTGAACTCCTCCATGTTTAACATTACTCCCATTGACTCCTTTATTTATGTGGCTTTTCTCAAGTAAAACACTATATTGATCCAAAAACACTTTTTACTTAGTGGGATTATAAACGCAATATCTCATGGTTTCTTTGGGATAATGAACAACTAAAAATTTATATGATTTATGGTCAAGTTTATTGAAATATAAATTCCATTCATATGCTTCAAACCCATAAATAATTATAAAATACATATTGGTACATTTCCTAGTCTATATATCATATGGTGTCTTTATAAATGCTTTATATGGAATGTAGTTAAGTAGGAATGCAACAGTTTCTAGAGCATACCCCCATAATGTAATAGGAAGGTCACAATGAATCATCATCAATTGAACCATGTCCAATAAGGTATGATTCATCCTTTCAGACAAGATATTACATATTATTGTTCTAGGATGAGTGAGTTGTAGAACAATTCCATAATCTCTCAGATGATTAATGAATTACTAGATCAATTATTCACCACCATGATCTAATCATAGAATCATAACACTTTTTCCCAGTTTATATTATACTTTATTATAAAACTATTTTAACTTTTAAATGGTTGTGTACATATGACTCATCTGAAACACATAACCATACTAATTAAATTCATCGATAAAGGTTACATAGTACCTAAACCCACCACTTTCTTGTGTACTCATTGGTCTAGATGAATCATTATGTATAAGATCTAAAAGTACACTTAACCTTTCACCTTTTCGACTAAAAGGTTCTTCGATCTCTTTTATTAATAGAAAAGAATCAAAATTATTAAATTATTCATAATAGAATGACTCCAAAAATCCATCTCTATGGATTCTTTGAATGTGTTTCTCATTTATATGTCCAATACAATAATTCTAAAGGTAAGTGGGGTTAGAATTAGTCTTGACCTTCTTATTTTGAATGTTATAGATGGGATTATCTATATCCAGAATGTATAAACAATTTACTATATCCCTGATTCCTTAAAAGAATTAATTCATATATATATATATATATATGACAACTATTGTTCTAAATAATAAATGAAAATTTCATCTTATCCAAATAATAAACATAAATCAAATTTTTATTTATGGAAGGAATATAACAACAATTATCTGATTCTATAACTAATACACTAGGTAGTCCCAGATCATATGTGTCGACCTATAATGTAGTAAATATTTCCCCATTTAAAAAATATAGATATATTTCACCTTTCGTCAAGTCAGTCTTATCTCAGCATCTATTTTTATTAGTATAAATGTGTGATACACACCTGGTATCTAATACCCATGAGTCAGAGTTAGAGAAATTTATATTTATAACATTCACATTCATATGCTCAGAATTATTATTTTTAGAAAACTTATCAACATTGGATACTAATCTAGAACCTTTTTCTAGTTCATACCTATAAGGGATATCAAAATCATAAACATGATTCATGTCACAATCTATAAAAAGTAAATATCTATGGATGAGTGTCATGTTTTATATATTTTCATCAAATATTTTTACTAAAATTACTCTCACTAAAAGTGACAAACCCATATGTTATATCCATTTAGTGATCTAAGACCCATATTTCATCATGACGTATGCTAGTTTGATCACATAAATTAGCTATGAATATATCTTATAGAAAAATATTTTCAATCATATCATATATGGTTCTTCGATAGTTGAGTGGATAACTCTTTATCCAAATCCATAATATGGATTCACTCAAATATATTCATCCAGAATCCTAATAGTTGGGGTTTACCAGTTAAGTGTAACCTAAAGTAAATTACAAAAACAAGTTTCCTAACGGTTAGGGTCACCTTATTACTTTCTTTCCTTTTATATTATAATTCATGGGCACTTAATGGTTAGAGTCACCCAAACTAAATGATTGGGGTCTTGATAAATGTAACTTTCAAAGGAATCTCACACTTTGTATTTAGGGGTATTCTTTTAAAGTCTCTCAAATTTAATATACATCATATTCATATTAAATTCATAACTATTACATCATATTAAATCTTTATCATTTCATGTTTTATTCCTCTATTTTTAGTAAAATTTTAATGATTTAGTTTTGGAATCCCTATTACATCTACCAAATTAACATGTTCACACCATATTAATATGTAACTCTTTACAAAACCCATATTTTGTATTAATCATCCAAGAATATAAGCCAAAAATATTTTCAAGAATCTAAATTAATTTTATATATATGGTATATAAACTTTTCATGTAATGGTTTATAATTACTTAAAATTAATATTTCCCACATGAGTAATCCTTGAGACATAGATATCCAACCCACACCTCTCTAGAATAAGGAATAAGACTTTAGGCTAGTGGTAAGTCTGACCCAAAGTCCCTCTACCCATAGACCCATTACTCAATAGAGATGTAATTTCATAATAACTCTAATACCTAACATGTATAAACAATATTCAATAACTAAATTCAAGATAATAAATTTAATTACAACCCAATGTCAAGGTAGATGAAAACTAAATCTTATGTTGTTATAACTAGAATATAATGCATAGCATGATGTTTTATAAGAATTAACTTATCACATAAATTAATTCATACATAATATTCACATTTCATAAACATTTTATAAACAATAATATTCAAAAGGAATAAAAAAATAAATAAAACTTTTGATTTTTTTGAAACATGAAATATCAATATAAACATTACATATTTAATTTAGGTACGAAAATATACTATTTATAATTTATAAAACTTATTATTTAAAAACAATTTATAAAAAATAATAATTTTTATCCAAAAAATTAATATTTATCATTTTTTGTCACTAGGGCGTTAGTCGAGTGGTGCATGAGGTCGTTTCATCTCACTACATGGGAAAACTGGCTCAAGCTTGAGTCCCACTAGAATTAGACACTATTCATATTATGAAAAGGGATATTAAAATCCATTCTCTAAGCTAGGTAATTTACCACATGCTTTAGACTTGGTCAGGACCCCCTGCTGGGAGTCAAGCATTAACCATACACACAATTTTTATTATTAATTTTTTATGACAAATTTTGTTGGACTGGCTAAGAAAAGTTAGAAATAAAAATTATTGGTGATTTTATAATCATTCCAACTCACATTGCTTGAAATACATGGTTACAGGGAAATCTCGGTCAAAACCAGTTGATCTTGTTTTCCCTTAAGCCTTGGTTAAACACTTTCAGCTGAAGTAGTTCCACCATAAAGGTCACATAGCTAAAACTTTTTCAAAATAAGAGGTTTAATTTATTTATTTTAATCACATATTTTTTTCTTTTTGGTAATTTTTTTAATAATTTTCCTTCCCTAAAATTTATGAGGAAATTCTTTGAAGAAATTAGGTTTATTTATTAAAAGATTATCTTTCTCAACTTCTTATATGCTATGATGTTTTTCTCATCTAAGAATGGTTACTATTGAATTTGGTCTAATGGTTCGTGGATATTTAGAGGATGTTCAATGAAAGTTTTAAAACAGTATATCATCTTTAATTTCAATTATGAATTCCCCATTACACACATCTGGTTAGGCTTCTTAGGCATGTCATTTCACCTCTTCAATCAAAACACCATATTTTTTATTTCTAATTTAATTGGTAATCCAATTAAGATGTATTTTGTTACTCAAAATCTTATAAGGCCTTCATTTTCATGGGTATTAGGTCGACCTTACTCAATCCTTTCCTTCACTTATCTGAATCCAGAATGATGACTTAGGGTTTTTCCAAGAAGTGGTTTATCAAAATTTACCCATTTTATACTCTAAATGCATGCACCTTGGGAACTCATTTGGAGAATATAGTTATAGGAAAGACTCTATGAGAATCCATAAAAATGGTAAAAAAAATTCCATCCATCCACACATGAGGAAATCTGTCTAGGTTGAGAAATATAAGTATATTCCTATTAATCATGTGAAACCTTATAGTGCTAAAGTCCCAGTGATTAATTCATTTGACCTAGCCCCTAAACAGGCTCACCCTCATTTCCTCATTTTGATGCTTTCTATGGATTTGTGGATGTAGTTAATAATTCTCAACCTTTTATGGGAACTACAAGAGTTTCTTAAGCAAATCAGATAAGGCCCAAGAGACTCACTCTATTTATAATGAATCTAATCAATGTGGTCATGAAAAAGTAAACCAAATTGAGGATGAATATTTTCACTTGATTTCCCAATAGGTAAGAATCCAATGGTTGACTCAGATGTATTTATAACTCCCCACACCAGAAAGACTTATAAATGTATAGACTATTCTAAGTTGTAGAGAACCATTGTCACTAGATTTTTATGGATTTTCTTGGATAAAAAAACATCCTTCTATGGATGGAATTTAATAAGGATCCTTCCTCATCCATGGGTGAATAGGATTCCTCGTAATACTAATATAAATAGGATCAAAATTTCATTAATAATGATATCTACACTCATGTTATTAATGAAGTATTTAATGAGGAATTATATCCCTAGATTGAGGAATAAGAAAAGTGGTCTTTTAGAATATATATTAATAAAGATATTACTATTGACGATTATCTAAGTATCAGAGAGTGAATGTTTGATAAAGTTTAATTTGATCTTGACTGAAATCTAAATTTTGATTACATAAACCTTCAATGTAAATATCTTTTTATTGTATATATTTTGGTTGTTTGACATCCCATGGGTCATTGTTAAATCCTAAAGGCCTAACCAAATTTAGTAATATATAGAGACTCAGACAACCTAACTAAAAATGTAGTATCTAGTCAGTGTGAGTGTTGAACCCACAGGGATAGTGTATATGTTTTAAATTAATTATAGAAATTCAAAAATTGAAATTATCTAATTTCTTTGTAAATAGAAAAAAATAGAAGTATTTATTTGATTGAAATTCAATATTGCAGACATGCCAGGTTCAATGATTTTCAGTTTCGTGTGATAGGTATTTGATTGATATAGGTTTATTCAATTTTGGTGTCAGAATTGGGTCATTAGGGATCCTTGGTCTTGGTATTCTACCTTATTCCTATGATTTCACTATTGGAATGGTCATCTAATAGTTTCAATCTTAGGTATATGTGACCCAAAAACTTGTTTAAATATAACTGGCCTAGCTTGCATAATGGTCATACACAAACTAATATGATCGATTGATGCAACAAAAATAGAACTCCTTAATTCACAAGCAAGGTTCATGTGATTGAAAAAGAAATAGATTTGTAATTGAATAAACAAATTTTCAACAATAAAAAACATGAATTAAATAAATAAAATAATCCCTAAGTATTGCATCCCCCTATAATAACATCACCCAGCACTAAGTAGACTACTCGCTCATGGTGAGAACGAGCAGCATGGGTATCTGAGGTAGAATGGTGGTGAAGAACAGCTCTGGATTGTCACTTCGTGTGTGTGTCTCCTCTATTTGGTGTTTCTTAGCCTCCTTTCGTCCCAGAGTATCTTGGAAGGGTAGCCGAGGGTCTCCTTTTATAGCCAATCCCATCAAAACCCACAGACACTGCATCTTTAATTCTTTTCTATGTGTCAACCATTACATGATGTTTAAGTGGGTTTCACATTGTGCAATTCAGATATGTTATTTCCCCCTTTTTTGTGTGAATATCATACACATATTTTACTATTTTACTCACTTTACAATGTGAATTGGAGACTCACAATGTGTAATTTATTCTCATGTTGTGTAAGCTAATCATCACTTGTCTTCTATGGAAATTCCTCTCCAATAAAGTCATGATGTGTAATGTAATTACATGACATGTAATCCGTCTATTTTAGTTTTCCATGTCCACTTTATTTTCAAAAATATGATGGTGTGCTGCTTCACTTTTCTCACAATGCAAAGTGTATTTAAGCACATAATTTCTCCTCTCTTTTTTCCTTTTTCACATATTTGTTGAATCCTTCCACAAAACAAAAAACAAATAAAATCTACTCAAAATTTGTAAATATTATTCATTTGAATACAAAACTCAATACATAAAACACTCTAAAATGAATTCATGAAATACACTTATCATTACTACCATGTTGATCTCAAGTTCTTTTTTCCTTATTGGATTATCTTTGGGAATTAGTTTTATGGATGTGATTTAAAGCGTTCATAATTACTTTAATATATATTTAATCCAATTATTATGATAGATAATTGTATGGACTTCAATTTACACTCTATATTTCTTGGCTTATAGTCTTGTTGAATAGCACAGACAAGACACTGTGATTTCATAGCCTTTTTTTACCTTGATCCACTTATTATGATGGATCAGTCTATGGACTTCCCTTTCCACTCTATATTTCTTAGTCATCTAGTTGTACTAACTTGTAATGAGATGAAATTCACTAGTTGGATGTTAAAATCCCATGTATTGTGATTCTAATCATTATATTTTACTATATACCTATGGATTTTTTTTGATACCATCATTACTTGTGTATCATTTTATATAAACTACATTTAGTATTGTGTAGAATATGTTGTGGATGAAGATGGGTTTTGAGACTGATTTTTCACCACTATTCAATGATGTTTCCATGTATTAAACTTTTTCTAGGTTAAATAATCTAGTTTAACTAGATTTAATTCCAATCACATGTATTCCTCCAATTGAACATATTTCTTATTGAAGGTTCTGGGAATAGAGATGCCTAACTAAGAAAAGTGGTGTTGCAATACTGACTAATAAATCCTTTGAGATAAGTTACTAATGTAATGACATACTGAACTAATGATTGATTCCATCTTGTATATTCTTAATAGAATTTATGTTATTAATTCCAATTATGTTCATTGATCTCTAAATATAGGATGGGGTGTCAAGTTGCATACTCTTCATAGATTATAGAATATATTGAGAAAGATCCTTTAACAGTTATTCAAATTACTTAAAATGAAGTGTTAATCTACTTAAAGATAAATTGAAGAACTGGTGTTGGAAACTGGATAGAGAGAAGTTTGATATCAAGATTATGTTGAGTGATTTTCATTGTTTTTTTCATGTTGGCATGAATGTGTGCATTTTATTTTAGTTTTTAGATGTGTAATCTCATTATAGCTAATGTGTACACTAAAACCTTCAATTTTATTAATAATTTTTTGGGGTATGGGTTGGGAAGCCAACCCATATCCCATACCACCTTAAATTCTTCATTTTTTTTCTTATAATGTATTTTATGATATATAATATGCATTATCTATCAAAATTCGTGATTGGTATAAGTGAGTACCATTACATTTCATTCTAGGGAAATGGGAAGTTTCATACGTAACCCCTATATAACATGTTTCACTTCTACAGAAAAGGGAAAATCTTGTGTATGGGGTAATCCTTACATATGATAAAAATCCTTACATATTGAGTAACCCGTATATAAGAGAATTTAATACAAAATGGTAAAAACCTTACACATTGAATAACCCATATGTAATAAAATATATCATACAAAGGAAAAAAAACTTATGTATAGAAAATATATTATGTAAGGAAAATATATTATGTATGAGAAAATTTCTTATGTATGGTCTTATCATAATCAATTATATATGATATATTTTCATTACAACTCGACACTTTATTTTCTTGCAACCTGGGTTTCAAACATAGCCTATGATATCACATATCATAGCTTATGGAACAAAACAAAACAATGGGATTTTAATGTATTATACCTTATTATAAAAATTATCACACCCTATGACTAATAAAAAATATAATTACACTACTGACACTCATCCACGTCATATCGTACGCTATAATTTGGCCTCAAGTAGATTACTATATGCATGTTCTTTATAAAATTTGTAAAATGACATATTGATTCATTGATGATCATGGATCTAATAAACTTGATGGGTTTCAGAGGATCATAAAATGATCATTATAGTAGAGAAAACCCATAAATATTCTTGATATATCATCTATAAAAATGTAGTGATGAAAAAAACCATAAACAAGAATACCTAAAATGTTTAAAGATCTATCTCTATCAAAACTAAAGGAGTTTTCTTAATTATAATCACTTAGTGACAACCAAAATACTCCCAGATACATAGGTATTTCATGAACACTAGAATCCCCATTCATAATGATAGCACCTTACCATATCATATAGTGTTTCGGTACCTTCTATGTGAAGGAAAAAAGGAGAACGAGGAAGAATATATTATTTGTTATGTCTTATCAGTAGCATGTGTCTCTAACAAGGGGATTAAATCCCTTTATATAGGCTCCATTCATTAAATGAATGGAGTTGATCATTGACTGCCATCGCATGGAAGACATAATGTGTTACCTATAACACATACTTGTTGGGATATAATCATTTTAATATTTTAAATGATTATGCATAGCTATAAATAAATCAACTCATTAATTCATAAACAAACTAAACCATGAGGGAGATGTGTCTGAATCCATGAACTTGATATCGTTATCCTATCATATGATATGATAAAGGAAACTCATTCCTTATATGATATCAAGATATCATAACATGTGATATGCGTCACATGTATATCTTAGGTTATGAATCAGGGGATATCATACAATATTATATCCATATTTTAGTGCATTTCCTACAACAATGATCAATAGCAATAGAAATATAATCCAACAAACCCTTTTTAATGTGTATCATGTGGTAAAATCATATAATTATTTTATATAAAATCAATATCAGCTAATAAATTCTTTGGAAATTAATTTGAAACCAAAAAATCATTAGAAACATTTTATCAAACACCTTTCATGTTTTAAAATTGGTTTTTTGAGGTATAATCATTAGAAACCCTTTAAGGTCTCTTTGTGTTAATTACAAAGATCAAAAAATCGAAAACCTGTTTCAGTTTTATTAAATAATATTAGTGTAAGTACTGATTTTCTAAGAATAATGCCTTGAAAATTAAAGCACCATGAATGTGACGGGAGAAGTGAATTTACATAGAAACTCCAACCTCAATTCATTAAAATCAACATACCTTCTTTAAATAGTGAAATATTATGATGACAATGAGGATCTGTAGTCTCTAAAACCACAGAATCCTAAGATTAATCTAACCCTATCCATCGATTATTCCTCCATGGTTGAATATAGAAAATATCATGGAAGATGAAAATAGAGAATAAAAGACGGAGAGAAATATAAGGAGGATGGGTTTACCTTGGGATAATGCTTGAGATTCAACATAAGTTCACCATGGGGGAAAGAATGAGGAGGGGAGTTGATTATGGGGGATTCCCATGGAAGTTTATTGAATAAAAGGAGTAGGAAATGATAGATTCTCATAAGAAATCCACAAAAATATCAAAATTTAAAAATATGGGTATATTGAATGGTTGGTGTGATAAGTTATAAAAATGGTGAATCTAACTATACATAGTCACTGGATTTGAAAAAATTTCCTTGAATGATTCAAATGATTGATTAGGGTAATTGTGCATCCTAATTTTATATTATAAGAAAACCATAAAAAATAATTTTTATGGTCCCAAACACAAGATTAATAATAAAACAAATAAATTATAAATTATATACCAAATAGTGACAATGTGAGTGCCACAACCTCAATTTATTGTCTAAGGATATCACTATGACCTATGTTATTATTATCTCATTCCATTCATGATATTTCATTTCACACCTAATCTCATGGATGTATCCCAAGATTAGAAACCTCACTTTCTATTATATAACCTTCATGTTCTAACCCTATATGTATTCTACCCTATTATACAAGAAATATTACAACCCACCATTTCCCAACTCACCATATTTTATAAACTCTTCAATTCATCATAGGTCATGTTGAGTCTCTCAACCATTCAACATTAAACCTCATTCATCATTCATCTCACTACATTCTATAATCATCAAAAGGTTATAGGTCCTTACTAAGGAGTTTTCCATACCAATTTATACCAATTCAAAATACAAATAAATTTTTCTCACACCACTCTATGGGTCATCTCACACCCAATCACACCTCAAGTGTGATAATTCACTAATCTTCACCAAAATCCCATGAGTCAACTCCAAGTTGTCTGGGAAAACTAAAGAGTCCTGGACTCCACTAACAAAATTCTATGCCTCTCAAGATCCTGTAATCACATAGTTATTTAGTAATAGAAAAACTATCCAAACTTAGTCGAAACTACATACTAGGAAGGTGGATCATGAAATCGTCTCATATCATCAATATTCATTATGAATTAACCCCTAGAGTCACATAAACTTCAAATCAATTATATAATTGATACGCCAAATATAATACCCAAGGATGATCTTTCCAAATAAATCACCAATCCCTATATCATAAGTGAATATTAGTATTTTCTTATCACATCCACCACAAATGGAGTGAAAAATCATACTATTTTATTCTCATACTAAGAGAGTACCAATAACCACCCACACATAATTGTATGAATAACATCATTGTTAATGAAATTTCATTTATAAATGTAATGAATCTCTCATAATACACCACAAGACATCTCAAATCATGCCACCATGAGTTTTATCCCAACAACCATAGGCTCATCAAACTATTCAATAGTTGACCATGCCTCTTGTGAATGTTCAACGCATCTCAATTAAAGAACGTCCAATGTTATCACACCCATAAATACCCAAGGAACCCATACACCTAACCTGATACATGATCACACATATAATATATTTTTTTAATGTGGTGATTTTCGTATGCCTTACAAAAAAAATTAAACCCAAGTAAAATATATTGAAAGTGGGACTCGGGTTGTCTCTAGAGAGGAGGGTTTTTTTTAGTTCTTCCTTTTTTTGTGGGTTCAATGTGAATAATAGTGATCAAGTTTGTTTGTTTGATTTAGTAAAATAAAAAAAATTAAAATTATTTTTAAAATTATTTTTCCAGTCTCAAATATTCCCACACTTAACTATAAAGTCAAGATTCATTCAGTTAACTCTCATTATCTCCCTCAATAATCAGATGAAACCTCAAATGATCACCCTCACTTGGTAATTTTGGCTAAATGGAGGAGTAAAATAATCACTACATTCATTACCCTTTCCTATCCAAGTGATCAAAGATCTTCAATAACTCTTGATTCAATCCCCACTTCGATCAATTGCATGGATAGTGAATAAAGTTCAAGGGGGATAAGTCTACAAACTAGAAAGAAGTAAAAAGAATTTGAGTACAATGAATAATGGAAATATCTTATTTTTTAAATAAATCAACTACTGTCAGTGAGAATAATTATAATAGGATTATCAATTAAATTTATAATTCAATAATAGGGGTGAGGTAAATCCCCATGGCTCAACCATTATAGATTTAGTATTCCATAATTGGGGAAGAATTACATTATAAAGAATAAAAATGATCTATAATGAATAGAATTTATAGATTAATTAAAAAATAAAAACCTTTCACAGTGATACTTATCTACTTTTTTTGGTGGTAGAATAATTTTCAAGAGTGAGTTATAAAGTTGAGATGGACTTCGTTCCCTTTGGTAAGATTTATCTCCCATGTGGGTGACATAGACTTTTTCCTTTTCCTTGATTGGGTGTAATGCTCCCTTGATGCCTTCAGAATCCTCTTATTATTCAGTTTCAATTTCTCTTTATTATTAGATGGATTCCATGTGTATATCTCAAGGGTCCATATTATTTAGAAAATAATTTCAAGAAGACACTTGGTTTCTCAATTCCTTCCTCTATATTCATCTTCATCAATTCATTATATGTTTTCCATGTGGAGTCTGAGAAGCTTATTAACTATTTTGGGTAAACTATAGGAATAAAAATGTGTTTTGAATCATGAATTATTTATTTTTTTAAATTTTAATTTTAATTCCCTTTTCATAATTTTAGAAAAGTATGTAATGTTACGCATCCTCTGTACTGAGAAAATTATCCTATGTATCATTTTATCCATATTTTAAAAACAATTTTATCATATGTATTAGAATTACTAGTAGAGAAATATTTTATGTATCATACCTTCATATTTTAAAAGGTATAAAATGGTATTCACCCTCTAAGGCTTCCACAAATTATCACAAGTATAAGCACTTTTTGAAAATTTTATATTACATATCAATCTATTATTTGGAATTTGAAAACTATAGTATCTTACTAACCTCATATACCTTAGAAAATATATTACATAAAATATTATCTTTGGAAAATATTATAAATTTTAGTTGTAACTTCAAATTTAGGAAACTTAAATATTATATGCATCCCTCTAAATCAACCAAAAATATGTTACACATTATTATTACAAGGGAAAAATAAGTCATGTGTAGAGAATTTTTCTTCAAAAACACCCATGTATTGGATTCAGATCTTAGTAAATATCATATATATGACTTTTCTTCCTCTAAATATAATATATATGAAGTCCCATGAAGAAAATATCTTATGTGTTTCTTCCCATTTTTAATTTTCTACTTTTCTCACTCCTGTATTTTATGTATTTTATTATTAATCTCAAAAAATGTATGTATCCACATCACCATCTCAATAAATATTAAATATTAAGAGATGAAAATTTATTTTAAACTAAAAAAATTGGTATTTTATTATTTATCCAAGTTAAACTGTAATACTATATATCTTTGAAAAATCATAGAACAAGAAAAATTCAGTGTAGGTTTTATCCTCATAAATTCCAAAATGATTTAATTAATGAAAAAATATAAATATAAGAATAATATCAATTTAATTATAGATTAAATATTATTTTATATTTAAGCCTTTTATTCTAAATAAAATGAAAATAAAGTTTAAAATCATATAAAATCCTAAAAAAATTAAAAATTTGTGGTTTGATAACTCCCCCATACTTAAGAAAAACTTTTCCTCAAGTTCATAAGGTTTCTATGTCCTATTATGAAAATTTTCTATATCTATAATTGTAAAAAAAATCAGTGGAATTGATATTTTAACTAGTGGAACAATCCTAAATGAATCTCCCCTAACATCCTTATTCTAAAGTTACCTTTCACAATCCCTTGATTCTTCCTTTATTAAATACATATATATCACCTTCCCTTATTATTACATGTTTATAATTCCCCAAATATTTTCACCACCTTTTTCAATTTACATTCATTATATTTTTCCTAGATATTTTTAAATAAAAATAACTTATTAAATGAGTCTATCTAATCCTAAAACTTAACTATATCGAGACTACATGTACCCCTAGGACTAATTGTAATAGTAAATTTATAAAATAAATACTTGTTTATCTAGATCTCAGGTCACCATAACTCTTATTTGATAGTTAACTCACACAAACATATGTGTTTTTTACTTAAAAGGACTTCTAGATCATTTTCCATCTTTTTTTTACTTCATTTCATATGAACTAACTCAATGTTATTTGGGGAGGCTCAATGAGGTGATAATTAATCATAATGGGTATTTTACCTATGTTCAAGTTCAAAATTACATTTCTCTCAAGTTATACTTTTTATTCCACTATATTATCTTCTGTTGATGCTTTTTTCTCTATTTTAATAACAAAAAAATTCATACCTCCCACTATAACTTAGTTATTTTAATTTTACTAAAGGGGAAGTGAAATTTTAGAAATATTTTTTTTATAAGACAAAAAAACACAAAAAAAATATAGAATATTATTTATATCCTAACTAATTTATCCTCTCTTCCACACTTATCTTAGAAACTACCTCAAATTAATTTCAGTATAAAATATCAGTGAAAGTAAAATTTAGGATATGAGTGTCTAGACTGTTTTAAAGGAAAGAGATAACCTATCATTTCTTATTCATATTTAGTAGGGAGGATTATATACTCCTCCAGTGGTTCCTTCCAAAAATCCTTATTAAAATTATCTAGCTACTTCTCATTCACTTTAAAGGGTTGATGTGATTATTCTCCTTTAATATCAAATAAGAAAAGTCAAAATGTGTAGTTCACTATAAATGGTATATTCCATTTGAAATGAAGCATACCAATAATGAGTTTCATACTAGAGGATAAAAATAGCACTTTATCACTAGATTAGAAGTATTTTCTCTAAATTATTCTCCTGTGGATATATTTTTTCATTTCATTATACAACAAGGAGTAAACATATGCTTCTCTACTCAACTCCTCTATTTCCATAATTTGTAACTTCCTCTACTAACTAACCTTGATAAATTCCAGGTCCATTTTATATATAGCCTAGTAGGCTTTTTGTTGTAGTTGAATAGGAAAGTGACAATTTTTACCATCAACTATTTGGTAAGGGGACATACCTAAGGGGTTTTGAAGGTGGTTATGTGGGCCCATAGTGCATCCTCTAGATTTCTTATACATACTTTATTATTGGTTTTCACTATCGTTTCTATAATTATTTTTATTTATATAGTGTATACCTCATATTTCCCATTATTCTATGGGTGGTAGGCACTAGAGGTCTTGTTTTTTACTCTATATCTCTTCATTAGTGATTCCATGCTTCATTTTTATAAATTTTTTCCTTTATAAATGATGATATACCAGTGTACTCTAAACCTATACAAAATATGTAATCATAGAAATTCAATAGAAACACTTAAATTATTAGTACATATTGTTTTGGAATCAATCCATTTGGAATATAATTTACTACTAATAGGATATGTGTAAATCCAAAAGAAATGAGAAATGGACCCATAAAGTAAATACCCCATACATAAAATATTTCACAAAAAAATAAAATATTACTAAGTAATTTACAATATTTTAGAAATTACTCTATTAAATAAAAAGTTATTACATAATTCAAAAAAAATATTTGTATATTTAAAAAAATATTGTTTAAAACAAACCAGATTCTAAAAAAAATCGGATATTCTTTATGGTTCAAAGTGGCCTCCCCATGTAAGGTTATAATGGAATATAAGAACAAAATTTACCTCTTCCATAGGTATACATATCCTTATTACTTGATCAATACATATTTTCCACAAGTATGGATCCACAAAAACATGGTATTTAGAATTATATTTCAACTTTAGAAATTTATTACTAGAATATAAGGAGAGTACCATTGATATTACTAGATATTTTACCATGCTAGTACACCATGGTTTCATACAAATTATTATACACAACTTATAACTAGGGAGATATTTATCCAAGGTTGATCTATTAGTATTTTAGATTTGGTGGTGTGGAGAAATATTCTCATACAGTTTTTAACTATGTTCCCACATCCCTTATTATCCTTGATCTCTAAGTTAAATTATTATGACACGATAATCCACCATCCCAATCTTGGTTTTACATCATCTTTCTTGATTAAATACCTGATATTTTTATGATCAAAATAAATTTTTACTTTATTTACTAAAAAATGTGAATAAAGTTTTTCTAATGAAACAACTATGGACAAAAATTCCTTCTCAATTATTATATAATTAATCCTATTTGTGTCCAAGGTCTATAAAGAATAATATATCACATGGGAGAATCCATTTATTTTTTGGGATATTATTTCTCCAACAACTTGATTGGAGGAATTATGAAACACTTTAAAGGATTCTTCCTAGGTTGGTGGTATAATTACAAAGGTTGTGATCAATATTTACTTGATATTGTAAAAATATATCTTTATGGATTCATCAAACACAAAATCATTAACTTTCTTGAGTGGGTTACTTAAAAGAAAAAAAGTTTTGTTAAATTCTTTAATAAACATTCTTTAAAATTCAACATCTCCTAAAACTAATCTAATAGGTTTTACATTGGTGGGGTAAGGTAGTGTAGAAATGATTTCAACCTTGGAATTATCAACATCAATTACTTAGAAATTATGTGGCCCATAAAATTACCATTATCTTACATAAAATTAATTTTTTTAATGTTTAAAAACAAGTTTTTTCTATTAATACCTTTAAAATTTTTCCCAAATTTTCAAGATATATTCAAAATATGTTCAATACATTGTAAATTCACTAAGAAATACCTACATGATACTTTCAATAAGATCTAAAAAGATTATTACCATTTATTATTGGAAAGTACCTAGGGCATTGCATAATTCCAAAGCCATATTTTGGTATGCAAACATACCAAAGGGATAGGTGAATATAGTTTTGTCTTGGTCTTTAGGTGTTATCAGGACCTGAAAATAAGCATAAAATCCATAAAGAATGAAATAGAAACCATTCATATGCAGTATTTCTAATATTTTATCCATAAAAGGGATGAGGGTAGTATTTTTAGGTCAAATGGTTTAATTTTCCATAATCAAAACAAACCCTCTTACTATTTTGAATCCTAGTGGGCACTAGTTCATTATTTTTATTTTGGAAAATGGTGATTCTATTATTTTTAGGTACAATATGAATGGGACTCGCTTATTGATAATATAAAATGGGGTATATAATACCATATCCTAACAATATTTCAATTTCATTTTTTACAACTTCCATTAAGGTTGGGTTGGTCCTTCTTTGGGGTTTTCTTATAGGTTTTAAATCACATTCTAGGAGGATTATATGTACATAAATTGAGGGAATAATTACAGGAATGTCTTATAATGACCAGCCCATAACTTTAATATTTTTTCATATTGTTTACTAGTTTTTTTTTTAGGTGTTAAATTAATTTAAATTTTCATAGTCATTTTTTTCATTTTCATTCAGAAATGCATATTTTAAATTAGATAGAAGTAATTTAAGTTATAGTTCAAGTGGGTGTTTTGGTGATGATATTAACTCAGTTTTTCCCATGATTATAACCTACATGTGTAAGTAAAAATTATTAGTAACATATTTATGCAAATCATCAAATTAATCTCCATATAGTTCTTCAAAATTATCATTGAATAAATTTGGTTCGAGATTTAATTCAAATTAAAAAAATAAGTTTTTAATAATATTTGAGGAGTCTAGATCCAATCATAGGTTTATTATTTCATACAAAATTTTAATTTCTTCATCCAAATAGAATATTATTTCATATTGTGAAATTGTGAAAATAAAATTTTCTTCTTTAGGTATTTCATTGAATCCAAAATTTTGAAATTAACACTTTATTATCCAAAATCTAGTGAAAGGGTTCCTTCGTGAACATTTATTATGGTCTTAGAATCTTTCTAAAATAGACTACCGAAGATGATAGGGTAACGAGTTATACCTCTTTATTCTTCCATATTTATGATGTTAAAATAAACATGTAATTTTAAGCCTCACTCTAGCCAATACATCCTTTATGACTCTTACCAAATAAGTGGTGGATTAGTTGGATAGTTGTATAATAAATCTAGTTGGATTATGTTCTCTTATCTATATGTAAGAATAAACTAAATGAAGAATATCATATATTGATGCTCCTAAATCACATAATTCATAAGTAAAATTAATCTATCCTATGGTGTAGGGGATAGTAAAATTACCTAGGTCTTGATATTTTCTATGTAATTGTTGAGTTATTAGTGTAGAAACATTTCTACCCAAACTTAACTTTTAATCTTATTTCATATATTGGGATTTTATTTATTATATCCAACAAAGGGATGGTGACTTATGCTTTCTTGAATGTTTCCAAAACTTTTTTTATGGATCATATTCATTGGTTTTCTTTGATGTGATCATTCTTGATAGGAAGGGATGTTAAGGTTTGTGTTGATCCTCTATCTTATATTTACCTTTATTCTTGTTCACTAGTTATATCTCAAAAAGCACCTCCACTTCTTTCTCCATTGGGACTGGTTTTTTGGTTTGATATGTCCACTTCTATATTCGACTTCTAATGTTGATTATTTACTACTCTTAACTTCTATACCACTTTATAGAGAGATAGATCTTATATTTACCTTAGGTTTAGGAATTCATGGGTAAGAAGATTAACTAAACCTTGATTGAATAGGATATTCAAAGTAGAAATAATATGTCCATACTAACATTCTAGATCCTTAAGGTATAATCCATGAGTTGTAAGGGTGTATTTTTTGTTACTTTGGGAGTCCACCAGTTGTCTTCGCATGCCCTCCATGGATGGTCTTTAGGTTTGTCTGTGAGGTTGGTATCTTGTATAGGGTTGATAACTATTTCTTTAGAATAGAGGGTGTTGGTAATACTATTGAAAATTATACTATAAGGTGTCCATGAGGGTTGTCTATTTCTAAATCCATGCTAAATTGGTGAGAATTCTTTAAATATTTGGTTGTTTGGTTGTTATTATTAATTCCTCAATTATATTACTTTATAATTTTCAGTCTCTTTCACTTGAGGGAAGTTATCTATGAAGTTCTCCAAGGTATATCATAGTCAAAAAACTCATGGGGGTGTATAAATTATAGACTTTCTTAGTGTTAACTATCTCACAAGAGAGTTTAGTTCTTAAATTTTAGTTTCAAGTGAAAGAGAATTAGAACTTTTCACCTCATGAACTCCTCTAGTAGTAGACCATATACTGAATTGCTGATAATTATATGAGATACTCTATGTTAATTCTATGGTTTTATCTAGATATGTTTCTATTAATTCTCCTTTAGAGGAGGTATCCAAAAGTTTTTGATCATTTTCCAATGGATCTTGAAAAAAGACAACTGGGAAATGATGGTCTTAAAATGGTTGACATGGGTTGGATGTTTTCATCCTCTTGAAACTATCCCAACACTCATGTTGAGTCTCTCAAATATCTTGTTTGATTCCATAAATCTCCTTTCTCAGTTAGTTACTTCTTGAAGTAGGAAAAAAACTTCTAGATAAAAGGCCTTATAAAATTTATATTAGGTGGTGAATTCTCCAACATACAAATAACACATCCACTCCATGGATAATACTTATAGAGAGAATGGAAAACCCTTCCATATTATTTGATCTTATAGGATTCCTATGAGTTTTAAGTGGTTTTATAGAGTCCAAAATTCCTTTAAACGTTGGTTTTGTTCCTCTCATACCAAGACATGAAACTTTGGTAGGAATAAGATTATTCCAAGTTTAAGTCAAACTCTTATTGGTTATTAGGTTATAACAATTGATTATTATTATTATTATTTAAATTAGGTGCATAGAATTCTCTTAGATTTATATTCAATTGAGTTAATTTATTTTCTATGTTTCAACTTCCTAAAGTATCTATTGTAGAAATAGAAGAATGTGATTAAGATTATATCAATGTAATAGTGAGAAACTCTATATCCACTTGTTAAGTTATTATTAAATTGTTTACTCCTATCATAAAGTTCTCTCATCATATCCATAAAATCCAATGAGATTATTAGAACTAGACCTAATCATGTATCAAAAAATAAAATAAAATAAAATAACCCAAAAAAAATTAAAACCACAACACTAGACTTCCTCCCTAAAAATGGATCCAAACTGATGCAGTGGCTATTGTGGGCCTTGTAGAAAAAAAATTAAACCTGAGTTAAATGTATTTAACATAGGACTCAAGTTATCTCCAAAGGAGAGGGATTTATTTTAGTTACTCCTTTTTTATTATGTGTTTTCAGTGTGAAAAATAGTAATCAATTTTTTTTGTGTGATTTAACCTAAGAAAAAGGGTGTTTAAATGTAATTTTAAAAAGTAGTGGTCTAAACATATATATTACCATAATTACCTATTAAATCATGATTCATTAAGTTAAATCTCTTATTATCCCTCACTAATTATCTGAAATCATAACTAATCACACTCAACTAGTAATTTTGACTTAAATGGATAAATTAAATAATCAATGTATTCTATACTCTTGCCTAGCCATGTGATCTAAGATCTCTAATCACTCCTAAATTAATATCCAATTCTCTCAATCACATGGGAAGTGAATAAGGTTTAAGGGATATGTGTGTGAAAACCATAATTAAGGAAGAATAATATGAGTATAGTAAACAATAAAAACTGCTCATTTTCTAAAGAAATAAAATACTTATAGTAAGAACATGTAGAAGAGTATTTTAAATTAAATTTAGAATTCATTAATAGGGGTGGGGTAAATCTTATTTTCTCAACCACTATGGTTCCAGTGTTCCATATCTGAAGAATAATTATAGTATAAAGAAGAAAAATAATCTCAAGTTAATGGAAGTTATTGATTAATCAAATGGTCATACCCTTTCATAGTGAGACTCTTCTCCTTTTATAGGGTGTTGTAGAATGTTCAAGAGGGAGTTTCGTAGTTGAGATAGCATTTTCATACTTTGGTAAGATTCATCTCCCATGTGTGAGGCATGGACTTCTTAATTTTCTTCGATCATGTGAAGTGATCCTTTAATACCATCAAAATACTCTTGTGATTTTGTGTAAGAAACCAATTTTTTCTATATAAGACTTTAGAATCTTCTTGATGTTATTCCAGAGCAGCGTCTTCAGACGGCGTACGATTCCAAGCCCTGGTGTGGCCGGAATTAAATTTTAAGTGTGTTCGCACTGGGAACGCCAAATAAAAGGAATAAATCCTATAAAGTAGCTCGGATTGGAAAACGGAGGTCACCACTGAGTCCAGAATGTGTCATTTACCCTAGGAGGGGTGCAATTTTCGTCGGCGTAGGCCTTCTGTGAAAAATGTCACCAGGGGCATTTTTGTAATTTAGCAGCCTCATGTGTTAAATTTTATAACTTTCAAATGGGATCTCAGATTAAAATTCATAGACCTCCATTGTGCTCGAGAGGTGGTTTTTACCCTATGGGAGGCTTAACCTTGACCCCGTTGAGAGTTTCGGATGCGGGTCAATTTGGGGGTTTAACTTAATTAAACTTTTTAATTTAGTGGCTTTCCTACATAATCCATAACCCACCTATCTCCCCTTTGTTCATTCTCTGGCAAAAGAAGCTCAACCGAGGATCTCTCCTCTCAAGCTCCCCATCTCCACCTCCTCTCCAAGGTGTTGTGACTTCCGGAGGATCGCACGCGAAGCTACGGGCTACACCCAACAAAGTAGGATCGTGTGTTTTTGTTTTATTTTCTTGAACCTCCTTTGAATTCATAAATATGTGTCTAATTTCTGTTTTTTTTTACCAATAGATTCCCATGTTTGCATATTACTTGTTCTGAGCTTTTCGCCGCTTGTTTCGGATTGAAATTCCGAGTCCCGAGGTGTCCGCAGTTGTCCGACGAAAATTCGAGGTTGTTGGGTGTTTTCTGGAGAGTTCAGCCAGTTTCGGTGGAGGATCCGGCATATCAGGTGGTGGATCGAAGCGGTGGATAGTGGCGGCCTTAGGCAGGCGGGGCGGCTCGGTCTAGGGTGGTGCGGGCTCCCTTCAGCGAAGGCGGTTGGCGGCTCGGCCGGGCGAGCGGCCAGCGGAAACGGCGATCGAGTGGAGGCGGTAGCAGGCCTCGGCACGAGTGGCTACGGGTGATGGTCGTCTGAGGGTTAGTTGTGGAGGAGCAGTCGGCCGGGTGGCCAGATGGTGCTGGGGTTGTTGAATCACCAGGGTCGAACGACCCTGGTGGAGAAGAAGAGACATGTTGTTGCGGGTCTCTGCTGGAGGTGACCTGCAAAAGAATGCAACCAAAAGTAAAAAAAAAAGAAAGATAATGTTGAAAAAAAGAGGTGACGCGTTTGATTTTGGGGGCCTCCATCTATCCAGTAAAGGATAAAGGATTAAAAATAAATATATATAAAAAACAAAAATGATTCCCGCATGGGGGAAAGGGAAAAAAAGGGATAAAAAAGGTTAAAAATTTAATAATAATAATCATATATTATTATTATGGTTAATAAGTGGTTTATCTGAGAGAAAACCCCCATAAAGTGTCTGTTTGACACGTCATCTATGGATGCGTAGTCCCGAAAATGAGACGGTCTTTTTGATTCCAATATTGGATACTTAATTTGGAGTTGAGGCGTGGCCCGCATGGGCCACAGTTCGAGCTGTGTGCAATGTTTTATAACTTTTTCATCGGACGTCCGTTTGGGGTGAATGAGTAGTCGTTTCAGGGTGTTTTTTTGAGAGCATTGCAGTGGTGCAATCCACCCGCTTAAATTCAAGACGGTGGTTTGGGCCCCATGAGGGTCATGTTGGGAGTTGACAGTGAATTTTATCTTCTTAACTAGGTGTCTGTTTTGGACAAGTAAATAGGCGATCTTGTGTGCTTTTTTGAGAGGATCGCAACAGTGTGATCCATTCGTAGCACTTCAGGACTGGGATGTGGGTCCCGCGTAGTACCACTCATGTGCAATATGGTGAGATGCATCTTTTTATCTAGATATCTATTCCACATAAGTAATTATTCAATTTGACGTGTTTTCTCGAGGGAATCTCAATGGTGCGATGTACCCGACTGTTTTCGGGACCGGGGCGCAGAACCATAGGACGTCATTCGGGCATAAAGTGGTGTTAGACAACTTTTACGTCGAATATCTGTTGGAGGTGAGTAGATAGTCGATATAGTCCATTTTTCTTTGAGGATTACAACTGTGTGATCCGTTTGGATGTCAGGAGCCTCATTCGAGATCTCATTAAATGTGGAAGCATGAAAGGTGTTCTGGTGGTGGTTCTTCCTACAGTATTTATAGAGAACCCTTGGCGGGTGATCGTGTTCACTCTTGGAAGAGTGAAGTAAATGCTTAAAGAGATGTGGTTGGTTGTGCTAGGGCCATGGAAGAAGTAGGTTAGCAAAGTTACGTTTATGCCTTTTCTTGTTGACGTTGAGAGTCGTGTGCACGATAGCCTTTGGGCTGGAAATGTGGTATACTCTATGAGTATACAGGAATACCTAGAGGTGCATGTTTTTTTTGTACCCAAGGACGTTTTTGGTTGGTTTAAAGATGATTTGGGGCCACACGTCGTGTGGGCCCCATATGCATGTCATGTTCTACTTTACATACCTTTGACCTCTCGCGACGTAGAGGGTCCTGTTATCGATGGTTTTGACTGGAAGCGTTGTTTGGTTTCCCCTGTTTCCTCAGCTGTGAGGAGTTTCAGTATCATGTCCCATTCACCGGACTGTGACATCATTTATGGCTACGTACGTTCGTATAGTGTGTGGGAATTCCCACTTTCTAGAGCGAGGTGTCCCAGCCCGCTTTTGCAGTAGACTCAGTCGTTTGGAGCATGTATCGCCCCGACGTGATCCTTATGTCCCTTCGTGTCCCCTGGTAGGTTTTTGGGTATCGGTGTGACCAACACATTACGTGGGAACCAATCCTCTACCCAGGAGGTTGTTTCCAGTAGGTTACAAATCCCCAGTGAGCCCTGACTCCCTAGCAGAGTATCGAGATCATATCTTCCTTCTGCGATCTACCGTGACATGTTTCCCATTTTCTCCATGTTCTATTTTCCAGTTTTGTATCATTCAGTAGGGATGGTTAGAGCACTTCCGGGTTTACCCTCTAGCGGGGATGGGCAGTGGGTTGCCCATCGACTTCTTAGGGTTTCCCCTCCAGCAGAGACTGGGCAATGGGTTACTTTACGACCTCTTAGGGTTTACTTTCCAGCAGAGACTGGGCAGTGGGTTACCCGACGACCTCTTAGGGTTTACCCTCCAGCAGAGACTGGGCAGTGGGTTACCCAACAACCTATTAGGTTTTACCCTCCAATAGATACTGGGAAGTGGGTTACCAGATAACCTCTTAGGGTTTACCCTCCATCAGAGATTGGGTAGTGGGTTACCTGATGACCTCTTAGGGTTTACCCTCCAGTGGGGCTGGGCAGTGGGTCGCCCAATGACTCTTTTGGACACAGTCTTTTCTACTAGGCTAGTCTGTGGATTTTCTCCATGACTATCGGAGCAGGACCCTGGGTTGTACGGGTCATTGTTGTGACAACTTTGACTTTGAGGAGACCTCTCGACTGTGGGATAGTGGCGAGGTGTGGTTTGACTTTCCCCAGAACTCTCAAGAATGAGGGGTGCTCTCCCCACCAAGATGCGTCCTTGTGACGCGACCTAAAACCGTTCAGGCGAGTTAGTGTCGCCCAAAGCGGATAGTGTCAAGGTGTGATGATTTGAGCCCCTTGACTTGAAGTTCGGGGCAGACATGTGGGATGCTGGGCATCGATGGTGTTTACTTCTGGGACTATTGGTTACTCACTTTCTTCGGCTGAGCTATGAGATGGAGATCCCCTTACGATCTGGTTCAGGTTTCTTGATAGAGCATATATATATGTATACCTTGTTCCAGTACCCACTCCTTGGGTTTTGGTTACTCTCCTTCCAGGAGAGGCGAAGATTTGTGGGGTATGCCACGTGCTTTCTGTGTCTAGATTCTCATGCTTGGACGAGTCTACTCTCCTACTATAGGTAGTGAAGACTCGATGAGAAGTTCATCTTCTCACCGTTTCTAGCTACTTGTGTTTGGATGAGTCTACTTCCTTTCTCTTGATTGGGATGAGTTATACTCTTTACTGCACTCTCTATTTTACTCCTTTACTATTATCTGTTCGATCTACTGCTCACCTCTTTAGTACCTCCTTTGTTTCTCCCTCGAGCCTTCGGGGTATCCTACTGATTATTTTTATACTCACCCCTACTTGGGCTTTGCCCACACTTAGTGTGCCCTTGTAGACGACAGACAGGTTAGTCGTGACTACCGAGGAGATTAGGAGTTCAGGATCTTGGACTGCGTACGGTGGTTGTAGAGGGGTTTCCAGGTGGGAGACTCTCCAATTGTTTACTTTTGTTTACCTATTGTCGGGTTGTGGCACTTTTCTGGTTGGGCACGTATTCTGCCCTTTCCTTTTCAGTTTACCTTTGGCACTTACTTTTTACTATTTAGAGGTCGATGCACATTTGGGGTTTGTTTATATCAGTGAGTACTTTACTTTTCCTTTTACTATGCACTTCTGCATTGAGTGGGATGTGTGTGTGTGTATAGGTACTTAGGAAAAGGCCTCCCCGAGTTGTTGTGCCTTCGACGCTGGTCACCAGCCCCTGGCCTATGGAGGCGGGCTTGGGGTAGTTGTGGCTCGAGCCCGGGTAGGGTTGGGTCGTGATATTTGGTTTCAACTTATCCTTATTTTTTGATGGATTCTGCATGTTCATATCAAGGTTCTAGATTCTTTAACAGATCATTTATCAAAGACACCCATCTTTTCAATTCCTTCCCATTATCTTCGTCTTTCTTAGTTATTTAAATGATTTCAATGTGTAATCTTAGTAGCTTATTACCCAATTTTGGTATACCAGAGGAATAAAAATGTATTTTTATTCCCACAATATTTATTTTGAGAAATTTTTATTTTAATTCCCTTATCCTAATTTTAGAAAAGTATAAAATGTTACACATGCCTTTTCATTAGGAAAACTATCCTATGTATCAATTTCTTTAGATTTCATAAACTATTTCATTTATGTATCATTCTTACTAGGAGATTAATATGTTTTGTATCATCCTTACATATTTTTTGAAAAGTAGGAAATTTTACCCACCCTTAGTGGCTTTTAAAAATTATCATACATATTAACTCTTTTTGGAAAATTTCTGTAATGAATCAGTATGTTCCTCAAAATTTATAAAATTGGGTACCTTAAACAACCTCTTATACCTTATAAAATATGTTATTTAAGATATTACCATCATAAAATATAATATGTGTCAGTCATACCTTCATATTTTTAAAATTCAAATATCATATGCATCCCTTTGTCTCTTTACAAAATATGTTACACATCATTCTTTAAAAGTAAAAATATGTTATATATGAAGAATACTTCTTCAAAAACCTCACATATCTTATTTATATCTTATAAAATATAATATTTATTCCTTTTTCCTAACACCAAATATATTATATATGAATTCTTGAGGAAAAAATATCTTACATGTTCCTTACCTTGGCCAGTTTTCCACTCTTACCAACTCAAATATGTTATACATTGTCTTTTTCAGCAAAAAAATGTTATATATCAACTTCACTAGCTCAGAACATGCTATGTGTCAAGAGACTGAAATTTATTTCATCCTGAAACTTCTGGAATTTTAGTCTTCTTCCATGTTTATCTCTTGGACAAGATACTTCTAAAAAATCATAGAACACAATAAAATTAGTGTAGACTTTATCCTCATAAATTAAAAACTAATTTAATCAATGAAAACCATTAATATAAGATAATTTTCAATTTAATTCCATAATCAAACTTTTATTCTAAATTAAAGAAAAATAATGTTGAAAATCCTATAAAATCCTAAAATAAAATTTGAAATTTTTTGGCTTGATCAGTCATTATTATCATTTTAAGTATATACCCATACTTTCTCCTTCTATGAAATCTATGTATTTGGGATAACCCATCTCTTTTATGTTACCCTCAAGTATAATATCTTATATCATGAAATAATATGAAAAGGGGCATATTATTATATTAAGGAACTTGAATCACTAATATTTTATGTCATATATCATCATCCCTAGGCTCTTTCACCTAGTTTATAAACCATATTCCATAAGTTCCACTTCACATAAGTAGTGACTCCGAATTATATACTATATAACCTAAGTTATCTAATTCTAGTGCACATATACTTAGGGTCCTATACATATTAGGAATCCCCATACCCCACCAACTCACCCTCAGGGTTAGGTTTGTAATATATATAAGATCCAAATTATTAGTCATCATACAGTTTTAGAAGAATCGGTAATCATGGGTTTGGTCAAGTATAATTACACCACTAAATTATATAGTTTCATATTATATAACTTATTTTTGACACTTTAATTAACTGAAATCCTTTTTATAACTAGTTTAGCAATCATATACAAGCATATGAATGTCATGTGTATCCTACATGTTAAAGATAATGCATGAATTCATTCCTCTTTCCACCCCATGATAATATTAAAATAAAAAAACCATAAAAACGTTATACTTATTGAAAATGTCTCTACTATAATAGAAAAAAGTGATAAAAACAATAAAAACTCCCTAGTTACCTTCATCTCATGCAATAATTATTTGGGTGAAATCATAATATTATCCTATGTTTTGGATAGTCATATCTCTATTTAATGTACCCCAAATGGTAATAAAAATAAAAATAAGGCCCTGATACCACTTTGTAACAACCCCAGAACAACTCACCTAAACTGTAACTGAATAGGTTTTGTTAAATAAACTTAGGCATGACACCATGTACCCTAGAGGCTTCCAACTAGCGGAGAGGGTTTATGAGTAATGTTGGGGGACTATTACCTTCATAATAGAAAATTTTAAATGAAAAAATAAGTTAAAATAAAAACATCATATACAAAAAAATATAAAAATATAGATATTATATCTATGATACAACTATAAAAAATAGCATACCACATGTATGTCAAAATGAAAATCCTAGTAATGCCACATAGTCATACATACATAGTAGGATTTACCAAGGTGATGACCATATACAATACTGTCTAAAAGAACAAAAGAATGAATATTACTATATAAAATAGGCTTTATTCCCCACCTAGTTAAGTATCCCACTCTAACCACCAAACTAACTCATACATAAATTGTAATCATACAGTTTTCATGTGCACAAAGATGCTCATATAGGCTGTGAGTACAACTTAGTAGTCCACTACTAACGTTGTATGTAAAACAATTGTGAATATATAAGTATAGTACTATGTGTTATGATAACAAATTATATCCATAATAAATAATCATTGAATATTTGGGTTGTAAACTATCCACCAAAGAGTGATCATACCTGCTTCATCCAGTGTTGGTGTGATGTATGAACAATTCATGAATGAATGAAATGGGTCATCATGAAATCCTCTCATAATATATAACTCAATAAACTTAATGATATTGGTTATTAATACACTATACCTAGAAACCATAAGAGGAAAGGGTTGGAATTACACCCAACCTATAAAAAATGATCACCATGGTTGGTATTACACACAACCCAAACTTTCAATGTATAATGGTTTTCATGACTCCCAGTCCAAACTTTCAATGAACAAAAGTTGGAATTACACTAAACCTTAACTTATAATAAAAAAATGTTGGCATTAATCCTAACCATGATTCCTAACAAGATCATGGGTGGAATTACACCTGACCCACATAATTATATCAATTAGTTAAAATTACACACACCCTCATACCTTAGAAATAATAGTTTCCATTATACTCAACTAAAATAAAAATAGTAATAATGGTTAGAATTACACCAAAATAACCAACAACATCATCATATAACAACATGAGCACGATTATTTATACCCTGTTGAAACATTTTCTATAACATATCAAGCATGGATAGACATATCATATTAAAAAAATTTCAAACAAAATCAAAAGAATTTATTGGTATTCTATCTAATTTCACTTCAAATTTTATAGTTAGTTATTTAACCCATACACAACCTCCTTTCCAATTTCTAACTCAAGGTGTAATTCACATGAAACCATTCAACTTAATGTGGATCAAACTTAACCCCTTCGAAAATAAAAATAATCCAATGAACATAAATTAAACCAAACCCATCCCAAGGCCAACCCCATTTCATCCCCTCACAAAAATAAGATTTCCAATATAAATGGATACTTGAGGGAACCAATTAGGTTTCACTCTATTATAAAATATCAAAGAAAAAACCTCTTGAGTTCCATAGAAAATATCCATCACACTTTACTATATAATAATATTTTTTTGTGACTATATAATCAAATGGTAAAACTTTGGAGACCTATAAAGGATTAATAATCCTTACTATAACTATTAGATATAATGAAACTCAATTTAGTTTCATATCAGTACAATTTTTCCTGCCCACTAAAAACCTACACATCAAAATACACATTGAACACATATAAATATATGGAGAAGTATAAAAATCACTTACCTCATGATTATCAAAGTATTCTCATTTGGTATCATGGATTGATCCAGCTCTTTTTTCCTTATCCTTTCTAAAAGAGATATCCTAACCCAGATAGCACATCAATCGATTGAGATATAGAACTCTGAGAGGCTTATAAGTGGATAGAGATGAGAAGAATGTTGTATAGGGTAATTTGGGTTAAGAATCTCGATAGGGATGGATGGTTTTAAAGGTTTTTAGTAGAAATTTAATTTTATTTAAATTTTAATAAAACTATTTAGCTATAAACTTGGTACATGGTATATGGCCACCAGGTACTTGGTGGCCACCTAGGGTCTTTATTGGGCCTCTAAAAAACTCATTAGTTACTTTATTCACTTCCAAAAGGTAAATGGTGGACCATTTAAAATTTTTATGTAATTTTTATACTCTTAATAGCCACCCAATACGAGCTACCTAGTATACCAGCTACCCAATACAATCCTATTTCACTCTAGCAACATTATCACACAACCTCTAAAGCTGACACTTCCTCTAAAACCTTCAAATTCCTATTAAATAATTCCCAAATTAATATCAAATCATCAAAAATTTACTCATAACTTCAAATTAACCTCAAACATTCTATAAAACCATCCTCTATTGAATCTTTCACTTTCAAATTATAATTGTAATCTCAAATAATAAAACACCCCAGACTCTAATCATAATTGAGTCTAGTTTTCTCTCATTCCACTGACCCATAATGACTTGGGTCATTAAAGTGTGTAGAGGAGTATCAATATGGATAGATTCTCATCATCCCACTTTTTTAGGTAAGTTTTCTACTGAGTGATTCTAGGGATTTTGAAGAATTGAAATTAAATTGATAATTAATTCATGTTTAATTACTAGATATTTTGTGTATCATATGGTCAGGTGTTTGTTAAGAAATGACCACGCCTCATTTCTCATGGTTTAAGAATCGAATCACAACTAAGTGAGTTTGGAATCAGTTATGACAATTAGATGTTTTGATTTTAAAATAAATGGTTTATTAAATTGTGATGGTTATTAATGAGATAGGTGTTCATGGAGTTGAGGAATTTTGGTATGATATTGGATTATTAAATGGATGTGGTTGAGGTGGGTCGACTTTATTAATTGAGTATCTTGATCACCATGGTTATTTTATAATTTTGTGGTTATTATTATTATCATTAAAAATTTGTATGGAATTATATGGTATCATCCCATAAATGGGATGGCCTTGTGTCTTCCTAGTAGTCAAGGTGGACCACATCGCTTATTAAATGATTTGTTGGTGGATCCTTGGTTGACTGGGTCTCAGTAACCCATATTATAGATTAATTTGTGGTGTGATTTAGATTTTGATTAATTTTTCTAAAGGAAAATGGTTAGACTTTAAAATGATATTTTAATGGGAGTTTGGATTTTGAAATTTAATTTTAAAAGTAATGATAGTTTTAAAATATTTTCTTGTAAATATGATTATAAGGGAGGTATTTGGATGAGTTTTTCAGTAGGATTTTTATCGATTTTGGCCAAGTGTGTTGAGTGAGTAAAGTGATAATGTGATACCCTTTTCAAAAAAATTATAAAGAGACTTTTGACTTATACTTAAGGAAAGAAAATAGGGTTAATTTGATAAATGTTTTTGTCTAATTAACCATGTGAGGGTAAGGCTCTATTTTTTTTAAATCATGTTTACTTGTGTTAGAACTCTTGTTTTATGGTTTCCATGTATGTTATATTTTATTTTGTGATGATTTTTGATATCATAAGAACTATGTATGGAACCTTTCCATAAGTGATTGGTTAGTTAATCTAGGATAGTATGTCTTGTTATATTCCTAAGGATGGTATATTCAAGAGACCTAGGGAGATATACTTAGGTATAGTAAATGAGTCTAGGACTCTTCATTAACCCTAACTAGTTAGAGTGAGTTGTGGGTTCCACTGCTACATTAATTGAGTGATCACATGCAGGATGTGAGTGGGTCATGGGTTGACCTTGGGATAGTATGGGATACCTTAACATTGATTTAGTGATGGATATGACTATACACAATTCACATTTAAGAAGATATTGGCTATCACAGTCAGTGTTTAGACTCCTTAGTTCTTATAGGAGTTCCTCTTGATCGAACCATAGCGGTTTATGTGATTAACATTATCGAAAATATTTTTTTTATTGTTTAAGTCCATATTCATAGGAAGTAATCATAGTATTGTAATGATATTTGACATGGATAGAGATATAGGACTCATAGGTAAGTGGGTTCCCTCATTAGTATTATGGATAGGAGGAGAGGATTTTTTCTATTAAGTAATGTTGTATTAGGCCGGTCTATGGTAGAGAAACTGGTAATGTCACCTGTGAGGTGGTATTATAGTGTGAAAAACCTCTTGATTGGTATATGACCTATGGGTGGTGATGTATAGAATGACATCAGGGTTTAGTTTGATCTTTAAAAGTGATATTAATTTTATTTGAGGATGTATGTGTATATTTTTTTACCATTGAAGGTTATAATCATACTAGTTATGATCTTCCCCATAGGTTTCCATGTGAAGAGAAGATATAGACAAGGCTCTAGTTGAAATAGTGGTATACAGTTGGAAGGTGTATCCAACTATGTGAAAAGGATCAGACCCACTTTCTATGAGGTTACACTTATGGTAAGGCCATGACCATAATACACACTTGTTAATGATGATGTTGATACACAATCCAAGATATCAATATAATGATATTGATGTTTGATCTAAGAGATATGTAACCAATCATAGAGTTGTACTATCATGCAGTAGGATCCAAACCATATAGTGGACAATTCATATTTTTCTTTTATTATAATACCACTTTTTAATTGGGTTGAAAGAGAACCCCAACATGACTTGAAGTTCTAGAGGAAATAAGGCCTGAAATGCATGGATTAAAGGTCCAAAAACACTAAGTCCTATTATATTTATTAACGGCCCAATTACCTAAGATCCCACACTAAAATTTTCCCTCTTTTATTTCTGAATCATTCATCTCCATCTTGTTTTCAAGACATTGCATCTATGGCATGCCATCACTACCTCTCTAATCAGAGTCCTGAACAGGTGTGTAGTAACTGCTCCATAAATGAACCTCTATATAAAAAAATATCTCCAAAGACCACATTTTCACCTTCATTATCTCTACTAATAAATAATTTCTCTAGTATGAGTCTCAAAGGCCCATCCTTGATGGCCTAGAGACCCAATGATATGAAGCCCTAGATACATGGCCTAAATAAAATTTAGGTGAATTGCACCACTACTATAATACCCCTATAGAGTACCTAACATAGTACCCACACTTATATATTTTTAAAATATTTCTACAGTACCATGGAAATTAACCCCTTCTCGGTTTTGAACCTAGGTCTAATGTAGGATCATCGAGTGACTTTTCCACTTAGGTAAGCTTCCAACTATAGCCAAACCCTATGGTGGATTTTGATATATGAGGTAGAGTTAGAGGTTCTATATGGATATTCTAGTGAATAACTTCCGTTATGAATGGTTAGATGATATTGGGAAAGGTATGAGAGTTGGTATTGTTATTTTATATATTTGGGACTCATTATTTATTTTTCTATTTGTTTTTATCATGGGATTGTTTTCCAAATGTTATTTGATATTTGTGGACCCTCTTTGACTGGTATTTTTGTTTTTTTCTTGTTTGATGATTAATATTGATTTTTGGTACATATTTGATTGTTTTTCTTTTATTTCTTAATATGATCATTATTTTCCATGATATTTCAAGTTTTGGTTGTTAATAGACAGTGAGATGAATGATGGGCCGGGTGGGACTCTGATGAGTGAGTCATCATGGATGTGGTAAGACCACCTTGAGACTTTATCTTATGATATAAAAGTTAATATGTGGTATACCTTATTGGGACATGAGTGTGTACTTGTTTTTATTAAATTCATGTGATATCTATCTTGAGTTAGGTATTTTAAGTTGATTCTTTAGGGTACATGTGCCTTTTTTCCATGATGGCATACAGATATGGATTTATATGAGAATGTAAACGGAACCCTGGTGAAATAAATGGTTTTTTAATTGGTATTTTTAAAAAAATGATTTCATAACATAAGATCCATCATACCAATCTTTAGATTCTCATATGGATCATGTATAACATATTTAAGCATGAAACAATTTAGAAAAAATAACATAGATGATACCTCAGTGATGTGACATGATCCTACCATGATCTACTTGTCATCAGATTATCATAGATTAAAGGAACTAAGTTAGGATCACTCTAGATCATATGCATGTTCATTTAATCTCCTATTTCATCAATATTAAACTCATATGTGATAACACGAGTAATCTAAGTTCCATATAATGAATGTGTGATCATCAAAATAACATGAATTTGATCTAAGATGGTAGGATTCATCCAATATTATTCCTTTTTATTATCAATCTCTGAATATTAATAAAATACTTGGGAGTACTCAAAATTCATAAAAATTATGTTGGTCAATATTCAGGGGTCTAAATTTGGTTTTTATACCCAGGTAAAATTTCATTTAATTTCATTTTATTCTTTTAAGAATTATAACCTCTAAAACTAACCCATTATATCAAAAAGGGATAAATAAACATATATTATATGAAACATATATTATATCACTCACTTCTATTATTATATTATATAATTTTATGAAGTAAAATCCATTAACTCAGCTTGTTCCACCCAAATAATTTTAAAAAACCTTAAAAATAATATTTTTTGGAAAACTATTTTTCCCATATTCACTTTTTTATACTTAATAAATTGTGAATACCTTAATATATAAATTAAATTATTATTTTTATAAACTTGAATAATATATAATTTAATTTATTAGTTCAATTATGTGTGATCTCTCACACTTGGATGTTCACCAACCAACAAATATGGGATCCACTTTATCCTAAACTCTAAATCATCTAAATTGTTTAAACTTCTAGATATATCTTGTGTGTGGAACTCTAGGAACTCATATCGATAGAAGTGAGTCATACTCATAAACCAATATATGTATCTATGAACACACATTTTCCCTTAAAATAGTAAAGTTAATCCATATTTACGAAAACTTTCTAAAAACATTTACTGAATGATATAGTCCCTTTATCTTGAGATATCTTACAGTGTAGGATGAAAGCTTTTTTAATCATAATTTTATTCTTTATGTATCTTTATTTGACTACATTGTATATAATACCCTTTATATACCATCGTAATGGATTTATTTGAGGCAGTAGTATCTCGGTTAAGGGACCAAATATATCTTCTTCATATACTCAAAAGTGACAAATCCTATTGGGATCATTCAATAAATATCATACCATCAATGAAGCACTCAATGAAAGATACCTCATTAAAAAGTGATAAATTCATGAGAATAAGTCTCAATGCTTTTAATCCCTTAGAACCTAATAGTTATACATCATATATGTCATGTTAGTATGATGTATCTAGACTATAAGACATATTTTTAATATTTCTATCATAATATCATTAGGTTATCATTATAGTTGGGAACTACTATAACCTTTTGATATGACATTCAATTTAAGGAGCTTTTATTATATAGTGTATATAGTATTTATGTTACTATTATAGTAAGAATAATTCATGCATATCTCACACTGTATATATGACATAGTAATTGAAAAGTAAAAAACTTGAGTTGGGTCTAGGGAACCCACTCTCACAATGCATTCATGGGTTATATTTCCCTATGAGTTGAGTTTAACTATCTATAGACTTACACATGAATCCACTTAATCACTAGCACTATGTGTGTTCAATTTGGTGGGATAATTATACTATACCATTGGACTTTATGGGTTTATATGGTTCCAATAAAAATTATTCAAGCTATGGAAGATATCAAGAAACCTAAAACCCAAGATTTCCACGCTATAAAGATGAAACCATGTATAGTATAAAACAAAGAATATATGTGTACCTTACTCTGAAAATGGTTAATCCTATTTTATTTAACCACATTTTTTATAAATATAACTAGGAAGAAACAAAAGAACTCATTCCTCTATGGTGTAACCATGATTTGACATAAATCATCCAATATTTGGGTGGGATTATCCTTCACCCCATGATATGTTAGTATCTCTCAAGTAAAAAGAAAAAATTATAAAGATATATTTCATATTGTAATAATATATAGGGACCAAAAATAAAATTTTTATGTCCTTCAACCAGTTTATATGTCCCTTAGGGATTCTCCCTAGGCATCTATACATTTAATCAAACATTTCATAATGTTCAAGTAATGCATGTGATTATAACGCATGTAACCCCTCTAACTGATCATGAATTTATTATATAAATTATTTCATGTGGTTCTCCCAAATGTTTAATCATATAAAAAATTTATAATCATTGATAGAATTTTGGTGGAATAAATATGAATGTTAACATTTAACATTTACCTACTACTATCAATCATAAAATTCCAAGTCAATTGTAAAGTATGATAAACATGTCTTACTTTTTTATAACTTGGAAATGTCGTATACAATGATGGGTTAAGGAAATAGTACTATTATATATATATATAAGATATTACACAACCCAAAAGCATAAAAAATGCATTTTGAATCAAGGATATCATACCATATTACATATCTATATCATACACTATAATATAGGAAAATATATATCATATATACATTAGGCTTTAGGGTATGCCTCCATAAATATCCCACTTGAATTAAATCCTCAAGGTCTTTGTGTCATTTTATCATATATCATATCATATACAATAACTTATAGAACCACATCCAAAAATCCTTTCGGATATCTTCTAAAACACTTTTTGAAATCTATATCCATTTTTACCATGTATCACGTCATATGAAATACTTTTAAATTATTTATCTAAAATTCAATTGGGATGAACTCTAAAACACTTTTAGAGTATTTGTCTTAGTTTCATAAAACTTAATCATCATTCAGTCAATCATAGAGTGTGACCCATAGGTTTTTTTATAATTTACCAAAAATATGAATTCATATATGCATAAATGTTAGTAAATAGTAGACTCTAGAAAAACATCAATTCCAATCACGTTATAAAGGGATTTGGAATGATCTGCAACAAACTCAAATATCTTGATACCTAATTCGATTAGTTTTATCATATACAAGCATGAATTTTCATATTATTTATTTGTACAAAACTTAATGTGACCACAATATGTTAAGTATGTCAATCTTTTATAGCTACTCATATGTTCTTGATTCTATAAGTATAGAATGACCTAAAAAATGAGAACGTCACATGTTATTCTCTATGATGTATGAGCACATAAAATTCCTCTCACCCAATAGATAATAACATTACATTTATCATGTAGATATGATTATACACTCCATCAGTATTTCTTAATCAAGGGACTAAATGTTATACTCATCATACAATAGGATAAATACCATCTTGATTAAACTTAATCAATAACATGATCAATAAAATTCTTAATCACCCAATGATTATCTTAGATTCAAGGCTATAATAATAAAGGTTTAAAAATATGAAGGTTAAAATTATAGGTATTTTACTTAACCTTATGTATAGGGAAATTAAAATATGAAAAATTAACCCCTGTTATACTAAATATGTGATATATAACTCTCCATGTGGTATTCTTCGTGGGTCAGTCAACACACAAACTCTATTTTGTTCAATATGGGAATATTTAATATCTCAATCAAAAACCCTAATCACACTAACCATAACATTTAATAACAACCTAGAATATTTTATGATTAACATTGGTTAAAGACAACTCGAATTTGGGAGGTCAATTTTCATTACACTTCATGCAACATATGCAGCCAATGTGAAAAAAAGATAAAGTGAATACTACCTTTTTTATAGCATGATACATTTATTATTCTTGAACTCATTTAATAATACTCAAAAAAACTATACATAAGCTCTAGAATCATTTACCATATGAAAATAATATGGTAATGCCTTATGTTTACTGAATTTTTAAGGTTTTTTTAAACTCATTACATCTCTATGTGATTCCTACCACATCTCTATGTGACTGACTGATAAAACCCTCCCAATAAACTCATTTAATGGGAAAAATCTCTAAACAAAGATATTTTGAATATTTATGAGTCTTATGAATTATATTCATAATTTTCAACTCTTTGAATCATCATTAAAACTCATTTTCTTTATAACTTCAAATATTAAAACATTAATAACTTTTTTTATTCACATATAATTATTTATAAGTTTATCATAATCATCTTTGGAACCTATCCATAATTGTTTTTGAGATCATAATGGTAATAAAATATAACCCTTTATATTATTTTTCATTACCATTACACCCAACTCTTTTATGAAAAAAATGACATTCAGATTGAATTTTGACTAGTATAATATTTTATCTATTAACATTTTAAATTTTTTAAGTATAAATACACTCCCAATAATATCTTAAAAACTATATTCTATCTTTAATATCATGTTAAGAAACACAAACTCCTTTGTGTTCAAGAAATAACACGTATTTACTTTATTGGGAATGTTTTCAAATAAACCTTTAAAAACCATATCTTATATGGTATTATATATGTTTAGAGAATTAATATGAAAATAAGACTTTATTATTTAAAATATTTCATTGATGGGTGGTAGAGTCTTGATTTATTATATTTTAACAAATGTCTTGGATAAATTATTTTATAATAACACATTGTTAACAAGTAACTTCTCTTATCAAATAAAATAAATGATATATGAATGCATATACTTTAATCAGATCAATCTAAGCTGAAAATATTCCTTTGCATTTGAGATATTCATAATAACATTATTTATTACTAAATTTGGCTGAAAACTATAATATCCATCAATTATTACCTTAATTTTGAACTCGTTTATATTTACAACATTTTTAAAGTATATATTTAGTATCATGTACCCTTTAAAATTTTATAATTTATTTATATAACATCAATAATTGATGTGTAATCTCTAGGGAGATTCTTAAAACCCTTAAGGTATCTCAGAAAATTCCATCCTAGGGATTATTCCTCCTTCTTGAAATATCCCTCAAGTTTCAATAACTTTTACAGTTTATTGGAAGATTAAATGTTTTGACTTTCAAATAAATTTTTATTATTCCCATTTGAAATATTACCCATTCATATTGTTAAAACAATACCCAAACATAGACATATCATGATTAGTTCATCTATCCTCAACACTGAGGTAATCAGGTAAACTTTTATTAAACCCAATCAAATTATTAGAACATTTCTAATGATGATTACAAAATGAATTCTATATATAGATCAAGTATTAATGGAAACATTTAGTCTCTCTAAGTCATTAACATACCCGATCACATTGAGAACATGATTTGAGATTAAAGTTCCTTAGTGCATTTTTAATTTAATTACATTCAAACCTTAAGTGAATCCTTTTAAACTTATCATAAGAATCTAGATTTTGTTGTTGAACTACATCAATAAATTTTTGTTAGGAGGGGGTTTCTCTAATGAATATAATTTTTACTTCTTGCATAAGAAAAAATATTAAGTTTCAATACTAGTCTAAGAAATTGGTTCCATTGAGCTTTTCTTGATCATGTATTGATCTCAAAATCATGGTTAGTGATAATATTCTCATTATACCTATATAATCTTTTATAAGATTATTATCATGTTTTATATTAATTTAAGAATGAATTTTATTAATTTACTCCCACAAAATGATGACCCATTTTAAATTACATCATATCCATTGGTGGGATAAGATCCATATTTTATCATGACTCATCCTATATAAGATCATAACACGAGTCATGACTATATTTGATAGACAATTATGCTAATAATATCATATATAACTCTTGGATAATTGGGTGGATAACTCTTTATCCTAATACATCTTATGGATTCACTCAACTCTATTCCTCTAGTATATTTATGGTTAGGGTTTTCTATCTAAGTGTAACCCAAATATAATATCTAATATAGGCACCTAAATATTAGGGTTTTATATAATCTTATTTCCTTACACAAGATAATTCATGGGCACCTAGTAGTTAGGTTCACCCGTACTGAGTGATTTAGATATTGAAAGAAAAGGAATATTTTTAAATAATTTATATTATTTAGAGGGGTACAACCAAAAAACACATGCTCTTAAGGACCAGCCGAGTCATATTCCATACCCCCTCCCCATAAGAATTGGTCATCTCCAAATTGGACTAGTATATTACATGGCCTAAAACCCCAATTAATGGGGGAAGTTTTATTACCCCTTCCATATAATCCTAAAGGATCCAATATTTATACCTGAAGACCCTTGAATTAATGGACCAAATACCCACATGATCAAGCATTCCCACTCATATGCATGCAATTTTTCACTCACCTCAATTTTTTAAAATGTATTCCCACCTTACTGTTCATTTTTCATGCATTATTTTTTCCCTATGTGCACCCTATTTTCATATCATGTGTAGTCAACCTGCTTTTCAACTCTTGTATTATTTTTCCCACATGATAATTTTTACATTCCATATTTTTTCAAAATTCTTTCACCTTTTTTTCTCACATTCCACATCATATTTCCTACTTGTATCACTCATGAGACCAAACTATACAATCATTATTCATCAATAACCCCAAACACATGTTGTCTTCATACCTTCATGAAAATTCTAGCTGAACGCCCATAAGCCCGCATCAACACTGTACGATCCCAAACTTTTCTGGAGTTGTCTTAGGCTCATTTATAGGTACTCTTTTGTTTATTATTGATTAAATTTTTTTTGGGTTTTACCTTGGGGTGTGTTTGGGTGGAAATTTGAGAAAAATAGAAGAAAAAGGGTTGTACATGGTTGGTGCATAGTTTTCCCTAATCGTGCACCCCAGCCCAGCTAACCGTGAAAACCTAGATATAGGATAATTGCACATTTGGCACGCAGTTGGTCAAATAGTGAACCCTTTTAGGAGTAACTATTCACACCTATAAAAGAGGTTTACAATTTAGACACACGATTAGGGAAAACCAAGCGCCCCTGCCCCAAAAATTGTGTGAGGGAATTAATGTCTCTGAAAAAATAGTTTTAAAAATTCTTGAACCCCCATTAAACCCTAGGTCATCTTTCAAGATTTTGGATCTCTATTGATAAATTACAAGCCTTCCCAACCTCCATTATTCATGATTTTAAGCCTGGATCTAAGATCTTCACCCCTCCCCGTAAGTATATCACATCCTGTTGTTTTCTCATCCATCCTCCTTTCTTCTCCTATTCTTTTGGTGGGATTCCTCTATTTTTCTAGATCTAGATCTATATTTTATGAATATATATCTAGGTTTGTGGATATATATCTATATCTAAGATATCTTGAATTTTTTAATCTTTATTTAGTGTTATATATCTGGATATCATTCAATGATGTTACTCAGCTAAATTTTTTGGGATTTTCATTGGCGAGTATTCTTTTTCAAACTTTAGTTAGGTGGTATATTATTCAAATATTATAGTCCTAATATCAATTATATGTATGTGAATGTATAGTTGTTATGGTTCTCTTAAAAATTTTATTCCTAAATTTTATTAAATAATTGAATTGGTAAATTGGGTATAATTAATTGCTGAGTTAATTATTGAATTATTGAATTGTAAATTGAGGATAATTAATTGGTGAATTAATTATTAGATGTTGATATTGTGAAATTATTAATTAATTTTTTAATTAATTAATAGGAAATATATGGTTAATTAATTGTTGAATTAATTAATGGTAAATATAGGGTTAATTAATTATTTAATTAATTAAATGGAATTTATGTGATTAATTAATTATGTAATTAATTAATGAACTTTTACTAATTAATTTTCGAATTAATTAATGAAATATTTTGGTGGTTAATTTTGATAAGAGGATTAATGATGATTAATCATGGTTGACATGAAAATGTGAAAACATGTGATATTTAGATACACGTGATAATGTGATACATTATTTTATGTGTGATGATTGATAAATAGGGTGATAAACATGATGTTATATGCCTATGATATATTTTTATGATTGATAAATGGAGTTTGAGATAAGGATTGTTGCTCCAAATACTCACGGGGTGATATACATGGCATTCTACACCTAGAATGTATGCTAAAAATATGGGACATGGACTGATGCTCCAAATACCCATGAGGTGTGAGACAATAATTGATTCTCTAAATACTCATGGGGTGATAGAAATGGTGTTCTACCCCCAAAAACATTGGTATTGGACTATGGTTCCCAATGGCCATAATAATCAAGATTTAAATTACATGGATACAGTAATCCCATGTGTTATAATGAAAAGATAATTGAATTTGTGACATGGTTCAGACTTGGCATAGGACAAAGTGTTTATTGAAGTTTGTGTGCCCTTGGGAACTCAGTGGTTTATGTGGTTAAATAAAGATTAATTGGTAATGTGGTAACTATTTACTTATCCATTGTAATTATTTCTTTATAAAACTACATACACTTTTTATTGATTGGATTTATTTTAGACAGCATTGGTGGTTGCCTACTAAGTTGTATCCACACCCTACTCAGGCTTCATAGTTGGTAGATGAATATATTTCATGGATACAGGACAGGTTAAGGGAAAAGGACCTATGTTATATGGATGAGTCGGGGTAGAGCATGGATGAGGGAACTGGACGTGGTTCATGACCCACTTGGGAGTAGTCACTATCATTATTTTTTATTTTTCATTTGACACTAGAAACATACTATAAAATGGCATGTATACTACTTTAGTTTTGATATTGTATTTCTATTTTGGGTTATCTTGTGATACTAGTACTATTCTATTTATGGTTATATGTTATTCCGCTATTGCTTATTTATTTCTGTTGGTGTATTACTCTGATAAAAGAGGGTATAGTATCCCCATGATCGATATATCAGACCCTCACTACTATTCGGTATCCTATGGAATATGGGGAGGCACGCTTGAGGTCATGTGACCAACCGAATTAGGGCACCGGTGTGTGGTACCCAAGTCAGGACATCACAAAGTGGTATCAGAGTCCAGTTTTCTTTTCTTTTTATTTTGTATTACTATTTGGGAAAGGTATAAAGGATACTAGGAATATTTAGGCCTTGGTTATGAGATCGTTCATGGTAGTTGAAAACCCATGTTTGAGGGAAACCCAAGTGCCCAAGGTGGGATTGTTTTTATTATTGTTTTTTTTTATAGTTGAATATTATTTCACCATGAGTAACGCACTTGTTGTGTGATGTGATTATTATTTCTAAAAATTGTTGAGAATTGACTCATGGCCTAGTATGGTACTAGAATTGAGTTTCATTAATCATTCTAGACACTCATGATTATTGTAACATTCATCATTTTAGGCACACATGAGAAAATGGGTTATGGGAAAGTTATTGAACTTGAAATTTTTTTTCTTGTGAAATGAAATGAAAACGTGCCTAATATGAAATTGATAATTGAAAAAAAAATGATGCAAAATGTGAACAAATGGGTGTCTAATGTAAAAACTTGAACAATGATAATGTGTTTACCCTTGTTAACTAAGACCTAGGCATATTGTGGTTAAGTGTAGTTATAATGCCTCAGTTTTGACCATTTTTTTAGGTTTACAGAAAATACTTGTTGTGACTGGTTGTGACATGTTTTGATTTTCTTATAACTTAAATTTGTAGCTTTTTTTGAACTTTTTCTTAATGCACATGTTTTGAATTGTAGAGATATGCCTCCACAATGATTCTTGTTGAGGGAATGATAGGAGGATATGGCTGGAGATGCTTAACCAGTAGTGGATCTTGAGGCACTGATAGTGTCAGTTGAAGAAGTAGGTGAGAATTTACAAGAGAACTTTGCTCACTTCAAGCAATTTAGAGAAATTGAACCAGATTGGGTTATGAAAACCATGTTTGGTTTGATGAGGGAGTTTCGGTTGCATCACCTTCTGGATTTTACTAGAGAGGATGGTCATGAGGGAGATGAGTTCTAGATTGAGTCTATCTAGACTATACTTGACCACTTGGAGACTCCTACTAAGAAGAGAGTCAATATTGATGCTTACATGTTATGTGGTCAGACTAAGCATTGGTGGGACATCCAGGCTCGGGATGGAAAACTAGATACTATGGAGTAAAAGGAATTTTAGGAGAAGTTCTTGGAGTAATTTTATCCAGAGACACTCATATAGGAGAGAGAGGCTGAGTTCTTGAGATTGACTCAGGGGAGCATGTCTATAATGGACTATGCAGAATGCTTCATAGATTTGTAGTGCTTTGCTCCAGCATTGGCGGCGGATGAGGGTACTTTAGAAAAATAATTTCACAACGGAATTAAGTGTGAAATTAAGTCCCAGGTGAATATATTCAGGCTGAAGAAGTTTTTTGATGTGGTAAATTAGGATCTTATTGTTGAAGGGAACTTGAAGGAGGATTATAATGGCAGATATGTGGTTTCTTTTGGACAATCCGGAGGTACGTTTTTTGAGACAAGGAAACATCATTATGAGAATTTCTCCCAGAGAACTAGAAATAAAATTGTCCAGTGATTTTCCATGAATAAGGTAGGTTAGGGAACTTTTTTAAACATTGTCTCTAACCACCATTGGAGTGTTGAGCCTAGGTAAATGTGGGTCATCTATAGAGGTTTTGAAGAAACCTGGGGAATACGGTTAGTGATGGAGGAGCTAGAAAGAACCAGGGTGCGGGAAGTGGATCTTCTAAACTATATCAGTCTAGAAGTTTTAGTTCTACTAGACAAGGTGTTATAGGTAGTATACATGGTGTTTCTAGTCAAGAGAGCCCATATAATCAGAGTGGTGAAACTTAGGGGAGTCGGACTACATCACAGGTAAAAGGGGTAAGACAATTACATGTAGTGCATCCTATTCTTGTGGATAGTGAGGTTGGACCATTAATAGTGAGTGGTACTATTATTGTATCTTATACATTATCCAGTGCCTTATTTGATACTAGTTCCTCACATTACTTTCTATCTATAAAACTTGTTAATGTTTTGAGCCTGTCAGTGGAGTTCATGAGTGGGACAATAACAATAGATACATTGTTGGGAGTATAGTCTAGAGACATCTCTTTATGTAATGGTGTTCTCTCAAAGTTAGGGAATATCATTTTCTATGGGATCTATATATTCTTGATATGTTAGGTTTTGAAATAGTTTTGGTTATAGATTGGCTAGTCACATACCAAGCTCACATTGATTGTTACCACAGAAGAATGTTGTTTACATCACCTAAGGGTGACAACTATATTCACTATGGATAATGGGATATCTAGGTGGGTTGAGTAGGGCCAATTACTCAAAAAATGGGGGATATCACAGTATAGGTTTCTATTATATTACTAGATGATGGAGATGTAGAGAAGGATGTATTTCCACACATAGTGGATAGGTTTCAGGACATGTTTCTAGGATAATTCTCAGGGCTACTGCTGAAATAGTGGGTTCGCTAAACCCAACTATTCAGTGATTTTTATAACCATATTGTGTACGCAGTTAGTTATACATGATGTCATCTTACCATTATAGTGTATACTTTTCTACGTCCACTATTGAAATGGTAATGTCTAATGATTAATTATAGTAACGAAAGGTTATAGTAGTTCCCAGGATATAATGAGAACCTCAAGATACTATCACTAGTAGAAAAATGATTTTTAACGTCGCCAGTTTGACGTCGGTTTCTTATAAACCGACGTAAATAATTTTTACGGTGATTTTTTGGCGTCGGTTCCTAAAAAAACCGACGCAAAAAACTAAAAAATATATATTTTGGCGTCGGTTTTTAGGAAAACCGACGCCATAAATGTTTTAAAGAAAAATCTTTGGCGTCGGTTTTTTAACAAACCGACGCTAAAAATTAAAAAAAAACAACTTTTCGCGTCGGTTTTTCTAAAAACCGACGCGAAAAGTTAAAATATATTTTTGGCGTCGGTTTTTATGAAAACCGACGCCATAAATGTTTTAAAGAAAATTCTTTGGCGTCGTTTTTTTAACAAACCGACGCTAAAAATTAAAAAAAAAACTACTTTTCACGTCGGTTTTTTTAAAAACCGACGCGAAAAGTTAAAATATATTTTTGGCGTCGGTTTTTATGAAAACCGACGCCAAAAAATTTAAAAAAAAATTATATTGTTTTAGATAATTCTCTAATCTTTGATTTGACTGGTCGTGGAGCAAAAACGGAGTTACGGATTAAAAGTTATGACCTTTGAAAGTTGAACTTCTTTAAGACTTCTTTTAGAGAAGGTCAACTTCCGACATCCATAACTTTTAATCCGTAACTCCGTTTTTTCTCCACGACCAGTCAAATCAAAGATTAGAGAATTATCTAGAACACTTTAATTTTTTATTTTAATTTTTGGCGTCGGTTTTCATAAAAACCGACTCCAAAAATATAATTTCACTTTTCGCGTCGGTTTTTTTAAAAACCGACGCCAAAAAAATTATTTTTTGTTTTTGGCATCGGTTTTTAAAAAAACGACGCGAAATGTGGTTTTTTTTAAATTTTTAGCATTGGTTTGTTAAAAAACTAACGCCAAAGATTTTTTTTAAAACTTTTATGGTGTCAGTTTTCATAAAAACCGACGCCAATTTTTTTTTTTCATTTTTTGCGTCGGTTTTTTTATGAACCGACGCCAAAAAGGATATTGATTGACATTTTTTGCATCGGTTTTCTAAAAAACCGACGCCAAAAGTCCAATTTAAATACTATTTTGCGTCGGTTTCAAACAAAACCGACGCCAAAGAGTAACGCGGGATCAGAATTTCAATTTTTTTCACAACGCGCGTTTAACTTTTTAAAATCCCACCTACATTTTCATACAACGCAATTGAAAATATTTTCGTTTACTATATATATATCCAGTTTCTCCTTCTTTCATCATTTTCAACATCTTCGATTTAATCACAATTTCAATGCGACTTCAATCATTAATTTGAACATGGTACATATTCTATTCATTTGTTTTCTTTGTTATTATTATCCTTCATTTCTAAACAACTCGATTGGCTTTCTTATAATGATGATCCATTCTCATTTCTAAATACAAGTTATATGATAATAAAAAACATATCATTTCGATGGAAGCCCCTAAAACCATTGAAATATGTTTGATGTATTATGATTATTTTATTACATTTGGTGTATATGATTTTAATTTATGTTTATCATGTTTTCTTTGAAACGAGTTGTATCAATCAAAAATTTGATAGGTTCAACTTCTAACGGCGATAACTTTTTAACCGTAACTCCGTTTTAGGTCCACAGCCTGTCAAATCGAAGCTTAGGAAATGATCTAAAACCTAGAAAAAAAAATTTTGATTTTTGGCGTCGTTTTTTATAAAAACCGACGCGAAAAATATTTTTTTTTCATTTATGGCGTCGGTTTTTTTAAATAACCGACGCCAAAACTACTTTTTTTAAATTTTTCGCGTCGGTTTTTATGAAAACCGACGCGAAAAATTATATGAATTATTTTTTTTGGCATCGGTTTTTTACAAAACCGACGCCAAAAAATGAATGTTATTCATTTTTAGCGTCGGTTTACAAAAACCGACGTAAAAATTCATATTTTTTACGTCGGTGACTTCGACGTCGGTTAAAAACCGACGTCCAAAATAAAAAAAACCGACGTTAAAAACCGTTTTTCTACTAGTGTATGACATTAATCTTAAATATATGTTCTATGGTCTAGATACATCTTATAGACTAGACATAGTAGATGTTTGACTATCAGGTTCTGGGGGCCATAAGCATTGAGACTTCTTATCATAAAGTTCGAACTTGGTGATCTCTAGTAGTGAGATCGTGAGGACTGACCCACCAATAGAAACACCACATGTTTTGGGTGTCATTGGATGTTACTATCTACGATCATATGTAATGGTCTTCTGAATTTATATCATTAACAATGCATGTCATTTGATCGTGTAATTTGATGCAATATGAAAACCATGGCAATGAATCCATGGCGAGGTTGTTTGTGTTGGGTGTGTCATTGGTGGCATGGAATTGGTTGAATGGTCAAGAAAGGATTTGTCGCTTTTGGGTTATGGAGGAAATATATCTCAAGCCATGTTGATATGGATGGGAGTGCCTTTATAAGACCATGGAAATGGTAGTAGAAGGTAAATCCATCCAGTTAAATCAACAAATAATAAAGCAAGAAAAGGGCGATGACACATGAGTGTGTCCTGCTTTATGAGATATTACAGACAAAGAGATTATATTACAAAGTGTGTGTTCATAGGTTGGTTGTTGCTATAGTGACAATACTTATCTCTTCAGCGGCATGATAGGCTACTAGATCATGCTCTTGGTCTGTGAATACTGTTCACTATTGTCGAGATAAGGGCCTAGAGGGTCATACACAATAGTGTATTCAAGAATCTACCCTATTTAGTTGAATAGGAGATTTGGACATGGTGGGCCCCACCACTGGGGTCCAGGATTTTTCCAAGGTGAAACGATCACCAATGAAATAAATAAATTCATTTTATTCAAGTTTATAATACTGAGAATTGAATTTATTTATTAAATGTATTTATGAGTTTTAAGTAAATACATGAAAAATATTAATTGATGAATATTAAAATATTCAAGGTTTAATTAATATTTAAAGAAATGATGAGTCAAGTTTGGGACTCAATTATTATCATGTAATATATTTAATATATTACAATTAAATGATAATAATATTTATGACTCATTTTAGTAATCATAAAATTTTATTGATAGTGTGTTAAGTATTCGGGGATGACAAGGCTCTACTGGGTATTTTAATTAAGCACTATAAATAGAAGAGAAGGGGATTTTTCTAAATATGATTCATGGAACTTATTGATCCTCTCCTCTCCCCCGTGATCTAGAGATAGAGGCTCTAAATCCAAGTAGCATGGATCAATAAATCTCTTAGGCATCACTAGCGAAGCGATGTAGTGATCGTTGGAGCATCGAAGGCATCATCGTAATTCCACACTAGCACCCAGATTACAATGTATAGCACTCCTGAAGATTCCTTGAAGCATGTGTGGATGATCTAGAGGAATTAAAATTTGGATTCTTCGAGTAGCAATTTCCAACAACGAGCAGACGTCATGCACAACTTCGAATTAAACCATGTATCTTTAACGGTTTATTTTTGTGCTTAAAACTCTTCACATGGGGTCCTCATCTTTTACCGAGATGCTCTGCACCAACATCAACAAGTTTACTTCGATCGTCAGTAGAAATTTTTTAAAATACCACCTTTTTGGGGCTTCTGCTGCATGCCTAATTCCAACAAGTGGTATCAGAGAAACGTGTGTCGGTTTTAATCTAAGAAAAATTAAATACTCATTAAGTTATGAAGAGGGCACAAATACGATCCCAAAATCACATGCCACATTTTAATCTGATACTAGATGACCATTTTGTGTTCATCTGAAGTTTTAAGTTCGAATTAAAATTGGTAGTTTAACAAGGTTATAAATTAATGAACCAAATTTATCTACATCCTATTACTGGAATAGTATTTTCTGGTGATGTTTAATGATTATTATTATTATAATAATTTAATTATAATAATAATAGTTTGATTATAATAATAATTTTATTATTATAATATTCTATTATAATAAAATTTATTATTATAAAGTTTTATTTTTCTATTCTACCTATAGAATTAAGAAAAAAATTAACTAATTTTATTTTTTCAAAATCCTGATATGGGATTTAGAAATTTTAAAAAAATGGGGTGTGGGGAGACCTGCAAAGTAGGTATCCTATCCAATAAAAAATAAAAAAATGAAGGGGAAACCTTATGGGGGAGGTGGTTAGAAATCAAAAAAAATGAACAAAAAAGTGGATTTTGTGGGGGGGTCGAGCGGCCCCCCGTCTCCCTCAGCCCGTAGCACCACAGCACTATCGGTGTCGTGGTCTCCTTCCTGCGGAGCAGCTAGTGCCGCACCAGGTGCCCAGCTCACTGGCGGCTACCTCATCCCGCAAAAGGCACGCCCCACCAGAGACACCTATACTGCACCAGGATGCCTCCCTGTAGCGCCATGTTCCACTCCCTCTATAGAGGTTCACCACCCCACACTGGCCACTCTGGACACCTCCCTCAGCGCACCCCTACGTCACCCTCTGCGGAGAGCCCACGCCTCTGGCCTCCTCCCTTCCCAGTAGCGCTCAGCGCTGCTTCCCATAGCAGTAGCCACCACACCTAGACGAACCAGCTGTGATAGTCCCTTGGAGACCTACGGAAGACCTCTCTAGGGGCGGTGATGGACTCCCCTCCCGCTGGTCACCAACATGCATGCACAACACCCCAAAGAGCCGGCACCCCAGCCAGCGACGCTCGAAGCGGCCACCCTGCGGCCAGACTAGGCCACCTGCCGCGGACCAGGCACCTCCCTCATTTACGCTCTTCAGCACCCTACGAAGCCAAGGTTGTGCCTTTCTAGAACCGTGGGTTAAGACCCCTTCTTCCTAGACTATTCCGTGGTAGACCCATGCATCCTTCGCCTTCACATCACTGGTGAGCAGGCCCTCACCACTAGCGGACCGGCCCTCCACAACACCCCTCCAATGAGGTAATCCCCTTGCCGCTCCACAGAACACCTTTGCATTGTGTTGACACAGCCTGGATTAGGCCTGTGCAGGTTCACCCCGACCTGCACAAGCCCATCTGGGGGTTTCAAGGGCTCGAGTAATTTTATTTGAATCAAAAGTTAATTAAATTAATTAATCTAATTTCAGTTGAGAATTAAACTAATTAAATATTAATTTTTTTTATTAAAATTGAATGCAACGTAATTAATTTAATTGGTATTTAATTTTATTAAGTAATTTAATTTAATTTTTAGTTTTAAAATTAAATTAATTAATAAGGACCGAATGACGACATTTTTTGAGTTAAAAATAGAGTGAAATTTTAATTCAATAAATAATGCCCTCATAATTTATTTAATGCAAGTTTAATTCTTTATTCAGAATTTATTTAATACAGGCGAGTTTAATGCGTATATGACTGATCATGGGCCTTATACCGACCAATGCTTGTCTGGTGATTGATTATTTATTTAATTTATTTATTTAATTATTGCATGGTTTTTTAATAATTAGTTTAATTAAATAAATGATGGTCTGCATGTCGTCTCAAGTGTCATTATATGTATAAGGGCATGCGCGCCCATTCTCAGAGTTGTATTTTTATACCTGGAGACCCCCTCGCGTATGTGTGAGTACTATTATATAATGACCAGACGAGGCATGATGCACTTTCCGCCAAGTGACAGCGATGCACCAGATAGGAGTCATATGCATTGGATGACCCGACATTGTTGTTCAAGTTGCAAGCCACGCGACTAGAAGGTACTTACCCCTAGGGTTTCAGTCGGTCTATTATTCACTCAATGGATCAACCAATAGTACTGGCTCATGATCATGTGATCATTTTGTTTTGCATGGTTTATTATTTTTTTGCATGTTTAGTTTATTACGTGATCACATAGTATAATAATAAACACGCATGCAAGATAAAATGAACATGCAACACGATGAAATTTCTATTCTGTGCATGATCAGTTATGAGAGAAATCACATAGTACGTGCCTATAAAATAGAAAATTATTTCTTTCATCACATTAAAAATAATAAAACCATAACAATATATTAAGTCATAACAGCCTTCCATCATTCAAATTTGGACAAAACCAGTTGTTGGAGGTGTCGGTCATGACATAGCTGAGGGTACCTCTTACTACTAGAGAGTATTTATAAGAGTGATGGGTCAAATTAACTAAAATTTCAGAAAATTAATGTCCATATCTATCTTGTTGTAATTTTAGAGGCAAGTTTTGAGTAAATCAAGTTCTGGTTTTAAGAATTTGGGACTTCACTCAACAGATCAAGGAGCCGCAAGTTAAAGTTGTTGGCCAGCCAAAACCCCACCTAGAACCCTCTAAGTAGTGGAATAGCCATACATTTTAGACTATGAGGGGTGGTTCCGGGATACTTGTCACTAGAATACTCAAGCGATATAGTATTTTGATTCTAGTATAGAGGATTCCTAGAATCTGATAAAATAGTGGGAGAAATTATAAGATTTAAGTAGTTAATCAAAAATGTCTAAACTGGTAATTCAGGTAAAAGGCACTAATCTGAAAAAATTAGTTTTTTTATAAAAATGGAAATTTATACCACAAGTTTAAAAACTACAATATTATATTGGATAAAGTAAATGTCCTCGCTGACACGAGTATCCATGAATAGTATAGGCGTCTACACATAGTGCAATGATATAGGAAACTCAGGGTGCCAGTTTCCCCAATACTGTTAAAATACCTCAAGAAGTGATGGTGAAATTTCTTACAATATACAAATGCACAAATCATATTATGGTTATATCATTATGCTTTCATCAACGTTCGGTGTTAGTTTCGGTCGTTACACCAGGACATGGATGATATAACATGAAGTCTGATCTTCGAGATGTTTGCAAGGAGAAAGTGAATCAATGATATAAATAAGGTGATGTTACACTAGCATGTGTAAAGTGAAATAATGATCATGGTCTTTAAATGGATCCCTTTCTTATATCATTTTCACCCCTTTATTAAAATTTCATTTTAAGTTACAAAACAAACAAGTATTGAGTAAATTCTCTATTACCAATTTAGGTAAGGTTCCCCAAGATTATATCAAAGATAATTTTATCTTTAATTCTTATAGAGAATAAATGGAAAGACAGTGTGAAAAGGCCAAAATTCAAGTAATTCCAATGGAACATTCACAATGTCCTTCAATTAATGAGTTATTAACAAAGGTTATTTTCATTGACATATTATAAAATAATTTATGTTTAAAAGAAAAAAACTGATTTAAAGAAACAAGTTTCCTCTTCTACATCAGGCATATTCATCAATGTAATGTTTCATTTTTTACTAATTTGGTATTTAATACTATATGATTTTTAAATATGTTTACTTAAATACATTTACCAAGTAAGTATAGAAATATTACTAGAAGTCAAGTTTATTCTCTAAGTGACTGTGAAAGGGTGATACCTAAGCCAGTGGTGAGAAGTACATGACTTTCTTAATTGCCAAGTGAAAGATTCGTGTTGAACTATTATTGAGTATAACAACAAACATTAATCTCATGTGTATTTGGACATAAGGAGACATTCTTCTAGGTTTTGGAATGAATGTTGTTTTTGGTATTTAAAACTCAATCACTAGTTCAGTAATACATGAATCATAGGCAATTAGTGATGAATATAAATGTAAGACTTATACCCAGTTGTAACAAGATAATTATTTGTCAATTAATACTAAAATTAGATGTCATGAATATACCAAGTATGGTATTTCGGCTCGGAATAGCTAAATACTTTTGGTATTATCTATGCCTTTAGTTTGGACAAAGGAGCCTTTAGAAATAAAGGTATGTCACAAAGCTTTTGGAAATAGATCAACAAGTGGGTATAAACTATTCCAAGTATAACCTAGAGGTATATATGCTTCATAATATTCCTTTAAGTAAGTAAGGAACAATAAAGTAAAGTATATTCATGGTCAGTAGATATGAGTTGCATTGGTTAGGGATATCGAAGAATATTTTAACCAAGCTTTCATCAATCTTGATAATGTAGCATGGAGTAATTCCTAAATGCATGTTTCCTTATCGACAACATGACATTAATGTTAATGAGTAGGATTTATGATGAAGTCTTACATATCAATATTGACCAACAAACATGTAGTGTGGATCAAATCCTAAATGCATATGTTATACATTAAAATTTTGATGTAAGTAATATCAATTTTGCAGCTAGTAGAAACATATATTATATTTCATGAAATGCTTTAAAAATAACGGTGATATCCCAAAACCATATTCTAACTATAATTAAAAATGGATATAATACTAGTCATAGTATTATGTAAATCCATTATGTCACAATGAAATGTTTTTGGATGCAAATATATTGTTTGGATACAAACAAACTTTCATCAAGATAAACACATTGTGCATCTAAGGTATTTATCCTAATGGTTGCTTAGGATATTACATAAATACCTAATATAGAAAAAATTTAGTCAAGTGATAGAATACATTTATATATAAGGGTGCACATATCTATTATAGATAGTGGGACCTATATTGACTTGTGTTTAGTTAATGCTCAAGATGCACAAATAGTTAGGATAGGAACTAGTTTCACAAGAACATGTGGAACATAGTATGTTCCAGAGACACATACTACATAGAAAGGATAAAACTATGGTTATAATGTTATATTCACCATAGTCAGTGGTCTATTATTCCATGTGAATAATATTTCCTACAAGTAATCAGTGTATGGAAATTAGCTAAAATTGATAAGACCAACTAAAATTCAATTAATGGATTCCATGTATCAAAGTGGAAAGGGGATTATTATTTTGACTACTATGGTGGGTATTCAAGTAAGTTGATACATGGATGGTACAAGTGTAGTACCAATAAGGATTGATTGGTTTGACCAAATCATTATGACTAAATCCATTATAATTTTACTCATCGTAGCTAATATCTATGATCAAATTATTTATCATTAGATGTCATAACCACCAATCGTGGATGATTTCTATACAATGCAACCAGAAAGGGATGGTCATGTCATAGAATGCTAATAAAGGTTGTAAGTTACTAAAATCTAGTTTATGATTAAATTAGGAAACATGATCATAGAATATACATTTTCAAAAAATTAATGCCATGTTTCTACGAGAGGTTAGTGGGAGAGCCAATGGTTTTCTAAGTGAAATATGTTCGGTAACATATGGAAAAAATACATTGGTCTCATAGTTAGTTAAGACCAAAATGAAATTTATTCTCCAGTGATTGACTTAAAGTAGCAACCTAAGTTCTAGGTAACAAGATCTATTGAAGTAGATCTATAGGTTGCTTGGTCCTAGTCAATCGTAAATATAGTGAAATTGTATTGAAAAATACAAGTTGGAACAATTCAAGAGATGAATTGTTGAATATGTCACAGAGCATAGTCTCTCTATGTTGACATGTATGTGACATGGGAAGAGATAAAATTGGTGAATTACAATCCATTCCTCAAAGGGATAGATCAATCACGCGTTCCATAATATGTACAAGAACTAATATTTCCAAGGTATATTTTATAGTAGGTAAATATCAGTTATATCTAGTATAACTACAAGGGATGTAGTCAGAACTATCTAATTGTACTTCGTAGAGTACAAAAGATATGTACCTGGTTAGTGGAGAAGAAAGGATTCTAGTTTTGGGGGATAAAAACTAGTCTTCTATAGATCAATGTGATCTACTATCTCAGTTAGGATAAAGATGATGAGTTATTCAAGCTCAAATAAGCTAGTGGTATCCATACCTAAAAATACCGAGTATTTTGTAGCTTCTAAGGCCGCTAAGAAGTTGTTAAATGCAATGATTTGTTCCAGTTCTTGGAATCGCACCTAGTGAGAAAAGTATTATAAAAATCTAAATTATGATATTCTTACTAGCCAATATTTTAAGTTATGATAGTGGAAAAAAAGTGATATACTCAGGATACCATCTATTGATAAGTTTTACTCAAAAATATGGGGTCACAATAGAATAATTTCCATGAGGTGGAACTGTGGTGGATCCAATAGATAAAGTCCTTACTTACCCAATAGAAACATGATGTTCATCATGTGAGTAGCTAAAAATTTTAGTTAGAAAGTTGGATCTAGTGAAAGTGGGATTGTGGAAATAGTTGGTTCCCTAGACCCAACTATTCAGCACTTTTGATTACCATATCGTTTATGAAGTTAGCTATACATGATGTCATCTTACCATTATAGTGTAGAATTTTCTTCATCGACTATTTAAATGGTAATTTCTAAACATTAATTATCAAATAAAAAGGTTATAGCAGTTCCCATTCTATAATGAGAACCTCAAGATACTATGACATTAATCTTAAATATGTGTTTTATGGTCTAGATACATCTTACTGACTAGACATAGAAGATTTTTAACTATCAGGTGCTGGGGGCTCATAAGAATTGAGACTTATTCTCATGAAGTTCGTACTTGGTGATCTCTAGTAGTGAGATCATGAGGACTGACCCACCAATAGGAACACCACATGTTTCAGGTGTCATTGGATATTCCTATATATGATCATGTGTAATGGTCTCCTGACATGATATCATTACCAATGCATGTCATTTTATCATGTACTTTGATGCAAGAAGAAAACCATGGCAATGAAGTCGTGGTGAATTAGTTTGTGTTGGTTACGTCATTGGTGGCATGGCATTGGTTGAATGGTCAAGAAAGGATTTGTCGATTCCAAGTTATGGAGGTAATATATCTCTGGCCATGTTGATATGTATGGAAATACCTTTATAAGACTATGGTCATGGCAGTAGATTTAAATCCGTCCAGTTAAATCAACAAATAATAAATAAAGAAAAGGGTGATGACACGTGAGTGCGTCCAACTTTATGAGATATTACAGACAAAGAGATTATATTACAAAGTGTGTGTTTGTATGTTGGTTGTCGTTGCTATAACAATACTTATCTCTTCAGGGGGAATGATGGGTTTTTAGATCCCACTAATGGTCTATGAATACTATTCACTACTGTCGAGATAAGGGCCTAGAGGGTCACACACAATAGTGTATTCAAGAATCTACTATATTCTGTTGAATAGGGGATTTGGACATGGTGGGACCCACCACTGGGGTCCAAGATTTGTCCAAGGTTAAACGATAACCAATGAAATAAATAAATTCATATTATTCAAGTCTATAATAATGAGAATTGAATTTATTTATTAAATATATTTACGAGTTTTAAGTAAATACAAGAAAAATATTAATCGAGGAATATTAAAATATTCAAGGTTCAATTAATATTTAAGGGAATGATGAGTCAAGTTTTGCACTCAATTATTATCATGTAATATATTTAATATATTAAAATTAAATGATAATATTTTTATGACTCAGTTTAGTAGTCATAAAATTTCGTTGATAGTGCGTTAAGTATTCAGGGCCGATAAGTCTCTACTGGGTATTTTAATTAAGCATTATAAATAGAAAGGAGGGGCTTTCTCCAAATATTATTTATGGAACTTCTCACTCCTCTTCTCTCCCCCACGATCTAGAGAGAGAGGATCTGGATCCAAGGATCTTGGATCAAACAATCTCTTAGGCATCGCTAGAGAAGCGATGTAGTGATCGTTGGGTTGTCGAAGGCGTCATCGCAATTCCGCGCTAGCACACGAATTATGAAGAACAGTGATCCTCCATATTACTTGAAGTGTGTGTGGATGATCTAGAAGAATTTTACTTCATATTCTTCAAGCAGGGATTTCCAATGATGAGCAGACGTCATGCGCGGCTCCGGATTAAACCAGATATTTTTTATGATTTATTTTTGTGCTTAAAACCCTTCATGTGTGGTCCTCGGCTTCTACCGAGCTACTCTTCACCGACATCAATAAGTTTACGTGGATCGTCGGTGGAAAATTTTAAAATACCACCTGTTTGGGGATTCTGCTATATACCCGATTCCAACAAGTGGTATCAGAGTGACGCATGTCTATTTTAAGATAAGAAAAATTAAATTTGCATTAAGTTATAAAGAGTGCGCCAATACGATACCAATGTCAGAGACCACATTTTAATCTGATACTATATGACCATTCTACGTTCATCCGAAGTTTTAAGTTTCGATTAAAACCAGTAGTTTAACAAGGTTCTAAATTGGTGAACCAATTTTATCTATATCCTATTACTGGAATAGTATTTTTTATTGATGTTAAATGATTATTATTATTATTATTATTTAATTATAATAATAATAGTTTGATTATAATAATAATTTTATTATTATAATATTTTATTATAATAATATTTATTATTATAACGTTTTATTTTTCTAGTATACCTATAGACTTAAGTAAAAAAAATTAATTAATTTTATTTTTTCAAAAACCTAATATAGGCTTTAGAAATTTAAAAAAAAATGGGGTGTGGGGAGACCTACAAAGAAAATATCCTATCTAATAAAAAATAAAGAAAACAAACGGGAAAACTTATGGGAGCGGCGGCTATAATTAAAAGTAAAAGCACAAAAAAAAAGGGATTTTGTGGGGGGGATGAGTGCCCCCCCATCTCCCTCATCTCGTAGTGCCACGGTGCTACAGGCGCAGCAGTCTCCTTCCCGTGGAGCGGCCGGCGCCGCACGAGGTGACTAGCTCACTGGCGGTTGCCTCATCCCGCACCAGGTGCACCCCACTGGAGCCACCTACACCGCACCAGGACGTCTCCTAGTAGTGCCATGTGCCACTCCCTCTATAGAAAAGTACCACCCCACACTGGCCACTATAGCCACCTCCCTTAGTTCACCCCTACATCACCCACTGCGAAGAGCCCGCACCTCTGGCCTCCTCCCTTCCCAGTAGCGCTCAACGTTGCTTCCCGCAGCAGTAGCTGCCACACCTAGCTGCACCAGCTGCGGTAGCCCCTTGGAGACCTGTGGCAGGCCTCTCTAGGGGTGGTGATGGCCTTCCCTCCCACTGGACACCAACATAAATGAACGACACCTCGAAGAGCCGGCACCCCAACCAGCAACGCTCAAAGAAGCCACCCTGCGGCCAGACCAGGCTGTCCGCTGACGACCAGGCGCCTCCCTCCTTTACGCTCGTCGGCACCCCGCGAAGCCAAGGTCATTAATTTCCAGAAACAATGGTTGAGGCCCCTTCTGCCCAGACTATCCCGCGATAGACCCATGCATCCTGCACCTTCACGTCGTCGGCGAGCAGGCCCTCACCTTCAGTGGACTGACCCTTCGCAACACCCCTCTGACGAGGTAATCCCCCTGCTGCTCCACAAAGACCACACCAGCCGCGAAACGGGTCCAGGTTGGTTTTCCTTTCCCAGGATGGGCTTGAGCAGACCCCCCCTCCCCCGGTCCAGAACACCTCTATACAGTGTTGAAACAGCCCGGATTGGGCCTGTGCAGGTTCGCCCCAACCCGCAAAGGCCCTTCCTGGGGTTTTAGGGGCTCGAGTAATTTTATTTGAATCAAAAGTTAATTAAATTAATTAATTTATTTTCAGTTTAGAATTAGACTAATTAAATATAAATTTTTGGTTATTAAAACTGAATGCAGCTTAATTATTTTAATTGGTGTTTAATTAAATTAATTAATTAATTTAGTTTTTATTTTTAAAATTAAATTAATTAATTGGGACCGAATGAAGGCATTTTTTGAATTAAAATTAGCGTGAAATTTTAATTCAATAAATAATGCCCTCAGAATTTATTTAATGCAAGTTAATTTTTTTATTCTACATTTATTTAATATACGCGAGTTTAATGCATATATGACTGATCATGAGCCTTAGACTGACCAATGCTTTTCTGGTAATTTATTATTTATTTAATTTATTTAATTAATTATTGCATGGTTTTTTAATAATTAGTTTAATTAAATAAAAGACAGTCTTCATGTCGTCTCAAGTGTCGTTATATGTATAAGGGCATGCACGCCCATTCTCAGAGTTGTATTTTTATACCTGGAGACCCCCATTCCTATGTGTGAGTACTGTTATATAATGACCAGATGAGGCATGACACACTTCGCACCAAGTGATAGCAATGCACCAAATAGGAGTCAGATGCATTGGATGAGCAAACATTGTTGTTCAAGTTGCAAGCCACACGACTAAAAGGTACTAACCCCTAAGATTTCAGCTGGTTCTTTATTCACTCAATGGATCAACCCAATAGTACTGTCTCATGACCAGGTGTTCATTTTTTTGCATGGTTTATTATTTTTGTGCATGTGTATTTTATTGCGTGATCACATAGTATAATAATAAACATGCATGCAAGATAAAATGAACCTGTGATGCGATTAAATTTCTATTTCTTGCAGAGTCAGTTATGAGTGAGATCACATAATATGTTCCTATAAAATAGAAAATGATTTATTTCATCACATTAAAAATAATAAAACCCTCAAAAATATATTAAGTCATAACAGCCTTCCATCATTCAAATTTGGACAAAACTGGCTATTTGAGGGTCAGTCATGCCATAGTTGAGGGTACCTCTTACTAATGGGGAGTCCTTATAAGAGTGATGGGTCTACTTAACTAAAATTATAGCAAATTAATATCCATAACTATATTTTTTTAATTTTAGAGGCAAGTGTTCAGTAAATCAAGTTCTGATTTTAAGAAGCTGGGACTTCACTCAACAGATCAAGGAACCGCAAGTTAAAGTTGTCGGTCATCCAAAATCCCACCTAGAACCCTCCAAGTAATGGTGTAGCCATAGCTTGTAGACTATGAGGGGTGGTTCTGGGATCCTTGTCACTGGAATACTAAAGTGACAGAGTATTCTGATTCTAGCACAGAGGGTTCCTAGAATCTGATAAAATAGTGGGAGACATTACATGATTTAAGTAGTTAATAAAAAATGTCTAAACCGGTAATTCAGGTAAAAGTCACTCATCTGCTAAAATTCATTTTTGTAGAAAAATAAAAACTTTATACCACAAGTTTAAAAACTACGAAATTATATTGGACAAAGTAAATTTCCTCACTGACACAAGTATCCATGAATAGTACAGGAGTGTGCGCATAGTTCAATGATATAGGAAACTCAGGGTGCCAATTTCCCCAGTACTGTTAAACTACCTCAAGATGCGAGGGTGAAATTGCTTACAGGAGACTAATGTACAAATCATATGATGGTTATATCATTATTCTTTCATCAATGTTCGGTGTGAGTTGCGTTCGTTACACCAAGACATGGATGATATAACATGAAGTCTCATCTCCAAGATGTTTGCAAGGAGAAAGCAAAGAAATGATATAAATAAGGAGATGTTACACCGTCATGTCTAAAGTGAAATATTTATCATGATCTTTAAATGGTTCCCTTTCTTATATCATTTTCACCCTTTTACTCAAATTTTTTTTTAAGTTACAAAATGAACAAGTATTGAGTAAACGTTCCATTACCGATTTTGGTAAGGTTAGCCAAGATTATATCAAAGATAATTTTATCTTTAATTTTTATAGCAAATAAATGGAAAGGCAATGTGAAAAGTCCAAAATTCAAGTAATTCTAAGGGAAAATTCACAACATCATTCATTGAATGAGTTATTAACAAAGGTTATTTGCATTGAAATATTATAAAATAATGGATGTTTAAAAGAAAAAAATTGATTTAAAGAAGCAAGTTGCCGCTTCTATATCAGGCATATTCATCAATGTAATGTTTCCTTTTTTACTACTTGGGTATTTTATACTATATGATTTTTACATATGTGTAGTTAAATACAATTACCAAGTAAGTATAGAAATATTACTATAAGTCAGGTTTATTCTCTAAGTGGCTACGAAAGGGTGATACCTAAGCCAGTGGTGATAAGTACATGACTTCTTTAATTGCCAAGTGAAAGATTCATGTTGGACTATTATTGAGTGTAACCACAAACATTAATATCATGTGTCCTTGGACACAAGGAGAAATTCTTCCAGGTTTTGGAATGAATGTTGTTTTTGGTATTTAAAACTCAATCACTAGTTCAGTAATACATGAATCATTAGCAATTAGTGATGAATATAAATGTAAGACCTATACCCAGTTGTGACAAGATAATTCTTTATCAAGTAATAATAAAATTGGATGTCATAAATATACCAAGTATGGTATTTAGGCTCGGCATAGCTAAATACGTTTGGTATTATCGACACCTTTAGTTTGGAAAAATAAGCCTCTAGAAATAAAGGTATGTCACAAAGATTTTGGAAATAGTTCAACGAGTGAGTATAAACTATTCCAAGTATAACCTAGAGGTATATATACTTCATGAGATTCCTCTAAGTAATTAAGGAATAATAAAGTTAAGTATATTCAGGGTCAGGAGATATGAGTTTCTTCGGTTTTGGATACTAAAGAATATCTTGACCAATCATTCATCAATCATGATAATGTAGCATGGAGTAATTCCTAAATTCATATTACATTATCAACATCACGACATTGATGCTAATGAGGATGATTTATGATGAAGTATTACATATCAACATTGATCAACAAACATGTAGCGTGGATCAAATCTTAAACGCATATGTTATACATCAAAATTTTGATGTAAGTAATATCAATTTTGCAGCTAGCAGAAACTTATATTATATTTCATGAAATGATTTACAAATAACAGTGATATCCCACAACCATATGCCAACTATAATGACAAATAGATATCATACGATTCATAGTATGGTGTAAATCCATTATGTCATAATGAAATGTGTTTGGATGCAAATAGTTTGTTTGGATACAAACAAACTTTAATCAAGATAAACACATTGTGCATCTAAGGTACTTATCCTAATGGTTTCTTAGGATATTACACAAATCCATAAGATAGAAAAATTTTATTCAAGTGATATACTACACTTATATATAAGGGTGGACATATCTATTATAAATGGTGGGAGCTATATTGACTTGTGTTTAGTTAATGCTCAAGATGCACAAATATTTGTCATAGGAACTAGTTCCACAAGCGCATGTGGAACAAAGTATGTTCCAGAGACACATACTATGTAGAAAGGATAAAACCAAGGTGATGGTGTTATATTCACCACATTCGGTGATCTATTATTCCATGTGAATAATATTTTCTACACGTAAGCAGTGTATGGAAATTAGCTAAAATTGATAAGACCAACTAAAATTCAATTAATGGATTCTGTGTATCAAATTGAAAAGGGGATTATTATTTTGAATATTGTGGTGGGTATTCAAGTGAGTTGATACATGGATGTTACAAGTGTTCTAACAATAAGGAATGATTGGTTTGACCAAATCATTGTGTCTAAATCCTTTAGAATTTTACTTATCATAGCTAATATCTATGATCAAATTATTTAGCATTGGATGTCATAACCACCATTCATGGATGATGTCTATATGATGCAACCAGAAAGGGATGGTCACGTCACAGAATGATAACAAAGGTTGTAAGTTACTAAAATCCAGTTTAGGATTAAAGTAAGAAATATGGTCATAGAATATACGTTTTCAAAAAATGATTGCCATGTGTCTATGAGAGGTTAGTGGGAGCGCCAATGGTTTTCCAAGTGAAATATGTTCAGCAACATACGGAAAAAAAGACATTGGTCTCATAGTTAGTTAAGACCAAAATGAAATTTATTCTCCAGTGATTGACTTAAATTAGAAACCTAAGTTCTAGGTAACAAGCTCTACTAAAGTAGATCTATATGTTTCTTGGTCCTATTCAATCGTACATATAGTGACATTGTATTGAAAAATACAAGTTGGAACAATCCAAGAGATTAATTGTTGCTTATGTCAAAGGGCATAGTCTCTCTATGTTGTCTTATCAGTGACATGGGAAGAGATAAACATGGTGAGTTATAATCCATACGTCAAAGCGATGGATCAATCACACCTTCCATAATATGGACAAGAACTGATATTTCCAAGGTATATTTTACAGTAGGTAAATATCAGTTATATCTAGGATCACTGCAAGGGATGTAGTTAAAACTATCTAATTGTACTTCATAAAGTACAAAATATATGTACCTAGTAATTAGAGAAGAAAGAATACTAGTTTTTTGGGATACAAACTAGTCTTCTATAGATCAATGTTATCTACTATCGCAGTTAGTCTAAAGATGATGAGTGATTCTAGCTCAAATAAGCTAGTCGTAGCCATCCCTATAAAGACCGAGTACATTGCAGCTTCTAAGGTAGCTAAGAATTATTTAAATACATTGATTTGTTCTAGTTCTTGGAATCTCACCTGGTGAGAAAATTATTATCATAATGTAAATTGTGATATTCTTACTAGCCAAGATGTCAAGTTATGACAGTGGAAAAAAGTGATATACTTGGGATACCATATCTTGATAAGTTTTACTCAAGGAGATGAGGTTTCAATAGCAGAATTTCCACACAGTGGAACTGTGGTGGATCTAGTAGCTAAAGTCATTACTTACTCAGTAGAAACATGATGTTCATCATGTGAGTAGCTAAAAAGTTTAGTTAGAAAGTTGGCTCTAGTGAAAGTGGGGGTGTTTAAATAGTTGGTTCCCTAGACCCAACTATTCAGTGCTTTTGATTACCATATTTTTTATGCAGTTAGCTATACATGATGTCATATTACCATTATAGTGTAGAATTTTCTTCATCCACTATTTAAATGGTAATTTCTAAAGATTAATTATCGAATCAAAAGGTTATAACAGCTCCCAAGATATAATTAGAACCTCAAGATACTATGACATTAATCTTAAATATATGTTCTATGATCTAGATACATCTTACTAACTAGAAAAAATTGGTGTTTGACTATCAAGTGTTGGTGGCTCATAGGCATTGAGACTTATTCTCATGAAGTTCACACTTGGTGATCTCTAGTAGTGAGATCATGAGGAATGACCCGCCAATAGGAACACCACATGTTTCAGGTGTCATTGGATGTTCCTATCTACGATCATGTGTAATGTTCTCCTAACTTGATATCATTACCAATGCATGTCATTTGATCATGTACTTTGATGCAAGATAAAAACCACATCAATGATGTCATGGTGAGGTATTTTGTGTTGGGTGCATCATTAGTGGCATGGCATTGGTTGAATGGTCAATAAAGGATTTGTTTATTCCAAGTTATTAAGGTAATATATCTCAGGCCATGTTGATATGGATGGAAGTACCTTTATAAGACCATGGACATGGCAGTCTAAGGTAAATTTGTCCAGTTAAATCAACAAATAATAAAGCAAGAAAATGGCGATGACATGTGAGTGCACCCTGCTTTATGAGATATTACAGAAAAAGAGATTATATTACAAAGTGTGTATTCGTAGGTTGGTTTTCCCTATTGTGACAATACTTATCTCTTCATGGGGCATGATGGGCTGCTAGATCCTGCTCTTGTTTTGTGAATACTATTAACTTTTGTCGAGATAAGGGCCTAGAGGGTCACACATAATAGTGTATTCAAGAATCTTCCATATTCAGTTGAATAGAAGATTTGGATATGGTGGTCCTCACCACTGGGGTCTGGGATTTGTCCAGGGTTAAAAATTTACCAATTCAATAAATAAATTCATATTATTCAAGTTTATAATAATGATAATTGAATTTATTTATTAAATGTATTTACATTTTTTAAGTAAATACATTTGATGAATATTAAAATATTTAGGTTTAATTAATATTTCAGGGAACGAAAAGTCACGTTTTGGACTCAATTATTTTCATGTAATATATTTAATATATTACAATTAAATGATAATGATATTTATGACACAGTTTAGTAGTCATAAAATGTTGTTGATAGTGCGTTAAGTATTCAGGTTCGACGAGGCTCTACTAGGTATTTTAATTAAGTACTATAAATAGAAGAGGAGGGGATTTTTCCAAATATGATTCATGGAACTTCTCACTCCTCTCCTCTATCCCATGATCTAGAGAGAGAGGCTCTGGATCTAAGGATCATTGATCAAGCACTCTCTCGGGCATCCTTAGAGAAGCGATGCAGAGATCGTTGGAGCGTCTATGGAGTCATTGCAATTTCATGATTGCACCAGGATTATGAAGAATTTCACTCTTGATGATTCCTTGAATCATGTGTGGATGATCTAGAGGAATTTGACTTCGGATTCTTCAATTAGTGATCGCCAATGATGAGAAAACGTCGTGCGCGGCTTCGGATTAAATCAGGTATTTTTTACAGTTTATTTTTGTTTTTAAAACTCTTCACTTGTGGTGATCATGTTTTATCGATCTGCTCTTCACCAACATCGAAAATCTTATGTTGATTGTCGGTGAAAAAAAATTAAAATCCCACCTATTTGGGGCTTCTGTTGCATGCTCGGTTCCAACAGTTTCCACCTAATAGATATGTGGAATTTACAATTGATCTCATGACAGGGGTTGAGCGAGTTTCTATCCCACTATATATAATGGAAACTACAAATCTGAAAGATCTCAAGATTCAACTATAATAGTTGGAATATAGGGGATTTATCTATCCGAGTACATCACCTTAGGTTTCTCTAGTGCAGTTTTCAAAGAAGGATGATGAGAATTTATGATTGTAAGTTGATTATTGTATGTTAAAATGGATGATTTTGAAGAACTAATATCCTCTTCTACATAAAAATGATCTATTTGACTAGTTTAGAGGATCTTGTGTGTTCTCAAAGATCAACTTGAGATTAGGGCATCATCAACTGAGAGTTTGGAATTCTGATATACTAAGTTTTACTTTAAAAAGTAGTTATGGAATTTATGAGTTCATCATAATTCCATTTGGGTTAATGAATGCACCAAAAATGTTTATATCCTTGATGAGCAGGATCTTTCATCTATACCTAGATCAGTTTGTGGTGGTTTGTGGATGAAGTCTTGGTGTACTCCAAGACTCATGATGATCATTCCCAACATCTTGAAATCATCCTGAGTATACTGATAGAGAATCATCTATACACCAATCTATCTAATTTTTATTTTTGGATTTAATAGGTCCACTTCTTGGGTCACATAATATCAAAGGAAGGTGTGTATGTGGACCTAGAGATAGTATGGGAAATGGTTTCCTGGGAGCATCCCAAGAACGTGTTTGATTTCCATAGCTTTTTAGGGGTATCTGGATATTACCAGAGGTTCGTTCAAGACTTTTAAAATTTTTCTACACTACTTTCTGGCTTTACCCAGAAATGTATAAAGTGTTAATGGTTGGAATCTTATGATAATTCTTTCAAGGAGTTAAACAATCATTTGACATCAGCACTAATTTTGATCCTACCTGATCCAGGTGAGGATTATACAGTTTATTTTGAAGATTTTGGGTTAGACTCAGGGTAGTGTTTATGCAAGGAGATTGAGTTGTGGAATACGGGTCTTGGAAGTTGAGGTCTCATAAAAAAACTACTCCACACATTACCTCGAGTTGGTAGCTGTCATTTATGCCTTGAAGTCTTGGCAGAACTATATGTTGGGTGAGAATTTTATAGTGTTTATGGATCACAAGAGCTTCAAGTATATCTTTTCACAATGAGATTTAAATATTTGGAAATGAAGGTGGGTTGAGTATATGTAGTCATTAGATTTTGAGCTAGCATATACACATTGTAAAGGAAATAGTGTTTTTGATGCTCTAAGTAGGAAGACACAAACTGAGGGAGTTCAGGAGTCTAATGTTGAGTGGAATATGGTGATTCTACTAGATGAAATTCATGTGGTGGTTTAGGAGACTCAGGAGTAGATGACTCTCATATCAGTTTTAGTGGAGTATTCACTTTTTATATGGATCAGAGATAGATATTATAAGGATCCAGAGTGCTTGAACTTGAGGGAAATCTTTGAAGGTGTGGAGTCACCTTCTGATTGGAACATATATGATGAGAAGATCATATATGTTAAGAATCGGGTTGTAGTGCCTTTGATTATATAGGAGGATTTGATGTGTAATTTCATGCGTCAAAGTGGGCGATACATCTAGGTGTGTCCAAAATGTATCATAACCTTCAACAACGGTTTTGGTGGATGAACATGAAAATGAGATAGCAGGGTTTGTAAAATAATGCTACACCTATTAGTAGGTGAAGGTAGAGCATCAATGACCTGGGGGTTTACTATAGTCATTCCCCATTTTGGAATGGATGTGGGATGAAGTGGATATAGAACTTGTGGTGGGTCTCCTGATGAAACCTTAGAAGAATGACGGTATTTGTGTTTTTGTGGACAAACTGATAAAAGTATCGCATTTCTTGCCGATATAGGAGAATTTATTAGTATAACGACTAGGAGAATTGTATGTTCGAGAGATATTCCATCTACATGGGGTGCCAAGAACTATAGTTTTATACTGTGTCTCATGGTTTACTTCACTCTTATAACAGGGCTTCTAGAAGGCGCTTGGTATGAAAGTTTTTTTAGTATGGATTTCTATCCATAGAAAATGAGAAATCAGAGCATGTGATATAGGTTCTTGAGGATATGCTACGAGTTTGTGTTCTTGATTTTTTGTGCGTCTTGGGAGTATCATCTAGCTTTATTAGATTTTTTCTATAAAAAATGTTATGAGGAAACTACTCAGATGGCACCATATGAGGCTATTTATGGTAGGTCATGCATATCACCTCTGTGCTGGATGGAGGCAGGTGAGTCTGATTTATTGGGACCAAGTCTCATATAGGAGATGTCGGAGTAGGTTCAGTTAATTTAGAAATATATAGCTATGGATCAGAGTAGATAAAAGTAGTATCCAGATATACATAAATAACCCATAGAGTTTATAGAGGGTGATCATGTATTCCTTTAGGTGTCACCTAGGTTGGGTCACTATAGGATATGGAGATGGTGAAAGTTGGCACCTAGGTTTGTTGGACATTTTGAAGTTGTGGAGCGAATCAGGCTGGTGGAATACCAGTTGGCTCTTCCATAGAAATACAGTGCTATGAATGATTTTTTATGTGTCACAAATACTTTGGTATCACCCCAACCATTCCCATGTGATTGATGTGGATGATTTTGATCTTGAGACATATGCGTTTTTTTAGGAGCATCTGATAAGTGAGTTGGATCGCAGAGAGAAAGTGTTATAGGGAAAGACCATACCAGTAGTTCGTATATTATGAAAAATGGGAGGGTAAAGAAGAAAACATGGGAAAGGTAAGAAGATATGAGGGCTCAATGTCCCAATATTTTTAACTCATGATCTTAGAGAAGCTTGGGAGTGTATGTCAAGGATGAACTGTTATAAAGTGGGGAGATTGTAAGATCCTAAACTTTTCTGGAGTCATCTTGGGATCTTTTATAGAATTATTTTGTTTATCTTTGAGTACTTTTCATTTGGGTTTTACCTTAAGGTTTTTTTGGGTGTAAATTTTATAAAAATTGAAGAAATGGGGTTGTGCATGGTTGGATCATGGTTTTTCCTAACCGTTCACCCTAGCCCAGCTAACCGTCCAACTCTGGACAGAGGGGAATTGAAAGGTTGAAACACTGTTTTTCAAACCATTCACCCTCTTAGGAGTAACTTTTTACCCCTATAAAATAGGTACAAAGTTTTGGTTTATAATTAGGGAAAACTATGCACCCCTTCCCAGTAAATCAGTCATAATAATTAATGTCTCCCAAAAATTAGTTTTAAAATTTCCCAAACCCCCCTAATTAATCCCATATTGACCCACATTCGACCTTAGGTCCCATTTCATGATTTTGTATCTCTATGGATGAATTAAAATTCTTTATGGCCTCTATTATTTGTGATTCAAATCCTATATCGAAGATCTTCTCCCCACCTGGTAAGTGGATCTTATCCCATTGCTTTCCCGTTCATCCACTTTTCTTCTATCGTTCTTTTGGTGGGATGTTGTCCTCTATTTTTCAAGATCTAGATCTAGATTTGATGAATCTAGATCTGGGCTTGTGTATATATATCTAGATCTAATATATCTTGAATTTTTTAATATTGATTTAGGGTTATAGATCTGAATCTCATTCTACATCGTTACTCTATTGGAATTTTGGGGATATTCATTGGCAAGTGTTCTTCATCAAACTTGAGGTAAGTGGTCTATTATTCAAATCCCATAGTCTTTATATCAATTAAATTTATGTGATTTTATAATTTCTATGGTTCTCTTAGCAATTTAAATTCCTAAATTTGATTAATTAATGTGTTTAATTAATGAATTGAGAAATTGGGGATTTGACTGAATAATTGAATTGGGAAATTGGGGATAATTAATTGTTGGGTTAATTATAGAATTGTTGAATTCTGAATTAAGAATAATTAATTGATGAATTAATTATTATATTTTGATATTGTGAAATGATTAATTAATTTTTGAATTAATTAAAGAGAAATATATGGTTAATTAATTGCTAAATTAATTAATGGAAGAGTTGTGATTAATTAATTGTTGAATTAATTAGTGGGAAAGATATGGTTAATTAATTATTGAATTAATTAAAGTAAAATAATGTGATTAATTAATTTTTGAATTAATTAATGGACTTGGATTATTTAATTTTTAAATTAATTAATGGAATATTGTGGTGGTTAATTGTGATGATAGGATTAATGATGATTAATCTTGGTTGACATGACAATGTGAAAACATATGATATTGAGATACATGTGATAATTTGATATGTTATGTTTTGTTTGATTATTGATAGATAAGGTGCTAGACATGATGTTATACACCTATGATATATTTTTATGAATGATAAAAGGGGTGTGAGACATGGACTAATGCTCCAAATACTCACAGGGTGATAGACATGGTGTTCTACACCTACCATTTATGCTAAAAGTATGGTAAAAGGACTGATTCTCTAAATACCCATGAGGTTTGAGATAATGATTGATTCTCCAAATACTCATGGGGTGATATACATGGTGTTCTACCCCAAAAAATAGTGGCATTGGAATATGGCTTCCATTGGCCATAATAATGAATATTGAAATGACATGGATAATTTAATCCCATGTGTTATAACAAAAAGAGAATTTAATATGTGACATGGTTCAGACCTAGTGTAGGCCGAAGCAGGTATTTAGGTATGGGTTTCCTTGGGAACCCAATGATTTATGTGGTCAAATAAAGAGTAATTGATAATGTGATAATTGTTTACTTAGGCATAAAAATTATTTTTTTTATAGAACTGCATACAATTGTTATTGATTGTATTTTTTTAGACACCATTGGTTGTGTCCTAATGAGTTATACTCACACCCTACTTGGGCTACCTGATTGGTACCCGAATAGATTGCATGGATTCATGATAGGTTAAGGGAAAGGAACCTATGTTAGATGTTTGAGTCAAGATGAGGCATGGATGAGGGAACCAGATGTGGTTCGGGACCCACTTTAGAGTATTCAATGTCTTTATTTTTGAGTTTTCATTTGACACTGGATGTGTAGTATAGTATGGAATGTTTACTGCTTTAGTTTTGATATTGTATTTCTATTTTGGGTCATATTATAATACTGGTACTATTCTGTTTATGGTTATATGTTATTCCTCTATTGCTTATTTACTTCCTCTAGTATATTACACTGATAAAAGATGGTATAATCTCCCCATGATTGATATATCAGACCCTCACTGCTAGTTATTAGCCTCTAGTGTATGGGGACGCACGCTTGAGGTCATGTGAGTGACTGGCTTGGGGCACCGGTGTATGGCACTCGGGTCGAGATGTCACAAACGCCCCCTATCATCAAGGTTCATGTGAACCCCACTAAAATTCTATGAAATGTGCATCAATTCCACACAAAGTGTCATGTATTCTTTACTCTACCACATGTTACACCAATTCCATGTGGAAAACCCATAAACGGTCATTCCATTCATTTTTTGTCTCTACACCATCAAATGAGTACATGTTAGTTATGAAATCTCCCAAATTCTATCAATACATACCATCAATCTTTTTGTTGATGTATTTTTTAATGAACGACCCAACATCGAGTCAATAATATATATTTTTACCTTATATGTGTGCCTAACCACTATCAAACCACCCATGTCGAGGTCATTTTCGATGACAACTACCTGACAACTGACCCAGTATCAAATACTTCATTTGAATTCCATGGTAACCTCTACCATAAGGCTAACCACATGCTGCGTCAAAGTAAGTGTCTTTTCCTATATTCATCTCACATCAAAGTATCACTCCTTGAACTCATTCCACTCAATGATTAATCATATGGAATCTCCCCTTTCAACCATGAAAACTACTCTAAATTACAATCCACCTCCATGTAGACATACTTCAAAAACATGCCACCCTAAAGGAAATGCATGCCCTCATATGATCCAAATTGATCCAGGGTCTAAATTTGATCCCAATACCTATAAAATGTGGTTCTACAATTAAGAAACACTCAATTTTAGCCTTATCCACCTTTGGAATTAATCCAACACTTGGTATTTTCAAGTGGTATTATTACTCAGTATCTTATCTCATGTATTCCCTTAATATGTATCTAATGATTTAGTTTGGAATCAAATTTCTTCCACTAAATCAATATGTTCAAACCATATTGACATGTATCTCTTTACACAAACCATAAATTATGTCACTAACACAAATTAAAACCCAAATATATTTACACATATCCAAATTCATTTTATACACAAGGTACATAAAACCTATTTATGTAAAGGCTTTAAATCATATGAAATCAGTAATCCCCACATGAGTAATCATACAGTAACATGTAACCAACCCCCACTTTTCAAGACATATCCTAAGCTCCTAGGATAGTGATGAATCCATCCCAAAGTCCCTCTACCTATGGTTCTTTACTAAAGAGAGACCTCAACTCTATTATAATTATAACACCTAATATGTATAAACAATAATTAACTTATTAATTTAAGCTTATAACCTAGTACATTTCAAAGTCAAGGTATAAGAATATTAAATCAATTATAAAACCTAACTTGTAAATATTTAAATTCATGTATAATAATTTATAGAAGTGGTTTAACACTTTAAACTAAATAATGTATCCATTCATAATATAACATTTATATTTTTGAATAAAATATAGAATGAAACCAAATAAATGAATATTTCTTAAATTTAGGCATGAGATAAACATTTATGAACAATTAATAAATCAAGCCATTATTAATAGATTATAATTTATTCATGAATTATAGATATTCTATAATCAAATAAATATAAAAGGTTTATATGTTTTTCCAATATGAACTCATTCATATTATCTTTTATATGTAATTTAGTTAAATATATGATATTAAATGAAATATAAACACTTTATATTAAAATTATATTATGAAAATATTTTATATAATAAAAATATCACATATTTAATATTATTTGAACCTTAATCGTATCAAATATAAAAAATCATTTTAATATGGTTCAATTGATTTTCTAAAATAAGGCCTTTTAATCTAAACATATCAAATTAACAATTATGAACAATTAATAATTTAATATAAACTCATTTATATTTTTCCTTATTTTATAATTTATAAACACTTTATAAATTACTTTATAATTTTTATATAAACACTTTATATCAAAATTAAAATTAATTCCATATACAATCAAAGGTATTTTAATATTAACAATAAATATCATGGATATTTATTTAATAAATGTTTTATAAAAAAATATTAATTAATTATAAATGCTTAATAATTAATTAATTTATAAACACATTATAAATTAAATAAATATCTCAAAATACCTTTTTCTATAATTTATAAATATTTTATAAATTATATAATTCAATTCATAGTTGAAAAGGTTTAAAAAAATATTTTCACTATGTCATATTTTATGACACATTTAATTTGTAAGTCACTATTATAGCCTAAGACACCATGAGAGGGGGTGAATTGGGGTGTCAATAAATTCATACCTTTAATCACTCACATTTCCTTTCAAATCATGTTACCTCATTAGAAGGAACTTTCTCAATTTTTGATTTATCACTAACATGATCTCACTAAATGTCAAGCATGGATACAGAAATATAAAACACATAACACATATAGATTTAACTTATTTCACCCACACTAGGATATATCTAAGGAATATACACTTGCACATGAGCCTCAGCCCAGTTGGTCAGGACTCCTTAAGTGCATCCAAGAGACCTAGGATCAAATCCAGGTGGGGGATAATTTTCGGGTACTATAGCAGGTACAATAGCAGCTACTGTAGCAGGTACTGTAGCGGAACTGTAGCAGGAACTGTTTGGCAATATAGCAGCCATGAATATGCCCCCATTTGGGCCTTCGGGCCACTGATTTGGTCCCCAATTTCTTTAAGTCCTTCGGGCCACCCAGACCTTCGAGTCAGTAAGGCCTTTGGTCCACCTTAAGGCCTTAGGGCCACCTTAAGTGCATATGCAAACCAGACAACCTATAAGGAACAAACTTCAGAAGAAGGAGGAGCAAGGAGCTTTCACCATAGCAGAAGCTAAACGGATTGCAAGAATGAGAGGGTATGGAACTTGCCATCGGGACAAGCCTATGCATGCACGGGAAAGCCTAGCCGAACAGCCATGCGAAGGTGGAGAGCTGATTCCACGATGAAGATGTTGGGGAGGAGCAGTTCCAAGTAGTTAGTCTGGGTTGCATGTAATGTTTGAAGCCTATGGGAAATGAATTCCTTTAAGTCCTATGGGCCATGTAATACTTATGCCTATGGGCCTTGTAAGGGTTCCACCTCACCCCTTGAAAGGTGTATTATCAAAAATCAATAAAAAATGAAGGCCTTTCGGCCATTAGAGGTAAGGATTATACACTTTATATTTTATCGATGTACCAAAATTCACTATTAACTCACTATTTTGATGGATATAATATTTAGGTGAATCCAATCATCACTAAGGCTCATTGCTTGTACAAAGTTTTGAGGAATATCTCACTACCTCCCACAAGTCACTCCCTTCCCCTCCTTCAATCACTACTCTAAAAGATATCATTTGTAGACATGTATGAATCTTCTCAGTTTATTTACATGAAGGTCACTCCAAGATAAATATCTATAAATATTGTACTCTGCATCATGATTCCAAATGTGATTCTCTAGTTTATACCATGTATATCACCCAAATTTCAAACCCATGTATAATAAAATTCTGATAAAAACAGTAGAAGCAATTTCTTTTTAAGAATCTTAACAGTAATATTGAAATCTTACAAAATAATAATAAATTAATAATATGAGTTATATTAAATAATATTTTTCTCACTTCAGACATCCAAATATATTAATTATAATTCATAATAATATATCCTCCTATTTACAAACTAGTTATAGTAATGATAATCTATCCTAGACTCTTCCTACACCTCATTATTAGAATTATAGATCATGAAATGTACTCACTCCTTTTTATTTTCCTTCAATCAACAACACCTTGATCTTATAAAAGTTAGTATATTCAACAAAAGGCCTTATTGTCATTCCCTTTATTATTCTTCCTTTTCTAAATTCCTAATATGTCACACTCTTATCTATCTTTTTTATCTGTATAATAAACATCTTATTTAAACTGGGATTTTTTTTGGAAATTCAAAATAATAATCCAAACATCAAACCAAATTATGACTTCTTATAATTAAACCTTAGTCATAAGATTATATTTAGGTAAATCACCACCATTGAACTTCATTTTAATAGATAAAGTTCATTCTCTAACCTCTAAGAACACCCATGAAATCCAACTCCTCAATTCTTTTTAAATTCAACATTTCTTCACAAATCATGGTGTGACTATCTTCATTGAGGTGTGATGGGTTGGTTTTAAAATTGAATTCCATCAACTAAAAGATAGGTTGTGGCATGATAATAATTTTCATAGCATGATTTCCATTTCTATAACTAAATAGAATTTAAAATAGTTTTCACAGCCTTACCACTACAAATTAATTCTTCCCTATAATAAATCTATCATGGTGTGACATACAATTTCATAGTGCAAGTTTCCATTATTATATAGATAGAATTTCACTTTATTTTTATGGATTGAGTGTTGGTGTGTGAGGCCATTCTACAACCATTTCATTTCAGTATAAAAAAACCATTACAATGATATTTACTCTTACATATCCTTATTTTATTCTTATGAAAGTCTATTGAGGAATGATCTCCTACTTCATAGAACATTCAATCATGAGGAATGCAAAATTATTCTTCTATGTAGTCCAAACTATTCTTACGTATATTTAGTTTCCTCATATTAAATACCTATTATTGCATGACTTCAATCATTATGGTGATACAAACTCATTTGATTTATAACCTACTCTATTTTTAAGTTCCTTTCACAAAGTAAAAAAATTGATTGTAGCATGATATTTTTTTCCTCCATAAAAATTGCTCTTAGTCTTCTACAAATAACCTCATGCTAGTCCAATTTATTATATATGTCAAAATATTAAAGAATAATTAATTTATGCTTCATCATACCTTTTATTGATGCTGGATGAATCAATACTCCAAATATAATCGAGTAATACTCTAACTTCTTTCTCCTTATAATCAACTAGATAAGGTATGATCTTTCATAGTAAAAACCCTCTCTAGATTTATCTCCAACAACAATAAAAAATTATATCATTGATATACATTCTTCATTAAACATATGGTTTCCAAGATGATAATAATATATCATACTTAGTTCCATGTCTCCTATTCCAAATTCATCTACCTTTCAAAACAAAGTATATCCTCCATGTGATGCATGTCTTCTGCATATATCTTTACACTCAATCATCATGGAATATGCTCTAATTTCCATGGTCTTATTCACCACTATATTTTACACCTTGAATATCATAAATGATTGGAAATAAAAATCGTCAACATATCAAACTCACAACCTCTTGGTTGAAACATTCTCTCCCATTGAATTTTTTGAAAATTCCTCCATTAATCCATGCTTCAATATCTTTATGTCTAATAAGAAATTATCTATGAGTCTTAACTTCTTCCCATTTTTCAATAAAATAAAAATGTGCTCTTACTAATTGGATTTACTTAAAATAATCCAACTTACTCTATATTTCATTATCTTTTCAGATTCTAAAACACACTTCCCTTTTATCATATACTTAAATGTACATCTATTCCAAATATTTTTCAATATCTATTCCTTTTATAAGGAACCCCTCGACATGTTTCCACTTTAAAATCATTTTATTTCATCAGAAATCTCCCCCTTACACTTAATTCAATCTATGTTCACATTTTTATCATATATACCACTATTTGAACATCCTAAGAAAAATTCCCTCTTAGAAAGATATAAAACCTTCAACTAAATCACCATTTCAACCAACACGGTTCTAGTTTTTCAAAGATCTCATCACAATCATAAGAAAACTTAATTTTCTCATTATCTTTCAGTGAGTGAGAAAATAATTAGAAATGAGATATTAACAAGCTCTCTAATCCTATATGAGTCAAAAAAATTGTAGGAAACAAGATAATATATCAATAAATACAATATTTTCCATTGCATTAATTTATTTTTCATTAGAGTATGTAGCATGGTCATTAAAATCCCTTGGATAGCATATTGTGGTCTCATTTATATGATCACGCAAAACATCAACAAATAAATTATAAACCATAAGATGTGTAATCCATACCACTTTATTCATCATTAGGGGTGTATTTATTTAAAATCTTATAATATCATGTAAATTATTTATCCAACACCACATTTTTAGTACATAATAATTAAATATTGAAGTTATTACAAGAATGTTGTTGATTATTATATTTCTTTATATTATTTCCCCACTTGGAATATGGACCGATATCACTTTTTGAAAAGAAAATCTATATTTATACCACATGAAATTGTAAATTTGGATTTTAAATCAATAGTGGTTTCTCTAAAATAATTATGTGTGACTTCCATATCAGAGTTTTAAATGTTTCTTTGATTCCACTTTTTTCATTTATCTCCACTCAACAAAATTAATCCTACTCAAAGTGCTCACTATATTTCAATGCACTTACCCCATGGATTATCTATACCCCTTAAACCTACATCACTCCAATCTTAAAATATAAAAATTTAGTTCATGGGGAGAGGGGTTTCTACCTATTAAACTTATATTGAGGATCGTGGTTTATCTTGTTGAACCAACCGATTTCTTTTTTCTTTATTGCAATCCTTATTAGTGGTACTTCTTTCAATCATACCCTCAATAAATTATATCTCATGAATTTTTTATTTATAAAATTTTATATCATTTGTATTCATGTTCATTTCATGTGTGGTGACCTTTTCAATAACCGCACTTATGAAATATAACACCCTAGCCCTAGAAGTCCAGAGCTGGTGCATTATTTTAATAAATTGGAATAGATACAGGTGTTGAATCCCATAGGACTAATCAGTTTAGAATTCTTGGAAAATATATTACATAAATGAACTTTACATTATAATTCATAACATAAAATAAAACATAGATAATTCTTTAAGAATTTCATTTTTTTCTCCTAGCTTAACCTTGGATATCAATAATAATACACATATAGGCATCCTAGGAAAATAAAACATAAGAAAGGGGTAATATTAAATTCTCAATAAAGGTAAATAATATAGTGAAAACTATCATAAATAAGCATAAAATTTTAAGGTATGGTGTATAACTGAAACAAAAGTCTTTTAAACATAATATTGAGCATAATATGGAAAGAAAAAATCAAATAATTTCATATAAACATTCACATGGATATTATACTCGTATAATAATAATATAAAATATCAATAACTAATCCCATAATGAGGTAATGCATAATGCAAGACATCTAGAACATACCATTGAGGCCTCGACCAAGACATATAAAAATAAATGGTTAAAGCCTCAGCCAAATCCATATCTGAAAATAAATGGGCAAGGAATCAGCTAGTTCTATATCTAGTTTGTCTCATGAGACCTACCGATGCATCAAGATGCTTTCATTAACTGGTCCCCAACCTGTATGGATTTCATTAACCGGTCCTCAACCTGTAGGGATTTCATTAACCAATCCCCAACCTATAAGGATTTCATTAACCGGTCCCCAAACCATAGGGATTTCATTAATCAGTCCCCAACCCATCACTTACTAAGTCCAATACATTCCTCTTATGAAAAGGGTGAAACATAACCAACATAAACATTCATATTAATACTATCATACAAAATGTGAATACTTAAACCATAAACTATTAATGGTATCAAAATAGCACATACACATACAAACTAAATCATAAATCATTCAAGGAAATATGGTAAATGATATCATAAGATATAAATCTCAATAAAACATAATATCAAACAAAGGATGTTGATATAGATGAAAATATTCTAATGAAATCATTGAAATTTATTGAGAAAAAATACCTATTTTACTATGAAATCATTTATTTAAAAGCCACACATTTATAAAATAAGTCATTTAAAAAAATAGATTTTTGAATCAAAGTGTCCCATACCAATTTTAAACATTTAAGAGAAATTATAAGATTAACATTTTAAAATATTAATTTCCTTATAAATAAATCTATAAAACCCATTATGAAAACATGGATATGAATGAGAATGATTTAGAAGAATAAATCTTAGAAACATTTAAAATGATGTTTTAGTTAAAGAGTATATTAAATAAAATTTTAAAAAGAATACTTTTGAACATATTTTTAAGAAATATGGAAATGGATGTTAAATATGTCCCATTAAATACTTACGTATAAACAATCTTGGATAATAAGGAGATTGTGAAATTAACCCTTAACTCATAATTTTCTTTAGTTGGATGTGCTTTAACCTCCCGTATAATGGTTTAAAATATGTTATTAATTTATACCAAAACCATATTCATTATTTATGATATCATATATGATTCATTTATGACTTTATATTACCCATTTATTAACAATTCTATGTTAAATAAATGTTTTGTTTAATAACTACTTTGTTAATCGTACGTGTTTTGACTTATTATTCTTAATCCTATTACTTATATCATGATTTAATTACTTACCAAATGTAAAACATGAATTATATATCATATATATTTTTTATATAAATAAATATATATATATATATATAATGGAATGGAATACACCGTTCATAGAGACAGTAGGTCATACATACGCATGAACGTTGTTTCTGTTTTCTTATCGTATTGAATGGAAGAAAGTAAATGAAATATATATATATATATATATATATATATTATTCAAGTAGCATTATTATGTAATATATTTCATACTTATTCATTGTATATATTTTTATAATTATTCTTGAATGGTTAACATAGAAGATAAATCTCATCGCGTCGTGGAGACGGTAGGTCATACGTACGCACGAGCGATGATATCATTCACTTGATGGTAAAAAGGTAAATAAATGGATGATGTGTTAATTATAAATAATCAATATAATTTCATGTTGATTATTTATATCCATTATATTAATCATTATACTCATCCAAATAAATTGGTAATGGAAAAAAATTACACCACAACATGGAGACGGTCATTCATACGTACACACGCATGGTGATATTATTATTCATAGGATGGATAAAACGAAGAATATGGTTGTACCATAATAATATTAACATATCATCATATATATGATACTGGAGTTATTAAATTATTATGGAAACAACATAGTAAGAGGAAATAGAAGAAAATAAACTAAATTGAATTGGTGAAACAATTGCCTCTTCTTCAGGTATCACCTTTTGATTTGTACAAAAGGACTCCTTAGGTTGGATTTATGACCAAATTATGGCCTCTAGGATGAAGTGAGAGAATTTTGGAGGAGAAATTGGTAGGTTTTTTCATAGTAAAATGGATTTAGAGGTGTGAATAAAAGAGAAGGAGAGGTTCTCTTTTATAAGAGGGGAGGGAACTCTTGGAATCCTTTAAAATATTAAATTAATATTAATTGATTTTAGATTTAAAATATCTCCAATCTGAGTTATTTATAATATAAGAAGATTATGGTTCTAAATAATCTCAATTAAGAATTTTTAAACAAATTTAGGTCACAATATTAACCTTATTCTTTGGCTTTAACCCTTACTTAAATAATTTAACTCTTATTGTGACTACTTATCTTTTTACACTATAGGGTTAATACAGTTACTTTAAAAATCCAAATGAACCTCAATTGGATCATTTATTACATCTTTAACATTATCCTAGTTATTTTTATAAATTCTATAATTTTATTAATTTTATATAATTTAATAAAATATTATTTATTTTAAAGTATCATTTTTTCCAATTTTGATACTATTTATTATTTTTCTTTTTAAAAATGTCTTTAAAACATGATAACTTAAAAAAACACTTATAATATATCTATAACATGTATAAGTTATCTATAAAATTAATGGTTGTCATTAATTATGTCAAATTACATTTATTTTAATATTTTAAAATCATTTATTTGATATTTACATTAACTAGACAATTACTACATCATTATTATGAAAGGATTTAATTAACTTATTTATTCTCCAAAAATTAAAAAAATCATGATGAAGATAAATTTATTATATTTAAAATTACTATTTATAGTCTAAATTATCTTATGTATAACCATAAATTAAAAATGATTTAGTTATTAAAATTATGAGTATGACATTTTTAACTAATCTTTAAATAAAATATAAAAAAAGTCTTATTCTTACCCAAGTGGCTTAAAAGTTTCATAATTTAAAAATAATGGTTGATTTTGGTCAACCATAATTATAAAATTAAATTAGTACAAGTGTTAGGGTAACTTTTAAATATTATAAAATTATTTTTACCTTTAATTGCCTGATTTACCCTTAACCATGGTAAATAAATAAAAATTTACTAAAGTTACTACGCACAAAAAAAATTAAGTATTTCCTATTAGACTCTAAATACCATAATAATTTCAAAATTTTATTTCCAATTTTTCAAATTCTACTCACATGAGAGGCTAAATTATGTTTAAAGCTAATGTGGTGAGATGGAAGGTAAAAGAGATGTTTAAAAGTTCAGTAAGTTTTTATGTCTAATTTTAATATAAAATGTTTCCAATAAATAAAATTGTATTAATATATATATTGTTAATATATTTTTACTTTAAAATCAATTTAATCTATCATAATTATTTAAATCAAAAAGTCTATTTTAACAACAATGCAGTATTTTCACTATTCGTCAAAAAATGAAACTTTTCAAAAAAATACTAAAAATTCACCCTAAGATAAGTTTGAAATTTTTAATTCAAAAATGGAATATATTTTGAAAAATAAAATTTATAAATTTTATAATGTGTTTAATACTATTCATAACTACTTTTTAAACGGTTGGTTTGATATATCATAGTGCACTCGAACTCGGTGTTGCGTGCAGTGCAAGCTATTGAATTTATTTAAAAAGAAACATATCATTAAATCTTGGAGTGTTAAATTATCCCCTCCTTAAATAAATTGAGACCTCGCAATTTTTGAATTTGGGTTCGGTAACTAAGGTTTGACCATTCAAAACTCCTCTATTTAAATCCCACGTCGAAACAAGGGTCGATAAAACTTCCACTTTAAAATAATTAAAGGGAAGTATGAAGGTTACCATAGATAACACATACAAGGGTTCCATGTAGGAAAACATGGACATGGAAGAGAAATATACCCATCAAGTTCTGATGGAGAGTGATAGAGAACATGATTAGGAGAAAGTTAACAATCAGAAAGCTATAAATCTCTAATGATCTAAGGGACTATTTGATTCATTAGAAAAGAAAGTACTACGATAAAATTTTTATTCCAAGATATTTTACCCTGATTTAAAGGATTACTTTAAATAAGAACATACTTGATTTAATTACATGTTATAATCATAATATGATCCTTTGGTTTTTCTTTGATCTTATTTTTACTTCATTTCATAAACCTAGAAATAAGTGTTAAAAAATGAATTTTTCACGCCTAAAGCACTTAATGAATCATAAGATCTATGGGTCTTTTCTTCAGTTTTTTTTAATATTTATTGAAACCACAATGGTTATAACAGGTTATCCAATATGATAAAATATAATTTAACCTCAAAAAATAATATCCAATGTTCAACTTAATCCATTCCAACCTTAAGATTCATCAAAATATATCTATCTAAATTCACAATCCAAAAATTTATAAAGAATGTCACTAAATTTCCAAAATCATATTAACATCAGATTTTCCCCAAACAACATAATATAGATATTTTTATCATGTTCCAAAATATATGAGTACCTTGATCACCTTAAAACCTTAATGAAAATATGCATTCTTCCCAATCCGTAAATAAGTTGTACTACAGTACAATCTTTATATATAACATAATTCTTACAACCAGTACATCAGTGATAAAATACTCAAATAGCATAATTATTGAATCCAAACATAATCATGTTAATCATTACTCTTCATCTGTAATATTATCATAATATTTACCCTGATCCATTAACCTATTTTGGGGTATATTACTTTGATGCATGACAAATTTATTTTCATTGTGTCTCATATCCTTGCAGTTTAATCATTGTACATTAGAAACCTTTTTCTTATCCTTGAAATCCCATGAACGGTGGCCTTTTACTCAACACTTGTAGAAAAATCACATTCCTTTTAATAAAGTACTATAATGTTTCCTTCCTCATTTATCACATGTGGGAAAATACTTCTTTCCCTTATTCCCTTTATCTATATTTTTCTCAGCTATCCTTTTATCCTCATCCTTCCCTCGGAAGACATAATACTTTGAGTACTCTTTAAATATCCCGCTATCAATTGATATTATGTCCTCACATGATAAAGATTCTTGGGAGACTATTTTCCTTCTAAATATTAGCTTAAGACTATAAAAAATATTATCCTTATTACACTTTGGATCACGTACATCGGTGAGGTTGCATTCCTTCTACTAGGCGCCATTTCTAAATGAAAACATGCACTAAATTAGATCATATAATAATGTATAATACAAAAACTAAAAAAATCTTAACATAAAATGAAACATTTATACATATATAATCTCATAAACATGGTTTCTTTGGGGACATATTTACTTTTAAATCCTTTATAATGTTTTGTAAAGAAAATGTGAATTATCCTATGCATATCCCTTAGGAGTGTCAAACCAGGTGCGTAGTAAGGCCCATTGTCGCATACTAGGTTACCTGGAGTTAGTTCCTAAACACCTTGTCATAGATATTACTCCTAGGTATATCTGTTCTATAACCACATCCACTTATAGTATCCAGAAAGGGATTTATTTTTGAGGAATACCCACATAATCTCTACCTTACCAAAATTCTATGACACTATTCTATACTTATCCTCAAAGTATATATTAGGGTTATGTTCCCTAATATTTGTTTTCTAAATATATTTTCTAAGGTTGTTGATAAACTTCATCTGATTTCAACAGTAATGGTTTGATCTCAGAAGTCCGAAGCTGGTGCAATATTTTAATACATTAGCATAGATACAAGTGTCGAGTCCCAAAGTACCAATCAATTTAGTAGTCTTGGAAAATATATCACATACGTGAAATTTAAATTAAAATTGATAACATAAAATAAAACATATATAATGCTTTTAGAACACCATTATTCTCCAAGATTAACCCTACATATCAATCATAATACACATCTTGGCATCCTGGGAAAATAAAATATAATAAAGGGGTGAGCTCAGATGCTCAGTAAGGGTAAATAATATAGTGGAATCTATCATAAATAAGCATAAACTTTTAATGAATGATTTATAACTGAAACACAAGACTTTTAAACATAATCTTGAGAATAATATATAAATAATAAATAAAATAATTTCATTTAAAAATTCACATGGATATTCTTCTAGTCGAATAATCACATGAAATATCAATAACTAATCTCATAATGAGAGAATGGATTATGTTAGACATCTAAAACATAACATCGAGGCCTTGGACAAGACATATGAAATAAATGGTTAAGGCCTCAGCCAAATCCATATCTAAAAAATTGGTAAAGGCCTTGGACAAGTCCATATCTAGTTTGTCTCATGAGACATATTGATGTATCGAGGGGATTTCATTAACCAGTCCCCAACCCATAGGGCTTTCATTAACTGGTCCCCAACCCATAGGGATTTCTTTAACTAGTCACCAACCCATAGGGATTTAATTAATCAGTTCCTAACCTATCACTTACTAAGTCTAATGAATTTCTCATATGAATATGGTGAAACATAACCAACATAAACATACTTATTAAAACTAGCTTACTAAATGTGAATACTTAAACCATAAAATATTAATGGTATAAAAATAACACATCCACAATCAAACTAAATCATAAAACATTCAATGAAATATGGTAAATGATATTATAAGATCACAACCTCAATCAAACATAAGATCCAACAAAGTATGTTGACATAGATGAAAATACTCTAATTAAATCATTGAAATTTTGTAATTTCTCAGTTTTTTTTGTATTATTTTTAAATATTATATGGAATTATTATGAGACCATACGCAGAGAAGTCACCTCATTCTGAGTCCTGGTGATCCCGGAATGGTGGTTTGAACTTTTTTTAGTTAAGAGAGTCGGCACTTGTGCGCGGTTGTGGTAGTTTCCAAACGGATGCCCAGATTAAAAATTTGAGAGAACCATTACGTCCGGAATGAAGACTTTACCTAAGAATAGGTCTAACCTTGACCGGCATGGGTCGAGGGAAAAAAGTTAATTTTCGGACGTTTTTAGTAAAATAAAATAAATTAAATTTGCAATGTTTATTTTATTTTTTATATGGAAACATATGTTGCAGTGCGGCGATGGGGAAGTTGTTTCTTTAATAAATGAAACATCATAATGACTCAATAATGGCAAGAGGGACTCATTAATACTGAAGCATATTTTTGAATTCCAAAACACATTTCCCTTTTTATTGGGATAATCAAACGTCAATCGTTGGCAGAAGATTGAGAGGAAAATCTGGAGAAAACTCTCGACAATGAACGACGACAGATCAAAGCTGTGAATCATTGCGCCAACAAAGTTGAAGGATCTCGATGGCAGTGGCAGCGTGACACCTTCGTCAGTAATAGATCCCAATTGAGGTAGGGGTTTGTTATTTAAAGTCTTTTCCCCATTTTTTATTTTAAACAACGAATGTGGATCAACCATGAACAAGTTGATCCGCGGATTCATACGTTCTTGCGGGAGGGTTTTATTGGGATGATTCGGGGAATTGATCCATGTTGAATTTTGTTTGTTTGATTATACTCCATTTAAGCCTACTAACAGGAGTGGATCAACGCCATGGCGAACAACGGCGGAGGTTTGTTCCTTGATTTTTTCATTGGATTCTCCTTCCCCTTTTTCTCTGTGCGTTCTTCGTGTTCTTTATGGGGTGACGAACAACGGATCATTGCACATCTGTTTTGTGATGAAAATATCCCAAATTGAGGATTTGACACCACAACAACCTTGTGGAGGTGTGACGACGGTGGTGGACGACGAATTGGACTGGATAGTGAAGGGTCGTTCTTCGAGCATTCTTCGTGTGGGTGGATCATTGCACGTTTTCGGAGCCGATTGAAGGTCCCAAAACAACAGAATAATCTTTGTGGTTTCGGGGTGACCAAAACCTAGGAGTTTCATGGTGATCGGATGGCCGGATCGATGATCGGGGTAGCATGGGAGGCACTCCGGTGAGGAGCGTCGATTTCAGAAATTTCCAGAATACACGGCGTGTACTTCCGAAGAACATGCCATGTATTACTGGTAGCAGTGGCTAGAGTTTTGGGGGTCAGAGAGGAATCACACAGCATGTGACCCTGGTCACACGGTGTGTTGGACTTTCCCTGAAGCTCGACGTGTATTTTGGGAAGTACACGGACATGGGTTGGACTAGACGGCTTCAGATGACATGGTGTGTACTCTCTATGTAGCATGAAAGAAGTGGATATACAGGGATTAGCATTTATCCCAAGGATACATAGACACGGGATGGATTACACGTCCGTGTACTCCATCACACGGCTAGGAAAGGCTAGTAACGTGGGTCACCCCATGTACCGATTACACAAGTTGGTTTACACGGGTCGATGACCGTGTACAGGCACATGGCCAGTGTACATGAAGCCAACCCCAGTCACTCGGACACGGCATTTACACCATACTACATTCCATGTACTCACTTTCCTACATGGCTAGCCTTACGATATAGGTCGTTTTACATGGGTAGTACTCAGGGTCAGACAACACGGTGTATAACTTTTCTACACGCCGTGTACTTTTTGGAAAATGGAGTGGTCCTCTTGTTCACCGTATCTTGGACATATTTCGTTTGGGTTAGTGCCCCTTCTTCTCATTCCCCTAAAGGTCAGGCATCATTTCCTTCTACCAGAGTATGATCCCTTCAGCAGAACTTTCTGTGATAGAGTCGGTGTCCCTCCGAGAGGCCCAGAGCGAGATCCTCTATCCATTCCTGACCCTAGGTAGAGTCAGGAATCAACGTGACCAACTCTACCGGGAATTAATCCTCTATATAGCTAGTTAATTGCCTAGCTGGTGAATTCATATGAGTCTTGGTATCCTCAATGGCCCAGGCAGTGATCCCCATCTGTGTATCGTGATCTTTCCCACTCAGGAGTGTATCTCCCATAATGAGTGCTTCTATCTATCGTGATCTTCCCACTTAGGAGTGTGTCTCCCATAATGAGTGTAACTACCTCTCATGATGTTTCCCGATGAACATCACTTCTCGAATGGACGTCATCAGAGCTACCAGACTCGTAGAGTGTATTCTCCCGAAACGAGTACTTCGTGGAAATCTTCGAACTAAATCCCTAGTAGGGGTATGTGGTTGTGTGACTTGTCTCTATACTACAGGTATGAGTTTTGAGTATATCTTGATTGTGATCTCCAATTATATGTTCAGTAGACATATATTGTGTCGAGATGACTGTTCCTTTCCTTTGTGTACTTGATTTGTGTTTTTCAGGGTCCTCTACTGAGTATTTTTATACTCACCCCTGCACGGGATTTTCCCACACATGTCATGTCTTGTGCAGACGAGCAGCCTTTTGACAGATTCTAGGGCAGACCAGGACAGGACCGAGCTTTATGAGTTCCCTATAGTCCGAGGCATTCCTTCGGCTACGAGCAGCAGTCCCAGTACCTCATTATGTTTACAGATTGGACTTTGTAGTTTTTAGACTCTTGTTTTTTGGTGGGTTGTATTCTGGCCCAGTTTACCTTCAGTACTTTACCTTCTGTCGTACTCTGTTGGTTGGGTTTAGTTGTATACATGCATTTTTGTTCCTTAGTGGTTTTTAATTTTTAGTATTTTTAGTCTTGGAGATGTGTGCATGTGTACAGGTTCTTAGGCAATGCCTTCCAAATAGTAATATGCCTACTCGGTGCTAGTCACCAGCCCCTGGCCTATTAGAGGCGGGCTTGGGGAGTCACGGCACGGGCCCCACTGGGACGGGTCATGACAGAGTGGTATCAAAGGTGGTCGGTTCTACCTTAGGACCAAGAGTCTGTGAGATTGGTTTGGGGAAACAGTGTTAAGTGTTTTGAGCTTGGATTTCAGGCTAGAGACTCCAGTGTTGGTGCGGCGACCAACGTATCCATACACCAGGACTCTGATAACCTGGTTTTCAACTCGATGCATGAAAACACTGGTTGCGGGGAAAAAAAATAATGGTACATGCATCATATAGGAATGGATTGTGTTTTCCATATCTTTTGTGTCGGCTATCCAGATATACTCATTGACCATGGTACATCTTGTTTCCTTACAGGATTCCTCCGCGACGCATACCCGCTAGGATGCAGTAGCATGATCATGAGGATGACACCCTCAGTGAAGAGGCTTCGATACAAGGACCAGTTCCCCAGGCGCTTCCACCAGGTGGTGCACATGTTATACCACCATTTGTAGAGTAGGCCGTGATACCTGCAGTACCGACGGATGAGGAGCGCAGGATTAGCACGCTCCATGAGTTCCAGATACAGAGACCCCTCAGGTTTCGAGGAAAGCCCGACCCTCAAGCGGATGAGTACTGGCTCAAGGTGGGGACTAGAGTTTTCTATCTAGTGAGGAAACCATCAGACCATATGGTGATCCTAGGGGGGAGCCTTCTTCAGGGTTCGGAGGGACGATGGTGGAGTCGACCACACAGACTCACGACGAGGAGACTCTTTCATGGACAGAGTTCGAGCGACTCTTCAGGGAGGAGTTATCTCCGATTACGCTGAGATCCATATGCATCTAGGAGCTTCTTTAGCTCTAGAAGGGCAGTTTGATGGTATCTAACTATTCATCGAGGTTCACCAACCTTGCCAGGTACTCGATGGATATGGTCAGGGATCAGTACTTCAGAGATCAGACCTTTGAGCGAGGTATGTGATGAGACATCCGAGCTATTTTCATGCTTAAATGCATTCCAACTTATGATGGAGTGCTCTAGTGGGATTTGGTGGTCGAGAGATTCTTGGAGGAGCAGAGACAGCTGACGACAGTCAGCAGCAGGCAAACAGGTGCAGAGACCTCGGCAGCAGGGAGCCGACGTCAGACATAGGGATCAAGACGTGAGAGACATCAGAGGAGGACCCAGGATAGGGGATCGATAGTCTAGGACTCTAAGGCTAGATCCAGTTATCCTAGGGATAAGTGATACTACACGTGTGATGGTAGGGGACATCTTGTTATAGATTCTCTGACCCGTCGAGCTGCTGACAGGGAAGTGGTGGATGGGCCACCGAGGCAGAGGCAGAGAATGGAGTAGATAGACCCACCAAGTGGAAGATGTGGTAGAGGAGTAGGGAGAGCTTCAGGTGGTGGCAGACGCTTCAATCTACTTCCACTACCACCCCCAGGAGGTCCGCACCAGGCTTAGGGAGCTGGGGGACAGGGGCGGGGGCAGCTGCATGCGGTCAAGGTGTACAACCTAGGGACTCCAGGGATGATATGAGGTATGATCTGTGTCTTCTCTACCTTATCTTTTGTACTTATAGACACGGGTGTTAGTCATTACTTCATTGCCACATGTCTTGTGGGAAACCTTGAGATTCTAGTAGAACCATTGACTTGATCCTTACGCTTAGAGACACCTGCGGGAGGAGACTCAATGATCACACACCTTTTTAGACAGTGTGATCTTACCCTTGGAGGTGATAGTTTCAGTTGGAAACTTTTGGTGGTAGCGTCGAGGCCTTACGACTTCATTCTTAGTATGTATTGGTTATCTTCGGTCCATGCCCAGATTGACTATTTTTGGCGAAGAGTGTGGTGTGTCTGCCATGATAGAACGAGGTTTTCCTTTTTCATAGAAAAGGAGACCCAGGAAGCATAGAATGGGCTCATGCATAGGAAGGTGCATCCGATCACTCATGAGATGGCTAGCCTTACCCTCGGAGTAGTAGATTCTGTGAGCTCTCGGTTCCCAGTAGTAGTGGCGGAGTACGAGGACGTATTTCCTAAAGATGTTCCAGGATTACCTCCCCATCAGTAAATCGACTTCTGCATCAACTTACAGCCTGGGACGGTGCTGATTTCCTCATCATCATATTGTATGTATCCTACAGAGCTTCACGAGCTAAGGGTGTAGTTGGAGGATTTGCAGAGCAAGGCTTTCGTAAGACCCAGTGTTTCACCCTGGGCGGCCCCAGTCTTGTTTTCCAAGAAGTCAGATGGGAGTTTGAGGTTGTACGTGGATTAACGGTGCCTAAACCAGGTGACGGTGAAGAAAAAGTATCCACTACCAAGAATCGATGACCTCTTAGATCAGCTGAGAGGGTCACAGTGGTTCTCGAAGATTGACCTTCGATCAGGTTATCACCAGTTACGAGTACAGGATGAGGATATATGGAAGATGGCTTTCAGATGCCGCTACGGTCACTATGAGTACTTGGTGATGTCTTTCGGCATGATGAGCTCCCCCAAAATGTTCATGGGGCTGATGAACCGAATTTACCAGCCGTACTTGTACTGGTTCATAGTGGTCTTCATCGACGACATCCTTGTGTACTCGGTGTCAAAGGATGAGCACGCGAGACACCTACGGATGGTTCTAGATATACTTTGAGAGCGCCAACTTTATGGGAGGCTTTCAAAGTGCCAGTTCTAGATTCAGGAGGTCCACTTTCTAGAACATGTCATCTCATCAGATATAGTAGTTGTGGACCCAGCCACAGTAGAGGCAGTGTTAGCATGGGAGCCACCTCGGAGTGTGACGGAGGTGCGAAGCTTCCTTGGGTTGGCAGGGTATTACAAGAGATTCATCCCTGATTTCTCCCGAATAGAAGCACCAATGAAGTCCTTTACCAGGAAGGGGAAACCCTTCGTGTGGGAGGAGAAGTGACAATAGGCTTTTGATCAGTTGAGATAGAGTTAGACGAGCGCCCCAATCTTGTGATTATCGGAGGAGGGTGTTGAGTACATAGTTTTTTGTGACGCATCAGGGACCGGGCTTGGCTGCATCCTGATGCAGAGGCAGGTAGTTATTGCTTATGGTTCACGCTATATTAGGACACATGAGTAAAACTATGTGACCCATGATCTCGATTTGGCTACGGTATTCTTCACATTTAATATGTGGCGACAATACCTTATGGGTGAGCGGTTTATCGTCTACTCTGAACACAAGAGCCTCAATTACATCTTTTCACAGAAGGATCTGAATCTGAGGCAGAGGCATTGGCTAGAGTTCCTCCAGAACTATGATTTTGAGATCATTTATACTTCTGGGAAGGGGAACAGGGTGGCGGATTCTCTTAGCAGAAGGTCGAGCTCATAGCTGTTGAGTGAGGTGAAAGAGCAGTTAGCCGCGTTGCAGTTATCCTTCATGGACATAGAGGATACAGCTTACCTACAGTCGATGGTTGTCACCCCTCCACTCTTATAGTGGGTTAGGGAGGCGCAGCTAGGAGATGTCGACTGTGTGGATTTACGTGCTTGTTTATCCACAGGACATGCTCTTGATGGATATTCACAAGGTGGGGAGCACGTACTTCTTTTCAGAGGATGCGTTGTTGTACTAGTAGCGTTGCAGGAGGAGGTCCTGAGGGAGTTTCATACATCCCCATTTACGGTACATCCTGGAGCGGAAAAGATGTACCAGGATCTTAGACAACAGTTCTGGTGGTCAAGCATGAAGAAGGCAGTATCATAGTTCATTTCTCGATTCCTCTCATGCTAGCAGGTGAAGGTTGGGCACCAGGTTCCAGAGGGATTAGTTCTGTAGCACCCCAAACATCTTATTGTATTTTCCTCTTAAATACATTGTATTCATTAGGTAGACTATATTTCATGAATCAATGAGCCCCTATGGAACAAAACATGGTTACTTATAGGAGATATCCATAACTTAGCCACTAAACTTAAATTTACCAGCTCTGTGTTTTGAATTTTGAAAATCTGACATACACGGTTGTGTTCAAGATGATATTTAGAGTCTGATAGAATTAACTTAATTTTTGTTGAATCGTAACCTACCCTTATGAATAGTAACCTACCCTTATGAATATTAACTTACCCTTATGAATATTAATATGACTCTTATGAATGGTATCCATACCCTTGAGTGTATAAATGAATTTATACACCCTAAAGATGAAGATGAATATTCTAAGTGTTTATATATTTCAATTAAATAATGATTTAATTAAATATTTAATTAATCATATTTAAAAAATTATTTTTGAAAAATGGACTTCATTTTTGGATTCTACACATCGAAAAATGGTTAGGGTGAATTTTTGGGATTTTTCTGAAATACTTGAATTTTTGGTGAATAGTAAAATCTGATAATTCATAATTAATGCTAAATAATGGATTAATTGATTCATTGATGATGGTTCGCTGATGTAATCCCAATTGGTTCTAATTCACATGCATATATTACTGTTATTGGTGATGGAATACTCACTATTGGTTTTCTTGAGAGGAAATAATAAATTAATGAGTTTTATATTAAGAAATCCCCTCTCCCCTCCACTATAAAACCCCCCTCTCATCCCCCCCCTTCCATTCACTCCTCTCAAGCCTTGTGCCTTCCCCAAATTCTATCCAAATACCTTAACAACCTCCTCCCCCACGTCCATCAAGCTTTAGTCTCATAAAAAGACCAAAACCTCTCCCATTAAGAGGTTCTCAAAGGAGGAAGTCTCAAGAGGTAAACTCCTCTTTCAAATCCCTTATTTTCTTTTAAGTTCTTTTATTTTTGTTTCTTTTCTCACCTCCCTTCACCATAATGGTATAAAAAATACAGTAACATAAATGTATTGTAATTTTTTCATTCTAATGGTTTATTTCATTACCTCCTCTCCTTTCCCCACCATTTATTTGAAAGAAATGAAAGCACCGTTTGAGATGTGGTAATTTAGCACATTCAAGGACAACGGTTTATCAAATTCTGTTATAATATTTAATTCTGGTCATGAAACCATTCATGTTATGGTTGAACCAGATTATTATATATGTAATATATCCTATTTTTAGTTATATAATCCTTTTGTACAAATGGTATTAAGTTATAAATCAAAACATGTTCATTGTAACCAAACCCACCTTTTAGCCAAAACGGTTGTCACTAAGGTTATATATATAACAATTCGACTTCACTCTAAGTAACCAAATTAAATTTAAAACCATTTAATCTTCTGTATTTTCACTAAAATAATATAACTTCATTTTTGGAAAACCACATCCATCTTATATATTTATCCTAACTTGAATATAAGTGAACTGATCATTTAAAACCAAGTAAGAAAATGCTTCCAAAAAAATAAAATTAAATATCTTAAACCCATAAAAAAGGCCATTAATGAACTTAATAAGGTTATAACATATCAATTACATGTTTATTAAGTTCTTTAATTATTAATTAATGAATCTAAATTTGATTATTCAGGTCGTTAAGAACAAACAAGAACACGTTCGAGCGTAAGGTAAGGGATTGCTTGACTCAATTTTCATTCTTTGAGTTAAACATCTATTTCATTTTTTACATTGTTCCAAGAATATGTGTTAATGACCTATGATGGTTTTATAATGTATATCCACTTATATTTTTTGAATTTTTATTTGTCACACATAAATAATTCATTGATTTATCGTCGCTCTAATGACACAATCTTTGTAAGGGGTCTTCTCTCTCTCACTTTTATTCAAGAATCCACCCTATCTTATGTGCTTTTGTTTTTAATTTTATAATGATGGGGTATGTTCTATAACCTCCCCAATACTTCCCTTTTGACATATAAATAATTATACCATTTTACCTCTCATTAAGACCTTTCAATAACACTCGTTGTCGTGCCAAAATGTTTGTAAGAGGTTTTCTCATCTCACCTTCAATTCTGTGGGATTTTCATTGTTCTCCTCTTATTTCTTATATGTGGTATAAGTGTAATAACATTTGACATATCTTATAATGGTTCTAATTATATTTATTGTATTCTTTGACTCTTTTTTTGGTTATTAACTTTTTTCATATGACTCAATTGAATACAACACGATAACAAGCTTTGTCTCAATTTTCACTTCATCGTGACTTGCTTAGTAGTTGTGCACCTACTCTTTCTTATAGTGTACCTACTGACCATTTGAGATCACTTCTCAATTGAAATTATATTCAATTTAAATATCCATATTCTCATATCATGGATATTATTATTGTCTAAGTTGTATTCCATTTTACATACGGTATTTATTTTGAATGATGTTTTGACTGTGGAAATGTTGATGAATCTGTATCCTCTATTCTATACGGATAATGTGAATACATATTGATCTTGTATTGAATATATTTGTAAAGAATTATTTGTATGTAGAGGTGGGTGGGGCCTAATACATCCCCTCGATGCATCGGTAGGTCTCATGAGACAAAATAGTTTGGCGACATACCCTTCGAGTTTGTTTCCAAAAATAAAACGGGTTTCTACCCATAGAACTAAACCGTTTTTATGGTATTATGGTTCATGTTCCAGATACATGATCTCCAATTAATAATCATTCCCTTTATTCATTATTAGTTATTATTACTATCCATTAAGTTTTCACTATGACAAAATCTATGGATGCAGTTTCATTCTCAGTTTATTAAAGGCATTAGTTGTTCATTTATTCACTATGCCATTTTGATTATGTCAAATTGACTATGATTAACTTATTATTGTACTCATTCTTCCAGTATTTGTAACCATTACTGAGCATTTGAGCTCACCCCTTTCATTGTTTACCTTCAATAGGTTATGAAGAGGAGTTCATATATTGAGTGCTTGTGGATGCAGTTTTTGTTTTTCATTATGTATTGTATCTTGTAACCTTATCCAATGTAATTTGTTTTAAATATATGTATCTATTTTCTTCAAGAATAATAAAATGATCATTCCTTCAGAATTTTAATTCCTTCTAACCATGCCAATATCACAAGTAATGCACCGGCTTCTATCTAGAGGGGTCAGGGTGTTACAGTTGGTATCAGTGGAAGTTTAGTAGGAAACTTGAAAAATAGAGTAGGAAATATATAGTAGGGAACAAATCCCTAAGGTAGCATTTGAGGATAAACTTATAATAATGTCCTGGTATTTTGATAAGGAATAGATTATGTGGATATTTCAATCAATACATCCCTATCTGGATACGAGCAGGTAGAGGAAACTCTGGCACAGATGTATTTGGGGGTAAAACCCGAAAACACCGATTTGATCTAGACTCGAACAAGAACTAGTACATGAAAACGGGCCTTGATGCACTCTTGGTTACGACACTCTTGGGGGATATGCTTAGGATAATTCACATTTTCTTTAAAATTCATTATGAGGGAGTTTAATGTAAATTTTTTCTCAGAGTATTTGGTTTGGATAACTTTGGAAACTAGAACTGAAAAATGAAAACACTTACTTAAACAACACTAAGAGTGATGTTTTCTTGATTTTCATATGGAAAACAAAAGTACTTGTCTTTTGTCTCTTCCAACAGAATTTTTAGAGACCATAATGGTAAAATCATGTGTATAAAACTGTGAGACTTTTGAAAATATTTTTTTATCATGAAAAACCCTCTACCGAGTATCCAACTCTCCTCGGGTACTCCAACTTCACCATGGAGCAGGTTTCTCCTATTACCTCATAATGAGTGCACAATTCCCATTCTATGTACAAAAAGGGAAATACTTCGAGGGTATCTTTAATTGTTTTACCCTACCCAATAATTTATTTTCTCTTAATAACTTTGAGGAGGCTGCACAAGGGGGAGACCTCCGGGCAGCATATCTATGTCAGATTTTGACCTACGGACTCTGTGGTCGAGTTGTGGACTTTGAAGCCCTTGAGGATGAGACTACCCATTTGAATTATCGGCATCAAGTTCTTACTGATGTCTCTCAACTTGATACCCAACATTCTTCTATCAATCTGAATTATAGATTTCCACACGTGGTTGACCCTAGTTACACACGTTGCATCTGGACCAAGGAGATAAGGAATTCAGAATCACTTTGGGTATCTGTTTGTGTGAAAACTGGGGAAATATCCAACATCAATGGAATCTATGAGGAGTAATCTTAGAGGATTCCAAGAAGTCCATAATAGTGTCTTGTAAAATGGATCAAGAGATCGCGTAATTTCTTGAGTTTTATAAATCATGTCAAAATGAATGATGTTGTATTCTCTGTTTTGATATGTTTTTATATAAAACAATAACTTTGTTTAAAATGGATTTTCCATACTGAAAGTTGATTTACTAAAACTTTCCAGATATAAGATATGAGTCAACCAACCAATATTTTATCACTACCTACCGAGCTATTAGAGACTATAATTGTCAAGACATGCTCCAAAGAGGACCAACTCTATGACAACTTACATCTAACTTGTAAACTACTCCATCGAGTATCAAATCATCCAAACATTCTCCATCTTTACCAAGGAAGAAATCTGGTCTATTACCATATTACATATGCACAATTTGCTGCATATAGGAAAAGAGGGAAGTATCATGAAGCTCTTTTCCCATGTTTCACTCAGGCTGATAAATACCGAGTTGTGGATAAATTTCTAGAAACTGCTTTGGATGGTGACCATAGAGCGGCCTACCTATTTCAGATCCTGAGTTTTAGTATATACAGAGAACTTTACGACATCAATATCTTCAAGAATGACGTGGTGTGTGGGGATTATAGGGATTTAGTCCACACTAAAATTTCCGACCTCCACACTTCTCATGCCTCTCTATGGAATCCTGAGTGCTTTAAGCATGGATTTGACCCTAGCTATCTGTAGTGTGTCTGAGCTAAGGAAATCGAACAGCTGAATACTACCTTAGGAATCTACCTGAGGTTGTCAGCACCCTAGAATCAGTGGTATTCCCGGTAAAGGGACTTCGGGAGTGACGCCTGTCTAGTGTTGCATATGGTTCTCGGAGATTGAAATTTTTGAACTAGTATTGGGGATTCATGTATTGGGGGACTGGGGAAACCATTAGACCTGTTTTACTTTTTGAAACAGTGTTTATATAAGAATATAACTTGTTGTCTCTTATTTTTGTTATCCTTTCATCAGTTGTAATTTTGAATGAGTATCACTAAGTGAACATTCATAATAAATTTTCAGATGGAAGGACAAACCCATTTGTTATCTCTTCCTGTGGAGGTACTGGAGATTATTGTGATCAAAACCTGTGAAGATCAGTACCTACCACTCGCAAACTTGTGAAAAATGTGTAAATAACTATATGATGTGACAAAAAGTCTAGAAATTCTCCTCACCTGTCAAGGGAATGCTTCCATTTACTACCACATAGCCATGGAATAATTATCTTAGTATAGGGGAATAGGAAAATACCATGAAGGGATTTTTCTATGTTTCACCCTAGGCCGGAACAACACGGCCAGGTTATGTTTTCAAGAGGAAACTTTGGAGGGAAACCTTTGTGTGGACTACATGTACCAACTCCTCAGTTTTAGCCTCTACAACAATGTCTATGACTTAGATGCTCTCATTCGAGACATAGTTCGGTGATTTCTTCATGTGTTAGTCCATTCGGACATTTCCAAACTTTCTACCGTTCAAGCCTCCCTCTGGAAGCCCGAGTGTTTGATGCAAGAGTTCAACCCCTTCTGTCTGAGGTGTGTCTGGGTCAGAGAACTAGAGGAGTTGAGTATCATTTTGGGTTTTCTGCTGAACATACCTGAGGATCCTCTACGATGGGAGATGTGGTAAGAACATCAGAGAGCTTTCTTTTTTGGTTATGAAATGAATTGCGAGGATGCAATTCTCTGAAGGAGGGAATAATGTAGCACCCCAAAAATCTTATTGTATTTTTCTCTTAAATACACTGTATTCATTAGGTAGCCTATATTTCATGAATTACTAAGCTACTATGGAACAAAACATGGTTACTTATAGGAGATAGCCATAACTTAGCCACTAAAATTAAATTTACCAGCTCTGTGTTTTAAATTTTGAAAATCTGACATACACGGTTATGTTCAAGATGGTATTTAGAGTGTGATAGAATTAACTTAATTTTCGATGAATAGTAACCTACTCTTATGAATAGTAACCTACCCTTATTAATAGTAACTTACCCTTATGAATATTAATATGACTCTTATGAAGGGTATCCATACCCTTGAGTGTATAAATGAATTTAGACACCCTAAAGATGAAGATGAATATTCTAAGTGTTTATATATTTCAATTAAATAATGATTTAATTAAATATTTAATTAATCATATTTAAAAAAAATTATTTTTGAAAAATGGACTTCATTTTTGGATTCTACACGTCGAAAAATGGTTAGGGTGAATTTTTTGGATTTTTCTGAAATACTTGAATTTTTGGTGAATAGTAAAATCTGATAATTCACAATTAATGATAAATAATAGATTAATTGAGTCATTGATGATGGTTTGCTGATGTAATCCCAATTTATTCTAAGTCACATGCATATATTACTATTCTTGTTCATGGAATACTCACTATTGGTTTCCTTGAGAGGAAATAATAAATTAATGAGTTTTATATTAAGAAATCTCCTCTCCCCACCACTATAAAAACCCCCTCTCACCCCCCTTTTCATTCACACCTCTCAAGCCTTTTTCCTTCTCCAAATTCTGTCCAAATACCTTCCCAACCTCCTCCCCCATGTCCATAAAGCTTTGGTCTCATAAAAAGACCAAAACCTCTCACCTTAAGAGGTTCTCAAAGGAGGAAGTCTCGAGAGGTAAACCCTCTTTCAAATCCCTTCTTTTCTTTTAAGTTCTTTTATTTTTGTTTCTTTTCTCACCTCCCTTCACCATAATGGTATGAAAAATCCAGTAACATACATGTACTGAAATTTTTTCATGCTAATGGTATATTTCATTACCTCCTCTCCTTTCCCTTCCATTTATTTGAAAGAAATGAAAGCACCGTTTGAGATGTGCTAATTTACCACATTCAAGGACAACGGTTTATTGATTTTTATTATAATATTTAATTCTGTTCATGAAACCATTCATATTATGGTTGAACCAGATTATTATATATTTAATATATCCTATTTTTAGTTCTGTAATCCTTTTGTACAAATGGTATTAAGTTATAAATCAAAACATGTTCATTGTAATCAAACTCACCTTTTAGCCAAAACGGTTGTCACTAAGGTTATATGTATAATAATTTGACTTCACTCTAAGTAACCAAATTAAATTTAAAACCATGTAATCTTCTGAATGTTCACTAAAATAATATAACTTCATTTATGGACAACCACATCCATCTTATATATTTATCCAAACTTGAATATAAGTGAACTGATCATTTAAAACCAAGTAAGAAAATGCTTCCAAAATAATAAAATTGAATCTCTTAAACCCATAAAAAAGGTCATTAATGAACTTAATAAGATTATACCATCTCAATTACATGTTTATGAATTTTTGGACTTACTAATTAATGAAGCTAAATTTGATTATTCAGGTCATTAAGAACAAACAAGAACATGTTCGAGCGTAAGGTAAGGGATTGCTTCACTCAATTTTCATTCTTTGAGTTAAACATCTATTTCATTGGTTACATTGTTCCAAGAATATGAGTGAATGACCTATGATGGTTTTATACTGTATATAAACTTATATTTTTTGTATTTTTATTTGTCACACATAAATACTTCATTGATTTATCGTCCCTCTAATGACACAATCTTTGTAAGGGGTCTTCTCTCTATCACTTTTATTCGAGAATCCACCCTATCTTGTGTGCTTTTGTTTTTAATTTTATAATGATGGTTTATGTTCTATCACCTCCCCAATACTTCCCTTTTGACATATAAATAATTATACCCTTTTACCTCTCATTAATACCTTGAAATAACACTCGTTACCGTGCTAAAATGTTTGTAAGAGGTTTTCTCATCTCACCTTCAATTCTGTGGGATTTTCATTGTTTGCCTATTATTTCTTATATGTGGTATAGTTGTACTGATATTTGACATATTTTATCATGGTTCTCATTATATTCATTGTATTATGTGACTCTTTTTGTGGTTATTAACTTTTTTCATATGACTCAATTGAATACAACACGGTAACAACCTTTGTCTCAATTTTCACTTCATCATGACTTGCTTAGTAATTGTGCACCCACTCTTTCTTATGTGGTGTACCTACTGACCATTTGAGATCACTTTTAAATTGAAATTATATTCCATTTAAATATCCATATTCTCATATCATGGATATTATTATTTTCTAAGTCGTATTCCATTTTACATACGGTATTTATTTTGAATGATGTTTTGACTGTGGAAATGTTGATGAATCTGTATCCTCTATTCTATACAGATAATGTGAATACATATTGCTCTTTTATTGAATCTATTTATAAATAATGATTTGGATGTAGAGGTGTGTGGGGCCCAATATAGCCCCTCGATGCATCGGTAGGTCTAATGAGACAAAACAGTTTGGCGACAGACCCTTCGAGTTTGTTTCCAAAAATCAGACGGGTTTCTACCCATAGAACTAAACCGTTTTTACGGTATTATGGTTCATGTTCCAGATACATGATTTCCAATTAATAAGAATTCTATTTATTCATTATTAGTTATTATTACTATCCATGAGGTTTTCACTATGATAAAATCTATGGATGCAGTTTTATTCTCATTTTATTAATGGAATTAGTTGTTCATTTATTCACTATGCCATTTTGATTATGTCAAATTGACTATGATTCACTTATTATTTTACTCATGCTTCCAGTATTTGTAACCCTTACTAAGCGTTTGAGCTCACCCCTTTCATTGTTTACCTTTAACAGGTTATGAAGAGGAGGTCATTTATTGAGTGCTTGTGGATGCAGTTTTTGTTTTTCATTATGTATTGTATCTTGTAACCTTATCCAATGTAATTTGTTTTAAATCTATGTATCTAGTTTCTATCAAGACTAATAAACTTATTGTTATTTTGGGATTTTCATTCCTTCTAACCATGCCAATATCATAATTAATGCACCAGCTCCTGTCTAGAGGGGTCGGGGTGTTACAAGCTCACCCCTTGGAAGTTCCAAAGTGGAAGTGGGATGGAATATCGATGGACTTCATGAAAGTATTACCACGAATTCCCAAGGGACATTATTCCATCTAGGTGATCATTGAACGACTCACCAATTCAGACCACTTCCTAGCTATCGGGGAGCAGAGTTCCGTACAGAGGTTGGGATGCCTCTACGTGTAGGAGAAATTTCGTCTTCATGGCGTCCCTTCAACGATAGTCTCAGATCGAGATGCCTGCTTTACATCCTGGTTGTGGAAGAGATTGAAGGAGGACTTTGGGACTCAGCTACACTTGAGCACAATATTTCTTTTCTAGACAGATGGTCAGACGGAGAGGACCATTCATGTTCTGGAGGATATGTTGTGGGCCAGTATCTTGGACTTTGGTCGTAGTTGGGAGGACCACCTACCACTGGTGGAGTTTGTGTATAATAACAGCTACCACTCCACCATTGGTATGGCACTGTTTGAGGATTTTTATGGGAGACCCTTCCGGTCACCGCTTTGCTGGACCGACCTCGGAGAGTCAGCACTCAAGGATCCAGAGTTGGTGCGAGCTACCACCAAGAAGGTGTAGATCATCCGGGAGCGGATGAAGACTGCACAGAGCTAGAAGAAGTATTATACTGATAGGGGATGGAGACCTATAGAGTTCAAAGAGGGAGACCACGTCTTTCTTTGGGTATCACCTTGACGAGGGCTACGGAGATTTGGATGAGGTGGAAAATTATCTCTGAGGTTCATCGGACCTTTTCAGATACTTCTTAGAGTTAGAGAGGTGGCATGATTCCTAGATCTACCACTGCAGTTGCATCGAGTACATGATGTCTTCCACATGTTGCAGTTGAGGAGGTGCGTACATGACCCATCGCACGTCATCGACTGTGGCGAGATGGACATTGAGGATGGAGTGACCTTTGCTGACTACCCGATGGAGATCAAGGATCGGTAGGAGAGGATCCTTCATGGGATATCGATTCCCTTGGTGCGTGTTCGTTGGCATCACGGGAATCTTCAGGAGAGCACATGGGAGTGGGAGGCTCAGATCTGTGCCCAATACCCGCATCTTTTTTAGTAGTCTTGTTTTGTCTTTTCACAGATGCAAAGCCCCAAGGTGGGGAGAATGTAATGTCTTAGTTTTTCCGCGTTTTATTTTTAAATATTATATGGAATTATTATGAGACCAGGCATAGAGATGGAACCTCATTATGAGTCCTGGTGATCCCGGAATGGTGGTTAGAACTTGTTTTAGTTAAGTGAGTCAACACTTGTGCGCAGTTGTGGCAGTTTTCAAACGGATGCCCGAATTAAAAATATGAGGGCACCATTGCATCTGGGACGATGACTTTACCTAAGAATGAGTCTAACCTCGATCGGCATGGATCGAGGGAAAGAAGTTAATTTTTGGACGTTTTTAGTAAAATAAAATAAAATAAATTTGCAATGTTTATTTTATTTTTTATATGGAAACATTCGTTGTACCACGAAGATGGGGCAGCTGTTTCTTTAATAAATTCCACATCATAATGACTCAAGAATGGAAATCTGGGCTCATTAATACCGCAACATATTTTTGAATGCCAAAACACGTTTCCCTTTTTATTGGGATAATCGAACGTCTATCGTTGGCAGAAGATTGAGAGGAAACTCTGGAGAAAACTCTCGGCGACGAACGACGACAGATTGAAACTATGAATCACTGCTCCAACAAAGTTGAAGGATCTTGACGATGGTGGTAGCGTTACACCTTCATCAGCGATCGGTCCTATTTGAGGTAGGGGTTTGTTATTTAAATTTTTTTCCCCATTTTTGATTTTAAACGATGAACGCGGATCAACCATGAACAAGTTGATCCACGGATTTGTACATTCTTACAGGAAGGTTTTATTGGGATGATTCAGGGAATTGATCCATGTTTAATTGTTGTTGTTTGATTCTGCTCCGTTTAATCCTACTAACGGGAGCATATCAACATCGTGATGAATGACGGTGGAGATTCATTCCTCGATTTGTTCATTGAATTTTCCTTCCCCTTTTTCTTTGTGCATTCTTTGTGTTCTTCATGGGGAGAAGAACAATGGATCATTGCGCATTAATTTTGCGACGCAACAATCCCAAATTGAGGATTAAACACCACAACGACCTTTCGGAGGTGCGACGATGGTGGCAGATGATGAATCGGACCGGATCGGGAAGGGCCATTCTTCGAGCGTTCTTTGCGTGGGTGGATCGTTGCACATTTTTGGAGCCGATCGGAGGTCCAAAAACAATGGAATAGGATTCGTGGTGTTGGGGAAACCAAAATTTGGAAGTTTCATGGAAATCGGATGGTCGGATCGACGGTCGGGGTAGCACAGGAGGCGCGCCGGCGAGGAGGGTTGATTCTGGAAATTTCTAGAATACACATCGTGTACTTTCGAAGAACACGTTGTGTATTACTGGCAGCGGTTGCTAGGGTTTCAGGGTTCAAAGAGGAATCACACGGTGTGTGACCCTGGTCACATAGTGTGTTGGAATTTCCCCAAAGTTCGGCATGTATTTTGAGAAGTACACAGACATGGGTTGGACTACACGGCTTCAGACGACACGGCGTGTACTCTCTAAGCAGCATGACTGAAGCGGCTACACGGGACTCGGCGTGTATCTCGGGGATACACAGACACAGGATGGAGTACATGACCATGTGCTCCATCACACGGCCAGGTGAGGATAGTAACGCGGGTCACCCCGTGTACCGATTACATGGGTTGGTGTACACGGGTTGATGATCGTGTACGGACACATGGTCAGCATACACGGAGCCAACCCCAGTCACTCAGACATGTCTTGTACACTGTACTACACGTTGTGTACTCACTTTTCTACATGACCAACCTTATGAAATGGGCCGTTGTACACAGGCAGTACCTGGGGTCAAACAACACGACGTGTAACTTTTCTACACACCGTGTACTTTTTGGAAAATGGTGTGGTCCTCTTGTTCACCATATCTTGGACATCTTTTTTTTGGGTTAGTTCCCCTTCTTCTCGTTCCCCTGAAGGTCAGGCATCATTTCCTTCTACAGGAGTATGATCCCTTTAGCAGGAATTTCTATGATAGAGTTAGTATCCCTCCGAGAGGCCCGGAGCAAGATCCTTTATCCATTCCTGACCCTAGGTAGAGTCAAGCATCGACGTGACCAACTCTATCGGGTGTTGATCCTCTACCTATCTAGTGAATCACCTAGCTATTGAATCCAGATGAGTCGCGGTATCCACCATTGTAAGGACCCGACCCCAGTTTCCTAGAGCCAGTGCCTTATTTGATTACGTTGGAATACATACAAGGAATACGAATCCTGAAAGATCGAGTAGTTTAGTATTATTGGAAACAAGTCACATAAATAAGTTTATCATTACAACATGAAGGGAAATAAAACACTATTTTACTCTACTATAAACATCACGTATCCTAGATTATTCTTGCACGTCATTCATAAATTACTTATTCATGTCCTGAGAAAATGAAACATAAGAAAGGGGTGATCTCAAACACTCAGTAAGAGCAAGAAATATAGCGGAAGTTAATATAAACATTAGACATGGTGAATAATTGAAAACACATGCCTTTAATAATGAACTTGAACACATTATGGCAGAAATATGAGTTGAATAAATAATGCCATAATAAAACATAATAATGGGTATTCTACTAGTCAAATAGCCACATGAACTTAAAATACTATCATCATAATGAGGGAAGTTCATATGTCGGATATCATAACCATACCGTACAAGCCTTGTTCTAGGACCATTAAATAATCATTTTGTCAAGGCCTCGTGCCAAGACCATAGTTTGTCTCATGAGACCTATCGATGCATTGAGGGGCTATAGAGGGACCCAACCATCATATAATAAATCCAATTCATTCCTCATATGAGAAGGGATCAACATAAACAACATATGCATTCATATTGAAACTATCATATGAAATGTAACTAACTTTCACCAATTATTGAACATAAACACTAACCATTCGGAATAATATGATGAATGGTTTTAGGATAGATCATCCAAAACAATGTTAGTCATAAACCATTAAATAAAATATGGTATATGAATTCATAAATTATTAAACCCAATAATACCATGGAATCAATAAGAGCATTGAACGAAAATACTCTTATAAAATCATTGAGCAATTTTGAGATAAATACTCTTTTATTTCAAAAAGAAGATTTCTTTTAGAAAATCTTTGTATAAAACCAGAAGTTAAGTAAGTTAGTATTTTCAAAATAAAATGAGTATTTTTAGAAAGATAATGGTTTCCAAAAACATATTATAGAGTGCCCTTGTAAATAGATATGAATTGGAGAAATTCCCTTGAATCGAGCTTCTATTTTGGAAACAATTTTGAAAGTTCCATTTAAAACGTGTAAATATCCATAAAATAAGGAAGGGTTATGGTTTTTAAACATATATATAATACTGACACAGAATATATTATGATTACATAACAATACATAAGAGTTTCATTTAGGTAATTATACAATGAAAGTAACCCGAATGAAAATGGAAGTTCGGGTGAAAAACCATTACCTTAACTCCAAACGTGTTCTTCTCTTGAACTTAAGCTCCTGGAATATGAAATTATACTTATTAATAACTTATTTGAAAAACTATTAGACATGTATTTAGTTTATCATAATTCTTTTTAGTTCATTTATGCCCTTATTGCTAAGTTATTATATTGAATTTCGTTGTTCTGGGGTGTTCATTTTATCTATTTTCATAATCAGTTCACTTGTTTTTAAGTAATGGAGTTCATGTGGAATGGTCATAAATCTCCAGGATTGGAAATATATATTATTTATGAACATAAATAATTGGTAATGGTCATTTCTATCATTTGATTATATGGAATGAGGATGAATCATTAGATGAGAATCACTTTGATTATTTGGCAGTATTTGGATTATTATGAACTTGTTTTGTCATATAACTTAATTATATGTACATATTATGGTTCTTGAATATTAATTATGTTATAATACATATATTATAGTCTGGTTCAACCATACATATGGTTTCATGACCAGTAATGAAGAAGAAATTCAAGAACAAAACTTCGTCGTCCACGAAGGCTATAAATTGGAACCTCATGGACGTTGATTTCGTTTATAAAAATAAAAGTGAGGGAGTAAGAATATTTATGATAGGTCTTCCATTCACATGAAATAAATCCAGTATATATATGTTACTATAGTTATCATGATCATTTGGATAGAAGAGGTGAGGAGAGAAAAATAAAAGAGATGAACTTGAAAATAAAAGAAAAGTTAAAAGATCCCTTATGAAAATTCGGCAGCCTAACGGCGTCACTTAAAATTTCATAAAATCAAATGATGAGAAAAAAAGGGTATATCATCATATTGAAATCAAAAGTATGGTAAGAATAATTAATAAAATCAGAACTCAATATATGATAAAGGAATTTCAAATAGATAACATAAAAGAAGTATCGACTTAAAAAAGAGAATGAAGGATTCCCTTACCTTATAGAATAACTCCTAGATCTTGAAGGATGGGACCTTGGGGGATTAGGGACGCCTTGGGAGGACTCCTAGAGAGGTAAAACCACCAGATATTCGAGGATGAGGGATTTTTAATGAAAGAAAACAAATGGATGAGTAGGTATTTATAGAAAAAGAGGTATTTTTTTAATAATTTCAAAGGGACACCTCATTAGTGGTTTTTGCCAAACCATGGGCTTGCCCATGGTATTTTCCCATGGTTTAAGCCACTTGGGACACCTCATGTCAAAAGTTACTATACACAAGTCGACCAGCCTTTTAATTTAATTATTATGTCATTATGATGTCATTAAACTACTGAATACTCAAAACTATATTTTTCACTATTCATGAAAAATTCATGTATTTTAGAAAAATCCCAAAAATTCACCCCTACCATTTTTAGACGTGTATAATTCAAAAGTGAAATCCATTTTTCAAAAATAATTTTCTAAATATTATTAATTTAATTTTTAAATAAGGTCACAGTTAATTTGAAAAATAACAATCTTGAAGTGCAATTAGTTTTATGTGACATTGGAAAATTAATTAAGATCTCATTATCCTATTTCCTTAAGAAAATAAAATAATATTATTATTTACTATTCATGAGGTCATATTACTATTCATATTACTATTCATAAGGGTATGTTACTATTCACCAAAAATCAAGTTTGTTCTATCAGACTCCAAATGACTTACTGAACACAACTCTATATGACCATTTTCTTGAAATTAAAAACATAAAAGAGGATAGATTATAAAATTGCATTCTATATTTATTTTCAAAACCTTGGGGTGTTACAGCCATGGCCCTGGAAGTGATCCTCATCTGTGTATCGTGATCTTTCCCACTCAGGAGTGTGTCTCCCGTAATGAGCGCTTCTATCTATCGTGATCTTCCCACTTAGAAGTGGGTCTCCCATAATGAGTGTAACTACCTCTCGTGACGTTTCCCGACGAACAGAACTTCTCGTATGGACGTTATCAGAGCTACCAGACCCGTGGATTGTATCCTCCTGGAATGAGTACTTCGTGGAAATATTTGAACTGAATCCCTAGTGGGGGTATGCGGTTATGTGACTTATCTCTAGACTATGGGTCTGGGTTTTGAGTATATCTGGATTGTGATCTCCTATTATATGTTTAGTAGAAATTTATTGTGTAGAGCTTAATGTTCCTTTCCTTTGTGTACATGATTTGTGTTTTTCAGGGTCCTCTATAGAGTATTTTTATACTCACCCTTACACAGGCTTTTCCCACACATGTTGTATCTTGTGCAGATGAGCAGCCTTTTGACAGAGTGCAGGGAGGACAAGTACAGGACCAAGCTTTCTGAGTTCCCTACAGGCCGAGGCGTTCCTTCGGCTACAAGCAGCAGTCCCAGTACCTCGTTGTGTTTACAGGTTGGACTTTGCAGTTTTCAAACTCTTGTTTTTTGGTAGGCTTGTATTTTGGCCTAGTTTACCTTCATTACTTTACCTTCTGTCATACTTTGTTGGTTGGGTTTAGTTGTATGCATTCATTTTTGTTCCTTAGTGGTTTTTACTTTTTAGCATTTGTGGGCTTGGAGATGTGTGCATGTGTACGGGTTCTTAGGAAATGCCTCCCATGTAGTAATATGCCTACTCAGTGCTAGTCACCATCCCCTGGATTATTGGAGGCGGGTTTGTGGAGTCACGACGTGGGCCCTACTAGGACGGGTCGTGACAAATTTATTGAGAAAAAATACTCATTTTACTTTGAAATCATTTATTCAAAATCCAAGAATTTCTAAAAGAAGTCATTTGAAAAATATTTTTGACTCAAAGTGTCACATAACACTTTGAAACATTTAATATAAATTAAAATTTTAACATTTTAAAATATTTATTTCCTTATAAATAAATCTATAAAACCCATTTTGAAAACATATAAATGACTGATATTTATTTAAAAGAATAAATCTTAGAAACATTTAAAATGATGTTTTAGTTAAAGATTCCCTTACATAAAACTTTAAAAATATTCATTTAAAAAAATTTAATAAACATGGACATGGATGATAAATATGTCCCAGTAAATACTTACATCTAAACAATCATGGATAATAATAAGATTGAGAAATTAACTCTTACCTCGTACTTACCTTTAGTTGGATGTGATTTAACCTCCTATTTAATAGTTTAAAATATGTTATTAATTTATACCATAATAATATCCATTATTTATGATATCATATATGATTCATTTATGACATTATATTACCCATTTATTAACAATTCCAATTTAAAGAAATGTTTTGGGTAATAACTGCTTTGTTAATCATACATGTTTTGACTTATTATTCTTGATCCTGTTACTTATATCATGATTTAATTGCTTCCAAAATGTAAAACATGATTTATATATCATATATATTTATTATATATATATATATATATAATATGGAATGTAATACACTGTTCATGGAGACGGTAGGTTGTATGTACACGTGAATGTTGTTTCTGTTTTCTTATCGTATTGAATAGAAGAAAGTAAATCACACACACACACACAGATATATATATATATATATATGTATGTATGTACATATATTATTCCATTAGAATTATTATTTCATATATTTCATACTTATTTATTATATATTTTTATAATCATTCTTGAATGGTTAACATGGAGGATGAATCTCATTACAGCGTGGAGAGGGTAGGTCGTACGTACCCACAAGAGACAATATCATTCCCTTGATGGTAAATAGGTAAATAAATGAATGATATTTTAATTATAAATAATCAATATAATGTAATATTTATTATTTATATCCATTATATTCATCATTATACCCATCTAAATAAAGTGGTAATGAAAAAAATTACACCACAGCGTGGAGACGGTGAGTCGTACGTACGCACACATGGTGATATTGTTTTTTATAGGATGGATAAAAGGAGGAATATGGTTGTATCATAATAATAATAACATCTAAGAATATATATTATATTATATTTATTAAATTTATTATGGAAACAACATGGGAATATAAATTAGAAGAAAAGAAATTGATTTGAATTGGTAAAACAATTACCTCTTCTTCGAGTATCTCTTTTTGATTTGAACAAAAGGACTCCTTAGGTTGGATTTGTGAAAAAAGTATGGAATCTAGGATGAAGTAAAGGAAGTTATAAGGATAAATTTTAAGGTTTTTTCTAATCCAAATGGAATTAGAGGTGTGAATAAAATAGAAGAATATGTTCCCTTTTATAAGAGAAGGGAGGGAAAGTCTTGGAATCCTTTAAAATATTAAATTAATATAAATTTATTTTCGATTTTAAATACCTAAAAAGTGAGTTATTTATAATATAATATGATTCTAGGTCTAAATCCTCTCAAATAATTATTTTTATATAAGTTTAGGTCACAATATTAACCTTATCTTTTGGCATTAACCTTTAGTTAAACAATTTAACTCTTATCGTGACTACTTATCTTTTTTACATTATAGGGTTAATATAGTTACTATAAAATAAAAAACGAACCCCAATTGGATAATTTATGGAATATTTAAAATTATAAAAGTTATTTGGATGAATTATATATTTTTATTAATTTTATATATTTTAATAAAATATTATTTATTTTAAAGTATCATTTTTGTCAATTTTGATACTATTTATTATTTATCTTTTTAAAAATATCTTAACAACATTATAAATTAGAAATAACACTTCTAATATATCTATAACATGTATAAGTAATTTATAAAATTAGTTTTTGTCATTAATTATGTCAAATTTCATTTATTTTAATATTTTTTAAATCATTTATTTGATATTTCCATTAACTAGACAATTACTACATCATTATTATGAAAGCCTTTAATTAACTTATTTCTTATAAAAAATTAAAAATAAAATATAATTATGAATATAAATTCATTATATTTCAAATTATTATTTCTAGTTGAATTTATCTTATTTATAACTCTATATTAAAAATGATTTAGTTATTAAAATTATGAGTATTTCATTTTTAACTTATCTTTAAATAAAATATAATAAAAGTATTATTCTTACCCAAGTGGATTAAAAAGATCATAATTTTATAATAAGGTTTATTTTTATCTAAACCCACGTATCCAATGAAATTGGGATAAGTTTTAGGGTAACTTTTAAATATTATAATATTATTTTTACTTTTAATTGCCTGATTTGCCCTTAACTGTGGTAAATAAATAAAAATTACTAAATTTACTATTCAACAAAAAATTAATTTGATACTATTAGATATAAATATCATTATAATTATATTTTTCCAAATTCTACTCACAGAAGTGGCTAAATTATGTTTAATGTTAATGTGGTGAGATGGCGGGTAAAAGAGACGTTTATAATTTCAATAAGTTTTTATATATAATTTTAATATAAAATGTTTTTAATGACCTACATTAGATTAATATATAAATTATTTATATATTTTTACTTTAAAATCAATTTAATTTATAATAATTATTTAAATGAAAAATTCAGTTTTTGACTACAATGTAGTATTTTTCACTATTCATCAAAAAAATGAAACTTTTTAGAAAAAATACCAAAAATTAACCCTAAGATAATTTTGATATTATGAATTCAGAAATTATGTCTATTTTGAAAAATAAAATTTATAAATTTCATAATTTGGTTAATACTATTCGTAACCTCTTTTTAAACAGCTAGTTTGATATATCATAGTACACTCGAACTCAGTATTGTATGCAGTGCAAGCTATTGAATTTATTTAAAAAGAAAAATACCATGAAATATTGGGGTGTTACATGAAATATTCATTTCTTTTCAATACAAGACATCCTACACCAGTTCTAAAAATCTCTTCATATTATTTTTTTTATTTTTTGATAAAATAACATTCTCTTTACTTCCTCTTTTATATAAATAAGGATAGATTCCTCTTTCTTCTTAAGTTTCCACACTTTTTGCTTCTCCTACCATGAAGGTTTTTGTATTATAATAACCTTTTTTGTTTGATACATGTCTGTTTGATATTTTAAATCATCTTTCTTTAAGGGAATGAATTTTTTATTTAATATAATAGATTTTCTTTCCATACCATCTTAACTTCTACTGGTCACATGATTAGTGGTCTTCCCTATCATTCATTATCCTCTTATCATATTAAAATACCATGTAATATGTCCTTACTATCTATAATAAAAACAAATACCTCAAAAATTATAGTTTTGAATTTCTTGGTCTAAGTTTAACTTTTCTTACAGATTTGTATCTATTTCTCAAATTACCAATACCACTATTAGAAGGATAATTATTAGAAAATAATAATTTTACCTTATTTATTATGGCATAAAAACTTTTATATTCTATTCCTTTAACAATATTAAATATATCCCATAGATCTTCATATAAACTTACTATATGGATAGTCATCCTATAATAGAAACATGTGTTTCTATATTTCTCTCTTCAACTCCACTTGTTTTATTCAAACACTTTCTATAACACTCTGAGATTTTATGAAATATTTTTTCAATTAAATTTAATTTCTTTTATATATTTCATTATAAATAACATTGACTTTAAATGAACTGCGATATACTATTAAAATATTATTATGTAACAGTTATAACCTAGTCATTAAATTGGCGGGTATAAATAATATTAAATGACTTATAAAATATATATAAATTTCATAATCAATATAAATTTATTGATAAATTCATAGAAAATAATCACTTAATTTTTAGTAAACTCATTTTATTCTTCAAAAATACATTTTCGTTCAAAAAATATTTGTATTGCCTTTTATTAGAAAATATTATGATTAATTAAAGAAACTTATATAAATTTTAATTTTTTAAAATGAAAATAATTTTTGAAATCGTAATATTAAAATTATCATAGGATTAATTTTTGAGAATATTCTAAAAAGATTGATTTCCCAATGAATAATTAAAAATATTGTATTTTGTTGAAAACTGTACTTTTTTCATGCATATAGAAAGTTCCATTTTATTTTAAAATGGTTTAAAAGTAAAATTAGTTATATTATATTATAAATAATATAATTAATTTCATTGGAATCAATTTTGTGTTTTAATTTAATATAAAAACATTTTTATACATAAAAATGCCATTTTCCTGAAAAAAAATGCTTTTACATGCACAATGTGATTTTATATTAACAAATAAAATTGATCACTTTTGGTGGATGGTTTTATTAAAATTAATATATTTAATATTCAATAAAAAAAATTAAACATTAATATATTATTTTTACTAATCATGGGATAAGAATAAATTCAATTTTATTCTTCAAAACTGTGTTTTTTCTAAAAGCAGATTTCATTGCATTCTATAAACTTATTTTAAAATTAATTTAAATCACTTATAGGTATTTAATTTGATAAAAATGGATTTCATATATGGAATTTTGAGGTTCAAATTTTTTAAATATTATTCTTTTATTTTTTATCAATATGAACAGTAATTGTGGTAAAATTTATCACCTCAATAAAAGGTAAATCGGGTTAATCTAGTTTAAAACTAAGTGATAAGGCCATAATGTTTCATATTAATTCTTTTTGGATAAATTTAATTTGAAACTTATTAACTTAATCTTAAAATTGTTTTATTTATTGGACAATTTTCCATAAAAATGACTTATATAATATTTAAATAAAAAAATACAAAATTTCACTCTCATAGTTTTAAATATATCTTATGTATCCTGATAGGGAAAAAAGAAAGTTATTAATTAATATAAGTGTAAATTTTGAGAATAATGAAATTATTTTCATGATATAAATTTATTTATACTTTTTATTAATTATATAAAGACCTTAAATACTTATGCAACATTGTTGTGGTATTTCTTCAATTAGTAAAAAATATAAAAAATAATTTTAAAAATAATAAAAGTAATATAATTTGAGTGAGTTAATGTGTGACCAAAATTTTTTAGATGAATGTGAAATATTATTGTTATTTTAAATAATTATATTTTAATTATAACTTTTTATTTATCTCTTTTAATTAAAATTAAATTAATAGTATCTAAATTGGCAATAAATATATTTTATGAAAATAATATTTTATTAAATTTCTTCAAAATGATAATAATATTTTTTTAAAGGAAAATGAGGATAATATATGGTCCAAAATTTATTAAATTTACCATTAATATTCCATTTTTAACCATTTTTCATGATAATGACTTTAATATATTTTAATCATTAAAAAATCAAAGAGTGCACCTCCACTCAATTATAAAAGGGTGTGTATCCTTTCTATTCTTCACACCACTTTGAGCCATAAATCTCAACCAAAATCTTCCAATTTTCCTTATTATATCTTCTAGACACATTCTATAGGTGATGGTCTTCCTAAAAGACCAACCCTGGATCCCTTAAGAGGATATCTAAAGGAGTTATTCTAAAGAAAAGGTAATCACCTTAACCGATCACTTTCTTTTTAATTATTCTTTTACCTATTATAGATATATTATATTATTCATAAAATAATAAAAATTATCATAAATATAATTAAAATATTATTATTATTAAACCACCTTTATTCACCCTCTTTTCATCAAATGGGAAGTGAAAATATCGCTCTTGTGTATGTACTGCTTACTGTTTCCATGTAACGATACAATTCATTTCTCATATCTATATTTTATGAATGTATATTATGATGGGTTTAAATTTAATATATTATAATAATAAAATAATTATAATTATTTAATTATAATATCATATCTAACTTCTTACCTTCAAACTGTTGGAAAATGATAATATCGATTGTGCGTACGTGTGTCATGCCACCTCCACGAAGCGATGTGATTAATTTTTCATTTATATTTTACTTGGATGGTAATAATGATGTATTTAATAAACATATATATTATATATTATATAATTATTATTATTTATATGTGATATAATATTTAACTTTATTTTTCTCCATATTTTAGAAAATTAAAAAAATATTTATGTGTACGTACGGCCTACCGTCTCTATGAATGGTGTAATTCATTTTTCTATCTCTAACTTTTATGTATGACTATAAATATGTATTTAATGAATATATATTATATTTATATCATTATTAACATTATTTTTATGTTGTAAATATGATTAAAATACAACTACCAAAACTATCAAACCAAAACATGCATGAAAAATGAAGCAGATACCACTCAAAAAAGTGATTTTAATACAGAAGTGTTAAAAAATGGGTGATCAATGGTTATAAGTAAATAATATATGGTATGATATATATGATTATTATTATTTAATATATTTATAATAAATCTATATTTATTATACATGAGGTTTCAATTCTTATGAAGGAATATAGACCTAAGGTAAAGGATTTCTGGTCTCTCTTTTATTTTTGGGAGATATATGCCATATTCACCAATAATTTATTTTTTATAGTGTATATAATTATTATTTGTCATGTTATATCATGAATATACTTATTTTAATGATATTAAAAGTTTCATTTGATTTTATTTTCTAATGTTTCTTATAATTCAATATATTACCAAGCGGTAAGGGATTTTTATCTCACTTTTATTTCTGTGGGATATGTGTCTTGTACATAACTTATTTCTTTTTGTGGTGTATATACTAACCATGAATGTTATTTATTATTATTATCATGAAAATTATGGTATTTAAAAATCCATATAAGTTTCTTTATTTCATGGGTGTTGTTATTCAGAAGTTACCAAAGTGGTAAGGGTTTTATGTTATAATCTTATTGTTTAGCGGGATTATTAATGGTTATGCTTCCAATGATGGAATATTATGATATACCAACCAAGAAAATCAATAAATTTCTTTTAATATGGTTATTTTTTTAAAATTCATGGTTTCCATTCATTTTCCTCACCTTAATTACTAAAGAGACCAAAAATATTTTTTAAGGAAATTTGCATTTATTTCTCTCTTTGATCGAATAAAATTTTTCTTCCATATCCATTTTTTCAAAAAAAAAAGAATTAAAGAATTTTTTGACTATTATCCTATTATTTTTTAATATAAATTTTACCCATGATTTAATTTTTATAAAAAAATAAAAAAAATGAATCTTTTTTATTTTCCAAATGATGTACTTTCTTGATTTTTCTACAAAAATTTGAAAGGAATGTTTTCTCTTAACTTAAATAGAATGAATGTAATTTCTTACTGTGATTAACACTCAAGGTTTTGAAGATTAATTTAAAAGTTTACAAGGTTGTTTTAAAAGAAAATTTTTTACATAATATTTTGGAAATATTTTTATTTTAAAAGTGATTTTCAAAATAGAAAGGTTGTTTTCTTCAAGAAGTATTTTATTGGTATTTTAAAGAAATTTTCATATATGATAACATCCTTTGATATTGATTGTGATTTAGTAGGGATATGATACAATGATACCATTCTTATCCTTTCTATGGATGGTTAATATTTATTTAGATGATATATTTATGAAACCCATTTATTTTCCATGGGTTATGTTATAGTGAGTTGATGAAATGTTTATGAAACCTGTTATTTTTTCACGAGTTATGATGTGTTGATATGATGAATGTTTTACAATCTTAAATCATATATATGAATAGTTTTCATTATGTGAAAGTTTTTATATTATAACTAAGTACAGTGGTTATGTTATAACCTAGGAAAATGGTTACGTTATAACCAAAGATGGTAGTTATGTTATAACTAAGGATGGGTGGGACCTATATCTCCATCCAATGAATTGGGTAAATATTGATATCAAATTAGATAAATAAGACTAAAATGGGGATTGAACCTATTATATTTAGGGTATTTTTCCACTATGATAGTATTCAGAGTGAATATTGACTATTGTAATGGTTTGGGTATTAAACCAATTCCACTATGATAGTCTTGGAAATGAGCCTTTAATACTAAGGAAATGATTTTATTTTCTTATGTGTATTCCACATACTTACGTATTGTGAAAATTTTATTCTCTCATGGATCATGTTCCTTTATTCCTTTATGATTTATGTCTTATAAACTGCCACGATTTATTCCATGAATCAATATTATGATCTATGATATACATGATATGATTTTCAAATGTTATACTCATGTTCTTATACCCTTATGTTCATGATATTCTCAATTGATCATTGGTATCTTCATTTTTTACCCTTACTAAGCATCTAATATCACCCTTTATTATTTTTTCTTTCCCTAGGTTATTAATAAAAGTACTATGTATGATATATCTAAGAAGGGTGCTGGTTATGAAGAACTTAGTGGGATACGATGTATATCTTTTATAAACCAGTTTTTTATATGTAAAAGTTTCCAAAGGCACTAGAACTATATGATTATAGTGTGGATCATTGTGTTTTGTAATGAATATTAATCTATTAATATGTGATATATATTTATGAAAAGTATAAGTCACTACAGTTGGTATTAGAGAAAGGTTAAGTTAAACTTTAGAAACTAGGATGAGAAAACTTTAGTGAGAACCTTAGGGATAGGTCTACATATAGGATAACATCCAAAAGTTTTGGTAATTTACATGAATAACCTAATATAAACCTTATTTGTTATATATTAAAAGAAACTTTTCATGATTTAGACATCCTATAAATGATTTTTCATGATTATGCACTATATATATTGTTGATAACACTATTATTTTGGTTTTAGTCAATGGATGGAACCAAGAGTATTCATGTTAACACTGAAGTATAATGTAACGATTATCCTTATGAGAAACCAAATGAAATGGGAGCTAAAATTTGAAACCTTGTGATTATTCCTAGTCATTTATCATGATATATTGTTAACAACTTGCACCTTAACCAACTATCAAACTCACCAAAGAAGTGAAGGATAGAGTTCACTGAGAGCTAAAGTAGTGGAGACTATTAATGAAATAAGATTCAATTTCTTACATGTTGAGAATTTTGGGATAATAACTCAAGATAATTTCTTAAATTAATGAGAATATTATTTATATGTGTAAAATAAGGTCATGGAGCAAGTAATTTCAAAATAAAAATTAAGAGTTAAATGAAAGAAAATGAATTTCATCCTAAGGAGCCATTAATATTTCAATGTATTTTGCATGTGGAATATGGGAATTATCAAATCCAATGACCAAATTCAAGGATTAACTCCTATATTAAGGAAGTATCTATGTTATGCAACTCTTTTAAGTGAAAGGGTTAAAGAATTTATGTATTAAGATTCAAGATCTGTGTTGTAGAAGTATTTTTTACCAATGGTAATTTGGTTATAGGAATCGTGAAAACCATATATGTATTCATGTAAGATTAAATTAAGAGTTATGGAAACCATAATGGGCTTATTATTTTAAGGTGATTATAAGTTCAAATTCATAGACACTCCTTTTAAGGATTTAATTGATGATATTTTAAGGTGATTAATGATATTTTTGAATATGCTTTATTGGGATAAGGTATATGTAAACCTTAGGTTCAAAATGAAGTATTATTTGAGGAAGAATACTCTTTTCATAAGTTTAAAGGTATTGATAATGTTCATGGTATATATGATATTTTATTATTAAGGTTATTTTTAAGTATATTCATCATATTTCTAGGGACTTTATAAGAATTATATTAATATAGTTTTATTAAAAAAAGACAACCTGTTACACCCGGAAATGCCTCGGGTTTGAACCCATGACTAAAGGGTGATAAGGGTGAAATTCCTACTACTGGCCTATATGATATCTTGGTTAGTTTTATATTTATTTTTTAAAAATTATTTTAGATATAAATATTAAGTTGTTTTTTGTAACATATGATTTATCATAGAGATAAATATGGGATTGAAATGTGATTTGGTGATTAATGATATTTTGGAAGTTCACTATGATTAAGGTAAATAGAACATTATAAGATTTTATTTGAGCAATAAAGTTAGAATTATATTTTGGAAACATATATGACTTTATAGTGATTCAAGTTATTTATGTAAATGATTAGCATAGCTTGGAGATTATATAATTAGGGAATATACATTTTTAGTATGAGACATTAAGAGCTATTGATATTGTTTGGAGATAAATATTAAATTTATCTTTGAAGAATATGTGGTCAATCATTATAAGATTTGGGTTTCAATATTAGTATGGAATATTTTTAATAATTTTATGGTTAGTTATTTATCTAATGATATAAGTTGAACTTTTCATGTTATTGTTGAAGCTTTAGTGGTTAACGTTGTATTTCATCATATAGTGGTTTATTCATTCTAAGAATTATCTTAGGTTAACCATTTTGGTTTTGGTTAATATTTAAAGATAGTATTATTAGTTTTATATCATTTTTGTATTATAAGGTTTATTTTAGTGATTTAGGTATAAAAAATTCCTCTTGAATACTCATTATTCGGAGAAAAAGATGAATTTGTGGTGGAAATATATTTTTAGATAAAATATTACTTTTAAAGTGAGTATATTTCCTTATGTTTCATTATAGATATTAAAGGAATTCCATAACTCTAGAAAAAGGATCTTAAGACAAAACTTTTGTCCAATAACCTTCAATTCAGATGAATTGACGGTCTTTTAACCCCGCACTGATTTATGGTTTTGTGGTTGTTGACTCTCTCTTGATCATGTTCTCTATCACTCTATATTATTCCTTGGGTGTTATCTTTCTATTATATATCCATATCTTTACTTTCAAATTATTTTATCTTATTTTTAAACCTAGTTCTTTGGTTAACCTCATATTTCCCTTTCCCTCTTTTTAAGAGGAAATTTATTTAACCCATTTTATGATGTCGGTTTTCAACAAAGAAGTTTCTAATTATCAAACCCCTGATTACTGAGAGCATTCAAATTATGTGGATGAAATTTATTGGGGGAGAATTTAACACCCCAAGATTTTATGAAATAATTTTTTAAATTAAAATTAATTTCTTTGATAGCTTTCATTACACATAACAATAAGTTTAAATGAACCGCGATATACTATTAAAATATTATTATGTGACAATTATAACATAGCTCTTAAATTAAAGGGTATGAATAAGATTAACTAATTTATGAAATATATATAAATTTAATAATAAATTTAAATTTATTGATCAATTATTGGTAAATAATCACTCAATTTTTAGTAAAGTCATTTTATTCTTCCAAAATATATTTTCATCAAAAAAATATTTTTATTGATTTTTGTAAGAAAATATTATGATTAATTTATGGAAATTTTAGATATTTTAATTTTTTTAAGTGATCATAATTTTTTAAATATTCATATTAAAATTATCTTAAGATGAATTTTCGAGAATTTTCTAAAAGATTTATTATTTTATGAATAGTTAAAATATTGTTTTTTATTAAAAACTGTATTTTTATTTCAAGCATGTAAAAAATTCCATTTTTTAAAATGGTTTAAAAATAAAATTATATCAATTATATTTTAAATAATTCAATTAATTTCATTGGAATTAATTTTATGATTTAATTTATTATAAAAACATTTTTATACATAAAAAGGGTATTTTCCAAAAAAAATGTTTTTATGAATGAAATGTATTTTTACCTTAATAAATTAAATTTTCATATTTTTTGAATGATTTTATTGAAATTTATATATTATATATTCAATAAAATATTTTAAATATTCATCTAATATTTTTACTATGCATGGGATAAGAGTAAATCCATTTTTATGCTTAAAAATGTGTTTTCCTAAAACCAGTTTTCATCACATTTTTTGCAATTATTTTAAAATTAATTTAGGAAATTTATAGGTATTTAATTTAATAAAATTAATTCCCTAATTTTAATTTGGATGTTTAAATTTTTTAAATATTCCCCTTTTATTTTTGGTCAATATGAATAGTAACCATGGTAAAAATTATCACCTTGGTAAATGGTAAATTGGGTTAATATATGTTAAAACTAAGTGATGGGGCAATAATTTTTTATCCTAATTCTTATTGGATGAATATAATTGTACCCTTATCAACATAGGCTCAAAATATATTTGTTTAATGGACACTTTTCCAAAAAAAATGTCTTATATAATATTTAAATAAAATAAAGCTACAAAATGTCACTCTCTTAGTTTTTAATATCTCTTATATGTCCACATAAGTACAAAAACAAGTTATGAAATAATATAAGTGGCTATTTTTATATTAATGAAATTATTTTCATGATTAAAATTTATTTCTAATTTTTATTAATTATATAATGACCTTAAATTCTTATGAAATGATTTTTAAATTATTAAAAGTAATATAATTTGAGTGAGTTAATGTGTTCTAAAAAAATTTAGATGAATATAACATATTATTGTTATGTTAAAGAATTATATTCTAATTATAACTTTTTATTTATTTCTTTTTAGTAAAATTAAATGAATAGTGACTAAATTAGAAATAATGATATTTTATGAAAATGATATTGTACTAAATTACTTAAAAGTCATAAATATATTTAAAAATGAAAATAGGGGTAATATATAATAAAAATATTTATACCTTTACCTTTAATAGTCCATTTGGAACCATTTTTCTTGAGAATTACTTTAATATATTTTAATCTTTTAAGAAATTCCAAGAGTATCCCTCCCCTTAATTATAAAAGGGTGCCCCTCCTTTCTCTTATTCACACCACATTAAGCCTTATATATCAACCAAAATCTTTCAAGTTCTCCTATACAATCTAATATCCACATTATATAAGTTCACATATTCCTAAAAGACCAACCATAGAGCCCTTAAGAGGAGATCTAAATGTGTTATTTCAAAACAAAGGTAATCTCCTTAACCGATCACTTTCTTTTTAATTATTCTTTTACCACATATAAATATGTTATATTCTTCATAAAATAATAAATTTTATATAATAAATATAATAAAATGTTATTATTATGAAACCACCTTTATTCACCCTCTTTCCATTAGATGGGAAGTGAAAATATCGCTTGTGTGTACGTACGACTTATCATTTCCATGTAGCGATACAATTCATTTCTCATCACCATCTTTTATAGATGGGTATAATGATGGTTTTAGTGTTCATAAATGATACATATTACATAATTATAATTTTTTAATGTTAATATCATATCTACCTTATTACCTTCCAAACTGTTGGAAAATGATAACGTCGATCGTGTGTACGTGTGGACTACCAACTCCACGAATCAATGTGATTCGTTTTTCATTTATTTTTTACTTGGATAGTAATAAGGATTTATTTAATGAATATATATAATATATATGACGTAATAATTATTTTTTAAATTTTATTTATTGTTTACCTTTCTTTCGTTCCATCTGTTGAAAAATTAAAATATTGTTCATGTGTACGTACGGTCATGGTACAATTCATTTTTCTATATCTAAATTTTATGGATGAATCTAAATATGTATATAATTAATATATATGATATTTATATCATTATTAAAATTCATTATATTATGGAACCATGATGAAAATACAAGGAACAAAACTATCGAACCATAACATACATGAAAAGCAAAGTAGTTATCACACAGAATAGTGATTTTAATAAAGAAGTGTTAACAAACAAGTGATAAAAGGTTATAAGTAAATAATATATGGTATTATATACATAATTATGGTTATGTAATATATTTATAATAAATATATATTTATTATATAATAGTTTTCAATTCGTATGATGGAATTCGAACCTAAGGTAAGGGATTTCTGGTCTCTCTTTTGTTTCTCAGAGACATATGTCATATTCACCACTCATTTCTTTTGTGTGGGGTATATACTAACCCTTTTACATGATATATCACTAATATAATTATTTTATTGATATTTAAAGTTTTATTTGATATTATTATTTAATTTTTATTATGATTTAAAAGATTACCAAAGCGGTAATAGATTTTCATCTCACTTTTATTTATGTGTGACACATACCTTATACACTAGTTATTTATGTTGTGTAGTTTATATACTAACCATGAATTTAATTTATGATTATTCTCATGAAAATTATGGGATATAAATATCTATATAATTTTATTTATTTCATGAGACATATTATTCAAAAGTTACCAAAGTGGTAATGGTTTTTTTGTTATAATCTCATTGTTTATCAGGAATATTTATGATTATATTTCCAATGATGAAATATTATGATCTTCATATCAAGAAACTCATAAAATTTATTTTTATTTTTTTATTTATTTAAAAAATGTTTTCCATTCAATTTAATCACCTTAATTACTCAATATACCAAAAATATGTTTTTATGGAAATTCAAATTCATTTCTCTCTTCGGTCAAAAAACCTTTTTCTTACATATCATGTTTTCTAAAACAATGTTTAAAAGAAGATTTTTAATATTATATTATGATTTTTTAATGTAATTTTTACCCATGTTTGAATTTTTACAAAATGTTTTAAAATTTAATATTCTTTTCATTTTCCAAACGAGGTAATTATTGACTTTTTTTATAAAAATATGAAAGGAATGTTTTCTTTTAACTTATACAGCATAAACAGAATTTACCACCTTCAATAACACTCGAGATTTTAAATCTTCATTAAAAAATTTACAAGGTCATTTCCAAAGAAAATGTTTTCTATAATATTTTGAAAATATTTTTATTTTAAAAGTGATTTTCAAAATTGAAGGGTTATTTTCCTCAAGAAATAGTTCAGTGGTCTTTTGAAGAAATTTTTAAATATGATAACATCCTTTGATGTTAATTATTAATTACTGGGGATATGATCCAATTTTTCTATTCTTATTATTTCTCTGTAGGGTTAATTTTTATATTGATGATATTTTTATGAAACCCATTTATCTTCCATGGGTTATGTTATAGTGAATCAATGAAATTTTTATAAAACATAGTTTTTTTTTCATGAGTTATGGTTTGAAGATATGATTAATGTTTTATGATATTATGGAAAATACACACATAAATATATATATATATATATGTGGTTTTAATTATGTGATAGTGGTTACATTATTATCAAGGATGGTGGTTACGTTATAAACAAGGATGAGTGAGACCTATATCTCCCTCCAATGGATTGGGTAAATATTGATATCTCATGAGATAAAAAGGGATGAAATGGGGATTGAAGAGTAAGGGACTTTGTCTACTATGATAGTATTGGGAGTGAATATTTACTACTATAATGGTTTTGGGAGAGAAATCATTTCCCTATGATAGTCTTGTAAATGATCCTTGACTACTAAGGAAAATATTTTATATGCTTATGTGTATACCACATACTTATGTCTTATGCCAATGTTATGTTATTATGGATCATATTACTTGATTCATTTATGATTCAAGTCTTATGAACTAAAAAAATTTATTCCATGACTCAAGGTTACAATATATGATATGTAGGATATGATTTTGAAATGTTATCCTCATGTTCGCATACCCTTAAGTTCATGATATGTTCAAGTAATAATTGATATATCCATTATTTTTTCTTACTAAGAATCTCATCTCACCCTTTATTATGTTTTATTTCCACATATTATGAAAAAAAGTACTAAGTATGATATTTCAAATAAGTGAGCTAGTTATAAATAAATTAGTAAGAGATAAATGTAGATCTTTTATGAACCAGTTGTTCATATATCCAAGTTTCCAAAGGCACTATACCGATATGATTTTGGTGTGGATCATTATGTTGTGTAATGAATATTTATCTATAAAGATATGATATATATGTATGAAAATTATAGGTCACTACACTTTCTTATTTTCATTCCTTGATTTAACTTCATGAAATCATTTTATATCTCTTTTGAAATTCATTTCATGTTTCTTAGTTTCTTTAGATGATTATGTATTAAAAAAAACCTTTTTCCCATAATAGTTATCCTTTGGGATTTAAGACACTCCTCAATATTTCTTGATAACTTGGTAAATTTATATTTAATTTTGTTATTTTTTTAAACTCATACTTAAATATTTTTCAAGTTAACCTCCAAAAAAAGGAACTTTATATTGATCTCCCCCCTATTATTTGATAAATATTTTATTGTGTCTTCATATTCCTTTTTGTGTAGATTCCCTTGATATTTATTTCCTCTTTATAAAGAGGTAAAATAACTTTCAAGAACTTTGATCCTTTCTACCTTTATATATAATTGAGGATTATTAACAATTATGCCATATTTTAGCACTCCTCCTACTAATTTCAATTTTTCTTCAAGATTCATGAATGAGTATTTATCTCTGACCCTGTTATTATTTGGAATTAACTAATAAAGAATATATATTATTTTTTATTTTTTCTCAATGAGATCCATAAATAGACTTGGTATAGTATCATAATATTATATCAATATTTTTCCAAGGATTCATTATTTTTATGAATCTTTTCTTCATTTCCATTTATTAAAACATTGGTAATATATTCTTAATATATACTCTCATCATACATATGTGACTAATTTTCTACACTAAATACCATGAGAATTGTTACTTTAAACAAGTAATCTTTATAGGGATCCAAAAAATTTCTCCTTTTAAACACAACAACTTATTCCTCAAGTGATTTAATTCTCTCAGTTTTTTATTCAATAGAAGAACTCATATTTTTGATCACCTTGTATTATTCTTAAACCTTTTAATTTAAATCAATACCTGAATCAAATAATTTATGGATATAATCCTAATATTTAATTACCTATTCAAGTTGGGAAAGTCTCAAGTTGTTTGACATACTCATAGGAATCTTTCAATAATCCTCTGATATTTTTCTTCTTCTTTATTTGAATATCTAATTATTCAATAGCACCCTCAAGATCCACCTCAAAGACAATAACTACCTATAGTTTATTCTCATCTTGAACCATCATCATTTCCTTTAAATATATAGGATCCATAGAAAAATAATACCAAATTTTCAAGATTAAACTCCAAAAAAAATATTTAGGATTTGATACCAATTAGTATAACCTAAAATTCTGTAAGTGTAGGTGAATTAGGGTGTCATCCAATTCAAACATTTTCTCACTCACAAGTACTTTACGTATTATTCACTTATTATAAGGAACTTGTTTAATATTTTATTTATCTCTAACACAATCTCATTTAATAACAATAAAAAATATAGAAATGTAAAACCTAAAACACTAAGATATTTTAATTGGTTCCCCTGCACTGATCTACATCCAAGGAGTATATACTCAATATTATACTAGTGTTCCAAAATACACTACTCACTATTTCAGTGGATACAATATTTAGGTGAAGTCAATGATCACCAATAATCATTTATTATAAAAAATATTATATAATTGATCATTGCCTACAAATGTTCATTTATTTTTCCTCCTTTAATTATTTGTCTAAAAGATATCAATTTATAGACTTGTAGGCTTCTTCTCAGTTTATCAACATGAAGGTCGCTCCATCAACATTTAGAAATATTATAATTTACATCATGATTATAGATGTAATGCTCCAGTGTATACCATGTGCTTCTCCCAAATTCCAATCCTGTGTATAATTAACTCCTTATGAGAAAATTTGAACCAATGTCTACCAAACAATATTCATGGTAGAATAGAACTCTTTTAAAATAGGAATAACTCAATAATATGAGTTATCATCAATAAGATTCATCTTCACTTTACACAATAAAATATATTAATGATAATCCATAATAATATGTCATGTCCTTTATAAATTAGATATATAAATGATAATCTATCATATAATACTCCATCTTCTCATTCTTCTCAGAATTATAGATCATGTAATGTACTTACTCCTATTACTTTTCCTTTAATCCATAAAAAATTATCTTCTCAAAGATTAGCAATTCAACCAAATCCATAGTTGTTGTTACATTACATTTTTTTAATTATTATTTTTTTGAACTCATATTGTGTATCTATCTCTAAACTTTTCATCTAAAAAATAAATGTCTTTTATTACCTGTGAATTTTTCAAAATTCAAACATTAAACAAACTTTCAACTTCTTTTACTTCAAACATAGCCATAAAATCACCTCTAGGTAAATATTTACAATTAAAATTCATTTTAACTGATGAAGTTCATTCCATAACCAAAAAGAATGATTTATAAATTCAACTCATAAATTCTCCTCAAATTATGAATTTATTCACCAATCATAGAATGAACATATTCATTACCATATGATAGCTTATAATCTAAATCAGATTCCATTAATTATTAGACAGGTTGCAGTTGACAATCCTTATCATGATATGATTTCCATTGCTATCTCCAAACATAACTAAGCCTATTTTTTATAGCCTTAAAATTATTGTGTGATTATTCATTGCAATAATCCTATATTAGTGTGATATGTTTTTTTGAGGTGCAAGGTTTCACTATTCTACAAATAAGATTATGCTTTATTTTCATGGCATGGTCATTTCTACATGAGTTCATCCTTCAAGAATTTCATTGCAGCATAAGCAATCCATTATGATATTATTTACTATTATATGGACTTATTTTATTGTTATAAAATTCTATTGCAAAATGGTCTCTAGATTAACTTTACATTTAATCATCAATCATTATAGATTATTCTTCCTTATAGTTCGAATTATTCTTATATAGCTTTAGTCTACTCCTACAAAAGACCTATTGTTGTTTGATTTCAATCATTGTGGAATGAAAAACCCATTTCCTTTACAAAATACTCCATTTTAATATTCTTTTCATATAATTAATAGAATGAATATGGTGTGATATGTTTTTCCTTTATCAAAATAGCTCCTATCCTTCTCTTAGTAACTATATGCAAGTCTAATTTCTTTATAATATCAAAATATACAAGGATAATAAAATTATGATTCATCATACCTTTCATCAATTCTAGATGAATTAACACTCCAAATCATCCCAAGTAATAATCTAACTTCCTTCTCCATCATGATCAACTAGATAAGACATGATCCTCCATAATAAAACTAGCTCTAGACTCATCTCCAATAATAATACCAAATATATCACTAACATACATTCTTCATAAAACATATGGATTCCAGAATGATAACCATATCTCTTCCATAGATCTATGTCTTTTATACGAAATTCATCCACCTTTAAATAAAAATTATGTGATTTGTGTGTTTCATGTCTTCCATGTGTATCTTTCCACTCTGTTATCATGGAATGCACTCTAATTGTATAGTTCGTGTTCACCCTTTTATTTTTCATCTTGAATATAACCAATGATTAACAATAATTATTTTCAATAAATCCAAACCACAACCTATTAGTTTCAAAAACCCTAATATAGTGTAAAATTTATATTTTAGTTTATGATTGATACCTTACGACCAATGATAATTAAAATAATCACTATCTATTGTAATTTATGATATCTTGTATCATAATCCATGGTGTAATTCAAAATTTATACCATGTATTATAACATGAGATGATATTTAAAAATATCTTCCTTTGATTCCTAAGATATTTATCTTATGATATACCTCATATCATATTTATGATGTGATGATATGTTTTATGGTATGAAAATGGTGCATATCAACATTATCATCTAAGAAGAATCCTCATATCATACATTATGATATGTTAAAACCAAAGGATTTTCACTAGATTTCATGTTACAATATCACATATCATATGACATAGTCCAATCATAACTTAAAATACTTCAAATCAAAATAGAATCCACATTTCAAATTTTATATCATATTTTATGATATTGATTATGATATCAATTTTTAAAATAAAATATATATCATTTCTTATGATATCCAATGCTATATCAAATTTTTCTTCATTTCAAATAGTATTTCAAGAATTTTTTAAATCATAGTAGGATCGGATACCACTGATGGGTTTCTAAGGATCAAATAACACTTATTCAAGTAGCAGAAGATATCAAGAAACCCAAAATCCAATATCTTTATGCCATGAAATTGAAACCATGTATAATATAAAATAAATAACATGTGTATAACTTACATTGAATATAGTCGTTCCTCTTATCTTTAACCACATTTCATGGATAAGTTGGCAAAGGAATCCTTCTTCTATGGTTCTTCCATGGGTTGATCTAAATTATAAAATCCTATGTTCGTATGGGTTGAAAGTTCCAAAAAGGAATTTTAATTTTTGAGTTAATGGATGGGTTAAAATTTAAACCAATGCTCGGAATTGAATTCCAAACGTTGAAACCTCATAAAAGAGTCATCCTGGACTAAAATAATATTATAGGGTGAATATAGATCTTGGGAGAATATAGGGAGGGAACTGGAGGAGGCTAGGATAGCAAGGGTTTTAGTCTATAACCACCGGCCAACTGGTGGCCTTAGCAGTAGCCCTCCTGGGTTAATGGGGTCACTAGCTAGCTAGTATCCTTTAAATGGGGTAAAATTATTTTTCCCCTTAGGTTTTTATAGAGGGTGGACCCTCTTCCTCCCTTTACCTTTCTCATGCTGACTAGGAGTGGATCCCCCTTGTTTCTCCTTTAAACCCCCTTTAAATGGGGGTGTTTTCTAGATTTTTCAAGTGAACTAAGGAGGTTATCTCCCTTTGGTGGCCTCCTTACTCATCTTCCTCCTCTCATTATAATTTTATTATTATCCAATTGGATTTATGGAGATGATTCCACTAAATCATGGTGGAATCATCTAATTCTCATGAGGTTTTCATGCATCCTAGCTTAAGGATGTATCAAGACAACATATAATTGTCATCACATGCTGTTTTGATGTGGTTTTTCACCATGGTGAATCTTTTATGTTTTTTTATTAAAAATTCAATTAAATTGAATGGTGTTTGGAATCAAATATTGGGGATTTTTTCCAGGTTGTGGCTGAGGGTATTTAGAAAGCCTTTCAGGTGTTGTTGGGCATAGTTTCGGTGTGTCAAGAGCGTTGTGTGAGAATTTAGGCATTATACCTATTTTTATTAGAGTGTCTAATTTAATTATAATTTGATTATAATCAATTTTTTGGTGATTATTTGTGTGAATTAGGGTCTCAGATGGTCAGGTGATTGTTGGTTGATCTAAGATGAGGCATGGACAGGCTTAGCAATCCTAGGCAAAGCTATCGGATGGTGAGTTAAAAAGGAAAGGAGAATTGTATTAGGTAGGTGGTCATTGGTACCTGCCCTTATGGTTTATGCATATTATATGTGGATTTGGTGTGTAGTTGAAATTCTATGGAACTTGACCTATTTAAATTAAAATAATTTTTTATTTAATTTGTTAATTAAATTGTTAAATTAATTAAAATGTAATGCACAGTTGAAGTAAACAAGGTTTCAAGGTCCATGATGGACCCTCACAAACTAGCTTGACTTCCTCGGCCACCAATGGTCAGGGACCTGATTAAAGTAGTATGCCTTCATAAATTATCCCTATAAGAACCCGTTTTTTGGCTATAAAATACTTTTTAATATTCTTGATATTATTCCAGAGCAGTGCCTTCAAACAACGTGCGATTCCAAGCCCCGGTGTGGTTGGAATTAAATTTTCAGTGCGTTCACACTAGACACACCAAATAAATGGGATAACTCCTAAACAGTAATTCGGATCATAAATACAAGGGTACAGATGGGTCCAAAATGGGGTCTTTACCCTAGGAACGACATAAAGTATGTCAGCACGGGATGTTGGGACCCCTCTCCCGATAATGGAACGTTAAAAGGATAATTAAAACAATTAATTTATTAGTTTAATGGTTAAAATCTAGTATATCTTAAACGGTGGCTCATATGGTAAAACTGAGGGCACCGTTGAGTCCAGAATGTTTCTTTTACCCTAGGAGGGGTGTAACATTCACAGGAACAGGACTTCTGTGAAAAATGCCGCCAGGGGCGTTTTTGTAATTTGGCGGCCTCGGGCGTTGAGTTTAATAACTTTTGAACGGGGCCTCGGATTAAAATTCTAAGACCTCTATTGTGCTTGGGAGGTGTTGTTTACCCTATTGGAGGCTTAACCTTGACCCCGTCAAGAGTTTCGGATGTGGGTCCTTTCGTGGGTGATTAAAAATTAATTAAGTTAATTAATTTTTATTTCCTACTTAAAAAAACCCACTCCCCTCCCTCCTCCATTTGCACCTCCTGGAGGAATAACCCTCAACCTCATCTCCTCTTACTCCTCCTCCTCCCTCCCAATCAAGGTGGAAGAGGCAACGGTGAGGTGGATCGCTCACGAAGCGTTGGGCTACGCCCCTGCAGGTAGGAGTTTGCGTTATTGTGTTTTTATTTCCGAACTCTTATTTCAAGTTGAATAATAGCATCGAAATGCCATTTGATCTTCAAGAAAAGTCCATATTTGTGAATTAATTTTTACGAGCTATCAAACACATCTTCCGGATTTAAAATCTGAGTCCCGATGTGTTCGCAAACGTCTGCCGAATATTGCAGGTTTTGGGGCTTCCAGCGGCGGTCCGGCGAGCGGCAGGTAGGCGGAGGCGCGGCGGCGACTCCTCGGCACGGCTGTACTCGATGTGGCGGGCTCGGCAGCAGGGTGTTCGGCGCGGAGTGGGCTCATGCGGAGGTATGGGCTTCAGCGGCAGTTGGCCGCGAGTGTCAGCCAGGTGAGGGCGAGCGGAGGCCAGCGGAGCGCTGGGTCGCGGCGGGCGTCTCCTCAGGCGCGGCGGGCGGTGACCTCGGGGGGGAGGCAAGACCCGCAGCGCACGGGTCTTTGTTTAATGTGGCGCAAGAAAGGGGGACCGGCCAGGATGGACGGTCCGTTTGAAAAACTGGACCCAAGGCAGGTCCGGTGGGTTGAGACGGGCTGTGGCCAGCGGGCCACAGCAGGTGGGTCCGGACTGCCGGTCTGGACTGGGCCAGTCGGTCTGGACCGGCCCATTTTGGGCCTCCTTGCATTCGAGGGGCCGTAATTTCCAAATGGTGCATCCGTTTGACGCGTCGTCTACGTTCGTGAGTCCATATCGATGAGGCGACCCTTTTTTAAGTGAGGTTAGGGGGTTTTCGGTTGTGCGCCCGAGGACAGGTGACCTTAGGGGCTTTAATTTAATAATATTAAATTTATTATTAATGTTGCGACGGACGTGGCTCGCAATCCGGACGTCCGTTTGACGCGCCGTCAGAGGCGCGGTGGCCCCGGAGCTGAGATGGTCCTTCTAAAGTTGGTTTGGAGCCCTTGCGGATCGGTTTCGTTGCTCGGTGGAATGAAACGTTTTTTACGAACAATTAATTAATTAATCAATTAATTAATTGTTGCCTCTGACCTAACTCCTGTCTGGGATGTCCAATTAATGCGTCGTCAGCAGCAGCATGACCCCAGTCTTCGTGCGGACTTTTTGAGATTCTTTTCGAAGCGCTCGGGTTGGAGACAAGGTGCGGGACCCATAGGGCCCAGTTCGCACATTTTATAGTGAAACGTCACTTTTTTACCCGACGTTCATTTAGGGTGAATGAGCACTCGTTTCTGAGTGTTTTTCCAAGGGGATTACGACGGCGCAATCCGCCCGCCTAAATTCAGGCTCGATGTGTGGGCCCCACAGGGCCCCGTTCACGTATAACGTAGGGAGTTGCAGCTTCTACATCCAGAGCCTTTTTTAAGCACCGTCAGCGGCATTGTAACCCTGGCATCGAGGCGAAATCGACCGGGGTGGTTTCGGGCGTTGAAGTCGGAGTTGAGGCGTGGACCCCACGGGTCATCTTTTAAGCTGTGAACAGCGTACTGCGACTTTTTCATCGGGCGTCCCATTCGGGGTGAATGAATAGTCGATCTGATGTGTTTTTCTGAGAGCGTTGCGATGGCGCAGTTCGCCCGACCTTTTTCGGAATCGTGGTGTGGGTCCTACCCGAGTTGGCTATGGTGAATAGCACTTTTTTCACCAAGTGTCTGTTTGGGGTGATTGAGTAGTCAATCCCATGTGTTTTTTCGAGTGGATCATAGTGGTGTGATCCGTTTTTTCGGTTTCGGGATCATGGTGTGGGCCCTACATGGGCTGGCTACAGTGAATAGTATCATATTCATCAGTTGACCGTTTCGGGTGAGTTAGTAGTTTATCTTGCGTGTTTTTTCATGAGTATTACAATGATGTAATCTGTTTAGGCGAGCGGAGCCTCTTACGTGATCTTATTAAATGTGGAAATATGAGAGGTTCTTTGGTAGCAGTTCTTCTTGCTGTGTTCGGAAGCGAACCCTTGGCGTGAGGTCACATGCACTCCCGTGTGAGCGAAGTAATGCTTGATGAGTTGTGGTTGACCGTGCCTCATCCATTGAGGTGGCAAGTTGGAGTTGATACATTTACTCCTTTGCGTTGACGTTGGGGGTCGTGTACACGTTAGCCTTTGTTCTAGATATTTGGCATACTCTGGGAGTATGAGATAACGTTGGGAGGTACATGTGGTTGTTTGTACCTGAGAAAGTTTGTGTGATTGGTTGGAGTTGACTTGGGTCCACACGTCGTGTGGACCCCATGTGCGTGTCATGTTCTGCTTTGCGTTCCTTTGACCTCTCAAGACATATAGGGTCCTCCTGTTCACGATGGTTTAGACCAGCAGGGTTAAGTGGTTTCCCCTGTTCTTGTTCTGGAATTGGGTGGTGGCACGATACCCACTCCGAGTTTTGTTGGCCAGTGTTGTACTATCCAGTAGGGATGGTCAGAGCAGTTCCGGGTTTACCCTCCAGTAGAGACTGGGCAATGGGTTGCTCACTGACTTCTAGGGTTTACCCTCTAGTAGAGACTGGGCAGTGGGTTGCTCACTGACTTATAGGGTTTACCCTCCAGCAGAGACTGGGCAGTGGGTCACCCGATGACCTCTTAGGGTTTACCCTCCAGCAGAGATTGGGCAGTGGGTCACTCGACGACTCTTGAGGGTCTACCCTCCGGTAGGGCTGGGTAGTGGGTCGCCCGTCATCTTGTTTCAGTTCTACCCTTCAGCAGGGCTGGGCAGTGGGTCGCCTGTCGACTTGTTCCAGGTCTACCCTTCAGCAGGGCTAGGCAGTGGGTCACCTGATGATGTATTAGGGTTTACCCTCTAGCAGGGCTAGGTAGTGGGTCGCCTGATATCTTATTATGAATTATCCTCCAGCAAGGTTGGGCAGTGGGTCACCCGTTGGCATTTCAGACTCAGTCCTTTCTACTAGTCTAGTCTGTGGCTTTACTTTATAACTACCAGAGCGGGACCCTTGGTTGTATGGGTCATTGATGTGACAGCTTTTCCTTCGAGAAGACTTCTCGATTGTATGATAGTGACGAGGTGTAGTTGAATTTCCCCAGAACTCTCAAGAACGAGGGGTGCTTTCCCCACCGAGACGCGTCCTTGTGACGTGACCTAAAACCATGTGGGCGAGTTAGTGCCGCCCAAAGCGGATAGTATCGAGGTGCGGTGATTTGAGCCCCTTGGCTTGCAGTTCGGGGCAGACGTGTGGGATGTTGGGCATCGGTGATGGTTACTTCTGAGACCGATGGCGACTCACTTTCTTGGGCTGAGCTGTGGGATGGAGATCCCCATGCAATCTTGTTCGGGTTTCTTGATAGAGAATATGTATATGTATACCTTGTTCCAGTACCCACTCCTTTGGTTTTGTCTACTCTCTTTTCAGGAGAGTTGAAGTTGCGTAGGGTATGCCATGTGATTTCCATGTCTAGCTTCTCATGGTTGGACGAGTCTACTCTCTTGCTATAGGTAGCGAAGACTCGATGAGAATTTCATCTTATCACCGCTTCTAGCTCCTTGTGTTTGGACGAGTCTACTTCCTTCCTCTTGTTGGGTTGAGTTGTACTCTTTACTTCACTCTTTGTTGAGCTCCTTTACTTTTCCTTATTTGATATACTGCTCACTCTTCGGTATCTCCTTTGTTTCTCCCTCGAGCCTTCGAGGCATCCTACTGAGTATTTTTATACTCACCCCTACTTGGGATTTTCCCGCACTTGGTGTGCCCTTGCAGACGATGGACTGGTGGATCATGACTTCAGTAGAGCTTAGGAGATCGGGATCTTGGACCACGTACGGTGGTCGGAGTCGGGTTTTAGGTGGGGGACCCTTCCAGCTATTTTTCCTTTGTTTACTTGTTGTCGGGTTGTGGAACCTTTTTTGGTTGGGCGTGTGTTTTCCCCTTTTCTTTTTCAGTTTACCATCAGTACTTTCTTTTTACTTTTTAGAGTTCGATGCACTTTTGTGGATGTTTATAGAAGATGGTACTTTACTCATATTTTCTTTTACTCTGCACTTCTACATTGAGTGGGCTGCGTGTGTATGTACAGGTACTTAGGCAAAGGCCTCCCCGAGTTGTTTAGACTTTGGCGCTAGTCTCCAGCCCTTGGCCTATAAAGGCAGGCTTGGGGTAGTTGCGGTTCGAGCTGGGTAGGGTTGGGTCATGACAATCCCCACTTCAAGGGTGAAATTAATATAAAATTAAAAGCACATGACTAAGTCACCACGTGTAATAACCATAGACACCTCCAAGTATAGGTGAGTTTGGATAGAGATTTTTACCTCGATAGGCCTTAGATGACCCTTGTATAAATACTCTTAGACCTCCCTCGTGAGGGAAGGTGGTGAATGATATATAGTTATCTACATATACTTTATGATTTTATGAGACAACCTGAGATGTGATATGGGAATTATGTCATCTATTTGGACCAATGCTAGTGTGGATTAACTTATACAACCCATGGGACTATGTTATGATTCTAATTGGAACAAGGATAGTGATCTTGAGTAAGGACCCTAAGTAGGTTTCCTTGGATATGTAGTGACCTAGGGAGCCCAATTAGGTTCTCCAATGATATACTATTCCTAAGAGGGTTTGTGTTGTGTTTAGTATAGATGGTTATGGGTGTCAACCTAGATCTTGATTCGAACGTGTGGGTTTTAGATCCTGATGATGATATTGTATGGGTGCCTATATGTGTTTACTAGGATTCAATAATATAATCCTAATGACATTTCTTGATGTACTTTAGTTCATACACTCTTGGAGTGGTTTTGACATTATCTATGTAAAATTTCCTAAGAGGCGATCTTGATATGATAGAGGTACAAGCACTGGGGCGTTATGTATCTCTAAGTAATGAGGGCCTTGTACCTGTATATTCCCTTATGGGAGGTTGTTATATGATAGAGGGTTAGGAATTGGGTAATTATGTATCACTAGGTAATGAGGGATTGATACCTGTATACACTCTCATAGGCAAGTTTGATATGACCATAGGGTTAGAAGATGGGGTGGTTAGGGACTATCAGGTAATTGAAGCATGACACATGATTATACCTAGATGCCTTAGACATGCTCCTTGGGTCCATGGGTGGAGAAAAATACCTCCACACATGGATATATAATATCCTGAACAACTTGGAAATGATCCTTGGGTTAATGGGTAGGGAAAATACCCCCTAAACATTGATACTAGATGACAGGATTCATATCTCGGGTCCATGTGTAGGGCACATACCCCCCCCCCCCCCATACACACACACACACATACTAAGATCTGACTATACCGGGATTCCTTGGACACATACCTTAGGTTTAAAAGTAGGTATCAGACCCTCCCCCCCCCCCAACACCCCCCACCACCACACATAAACACACATAGAGATATTTAGATCACTATGGTTATTGTAGTCATTACGGCATGCTCAGAGACACTCTGACACGGGCTGAAGCAGGTATGGTCGATTGAGTTCATGGACCTACTAATCTAAGGTGGTTGATTTTTATTTATTTATTTCAGTATTTTATTATTTATTTCATATCATATAACAAACACATATCACCACATTTACTATATATGTATGATACTACATTATTGGTATCATACTGAGTTATGCACTCATACCCTATTCAATCCACCATTTCACATGGGAACCCGAGTAGACTCTCACTTGGTTGCAGGCACTAGTTGGGTTGAGGACTAGGGTTTTATTGAGTAGGATATCTCGACGTGTGCATAAATCTTGGGATGAGTTAAGTGAAGCTCTGAAGTATCTAATTAACAACTGATAAGGGGGGTTTAATCAGTTGTTTCCTTAATACAAATTTTAAATTTACTAAATTTAACCCCTTCATCTTGTTAGAGTTTATTCCTAATAAACTTTAGAAAAATTAAGTGCATGAAAAAATATATCAGTAAAAAATTCACATACGATTTACAAGGTTCATCCTCAGTGTGATAACCTACATCTTTTTTATAGCTTCTCTCATGGGTCTATGGAAATTCGCTATTATAAAGAAGTTAATAAAACTTGTTTCAACTCTTATTAGAAACCTTTTATCTCCTGATAGGAATTATTATACAGACTCTTGTCATTTAAAAAAATGTTAATAAAAAAAGATCCACAACAAAATATGTAACTTTGTTCAAACTGCTCCACCAAAGGTTTGTTTGGAACATCAGTCTGATCTTCCCTATACAAGATTTATTTATTTGGTAAAGTCCATCTAGCGTACCAGCGTCTGGTAGCATACGTCTAATGAACCACTTATAAAACTAAAATTCTTAAATAACTACTCAAATCTTAGATCGATACCCTCATTCTGATTCCCTCTTTTCGGTAATCTGAACTTATCTCAGTCTGATCTTTTGATCAGAACCCTCCGTCTAGAAACTCTTCTTCAACACAAAACAACATTAGTTAGAAAACTCACTTCTAAACCCAACTCTATAGAGTATCATCTTTTATTCATGGGTGAAAAGTTTCAAGTACCATTTTACTTTTCACATCTATTTGTAGGTTCTCTATAAATAGTATAGGCGGGAAAATGAAATTGTTTTCCCACTCACCCAAATTTCAAATCTCCAAATTTCATATTCATTGTAGATTTATTTTTACTGCTTCAAACCTTCTCATATATTTTGGTGTCTTATTGAAACTTCTTGATTCTAATAAAATTTTCTATATTTAAACAAGATAGATATACATTTAACATAACAAAACCTCAGTTCGGAAATGGTGATCTGAAAAACTATTCATCTATCTAATTCTCTTAGCCCACTTGAAACACACTCAACCATTTGTTTACACTTTATAAATGATTTAAATAGAAATTTAAATTCTATAACATCTCATCCAAAAAGTTGTTTATCATTCCAGTTCTCTTTACCCAATTTAAATGAAACAAATAAATAATTTCATATCCAATTCTCAAATCCAACTAAAAATGTTTGGCTACATTGTTGTAACTTCTAAAGACTTCAAAAACCTTCAATTAATGTCCTGTAGAATCTTATATATGTTTTAAAATTTTTATTTTCATTCTCCATATGTTCATATATTATTATGTCTAATTATATAGTGTCCAATGTAACTCAGCATCTGATAAATTATTTTCACGAACTAGCCTGGGTACCCTGGTAACCCAATAACTGAGTCGGCCCTGACATAGCTCAAAGGGAATTCCTGATCCCCATGGTTCGAAGACTAGTATCTATCATCATACAACATGAAAGTGGGAATAAATTTTACATAAAACATAGAGGAATAAAAATAAACAAGACATTATGCATAACAAGGAAGCTCCATTGGGAGTAATGTACCAAAATACAACAAGGCATAAAAATCCAAAAGTACTACAACCCAAGTAATAAAAATAGGGAAAATATCCCCAAGTTACCTAAGGAAAAAACTCACCAATTCCAAATATCAATAGCTGGATCCACCCCCAAGAGATCCATTCCCTTTGCTCGAACCTATAAGAAGAAAGTTTACAAACACCCAAAGGCAAAAATAGGGTGTGAGACTAAGCCCAGTTGGATACCACCAAAGATTCGATAACAGATTCCAAATATAGATTATCCAAAGAAAGGATTTCAATTTTCAAAATAAATAGGTTTGGAAATTTAAAAGCATATTTAAACAAATTATGCTATATAGTTCAAATGATGGAAAGAAATACTGTAAGCAAAGGCCTGACAAATGATGGAATATTACTAAAATAATTGATTAAATAAAAAATTTATATAAAATAGTTTATATAAATCCATAAGGCATGTAAAGTAGTTTTACAACAATGGAATACATTTATATCTCAAATATAAATAATCAAGTGAGCAACAAGGTCATATACCAAGTAGGTACAATTTTATTAACCATCTATAGGATTATGCATTCTCTAAGTGGTCACAATAAAATGAGTAAACTCATGTCCCCCTGACACTCACTAGAGGCGACTCGTCACCCACCCATTGGGGATGTGACCAGCTATAGGTATATTTTAGAATGTTGTAATAGCGTAGAGTGTATCCAAATAACTCACCAACTACCTAAGTCTTGCATGTGCTCTTACATAATGATAAATTTATTTTAAGACTTCCTAAAATTCAATAGATCCCATTATTCCATTTCAAAAATTCCAATTTATTTCCATTTAAAACCAAAATGGTTTTTAATCAAAAACATGCTCTTTTTACAAGATAAAACCATTGGGTTTCTATCAAATCATTTTTAACACAATTTCACAAGTTTGAAATCCATTCAAAACCAATTCCATCCTTTTCAAAATTAAATTCAACAATTTAATTGAAAATTTTCCATCAAATCCACAATTTAAATTCAATAATTTAAATCAACCAAATTCTATAAACACACCCCAATTAAATGGAATCAGGGGTTTTTCAAATTTTCATGCCTAAACCATTTCAAATCTCCTGATTCACTAGAATCAAGTTTTTTTCAATTTAATTCAAATAATGTTTGAGAAATTGAATTTAAATCAACAACTAGAATAATTCAAGAAATTTAGGAATAATAAATTTGGCTAATTGAGATGGAACCACCTACCTTTTCCCAAAAACGACACTCACAACAGCACCCATCAATGATAACAAAGGTGTGTAAGGCCTTAGAAGATAACCTAGAGGCAAGATCCAACATCGTGGAGCATAGATCCATCAATTCTTAGATAATCTATTGAAATTTCAAAGGAGGATAAGGAGATAAATATAAAGAATGATGAAGAACACTTAACTAAACATTACATGCCAAATCAATGATGATTGATCGCCAAAGGAATAGATATGGAAGGGTTGGAAGGCTCCAAGAATAACTAGATAAGGCTTTGGGTCGAGGGAGAGGAAACCAGAGAAGAGGATGAGAGAAATTCCAAGTATACTGCTACTTTTATAGGTATCATTCGAGGTACTACATGATGTGTAGTCCATTACACATTGTGAAATCCTTAAGTAACACAGTCATCGGAAGAAAACATGTTGCCATGCATTAAAGGTCAATACGTGAGTCAAATGAGTGATATGTACCTTTTTCACAAAATTTAAACATGGTTCGTGATGTGAAACCCTTCACAGCATGAATTCCTCTTTCACAGCTTGTACCCTATGACAACTTACACGTCATGTAACCTCAGTTAATGACATGTAATTCCCTAGAATCCTATAGTTAAAATCTAAAAGAAATTGAGATTCCAACCAAACTATGACTTCACCATTTAAATCATCCTCTCAAATCAAAATCAACCCTACTCTATTGATAAAAGGTAAAACTGTGATAAGGTTAAATATGTACCTATTAGTTCAGTAACAGGATGTTACAACCTCCCCACCATAAAAACTTGTTGTCCCCATAAATCCTATGAAGAATCTTACGTGCTAAAAATATGATACCACTGCTCTCTAACCAACACAATAGAGATTTACAAGGTTGTCCATACAAGGCCTTAAAAGTTTCCATTCTAATCACGGACTAGTAACTATTGTTATAAGATAACTCAACTAGTCCCAAGTGATCATCCCAAGCATCATCAAAGTTGAGAACACAAGAGTGAAGCATATCCTAAAGAATCTGTATAGATCACTATGTCTAGCCATCTAACTATAGATAGTAGGTCATGCTCAAATGAACATGAGATCCCACTACCTCCTGAAGGCCTCTCCAAAAACAATAAGTAAAATGAGGATCCCTATTAGATACTATAGAAGATGGAACTCTGTGTAAATGAACAATATGTTTCACATAGAGAATTACCAACTCCTTAACTTTGGTAGTATCACCAATGGGTATAAAGTGAGTTGACTTGGTCAGCCTATCGATCACAACCCATGTATCATTATTAAGTCTATGGGTACAAGGAAACCCAACCATAAAGTCTATAGAGATGTCATCCCACTTCCAAGTAGTGACTGGAAGTGGTTGAAGAAAACCTAAAGGTTTTGGGTGCTCATCTTTCACCTGTTGGCACGTATAGAAATGGGAAACAAACTCAAAAATTCCATATCTCATACTTGGACACTAGAACTACCTCCTCATATCATAGAACATCTTAGTGGTTCTTGGTTGCACAGCCCACTGGGAATTATAAAAATCCCCTATTATAGTCTTCCTTTCCATTAACAGCACAATGTAATTGTCCTGATAACACAAAAAAAACATCCTTGTAGAACAACCACTGATCATCGGCCTCCCCACCATAAATATAGTCTCTAATGATATGAAATTCATCATCAAGCTCTTTTTCTTGAAGAATCATCTCAAGAATATTGGATTTCAACTGAACACTGGGTAAAGAAACTTCAACCCCTTACTCCTAAACTCCAATATGAAACTGTGAAAAAAGGATCCATCAAACTCCACCCTTCCGAAGATTCTTTCATAGTCTGGGTTGGAAGTTTCTTGCTCAATGCATCTGCAATGAAATTCCCTTTCCTCGGGATATATGCAATGTCAAAGACGAACAACTTTAGGTACTCAAACCAACACCTCTAGAAGAGATTTAAATATTTTTGAGAAATGATATAACTCAAACTCTTGTGGTCATAAAACACGGTAAACCTTTCTTTATAATGGTAATGCCTCCATCTCTTAATCACATGCATCACAGCTGCAAGTTCAAGATCATGGGTAGGATAATTATTCTCATGTGGACTAAACTAACAAGATCCATAAGCAACTATATGGTCTCCCTTCATAAGAACACAACCCAAGCCTAAACCCGATGCATCACAAAAGGCCACATATCTCTACCTGGCCTATGGAAGAGTCAACACTGGAATAGTAGTCAAAAGATATTTCATCACAACAAAATAATTATAACATTTATCATCCCAAGAAAACTTCACCCCCTTCCGAGTTAGAGCTTTCATCAGATAATCCAACTTTGATATGTCCTTTACAAACTTACGGTAATATCCAGATAAGCCCAAGAATCTTTGAATCTCAAAGACATTACGTGGTTGTTCTTAATTCATAATAGCCTTTACCTTCTCAGGATCAACTGATATACCCTATTCAGACACCATGTGTCCCAAAAATTTCGCTTCTCGAATCCAAAAATCACACTTCGAAAGCTCGACATAAAGTTGGTGACTTCTCAACAAACCTAGAACTATTCTCAGATATTGCACATGATCCTCCTCATATTTAGAGTAAATGAGGATGTCATCTACAAATACTAACACAAAGTTATCCAGATACTCATGAAAAATATTTTTCATCAAATCCATGAAAAATATAGGCAAATTTTTCAGACCAAAGGGCATAACAGTGTACCAATAATGGTTATACCTACTCCAAAATGTGTTTTCCTAAATATCAGATTCCTTTAACCTTAAATAATGGTAACCAGATCAAAGTTTAATCATTGAAAACTACTTCGTACCTTTTAACTAATCAAACATATCATCAATCCATGGAAACGGATAATTGTTCTTTACTGTAACTCGATTAAGATTTCATTAATCAACACATAAGTGAATGGAACCATAATTATTATTAGCAAAGAGAACTGGTGCTTCCCAAGTTGACACACTCAGGCATTTAAAGCCTTTCTCAAGAATATTTTCCAACTAGGAATTCATCTCTTTTAGTTTAGCTGGTGCCATACGATAATAGGGAATTGAAATCAGCTGAGTACCAGTAATTAATTCAATGGAAAACTCGACCTCCCACACAGGTGGAAAACTTGATAAATCAGAAGGGAAAATGTCAGGAAACTTTAAGATAATTATAGGAATATACCCACTCCTTGAATACCACTCTAGATAAAGAAAAACACTAATATCACTTTCCCCAACTCTGGATAAGAGGGTATGGATCTGCTCGACCTTGGGTCTCATTATACTTGAAAGATAAGGGGAACACCATGGACTGTTGTAAGGTAGACTCGTCAAAGAAAAAAATCAATTTAGGCTTTATTAGAAATGAGTTAATCCATCCCAAATATGATGTTAATAGATTTCATATAGAGAACTAAAAAACACCAAGCAAGCTTTAAATCTAAAAGAGAGACGACACAAGCAGGAATACAAAGACCCTTTTCTCTCTTCGTACCAGGGGGTATTGTAATATCCATCGCACAAGATAGTTTCTACATAGTAAGATTAATTAGATTAACAATACGGGTTGAAATGAATGAGTTAGATGCACTAGTATCAAATAGAGTAGTCACTAATAGCGATGTTATAGTAATTGTACCTTTCATGGTCACTAGACCTATGTCTTCTTTCTTTGAAGACTCTTCCACTGTGTGAAGAAGCTTCACTCCAAGTTCCTATGGATGGAACCCTTTTGTACATGAATCATCTGATTTCCCTTCATTTTTAGGAGGAGCTAATGATCATGTTCCATTATGCGGAGTAGAGAAGTGATGGAGGAATCTCTGTAAGTTCCCTAAACATCTGCATGAGCTATAGTTCTTGGGTGCCTCAGTTCAAACCCTCTTAGAATTTCCTAGCCTTCCACGTTGGTAGTAAACTAAAGAAATTCCTCCTAGTGCTTTAGGAGGTCTGGATTGACCCTGTCATCAAGAACTACCATGATAATCATCATGCTTCTATTTTCCTTTGAAGAAACCAATGTTGCAACTGGGAGGAAGAGAAACTCATAATAAACCTAACTTTCTAGCCAAGTCTATCTCAACCATCATTACCCTATCCAACACATTAGTATAAGTGGGAAGCTTTAGCAAGAAAACTTGAGAAAAAATATCTGATCAAATTCCCAACTCGAACCATCGAGCCTTCATTCTCTCATTAGATACAATCTCAAAAAAAAATCACCAACTCAGCAAATCTATTTGAATACTCAATCATAGTTTTTTTGGCCGACTCAAGCTTGAAAAACTCCACAGTCTTAACCAACACCATTGAATCTAGATATAATTGATCGGTGAAAAAAACCTTGAAGTATTTCCACTCTAATCCCTCATGTTTCCTTGTCATCATCATTGTGTCCCATTATCTTCTTCTCAGTTCCTAAATCACTAAGGTGGCACACTTTACTTTGATCATGTCTGGGGTTTCCATAAACTGAAATAGATGTTCAATCCTACCCAACCATTCCTTAGCATATTGAGGATTAGTGGAGCCTTTGAAAACTAGAGGTTTATAGTAAAACAAATCTTGAGAACAATTTTGAATAACATTCCCTTGAGGATCCACAACTAAAGCCTGAATGGGAACTGGTGTTGGTGCATATCCCAGAGCTTGGATAGTATGAATGATCACCTTAACCAGACTTGGATCCACAATAGGATTCACTTGTTGAGGCTCAGTATTAGCCTCTTCCTAGATTTGATTCACACATTGTCTCAAATATATGATACAACACAACATCATTATACAACATTGAAGACATTAGGTAGTGCTCAAACTGAGAAACAAGGAAAATTATTCCCAATATATGGAACAACCAGATTTGGATTCCACTCTATCCAAATTAGAATAGGGAAAGAACAATAACTAATCTATAAGACTTCCTTCCCTAACCACCCCTAGTGACTTAAGGTTCATTATAGTGAGAGATATCTAGGCACCCAATCGCAACTACCTCCTAAGTACCGAAAATATTTCAAAAATTCATATTAACTTCAAGAAAAAAGCTCAAAAGCCTCCTTTGATACCACTTTGTCATAAATCAGCCCAGGTACCCTAGTAACTTGATAATTGAGCTGGCCCTAACAAATCCCAAAGGGAATTCCCAATCCCCATAGGTCAGTGACTAGCACCTGGCATCGTAAAACATGCAAGTGGGAATGAATTTGCCACAAAATATAGAGGAAGAAAAAGAAACAAGACAGTATTCATAACAAGTAATCCCTACTAGGAGTAATGTACCAGAATACAACAAGGCATAAAAAGTCTAAATTGCTAAAAACAAAGTACTAAAAACAGGGAAAATATACCCAAGTTCCCTAAGGACACAACTCACTAAGTCCAAATATCAACAGTTGGATCCACCCCCAAGAGATCCCTTCCCTTTACTCGAACCTGGAAGAAGAAAGTCTATAAACACCCAAAGGAAAAAAGTAGGGTGTAATCCTAATCCTAGTAGGATACCACCAAATATTCCATAACAAATTCCAAAATTATCCAAAGAAAGGATTTCAATTTTCAAAATAAACAGGTTTGAAATTTTAAAATCATATTTAAACAAATCTTTCTATACAGTTCAAATCATGGAAAGAAATACTTTAAGAAAAGGATTTAGAAATGATGGAATATTTCTAAAATAATAGCTTAAATAAAACATTTATATAAAATATTTTATATAAATCCAAAATGCATGTAAAGAAGTTTTACAAAATTAGCATAAATTTATATCTCAAATATAAATAAACAAGTGAGAAACATGGTCATCTGCCAATTAGGTACGATATTATTAACTAGTTATAGGATTATGCACTCTCTAAGTGATCACAACAAAATGAGTATACTCACATCCCCCTGACTCTAGCCATAGGTGACTCGTTACCCTCCCATAAAGGATGTGACCCACCAAAGGTATGTTTTATAATGTTGTAATAGCATAGAGTGTATCCAAATAACTCACCAACTACATAAGGCTTACATGTGCACTTACATGATGGGTAATTTATTTTAGTAATATTTAAAATACAATAGATCCCATTCTTCTATTTTAAAAATGATAATTTATTTCCTTTTAAAACCAAAATAGGTTTTAATAAAAATCATGTCCTTTTCAAAAGATAAAACCACTAGGTTTCTATCAAATCATTTTTAAGCCATTTTCACAAGCTTGAAATCCATTAAAAAACAATTTCATCCTTTTAACAATTAAAATAAAAAAATTTAATTAAAAACATTTCCATAAAATCCAAAATTTAAATTCAATAATTTAAATTGACAAAATTCTATAAACACACCCATATTTAATGCAATTGGGGTTTTCCAAATTTTCATGCCAAAACCATTTCAAATCTCCCAATTCACTAGAATTGGTTTTTTATCAATTTAATTGAAATCAAGTTTGATAAATTTATTTTAAATAAACAATCGAAACAAATCAAGAAATTTAGGAATAATAAATTTGGATAATCAAGATGAAACCACCTACCTTTTTTCCAGAAACAACACTCATAGCGGCACCCAACAATGAGAACGAAGGTGTGGAAGGCCTCAGAACACAACCTAAAGGTAAGATCCAACACTGTGGAGAATATATCCATCAATTTCTAGATGATCTATTGAAATTACAATAGAGGATAAGGAGAGAAAGATAAAAAACAAAGAAGAAAACTTACCTGGATATCACCCATCAAAGAAATGATGATTGATCTGCAAAGGAATGGATCTGAAAGGGTTGGAAGGTTCTAAGAATAATTGGGGAAGGCTTTGGGTCATGGGAAAGGAAACTAGATAAGAGGATGAGATAAATTTCAAGCACACTATGGCTTTCATAGGCACCTATCCAGGTATTACACAACATGTAATCTATTATACGTCATTAAATCCTTAAGTAACACAACCATGGAAAGAAAACATGTTGCCATGCATTAAAGTCCAATACGTGAGTCAAAGGAGTGATCTGTCACTTTTTCACAATGTGAAACCCTTCACACTATGAATTCAACTTTTATAGCTTGTACCCTACGACAACTTACACATCATGTAACCCTTATTCACGACGTGTAATTCCCTAGAAGCTTATAGTTAAAATCCAAAAGAAAGTGAGAGTCCAACAAAACTATGACTTCATAATTTAAAGAATCATATCAACTCAAACTCAACCCTAATCCATTAATGAAAGGTAAAAACTGTGAAAAGTTTAAAGATGTAACTTTCAGTTCAGTAACGGGATGTTACACTTATCATCATCAATCGCTCATCTGATGGATCGTTTTTAAATTCTTATTTGATGAATCAGCATAAATAACTCATTCATTGAATTGAAATCAAATAGTATTTCTTCTTCTTTCACATTTATCAAAATTTCGTGAATCTAACAACTATATTGTGTCAAATCTGATCTATACAATAGAGAACTTGAATGTTTCTATACTTCAATAACTTCTTCATATGATCAACTTCTATGGTGAAATAACTTTAAAATTCTTTATATTTTTTATTGAAAGCAAAGATGTTCTCATCTTTTTTCTTTTATTATATTTACAAAACTAATTTCTTGAGACATCATATTTCTTCAACTAAACATCTTCAATTTTCATAATAGATCTCTATCTATTGGATCTGTACCTACTTCTCATTTTATCATCCACTTTGAAAACTCTTTAATTTCAGTCTTATAACAAATTCTACATCTAGTGTTTTTAGGACTGATGATCTGCATCTAGAAAACTTCAATTTTGGAAACTCTAGAAATTCACATTTATCTCTTCTTCTAAAAACTCCAGCGTATATCATGAATTATTCATGATGTTTTAAGAACTTGAAAGAATAGAAAATAATCATCTGAATAATTTTGGACAAATCTATAATTTCCTATCAAAAAATTTCAAACTTTCTTCATTTAGAAAAATTATAACTCAAAAACTTCTTTATCTAATGCTTTGAGTCCAATGGATCACCCAATGGAACATCTAATGACCAACTTTGAAAAAAAAACACTTTCTTTATCCATATTTTAATAAAATTATCAGCAAAAAAGTTATAAATTTTCAACAATGCATCTTTCACCTAATTTACAAAAACATTATTTGATAAAATATTTGTTTTCAATGGAAAAAAACTTTTCTAAACAAATTATTACATAGAATATTCAATATCCCCATTTGTATTTGTTGAAAACTCTTATTAAAAACTTTTTCAACTCATCATTTATAAACACATTGAATTTTTCACAACTCATTTTTTAATTTTACCAAAACATATATTTTCTCAAAAGAGAGTGTCCTAACACCACACTACTTAATAAAGTAACTTTTTTGAAGGAATTTTATCCCTCATTCATAATAAAATTTGTTTCCATGTTAATATAAACTTTTTCCAATCACTTTTATCTTTTCCTCCCGCTTTTCCTTCTCTCCCCCATTTTATGCTCACCACAGCTTCAGATTCATTTAAGTAAAAAAAATTATTCTCTCTTCCTTGTAGGATAACGTTGTATAATTACCCCCCCCCCCCTTGTCAATATAATCCAAAGAATGGTGGGGGACATTATTAAGATGTTTAGGTAGTCTTTAGTTGAGGTTTAACATAAATTTGGAGCCTCAATTCTTCAAATCTATCCCTTGGCATATCTTTTTTGAAAACATCTGCAATTTTATATTTTTTTGAAATATATTTTAGAACAACATATCCTATTGAAACCTTCTATTTTATAAATTGAAACTTAATATCAATGTGTTTTTTATCTTGAGTGTTGTATAGGGTTTTTGGAAAGATAAATTGCACTCTAATTATCAAAAAGTATCTTTAATGGTTTTCAAACTTCAACTTTAAAATCTTCTAACTAAACTTTCATCCACAAAAATTGAGTACAAGCTTATGTAGAAACAACATATTATGATATAGTTGTGGTCAAAGTTATTAAACTCTGTTTCTTACTATTCCAACTCAAAAATCATTCTCCTAAGGAAAATGTTCCTCCTAAAATTGATTTTCTATCATTTCAATCTCAAAACCAATCAACATCATTATAACCATTAAATTTCATATTATAACTTCTTTTATATATCAACCCATATGAATTTTCTCCTTTAACATATCTCATAATTATTTCTTCTACCAACAAATGAGATTATTTCAAAACACTCTGATATCTGGTACACAAAGTCACTGTATAAACAATATCAGGCTTTGAAGCTATAAGGTAAAGAAAAATTCCTATCAATTTTCAAAAATATTTCTAATTTACTCTTTTCTTGGATTCATATTTACTCATATTTATTCCAATTGAAATAGGAGTGAAATATTCTTTATATTCTTCCATACCAAACTTTTTTAACAACTCCCTGACATACTTTTCGTGAGATAGGAAAATATATTTTTTTCTTTTATTGAACTTTTAAATCAGGGAATAAATTTAATTCACCCAAAATTGACATCTCAAAGTTCTTATTAATTTCATTGGAAAATTCTTTATAAAAATTTTCTTCATCTACAACAAAAAATATATCATCTACATAAACAATTTCAATTAGGGTGATGGAGTTAAATTCTTTCTCATATAAGTTTCTATCGATATTTCCTTTAGAAAAAATCAACATTCTCAAACACTTTTTTTGTTTGTAATACCAATAATGTGGGGCTTGTTTCAACCCATATAAGGCTTTCTTCAATTTAAAAATCTTACTTCCATCATTATCAGGTATAAATGCACAAGGTTTCTTAATGTAAACTTATTATTCAATTTCACCATTTAGAAAAGATGAATTTACATCTATATGATAAACTTTTTAACTTTATTGTAAATCCACTATAAAAATATTCTAATAGTTTATAATATTTCAACTAGGGAAAAAATTTCTTCAAAATCCACATATTTCAGCTGTGCAAATCCTTTACAAACAAGTCTTTCTTTGTTTCTTTAAACTTCTCCATGTTCATTTAGTTTGTTTCTATACACCCATTTTGTTCTAATAAAATTTCTATTTTCTAGGTGTGTAATAAGTTCCCAAGTATTGTTTTTCACAATCCAATCCAACTCTTTATTCATTTCAACAACCCATTTTTTGTTTTCAAATACTTCATAAACTGATTCTGGTTCAATTTGTGAAATGAACGATGTATGGTTTTCTAATCTCAACCTTCTTCTTATAAGATCCAAAGATTTAGGATTCCCAATAATATTTTCAGTGTCAAAATGTTTCTATAAAGTATTAAATTTCAAAATTTCTCTTCCATTTTCACTTTCCTCATCATACGATTCTTTTCAATCTTAATAAGTCTATTCTGAATCACTTTTTCTTTTATTGGATTTCTTCAGTTTGTCTTCCTCAACATTTTCAACATTATTTGTTAAGAAAATCATATTTTCAATTACCTTCACATCATAGGATTCCACCAACTTTTGTAAACATTTGTTCCAACATTTTTGACTTATTTTTTTGGGTGAATATCCCATGAAAATTCCTTCTTCATCTTTCCCATAAAATATTCCAAGATTTAGATTTTTTATTTTTAGTAAACATGGACTTCCAAAAACATTGATGTATTTTAATGAAGGTTTTTTATTATACCACATTTATAGGAATTCATGTTGTATTTTGACCTCAACAAACATATGTTTTGTATATATATAGTAGTACTAATATCTTCTCTCTGGTAGAACTTTGAAAATTTGTATTCTGCTAACATGATTCTTCCCATTTCCACCAAACTTCTATTTTTTCTTTTCTGCAAATCCATTTTGTTGTGGGGTGTAGGGAGAACTATACTGAAGTTTTATTCCATTCTTTCTCAGATAAGATTCAAAATTATTATATGTGAAATTTTTTCAATTATCTATTCTCAACTTCTTTATATAAACCCTCATTTCTCTCTCAATATCTTTTCTGAAAAATATGAACATTTCTACAGTTTATGATTTATTTTTAATAAACATGGTGGTGGTCATCCGAGTGAAATCATCAATGAAAGTGATAAAATACAAATATATTTTTTTTATTGATGTCTTATAGGACCACATAAATTAGAATAAATAAGTTTAATAGGTCGATTAGACTGAATATCAACTTTCTTATAGATTTTATTAGTCATCTTCCATTTTTTACAAGTTATATAAACATCTTCTTCCCTTATTTTCAATTATGGAAAATTTGTTACTGTATAAAATTTATAAAAATATATATATATACTTTTATTCCCAAGGTGGCCAAGTCTACGATGCCAAAACTTATTCTCATCTTCATCACTTAGATAACATGAGTTATCAAGTTCTCCAATCTGAAAAATATTTATGATGGTTCTTTATCCTCTCATAAAAACTTTTGCATCTTTCAAACATCAGATAATAAAATAATATTTTCTAAAAATAACACCTTTTCCATCATCACAAAGTTGAATTACATTAAGTAAGTTATGTTTTATCCTATCAACAAGTATAACTTCTATAGATTTCAACTTTTCTACTTCAATTTAGAAGTCCTTATTCCCCTAATTTTCAAGAAACTTTCATTTACAAAAGTAACTACTTCTCCGTCATTATTTTTAAAAAAATTAAATATTTTTATATCTCTTATCATGTGTGATGAATAACCACTATCAAGAATTAATTGTTTGTTCCTTTTTCTAGCTTTTAAATCTATCTCAACCAAAAAATATATTTCCTCAACTTTATTATTTCTAGCTTCCTGTTATTTTCTATTATAAGAAACTAGTTATAGAAGTGTTTTCATACATTTTTCGATATGATGACCAACCTGATCACATCTTCCATATACTTCTTCCGAACATTAAAATTTTTTTTCATTTTGGATTTTTCTAACATGTTGAGATTTCACTTTTCCAATTTTATTAGTTTTAGGAAAATTACTCATTATTTTTCCACCATTTCTTCCACTATTTAAACCTTATTTCGGGAAGTGAAAAATTATACCAAAAATTGTAAGATTTATGCCCATAAATTTCATAGCACCAAAAAAACCATTAAATCTTGGTTTTATATTAAATTATGATTTGATACTGTAGAAATATTTTTGGGGTTCATAACTTCTTTCTACTCTAACACAATCTAGGTGTGGACTATATTTTCTACTGAGGGAGTTTTGAACTTTTGTATATGTGATAGTTTTATCACATCCCTTCTCACTCTAAGTTTTTTATACATCTTTTCTATAACATAAATGGTTAGTAAAATCAGATGAAATTTTAAGTTTACTAGGTATAGACTTCAACTGATTCTTGAAGTGAGATTTTTATTCACCTTTATATGATTAATATTTTACTAATAAATCCTTATTTAAGTTTTAATTCAACTTTATTAATGTACTTTCAACTTCAAGGAGTTTTGATTGTGTTTTGTTAACTTCATCTTACTTATCTTTCAACTTATTACTAATTTATTTAATCATCTTTCCTTGTTAATCAATAATCAGTTTGTAAATTAAGATCTCCTTGGTGTATTCTTATTCTTAATTAGAAGCATATTTTATTTCTTCAACAAATTTTCTACTATATTTATTCATCATTATTATTTCTTTTTTGAGAGTTCAATTTTTCTCAAGACATGCAACAAGTTCTGATCTGAACTGATACTCTCTGTAGGATTCTTTATCTCTTTCTTCTACTTCACTATATAAGGAATTTTTTGTCTTCTCAACTTTTTCAATGAATGTTTTTAAATTTTATGAAATTTCATATTTTTAAAAATTAATTTTAATTGAGCCTGAATCATCTTTCTTACTAAGCATACTTCTTTTGTTTCTAGTGAATTTATTCTTATATTTATTGGATGGATTTTATTATTTAGGACTTTTGTTTCACTTCTTCCATCAATTTTTTTCATTATAATAATCTAGATATTATCTAACTTTCTTCTTGGGAAAATTCATAGCAAAGTTCCTAATTCCACCACACTCAAAACATTTGAGAGGAATTTTTCCTCTATACTTTCCTCTTCCTCTTTGATAATTCTTAGAGATAAGATACATTATTTTTCTATTCAACTCATCATCATATTTATCTTTGGAATAATAAAGATCAATATATTCAACATCTTGAATTTTTATCTTTCTCATGTCTTCAAAATACATTTCATATTTCATCTTATTTTTTACCACTTAAACTTTTCTCATTTCACAAGTAGTAATAAAGTTATGCAGTTCATCAAGAGATAAACCGTATTTATCTTCTAAAGCATAAATTTTAGAATCAAACCTCTCTAGAAAGTTTCTCATAAGATTCTTCACAATTTTATAATCTTAAAATAAATCTCCAAAGACACTAATTTTACAAATAAAGTTATTCACTTTGGTGAATTATTCATCAATTATTTCTTCATATCTCATTATTATTTCTTCAAAATTGTTATGTGGTATTTTTAGATTTTCTTCCTTCACTTTATTATTCCCTACAAAAAAAAATTCAAGTTTTTTATACATACTATTTTTTGTTTTGAGACCCATCACCTTTATATATAAATTTTCTAATAGATACATAAGAATATAATTTTTAGATTTTCTGTAAACTTCAATATTTCTCTTGTCAGCAAAAGTCATAGGAGCATCTTCCTCGATGGTTGAAAAACTAATTGTAATAGCATCAAAAACTTCTGATCCAAGATATAGAAGAAGTGGAATCATCCTATTTTTCCAACCACAGTAATTTTTTCCATAAAATTTTGGAATTCCTTTACTGTTGATAGAATTGATATTTTCCATGACAAGGATTCAACAAAGAACCTTTGCTCTGATACCAATTGAAGCTCTAAAGGATCAAATAAAAACTTACAATGGGGGGTTGAATCGATTGTTTCCATTTTAAAAAAAAATTTAAATTTAACCCCTACAAATTTTAATATTTTCTTCCTTATAAATTTTATAAAACTCAAGTTCCTATAAAAATAGAAAAGTAAATAAGGCATGCTCAATTTACAATGTTTGAACTCAGTGTGAGAACCTACATTCTTTCCATAGCTACTCTCGTGGGTCTATAGAAATTCACTATTATGAAGAATTGAATATAACTTATGTAAACTCCTATTAGAAACCTTATATATCCTGATAAGAATGATTATACTAACTCCTTTTAGTTTAAAAAAATATTACAAAAAAATGAGCCATAAAAAAATATGTAACTTTATTGAAACTACTCCACAAAAGGTCTATCTAGAACCTCATTATGATCTTACCTTTTTTTAATTTCTATATTCAATAAACTCTATCCAGTGTTCCCACATCCAGTAGCCTCTATCCGATACACCACTTCTGAAACTTCACTTCTCAAACAACTACTCAAATCTCAGATTGATACCCTCAGTTTGATTCCCTCTTTTCGGCAATCTGAACTTGTCTTAGTTTGATCTTCTGATCATAACCCTTTGTCTAGAAACACTTCTCCAACATGATAAAAAATCTATTGGAAAACTCACTTATGACACCAATTATATAGAGTATTAGTTTTTAATAATGATTGAATAGTTTCAATTACCACTGTACTTTTCACCTCTATTTATAGGTTCTCTAGAAATAGTATAGGTGGGAAAATGAATTTTTTTTACCACTCTCCCAAATTCAAAATCTTTGAATCTCACATTCATTAGAGCTTCATTTTGACTTATAAAAACCTTTTTATCTCTTCTGAAGTCTTATTGAAACTTCTTGATTCTACTAAAAGTTTCTATCTTTAAACAAGATAGAAATACATTTGAAATAACAAAACTTCATTCTGAAAATGGTCATCCAAAAAACTCTTCATATGTCTAATTCTCTTGACCCACTTTATACACACTTAACCATCAATTAAAACTTTTTAAATGATTTTTATAGAAATTTCAATTTCATAACATCTCAGTCTGAAACTTTTATATCATTCTGGTTCTCTTGACCTAATTTAAATAAAACAAACAAACAATTTTCTCACCTTGATTCTCAAAGAAAATTGAAAATGATTGAATACATTATTGAAACCACTAAAGACTTTAGAAAACTTCAACAATTTTTTGGTATAAAATTTTATATGTTTTAACATTTTCAATCTCATTCTCCGTCTATTCATCGGTTCTTTAGTATGATTATACAGTGTACAATGGAACTCAAAATTCGATGACTTATCAGTGTCAACCGCTTATCAAATTGATCGGTGTCAAACACTTTCCTAATGAATCGGTATCAGCATATTGTTCACTGAATCATCATCAGATATACTTTATTCTTCTTTTACATTTATCAAAACCCCATGAACTCAGAAATTATCTATTGTCTAATCTGATATGATAGATAGAAAACTTGAAATTTTCTATATTTCAACAACTTCTTCATTTGATCAACTTATTTGGAAAAAAAACTCCAAACATATTCATATTTTTTATTGAAATCAAAGATATTATCCTCTTTTTTCTTTTCTCAATTTTACAAAACTAATTTCTTAAGAAATCATTTTTATTTAACTGATCATATTTAATTTTCATAACTAGTTTATGTCTATTGAATCGGTATCTTCTTCTTGTTTGATCAGACACTTTGCAAACTCTCAAATTTTATTCTACTAACAACTCATGCATCTGGTTCTTCTTGGTACAATGATCTACATCTAGAAAACTTCAATTTTGGAAACTCTAGAAATTCACATTTCTATATTATTCTAAAAACTCTAGCTTGTATCATGACTTATTCATGATGTTTTAGGAACTTGAAATAATAGAAAAGCATTATTTGACTAATTTTGGAATGTTCTAAAACTTTCCATCAATAACTTTAAAACATTATTCATTTAAATAAATTCTAACTCAAAAACTTATTTGTCTGATGCATTGAGTCTGATGGATCAACTGATGGAGAATCCGATCACTAACTTTTCAAAAAACACTTTCTTTATCTAAATTATCAACAATTTCTCAGCAAAAAAGCTATAGACTTTCAACAACACATCTTTCACATGATTTAAAAAAAACATTCTTTTACAAAAGGTTAGTTATCAATAAAAACAAAACATTGTTAAACAAATCATCACAAGGGATCTTCAGTAAGTTTTATCATTGGTGTAGGGCCTCATTTATATTTTATTCTTCTATATATTATGTATATGGGATCATCTTAGTGGGTGATCAAGTTTGTATGATTGTATGTATATTTCCACATTTATATTATTATTATTTGGATGTTTTATCTATCAGTTTTATTTGATGGTTATGTATTGTGTATGATGTTTGGTTATTTTATATATAATTGTGTACTCTGGTACAAGGGGAATAGTATCCTCACATTACCACCCTAGACCCCTACTACTAGTTGGCAGTCTCTCATGTACGAGAAGGTTCACCTGAGGTCACGTGGCACCATCAGTATAGTTAATGTTCAAGATGAGTTAGATCGGTAAATAACATGAATCACCTAAAATTTAGGTGGGATACTTCATAAAACCATGATCTACTTGTATCTATTGAGTTATATGAATAAGGTGAAAGATATCTTTTGTCTTGGGAGAATCCACAAGAACTATGAATTCCATTTTCATGGCCTTTGTCCTGATTGTATATCCCCTAGATGAATTTACTCAAAAATTTCACAATGTTTGAGTAATTTAAGTGGTTATAATTCATGTAACCCCTTCGCTCGATCATGTATTTATTATATAAATTCTTTCATGTGATTCTCCCAAACATCTCATCATATGAAACGTTTATAATCAATGATATCCTTTATATAGAAGATATTTGAATGTTAATATTTAATATTCAACTGCCACTACCAATCATAAAATTCTAAGTTAATATTAAGGTATGATCAACACATCTTATAGTATTATGATTTTTCCATATCGTATACTGAAACTAGTTAAGTTAGTAGTATCGTGATATCTATATATCATAAGTAGAGATATACCCCGGAATCATAAAACATGGTTTTTTGCAACATTGATGTCATAATATATGACATACCTGTATCATGCACTACAATATAAGATAATATATATCATATATGTATTGGGGTATATATAATATCTCCATCAGGACTCACCCCCTACCTGTGTACACAACATGAGTTTCAATATGTTTTGGTAGACCTTATGTTTCATAGAAGGTCTAAGTATCATCTTAGAGATAAGGATATGGATTAAGAAGAGTAGTGTATTGGAAATTAATGATTCATTAGGATATTATTGGAAGTTTTTTTTGAGGTAATTGTATTTATTTTATTCATTTTGGTTTTATAGTATATTTATCAGCTAGAGTTACAGCAGTATGACAGCCCATATCTTTAAAACACATTAATTCATGATTTATTTCATAAAGATACACTTAATAAAATCCCAAAAGATCAAAAGTCCTGAATTATTTGGGTAATTATATACATAACATAATAACTTAAAATAGGGATAAAACGATATTATTTGAAACTCCTTATTGTGCTCATAAAATTTGGTTTCTCTTCTAAAACTGCACAGGATAACCTGGGGACATACATAAGAAATGGGTGGGTTATAAATCCCAATAAGGGAGTAATCAAAGAAAAACATAATGAAAGTAATAAATGGTATTCATGGGGAATATTAAGGTGACATAAAAGGGGTGATAATCATAAACATGAACATCTAAGCATGATATAATATGATAACATCAAGGAAAAATGGGAATGTAGAAACAACATAAAATAAGACATCATAAGCATAAGATAAGGATAAATTCCAAGACATCATAACATAGCGCACTTATGATAAACTACAATGAACCATACATGGTATCTCATGAGATAAAAACATTACCCAATGCATTTAAGGTCTATATAATTTTGGTCTCACCCATCACATTCATATCATGTACATACATAAGTGTGGCACATAGATTATACAGCATAAGAATGTATTTCATCACTTTTAATCCCATGATTAAGGAGTGTGGGTTATATATATAGAATTCCACAATAAATTAAGGATAGGTACATCTAGTTGAATACCATTGAGTGGAATTGGGGATGGGTATTTACTAAACAAATTTTTGGCATGGAAAGTCATATGATAGTTTCAGCAACATAGCTGGTGTACATAATGATTCAAGGAAAGGTTTAATGAGAGTGAAAGTTTGTCTATAATTACTTGGAAATCATAAGGGCAATAAAAGGTGTGTGTAAAAACGCATTCCAACATGAAAAATTGGAAATTAAATGGCATAATAAAAATAAAGTTCTTAAATAAAGAGGAGGGAGAGATAATCCCCTTACCTTGAGAGGGATAAAAGCTTGTGAGGAGTTTATTAAGAGATTAAGAACACCATGGGAGGTATTTAGAGAGGTATAGGGAGAGTAAATTCAAGATAAATTTGTCAAACCTAGATTTTTTTTACCCTTTGTTCTGTTTCATCTTTTAGATATTGGTTTTTTCTTCTGAGTTCCAAGTGTGAAAGGTTTTTTATTTTGAAGTAATCCTTTGTTTATCTTTGATTCTGTGTTTATTCTTTAGTTCCTCTGGGATTTTGTCATGAACCAAGCCAGGATTCCATCTAACCCAACCCAATACAAGGCCCAAAGGGTGTTCCCACTCCCCACGGTCTAGAAACTAGTACCTAGGTATCAACAACATACTTTGGGAATGATTTCACCAATTTATTTAATGATAACTAGCCCAAAAAATTAAAACAACATGTAACCAATAACCATAAACAAAACTGATAAAATAATTTTTATAATCAATGTTTTAAAAATTAAACCAAAAGACAAGGTGAAAAAATGGTAAGTGAACCACTAAACATCCAAAATACTTCATGAAACATGAGGGGAATCACCCTCAAGTTTTCGACACCGACACGTGCAATAAGAGGAACTCTAGCACTCAGATCCTCCATCACCACAACACATCTTGCCTTTACCTGGTTCATACTGAACAAAGTCTACATACACTCAAAGGTGTATGTGGGGTGTGAGCCAAATCCCAATAGGATTCCACCTAAAGTAAAGGTTCCATTCTATAACATTAAAAGACAAATAAACATGCATATTCTCATAAAAACTTTGAAAAAAATAAAAAACAAATTCCAAAGGAAACATTTTTAGAAAAACCCCTTTGAAAGTAAAACATTTCTATAAAATATTTCTCAATAATAAACTAACTTTAATGGACACAACATACACAAGGTCCACCATATACCGATGTTCGGTACCATATTACAAAATATCATTACAAGAGAGCACCATGTGTAAATCCCTACAGGTATCTAGAATAAGTGAGTCACTAGGAAGCCTGTACCTTGGTGATCAATATCCTCTAATTCAACTACCAACAACTTTCCCATGCACGATCCACTAGGAGGGATAATTCCACAGGCCCAGTGGTCTCCAAATAATAGGGAAATTCCAACATGTTCTCATGTATGATCCACTGGGAGGGACCATACCAAGGGCCTAGTGGTCTCCGATCATATCAAATATTTAGTTAGTGTTGCAACCGTAAATCCAATTAAGTAAATCTTGTCAGAGGGTGTGTTCTCAAAGGCAGCGATGGGTTTCTGTTGTTCGGTGTTCTGGTATGACTTTTCTTTTCGTAACTATGTGCTTGGAGATGTTATGGTTTTGTTTCAGATGGATTCGCTTCTTCCCATTGTTTTGCGGTATATTTTGTTGTGTGATGGTATCGGTGATCATTCTGGCGATGTTTGTCGGGGGGTGTTTCCATCTCTGTTTTCCATGGTGATGATGAACGTTATGCGGTTGTGCCCCCGGTGACAACGACGGTCACCGGCATGTGCGTGATGAGGCATGGCTTGATGGTCGGTGTGTGGGATGCCGGTACTTTCCTCCGGCGAGATGAGCGGGGCTTGTAACGGTGTCTTGGATGCTCGTCTGGGGTGGCGGTGACACACCTCTCGAGATGTCGTGATTTGTGGTTCTTACAGTGCATGGCTCGAGGTGCATCGGTCCTCGGGCCCACATTTGAAATTTGAATTTGGTGGTTTAATTTGATGGTTGAATTTGATGGTTGAATTTTATGTGGCGGTAGATATCGAAACGTGGTATTTGGGTGTTTGGGTACCGAAAACCCAGAAACTGGTTTGCGATGTAGTGGATTTGAAGTGGGAAATCATGTATTGGGTACCGATAACCCTTAAACTGGCTTTTAGAAAATGGAAAAAAATGATTTGTAGGCCATTAAGTAAATCTAGGCCTTTACACTTTCAAGTTAACTAGTGTCAAGTCTATTAGAAGAATCTGGGATTTCCACTTTTGAATCACTAGATTACTAGTTCTAGTTTACCCACCTAGATACCTGGGATTCTCTTTGTGCTCAAATTCCATTACCATATAACCATCACTTTCACAGACACAAGCCATGGAACATATGCACACAAAGAAATCACCGCTTTCACAATAACTACATGGAAACCACCATTTTCCATAAAAAATCACTTTCCATTTTATACACACCAAAACCATTTCAAAACACATTTTCCATAACTTGAACAATACATGAAACCCGTTTGGAAACATTATAAGAAAATCACATAATTAAAATAACCATTTCCATGGTCCAAGACCTTCTTAAATCCACACATAACCCAAATTCACTTCACAACATGCTTCACATCATTTAATTAATTAAAAAATCACATTTCAAGGTGCACAATAAAATCTCACATGCCAAAACAATCCATTTTCATTTAAAAATACAATTTCAACACATTCTCACCTCAAGTGACTTTTAAAACATATTTCACACCTATCACATAATCATAAAAACACTTCCAAGAATCACCACAACAAAGCACATACATATATTAACCATTTTCCTTTGAAAATCCCATTTTCATCACATATGCATGTCAAACTCTTTCCAAAACATATTTCACACCACACAAGAAATTCATAGAGAACATTTATAGATCCAAACAATCATATCAAAATCATCTAAAAATGATAGAGCATGGAACCACCTACCTAGTACTTGGAAACTTCCAAAAATTGGTTAAAAACCACAATCGCACCTCTACAAGACCCTATTAAGGAAATATTAACCAATAACCATCAATATATTCCCCAATATCACAAAATTGAACCCCCTACCCCCTCTAGTTCAAACATTCTTTGGAAAATAAGAACCCAAGAGAAAGGGAAAGAAAACCCTAGAAAGAGGGAAGAATCAAGAGAGAAACCACTTATTTGAAGATTCATTAAATTTTCATGGTCAAAACCACTAAAGGAATGATACCTAAGAGGTATAAGGAAGATTGGAGGTAGTTATAATGAATGAAAATTGTGTATGGGGTGGAATGGGGTGGTTTGGGGTTAAATCCCAAGATAACACAAATAGAATTTTTACATTTTTAATGACCTAGACAAGTCGCATGGTTTTCCCACATGGTTTACCAAACCATGTGGAAATCATGAACCCCTCTATGTTCAAGTGGAACAAGACATACAGTTATCCTGTATGGTTTATAAATTGTGTGCTAACCGTCTAGTTAGCCACTATCCAAAAATGTCACTTGGAAGCACAGTTTTTTGGGCAAGGGTGCACGGTTTGACAAACCATGCACCATCTGCTACCAAGGCCAAAACCTCCATTTTTCACTAAAACACCCAAAAAACTCAAGGGAAAACATGGTATTGAAATAAACCAGATAAATACTTGAAAATGAAGATAAGTATTGGAAAATTCTTCCCACCATGAAAACTTTATGCCCCTGCAAATTTACTTCAAAGCTTGATCAGAAAACAGAAATGGGTACTCCTTTTCAACCCAATCATTATTTTACCATAACTCATGTTCATCACAACCATGATGGAAAATAAATCATACCAATGTAATAGACTTCCTGTGAATCACCTTCTCTTGGGAATCTACAATCCACACTGGCCGCTCAAACATAGATAGATTGGGATACAACTCTAACTCCTCCCATTACAACACATGGGATGGATCTAGATTATACTTTTTCAATTGGGAAACATGGAACACATCATGAATCGATGTCAACTATGAAGGAAAATACAGATGATATTCCACCCTACCAACTCTATCGGTAATCTCAAAAGGCCCAAAATACCTTGGTGTAAGCTTCCCCTACTTACCCAAAAGGCGATGACTCGAGTGAGCTTCCACCTTCAGGAACACCCAGTCACCCATAGAAAATTCTAATTCAAGAAACCTATGAACGATATAATACTTATAAAAAATCTAATCTATAAAAAACCTCTACCTAATCACCTTAACTTTCTCAAATGTTTCCTTCACAAGTCTCATCCCTGATAATGAGGTCTGGCCCACCTCGGCCCAGCACAAAGGGGACCAACATGACTAACTGTAAAGCACCTAAAAAGGAGAAATATAAATCGAATATTGGTAACTATTATTATATAAAAATTAAACCAATACCAAATTCTTATCCCATTATCCTCCAAAGTCCAAAACACATGCCCAAAGCATGTCTTCCGAAATCTAATTCACTTGTTTTGTCTGACCATCCATTTGAATATGGTATGTCATGCTCAACTTGACCTGCAACCCCATTACCTTATTAAGGCCTTCCCAAAACCACGAGGTAAAATGTGGGTCCCTATCAGAATCAATTACCAATGGAACACCATGAATCCTCACTATCTCTTAAACATACAGCTGGACCAACTCATATACCTTGGATGAATCTCTAATTAGAATGAAATGGATTGATTTGGCCTAATGATCAATCAATACCCAAATAGCATTCCTCCACCGAGGTGTATAAGGTAATACTGCAATGAAATATATGATGATATCATCCCACTTTCAGTTAGGAATAGTTATTTGATGAAAGAAACTGTAGGGCCTTTGGTTCTCTTCTTTAACCTGCTAACATGTAAAACAATACGATACAAAGTTAGCTATATCCCACATCATACCTAGACACCAGAACAACCAATGTACATCATAGAACATCTTGGTAGCACCAGGATGAATGGTCCACTGAGATTGGTGGCTATCCTACATCACCACCTTCCTCATAGATAACAGCACCACAAAGTGACTATTAAATCATAAAATTCTCTCAGAAGAAAATGACCAGTCATAATGTGTATCCTCACCATTAATAAGTTGTGTAGACTGCTATCATAACTCATCACTAGGATTCTACCATTAATTAGTTTTAGAATAGAAGGATTTATCTGAACACTGTCCAATAATGCACCTCCACTGTGCTCCCTGGTCTCCAAGTGCATTTGAGAAAATATACCCATCAAATTCCACTCACCACAGGACTCCTTCAACGCTTGCACTGTAACCTTCATACTCAAGGCATCTTCCACCACATTACCTTTTCCTAGGGTATAAACTATATCAAATTAAAACCCCTAAAGGTACTTAACCCAACTATGATTCCTTAAATTCTGATCTTTCTGGGAGAAAATGTAGGTCATACTCTTATTATAAGAATAAACTACAAATTTATCCCCAAAAAGATAATGGAACCATGTCTTCAAGGAATGCATCAGTGTAACTAACTCCATGTCATCAATTGGATAATTATTTTCATGTGATCAAAGTTGGAGAGAACCATAAGACACCACATGATCACTCTGTATTAACACACACCCAAAACCCATACCTGAGGCATCACAATAAACCACATAACCCTTTCCAAATTTCGATAAGATCAAAATAGGGGCAGTGGTCAAACACTACTTTAAATCCTCAAAGGATGATTGACATTCATAATTCCATTATAAATTCACCCCTTTCTGAGTGAGTTCCATCATGGATGGAGAAATATGAGAAAAATGTTGAATGAACCACCTGTAATACCCTACTAGGCCCAAAAATCTCCTGATCTCAAAAACATTCTTTGGCTTCTCCCATGACATAACTGCACTAATCTTCTTAGGTTCCACCAAAAACCCTTCCTATGAGATCATGTGACCCAAAAACTTCACCTCCTTAATCCAAAAGGTAAACTTAGAAAACTTGGCATAGAGTAGATGGTCCTGAAGGGTTCCTAACACAATCCTCAAATGATTCTCATGCTCCTCAGTTCCAGAATAAACCAGGATGTCATCCACAAACACCACAATAAAGGAATTGAGATACTGGTAGAACACCCTATTCATAAGTTCCATAAAAACAACCGAAGCATTTTTTTAATCTGAAAGGCATGACCAAGTACTCGAAATGGTAATATCGACTTCATAAAGTTGTTTTCGGAACATCCTACTCTCTCAATCTAACATGGTGATAACCAAAACACAAATCAATATTGGAAAACCACCTTTCCCCATTTAATTGATTAAACAAGTCATCAATTTGGGGAAATAGATACTTGTTCTTAATCATTACCTTGTTCAAATTCTAGTAATATATGCACAATCAGAGAGATCCATCATCCTTCTTTGCAAACAATACTTGGGTAGCCTAAGGAGTGATGCTCGAGCAAATGAATCCATTGGATTCAAAATCTTCTAGTTGTACCTTTAATTCCCTCAAATTGGTGGGGGCCATACGGTATGGGGGAAGATATATCAGTTGTGTTCTCGGTGCCAAATCAATATAGAAATCCACATCCCAATCTGTAAAAAAACCCCAAGAAATCCTCAAAAAAAACCTTTGGGAACACATCCACCACTGGATTTATTCCAGCTATAAAATTACTATCACCATCCTCCAATATGATTAGGGATAGTTGGCACACAAGATTACCTGTCTCTCGAAGTGGAGGTCCAGTGTGACCCAATTGAGGATCCCATTCACCAAGAAAAACTGTGGTGCCACCATCAGGTGCCACAAAACATACTCACCTCCTATAGCAATCAATTTGTGCCTGAAGAAACATCATACAATATATACTGAGGATTACATTGAATAGGTCCATTTATAAAATTATAAAATCCCATTCTAGCTCTACCCTTGACACGGTGAGTGCACAAGATGGACACCTGATACCCTTCTCTCGCTTCTTACCAATAGGTGTTACCAACTTCATCACATATGGCATAAGCTCAGTTGGTAACTTTAACACATCAACAAGATGGAAAAAAATGAAAGAAACAGAGGCACCAATATCGAATAGAACAACAGATATAGATGATTCAATACGAATGGAACCTCAAACTATCGCAGGCTATGTATTCAATCCCACTGTCACTCGATCTACTGCATGAAGATGCCTCCTCTCAGCCTGATCTTGAGAATGATCATTAACCTATGGTACTTCCCTAAACTGAATATGCCTAAAAGAATATCCATCACTACTTCCATGACCTAAAAATCATGAACCCACTATGTTATATGGTTCTTTCCATGCTGAAATCCCTCTGAAAGCCACAGATCCAACACCATCCTAATATAGGGCGAATCACCTTGAAAAATTGTTGCAAGTTCCCCAAGGCTCTACACCAATGGCAAGGTCTTGGTGGAGATGAGCACAATGATTTCTAGTTCCCCACATTCCCACACTGATGACACACTACTATCCCCAACTACTACATCTATAGACGAGGACAACTGAGAAGGACGGCCTGAACTACCCCCACCCCTCTTCTCCTTCTCATCCTGCTTCCTCTTATTCTCAGATGAACCACCACTACCTATTGTAGATAATGCTCCAGGAAATCATGATTTTATTTTTTGATAAATATTCACCATACAAGAATAATCAACCAACTCATCATAGTTTTTCATCTTAAACAAAAATATATGGGAATAAATCTCTGGTCGTAAGCCCCTCTTGAACCTGTGAGCTTTCATCTACTCATTATAAATGATTTCGGGTGCATACTAAACTAACTTTTCAAAGTAGTTAGCATATTCCATCATGAAATGATCTCTCTAGATAAGCTCTATGAACTCTTGGGACTTTTCATAATACAAAACCAAGGTATAATACTATTCATTAAAAATGACCTTAAAGTCTTTCCAACCCATATTCTCATGCTTTACATCTTGCACCACTAAGTCCCACCACTTTTTACTAGGACCCTACAACACAAACGAATCACATTTCACCCTAATGGAATCAATAGTGTAAATAAACTGAAATATCCTTTCAATATTCTCAAGACACTCCTCTGCTTCCTAGGGTTCAGCATTGCCCTGGAAAGAATGAGGCTTGTTCTTGAGAAACTTCTAAGCCTTTTCCTTTCTAAGACCTGGTTTAGCTTCTCTAAACTGAGAAGGAACAGAACCCACTCCTTTTCCCAAATCTTATATATCATGAACCACTACCTCAACCAAACTCTGATCAATTGGAAAAGGATAACTCTCTCCATCCTCTTCTCAAGGAAGTACATGAACTTTCCAATGAGGCATCTTGAAACAAAAAGTAATAACCACAAGGAAAAATATCAATACGACCATTTTGAAAATTTTAAGCAATAGTAAAAAATCTAAAACACTAGCATAAATCAATAAATAACCAATTCTATCACAATAAAAAACCGAAACAACCAACTAATCCACCCTCACCTAGTGTCCTTATACGGTCTTCAGCCCATTCGTTTCACCTAGAGGAGAAGTAAAAATTCAAATCCCAGCATCCCATGGAAACTCAACTCATGTCATGAGGTGTGATAGCTAGGTACCCTAATCATAACTAGAACCTCAAGCCCCAAAAATCCTAGATCCAGTCTATCTAGACTCATCCCAAATAACCTGACCCAAAAGAGAATAACCTCCTCTGATACCATTTTGTCACAAACCAAGCCAGGGTTCCATCTAACCCAACACCCAACCCAGGTTGGGACAAGACCCGAAGGGAATTCCCGATTCCCATGGGCTGGAAACTAGTACCAGGGTATTAAAAACATACTTTTGGAATGATTTCACCCATTTATATAATGATAAACATCCCATAAAATTAAAATAACATGTAACCAATAACCATAACCAAAATTGGTATAACAATTTTTATAATAAATGTTTTACAAATTAAACCAAAAGACAAAGTGAAAAAATGGTAAAGGAACCACTAAACATCCAAAATACTTTGTGCGACATGAGGGGAATTTCCCTCAAGCCACCACCACCAACACCAATAATAAGAGGAACTCTATCACCCAAATCCTTCATCACCACGACACATCTTACCTTTACCTGGGTCATATAGAACAAAGTCTACATACACCCAAAAGTGTATGTGGGGTTTGAGACAAAGCTTAGTAGGATTCCACCCAAAGGAAAGGTTCCATGATATAACATTATAAGAAAAATCAACATGCATATTCTCATAATAACTTTAAAAAACATTTTCAAAATACATTCCAAAGGAAATATTTTCAAAAAAACACATTGAAAGGAAAAAAATTCTATTAAAATATTTCTTGATAATAAACTAACATTAAAGGCTAAAATATACACAAGTTACACTATATACCGATGATCGGAACCATATTACAACATCATGTTACAAGAGATAACCATGGGTAAATCCCTAAGGGTAGCTAGAATAAGTGAGTCACTAGTAACCTCATACCTTGGTGATCAATATCATCAAACTCAACTACCAATAGATTTCCTGTTCATGATTCACTAGGATGGATAATCCTATAAGCCCATTGGTCTCTAAATAATAGGCCAATACTAACATGTTCTCATGAATGAGACACTGGGAGGGACCGTACTAAGGGCCTAGTGGTATCTGACCATATCACATGTTTAGTTAGTGTTGCAAGCGTAAATCCTGTTAAGTGAATCCAGGTCTTTCCACTTCTAAGTCAATTGGTTTCAAGTATACTGGAAGAATCTAGGCTTTATACTTCTAAATCACTAGCATACTAGTTCTATTTTACCAACCTAGATACCTTGGATTTCCTTTATTCTCAAATTCCATTACCATATAACCATAACTTTCACAAACACATGTCATGCCACATATTCACACAAGGAAATCACTGCTTTCACAATAACTACTTAGAAACCACCATTTCCATAAATAAAACCACTTTACATTTTACAAACACCAAAACCATTTCAAAACATGTTTTCCATAACTTAAACAATCCATGAAACCCATTTGGAAACATTACAAGAAAAGTAAATAATCAAATTAAACATTTACATGGGCCAATCCCTTTTTAAATTCATACATAACCCAATTTCACTTCACAACATGCTTAACATCAATTACTTAATTCACAAATAACATTTCAAAGTTCACAATAAAAGCCTGCATGCCAAAATAATCCATTTTACTTTGAAAACACACTTTCAACACATTCTCACCTCAAGTGACTTTAAAAACACATTTTTTATAATTTGAGTAATCATAAAAACACTTCCAAAAAGCACCACAATGAATCACAAACAAATAATAACCATTTTCCTTTGAAAATCACATTTTCATCACATATTCATGTCAAACTCTTTCCAAAGCATATTCTACACCACACAAGCAATTTATAGAACACATTTATAGATCCAAAAAAGCATATCAAAAGCATCTAAAAATGTTAGATCATGGAACCACCTACCTCACACTTGGTAACTTCTGGAAATTGGAGCAAAACCACAACTTCACCTAAAAAAATACCCTATTAAGGAAAGATCAACCAAAAACCATCAATATCTTCCCTAATATTACAAGATCGAACCCACCCACCCACCCCCCCCCCACCCTACCCCTCTAGGTTAGGCATTGATAAAACACTATTTTATTGAATATTTTATTGATAATAAATGATATAATTTCCTCACATTGTGTTAAACATGTTTATTTATAAAATATTTGGGATTTGATCATTCATTTGAAAATTTGGTGAAAATTCCAGTTTTACCCTTAATAGTGCACTGTAGTATTTCGAAGATAAATATTTTTATGTTTATTATTTGAATTTGAAATTTTGTAACAGTGTTACTAACTTAATTATCTACAACTTTTATTCAGGACACTAAAGCTAAAAAGTTCATTTGGGTGTTGAAATTGGGCCATGAATTCAAAGTTGGGCTGGGCTCGCCAGAATGGAGAAGGTTCTGTATTTGGGCCATATCCTCTACATTCGGGATTGGATTGAGCCCAAATTTTGAGGAAAGCTCGGGGACATGATGTTCCACAAATCATCCTTCTGGAAGTCCGGTCAATTCACGCGTTTTGGAGGTAAAATGGGCGGTGCAAGTTGGAATAAAATATTTGGCCGAATTTTCACATTCACACTTGAAACCACTTGTAACCTATCCTCCCCTCCCCTCTATAAATTGGAGTTTTTCTCATTTGGAGGGGTTGGGACGTTCATTGGAAAGTTGAGAGGCAGAGGAGAAGTGGATCCACTCCAATTCTCCAACCATTTCAATAAGGGTAGCTCTTGAAGCAAGGATCCCTTCGACGAAGCCTTCTTCTTCTCCTTCATGTTGTAATGATTTTTTTTATGTAATAAACTTCTTTGTTATTCTTTTATTTCTTCTCTTTTATTCTGTTTTGTTTAAATTTCTTCTTCTCTTAATCTTCCTAATTGGGCTGGAATTCTTGAGTAGAAGCGTTATTGGGTTATACCCATTTTAAACCTTTGCACATGCAAAACGCTTCTACGATGATTACGCCACCCATGGAAGAGTAGTCTTTTAGTAATCGATCTATTTTCTACCCTCTTAATTTAATTATTTTGAATCAATGAGCTACTGTAATTCACTTAATATGATCCATGAATTGTGTTTTTAAATTGTAAGAAACTAAGCAAACAATTGAACAATGTACACAAAAACACGCGAGGTCGGGATTTTGTGTAAATTGTGAGAGCGCGATCTTAATCGGTAATACAAGACCACACGGGATAAATTTGTAGAGTTCAAATATAATCCCTAAACACAATTCATCCTCATTTCCAGAGTGGATATGTGCCTTAATTTACCACTGACCGTAAGCTAATATTAGAACATCAATCAAAGCAGGGTGCTGTGATTGCATGTTCCGAAGTTAGCCTAAGGTTAAATTCACTTCAATCTTCGTGGTAAAGTTAATTCTCGTAGGGTTCGGGATTTAACAAATTAAGGGATCATAATTAAGTGAATATTAATTTAAATGATAATGATTAATAAATGATTGAAGAGGTAGAGTTAGATCGATTACGTCTTTTAAATATTGTCTAAACAAACATCTTCTTGTTGTGTCATTCTAATCGAAACTTCATTTCAAAATTAAAAACAAAAAAAATGAAATCTTCTTCCAGCAAACTTCTTCTAGATTAATAAACTATAAACAACCACCCAATCCTTTCAAGTATTGTTTTTATTCTCTTTTATTTTACTTCTATAATACCTCTAAAAATTGTTTTAATTCACTTCCTCCTTTGAGAGACGACCTTGGTCAGCCACTCTGCTGCACCTAAGTACCCCAAATCACATTAATCATTTGAGGGCGCCCACGACAGCGCTCTTTCAAATTGGCGCCGTTTCCGGGGAGGCAAGTAATTATTTCAACAAATTAGAGGTATTTATTTTATTTTACATTTTAATTCTCTTCCTCTCTTCTTTCTTCCTTCTTTACCCAATCTGATTTTTTTTTCTTCTTCTTATTTTATCTCTTTCTACTTCTTTTTGGACCATCAACTCAAACTTCAAATTTTTATTTTACTATGGTCCACATTCCTTCTTTTCATCTTTCATTGATTGATGACACGAACTAATCCCGAAGATCTCTTAGATATTGACCCTGATATTGAACGTAGCCTTAGGGCACGAATCAGACATTCTCAGTCTACGGGAAGTTTCAACATTCAACCAGTTTGAGAATTACTACAATATCAGAACATTGAAATTGGAAGAAATTCAAATTCAACCATAAAACAAGAACCAATGGCTAGAAACAATGGAAATGAACTTAATAGAACCATTCGAGAATTGGTTGCACCTGATATTAACTATCAACCAAATTGTATTGCATACCCAAATCTCGAATCGGACTTCGAACTGAAATCTGGGTTAATTCACTTACTTCCAAAGTTTCATGGCCTCTCTGGTGAGGATCCAAATAAACATTTGAAAGAATTTAATGTGGTTTTATCAACTTTAAAACCTAGAAATGTCTCTGAAGATCAAATTAAATTAAGAGCATTCCCATTCTCACTTGATGGAGCTGCAAAAGATTGGATGTATTACTTGCAACCTGAAGATGTAACATGTTGGAACGATTTGAAACGTCTTTTCTTGCAGAGATTTTTTCCAGCATCAAGGACCACATCCATTCGAAAGGAGATATCAGGGATCAAGCAAGCACAAGGGAAGTCAATGTATGAGTACTGGGAGCGATTCAAGAAGTTGTGTGCAAGCTGCCCACATCACCAAATCAGTGAGCAACTACTCATCCAATACTTCTACGAAGGACTCACACCTATGGAGAGAAGCATGGTGGATGCTACGGCTGGAGGAGCATTGGTGGACAAGACACCAGTAGCTGCACGTGCGTTGATTGACAAGATGGCCCAAAACTCCCAACAATTTGGTGATAGAGGTACACCACATGTCAGGGGAGTACATCAGGTAAGTCCTTCTTCTCTTGAAAGTCATTTGATTGATACTAAGTTGGAAGAATTGACCACTATGGTGAGGCAAATTGCTTTGGCACAAAAGACATCTCTACCCCCTCCTTCAAGGCCTTGTGGTATTTGCACTGAGACAAACCACCCAACTGACTGTTGCCCACAACTCTAAGAAACAGAAGATTGTGCAGCAGTGTTCCCTGGGAGACCATTTCAGCAGCAACAACAACAACCATATCCCCAAAAGAAGTTTGATCCAACATACAACCAAGGGTGGAAAGATCAGTGGGACATGAGGTATGGATCTGGACAACAACAAAGGCCCCCTTTTCAACCAAACTTCCAGCAGCCTCCACCTTACCAGCAGGGTTTCCAACAACCCCAAAGGAGATTTGAAGCCCAAGCATCAACAAGCCAACAACAAGGGAACCCCCACCAAAGGTAGACTCTAACACTGATGATCTTTTGAAACAAATTGTTCTTAATCAACAGAATGAGCTGAAGAGTCAAGGTTCGAAGCTGAGAGAGTTGAAGACTCAAATGAGTCAGATTGCCACCGCCCTCCATGAACTTGTGAGTAAGAATTCTGGAAATCTACCTTCCCAACCCACTCCAAATCCAAAGGGGAATGTTAGTGCCATCACATTGAGAAGCGGGAAGCAAATGAACGATACATCTGCACCTACCATTCCACCGGGATTCACCTCAACTTCAGAGAAGCTGCATTCCATACCAACTGATGAGCAATCCAAGGAGAAAGATAAAGGTAAGAAAAAGATTGTTGATGTTCCTCCTAAACCCCTTCCTTTTCCAAAAAGGGTTGTTCAAACCAAGAAGATGGCTGAAGAAGCAATGCAAAAGGAGGTTTTGGACACATTCAAGCGTGTGGAGATCAACATTCCTCTACTTGAAGCCATTAAGCAAATCCCAAGGTATGCCAAATTCTTAAAAGAACTCTGCACCAATCGAAGAGGGCTCAAGGGAAATGAGAGGATCAACCTTGGAAGGAATGTCTCGGAACTCATTACACCAACTCTAGCAATGCCAACAAAGTGCAAGGATCCTGGGACATTCACCATCCCATGTACCATAGGGGAGTTGCACTTCTCTGATGCTCTTTGTGATTTAGGAGCTTCCATAAATGTGATGCCTCACTCTGTATTCTCTTCCTTGCAGGTTGGTGAGTTGAAGCCAACAAGAGTAGTGGTGCAATTGGCGAATAGAGCTACGGCATATCCAGCGGGAGTCCTTGAGGATGTACTTGTCCGGGTAAGAGACATGATCTTTCCAGCGGATTTCTATGTTCTTAACATGGAGGATGATCAGGTAAGTTATCATGCCCCCATTATCTTAGGTAGACCCTTCCTCAAAACTGCAAAAACTATCATAAATGTCAATGAGGGTACACTTTCCATGGAGTTTGGAGATGAAGTTGTGATATTTAATGTTATGGATTCCATGAAGTACCCCTCAGAGGACCATTCTGCTTTTGTTATCTCCCATTTTGAACCACCAAATAAAAACTCCATAGAATTTGATTGTCCTATTCTTAGGGAGATTATGAGTATTGGTTCTAGTTTGATGTCTAAGAATACTTCTACACCCATTTTTAAGGAACAAGACTCTCTAAGATTTGATTTTGAAATGGAATCATATTCTGATTTTGATCATGTGAACTCTGATTATGACATGGCTATTGAGTATGCTGATGGATTTGGTGCTTTATTCTCTGATTGTGATGATTTTTATTCTGATACTGATGTCCATTGTGCAGATATGTCTGTTGCATCAATTTCTCCATCCATACATCACCCACCTACATTGGAACTCAAGCCATTGCCCCCAAATCTCAAATATGCATACTTGCTCAGTGGTGATAGATTACCTGTCATAATTGCTAACAATCTCTCTTTTGAACATGAAGAAAAACTTTTGAATCTTTTGAGAGATAATATTAGGGCAATTGGTTGGACATTGGCAGACATATTAGGTATTAGCCCCTCCATTTGCATGCATAGGATTCTCTTGGAGGATGGGGATAAACCGGTGAGACAGCCACAAAGGAGACTTAATCCCACCCTCCTAGAAGTTGTTAAGAAAGAAGTTGAGAAATTACTTGAGGCGGGTATCATTTACCCTATTTCTGACTCGCAATGGGTTAGCCCTGTTCAGGTTGTACCAAAGAAAACTGGTTTCACTGTTATAAAAAATGAAAATGATGAGTTAGTTCCTGTGAGAGTACAAAACAGTTGGCGAGTGTGTATCGATTATAGGAAACTAAATCAATCCACTCGTAAGGACCATTTCCCACTTCCATTCATTGACCAAATGCTTGAGAGACTAGCTGGGAAGACACACTATTGTTTCTTGGATGGATTTTCTAGCTATTTTCAGGTTCCCATTGCAGCAGAGGACCAGGAGAAGACAACATTCACCTGCCCATTCGGTACCTTTTCTTACCGAAGGATACCATTTGGACTTTGCAATGCCCCAGGTACCTTCCAGAGATGCATGGTGAGTATTTTCTCAGATTTCATTGAGACCTGCATGGAGGTATTTATGGATGATTTTACAGTTTATGGGTCCTCATTTGATGAATGTCTCTCTAGTTTGGGTGATGTGTTGCATCGTTGTATTGAGAAGAATCTGGTCTTAAATTTTGAAAAATGTCATTTCATGGTCGAAAAGGGAATTGTCTTAGGTCATATAGTCTCACAACATGGAATTGAAGTTGATAAATCTAAGTTAGACATTATTTCATCCCTCCCATATCCTACATGTGTGCGTGATGTTCGATCATTCCTTGGGCATGCTGGATTTTATCGACGCTTCATCAGAGATTTTAGTAAGATCGCTCTACCCTTATCTCGATTGCTTTAAAAAGATATTGACTTCAATTTTAATGATTCATGCAGGGTATAATTTGATGAGCTGAAGAAGTGTCTGACCACTCCACCAATCATACAGCCCCCACGGTGGGACCTTCCATTTGAGCTTATGTGTGACGCCTCCAACTTCGCGGTTGGAGCTGTCTTATCTCAGAGGGTGGAGGGACGTTCACATGTGATCGCCTATGCATCGAGGACGCTAGATTCAGCCCAATAAAACTACACTACCACAGAAAAGGAGTTTCTTGCTGTCATATTTGCTTTAGATAAATTCCGTTCATATTTATTGGGCTCTAAAGTAGTTGTTTTTTCTGACCATGCAGCTTTGAGGTACCTCCTAAAGAAGCCAGATGCAAAGCCACGACTTATCCGTTGGATGCTCCTTCTTCAAGAATTTGATATTGAGATAAAGGACAAGAAGGGATCAGAGAATTTGGTGGCGGACCACATGAGTAGGCTTACTCGCACACTAGAGGATGACACCTTGGACCAGGTACCACTTCGGGACACTTTCCCCGATGAGCATCTCTATACCATCTCAGGTAAGCATCCTTGGTATGCTGATTTAGTTAATTACATTTTTTTGGCTCTGAAATCCCAGTAAATTTGAAGAAGCATCAAGTCCAAAAATTAAAAAGTGAGTCTAGATATTATGTGTGGGATGATCCGTACCTATGGCGCATGTGTAGTGACCAAGTCATTAGGAGGTGTATTCCTGATCATGAGTTTGAGTCTGTTTTGCAATTCTGTCATACACTTGCATGTGGTGGACACTTTGGACCCCAACGGACAGCTAGGAAAGTTTTAGACTCTGGATTATATTGGCCTAGCTTGTTCCATGATGCCCATGTGTTTTGTAAGTCATGCTCTCATTGCCAACACACTGGGAACATTTCTAGGAGACATGAGATGCCCCAACAACCCATACTATTTTTTGAGATTTTTGATGTATGGGGCATCGACTTTATGGGTCCTTTTCCTAGTTCATTTGGATTTTTGTACATTTTGGTTGCTGTTGATTATGTGAGTAAATGGGTGGAGGCCAAGACCACCAGGACTGACAATTCTCATGTTGTTGTTGACTTTGTCAAAGCACAAATTTTTTGCAGGTTTGGAGTACCAAAGGCCATCATCAGTGACCAAGGGACACACTTTTGCAATAGGAATTTTGCTTCCCTCCTTCGAAAGTATGGGGTGACACACAAAACATCAACACCATACCACCCCCAAACAAATGGCCAGGCTGAGGTTTCAAATCGTGAGTTGAAACAAATCTTGGAGAAAATCGTGCAGCCAAATAGGAAGGATTGGAGTAAGCGCTTGGATGATGCATTGTGGGCTTATAGGACAGCATACAAGACCCCCATTGGTATGTCCCCATTTCAGATTGTTTTTGGGAAAGCGTGTCATCTCCCCATGGAAGTCGAGCATCGGGCATATTGGGTTATAAAGAAATGTAACATGGATTTGGCCCAAGCTGGAATTCAAAGGAAGTTGCAAATTCAAGAGCTTGAGGAGATTCGACTGTCATCATATGAGAACTCAAGGCTCTACAAGGAAAGATCAAAAGCAGCTCATGACAAAATGATCCAACAAAGGGAGTTTCATGTTGGAGAGAAAGTCCTTCTCTATAGTTCAAGACTGAAGTTGATGCCTGGTAAGTTGCGTTCCAGATGGTTAGGTCCTTATATTGTGTCTAATGTTTTTCCTTATGGTGCAGTGGAGATCATAAAAGAGGACACTGGAAGGAGCTTTACAGTCAATGGGCAACGTTTGAAGAGATACATTGAGGGACATCCTACTGATGCAGTGGATTTTATCACACTGCATGACCCCATCATCACTTGATCACATCAGGCTGTTCCTAACCCTTTCACTTTTATATTATTTGTCCTATCTAAAAATTTTGCATTTCATGTGCATATATCATCTCATGGGTTCACATTGAGGACAATGCAATATTTTAAGTGTGGGGGAGGGAACCTTTTAGTTTAGTAATTTCAATTGTTTTCCTGTTTAAAAAAAACCAAAAAAAAATTTGTGTGTTTTTCAAATTTTGTGTGTTTATTTTACAATTTTATGTGTTTTTTGAAACATTTTGAGCTAAAATGATTCTCATCACAATTTTTAAATACATATCAATAAGTGAAACAATTTACCCCTTGAAAATAAGCTTAAATGAATGCTGAAATGACTTTGTTTCAAGTTCAAATATTTAGTAATTTCATGAAAAGTACGCTGAATTTTGAATCCCATGCCAATCTCACTGTCTTTATATTTGAAATCACTTTCCTGTGAGGCTTCTAAACCATTATTTTCATATTCTTTACATTCACCTCACTTCTTGAGAGAACCAAACCATGCTTGATTTAACCAGAATTTGATCTATTCCTGTCAAAACTTGAGGGTTTGAGGTACATATGTTTAAATGATTGAGGCATTTGTTTGGTATTAAAGCCCCCTTTTCAAAGAATCCTTTTTTATAATGGCCTACCTTGAATATTTAATCCTTTTAGCCCTTAGAAGCCATGCACAGCCTGTTAGGTTAAGCCACATTACAAGCCAATTTTCCCTATCCAACCAACTCTTGAAGTGAAATTGCATAATCTAGTTGAGCTTAAGTGTGGGGGAAGCTGTCTTGTGTTGTGCCACCACATTATGTGATACTTTGGGTGGAAAATTAAATTCTGAAGAGATGTGTTTGCTGCTAAAGAAAGTCATTATATTGAAAGATGTGCCTTTTCTGGAGCTTTCATGACAAGTGAAGCTGTGCCTTTTCTGGAGCTTCTAATTGAGGTGGAAAGCTGTGCCCATCTGGAGCTTTCAAGAAAATCATGTTTGAGAAGATTGACATTTTTTATGCTGAAATGATGAATGGTGTAAACCTTTCATGAATTTTCATGATGATGGAGCTGAATTGATACTATGGGGATTGAAGAGAAGACCATAATTAAGTGAAAATTAGATTAATGCAATTTTGCTTCAAAAGAGTCAAGCCCTCCTCATTCAGCCTCAGAGTTTTTCACATCTTAATCCTACCAACCGAAAGCCACAGAACAACCCTGAAAAGTCCTCATGATAAACATATTTCCTTGACTCACATCGGGTAGCGATGTAGGAATCTATCAAGCCTATGGTGACCCTTGTATGAGTTTGGATGAGAAAGACATTGCAAAAAAAATTGATATTTGAGTGATGAGAGAAAATTCAAGCGAGGTAAGTGTTTTGTGCATGAGTGGATAAATGAAGTGGAAATATATTGAATGATATAAATGGAGAACTTGAAATAAGGTTTTTTATGAGGCATGATATCTTTTTATTCTTGGTGTGAAATTGATTGATCTTAAAGATATGTGTTTTTAAAATTGGTTTTGATTTGATATTGATGTTTACTTGATATGAGGTTTTGCCCAGGTGTGCAAAAGGGTAAGTGTGGGGGAGTTGATAAAACACTATTTTATTGAATATTTTATTGATAATAAATGATATAATTTCCTCACATTGTGTTAAACATGTTTATTTATAAAATATTTGGGATTTGATCATTCATTTGAAAATTTGGTGAAAATTCCAGTTTTACCCTTAATAGTGCACTGTAGTATTTCGAAGATAAATATTTTTATGTTTATTATTTGAATTTGAAATTTTGTAACAGTGTTCCTAACTTAATTATCTACAACTTTTATTCAGGACACTAAAGATAAAAAGTTCATTTGGGTGTTGAAATTGGGCCATGAATTCAAAGTTGGGCTGGGCTCTCCAGAATGGAAAAGGTTCTGTATTTGGGCCATATTCTCTACATTCGGGCTTGTATTGAGCCCAAATTTTGAGGAACGCTCGGGGACATGATGTGGCACAAATCATCCTTCTGGAAGGCCGGTCAATTCACGCGTTTTGGAGGTCAAATGGGCGGTGCAATTTGGTATAAAATATTTGGCCGAATTTCCACATTCACACTTGAAACCACTTGTAACCTCTCCTCCCCTCCCCTCTATAAATTGGAGTTTTTCTCATTTGTAGGGGTTGGGACGTGCATTGGGAAGTTGAGAGGCAGAGGAGAAGTGGATCCACTCCAATTCTCCAACCATTTCAATAAGGGTAGCTCTTGAAGCAAGGATCCCTTCGACGAAGCCTTCTTCTTCTCCTTCATGTTGTAATGATTTTGTTTATGTAATAAACTTCTTTGTTCTTCTTTTATTTCTTCTCTTTTCTTCTGTTTTGTTTAAATTTCTTCTTCTCTTAATCTTCCTAATTGGGCTGGAATTCTTGAGTAGAAGCGTTATTGGGTTATACCCATTTTAAACCTTTGCACATGCAAAACGCTTCTACGATGATTACGCCACCCATGGAAGAGTAGTCTTTTAGTAATCGATCTATTTTCTACCCTCTTCATTTAATTATTTTGAATCAATGAGCTAATGTAATTCACTTAATATGATCCATGAATTGTGTTTTTAAATTGTAAGAAACTAATCAAGCAATTGAACAATGTACACAAAAACACGCGAGGTCGGGATTTTGTGTAAATTGTGAGAGCGCGATCTTAATCGGTAATACAAGACCACACGGGATAAATTTGTAGAGTTCAAATATAATCCCTAAACACAATTCATCCTCATTTCAAAAGTGGATATGTGCCTTAATTTACCACTGACCATAAGCTAATATTAGAACATCAATCAAAGCAGGGTGCTGCGATTGCATGTTCCGAAGTTAGCCTAAGGTTAAATTCACTTCAATCTTCGTGGTAAAGTTAATTCTCGTAGGGTTCGTGATTTAACAAATTAAGGGATCATAATTAAGTGAATATTAATTTAAATGATAATGATTAATAAATGATTGAAGAGGTAGAGTTAGATCTATTACGTCTTTTAAATATTGTCTAAACAAACATCTTCTTGTTGTGTCATTCTAATCGAAACTTCATTTCAAAATTAAAAACAAAAAAAATGCAAACTTCTTCCAGCAAACTTCTTCTAGATTAATAAACTATAAACAACCACCCCCATCCTTTCAAGTAGTGTTTTTATTCTCTTTTATTTTACTTCTATAATACCTCTAAAAATTGTTTTAATTCACTTCCTCCTTTGAGAGACGACCTTGGTCAGCCACTCTGCTGCACCTAAGTACCCCAAATCACATTAATCATTTGAGGGCACCCACGACAGCGCTCTTTCAGGCATCCACTAGAAAATAATAACCCAAGAAAAAGGGAACGAAAACCCTATAAAGAGGGAAGAATCAGGAGAGAAACCGCTTAATTGAAGATTCCTTGAGCTTACAAGGTCAAAACCACCACAGGGATGATTCCTAATAGGTACAAGGAATCTTGGAGGGAGTTCCAATGGATAAAAATAATGTATGGGGCAGAATGGGGGTGGTTTAGGGTTAAATTTTGAGAGGATACAAATGGAATTTTCAATTTTTTAATGACCTAGAAAAGTTTAACAATTTTCCTGCATGGTTTCTGAAACCATGTGGAAACTGTGTGCCCATATCTATCCAAGTTTAATAATCCACATGGTTATCCCACATGGTTTAAAAACTATGTTCTAACTGTGCAGTTATCCATTGTCCAAAAATTTCACTTGGCCACACAATTTCCTAGGCAAAGGCGCATGATTTGACAAACCATGCGCCATATACTACCAATCCCAAAACCTCTATTTTCACCAAAAACTATTGGTAAAACTCAAGGGAAAACATAGGATCAAAATAAACTAGATAAAAAACTAAAAATTAATACACTTATATGACAAGGTTTTTGTTGAAAAGTTAAGTTTTTGGGCTCGGTGGGAGATGGCGCATGGTTAGAGGAAACCATGTTGTGTTCTATAGAAAATCGTGCAGGCCTTGGTATGATTCTGGATGAGGGAACATATCTCACACTAAATTATTAAAACCATGTGGTAAGTGTTCATGGAGGTTTTTTCTTGAGGTATAACCATATCGCATGGTTGGTGCACATTTTACCAAACTGTGCGGCCAAACAATGTGAACTGCCCAGATCTTAAAAATAATGAAATGTCTCTTTTTTCCTCTCTGTATTTTATCCTTGATCCTCCCATTTTCTTCTTCCCATGGTTCTTATAACCAAAAGGAGTATTCTTTATCCTTATCCAGGATTACTCCTCCCTCCAATCATGTAGATCTAGTGATTTCTTTAAGTGTGGGGATATATTTTCTAAGGTATTCTCCTTCTCTCTTCTCCCTCTTCCCTCTCCCTCCATTTTCTCTTGAGATATTCTTCTTCTATGGTCATTTGGATATAGGTTTTATGTTTTTACTTTTTATATTGGGTGTTTTTCTTGTTAAGGTTTTTCTTTTTCTATCTTGGATCTTGGATTCTTCGTGTGGTTGTTTCAGGTGTTCCTTGTTGAAGCATTGTGAGTTTGAGGTAGGTTTCCATTTGCACTTAGCTTTAAATTTAGGAATCAGTGGTTTCATATTTTTATCACCTTAATAATATTCTAAATATTGATGTGTGATATTTTTAATATTTTTTTGGTGTGAAAATTGTTGATTTCTTCCTTATTATGAAGTGAATATAACTATTTTGTTAAATGTTTCACACCAAGTGTTTGATGAAATTCCTGGTTGGATTTTGTGTGTGATTTGTGGATTTTAAATCATGGTTTGGATTTTTAAATTTTTTTTTGATATCTAATTGTTGGTTTTGGGTTTTTCAAGTGTATTTATAAATGGGTTTGTTTTTTTTTTAAATTTTTTACATGTGATGATGATGTGTGGACCGATTAGCACTTTGATGAAAATGGTTTTGGTTTGCACATGTGGTGTGTGTAATTAAATGTGATTTTTATAAATGATTATGAATTGTAAAATTGTGTGTTTTCACTCTTTTTGGAAATATGGATTTGATTCTTTGAAAGTTAATGCTTGAGGCTCATTTGACACTTTCACGAAATTTGTGAAAACAATTATTATGAAAACCCTCCATGGATAATATTATTAACTTATTTATATTTAATGGATGGTATTACCTTTTTATGGACTCATCATTATCCATTATGTGAATGGGTTGGATTTTCTCATTGTTTACTCCTTATGACCCATTTACTTTGAGCGGAATGGGAGATCCTTGGTGTGGAATCCCTTGAGATCTATTTTTTTATGGCAAGAGATTGATCCTTGGGGTGACTCAAGGTGGTGAATGTTGTGTGTATTATTATATATGATATATGTGATTGTGATTTTAATCTTGGTTTATATCGGTTGGCTCTCCCCCTTTATACTCTTGACATGGAGACCTGGTATAGCTAGCATATTTTCTAAGAATGATTTCTGCACTAGTTAGGATTATTCTCTAGATAGTGGTCCATATTAGGGGTGTATATTTTATTTATTATTGATATGGGATAGTTTCCCTCAGTCATGCCATTTAGGGTATGACCAAGAATGTGGGATAAATTTTATTTCATCGAGTGAGGTATGTTTTCTGGGATGAGTCAAGATGTATAGTATGTTCTGGATTATTTCATGAGCTCCTAGGTTCTCCAATATCTATTGGCACTTAGTTTTCTGTAGTGGATAATTGAGATATATTTTTGGTTGGTTATCCCTATGTGATTATTTTCCATTTCCCTTATTATGTGATCATTATTATTTATTTCTTGGATGGTGTACCCCTTGGGTACAAGTTTCGTGTTGGCTTTCAAAGGTTTATAGAAATATGTTTTTGGAAAACATTTTTCATACTTTCTCATACTTTTTAAAATGAAAACATGTTCCTTTCCTTGAAATTATAATGGTTCCCTCTTATGGAAGAGTGTGTTTTAAAATGGAAATTGTGAAATGGACCATGTTTAAAGTGAAAAATGTGTAGAAAATATTACTTTTATATATTGTATTTCAAACCTAAAATTAATGTTGCTTTTATTTAAAGGATGTTCATTGGGAATAGATTTATTTGGGAATTCCTACTTAATTTTAATAATCACACTTATAGTTTTTTTCTCATTTTTAGACTTTTGAATAGTTTATAGCTTGGTTTTGATTGTCATGGGTGATTTTTAGTCTTGGTATTAGATAGTGGCCCTCAGGGTCACATTGAGACGTTATGGTTGTGAAGTTCAGTTTAGGTTTGTTTTTCAATTGGTTATGTTTCAGTTTATGTGTAAATGATTTTTAGTTCATATATTTATTCATATTGGGCTGCTCTAATTATTCCATTGTTCATTTTATTTATTTTTATATTGGGAAAAATCATTCCCTTGGTTACTCTATTGATTCTCAGTACTAGTTTCTACCCAAGAGGGTCGGGAACGCCTCTCAAGCCTTGCCACGGATCAGCTTGGGTGATCGTCTTGGGGTTGAACTGAGTTGGTTCGTGATAAAATGGTATCATAGGAGGTTGGTTCTTTAGGGTACCTAGCTTTTGGAGCACCCTTTATTATTTGGGATGCATAGGTAGATGGAGTAGGGCTATCAAAAATTCGGTTGTAGGTATGAGGGAGTGTCTGGCCAACACTTTCTATACCGAACCTTCGGTTCTATGGAAAGTTAGGTTACATTCAGTTTCTTTAGTTCTTTTGATTTTTTGGTGTTTGGGAAACAAAAAGAGTGTTGGGACAATAGTCTCAATAATCTCATAGGGCCTAGAAAGTCATGTGGAGTTGGATACATGGTCCTAGAAGACTCTCTGTGTCAGTGGTGTGTTTGGCATATGGCTTCCAACCATGCGGCCAAGTCACCCATCCCCACTATTTTTTCCTTGTGAATTGTTTTGGGTCTTCCTTGATTCTGAAAATTGTTTTAAAAGATTTTTTTTTTAATTGTGAAAAATTGGATTTTTAGTGATAATGGTTTGGATTTTAGAAAAATAGAAAATGTATTTTCAAAATTAAATTTGAGTAAGGATTTAGAAAAAATGGATTTTTATGAAATGATTTTTGGGAAAACAAGGATGGTTTATCATGGTTGGATTTTTATAATCAAAACATGGAGTTTATTGAAAATGCTTTTTTGGAAAGCATAAACTTGTTTTAAGAAGAGTTTTGGAAAAAAATGAGAAGAAGTGTGTTTTTAATCAAATTATTTTGATGAAATGATATTTTTTGAGCTTCTGAAAAAAAAATTGAATGGATTCATGGGACCATTATTTCTTAATGGAATAAAATAGATTAATGTGTGGAGCTCAAAAATGGTTTTTGGCTTAGTGGTTAGTGATATTTTGAAAAGTTTTATGAAATTTGAAATGGGAAGTAAATTGAGAAGTATGAAAACTTGGATGGAATGTTTTTTTTTTCAAAAGTGTAAATGTTTTGTTTTGACCTTTTCAAATTCCATGGATGATCACATTCACTAGTATTTGTGGGAAAGTGTATGGATGATAATATGGGTGGATGAGTTCTTTTATCGGCATGAGTTGATGAGTGACTAGGGTGGTATGGCAATGCACATGTGTGAGGATTCATGGAATACCATTTGTGAGTGTGTAATCCACCAAGTTTATTTTCTCTAAAAAGTATTTTTAAGATTACATTTTGATGTTTTATAACCAATGGTTTTATGGATTTTTTTCTCTATGCTTTAGGGGTGTTTATTATGTGGTATTTTGAGTTTTCGAACTCTTGTTGATGAGTTGGTTTTGATTGATATCTTGGATTTATTATTGGTTAGTGTTCACCCCCACAAAGATTTGATGGATATTAGATGTGTGGACATGGGTGGTTCACCATTAGAAGACCTTCTAGTTGATTAATCTAAGGATTTACTTCTTGAGATTCATAAGTTAAATCCACCTCCCTTTTATGGCCAAGCGAATACTCTCGAAGAGGAAGAGTGGATATAGAAAATCAAAAGGATATTCAGTCTCCTTGAGTTTCCTAAGTCATTAAATGTTAAGTTTTCTACCTTTATGATCGAAGGTCCAACCTAGAAGTGGTGTAAGTCAGTCTCTAAAAACAATCCCTAAGAAGATCTTAACCGGGACTTCTTTAAGGTTTTGTTCATCCGAAAGTATTTCTATGAGGTTACAAAGTTGAAAAAGGGGATGGAGATGTGTTTTTTACAGCAAGGTGATGGGTCGGTGTTGGAGTTCTTTGGTAATTTTTTATATCTAGTTCCTTATATCCCTGAGTGTATTATGGACAATTCCTTGAAGTCTCGTCCTTTTGAGAGAGGGTTTTTTCTTGATCTACAGTTGAAGGTTTCAGAGTTTGTCTTAACCTCTTTTGCTGACATGGTAAGGAAAGTTTTTCATGTGAAAGTTGTGCTAGTGGGAGTGCTTGAGACAGATATCCTTCCTTTGATCTCTAAAAGTGATGAAGGGGATTCTAGTAAGGATATGGGGAAGCGTTATAAAGCTATTGATGTTGGTCGCAAAATTAAAGGACCTCTTGATCTTTCTTCATCTTATTCCAAGCATAGGATCATAATGTTTCATCAGTGCGGCAATCCGGATCATAAGAAGTCATCATGCCCAAATTCTACAAAGACCTATCATGCTTATGGATTACTAGTTCAGTTTCAATGGTTCTATTAGGGTATTTCTAGGAAGTGTTGTGGAGCCAGATCTACCTCTTTGAAGGACACCCCAGCCTGATTGTAGGAGTAGAGTGCTATTTGGTCTCGGTTTAAAGTCCCTTTCTATTGTAGTGTTTCTTTCTATTGTAATGGCCGTGTCTGGTGGTGTTTTTAGGTCATATGTTCTCTTTAAATTGTAAAAGTGGATGTAGTGGATTTCATGAGAAATTATATTTTTATGGAAGTATGTTTATCTTTTGGAAGTTAAAAATTTTTCCCTCATGAGTGGAGGTGCATTTTGTTGTGCATTTTATGATTCTCTATTTTGGTGTAAAGAAGGAGTCTGATCAGAGATTTTCAGCTCCTGACTATGAGGCAGTAGATACTTCAAACATCAGGGCTCCATCTATAGGCCCTAGAGTGAAGCTGGAACATAGTTAGGAATCAAGGGTGTGAGGGACCATGGTCTAGCCTTATCTTCAGTGGGGGGATGGGAATAGTATAATTTTTCTTATTGTGGTTTCCTCATTCATGAAGGTCTCATTTTTTGGAAAAAGACATAGAGAACTTATTTTCTCATTACAATACTTATGGGTTGAAAATTATCTTTAGTTATGAGGAGGTGTAGTGGTATCATTTACTTGAAATTTCAGTGGTGTAACCTTTTCATATGCAAACCCCTATTTGTATTCCCTTCCACAATTAGTCTTTGTAATTTGATTTTGGTTTTATCCTGTCACATGGGTTGACATCCCTTTTTTCAAGTTTTAACCCTGTGTGGTGGGGGTTAATGATCGGTGTAGGTAAGGTTTCCAAGTTGACCTATGTTATTTTTCTAGTGTTGGTTTAAGATTTCTAGTTCCTAAATAATGGAGAGACCCATTGTGGGTCTCATTGTAGTTTCTTTTAATTTTTCTCAAGGCTAGTTGGTTTCTTATGGTGGGGAGTCTGTTTGAGCCTACCATGTTTATAAGTCGGTTTAGTTCCTAGTTTTATCTTGGTATGGTGTGGATTCATTTAAAGTAATCTAATTTTGAGTTCCTCCCCATTTAGGGGAATGTTGGGCTTTTAAAAAATGTGGTTTAAGATTTCTGTCATGTTTTGGGAAGTTGTTTTGGATCATCAGTTTATTTCAGGAAAGAGGTGAGCTTCGTTTGGTGGTCTTTGAGGTGTTCTTGATTTTAGAGGTTAAATCTTATGGTTGGGGGAATCCTTTGTCTTTGATTGATCAGATGGAAAATTTTGTGGCTTTCCTGGGGTGGAAAAAATTATGGTGGGGAGAATTGTCGCACCTGGATTTTTGTTTTTACCCTTTATTCTGGTTCATATTTTGGATCTTGGTTTTTTCTCTCGAGTTATAGGTGTGAAAGGTTTTTTATTTTTAAGTAATAATTTGTGTATCTTTGATTATGTGTTTATTACTTAGTTCCTTTAGGAGTTTTTGTTGAAAATTTGAGTTTTTGGTCTCAATAGCAGGTGTCACACGTCTAGAAGAAACCTTACGGCATGCTTTAGGAAACTATGTGGACCTTGGTATGCTTTTGGTTAAGGGTACATAGCTCACACACAATTATTCAAACCATGTGTTAAGCATGAAGGGATGTTCTGTCTCGAGACAGAACTATATCGCTCGGTTGGTGCATGGTTTACCAAATCATGAGGCCAAACCATGTGAGCTACCCAAATATTAAAAATTGTGAAATTTCTCTTTTTCCCCCTCAGGATTTTAGCCCCAATCCACCCATTTTATTCTTCCCCTATTTTGTGTGACCCAAAGGATGATTCTCTCTCCTTCTCTAAGGTTCCTCCTCCTTCCCATGGTGTAGATTTGGTGATTTCTTTAAGTGTGGGGATATATTTCTCAAGGTATTATCCTATTCTCTTATCCCTATTCCATATCCCTCCACTTTCCATTAAGATATTATTCTCCTATGGTCATGTGGATCTAGGGTTTTTGTTTCCCTTGGTTTATGTTGGGGTGGTTTTCTTGTTTAAGGTTTCTCTTGGTCAATCATGGACTATGGATTCTTCATGAGGTTGTTTCGGGTGTGTGTTGTTGAAGCATCGTGAGTTTGAGGTAGTTTTCCCTTTTCACTTGCCTTTAAATTTAAGAATTGTTGGTTTCATGCTTTTTCTCACCTTCCTTATATTCTAAATATTTATGTTTTATCTTTGGAATATTTTTGTGGTGTGAAAAGTGGTGATTTATTCCTTGTTATGAAATGAATAGCATTGTTTTGTTAAATGTTACACACCAAGTGTTTGATAAAATTTCTTGTTGGATTTTGCATGTTATTTGTGGATTTTAAAACATGGTTTAGATTTATAAATGTTTTTGTGACATCTAAGTGGTGGTTTTTGGTTTTTCAAGTGGATTTATAAATGGTTTTGTTTCTTTAAAAATGGTTTGACATGTTATGATGATGTGTGGCCCAATTATCACTTTAATGAAAATGGTTTTGGTTTTCACATGTGGTGTGAATAATTAAATAGGATTTTTCTAAATTATTATGAATTGTAGAATGGTGTATTTACACTCATTTTTATAAAGATGTATTTTATTCTTTGAAAGGGAATGATTGAGACTTGTTTAAAACTTTTGTGAAACATATGAAAATAGTTATTATGAAAACCCTCCTTGGATAATATTATTACCTTATTTATAGTTAATGGATGGGATGTCCTCATTGTGGAATCCTTTTGATCCATTATGTGAATGGGTGGGACTTCCTCATTGTGGACTCCTCATGATCCATTTATTTTGAGTGGAATGGGAGATCCTTGGTGTGGACTACCTTGAGATATATTTGTTTATAGAAAGAGATTGATCTTTGTGGTGACTCAGGGTGGTGAATGTTGTGTGGATTATTATATATGATATATGTTCTTGTGATTGGATTCTCAGATGGAATTAGTTGTCTCACCCCCTTTATACTCTTGACATGGATACCTGGCATAGCTAGTAAATTTTCTAAGAATGATTGGTTCACTAGTTAGGATTATGCTCTGGATAGTAGCCCATAGCAGGGGATATATTTTTTTTTACTATGGGCTAGTTCCCCTTGGTCAAGAAATTTAGGGTGTGACCGAGCATGTGGTCTAAATTTTATGTCATCAAGTGAGTCATGCTTTCCAGGATGAGTCAATATGTATAGTATATTCTAGATTATTTCACAAGATCCTAGATTCTCCCATGTCTATGGGAACTTAGTTGTCATAGTGTATGATTGGGATGTATTTTTGGTTGGTTATACTTGTGTGATTATTTTCCATTTACCTTATTATGTGATCATTTTTATGGATTACTTTCATGGTGTACCCCCTGGGTACAAGTTGTGTGTAGGATTTCAAAGGTTTATGGAAAGATGTTTTTGGAAAACATTTTTCATACTTTATCTTCCTTTTTAAAATGAAAACATTTTCCTTTCCTTGAAATAATAATGGTTCCATCATAGGGAAGAGTGTGGTTTTAAATGGAAATTGGGTAATGGACCATGTTGTGTTTTAAATTGGAAAATGTGTGGAAAATATTGCTTTTATATATTCTATTTCAAACCTGAAATTTATGTTGCTTTATTTAAAGGAATTACATTAGGAATATATTTATTTTTTCATTCCTACTGAGTTTTAATACTCACTCCTATAGTTCTTTCTTTTTTTTATCCTTTTGTGCAGGTTCCATCTTGGTTTCGATCACTGTGGGTGATGGTTGGTTTTGGTATTAGAGAGTGACCCTCAAGGTCACATGGAGACATTGCGTTCATCAAGTGTGATTTGGGTTTGTTGTTCAGTTGGTTTTATTTAATTTTATGTGTAAATGATTTTCATTTTTGATATTTATTCATATTGGGTTGCTCTGTTTATTTCCTCTGTTCAATTTATTTATTTTTTATATTGGGAAAAATCGTTATCTTGGTTACTTTGTTGATACTCGACACTAGTTGTTATCCCAAGAGGATTGGGAATTCCTCTCAGGCCTTGACATGGATCGTCTCAGGTGACTATCATAGGGTTGACCCAAGTTGGTTCATGACACAATGGGTAATGAGTGGAGATAATTGGTAGGATGGTGGGTATTTGTAGAAAAAGAGAAGGTAATTCTTTATTAATTTCTAAACTTAGGTTTTAGACTCTATATGATAAAATAATAAAAACCAAAAACCCTACCATGGTTATTACCCATGGTTTTTACCAAAGAGTATTGGTTTGAGATATTTTATAATTCCAAGAATCAAACAACTTAAAATAATACTCTTAGTGATGTAGAAGTGAGTCATGTTTATAAAGAATTAATTTTAAAACCTTAAAATATAATATAGATTTTATGTATTCATTAAGGGTTTATAAAATTAATAAAATAACTTTATAAACCCATTATTTTAAAGTATAAATATATTTTTGGTCACATATAACCTTTATACTATTCATTACATCACTTTTAATCTATTATGTTGTCATAATACATACTGTATTTAATTTTTACCCAAACATTCAACTGTCTAAAAAATTATGAAAAAAATTACATTGAATAATTTTTACATGCTGATTTCAAAAATAATATTTATTTTATCAAAAAAGTCTCTAAATATTATAATTTACACTGTTAAATAAAAATCCTCATTTATTGAAAAGTATTGGTTTTTACAAAAATAACAGTTTTATAACCCTTATAAAGATTATATTGGACTTTATTAAATTATATTATCATTTGTGTATAAATATTATTTAATAAGAATACTATATAAAAGTAAAATTTATTTCAAAATTCTTGAATTTATCAAAAAGTGTGTTTTAATTAAAACTACACATTTTTCAAAATGAAATTTTGGTTTCTTCATATCAAAATATAATTTCCATTAACTCATATATAATTGTAACAATGAATAGGGATAAATATAATCATTAAAATAATTAAAATATATAAATTCATTCTACTAGAGTATAGAGTGTGCAATGGTGGTGCATTTTTGGGGTGGTTCAACAAATATGGTTTGGGTCATGATCTTGATAAGATTTAAATTATCTCATAAATGGTTTCATTCATGCTTCAGTTTTTGATTTTCAACTTGATATTAGTCAAGGGAAAATCCTAGTGATTCTATCCCCCTTGAAAGCTTTGATAAATGTGCTTTATAAGGTATGATCCAACTTTTTGAGGCCATTGATCCTTCCATTTTTTAAAATGGACTTTATCATAACCCTTATAATATAATAATATTAAAGGTTATTTTACAACGACTATATTATCAATGGTTAAGATTCTTAATGGTCTTTTAAATCTAATAGGCTATATTTTATAATTGGTCCAAAATAACCAAAGTAATGCATGTGTTTTCTATAACTACATTACTTAGTAGGTTATTTATTCATTCACAAAGGGAATTTCATTTATAAAATTTTGGGTCATTATATTCTTCCCCCCTTAAAAATTTTCACTTGAAATTTTTATTTCATAAATGAAAATAGATTATGGTACTTATATTTCATCGCCTCTTATGGTTCCCATATTTCTTCCTCAAACTTGTGGTTTTGCCACAGAACTTTGACTAGCTGAGTTGTCTTGTTTCTTAGAAATTTTTCTCTATGATCTAAGATATTTAATGGTTGATCCTCATATGAAATATCTTCTCCAAAGGTACCACCTTTAGATTTGGTACGTGTGAGGGGGTGGTATGTACTTCCTCAAGAGGGATACATGGAACACATCATGTTATTGTGATAGGTTACATGAGAGTGTTGTTCAATGGTTCATAGTTTCGATGTGATAAAGGATCTCAAATGAGTAATTGTATCTTGGAACAATATTTCCCTTCTTCCCAAACCTTTTTACTTTATTCCATGGAGATATATAAAGGAAAACCTTATCACTAACCTCAAACTCCAGGTCTCATTGATGATTTTCTACATATCTTTTCAGTTTACTTTGTGCATATTTCATGTGGAATTGAATAGTTTGAACCTTATCCACCATCACTTGGATGAGATCGGGTCCCATAAGCTTATTCTCTACAAATGTATCCTAGCATGTTGGAGTTCGACACATCTTCTCATACAGATCCTCATAAGGTGTCATTTGAATAATAGAATAGAAAATGTTGTTATATAAGAACTCTACTAGGGGAAAGTATTGATCCCAATATCCTTGGAAATATATTAAACATGATATCATCATATATTATAGAGTTTCGATGGTTCTATCAGATTAACCATCCATCTAAGGGTGATAAGTAGTATTAAAACTCTACTATATATCCAACGCTTACTGAATACTACTCCAAAACCTTGAGGTAAATATTGGATCTCGATCAGATATAATGGATAGTGGCACTCCATAAAGTCTTATTACTTCCCTTATATATATCTTAATGATATTTTCAAGAGATAAATATTCTTTGATAGTAATGAATTGCACTGAATTTTTAAAGTGATTGTCTACCACCCAGATGAATTTATTGCCTTTAGATTTCTTAGGGAGGCCTATAATGAAATACATGGTTATAATTTCCCATTTCCATACTATTATAGAAAATGGTTACATCATACCCTTAAACTTCTATCATTTGACCATGACTTGTTTTAATACCAAACATTAAGATACAAATTCTTCAATTTCCCTCTTTATGTTATCCCACTAGAAGTTTTTCTTCATGTATCTATACATATTAGTGATTCCTAGATTAATAGGGAAGGAAGATCTATTTGAATCATCCAGGAGTTCCCTCTTCATCTATGGTTTTTATGGGACATATATCTGGGTTCCAAATCTTATAAATTTATCTTTAACAAAGCTTAACTCTGGAATATTCATCCCCTTTCTCTATAGCTCCAAATCATCTTTTTGGGACTCCTTGATCCTCTCAAGAATGGATGGTTGAGAAGTTATCTAAGCAATGTAGGATGAATATCCTTTTATTATTCTCATGTCCATCCTTTACATGCCCAATAATAATTAATCCCTTTCAATCCTCATCATTGATAGGGTTGAGGGATCCTTTTTACTCGTTGTATCTTCTACTTTGTTCATATTCCCAGTATGGTAATGGATTGAACAATAATAATCATTGATCAACTCTAACCAACTTAATTGGTTCATATTGATCTCCTTGTGTGTGAATATATACTTGAGTATTTTATAATTTATATATATATATCAAACTTCTCTCTATAGAGATAATGTCACCAAATATTCAATGTGAATATCATAATAGCCAATTATAGAACATGTGTTGGGTAGTTCTACTCATAGATATTTAATTGGTGGGAGTCATAATCTATCACTTTGTTATCTTTTATGAGTACACAACCCAAGAATTTTTTGGATGCATCACTATAGACAACAAATATTTCCCCACTTGTGGGTAATGTGAGAACAAGTTCAGTGATTATCCTCTTTTTAACTCTTTATATCACTCCCCGCATTAATCATTCTAGAAATAATTCACCCCCTTCCAAGTTATCTTAGTCAGTGGAATTCAAAATAATTATAAGTTTATCACAAATCTATAATAGTACCCAAAAAATCCAATAAAACTACAGATATCCATCATAGATGTTGGTCTGGTCCATCCTTTAATTTCCTATATTTTTTAAGATCCACAGATATCCCTTTATTGGTGATGAAATGCCCCAAGAAAGTTAATTGATTTGTCCAAAACTTGTATTTACTATACTTCATATATAACTTTTCCTTTTGTAAGGTCTTCACTATAGCATTCAAATTCTCCTCATGTTCCTCCTTTATTTTAGAGTAGATAATAATTTCATCTATAAAGACTACCATAAATTTATTCAGGTAATCCCTAAATACTATATCCATTAATTCCATGAATATAGTTGGAGAATTAATGATTCTAAATGAAATCACTATGATCTCATAGTGCCTGTATCTTGTATGAAAAGTAATCATGGGGATATCCTCTTTTTTCACATTTACTTGATAATATCCTGACTGAAGATCCACCTTAGAGAAGTATTGGGATCTATATATCTGATCGAACAAGTAATCAATCCATGGTATATGATACTTTTTCTTTATCATGATCTGGTTAAGCTCATGATAATCAATGTAGAGATGCATTGAATCATTCTTCTTCTTGATGAAGAGGATTGATGCACCCCATTGTGAAGCACTTGGGAATATAAAACTTTTATATATATTATTCTATAGTTTTTTCTTCAGCACTTAAATTTCAATAGTATTCATTCTATATAGATTCTTGTGTATTGAAAAATCTCTAAGTATAAGCTCAATTGAAAACTCAACCTCATGGATTGGAGGAAGACTAGGAAATTATTTGGAAAACACATCAAATTATTCCCTTAAAATTTTCATGTCATCAAGGATGGTATTTTCTTTAGTATCAATCATTTGAGCTTGATAATCTTACTCATAAGACAATAATATCAATTCTTGAGATGATGATACCAAAAGAGATTCATCCACCTCCTTGTACATATATAGAATCATGGGGTGATTCATGATACGGAGGGTGATTTCCTTCTCTCGGAAATTTATGTTGGATTTATATAAGGAAATTCAATACATACCTAGAATTTCATCGAATTATTCTAAAGGTAGTATCACATGGTTTTATAGGAATTTTATCCTGCAAATATGGATATGGTAGAAGTTATATACTTCGTATGAAATAATTTCTCCATTTTTCATTTTCAAAAATATCTCTACTTCCATATTTTGAGGTGGTGCTTCAATATATCTACTAAACTTTCACGATATGAAATAATGCTTGGAACCATAATCAAATAGTATGTTCTCTATTATTTAATAAAAAACTAGCATACCTATCACCACATAATTGTTAGGATCCTCCTCAGTAGTTACGATGGCATAATCTCACCCTTTCTCTCTAGGCCTTAGAGGTTGTTGGTGTTGGTTATCAATAGAAACCCTTGTCTTAGTGCATTGATTCGCATATTTTCCTTGTTCCTTGTAGTTTAAACATTGGATAGAAGGTTGAGGGTTGATTGGAGCATTCCTTTATTCCATCACATTTGTGGGTTTCTTCCATCAGCATTCACTATCTAGGTGCCCTTATTTCCCATACCTAAAGCATTTCCTTATCCCCTTTAGGAAATTTATGGGATGATTCTTCCTACACTTTTTACAAGTGGGATGTTTGACTTTCTTTCCCATGTGATATTTCTCCATTTCACTACTAGAATTAAAATTCATTATTTGCTTCATATCTCTAGACACATGAGACCCTTAAGATTAATTGATCTCAATTTCTAATTTTAGGGAACATTGAACAATTGTCTCATAGTTTTTAAAGTCTTGAATCACCAAATATTTTCATATAATCAGATTTATCCAACCAAAGAAGATATCAAAATTACTTTTAGGGTCAATGATAAAGTCAGAGGCATATCATGAAAGTATTTTGAAGTTCACATCATATTCCCTAATGGATTCATTGTCCTTTTGCTTAAGGCTAAGGAAATATATCTCTATTTTCAGTTAGTGAGTGCAAGGAAAATATTTATCAAAAAACATTTTCCAAAATTCTTTCCACTCCATCGCTTCAATATCCTCTTAGAGCTTCATATTTTTTATCAATATCCATCATTTATCATCATATCCCTCTATATGATAAATATCCAGCATGAACATATTTTTCTCAAAGAATTTAAGGATGGATAAGATATTTTCAATGTATTTAATCCATTGTTCCATGATTAGAGGATTAGAAGATCCACCTAAATTTAAAGGGCTTTGTCGTATAAAGGTCTCAATTGTAACTTACTCTTTATAAGGGGGATATGGGTTTTATCCCTAATTCATGTTTCTATTCAATACTTGAGTTAATTGAGTAATTATTTTCATGTATTTCTCAAATTTTTCTCCCATTAGGTTGGAGATCTCATTTGGGCATTTCCCATCACATTGGTTGTTGAATCGGTTCCTCCTATTTCCATCCATTTTATAAAATAAATAGAAAATTAGGGATGATAATCATTAAACTATTAAACACAAAAAGGTAAATATTAATATTGAAAGGATAACTCATAAATGATATGCATTACATAACTTATGAATTTCTAGGTTTCAACCTAAGTTATCCATAGTCTATTTACTAACATAAAATTTTATGGGAATTTTTGTTCCCTTCATGATGGTCCATAAAGAGCTTGTGAATTTACCAAATAATATCTCCAAGAGTTTCAAACCAAGTTTATAGAAATGCCTCACTATTATGCATCATGTGAAAATCGAGTTAATTCCCAATGCACCCTTTTCAGGGTTATTACCCCTATGTAATATTGTTCTAGAGCCACATCCAATTTTAGTATCTAGATAGATATTTTGTTTCTTGGAAATCACTTACTCTATATATTTCCATAATTTAGGTATGTTTTCTTATGTTTAGTCTTATCCATATGTCTTTCAATAAATTTTTATAATCCTAATATCCAAAGATAACTAGACCTTGCTCTGATACTAACTATGAAAACTCTTATCTTTATTGGAGTTAGTTCCCTAGAAAAAACTATTATGTACTTTATAATTACCTATATTCATAGTTATTAATATTAATAAAATACTTATCACATAATAATTTTTCTTCTATGTGACATAGTATGTAATGATATCTTAAGAGTATTTGTCACACTAAAAGGTCATAGTAGTTCCCTACTATGATGAGAACCCTAAAGTTACATGGAATTATTATTAAATATGTTTTTTATAGCCAAATAAAATCATTTAAGGGGAATAAATGATATAGACTATCAGGGGTGGAGACTCTTGGTACTTTGAAGAACCTTCTCATTGTGTACGGCCTTAGTACTTTCTATTGTAGGAGATTATGAGAACAAGACCCGCTGATAGGAAATCCACATTTATATGTTTCATTGGATGTTATTATCTATGAAAGTGTGCATTGATCCTTATAATTTAATATTATTATTAATATATATTATGAGTAGTCTAATTTTATGTATTGGTGAAAACTATGATGACATATATTCATGGTGAAGTAGGATACATTGGGTGCATCATGAGTAATATTTCATTAATGTATAATGAAAAAAGTATTTGTCCCTTTTATTCTTTAACAGAATTTGATATCTTAAGACCTTTGATGGAAATGATATAGCCTAAATAAATCCATGGGCATGGTGTTCTGTAGAAAATTTTAATTTCTGGAAACTCAAAGAAAGAGATATCGAGCACATAGGTTGATGGCACCAACATGCAACTTGCAAAATTAGATATATCATAATAAATGAATTATATTACAAAAAAAGAATTTGTGTGATGTTTTATATCATTGTGACATTGAATTATTTATTTATGGGTGTCTTGGTATATTTCTACATTTTAAACTTGAACTTTGGACTACTTTTTCTAATGCCACTGAGAAAGAGTCCTAGTGGTTCACGCACTAATTTTATCCAGAACTTTAGTTAAATAATATTATTATTTATTATTTAACATGTTGAGTAAATATTGTTCTTGCACATGGTTTAGTAATTATTCATGTTTTCTTGATCACATATATTTCTTCATTAGTTATTTGAGAGAATATTTTGTGAGCATAATATTTAATAAATATTTATTTATGATTTAGTGATATAATATTTATTTATTTATTGGTGAATAATGCAGTGATATTTATTTATTAATTAATTAATAAGTATTCAAGAATCGATAAATATTGTGGAGGAATGGTGAACTGATTTTAATGGTTTGGTGAGAAATAATATGTATTAAATTTTATTTGAATAAATAATATTTTATTTAATTTGATAGTTTTACGCATGTCAAGAAATATTATTATTATTATTATTATTATAGACATGGGGTTCTGTAGGGGTTAAGAAAAAATAATGGTGCATGTGAAATTATTATTTTCTAACCCTGATATTATTTAAACCCAATTATATTATTTCTAATGGGAGTGTACATTTGTTTTGGTTGTTCACAACAACATCTAGAGAATTCTCTCAAAGCCCTAGAGAGATACCTTCTCCAAGAAATCTCTCAAGAACAAAGAGTGATCCTCTTCCACCACCACTCTCTATTATAGTGATATTAAAGAGAATCTACCTTGAAGCGATTCTCAAAGAAATCAAAGTCGAATGACACAAGTGTGAGGATCTACCGCACTAGAAACCAAAGATTCCTACGATAGTGTTTAGAGATTCATAGAGCACGTGTGGACCACTACTATAGGGAATATACACTTTATTACCATAACACAGTGATAGTATGACATAGAGATGTTAAATTCATTAATGAATACAGAATTAATCATAAGGTAATTATTTCATTTCTTAAATTAATTATAAATCACTATGTGATGATCCCGCATTTTGGTTCCATCTTTCTCTTATAAATTGATCTTTGATTCAATTCCATTGATCATGATGTTCATTGTTGATGTACATCTCAAATTAATCATTTATTATTAAAAAAAGTTGAGTTGGGAATACCCCCATCTAGAACTTCCACTACACCTAGAACCTTCAAGTGATATCAGAGCAGTCATATAATTATTTATAATTATTTAAAGATTGTTGATTGATTTAAGAATTTATATTTAGTTTTCAATTATATTTTAATAATGCTTTAATATGAATTAAAATATCTTATATTATTCCTCTTCATTCTCATAAATATAATAAAAATCAATTAATTTTATAAAATAATAACATTTGAAGAACTCATTCAGAGGTGCTGGTGATTCTAGTCAGATAGAACAAGAGTAAATTTCATGTGGCATGTTGGTACATGTCATGTACTCATGTTCAATGCACCAAGTAAATTAATGAATTAATTTTGAATTAATTAAATTCATGTTCATTTATTACGCATAGTGTGTATTTAAATACACTACATATTGACAGGGCTAACCTCGTGAAAATTTAGCTAGAATACACAACATGTAACTTTCATACACAACGTGTAGCCCTTTAGTCAAATATGGGTTGTGTATTTCCTGACATGGACTGCGTGATTGGTGACCATGTATCATAGATACCACATGATGTGTAACGCATTTACACACTATTTACTCAATTATTTTTTGTGGCTTGATTACATGTTGAGTCCCTAGGTATGTTTCACGGTTAGATGGTGATAATTATACATAGAATGTAGCTGGATTGTACAAACTATGTATATTACCAAATTATACAAAATTAAAAATTAATTTATTATACTTCTTAAACCTTATCAACATGTGTTTCATGTGTTATTCAATTGAATCGTACACATCATGTGATGGGTTGTATATATATTAAATTTCTATTTAATTTCTATGTAATATTGGAAAATGTATATCATGTATAAGTCGTAATAAATTCATTACCCAATACACATTGAAAAATAACACACTATGTAAATTCCATGTGTTCTGTGTGTCATTTGGTTTACTCATACACACCATGAAATTACATGATAAGTTGTGTATGACACATATTGAATGAGTAAATAGTATATATGAATATAATACATGTTGGGTGGTTTTGATGGGTACTCGTCGTGTTGCCTCCAATGTGTAGATTTTGTACATAGTTAATTTTAAATAAATTCATTTAATTTGTTTAAAGTTATAATGTATGATAATATCCAGAAATTTTAGATTATAATTAATATAAAATAATTGATTAATTAAAGAAGATAATTAATTGATTAAAGTGTGATTTATATTAAAAAATAATCATTAGAATTTGATGCTTTTTATTAAATGCATAATTAGTTTCGTGTATGTAGATGATCATGATAATATATAAGACCTTTTTATTTGATTGGTTTTATTTTAATTTATTATTAAATTAAATTTATGGCATGTACATCATCCCTCCTCTCATTTTATAATGGCCTACGTGCCCATGGTTTTATTTTATGTAAACCCCTTAATTAATCCTTTGGTTCCCCTCACCTACATCTGAGTAAAAGATTATTTAATAGATGGTTCTCCCAAGAGAGTGGAGGAAATTAAATAATGGATCAAAGATCAAACTAATCCAATAGGTACATAGGTGTATAGGTGGAAATCTACAAAGTGGACCAAGTCATGGTTCAAGGTGTTTTTCTCCTAGGTCAACAGTTAGTTTATTATCTGCTAGATAAAATAACCATTAGTAAATTATCATGATCATACCAATATTATTATTTTATTTATATCAAGATGCATGGTTAATTTCATTATGGATGTTTTGTCACGATCACATGAATTAATGAATTAACAAGCATGCAAGATAGAACTAAAATAAATTGTATTATACATAAACTTTATCAAATACATGGTTAATCACTTAAGTAAATCCACTTAATATTAACAAGAATTTAATAAAGATAAAAATGGTAAATTTTCACATAAATATAAAATCCCTAAATTATATATATTAAGTTGGTATATAATTCCTCTACTTAAGTTAAAATTGAACTATAGTTCAAAGCGCTTGAACAGTCCAAGTCAGGGTGCTTTCAATTATCAAGGAATTCTAACTTGAAGTTTTGGATTGACTTAACTTAGTTCACATCAAGTTTTGACTACCTAAGTAGGAAATGGTGTAACTAATAGTAAAAGGTTAAGGAAATCAAATTTAAGGATTTTAGGATTGGGGGGTCTAATCAACAGATCAAGAAACTGTGATTTAATATAGTTGACAATTTTAATGTCTACCTAAAACCCTTCAAATAACTTGTCAAGCCCAATTCTGGGTTACGAGAAGGATAATATGGGTCCTTTACATTATAATATCCTGGAAATAGGATGTTATGAAGACAATGGTGATGGATATTGGTTTTCAATAAAATAGTGGGTGATAAATAAATAAATATAATATTTATTATCTACTTTTATCAGATAAAGTACTAAAATTTTTCTATTATTATTTATAGAAATGGAAATAAATGTGACTTAAAACATATCACGATGATCCATACATGATAAGTATAATATTATCATAGTAACTAATTCCCAATAATGGAAAATAAACTTACATGTTATCCTATGTCATGAAAGGAAATTATATGTGATAGAAAACCCTATTCCTAAAGTGTCTGGTCAAAAGGATAGTGAAGAATATTTTTCACTCTATGAGAAACATTTGAGCAATTCCATAGATGTTAAATGTTTCATGCTATCATCCATAATGAATAATATTATAAATCAATATGCGTACATGAATTCATATATCATGATGTGTTACCTTTGTGGTATCTATCAAGAGAAGGAAAGACAAGATAGATACATAATCTCCAATGCTTTGTTTACATACAAAATTAGAGATTCGATGTCAAATGGGCCTCGTTTAGTCAAGCTTATTGGTTACATTGAATGATTAGAAATATTGGGAATTAAATTCCTAGATGATTTGTGCATATATCTCATATTTTACTCACTACCCAATTTCTTCTCTAGTTTAATTATTATTTAGAACATGATAAGTAATGAGAAGAGTCATTTGGAGCTTCTTAATCTCATTATCCAAGTGTACAAGGACATAGGGAATGAGAAAACCACACTCCTTATGGTGAATAAGAAAAGGAAGAATAATGAAAAGGGTTTTGTGACTCATAAAAATTATAAACCTCTCAAGCAACATCCTTCCAAGAAGAGGAAGAACTAGAGGTAATGAATGGAAGAGGAAGCAATATGTTTTTCATGTATAAGTAAGGCTACTAGAAGAGGAAACACACCTAGAAGTAAGGGGAAGATAAAGTTTCATTTGTTGTCGAGTGTAATATTTAAATATCTACACATTGGGTATTAGATATAGCTTTTGGTGCTCACATATGTATCCAAATGAAAAAATCAAGTAGATTTAAAAATATTTCTAGAGGAGAGGTGGATTTATGGGATGCTAATAGTGTGAGGTTGGTTACTGTGTCCATTGGAGACTACCACCTTTCGTTTCTAATATGAATGATATTGGTTTTAAGATATTATTATTATGTACCAACTATTACAAAAAAACATAATTTTTGTATCCTACCTAGATGCATATGGTTTTGTTTTAATGTTTTGAAATAAAAGCTATTTATTTTTAAAGATAGTGTATATTATGGTATGGTACATTTAAATAATAGTATTTATGTATTGAATTATGGAAACTAAGTAATATAAATTGATAATGAATCATTTTTTCATGACTCATACAACACCCAGTTATGGAATCACCATCTTGGTCGTGTAAATAAGAAGCATCTGGAAAATCTCTATCAAGATGGTTATTTAGACTCTTTTGAGATAAAACCACTTAAAAGATGTCATGCTTATTTACAAGGTAAAATAACCAAACCATTATTTTCTAAATAGGGTGAAAGGGTCATAGATATTTTAGTATTTTTATACACTGATGTTTTTGAACCATTTCTAATAGAATCTAGAGGTGAGTGTTATTATTTTATAACTTTTATTGATGACTTGAGTAGATATGGTTGTGTCTAATTGATGAGGTATAAGTATGAGTCCTTTAATAAATTCAAATAATTCAATAATGAAGTAGATTATAAACTTGAAAATAAGATAAAGAATCTTTGATATGATTGAGATAGTTAATATATTAACCATGAGTTTATTAACTTTTTATGGGAGTTTGGGATTATTTCTAAACACACTCCACCTTACACACCACAATTTAATGGTGTTAGTGAAATGAAGAATTGTACATTTATAGAAATGGTAAGTTCAATGATGATTCATGCAAATATTCTATTATCCTTTTGGATGTATACATTACAAACTATGGTATACACACTAAACTAAGTGCCAACTAAAGTAGAAAATGGAATTCCCTTTGATTTATGGAATGGAAAGAAACATGTTTTGTCACATATATGTGTATGGGGTTGTGAGGAATTTTATAAGGCCGTATTAGGCAAAAAAATATCACCTTTATGTGAAAAGTGTATCATTATAGGGAATCCCAAGGAAATAATAGGATACTAGCTATACAGCTCCTCAGATAACAAAGTGATTGTCGCTAGGCAAGAAAGTGATTGTCACCAAATAAGTAGTATTTCATGAGAGGGAGCACATCATCAAGAATGATACTGGGAGAAAGATTAAATTTGATGATGTTTATTCTCAATACACACAAGATTTGGTACAGAAATAGATTTCATATGTCCCCATAGAATAATTTGTTCCTAAAACACAAGTATTGCATAGGATCACTAGATAGGTAAGAGAACTAGAGAGATATGGTTTTTTAATCACTGAAGATAGTGAATTGTTATTGGTTAACAATAATTAACCTATCTCCTATAAATAGGTATTATAGAACTTGTAAGGTTCAATATGGAAAGAATCCAAGAATTCTGAAATGGATTCCATATATCAGAACCAAGTTTAGGTTTTGTTCAATTCACTAGTTGATGTAAATATTATTGGGTGAAAATGGGTATTTAAGAAAAAATGAACATTTAAGGTAAGTAAAATACCTATAAATAAAGTATAGTGCATAAAGGATTTAAAAAATGTCAAGGAATTGACTACCAAGAATCATTTTCTCTAGTTTCCAAGTTTAAATCCATTAAAATTCTACTTGTTATAGTAGCTTATCATGACTATGAAATTTGGTAGATGGACATCAAAATAGCTTTACTTAATGAGAACTTTTGGAAAGATATCTATATGACACAAACATAAGGGTTTTTTACTCCATGTTATGCTAAAAAGATATACAAGTTATAGAGACCCATTTATGGATTGAAGAAACCATCCAAGTCATAGATAATTTGGTTTGATGAAGGCATAAAATATTTTGGTTTTGTTAAGAATGAATATGATCCATGTGTTTATAAGAAGTTTAGTGGGATACATTATTCTAGTAATATATTTTTATGAAATATTACATATTGGAAATGATATATCAATGTCATAGTCTATTAAGAACTAGTTAAACAAATGCTTCTCCATGAAATACTTTGGTGAAGCAGCCAACATTTTATGGATTAAGATCATTCGTGAAATATCCAAGAGGATTATTGGACTAATTAAAGGTTCATACATTGACCAGATACTAAAGATATTTAGTATGGAATAATCCAAGAGGGTATTGGTTACGGTGTCACATGGTATACATATTTCCAAGAAAATATGCCCTCAAACACTACAGGATAAAGATAGAATGAGTAATATCTCATATGCTTCAGTGATAGGATCAATCATGTATGTAATGTTATATACTAGACTTGATGTTTCCTACACACTTATCATGGTAGATGGATATAAATATAATCCAATTTAATAACATTTTTATGTTATTAAGGTTATCCTTCAGTATATTAGAATAATTGGGGATATGTTAATGGTGTTTAGAAGAGGTAAGGAGCTAGTCATTAAAGGTTATATTGATTCTAGTTATCAAATATATCATAATTATCTAAAGTCACAGTCATAATATGTTTTTAATCTCAACGGAGGATATATAAGCTAGAATATTTCAAAGCAGCCAGTTGTTGCTGATTATAAGCATAGTCTGAGTATATAGTGGCTTCTAATTAAATCAAAAAATTCGTTTGGATATGAAACTTTTTCCAGGAGATTGATGTGGTACTTAGAAATAAATACCATATCACATTATATTGTGATAATATTACAGTGTCAACTCTTGTAAAAGGGTCAATATCACACCAATAGAAAAAGCACATACTCTATAAGTATCACCTCTTGAGATATTTTTCTCAGAGGGGTGAAATTCAATAAGCATAGCTTTCACAAAATAAAATGTGGCAGACCCCTTTACTAAATCATTATCTTAGTAGAATCATGAGTATCATGTGAGAGCTATCGGAATGAAGGTTGTTAGTAGTTGGCTCTAGTGAAAGTGGGATTATGTTAAATTTGGTTCCCTAGAACAAACTTCTTCACACTTTATTATTACCTATATTCATAGTTTTTAATATTAATAAACTAATTATCACATCATTATTGTTCATCTACGTTAAATAGTATGTGATAATGTTTTAAAAGCAGTTATAACACTGAAAAGTCATAGTAGTCCCTTGCTATGATGGGAACCAAGAAGTACCACAATAGTATCCTTAAATATATGTTATATATCTATATAAAATCATTTGAGGGAAAAATTATATAGGCTATCAGGGGTGGAGACTCATAGGACTTTAGGGAACCTTCTCATGGTGTATTCCCTTAGTGATTTCCAATGTAGGAGATTATGATAATGAGACCTACCATTAGGAAATACACATTTATATGTGTCATTGGATATTCCTATTTGTGGATGTGTGTATTGATACTTGGACTTTAATACTATTATTAATGGATATTATGATTTGTGTACTTCGATGTATTAATGAAAAACATGATGACATATGTTTGTGCTGATGTAGGATATATTGGATTTGTCACGAGTAATATTTCATTAAGGAATAATGTGATAAAATATTTTTCCCTTTTTTTATTTAATGGAAGTTTATATATTAAGCCCTTTAATGGAAATGAAATACCCTAAATAAATCAATAGACATGGTATTATACAGTCACATTTAATTTTTAAAAATTTAAAAAAAAAGACATTGATCACATAGTTTGATGGCACTAGCATTCAATCTTATTGATTAGAGATATCGCAATAAAGGGATTATATTACAAATTAACCATCCATATGAGGATTTATGTCATTGTGACATTAAATTATTTCTCTATGTTTTTATTGGTGTGTTTATAGATGCTAACCTTGGACTTTGGGCTGCTTCATCTAATGTCACTGAAGAAAAAGCTTAGAGGGTCGCACACTAAGTGTATCCAGAACCTCAGTTAAATAATAATATTATTTATTATATAAAATATTGAGAAAATATTATTTCCACACATGGTTTAATAATTATTCATGATTTATTTATCTCATATATTCTATCACTGGTTATTTGATGCATGTATATCGTGGGGCATGGTCAAAAGCAATTATAATTTTTCCTAGTGCAGCATAGTGGCTGACCAAGGTCGTCTCACTTGAGAAGTCTTTCTGTTTGTTTACTTACTTATTATAAACCACATAAGTTTTTTTTTGAGTGTTTAATGAAAACAATTAAAATATTTTTGGGTTTTTTATTAATGATATTTAATAATGGAAATTCTAATTTATACTAACATGCAAACTAAACAGAATGAGTTAAGAAAAGAAACCACTTGGTCTTAGGTTTATCCTTGGATTCAATCATTATTATACTTTATGTGTTTGATTTTAATTTGATAAACCAAAAATGAAATCTCATATTTTAATTAATATTATTTATTTAGATATTATGGAATATCATTGAATGCCTAAGAACCCTTAATTCTACCTCCTCTTTTAATCAAGTTTGATGACACTCTTTGGTCTACGAGGTTTCATCTTCTAGGACCCAGCTCAATATATTTTGTTTCATCCATTGATTAGCTCAACTTATATTGTATGAAGAACTAACCAATGGATAGAGGGAAAAAATATTTAAATAAAAGAGTAGAGATACATTGAGTTGAACATCATTAGGGGTAGTCAACACATTACGGATATTCACCTCATACATACATGCTACTCAATTCTATCTAAAAACTTAAAATTAAACTTTAAAGAAAATTTATGAACACCTTGACCTCCCCCTGTTCCAAGACTTGGGGTCAGCCTCTCATTTCCAGGAGTAAGAGATCATAATGGTGGAGTGGGTGGAAGGAGAAGAGAAAGAGAGAGAATAAAATAAAATATAAATAATGGTGGATGAATAAAATAAAAATTGAAGAATGGGGGGTGATAATAGAGAGGGGAGATAAAACAAAATAAAGAAAATTTATATAATTTATAGAGTTAAAATAATAATAATAATAATATTAATTATTATTATTATTATTAAGAAAAGGGTTTTAATTGGATAAGAATAAGAGAAAGAAGAAAATAAGGAAAATAATTTTAAAATAAGATTATTAAAATTATATTTATAATAATATTATTAATTTAATAATATTATTAATATTAATAAAAATATTAATATTAATATTAATACTAATAATAATAATACTATTTAAAATAATAAAATAAAAATAATAAGTGAGAAGATGGATGGATGGATGAAAAATTTAATAAAAATGCATGAATTTATTTTATTAATACTAAAATGAAATTTAAATTACAATTGAAAATAAAAAATAAAAAAAAAATAAAGAAAAATAATAATTAATAAAAAGAAATGGGGGAGTAAGAAGATGTTGTAGCATGTCTCGTAGTTGGATATCTCCTCCTCGGTGATCGACTAATGGTATGGAATCATTTTCAAAGGAGGTTCTTGCCTCCTTTTATAGGCCATAATTTTCCTTCGAAAGTTTCTGCATATTATCCTAATTAAATGGCTGAATTGGAAAATGGTGTATACATAAAAGATGTTTATAAATTTCTTACACGTATCTCCTACAAATTTTAGTGTATTTGGTCATGTGTAGATAGAGTAATTTTTGTTTTACTCTGAGAATTTATTCTTCTCAAGTAGACTCTTCATATTCCATATCTCATGTTTCCTATGCATTAATGGCCTTTAAAACAATAGATTCACATATGGACTCCTTTATGAAAGTTTTTTATAAATTTATTTCTCGTCTCACCTCCAAATTTCAGAATATTTGGTCTATCCAATCAGGATATATGGTCCCAAAATAAAAAATTGTCTGATCTATGAAACATTTTCTAGTCCTAACTTGTGAGCTGGTTTTGGGCTTTTAAATGGTGAATTTAGCTTTGGTTACAAAATAATGAAATGAATATCAAGATATATATAATCCTAAAAATATATATTTTCACAATTTTTATCATTATATAAAATGTTATGGCCTAAATACAAAAATAATTTAAAGTAGTTAAAATCCAAAATAGGCCATTTTTTTCAATTAAGCTCAACATACCACTAAAACCATAAAATATGAAAATTGAACTTAAAATAACACTTTTTTTTAGATTAAAAACATTTAAATTCAAATTAAAATTATTTAAAATATTTTTTATTTCAATTCCACCACACTTAAATCATGCTTTTCCTTAAGCATAAAATCCCAACATTGAAAATAAAAGGGCACCAATGTTACCAATATTCAAATTCCAAGGCAATAAAATTAAAAAACCATCAATGTAAAATAAAATTATCAAATGTTACATAAAATATCAATTCAATTTCCCATTTTTCAAATAAATAATCAATTCATGTATTTTACTTTTCCCCTTTGAAAAATGATGGAACTTATCCTTTAATTCACTCAAGCTCTTCAATTCATTATTATTAAACATGTCAAATCATGATCTACCTTAATTTTGAATCTCTTCACTCATTTATGTTCATATCATGAGAACATTATCATTTTCCATAGGCTTGTATAGTAACTACTTTCTCCACTTTGTAAATACAAAAGACACAAAAAATCAAGAGGACTTTTCAATAAAGGTTCAAATGAATTTGAGTCTTAAGGTTGGTAGGATTTGATGCTTCAAAAATTAAGGCTCAAGGAGGAGTTTTATCTCCTAAGTAAAATACATGATATCAAAAATAAAAATTTAATTAAATTATCTCTTTAAAATTATCAACTCTTGCTTCCCCCAAACTTTCAAATAAAAGGGCATGAATAATGAAATCATAATGAATAATGTGCACCTTATTGAATTTCTATCTACTTTTATTTTTTTTTTCAAAGAAGATTTATTTATTTTTCTTTTTCTTTTTTTGAAATTTATACTTATAATAAACCTCACATCCACCACCTAAACAAATATGATAAAAATCATCGCTCCAATGATGGTGCTTTTTTATATTTATAAGTCACCACCCATTCATTTTTTTCTTTTTTTTTCAAGAAGGGAAATCAATTAAGTATATTGAATGAATCAAAACCTTTATTTATTACCACAATAGTAACCCCATACTTTCTCCATATAATGCATTTCATCCCTTCCACTGTGATTCCCTTCACCCCCACACTTCAACTTTAAAATATCATGCAATTACTAAGAGGGGAAGAAGTGGATAAAAATAGCTTAAAAATGGATCATTCCTATAAAGTTCATTCATGGTCTTTATGGGATAAATAATTATTGATGTTGAGGTGGTATTTTTAGGATAAGTGGTTATAAAAAGATAGCTCAATCATTTTAAATGTGTTTTTTCATAGTCATAGCTTTGAAAATTTCAATTGTAAGTTTTGGTCAGTGACATGTCTCAAGATCACTCAAGAAATATGCTCAAGATAAAATATAAAGTACTTGGTCTAGAAATCCTCTTGGTAATGGGACATATGATTTAGTATAATCACTCAAGGCATGATTAAAAATAATAAATTAATTCACATGAATTTCATAAAATGAAAAATGGTTGGTAAATTTCAGTTACATGAATCAATTAATTCCTTCAAATCATGAGTCCTTGTTTTAATATCCATGTTTCTATTTCATCATTTGATTTTCCATTATACTCATTTAATTTCATTAACATTTAAATATAAAACATGGAATCACATGACTCCTAAGAAACTCATATCTCCTAGATAAGTCAAGTAAAGCATAATTCAAGTGTGGGAATGCAATTTTTCACTTTAAAGATCAAAACATGACTTGGACAAAAATATAAGGAGTTTAAAAGATAATCATAAAAATGAACTCCCATTCCCAAGAAGATTAGTCCTTATCCTTCACTAGTTGAGGTTTCCTTCTTTAATTTATCAACCTATAGTTAGGACCAAGTTGTGTTTTGGTTGTATTTATTGTCAATAGATCAGTATGTTGATAAGATGATAGATATAAATCTGGATTGAAGAATCATCTATCGGATCCAGGAAAGAAATAGATCTAGAATATCTAGATGAGTCAATACGATCCATCGTATTGGGATTTTGATAAAAATATGTTTCTAAATATACAAAAGTTGTTGGAGAAGGTTTTTGGAAGTTTAAAGATGTTTTTTATATTCTTTTGTCAAATAATTTTCAAAGGAAAGGAATCGCCACCCTTTTTAAAATTTGGTGATCTGACTCAAAATTGTATTCAAGAATTATGACTAAAAAATGTATTTAGAAAATCAGACTCATAATGGTTGAGAAATTCCATCATATTGAGAAGTTGTTTTTTGGATGAAAAGTATCATCTGACTCACCTTAGTTTTGGACTAGAAGAAGATATCATAATAGAGGATAATTGAAGTTTTCATGACTATGATATAAATGTGATGATGTTTTTTTAATCTTAGAGTTATCATAAATCATAAGTAAGTTGAAAAACTTGTTATGCAATCTTGATTAAAGAAATGGGGAGAGAAAGATATGTTGCCAATCATATTTAGTCAGATCATAATCACATCAATCATATTCAGGATGAGTAGGAAAGAAAGATGTTACTGGAGGAATGGGAAGTTACAATACTTTCTATTAAAAGTAAAATGATGCTAAAGCTGATCATAAACATATTCAAAGTCATGAAGTCATGATACAAATAGAAGTTTTTGAATAGAGGAAGTTTTTGAAGTCAAAGTTACCAAATACAGATCCATCGTATTCTGTATACCATCATATTCATCAGAGGTAGAATTGTTTTTGTAAAAAATCATTGGTATTGTATTTAGAAGAGAAATAAGTTACTGATTCTGGTCCATTAGATTTGGTATTCCATCGTAATAATCAGAGGAATATTTTTTGTGACCAATAAATTAAATGAATAATGAAAATATTACTTTGAGATTGTTGGATGTGTTGTAAAAGGGGGAATTTAAAGTTAGAATAATATGTTTATTTTCATCAATTGTTATAGAGAATTGTAATGAAGAAATCGTATTAGGTAATTAGAATAGTGTTTATTCCTTCATATATGCAACTAATACAGAGCATCGTAATGAAGAAATCATTCTGAGTGAATCGGAATAGGAAATAAGAATCAAGCCGATGTTTTTAAAGATATTCATGTGATAGATGAAGTGTTTATAATATTTGAGAAGAATCGATAAGAAGCAAGCAGAGTGGAGAAATGTCAATGAAGTCAAGATGCACCCAAAATTTAAGGAAACATGCAAATTTGGGTAATTTGGTTGAGTGGAAAAGTTTTTAGAAATCCCACCTAAACCACATTTAAGGTGATTATAAAAGGAGAAAAGTACATTATACATTACTGACTGAAGTACTATTCATGATAAGTAGAGAGAAGGTGGATATATAGAGAGAAGAATGGATTCCAGATTGTTTTTCATGAAGAAGTATTGTTGGATATAAAAGAAAGGAGAATATGAAAGATTGAAACGTATTAAACTAATCATCATATTCAGATGATTATCATATTTGGAAAGATTATCATATTCAGATGGTTATCGTATTTAGCAGGATTATCGTATTCAGCTGGAAGGATTATCATATTGGGATTTCTTTACTGAAACATAAAGTGTTCAGAATTGTGTCAATTTTATTCTATGAAGATATATTTATGTATTGAGCAATCAGACCTAAAAAATTAGACTAGGAAATCAGATTGTGTTTTATTACAAAGTCTAGGAAATTCTTACCATCTTCTAGGTAAGAAAGTGAAGAATGTTTTTCAAATAATACATTTGTGGAATTTGAAAAGGAAGCACCGTAACATGTTTTGTTAAAAAAACTTTGTATTACATCATTTATGATATAAGTAACACACACATTATTGGATTTTTTACATAGTTCTACATGAGTGAAAGGGAATATCCCATTCATTGTATTCTACACAAAAGGATTTCTTTCTAGTGGATTTTGTGGTATTGGATCATTTATATACCATACCAAGGATGTAGCTATACTTATTGAATAGTAAACCTTGTAAATACTTGTGTTCCTATAGATGTGTGTTTGATTTTTTTAGTGTGGAAAGAAATATTTAATAATAGGTGAATGTTTTTTCTTAAGAAATAAACTTAAAAGAAAAATGTGTTATTGATTCACCCCTACCCTTCTTAGTGATACAACTATCTTGATTGGGCACTTTCAATTAGTATGAAAGGGAAGGTTCCCTTAATTTATTCTTTTCTGAAGTTTTGAATAAGAAGTTGTGATGGATAATCTAAGTTGTGTAAATATTAAAGGGATTATAATCGTAAATGATTGGAATTATCATATCCGGAAAGGAAGAATGTTTCCATATCTTATGTCACTTGGGTATGATGTTTCAAAATCTGTTACAGATAGTTTCCCTCCTTATATTTATAATTCTCCTCTCACAAATACGGATAATGAAAACCATGATAATGATGTAATATCTAAGAATTATTCACACTCATCACTTTTATAAATTGTGTTTCTGAGATTAAAATGAGTTACCACTTTCAAAGGTATCTAGGATAAGTTGAATAACATTTATGAAGTCAATACAAAAGTGAAAAAGGAAAAGTTACAAATCTGGAGATTGAAGTATAAAGATATGAAGATGGGTGAGTATAAATATTCCTATAACTTCTTTACCAAGGTTAATGACATTGTTGTTACTATCAAAGGTCTTGGTGAAAATTTAAAAGCTTTTACTATTATTGCAAATATATTGATAGTTCTTCCTGAAAAGTTTTTTTACAAAGTTTCTTCATTGGAAGATATAGATCTAGATACATTATCTCTAGATGATTTACATAGTACTCTCAACACATATGAGATGATAAGGGAAAATGTTGTGAAGGGAAAAACAAAAAATGATAAATAAATTTCTTTCAAAGACACCAAGAAATAAAATATTAAGAAGGTTCCTGATGAAGATGAGGTTGCTGACTCTGACTTCAAAAATAAGGTACGTATAAATCTTGATGAAATTTTATCCTTTTTTTTTAAATGTGAAAATATGTATAGGAAGGTATAAAGGGAAACTTCCCTTAAAATGTTTTGTATGTGTATCCATTTCATTTCCAATTATCTTTGAAGAGGTGATGAAGAAGAGATTTAATAAGAATAAATAAGGCCAAGAAGATCTTGGAAGAAAAAGGGTGATAAAGAAAAATCATATTCCAAGAGGAAAGATAATAAGTTATTCAAATCCAAAAAGAGAATCTTTTGTCTGAGGATGATGATAGTGAGGAGGTTACAAATGGTGTTGGAGAGAACATGTTTATTGAAATAGTTAATAAAGAAAGTTTTCTATTAGTGAAAGTAGTTTTTTTAAATAATAAGAAGAAAGTAAAGCTAAATCCAAAAAATATATTGAGCATACTAGGGAGAATACTTGCATTGGAATAGTTAACAATGAGGAATTTGGAAACAGAAATTCTTAAGAAGAAGAAACCCAATTATAATATCATCTTAAATAGTAATTGAAAGAATGTATAAGGAATATTTGGAGACTTGAAAAGGAGATCAGGGGGTTGAAAATTAAAAACTCTTCAATAAACAATCAAGAATTTATTCCTAATGAGATAGTCAAGCTGATTGAAGAGAGTGATGATTTGAAGAAATCTCTTAGGAAGAAAATAATCATAATGAACATCTGGAAGTGAATCTGAAGGAAAAAAGAATAAGATTTATAACTTGTCTAACAAAAAATTTCTAAAGGTGAAAAAAAATGTAAAATTTTCAAAAACTCTATCTCTGAATTTGATGAAAGTTCTTGTAAGGAGAAACCTAAGAAAGATCAACAAAATTTACCTTCAAAGGCTAAGAAGAAATATGGAATTGTTTCTGAAAATAAGAAATCTGAGAAAGTTATGTATGTGTCCAAGACCAACAAAGTTGGGAAATCATAAGTTACTAAACATTTTGAGTCTGAAAAAAAAATATTACTTCTGGTTTTGATAAGGCTAAAAAGAAAATCAAGCTGAAGATAAAGGTTCTGATTAAAAATAGAAAATTTGGTGATCAAGAAAGTTCTATTAAGAAGGTTACTGAGAAACGTATTCACAACTTCTATCAGTATGGAAGTTATAAAAGAAAATATTATTTCTATGGATATTAGTGGAATTATGGTGGATTTGGGTATACACCTAACATGTATTGGTTCAACCAAAAATATTATAGATATTCCACAAGCTATAGAAGGAAAAGTTTGAGGGGGAGTCAATCATCTTAAGGTAAGAAGTCTAAGAAGGATGTTCGAAAGAAACCTAAGAAGGTTGGTGTAAAAATTGGAAATAGGATCCAACCTCTAGAAACTTTTTTTGAAATATTTAAGAAACCTAGACATCTTGATAAAGGGTGTCTTGTTTTATTACCGCCACAACAAAATTTTTTGAACAATTCTCAAAATTTTCATGTTTTAGAAGTTAAGAAAAATAGATCTATTGAGTCTAAAAGGAAAGAGTGTTTATTTATCTGGCTAGAACACATTGACTTAGCTAAGAAGTTAGATAAAGAAAAAAAATCAAAGAAAGAAGAGGGAAATAAACAAAATTGTAATGATATAATAAATGTTGACAAAAAATAATCAACATATTGTATATATGATCAAGAAGGGCATGATATCAAAAGTTTTTCAACTATCTTTCCAGAACAAAATACAGGCATGGAAAAAAAGTTACAAACTAATTGTAACAAATATGTTACTAAAGATTAATAAAAGTTGACATCCTCATCAAAATATTATACATATAAGAATAAAGTTGTTACAAAATCTGATAATTATGGTAAGAAGGAAGAAAATATATCTAATGAAAAATCTAAGAAGAAGAAGAAAAACTCATGACAGATATATGGATCTCAGTCCAATTTTTGTTTTTAAAAAACAATTAAGGTTCCTCCTTATTACCAAAGTACTATTTTACACTTGTACTAACTTGTAAGGAACCAAAGGAGTTGAAATAAGGAAGCATAGATTATTTATTCTCTTACTATTCTTGTAAAATAAAGTAATGAGGTTATGAAAAATATGAGTTTTTGAAAAGTTGTGTTTTTATACATATAAAGTTTCTGATATGTCTATTGATATGGGTGTAGGTTACTTTTATCTTAAATAAATTCTTTCAAGGATTTCCCCAATCATGATAATGTTGAAAGAAACATGAAAAGGGTATTGCATGAAAGTTGTGCAATGGAAAACATTGAAAACATTGATTATTCACTCTTGTTTTCTACACTGGGTTTGGCCACGTAGACTTAGAGTTGTTTAGTTAAAGCTTATTTGTTAAGAAACTCATTTGAAACCTATGTTGAAGATATGTTTCAATACTTGGAGAAGAAAAGTTCCAACCCCTAGAAATGAAATCATTTGTCAATAATGGAGAAACTTGTCATGACAGCCCCTTTTAATTTGATTGTTAGTAAAGGGGAAGATAAGAGCAATGGATAGAGAAAAGAAATAGGGGGAGAAAGAAAATAATACCACTTATTATTTTTTAGTGGTTTAAGTGGTTATTGACAAAAAACACAGAGGAGGAGATTGTTAGGACCAATTTGTGTTTTGGTTGTATTTGTTTCCAATAGATCTCTATGTTGAGAAGATGATGGATGGAAATCTGAATTGAAGAAATTCATCAATTAGATCCATGTAAGAATCAGATCTAGAACATCTGGATGAGTCAATACAATCCATCATATAGGGATGTTGATAAAAATATGTTTCTAAAAATTCAGAAGATGTTGGAGAAGGTTTTTGGAAGTTTTAAGATGTTTGTTGTCTTATGTTGTCAAATAAATGTCAAAGTAGATGAATCACCTCCTTTGTAAAATTTAGTGATCTGAATCAAAATCATATTTAGTAATTCTGAATCAAAACTATATTCATAAAATTGGACTCACAATGGTTAAGAAAGTCTATCATATTGAGAGGTTGTTTTCTGGATGAAAATGATCATCAAACTCACCTCAGTTCTAGACTAGAAGAAGAGGTCATAATGGGGGAGAATTAGAGTCTTCATGACTGCAATATAAATTTGATGATGGTTTTATGATCTTGGAGTTATCATAAATCATAAGTAAGTTTCAAAAATTGTGATTCAAGATTGATAAAAGAAAGGGGAGTGAAATAGATGTTGCCAATTGTATTCAGTCTGATCATAATCATGTCAATCATATTTAGGATAAGTGTGAAAGAAATATGTTACTAGAGGAATGGAAATTTATAATACTTTCCATTAAAAGTCAGATGATGCTAAATATGATCTTTAACTTATTAAAGGTCATGAAGGAAGTCATGATACAATCAGAATTTTTTTAATGAACGAAGTTTCTGAATTTGAAGGTGCTGAATATGGATCCATCATATTCGGTATACCATCGTATTTATCAGAGGCAGATTTTTTTGTTCAAGAAAATTTTTTGGTATCACATTCAGAAGAGAGAGAAGTTGATAATTCTAGTCCATCAAATTCAGTATTCCATTGTAATCATAAAAATAATATTTTCTTGGGATCGATGAATGAAATGAAGAATAAAAATCTTACTTAGATATTATTGGATGTGTTTTAAAAGGGGGAATTTAAAATTAGAAGAAAATTGTTGTTTCCATGAGTTGGTATAGAGAATCATAATAAAGAAATCATATTGGGAAATCAGAATAGTGTCTATTCCTTCATATATGCAATTGATACAAAGCATCGTAATGAATAAATCATTCTGAGTGAATTGGAATGGGAAATTAGAATGGTGTTTGTGAAGAGATTCGGAAGTGAGATAAATTGTTTAAAAGATTCGATAAGAATCGAGAAAAAATGAGAAGAGTTGAGAAATGTTGACAAATTCAAGATGCATATAAAATTCAAGGAAACATGAAAATTAGGGTAATTTAGTTGAATGGGAAAGTTTTTATGAATCTATCCAAAACCAAATTTGGGGAGAGTATAAAAGGACAAAAGTACATTGTACTTTACAGACTAGAGTATTGTTTATGAGAAGTAGAGAGAAGGCAGAGATCTAGAGATAATAAGGGTTTCCATATTGTTTTTCTTAAATAATTCTTACTAAACAGAATAGAAAGGAGAAGATATAAGATTGAATCATATTCAGCTGGTCATCGTATTCAATTGATTATTTTATTCAGTTAGTTATCATATTTTATAGGATTATCATATTTATTATATTATCATATTTGGAAAGATTATCATAATCAGTTGGTAGGATAATCGTATTTGAATTTCTAAACTGAAGCGGAAAGTGTTCAGAATTGTCTCAATTGTATTCTACAGAGATATATTTCTATATTGAGCAATAAAATTGGAAAAAATAGACTGGGAAATTAGACTATGTTTTATTACAAATTTTAGAAAGTTCTTACCAGCTTCTGGGTAAGAAAGTGAAGAATTGTTTTGAAAGAATACATTTGTGTAAGTTGAAAAAGAATCACTATAACATGTTTTGTTACAAAAACTTTGTATTACATCATTTGTGCTAGAAATAACACACACACTATTGGATTTCTTACATAGTGTTACACAAGTGAAAGGGAATATCCTACTCATTGTATTCCAAACAAAAGGATTGTTTTCTAGTGGATTGTATGGTATTAGATCATTTCCATACCACACCAAGGACGTAGCTATTCTTATTGAATAGTGAACCTTATAAATACTTGTGTTCCTTTGGATGTGTGTTTGATTTATTTTCAGTAAGGAAAGAAATCTTTAACAGTAGGAAAAGGTTGTTTCTTAATAAATTAACTTAAAATAAAAATGTATCACTAATTGACCCCCCCCCCCCTCTCAGTGATACAACTATCCTGACTGAGAACTTATACCTATAAAAGATAACTACTCAATTAAGCATAAGGAACATGCTATTTAAGCTCAAAAAGATATAGGGAGAGAGGATGCATGTTTCACTACTTCAAAGAAAATAAATTGAAATCTAAATTCCTAGAAAAAAATTAAAGGGATAAGTCATGGTATGATCCCCCAAGTGGGCCCTGAATTTTTACTACCTCTAGAGGGTAGTACCAGTAGTTATCCAAAGTTATATGGTGGATGAAGCTTCTTGATTTGAACCACCGCATGTGGATTTTTTCAATTTGTTCTTCATCCTTGCTGGTGAGGAATGATCCATGGATAGAGTACACCAAATCCTCCCCCTTCACAATGAAGTATATCTTGTGTGGTGTGGGTAGGATGAAGTATGAATCATCCTCGTTATTGGTTTCTACTTGTGAAACCTCCTTCTTCTCTTACAGTGTTGGATTCCTAGGGGATACATGTATTTAATGATAAAAGGGAGAATATTCAGATAATTTTACTTAAATAAAATTATAATTTGAGGTTTTAATAAGTAATTTCTCCCTTTTAAAATGAGCGGCCTCTTATCTGATTTCCTCAGGCTCAGCTACTTGGATATACTGAGGGAGATCCTTTAATATATTTTCATTGAAATAAGGGAGCTCCATGTGTTCTTCCATAGGTCAAAGTTAAGGTTCTTCATCCTCCTCTAAAAAATAGTAAATACTATCTGAATCTAAAAATTCAAAACAAAAGGGAGTGAGGCACAATTCAGTTTCAATAAAATCAAAAGAGATGGAGTATGAGAAAAGATCAACTCTATATCTTGGTTCAAATTCAATAAATTCATTAGTGTTAAGTGTCTCTTGGAGTATATTCTTAGTTGATGGAGGTAGGTAGTCAGGCTCCTCCATCTTTAATTCAAATTCTAACACTTAGGTGGTATCTTCCTTCACTGATGCTGGCTCTTCTTCTTTGTAGGGTTTGGGGAGATCAATTAGTTCCTAACATTCATTCTTGAATTCATCAAATTATTATTGATCTCCTACTTGTATCTCAGTAGGCAAGTATTCCTCCATTGCTTCCTCGGGTAAGATAAGTGTCTTATCTTCTGGTTTAAGTTCATATTCAGGTTTAGATTCAGGTTCATATTCTTATGGTGATGCTTAGAAATATGTAGTAATCCAATCCATTTGTCCTTGGAGAACCTATAACTTTTCATCAAGATATTTAATATCATACTTGAGTTTTTGTTTTTCCACTTTATCCTATAAATCTATTGGCATAACTTCTTCAAAAATGTTTGGAGGGAATGAGGGGAACTCCTATTGTCTCTTGGCCACTTCTTGATAAAATTCTAGGAAGTACTCCTAGAATTAAGTGAGATCTATGGTCAATCCTGCAACTACTGGTTTCTAAAGGGTCTCCTGGAGATCCTAGATATGGTCCTTTAATTCCTCCTCTTTTCAAATTTGGATTTGTGCTCACATGATCTATCAAACCCATAATGCAACACCATATTTTGCAGACTAGGGTGCTTCAACTATTGGTTTTTTCACTTGAGAATAATTATTCCATGAATTGAATAAATGATCATTGGAAAACATCATGGGTATATTTTTTTAGTTTTATTTATAAAATTAATTAAATATATATATAACGTGAAATAGAAAAATATAAGAAAACTTATGATTGTATCCCTTGAAACAACAACAGTTTTGACGCACACCTATCATGGAGCATGGTCAAAATCAATTATAATATTTCTTAATGTAGCACAGTGGATGATAAGGGTTATCTCACTTGAGGAGCCTTTTAGTTTATTCACTTACTTATTCTAAATCACCTAAGCTATTTATTTTTGTTGTTTTGAGTGTTTAATGAAAATAATTAAAATATTTTTGGGTTTTTGATTAATGAAATGTAATAATAGAAATTTTAATCTATACTAACATGCAAACTATATAGAATGAGTTAAGGAAAGAAATAACTTGGTCTTGGGTTTAGCCTTGGATTCAATTATTATTCTCTTTTATGTGTTTGATTTCATTTTGATAATCCAAACATGAAATCTCATGTTTGAATTACTATTCTTTATTTAGATATTATAGAATATCATTGAATGTCTAAGCACCCTTAATTCTACCTCCTCCTCTAATCAAGGTTGATGACACTCCTTTGTCTAAAGGTTTCATCTTCCATGACTCAACAAAACCAATGTTATTTCATCCATTGATTATCTCAAATCATATCATATGAAGAATTAACTGATAGAGAGAGGGAAAAATATTTAAATAAAATAATAGATATATATTGAGTTGCATGTCATTGGGGGAAGTCACCACATCAGGGATATTCACCTCATACATGCATGCTACTCAATTCTATCAATAAACTTAAAATTAAACTTTAAAGAAAATTTATGAAGACCTTGACCTCCCCTCGAGACAAGCCTTGAGGTTATCCTCTCATTTCTGAGAGTAAGATATCACAATGGTGGAGTATATAGAAGGAGAAGAGAAAGAGAGAGAATAAAATTAAATAGAAATAATGGTGGGTGAATAAAGTAAAAATGGAAGAATGTGGGATGTGAAGATAGAGAGAGAGAATAAAATAAAGAAAATTCATATAATTTATAAAGAGATCTAAAATAATATTATTATTATTAATAATTATTATTGTTATTATTAAGAAAAGAGTTTTAACTAAAGAATAATAAGAGAAAAAAGAAAATAAGGAAAGTAATTTTAAAACAAGAATGTTAAAATGATATTTATAATAATAAGATAAATTTAATAAAAATATTAATATTAATAATAATAATAATAATAATAATTAAAAGAATAAAATAAAAATAAGAAGATGGAATATGGATGGATGGATGAAAATTTTAATAAAAATGCATGAATTTATTTTATTAAAAAAATGAAATTTAAATTACAATTGAAAATAAAAATTAAAACAAAAATAAAAAAAATAAAAAAAAAAAGAAGAAGAAATGGGGGAGAAAGAAGATGGTTCAGAATGGCTCCTTGGTGGATATCTCCACCTTGGTGTTTGACTGATGGTATGGGATCATTTTGAAAGGAGGTGCTTACCTCCTTTAATAGGCTATACTTTTTTTCAAAAGTTTCTGCATGTTAGCCCAACAAAATGGAATAATTGGGAAATGTTTTATTCATAAAAGTTTTTCATAAGTTTCTTAAAATTATCTCCTACAAAATTCAGAATATTTGGACTTGTTTAGAGAGATTTATTTTTGTTTTACTTTAAAAATTTATTATGCCTGGGCAGACTCTCCATATTCTATATCTCCATTTTTTCATGCATTAATGGCCTTGAAAAAAACTGATTAATATATGGACTCCTTCATAAAAGTTTTTCATAAATGTATTTTTTTTCTCCTCTCAAAATTTCAGAATATTTTGTTATTACAATAAGGAAATACAGTCCCAACATAAAAAATATTCAGATTTGTGAACAGTTTTCAAGGTCCAACTTGTGAGCTGGTTTTGGGCTTCCAAATGGTGTATTTATCTTTGGTTCCAAAAGAATGAAATGAATCAAATGATATATAGAATCCTAAAAATAAATAATTTCACGATTTGTATCAATATAGAGAATTTTATGGCCTAAATACAAAAAAAAATTAAAGCAGTTAAAATCCAAAATAGGTCATTTTTGCAATTAAACTCAAAATACCACTAAAACCATAAAATATAACAATTAACCTTAAAATAACACTTTTTGGGATGAAAAATATTGAAATTAAAAGTAATATTATGTAAAATATTTGTCATGTCATTATTCAAGAGAATATTTTGTGAGCAGAATATTTAATAAATATTTATTTACTATTTAGTGAATATAATATTTATTTATTTATTAAAAAATAATATAGTGAGATTTTTTTATTAAATAAATATATATTATTCAAGTACTTATAAATATTTTTGAGGAATGACGGACCGAGTTTAATGGTCCAGTGAGAAATAATATATATTAAATATTATTTGAATAAATAATTTTTAATATAATTTATTGGTTTTGTGCATGTTAAGAAATATTATTATTATTATTATTATTACATCCATAGGGTTCCATAGGGATAAATAAAATAATAAGGGTGTATTTAAAGTATTATTTTCTAACCCTGGATTTATTTAAACCTAATTATATTATTTCCAATGAGGGTGGTCATTTGTTTTGGTTGTGCAAAATAATATCTAGAGAATTATCTCAAATACCTAGAGAGAAACCATTTCTAAGAACGCTCTCAAGAACGGAGAGTGATCCTCCTCCACCACTACTCTCAATTTGAGAGAGACCAAAGATAATCCTTCTTGAAGTGAAACTCAGGTTGATCAAAGTCGAACGATGCAAGTATTAGAATCTACCATGCTAGCACCCAAAAGATTCCTATGACGGTGTTCAAAGATTCATAGAGCACATGTGGATCACCACTAGAGAGAATCTACACTTTATTCCTATAAATAAATGATAGTATGACATAGAGACATTTTCATATTCATCAAAGAAGAAATAATTCATCACAAGTTAATCCTTTAATTTCTTAAATTAGTTATAAATCATTATGTGGTGATCTTATATTTTGGTTATGATGTTCTCTTGTCAATTAATCGTTGATTCAATTTTTTGGTCACATCATTAATCATCTATTTGTATATTTAATTAATCATCAATTAAGACAAAAATTTGATTTAGGCATACCCCATCCAATGCTTCTGCGGTGCCTAAAACCTTTAATTTTAATACACATTAATTCATGAGTTATTATATAAAGATACACTTAATAAAATATCAAAAGATATAAAGGCCTAGTTTCTTTAGGTAATTAAATTAATAACATAATAACTTTAAGTAGGGATTAAATGAAATTATTTGAAACTCCTTAACATGCTCTTAAAATTCCATTTCTCTTCTAAAACTGCACGAGATAACCTAGAGGCACACATAAGAAAGAGGTGAGATATAAAGTCCATTAAGGAAATAATCAAAGCATAACATGATGAAAGTACTACATGTTATTCATGGGGAATATTAAGGTGACATAAAAGGGTTGAGAATCATAAAAATGAAAAGTAATGCATGATATAAGATAATAACATCAAGGCAACATAGAAATGTGACAACAACATAAAACATGACATCATAAGCATAAGTCAAGGATAACTGACAAGACATCATAACAAAGTGTGCTTAGAATAACCTCCCATTAACCATAAATGAAATATAATAAGATAAAAACATTACACAATGCATTGGAGGGCTATATGATCATGGGTTCACCCATCACATTCATATCATGTACATGCATAAGTGTGCCACATAGATCATACAATATAATAATTTATTTAATCAATTTTAATCCCAAAATTAAGGAGTGTAGGTTAAATACATGGAATTAATTAATCAATTAAGTATGGGTACATCAAGTTGAATACCCTTGAGTAGAAATACATATGTGTATTCACTAAACAAATGTTTGGAATGGAAAATCAAAGGATAATTATGGCAGCATAACAGGTGAACATAAAGATTCATGGAAGAGATTAATGAGATTGAAAGGTGGTATGAAATTTCTTGGAAATCTTAAGTACAGTAAAATTGATGTGTAAAAACACATTAAAATATAAAAAAATTGAAATAAAATGATATAATACAAATAGAATGCTTGAATAAAGAGGAGGATAGAATCCCCTTACCTTGAGAGGGTGCTTATAAAAGCTTTGGAAGATTTTCTTAAGAGCTTAGAAACGCCTTTAGATAGATTTATAGAGGGAGAGGGAAAGTAAATTCATGTTTAATGAGTTTTTAGTGAAGAGGGGTGAGAGTATGGGTGGGTATTTATAGCAAATGATAGGGTATTTATTTATTAATTTCTAAACTTAGGTTTTAGACTCTATATGATAAAATAATCAAAACCACAAACCTTATTATGGTTTTTTCTCATTTTTTCTGCTAAATAGGTGGTATTTTCAATATTTTATAAGTATAAGAACTGAAATAATTAAAATAATACCCTTGGTGAATTGTAAGTGAGTTATGTTTATAAAAAAATTGATTTTAAAACCTTAAAATATAATATAGGTTTTGGAGGATTCATTGAGGGTTTATAAAATGAATCAAATAACTTCAAAAATACATTATTTTAAAGTAGAAGTGTATTTTTGGTCCTATATGCCATTTATACTATTTATTACATCACTTTTAGTCTCTTATGATGTCATAATATATACCTTATATGTATATCATATTTATTTTTTACCCAAAAATTTGACTATCACAGAAAATTATAAAAAAAATTGTATTGGATAATTTCGACATACTGATTTAAAAAATAATATTTATTTCATCAAAGAAATCTATAAAAATTAGAATTTATAATTTTAAATCAAAATCCTTTGAAAAATATTGGTTTTTACAAAAATAACAGTTTTTTACCCTTATAGAGATTATATTATACTTCATTAAATTATATTATCATTTATATATAAATATCATTTACTAAAAATATTATATGAAAATACCATTTATTTCAAAATTCTTGAATTTATCAAAAAATGTGTTTTAATTAAAACCATATATTTTTCGAAATACAATTTTGGATTCTTCGTATCAAGATCTAATTTTTATAAACTCATATATAATTGTAATAATGAAAAGGTATAAATATAATCATTAAAATAGTAAAATATAAAAATTTATACTACTAGGGTATAGATACATAAAACCTTATTACACCAGTGAATTCCCTAAGTGTAAGGTGTGTGATGATGGAGCTTTCTTGGGGTAGTTCGGAGAGCATGGTTTGGGTTGTGATCTCGATAAGTTTTAACTTCTCCCATAAACGGTTTCATTCATGTTTTGGTTGCTGAATTTCAACTTGGTTTTAGTGAAGAGCATATCCTAGCAATGTCATCCCCCTCAGAAGATCTGATATATGGTCTTCATTGGATACGATCCTACTAGTTGAGTCCATAGCTCCTTCTTTCTGTGAAAATGTGATTTATAATAACCCTTATTATATACTAATCTTTATGGTCATTGTATGATAGCTATATTATAAACGATTATGATATTTAACGATCTTTTAAATATGACGGGCTATATTTTATAATTGGTCCAAAATAATAAAAGTGGTTCATATAAGGTCATGCCCTTAAACATTACATAATATTTATTTTTAGTAAATAAATTATTTTCTTTCACATTGAGGATCTTTTCAGGTTTATATTTTTAGAGAATTAGGCAATAACTCATACATAACAAAACCTTAAAATAAAAATTGGACACTTCTGATTAGTATCCATTTTTTCCACCATATAAAACTTTTAAAAATAAATCATGATCTATTTTATAAGAACTCTTCACAACATTCAACATGAATTCTTCCAATACCTTATTCATCCTTAAGTCCTATGAAAAAAACATTAAAAAACATGGGATGCAAATAAAAATCTTAGTAGAGAATATAAAATGAGGAAATTGTTAGTCCATTTATAAACATTAAAACTCATGAAACCCATTTCTCAAAAACATTACATTTTACCCAAATAGGGAAACATCATTCTTTAATAAATATCATTTATTTTACCTTTTGAAAACAAATGATTTCCATGAAAACTCATTATAAGACATAGAAAATTCATGAAGGTGCCTTGGGACATCATCACATTTAACCCTTATAGAACCATTAAAGATTGGAATAACCATACAGTTAACTTCCAATATAATTCTCTGGAGAATATAATCATTACCCAATGCATTGGAGCACTATCTAGGTGCACCCATTATTTCAACTATAAAGGACTCACCCAGCACTATTTTTGTGCACCCATAATTTATAATGTCCAAGAAACACAAAATAAAATAAAAAAATTCATCATTTTAAAAACTATTTTAAACTATTATGAAAATCACTTTCAGATATTAAAATACTATTCTCTTTCAAAAATACCATTTTCAATAAAAATACACCTTTCTTTTAAAAAACCATTTTCAATACCAAAATACCCCAAAAAAATAAAATAAAGTTTTTCATTTAATAAAACATGAAATATTAAAATGGAATCCAAAAATAAAATAATGGCCATAGTGGAAGAATATTTATTGTCACTGTGCATGTTAAGAATGGAATATTTCTTTTGTCGTTTGTCAAAACGTTCAGTATAAAACACATAAAAATATTCCTTTTTCAAAACTTTTGAATAGAATTAAAAATAGACATAAAATTTTATTTATAACCCTTTTATATCCATATAAATAAATATGTAAAATAATATCAAGAATATTGACATGGAGAAAAGATTTTGAAATTAAATCTTTAAACATTCAAAGTTTCTCATACCACTTTGAACATTTAAATCATAAGCACCATGAAAGAACAACATTTAACAAAATATAAAATAATATTATAATAGATAAATTATGGATATATAATGTTAAATTGTCTTTATATACACCTTATAAAAGAATAAAGTTACATATTATCAAGAAATGCCTCAATGAAAAGAGATTGAGACGAAATCCCTTACCTTGAGTCTGACTTGCCACATGTGACTTTATCTTCCTGAATAATAAACTTATGTTAATTATTTACTTGATTCAGAAACTTTTTAAATTTTATCATTAATTTTATTTCAGTTATTAAAATGTTTTAAAAAAATACTTAAACAATTAGGTTTATGTTGGGTGTTTTGACCATATTAGGTTTATGTGTCAAAAATAACTTTAGTAGGTCAAATATGGTCAAAGGAGTCATTATATAAACATATAAAAAATAATAATAATGAAATAATTATCATATTTATACATAAATTATACTTTTAAAATAAATCAATAAATATATTTATAAAAAATTAACTAATATTGCAATCATGGATACGGTAGGTCGTACGTACGCATGAGTAACATTCCCACTTTTCAATGATCCTTATAGAAAGAAGGTAGGTAATATTTATCTTTATGGAATTATAATTATATCATATATAACTTATTATTTAGTCATATATACTTATATATATAAATCTTGTGATGTAAAAGGAATCACATTGCGTCGAGGAGGCGGTAGTCCACACATCCACGAACAACATTATCACTTTTTCAGTGTGTGAAAGGGTAATAAATAAAATGATATATTATATTTTAAGAAAGAAAATTTTGTCATGAATATAATATATATGTAATATATATAAAATAGGTTTTATTAAACACATCCTTAATACATTCCATGTGATGTGTGAACGTATCACAACGCTTTGAGGAGACGGTAGTCTACACATCGACAAATGATGTTATCGTATTTACACAAAATGGAGTGCATGAAGTCATGTGTGTATAATAATTATATAAGTATGAATACATCATAAATTTCATATATATATATATATATATATCATATAAAAATATTTTTCCCATCATAATTCCCAACCATTATAGGTGGTAAAGGAAAAATGAACAATATTGTTACATGAAGCAGAAATTCGTTGTGCACAAACGGTAATTTTGTTACCCATTTGATGGAAGTGTGTGTAGGTGTAGGTAAAAACTTTAACATAGAAACATATAAGTATATTTAGGATACTTATTTTATTATATAATAACATAATAATAATAAATTAATGGATATGAGAAGGAGATGGAGTAAAAAATGCATGTTGGTGAAAGTTACCACTTCTTCGGGTAACTCCTTTTGGTTTGCACCAAAGGAATTATTGGTTGGATTTATACCAAATGTGATAATATAGGGTGAATGGAGGGATTTTTTTAGATTATTTTTTCATGGTTTAGATGATCCAAATTTTATTGATATGTGTTAAAAAATTGGAAGGTTGAGTTCCTTTTTATAGTGGAGGAGGAGTGGCATTCTTGTAAATTTTTGAAAAGGGAATTCCACCCATGTTTTTACCATGTAAATTGGATCCAATAATGGTCCAAATTATAGAAAATGGATTATAGGGTAAAAATATGAATATATAATGGATTTTGGACTAGTTTATAGTCCATTTTGGCTCTTAAGTTTAAGGTTTAGTCCCTTGTTAAGCTAATTTTCCTCTTAATCGCTGTAATTAATTTTAATTATTTTGAATAATATATTTGGTCAAAAACTAAGTTAAAATTATTAAAAATTAAAAATTATGATGATTAAAAATATGGAATTAATTTTTCCAAATTCCAATCACAAAAGTGGCAGAAATTAATTTTAATATAATCCCACAAACGGGACGATAAAGTGGGTTTTTAAAGTAAAAATGTTCAAAAGTTTGGTATGTTTTTATATCTAAATTCAATGTGAAATTGTTTAAAATGACCTAAATTGGTTTAAATAATATAAAATTGATCTAAATATACTTTAAAACTAAATAAAAATATAATTTAACAATATAAATAAATTATATGAAATAATAGTTTTGAACTAAAATTCAGTATTATTCATTATTCATCAAAATATGAAAGTTCTCAAAAAAATACCAAAAAATCACCCAAATTAAAATTTTATATTTATTATTAAAAAATGAAGTTTATTTTTTCATATAAAAATTATAAAAGTGTCAAAAAAATATAATTACAATGGGTTCTCCATTAAAAGGCGTTAAATTACCTTTTAAAAATTTAGAGCTTTTTATGCTTAAAATTAGATTTTTTTTTTTAAGCCTATAAAATTTATTGTATGAATGTAAAAAATTTAATAAATATGTTTAACATAATATATTTATTATTATCCATTCCCTATGATACAAAATCTAGGTGATAACTATCACTTAAAATACTAATATTAATAATATATTATTTTTTGGTATAACGAAGTCTTGCATGCAATGCAAGATTTCAGAGAAACTCATTATTGCATGTTAGGTATGCTATTGGATGTAGTGTACCTTTTAAGGTAATATTACTATCTAATTCATAATTATTAATAAATATAAAAAAACTTATTCTATTATTACCTAGGATATTACATCCTTCCCTCCTTTTGGAAATTGTGTCCTTGCAATTTTATTCACTTATCAAATAAGAGGGGATATTTTTTCCTCATAGAATTTTTAGATTCTCATTTTTCCTCTTCAACCATATGGTTTTTCTAAAAAAAACTTAACCTGATGACTTACCTTATTTCACAACACTTTCTCTCTATGTTCAAGGATTTAAACTGGTTGTTCCTCATAAGAATGATTCTCTTCCAACTGAATTACTTCAGGACTCTAAACATGAGATGAATCTGGTATATACTTCCTTAAAATTGAAACATGAAATATTTTGTGTAATTGGGATAAAATCATAGGTAAGTCCACTCAGTAGGCAAATGATCCTACTTTCTCTAGGATTTTATATTGTCAATGAATCATGGACTCATCTTCCTATTCTTACCAAAACACATTACACTTTTCCATAGAGAAACTTTTAAAAAGAAATGATCACCTACCTTGAAAGAAATATTTTTCTCCAATTATCTAAAAAACTTTTTTTTATACTCTGAGCTATTCTCATGTGTCATTGAATCAACTAAAGTTTATATTCCATTTCCTCTACCAACTCGGGTCCCATAAACTTTCTTTCTCCTACATCATCCCAAAAAGCTAGTTCCCAACACCACTTTCCATATAATTCCTCTAAAGGTACCATCTGTATACTAGAATGAAAAAAGTTATTTTATGAAAACTCAATCAAATAAATATCTTAATCCCAAATTTCCTAATAATCTATTGATCGAGAGTGAATCATATCCTCTAATGTTTGAATCATCCACTCAGATAGTCTATCGGATTGAGGATGAAAAGCTATATTGAAATTTAATTCAGAACCCAATGAATTATGAAGTCCTTTCCAAAAAATTGATGTGAACCTCATATCATAGTCTGATACAATGGATAGAGGCACTCCATGTAACCTAATGATCTATTTTAGATACAGTTTAGTAATCTACTCTAAAGACATCGTATCTCTAATGGGAATAAAATGTGTATATTTAGTTAATAGATTAACAATAACCCAAATCACATTATTACCTTGAGATGTCTTTGGCAATTATACCACAAAATCCATTGATATATTTTCTCATCTCCATTATATCACTAGAAAAGGTTGAATCATTCCCTTTATTAACTATATCTCTGATTTAACCCATTTAAAAGTGAAACACTTCATGGTAAAGTCAACAATGTCTTTTTTCATTCTATCCCACCAGTAATACTCCTGAAGGTCTCTGTACAACTTATTGCTACCCAGATGAATGGAAAATGAAAAATTATGAGCTTCATTCAACAATTATTTCCTCTACTTTGAATTTCAAGGCACACATAATCTTTTCCAAAATAATAAAACACCTTCTTCATCAATATTAAAATTATGCAACTTACCATTCTTAATGGATTCTACCTTTTCTTGAAAAGATTTATCCACCTTCTCAGTCATCTTAATTATTTCTAACAAAGTCAACTGCACTAAAACCTAAAACAAAACAGAGGATATCCCTACATCCACAACTTTTAGGCCAAAATTAATTGAATCATTATCCAAAGGGTCACATTCCAAACATAACATGGTTAATATAGCATTACTTTTTCAACTCAAATAATTGGACACTTTGTAGTCTTTTCTAGGATGATAATGAATTGAGCAATAATATTCCTTGATTAGTTCCATCCATATTATCTATATCATGTTCAATTCTTTCTGAGTGAATATATACTTCAAAATTTTTTATCAATATATATTTCACACTTTACTCCAAAAAAATGATGCCTCAAAATTTTAAAAGAAAAAATAACAACAATTAATTCCAAATCATGTGTAGTATGATTTAACTCATGAGGTTTCAACTAATGTGAAGAATAAGAAATTACCTAATAATTATGCATTAGTTCACAACCAATTACATTCAAAGAAGAATCACTATAGATGATGAAATCACCATTTCTAGAAGGAAGGGTCAATACTAGAGCATTGACCATTCTTCTTTTTAGTTCCTAAAAACAAAAATCACATTCTCCTATCTAGATGAACTTAACTCCTTTTCATGTTAACTTAGTTGGTGGGATAGATAACTGAGAAAAGTTTTCAAAAAACCATCGGTAATAACCCACTAATCCAAGAAAACTATGAATCTCAGTGACATTGGTAGGTCTTGGACGCTCATAAACAACTTTTATTTTAGCAGGATCAATAGTATTTTCATCTTTAGAAACAATGTGTCCAAGTAATGAAATTTGTTTCAACCAAAATTCACACTTTATAAATTTCCCATACAGTTTATTTTCTTTTAAGATTTTCAAAACTATCCTTAAGTTCCTTTCCTGTACCTCCTGGATTTTAGAATATATCAAAATATCATCTATAAACACAACCAAATACTTATCCAATAATTTTTTTTTTCTATCCTAAGTTGAATAGTCTTAAGAAACTAATTATCAAGGAAAACATTCTTAAATTCATCCCACTACAAGACATCAATATTTTCACACTATTTGATATTATAAACTATTTACCATCGTTGATTGGAAATGGCTACAAAATAATAAATAATAAGAGTTTCTTTTTGGTGATATGAATAACTTGTGACTTTGAATATATTTTCTTGTGATTTAATGCATCCTTCAGCTTTCACATGGTCATATGATCCTCTGAATGATGGGGGTGTTATATAATAAAATTCTCCACTATCAGCATGTTCCTCTGTTGTAGATTTAGTTTCTCTCTTTCATGGAAACCACCACCATTATATCTTGTATCAACTGATCCATGACTATAAAAAACTATTATATTTCAATTACAACCATCTCAAGGTGTTTATTTGGAAGGATATTTTCATCTCGATTCCTTCCCAGTATAGATTCATTGTTTCCTCTACGGAAAACCATTCTTAACAAACATACTTTAGATGAATCAACTTGGTAATATTTAAATTCTATATCATTCTAACTTAACCATAAAGTAAAATATTCCATGGTGATGCTATTAACACTATCCTAACCTATAAAATTATCTAAACCTTTCATTTGATACCAAATATAACATCCCAGGACCGACACTCTTGAATCCTGTGCTGAAATCCATTACTTTACATTTTTGGCAATGATGTCGATAATTTCAACCCAAATTTTTCATCTAAACCTTACAAAATCAAAATGAAAACTTGGATAATTTACAACCTTGAGGGCCTTTTAGGTTTAGAGTTTATATAATTAGGACAAAATCTTACATAAACAACTCATATCAACTTGGACTCATAAGTCATCAAAAGTAAATTTCTCTCATTTAACCCAAATTTTCTTATTTCACAATAGGTCATCAACACCATCCTTGTGAAATCCTTTATAGACAAAAAACATTCAATATCATTATTTAAAACCTGGGGAAAAGGAAAATATAAGAATGGAGAGATCAGATGCTCATTAAGGATAAAAATAAGAATTAATAATTAAATGTCATCAATGAGAATAAGAGTGCATAAGGGTGTGATGAAATAATCAAATTACCTGATCGAATCATAAAAGAACTCACACTCATCAATATATGGACCATAAAATATAAAAACATGGAAAAGGACAGAGTCATCAAAACCAATAATCATGAGCCATGTGATATCAATCTTGATCATTAGAAACCTTATAAACCCATAGCAATCATAGATAAAACATATTGGTATCTTGGAACATCATCTCATTGAACCCTTTCAGAACCCTTTAAAATGGAATAACCAATATCAACAAATTCCATCTCTGAAGTACCCAATGCATCAAAGCTATATCTAGGCACACCCATCGTATAAGTTATAATGGTATCACCTAGCTCCATCTGGGCGCACCCATCATTTACAATGTCCAAGAACCAAATACATAGATAATTTATCAAAACTCATTGAAACAACCTTTATTATTTTTATAATATAATTAACCCATGGAATGGAAATGGGTTCCATGATAATCTATTTGAAATATTACCGGGTAATAATATCATTGAAACATGATTATCCCATGGAAAAAAATGGGATAAATAACAATATTTTTGAAATATTTTTAACCCATGGAAAGAAAATGGGTTCCAAGAAAATATCTTTGAAAAATTATTAACCCATGGAAAAGAAATAGGTTTCAAAAAAATCTCTTTTAAGCATTATTAAACCATGGAAAAGAAATGAGTTTCAAAACAACCTCTTTAAAATATAAATAACACTTGGAAAATAAATGGGTTAAATAGAAATATCTTTGAAATTAATATAATAAATCCAAAGAATGAATGATGATGGTATCAATACAAAATATCCCCAGTGAAGGATAAGTAACAATAAGGGTTTTTGGTGTTGATAAATGGTAATACTATTAAAAGATCATTAAAACATTCTTGAGGAAAATAATATTTAAACATTCCAAAGCATCCCATACCACTTTGAAACATTTGAACCATTAACCTCATGAATGGAATAAAAATAAATGAAACTTAGAATATCATGAGAATAAGTATATTCATGATATAATGTGTCAAAGATTCATTACATACACCTTATAAAATAATATAGGTGTGTAACGTAACAAACGTCACAAAGAAGGAAAATTGTGACAACAATCCATTACTACTTCGATAAATTTGATATCGTAAACCCCATGAAATAAAAATAATTAAATGAAACATTTAAATACCATAATGATAAAATAATTCATGATATAATACATCAGAAGTGCCAGTATATACAATGCGCAAAAGAAGTAGGTGGTGAATATGACATTTATCTCACAGATATAAAAAGTGAGATAAAAATTCCTTACAATTGTGGTAACATCTAAATCAAAAACCCCAAAAGTAATAATCATCTAATGAAACATTTAAATACCATGAATATAAAATAATTCATGATATAAAATACAATAGTGGAAGTATATACACCACACAAAATAAATAAATGGTGATCACGGTGTATGCCTCATGAAAGTAAAAGTGATACAAGAATCCCCTATCTTGTGTCTGAGTTGTCACGTGTGTCATTATCTTACTAAATAATAAACTTATTTTAATTTTATACTTTCTTAAAAACATTTTAAAAATTTATTATTATTTTTATTTCACTTATAAACAAGTAATATACAATTACTTAATCAATAATGTTTAAGTCGGATGTTTTGACCATATTTTGTTTGTGTGTCAAAAATGACTTTGGTAGGTCAACTATGGTAAAAAGGGATCATTATTAAAATATATATATAGAATAATAATAATAAAATAATTATAATAATTATAAATAATCATACTTTTAAAATCAATCATGAATTATGGTTATGAAAATTAAACCAACATTACAATCTTAGAGATGGTAGGTAGTACATACGCATGAGTAACGTTCTCTTTTTTCAATGATCCTTATGAAAAGAAGGTAAGTAACAATTATCTTTATAGAATGATAATTATATAATATATACCATATTATTTAATCATATATAGTTATATATAGAATTATTGTGATATAAAAGGAATCACATCACATCGAGGAGGTCGTAGTCCACACGTCCATGAACGACGTTATCACTTTTTCAGTGTGTGAAAGGGTAATAATAAAAATGATATATTATATTTAAATAAAGGTAATTATTTAATTAATATAATATATATGTTATATATTTAATATATGTTTAATTAAACCCATCCTTAATACATTTCATGTAATTTTTGAATGTATCACATCGCTTTGAGGAGGCGGTAGTCCACACGTCCACAAACGATGTTATCGTATTTACACAAAATGGAAATAATTAAGGTATGTGTTATATAAAAATTTAAAAGTTATGAAGAAAACATAAATATAATATATATCATATAAAAACATGGTGTCCATCATAATTTCCAACCATGATAGGTGGTAAAGGAAAAATGAACGACATCATTTCATGAGGCGATAGTTCGTCATACATGAACGGTAATTTCTTTACCCTTTTTATGTAAGTGTGTGTAGAGTTAGGTCAAAAAATTAACATAAAAACACAAAAGTATATTTAAGATACTTATTTTATTATATAATCATGGAATAATAATGATTTAATTGGTGGATAAATAAATAAAACATAAATTCATGTTGAATAATGTTACCTCTTTTTCAGGTAACTTCTTTTGGTTTGGACCAAAGGGATTTCTTGGTTGGATTTATGCCCAAATTGAGGACTCTAAAGTGAGGTTAGGGATTTTTTAAGTTTATTTATGTCGGTTTTGGATGATAAAAAAGGCATGATAGGTGTGAATATAGTATAAGAGTGAATTTCTTTTTATAGTGGAGGGGGGTGGTATTCTCATAAATATAAAAAGGTAAAAACTATTGGGAGGTCTCCCTTACCTCATGTGATTAAAAATGAGAAATAATAGATTAAATATGAATTATTTTTGAGACCCACTTACAACACACAAAAATTAAATCATTTTTATCATTTGTTCCTTAGTCTTTAAGTTTCCTCATTTTTTCATTTTGGTTTTTCATTTAGGTAGCTAGTTTTCTAACCTATGTAATTCACCCATTAAGACTAAATTAAAGTGAAAATTATTATAAAAATTAGACCCAATTATTCTAAAATATTGTATATAAATTATAAAATAAAAATATCATATGTGTTGGAAATTAATTTTAACAAAAACACATGTAACGTGCAAAAACATTGTTTTAACCCTAACTGTGCTAACATAGTTTTTAATATTTATGGGTAAATATTTTCATTATAAAAGATAAATTGGCCCATTAATTAAAAATATTTGATATTTATGAACACTTAAAAATCAATTTTCTAAATATAGGTTTTTTAATAATTTTAAATCATTTAATAAAATATCATTTATTGTAAAATAACATTTATGTCAATTTTGACATTATTTATTTAATTTTTAATTTAAAAATATCAAAACAATATTAGAATTAAAATATATTAATTTAAAAGGTGTGTTACATGATATATTCATCTAAAAATAATTTAACACAATAATTCAATCAATTTACTTCACTTTTAATATTTTTAGTATCATTTATTTTAGTTAATTATTGACTAAATAATTCATGTATTAGCATTTCTTAAGTATTTAATGTAATTATATCATCTCTAAAAATTAAATATAAATTATTATGATGATAAAAACTCATTTAAATTTCAAAATAATATATATAACTGAACCCATGTGGGTTTTTTCCTTATCCCAAAGCATTATAGAAATTAAAAGGGAGAAAGGTGTATTTTTTATATTTTTCTTAACTTAGCTTATTATATGGGAAACTTTCATGTAATAGTGTCTCAAAAACTCATACATTTAGAACCAAGATGGGATATAGTCAAAAATAATTTTAAAATAAGCACATGTAATTCACAAAAACACTACTTTAACCTTGTAACGTCCCGACCTGGGTGCCACGCACAGTGCCCTGAGTCGGTCGGTCACATGACCTTAGGCATGCCTCCCTGTATGTCAGAGGCTTTCGACTAGAAGTGAGGGTCCGGTAATTCAATCATGGGGAGACTATACTCTATTTGATTAGAGTAAAACACCAATGGTAATATATAAAAATGCAAAGGCATGTATAACTAGAACAATACAAATTTCATAAGATAACCAAAATAGTAAGTACAATATTCAATTGGAAGGGAAAAATGATATGCTAATATAAGTGTCAAAGTTACTAAAAATGAAACTGAAAATAAAGACACTAAATACTCCCAAGAAGGTCCCAAACCACATCTAGTTCCCTCATCCAAGCTTCATCCCCAATCACCATTCTAATCCAGGGCCCTTCCCCTTAACCTGTCCTGCAATAGTAAAGTCTATTCAGGTACCGATCAGGAAGACCGAGTAGGGTGTGAGTACAACTCATTAGGCCACCACCAATGGTGTCTAAAAAAATTTTATCTAAAAGGTAGTGTAAGCTGTTTTATAATGAAAAGAATACATTTCATAAATAAAAAGTTATCACACTGTCATTTTTTCTTTATTTAGTCATACTAACTCCAGGGTTCCTGGGGATACATGTACCTCAATACCAACTTCATCTCGTACTAAATCCTGAATCATTCCCTAGGTAATATCATATCTTAATACCTGCTTCAACTCATTTTTGAACATGAAGTATTCAAAGGTGATATGATATCTCAGTACCTATTTTGACTCATGTCGGAGTTCGAAGTGTTATCATGTGAGGCCATATCTAGGGGTTCCTTTGTTACCATTCTTTAAATTCACACCCAAATTCCAAAGTTACCAATAACAAATTCATAAGTAAGATGGCCATGTTACCATTCTTACTTCTCAATAGAATGACCATGTTCCCATTATTTTACTCATAAGTACAATGACCATGTTACCATTTATACTTCTCATTTGAATGACCATGTTCCCATTCATTTACTCATAAGTACAATGACCATGTTACCATTAATACTTCTCAATTGAATGACCATGTTCCCATTCCTTTACTCACATAATTAATTATCCACATTGATTCCATTACCAATTTCAACAATTAGTTAAAAACATCAATATCCTTAATTATCTCCCCAATTAATTAAGCATGCCAATACCATTAATTAATTCATAAATTAATTAATTAATAAAACAATTCATATCCCATAATTAATTTTACAAAATTAATTATCTCATTTTAAATCTCATCTCTTCATAATTAATTTCACAATTAATTGTCTAGATCATAATATCAAAAGCACATAATTAATTCATAATTAATTATCTCAATTTATCCATTTAAATATATCATAATTAATCCCCTGATTAATTATCTATATTACATTCCCCAACTCTCATAATCAATTTCCCTAAATTAATTATCCAATAGGAGAGCCCCTTAGTCTCGTGATTAATTCCTCAATTAATCATTTAGTTCAATAATTCTTTGATAAATCAATTGGTCAACCTAATTAACCCAATTTAGGAATTCAATTGCTAATAAATTCTAGAAATTCTACAATTTTTCATACACGCATCAAATCCATGACTATGGGAATTAAATTTTATACCACCTACCTCAATTCTTTGATAGACATTCATTCAACGAAAATCCCCAAAATTTGAGCAGCACAACAACATAGATATGAGTTCCTGATCTAAATCCTGATATAAGAGAGTACCTTAAATTAGGGCCTTGAATATTTAAGAACAGAGGTCATACATCCTTTTAACCCTTCTAAAAAGATCTATAATTTTCTAAAAACATTTAGTCCCGAGCCAAGGTCAAATAAGAGGTGTTTTGGGGGTTCAGGAGATTTTAAAATAATTTTTCGGGTAAATAAAAACCATGTTCGTGGTTTCCTGGGAAGGGGTGCATGATTAGGAAAATTGTATGCCAATAATGAGAACCTCACTGTCTAAGGTCACAAAGTTACCTGGGTTTGGGTTCATGGTTTATCAAATCATGCAGATCCCCTCTACCTAGGTCCGCATGGTTAGCTAGGTTGGGCGCACAGTTTACTCTAACCATGCACAGTCTCCTTTTTCTAAAAATTTACTTAAAACTCCACCCAAAAACACCCTAATATATAACTCTAATCAAAGGTACTTAAAAACAAAAAACATTACCTGAAATCATGCCCGAGATAACTCCAGAAAAGGTCAGGATCTTACAATCTCCCCACCTTATAACAACTCATCCTCGAGCTATAATTCCAAGTTTTTATAAGATTTTGATCCAAAAATATCAATCCATTGAGCCCTCATGTCTTCTTCCCTTTCCCATGTTTCCTCTTGCACATGCCCATACTACCATAACATGTGAACTATTGGAACGATCTTTCCCCACAACACTTTCTCACTGCGATCCAATACACATATCGTATGCTCCTTGAAGGAAGCATCTATCTCAATGTCAATATCATCCACATTGATCACATTAAAAGGGTTGGGGTGAAATCGTCATAGTTTTGACACATGGAAGACATAATGCATGACACTGTATTATTGAGGAAGATTCAATTGTTACACCACCAGCCCGATTCTCTCCATTAACTCAAATGGTCCCAAAAACATAGGAGCTAGCTTGCCCTACCTCTCTATCTTGCGATGACCCAACCTAGGAGATTCTCAAAGGAATACACGATCACCATCTATAAACTTAAGGGTTCATCTTATTCTATCATCATATGAATTCTTCCTACTCTGATCTATAGCTATACGTTTTCGAATCAACTTCACCTGCTCTGATGTCTCATGCATGAGACTCAGTCCCAACAACTCTAATTCACCTGCTTCCATTCATCATAGTGGTGATCTACATAGCCTACCATAAAGAGCCTCTTATGGTGTCATCTGTATATTTTCCTGATAACTATTATTATAGATGAACTCCACTAAATATAAGTGCTTCTCCCAAGAACCACTGAATTCAAGCACACATACCTGTAGCATATTCTCAAGCACCTATATAGTATGCTCCGCCTACCCATCTATCTATGGGTGGAAATACATAATCAATAAGACATGTATACCAAACACTTTCTACAATACCTTCTAGAAGTGTGAAGTAAAGCGAGAATCATGATCTAAAACTATAGTCTGTGGCACCCCATACAGATAGACTACCTCTCGATCATACAGTACTCCCAACTGCTCTATAGTAAAGGTTTCCCTTATATTCAAGAAATGTGCTACCTTTTCCAGTCGATCTACAATGACCAAAATAGTGTCATTCTTCCTAAGAGTCTTTGGAAGACCTACCAAAAAGTCCATTTTCATGTCATCCCACTTTAATTTTGGAATAGGAAACGGCTAAAGTTACCTCTAGTTCGTTGATGCTCTGTATTTACCTATTGATAAGTGAAGCATCTTTCCACAAACCCAGCTATCTATTTTTCATGCTCAGACACCAAAACTATCATCGTAGGTCACAGTACATTTTGGTCACACTTGGATTCATCACTCACTTTGAGGCATGAAATTCTCACATGATCTCCTCTCGTATACTCATAGGTAAAACAACTCGATTCTTCACATAGATGATATCGTCTTCATCTATCAACTAGTCTGAAGGTGTCTCCCCACCCTCAAATATTTCCCTCAAGGATAATAACTCCATACCCTCATATTTTTTATCCCTAATACATATCAATAATGTAGAATCAACTACAACTAAAACTAGATTCATCTGCTCCGGACTCTCCTGAACCACCACATGCATTTCATCTAGTATAGTCATCATCTTCTACTCTGCACTCAACTCCTGAACCATCTGAGTCTAAGTTTTCCTACTCAAGGAATCATCCACACTATTTCCTTTCCCGAGCATATATGTGATTTCAAAATCAAATGACTGCATATACTCTACCCATATATGTTTTCGAAGATTCAAATCATGTTGTGAAAAGATATACTTCAAGCTATTGTGATATGTGTAAACTATAAAATTTTCTCCCAAAAGGTAGTACCTCCAACACTTAAGAACATAAACCACTAATTCCAAATCTAGGTCATGCATAGGGTAGTTAATTTCATGTGGTCTCAACTACTGAGACCCATATGCAACAACTCAATCTCCTTGTATTATCACAGCTCCGAGTCTAATCTCAAAAGTGTCACAATAAACTATGTACTCCTCACCTGACTTAGGTAGGATCAAAATTGGTTTCATTGTAAAATTATTCTTCAAATTCTGAAAATCATTATCTCATGCTTCTACACACTCAAAATTTATCCCATTCTTGTTCAATTCCAAAAGAGACGCTGCCAAATGGGAAGTCTTGTATAAATCTCCTATAATATCCAGCTAATCACAAAAAAATTGGATATCAAAAACATTCTTAGGATGCTCCTAATAAACCATATCCTGAACCTTATTCAGGTCCACTTCCACACCTTCCTCTAAGATGATGTTCCCCAAGAATCTTACCTAATCAATCCAAAACTGACACTTATATATCTTGGTGTGTATCTGATTCTCTCTCAGTGTACTCAAGACTATGTCGAGATATTGGGCATGATTGTCATGATTCTTGGAGTACACCAAGAAATCATCAATGAATACTACAAAAAATGATCTAGTTACAGGTAAAAGATCATGTTAATCAAATCCATAAACACTACTGGAGCATTTTTCAACCCAAAAGGAATTACGACAAACTTATAAAGGCCACACCTACTCCTAAAATCAGTCCTCGATATATCAAAAGTCTGTAATCTCAACTGATTATACCCTAATCTCAAATTGATATTTGATAACATGCAATCCCCCTTTAACTAATCAAAAAGTTCATCGATACTTGGAAGAGGATATTGGTTCTTGATAGTCATCTTATTCAACTTATGTTAATTGACACACAAACATAAACTCCCGTCAACCTTCTTTGCGAACAAAACAGGTGATCCCTATGGTGACTTACTTGGATGGATAAATCCTTTATCCTTCAACTCCTCCAAATGAGTCTTGAGCTCTTGAATATTAGTTGGTGCCATTCTATATGGTGGAATAGATATTGTCTTAGCCCCCGGCATGAGCTCAATAGTGAATTCCACATCTCTCTCAGGTGGTAGTCCTAAGAAGTCTTTATGAAATACATCCTAAAAGAGTTCTACTACTGGTGGAAGGACTTATTTCCTAACACCCCCATCATCAAAAAATAGACTTGCAACTTGGGTTGTGATCTCTCCATGTTGCTGAGTAATTGGTCCTACTCGGCCCACCTGATATCCCACTCTCAAAGGTGAATGTACAGGTCACCCTTAGGAGGTGTAAATGTAATTATCCTATAGTAATAGTATCTGTGGGATTAGTATGCGAATATCCAGTCCATACCCATAATTAGGTCAAAGCCTGATATATCAAGAATATAGAGATCCCATAGAAAATGATACTCCTTAATCTTAAGAGAATATCCTTTGCACAAACATATGTCTCTATACCATACTCCCAATAGTGTATATATTGTCATTGTACTACTCAAAAACTCCACCACCAGGCTCAAAATATTAACAAGTTTTACATATATGAAGGAATGAGAGTCACCAGTATCAAATAAGGCACTAGATAAAATATAAGATACTAGAATATCCCCTCTCACTATCAATTTCTTAGCCTCACTCTCAAAAAGTGTAGGCTACACTGCATGCAACTGTCATGCCCCTCTTCCCTATGATGTTGTCTGACTCCACTGAGTATCACCACTATACAGATAAGGGAACTCTATCCTTGTAGCACCATGTCAACTATCTATTCCACCTTATTCAGTAGAACTCCAGTTGTCAGAATGATATGGTGTAGAAGACCCCCTTCCCACACTCTGACTCCGCCCAGCTGCTCCCTCAGCACCAGTCTATTGTTGTGATCTACAAAACTTTTGTATGTGTCCCATATTTCTGAAATAATGACACTCTACTGGTAGTCAATAATAGTTTTGATGATATTTTCCCATCCTACCACACTAATAACATATCACCCCAGTAAGATCATATCCAACTGACCCTCCTGTTTGAGTACTCTACTTCCCACTGCCCTGGACAAAGTTTTCATAATGACGCTTCCTGCTCTTGGAAGTTGTACCTATTGATCATCCAGTAACAACTACATGTCTAGTACTGGAAGCCTCCCTCGGGTTCCCTTTAGCTATGAGAGCCTTATCCACAACTTCAGAAAACTTCATTAATCAGAAAAGATTTACTTGGGACTTAATATCACACTTAAGTATGTCCTGAAAGCATTTCATCGTAGCTACCTCATCTCTTACTAATGTTAGAGAAAATCATTGCAGATCTGTGTAGCATATTGCATAATCCATCACAGATATTATCCCCTGGGTCAGATGCATAAATTTTTCATCTTTCTCTTATCTCAGCATCTTTGTATAGAAGTGCTCTAAGATCCTCTCCAAGAAGTCATTCCATAACATACCGTTAGTTTTCCCAGTTCACACATGAATGTCCCACTAGTGCTTCACTAATCCCCATAGCATATAATCAGCCATCTTTACCCTCCTCTCAGCTGGAGTTTCAAAATGGTCGATTATTGTCTCAATGGACTCAACCCAGAATTCAGCTCCCTCAGGCCCACCCTCTCTAGTAAAAGTTAGAGTGTGTTGCAACTGAAAATCCCTTGTCAACTCAGACATGATTTTCACAACCCACCTTGGGTATCTTTCCATGAATTTCATGAAACGAAAAAAGTTCTCCCAAAACTTCTCCCCTTCATCTTCAGTTGGCACCATCGATGCCTCAAGTTCCCTGACTAGAAGATCATTCCCAACCATGCCCCTCAGTCATCCCCTCAACAAGCATCATGGAGGCATATTCTCTACAATTCCAAACACACACCTTAGGTCTCATAACACAACCTTATAACATTTACATAAGAGGAATAATCACAATAAGTCACACCATGTATTTTCCCCACATCTTTCCACGCTATCAGAATTGAGGCGCTATCAATACCCTTAACCATCTTACTCCTAGTTTTTAGTTAACAAGGGTAAACACACTATCATAAACAAGTTTCTCATTTAAACTCCCAATTATTATCATTGTGTATCATTTTAAAATATTTCGTGTTAGGAAATTTTTTTCATTTAAATCTCACAAACAAGGAAAATAGTTCAAGTTCACAACATACCCATAACCTGTTTTCCAGTGCATGCCTAAAATGATGCACATCACAATAACCCTGAGTGCCTAGAATGATGCATGCAGACTCAAATCTCATGCCATTCTAGACCACAAATCAATACTAAAAAAATTCTTAGAAACAATAATCACATCACACCATAAGTTCATCACCCAAGGTGAAATAATATTCAATTGTAATAGCAAACAACAATAACAAAAATCTCACCTAGAGTACTCGGGTTTTCCCTCATACATGGGTTTGAAACTCCCATGCACAAGTTCATTACCAGCCTCGAATCTTCCTAGTATTCTGTCTAACTTTCCCAAATTGTAAGACAAAATAAGAATAAATAAAATATGTCCTCTAATATAACTTTTTAACATCCTGACCCGGGTTCCATGCACAGTTCCCCGATTCAGTTGGTCACATGTCCTCAGGCGCGCCTCCCCATACGCCAGAGACTGCTGACTAGAAGCAAGGGTCTGGTAAGTCAGTCATGGTGAGATTATACCCTCTTTTATCAAAGTAAAACACCAACAAAAATAGATAAAAATGTGGAAGCATATATAACCAAAATAATACAAATGTCATAAGATAACCAAAACAACAAGTAAAATATTCAACTAAAAGGGAAAACATGATATGCCAATATAAGTTTCAAAGTTCCTAAAAATGTTTATTCCCAATCCAAGCTTGAATATAAGGTGTTTTGAGGGTTTGGGGGATTTTAAAATAATTTTTCAGATAATTAAAAACCACACGCATGGTTTCCTGGGAAGGGGCGCACGATTAGGAAAATCTTGCACCAACCATGCGGACATGACTGTCTAGGTTTGCACGGTTACCTGGGTTTGGGTGTATGGTTTATCAAACAGTGTGCCATTTGTGCAGATCCCCTCTGCCTGGGTCCGCATAATTAGCTGGGTTGGGTGTACGGTTTACTCTAACTGTGTGCCAACCGTGCACAGTCCACTTTTTTCTCAAAATTTTCTTAAAACTCTACCCAAATGCACCCCAAGTCATAACTCCAATCAAAGGTACTCAGAAACAAAAAAAGTACCAGAAATTGCACCCTATATAACTCCAGAAAAGGTCGATATCTTACAAACCAGAACCATGCTAATAATGTTTTTACTATTTAGGGGTCAATATATTCATTATAAAAGATTAGTTGGTCCATCAATAGACTATATTTAATATTTATTAACATTTATAAAAAAATTGTCAGAATATGTGATTTTTAGTAATTTTAATTCTTTTTAAATAAAATATCATTTGTTATAAAATAACATTATTGTCAAATTTGACATTATTAACTTAATTTTAATTTAAAAATATCAAAACAATGATGGAATTAAAATATATTAAGTTCACAGTTGTGTAACATGATATATTCATCTGCAAAAATAATGGAACACAATAATTCATTAAATTTACTTTCCTTTTAATTTTTTTAGCATCATTTATTTTATTTTATTATTAACTAAATAATCCATGTGTTAGCATTTGTTAATAGTTTGATGTAATTATATCATCTATAAAAATTAAAGTTAAATTACCATGATAAAAAAAACTCATTTACCTTTCAAAATGATTTTTATAACTGAAACTATGTAGCTTCTTCCGTACTCTAAATCTTTATAAATGCTAAATTTAGGGAAGGTTCCTTTTTTGTCTTTTTTCTTACTTAACTTATTATATAGGTCACTTTCATGAAAATATGTCCTGCTAACTCATAAAATCTAAACCAATAGGGTATATGGTCAAATTATTGTCATCCAATGTATTTTTTAAAAGTGTATAGGTCATTTTGGACTATGATTTTAAGGTTTGGTCTCTTGTTAAGCTTAATTTTACCCTAATCGGTGTAATTAATTTTAATTACGTTCACTAATATTTTTTGTCAAAAACTAAGTTGATCTTATTAGACTATAAATATTATACTGATTAAAACTATGCATGTACATTTTTCTAAATTTAATTCACATAAGTGGCAAAATTAAATTTAAATCTAATCCCACAGACGTGGCGAGAAAGAGAGTTCTTAAAGTGAAAATGTTCAAAAGTTCATTAAGTATTTATATCTAAATTCAATATAAAAATAATTTCAATGACAAAAATTGGATTAAAATATATATAATTTATCTATTTTTACTTTAAAACAAATTTAAAATACAATTTAACATTAATAATTATTTAAATGAAAAGCGATTTTCAACTAAAATGTAGTATTTTTCACTATTCATCAAAAAAATGAAACTTCTTAGAAAAATACCAACAATTCACCCTAAAATAATTTTGATGTTAAAATTTCAAATATGAAGTTTATTTTTTAATATAAAAATTATAAAATTGTTAAAATTTAGTTTTAAATAAATTCTTCCATTAAAAGGCGAAAAAACTGCCATATTAAATAATAATATTAATAATATATTATTATTCGGAATAACTCGGTCTTGCATGAAATGAAATATAAACTTGGTATTCTATGTGATTCAAGATAAAATATGTATATATTTTAAAAAAATCTATTAAAAATTTTAAATTAATTTTAAAGAATATAAATCATAAAATCTCAAGATGTTGTATCCTACCCCCTTGAAATGAATTTTTCCCTCGAGATTCATCTTTTTTATCAAATGATTCACATTTGTATAATTCCTTTATTGAAACCCACATAATACAAGGATTAATAAAACATCCTATTAAAAATGGAAAGTGGTAAACATAAAGGTCATAGGAATTTGTTCATAACAAGGATTGCACAAAGGGAGAACATTGGTGGGAAATTAAAAGATTTATTTAGAAGGAAAAAATAATTCCCATGGAATAATAGGGAGTGATAGAGAAAATTCTCAAGAGGAAGACAATGAAGAAAAAAACCACAATCCAAATAGGTGTAGAAAATTACATTAATGTCATCAGAAAATATGGTAATATGGACATTTTATTTTAAGATCTTTTTTCTAAAGTTAAAGAATTCTCCTACCATCTAGGCCAATAGAAAATATATATATATATACACACACACTTACTTGGTGAGTATAATATCATAATTTATTCAATTTACACCAAAAAATAATCTCTTTCTCTCAGTGATGGGTATTCAAGATTAATTCTTAAATCTTAATTCACTAAAATCAACTTTTAAAGACCACATATCCATAAAAGGGATAGTAAATCTATTCCAACTATCTTTAGGCATTAACCAAAACCAAAATTATTATCACATGGAAATATAATTACCAAAATGAGTAAACCTTCAAATGATATACTAATATTCAAAGAAAATTCCTTCTAAGTTATTATATAATAATTTAATAATAATAAATGAAGGGGTGGAGAAATAAATAAAACATAAACGCGTATTGAATAATGTTACCTCTTTTTTCTGGTAACTCCTTTTGGTTAGCACCAAAGGACTTCTTGGTTGGATTTATACCCAAGGTGAGGCATCTAGGGTAAATTTAGGAATGTTGGGAGCTTATTTTGATAGGTTTTGGATGATACAAAGGGGCTTTATAGGTTTTAATAAATTGTAAGGGTGAGTTCCTTTTTATAGTGGAGGAGGAGTGGCATTCTTGTAAATTTTTGAAAAGGGGAATTTCTCCCATGTTTTTCCCATGTTAATTGGATAAATAATGGTAAAAATTCTAGAATAGGTTCAAAATAATAACATAAAATGTATTTTGGAAAATTTTCTAGGTCATTTTGGCTCTTAAGTTTAAGGTTTAGTCCCTTGTTAAGCTAGTTTTCCTCTTAATCTTCATAATTAATTTTTATTACTTTCACTAATATTTTTGGTCAAAAACTAAGTTTAATTTAATATAAATTATCAATTATTATGATTAAAAATATGGAATCTATTTTTCAAAATTCCAGTCACATAAGTGGTAGAAATTAATTTAAATTTAATCTCACATACGGGATGATGAAGCGAGTTTTTAAAGTAAAAATGTTCAAAAGTTTGGTAAGTTTTTATATCTAAATTTAATGTGAAATTGTTTCCAGTGACCTATATTGATTTAACTGATATAAAATTGATCTAATTATAATTTAAAACCAAATAAAAAATATAATTTAACTATATAAATAAATTAAATGAAAAGGCAGTTTTGAACTAAAATTCAATATTATTTATTATTCATCAAAATGTAAAAGTTCTTAGAAAAATACCAAAAAATCGCCCAAAGTAATTTTTGATATTTAAATTTCAAAATGAAGTTTATTTTTTCACATAAATTTTATAAAAGTTTTAAAATTTATATTTAAAATGGGTTCTCCATTAAAAGGTGATAAAACTACCATTTAAAAATATAGATTTTTTATGGTTTAAATTAGATTTATTCTTATTTTAAGCCTGTAAAATTTATTGGATGAGTGTAAAAATAATAATAAATGTGTATAAATATAATATAGTTAGTACTATTCATTTTCACTAATAAAACAACAAGGAAATAACTACCACTTGAAATAAAAATAAATTATTTTTTGGTATAACTCAGTAATCCGTGCAACTCAAGATTTTAAAGAAACTCGTTATTGTGTATCATGTATGCTATTAAACATAGAATACATTTTTAAGGTAAAATTAATATCTATTTCATAAATATTAATAAATATGAAAAATACGTATTCTATGATTTCTTGTGATGTTACATCCTTCCCCCTTTTAGAAATTGTGTCCTCGTAATTTTATTCACATATCAAATAAGTGGGGATATTTTTACCTCATATATTTTTCATATTCTCATGTTGACTCTTAAACCATATGGTTTTTCCATAAAAACTTAAACTGATGAATCACCTTATTCCAAAACATTTTCTCTTTGTGGTCTATAACCTGAACTCATTATTTCTTATGAGAAAGATTTTCTTCCAGTTAAACTACTTCATGGATCAAAACATGAGATGAATACAGTACATACTTACTTAATATTGAAACATGAAATACATTGTGTACCTAGGATAAAATTAGAGGTAAACCCACTCAGTAGTCAACTGATCTAAATTTATCTAGAATTTTATACAGTCTAATGAAATGTGGGCTCATATTCCCCTTCTTACCAAAACACATCACACTTTTACATGGAGAAAATTTTAAAAATACATGATTTCCTACCTCGAAAGAAAGATATTTCCTCCAGTTATCTTGATAACTCTTTAGCCTACTCTAACCTTCTCTCATGTGTTTCTGAATCAACTAAACTTTATCTGTCATTTCCTCTACCAACTCTAGTCCCATCAACTTCCTTTCTCCCACATCATCCCAAAAAGTCAGTGTCTGACACTTCTTTCCATATAATGCCTCAAATGATGTCATCTATATATTGGAATGAAAACTATTATTTTAAGAAAACTCAACCAAAGAAATATGTTTATCCTAACTTCCTTGATAATCAATTTAACATGAACAAAATATATCTTCAAATGTCTGAATCTTCCTCTCAGACTATCCATCGGATTGAGGATGAAAATTTGTACTGAAATTTAATTCAGTACCCAATGACTTCTGAAGTCCTTTCCAAAAATTTGATGTGAACCTAGGATCCCGGTCTGATATAATAGAGAGAGGAACTTCATGTAACCTAAAAATCTCTTTTAGATACAGTCTAGAAAACTAATCTAGAGACATTATATCTCGAATGGGAAGGAAATGTGTAGATTTATTTAATCGATCAATAATAACCCAAATATCATTATTACCTTGAGAAGTATTTTTCAATCTTACCATGAAATCCATTGATATATTTTCTCATTTCCACTTTGGTACTAGAAATGGTTAAAGCATCCCCTTTTGTAATTGTCGTTCTGGTTTAACCTACTGACAAGTCAAACACTTCACAGTGAATTTAGTTATATCTCTTTTCATTTTATCCCACCAATAATACTCCTAAAGGTCTCTGCACATCTTAGCATTGCCTAGATGAATAGAAAATAGAGAACTATGATCTTAATTCAACAACTCTTTCCTAAATTGGGAATCAAATGCAGACATAATCTTTTTTTAAATCATAAAACACCTTCTTCACCAATATTAAAATCAGGAAACTTACCATTCTTAACGAATTCTACCTTTTAATGCAAATATTAATCTACATTCCGATCCCACTTAATTCTTCCTGACAAAGTCAATTACACTAAAACCTAAAAAAATAGAGTATGTCCTTGCATCCACAACTTCTAGGCCAAAAATCATCAAATCATTAAACAAAGGGTTACATTCCAAACAAAACATGGTTATGTAGAATTAATTTTTCGACTCAAAGTATTGAACCCCTTGTTTACTTTTTTAGGATGATAATGAATCATGTAATAATAATCCTTGATTCGTTCCAGCCATATTCTCTATCTCGTGTTCAATTCCTTCTGAGTGAATATATACTTCAAAATTGTGTGATCAGTATATATTTCAAACATTACTCCATATAATTGATGCCTCCAAATTTTAAAGCAAGAAACAACAACACTTAATTCCAAATCATGTGTATGGTAATTCAATTCATGAGGTTTCAACTGACATGAAGCATAAGTAATTACCCGATGAGTCTATATTAATACACAATGAATACTTTTCAATGAAGTATCAATGTAGATGGAAAATTTACCATTTCTGAAAGTCAAGTCCATAATAATATCATTCAACAATCTTCTTTTCAATTCATGAAAACAATCATCACATTCTTTTATCCAGATGAACTTAACTCCTTCTCGTGTTAACTTAGTCAATGGGATAGAAAACTGAGAAAAAAAAATTCAACAAATTGTTGATAGTAAACTATTAATCCAAGAAAACTATGAATTTAAGTGATATTTTTGGGTCTTATACATTCTTAAATAGCTTTTGTTTTTGTAGGATCAATAGTTATTACATATTTAGAAACAATGTGACCAAGGAATGAAATGTGTTGAAACCAAAATTCACACATGATAAAATTTTCATACAGTTTCTTTTATTTTAAGGTTTTCAAAACAATCCTTAAGTGTATTTAATATTCCTCCTAAATTTTAGAATATACCAAAATATCATCTATAAATAGAACCAAAAACTTATTCAATAATTGTTTTTCCATCCTAAGTCGAATAGTATTAGGAAAGTATTCCTCAGGGAAAATATTCTTAAATTCATCCCATTACAATGCATCAATCTCTTCACTTTCTCTCATATTCTTAAACATTAACCACTAATAATCGACTTAACCCATAAAATGATAAATTCAAAGAGTTACCTTTTAGTGATTCAAATAACCCGTGACATTGAATATCTTTTCCAGAACATTAATCCATCCTTCAGCTACCAATGGGTTAGATGATCCACTAAATGATGGGAGATTTTGCCTCATAAAATTCCTCATTATCATTGTGTTCCTCTGTGGTAGATTTGTTTGCTATCTTGAATGGAAACCACCACCATTTATAGCTTATGTAAACTGATTCATCACTGCAAAAAATAGTTCTATTTCAATTCCAACCATCTCGGGGTGTTGATTCAGAAGGATGTTTTATTTTTGGTTACTTCCAACTACAACTTCCCAATTTCCTCTATGAAAAACCATTATGAACAAACATACTTTAGATTAAGCAGCATGATAATCTTTAAATTCTATATCATGGAGTAAGGGATGAATTATAATTTTATCTAAGCACAACCAAAAGATGGAATTGGTCATATGGAATTGAAACATATAAAGTAAGTATATTTTATTATATTATTAGGTAGTAAAATAATTTCTTAATATTAAGAAAATGATCAAAAAAAATTCTTAATACCTTAATTTTTGTTGAACTAATGGTCTTTTAAATCATCATGGATTTATAGCTTTGAGGCCCACAACATTCCACTGATTATTCACTTGTTTGTGATTGATGACCTCAATCACTCCCTATAAATATTTACTATTTTACTCTAAGTCCATATCTCCACTTTCCACTAATGTTTTCCTACATAGAAACCTAGTAATAAGTTATTCCATGTAACCTTTGTACTTCTCGTACTCTCTTATTTAAGAGGACATTTTATTAACTCTTCTCACAATGTGCGATTTCAATAAAGGAATTTTCAAATATCAAACCCTAGATTTTAAATACTGAGTTTAAATTGTGAGCACGCAATTTAATTAAGGTTGGGAGAGTGTAACACCAAAAAATTCTAAAGTATGAACATTGTATTTAATATCATGTATGACACGCAACACCAAATGTAGAAAGGAATCTTAACTCTTGAGACTTTATGGTATATTTAATATTTTAAATAAATTTAATATATTCTAAAGCTTTCAATTAACATAATACCAAGTTATCTTTCATTGCACACAATCGATACTTTCTTCGATAGCTTGTGTTGCACGTAAAACTGAGTTTTACCGAGCAATAATATATTATTAAAATATCATTATTTAATATAATAAGACTTAACCTGGCTGTTAAATTAGAGGTAATGAATAGTATTAATTAAATTATAATAATATATATATTATATATCCAATAAAATTTCTTGACATTCATCCAATATATTTTATAGTCATATGATAATAGCAAACTCAATATTACGCATAAAAACCTATATTTTTCTAAAGATAATTTTACCACCTTTTAATAGAGAACCTATTTTAAATAAAAAAATTAATGCTTTTATTTATTTTATATGTAAAAAAACTTAATTTTTGAAAGATAAATATCAAAATTATGTTAGGGTAGATTTCTGGTATTTTTATGAAATATTTCATTTTTTTATGAATAGTGAAAAATATTGAATTTTAATACAAAATTTCTTTTTATTCTAATTTATTTATAAGGTTAAATTATATTTTTAATTGTTTTTAAAGTTAAATTAGATCAATTTTACATCAAGTAATTCAATTTAGGTCATTAGAATCAATTTTACTTTGAAATTTTATATAAAGACTTAGTAAACTTTTGAAGATTTTTACTCTAAAAACCAGCTTTGTCGTCCCGTATGTGGGATTAATTTTAAATTAATTTATACCAATTAGGTGATTGTAATTTAAAATAATGAATTATATATTTGGAATAATAATAATTTCTAATTTCTAATAATATCGAGTTAGTTTTTTACTAAAAATATTAGTGAAAGTGATTAAAATTAATTACATTGATTGAGAGAAAAATTAGTTTAACAAATGAACAAACCTTAAAATTAAGGCCCAAAATGACCTAGAAAATTTTCAAAAATAAATTGGTTTTTCATATTTAGAAACTATACTCCATTTTATAGAATTTTAACCATTATTAGAGGAACTTTACATGGGGAAACGTAGGTGGAATTTCCTTTTCAAAAATTTACAAGATTATCACTCATCCTCCACTATAAAAAGACACTCACCCCTCCCACTTCTTCACACATATAAATCCATTTGGATTGTCCAAAATCTGACCAAATAAGATCTAAACTTCCCTCCACTCATCTTATAATCCTCACCTTGTTTAGGAATCCAACCAAGGAAGACTTTTGGTATAAACCAAAAAGAGTTACCTGAATAATAGGTAGCGTTCATCAACGATCACCATTGTTTCATTTACTTATCTACCCATTAAAATTTTTCTATATCATTATTATATAATAACCTCAGTTTATTAAATATACTTATATTTTTTATGCTAATATTTAAACCTACACTTTCACACACATCCATCAAAATGGGATACACAATCACCGTTCGTGTGTACAACAAACTACCGCCTTGCGAACCGATGTCGCTTGTTCTTCCATTTACCACCTTTTAAGGTTAGAAATAATGATGGATTTATAGTTTATATATTATATTTATGATTTATTTATGATTTTTTAATTCTTATATAACACATTCCTTCATGTGTTCCATATTGTTGGGATACGATAACATCGTTTGTGGATGTGTGGACTACCGTCTCCTCAAAGTGATGTGATTCGTTCACGCTATATATAGAATGTATAAAGGATGGTTTTAATAAAATCATGTGAAATATATGATATAAATATTATAATGGAATGATAATATAAATATATTTATCCCTTAATTTTTAAATATAATAAATAAATGGAAGTAGCGTTCATGCATACGTACGACTTACTATCTCCATAAACGGTGCATTTCATTTCCTATATTCAAATAGTATGAATTAATCTAAATGAATATATAATTGATATATATATAATTTACATCATCGTTTATATTCTATATATTATGAAATCGTGATTTAAGTAATAGGATCAAAAATAACAAGTTAAAACATACCTGATAACTAGGAAATTAACAAATGGGTAATAAGATATTATAAGAAGTTAATATATAATATTATAAATATAATTATGGTTATGGAATAAGTTAATAACTTGATTAAAATCATTATATAGGAGTATAAATCACGTTCACCTGAAAGTAAATGCAAGGGAAGGGATTTTCATCTCACTTTTTACACATGTGAGATAAATTTCATATTCACCACTCACTTATTTTGTGTGGTTTATATAATTTGTAATGACCCGCATTTTGAACCAGGTTAAAAAGTAGGGGAAATTGAACTTTTCAATTACTGAACCGGTCGTTTTTAGAATTGGGCTTCGGAACGAGGTTCTGAAGGTTTGATCACCTCTTTTTAATGTTTTCAGGGTTGGGTGAAGGCCCGAGAAGGTCCCCAAGTGTCTCGAGGTGTTTCAGGTACATCGTACCTAAAGGAGGCTGGTTTTTAAAAGAATAGAAGAAGGCACACAGTTGGCGCACGGTTTCCCAAACTGTTCGGCCCAAACCGTGTGGCTTAAATCAGGGAGACAGGGGAGTCTGCACGGTCTGCGCACGGTTTCCCCAAACCATGCGATCATCCCGTGCGTGGTGCCCTGGGTGTCCAGTGGGGTGCTCTCCCCCGCCGCGACGTACGAAGCCCATGGCCTCCCTTCTTCCTCTGGTTCCTCCCGATTTTTGGAGGTTTCTTCATCGAAACTTCAATTTAAGCCCTCTTCCCTAGTATCCTCCCCTTCTTGGCCGAATTTAGGGCTTCCCTTTACCCTAATCTCATTCGGTCGTACACCCTAGTTTTAGGGTTGTTGTTGATTTCGGGTTTTTCTTTGTTTCTTTTTTTGTAAGGGGATACAGAAGGTCCCTCCATACCTCGTTGGTGTGCACACGACATCCGCTGCCGAAGGCGAGGCGGATTGCGGTTGTTTCGAACCGCCGGGTTGTTTCCGAGGTAAGTTTTTTCTACCGTTGGTTGTTTTTTAGCTTCCAATTAATGTCTTTAGTTGTTTTATAGGTTCCTGGTTTGTTTTACATAGTGCGTTGGACCTTTGGTGTTGGTTTCGCTTTGCCGGAGCTTAGGCTAATCGCCTGTGTAGGCATAGGTATGTATTTATATGTATGTGGGTTCCCCCAATATGCGTATATTCATGCATGGCAGTGAATATACACGTACGGGGCTAGTTATCCCCATTGCATATATAAAAGTGCATGTGCAGGTGAGCAGAGACAGGTATATGTGTATAAGAATATGTGTGAGGATCCTCTTGCGCACGCTCATGGCCATACAGAGCGTGTTCATAGAGGCTAGGTGTCCTTATACATATGTGAAATCACATATGCCTTGTGGGGGAGCGGTGGCGGATTTAGTTAGAAAGCACCAAGTGCCGGAGTGGATAGATGGATCCACCTTGAGGTAGGGTCCCTCTCCTGCCTTTTTATTTAAAGTGATGTTTAAATGAGTTAATTTATGCCTTGCCTTTGTGATAATTACTAAATGGTATGTTTGGCTACTTGTTTCTTCTTGGTTGAATTTTCCCAAGTGGGAAAATGCTATGTTGCCATAACGCCTCACTTTGCACTTGAACCCTTGGACTGCAATTTCCCTTGAGATAATGGGGTTAAATGAATTCAATTAGAATAGATTAAATGAGATGGTGTCTACTAGGTGCAATGACAATGACGCTTTCTTTATTAATCATCCTTCCAGGTTTAGGCAACTAGATGGAATGACCCTCATGTGGAACCCTTTCCCAATTTGCCATGTTTAGGCAAATTGGATAAAATGACCTTGAATAGGGAAAGTGTGCTAAATGACATAGTTTAATGGGTTGGGTTGTGAATTTGATATGGTTAACTGGATCGCATAAGAGGTAATGCCTTATGTGTTGTTTGATAAGTATTAATGATGGTTTAACTAAATAGCACACTATAGAGGGTTAGATTATAACCCTAGTGATTATTGTTATGATTGTGAATGAATACCATAATTGATTATGGGTGTTTTTGAATGTGGAATGTCTGTTTGAAATGCATAAGAGGTACTGCCTTATGAGTTGTATATAATTTTGATAACGAATGTGTGTGGTTATGGATGGGAGGCATTCATACCCCATTCCATCTACTTTGAACGGTTATGGATGGGAGGCATACATACCCCATGCCAGCTTACTTGAGTATGGGTGGGAGTCATGTCTACCCCATGCCAGATGTGATCTCTATACGTGTATGGAAGGGATGCATTTATACCCTTTTTCAGTTGACTTATAGGGATGAGAGGCATTCTTACCTCATGCCCGCTATTCTCTATACGTTTATGGAAGGGAGGCATTCATACCCCTTGTCATTTGATCGATAGGGATGAGAGGCATTCTTACCTTGTGCCCACTAATCACGAATTATGGAAGGGAGGCATTCATACCCCTTGTCAGTTGACCTATAGGGACGAGAGGTATTCATACCTCGTGCCCACTATCTTCAGCTGATGGGTGAGAGGCATGCTTACCCCATGCCATCTTTTATAAATATTTACATGTGTAACTATAGTGGCATGATCAGACTGATATCCCAGAAACGAGCCAAAGCTGGTATAGAAGTCAGGTTTCCTTTGGGGAAACCTGGACGGGTGTTGTTATTCTATTTTGTTCTGCTTTTTGAATCCTACTACACCTTCTTACTGCTTTAATTAAAATTACACTGTCTGGTTTGGGTTAGACACTGGTGGTGCTGGCCTACTGAGATTTATATCTCATACCCTACTCGGGCTGCCATTGCACTGGGGTACCCGAGTAGACCTTTCTTAGTTGCAGGACCTGGGTTGGTTGTTGTGTTTCTTGTACCTGGGGATATGAGAAAAGGACCGAGCGGGAGCTCGAGATGCTCAGGAGAACACCCGTCGGGCCTTGTTGTCTTTTCTTTATTCTTTTACATTGTATTGTAAGTATGTTGTATTGTTTCCTATTTTTACATTGTATCATTCATCATCCCTGTATCATGTAAACTGTCTTTGGCCACCTTTTATAAAAATGATCACTATTTGTATTTCGCTGCTGTTTTTTCATTGTTTATCTATTAATGCTTCCTCTATTTATTGTGTTTACCTATGATAATATCGTTGTGCAACTCTGATAAGAGGGTATAGTCTCCCCACTATCACCTATTGAGACCCTCGATGCTAGTCGGCAGCCTCTGGCGTATGGGGAGACGCGCTTGAGGCCATGTGACCTACCGGTCCGGCCACCGGTTCGAGGGTGAGCCGGGCCGGGATGTTACAAAGTGGTATCAGAGGAGTTTTCTCTTCTGATTTGTTTTACTATTTGGCGACATTAGACAGGGATAGGAAGAAACTAGAATTTGGTAATAATATGTGTCTGGGATTGTCCACCCCACGCATAGGGAAAATCCAAATTGCCTCAAATGGGATTGTTATCTAAATGATTTTGATTATTACGGTTGATCTGATTTCACCGTAGGGTGATGCACATGATTTCTGTTGATATTTTTGATGAAATTGATGGTTCCATTTCTGTTGCAACCTGATGATACGAGGGTATGCCATTTCATGCATCACATAGGAACCTTGTAAGAAATCGCATACCATGCATTATTCCATGCCATCTAGGATGTATTAGTTGATGTCTGATATTGTGATAGGTGTTGTGGTAGTTATTCCATGCTTCTGTGATATATCATGTTTATGTGTTACTACTTATGATAACATGTTGTTTTTGATTAAGATGAAATTGGTTATGAATGAAGGGATCCAAATGCCAAATTGTAAAGTGTATGGGCACTTTACAGGTTGGTAAGTGACCACCCGTTTGACTGGATGACTGTTTTGAGCATGTTAAATTTTGAAATGTGTTTTTTTTGTCTGTTGGGAGACAATTTTCAACCCATGGAGTGTATGGGGGCTTCATGAGATAGGAACTGGTGACCCATTATGAATGTGATGACAGCGTGCTTTGTGAAATTCTTATGTGTGTAAGGGTTGTTTGGTTTTGATATGAAATGTTTTGGCTTTTTGGGACCCTCGTAGGTCTCCTGAATTGTTAAAAGGAATTTATTATGATAAATTTCCTGATAAGAGATGGGATTTCTGATAAATGTGTAGTAGTTAAAAGGAAGTTTGTTGAAACTTGCCTTCTTTTCTTTGAGCTGTTTGTTAAAAATGATCAAGTGCCTTGTGATTTTTTGGTTTTGAAAGGGTACTTGGTGTATTGAATTTAATCCTTTAAAGTGATCAAATGATAAATTTAAATAAATATAAAGGTCTTGGAAATAGGAACATGTAGTGGTGTCCTCTGTTGAGACCCCGTGTATGGGTGGGTTAAGTCTTTCTTGTGAGTGCCTTGAAACGGAACCTTATGCGTTTTCCGTAGGCTGTTTTTTTTTTTTTGCAAAGACGTTAAATGTTAGGCTTTGAGCCTGATGACTTTTGTTGGGCATGACCAATTGATTGGGTTGATGCTTGTTTTTCGTGAGGGGCTAGCCCGTGGTAGGTATCACCCTTAGAGCTTATGTGCTTGGCTTGTTCGGTGAACTTTCTGAAGTTTGGTACTGTTTGGGTACCGTTGTCCCATGTAGGACTTCCAGTTCTAATGACACCCTTGTTCGTACGGGTGGTCATGCTTCTTTTGATCTTGTTAAGGGTTTTAGCATTGGTTAATGCTCTGTATCAGTTGGTTGGACATGCCTCGGGCATGGTCGGTCGCCTTGTTGGTCGTTTGAACCTTTCTTTTTTGCACAGTAATGGATAACTTGACATTTCATCGTCCAATTGAATGGTCGTATGGGGCAATACGATGTTTGGTTGTATCTCTTGCGCTGCTGTTTACGGTCTCAGGTCATCTTCGTGGTAGAGTGACCTAAACGTTTGAGAATCAAGTTGTCCCAATGCTCGGGATGATTTTCGGAAGACTCGGGTGGTTGACACGCCGATCTTGTTTCTTTGGTTTCCTTGTACGTTTGACGTGGTGATCGTGGCTTGGAGGAGCGATGCACGTCTGTTCAGTTAATTATGAACAAGTCTGCTTATGAGCAGCTTGTCTTTCTCCTTTCAATGACGCCGACCCTTCTAAGGTGGGAAGCGTCGTGCCAGTTGAGTGAAGCGTGTCCTTCCGGGTAGAAGGAACACGTCAAGAAGGACCATCTGAGAATGGTCGGGTTTTTTGGAATGCCTTGAGGATTACAGGTGTCATTATGCGTCGATGCTTGCTCGGTATCACGACTTTGATCTGGTTGTAGGTGTATACAACCCTTTTTATGAAACATCGTTGGTCTTGGAGGACTTCGGTGGTAAATCGTGAGCAATCATGGAATTCCTTGTGCGGGAAAAAGGCATTGTGATCGGTTTAGAACTCTTGATGCATCGGCAGGTGAAGCCAAGTTTCTTCTTTAGAGTCGACCAGGGGTAGTTCGACTGATCTCCTTTCCAGTTTTTGGGTATAAATAACTGGAATCCGTTTTCAATCCTCTTAGTGTACTCTACTACACAACGATCTTGTCCCTTATCTTGATTTCATCCTGGATGCGCTAAGAGAGCGTCGGCCTTACGCCGCGCTAAAGTTTTAAAAAGCTGTTGAGCTTGGTTGGTTGTTCCCTTTCAGCGTTTCACGCTGCATGCGTGGTTTTGTTCGTGGTTTGATCTTTGAGACATCACCGAGTGTTGGGTATGAGCTTTCGGTGAACGTCCTCGTGGTGAATGCAGGATGCCTTGGGAGAAGGCATCGTTTTTCAGCTTGTAAATCATCGGCCTCCTAAGTCGGGCGTCTTCTTGAATAGTAATCTGGAGTGGATTGACTCTTTTAGACTTGGGTTTAGAGTTTGATGGGTAAATAGATCATTTGATCATTTCAAAATCACACTACGTGCGTCGTTGGAACGCTTAGAGTGTGCTTTTGAAAGACAGTTCAAAAGGTGGTGGAGCTGTGGTTTGAGTATTGGTCGTTTAACGTGAAAAGTCTAAGGTGGGAAATACCTTTGTTTGGTTGCTTGATGAGACGATGATGTTATCATGTCTCTTGTGGTATGGACTCGGGTAAGATCTTTCGTGTTGGTTCGGTGGGGAAACGATTGTTGGCTCGGGTGTTAACGACTTAAGTGTCGTGTGCTTAAGTGGATGATCATGGAGCGTTGAACGTTGGAAACGTAACACAATCATTGAATGAAGCTTCCTGACCCTTATAGGTCGAATGAAGTGTGTGTTTTTCCCGAGGGCTTCTCGGGGACGAGAAGTTCTAAGGTGGTAAGGTTGTAATGACCCGCATTTTGAACCAGGTTAAAAAGTGGGGGAAATTGAACTTTTCAATTAATGAACCGATCCTTTTTAGAATCGGGCTTCGGAATGAGGTTCTGAAGGTTTGAACCCCTATTTTTAATGTTTTTGGGGTTGGTCGAAGGCCTGAGAAGGTCCCCGAGTGTCTCGAGGTGTTTCGGGTATGTCGTACCTGAAATAGGATGGTTTTTAAAAGAATAACAGAAGGCGCACGGTTGGTGCACGGTTTCCCTAAACCCTGCGGCCAGCCCGTGCGTGGTGCCCTGGGTGTCCAGTGGGGTGCCGCATGGTTTGCGCACGTTTTGGCAAACCGTGCGGGATAAACTATGTGCCGTTCCCAGTTTAGGGTTTTTAAGATATTTAAAACGAAATTAAAATAAAATGAAACCTAAAATAACACCTCTCCCCTCTCCTCTCGGCCAGATACGTGACACCAGCCTAGGGAGGGCTCTCCCCCACCACGACGCACAAAGCCCATGACCTCCCTTCTTCCTCCAGTTTCTCCCGATTTATGGAGGTTTCTTCGTTGAAACTTCAAGGTAATACCTCATCCTTAGTCTCCTCCCCTTCTTGGACGAATTTAGGGCTTCCCTTTGCCCTAATCTCATTCGGTCGTACACCCTAGTTTTAGGTTTGTTGTTGATTTCAGGTTTTCCTTTATTTCTTTTGTTGTAAGGGGATGCGGAAGGTCCCTCCGGACCTCGTTGGTGTGCGCACGACATCCGCTGCTGAACATGAGGCGGATTGCGGTTGTTTTGAACCACCGGGTTGTTTCTGAGGTAAGGGTTTTTTACCGTTGGTTGTTTCGTAGCTTCAAATTAATGTCTTTAGTTGTTTTAGAGGTTCCTAGTTTGTTTTCCATAGTGTGTTGGACGTTTGGTGTTGGTTTCACTTTGTTGGAGCTTAGGTGACTCGCCTGTGTAGGCATAGGTACGTATTTATATGTATGTGGGTTCCCCCGATATGCGTATATTCATGCATGGCAGCGAATATACACGTACGGGGATAGTTGTCCCCATTGCATATATAAATGTGCCTATGCAGGTGAGAGGAGACAGGTATATGTGTATAAGCATATGTGTGAGGATCCTCTTGCGCACTCTCATGGACATGCTGAGCGTGTGCATATATTCTAGGTGTCCTTATACATATGTGAAATCACATATGCCTTGTGGGGGAGCAACGGCGGCTTTAGTTAGAAAGTGCCAAGAGCTGGAGTGGACGGATGGATCCACCTTGAGGTAGAGTCCCTCTCCTACCTTTTTATTTAAAGTGAAGTTTAAATGAGTTAATTTATGCCTTGCCTTTGTGATAATTACTTAATGATATGTTTGGATACTTGTTTCTTCTTTGTTGAATTTGCCCAAGTGGGCAAATGCTATGTTGCCATAACGCCTCACTTTGCACTTGAACCCTTGGACTTCAATTGCCCTTGAGATAAGGGGGTTAAATGAATTTTATTAGAATGGATTAAATAAGATGTTGGCAACTAGGTGCAATGACTATGATGCTTGCTTTATTAATCGTCCTGCCAGGTTTAGGCAACTAGATGGAATGACCCTCATGGGTAACCCTTTCCCAATTTTCCATGTTTAGGCAAATTGTATAAAATGACCTTGAATAGGGAAAGTGCACTAAATGACATAGTTTAATGGGTTGGGTTGTGAATTTAATATGGTTAACTGGAGCACATAAGAGGTAATGCCTTATGTGTTGTTTGATAAGTATGAATGATGGTTTAACTGAATAGCACACTAGAGAGGGTTAGAGAATGACCCTAGTGATTATTATTATGATTATGAATGAATATCGTCATTGATTATGGGTGTTTGTGAATGTGGAATGTCTATTTGAAATGCATAAGAGGTACTGCCTTATGTGTTGTATATAATGCTGATAACGAATGTGTGTGGTTATGTATGGGAGGCATTCATACCCCATGCCATCTACTTTGAACGGTTATGGATGGGAGGCATGCATACCCCATGCCAGCTTACTTGAGTATGGGTGGGAGGCATGTCTACCCCACGCCAGATGTGATCTCTATACGTGTATGGAAGGGAGGCATTTATACCCCTTGCCAGTTGACTTATAGGGACGAGAGGAATTCTTACCTCATGTCTGCTATTCTCTATACGTTTATGGAAGGGAGGCATTCATACCCCTTTCCAGTTGACCGATAGGGATGAGATGCATTCTTACCTCGTGCCCACTAATCACGAATGATGGAAGGGAGGCATTCATACCCCTTGTCAGTTGACCTATAAGGACAAGAGGCATTCATACCTCATGCCCGCTATCTTCAGCTGATGGGTGGGAGGCATGCTTACCCCATGCCATCTTTTATAAATATTTACATGTGTAACTGTAGTGGAATGATCAAACTGATATCCCAGCAACGAGCCGAAGCTGGTATAGCCGTCAGGTTTCCTTTTGGGAAACCTGGACGGGTGTTTTTATTCTATTTTGTTTTGCTTCTTGAATACTTCTACACCTGCTTACTGCTTTAATTAAAATTACACTATCTGGTTTGGGTTAGACACCGGTGGTGCCGGCCTACTGAGATTTATATATCACACCCTACTCGGGCTGCCATTGCACTGGGGTACCCGAGTAGACCTTTCTTGGTTGCAGGACCTGGGTTGGTTGTTGTGTTGCTTGTACCTGGGGATAGGAGCAAAGGACCGAGCGGGAGCTCAGGATGCTCAAGAGAATACCCATCGGGCCTTGCTGTCTTTTCTTTATTCTTTTACATTGTATTGTAAGTATGTTGTATTGTTTCCTGTTTTTACATTGTATCATTCATCATCCATATATCGTGTAAACTGTATTTGTCCACCTTTTATAAAAATGATCATTATTTTTATTTCGCTGTTGTTTGTTCATTGTTTATCTATTACTACTTCTGCTATTTATTGTGTTTACCTATGATAATACCACTGTGCAACTCTGATAAAAGGGTATAGTCTCCCCACTATCACCTCTCGAGACCCTTGCTGCTAGTTAGTAGCCACTGGTGTACGGAGAGATGTGTTTGAGGCCATGTGACCTACCGGTCCAGCCACCGGTTCGAGGGTGAGCCAGGCCGGGACATTACATAATTCAAAATTTATATATCATTAATTATTTTATCTTCATGGTATTTTGAGTTTCAATTTGAATTATTTCTTTTAAGTGGATTTTAATTAAAATTTACCAAGTGGTAGAGAATTTCATAACCTAATTCCTTTTCATTGGGTTATATTACTTCCTCGCTGTCGTTAATATTCTAAGATTATGCGTGTAATCACTTTTTACTATATAGTGTTGTATTTACACTTTTTTTATGTAGATTTACATTTGACACACATAATTTATTCATTGATTTATTCTCAAATCAATGTTATGGTCCTTTCAAGGGTTTACTTCATAATTTCATTTTGTTAGGGATTGTTTACACTTAAATTTACATTAGAGGAAATTATTGGATAATTATTTAATAAATTATTTAATTTTCTTCTAATCTAGTTATTAGTGACCTTTTTCAAGTAATAGTTTCATTTTCCACTCTTTGGTACTCAAAACGTTTTAGAAAATGTTTTTAAGAAAACTCGACTTCATTTCTCTCTTTAGTCGGAGAACCTGTTTTCTTCTAAAAAACCTTGTTTTCTAAAAATGTTTTCAAAAATGTTTTTAACCTTTAAAAAATAATTTATTAAAGAAATTTTTACCCTTTTTTTATTTTACAAACTTTTTCAAAGTAATCTTCTTATCACTTTTCAAATAAGGCACTTTTCAAACCTTTTTACCATGCAAAAGAAATTTTCTTTTTACCTTGTACAACATGTATGGATTTACCCACCATATTTTCTTCGAAGCTTCCTTTTCAATTTTAAAAGGTTGATTTATAAAAAAATGTTTTTGAAAAAGTTATTTTCAAATAAAATGATTTTTAAAATGTTTTTTAAAAATAAAAAATGCTATTTTCCTCAAGAATGTTTTCAAAATATCTTTTATTATTATTTTCATTCATTAATGAAAAAAAACTTTTATTTTTAATCCACTTGGTATATGTTGTATCGATATCATCCTTATTCTTTCTGTAAGAACCCGGATCTTCATTCAGGTATGTTTTCCCTTTTTCTGAAGTTTTTAAGGAAAATAAATTTTCTGGAAATTTCAGAAGCACACACCATGTACTTTCTGAGTACACGCCGTGTAATCTTCCCCGGCTCGAAGCCATGTGCTGGCCGTTTCCGGGCCACACACATGGTGTGTAAGGCTGAGGTGGAGGCCGGTTAATTCGGAGTATGGAAAAATTGAAGTACACGTCATGTACTCAAGAAGTACACGCCGTGTACTTTCTTTTTTCCCATTAAACAGACCGGGGTCGCGCCTAACCCCCAAAACCATCTTCTTCTCCAGTTTCCATCCGTCCGAGAGTGACTGTACGGCCGAATCTTTCCCGAGCTCCCGCCTCGTCATCCGTTCTCCGATTTGAGCACGGTCAATTGCGTTGGAATCACAACGGTGACTTCTTCCTTCTGCTTTAGCCTTGTTTCTTGATTCCTCCTTGTTTCCAAGTTATCATGGGATGAACGTTTTGTGCATTTTCTCAGATCTACGTTGTTCTAAGAGGAATCTCTCGTCGTGGTTCACATATATCGATCTCCTAGGATTGAGGTAGGTGGTTTGTGCCTTTCCGTAGAAATTTGATGAATATTATGTGAAAATTCCACCAATACCCATGAATGGGGTATTGCGTGTTTCTTTTTTTGCCCCTGTTGTTTGCCTTCTTTGCTTGTTTTCTTTAGTAGAGGTTATTGCTTGTGAGTAGAGTAATTGTTTTTTGCTCAGGTTTCTTTGCCATGCTTGTTTTTCCTGTTGGGCATTTTTCCAGTTGCCATACCTTGTTGTAGGATAGTGGAACTGTCTCTTTTGTTATTGTTGTTGATCCTTAGTTGATAGCCAAGTAGTTCTTGAGGTTTACTTGGACGTTACATGCGCACTGAGCATGTTTAGTTATACTCAGGACTGTGAGAACCTAGAGTTGTAGACCAAAGGGAGAATTGAAGGAAGGGCTTCTCCAGAGTGTCTTTTAATTACGATGCGAGACCACAGGGGGAATTTACGTTGAGTGCTTCCCCAGAGAGTCTGTAGATCCACGACGCGGACCATAGGGGGAATTGACGTTGAGTTCTTCCCCAGAGAGCCTTTAGAACGATACGAGACTATAGAGGGGATTGACGGTGAGTGCTTCCCCAGAGAGTCTGCTTAATTACGTAGCTGAACCAGAGGGGTGAGACTGTGTGTGCCTCCCATAGGGTTTCTAGTACTCAGAGGTTAAACCATAGGGGTTTGATTGTGAGAGCTACCCAGAGGGTTACCTGTTTTTCTTCTTGTTGTTGACTGCTTGCTTGTGTGCTTTACTTGTTAGAACTGTGGATTGTAGCTATTGTGCTTTTCTGTTTACTACTTCCTATTTTATTGCAATCATGTATTCATTGACTATTAGGCACAAATATTTGGGTGATTTCCTACTGGGATTGTATCTCACACCATGTTTGGACCATGCTTTTGGGCCCAAGCAGACTATGTTGATGCAAGTATAGACAAGGGAAAGCGCCCTTCTTCTTCAGGATCTTGACTGCACCAGGATCTGGGGAGCATGGGACCGAGCCGTGGCTCGCGATGCTGAAGAGCTTACTTTGTTTTTCTTTTGAACTTGGTTTCAGTTGTATTTCAGCACGTTGTTGTGTTTGTTGTTTTCCTTAGATACTTGTACCTGCTGCATCATTGTCATCATATTTATATATCTATATTGTTTCTGTTGTTTTGTTTCTATTGTTATGCATGTTTTTTACTGCTTCTGCTGTTTATTGTTGTTTTCTTACCTTGTATACCTTACCGAATGAGGGCATAGTTTCCCCACCGACTCACCAAGGCCCTCACTGCTATTCGGAAGCCTCTGGCGTTCGGGGAAACACGCTTGAGGTCATGTGGCAAACCGGGTATTGGGCACCAGTGGAGGGGCTCCAGACTCGGGATGTTACAAAGTGGTATCAAAGGAATTCATTTCTCTTGCTTTACTATTTGGAGACTTTAGCCAGGGATAGGATGGATTCGGTACTTGGCATTAAGCTATGATCAGGAGTAGCTAACCCGTGTATAGGGAAAAGCCATACTACCTCGTTAATTGTAGTTTTTTTTTGTTTTGAGATTTTATAGTTGATCTGATTTCACCTAGAGTGATTCGCACGACTTGTGCGGTTAGTGTTTTGATATTGTGGTTCTATTTATGTCGCAACCTGATGAGATGAGGGTATATCGTCTCATGCATCATATAGAAACTTGTAGGAATCACATGCCATGCATTCTTGTCATGCCATCTAGGGTGAATTAGTGATTGCATGATGTTGTGATAGGCTCTGTGTAGATTATGCATGCTGTTGTGATAGATGCTTGATAGATTCTCTATTGTTATGTTAGAAAACTGTTTTTTTTTTCTTGCTTAAAAATGAACGCCGGATTTTGGTTCTTGAGGTGTTATGGGCCCTCACGGATCAGAATTTGGCACCTTTTCCCTTATTTTAGTGTTTCTGGAATTCTGCACAGTTTATGATCTACTGCCCAGAAAAACCCATAATACATGGCGTGTACTTTTTGGATACACGTCGTGTAGTTTTTAGGCCGTGTCACTGACCGTGTGGGCAGAACACGGTGTCGTGGGAGTAACTTTGGGAACATGCCGTGTACCATTGGTACACACCGTGTGAGTTCGGAGCCGTGTACCCGGCCGTGTCACTAACAACACGGGCCGAGGAAGCTCGGGTAGAACACGCCGTGTCCGTAGGGAACACGCCGTGTAGTCCTGTCCAGGTACCCGACCATGTCATGAACAACATAGGCTAGCGTGACCTTCTTTTCCGCACGCCGTGTTTGTTCGGAACACGCCGTGTAGTCTTGCCCAGGCACCCGGCCGTGTCACGAACAACATGGAATGGTGTCACCTTTGCCTATGCACATCGTGCTTGTTCGGAGCATGTCGTGTAAGGTCCAGTCGTGTTGATGGTCGTGTACTCAATACCATGGACCACCGAAGCCTTGTATAGTGCATGCCATGTTTGTTTCGAACACGCCGTGTAGTCTCGGGTTAAGTCGGACCGTGTGGGTTAGCCGTGTAAGGGACTCGGGCAGGGTAATAGTTACAAGTACACGCCGTGTGTTGGGGTCAACACGCCGTGTAGTTTGAAGTGTACACGAATTGTAGGGCAGGAGTACACGCCCATGTCAGTGGCTTAAGAAGACATGTCGTGTAGTTTTTATACACACCGTGTAGTCACGTTTTGCTATCTTTTATGTTTTTCTTCCCCTATTCCCATTTTGTACCCTCATGTTCTTTGTACTTGTTTTCCTGATCTAAGGTGTGATTTTGATCTTTCAGAGCTATGCCTCTGAGACGTCCTCCGGTCATACGTCTGTCGTCAGGCAGTGATCAGATGCCAGATATGGCTGATCAGGGACTTCCTGTCAATCCCCCAACCGAGCCAGCCTTGGAACCGGTAGTCGTACCAGTTGTGGGAGCTGATTCTCATTTCAAGGAAGGTTTCATGAGGATGATGCGGGCCTTCCAGGGAGCACCACCTCCTTCCTCGTCTATGGAATACTTGACACGGGTCTTTTAACAGCATCATCCTCCCATGTTCTCGGGGGAGGGAGGACCTCAGGATACAGAGTCATGGCTGGAAGCCATGCTGACTATATTCGAGCATCTAGAGATGCCTCCAGAGATGCGGGTCAAGCTCTCCACCTACATGCTTCGAGACTCCGCCAAGAGGTGGTGGGACGTGATCTCACAGACGGGTCAGCAGTAGGCTATGACTTGGGAGGAGTTCCAGCGCGTGTTCTACGACTACTTCTACCCGGAGATCCTGAGGGCCAATCGAGACCGGGAGTTCATGAGCTTAGAGCAGGGTACTCTATCTGTCATGGAGTATTCCTCTCATTTCACTGAGCTGCAGCATTTTACACCCCTTTGGGATGGGAGTACGGTGTTCTTGGCGAGGAAGTTTGAGGATGGACTCAGGCGGGAGATTCGCTCGTAGGTGAACATCTTCCAGCTGACTTCCATTACTTCCATTGTCAACCAGGCACTGATTGCAGAGCGCAATCTGAGAGACTCTAGAGCTGCGAGTCAGGGCAATTCTGCTTCCAGAGTTAGCATTCCTCCATATGACAGCAAGAAGCACCATAGGGAGCCTACGCACGGTGATTCGAGGAAGCGAGATGCATCATCAGGAAGCCAGGTGACATGATACCAGTGTGGCCGGATAGGGCACATGAGGCCGCAGTGCCAGAGAGACCCCGTGGAGTACCGGTCTTGCGGCAAGATGGGTCACCTTCAGCATTTCTGCCAGGTTTTCTCACTAGCAGCTGGTGATCGTGGTTCTTCCATGACTCCTCGTTCAGGAGCATCCCCACCAATTTCTCACCAGTCGGGAAACTGGAGTTCTTCCGGTCATTCGGGCCGAGGTGGAGGTCGAGGTCGTGACAGTCAGCCATCAGTTCCTTAGCACCAGTAGAGAGGTTCAGCTTAGAGTGGTCAGCCAGGGGCGCAGGGCTGCGGCACGGGCCAGTCTTTCGCTGTGGAGCAGACTTATCAGGAGCAGGATCACGGCCCTTCTACTGTTCGAGGTACGATTTTAGTAGCCTCAGTTTTATCTTTAGCCTTTTTCGATACCGGTGCTACGCATAGTTTTATCTCTACTGTCGTTGTGGAGATCCTTGTACTCTGCATCTTTTCTTCTACCGACTCATTGACATTAGACACAACTTTGGGGACGAGGACATCTAGTGTACGCCAGTGTAGAGAGTTCCCTCTCGAGGTTGCAGGGTATCGCTTATTATGGGATCTCTATGTCCTAGAGATAACAGGCTATGATGTCATTCTCAGCATGGACTGGTTGATTCCCTTACAGGAAGTCGTTGAATGTTATCTCCACAGAGTCAGTTTCATCTCACTATAGGGTGAATCTTTTCTTCATATAGGCAAATGGGATGTTCAGGCGAGTCAGGCAGGACTCGAGCATCTTGGGCTAGGAGGGGTGACAGCCCAGATTTCTTGTCTTTATCTAGATGATCAGGGTACTCCACAGTTGGACTTTCCTCCAGTGGTGGATCACTTCAGGGATGTCTTTCCAGAGGACTTTTCAGTTTTGCCTCCAGAGCGTGAGGTAGACTTCTCTTTTGATCTCATGCTAGGAGTGGCACTGGTGTCCATTCCACCTTATAGGATGGCCACACCTGAGTTTCAGGAGCTCAAGAAGTAGTTGGAGGAGCTACAGGCTAAGGGTTTCATCTGAACCAGTACTTCTCCTTGGGGTTCACCTATTCTGTTTGCAAAGAAGGCAGACGGTACCCTTCGGCTTTGCGTAGATTATCGGAAGTTGAACCAGTTGACGGTCAAGAACCGATATCCTTTACCGAGGATTGATGACCTTTTCGATCAACTTTGAGGAGCCCGGGTGTTCTCGAAGATCGACTTGAGGTCCGGTTACCATCAGTTGTGTGTTAGACCATCAAATATACCTCTGACGGCCTTCAGGAGCAGGTATGGTCTATACGAGTATACAGTCATGCCTTTCGGACTCATGAACGCACCTACAGTTTTCATGGCACTGATGAACTGAGTGTTCCAACCTTACTTAGATTCCTTCATCATGGTCTTCGTGGATAATATCTTGGTGTACTCTCACACTCGACATGACCATGCCACCCATCTTGAGATCGTTCTGAGTACACTAAGAGAGCATCGACTTTATGCTAAACTTTCTAAGTGCCACTTCTGGATGGATCAGATTCACTTCTTAGGTCATGTCATCTCAGAGGCAGGAGTATCTGTGGACCCAGAGAAAGTGAGAGCTGTAGTTTCCTGGGAGCATCCGAAGAACGTTTTTGAGGTATGGAGCTTCCTAGGGCTGGTTGGATACTACAGATGCTTCATTCGGGACTTTTCACGTCTAGCATCACCTTTGACAGGTCTGACCAAGAAGGGGGGAAAATTCTTGTGGTCAGATTCTTGTGAGTCATCCTTTCAGGAGCTGAAAGGGAGGTTGACGTCAGCACCGATACTAGTCTTTCCAGATCCAGGCAAGAGATACACTATTTACTGTGATGATTCGGGTATCGGGCTGGGAGCTGTGCTTATGAAGGGAGATGGAGTCGTTGCGTATGGGTCTCGGTAGCTGAGGCCACATGAGAGGAACTACCCTACGCACGATCTGTAGTTGGAAGCTGTTGTTCATGACTTGCGCTGTTGGAGAAACTATCTTCTGGGAGAGCACTTTGTAGTCTTCACTAACCATAAGAGTCTCAAGTATATCTTCACTCAGTGTGATCTGAATCTGAGGCAGCGCAGGTGGGGTGAGTATCTATAGTCTTTTGACTTCAATCTTGCCTATATTCCGGGAAAGTTCAACGTCGTGGAAGACGCGTTGAGCAAGAGAACTCAGATTCAGGCAGTTCAGGAGGCCAGTAGTGAGTGGAAGATGATGGCTCTATTCTCTGAGATGCATCAGGAGGTGCACGACAGACGGGGACAGACCTTTCTATCTTCCGTAGCTGTTACCTCCACGCTACTTGATCGGGTACGGATGAGGCAGCTATCAGACTCGGAAGGCTTAATCATGTGGGAGAGTGTGTCAGGAGAGAACCCTCTTCCTGGATGGACAGTGGGCAAGGATGAGATCTTGCATTTCCAGGGACGCGTATGGGTGCCGGCAGACATACGCGAGGAGCTGATGCAGGATTTTTATTCCTTAGTTTGGTAAGTTCATCCTGGCATCACCAAGATGTATCGGGATCTTCATCGCCAGTACCGGTGGCCAGGTATGAAGAAGGATGTTGCTGGTTTTGTCTTGAGATGTTCTAATTATCAGCAGGTGAAAGCAGAGCATCAGCGACCAGTGGGGATTTTACAGCAGCTACCCATTCCGGAGTGGAAGTGGAACGATGTTGCGATGGACTTCGTGACTGGGTTGCCGAGATCACCTCTAGGGAACGACGTTGTTTGGGTTGTCGTCGACAGACTTACGAATGTTGCTCACTTATTACCGATCAAGGAGACCTTCAGTGTCGATGATCTGGGATGACTTTACATCAGAGAGATCATTCGTCTGCATGGAGTTCTGCGCTCTATTGTTTCAGACAGAGATGCGCGCTTTACCTCTCGGTTCTGGTAGGGACTTCAGAAGGCCTTGGGTTCACAGGTACTTTTGAGTACAGCATACCATCCCCAGACTGATGGTCAGTCCAAGCGCATGATCCAAGTGCTTTAGGATATGCTCCGAGCTTGCATTCTAGACTTCAACGGTTCTTGGGAAAAGCATATTCCTCTGGTGGAGTTCTCCTACAACAACAGTTTCCAGGCGACCATTCAGATGGCGCCATACGAGGCTTTGTACGGTAGGCCATTTCGATCACCCTTATGCTAGCTGGAGGCAGGAGAGGCAGCTTTACTGGGACCTCGTCTTGTTCAGGAGACTTCAGAGCAGATAGAGCTGATTCGGAAGAGGATGGCTACAGCGCAGTCTCGACAGAAGTCTTATGCTGATTAGCGGAGACGACCTCTGGAGTTCGAGGTCGGTGATCAGGTTTTCCTACGTGTCGCACCGAGGTTGGGACACAAAAGGATTCGGAGATAGGGTAAGCTTTCACCGCGGTACGTCAGGACGTTTGAGGTCTTGGGGAGAGTGGGGTCGGTCGCCTATCGGTTGCAGCTACCTCAGAGGTATCGGGCCATGCATGACGTCTTCCACATCTCCCAGCTCCGACTGTACTTTTCAGACCCATCTCACATCTTTCAGCCTGAGGAAGTCGAGCTTGAAGCAGATGCATCATTCGAGGAGCATCCTATCCGGATTGTCGATCGCAGTACGAAGGTTCTCCGCAGACGGTATGTTCCTCTGGTACGAGTGCTATGGAATCACGGGCGAGTACAGGATGAGACCTGGGAGAGGGAGGTCGATGTACGATCGCAGTGGCCGGAGCTGTTCGGGGATTCTTCTTCTCCACCTCGTTAGGGAAATTTGGGGACGAATTTCTTTAAGGTGGGAAGTTTGTAAGAACCCGGATCTTCGTTCAGGTATGTTTTCCCTTTTTCTGGAGTTTTTAAGGAAAATAAATTTTCTGGAAATTTCAGAAGTACACGCTGTGTACTTTCTGAGTACACGTCGTGTACTCTTCCCCGGCTCGAAGCCGTGTGCTGGCCGTGTCACGACCCGTCCTCAGGGCCCATGCCGTGACTACCCCAAGCCCGCCTTCCATAGGCCAGGGGCTAGCGACTAGCACCAAAGGCATAAATCCAGATAACTGGGAAGGCATTGCCTTTATAAAAGTAAATAAAACACCACAGAGTACAAGTGGAAATAAAACACTAAGTACAAAGAGAAGTGTTGAAAGGTAAATGGGTCAGAATAAAAACCCAAAAGAAAGTACAACTACAACTGAACAAGTACAACAGAAAAGACAACAGCTGGAAGGATGGAAGCGGCTCCTGGGTCGTCCTCCTCAAATCCTACCTGAAGGGTAGGTACAGATGGCCTCCACAACGCTCTCGCCCGTCAACCTCCTCCGTGTGTCATCTCGTCGCGAAGTCCACCTCCGGATACTGACTCGTCATGTAGTCCACCTCCGGGTACTGAATCGTCGTGTAGTCCACCTCCGGGTACTGACTCGTTGTGTAGTCCACCTCCGGGTACCGTCCAGTCCTCGAACACTCGGCCTCCGTCAGCACTGCCGTCATCTGCAACCAACACAATGAGGTGCGGGCATAGCCCGTGCAGGGGTGATTATAACGATACTCAGTAGGGACCCCGAGACCCTCAAGGTCTCACTAAAACCAACAAGGATAACCACAAAGAAGATCTCAACAGATAACCTCTACTTAGGTATATGCCCATTCATATACCTAAGTTATCAAGTAACCCATCTCAATAATGAGGAAACACAAAGGTCATGAAAGCAACGGATAACCACTACCCAGGTATATGCCCATACATATACCTAAGTTATCAAGTGACCCATCTCAATCATGAGGTAAACACAAAGGTCAAAGTCTCATCTCAAACCAGGATTTTTATTATCGAAACCGTAACTGCTGAAGAGTCCTGTCTCTGGAGTGTACAGTGGTCCTGTCACGACTCCGAGGTACTGCTCACTAACCTAAGACTGATGAGGTACTCCTCCTGTCGAGTACCGCGGGCCAGCCACCCAAACACAGTAGTGCTTCCCGCCAGGGTATGCCACCCAAACACAGTAGTGCACACCCCCTAGTAGCCTGCAGAGGTACTCTCCAGACGAGTATCGCGGGTCTGCACTGTCACACAGGTAGGGCTCCGTCCGCCATGGGTCTGCACCTCACAAAGTAGTGCTCCGTCCACTGGGCTAGTCGACTCACTCCAAGTCGAGTCAGTCAAGCAGTCGTCAGGTCTCAGTCGGCTACACGGTCTCCGTACTCCGCACGCTCGTCTCTGGGAGGGTCTGCTCCACGAGCTACAGGTTGATACTCCAAGTATCTCAAAGTCCCATGAAGAAGTATCTCAATGGACCGCCTCATCACAGGGGTCTCAACACAATAGACGGCGCATCAATCGGACGCCCGGTCTGTGAGTTACTAGCCTTTTCGTCCCAGGGGCCCGGTTGGTTTCATGAGCGAACCAATCTCGGCCGTATCTCAACTGTACCCCAAACTCTCATAGGTTAAACACATAGGGACCGTTTCTCAACGTGATCATCAACATCGCTGACGATTCGTCAAACGGACGTCCTGTCTGAAAGATATCAGCTTTCCCGATCCAGGGGCCCGGTTTGATTTCGGGTACAATCCAACCCGGCCACTGTCCAACTGTATCCAAAACTCGGGCGAAGTATGCCAAAAGTTCCGTCTCATCAAGAGGAAATCAACGAGATAGACGGCGCGTCAATCGGACGCCCGGTCTGTGAGTTATTGGCTTTTTCGTTCCAGGGGCTCGGTTGGTTTCGTGAGCGAATCAACCCGACCGCACTCCGACGGCATCCAAACCTCGAGCGGAGTAAGCCAAAAGATCCTTCTCACTTATAGGAATCCATCAAGTCGAAGACACATCAATTGGACGTCCAGAGCTCAAGATATAAGTGTTTCTGCTCCGAGGGCCCGGTTGGTTTCGTGTACGAACCAACCCGGCCGAACCCAAACTTCTCGGAAACCTTGCGTGTAATATACCAAAACGACTTTCTCATTCCAAGGATCGCTACGCTACTGAAGTTGCATCGATCGGAGGTCCGTAGCCCAAGATATGGGCATTTGACCGAAAGTGGTCCGAAAACGGGGGGTCTGGGCCCGGACCGACCCGGCCCGACCCCCCTGGGTCGGCCCGAACCGGGTCCGACCCGACTGGACCCGGCCCGACCCGGCCGGCGCGGACCGGCTCGGCCGGCTCTGTTCGACCCGACCGGCCAGCCGCGGCTCGGCGTGGCCGAGCCGAAGTCGGGGAGCGGGGGGTGCGTGCGGCCCGCCCCTCACCGTTAATTGAGGGCGGTGGCGCGGTCGGGCGCCGCCGCCGCCTCTGGTCGCCGGTGGCACCGCGTCGGCGACCCATGCCTCCGGGTGTTTCCGCGGGCCACCGGAGTTGCTCCGGTGGTCCGTTTTCAAAACCGTCTGAGCCGGTGTTCATCTCGGGTCTCGTACTTTACTGCAGAATCATCAAACCGCCTCTACGGCCCATTCCGTCAACGCCTGTCGATCCGCCGTCAATTAAACGATCTGTGGAGCCTTCGAATCGCCGCAACGGCACGGCGCGACGACGCCGCACTTCTTCGCCCGTCCTTCGTTGTTTCCGCGCGGTGCCGTTGCGTCGCGCCGCCTTTGCTCATGCCGCAACAAGTACAACCAACAAAAGGGGGAGGAGGGTTGGTCGTGTTTGTGTGGTCCGACCTCCTCCCGTTATTACGATAGCAGGCGGCCCAATAAGAAGACGATGAACGGCAAAGGAAAAACCACGGCAAAAACAAATAACCCCTACAACCTCTTAAATAAAAAGAATCATAACAATAATCCCAACCTGCAAAATAATCTTCGCGGATCAACTTAATATTTAGTTGAACTGTGTTCTTAGATTTATAAGGGAGTAAACGAGGGTTCACCAACAATCACAATTTAAATTCCCTACCTTAACTTCATCATCGGACGCGAGATCGACCGTCGCGGAAGAAAGGGTCGCCGCGTCGCGGAAGGGCGTCGCTGTCGTGTGGTACTCGGCGTCGCGTCAACGAACTCCGAGGATCGAGAACATACAGATTTAATTATAATAATTAAATCCATGTTGATGTTATAAACCAAAGGAATTAAAAAGGAGCGCTACCCCCTACCTTTTCGTTGTCGATCGAAGGTTATCGCGGGGTTGGATCGTCGTGGAAGAAGCGTCGCGGAGGGAGAATCGTGGAAGAAGCATCGTTGACGTCACGGTACATGGCGTCGCGTCATCGATCTCCGAGGGTTTGGCGTTCCTCTTCGGAGGTCGGAGCGTTCTTCGCATTCTTCGCGTTCTTCGTGTTCTTCGCGTTCTTCGCGTTCTTCGTCGAAGAAGAACGCTTTCCTTCCAAATTCTCTCCACGCCACAAGTCCAACTAAATAAAATAAGTTCAACCCTTATTTTATTATTGACCTAAGCTTTTGAAATTCAAAAGATAAGTAACGAACAATTAATTTGTTGAATTAATTGTAATGATTTAACTACCCAATTAATTGGGGCGTTTCTTAACCAGAAAAACGCACGATTGATTTTCATTAATGAGGAGGTTTTCGCGGGTGCGTTACTTAGCGGAAAAGAAATGGTGGGGTTCGTGCGGGCCCCACCTCACAAATATCCTACAAGAGGGTAGGATATTTTGAATTCCACTCTATCTGCTTCAACTCAGCTTAAGAAGCTTAAAGTGGCTTTAAGCGACTTTAAGTGAAATAAAATAAAGTTGTCGCACCACTTTATTTTATTTCCTTCACTTAACCCCCAAAAATTAAAAACCACACCCGAGCAAACGCAACTCCGGAAAAGGCATTTCTAAGCAAATAACGGCGCTGCGATTTCATCGGTGCCCTCAGAATTCGATTCCGAGCACCAGTTCAGAAGTTAGAAAAACCCACTCGTTCGTTCACTGAACGTACCCGAGCTAAACTTCGGAAATTGATTCCGGGCACACCGGGCCTCGGAATCAGGCGCCGTCAGAAACTGCATTCTTGTAAAATTCTAAAGAAAATTAAGAAAAAAAAATTCCTTGAAATTTACGGGTATTTACATCACTCCCACCTTAGGTCTTTACGTCCTCGTAAATCTTTAACACAAACTAGGGTTACAAAAGCGGTACCGAGCACACATCTGAGCCTTCCGCTCCCATGTTCTCACCTGGAGGTTCCCGTGCTGCCAAAGAAAGTGCACAAGATGAATCGACCGTCCTCCTAGGATCCACTCCTGTCGATCCTCGATCCCCACAGGAACCTCTGTGGAAGTCACCTCATCGCCATCGTCCATCTCCTCATGGTCGAGGATATGCGAAGGGTCGAGCACGTATCTTCTCAGTTGAGATACGTGGAAATCGTCGTGCACCTGGTGCAACTGAGGTGGATGGGTCAAGAGGTAAACCACCCCGCCTACCCAGCTGAGGACCTAGAAAGGTCCGTAGAACCTCGGAGATAACTTGCTGCCTTGGCCACATATCCGTAAACCTCGTCGAGGTGAGACCCGTATAAGGACGTGATCGTCATCCTCAAACTCTAGAGGTCTCCAATTCCTGTTAAAACTCAAAACGACAGCTGCCACGAGGGTAAGGTTGACCGACTCAAGAGTGATCGGTCGCACCCTCCTGTGCATGAGTTTATCCCGTGATGCCTGGGGTTTCCTTTTCGCCGACCAAGGAAAACCCATCCCGACGTCGTAGTTAAACCATAACCTTTTTGCCTAATACCGTCAATTTGTGTATGAACTGTGATTTCTCAGTCCATACTCAAACCAACGTCGTAAGGCCTCGACGCTGCCACCAAGAGATTCCAACCAAAACTCTCACCTCGAGGGTCTGACTACACCGTCGGCGTAAGTGTGATTATCGAGTCTCCTCCCAAGGTATCTCCAGACGTGAGGGTCAAGTCCACGGATTACCGGAAACTCTAAGTCTAGAACAAGATTTGTGATAGCAAGGAATGATTCATATCAACGTCTGTTACTACAGTAGCTAGTAGTGGACACAGACTGTTCCTTGAATCATTCTTAGAGCCATCGGGTCACACTCCTTGACTGCATGCAGCCGCACTCTTCCTCCGCCCTCCAGCTCCCTGAGCCTGGCGGGGATAACTAAGGTGGGTGGTTGTAGCATGTTAAGATGTACACCACCTCATGTTGTTCTCCTAGCTCTGCCTTCATGTCCGCTGCTTCACAGACTCATATCTCCTTAAAGATTCCTCTTCTTTAAACATTTAACATACTCGAGTCTCTAAGACTGGAGCCTTTTTCCTGTTTCTTACCGCACTGTGCAACCTTCATCCGCTCCTGGATGATCTGCACCTTCTTTACCTACGATCTGAAAGAGCTGCTAAAATTTCTCCTTTTCCGAAAAGAGAAACTCAGTCTCATCCCCTGGATGAACCACGCCCATTGCCTAATACAGTCAATCCTGACATGAAGGATGCATTAATGTCATGGATGATGTCGTAAGGTCTCGACGTAACTACTAAGAGATCCAACTGTCACTCTCGCCTCCAAGGGTCGAGTCACACTGTCGACATCAGTGTGAGGTCACTGGGTCTCCTCCAGTAGAAATCTCAAAAGTGAGGGTCAAGTCAACAGTCTTAATCGGGACCACTCAGTATCAACCAAACAAAAGGACAGGAAAGGAAACAAAGATAAGTGTATTTTTATTATTGCAGCTCATAGTACAAAGACACGAATACAACAGCAACATGGAACTAGAAGTACAAGGGACGTATCCACTAGTTCCTCTCCTGTCCACCTGCTCCCGGAGCTCTACTTCCTTGCCCACTGCTCGGCTGTTGGTCAAGCACCTGCCGCTGCTTCTGCCTCGGTGGATCCTCCAAAGCCTGCGGATCATCTGTACGAGGAGTCGGACAGTCACGTTCCAGGTGACCCTTCCTGCCGCATTCATAACACTTCCTACTCCTCGTACGGCTGGCTCTAGTCCTCTTGGACCTCTGCATCATCTGTCTACTTCCCATAGATGACTCGGCTACTGATCGAAAACCCTGCGGCAAAGGCAGAATCTCCTGTACACGCTCAGGGTGTAGAGCTACTGGCACAAACTCCACCCTGAATAAGGTCTCGAAGTCTTCCCATGTGAAGGTCATCCCATTGAAAAACTGGAACAAGTGGCTACACCACCTTCCTGCTGCTGCCTAAAGAAGGCTGGCAGCAAAGATCACTATGAAGTCTCTCGGCATCCCCACTAGCCTGAAGACTCTCACCACAGCCTCCAGCCAATCCTCAGCCGCCTGCGGGTCCGTCTCTCCCCAGAACCTGGGTGGTCTCTAGCGCTGGAACTCGTGCAGCGCGCTGAAGTGGCATGCATCGCCCACTGCTGGGGCTGGTGGGATCGGTGGCCCAACGTATGGTAGTACCGCTGGTGCCTCAACTGCAAGAGGGCCCTGTACCGAAGCCTCGTCGCTCGGCAGGATATCAGTACGCACATCCCTCTGGGATCTAGCTGGCCATCCGAGAAAATGCATCCTAAAAGAAACAATGTGACACAGTCAAACGATTATACCTGGTGAGCTGACCTGGTTTGAGCTGATATTTAAAAACTTCTGGAAACACACACGCAATCAGTGTTTTCGTGCATTAAGTCGGAAATCAGAAATCAGGGTCCTGGTGTACGGATACGTCGGTCGCCGCACCAACATTGGACTCCCTGTACTGATAACCACACCCAATACGCTAAACACTATTGCTTCACATAGAAAAAGGATCAAAGTCCCAAGTTCTGCGGTAGAACCGAACTCCTCTAATACCAATTTGTCACGACCCGTCCTCGGGGCCCGTGTCGTGACTACCCCAAGCCCGCCTTCCATAGGCCAGGGGCTGGCGACTAGCACCAAAGGCGTAAATCCCAATAACTGGCAAGGCATTGCCTTTATAAAAGTAAACAAAACACCACAGAGTAAAAGCGGAAGTAAAACACTAAGTAAAAAGAGAAGTGATGAAAGGTAAATGGTCCAGAATACAAACCCAAAAGAAAGTACAACTACAACAAAACAAGTAAAACAGAAAAGACAACAGCTGGAAGGACGGAAGCGGCTCCTGGGTCGTCCTCCTCGGATCCTACCTGAAGGGTAGGTACAGATGGCGCAGCTCCCAGATCGTCCACCACGGATCCTACCTGAAGGGTAGGTACAGATGGCCTCCACAACGCTCTCGTCTGTCAACCTCCTCCGTGTGTCATCTCATCGCGAAGTCCACCTCCGGATACTGAATCGTCGTGTAGTCCACCTCTGGGTACTCACTCGTCCTGTAGTCCACCTCAGGGTACCGTCCAGTCCTCGAACACTCGGCCTCCGTCAGCACTGTCGTCGTCTGCAACCAACACAACGAGGTGCGGGCATAGCCCGTGCAGGGGTGAGTATAACGATACTCAGTAGGGACCCCGAGACCCTCAAGGTCTCACTAAAACCAACAAGGATAACCACAAAGAAGATCTCAATAGATAACCTCTACTTAGGTATATGCTCATTCATATACCTAAGTTATCAAGTAACTCATCTCAATCATGAGGAAACACAAATGTCATGAAATCAACGGATAACCACTACCCAGGTATATGCCCATACATATACCTAAGTTATCAAGTGACCCATCTCAATCATGAGGTAAACACAAAGGTCAAAGTCTCATCTCAAACCAGGATTTTTATTATCGAAACCGTAACTGCTGAAGAGCCCCGTCTCTGGAGTGTACAGTGGTCCTGTCACGACTCTGAGGTACTACTCACTAACCTAAGACTGCTGAGGTACTCCTCCTGTCGAGTACCGCGGGCCAGCCACCCAAACACAGTAGTGCTTCCCGCCGGGGTATGCCACCCAAACACAGTAGTGCACACCCCCTAATAGCCTGCAGAGGTACTCTCCGGACGAGTACCATGAGTCTGCACTATCACACAGGTAGTGCTCCGTCCGCCATGGGTCTGCACCTCACAAAGTAGTGCTCCGTCCACTGGGCTAGTCGACTCACTCCAAGTCGAGTCGGTCAAGCAGTCGTCAGGTCTCAGTCGGCTACACAGTCTCCGTACTCCGCACGCTCGTCTCTGGGAGGGTCCGCTCCATGAGCTACAGGTCGATACTCCAAGTATCTCAAAGTCCCACGAAGAAGTATCTCAACGTACCACCTCGTCACAGGGGTCTCAACACAACAGACGGTGCGTCAATCGGACGCCCGGTCTGTGAGTTACTAGCCTTTTCGTCTCAGGGGCCCGGTTGGTTTCATGAGCGAACCAATCCCGGCCGTATCTCAACTGTACCCCGAACTCTCATGGGGTAAACTCATAGGGACCGTTTTCTCAACGTGATCATCAACGTCGCTGACGGTTCGTCAAACGGACGTCCTGTCTGAAAGATATCAGCTTCCCCGATCCAGGGGCCCGGTTGGATTTTGGGTACAATCCAACCCGGCCACTATCCAACTGTATCCAAAACTCGGGCAAAGTATGCCAAAAGTTCCGTCTCATCAATAGGAAATCAACGAGACAGACGGCGCGTCAATCGGACGCCCGGTCTGTGAGTTATTGGCTTTTTCGTTCTAGGGGCCCGGTTGGTTTCGTGAGCGAATCAACCCGATCGCACTCCGACGGCATCCAAACCTCGAGCAGAGTAAGCCAAAAGATCCGTCTCACTTAGAGGAATCCATCAAGTTGACGACATGTCAATCGGACGTCCGGAGCTCAAGATATAAGCGTTTCCGCTCTGAGGGCCCGGTTGGTTTCGTGTACGAACCAACCCAGCCGAACCCAAAGTTCCCTAAAACCTTCAGTGTAATATACCGAAACGACCGTCTCGTTCCAAGGATCGCTACGCAACTGACGGTGCATCGATCGGAGGTCTGTAGCCCAAGATATGAGCATTTGACCGAAAGTGGTCCGAAAACGGGGGGTCTGGGCCCGGACCGACCCAGCCCGACCCCCCCTAGGTCGGCCCAAACCGGGTCCGACACGACTGGACCCGGCCCGGACCGACCGGCCAGTCGTGGCTCGGCGTGGCCGAGCTGAAGTCGGGGAGCGGGGGGTGCACGCGGCCCGCCCCTCGCCGTTAATTGAGGGCGGCGGCGCAACCGCCGCCGCCAATTCTTCTGGCGGCGCGCTCGGGCGCCGCCGCCGCCTGGCGGCCGGACGGCTCCGGCCGCCGCCTCCGGTCGCCGGCGGCGCCGCGCCGGCGACCCGCGCCTCTGGGTGTTTTTGCGGGCCACCGGAGTTGCTCCGGTGGTCCGTTTTCAAAACCGTCTGAGCCGGTGTTCATCTCGGGTCTCGTACTTTACTGCGGAATCATCAAACCGCCTCTGCGGCCCATTCCGTCAATACCCGTCGATCCGCCATCAATTAAACAATCTGCGGAGCCTTCGAATCGCTGCAACGGCTCGGCGCGACGACGACGCGCTTCTTCGCCCGTCCTTCGTTGTTTCTGCGCGGTGTCGTTGCGCCGCGCCGCCTTTGCTCGTGCCGCAACAAGTACAACCAACAAAAGGGGGAGGAGGGTCGGTCGTATTTGTGTGGTCTGACCTCCTCCCGTTATTACGATAGCAGGCGTCCCAATAAGAAGACGATGAACGACAAAGGAAAAACCACGGCAAAAACAAATAACTCCTACAACCTCTTAAATAAAAAGAATCATAACAATAATCCCAACCCGCAAAATAATCTTCGCGGATCAACTTAATATTTAGTTGAACCGTGTTCTTAGATTTAGAAGGGAGTAAACGAGGGTTCACCAACAATCACAATTTAAATTCCCTACCTTAACTTCGTCTTCGGACGCGAGATCGACCGTCGCGGAAGAACGGGTCGTCGCGTCGCGGAAGGGCGTCGCTGTCGTGCGGTACTCGGCGTCGCGTCGACGAAATCCGAGGATCGAGAACATACAGATTTAATTATAATAATTAAATCCATGTTAATGTTATAAACCAAAGGAATTAAAAAGGAGTGTTACCCCCTACCTTGTCGTTGTCGATCGAAGGTTGTCGCGGGGTTGGATCGTCGTGGAAGAAGCGTCGCAGAGGGAGAATCACGGAAGAAGCGTTGTTGACGTCGCGGTACACGGCGTCGCGTCGTCGATCTCCGAGGGTTTGGCATTCCTCATCGGAGGTCGGAGCGTTCTTCGCGTTCTTCGCGTTCTTCGTCGAAGAAGAACGCTTTCCTTCCAAATTCTCTCCACGCCACAAGTCCAACTAAATAAAATAAGTTCAACCCTTATTTTATTATTGACCTAAGCTTTTGAAATTCAAAAGATAAGTAAAGAACAATTAATTTGTTGAATTAATTGTAATGATTTAACTGCTCTATTAATTGGGGCGTTTCTTAACCAGAAAAATGCACGGTTGACTTTCATTAATGAGGAGTTTTTCGCGGGTGCGTTACTTAGCTGAAAAGAAACGGTGGGGCTCGTGCGGGCCCCACCTCACAAATATCCTACAAGAGGGTAGGATATTTTGAATTCCACTCTATCTGCTTCAACTCATCTTAAGCAGCTTAAAGTAGCTTTAAGCGACTTTAAGTGAAATAAAATAAAGTTGTCGCACCACTTTATTTTATTTCCTTCACTTAACCCCCAAAAATTAAAAACCACACCCGAGCAAACGCAACTCTGGAAAAGGCATTTCTAAGCAAATACCGGCGTTGTGATTTCATCGGTGCCCTCGGAATTCGATTCCGAGCACCGGTTCAGAAGTTAGAAAAACTCGCTCGTTCGTTCACTGAACGTACCCGAGCTAAACTTCGGAAATTGATTCCGGGCACACCGGGCCTCGGAATCAGGCGCCGTCAGAAACTGCGTTCTTGTAAAATTCCAAAGAAAATTAAGAAAAAAAAATTCCTTGAAATTTATGGGTCTTTACAGGCCGTGTCCGGGCCACACACACGGTGTGTAAGGCTGAGGTGGAGGCCAATTAATTCGGAGTACGGAAAAATTGAAGTACACGCCGTGTACTTTCTTTTTTTTCATTAAATGGACCGGGGTCGCGCCTAACTCCCAAAACCATCTTCTTCCCCAGTTTTCGTCCGTCCGAGAGCGATCGTACGACCAAATCTTCCCCGATATCCCACCTCGCCGTCCGTTCTCCGATTTGAGCACGGTCGATTGCGTTGGAATCGCAGCGGTGAGTTCTTCCTTCTGCTTTAGCCTTGTTTCTTGATTCCTCCTTGTTTCCAAGTTATCATGGGATGAACGTTTTGTGAGTTTTCTCATATCTATGTTGTTCTAAGAGGAATCTGTCATCGTGGTTCACATATATCAATCTCCTAGGATCGAGGTAGGTGGTTTGTGCCTTTCCGTAGAAAGTTGATGAATATTATGTGCAAATTCCACCAATACCCGTGAACGGGGTATTGTGTGTTTCTTGTTTTTCCCCTGCTGTTTGCTTGCTTTGCTTGTTTGCTTTAGTAGAGGTTATTGCTTGTGAGTAGAGTAATTGTTTTGTGCTCAGGTTGCTTTGCCATGCTTGTTTTGCCTGTTGGGCGCTTTGCCAATTGCCATACCTTGTTGTAGGATAGTGGAACTGTCTCTTTTTTTATTTCTGTTGAGCCTTAGTTGATAGCCAAGTAGTTATTGAGGTTTACTTGGACGTTACATGCACTCTGAGCATGTTTAGTTATACTCAGGACTGTGAGAACCTAGAGTAGTGGGCCAAAGGGAGAATTGACGGAAGAGCTTCTCCAGAGTGTCTTTTAATTACGATGCGAGACCACAGGGGGAATTGACATTGAGTGCTTCCCCAGAGAGTCTGTAGATACATGACGCGGGCCACAGGGGGAATTGACGTTGAGTGTTTCCCCAGAGAGCCTTTAGCACGATACGAGACTGTAGGGGGAATTGACGATGAGTGCTTCCCCAGAGAGTCTGCTTAATTACGTAGCTGAACCAGAGGGGTGAGACTGTGTGTGCCTCCCAGAGGGTTGCTAGTACTCAGAGGTTAAACCATAGGGGTTTGATTGTGAGAGCTACCCAGAGGGTTACCTGTTTTTCTTCTTGTTGCTGACTGCTTGTTTGTGTGCTTTACTTGTTAGAACTGTGGATTGTAGTTGTTGTGCTTTTCTGTTTACTGCTTCCTGTTTTATTGTTTCCATGTATTCATTGACTGTTAGGCACAAATCTTTGGGTAATTTCCTACTGGGATTGTATCTCACACCCTGTTTGGTCCATGCTTTTGGGCCCAAGAATACTATGTTGCTGCAGGTATAGACAAGGGCATGCGCCCTTCTTCTTCAGGATCTTGACTTCACCAGGAGCTTGGGAGCATGGGACCGAGCCGTGGCTCGCGATGCTGAGGATCTTACTTTGTTTTTCTTTTTCACTTGGTTTTAGTTGTATTTCAGCACGTTGATGTGTTTGTTGTTTTCCTTAGATACTTGCACCTACTGCATCATTTTCATCATAGTTATATATCTACATTGTTTCCGTTGTTTGGTTTCTGTTGTTATGCATGTTGTTTACTGCTTCCGATATTTATTGTTGTTTTCTTACCTTGTATACCTTACCGAATGAGGGCATAGTTTCCCCACCGACTCACCAAGGCCCTCGCTGCTAGTCGGCAGCCTCTGGCGTTCGGGGAAACGCGCTTGAGGTCATGTGGTGAACCGGGTACGGGGCACCAGTGGAGGGGCTCCAGACTTGGGACATTACACTTTCTCTGGATGGTTTATGATTTATTTGTACAATGATAGTATTGACATTCACTTCCTTGATTCCTTTGTTATTTCCCTTGAAATATTCAATTTTCTATGATCATTAGACATTTAATTTCCCCTAAATTTACATATCATTTATCATGGATATATTTATTCCCTAAACCATATATCATTTTTACATATGGTGTTTAATTTTATAGTTATTTGATTGTATAGGGAAATATTGATAAATCGGTATTCTTTATTCAATACCGATATTTGATAAGCCATGTTGTTTATTAATTAAATCAATTACTCGATATGAGGAATGAATTGGACATTCAGTGATGGGTGGGGTACGAACTTTATATATCCCCTCAATGCATCAATAGATTATCATGATACAAATTAGTTGCACAAATTAAACAGGCTTCTACCCATAGTTTTAAATTGTCTATAGGATAGATCTTGAAAGTAGAGGTTTTCATGTGCCTGAGACATGATGTCCAATAATTAAGCATTGCCTTATTTTTTATTCTGTATTTATTATCCATAAGATTTTCTCTATGAATAAGTCTATGTATGCATTTCATTCCATGTAATGTGTGAATGTATCATATCTCTTTGAGGAGGTGGTAGTTCACACGTCCACAAACGATGTTATCGTATTTATACAAAATGGAGAGCATGAAGGAATGTGTATGTAACAATTCCAGAAGTATGAATACATCATAAATATCATATATATATATATATATATATCATATAAAAATATTATTTCTATCATAATTCCCAACCATGATAGGCGGTAAAGGAAAAAATGAACGACATCGTTACATGAGGCGGCAGTTCGTCGTACACGAATGGTAATTTTGTTACCCATTTGATGGAAGTGTGTGTAGGTGTAGGTCAAACCCTTAACATAAAAACATTACAGTATATTGAGGATACTTATTTTATTATATAAGCGTGGAATTATAAGAAATTAAGGGATTCTAGAAGGAGACAAAGTAAAAAATGCATGTTGATGAAAGTTACCTCTTCTTCAGGCAACTCCTTTTGGTTTGCACCAAAGGACTTCTTGGTTGGATTTTTGTACAAGGTGAGGCCTCTAGGGTGAAGAGAGGGATGTTGGAAGCTTATTTGGGTAGAGGTTTTATGATCCAAAGGGTATTGATAGGTGTAAATAAATGGGAATGGTGAGTGCCTTTTTATAGTGGAGGAGCAGTGACATTCTTGTAAATTTTTTAAAAGGGAATTTCACCCATGTTTTTTCCCATGTCAAGTGGCTCCAATAATGGTCCAAATTCAATCCAAGAGAGGATATGGTCAAAATATGAATATACAATGACTTTTGGAAAATTTTATAGGTCATTTTGGATCTTAAGTTTAAGGTTTAGTCCTCTCTTAAGCTAATTTTCATTTTAATCGCTGTAATTAATTTTAATTATTTTCACTAGTCTTTTTGGTCAAAAACTAAGTTGACCTTATTAGGCATTATAAATTATGTTGATTTCAAATATGGAATCCATTTTTTCAAGTTACAATCAAATAAGTGACAAAAATTAATTTAAAAGTTTGGTAAGTTTTTATAATCCCACAAACGGGACGACGAAGCAGGTTTTTAAAATAAAAATATTCAAAAGTTTGGTAAGTTTTTATATCTAAATTCAATGTGAAATTGTTTTCAATGACCTAAATTGTTTTAATTGATATAAAATTGATCTAATTATGCTTTAAAACCAAATACAAACATAATTTAACTATATAAATAAATTAGACAAAAAAACAGTTTTGAACTAAAATTCAGTATTATTCACTATTCATCAAAATGTTAAAGTTTTCAGAAAAATACCAAAAATTCACCCAAAGTAATTTTTGATATTTTACTTTCAAAAATAAATTTTATTTTTTTCATAAAAAAATTATAAGTGTCAAAAATTAGATTTAAAATGGGTTCCCCATTAAAAGTCGGTAAAATTATCTTTTAAAAATATAGAGCTTTTTATACTTAAAATTGGATTTATTCTTTTTTAATCCTATCAAATTTATTGGATGAATGTAAAAACATTTAATAAACATGTGTAAACATAATATAGTTAGTCCTATTCATTTCTGCCAATACAATGATTAGGTGATAACTACCACTTAAAATAATAATATTAATAATATATTATTTTTCGGTATAACTCAGTCTTGCGTTGAACACATGATTTCAGAGAAACTCATTGTTGCGTGTTAGGTGCACTATTGGACATAGTGTCCCTTTTAAGGTAAGATTACTATCTAATTCCTAAAAATAAATATGAAAAAGACTTATTCTATCATTACCTGAGATATTACAGTGCATGTGTTTTCTATAACTACATTACTTGATAATACATTTATTCATTCACAAAGGGGATTTCATTTATAAAGGTTTGGATCTTTGCGAGATGTTTTATTTATCAAGTCAATGATGCATATTCTCCTCCTCCTGCAATTTTTTTAATGTTGATGCATGTCATGTAGATCGTTTTACTTGTATATGTTGGTTGCAGGATGCCACGTTGGCTCCCATTTTTATATGTACAACTAATTGGTATGTCCATTATAAAAATGGGTCATGTTGAATTTTTGGTAGATTCTAGCATGATCCTTGTGCTTTGCATCTAAGGGCATAATCCCCCATGATTTTTCTAGGTCATCATTGTTAATCGGTAGCTTTTGGCATGTAGAGATATGTGCTTGAGTTGGCATGGTAACTCTACATTGGTTACTATTCAAGTAGACCAAGTTGAGGTGCCACACATATAGTCCTTTAGGGGCATTGTATTTCATAGTTATTAATAAAATATATTTTGATATTTGACTGTCATAAACTAGTGTCATTTCATTGATATTTATTTTAAAATTCATTGTGCTCTTTTAATACTGATTTTCATCAAACCGCTAATCATAATTATATCATCATCATCATCATCATCATTTTAATATTTAAAACAAAGAAATCATAGCGATCATCGCAAAATATCATACTCACCTTGACCTTAATTTTTTTAAAATCATGCATATTTACATTCACTTCAGGGAATAAAATAAAAATGTTTTAATAAATATTTACATTCACTTCCGGGAACAAAATAAAATTATTTAATTTAGAATTATGGTGGCTTCAAGACAAATAATGTGAATATATAATTCAACATTTTCATCCATTTTAGGGAATGGTGTTATTTGTATGTTAGATTATTATTATTTGTGTGGGCCTTCATGGACGTCTAATTTCTTTCATGTATTTTATATATAAGATTAAAATAATCATGAAATTTTGACATGTAATACCCATTTTGAGATATTTCTTCAATTAATTATCAAAGAAGAATCTTTATAAAAAACTTTACGTGCCTCGGTCATAGGAAAAAAATATTGTTTTGGCGGAGACAATTGATGTTATGTCAACTAAAGATAGAAGGAAATGATGAAGGCTTGCTTGTAGAGAAAATATCTCATGCCGATGATGGCGATGGAGGCGGTGCCACTATGAACCCTAGTGTGTGGAACACGATCTTCTCGCTAAGCCTACCATCATCTGAATACATTTCAACATCCTTCTTAGATATATAGAACTCATCCTAACAACGAATATAAAATTGGGAAATAAAACAGTATGAAACGAGAGGAGTTTCTAAGATTATGATAGTGAGTATTTCATCCCATTAATCTTTCTCATTAGTTGTGCATAGCGATCAAACTGAACACCCTTTATGTAAATTTCAAGTCATAAGTTACTCTATATATAATAGGTCATTTAATCAACGGGCCAGTGCTCCCAACCAATAAACGGTTGAGTCATATATAAGAAATCTATATAAGAATTGTGATATCCATAAATATAATATTTATTTATAACATTATAAATATCTTAACAAATTTCCAGTTGTATTTAAAAGGTGGGTTTATATATATACGCATGCTACAACAAGAAATAGTTATGGGACTCAACCCCGCGACCGACGTCCCACACCCCAGCCCCATCTGCCAACAAGATGAGTTTATATATAAACTCATGCCACAACAAGGTGGGTTTAACAATCAACTCTTATATGAGTTACAATTGTAGATGTATTTATGATTTACTTGCACCTGCTACTATATTTAAGATCATTGAAATTAATTTTGAAACAAGGTCATTCGCTATTATTTTTCAAATTTAATATTTTTAATATAAAATAATTTCAAAACAAATAGTTTTTTTTTTCCAAATTCAAAGTTTATCATTAAAATTAATTTGATTACCAATTCCTTGATTATAAAAATTTTAAGAAGGTTAAAAAATGGTAGCATTTAAAATCAACAATTTTAAAAATATATCTAGGATTGTTCAATTTTCATAAAAAAAATATTTTTTATGCGCGGCGCTTGGGGGTCTCGAAAGAACCAGAATGCAGTGCTTAAACGGGCGAGTTCGAACCCTATGTTTTGAACGAGCTCTGTGAACTTCAAATCTCCATCTTTGATAGTTTTTAAGGATTCCGACTGTATATATCTTTCTCCGATTCTCTGAACCGCGATAGTCCTTTGTCCTGTTTCCGTTGAATTATCGAATTTTAGGTTCCCATTTCCACTTGTTTGTTTCACCGGGCTTTTCAGGAGTTTTCGGATCCTACTGGCATGGTAGCTTTTATGGCCTGACAGTACCTCCAAATACGCTCGATTTTACCAACTAGATACTTATTTGGCGTTAGAATTTCGCAACTGCCTTTGGTTTTGCTGTAATCCACCCTTTGATGCATTGAGTTTGCCCCTGCTTTATAAAAATTGGGGCGTGCGAGTAAAGCGGTCCGTCGATGGGGAAGCCACTGTTTTATGAGATTCTGGAAAAGCCTTGCACGAGCTGTATTATCGGATTATGCAGTGCAATCTGGTTTTATATACAGAAGAAAAACATTGGGTATGCGCACGTGGGCCTAAGCTACGAGACAATCCTCGAGGGCCACAATTGGAGGATAATAACTTCAGCGTTTTCCCATATAAGTGTTGTGCATCTTGTTTTCAACATGAGCGCACTCTGGAGCCTCGGGGTGGTGGAGCAGTTAGAGCACGTGGGGCTTGGGGTGGAATTTTATCTCCATTACACCCTCGTGCTGGTTGTTTTATCGGGGCTGTTGGTTCTGGGGGCATACCATGTATTGATCCTGAAGTTCAAGATTGAGTATTTCCGAAGAGTGACCGCTGTTGGGTATTCTTGTGTTGTGTTTGGATGGATGACCATTCTCTCTGTTAAGCAGCCGTCCTCAAAACTGAATCTCTTTGGTTTCCTATCACTTCCTATAAGTTTTGCACCATTTGAGTCGCTTATATTTACTTCAATAATTGTCCCACAAGCCAGCTTTATTGGGCATTTGGCTGGGATTGTGATTGGATACTCTATCGCATGGGGTTTGGTCCATGGGATGAATAACTACTGGGCATTATCAATGTTGGGATGGACTGTGCTTATGCTTGTGTTCAGTTTGAAGAAGTCTGGCACATGTAATTTCAACTTTCTTGAGATTGAACCTGTAGCAGATGCTTCCTTACCTTCGGTGCGGTTTGTGTCATCCAGGAACGGCACCTGAGCCCTGCAAATAAGTTTACTGAACTAGGCGTGGCTTTTGATAAATGGTAATGCAATTCTTTAAGATTGAGTGGGATTTCTCCCTTGGTCATGCCCCTGGTTGCGTTTCATGGAAAGTATCATCTATTTCATGCTCAATGATTTCTGCAGTGACATGGTCCTTCCTACATTGGCCTAAATTCAGCAGTTATTCTTTTTTACTTTTTCTCTGATTTTATTGCGCCACTCTGGAGGGTTGTTTGCTATGCAATGGAGTACTTCTTTTCACCAAACATTGTGTATTTGATCCTACGAAGTATCCTTTTTACAGTTTTATATGCTGGTTTTAAAATTGTTTTGTCTTTAATGGTGTTCTTATAACTGTTCACATTTCTCAAGTCAGGTTTGTCCTGTTTTGAATGTCTTTAACCTTTGATTTATTTTGCCAATTTATTGTTTTAAGTTGATTTTATATGTTGGGTTACATTATCCTTTAAATTAAATAAACTCAATAAATAAATATAATTATACTCAGTATTGAGTTGTTATTCACATTTTGTGTTCTTTTTTCATCCCAAACCAAATCAAAGCATATTTTTGAACACTCAGGTAAAGTACGAGGTATTTATTGTTGACAGTAATAGCTAATGAATAGCTAATGAGGCATATGAGTAATAGAAATAAATTTTAAGGAAACATCATTTTTCCGGCCTAAAATGATATAGAAAAGTTGTTGGTGGGTATATTCTTCAGGTGGGGGGGGGGGGTTATCCCATTTGGGACCTCCCTAGGCGGGTTGGGTGAGCTTTTTTACTTGACATTCGGGGATCAAAATATGCATTTTATTTAATTTTAGAATAAAAAAAACGGGATAAACTCGTATGAGAATCTTTTTAATTTGTAATGTTTTTTGAATGAATAAAAAATATAAAAATATCTATTGTAAAATTTCCTTTCAACTGGCTGTATCCTTTCTTTGCGCATGAAAAGAATCTTCATTTGATTGTTTCTTCTTTTGTGTGAAACCCTTTCCCGACTGTCCCTCGCATAAAATCTTTCTCCTGGTTTCTTGTTTCCTTGTATGTGCAAACCCTTGTCCTAGTCGCTTGCCCTTCTTGCGTGCAAACCCTCATCTCATCCCGATCAACTGCCTCCCTCATTCCGACCAATTGCCTCCCTCACATGTATGGAAACCCTTATCCGAAACACGAAATCCTAAGAGTCTCCTCCCCCAAACACCCCTCCTTCCATGGTTGAATGTTCATGTTTGATACAATGGGAAACCCTGAGGATCGCCTCCCTGGTCGCCTCTCCATCTTTCTGCCATGCTTGCATCCGCCTTTACCATTGTCATTTTCAGGTAAACATTTTTGGACAATTTCATTCACCGAAGGTAATGTCCATAACCTTGGGCAGATTTTCCTTGTTTTTTTATTAAACATTGTTGTAATTTTATGGCAGACAATTGGAAAAGTATTTCTGATTTGCAGTAGTGTTGAGTAATAAAATAATTTTCAATTTAAATAATGGAAAGAAAGTGTCACGGGCTGTGTAAATTCTGGTAAACAGTTATCTTTTGTAGAAAATGGAGGTACAAACAATTCACGACAATGTCGAATGCTGTGTTGAATATGCACACACACACACATTTTAAATAAAGGTTTTTATAAGAATTTAAGGGATGCAAATCCCATAATTTTGAAAGGTTGCTTGGAAGTTTCAAAAAACGAGAAGCGAAAATATAAAGAAACTATAAGGGAAGAAAGGGATGACAAAACCGTTGAGCAAGTTGGTCCCGAAGCGGTTTTAAATTTGAGATGTTTCCCTAACTTATTTAAAGAGGTAATTGGATATATTAGGACAAATGAAAGATGAAAATAAATTGCAATGAGCATGTGTTTTGGTGTGTACAATGCCAATGTTTGCTGAGGAAGTTTGTGAGAAAATAGTCAAAGCATCCGATGCCCTCAACATTTAATACAACTATTAGGGGTAAGAGAGGTTTTGGATATTTCATGGGGGGGGGGGGGAGTTACTATGTTGACAAGGGATGTCCATGAAGTTTTAGTTATTCCATATGGGTGGAGAAGTTTGGCTTTGAAGAGAGAAAACGATGAGTATGTATAAATGAATACAAGATACATGGAAAAAAAATTGGTCGCTTTGAGAGAGATGATTGTTGGAAGTGTGTATGACGGCAGGTTCATCACAGCACATTTATGTTGTTCACTATGTGGATGTTGTTGAGTCCGAGATCAAGCTCTTTTGTCGGTGAAAGAAACACAATATGTCGTGTGTTTGTCTAGATGTGTGTGTGTTGGCAGAACTTGTCCGGGAAATGAGTTTTTTTACAAAAGATTTATGTATAGATGGCAAAGGAAGAAACATGCTAGAGGATGTTTAGTATTGTTAATGGTATGGTTAAAAACATTCAACATATGTTTGGAGGTGCCTTTATTTTGTGATTAAATTTTCTTCTTGAGATGAACAAAATGATACTCTGCTTCATTTTTTTCGATTGCTTCCTAAATGGGAAACCTATTGTTCATGACTGTCAGAGTGTTACTCAATTTTGGGATGAAGGTAATGTTCAAAAACAGATCCAGCTGGAAAGGACTAGTAGAATGATAGTTTTATTTTGCTCAACTACTTATGTTACTTATGTTGTAAACACTGTATGATTAATCATTATTTACACATTCAGTAAGATATTTATATTAGAAACGTGTTGTTGCATCATGCAAAACCGTCATTTTGTTCTTTTCTGTATGAAGTTATGTTGCCTTTAAGCATTTGTGCATGAGCAACCTTTTGAAACCGTCTCCATGGTATTATTCCCAGCTTTTTCTCGAAAGCCCCTTTCTGTTGTTAATTGGAAATTTGCAAATTAAGTGTTGAATTTTGCAAGTGTTGAAATCTGGAGTATACTGTTAAATTGTTTTTCTAGAATGAAGAAAATATGTATTCAATTACTGAGTCTTTCTTTTGTGCATTCTCCATTCTCTCTCCGTGACATTTTTCTGGGGTTGTCTGTTTTTGTGTATACTGTTTTTTTATTAATTATGATATTAAACCGATTTCATTCATGCCCAAGTTTTCAAATCTTTTTAGAATTTTCTCTCGAGGGCTTTGTGGCACAATTCTCTTGGCGTCCTCATAGTATTATTTTACGTTTTATATTTAATAATCATTTTTTTTATCAATGGTTTTTTCTTTTCTTTTCAAACAAGTGTCAAATTTTGAAGCTCACATGGAAATATTTTGTTAAATTATTTTTCCGGCACGAAGAATTCTGAGGATTCTTTGGGGCCTTATTCTTGATGCTCCCATGAAAGAATTAAATGTTTTTCTTTAATTAGTATTGTCTTGGGGCTGGTGGTGGTTTTTGAAAATATGGTTTTGTTGTTACTGGTTTACATTAAGATGTTAAACTGATTTTGTGCATGAGAAAACATTCAAATATGTTTTTTGTAGTGTCCTGAGGTTTTTGTGCTATACTGCCCTTGATGCCTTTATGGTATTACTCAATGTTTTTTATGTATTGGTCATTTTTTATTGTGCAAGAGTAAGCTTCAAATCATTTTTTTGGAGTGTCATGGGGGTTGTATGATAGACTCCCCTTATTACATCCACACGATATTATTCAATGTTTTCTATGTCGTCTTTTGTTGGATTTTTTGCAATTTACTGTAAATTTTTGGAATCCAAGTGTTAAAATATGAAACTGTATAAATTGATTTTTTGTAGGAGTGAAGTCAAGGTGTCATGATATTACTAGAGGGGGTCTTGTGATACACTTCCCTTGCTGCTCTCATGATATCATTCAATGTTTTCCATGTGACAATTGTGTTTTGTTGCCAGATTTTTTTGTAGAAATGTCAAATTTTAAATTTCAGTGTTGATGTCCAAATGTATGGTACTTAATTGTTTTTTTGGCATGAAGATTTTATGTATTGGGTTGGTGACCATTTTGTCTAGTCTTTGATTAGGAATCTTGTTGATTGACTTTTTTCATAATAAATTTTAGAGGTGAGTGTAATTTTGAAATCAATTGTTAAATTTACATCGATGCGGGGAATGAGGCTACATTACAAAGAAAATCATACAACACACAAATATTGAGAAATACTTGACATGACTTGAAACTCTAGATTTTGTTGCGACCCCTAGAGGAAACTATCACCGAGGTGCATCCTAAGGGCTCAAATTAATTACTTGTGATGAATCTAATGTTTCAATATTACCTCATGCATGATAAATATACAGAATTGCCACAATGACCTTTCATAAATACAAACCAAGTTAAAATTATTCTCATACAAAACCTTTAAAGTATTTTAAGACATTGTACAAATGGCTCATTTGAAATTCATCAATCTTAATTTTTTTTTTGACAAAACACATCTTACACTATTGATGGGTGATTTTCTATTTTTAGGAGTATATTATTGATAATTTTTCAATTTGATAATAAAATAATAATTTTAATTTAATAGAAATCACAAGTGAGTTTTTTAAAGAATGTTTTGAAAATAAATATTTTTTGAAACAAGTTGGGATTAAGGTTCTATTAAGTTGGGTTTTGAGATTATCTTTACAGGATTCGTAGTGTCAAATATAACATGGTCTAAAGTCTATATGCACAGTGACTGTTAAAACTCTTATTTTATTATTTTGGGTATTATCGAGTCCCACATCGGAATATCCCCTTGTGTATTTCTAATTCTCAATCTTTAAAAGAAGGCCTCCACCTCACCTTGAAGGGAAGGGGGGTTTCTCAACCTACATGGTATCAGAGGGAACTTAATCCCGACCCTTCCTCCCCGCGGCTTCCCGGCACTAACCGGCCACGCCTCTCTCACGATCTCCCGACACAGATCGGCCCGCCCTCTCCAGCGGCTTCCCGGCACAGTCCGGCCCCGCCTCCCCGGTGCGTTCCTGCACCCGCGCATCCTGCTTGGAGCTTCTCCCCGGTGCAGCCCGGTCCCCCCCCTCCCCGGCGCATCCTGCGCGACCTTCTGTCGCGGCTCCTCCTGAGCACGCCCCTTCGTCGCAGTCCATTCCAATCACTGTTGCCAATGGATCAACAATTCCCATTGTAGGCTTTGGCACATGCCTGTTGACCCCGTCTATTAGTCTGCCTTCAGTTGCTCATGTTCCTCACAGCCAGTTTAATATTCTCTCCACCAGCAAACTCACCAAAGATTTAAACCGTGCTGCTATTTTTACATCTTCTGGTGTTATTTTTCAGGAGTGATCGACGAATCAGGAACTTGGTCGAGGTCATCTTCAGGCTGGGGTGTACATACTTGATATCCCACAACCTCTTGCTTGCACATCCACCTCCGCCCGTGCCCTTGACCTTCATTCTCGCCTTGGTCATCCGTCGGCCTCCGTCCTCCATAAGCTTTGCCCCCCCAATTTAGTCCTAATCTTTCCTTCCATTGTGAACCCTGCCAGTTTGCAAAACATCATTGGGTGACATATGTTCCTCGATTGGACCTGCGTGCAGCGAATCCTTTCGACCTTGTTCACTCCGATGTATGAGGTCCTTGCAGGGTTCCTAGCCAGCTCGGGTACCAGTATTATATTACCTTTATTGATGACTACTCCCGCATGACCTGACTCTATCTTCTTCATGATCTGTCTGAAGTGTCTTCTACCTTTCAGACCTTCTACAATGAAATTCATACTCAATTCTCAACCTCCCTGAAATGTCTTAGCTCCGACAATGGATGAGAATATTTATCCTCCTTCCTTCAGCAGTTTTTCAAGAATAAAGACATCATTCACCAGACATCTTGCCCTGATACACCGTAGCAGAATGGAGTGGCCGAGCGGAAACACCGCCATATTCTGGAGACTGCCCGTGCCCTCCTATTTCACATGAAGGTGCCTCTCAAATTTTGGTGCGATGTTATCCTGACTGCTACCTACCTCATTAACCGCCTCTCTTCTTCTATCCTTCAGGGGGAGACTCTTTTTCAGACTCTGTTCTCCTCTCTCCCTCCTCACTCCCTTCCCTTCCGTGTCTTTGGATGTCTCTGTTATGTCCGTGACACTCGACCCGGTCTCTCCAAACTCTCTCCTAAATCTCTCCGCTGCATATTCCTCGGCTATTCCCATACTCAGCGCGAATATTGATGTTTCTTTCCGGACCTACGACGGTATATCATCTCTGCTGACGTATCGTTTGTTGAGAGCTCTCCTTTTTCACATCTCTCTCTCCATCCAGACACTGACATTGATGATTGTCTTCCCCTCATCATCCACCCTCCACTAGTGTCTCCCCCTGCTGCTACTGATCACCATTTTGGTGCGGTCTACTCTCGTCGCCCATTGTCTGTACCCCCTGTCCCGGCCGAGGACACCATCGTCCCCGCTTCGTCTGATGCTCCTGCCCCGACACCAGACGACTTGCCCATTGCACTCCGAAAAGGTACTCGTTCGTGCCAGAGTACACCTTTATTTGTATCTTCATACAGGGGTCTGTCAGCTCCGGAGACAATATCGATTCCTCGAACCGTTGGTGATGCAAAATCTCACCTGGGGTGGCTAGCAGCAATGCGGGATGAATTGCAGGCTCTGGAAGAAAATCATACTTGGGATCTTGTCCCCCTTCCCGCAGGCAAACAGGCGGTTGGCAGCAAATAGATTTACATTGTCCGGCTCAATCCCGATGGCACTCTCCATCGACTCAAAGCCCGCCTTGTGGCTAAGGGCTTTGCACAAACTTACGGGGTGGACTACTTTGATACATTCTCTCCAGTGACCAAGATGACCTCCGTCTGATTATTCATCTCTCTGGCGGCACATCATCGTTGACATTTTCATCAGCTGGATGCCAAGAATGCTTTCCTCCATGACTTTCTTGAAGAAGAAGTTTATCTGCAACAGCCACTCGGCTTTTGTGCCTCCGGCGCCGAGTCTTGAGTCTGTCGACTCCGCCGCTCTCTATACGGCCTCAAACAATCTCCTCGTGCTTGGTTCGGCCGCTTCACCACTGTCGTCACTGACTTTGGTCTCTCTCGAAGTATGAGAGATCACACCGTTTTTTACAGAACGACTCCTGCTGGCTGTATCCTCTTGGTGGTCTATGTGGATGATATCATCATCACCGGCAACGACTCTGCTAGTATCACTCACCTCAAGCAACATCTTCACCAGCACTTCCACACTAAAGATCTCGGTCCTCTCACATACTTTCTAGGCATCGAGGTGTCCTATTCTCCGGACACCATCTCCCTCTCTGCCAATAGAAGTATGCATTGGATATTCTGCAGGATGCTGGGATGACACATGCCACTGGTGTTGACACCCCTCTGGAGCCTGGGGAACGATCACTTTATGCCTCCTCAGAGCCATATTCACATCCTGAGCGGTACCGTCAGTTGGTGGGTAAATTCAATTATCTCACCATGACTCGTCCCGACATTAGCTGCGCTGTTGGCAAAGTGAGCCAATTTATGGAACATCCGACCACCTCTCAGTGAGATGTTGTCCTCCGCATCGCCAAATACATCAAGCACGATCCTGCTCGTGGTCTTCGCTACACACATCACCCTCATCTGAACATTGAGACCTTCTGTGATGCTGATTATGCTGGTTGCCTTGCCACTAGGCGATCTACCTCTGGGTTTGCCATTTTCTTAGCCGACAACCTCATCTCTTGGCGCAACAAGAAACAAACTGTTGTGTCCAGATCTAGTGCGGAATCTGAGTACTGCGCCATGACCACCGTCACTACGAAGATCCTTTGGCTTCAACAACTCCTCCAGGAGCTTGGCTTTCCTCCTCCCACATCTGCTCACATTTGGTGTGACAATCAGGCAGCCACCAAGATTGCTTCCAATCCCGTCTTCCATGAACGCACGAAGCATATTGAGGTGGATTGCCACTTTCTTCGACACCATCTGGAGCACAATCATGTCAGATTTAGCCATATCCCGACGGCGGACCAGCTTGTTGACATCTTCACCAAAGGCGTCCCAGGAGCCCGTCTCTCCTCGATCAGTTTCAAGCTGGGCATCCATAACATCTTCAGCCCAGTTTGAGGGGGAGTTTATCTGGTCTTGTATAGTGTCACCGTGTTTTTTCTTTGTGGGACTCCTTTTTGTTTTTTGTCCAAGCTGGGCATGTCCAGCTTGAGGGGGAGGATTAAAACCTCTTTTTTTTTTTATTATTTTGGGTATTACCGAGTCTCACATCGGAATACCCCCTTGTGTATTCCTAATTCTCAATCTATAAAAGAAGGCCTCCACCTCACCTTGAAGGGAAGGGGGGGTTTCTCAACCTACAATGACCTTTAAATACGGATGACTCATAGTGCTTATAATATATGATGGCTCGAAAATCGTGAGATCTAAAAGCACTTTATTCTTGGCTTAAAGTCCCCTTTAATGAATAGTGTTGCTATAATACCTAATGTTATAGTACTAGTCACAACTACAATGTCGGTGCTACTGCAAGATTGCTACAGTACCTTGTGATAACCCCTTGGATTTGGGGCAGTCAGAGGTGAACCCTTGACCTCATGGATGTGGAGCATCAACCTGTTCCACTCATGTACGGGCCGAACCATATATATTTTAGGATGACAATGTGTATCTTTTAACTCGGTACACGACATTATTTGATTTGTTTAAGGTTAGAGTGGTGATAAATCGTGTATTTATAGAGTTGGGATATTTATTTTAAAACTTGATTAATATTAGAGTAGAGTTAAGAGTAATAGTCTTAGGGCACCTAACCCCCATTTTTTTGCACAGAAACTCCAACCCCCTATTGACAATCCTTGGCTTAGGGCAACCAAACCTGATTAAATTAATTATTTTTAAATAATAGTAAACTATAAAATTTATTTATTTATTTTGAGTTTGGTTCATATTAGATTTATTAATGAATTCCAAATTTTAATATGGTTAAATTAATTATTATTAATTAATTTATTAAGTATTTTAAAATGATAATAAAACTATAAATATATTTATTTAATTTGATAACTCATTTTAGATTTATAAATTAATTTTAAAATTTTGAAATTATAAATGGATATTTAAACATGTTTTGGCAGTTAAACGGTTAATTCAAAATATAATAGGGGTAGAGTCATAGTAATGATTTTAAAAAATAAATGGGTTATAATCATGTTTAAGTTTTGAAAAATTAAACGGGTTAGGGTTTAGGTACTTCAAATTTCACGAGTACCTGACTTGTCATCCCTACTTTTTTGTGTAGATAAATAATTAATAAAGATTTTATTGATTATATGTAATATGTTTTTAATTTTAATTTCGATGGATTTTTTTGTGGTAATGGATTATTATTTTATGAAATTTAAGTTTTATTATTATAGGTAGTTGAGATTACAATCAACCAAACAAAATACACACTTAGACACTCCAGTGGATCAAATCTTATCTTTGATAAGCACACACTAGACCTATTTTATTACAATACATGACCCAAAGGTTCAGAGGCTTAGATATCTTAAAACATGAGTGACTCGAACGCCCAATAGCCCAAAGACTGAATACATGATTTTCCCTTGAATGAGCAACTTGCTTCATATCGTGTCATCAGTCTTATGCCTCGCCGCCTCCTTGTTAGTAGTTGTAATGTCCCGTGTTTTGAACCAGACGAAAAAACAGAAGAAATTAAATTTTTTGTTAGTTGGACAAATCGCTTTTAAAACTGAGCGTCAGAATTTTTTCCTTTCGAGAATTGACACTGCGATGTGTTTTTTTCTAAAGTTATTAAATTAATTAAATTAAAGTTAAAATGAAAAATAAATTAAATGTCAATTAAATGGGAAAATAATAATAATGGTTTTAATCATAATAATAATTTAATTAGTATTATGATTTCTATTATTATTACTATGATTATTATTATTAGTATAATTATTATCATTTATTATTATTAATTTTATTATTATTTAGTTTAGGTTTTGTTTTAGAAAACCTAAGGGGGGTTTGCCTCCCCCTCTTGCTCGCTCGTGACGCCCTCCTAGGCTCCCTCCAGGCTGCGCCATACCAGCCTCCCCTCCTTCCTCGTGAGGCGCGACGCACTGGCCACCCCTCCAGCGCGCACCATCTACAACACCCCTCCATGGTCGGACCTCCCTCCGTGTGACCTCCCTCTAGCGCGCATCACCCCTTGCGCGACCCCCTGGCCGAACTCCCATAGGCGCGTGACGCCTCCCCTTCGGCCTCCTCAGATATTCAGTTTTGGCTGGATTTAACCTCAATTTCTCCTTCGTCACCTTAAGGAAAGGGTTGCCGCTCCTCATCCTCTTCGTTTATAGCAAAGATTTGGTCTCCCCGCCACCCTACTCGTTTTGGACGAAACCCTAGGGTTAGGGTTTGATCGATTCTTGTGTTTCTTTCTGTCTTAGGATATGCAAAAGACCTCTTGAGTTATGTTGATGTGTGTTGCAGCAACCACTGCCGAAGGTGAAATGGTTCAGAGTGTTTTGATTTGCCCGCCAACGTTTTTGGGTAAGGTTTTATACCACTAAATTATTTTGCACCCTCTACTTAGGGTCTAGTGGTGTTTATGAGACCCGGGAGAATTGTTATAGGATGTTGCAAATGATTCCAAGTGCACGAACGCATAATCCCAGGTATGAATATATATATATATCTTCCGTGTGCGTGTTCCTTCATGGCGTGAGGAACACATGTAGCAGTTTAAGGATATATATATATATGGAGGTGCGTGCGGGTGGGGTGATGTTTGAGTTAGAAAGCTCTGAATGCCAGGCGTTGACTTGGTCTGCTTGAGGGTCCCTCTCATAGCCTCTTTAATTCAAGAATTCCTTAAATTGCAATTAACTGCTTCTTAATTCTGCTTGTTTATATTGAATTGCAATTCTTGAATAAAAAGTTTAAAGAGGAAAAAGAATTATTTGATAAACAAAGACATGGTTTTATAATAAAACCCCTCTGTTGAGGTGCGCTGCCTTCAATCTAAAAATGTAGTGATATACTTTTATGCTTGCCTTCCTTAATGTATTGGTGTCTCTTTATGCTTGAGATTATAATTGTTAAATAACATGCTTGTACATGACCCTTCTTGGTTATTTCTAAATGACCTTGATTCCTTGAAAAATGATAGATGAGCCAAGACATCTCCTAAGTGTTTGGTTCAACATGTAATTAGAATTCCCAGTGTAGGGCATCTCCCCTCTTCCATTTACATCGCCGCTTATGTCACGTCGTGCCTTTGTGTCGCTTGCTGCAACCTTCCGGCGATGCCCTGTTATCGCTTATTAAATTGTTTGGTTTGTTCTATCATGCTCCTTGTGGCCTTCGCTTATGGCGAAACCCATTCGGGGTGTTCGCATGGCCTCTTGGCCACCCCTTTGGGTGTGCCCAACCTAAATGGTCTTTTTGGCTTATGCATTATATTATAAATGTAATGAGATAGTTTGAACCTAATGTCATGCTTGAACAAACTTGTTAGCGTGTATCATTTAATGTCATTTATAACCTATGGTTCGAGACATGTTGATGCCATGTGATTTTGTTTATATTCTATTGCTCATACAAGCGTCTAATTTCTATACCTTGTTTTAGTGGTTTGATATGTATTCTAAGCTTGTTAGCTTGAGATATTAAAATGCTAACATTGTCGTGTAATTGTTGCGTGCTTACTTTTGTGATAAATGCCTTATGCCATGTTGATGACTTGGATTGTTTTACTTGATGGCTTGAATAGATTGTGGCTCACAATACTTGTTTGATTAGCATGATTTATGTATATGCTTGCCATGTGATATATGTATTGAGGTTTTCATTGCAATGTGTTTTGGCTATTATGGTTCACTTGATGCGGGACAGGTGAGATTATGGGTTCCGTATTAAGGACTCATGGATGAACTCTCGTGCTCGGGTGGTTATACCACGATGCGCCAGGGGTGATGCTTTGGCTTACCAAACGAGGGCTTCCCGGACGGTTTAATATACTCCTGAGTGATACCGGTTCCCTAGGGGAGCAACCGTGGATGAACCCATTGGCAAGATGGCCACGTCGTGCCTTGGGTGATACTCGGTCCTCTAGCGAGATACCCGAGACAGACTTAGAGTCCCCATGCCTTGAGAGATACTTGGTCTTTCGGAAGATTGCCATGGACGGACTCAGTGGTATTGGATAAATTGAAGGATGTACCGTAGTGATACTTTCGGGACGAGCTCAGGCTCCAACTCTAAATTTGATTGAATTACATTGAATGACTGCTTTGGTTGAATTGCTTGTGCCACACTTGTTGCTTCTATTTATATTAGAGCATGCACTTGTGACTTTTCTATCTTGCTTGTTAGTATACTTATGTGATGACATGGGAATTAGACCCTAAGCCTAAGAACAAACTTGGGGGTGCACCTTTTTGAGTTGCCTTGTTACTTTTGGCACTGGTACACATATTATGCTTGAACATGTACCTTCTTCTAAATTTCGGCTTATACCGAAGCAGATGGTATGGGAAGGGTGTCTGTTTAGGAACCTATACCAAGTTTCTATTACTAACTTGTTATCACTCACCATTTATTTTATATGGCGCACTTCTTAATTTATATTGCATTGTCTGGATTAGGCTAGACACCGGTGGTGTCGATCGATTGAGATTTATATCTCACACCCTACTCGGACCGCTATTGCATTGGGGTACCTGAGTAGACCTTTCTTGTTCACAGGACTACAAACCATGATTGATTGCTTATGCTGTGCTGCTTGTACCTGGATGTTAGGAGCAAAGGACTGAGTTGGAGCTCAGGATGCTCGTGAAGATCGCCCTTGGGGATTTGGTGTCTTTTCTTTATTCTTGATTTGTATTGCAAGACATGCTGTATTATTTACTACTTTTAGTTATGTATTATCACCAGGACATGTATTCATATGTTGTATAATATGGCGTTTGATCACTTTTATTAAATTGTTAATTATTGTTTTCTACTGCTGCCTGTTCTTGTTATGATTCCGCTATCTAATATTTTGTTAATCGTTGTGCATACTCTGATATATGAGGACATAGTCTCCCCATAGACACATTCTAGACCCTCGCTGCTAGTCGGCAACCTCTGACGTTCAAGGAGATGCGCTTGAGGTCATGTGACCCACCGGTTCGGCTAACGTCTTAGAGATGAGCTGGGTCGAGACGTTACAAAGTGGTATCAGAGCTGGTTATTTTCCTTTGTCTTACTATTTTGGGTTGGTAGACAGGAGATTATGAATGTGTTGGTGCTTGGTTAATAGCTATGCCTGAGGCTGATCACCCCACGTATGGGAAATGACCAAGTGGCTAGGGATGAGAATTGATATTCATGCTTTTCGATATTACAATTGATATGATTTCACCTTGAGTGATTGATGTAATTTCCACCACTTATGATTTATGAAATTTATGGAAATTTACCCTTGGCCTAGTTTGGTGAGGATGAAACATAACATGCATCATATTAGGCACATAGAAATTCACATGCCATGCATACTGCCATGCCATGCAGTTGCATTTTAGGTTTCTTGGTGATATGATTGAGTGAATTGAATGCCATGCCATGTCTTGTATTTATTCAGCATGCCTGTTAGATACCATGTTTCAGTGATATATTTAGCATGCTAGCCTGTTGCTATGATGCCTGTTCACTGGCATGTTTTCCTTTTATCATGCTTCTGTGCTTATTAGCATGTCTCTGTGATTAAAATGTCATGCTTCTGTGATTACAACATGTTTCTCTCTATTAGTTGCTTGTAGTGACATGCTAGCTTGTTTGATATGTAATTGGGTTCTTTTGCTAAAATTTATTGGTTGTAATTAAATGGGAGCCAAATACCACTTATAAAGTGTATGAACACTTTATGGATTGGTAGATGGCTGCCCATATGACTGGACTGTTGAACATGTTCATGTTGTATTAAGAAATGGTTTTAAATGTAAAGGGCTTGGAAATGGAACATGTAGTGATGTCCTCTAGTTAAGACCCTCGTGTAAGGGTGGATAAAGATTCTTTGAGTTGCCTTGGAACAGAAGCGCGAGCGTTTTCCGTAGGTGCTCTTTCTTTTAGCAATGACTTAGATGATCGGCTTTTGAACCTAGTGACTTCTTTTAGCGTGACCCGGTGTTAGGGTTGATGCTTGTTCTTCATAAGGGGCTACCCCGTGGAAAGTAGCACCCTTATAACTTAAAATCCTTTCTAATGCTGAGAGTTTTCTGCCTTTTTGGTGTCGTTCATGTGCCATTGTACCTAGTAGGACTTTTACTTTCTAAATGGCCCCTTGTTCGGATGGGTGGTCATGGTGCCCTTGACTTTTGTTTCGGGCTTGAGCATCGGGTAAGGCTCATTTTCAGCAAATTAGACATGCCTCGGGCACGTTCAGATGCTTCATAGGTCGTTCAACCCTCTCTCCTCCATAGTGATGAATGACTCGATACATCGTCATCTGAGTTAAAAGTCATCTTGCTTCTTTATCACCTTAGGATAGTATTCGTTCACGTATGCGGTGCCCATCGAGTGATTAATGTTGTTACGAACTGGATGAGTTCAGTGTAATCGTTAAGCCTTGTGCTGTTAAATACGTTTCAGTTCATCTTAGTAGTAGAGTGACTTGTTTGCTAAAGGAATCAAGTTTTCCCCAATGCTTGGGATTACTTCCAGAGACTGGTGTTTTGACATGCTGGTTTGTTCGGTTTGGTTTTCATGCCAATTGTTTAAACGTTTGTGTTTATGGTGGTTCTAACTTATCATGATTTTGAGCAGCTAGTCTATCTTTCTTTTTTACGGTTAGGGCACTCCTAAGGCGGGGAGTTTCATGTCAATTCAGTTAAATACATGTCCTTCTGGTTAGAAGGAACACAACCAAAGATGGCCATTAGAGAATGGTCAGGTTGACTTAAATGCCGTGAGACTTGTGAACTTTAAATCATGTCGATGCTTGCTCGACAACATGATGTCGATGTGGTTGGCGGTGTATGAAACCTTTGAGTAACACCGTTGGTTGTGGGTGGACTATGGTGATTAAGCTTGAATGATCACGAGATACCTCTGGTGGTAAAGATTCGGTGATCAATTAATGATGGTGCATCATTAGGTGAAACCGAGTTTCTTCTAAGGTATTGACTGGTAGTGGTTCAACCGTTTTCCTTATGTTAATATTCTAATCCTCTTAGTGTAATCTTACTTTAGTGAAAATCATGTACCCTATCTCACTTTCATCCTTAATGCACTAAGAGAGCGTCGGTCTTACGCCACGCTAAAGTTTTAAAAGCTGTTGGGCTTGTTTGTGGTGATTTTCTCAGTGTTGTACGTTGACGTGTAGTTCTTATCTAGGCTTGGTTAGTCTTGAGTGACCCTTGGATTCCCATGTAGGAATACCTTGGACAAACACTTGTACACTATCCGTTTCATCTAACTTGATTGCTAGGCCGATGCCGCTCTGGGCTCGTTCAATGTTCTAATGTGGGCGTCTTGTCCTTGTACCAATGTATCACTCATAAACATGAAGTATGGACTACCTTGTGTTAGTTCCTTTCACTCCCGTCGTGCCAATCTGAGGTTACCCTGAACTTTTTGTCGGGCTCGGTGATGCTTAAATCAAGGAACTTCACTGGAAGTCAGGTATGGACTTTGGTGGACGTGTTCACGATAAATGTGAGATACCTTTAAAGAATACATCAAAGTTCAAATCGTAAAATGATGGTCGTCTAAGCCGAGTGTCTTCTTGAATGGTCGATCATAGTGGCTCGACTAGTTATCCCTCTTATTCTATGGAGTGGTCAGTGAAGGACTGTTTCTGGCACATCGTTAGGAGAGATGAGCGTGGTTTGTGTCGACCAAGTATTTTCATGAAAAGTTTTCTCGACTTAGGTTTTGAGGTCGATGTGAATCGACCGTTTTTCTTTCATTTCGAAAATCATGCAAGAATCATCACTAGAATGCTTAAGGGCGTGTCTTGTAGGAAATTCCGATGCTGGAAGGTGCTGTGACTTAGATTTTTACCATTTTCTAACATTAAAGCCTAAGGTGGGAAGTACCTTTGGCCTAATGTTTAATGAGACGACGACATGATCATTTCTCTAGCTAAACGAGTTTGGATAAGTACCATCTCGGTGTTTCAGTTGGGAAATAAGCGTTGACTCAGATCTTAATGGTTTATGTGCTGCTTGCCTAATCAATGCTTGAAGGTGCATTGGGCGTTTGGAGACGTAACATGACCTTTTGAATGAAACTTCACGACCCTTGTAGGCTGGAGGACGTCCAACATTGTTCCTAAAGGCTTCTCAGGGACAAGAAGTTCTAAGATGGAAAGGTTGTAATGTCCCGTGTTTTGAACCACATGAAAAAACAAAGGAAATTAAATTTTTTAGTTGGGCAGACCGTTTTTAAAATCGAGCATCATAACCTTTTCCTTCAAAGAGTTGGCACTGTGATGTGTGTTTTTTCTAAAGAAATTAAATTAATTAAATTAAAGTTAAAATGGAAATTAAATTAAATGTCAATTAAATGGTAAAATAATAATAATGGTTTTAATCTTAATAATAATTTAATTAGTATTATTATTTTCATTATTATTATTATGATTATGATTATTATTAGTATAATTATTATCATTTATTATTATTATTATTCTTATTATTATTATTATATATATATTTTTTAGTTTAGGTTTTGTTTTAGAAAACTTAAGGGAGGTTCGCCTCCCCCTCTTGCCCACTTGCGACGCCCTCCTGGGCTCCCTCCAGGCTCTGTTACACCAGCCTCCCCTCTTTCCTCATGAGGTGCGACGCACCGGCCACCCCTCCAGTGTGCACCATCTGCAATTCCCCTCCATGGTCGGACCTCCTTCTGTGCAACCTCCCTCCAACGCACATCACCCCTCGCGCGACCCCCTTGCTGAACTCCCATAGGCGTGTGACGCCTCCACTTCGGCCTCCTCATATCTCCGGTTTTGGTCGGATTTAACCTCGATTTCTCTTTCATTGCCTCAAGGTAAGGGATGCCGCTCCTCATCCTATTCGTTTCCAACTAAGATTTGGTCTCCCCATCACCCTGCTCATTTTGGCCGAAACCCTAGGGTTAGGGCCTGATCAATTTTTGCATTTCTTCCAGTCTTAGGATATGCGAAGGACCTCTCGGGTTATGTTAATGCGTGTTGCAGCAACCACCACCGAAAGCGAAGCGGTTCAGAGTGTTTCGTTCGGTCTGCCAATGTTTTTAGGTAAGGCTTTATACCACTAAATTGTTTCATACCCTCTACTTAGAGTCTAGTGGTGTTTATGAGATTCAAGGTACACTACAAAAAAAAATAGTACATTAGAGGGGATTATTTAGAGGGGGTTATGCACAACCCCCTCTAAATTCATTTTCTATAACATTAGAGGGGGTTTTGCACAACTCCCTCTAAATTTTTTAGCATTTTTTTAATATGTAGTTGGATTTTAGACACGATTATGTTAAAATTGTCGCTACTTTAATAATTAGTGGCATTATATATTTAGTTACAAGCACTATATATTCGGTTAAAGGCACTATATATATATATATTCAGTTAGATTTTAGAGGTGTTATATATGTTTGTGTGTGTGTGTGTTATACGGAATTTGTTTTTTTAGAAAATAGTGGGGGTTCACAACCCCCTCTAATGTAAGACATTAGTGGGGGTTCAAAACCCCCTCTAATGTAAGACATTATTGGGGGTTCAAAACTGTGACGTCCCGGACCCGGCTACCCCTCAACCCGAGCCCCGAGCCCGGTTGGCCACATGACCCCTGGCTCGTCTCCCCATAGGCCAGGGGCTGCCGACTAGCAGCGGAGGTGTAATGGTAAATCAGTGGGGAGACTATACCCCCATGTTAGAGTACACATTGTTATAACAACAAAATAATAAAAATAGCGGAATCACAACCAATGGATAAACATGAGAAAAAGGGAAACATACAAAACAACCAACAGTAAAAGGAAAACCCTGATAAATATACAAAAGCCACATAGGCAGTGTCTGATACAAAATGGATGCATGGCATGCCGATACAATGGAAATAGATGCCAAACATGCTATACAGTAATAAAAAAAGAGAACAAAAGTAGTCCACGAGCATCTCTAGCCAAGCTCGGTCCTCTGCTCTAGATCTCCAGCTAGAAAATACATGTATCAACAACCCGAGGCTGAGCCTTTTCCCCTATTGGTACCTGCAGTAGTAAAGTCTACACGGGTGCCAAGGAGGCCGCCCGGGTAGGGTGTGAGACAAGTCTCAGTAGGTCACCACCAACGATGTCTACGTGTAATCCAAATAGGTGTTCGCAAAATAAAAAGTGTGTAGTGAACTTCAAGTAAGTAAATCAAAGTAATAAACAACCCTCCTGCTCAGGTTCTAGAGGGACACCTGGCGGGTCTACCTGCTTTAGCTCATGGATGGTATTCTGAATGATCACCAGGGGTATAATTACATAGATATAGGTTATAACTGGCACGAGGTACACATGCCTCTCGTCCATAAGCACTGTAGTTGGCATGGGGAATAATGCCTCCCACCCATAAAGGTTATATAGACACGAGGTATAAATGCTTCCCATCCTATTACGCAGAGGTTCATCTGGAACAGGGTAAGAATGCCTCCCGTCCACTCATGGAGATTCATCTGGCACGGGGTAAGAATGCTTCCCGTCCACACATGGAGATTCATCTGGCATGGGGTAAGAATGCTTCCCGCCCACACATGAATATTCATCTGGAACAGGGTAAGAATGCTTCTCGCCCACACACGGAGATTCATCTAGCATGAGGTAAGAATGCTTCCCACCCACACACGGGTTATCACAAGCATGTCAACACAGCAAGGCATAACCATTCACATCAAAATATATAAGGAAGTCCATCTTATATCATATCATATTAACAAGGCATGGCATTTCCCAATCACATTATAAGGAAAACATACATCTTGATTCATTAAATGGGTCAAACTATCTCATCCTAGACAACCTCTAACCAAACCATCTCATCTGCCTAACATGGAAAATTCCTTTCAAGACATATCGTTAAGGTCCAAAGGTGAAAAAGGGCCAAATTTCAAGGCATAACACCCATGGTTGACCTTACCCAGTCCACACCTCATCTAAGCACCCTATCCAGGTTAGATTCATCAATCTCATACCACATAGGTCATTTAGACATGAATCAATCAATATAAATACGGGGTTTGACGGAAGAAAAACCACGACACAACGATAATAACTCAAAAAGGAAAAAACCCTAAATGGAAACCACGTGACCACCTACCTTAGAGCTGTAGGCATAAGCTCACTTGATATCGACCTCAGATTCACAGTAGGTTGGAAGAGATCTGAGTTCTAGTCCAATGCCCTGGAAATAGGGCATATGAGCCTGCATCAAAATAGCGAAATGAACACCAAGATTCACCGAGGAAAGAGGGGTGCGTGAGGTAAGCCTTACTAAGGGTGATCCAACGCCTTCGACAGATCGAAGAACGGATGCCGGATGAAGAATCCACAAGAGAAAGAAAGAGGAGAGGGTTTGGAACTCAAAAGAGGGCTCCCCTCTGTTCTGTCTGCGGGAAGGAGGAAGAAAGTAAAGGATTAGGCTTAAATAGAATTTAAGGGAAAAATGGTAATTTTTACCCAGAACAGGGTCACACGGTTTAGGCGCACAATTTACCAAACCGTGCGCAAACCGTGCGCACCTCACTGCCTCCCGACCAAGGGCCGCACGGTTTACCCAAACCGCGCGCAACCCGTGTGCACCTCCCTGCCTTCAGACAAAAGGCCACACGATTTGTCTAAAACCATGCGCAGGCCGTGCGCAGACCATGCACCATTGTCTGAAAGCCCATTTCTCAAACTCCCGGGCTCCGAACCAACCCCGGACACTCCCCAGACCTTCCTTAGGATGTTACCCACACTACACAAGCTTAAAGGAAATATTTGAAAGCAAAACCAACGATCCATACCTTTGCCAAAGAGTCGGGTCGTTACAACCTCCCCTCCTTAAAGCAACTCGTCCCCGAGTTGGCCTTCCGAGGGTACTGAGGTGTCATCAACGAAAAGCTCTGGCCATTGAGAACGTATATCAGTCTCTCGCTCCCAGGTCTCGTCCTGTACCTGTCCATGCTGCCATAACACCCATACAAGAGGAACAAACCTTCCACGGAGTCTCTTCACACTCCGGTCAACAATTCGCATCGGATACTCTTCGAAGGAAGCATCCATATTCAGTTCAACCTCATCAGGTTGAAAAACATGAGTTGTATCTAAAATGTACCGGCATAGCTGAGATACATGAAAAACATCATGCATGGCCTGATATCTCTGCGGAAGTGCAAGTTGGTAAGCTACTGGTCCGATCCGCTTCATCACCTTTAAGGGTCCTACGAACCTCAGTGAAATCTTACCCTGCTTCTGTATACGTCTTTTCCCCAACCTGGGTGAGACCTTCAAGAAAACCCGATTCCCAACCTCGAACTCCAGAGGTCGCCGGTGCTTGTTAGCATAGGACTGCTGTCCAGACTGAGCTGTCTGCATACGCTTCCTAATAAGCTGTATCTGCTCTGTAGTCTCCTGCACAAGACGTGGTCCTAGAACAACTGCCTCCCCTTCTTCAATCCAACACAAAGGCGAGCGATAAGACCTACCATATAAGGCTTCATAAGGAGCCATCTCAATGGTATCCTGGAAGCTATTGTTATAACAGAACTCGACAAGAGGAATGCATTTCTCCCATGAACCTCCAAAATCGAGAACACATGCACGCAACATATCCTCTAGTACCTGTATAGTCCGCTCGGTCTATCCGTCAGTATACGGGTGATATGCCATGCTCAAAAGTACCTGCGCACCCAAGGCCTACTGTAAACCCTTCCAGAACCGAGATGTAAAACGAGGATCTCTGTCCGAGACAATAGAACGAGGTGCTCCATGGAGGAGAACTATTTCCTTGACATATAGTCTTCCCAAGTCATCAACTGTGAAGGTCTCTCGCATAGGTAAGAAATGCGTGACCTTCGTCAAACGGTCGATGATAACCCATACTGCATCATTGCCACGAGGTGACCTGAGTAAACTGGTTACAAAGTCCATAGAAACATCATCCCATTTCCACTCTGGAATGGAAAACAACTGCAGAAGCCCTGCTGGACGCTGATGTTCCGCCTTCACCTGCAGACAGGTGGAACAACGCGTGATAAAACCAACTATCTCCTGCTTCATGTTAGGTCACCAGTACTGTCGTCGCAAATCACGATACATTTTGGTGATGCATGGGTGAACTGCCCATGCTGAGGTGTGGAAATCCCTCACCGACTCCTCTCTGATGTCTGCTGGGACCCATACACACCCACAGAACAATAAAGTATCACCTTCATCCATGGTCCAATCTGTAGAGGCATCATCAACGACACTTTCTCGTAAAAAAGGCCTTCCAGATCTGATAACTGTCTTGCCCTGACCCGTTCCAAAAGAGTAGACTTCACTGCTAAGGCTGAGAGAACAGTTTGACCATGACCCTCATAAACCTCAACGTGCATCTCTGAAAATAGGGCCATCAGCTTCCACTCCTCATTAGATTCCCGAACCACTTGTGACTGAGTTTTCCGACTCAGCGCATCGACTACTAAATTTCCTTTCCCAGGAGTGTAGGCCAGTTTGAAATCAAAGGATTGCAGGTACTCGACCCACCTGCTTTGCCTGAGATTTAGATCCCACTGAGTGAAGATATATTTGAGGCTTTTGTGGTCAGTGAATACCACAAAATGCTCTCCCAACAAATAGTGTCTCCAACAGCGTAAGGCATGGACAACCGCTGCGAGCTCGAGGTTGTGCGTCGGATAATTCCGTTCATGAGCCTTTAACTGACGAGAACCATACACAACGATATTACAATTGATATGATTTCACCTTGAGTGATTGATGTAATTTCCACCACTTATGATTTATGAAATTTATGGAAATTTACCCTTGGCCTAGTTTGGTGAGGATGAAACATAACATGCATCATATTAGGCACATAGAAATTCACATGCCATGCATACTGCCATGCCATGTAGTTGCATTTTAGGTTTCTTGGTGATATGATTGAGTGAATTGAATGCCATGCCATGTCTTGTATTTATTCAGCATGCCTGTTAGATACCATGTTTCAGTGATATATTTAGCATGCTAGCCTGTTGCTATGATGCCTGTTCACTGGCATGTTTTCCTTTTATCATGCTTCTGTGCTTATTAGCATGTCTCTGTGATTAAAATGTCATGCTTCTGTGATTACAACATGTTTCTCTCTATTAGTTGCTTGTAGTGACATGCTAGCTTGTTTGATATGTAATTGGGTTCTTTTGCTAAAATTTATTGGTTGTAATTAAATGGGAGCCAAATACCACTTATAAAGTGTATGAACACTTTATGGATTGGTAGATGGCTGCCCATATGACTGGACTGTTGAACATGTTCATGTTGTATTAAGAAATGGTTTTAAATGTAAAGGGCTTGGAAATGGAACATGTAGTGATGTCCTCTAGTTAAGACCCTCGTGTAAGGGTGGATAAAGATTCTTTGAGTTGCCTTGGAACAGAAGCGCGAGCGTTTTCCGTAGGTGCTCTTTCTTTTAGCAATGACTTAGATGATCGGCTTTTGAACCTAGTGACTTCTTTTAGCGTGACCCGGTGTTAGGGTTGATGCTTGTTCTTCATAAGGGGCTACCCCGTGGAAAGTAGCACCCTTATAACTTAAAATCCTTTCTAATGCTGAGAGTTTTCTGCCTTTTTGGTGTCGTTCATGTGCCATTGTACCTAGTAGGACTTTTACTTTCTAAATGGCCCCTTGTTCGGATGGGTGGTCATGGTGCCCTTGACTTTTGTTTCGGGCTTGAGCATCGGGTAAGGCTCATTTTCAGCAAATTAGACATGCCTCGGGCACGTTCAGATGCTTCATAGGTCGTTCAACCCTCTCTCCTCCATAGTGATGAATGACTCGATACATCGTCATCTGAGTTAAAAGTCATCTTGCTTCTTTATCACCTTAGGATAGTATTCGTTCACGTATGCGGTGCCCATCGAGTGATTAATGTTGTTACGAACTGGATGAGTTCAGTGTAATCGTTAAGCCTTGTGCTGTTAAATACGTTTCAGTTCATCTTAGTAGTAGAGTGACTTGTTTGCTAAAGGAATCAAGTTTTCCCCAATGCTTGGGATTACTTCCAGAGACTGGTGTTTTGACATGCTGGTTTGTTCGGTTTGGTTTTCATGCCAATTGTTTAAACGTTTGTGTTTATGGTGGTTCTAACTTATCATGATTTTGAGAGGCTAGTCTATCTTTCTTTTTTACGGTTAGGGCACTCCTAAGGCGGGGAGTTTCATGTCAATTCAGTTAAATACATGTCCTTCTGGTTAGAAGGAACACAACCAAAGATGGCCATTAGAGAATGGTCAGGTTGACTTAAATGCCGTGAGACTTGTGAACTTTAAATCATGTCGATGCTTGCTCGACAACATGATGTCGATGTGGTTGGCGGTGTATGAAACCTTTGAGTAACACCGTTGGTTGTGGGTGGACTATGGTGATTAAGCTTGAATGATCACGAGATACCTCTGGTGGTAAAGGTTCGGTGATCAATTAATGATGGTGCATCATTAGGTGAAACCGAGTTTCTTCTAAGGTATTGACTGGTAGTGGTTCAACCGTTTTCCTTATGTTAATATTCTAATCCTCTTAGTGTAATCTTACTTTAGTGAAAATCATGTACCCTATCTCACTTTCATCCTTAATGCACTAAGAGAGCGTCGGTCTTACCTCACGCTAAAGTTTTAAAAGCTGTTGGGCTTGTTTGTGGTGATTTTCTCAGTGTTGTACGTTGACGTGTAGTTCTTATCTAGGCTTGGTTAGTCTTGAGTGACCCTTGGATTCCCATGTAGGAATACCTTGGACAAACACTTGTACACTATCCGTTTCATCTAACTTGATTGCTAGGCCGATGCCGCTCTGGGCTCGTTCAATGTTCTAATGTGGGCGTCTTGTCCTTGTACCAATGTATCACTCATAAACATGAAGTATGGACTACCTTGTGTTAGTTCCTTTCACTCCCGTCGTGCCAATCTGAGGTTACCCTGAACTTTTTGTCGGGCTCGGTGATGCTTAAATCAAGGAACTTCACTGGAAGTCAGGTATGGACTTTGGTGGACGTGTTCACGATAAATGTGAGATACCTTTAAAGAATACATCAAAGTTCAAATCGTAAAATGATGGTCGTCTAAGCCGAGTGTCTTCTTGAATGGTCGATCATAGTGGCTCGACTAGTTATCCCTCTTATTCTATGGAGTGGTCAGTGAAGGATTGTTTCTGGCACATCGTTAGGAGAGATGAGCGTGGTTTGTGTCGACCAAGTATTTTCATGAAAAGTTTTCTCGACTTAGGTTTTGAGGTCGATGTGAATCGACCGTTTTTCTTTCATTTCGAAAATCATGCAAGAATCATCACTAGAATGCTTAAGGGCGTGTCTTGTAGGAAATTCCGATACTGGAAGGTGCTGTGACTTAGATTTTTACCATTTTCTAACATTAAAGCCTAAGGTGGGAAGTACCTTTGGCTTAATGTTTAATGAGACGACGACATGATCATTTCTCTAGCTAAACGAGTTTGGATAAGTACCATCTCGGTGTTTCAGTTGGGAAATAAGCGTTGACTCAGATCTTAATGGTTTATGTGCTGCTTGCCTAATCAATGCTTGAAGGTGCATTGGGCGTTTGGAGACGTAACATGACCTTTTGAATGAAACTTCACGACCCTTGTAGGCTGGAGGACGTCCAACATTGTTCCTAAAGGCTTCTCAGGGACAAGAAGTTCTAAGATGGAAAGGTTGTAATGTCCCATGTTTTGAACCAGATGAAAAAACAAAGGAAATTAAATTTTTTAGTTGGGCAGACCGTTTTTAAAATCGAGCATCATAACCTTTTCCTTCAAAGAGTTGGCACTGTGATGTGTGTTTTTTCTAAAGAAATTAAATTAATTAAATTAAAGTTAAAATGGAAATTAAATTAAATGTCAATTAAATGGTAAAATAATAATAATGGTTTTAATCTTAATAATAATTTAATTAGTATTATTATTTTTATTATTATTACTATGATTATGATTATTATTAGTATAATTATTATCATTTATTATTATTATTATTCTTATTATTATTATTATATATATATTATTTAGTTTAGGTTTTGTTTTAGAAAACCTAAGGGAGGTTCGCCTCCCCCTCTTGCCCACTTGCGACGCCCTCCTGGGCTCCCTCCAGGCTCTGTTACACCAGCCTCCCCTCTTTCCTCATGAGGTGCGACGCACCAGCCACCCCTCCAGTGTGCACCATCTGCAATTCCCCTCCATGGTCGGACCTCCTTCTGTGCAACCTCCCTCCAACGCGCATCACCCCTCGCGCGACCCCCTTGCTGAACTCCCATAGGCTTGTGACGCCTCCACTTCGGCCTCCTCATATCTCCGGTTTTGGTCGGATTTAACCTCGATTTCTCTTTCATTGCCTCAAGGTAAGGGATGCCGCTCCTCATCCTATTCGTTTCCAACTAAGATTTGGTCTCCCCATCACCCTGCTCATTTTGGCCGAAACCCTAGGGTTAGGTCCTGATCAATTTTTGCATTTCTTCCAGTCTTAGGATATGCGAAGGACCTCTCGGGTTATGTTAATGCGTGTTGCAGCAACCACCACCGAAAGCGAAGCGGTTCAGAGTGTTTCGTTCGGTCTGCCAATGTTTTCAGGTAAGGCTTTATACCACTAAATTGTTTCATACCCTCTACTTAGGGTCTAGTGGTGTTTATGAGATTCAAGGTACACTACAAAAAAAAATAGTACATTAGAGGGGATTATTTAGAGGGGGTTATGCACAACCCCCTCTAAATTCATTTTCTATAACATTAGAGGGGGTTTTGCACAACCCCCTCTAAATTTTTTAGCATTTTTTTAATATGTAGTTGGATTTTAGAGACGATTATGTTAAAATTGTCACTACTTTAATAATTAGTGGCATTATATATTTAGTTACAATCACTATATATTCGGTTAAAGGCACTATATATATATATATTCAGTTAGATTTTAGAGGTGTTATATATGTTTGTGTGTGTGTGTGTTATACGGAATTTGTTTTTTTAGAAAATAGTGGGGGTTCACAACCCCCTCTAATGTAAGACATTAGTGGGGGTTCAAAACCCCCTCTAATGTAAGACATTATTGGGGGTTCAAAACTGTGACGTCCCGGACCCGGCTACCCCTCAACCCGAGCCCCGAGCCCGGTTGGCCACATGACCCCTGGCTTGTCTCCCCATAGGCCAGGGGCTGCCGACTAGCAGCGGAGGTGTAATGGTAAATCAGTGGGGAGACTATACCCCCATGTTAGAGTACACATTGTTATAACAACAAAATAATAAAAATAGCGGAATCACAACCAATGGATAAACATGAGAAAAAGGGAAACATACAAAACAACCAACAGTAAAAGGAAAACCCTGATAAATATACAAAAGCCACATAGGCAGTGTCTGATACAAAATGGATGCATGGCATGCCGATACAATGGAAATAGATGCCAAACATGCTATACAGTAATAAAAAAAGAGAACAAAAGTAGTCCACGAGCATCTCTAGCCAAGCTCGGTCCTCTGCTCTAGATCTCCAGCTAGAAAATACATGTATCAACAACCTGAGGCTGAGCCTTTTCCCCTATTGGTACCTGCAGTAGTAAAGTCTACACGGGTGCCAAGGAGGCCGCCCGGGTAGGGTGTGAGACAAGTCTCAGTAGGCCACCACCAACGATGTCTACGTGTAATCCAAATAGGTGTTCGCAAAATAAAAAGTGTGTAGTGAACTTCAAGTAAGTAAATCAAAGTAATAAACAACCCTCCTGCTCAGGTTCTAGAGGGACACCTGGCGGGTCTACCTGCTTTAGCTCATGGATGGTATTCTGAATGATCACCAGGGGTATAATTACATAGATATAGGTTATAACTGGCACGAGGTACACATGCCTCTCGTCCATAAGCACTGTAGTTGGCATGGGGAATAATGCCTCCCACCCATAAAGGTTATATAGACACGAGGTATAAATGCTTCCCATCCTATTACGCAGAGGTTCATCTGGAACAGGGTAAGAATGCCTCCCGTCCACTCATGGAGATTCATCTGGCACGGGGTAAGAATGCTTCCCGTCCACACATGGAGATTCATCTGGCATGGGGTAAGAATGCTTCCCGCCCACACATGAATATTCATCTGGCACAGGATAAGAATGCTTCTCGCCCACACACGGAGATTCATCTAGCATGAGGTAAGAATGCTTCCCACCCACACACGGGTTATCACAAGCATGTCAACACAGCAAGGCATAACCATTCACATCAAAATATATAAGGAAGTCCATCTTATATCATATCATATTAACAAGGCATGGCATTTCCCAATCACATTATAAGGAAAACATACATCTTGATTCATTAAATGGGTCAAACTATCTCATCCTAGACAACCTCTAACCAAACCATCTCATCTGCCTAACATGGAAAATTCCTTTCAAGACATATCGTTAAGGTCCAAAGGTGAAAAAGGGCCAAATTTCAAGGCATAACACCCATGGTTGACCTTACCCAGTCCACACCTCATCTAAGCACCCTATCCAGGTTAGATTCATCAATCTCATACCACATAGGTCATTTAGACATGAATCAATCAATATAAATACGGGGTTTGACGGAAGACAAACCACGACACAACGATAATAACTCAAAAAGGAAAAAACCCTAAATGGAAACCACGTGACCACCTACCTTAGAGCTATAGGCATAAGCTCACTTGATATCGACCTCAGATTCACAGTAGGTTGGAAGAGATCTGAGTTCTAGTCTAATGCCCTGGAAATAGGGCATATGAGCCTGCATCAAAATAGCGAAATGAACACCAAGATTCACCGAGGAAAGAGGGGTGCGTGAGGTAAACCTTACTAAGGGTGATCCAACGCCTTCGACAGATCGAAGAACGGATGCCGGATGAAGAATCCACAAGAGAAAGAAAGAGGAGAGGGTTTGGAACTCAAAAGAGGGCTCCCCTCTGTTCTGTCTGCGGGAAGGAGGAAGAAAGTAAAGGATTAGGCTTAAATAGAATTTAAGGGAAAAATGGTAATTTTTACCCAGAACAGGGTCACATGGTTTAGGCGCACAATTTACCAAACCGTGCGCAAACCGTGCGCACCTCACTGCCTCCCGACCAAGGGCCGCACGGTTTACCCAAACCGCGCGCAACCCGTGTGCACCTTCCTGCCTTCAGACAAAAGGCCACACGATTTGTCTAAAACCATGCGCAGGCCGTGCGCAGACCATGCACCATTGTATGAAAGCCCATTTCTCAAACTCCCGGGCTCCGAACCAACCCCGGACACTCCCCAGACCTTCCTTAGGATGTTACCCACAGTACACAAGCTTAAAGGAAATATTTGAAAGCAAAACCAACGATCCATACCTTTGCCAAAGAGTCGGGTCGTTACAACCTCCCCTCCTTAAAGCAACTCGTCCCCGAGTTGGCCTTCCGAGGGTACTGAGGTGTCATCAACGAAAAGCTCTGGCCATTGAGAACGTATATCAGTCTCTCGCTCCCAGGTCTCGTCCTGTACCTGTCCATGCTGCCATAACACCCATACAAGAGGAACAAACCTTCCACAGAGTCTCTTCACACTCCGGTCAACAATTCGCATCGGATACTCTTCGAAGGAAGCATCCATATTCAGTTCAACCTCATCAGGTTGAAAAACATGAGTTGTATCTAAAATGTACCGGCATAGCTGAGATACATGAAAAACATCATGCATGGCCTGATATCTCTGCGGAAGTGCAAGTTGGTAAGCTACTGGTCTGATCCGCTTCATCACCTTTAAGGGTCCTACGAACCTCAGTGAAATCTTCCCCTGCTTCTGTATACGTCTTTTCCCCAACCTGGGTGAGACCTTCAAGAAAACCCGATTCCCAACCTCGAACTCCAGAGGTCGCCGATGCTTGTTAGCATAGGACTGCTGCCAGACTGAGCTGTCTGCATACGCTTCCTAATAAGCTGTATCTGCTCTGTAGTCTCCTGCACAAGACGTGTTCCTAGAACAACTGCCTCCCCTTCTTCAATCCAACACAAAGGCGAGCGATAAGACCTACCATATAAGGCTTCATAGGGAGCTATCTCAATGGTATCCTGGAAGCTATTGTTATAACAGAACTCGACAAGAGGAATGCATTTCTCCCATGAACCTCCAAAATCGAGAACACATGCACGTAACATATCCTCTAGTACCTGTATAGTCCGCTCGGTCTATCCGTCAGTATACGGGTGATATGCCATGCTCAAAAGTACCTGCGCACCCAAGGCCTTCTGTAAACCCTGCCAGAACCGAGATGTAAAACGAGGATCTCTGTCCGAGACAATAGAACGAGGTGCTCCATGGAGGAGAACTATTTCCTTGACATATAGTCTTCCCAAGTCATCAACTGTGAAGGTCTCTCGCATAGGTAAGAAATGCGTGACCTTCGTCAAACAGTCGATGATAACCCATACTGCATCATTGCCACGAGGTGACCTGAGTAAACTGGTTACAAAGTCCATAGAAACATCATCCCATTTCCACTCTGGAATGGAAAACGACTGCAGAAGCCCTGCTGGACGCTGATGTTCCGCCTTCACCTGCAGACAGGTGGAACAACGCGTGATAAAACCAACTATCTCCTGCTTCATGTTAGGTCACCAGTACTTTTGTCGCAAATCACGATACATTTTGGTGATGCCTGGGTGAACTGCCCATGCTGAGGTGTGGAAATCCCTCACCGACTCCTCTCTGATGTCTGCTGGGACCCATACACACCCACAGAACAATAAAGTATCACCTTCATCCATGGTCCAATCTGTAGAGGCATCATCAGCGACACTTTCTCGTAAAAAAGGCCTTCCAGATCTGATAACTGTCTTGCCCTGAACCGTTCCAAAAGAGTAGACTTCACTGCTAAGGCTGAGAGAACAGTTTGACCATGACCCTCCTAAACCTCAACGTGCATCTCTGAAAATAGGGCCATCAGCTTCCACTCCTCATTAGATTCCCGAACCACTTGTGACTGAGTTTTCCGACTCAGCGCATCGACTACTAAATTTCCTTTCCCAGGAGTGTAGGCCAGTTTGAAATCAAAGGATTGCAGGTACTCGACCCACCTGCTTTGCCTGAGATTTAGATCCCACTGAGTGAAGATATATTTGAGGCTTTTGTGGTCAGTGAATACCACAAAATGCTCTCCCAACAAATAGTGTCTCCAACAGCGTAAGGCATGGACAACCGCTGCGAGCTCGAGGTTGTGCGTCGGATAATTCCGTTCATGAGCCTTTAACTGACGAGAACCATACGCAACGATATTACAATTGATATGATTTCACCTTGAGTGATTGATGTAATTTCCACCACTTATGATTTATGAAATTTATGGAAATTTACCCTTGGCCTAGTTTGGTGAGGATGAAACATAACATGCATCATATTAGGCACATAGAAATTCACATGCCATGCATACTGCCATGCCATGTAGTTGCATTTTAGGTTTCTTGGTGATATGATTGATTGAATTGAATGCCATGCCATGTCTTGTATTTATTCAGCATGCCTGTTAGATACCATGTTTCAGTGATATATTTAGCATGCCAGCCTGTTGCTATGATGCCTGTTCACTGGCATGTTTTCCTTTTATCATGCTTCTGTGCTTATTAGCATGTCTCTGTGATTAAAATGTCATGCTTCTGTGATTACAACATGTTTCTCTCTATTAGTTGCTTGTAGTGACATGCTAGCTTGTTTGATATGTAATTGGGTTCTTTTGCTAAAATTTATTGGTTGTAATTAAATGGGAGCCAAATACCACTTATAAAGTGTATGAACACTTTATGGATTGGTAGATGGCTGCCCATATGACTGGACTGTTGAACATGTTCATGTTGTATTAAGAAATGGTTTTAAATGTAAAGGGCTTGGAAATGGAACATGTAGTGATGTCCTCTAGTTAAGACCCTCGTGTAAGGGTGGATAAAGATTCTTTGAGTTGCCTTGGAACAGAAGCGCGAGCGTTTTCCGTAGGTGCTCTTTCTTTTAGCAATGACTTAGATGATCGGCTTTTGAACCTAGTGACTTCTTTTAGCGTGACCCGGTGTTAGGGTTGATGCTTGTTCTTCATAAGGGGCTACCCCGTGGAAAGTAGCACCCTTATAACTTAAAATCCTTTCTAATGCTGAGAGTTTTCTGCCTTTTTGGTGTCGTTCATGTGCCATTGTACCTAGTAGGACTTTTACTTTCTAAATGGCCCCTTGTTCGGATGGGTGGTCATGGTGCCCTTGACTTTTGTTTCGGGCTTGAGCATCGGGTAAGGCTCATTTTCAGCAAATTAGACATGCCTCGGGCACGTTCAGATGCTTCATAGGTCATTCAACCCTCTCTCCTCCATAGTGATGAATGACTCGATACATCGTCATCTGAGTTAAAAGTCATCTTGCTTCTTTATCACCTTAGGATAGTATTCGTTCACGTATGCGGTGCCCATCGAGTGATTAATGTTGTTACGAACTGGATGAGTTCAGTGTAATCGTTAAGCCTTGTGCTGTTAAATACGTTTCAGTTCATCTTAGTAGTAGAGTGACTTGTTTTCTAAAGGAATCAAGTTTTCCCCAATGCTTGGGATTACTTCCAGAGACTGGTGTTTTGACATGCTGGTTTGTTCGGTTTGGTTTTCATGCCAATTGTTTAAACGTTTGTGTTTATGGTGGTTCTAACTTATCATGATTTTGAGCAGCTAGTCTATCTTTCTTTTTTACGGTTAGGGCACTCCTAAGGCGGGGAGTTTCATGTCAATTCAGTTAAATACATGTCCTTCTGGTTAGAAGGAACACAACCAAAGATGGCCATTAGAGAATGGTCATGTTGACTTAAATGCCGTGAGACTTGTGAACTTTAAATCATGTCGATGCTTGCTCGACAACATGATGTCGATGTGGTTGGCGGTGTATGAAACCTTTGAGTAACACTGTTGGTTGTGGGTGGACTATGGTGATTAAGCTTGAATGATCGCGAGATACCTCTGGTGGTAAAGGTTCGGTGATCAATTAATGATGGTGCATCATTAGGTGAAACCGAGTTTCTTCTAAAGTATTGACTGGTAGTGGTTCAACCGTTTTCCTTATGTTAATATTCTAATCCTCTTAGTGTAATCTTACTTTAGTGAAAATCATGTACCCTATCTCACCTTCATCCTTAATGCAGTAAGAGAGCGTCGGTCTTACGCCACGCTAAAGCTTTAAAAGCTGTTGGGCTTGTTTGTGGTGATTTTCTCAGTGTTGTACGTTGACGTGTAGTTCTTATCTAGGCTTGGTTAGTCTTGAGTGACCCTTGGATTCCCATGTAGGAATACCTTGGACAAACACTTGTACACTATCCGTTTCATCTAACTTGATTGCTAGGCCGATGACGCTCTGGGCTCGTTCAATGTTCTAATGTGGGCGTCTTGTCCTTGTACCAATGTATCACTCATAAACATGAAGTATGGACTACCTTGTGTTAGTTCCTTTCACTCCCGTCGTGCCAATCTGAGGTTACCCTGAACTTTTTGTCGGGCTCGGTGATGCTTAAATCAAGGAACTTCACTGGAAGTCAGGTATGGACTTTGGTGGACGTGTTCACGATAAATGTGAGATACCTTTAAAGAATACATCAAAGTTCAAATCGTAAAATGATGGTCGTCTGAGCCGAGTGTCTTCTTGAATGGTCGATCATAGTGGCTCGACTAGTTATCCCTCTTATTCTATGGAGTGGTCAGTGAAGGACTGTTTCTGGCACATCGTTAGGAGAGATGAGCGTGGTTTGTGTCGACCAAGTATTTTCATGAAAAGTTTTCTCGACTTAGGTTTTGAGGTCGATGTGAATCGACCGTTTTTCTTTCATTTCGAAAATCATGCAAGAATCATCACTAGAATGCTTAAGGGCGTGTCTTGTAGGAAATTCCGATGCTGGAAGGTGCTGTGACTTAGATTTTTACCATTTTCTAACATTAAAGCCTAAGGTGGGAAGTACCTTTGGCCTAATGTTTAATGAGACGACGACATGATCATTTCTCTAGCTAAACGAGTTTGGATAAGTACCATCTCGGTGTTTCAGTTGGGAAATAAGCGTTGACTCAGATCTTAATGGTTTATGTGCTGCTTGCCTAATCAATGCTTGAAGGTGCATTGGGCGTTTGGAGACGTAACATGACCTTTTGAATGAAACTTCACGACCCTTGTAGGCTGGAGGACGTCCAACATTGTTCCTAAAGGCTTCTCAGGGACAAGAAGTTCTAAGATGGAAAGGTTGTAATGTCCCATGTTTTGAACCAGATGAAAAAACAAAGGAAATTAAATTTTTTAGTTGGGCAGACCGTTTTTAAAATCGAGCATCATAACCTTTTCCTTCAAAGAGTTGGCACTGTGATGTGTGTTTTTTCTAAAGAAATTAAATTAATTAAATTAAAGTTAAAATGGAAATTAAATTAAATGTCAATTAAATGGTAAAATAATAATAATGGTTTTAATCTTAATAATAATTTAATTAGTATTATTATTTTTATTATTATTATTATGATTATGATTATTATTAGTATAATTATTATCATTTATTATTATTATTATTCTTATTATTATTATTATATATATATTTTTTAGTTTAGGTTTTGTTTTAGAAAACCTAAGGGAGGTTCGCCTCCCCCTCTTGCCCACTTGCGACGCCCTCCTGGGCTCCCTCGAGGCTCTGTTACACCAGCCTCCCCTCTTTCCTCATGAGGTGCGACGCACCAGCCACCCCTCTAGTGTGCACCATCTGCAATTCCCCTCCATGGTCGGACCTCCTTCTGTGCAACCTCCCTCCAACGCGCATCACCCCTCGCGCGACCCCCTTCTTGAACTCCCATAGGCGTGTGACGCCTCCACTTCGGCCTCCTCATATCTCCGGTTTTGGTCGGATTTAACCTCGATTTCTCTTTCATTGCCTCAAGGTAAGGGATGCCGCTCCTCATCCTATTCGTTTCCAACTAAGATTTGGTCTCCCCATCACCCTGCTCATTTTGGCCGAAACCCTAGGGTTAGGGCCTGATCAATTTTTGCATTTCTTCCAGTCTTAGGATATGCGAAGGACCTCTCGGGTTATGTTAATGCGTGTTGCAGCAACCACCACCGAAAGCGAAGCGGTTCAGAGTGTTTCGTTCGGTCTGCCAATGTTTTCAGGTAAGGCTTTATACCACTAAATTGTTTCATACCCTCTACTTAGGGTCTAGTGGTGTTTATGAGATTCAAGGTACACTACAAAAAAAATAGTACATTAGAGGGGATTATTTAGAGGGGGTTATGCACAACCCCCTCTAAATTCATTTTCTATAACATTAGAGGGGGTTTTGCACAACCCCCTCTAAATTTTTTAGCATTTTTTTAATATGTAGTTGGATTTTAGACACGATTATGTTAAAATTGTCGCTACTTTAATAATTAGGGGCATTATATATTTAGTTACAAGCACTATATATTCGGTTAAAGGCACTATATATATATATATTCAGTTAGATTTTAGAGGTGTTATATATGTTTGTGTGTGTGTGTGTTATACAGAATTTGTTTTTTTAGAAAATAGTGGGGGTTCACAGCCCCCTCTAATGTAAGACATTAGTGGGGGTTCAAAACCCCCTCTAATGTAAGACATTATTGGGGGTTCAAAACTGTGACGTCCCGGACCCGGCTACCCCTCAACCCGAGCCCCGAGCCCGGTTGGCCACATGACCCCTGGCTCGTCTCCCCATAGGCCAGGGGATGCCGACTAGCAGCGGAGGTGTAATGGTAAATCAGTGGGGAGACTATACCCCCATGTTAGAGTACACATTGTTATAACAACAAAATAATAAAAATAGCGGAATCACAACCAATGGATAAACATTAGAAAAAGGGATACATACAAACCAACCAACAGTAAAAGGAAAACCCTGATAAATATACAAAAGCCACATAGGCAGTGTCTGATACAAAATGGATGCATGGAATGCTGATAAAATGGAAATAGATGCCAAACATGCTATACAGTAATAAAAAAAGAGAACAAAAGTAGTCCATGAGCATCTCTAGCCAAGCTCGGTCCTCTGCTCTAGATCTCCAGCTAGAAAATACATGTATCAACAACCTGAGGCTGAGCCTTTTCCCCTATTGGTACCTGCAGTAGTAAAGTCTACACGGGTGCCAAGGAGGCCGCCCGGGTAGGGTGTGAGACAAGTCTCAGTAGGCCACCACCAACGATGTCTACGTGTAATCCAAATAGGTGTTCGCAAAATAAAAAGTGTGTAGTGAACTTCAAGTAAGTAAATCAAAGTAATAAACAACCCTCATGCTCAGGTTCTAGAGGGACACCTGGCGGGTCTACCTGCTTTAGCTCATGGATGGTATTCTGAATGATCACCAGGGGTATAATTACATAGATATAGGTTATAACTGGCACGAGGTACACATGCCTCTCGTCCATAAGCACTGTAGTTGGCATGGGGAATAATGCCTCCCACCCATAAAGGTTATATAGACATGAGGTATAAATGCTTCCCATCCTATTACGCAGAGGTTCATCTGGAACAGGGTAAGAATGCCTCCCGTCCACTCATGGAGATTCATCTGGCACGGGGTAAGAATGCTTCCCGTCCACACATGGAGATTCATCTGGCATGGGGTAAGAATGCTTCCCGCCCACACATGAATATTCATCTGGCACAGGGTAAGAATGCTTCTCGCCCACACACGGAGATTCATCTAGCATGAGGTAAGAATGCTTCCCACCCACACACGGGTTATCACAAGCATGTCAACACAGCAAGGCATAACCATTCACATCAAAATATATAAGGCAGTCCATCTTATATCATATCATATTAACAAGGCATGGCATTTCCCAATCACATTATAAGGAAAACATACATCTTGATTCATTAAATGGGTCAAACTATCTCATCCTAGACAACCTCTAACCAAACCATCTCATCTGCCTAACATGGCAAATTCCTTTCAAGACATATCGTTAAGGTCCAAAGGTGAAAAAGGGCCAAATTTCAAGGCATAACACCCATGGTTGACCTTACCCAGTCCACACCTCATCTAAGCACCCTATCCAGGTTAGATTCATCAATCTCATACCACATAGGTCATTTAGACATGAATCAATCAATATAAATACGGGGTTTGACGGAAGACAAACCACGACACAACGATAATAACTCAAAAAGGAAAAAACCCTAAATGGAAACCACGTGACCACCTACCTTAGAGCTGTAGGCATAAGATCACTTGATATCGACCTCAGATTCACAGTAGGTTGGAAGAGATCTGAGTTCTAGTCCAATGCCCTGGAAATAGGGCATATGAGCCTGCATCAAAATAGCGAAATGAACACCAAGATTCACCGAGGAAAGATGGGTGCGTGAGGTAAGCCTTACTAAGGGTGATCCAACGCCTTCGACAGATCGAAGAACGGATGCCGGATGAAGAATCCACAAGAGAAAGAAAGAGGAGAGGGTTTGGAACTCAAAAGAGGGCTCCCCTCTGTTCTGTCTGCGGGAAGGAGGAAGAAAGTAAAGGATTAGGCTTAAATAGAATTTAAGGGAAAAATGGTAATTTTTACCCAGAACAGGGTCACACGGTTTAGGCGCACAATTTACCAAACCGTGCGCAAACCGTGCGCACCTCACTGCCTCCCGACCAAGGGCCGCACGGTTTACCCAAACCGCGCGCAACCCGTGTGCACCTCCCTGCCTTCAGACAAAAGGCCACACGATTTGTCTAAAACCATGCGCAGGCCGTGCGCAGACCATGCACCATTGTCTGAAAGCCCATTTCTCAAACTCCCGGGCTCCGAACCAACCCCGGACACTCCCCAGACCTTCCTTAGGATGTTACCCACACTACACAAGCTTAAAGGAAATATTTTAAAGCAAAACCAACGATCCATACCTTTGCCAAAGAGTCGGGTCGTTACAACCTCCCCTCCTTAAAGCAACTCGTCCCCGAGTTGGCCTTCCGAGGGTACTGAGGTGTCATCAACGAAAAGCTCTGGCCATTGAGAACGTATATCAGTCTCTCGCTCCCAGGTCTCGTCCTGTACCTGTCCATGCTGCCATAACACCCATACAAGAGGAACAAACCTTCCACGGAGTCTCTTCACAATCCGGTCAACAATTCGCATCGGATACTCTTCGAAGGAAGCATCCATATTCAGTTCAACCTCATCAGGTTGAAAAACATGAGTTGTATCTAAAATGTACCGGCATAGCTGAGATACATGAAAAACATCATGCATGGCCTGATATCTTTGCGGAAGTGCAAGTTGGTAAGCTACTGGTCCGATCCGCTTCATCACCTTTAAGGGTCCTACAAACCTCAGTGAAATCTTACCCTGCTTCTGTATACGTCTTTTCCCCAACCTGGGTGAGACCTTCAAGAAAACCCGATTCCCAACCTCGAACTCCAGAGGTCGCCGATGCTTGTTAGCATAGGACTGCTGTCCAGACTGAGCTGTCTGCATACGCTTCCTAATAAGCTGTATCTTCTATGTAGTCTCCTGCACAAGACGTGGTCCTAGAACAACTGCCTCCCCTTCTTCAATCCAACACAAAGGCGAGCGATAAGACCTACCATATAAGGCTTCATAGGGAGCCATCTCAATGGTATCCTGGATGCTATTGTTATAACAGAACTCGACAAGAGGAATGCATTTCTCCCATGAACCTCCAAAATCGAGAACACATGCACGTAACATATCCTCTAGTACCTGTATAGTCCGCTCGGTCTATCCGTCAGTATACGGGTGATATGCCATGCTCAAAAGTACCTGCGCACCCAAGGCCTTCTGTAAACCCTGCCAGAACCGAGATGTAAAACTAGGATCTCTGTCCGAGACAATAGAGCGAGGTGCTCCATGGAGGAGAACTATTTCCTTGACATATAGTCTTCCCAAGTCATCAATTGTGAAGGTCTCTCGCATAGGTAAGAAATGCGTGACCTTCGTCAAACGGTCGATGATAACCCATACTGCATCATTGCCACGAGGTGACCTGAGTAAACTGGTTACAAAGTCCATAGAAACATCATCCCATTTCCACTCTGGAATGGAAAACGACTGCAGAAGCCCTGCTGGATGCTGATGTTCCGCCTTCACCTGCTGACAGGTGGAACAACGGGTGATAAAACCAACTATCTCCTGCTTCATGTTAGGTCACCAGTACTGTCGTCGCAAATCACGATACATTTTGGTGATGGCTGGGTGAACTGCCCATGCTGAGGTGTGGAAATCCCTCACCAGCTCCTCTCTGATGTCTGCTGGGACCCATACACACCCACAGAACAATAAAGTATCACCTTCATCCATGGTCCAATCTGTAGAGGCATCATCAGCGACACTTTCTCGTAAAAAAGGCCTTCCAAATCTGATAACTGTCTTGCCCTGACCCGTTCCAAAAGAGTAGACTTCACTGCTAAGGCTGAGAGAACAGTTTGACCATGACCCTCCTAAACCTCAACGTGCATCTCTGAAAATAGGGCCATCAGCTTCCACTCCTCATTAGATTCCCGAACCACTTGTGACTGAGTTTTCCGACTCAGCGCATCGACTACTAAATTTCCTTTCCCAGGAGTGTAGGCCAGTTTGAAATCAAAGGATTGCAGGTACTCGACCCACCTGCTTTGCCTGATATTTAGATCCCACTGAGTGAAGATATATTTGAGGCTTTTGTGGTCAGTGAATACCACAAAATGCTCTCCCAACAAATAGTGTCTCCAACAGCGTAAGGCATGGACAACCGCTGCGAGCTCGAGGTTGTGCGTCGGATAATTCCGTTCATGAGCCTTTAACTGACGAGAACCATACGCAACGACTCGCTCGTCCTGTATCAAGACAGCTCCAAGCCCGATACTTGATGCATCACAATAGACCGTATAAGCTCTGCCTGGCTCCGGTAAGATCAGTATCAGTGCTGAAGTTAGTCTGCCCTTCAGTTCCTGAAAAGCTACTTCACAAGATTCTGACCAATTGAATCTCACCCCCTTTTTGGTCAAAGCTGTAAGCGGTGCTGCTAGGTGTGAAAAGTCCTAAATGAACCGCCTATGATATCCAGCAATCCCCAAGAAACTCATGATATCAAAGAAGTTCTTGGGATTCTACCAAGAAATTACAGCACTCACCTTCTCAGGGTCAACTGAAACTCCAGACTCAGAGATAATTTGACCCAGGAAGTGAACCTTATTCATCCAAAAGTGGCATTTAATGAGCTTAGAATAAAGCTGATGATCTCTTAGTGTATTCAACATGATCTCAAGATGGGTTGCATGGTCGTGTCTTGAGCGTGAATAGACTAAGATATCATCCACAAATACAACCACAAAAGAATCAAGGTAAGGTTGAAAAATCCGATTGATAAGATCTATAAACACTGCAGGTGCATTTGTAAGCCCAAACGACATGACTAGGTACTCATAGAGACCATACCTGCTCCTGAACACCGTGTGAGGTATGTCCTAAGTCCTAACACACACCTGGTAATAGACTGACCTCAAATATATCTTTGAAAACACCTTCGCTCCTCGGATCTGATTGAAGAGGTCGTTAATTCGAGGTAAAGGATACCAATTCTTAATAGTCAGCTGATTTAACTTACGATAATCCATGCAAAGACGAAGGGTACCGTCTGCCTTCTTGGAAAAAAGAACCGGTGATCCCCAAGGAGAAGTACTGGGATGTATAAAGCCTTTTTCTTCCAGGTCCTCCAGCTGACTCTTGAGCTACAGGAGTTCCTTAGGTTCCATCCTATAAGGAGGAATGGTCACTGGTGCTGCTCCTGGTATAATATCAATAGTAAAATCCACCTCTCACACTAGAGGTAGACCAGAGAAATCATCAGGAAAGACATCACTAAAAATCTCAACCACCGGAGGATAAACAGAGGGTTGTAACCCTTGGTCATCGAGATAAAGACTGGAAACCTGTTCCATGACACCACCCAAACTCTGGTGTTCCGGTCCTGCTCGTGTCGCACTAAGATCCCATTCTCCCTTATGCATATGCGTGTCACCCTCTGGTGATGTGAATGCCACCCTCCGATGATAGAAGTAAATCTGGGATCTATAGGGAACTAACCAGTCCATCCCGATTATTACATCAAAACCTGTCATATCTAGAACATACAGTTTCCACACGAAAAGGTAACCGCCCACCTAGAGGGGAAAATTCTGACAACAACGAATGCCCTCTAAAAGGACACCTAATGGGGTATCTAACATGATCATTCCATGATATGACTCAAAGTCGAGGCCCAAAGTTCCGATAATCACCTCCAATATAAAAGAGTGAGAAGCGCCTGTATCAAACAAAGCAGATACTAACGTAGAGGCAACTAGAATCGTACCTCGTACAGTATATGGTCCGGCGTACTGCTCCAGTGGTGTAGGCTCGACTGCATACAACTGGCCGGTACCATGGCCCTGGGTCACAGTCTGGCTACCCTGAGCAGACCTGCCCTACTGGTGCTGAGAGTCATACGCTTGATTACATCTGCCTCGACTGCAGCCACGACCTGATCGATCGACGGTATTCTAGCCACCTGACTGACGTGATCCTGCCGATCCAGCACTAGATCGTGGAGTAGGTATAGATCCCTGCTCATTGGGCCATGGGGGAAAAGTCCTGCAGAAACAGTGGAGATGAACCAACCTACCACAACCTCTGCACTCCACTGGATTTTGCGTACACTGCCTTCTCATATGTCCTGACACCCACATTGGTGACAGATAGGAGTACCACCTGAAAAAAAGGTATGACCACCACTAACACCATGAGAATCCTCAAAACTCCGCTTTTTCCAAGAAGTGGATCCACTAGAACCCTTAGGCGCCGAACCGCCCTGGTTCAAACTATCCGATTCTCTCAAGTTCCTCTCTGTGATCAAAGCCTGATTGACAATATCTAAAACGGTCGTCTGCCTGAACACGTTAACCTATGACTGGATGGCGTAACACATCCCATCCTCAAAATGCCTAGCGGTCGTGATATCATCAACAACTAGTGTAGGAGAAAAACACTGTAACTCAGTGAAACGGGACGAATACTCCATGACTGTCATAGTCCCTTGTTGCAGATTCATAAACTACCTAGCTCTGTCAGCCCTCAAAGTTTGGGGAAAGAAATAATCGTAGAAGATGGTCTGAAAATCAGTCCAGATCATATCTCTCTGCTGTCCCGACTGGGTGATGACATCCCACCACCTCCTGGCTGAACCACATAGCATATAAGCTACGAGCTTGACCCTCCGCTCTGGTGGCGTCTCAAGGTGCTCGAAGATGGTCAGAATAGCTTCTATCCAGAACTCCGCAACAAGTGGTCCACCATCTCCCGTAAATGTAGGAGGATGCTGTGACTGAAACTCGTGGGTCAACTCTGCCATACTCGGGGCAGGTCGCACTCCACCTTGCATACTCTGCATCATACGCAAGAAGCTCTCACGAAACTGGGCTTCGACGCCCATCTTAGGAATAACAAGATGATCCACAGGTGGCTCGACAGGAAGATCAACTGGCGGCTCAGGGCCCGCCACCTCAGGAACGTGATCGTCGCCGCCTTCAGCACGCGGAACTCGAGGACGTCTTGGAGGCATAGTGCTACAATTCCAAACGAACGTCTCAAAAGAAGAAACCAAAAAAATTAAAGGTTGAACTCTAGAAGCTAGGACAATTACTAAGCCTTCCTACCCCTAAGATCACCTATCCACACCCATAGGAATTCTTAGTAAAACCTGCAACTGTTCAAACTTAACTTAACCCAGTGATATGACATTTCCCAGTCCATAAGGGCCCATACTCCTCATGAACTGAAATATGAAACACACTTGGATGCCATTTCTCATTTACTTGTGCTAATTAAGTATTTGAATTTCCTTTAAAGAAAATGATTGGTTTAGTTGGAATGTCATTTTCCGAGCCATAAGGGCCCATACACCTTATGAAACAAAAAGTTACACCCAACAAAACCACATCATTCCTCAATTCACCACCTGCAAGATGGGTTAGTATAGCTGTACACATAGTAACTAGGCATGGAAATAAACAATAAGCAATGCTCGCTGAAAACTTAAACGTGTCATGGCAAGATGCATGGCCTAATCATATTGTGCCTATCGTGATGCATGTTCTAATGCATAACCCTCATTTCATCAGGTCAAACCATGAAGTGAAAATTCCAACATTGCAAATCTCAATAACATCACAAAACATGTGAAACACCCAATGGTGAAACAATATCAACAGTAAACAGTATAATCAATAAAAACATAAAATAGGAAACTTGGCCCATAACACGGGTTCACGACACCCAAGCACGGATCATGGCTAAGTCCCTAAGCATTCCCAGTCTCCAAGTCTATCATCGCCAAATAGTAAATCAAGAAAGAAAGAAAACTCTGATACTACTTTGTGACGTCCCAGAACCTGCTGCCCCTCAACCCGAGCCCCGAGCCCGGTTGGCCACATGACCCCTGGCTCGTCTCCCCATAGGCCAGGGGCTGCCGACTAGTAGTGGGGGTGTAATGGTAAATCAGTGGGGAGACTATACCCCCATTTCAGAGTACACAACGGTATAGCAACAAAATAATAAAAATAGCAGAAGCACAACCAATGGATAAACAGGAGAAAAAGGGAAACATGCAAACCAACCAACAATAAAAGGAAAACCCTGATAAATATACAAAATCCACATAGGCAGTGTCTGATACAAAATGGATGCATGGAATGCTGATAAAATGGAAATAGATGGAAAACATGCTATACAGTAATACAAAAAGAGAACAAAAGTAGTCCACGAGCATCTCTAGCCAAGCTCGGTCCTCTACTCTGGATCTCTAGCTAGAACATACATGTATCAACAACCTGAGGATGGCCCTTTGCCCCTACTAGTACCAGCAGCAGTAAAGTCTACACGGGTGCCAAGGAGGCCGCCTGGGTAGGGTGTGAGACAAGTCTCAGTAGGCCACCACCAACGATGTCTACGTGTAATCCAAATAGGTGTTTGTAAAATAAACAGTGTGTAGTGAACTGCAAGTAAGTAAATCAAAGTAATAAAAACCCTCCTGCTCAGGTTCCAGAGGGACACCTGGAGGGTCTACCTGCTTCAGCTCATGGATGGTATTCTGAATGATCACCAGGGGTATAAGTACATAGATATAGGTTATCACTAGCACGAGGTAAACATGCCTCTCGTCCATAAGCACTGTAGTTGGCGTGGGGAAGAATGCCTCCCACCCATAAAGGTTATAGAGGCACGAGGTATGAATGCTTCCCATCCTATTACCCAGAGGTTCATCTGGCACGAGGTAAGAATGCCTCCCGCCCACACATGGAGATTCATCTGGCACGGGGTAAGAATGATTCCCACCCACACATGGAGATTCATCTGGCACGGGGTAAGAATTCTTCCCGCCCACACACAGAGATTCATCTGGCATGGGGTAAGAACGCTTCCCACCCACACACGGAGATTCATCTGGCACGAGGTAAGAATGCTTCCCTCCCACACACAGGTTATCACAAGCATGTCAAAATAGAAAGACATAACCATTCAAATCACAATATATAAGGTAATTTATCTTATATCATATCATATTAAGAAGGCATGACATTTCCCAATCACATCGTAAGGAAAACATACATCTCAATTCATTAAAGGGGTCGGACTATCTCATCCTAGCCAACCTCTAACCAAACCATCTCATTTTACTAACATGTAAAATTCCTTTCAAGACACATCGTTAAGGTCCAAAGGTGAAAAAGGGCCAAATATCAAGCCATAAAACCCATGGTTGACCTTACCCAGTCCATACCTCATCTAAGCACCCTATCTAGGTTAGATTCATCAATCTCATACTACATGGGTCATTTAGACATGAAGCAATCAATATAAATATGGGTTTTGACAGAAGACAAACCACAACACGACGATAATAACTCAAAAAGGCGAAAACCCAAAATGGAAACCACGTGACCACCTACCTTAGAGATGTAGGCGTAGGCTTGCTTGATATCGACCTCAGATTCGTAGTAGGTTGGAAGAGATCTGAGTTATAGTCCAATGCCCTGGAAATAGGGCATATGATCCTACATCAAAATAGCGAAACGAACACCAAGATTCACCAAGGAAAGAGGGGTGCGTGAGGTAAGCCTTACCAAGGGTGATCCAACGCCTTCGACGGATCAAAGAACGAACGCCGGATGAAGAATCCACAAGAGAAAGAGAGAGGAGAGGGTTTGGAACTCAAAAGAGGGCTCCCCTCTATTCTGTCCGCGGGAAGGAGGAAGAAAGAAAAGGATTAGGATTAAATAGAATTTAAGGAAAAAATGGTAATTTTTACCCAGATTAGGGTCGCACAGTTTAGGTGCACGGTTTACCAAACCGTGTACAAACCATGTGCACCTCATTGCCTCCCAACCAAGGGCCGCATAGTTTAGGTGCACGGTTTACCCAAACCATGCGCAACCCATGCGCACCCCCTGCCTCCAGACTAAAGGCCGCACGGTTTGTCTAAAACCATGCACAGGCCGTGCACAGGCTGTGCGCCATTGTCTGCAAGCCCATTTCTCAAACTCCCGGGCTCCGAACCAACCCCGGACACTCCCCGGGCCTTCCTTAGGATGTTACCCACACTACATAAGCTTAAAGGAAAGATTTGAAAGCAAAACTAACGATCCGTACCTTTTCCAAAGAGTCGGGTCGTTACAAACCCCCCTCTTGAACCCCCACTAATGTCTTACATTAGAGGGGGTTCACAACCCCCTCTAATTTAAGAGATCAGAGGGGTTGTGAACCCCTACTATTTTCTTAAAAAAATACATAATATATACAGTATATATTGTATACACATATGAATGTATTTATAAAATGTATAATATTTAATATTCATATAAATATGTAATATATATATATATATTTTAATTGTGTACGTATAAATATAATATGTATATATATTTGCATAATATATTTGGGTAATATATATATATATATAATATACGTGTATTCAAATAAATATACACAATTACAAATAAATATATAAATACACATTTGCGTTTGTGTGTGTTTGATATAAATGTATTTATAAATATATACATACATAATTTTTTTTAAATATATGAAAAAATATATAATTTATAGAGGTGTGTAGAAAAAATATATATATACATATATATTTATATTTATCTAAATATAGATACATGTTATTTATTTAATTTATTTAAATATATTGTGCAAATAATGTTTATCTTAATAAACTTATTAATATATACAAATACAATAATATATAAATTATATGCGTAAATTTGTTAATATATATATTTTTATTAATATATATGCTTATTTTAATAAACTTATTATATATATTTAAATATATTGTTTTAATAATGTTTATTTTAATAAACTTATTAATATATATAAATATAATAATATATAAATTAAATGTGTAAATTTGTTAATATATACATGTTTATTAATATATAGGCATATTTTAATAAACTTATTATATGTATTTAAATATATTATTCAAATAATTTATATTTTAATAAACTTATCAATATATATAAATAGTATAATATATGTAATATGAAACAGAAAGAGATTCGATGTAGTGGTTTAGGCGCAACATATATAACTGGGAGAAGCCCAATTCGAATCCCACTGGATGATTATTTTGGAAGCACTCCAAATTCTCAGACCGAGAGGAGACCGGGGTCTTCACCGGGACGTGCACGTGGGGACTCACACTAGAGTACTGGGGAGATCGAGACACCGGGCTGGACAACAAAGATTGGGGGATGGGACAAACACGAACAAGAGGATCTGGGGATAGACACCGGGACACACATGGGAGACCGAGACACCGGGCTCTGGACAACGGAGACTGGAGGATGGGACTGGCACTGGATAGGAAGACCGTGACAGACAGGGGGACACACCCCACAACTAGGGGACAAACACCGAGACACACACCACGACCTGGGGACAGACACCGGGACACACAGGGGACAGACACGAGACAAGAGGACCGTGACAGACATGGGACACCCACCACGCACAGGGCAGACATGAACAGTAGGGGGAATGGAGAACAGGATAGGTACAAGGGACACACACAGGGAGGACAAGGACACATGGGGGATAGGCGTGAGGGACCATGCACACCGGTTGATTAATTCTAAAAAAAGAGTTGCATTAGGGGAGGTTGTGTGAAACCGACCCTAATGCAATCAACAATTAGGGGTGGTTTAAAACCGCCCCTAATCCCTCTATTAGAGGCGGTTGGAGTTATAATAGCCTCTAATGAAAACCATTTGTGGTAAATTTTGGATAACATTGGGGGGGGGGGGGTTCAAACCCCCTCTAATGTAACCACCACTAAATTCCCCACACATTTACCAGCGCTTCCTCAAAACCGCCTCTACTAACAGTAGGCAGGAACATTAGCAACAGTTCCTCATAACCACCGCTAATGTCTTTAGAAGGGGTTATAACCCCTTCTAAAGTAAAAAATAACCCCTTCTATAGTGGTCATTTTTTTTGTAGGGGGAATTGTTGTAGAATGTTGCGAACGATTCCAAGTGTGCGAACACATACTCCCAGGTATGAATGTGTGTGTATATATATATATATATATTAGCTACTTCTTAATTCTTCTCTTTTATATTGAATTACAATTCTTGAATAAAAATTTTAAAGAGTAAAAAGGAATTGTTTGATAAATGAAGGCATGGTTTTATAATAAAACCCCTCTATTGAGGTGCACTGCCTTCAATCTAAAAATGTTATCATAGACTTTTATGCTTGATATTATAATTGTTAAATGACATGCTTGTACATGACCCTTCTTGGTTATTTCTAAATGACATTGATTCCTTGAAAAATGATAGATGATCCAAGACACCTCCTAAGTGCATGGTTCAATATGTAATTAGAATTCCTAGGGTAGGGTATCTACTCTTTTCCCTTCACTTCATCGCTTATGTCATGTCGTGCCTTTGTGTCGCTCACCGAAACCTTCTGGAGATGCTCAATTATTGCTTATTAAATTGTTTGGTTTGTTCTATCGTTCCCATTATGGCCTTCACTTATGGTGAAACCCGTTTGGGGTGTTCTCCTTACCTCTTTTCCACCCCTTTGGGTGTTGTTTTCTCCTTATGCATTATGTTATAAATGTAATGAGATGGTTTGAACTGAATATCATGCTTGAACAATCTTGTTATCTTGTATCATTTAATGTCATTTATAACCTATGGTTTGAGTCATGTTGATGCCATGTGATTTTGTTTATATTCTATTGCTCATGAAAGTGCCTAATTTTTATGCCCTGTTTTAATGTTTTGATCTGTATTCTAAGCTTAAGATATTAAAATGATAAAATTGTCGTGTAATTTTTATGTGCTTAATTTTGTGATAAATTCCTTATTCCATGTTGATGGCTTGTATTGTTTTACTTTATGGCTTGAAAAGATTGTGGCTCACAGTGCTTGTTTGATTAGAATGATTTATGTATATGCTTTCCATGTGATATATATATTGAGGTTTTCCTTGAAATGTGTTTTGGCTATTATGGTTCACTTGATGTGGGTCGGGTGATAACATGGGCTCTATATTAAGGAATCATGGATGAACTCCCATGCTCGGGTGGTTATACCATGATGCACCGGGGGCGGTGCTTTGTCTTGCAAGATGAGGGATTCTCAGGTGGTTTAATATAATCCTAAGTGATACTGGTTCCATAGGGGAGAAACTGTGGAAAGACCCATTGGAAAGATGGCAACACCATGCCTTGGGTGATACTCGGTCCTCTAGTGAGATACCTAGGACGAACTCATAGTCACCATGCCTCAAGTGATACTTGGTATTTCAGAAGATTTCCATGGATGGGCTAGGTGGTATTGGATAAATTGAAGGATGTATCATAGCGATACCTTCAGGACGATCTCAGACTCCAATTGTAGATTTTATTGAATTGCGTCGAATGACTGCTTTGGTTGAATTGCTTGTTCTATACTTGTTGCTTCTATTTATATTAGGGCATGCACTTGTGACTTTTCTCTCTTTCTTGTTAGCATACTTATGTGATGATATGGGAATTAGACCCCAAGCTTAAGCACAGGCTTGGGGGTGCACCTTTTTGAGCCGCCTTGTTACTTTTAGCACTAGTACACATATTATGCTTGCACATGTACCTTCTTCTAAATTCTGATTTAGGATGAAGCTGGTGGTATGGAAAGAGTGTCCATTTAGGAACCCAAACCAAGTTTCTATTACTAACCTATTATCACTCAACATTTATTTTATATGGTGAACTTCTTAATTTATATTTCATTATTTGGATTGGGCTAGACACCGGTGGTGCTGGCCTACTGAGATTTATATCTCGCACCTTACTCGGGCCGCCATTGCACTGGGGTATCCGAGTAGACCTTTCTTATTCATAGGACTGCATACCATGATTGATTTATTATGTTGTGTTGTTTGTACCTAGAAGTTAGGAGAAAAGGACTGAGATAGAGCTCAGGATTCTCGCAGATATCACCCTTGGGGATTTGGTGTCTTTTCTTTATTCTTGATCTATATTGCAAGGCATGCCGTATTGTTTACTTATTTCTGTTATTTATTATCACCGTGACATGCATTCATCTGTTGTATAATTTGGAATTTAGAAACTTTTATTAAATTGTTAATTATTGTTTTTTGCTGCTATCTGTTCTTGTTATGCTTCCACTATCTAATATTTTGTTAATCACTATACATACTCTGATCTATGAGGGAATAATCTCCCCCTAAACACACTCTAGTCCCTCATTGCTAGTCAACAACATCTGGAATTCTGGGAGATGCAATTTAGGTAATCTGACCCACCGGTCCATCCACCATCTTACAGATGAGTCGGGTCGGGACGTTACAGTAGTCATCACATCGTATTACCAGTTTGAAAGTTAAGTCACTCCCTCTCCCAAGAATTGTTACATCATACAGACACCTGATGCATCGTAGCAGAGTACCCCTCTATCCTATATCATAGAATCATGTAGAGATAGGGCTGAATGATAGTTGTTAACACACCCAGCTCTCTTTCGAGTCACTCACCCAGTGATGCCTATGTGGCACCTCATTATATCGTATTCCTATTGCATCACACCATCTAACTGGTCCCATTATATAGATAGTCACATGGTAGGAAGCCTATCTCCCCCACATCGAAAATCCATTGGGACCGATGACTGGTTGATAGGAGCCAACACACCCATCCCTCTTTCGAGGTTGTCCACCCAACATTTCCTATATATCGTCAAGTTGCACCACCTGCCTGTTGTGCCAAACTGTTCTTTTGATCCTTCCATGTCACATACTATCCACTGATGATGACCCCAAATGCCCTGTAGCCTAAAGGCCTTACTGATGATGGCCTGAAGGTCATGTGTCATGAAGGTCTTTGATGGTTCAGAGGGACTATGGCTTGTAGGCCCTATTCTATGGTCCGAAAGCCCAATTCAAGTTAATAGTACCACTGCTGCAGTACCGTTACAATATCAAACATAAAAAATTATCCTCCTTCAGGATTTGATCCTGAGTTTCTGATGTAGTATTATAGGGTGTTTACCAAAGCACCATCTAACTACAATAATTAAATAAATAATATTCTTGTATTGATCATTTTGAGAGATTTGTGATGCTGGGTTTGGTTATAAGATATTTCATTGAATGATAAAAAAATTATTAAGTTAATGATATATATATCAGAAGGAATCAGGGAGGGGAAACACGCCCCCTTGGTCTCTATTCCTCTTATTTTTCTGAAATTATTTTTTATAAATTTTTGATGGCATGATCGCAATATCAATTTGAAAAGATTTATGTCATGATTTTTCAAATCATCGAGAACAATTGTTATTTTTAATTTATTTTTAGTGAGAAGGTAGGTGACTTCAGCTCTTAATTTTATATTCTATATGATTTATGTATGATTTTTTATAGTAATGGGATAATATAAAATAATTTGGTAATGATATTAAAGATACATTCTAGGTTTGGGAGTGGGCGTACAAAGGAAATAAAGCTGTAGACATGGAGGTTGGAAACTAGGACCTCCTTAACTCACCACCATGAGTACAACAGGGGCGTAACCACTGAACTACGCGTAAAAATAATGATGTAGAGATAATTTAAATAGAATGCTATGAATAAAGATATTTTAAATAGAATGTTATGAATATGGTCATAAAATTAATGATGTAAAGAATTTGAATTTATTTGTAAATGGATGATTTTGTTTGATTAAGTTATGGAGAGATTATGATATTTATTATATAAGATAAATTTTATTTTTCTATGAAAATTGTTATTGATTTGTTATGAATGTTTAAAATTATTGTATGTTATTTTTGAAGTATGAAATAATGTGTAGAAATTTTTATGTGTGGATGAAGATATTATGATATTTATAAAGGAATATACTTTTTTATTTTTTATGAACATTGTTATTGATTTTTTATGAATGTTTAAAATGTTTATATGTTATTTTTTGAATTATGAAATAACGTGGAGAATTTTTTATGTGCGGATGGAGAGACTAATATTTATAAAGGATGAAAAATTTTATTTTTTATGAAAATTATTATTGATTTGTTATGAATGTTTAAAATGTTTATATGTTAGAAGTTTCCCCACTTTAAATATATTAATTAAGTTAATTACTAAAGTGTTTGATTGATTTTTAATTTTAGTTTTTTTAAATCAATAAAATATGGATGTTCAAGATAAAATATTGATGTAGAATCTTTATCGAAGTTTTTTGGTGATGTGACTGCATAATCGAAAATGGTGTTTGAGAATATATAGAATTGATACTTTTTTTGATGTATATATTGATTATGAATGTGATATTCGTTTGTTGTTGGGTAAATTATATAAAATCCTCAATGATGTACATTAATATGAAGATTTAAGAGAACAAGTTATACGAGATTCTAAGTGATTTTTGAGTTATCCTTATTTTTACTTTATGTTATTTCAAAAGGTTATTTTCCTAGGTTTGACCCAACATCTAGTTAGTGAGTTTAATGAGAAACTTAATATGGATCCTCTTAATTGAGCTTCATTTAGGGGTTCACCACCTCATGATGGTCGCCTCTATGACATCGACCCCTCCTGTGGGGTTGTTCCTATCATTCGTTATGGTAGAGCTGATGAACTCCCCACTCCTCTTCAAATTTGTTGAGTCTTCATTCCCTAAGTGTTTTCCATTCGAATCCTACCTCGATTCTCCCAATTTGTATCACCTCCAAAGAAGTGATTTATTTTAGGGGATCCCCAACCTTCACCATCTCAGCTAAAAAGTTCCAAGTAGCGACATCATTTCACTCAATAACACTTGTCACTAGGTTTGTTTCAAATTGAAATTTGCTATAATTGTTCATAGGTTTCAATAATGAAGATTTGGGTTTATAATCCTTGATGGAGGTTGGGGTATTGAACCACCGTCATCTGTGTGCTTATCTTATTTCAAAATCTAACTTTTACCTTACCTGGTATTCGGAAGTTTGGTATTTCGTAGGACATAAGTTCTTCCTCTTTATCTAGATAGTGGAATTCAACAAGGGTTGAAACTACAAGCACTCAATGGTGTGGATTCACCCACTGGGTTTTCCTCTCCCCCTTCAGAATCTAGCTACCCTTAAAGGTATGTTTGACTGGATCAATATCTTTTTGCATATTGATGATCTCCCTTTGTGTTTGAGACAAGATGATTTTTCTTGCATCTGTTTTTATCTTGACCTCCCCCAACCCCTCCACAGATGTATCTATCTTATGGTTTTTGGGTTGGGGAGCTTTTGATAGTGCATTTTCTATGAGAATGTGGCCTACTTCTATTTTTCTTGTAATCACCAAGGCCACCAAACATGTAGCTGTCAGTGTCGTAGGTGGTTAGTCCAGATAGAATCAGAGTATCCTTTATCTCCAGTCCTCCAATCTCCAAGCATGGATGGGACTGAAGATGAGTGTTCTCCTCTAAGTCTCCCTAATGATGATGTTTTCCCTCATACTAATTCTTTTCCTGCTCACAAGGCCTCATTGGATCATACTTCCACCGGTCTGCTTCCCCTATCCATTGCATGTTCTTCCCTATTTCCCCCCAGGATATAGTGAATTGTAAAGGAAAATCTCCTATAATGGTGAATGATTCTCAAGCCATGGATTGTGTAGGGCCATATCCTCTCACAAATGTTGTTTGCGGTTTGACTAGAAAACACAAAAATGGTGTTATTGGGTTTTATTCTATGCCTCAAGAAGTTTCCTCCAGTCCTTTGGCTAGTGATGATAATACTTCCAGGAGCTCCCTCTGCCCACTGCACTGGATGAAGTGGGTGAAGGGAAGTAAGTCTTCATATTTTCTCCGATGTCTACTATGAACCGCTTTTAACTCTATAGGGAGGAAAACAGAGAGGTTTCTCTTGGTGACTGGGCCCTTCGTAGCTAGAAACCTAAGAAGAAAGATCAGTAGTGAGAGCTATTTAATCTTGGTATTAATCCAGGCTTCTCTATCAGAAAAGAAGTGGTTGATGTGTAAGGTAGATCTCACACCCTCTCTACTAATCACATGTTTTAAAATAGGTATTATGACTATGATTTCCACTTCCAGGTTGATAATTTTTCTTCTGATCCCTTTTATGATGACTTGAATCTGTCGTAACTTGTCATTCTTGGCCCATCACTTCATTTAGTGTGACTTTTTTTACGGGTTCCTACTCCATCCTAAAAGTGGGGTTTTATCATAAAAAAAGGATTTGGACTAATATGTCCCCATTACCCCACTAGTTGATATAGATTAGATTTTTTGATTGATTCTAGATATATATGTGGCGTGATTATGATAATAAATGGGTTGCTAACAAAATGCTAGATATTAGTGATATGTGTACTAACTAGTAGGTGTTGGTTTACATGGGCTCTATTAATGTGTGTGTCGGTGCACACACAAACACACCCACAAATATATATATTCAATGTTGTGTGTTATATTATTATATATCATATGTTTCTAGAGATCGTGAATTAATATGAGTTGTTGTCCAGACTTGGTTAGGTGGGTTGATTGTCCTGTTCGTGATGATTATTTTGTGTTATCTTTATTTTTCACAATTTCATTAGTGTGTTTTTCTTTCCTAGAAACATGGGGGTTAGAGAAGAAATATACTAAATATATTTATATTCTCATCCATATTTTATATATTTTTTAGATTTACATGATCATGTCAATGAAAGTTTTGGATGACACTAGTTTGAGAATGTAGAGATCTAATTGAAGTAATTATTTTGTGTCATTCATTTTATTATTATTTGTGGTTTTGAGAGTCTAGTCTTGGAGATGATTTTTGGTTGTGTTATTTTAGTTTACTATGACATTATGTGTCATTCCATGTACATGTTTTTTAGGATGTTTATGTTGGTTATGATATAATATTTTATATATGATATTATTTTTGGTAAAGTGAGATTCTCTTAAATGGTAATATCTCCCATGAATGTGAGTATATACACTTGGTGATAAATTTCAATTCATGATCAATTGGAGGTGAGTTTTAGGGGTCACACTCGATTTTTTTGTTAACTTAGGGTGTGGTCCTGACGTAATCAAGTCGTGGTGGAATAATATTAGAGTTGTGTTTTGGATAATTGAGTTAGAGGTAGGTGTAAAGATAGAATTGGTTTCTAACTTGAGAAGTAATATATAAATATGTTTGTTTAATATATTTATAGTGGACACACAAGTTTCTAGATAATTTTTGGGAAAGTGAGATTAGTTAGAGATGCTCTATATTTTGATTTGGATTTTTCATATGATATTATCTCTTGACTATAGAGGATTGAGAGTATTGACGAGTTGTTTCATCACTGATAAACACACATGAATCATGACATTAATGTGTTTATATGTTGGATCAATAAAATGTGACATTTATATTGATTTTAACCAATAATGAGGTAATGATTTCTAGTTAATTGAAATTTAATTTTAAACATCGAGGTTTTTCATAAATAGTTATTGGCAGTGATTTGATTAACGAGAAAAGATTGAGAATTTACACGGATATATGATTGGTTTAACTCCAAGGATATATAATATGATTGAATGTTCATATTTGAGTATTTATTAAGTGATTCCATTGTATTAGTAATATTTTTCTTTTTAAAAGGATGTTTGTTGCTAAAAAAATGTTTTTATGTTGATGATGAATATACTATGCTATATGTTCTAAGATAAATGGTAAAGTTTATTGATTGATGAATTTAAAATTTTGATGTATGTTTATTTAAATTAATGAAATAATTAATATGATGTAATTTGTAACAACACAAAATTTTATAAATAATATTTTCTTTATGATTGAATTAAATTCTCTATTATGGATATAAAAAACACATACACTTCCTTGGTTTTATTATATCCTATCACATTTAAAACACCATTAAGCATCATAACCATTGACAATATAACCATTGAAAAATGATCACGTGATTAACATAAATATAGGGTTATGATAAATCCAATTAACATAGACAAAAAAAGAAATGAACCCAACCGGAAGGATAATACCCTATGAAACCCATTTATTAGAGTTTTTAAGGGAGATAATATCACTGAGCTTTGTCCTTGACCAAGTCCAAGATGATATCTAACAACTAAAGCATGAGTGAAACCATTTATGAGAGAAGTTCACACACTTTGAGATCACGAACCAAACCATGTATGCCAAACCACCCCATGGAAATCTCACTATAGTGTTAGGTCAGATAGGGTAATGGAATATGGTCTAGAGGGGGTGAATAGAACAAATTAAAAATTTAAACAAATAAATTGATTAATTAAAATAATTATCAAAGTTAATTATTGAGGTTAATTAGAAGTAGAAAAAGTAAATAATGCAAGGATGTTTTTTATAGTAGTTCAGTACAAAGTTGGCCTACTCCACTATTATACCTATCTACTCAGTGAGAGATACTTGTACACTAAAAATGATTTTGATGGGGGAATCATAACCCAATTACAAAATCATTTTCTAGTGGAGGGATAACCACAACACTAACTTTTTTATGGGGAGTCACAACCCTTACAACCTAACTTTAGAGAAAGGGAGTCACAAATCAAACAATCCCAACTTTAGATACAGGGAGTCACAACCCTTAGATACTGACTTTAGAAATCAGGAGTTACAACCCAAGAAAATAGAATAAAAAATAATTATTTTGTGAGAAAAAGCATAAATAGAAAAATAGAGTGTGTGTGAGAGATGTGAAAAAGTTTTACAAACTCATAACCAGACGAAATATGATAAAAAATGAAATAAAAATTAATTGTTGTTGAGGATTAAATTGGATCGTATCGTCAAGAAAATTGTAGTCGAAGTAGAATTAATTTAGATCTTGAGAGACTATGTAGGAGATGAAACAGAGTTTCATAGGACGTTGCAAATTGCACAAAAGGTCCAAAGTTCATAACACTTTACCTTTAAAAAAAATAGAGTATCAAATATGTTAGCCCATGTATTTTGTGTATTGCTATTATGTGTATAACCTACAAGGAATAATTATATATATATCGAAAAAAATATTCAGCATATGTAGTAGCTCCACTTCCTTCAAATTTTCAAAATAAATTGAGTCAATAGCATTCACAAATATCTCCATAAAAAACACATCACTGTTACCTCTTTATTCTTGTAGAATAATTATTAAAAATAATTAAAAATAATTTGAATAAGTCTTCCCAAAATATCTCCAGAATATTAGTAGCATTGAAAGATTTGAAACTCCTATTTAAATCCATTCAAACCAATTTAAATTTAGTCAAAACAGTTCTTGGAAAGTAGTAGTAAAAACCAAAAGTAAATTAAAAAATTTGAACTTAAATATTCTTGAAACCACTGACTTAATTGGAAAAAGATTTTGAAATAATTTATTAATTTTTCTCTCTAAAAATAGCACCAAAAAAATTAAAATAACTTTGAAAATAATCTTTATATTTAATAAGAATTTTTCCAGAATAAAAACCTTCGAAAATAATCCATATATGCATCAGATCAATTTTCAGCAAAAACACACAAAAACACAGCATCAAAGTAGGGTACGAAAGTAGGGACACCAATGTAGTGTAGGGTTCACCAATATAGAATAGGGTTTCCAACATAGCGTAGGGTTTCCAACGTAGAGTAGGGTTAAAACTACTTTGTGAAAATAGGGTTTCTGAACCATACTTTGAGAAAGTAGGGGTCAAACCATACTTTGTGAAAGTAGGTTTTCCAAACCATACTTTTCGAAAGTAGGGTAAAAACCATACTTTTTGAAAGTAGGGTTTCTGAATCATACTTTTTGAAAGTAGGGTACAAACCATACTTCACTAAAGTAGGGTTACTGAACCATACTTTGTGAAAGTGGGGTTGAAACCATACTTTTCGAAAGTAGGGTTGAAACCATACTTTGTGAAAAAACTAGACAACATATGTTAACAAACTTAAATGAATTTTTAAGGGCTCTTTGAAGAAACTTTATACTTTGTCCAAGAAGAATTATTTTTATAAAAACTTATTACATTTCCAATGAATAAATAAAAAAATAAATACAACATTTATAGCTCCTGAAATCCTTGAAAAATAGAAGAAAAAACATTCTGGAAAACTATAGTTCTTAAAAAATCAATGCAAAAATTTAGAAAATTTATTTACCATCAAAAAGACCTTTTTAGACTTCAATGTAAACTAATTAGATCAAGATAAACACGTTTTATTTATATAAATCAAGTTTTATTCTAATCTGATATCTGTAGAAGTTGTAGTAAAATAAATACAAAAATGTTTCAAAATTGAAAACTGTAAAGATTATAAAACTTCACCAGAAACTTCATTAAATTTTTAAAGAATTATAAAAACATTTTCAAACTTCCTCATAAACTAATAAAATTTATATAAATCTCTTATCTATCTAATGTGATAATAATAAAATAATTCCATACACTTTAGTTTAGTAAATAATTAAAATATAAAAAGGTTTTTAAACAAAAAATAACATGTAATAAAAAAAAGAAAACAAACACATGAAAAAATAATCTCCCCAAGTAATAAAACAAGTAATCAAACAAAAGATAATGCATATACACAAAAAATATCCCCTTTTTTGTTTGATTACAAAACCAAAACATTTGAACAATTAAAACCAATTTTAAAAACATTTAAAACTTATTTATTTCTCCCCATTTATTTATCCCCATTTTCTCCCAAAATATCTTTCCCAAAATATCTCTCCCCCTTTTTGTATATAAAAAAAAGTGAAAACAATCTCCCCCTAAACAAATGTAGCAATACAAAGTTAAAATTATAACATACCAAGTTTAAATTTAATTTTTTCAAACCGAGAAGATTCTAAAGGTTTATAAAAATATCTGTTAGATGATTTTTAGAAGGTATAAATTCTAAAACAATATCACCCTTGTTGACATGATCTCTAATAAAATGAAATTGAAGATCAATATGTTTTGTTCTAGAATTCTGTAAGGGGTTTTTATAAATAGAAATTGAATAAGTTTTATCACAATAATTATGAATTTTATCAAGATAAAAATCAAAATCACATAATGTTTGCTTAATCCATAAACTTTGATCACAACTACTAGCAGTATAGATATAATCAATTTCTGAAGTAGATAAAGAAACTGATATTTGTTTCTTAGATGACCAGGAAATTAAAATTTTTCTTAGAAAATGACACATACCTGATATGCCTTTTCTATTAATTCTACATCCTCAAAAATAAGAATAAGAATTAGATGTTAAATCAAAATAGTTATATTTTGGATAAAATAAACTAGAATCAACAGTTATTTTAACATATATAATTATTCTTTTGACAGCTTTAATATGAATTTCTGTAGGATCTACTTGAAATCTAGCATATAAACAAACACTAAAAATGATGTTGGGTCTAGATGCAGTTAAATATAGCAAGATACCTATCATACCTCTATAAACTTTAAAATCAGTAGATTTACCAGAAGCATCAATATCTAATTTACAATTAGTACCTATAGGATTTTTCATAGATTCGATATAATTAAGACCAAATATTTTAACCAAATATTTAGCATACTTAGATTTATTAATAAAAATTCCATCTTTCTTTTGAAAAATTTGAATTCTAAGAAAGAATTTTAATTCTCCCATTAAACTCACGTCAAATTCAAAAGACATCAAAGAAGAGAAATTATTGAAAAGTATTTCACTAGATGATCCAAAAACTATACCATCAACATAAATTTGAATAACTAAAATATCATCAGAAGTTCTTTTAAAAAAAGAGTTGGATCAACATTTCCTTTCTTGAAATCATTATCAAAAAAAAAAATAAAGAAAACCTTTCATATCAAGCACGAGGTTCTTGTTTGAGACCATACAATGATTTAGATAATTTAAATACATGTTAGGAAATCTTTCATTTTCAAAACTAGGGGGTTGAGAAACATATAATTATTCAGTTATCAAACCATTTAAGAAAGAAATTTTTACATCCATTTGATATAATTTAAAAACTTGAAAACAATAAAAATCCAATAAAATTCTAACTGCCTTTAACCTGACAATAGGTGTAAAGGAATCTTCGAAGTCCATACCTTCTTATTGAGAGTATCCTTGAGAAACATGTCTAACTTTATTTTCTTCCAAATTAATCTAGTTTGTTTCTAAATATCCACTTAGTTCCAATCACATGTTTATCCTTAGGAAATTATAATAAAGTCCAAAAATTATTTCTAACAAACTGATTTAATTCATATTTCATAGAAATAATCCATTTTTCATATTTTAAATCATCATTAACATTAATAGGTACAAAATCAAAAATAAAAGTAGAATTGACACAAAAATTTAAAAGAGAATTTCTAGTTTTAACACCAGAATAAACATTACCAATTATATTTTCAACAATATGATCTTTGTGAATATTCCATGATTTTGGATCTGGTTGAGAAGGAGTATGCTCCCCCACAATTGGTTCATTCTTATCTTGAGGAATTTCTTCATCAAAATTAAATTCTCTAAACTCTTTATCAATTACATTAGAATTAGAATTTATTTTAACATTATTTTCATAACATAGACAGATTCTTCAATAATCATAGTTATTTTATTATAAAATCTATATGATTTAATATTATTAAAATTAACCAATAAAAAATCTTTCATCACTCTTAGAATAAAATTTATCTAAATTATCCTTTGAATTTAAAATAAAAATTTTACAACCAAAAACTCTAAAGTAACTAACTTTAGGATTTTTATTTTTGAATAATTTATAAGGAGTTTTCTTTAAAAAAGGTCTAATAAGAATTATATTTGAAATATAACATGAATAAAAACATCCTCAACCCAAAAAATATCTAGGAAAATTATATTCACTCAACATAGTTCAAGCCATTTCAACTATAGTTCTATTTTTCCTTTCTACAACATCATTTTATTGTGGTGTTCTGGGAGCATAAAAATTATGATAATTTCCATTATTTTAACAAAATTTTTTAAAATTTAAATTATTAAATTCACCTCCTTTATCACTACAAATTAAAATAACCATAGGACCCTTTTAATTTTTAAATAATTTACAAAAATGAGTAAATCTAGAAAATGTATCATTTTTATGTGAAAGAAAGTATACCCAAGTAAATCTACTATAATAATCAATAATAGATAAGGTATATTTATTTCTAAAAAGACTCAAAATTTGAGTGGAAAAAAATAAATCAATATGTACTAACTGTAAATGTCTATTAATACTTATCTGATTGATGAGTCTAAAAGAAAATTTGTGTTGCTTCCCTTTCAAGTAAGAATCACAAACATGAAGATGTTCTTTCTTCAATGATGGTAGTTGTAACACATTCTTATGTTTTTAGAGTTTATGTAACATTATGAAATTAACATTAAATAAACATCAATTCCAAAGGATGATTTCATTTTGTATAGTATTCAAACATTTTAATGAGGAAGTCTGAAAATGATTTTCTAATGCTCTAAAAATTCATTGAAGTTTCTATTGAAATTTTAGAAGCTTTACAGTTTTTAGTTTTGAAAAGTTTTTGTATTTATTTTATTGAAACTTCTATAGATATCATATTCTCATGAAAATTAATTTTATATAAAGAAAACACGTTTATATTGATTTTATTAGTTTACATCAAAGTCTAAAAAGGTCATTTTGATGGTGAATAAACTATCTAAAGTTCTGTTTGGATTTTTTAATAATTTTAGTTTTCCAGAATGTTTTTTATTCTATTTTTCAAGGATTTATGGATCTATATATATTGGATTTATTTGTTTCTTGATTATTTGGAAATATAATAAGTTTTTCTACAAATAAGTCTTCTTGGCCAAATTCTGAATTGTCACGGGCCGTCCCAATGGGGCCCGTGCCACGACTCCTCAAGCCCACCTCCAATAGGCCAGAGGATGGTGACTAGCACCGAGTAGGCATATCACTGACATGAGAGGCATTGCCTAAGTATCTGTACACATGCCCACATCTCCAAGACCACAAATTATGAAATGTAAAGAACCACTAAGGAACAAAATGCTTGCATACAACTAAACCTAACTAACATAGTACAACGAAAGTAAAGTGCAGGTAGTAAAACTGGGCCAGAATACAAGCCCACAAAAACAAGAGTCTGCGAACTACAAAGTCCAACCTGTAAGAAAAAATAGGTACTGGGATTGCTGCTCATGGCCATAGGAACACCTCGGCCTATAGGGAACTCAAAATCCCGGTCTGGTCCTGGTCCGCCTTGGACACCGTCAAAAGGCCTCTCGTCTGCACAACACATGACACGTGCGGGGAAATCCCATGTAGGGGTGAGTATAACAATACTTAGTAGAGGACCCCAAAAACCAAAAAGAAATACAAAAAGTAAAGGTACAGTCAGCTCTACACAGTATATGTCTACTAAATATATATTAAGATAAACACAATCTAGATATACTCAAAACTCATACCCATAGTCTAGAGACAAGTCACCCCACCACATACAGCCACTAGGGATTCAGTTCGAAGGTTACAAAAATCACTCATCTAGGAGAATTCACTCCATGAGTCTGATGGTCCTGATGATGTTCGTCTGAGAAGTACTATTTTTCAGGAAAGGTCACAAGAGATAGATACACTCATTCCGGGAGAACACACTCCTGAGTGAGAAAAGATCATGATACACAGATGAGGATCACTACCAGGGCCTTGGTGGATACCGAAACTCATCTGTATTCACCTGATAAGTAGAGTATCGACATCCTATGGGAATAGTCACATCGATAGATAACTCTACCTAGGGTCAAGAATGGATAGAGGATCTCGCTCCGGGCCTCTCAGAGGGATACTCGACTCTATCTCGGAAAGTCCTACTGAAGGGATCATACTACTGTGAATGGAAATGATACCTGAACTTTAGAGGAATGCGAAAAAGGTGCACTAACCCAAACAAAACCTGTCCAAGAAACGATGGACAAGAAGATCAAGCCATGTAATGAGAAGTACACGATGTATAGAAGTGTCACACGCTGTGTCTTCTGACCCCGGGTACTTCCCGTGTACAATAGATTATGTAATAAGTCTTATAATGTGAAACATAACTACACAGTGTGTAGAAAGGATCACACACCATGTCAAAGTATCTGGGGTCTGCTCCGTGTACATTGTCCATGTGCCCATACACAACCTCAAACCATGTATGCCAACCCATGTAATCGGTACACAGGGTGACCCATGTTACTAGCCTCGTATGGACGTGTGGTGGAGTACATAGCGTGTACTCCACCCTGTGTCCATGTATCATCCGAGATACACACCAAGCCCCATGGAAGGAACCACACACCGTGTGACAGTGGTCACACATCGTGTATACTCTTCCTGTCACCCCGGACTTCAGCCACCGCTGGGTGGGGGTCCACACGCCATGTCTCCCCGGATGCACACCATGTTCTTCATTACGTGTAGCGTGCAAACCATATCCACCGCAGCTGGTCCACATGGCATGTTCATCAGGATACATTCCGTGTGTTCTATAAATTTCCAGAAATGCTGCTCTTCTCTGGTGCGCCTCCCGTGATTCTCCGTTCTTTGATCTGGCCATTCGATCACCCTGAAACTCAAGGGTTTAGGTTTCCACAACATCACAAAGATGATTTCGTCAGTTTTGGGCCTCTAATAGGCCTTGAAAATATGTTACGATTCTCCCTCATGAAGAATGACCGAAGAACAGTTTCTCCCGAACCGTGTCGATTCCTCTGCCGCTATCACCGTCGCACTTCCGTTGAGTCATTGTGATGTCAGGTCTCAAATTTGGGATCATTGTGTTGCGAAATAGATGCGCAATGATCTATTGTTCATAACCCTGTGAAGAACACGAAGAACACTGGTAAAAAGGGGAAGAAGAAATCAATAAACAAAAGAGGAATGCATCTCCTCCATCATTCATCATGGTGTCAATTCTCTCCCATTATAAGGATTAAACACGATGAATCAAAAGATAATCCGATAATTGTCATGAATCAATTTCCCAAATCAAACCCTGAAAGAAACAGAAAATAATTCCCTCCCACAAGAACGCGGGATCCACAGGTTAACCTGTTTGTGGGTTGATCCATGTTCGACGTTTAATCCAAGAACGAGGAAAAGAATAATCAAAATAGCAACCCCTATCTCGAGAATGGATCGATCATTGATGAAGGAAATCTGCTTTCATCGTCATTGAGATCCTCTAACTCCGTTGGTGCAACGATTCTCACTTTTGATCGATGTCGTTCGTCACCGAGTGGACTCTCCAAATCTCCAAGAATTTCTCTCAATTTCTCTCCATGTCTAATATTTGATTAACCCATTAAAAGGAGGGAACATGTTTTAGCGTTCCATTACGCTGCGACATTAATGAGTCAGCATTGCTGTTTCTAAGTCATTATGGCATGGCATTAACTTTTGAAACAGCTTCCCCGTTGTTGTGTTGCAACAAATGTTTCCAAATAAAATAAAATAAATTTTTCTTTATTTTATTTTTAATTTATTTTACTAAAAAATTCTGAAAGTTAAATTTTTCTCTTGACCTATGCCACCTGAGGTTAAGCACGTTCTTAGGTAAAGTAATCATCTTGGATGAAACATTGCCCTCATATTTTTAATCCTGGCATCCGTTTGGAAACTACCACAACCACGCACACTCGCCGACTCAATTAACTTAAAAAAAAGTTCAAACCACCATTATGGGATCACCGGGCCTCGGAATTACACGCCGTTGAAAAGTATGGTCTTGTAATAATTCCATATAATATTTAAAAATAATACACAGAAAAATCTCAGACATTACATGAATCTTATTAAAAGATCCATTAAAAATTTGTTTAATTTTGTTAATGTATGATGTCCAGTTTTTTCACAAAGTATGTTTTCAACCCTAATTTCGAAAAGTATGGTTTCAGACCTACTTTCGCAAATTATAGTTCAACAACCCTTATTTTGTAAAGTATGGTATGTAACTTAATTTTTCAAATTATGGTTCAGAAACCCTACTTTCTCAAAGTATGGTTTGTACCCTACTTTTGCAAAGTATGGTTCGACAACCCTACATTCACAAAGTATGGTTTGAACCATACTTTCGCAAAGTATGGTTATGAAACCCTAATTTTGCAAAGTATGGTTTGAACCCTATTCTACATTGGCAACCCTATGCTATGTTTGAAACCCTATGCTACATGGTGAACCCTATAGGTTCCAGGCACTATAGAAGCACATGGATGGGTGTACCCAACTTTAATTTTTTCCGTTAACAACGATCAATCTGAGATCCATCATGATGATAAAATGCCATATCTTTAGAATAGAACAAAGAATGAAAGAAAATAGGGGAGTCTCATAATAATATATAGGATCATCATATGTTGGTTATAATTAATTTAATTAAAATATAGGAATTAACTTGATGGAATTCTCTCTCTGTTGATGTTTTCGGTCACGATCCTATGTGATTTGTTATTGCGTTGCAGAAGCCAAGTGTAGACTTCCTCTAACGATTATCCACATGTGCTTCACGTATCTCTATACATCACCGAAGAGATCTCTAGGTGCTAGCACGTAAGATACTTTTCTTGCAATGTCCACATTTGACCACCTTGAGAGCTGCTTCCAAAGCACTCTTCTTGATTCAGTGGAGGAGGATCTCTCTCGTAACTTGAGATAATTCTTGGAGGAAAGGAATTCTCTCTCATCTTGAGAGATTTATCTAGATCCATCATGCACAACCATAAAGAATCACTAGCTTAATAATAATAATGTAATTGGGATTTATAATACTTAGAATAATAAAATGAATTAATTACCCAAATGCATTTATCCATTTCATTTAATTCTTAGTAATACCCCATGTCTAATAATAATATTTGACTATTATTATTATCACTTGACATGCGCCCAACAAATTACACCTAATATTATTTAATTAAATAAATAATATTATTTCTCACAAATCCCCAGAAAAACTACACGGTGTGTATTTATTAATATATAGGGAGTGCACTTTTTTTCTTTATTTTTCTTTATTTCCTCCACCACATTTATTAGACCTTGAATAATGACTATTTATTTCTTAAATAAATATCACTGCATTACTCACTAATAAATATATTATTTTTCCCACAATATATTATCTCGAATAACTAGTGTAAAAAAATGCAATCAGACATCCTTGAATAATTATTAAACCACAATCAAGAATAATATTTATTTATCTTGTTAAATTAATATTCAACTGAGATACTTGGACACACTTAGTGTGTAACCCTCTAGGCCTATTTCTTAGTGTAATTAAGAAGAGCCTGCCTAAATTCCAAGATTAGTGTCTTGCAACATGCCAAGGCACCCATATAAAAAGAACTTAATGCCGCAATGACATGTCACCTCCTACAAATGCTTACCATGTAATGTAATACCTTTGTCTCGATATCTCTGATCAAGAAGGTTTCATGCTAGTGTCATCAACCCATGTGCTCGATTATTCTTTCTTTGACTTCCTAGAATTGAAATTTCCCATTTATTACCATGTCCATGGATTCATTTAGGATATATAAATTCCATAAAAGGTCCTAAGATATCAACTTCCATTATGGAATAGAAGGGACAAATTCTTTCTCGCATTATCTATTAATATAGTATTACTTGTGACGCACCTAATAAATCCTACCTTGCTGCGAATAGTGTTTTGTCACGATTTTCATCAACAAATCTAAGTGCATGAGTTTTAATACCCATTAATAATAATATTAAAGTCTAAGGATCAATACACATGTCTGTAGATAGGAATATCCAATGACACTATGAAATGTGGATTTCATACTAGCGGGTCTCGTTCTCATAATATCCTCCTGTATATCACCAAGGGCACACACCATGAGAAGGTGCCTCAAAGTTTTATGAGTCCTCACCCCTAATGGCCTGTATTATTTGTGTCCCTCAAATAACATCATTTGGCTATAGAACATATATTCAAGAATAGTGTTATGACACTTCCGTGTTCTCATCATAGCAGGGATCTACTATGACCCTTTGGTGAAATAGCTATCATTAGGACATTATCATATGCATTGTCATGCAAAAGAACAATCAAGATGTGATAAGGTATATATTAATGAATAAAGTAAAATTTAGTTGGTTCTAAGCCACAAACTCTAACAGACTCCCACTTGGACTAGAGCCAATTACTAAAAACCTTTAACCCACTAGCTCTCACTTGATATTCATGATTCTACTGAGATAGGCCTTTAGTAATGGGGTCCACCACGTTCTCTTCCATAGACACTCTACTCACTACAACTTCACCCCTTTGATAAAAATCCCTCAAGAGGTGATACTTCTGAAGAATGTTCTCTGTCCATTTATGTGACCTTTTTTCTTTCACAAGATCCACCACTGTAGTATTATCACAATACAACGTGATAGGATCTTTACTACTAGGCACCACATCAAGATTCTAGAAAAAGTTTCGAATCCAAACGGATTCCTTGGCTGCATTATAATCCGCTATATATTCGGAATTTGCTGTAGAATCAGTGACAATTGGCTACTTTGAACTCTTATAGCTCACAGCTCCTCCATTGAGACAAAAAATATATCCATATTGTGACTTCAGATCATTCAGATCTGTCTGAAAACCAACATCAACATACCCTATGATGACAAACTCCTCGTCTCCTCTATACACTAGGAACATATCCTTAGTTCTTCTTAGATACTTAAGGATAGTCTTAACAGTAGTTAAATACTGTTCTCCTAGATCTGCTTGATACCTTCCTACCATGATTACTGTATAGGCAACATCAATCATGGTACATAACATAACATACATGATGAATCCTATAGCCGAAGCATATGGGATCTTACTCATCATATCCTTCTCCTGTTGTGTATAAGGACACATTTTGTTAGAAATATATAGGCCATGTGACACTGGAACCAATCCCCTCTTGGATTGTTCTATACTAAATCTCTTTAGTATTTGGTCCATGTACATACCTTGACTTAGTCCAAGAAGCCTCTTGGATCCATAGTTCTTCTTAGATACTTAAGGATAGTCTTAACAGTAGTCAAATACTGTTATCCTAGATCTGCTTGATACCTTCCTACCATGCTTAGTGTATAGGAAACATCAATCATGGTATATCACATAACATACATGATGGATCCTATAGCCGAAGCATATGGGATCTTACTCATCATATCTTTCTCCTGTTTTGTATAAGGACGCATTTTGTTAGAAAGATATAGGCCATGTGACACTGAAACCAATCCCCTCTTGGATTGTTCTATACTAAATCTCTTTAGTATTTGGTCCATGTACGTACCTTGACTTAGTCCAAGAAGCCTCTTGGATCCATCATGAATGATCTTTATCCCTAGAATATAGGCTACTTCCCCTAATTACTTTATGGAGAAACACTTGTTCAACCAATATTTAACTAACTGTAAGACTGGTACATAGTTTCCAATAAGTAATATGTCATCAACATATACTACTAAAATAACGACTGCATTCCCATTAAACCACTTATAAAAACATGGATCACATTCGTTCTTAATGAAACCAAATTATTTTATGGCTTCATCAAATCGAATGTTCTATGACCTGGATGCTTGATTTAATCCATAAATGGGTTTCTGTAACTTAAAAAAACCCATTTGGCTTCACCTAGTGTCACAAACCCTTCTGGTTGTGTCATATAGACATCTTCCTGAAGGTTCCTATTAAGGAAATATATTTTTACATCCATCTTCCAAATCTCGAAGTCATGGTAAGATGCTATGGAAAGTATGGTTCTTATAGATTTAAACATGGAAAATGACGACAAGATTTCATCATAGTCAATTCCTTGATGCTGTCTAAATCCTTTAGCCACTAGCCTTGCTTTATAGGTGCTAACTTGACCTTCAATGTCTAAATTTCTCTTGAATACCCATTTTCATCTAACATGATTTACATCAACTGGATCATTGACCAGAACCCAGACTTGGTTCTGATACATGGAATCCATCTCAGATTTCACATCTTCTAGACGTCTTGCATATTCTGAGCTCTCTACTTCTTCCTTGTAAAATATAGGTTCATTATTATCCAATAATAATGATTCACCATCCTCATTGACTAGGAAACCAAACCTCTCTGGTTCCCTTACCTCTCTTGTGATCCTACACAGTACTTGTGTTTCTGGAACCTCTTCCACGGGGACCTATAGAACTTGTTCTTGTACCAACTCCTGTATATATTGAGCATCAAATTCATCGAAGTCAATCTTGCTACCACTATCTTTTTTGAGGATTTTCTCCATCTCAAGAAAGACGACTTGTCTAGAAACACTCAATTTCTTGTCTAAAGGGTTATATAGGTAATATCCTTTCGTTTCCTTGGGATATCTTATAAAGATACACCTTGTGCCTTGGGGTGCTAGTTTGTTTCCCGATAAGTCCTTAACAAATTCCTCACATCCCCATACACATGTGTGTGAAAAAATGAGTTTCTTTCCATTCGATAACTCAGAGGGAATTCCATTTACCACCTTAGTTGGTACCCGGTTTAATGTGTATGTTACAGTTTGTATTGCATATCCCCAAAAGGATAATGGAAGATCTGCATGACTCATCATTGACCTCACCATGCCCAAAAAGGTGCGGTTCCTCCTTTCACTAACACCATTACACTTTGGTGTATAAGGAGGAGTGAGTTGAGATAGAATACCAAACTCCCATAAAAGGTCGATGAATTTTTGGTTCAGATATTCTCCACCTCGATCTGATTAAAGATTCTTTATCTTCTTACCAATCTAATTCTCTACCCCATTCTTGAATTCCTTAAATTTCTCTAAGGACTCTGACTTATACCTCATTAAGTAGATATATCCATATCTACTCAAATCATCAGTAAAAGTAATGAAGTAAGAATATCCACCTCTAGCTTCTACTGGAAATGGTCCACACACATCTGTGTGTACCAATCCTAGAAGCTCTATGGCCCTTTCACCCTATCCACTGAAAGGCATCTTGGTTATTTTACCTTGTAAACAATCACGACATCTATCAAGTGGTTTTAGCTTAGTAGAGTCTAAATAACCATATTTGCAGAGCTTTGTCAAGAAATTATCATTTACATGACCAAGATGGTGATGCCACAACTAAGTGTTGTATGAGTCATGTGAGTTTGTTTCGTTATTGATTTCCAACACTTGATTTTCGTAATTTAATACATACAAACCATTATTTAAATGCACCATACCATAACATACATTGTTCTTATAAAATAAACAACCCTTATATCCAAACTTGAAAATAAATCCATCCATATCCAAACATGATACATAAATTATTTTCTTGGTAACTCTAGGCACATAATAAAAGTTATGTAAAACCAAAAGCATCCTAGTTGGCAATGAGACATGGTAATCACCAATGGATAACATAGCCAGCCTTGCTCCATTGGTAGCTCGAAGATCCACCTCTCCTCTGGTAATATTTCTAAATCTACTTGGTTCCTGTATTTGAATACATATGTGAGCCCCACATGCTATATCTAATACCCAATGTGTAGAAATAGAAAGATTACACTCGATAAAAAACACACCTTTAGTGTCCCCATGCTTCTGGGTGTAGTTTCTCTTTCAGTGGGCTGGATTGCCACATGAAAAACAAACCACCTCCCATTCCTTGCCTTTCCTATGTATATTCCCCTTCATGGAGGGACGATGCTCGGGGGATTCAGACCATTTATAAATATTTTTACCATTTTACTTGTCCTTCATTTTCTTATTCACCATAAGAACTATGGGTTTGTCACACCCCATGTCCTTATCTACCTGGAGAATTATAGTTATTAGTTCTGATAGAATATTCTCATTGTTACTCATGTTGTAGTTGACTATAAAGCTAGATAAGGTCTTGGGCAGTGATGATAGGATGAGATCTGTACGCAACTCATCCGAGAACTTAATCCCTAAGATGTCCAGGTGTTCAATGTAGCCAATAATCTTGAATACATGAGACCCATCTGGCACAAACTCTCAAATTTTAGTTGTGAATAAAGCATTGGAGATCTCATATCTCTCCTGTCTCACCTTCTCTTGATAGAGAACCTTTAGGTGAGACATCATGTTATATGCGTCCATGTTTTCATGTTGCTTCAAGAGATAATTAGACATGTACAATAGCATGAAACATTGTACATATGTGGAATCATCCATATGTTTCATATAGAGAGATATTTCCCCATCACTGGCCTCTTTTCTAGGCACAACTTGAATAGGATCCTCTATCACATACAATTTCCTCTCGTGGAGAAGGATGATGCATAAACAACTCTACCACTCCTGGAAATTGGTGCCGATGAGGAGGTTTTCCTTCTCGAATATAGTTTTCAATGATATGTTTGAAGTAATTTTTCTTTTCATTTATAAAAATTAATATGAGAAAATATTTAGTACTTTATCATGATAAAACTGATACAAATAAATAAATTAATACTCATTAGTCTCCCACTATTTTATCGAAATCCAATGGCCCTTACCATTAACTTCAGAATATTTTGTTGCCTGAATATTCTAGTGGAAAGAATCCATATTGACATTTGAATTACCCCAACTAGGGTTTTTCAAGTAACTTAAAAGGTTTTAGGTAGGCATTCCAAATTCCAACTGCATTAACTCACAGCTTGATTCGTTGAGTGGACTCCCCAATCCTAAAATCCTTTTATTTTGGATTCCCTCAACCTTTGCCTCTTGGTCACACCAAGTACCGATGTGGTAGTAAACCCTTGATGTGAACCAAGTCAAGTCAACCCAAAACATTGAATTATAATTCCCTTATAATTGAAATCACCCCATACAGGTTTGGTCAAGCATTTTGAACTATAGTTCGATTCTAACCAAGATTATGGAAGGCTATACTGACTTAATATTTCTTTGAGGGATTCCATCCTTATACGTAAATTTCCATTTTATTATCTTTATTACATGCTTGTTAATATTAATTGGGATATACTTAAGTGATTAACCATGTCTAAGATAATATTTACGTATAAATCAGTCTTATTTTAGTTCCATATTGCGTGCTTGTTTAATTCATTAATTGTGTGATCGTGACAACATACCCAAAATAAATAAACCATGAAACTGATAGAAATAAAATAAATGGCATGATCATGAGCTTATTCTATTGGTTAGTTTATCTAGCAGTTGATAAACTAACCCAAGACCTAGGGGAGAAACACCTTGAACCTTGTGGGTCCATGTTTACAGCTTTCCATCTGTCCACCTTTGTATGTCCTTGGATTGGTTTCACCTTGGCTCCTAACTTGAGCCGACTCCACTAGCTTGGGATCTCCATCCATTACATATGATTTTATCTCACATACAGGTGAGGGGTAAAAGGGTTTTTACATAAAAGAAACCTTGGGCACTCAGGCCCTACATATTAATGAGAAGAAGGCTCACAGGATAACAAATTTAATTTAAATAAATAAATTAAAGAAACCATCCACATACAAAGGGTCTTGGTCTATCTCATGATCATCCATACATGCAAAAATATTTATGAATAAATAAAACTAGAATTAAATTATTTAATCATTCTTGTTTAAGATAAATCATGTTCAAATCAATTAATTATCTTCAATTAATCAATCCTTTTATCTTAAACCCTTTTTTTCTGAATTTACTTGAGATTCTTATCCATCATAATTTAAAAAAAAATAAATTTAGTTAAAATTATATTTTTACATAACTTGTACCTTGGAGGTAATCCGGTGAATTCTCGTTCATAACTACCCAATGAGTAGAAATGAACTATACATAAATGTTAAATTAAATACATATGTATAAAACACCTATCATGCATTGTGCCTCAACTTTACACCCACACCATGGTACACATCTCAAGGGTTTGTATAATATAAAAATAAATTTTTAATAAATCTGTGTAATTTGGATGAGTACACAACAAGTAGTTCCAACTACATGGCTTGTACTATCATTCATCGTCTATCCGAAGTACACGCCCGAGGATACGATGTGTAGATGTACTTTGGAAATATTTGGAGTACATGGTGTGTCTAGTGGTCCACATTCCGTGTAGTGTCAAAATTACATGGTCTCCAACTGGGAAATCCATGTACGAGGTACATGGTCTAACCCTAACATAAAGGGACTACACGCCGTGTCCTGTGGGCCACATGGCATGTAATCTAGAAACCATGTGCCACCTATTCCTAGTCAACACATGGAGTCATTTAAGACTTAGATAAACTCCAACACATGACTTGGTTTAGTGGACCAGTCCCGGTGCATTGAACCTTGACTACACAACATGTACTGCCGAATACACACCGTGTGTTCTGGTGTTGTATGTCCAGGAAGATTTGGAACCTTCAGATGATATCATATGATTTATTTTAATAAAAAATTAAAAGAAAAAGATCGTTTCTGTAAGGTGAACGAGAAATGAGAGAGGATGAACATATCTTGAGATTCAGATTTACATAACGATTAATTTGAATTGAAAAAGTGAAATTATTAAATTCATAAATCATCAACAAAAAACTAAATAATTATAATAAATGATATGACCCATCTGGTACCACTTTTAGGTTCCAAGCATAGCAGAAGCACGTGGATGGGTGTACCCAAATTTAATTTTTTCCATTAATAACGACCAATCTGAGATCCATCACGATGATAAAACACCATATCTTTAGAATAGAATGAATAACGAAAGAAAATATGGGAGTCCTAGAACCATAGAAAGGATCATCATATGTTTCTTATAATCAAATTAATTAAAAGACAAGAATTACCTTGATGTAATTCTCTCTCCATTGATGTTTCCAGTCATGATCTGATGTGATCCTTCATTGTGTCGCAGAATCCAAGTGTAGGCTTCCTCTAACGGTGATCCACACATGCTCCATGTATCTCTAGACGTTGCTGAAGGGATCTTTGGGTGCTAGCATGGAAGAGATTTCACTTACGATGTCCGCCTTTGATCACCTTGAGATCCGCTTCTAAAGAACTCTCCTTGATCTGATGGAGGAGGATCTCTCTCGTAACTTGAGAGCGTTCTTGGAGGAAAGGAATTATCTCTTGGCTTGATAGATTTATCTAGATATGTTGTTCACAACAACAAAGAATATCTATCTTAATAATAATAATGTAATTAGGATTTATAATACTTAGAATAATAAAATGAATTAATTACCCAAATGAATTTATTTATTTCATTCAATTTCTAGTAATACCCCATGTATAATAATAGAATTTGACTATTATTATTATCAATTGACATGCTCCCAGTGAATTACACCTAATATTATTTAATTAAATAAATAATATTATTTATCACAAATCCCCAGAAAAACTACACGACATGTATTTATTAATATACATGGTGTGTACTTTTGTTTTTTATTTTTGTTTATTTCCTCCACCACATTTATTAAAACTTGAATAATGACTATTTATTTCTTAAATAAATATCACTTCATTACTTGCTCATAAATATATTATTTTTCCCACAATATATTATCTCCAATAACTAGTGTCAAAATAAATTCAATTAGACATCCATGAATAATTATTAAATCACAATCGGGAATAATATTTATTCAGTTTGTTAAATGAATATTCAACTGAGATACCTGGACACACTTAGTGTGTGACCCTCTAGACCTCTTTATAAGTGGAATTAGGCAGAGCCTGCCTAAAGTCCAAGGTTATTGTCTAGAAACATTCCAAGGCACCCATATAGAAAGAATTTAATGCTTCCATGACATGTCACCTCCTATGAACGCTTATCATGTAATGTAATCCTTTTGTCTTGATATCTCTGATCAAGCGGGTTGCATGCTAGTGACATCAACCCATGTGCTCGATTATTATTTCTTTGACTTCCCAAAATTGAACTTGACCATTTATTACCACAGACATGGATTTATTTAGGATATATAAATTCCATCAAAGGTCCTAAGATATCAACTTCTGTTATAGAACAGAAGGGACAAATCCTTTCTCGCATTATTTATAATGCAGTATTACTTGTGACACACCCAACATATCCTACCTCATAGCGAACAGTGTGTCGTCACAGTTTTCATCAATACATCTAAGTGTATAAGTTGTAATACCCATTAATAATAATCTTAAAGTTTAATGACCAATACATACATCCGCATATAGGGACATCCAATGACACTATGAAATGTGGATTTCCTACTGGTGGGTATCATTCTCATAATATCCGCCTGGATATCACTAAGGGAACACACCATAATAAGGTGCCTCAAAGTTTTATGAGTCCTAACCCCTAATGGCCTTTATTTTTTGTGTCCCTCAAATAACATCTTCTGGAAATAGAACATATATTCAAGAATAATGTTATGGAACTTACGAGTTCTCATCATAGCAGGGATCCTCTATGACCCTTTGGTGCAACAGCTATCCTTAGGACATTATCACATGCATTTTTACATAGAATAATAATCAAGATGTGATAAGGTATTTATTAATGAATAAAGTAAAAGGTAGTTGGTTCTAGGACACCAACTCCAAAAAACCCTATGCTACATTGGTGATCCCTACTTTCATACCCAACTTTGTTGCTGTGTTTTTGTGAATTTTTGCTGAAAATTTATCTGCTACATATATATGGATTATTTTCAAAAGTTTTTTTCAGGAAAAAATATCATTTAATTTAAGGATTATTTTCAAAGAGATTTTAATGTTTTTGGTGCTATGTTTAGAGATAAAAATTAATAAATTATTTAACATCCTTTTCCAATTAAGTCGGTGGTTTCAAGATTATTTAAGTTCAAACTTTTAAACTTACTTTCGGGTTTTTCTGCTACTTTCTAGAAACTGTTTTGACTAAATTTAAATTGGTTTTAATGGATTTAAACAGGAGTTTTAAATATTTCAATGCTGCTATTATTCTGGAGATATTTTTAGAAGACTTATTCAAATTATTTTAAATTCTTTTTAAGATTTATTCTACAGAAATAAAGAGGAAATGGTGTTGCATTTTTTATGGAGATATTTATGAACACTCTTGAATCAATTTATTTTGAAAATTATAAGGAAGTAGATTTGTTACATTTGATGAATATATATATATATATATCATTATTTATTGTAGGTTATACACATAATAGCAATAAACAAATGACACTGGCTAACATATTTGATACTCTATTTTTTTCAAAGAGAAAGTGCTGTGAACTTTGAACCTGCTGTGGAAATTGAAACATTCTAGGACACTCTATTTCATCTCCTGCACGATCTCTCAATGGATGAATTAATTTTACTTAAACTAAAATTTCCTTAATGAGAAGATCCAATCTAATCTTCAATAACCAGTACTTGTTCTTTCATTATTTTTCATCTTTCACCTGGTTCTGAGTCCACAACACCTTTTCCCATCTCTCACACACACTCTATTTTTTCTGTTTATACTTTTTATCACAGTATTTTTTATTCTATTTTCTCGGGTTGTTACTCCCAGATTATGAAGTCAGGATCTAAGTGTTGTGAATCCCTATATCTAAATTCAGGACTGTTCAAGTTGTGACTCCCTTTATCTAAATCCAGGTTGTAAGGATTGTGACTCCCCATAAAAAATTTAGTGTTGTGGTTATCCTTCCACTAGAAAAAGATTCTGTAATTGGGTTATGATTCCCCCATAAAAATAATTTTAGTGCACACATATCTCTCACTGAGTATAGAGGTATAAGAGTAGAGTAGGACCACTTCGGACCAAACTACTATAAAAAAAATCTTTGCGTTATTTACTTTTTCTACTACTAATTAACCTAAATAATTAACTTTGATAATTATTTTAATTAATCAATTTATTTGTTTAAATTTTTAATATAGTCTCTTCACCCCCCTATAGACCATCTTCCATTACTGTATCTGACCTAACAATTGGTATCAGAGGGAGATCCTTTTTAGAATTGATCATCTCTATTATTCTCTTTCTGATACCTTTTGATTTCTATTAAAAGATTATTCCTTTTAGAATTATCAAATCCATATCTAGAGTATTCTTTGATTTTAATTGTGCTAACCTATTTCTAGACCTCATAGTCTAAGGATAAAGATCTTATAAGATGGAAGGATTGAACCTGAATGATTCTTGGATTCCTCAGAAGCCACCATGATTTGATGGAAATTATTATGGCTACTGGAGGTCCTAAATGGAGGCTTACCTCAAACAATTGAGCATTGAGCACCGGTCTATCATGTCAAAATAGTACACACTACCTGAAGCTGATCCATATACTCTTAATGGAATTGATTCTACTAGATATGTTTTAAATTACAATTTTGTTAATATTTTATATTTTTCTATTAACATAAGGTTTTTTAGTCATGTGTCTGCTTGTAAGACAACTCATGAAATATGTAATATTTTACAAGTTACTCACCTTGGCTCTAAAAAGATAATCTGTAGAAAACTTGGAAAGATTCATGCTGAGTACCAAGACTTAAATATGGGTGAAGATGAAATAGTTAACCAAATGTTCCATAGATTCATAAGTATTGTGAATGGAATGAATTCTCTTATAGAAACTATAGAAAACCCAGTACTTGTTGAAAGAATACTATGAGAATTAATAAAGAAATGAAATCCCAAGAAGGTTTCCATTGATGAAAGAAAGAACTTTAAAGAGTACAAAATAGATGAATTGATTGTATCACTCCCTAAATATGAATTGAAACTTAATAACATAGCTATCGAGGAGACAAAAACAAAGAAAATGTGTAACTTTTAAATCTTTGAATGTTGTTTCTACTGACTCTTCTGAATCTAATCTATAGAATTGTGAAAAAGAAGATATGGATCATATTATGACTGGATTTTACAAAATAATGAAAAATAAAGGATTCAAGAATCATTTTAAAAGAAACCATCAAAAATAAAAATATAAGGGAGATAAGAAAAATGAGATGAATTATAATGCTTCAGATGTAACTTGTTATGAGTGGATAAAGAAAGAGCATATCAAACATGATTGTCCAAAACTAAATAACATAGGAAAATACAAAAGGAAGGAAAAAGGTGTTGACCACTATCTAGAGTTATACAGAATAATATAATTTCAGTAAACAATATTGAAATGAAAAAGTGATAACTTTTTCTTCATGAAATCATTGGATAAGGTTAGTAATTCTTATTTTTATTCTAAATATTCTGATTCTGAATGTGATTTTGAAAACCATAATGTTTTTAAATTAAATAAAGAAATTGAAATATTAATAAAAGATATTTTCAAATATGTTGATTTATATAATAATATTAAATAAAACAATGATAAACTTTTTTCTGAAAATAAAATACGTTTGCAGCAAAATGAGAAACTAAGTAACACTGCTTCTTCTTCTTCTCATTCAAAAGTTTATGAAAATTTGAAATCTGCTCAAGATTTGAATGAAAATTTGAAAAAGAAAGTTGAATGTCTTAAATAAAGTTTATATGCTTTTATTCAAGGTCGTGAAAAAAATCATGGGATGTTGTCTTTGACAAAAACTAATAAAAATAAAGATGGTTTTGGCTATGAAAGAAGATTACCCTATCCAACCTAAGACATAAAACACCTTACCCTTAGGTTGTTTGCTGGTATAATAAAGGGATATGTATCAAGACTCTAATAATATAATTTTTTATATTGTATTTTCAATAGAATAATTATTATATTTACTTCTTAAATGATTTTTATTTTGATATGATAAAACAAAAATTGTATATTAGGTAACATAAAATTTCAATTAAGAAATTCGTTTTTAATGAATTAATGGAATTTTGAAATAAATGATATTTTAATAAAATATTAATATTAAATATTTTTATTAAATTTAAATGATAATATAATTTTTATAAAGTCAAATGTAATTTTTATAAGGGTTTGAAAATTGTTATTGTCAAAATACCCAACATTTCTTAATAAATGTCTATTATTATTTTAAAAATGAAAATTCACATATTTAGAATTTTTTTTATAAAATAAATATTAATTTTTGAATTAAAATGTCAAAATTATCCAACATTGAATTTTTCATAATTTTTTGAGAATTGAATTTTTAGGTAAAAATTAAATATTATATAAATATACAGTGTGTATTATAACATCATAATGACCCAAAAGTGATGTAATAAATGTTATTAAGGGTATCCATGACCAAATATATGTTTTAATTTTAAAATAATGTGATTTTGAGGTTATTTGATTAATTTTATAAAGCCTTTATGAATCCTCAAAGACCTATATTATATTTTAAGGTTTTAAAATCATTCTTTTATGAACATGACTCACTTTCACACCAGCAAGGGTAATATTTTAATGAGTTCATCCCTTATATTTATAAAATAAGTGAAACCAATCCTCTTTGGAAAAAATATGGGTAAAAACCATGAGAAGGTTTTTGGTTTTGATTACTTTATTATATAGAGTCCAAAACCTAAGTTTGGAAAATAATAAAGAAATCTCATTTCTTTTCCTATATAAACCCACCCAATATCCCAATCATCTTCACTCAAAAAATTTAGATCATGTCCTTACTCTTCACTCCCAACTCTAGAGTCCTCCCAAGGTTCCCCAAGCTCTCAAGAATCTCATCCCAAGTTTTTGGAATCACCCTCTCAAGGTAAGAGATCCTCTCCCTCCCCCCTTTATTCAAGAATCTTCTTCATTTTATTTTTTTTATTTAAAATTCATAATGTTAGTATATATTTTTCCATGCCCCTATTACTATCCATTTGATTTCCAAATTATGATATGCCCCCTTTTCTCTCATTAAACCATTTTATGAACCTTTATGTACTAATTTTATGCTACTGAAATTTCATTTCGATTTTTCCATGCCAAACCTTTGTGTTGTGAATACCATCACTATTTCCACTTACGGGTATTCACCTAGACATACCTATATTTATTTTATTGGGTAATTCCATGTATCTATTCCACAATACATGATATTATTATGATGGGTGCACCCAAATAATTTTTCAATACACTGGGTAATGTTTTATTATCATGATATTCCATGTATGGTGCATAGTTGGTTATCCTATGAACACTATGTTATGATTTCTTGGTGGTTAACCTTGAGTTATGCTTATGATATCTTGTTTAAAGTTATTTCCACATTCCCATGTTTCCTTTATGTTATCATGTTATATCATGCCTCTTTTTTCATGTTTATGATTATCACTCCTTTTATGTCCCATTGAAAATCCTGTTATATAACATGTAATAGTTTCTTCATGTTATTATTTGTTTATTCCATTATTGGGCTTTATAGTTCACCTATTTCTTATGTATGTCCTCATGTTATCCCATGCAGTTTTTAGAACGATGGAATAATATGGGCATGTTAAGGAAGTTTTCAATAATGCCGATGTACCCCCCAATTTTAAGTTGTTATGAAATGAACATAATTACCTGAAGACACTATACTTTTTGATCTTATGGGTTGTATTATGTGTATTCTTATGTAATAAATAAATAATTAATGTGTAATAATGATTAGAGTTGTCATAGTTGGTATCTGAGGAAATTTTAGTTATTTTTGGGATTAGGATTAGGAAACTCTAGCGAAAGCTTTAGGGATAAGACTAAACATAAGAAAACATCCCTAAATTTTGGTAAAGTATAGGCTAATTGGTTTCCAAGAAAATACATCCCTATTTGGACACTACAAGTGGATGTGGTTATTGTACAGATGTACATAGGGGTAACACCTGAAAACACTGCATTGAGCTAGAATCAACAGGAACTAGTGCATGAAAATGGTCCTTACTACACAAATCATTTGACACTCCTAGGGGATATTATTTGGTAAATTCACAAGCTCATTATGAACCATTATTACAGGAACAAAAAAATTCCATAAAATTTTATGTTAGAAAATATATCATGGATAACATAGATTGAATATAAGGACCCAACCTTATTACATTACATAATGTTGAATTTTAGTCAAGAACTCACTTCCTTTTATATTGAGGATCTATTCAAGTTTAGAGTTTTATATAATTGGGATATAATACATACATAAAATTCCACATTCATATAGAGAAAATACCACAAAAATAGTATCCATTTCTTCCAAAATATAAAACTTTTCAAATAAAATGTTTTCTTTGAAAAATCTTCATAACATTTAACTTGTCTTCCTTATTTTTCTTACACATCCTTATAATCTATGAAAATCATTTAAAAACTTTGGACAAGAACAAAAATCTTAGTAAGGGATATAAAAAGAAGAAAATAAAACATCAGTCCATGAATACTTGTAAATGTATAAAATCATTTTAAAAAAGACATGCTTGTCACTCATATATACTTACTTTGTGAAACTTGATATTTCCACGAGATTTCAAAAAAACGTAAAGAACATAAATATAACCATAAAGGTATCTTGATGCATTAATTACTTATATTTTAACCCTCATGGATCCCTTATGATTTGTAATCCTCACGGATACCTTATAATATAACCCTCATAGCTACCTTATGGTGTAACCATCGCAACTACACATGGAGTAACCATACAGCCGACCTACAACTTACACATAACCAATTAATTGGAAGGATATAAAGTTCCCACCCTTAATAATAAAAAATTCCCAAGAACCATAATATAATTATCAAACAATAATAATTTCATAAAAACATTCACTTTTATTTTTGTAAAACTAGAAGTTTAAAAGAGGATTTTATAAGAAAATTCATTTAAAAATAACATATAATTGATATGTGAATAAATTGAACAAAATGAATATGTGTATATACTATAAATAAAAATAATAAAACATAATATATATAAAAATTAATCACAAAAATTATCTTTAAACCACATAATTAATGAATTATAAGGTTAAACTAAAGAATGGAAATTGGGTTAAGAGTTCCCTTACATCGGGTTTGTCTTACTTAAAACTTGTTTAAACCTCTTGTGTAATGGTTAAAAGAGTGTTATTATAATTTTAAAGAAATATTTTAATTTTTAAAACACCTTATATGATCATTTTATAACATCATTTCACCCTTTAGTTATTAGTATTTTGTTCCTTCCATTGTTTCAGGTGCGTTCTTTACATGATTTCCATGGATGGTTTGTATTTGATTTTCTTGTCGTATGGAAATGAAATTATATATGTGTAATGAAATCACATTAATGTGTTTAAATAATATATAATGATACCATAAATAATTATGTTATCATATATTATGATGAATCATTAGATAAAACATTAATGATATTTGTTTAAATCATTTTTTGTGGTTCCTCGATAATCATGAACTTGTTTCCTTATATAATTTAATGTCATGCATATAAGTTCATTCCAGAACATGAAATAGGTTAAATACTAAAATTTACATTCTTTTCCAACCATTAAAATGGTTTTATGATCATCTTTTAAGGAAGTAATGGAAATTGAATGCACATATTCCAAAATTTTGGTAAACGACACATCACAAACGGTGTTTTTATTTTTTTAGAATAAGAGGAAGATGAGAGGAAGAAAGATGATGATTTTTTTACATGAAAATGATAACATACATAATATATAATATTATGTATATTTCATACCTCCTGGATAAGGGAAGGGTAAGAGAGTATAATAAAATAAAGTAATTGAAAAGAAAACACATGAAAATGAAAGATGATTTTTACCTCTTGATCTCTTCTCCTTGAGATCCTCTTTAAGGCCTTTGGTTTTGGCCTTTTGGTGAGACCAGAAGATCTTGGACGTGGGGAAGAGACCTGGGGAGAATATTTGGCATAACTTAGACAATTATCAAGGCTTTATAGGTGTGTGAGGAAGAGGGGAATGAGGGAGATATTTATAGTGGAGGAGAGGAGGGATTTTACATTATTTTAATCATTATTTTAATATTTTTGTCCAAGAATATGAATAGTCTTAATTATTGTGATCAAAATAGTAAATAAAGAATGTGAGTTTGAAACAAGTGGGATTACATCATTTATGATGTAAAAAATAGTGTATTTAACTGATAATTTGTATACACAGTATTTTACCGTATTTCACTATTCATAAAAAATCAAGAATTTCAGAAAAATGCAAAAAACTCACTCTAATAATTTTTAGACGTGTAGAATTAAAAAATTAACTATGTTTTTTGAAAATAATTTTCTAAATATTATTAATTTAATTTTTAAATAAAATCATACTTTATTCGTAAATTAACAATTTTAAAACTATAACTCATTTTTTATCACCTTGAAAAATTAATCAATATGTCCTTATCTTAAATCCTTAAGAAAATAAAATAATAATAAAATTTACTATTCATTAGGTTCATATTAATATTCATATTACTATTCATAAGGGTATGCTACTATTCATAAAAAATAAAGTTGGTTCTATCAGAATACAAATAACTTACTGATCACAACCATAGATGAATGTTTTTTGAAATTCAAATCATAGTAGCGGGAAAATTATGTTTAAAGGCTAGTTATAACTATCTAATTAAAACAAAGTTTCATGCATTTCAATTTATTTTTAAAACCTTGGGGTGTTACATTCTCCCCACATTTTGGAAATTGAATCCTCGTAATTTTATTTACTCATTAAACAAGGGAGGGTACCTTTCCCTCATAACATTTTTAGATTCCCATGTCGCTTCTTCAATTATGTGGTTTCTCCAAAAAACCCTTTACCTAGTGGATTAACTTATTCCATAATACTTTATCCCTTCAATCAAGAATATAAACTGGTTTCTCTTCATAATAAATGTTCTTTTCTAGCTAAACTCCTTATGGGCTCAAGACATGAGATGAATCTGGCACATAATTTCTCAACATCGAAACATAAAAAACATTATGTACTTGAGATAAACTCGGAGGAAAATCTACTCAGTAAGAGATTGATCCAACTTTCTCTAGGATTTCATAAAGTCCAATGAACCATGGACTTATCTTTCCTTTCTTACCAAAACGCATAACACTTTTCCATTGTGAGATTATAAGAAAAAAAATGACTACCCACCTCAAAAGAAAAGTCTTTCCTCCTATTTCCTATATAACTTTTCTGCCTACTCTGAGCTGTCCCCATGTGTTTCCGGATCATCTTCACTTTCTTAGCCACTTCCTCTACTAATTCTGGTCCCATCAACTTCCTTTCCCTAACTTCATCCAAAAAATATGGAGTTCGGCACCGCTTCCCATACAATGCCTCAAAATGCACCATCTGTATACTGGAATGAAAACTGTTATTATAAGAAAACACAACTAATGAAAGATATGGATACCAATTTCCCTAGTAGTGAATTGAACAAAATCAAAGCATATCCTCTAAATTCTGAATCATTTGTTCTGACTGCCCATCCGATTGAGGATGAAAAGCTGTACTAAAATTTAATTCTGTTCCCAACGACTTCTGAATACCCTTCCAAAAATTATAAGTGAACGTCGGATCCCAGTCAGATACAATGGAAAGAGGAACTCCATGTAACCTGAAAATCTATTTTAGGTACGACTGAGAAAGTTTATCTAAATACATTGTATCTCTAATAGAAATAAAATGTGGAGATTTAGTTAGCTGATCAACAATAACCAAAATCGCATTGTTACCTCGAGAAGTATTTGGTAGTCCCACAACGAAGTCCATGGATATATTCTCCCATTTCCACTATGACACTGGAAAATGATGAAGCATCCCGTTTAGTAACTTCCACTCTACTTTAACCTGTTGACATGTCAAATATTTCATAGTAAAATATGAAATATTTATTTTCATTCCATCCCACCAGTAATACCTGTGAAGCTCTCTGTACATCTTAGTACTTCCAGGATAAACTGAAAATGGAGAACTATAAGATTCACACAAAAATTCTTTCTTAAACTGGGAATCATAAGGCACACATAACCTTTTTCAAAATCTTAAAACAAAAACTTTATCAAGATTAAATTCTAGAAACTTACCCACTTTAACCAATTCTACCTTTTTCTGTAGCTCACAGTCTTCCTTTTGTACTTGCTCAATTCTATCTAACAAATATGACTGCACTGAAACCTGATCATTATGCATCAAACCAAAACCAATTCCCTTCAATGAATCATCACTGTAGATGAAAAACTAACCATTTTAGGAAGGCAAGGTTAAAACTAGAGAATTCACTAATATCCTCTTCAGTTCCTGAAAGCAAACATCACATTCTTCTATCCAAACAAATTTTACTCAATTTCGTGTTAACTTAGTTAACGTGCTATATAACCATGAAAAGTTTTTAACAAACCTTCGATAATAATCTATTAATCCAAGAAAACTATGAATATCTATAACACTTGCAGGTCTTGTCCATTCATCAACCAATTTTGTTTTGGTAGGATCAACTGTTATTCCATCCTTATTTACAATGTACCCAAGAAAAGAAATCTATTTCAACCAAAAAATCAAAATTTCTGAATTTTCCATATAGTTTATTTTTCTTTAAGGTTTTCAAAACAACCCTAAGATGTTTTTCATGCACCTATTTACTCTTAGGAAATACCATAATGTCATCAATAAACCCAACCATAAAATTATCCAAGAACTCATGAAATATTCTATTAATAAGATCCATGAATTTAGAAGGTGCATTAGTTAACCCAAATGGAATAAAAACAAATTCATAATGACCATAGAGCTGATCAAACAAGTCATCGATATGAGGAAAATGATACTTTTTTTAATAGTGATTTTATTAAAGGAACTATAATCAATGAAAAGTCTCATGGAACCATCTTTATTTTTAACAAAAAATAGGATCACCCCATAGTGAAGTTTTAGGATGAACGAATCCTTTATCAAGAAAATATTGCAACTGATTTTTCAACTCTAAAAGTTTCATCTAATCCATTCGGTAAGGGGGTTTTGAAATTGGATTTGCATTAGGAACTAAGTCAATTGTGAATTTGACTTCCCAATAAGTTATAATATCAGGTAACTCATCATAAAAAACATCAATATATTAATTTACCATCAATACTTCATTAATTTGAATAGTTCCCTTGTTTTCAACAATATGAGCGAGATAACTTTCATTTTTATCTTTCAACAGTTTCTCAACTTCCTGATATGTTATCAATTGTATGGGATCATTATTGTATACAAACTGAAAATCTTTCTGAAAAAAAAACTTATTTAACTCTACAATCAATCTTATCATGATTAACAAAACCCAATCCATCCATAGAATGATATCGAACTCTACCAAGAAAAAAAAAGGTTTATAGGTAATGTATTTCCACAGATAATAATAAGAAGATTCTTAAAATTATTTTTTACTATAACATTTCCCCCTGATGTTTTAACAATAATTTCTTGTCTCATTTGTTTAGGTGATATTTCTAATTTACTAGAAAATTCCTCAGAAATAAAGGAATGTGTAGACCTAGTTGGAGTTGGTGGCCTAGAACCGACTACTTTGTACTTTATTCATTAACAAATACCTTATCACATCTTGATTTTTCTTCTATGTGAAAATGCATGTGATAATGTCCTAAGGATAGCCGTTGCATTAAAGGGTCATAGTGGATCCCTGCTATGATGAGAACCCATAAGTGCCATAACATTGTTCTTGAATATATGTTCTATGGTCGGATGATGTTATTTGAGGGACACAAATAATACAGGCCATTAGGGGTGAGGACTCATAAAACTTTGAGGCACCGTCTCATGGTGTGCGCCCTTGGTAATATCCAGGAGGATATTATGAGAACAAGACCCGCCAGTAAGAAATCCACATTTCATAGTGTCATTGGATGTTCCAATCTGCAGACATGTGTATTGGTCCTTAGAATTTAAGATTATTATTAATGGGTATTAAAAATCACGCACTTAGATGTATTGACGAAAACTGTGATGACACACTTTTCGCAGCGAGGTAGGATATGTTGGGTGCGTCACGAGTAATACTGCATTAATAGATAATGCGAGAAAAGATTTGTCCCTTGTGTTCTATAACGGAAGGAGATATCTTAGTCCCTTTGATGGAATTAATATAGCCTAAATAAATCCATGGCCATGGTAAGGTATGAGCGAGTTCAATTCCGGAAAATCAAAGAAAGAATAATCGAGCACATGGGTTGATGGCACTAGCATGCAACCTGCTTGATTCAAGATATCGTGACAAAGAGATTATATTACACGGTAAGCATTCATATGAGGTGACACATCATTGTAGTGTTAACTTCTTTCTCTATGAGTTCCTTGGTGTATTTCTAGACGCTAACCTTGGAATTTAGGTAGGCTCCACCTAATGCCATTGAGAAAGAGTCCTATAGGGTCACACACTAAGTGTGTCCATGTATATCAGTTTAATATTAATTTAACAAGTTAAATAAAGATTATTCCCAACTGTGGTTTAATAATTATTTAAGGATGCCTGATCACATTTATTTCGACACTAGTTATTTGAGAGAATATATTGTGTATGAAATAATATATATTTATTAGTGAGTAATGCAGTTACATTTATTTAAGAAATAAATAACCATTACTCAAGTACTAATAAATGTGGTTGAGGAAATAAAGAAAAATGGAAAATAAAAGTACACGCCGTGTATATTGAATATACACGCCATGTAGTTTTATGGAAAATGAGTACACACCATGTATTAATGATTACACAACGTGTAGTTTTTCTAGTCAGGATTTTGAGGAAATAATATCATTTTATTAAATGATATTTATTATAATCAGTGTGGGCGCATGTCAAGGAATTAATCATTCGATATGGGGGTTTTCAATAAGAGTTAATGAAATAAATAAAATGCGTAACACGTTTATTTATTGTCATAACTCTATAACCTCAAACCCGATTATAAATATCCTCACAACCCCAACACTTTTCCTCAATCGTTGTGCACAACAATTCTGGAGAGTTCTCTCAATGCCGAAATAACTCCTTCCTACAAGAACACTCTCAAGACTGAGAGAGATCCACCACCACCGGATCAAGGCGATCGAAGGTGGACATCACAAGCGAAGGTTCTTCCTGAAGGTTCCGGACGTAGTGGAAGCGCGTGGGTGGATGTGCCCACTTGGCTTTTTGTCATTAGAAATGATCAATCTGGGATCAATACGACGATAAACGCCAGTCTCCACGGATCGAATCACATAAAGAGACAAAGAATATGGTTTGTCCCGGAACCACAAACAAGGATCGTTACTGGTTGATTATAATTAATTTAATTAATTATAAAGAAATACCTTTTGGGTGTTCTTTCTTTGTTGATGTTCTTGATCACGTTTTCGATGTGATCCATCGTTGCATCACAGAAGCCAAGTGTAGACTCCCTCTAGCGGTGATCCACACGTGTACCTCGTATCTCTAGACGTCGCCAAAGGATTCTCTAGGTGCTAGCATGGAGAATCCTTTTCTTGCATTGTCTGCCTTAGATCGTCTTGATCCGATGGAAGAGGATCTCTCTCGGTCTTGAGAGAGTTCTTGGAGGAAGAGGTTCTTTCGGCCTTGAAATAATTCTCCAGAGATGTTGTGCACAACGATTCTCTTGTGTAAGAAAAGAGTTGGGGTTGTGAGGATATTTATAATCGAGTTTGAGGTTGTAGAGTTATGAAAATAAATAAACGCATTACACATTTCATTTATTTCATTAACTCTTATTGAAAACCCCCATGTCGAATAATTAATTCCTTGACATGCGCTCACGCAGATTATAATAAATATCATTTAATAAAACGATATTATATCCTCAAAATCCCGACTGGAAAAACTACACAGCGTGTAATAATAAATACACGATGTGTACTTGTTTTTCATTGAAAACTACACGACATGTACATTAAATGTACATGACATGTATATCTTGTTTTCATTTATTCATTTCCTTTCCAAAATAAAACTACATGGCATGTACATTTAATAATACACGGCGTGTACTTATTTTATTTTTCCTCCATCATTTAAAACAACTTAGGCTTCCTTGAATAATTATTAAACCACGTACGGGAATAATCTTTATTCAACTTGAGATACTTGGATACACTTAGTGTGTGACCCTCTAGGCCTCTTTCTCGTTGGCATTAGGTGGGCTTGCCTAAAGTCCAAGATTACTGTCTAGCAACGGGTCAAGGCACCCAAGAGAAAGAAGTTGATGCCGCATTGACGTATCACCTCATACGAATGCTTACTGTGTAATTTAATCCCTTTGTCTCAATATCTCATCAAGCAGGTTTCATGGAAGTGTCATAAACCTATATGCTTGATCCTTCGTTCTTTGACTACCTGAAATAAACTCGTCGTTCACACCATGGCCATGGAATTTAATGCGACAGTTCTATTTCAATCAAAGGGCCGAGATATCAACTTGCATAAATGGAAGGGACAAATCCTTCCTTGACTTATCCATTAACAAAATGTCACTCGTGACACACCCAATGTACCCTACTTCCTGCCAACTATCTGCATGACGGTTTTCGTCAGTAAATCTAAGTGCACGAGTCATGACATGAGTTAATGATAATCTTCCAGTCTAAGGACCATTACACACGCTCGTAGATAGCAATATACGATGACACCAAGACATGTGGAATTACTACTGGCAGGTCTGTTCTCATAATCTCCCATCTTGGAGATTACCAAGTGCGAACTCCATGAGAGAGAGTCTCGTCTTCTTACGAGTACTCGCAAATGACGGTCTGTATACTATGTTTCCTATCATAGTATGTCATCCAACTGCAGAACTTTTTTTAAGAATATTGTTATATCATTTCAAGGTTCTCATCATAGAAGGGATCTGCTATGACCTTATTAATGCAACAAATATTCCAGGACATTATTATATTATAGTCATGCAGAACAATAAACAATATATAATAAGTGAATATTCATGTAATCAAAGTACAAAACAGTTGGTTCTGAGGATTCCAACCCTTACACTTCCACACTAGCACTTGGAGATCCCTTCGACAATGTCCAGAGATACGTGGATCACGTGTGGATCACCACTAGAGGAATCCTACACTTGTATTCTACAACGCAACGATGGATAACACCAGATCATGACCAGATACATCAACGAAGAAATAATTCCATCAAGGTAATTCTTATCAATTAATTATATTAATTATAACCAACATATGATGATCCTATCTCTATGGTTCCAATACTCCCTCTTTTGTTTTTTGTTATTCGTTCTATTTTGAAGATTCGGCATTTTACATCATGACGGATCTTGGATTGATTGTTGTTAACGCTAAAATTAAAGTTGGGAAAACCCACCAACACGCTTCCACTGTGCCCGGAACCTACAAGTGGTATCAAATGGAGGTTATATCATTGATTATAACTATTTAGTTTTTTGTTGGTGATTTACGCATTTAATAATTCAGTTGTTTCAATTCAAGTTAATCGTTCTTTAAAATCTGAATCTTGAGATCTGTTCCTCCCCTCTCTTTTCTCGTTCACCTTACAAAAACGAATTTTTCTTTTAATTTTGATTAAAATAAAATAGAGGAACTCATTTAGAGGTTCCAAAAATTCCTGGCCGTACAACACCAGAATACACGGTGTGTATTTGGAAGTACATGACATTTAGTCTAGTTTCAAAGCATTGGACTAGTCCTCCAAATCAGGCCATGTATTGGATCCTATCTAAGTCATTTTTGACACCGTGTGTTGACCAGAAACAGGTGGAACATGGTTTTCATATTACACACCGTGTGGTCCACTGAACACGGCGTATAGTCCCTTTGGGCTGGGATTGGACCATGTACCCCGTACATGGCTTGCCCAACTGGAAACCATGTAACGTAGATATTAAACGGTGTGTGTTCAACTGAACACGCCGTGTACTCTGAAAATTTACAAAGTACATCAACACGCCATGTCCCCAGGCGTGTACTTCAGATGGACGGTGAAGAAAAGTACACGCCATGTAGTCGGAACTACATGAATTGTACTCACCCAAATTATGTAGATTTATCAAAATTTATAATTATATTATACAAACCCTTGAGATGTGTACCATAGTGCATGCATAAAGATGAGGCACAACACGTGATAGGTGTTTTATATATATGTGTTTAATTTAACATCTGCGTAATGAATGAGAATTCACCGGGTTGCCTCCAAGGTACAAGTTATGTACAAAGATAATTTCAAATGAATTTATTTGTTTAAAATTATGATGGATGAGAATATCAAGGAAATTCAGAAAAGGTTTTAAGATAAAAGGATTGATTAATTAAATATAATTAATTGATTAGAGCGTGATTTATCTTAAACAAGAATGATTAAAGAATTGAATGCTAGTTTTATTTATGCGTAAATATCGTTGCATGTATGGATGATCATGAGCTAGACCAAGACCTTTTTATGTGAATGGTTTCTTTAATTTATTTATTTAAATTAAATTTGTTGGTCTGCGAGCCTTCTCCTCATTAATATGTAGGTCTTACACGCCCAATGATTATTTTATGTAAAAAAACCTTTTTACCCCTCATCTGCATGTGAGATAAATTCATATGTAATGGATGGAGCTCCCAAGCTAGTGGAGGCAGCTCAAGTCAGGAGCCAAGGTGAAACCAATCCAAGGAGATACAAAGGTGGACAGGTGGAAAGATGTAAACACGAACCCGAAAGGTTCAAGGTGTTTCTCCCATAGGTCTTGGGTTATTTTATCAACCACTAGATAAACTAACCAATAGAAAAAGCTCATGATCATACCATTTATTTTATTTCTGTCAGTTGCATGGTTTATTTATTGTGGGTGTGTTGTCATGATCACACAATTAATGAATTAAACAAGAATGCAAGATGGAACTAAAATAAAGACCAACTTATGTGTAAATTTTATCATAGACATGGTTAATCACTTAAGTATATCCCACTTAATATTAACAAGAATGTAATCAAAGATAATAAAATGGTAATTTATGTATAAGGATAAAATCCCTCAAAGAAATATTAAGTCGGTACAGCCTTCCATAATCTTGGTTAGAATCAAACCATAGTTCAAAGTGCTTGAAAAACCCTAGTTGGAGTGATTTCAATTATCGAGGAATTCTAATTCAAGGTTTTGGGTTTACTTAACTTGGTTCGCATCAAGGGTTGACTGCCACAATAGGACTTGGTGTGACCAAGAGGCAAAGGTTGAGGAAATCCAAAATAAAAGGATTTCAGGATTGGGGAGTCCACTCAGCAGATCAAGGAGCTGCGAGTTAATGCAGTTGGAATTTGGAATGCCTAACTAAAACCCTTCAAGTTACATGAACAACCCTAGTTAGGGTAATGCGAAGGGAAATATGGATCCTTTCCACTAGAATATTCAGGCAACAGAATATTACGAAGTTAATGGTGAGGGCTATTGGATTTCGATAAAATAGTGGGAGACTAATAAGTATTAATTTATTTATTTGTCTCAATTTTATAATAAAGTACTAAACCTTTGCTCATCTTAATTTGTATAAACAGAAAGAAAATGACTTCAAACATATCATTGCGAACCATACTTTAGAAGTAAAACCTTCTCACTGGAACCAATTTTCAAGAGTGGTAGAGGCATTTACGCGTCATCCTTCACCAAAAAAGAAAATTGTATGTGCTGGAAGATCCTATTACAGTTGCACCTGGAAAGGAGGCCAGTGATGAGGAACTATATCTCTACATGAAACACATGGATGATGCCACATATGTCCAGTGTTTTATGCTATCATCCATGTTTAATGAGCTCTTGAAGAAACATGAAAACATGGACGTGTATAGCATGATGTATCACCTTAAGGATCTCTACCAAGAGAAGGCGAGACAAGAGAGATATGAGATCTCCAATGCTTTGTTTACAACTAATCTTGGAGAGTTTGCGCCAGCTGGGCCTTATGTATTCAAGCTTATTGGCTGCATCAAATTCTTGGACATCTTAGGGATTAAATTCCTGGATGAGTTGCATACAGATCTCATCCTATCATCACTGCCCAATACCTTCTCAAGCTTTATTGTCAACTACAACATGAGAAATAATGAGAAGAGTCAATCAGAACTTCTGACCTTGATTCCCTAGGTAGATAAGGACATGGGGCGTGAAAAACCCGCAGTCCTTATGGTGAATAAGAAAAAGACGGACAAGACAAAGGGGCCAAAGACTTATAAACGTTCTGAAGCCCCTGAGCGTCGTCCCTCCAAGAAGGGGAAGATCTAGAGGCAGGGCAAGGAACGGGAGGTGGTGTGTTTTTCATGTGGCCAGCAAGGCCACTGGAAGAGGAACTACACCCAAAAGTGTGGGGACGCTAAAGGTACGTTCGTTATTGAGTGTAATCTTTCTATTTCTACACATTGGGTATTAGATAAAACTTGTGGGGCTCACATCTGTATTCAAATGCAGGAACCAAGTAGATTTAGAAAGTTTTCCAGAAGAGAGGTGGATCTTCGAGCTACCAATTGCGCAAGGCTGGCTGCATTGGCTATTGGTGATTACCACCTCTCATTGCCGACTGGGATGATTTTGGTTTTGCATAACTGTTATTATGTGCCTATTGTTACCAAGAACATAATTTATGTATCTTGTTTGGATATGGATGGATTTATTTTCAAGTTTGTAAATAATGTTTTTATCTTTTATAAGAATAATGTATGTTATGGTATGGAGCATTTAAATAATGGTTTGTATGTATTAAATTACAAAAACCAAGTGTTGGCAATCGATAATGAAACAAACTCACATGAATCATACATCACCCAGTTGTGGCATCACTATCTCGGTCATGTAAACGAGAAGCGCTTGACAAAGCTCTGCCAAGATGGCTATTTAGACTCTATTGAGCTAAAACCACTTGATAGATGTCACGCTTGTTTACAAGGTAAAATGAACAAGCCTCCTTTTGGTGGACAGGGAGAAAGGGCCACAGATCTTCTAGGATTGGTGCACATAGATGTATGTGGACCATTTCAAGTAGAAGCTAGAGGTGGATATTCTTACTTCATTACTTTTACTGATGATTTAAATAGATATGGCTATGTCTACTTAATGAGGTATAAGTCAGAGTCCTTAGATAAATTTAAGGAATTCAAGAATTAAGTGGAGAATCATCTTGGTAAGAAGATAAAGAAACTTAGACCGAATCGAGGTGGAGAATATCTGAACCAAGAGTTCATCGATCTTCTACGGGAGTCTGAGATTCTATCTTAGCTCACTCCTCCTTATACAACATAGTGGAATGGTGTTAGTGAATGGAGGAATCACACCTTGTTGGAAATGGTGAGGTCGATGATGAGTCATGCAGATCTTCCATTATCCTTTTGGGTATATGCATTACAAACTACAACATACACATTAAACTGAGTACCAACTAAGGTGAAAAATGGAATTCCATCCGAGTTATGGAATGGAAAGAAAACCATTTTGTCGCACACACATGTATGGGGATGCGATGCATTTGTTAAGGCCTTATCAGGCAAGAAACTAGCACCCTGAGGCACAAAGTGTATCTTTATAGGGTATCCCAAGGAAATGATAGGATATTACCTATATAACCCTTTAGACAATAAAGTGACTGTCGCCAGACAAGCCGTCTTTCTCAAGAGGGAGCACATTCTCAAAAAGGATAGTGGGAGAAAGATTGACTTTGATGAAGTTGATGCTCAAGATACATAGGAGTTGGTACAGGAAAAAGTTCTACATGTCCCCGTGGAAGAGGTTCTAGAAACACAAGTACTACGTAGGAGCTCAAGAGAGGTAAGGGAACCAGAGAGATTTGGTTTTCTAGTCACCGAGGATGGTGAATCATCATTGTTGGAAAATGATGAACCTCTCTCCTATAAGGAAGCAGTAGAAAGATCAGAAGCTGCAAGATGTCTAGAATCTATTAATTCAGAGATGGATTCCATATATCAGAACCAAGTCTGGGTTCTAGTCGATGAGCCAGTTTATGTAAAGCCTGTTGGATGAAAATGGGTATTCAAGATAAAACCGGACATGGAAGGTCAAGTTAGCACCTATAAAGCAAGTCTAGTGGCTAAAGGATTCAGACAACATTAAGGAATTGACTATGATGAAACCTTTTCGCTAGTTTCCATGTTTAAATTCATAAGAATCATACTTTCCATAATAGCTTTCCATGACTACGATATTTGGAAAATTTATTTAAAAACAACATTCCTTAAGGGGAACCTTCATGAAGATGTCTATATGACACAAACAGAAGGGTTTGTGACACTAGGTGAAGCCAAATGGGTTTGAAAGTTGCAAAAATCCATTTATGGATTAAAGAAAGCTTCCAGGTCATGGAACATTTTATTTGATGAAGCCATAAAGGAATTTGGTTTCATTAAGAACGAATGTGAGCCCTGTGTTTATAAGCGGTTTAATGGGAATGCGATCGTTATCCTAGTAGTATATGTTGATGACATATTGCTTATTGGAAATGATGTACCAGTCTTACAGTCAGTTAAGGACTGGTTGAATGAGTGTTTTTCCATGAAGGAATTGGGTGAAGCAGCCTACATTCTAGGGATCAAGATCATTCATGATAGATCCAAGAGGCTGCTTGGACTCAGTCAGGGTAGATACATTGACAAGATACTAAATATATTTAGCATGGAACAATCCAAGAGGGGATTAGTTACAGTGTCACATGGCCTACATCTTTCTAAGAAAATGTTTCCACAAACACAACATGAGAAAGATAGAATGAGTAAGATCCCATACACTTCGGCTATAGGATCCATCATGTATTCCATGTTATGTACCAGGCTTGATGTTGCCTATGCACTGAGATTGGTAGGTAGATATCAAGAAGATCCATGAGAACAACATTGGACTGATATTAAGACTATCCTTAAGTACCTGAGAAGAACTAAGAATATGTTCCTGGTGTATGGAGGAGATGAGGAGCTTGTTATAAGAGGGTATGCTGATGCTGGTTTTCAGATAGATCAGAACGATCTGAAGTCGCAATCTGGATATGTTTTCTGTCTCAATGGAGGAGCTCTGATATGGAAGATTTCAAAGCAGCTAGTTGTCGCTGATTCTACAGTGGAGTCTGAATATATAGTGGCTTCTGATGCAGCCAAGGAAGCCGTCTGGATTTGGAACTTTGTCCAGGAGCTTGATGTGGTGCCTAGCAGTAAATACCCTGTCACATTGTATTGTGATAATACTGCAGCGGTGGATCTTTCAAAAGAACCAAGGTCACATCAACAGACAAAGCACATACTTTTGAAGTATCACCTCTTGAGGGATTTCTATCAGAGGGGTGAAGTTGTAGTCAACAGAGTGTCCACGGAAGAGAACGTAGAAGAATCCATGACTAAAGTCATATCTCAGCAGAAGCATGAATATCATGTGAGAGCTAGTGGGTTAAAGGTTGTTAGTAGTTGGCTCTAGTCCAAGTGGGAGTCTGTTGGAGTTGGTGGCCTAGAACCAACTACTTTGTACTTTATTCATTAATAAATTCCTTATCACATCTTGATTGTTCTTCTGCGTGACAATGCATGTGATAATGTCCTAAGGACAACTGTTTCATTAAAGGGTCATAGCGGATCCCTTCTATAATGAGAACCCGGAAGTGCCATAACACTGTTCTTGAATATATGTTCTATGGTCAGATGATGTTATTTTAGGGACAGAAATAATACAGGACATTAGGGGTGATGGTTGCGCCCAAATTTACCCTACTGGTAAAAGCGATCGATGTGGTACATGTAGGGGTCGAGTCCACAGGGACCGAAGAAGTAACCTTGAGACGCTATGATTTGGTGAAGGATGGGCTATGAAGTAGCCAACTTTGGTTTTGATTTTAGATGGTTTTAAAGAACACTAAGAAACCTAAGTGAATTCAATTCAAAGAAAATGGGTTTATCTTAGTATTATGCTCGGGGTGGATTGAATGAATTTTACTTCTTTAGACAATTTTTGTTTTATTAATTCTTGATGAATCCATTCTTCAAAAATAACACCACCTTCATCATTTTCTGGTTTTGTGCTTAATAAAGACAATTAATAATCCCCTATACACTTAGTGAACCAAATTCATGATCTCTCCGAGGTATATGGTCATTTAGTAATTGATTTTAGTTTGCTCAAACACAGTAAAGATGAAGAGTAGAAATTAATGAAGAATGGATGTCTTAAATTAATTATCCAATTAACAACAATTCATTCATAAAATAACATTCAATCCAGCCTTTGCATCCTCCTAATATCAACCCATTAAAGGTTTATCCCTCCATTGATGGTATACTCTCAATGGTGGGCAGGAGATGGCTAACAAGAATTGTATTGAAGAAATTAAAACCGCGGAAATAACGAGCACTCCTCCATGTGTGTGAATGAAATTCACACCTATGTGTGAACTAATTCACAACAACACAAAGATATCACTGTGCTTTGTGATAATAAAGTTTTAATAAATTAAATGGAAAATATATAAGAGAAATAATTTTATTAATAACATAAGGATACAAAAAAAAGAAACTTACTTGGAAATAGAAACATTACAAAGGAAATTTGGAAGCATAACCTTACAATGAAACAAGCAACAAAAGATGATAAGAAAAATATCCACCCATATTCCCTTCACCACTAGCTCCTTATATAGGCATATTAGGAGCCTTAGGTACATCCCCCAAAAATTAATTCACCCCAAATAATTAATAGAGTCAAATGGAGGGTGAATAATCAAAAGGAAATTGATGTTTCGAATTTGACCCGGAAAACTGTCCAGATTCGTCCACCATATTGATGAGTGAATTCGCAATTGAAGAAGGCCAAATACGGAGGGGTTGTAGAAGAGAAATATATTCTTCAATCTGTCCTCTATGATCTGTAAAACTATCAGGAAATTTAGCTCATCCGTTTGTATGTTATGGTTGAAATGGTGGGACAGATTTCTGTGCGTTAATGTCGGGTCCACTATTTAAATCTCAACTTCAGATCAATTTATCATCATGATAACATCAGAATTAGCTCCGGACACAGTTGAATAAAATGATCCTCATATGTTTATATTTATACTGTATAAATTTTAGCTTCATTGGGCTTAGTTTGTGGGCCCCACATTTGTTTGATGGGCCTCAGGCCCATTATGCTTTTTCCAGCAAGTTTCTGCCTTTAGGCGCAAGATTATCCATCTTCCCTTGGGATTCATCCATTAGACCTAAAAGATAAAATGTTCCAAACAAAGTGATAAATATTATCCCAAAATTTCAAATTCATAAAATTAATATAATGTTGTACACAAACAAATGAATGATTGGGCCCAAATTTTCATTTTAAACAAGAATTGCATTTTAGATGAGAAATGAAGTTCTATTTATGTCATGCACTAAAAACAATGTTTATCGACTTTGGAACAATTAATTTAAAGATATTAACAATGAATATTAGCCACTTTTAGTGACTAATCACACCCCCCAACTTGAGTTTTGCTAGTCCCGAGCAAAATAAATTACAAATATTAAATTCAAATCCCCTTTTCCAAAAACATTTTAATACACATTGGTCACCCAAATATCTCATACCAAAAAAAATTATGAAACCCATAAAAATCATTTAAAACAAGATAGGTCCATAAGCATATCCCAAGCCCAAGCCCATTCCTTTGTTCAAATTCATCGCCACATTTCATCCAATTTCAATTAAGCATGATAAAGTGTTGTGCATCACAAAAGATATGTGCCCATTTTATTGTTCAAGGGGAAAAAATGGAAGTGCTAGGTGGGAATCACATTAAACCTTAATATGAGTATCCATTTTTTTGATGATTTTTTTTATCCACAATAGATATGAAAAGATTAACTCTGGGCAAGACAACTATGGAGTCGCGATCCCCAAGTGCTGAACGCCACACATATTGTCAATTCCATTCTCTACAATAGAGATATAAATCCTAACTCTGGGCAAGAAAACTATAGAGTCACGATCCCCAAGTGCTGGACGCCACACATTTGGACAAAACATTGCTCTATGTGGTCATTATTATTATTTTTTAATTTTTTTTTTGTTTTTTTTGTTGTTTTTCTAGATACTCAAATTAAACTAAAAGTGACCCCAGAACCCTATGCTATAATAAAAGGGACCCATGAACTCAAATTTACACCCACAATCCAGTAGACGTGCATTGTGGAATTTTTATTAAGAGGATGAAAATGTAAACTTTGAAAAATCACATTAGACAACCGCACTTTCCAAAAACTATGCTCATGAACTTAAACTTGCATTAAAATCAAAATCAAAGCATCCAAATTTTTCGATATCTAATTTCAGAGTTTGCAATGTGTGTTATCATGTTCAAGGTTAATGAATTTTTTTCTTTCAATGCATGTTCTTATTGAAAAAAAAATCATTTTTATCCCCCCCCCCAACTTAGAATAACACTGTCCCCAATGTTTAAAGAAAAGAAAAGTTAGAAGGTGGTAGGAGAGGAGTTCAAAAAAGAAATTTAAAATGATAATCATGGAATTAAGTCACCTGGTGGTTGATGATGATAGCGCATGCATTAGTCTCCCTTCAATCCTGGATTTGAGTCTCAGCGGCTTGGATGGTGGTGAATGGATTTTCCTTATGACTTATGACATGTCCTTTTATTTTTTTAACCTAAAAAAACATAAAAACAAAACAAAATAAACTGATGATACATTGTCTTATTTATATTTTCTGGGTAAGGTATTACTCAGAGATCACACCACGTGACACAGATGAATATGGAACTCCCCTTTCATACCCATCATTACTCATAAAAGAAGAACATGTCAACAGCTTATGGTAATTTATTATATTAAAAATAAAATGATTAAAAATGATTGGAAACACGAAAACCATGGGTTGCCTCCCATGCATCGCTTTTGTTTAACGTCGTTGGCTCGACTTGTACCCCCAACTTATCCAATTCCAACTTTCAACATTTTTAGGACCCCATTTTTGTCCACTTCAACTTGATTAAGATTGATTTTTTTAGAATTTGATTCATGTGAAATCCCATGGTCAATAATGAGTGTGGAAGTCCAAGGAAATTTGGTAATGGTTGATTCGGTTGAATTTCTAGTCTTTCCTAAGACATAAATGACCATTCCAAAATTATTGGTTTCTTGAGAAGAATGAACTACAAATACAAGGTTTTTCTTATCTCCTATAGTGGGATTCTTGAGTTTGGAAGAAAGTAAAATAATTTTGAGCTCGGTTTCATTGAAATTTCCTAAAGGATATTGAAAAATTAAATCAAAATCAGTTTCTTCTCCAAAACATTTAGAAAGAATTGGTTCATTTTGAAAATAAGATTCATCCTGAAAATTGTCCAGTTGAATATCAGAAGTTTGTATGGGATAAATGTTTGGTATTTATCTCATTTTTTCAGTGATTAGTGTTTTTGAAAAATCATTAATGGAGTTATATTCAGGAAACTCAATCCATGATGTCAAATTTTCCTCTTTTGAATCCAAAAAAATCAATTTCCTCCTGATTTAAAGACCCTTCAAAAACTTCTCAATCCTCTCCAATTATCCCAAATCCTAAGGTTGGTTCTTCAATAAAGGCATGAGGGGTTTGTGTGTTACAATATTCTTCTATCAATATTGAGTAAGGGATGGTTTGAGTGGGAATGGGGTCCACACAAGTTTTAATGCTTTGTAGTTCTTGTCTAAAACTTGATACCCCTGAATTCATTTTTTCCATTTGTTCACACAATTTTTGAAGAATTGTTTCAGTATTAGGATTGATAGATGTTTCGACATCATGGCCTTCCTCATTATTCATCTTTTGAATCATTCTTGATAGGTATGGAAATTGATCTCATAAACCTTCATCATTACAAATTTCGTTCATGTTATCAGGCGTGGGGTATTCATTCAAAGGTTGATTAAAAAAGGTTGGTGATTCCCAATGTGGATTTTCAAACTGATTCCATCCTAAGTTTGTGAATGGATATTGTTGATTATACTCCATTAGATTTATTTGAAAATTTGGAATCATGATTTTCGGGGGTCAAAAAAAAAATAGAAAGGGGAAAAGAGAAGAGAAATGGGGATGAGAAAATAGAAATGAGGGAGAATATAAAGATGTTCTAAGGTGACATACTTGGTCCCCGGCAACGGCGCCAAAATTTGGTTGCACCCAAATTTACCCTACTGGTAAAAGCGATCGATGTAGTACATGTAGGGGTCGAGTCCACAGGTACCGAAGAAGTAACCTTGAGACACTATGATTTGGTGAAGGATGGGCTATGAAGTAGCCAAATTTGGTTTTGATTTTAGATGGTTTTAAATAACACTAAGAAACCTAAGTGAATTCAATTCAAAGAAAATGGGTTGATCTTAGTATTATGCTCGGGGTGGATTGAATGAATTTTACTTCTTTAGACAATTTTGGTTTTATTAATTCTTGATGAATCCATTCTTCAAAAATAACACTACCTTTATCATTTTTTGGTTTGGTGCTTACTAAAGACAATTAATAATCCCCTATACACTTAGTGAACCAAATTCATGATCTCTCCGAGGTATATGGTCATTTAGTAATTGAATTTAGTTTGCTCAAACACAGTAAAGATGAAAAGAGTAGAAATTAATGAAGAATGGATGTCTTAAATTAATTATCCAATTAACAACAATTAGTTCATAAAATAACATTAAATCCAGCCTTTACATCCTACTAAGATCAACCCATTAAAGGGTTATCCCTCCATTGATGGTATACTCTCAATGGTGGGTGGAAGATGGCTAACAAGAATTGGATTGAAGAAATTAAAACCGCAGAAATAACGAGCACTCCTCCGTGTGTGTGAATGAAATTCACACCTATGTGTGAACTAATTCACAACAACACACAGATATCACTGTGATTTGTGATAATAAAGTTTTAATAAATGAAATGGAAAATATAGAAGAGAAATAATTTTATTAAGAACATAAGGATACAAAAAAAAGAAACTTACGTGGAAATAGAAAACATTACAAAGGAAATTTGGAAGCATAACCTTACAATGAAACAAGCAACAAAAGATGATAAGAAAAATATCCACCCATATTCCCTTCACCACTATCTCCTTATATAGGAATATTAGGAGCCTTAGGTACATCCCCCAAAAATTAATTCACCCCCAAATAATTAATAGAGTCAAATGGAGGGTGAATAATCAAAAGGAAATTGATGTTTCGAATTTGACCCAGAAAACTGTCCAGATTCATCCACCATATTGACGTGTGAATTATCAATTGAAGAAAGCCGAATCCGGAGGGGTTGTAGAAGATAAATATATTCTTCCATCTGTCCTATATGATCTGTAAAAATATCAGGAAATTTCACTCATCCGTTTGGAAGTTATGGTCGAAATGGTGGGACAGATTTCTGTGCATTAATGTCGGGTCCACTATTTAAATCTCAACTTCAGATCACTTTATCATCATAATAACATCAGAATTAGCTCCAGACACAGTTGAATAAAATGATCCTCATATGTTTTTATTTATACTGTATAAATTTGAGCTTCATTGGGCTTAGTTTGTGGGCCCCATATTTGTTTGATGGGCCTTAGGCCCATTATGCTTTTTCCAGCAAGTTTCTTCCTTCAAGCGCAAAATTATCCATCTTCCCTTGGGATTCATCCATCGGACCTAAAAGATAAAATGTTCCAAACAAAGTGATAAATCATATCCTAAAATTTAAAATTCAGAAAATGAATATAATTTTGTACACAAACAAATGAATGATTGGGCCCAAATTTTCATTTTAAACAAGAATTGCATTTTAGATGAGAAATGAAGTTCTATTTATGTAATAAACTAAAAACAATGTTTATGGACTTTGGAACAATTAATTTAAAGATATTAACAATTAATATTGGCCACTTTTAGTGACTAATCTGGTGAGGACTCATAAAACATTGAGGCACCTTCTCATGGTGTACACCCTTGGTAATATCCAGGAGGATATTATGAGAACGAGACGCACGAGTAGGAAATCCAAATTTCATTGTGTCATTGGATGTTCCTATCTGCGGATGTGTGTATTGGTCCTTAGACTTTAAGATTATTATTAATGGGTATTACAAATCGCGCACTTAGATGTATTGACAAAAACTATGACGACACACTATTCGCAGTGAGGTAGGATACGTTGGGTGCATCATGAGTAATACTTCATTAATAGATAATGTGAGAAAGGATTTTTCCCTTCTGTTCCATAATGTAGTAGATATCTCAGGCCCTTTGATGGAATTGATATAGCCTAAATAAATCCATGGACATGGTAAGGTATGGGCGAGTTCAATTCCAGAAAGTCAAAGAAATAATAATCGAGCACATGGGTTAATGACACTAGCATGAAACCATCTTGATTCGAGATTTCATAACAAAGGGATTATATTACATGGTAAGCGTTCGTACGAGGTGACACGTCATTGCAGTGTTAAATTCTTTCCCTATGGGTGCCTTGGCGTGTTGCTAGACGCTAACCTTGGACTTTAGGCAGGATCCACCTAATACCATTGAGAAAGAGGCCTAGAGGGTCACACATTAAGTGTGTCCATGTATCTCAGTTAAATATTAATTTAACAAGTTAAATAAAGATTATTCCTGACTGTGGTTTAATAATTATTTAAGGATGCCTGATCGCATTTATTTTGACACTAGTTATTCAAGAGAATATATTGTGGATGAAATAATATATATTTATTAGCAATTAATGTAGTTACATTTATTTAAGAAATAAATATCCATTACTCAAGGACTAATAAATGTGGTGAAGGAAATAAAGAAAAATAGAAAATAAAATTACATGCCATGTATATTGAATATACACATCGTGTAGTTTTATGGAAAACGTGTACACGTCGTGTATTAATGATTACACGACGTGTAGTTTTTCCAGTCGAGATTTTGAGGAAATAATAATGTTTTATTAAATGATATTTATTATAATCAGCGTGGGTGCATTTCAAGAAATTAATCATTTGAAATGGGGATTTTTAATAAGAGTTAATGAAATAAATAAAATGCGTAACGCGTTTATTTATTGTCATAACTCTATAACCTCAAACCCGATTATAAATATCCTCAAAACCCCAAAACTTTTCCCCAATTATTGTGCACAACAATTCTGGAGAGTTCTCTCAAGGCCGAAAGAACTCATTCCTCCAAGAACACTCTCAAGACCGAGAGAGATCCACAACCACCGGATCAAGGCGATCGAAGGTGGACATCGCAAGCGAAGGTTATTCTGCACTAGAACCCGAAGATCCCTTTGGTGACGTCCAGAGATACGTGGAGAACATGTGGATCACCGCTAGAGGAATCCTACACTTGGGATTCTATGATGCAACGACAGATCACACCGGATCGTGACTGGAGACATCAACAAAGAAAGAATTCCATCAAGGTAATTCTTTTCAATTAATTAAATTAATTATAACCAACATATGATGATCCTATCTCCATGGTTCCGAGACTCCCTCTTTTGTTTTTCGTTTTTCATTCTATTCCAAAGATTCTGCATTTTACATTGTGAAAGATCTCAGATTGATCGTTTTTAATGCTAAAATTAATGTTGGGCACTCCCACCAATGTGCTTCCGCTATGCCCGGAACCTACAGACCCCATATCAAAAAAAACTTTAGTAAAATATGAATAAAAAAACAAGGTACCTGATACAACTTCATTGGATGGACCAACATCTACTGATGTAGTTGCAAAGGATCTCACTAAACCTTTCTTCTTAGAGTCTAGCTTCTTTGCATTGTTCAGATATTTCTTTGGGAATACATTTTCATAATGACCCATATCACCACATTTAAAACACTTAAAAATTTGATTGTCAGAGTTAGTCTTAGGATTATTTTCATTACAATATCAGGCCATATGTCCAAACTTAACACATTTAAAACACTTCCCAGTTTCAGTAAGGCATTCCCCAGGGTGCTTTTTTCCACACTTTTCACAAACTGGAAACTTGACTTTCTTACCATAAGATTTATTTGATTGATTATTACCCATCGCTTTCCATCTATAACTATTCTTCTCCTTGTTTTCAAAGTTCACATGATCATCATAAAACTCCATTTATACCATCTCATCACATCAGATAAGTTTCTCATAACTTTTGAATTCACAGGAGGCCAATTCCCTTCAATACCTTGGCTTTAATTCTAAGTAAAAAATTATTGTTTTTTCTATCAAGATCTAAAATAATATTTGGGAATACCTTGCAAGTCAGGTGAAGTTTTATTCATACACTTTCACTGAATCTTCCTCCTTTTAATTCAATTCAAGGAATTCTTCTCCATCCAAAGTTGAACCACCTTAGGAAAATATTTTTCAAAGAAAAGACTTTTAAATTCATCCAACTCTAAGGAATCAATCTCATCTCTATCCCTAATATTATTAACCATTGACCACCACTAATTAGATTCACCTTAAAAATTATAATTGGAAAGACTTAACTTTTGATTATCTAAACATCCCATAACATTGAATATCTTTTCAAGGGATTCAATCCATCCTTCAGCCACTACTGGGTCAGAAGATCCACTGAAAGTAGGAGAGTGTTTCCTCATAAAATGTTCCAATATCATCACGTTACTTTGTGGTACCTATAGTTATTCTCTTACATGGATGACACCACAATTTATTTCCTTCTTCAGCTGATCCATTACTATCACAAACTGCTCAGTTCCAATCCCTACTATTCCAGGCTGTAGATTCGGAAGGGTATTGTTCTGTCGATGCCTCTCCACTTCATATTCTCTGTTTCTTCTACGGAAAACCATTTTGAAAAAACATATCTTAGTCGAAGAAACATGATAATATTTAAATTATATTTCATTTAAAATTAACCATAGAGTAAAAATAATTTATGGTATTCTATTAACATCATTATAACCCCTAAATTTATATAAACCATCATCTGATACCAACTATAAGGACCCGACATTATTACATTACATAATCTTGAATTTTAATAAAAATATAACTTCCTTTGATATTGAAGATCTTTTCAAGTTTAGAGTTTTAGAAAATTGGTATATAATACATAAATAAAATTACACATTCATATAGAGTAGATACCACAAAAACAATATCCATTTCTTCCAAAATATAAAATTTTTCAAATAAAACATGATTTTTTTGACAAATATTCATAATATTTGACTTGGCTTCCTTATTTATCTTACACATCCTTATAATATGTGAAAATAATTTAAAAAATTGTGATGATAACAAAAATCTCATTAAGGGATATAAAAATAAGAAAATAAAACATTAATCCATGAATTCTTATAAACATATGAAATCATTTTCAAAAAGACATACTTGTCACCCATATATACTTACTTTGTGAAACATGAGATTTCCATGAGATTACCACAAAACATAAAGAACATAAATAGAACCATAAAGTTATATTGGGTCAGTAATTACTTATATTTTAACCCTCATGGATAACATATGATTTTTAACCATCACAGCTACCTTACAATGTAACCCTCACAACTACCTTATGGTGTAACCATCGCAGCTACACATGGAGTAACCATATGGATAACCTCCAAATTACTCATACCCAATGAATTTGAGAGAGATAAAGTTACCAAACTTAATCATAAACAATTCCCAAGAACCATAACATAATCATCCAATAACAATACTTGCATAAAAACATCCACTTTGATTTTTTTTAAAACTAGAAGATTAAAAGAGGATTTTATAAGAAAAGTCACTTACAAATAACATAGAATTGATATGTGAATCAATTGAATTAAATGAATATGTGTATAAAATGTAAATAAACATAATAAAACATAATATAAACAAAAATTAATCACAAAAATTATCTTAAAACCACACAATTAATGAAGTAGAAGGTTAACCCAAAGAATGGAAATTGGGTTAAGAATTCCCTCACCTCAGGTTTTTATTACTTAAAACTTATTTAAATATCCTATATAATGGTTAAAAGAGTGTTATTAGTATTTTAAATAAACATTTTCATGTTTATAACACCTTATATGATCATTTTATAACATCATTTCACCATTTAGTTATTAGTTTCTTGTTCCTTCCATTGTTTCAGGTGCATTCTTTACATGATTTCCATGACCGGTTTGTATTTGATTTTATTGTTGTATGGAAATGAAATTCCAAAAGTGGAATGAAATGGTATTAATGTTTTTATAGAATATATAATGATACCATAAATCATTTTTTTATCATATATTATGATGAATCATTAGATAAAACATTAATGATATTTGTTTAGATCATTTTTAGCAGTTCCTTGATAATCATGAACTTGTTTCATTATATAATTTAATTTCATGAATATAAGTTCATTATAGAACATAAAATAGGTTAAATTATACAATTTACATTATTTTTAAACCATTGAAATGGTTTTATGATCATATTTGAAGGAATTAATGGAAATTGAAAGCACATCATCCACAATTTTGCTAAACGACACATCACGAATGATGTTTTTATTTTTTTTAGAATAAGAGGAAGAGGAGAGGAAGAAGGATGATGAATTTTTTACATGAACATGATGAAATTAAGAATTTATAAGATTTTTGATATTTCATACCTCCTGGATAAGGGGAGGGTAAGAGAGTATAAGAAAAGAAAGGAATTTAAAAGAAAAAACAAGAAAATGAAAGATGATTCTTACCTCTTTATCTATTCTCCTTGAGATCCTCTTTAAGGCCTTTGGGTTTGGCATTTTGGTGAGACCAAAAGGTCTTGTATGTGGTAAAGAGACTTGGGGAAAATATTTGGAAGAACTTAGACAATGATCAAGGCTTGAGAGGTGTGAGTGGAAGAGGGGAACGAGGGTGGTATTTACAGTGGAGGAGAGGAAGGATTTTACATCATTTTAATAATTATTTTAATATTTTTGTAAAAGACTATAAACAGTCTTCATTATTGTTATCAAAATAGTAAAGATAACATGTGAGTTTGAAATAAGTGGGATTATATCATTCATGATGTAAAAAATAGTGTATTTAATTGATAATTTGTATATACGGTATTTTACTGTATTTCACTATTCATAAAAAATTCAAGAATTTCAAAAAAATACCAAAAGTTCACCCAAACCATTTTTCGGCATGTAGAATTAAAAAATAAACTATATTTTTTGAAAATAATTTTATAAATATGATTAATTTAATTTTTAAATAAAATCATACTTTATTCGAAAACTAACAATTTTAAAACTATAACTCATTTTTTATCACCTTGAAAAATTAATCAAGATGTCCTTATCTTAAAGCCTTAAAGATCATAAAATAATAATACAATTTACTATTAATTAAGGTCATATTAATATTCATAAGTTTATGATACTATTTGTAACGACCCAAAGTTTCATTAATGGAAAATCCCTCTTGATCCAGTTAAATGTTTCTTTATGAAAAATGTTTTTTTAGAAGATGTCAACTTCTTTAGTTTTATGTTAAGATTTGTGACCGTTACTTTTATAGCCGTTGAACAGTGATCATCTGAGTAGTATAAATATAAGGCTTTAACGAAACCATTTCTACTCAGACAAAGGAAGCGATGGCCTCATCCAGTAGAATTGCCCCTTACGAAGCCCATTTGTCGGAGCTCGGAAAAGAGGTGGCGTCTTTGGGCTTTGCCCTTGACCAAGCCCAAGCTGAGCTTCATCAAGTCAAGCTCGAACGTGATCGTCTACGGGAAAAATGGAAGTTGATAGAGATTAGCACTCGAGCGATGTTATCCGAACAACCCCAAGAGTCTGTCACCATCACACACCTTAACCTTAGGTCTTATGCGGCTATTTTAAGGGGTTATGTAACAAATAAGTAGCACCATGTTCATGTACATTATTTTTTGTATATAATAATGAATATAATTTTTTTTGATACATTGTAATTAGTTTTTAAAGTACAAATAGTGTTTTTAGTTATTATTTAATTAAGAATTATATTTTATTAAATTAAAGGATTTTTGAATTAAATAATATTTTAATAAAATATTATTATTAATATTAAATTAATTTTTATTAAATATAAATGATCTTATAATTTTATGAATGCAATTAAAATTTTTATTAAGGTTTGAAAGCCATTTCTGTCAAAATCCGTGAATTTTTTATAAATGTCGGTTTTTATTTTAAAAGTGAAAATTCACATATTTAGAAAATTATTTAGATAAAATAAATATTATTTTTGGAATCATGACGTCGAAATTATCCAACGGTGAATTTTTCATAATTTTCTGAGAGAGTCAAATTTTTGGGTAAAAATTAAATACCATTTAAATATATAATGTGTTTTATGACATCATAATGACCCAATGGTGATGTAATAAAATACCATAATCCTTATGTTCGGCAAATATGTGTTTTATCATTAAAATAATGAGGTTTTGGGTTTGTTTGACTTACTTTTCAAAGCATTAATGGAGCCCTCAAGACTTATTCAACACTTTGCCTTTTTAAATTAATTTCCATGAGAGTGTGACTCATCTCCACATAAGCAACCCTAATTTTTTAATAAGTTCGGACCTTGGACTTTTAAAATATTGTTTTCCTCTTTCCTTTTCCAGAAACCATGGGCAAATACCATGGGATGGTTTGTGGTTTGGATTATTTTAATATAAGGGGTCCCAAACCTAAATAATAAAGAATTCTCTCACCTTTCCTATATAAACCCACCCAAGATCCCACTTCCTCCTCATTCAAAGCCCTTGAAGTTCGTCCAACCTCTGCCCTACTCTCTCTAGAATCCTCTCAAGGTGCCCCAAGCTCCCAAGAAGCCTCTCACAAGCCTCTCTCTAGCCTTTGGAAGCACACTTCCAAGTAAGGGTTTTTTCTTCCTTTCTCATTTTTGTCAATTTTCTTTAAGTTGTATTGCCCTTTTTATTTCAATTATGAATGTTGGGGTATGTTTTAGCACCTCCCCCATAATTCCCTCTTATTGTTTGAATGATGGGAGAACCCTTTCTCTCTCATTAAATGCCTCCCATGTACACCCGTTACTATGCCGAAATTTCGAAAGGAACTTCTCTCTCTTCTTTTACATTCAAGAAATAATTTTGTATCATGAATCTAAATTCAATTTCGATTGTTGGGAAATGTATATATATGACCTCCTTAATGTCCATTACATTTAAATATGATGAGGAACCCCTTTCTCTCTCATCATCTTTTTTTATGAATTCTTATGTCACGCCGTTATGCTGCCGAAATCACACCGATTTTCTAAGCCAATGTATTTGTGTAGTGAATACCATGCCCATTTCTCCATCAAGGGTATTCACCTTTATGCACATTTACATATTGATTGTAAAGTTTCATGTATTAATCCCACATTCCTTTATCGTGGAAGAAATGATTATGTTTTATGAATCCATGTTTTATGATCCATGTGGCACACTTATGCATGAAATGAAATGTTTAAGAAGGGTGCGCCCTTTATAGCGCTCCAATGCATTGGGTAAAGTATAGTATCATGATACTTCATGTGCAATGAGTGTTTACTCATGCTAATTCAAGTGCAACGAGGGTTTACTCGTGCTTCAAGTGCAATGAGGGTTTACTCATGCTCCATGTGTAATGAGCCTTGGCTCATGCTAATTTAATGTTAAGTGTTGTTGCCACATTTCCATGTTATAATTATCATGCTTTATCATGACTTTATGTTCATGTTTCTCTTATTCTCTATTGATATGCCTATTTCCTAACATGTATTGTACTCCTCATATTATTCATTGTGTACTCCCTTACTGGGCTTTATAGCTCACCCTTTTCTTATGCATGTCCTCAAGTTATCCCATGCAATGCTAAGTACGAAGGAATTTAGTGGTCATGTAAAGGAAGTTTTCAATAAAGATGTTGTATTTCAAGTTTAAAGTTTTTATGTAATGATCCTAAGCCCCAAAGACACTAAACCTCTCGATCTTCTTTGTTGGATCAAGTGAAGTTTTATGTAATAAAGCATGTTTAAGTTGTAATAAAAAGAAGGGTTGTCATAGTTGGTATCAGAGGATAGGTTTAGTTATTTTTGGGATTAGGAAACCCTAGTAAAGCCTTAGATACAAGACTAAGCATAATAAAAACATCCCTAAGTTTTGGTAAATACTAAGTAAGTGGTTTATCAAACAAATACATCCCTGTCTGGATACGAGCAGGTAGAGGCGGCTCTGGCACAGATGTATCCTAGGGGTAAAACCCGAAAACACCGCTTTGAGCTAGACTCGAACGGGAACTGGTGCACGACAACGGGCCTTGCTGCACTCTTGGTTATGACACTCCCGGGGGATATGTTTTGATAAATTCACAATCTTAGTATGAACCCTTATTAAGGGAAAAATTCCCCTAAGAATATATGTTAGAAGGAAGATCATGAAAAGCCTGGATTGAATCCTATAGACTCATGAGTTAAAGATATTAAACTTTATTTATAAGTCATCAACTTTTGTCTTTGGATTACCCTTTATGTGTTACCCCTAACTTTCATTTTATTCCATCCAATGGCCGGTAATAGGAGAACTCGGGCTAACAACCGTTGTGAAGATCAGTGTGATGATTGTACTTATGAGATGCCCAATCCAATGGGAGCGGGAATCGTGAACTTTGTCACGCTTCTCTCTCAGCTAACTCAAGTTTTGAATAGAAACACTGGTCAAGAGGAACGTTCAACCCCCCCTAAGAAAGAACAAGTCGCTATTGAAAGCTTCATGAGACAAAGGCCTCCTACTTTTAGTGGATCATCCGATCCCACGATCGCTGAACAATAGATCAACTCCATTGAAAAGATATTCTCCATCCTCCAATGCTCTGAAAAAGAGAAGGTTCTCCTGGAGGCTTATCGTATGGAGGGTGAAGCTGATCAATGGTGGACGTTGATCAAAAATATGAAGCCTGAGGAGTAGATCGAGGCTTTGGAATGGAAGGAATTCCAGAATATGTTTTTCGATAAATATTTTCCACGCACCCTCCGTCTTAAGATGGAAAGGGACTTCCTTTCCCTCAAATAGAAAGATGAATAATCTGTGGGAGCGTACGAGGAAAACTTCACAAGGCTTGCACGATACGCTTCCGGCTTTGTCGTTACCCCCGAATTCAAGGTTGACCGCTTCTTTGGTGGGCTGAAGCCTAGCTTGCGGAAAGCATTAGCAATCCGTGACTTCGACAGCTATGAGGAAATTGTCTGATGTGACCTCAAGGTTGAAATGGAGATCGGAGAATCACAGGGGTATCATGGGGACAAGAAGCGTAAGGTGGACTTCAATGCTAGTGGTCCGATGGATAAATCCAACGGCGCTAAGAAATTCCAGCACCCCACTTTCCAAAAGTGTGGAAAGAAGCACCCTGGAAATTGCCTTAGGGGGACAAGAAAATGCTTCAAGTGTGGAAGAGAAGGGCACCTAGATGTTAACTGTCAGCAAGAAGGACCAGCGGCTGCGACAGAGGAGAGGAACGCTCCGTTCGAACCTCAACGCGTTGTTCAATGCTTCAAATGCAAAAAACCGGGTCATTTTGCAAATCAGTGCCCTAATCCAAGGGTTATCGGAGGCAATCAACAACCTCCAAGACAGCAAGGAAGAGCTTTTGCCATCACTTCTGCCGAAGTGAACCCCGACAACGAAGTGGTGATAGGTACGCTAGTTATTCATTCAAGAATAGCGAACGTACTTTTTGATTCAGGTTCTACGCATTCTTTTATATCTCAAAAGTTTAGTAGAACAATCCCTGCACCACCACAAATCATGGAAGTAGAGATGTCGGTGAGTACGGAAAATGGGGAAATCATTGCATCCCATGAGTATAAGTCCTCCCCTATTATAATATGTGGATTGAATTTCCCAGTGAACCTCATCATACTCCCTTTGGTGGAATTTGATGCAATTCTTGGCATGGATTGGATTTCCTTATATAGAGCCAACATAAATTGTCGGGAGAGGGAAATCACACTCCATATGGAGAATCGACCCCCGATTCTTTACAAGTGTCAGGAGGAAGATGAATCTCCTTTAGCTCCATCATCTCAAGCATGGATATTACTGCCTTATGAGCACGCATATCTGGCTCAGATGATTAAGTCCAAGGAAGAAACCACCCTTGAAGAAATGCCTATTGTGAGGGAATTCGCTGAAGTATTTCCCGAGGAACTTCCTGGTCTTCCTCCAAGAAGAGATGTTGAGTTCTCAATCGAACTTATACCTGGGGTGCTACCAATATCCAAGACTCCATATAGAATGGCTGTTGTTGAGCTTGAAGAGCTGAAGAAACAACTACAGGAGAATCTGGATAAAGGGTTTATACGCCCAAGTGCATCACCATGGGGTGCACCAGTCCTCTTCGTCAAGAAGAAGGATGGGTTAATGCGGCTTTGCATCGATTATTGTGAACTTAACAAAATCACGATAAAGAACAAGTATCCTCTCCCAAGAATAGATGACTTGTTTGATCAGCTGCGTGGAGCACAATACTTCTCCAAGGTGGACTTGCGGTCGGGATATTATCAATTAAGGGTGAAGAAGGAAGATATCCCCAAGACTGCTTTTCGTACAAGGTACGGGCACTATGAATTCATAGTAATGCCTTTCGGACTCACCAATGCTCCAGCAATATTCATGGACTTGATGAATAGAGTCTTTAGAGATTACCTAGACAAATTTGTGGTAGTCTTTATAGATGATATTCTAATATACTCCAAAACCAAGGAGGACCATGAGGAGCATTTAAAAACTGTACTAGAGACTTTGCGCAAGGATAATCTCTATGCAAAGTACAGCAAGTGTGAGTTTTGGTTGAATGAAGTCTCATTCTTGGGTCATATCATCACAAGCAATGGGATATCTGTGGACCCCTCCAAAATAGATGCAATTGAGGGATGACCGAGGCCAACATCGGTAACTGATATCCGTAGCTTCTTGGGGTTAGCTGGATATTATCGACGATTTGTGAGAAATTTCTCACGATTGTCCAACCCTCTTACCAAGCTAACTCGAAAGGGATTAAAGTTTTCTTGGAGTGATGAATGCGAAGAAAGCTTCAAGGAGTTGAAAAGGAGGCTTATCACTGCACCCGTGCTCACTTTACCCACAAGTGGGGAGCTTTTTGTGGTATTTAGTGATGCTTCGAAGAAGGGCTTAGGATGTGTGCTGATGCAGAATGATAAAGTCATATCCTATGCCTCAAGGCAGTTGAAAATCCATGAGCGAAACTATCCAACGCATGATCTGGAGTTGGCGGCGGTGATCTTTGCCTTGAAAATCTGGCGACATTATCTCTATGGAGAGAAATGTGAGATATATACTGACCACAAGAGTCTTAAATATATATTCACACAGAAAGAGCTTAATATGCGCTAGAGAAGATGGATAGAGCTCATCAAGGATTATGACTGTTCAATACATTACCACCCTGGGAAGGCGAACAAGGTGGCAGATGCCCTAAGTAGAAAGGATCCAGCAATTCTATCAATGATGAGAATTGAGAAGGATCCAATCTTCTTAGACTTGATGAATATGGACGTGGGAATCATAAAGAAGGGAACATCATCAATCCTTTCACAAATGATTGCTCAACCATCTCTTTTGGAAAGGTTAAAGGATGCTCAAAAGGATGATGCGAGAATCCAAGAAAAAGTGGAAGCTATCAAAAAGGGAAAATCCTCAGAGTTTAATGTTAATGAAGAAGGAATTGTGCGGTTTGGGAAAAGACTATGTGTTCCATCAAGTTCGGAGCTGAAGAAGGAACTTTTGGATGATGCACATAGTTCAAATTTCTCTATTCACCCAGGGAGCACAAAGATGTATCGAGATCTCCGAGAAAACTTTTGGTGGGATAATATGAAGAAGGAGATCGTTGAATATACATCAAAGTGCCTGGTGTGTCAGCAAGTGAAGGCAGAGAGGCAGAAGTCTAAGGGGATGATGCAACCATTGACCATACCAAAATGGAAATGGGAGAACATCACCATGGAATTTGTCACTGGACTTCCAAGGACATCCAAAGGCAACAATGCAATCTGGGTTGTTGTGGATCGTCTTACAAAGACTGCACACTTCATTGCTATTCGAGAGGATTTCTCTTTGGATCAACTGGCACGGATATATATCAGGGAAGTGGTACAGTTGCATGGAGTACCACTATCTATTGTGTCTGACCGAGATCCAAGATTTACCTCTAAGTTTTGGAAGATTCTTCAACATGCTCTGAATACTGAACTAAACTTCAGTACGGCCTATCATCCTCAAACTGATGGACAATCCGAGCGGACTATCCAAACACTTGAGGATATGTTGAGAGCGTGCTCAATGGACTTTAAAGGAGGACGGGATCAACATCTTCCTCTGGTTGAGTTCTCTTATAATAATAGTTTCCACTCGAGCATCCAAATGGCACCATATGGAGCCTTGTATGGGAAAAGGTGTAGAACACCGGCATGTTGGGATGAGGTCGGTGAACGTAAGCTGCTTGGACCAGAAATGGTCGAAGAAATGGTGGAGAAGGTGAAAACCATTCAGCAGCATATCAAGGCAGCCCATAGTCGACAGAAGAGTTATGCAGATAATCGTCGACGAGACCTTGAGTTTAAAGTCGAAGACATGGTGTTTTTACGCATATCTCCGTGGAAGAAGGTCATGATGTTTGGAAAGAAAGGGAAGTTAAGCCCAAGGTACATCGGCCCCTTCGAGATTCTTGATCGTGTTGGGGCTGTGGCCTATCGACTAGCACTTCCACCTACTATGGCCAAGGTGCATGATGTCTTCCATGTATCCCTCTTAAGGAAGTACATACCAGACCCTTCACATGTACTCTCTTCCGAGGTGGTACAATTAGAAGACGATCTTTCTTATGAGGAGCAACCAGTGAAGATCTTATATCATAGAGAAAAAGTTCTACGAAATAAGACAATGCCCCTCATCAAGGTGTTGTGGAGAAACCACAAGTTTGAAGAAGCAACGTGGGAGTCGGAGGATATGATGAAGCTAAGTTACCCACATTTGTTTTAGTGTGGGAAAAGGAAAATTTCGAGGGTGAAATTTCTTAAGGGGGGAATGTTGTAACGGCCCAAAGTTTCATTAATGGAAAATCCCTATTGATCCAGTTAAATGTTTCTTTATGAAAAATGTTTTTTTAGAAGATGTCAACTTCTTTAGTTTTATGTTAAGATTTGTGACCGTTAATTTTATAGCCGTTGAACAGTGATCATCTGAGTAGTATAAATATAAGGCTTTAACGAAACCATTTCTACTCAGACAAAGGAAGCGATGGCCTCATCCAGTAGAATTTCCCCTTACGAAGCCCATTTGTCGGAGCTCGGAAAAGAGGTGGCGTCTTTGGGCTTTTCCCTTGACCAAGCCTAAGCTGAGCTTCATCAAGTCAAGCTCGAACGTGATCGTCTACGGGAAAAATGGAAGTTGATAGAGATTACCACTCGAGCGATGTTATCCGAGAAACCCCAAGAGTCTGTCACCATCGCACACCTTACCCTTAGGTCTTATGCGGCTATTTTAAGGGGTTATGTAACAAATAAGTAGCACCATGTTCATGTACATTATTTTTTGTATATAATAATGAATATAATTTTTTTGATACATTGTAATTAGTTTTTAAAGTACAAATGGTGTTTTTAGTAATTATTTAATTAAGAATTATATTTTATTAAATTAAAGGATTTTTGAATTAAATAATATTTTAATAAAATATTATTATTAATATTAAATTAATTTTTATTAAATATAAATGATCTTATAATTTTATGAATGCAATTAAAATTTTTATTAAGGTTTGAAAGCCATTTCTGTCAAAACCCGTGAATTTTTTATAAATGTCGGTTTTTATTTTAAAAGTGAAAATTCACATATTTAGAAAATTATTTAGATAAAATAAATATTATTTTTGGAATCAGGATGTCGAAATTATCCAACGGTGAATTTTTCATAATTTTCTGAGACAGTCAAATTTTTGGGTAAAAATTAAATACCATTTAAATATATAATGCGTTTTATGACATCATAATGACCCAATGGTGATGTAATAAAATACCATAATCCTTATGTTCGGCCAATATGTGTTTTATCATTAAAATAATGAGGTTTTGGGTTTGTTTGACTTACTTTTCAAAGCATTAATGGAGCCCTCAAGACTTATTCAACACTTTTCCTTTTTAAATTAATTTCCATGGGAGTGTGACTCACCTCCACATAAGCAACCCTAATTTTTTAATAAGTTAGGACCTTGGAATTGTAAAATATTGTTTTCCTCTTTCCTTTTCCAGAAACCATGGGCAAATACCATGGGATGGTTTGTGGTTTGGATTATTTTAATATAAGGGGTCCCAAACCTAAATAATATAGAATTCTCTCACCTTTCCTATATAAACCCACCCAAGATCCCACTTCCTCCTCACTCAAAGCCCTTGAAGTTCGTCAAACCTCTTCCCTACTCTCTCTAGAATCCTCTAAAGGTGCCCCAAGCTCCCAAGAAGCCTCTCACAAGCCTCTCTCTAGCCTTTGGAAGCACACTTCCAAGTAAGGGTTTTTTCTTCCTTTCTCATTTTTGTCAATTTTCTTTAAGTTGTATTGCCCTTTTTATTTCAATTATGAATGTTGGGGTATGGTTTCGCACCTCCCCCATACTGCCCTCTTATTGTTTGAATGATGGGAGAACCCTTTCTCTCTCATTAAATGCCTCCCATGTACACCCGTTACTATGCCGAAATTTCGAAAGGAACTTCTCTCTCTTCTTTTACATTCAAGAAATACTTTTGTATCATGAATCTAAATTCCATTTCGATTGTTGGGACATGTATATATATGACCTCCTTACTGTCCATTACATGTAAATATGATGAGGAACCCCTTTCTCTCTCATCATCTTTTTTATGAATTCTTATGTCACGCCGTTATGCTGCCGAAATCGCACCGATTTTCTAAGCCAATGTCTTTGTGTAGTGAATACCATGCCCATTTCTCCATCAAGGGTATTCACCTTTATGCACATTTACATATTGATTGTAAAGTTTCATGTATGAATTCCACATTCCTTTATCGTGGAAGAAATTATTATGTTTTATGAATCCATGTTTTATGATCCATGTGGCACACTTATGCATGAAATGAAATGTTTAAGAAGGGTGCGCCCTTTATAGCGCTCCAATGCATTGGGTAAAGTATAGTATCATGGTACATCATGTGCAATGAGTGTTTAATCATGCTAATTGAAGTGCAATGAGGGTTTACTAGTGCTTCAAGTGCAATGAGGGTTTACTCATGCTCCATGTGCAATGAGCCTTGGCTCATGCTAATTCAATGTTAAGTGTTGTTGACACATTTCCATGTTATAATTATCATGCTTTATCATGACTTTATGTTCATGTTTCTATTATGCTCTATTGATATGCCTATTGCCTAACATGTATTGTACTCCTCATATTATTCATTGTGTACTCCCTTACTAGGCTTTATAGCTCACCCTTTTCTTATGCATGTCCTCAGGTTATCCCATGCAATGCTAAGTACGAAGGAATGTAGTGGTCATGTAAAGGAAGTTTTCAATAAAGATGTTGTATTTCAAGTTTAAAGTTTTTATGTAATGATCCTAAGCCCCAAAGACACTAAACCTCTCGATCTTCTTTGTTGGATCAAGTGAAGTTTTATGTAATAAAGCATGTTTAAGTTGTAATAAAAAGCAGGGTTGTCATACTATTCATCAAAAATCAAGTTAGGTCTATCGGACTCCAAATAACTTACTGATCACAACCGTAGATGACCATTTTTTGAAATTAAAATCATAGAAGTGAAAAACATTATTTTTATAGGCTAGTTATAAATATATACTTAAAACAAATATTCATGAATTTCAATTTATTTTTTAAAACCTTGGGGTGTTACATAAAATCCTAGAAATTCATAAGTCAAGGATTAAATGTTATTTATAAGTTATCTATTTAATGTTATTAGCTTCCCGTTTATGTGTTTAATATTTTAAAATTAATTATCCCTAATTTCCCTTTATTTTATCCAATGTACAGAAATAAAAGGATCTGAGTAAACAGCTAATGTAAAGGGAAATATGATGACTTCCCAAATGAGTTGCTCAACTCGATGGAAGCAGGAATCATGAACCTTGCGATGATACTCTCTCAGTTGACTCAGGTTACGAATAGAAACCTGAATAAGGAGGAATTCCAAAACCCCCATAAGAAAGAACAAGCTATAATTGATACCTTTATGTAATAAAGGCCTTTTAATTTAAATGGATCATCATATCCCTTAATCGTGAAATAATGGATCAACTCCATTGAGAAGATCTTCTCCATTCTTCAATGTTTCGAGCAAGATAAGGTCATATTGGTTGTTTGTTGTATGGAGGGAGAATTTGATCAGTGGTGGACATTGATCAAGAATACAAATATTAAGGAAGAGATTGAAGTGACAGGGTGGAAGAAATTCTATAAAATGTTTTTTCTAAAAATACTTTCCTCACACACTAAAACGTAAAATCAAGTGGGTTTTCATTACACTCAAGAAAAAATATGATGAATCCATTAGGGCATATGAGGAAAAATTCACAAGACTTTCATGATGTGCCTATAGATTTTTCATTACCCCTGAATGAAAAGTTGAATGCTTTTTTGGTGGGATAAAACCAAGTCTATGAAAATCCCTAGATATTTGGGACATTGATAAATATGAGGAAATTGTATGATGTACCCTCAAAGTTGAAATGGAGATCAGTGTATCTCAAGGGTATCATAGGGATATGAAGCAGAAAGTGGAGTTTAATTCTGATAGTGCGATAGAAAAATCTAATGGTGGTAAGAAATTTAAACACCCCACTTTTCAAAAGTGTGGGAAGAAGCACCTTGTAAATTTCTTAAAGGGGAAGAGGAAGTGCTTTAGGTTCAGAAAGGAAGGTCAGTTAGCTAGTGATTGCTGATGGGAGAAACCTACCAATGGAATAGAAGAGAGTAATGCTCCAGTAAACCCTCAACATTTTTTTCCAATGTTTCAACTATAAGGAATAAGGACACTATTTTAACTTATCCCTATTCCAAGAGTTGTTAGAGACGATCAATGCTAAAAATCTTCAAGGCAACAAGGGAGAGCATATTCCATCACGACCGCTGAGGTCTATCCCAAAAACGAAGTGCTAATAGGTATGATAGTTATTCATTCAAAAATAATGAACATACTTTTTGATTCCGGTTCTACACATTACTTCATATAAAACATGTTTAGTAGAACTATTCAAACACCACCATAAAGCATGTAAGTAGTGATATCAGTGAAAATGATAAATGGGGAAATTATTGCATCCCAAGTATATAACTCCTCCCATATAAAAATCTGTTTGATAAACTTCCCAGTGAACCTTATGATACTCCCTTTAGTAGAATTTGATGCAATTATGGGAATGTATTGGATTTCCTTATATAGAGCCAACATAAATTTCCATGAGTGACATGTATATTCCCAATTCACCCAAGGATACCAATGTGAAAAGTTTTTCAAAATCCATTTCAAAAAAATGTTCACAATTTTAAAAACATTTTCAAAGCCAAGCTAATAATTTTCGGTCTTTTAAAACCCATTTATGAATCAAAACCATCATTCAAGAATTTAATCAAACACTTGGTGTTCAAAAACCCATTTTAAAGAAAAAACCTTTTAAAAACATGTATATTTCCAATTAATTACTTGAAACTATAAATAAATTCAATTTAATTAATTAACCAAAGTAATTTTACAATAATGATAAGAAATTAATATAATTAACCCATTATATAGAAACACCTACCCCAGAACAGAGGTAGAACTATTTTCCATCAACAATAGTGAACGAGGAAGAGTAGATTGGGTCCTCAAGATCCTAGATCCAAAATAAATACATCAATCCTCTATAAAACCCCTTAGATCCTACATACAAAACCCCTTTGGGTTCTATAAGATGAGAGGAGAAGAGATACAATGAGAACCTAATAAGAAAAGTAACATCCAAATAAAAATTGCAATATACATTGAGTTGATCTGTCAAGAATGAAGGAGATCTACCAAGAACCCCAAGTGAGAAACCTCTAGATCACCGAGTAAGGATTAGTTCAATACAATATGAGGTTAGGGGGTAATTATAGGTTAAACCTAGGTCCCTGTGATTTTTAATTAAAAATTCAGAGCATTAAAAACCCACACACATGGTTTATTCGAGAGGTCACAAAGTTAAGAGTAACTGTGTGCCTTAATTGTGCACCCTATACAGAGCTTCTGTTTGGGGATCACGATTTTTCCACATGGTTACTTTAACCATGCACCAACCATTCATAACCCCTCTACTCAGGGGTTCATGGTTTTGAGGGGTGTACACACAGTTTGGAAAAACCATACACCCCCTTCTAGAAGACCATTATTGGTCATACGATTTCTTGGGCCAAACCGCATCGTTTTCCCTAACCACAAACCAACCGTGCACAACCCCATGAACTTCCAATTTTTTTGAAAAACTCTTGAAATGAACCCAAAGTAAGACCCAAGAATTTTTTTTCCAAACAAGGTCTAAGGAGTACCTATAAGAAGGTAACATGACATTAAAAAATATATTGATTAATAAATAAGTACTCAATTTTTAGTAAATTTATTTTATGGTTCAAAAATATATTTTCTTCAAAAATGGTTATTATTGATTTTTAGAGAAAATATTATAATTAATTTCTTCAAATTTTAGAAATTATATTTGATAAAAATGATATAATTTCTAAAATCAACATTTAAATATTATCTTTGGGTGAAGTTTTGAGATTTTCCTAAAAAGATTTATTTTTAAGAGAATAGTGAAAAATACCATTTTTTATAAAATTTCCATTTTTTTAATTAAATAAAGCTATTTAAAAATATTATTATATTTTTAATTTTATTTAAATTATTATAAGACTAATTTATTTTTAAATAATCTAATTAATTGTATATGAATCAACATTATACCTGATTTTGGTACAAGTTCATTATTGGGCTTAAAAATGCATTTATCTAAAACCAATTATTCATTATGTGTTATGAATTTATATTAAAATTTAATTTTTACACTTATAAAAATTTAATATTTAAAAGAGAATGCCATATTTTTAATTAGAAGGTTCAATTTTTTGTAAATATGTCCCTTTTTATTTTTATTCATTATGAATAGTAACCGTAACAAATATTTGTCACCTTACTAAGTGTAAAATGGGTAAAACGAGGTTAAAACTATGAGATAAGGTATATAAATCTACCTGAAACTTGTATTTATTACATTGGATATGTTTTTTTCAACAATAACTATACAAGTTTAAAAAAATGTTGCAATTTCTTACCACTTGTCTTTGATAATGACCTTAATATGATTTTAAGTAAAGAATAAAAAATAAAATGTCAGTCTATTTGTTTTAATATCTATAATATTTTTTTCATAGGAATAAAAATAGGTAATTTTCAGTTATAAATGGATATTTAAAATATGAATTAATTGTTTTTATTATTATAATTTATTTTTAACTTTTAGTGATAGAATAATTACCTTAAGTTCTTTCTCAATGCCGACAAAGTGCTTGTTCAAGTAATAGAAAAATCAAGTAAATATTTTTTAAAACTATTAAAATTAATAAAATTTGGGTGAATTATTAGATTACACAATTTTTTAGATAAATTTAACATATTGTTTATGTGTTAAAAGTTTAGATTCAAATTCCATTACTATCTTGATGTCATTAAAGTAAAACTATATGATTAGTCCCCAAAAATGACTTTAATTGTATATTATATTAAATAATATTTTATTTAATGATTTAAAATTTATAAAAATGTTTTCTTTTTCCAAATAAATGGGATATGGTAGATCATATCAACCACTATCAACTTATGGGTCAAAAGGGTTAATGAGGAGTTAAAACTAACAGATATTGGTGAAAACATCATGTAAACTTATCCAAATTTTATTGGATGTGAATATTTTGACTCATAATCATCCTAGATTCTAAATATGTTAATTTTTACCACATTAGTATGAAAATTAATTTATATTAATTTAATAGTTTATGTAATTCCAATAGTTCCCCTCACCTCACTTATAAAATCCCCCCTCTCCTCCCTTCCTCACACTTTTTGAGTACCCTAGATCATCCAAAACCTACCAAAATATCTCCCCAAAATCCATACCTATTTACAAGAAGTATTGATCTCACCAAAATACCAAACCAAGAAAGATTAAGGTGTAATCCAAAGAGGTTATCCGAGGAGAAGGTATATTTCCTAACCGACCTATTTCAAGTTTATTTCTTCTTCTAAATTATTCAAATTTTATTTAATAATAATGAAATAATGAAATAAATATATTAAATATACTAAAATTTTATTATTATTATGGTAAAAACTATTTTCATCTCATTTCCCATCCTATGGGAAATGAAAACATCGCTCGTGCATAAATATAGATTAAAACCTCTATGAAGCGATGTGTTTTTTTTTTCATCACCACCCCAAAAGGATGAATATTATGATAGATTTATTTTATATATAAATGATATTAATGACATAATTATCATTATATAAGCATAATATATCATATATTTCCTTACACTTCCATCAGTTGGAAAATGATAACGTCGTTCATGCGTACGTGTGGATTACCACATCCACAAAGCGATGCGATTAATTTTTCATGTACACATTTAATGGATGGTTATAAAATTTAATTTAATGTATAAAAATGGTATTAATATCATGATCAAGATTTTATATATGATTTAACAATGACCCCTATGACCATGAACATCCAACCAAATCTGTTTTGTGACTATGAATTGAATGCCCTCAAAACATTCAACGTAAACATAAATGATTAAGTAAATAAATAAAACATAGTCATAAATGAAATAAAAGGGATAATTATAATGGAATAAACATGAAAAAATTTCTTATAAATTAAATTAATAATATAATTTTATTATTCAGGAGTTAAATAATGTATGGCTCTAAGCGGTATCTAAGGTATGAGATTTCAAGTCACAATTTCCATTCTTTAAGACTTAAGCTATTTTCACCACATGTTTTCTTTTGTGTGGTGTATAAAATTTCTTATGGATTTATTTCATAATTTTTATCTAAAAATTAAGGTATTTAAAAATCCATTCAAATTTCTTGACTTCAATGTTTTATTGGCTCAAAATTTATCAAGTTATAAGATATTTTCTTTAAAAAATATTTTAAAAATTTTAAGTTTCCTTTATGACTATTTTTCTTCCATATACATGTTTTATTTTAATTTTTTATATGGAAGATCTTATTTAATCATAAATAGTTTATAAAAAGAATTTTTCAACTACCTATGAATTTATTTAAAATGTTTTAAAAGGAACATTCTTATCATTTTCCAAATGAGGAACTTTTATCTAAGGTGTAAAAGGAATAATTCTTTTAACTTTTATGGCATGACAAACATTTCCCACAGTTATGAATTTTTCATTTTTTTGATGCTTATTTTACTAGTTTCCATGGTTATTTTCAAATAAATTAACTTATTGTAATGGCCCATACCCTCCTGGTCCATTAATTTTACAAATTATAAGTATTGGGGTGTTCTGGACTCATCGATCACTCCCACCCATTTGTTTCACAGATTAGCTTCACTAATCAGCTTCACTGATCAGCTTTATAGATCAGCTTTACATATCACCTTCACAGATCAGATTTACAGATCAGCTTCATAGATCGTTTTCATATATCGGTTTCACCCAAATCAGTTTCACAAATTGGTTTCACCCAATCGGTTTCACCAAATCGGTTTCACAGATCGGTTTCACCAAATCAGTTTCAGAGATCAGTTTCACCAAATCATTTTCACAGATCGGTTTCATAAAATCAGTTTCACAGATTGATTTCACCAAACCGGTTTCACAAATTAGTTTCACGAAATCGGTTTCACAGATCAGTTTCATCCAATCAGTTTCACAGATTGGTTTCAGCAAATCAGTTTCACAGATCGGTTTCATCAAATCAGTTTCACAGATCAGTTTCATCAAATCAGTTTCACAGATCGATTTCACCAAATCGATTTCACAGATCAGTTTCACCAAATCATTTTTACAGATCGGTTTCAAAAAATTGGTTTGAAAGATCAGTTTCACCCAATCGGTTTCACAGATCAGTTTCACCCAATCAGTTTCACAGATCGGTTTCACCAAATCGGTTTCACAGATCGGTTTCACCAAATCGGTTTCATAGATCAGTTTCACCAAATTGGTTTCACATATCGGTTTCAACAAATCGGTTTCACAGATCGGTTTCACCAAATCGGTTTCATTATGGCCACCCCTCTGATGTTAATTATTAAATAATAATTAATTCCATTGTGTGTAACAGTCTAAACACATGGTGAAACCACGATCTGCCTTTAAATCTATTCAAAATTCTTATCTCATAACTCCAGGACATCACCTTTTTATCGCACGAGAATTCCTTCTTTCTTCTTCTTAGCTGGTTTTTTTCTTTCCTTGATGCGTTTGGAGCCTCCTTTTCTGAGGCTAGTGGTGCGCCCATGCGAGAGCCTTTCCTACCCATTCTTGGAGTCCTTCGAGTTCCTCCCCTACAAGTCACGCATCCCAGTTATTGGCGTGAAGGGAAAAACGTCGATCTTTGATCATCCAAGTAGGGTTTTTTCTTCGTCTCTATTAATTGTGTATCATGTGGGGTGGGTATGGTAATGATTCCTACAGGGATGGATGAAACCAAATATTAATGAAGACAATAAATGGATTTAAAGAATGATGGGGTGTGTTTGATAATACTTCTACACTCTTTTATCTTTTCATATATTTCATGAATTGAATGGGCTTATGTCCACAGAAAATCGTGGCCGTTGGTGGTCCTTTCTTGCACGCTAATGAACCTCTATTATCTGGATGATCATGTGATTGAATGGAAGTAACATGGAAACTGGTTAATCATGTAAAATCGGTTGATTAAATGTATGCACAATGAATAAAAATACTTGTGTGGTCACCCCGGTTAACCAAACAGAAAGAAAAAACTAAATAAATTGCATATTCAAATTTGAAAACTCCCTTGCTCTGTTCTGGTGATGTTTACAGTTAATGCTAGTGAGGTGACGTGGATGGGGATGGGATCCTTTATTGAGAAGTCGTTGTTTTGTGGACCTAAGGCCATGTGGGGCCGTATGTTGGGGCTTGGTTTGGTTCCAGTACTTTGAGGGATCTCACAGATCCCTTTTGTTGTTGTGACTTTACAAGGGAGCCAGGTGTAAATGCTTAAATTGTTGCTTGACTATTTTTACTTCCTTGGCTTGTAGCTATGCCATTTAGTTTCCGATAGTGAATAATTATCTAAATGGAATCACTTGAATATGAAAATAGGAGTGGGTTCAATGGGGAATTGTTTTTTGGGAATGAGTTGTGACATGGTTGTGGATATTGTGCTTGTTATAAATGAATAGAAACGAGGGTGTTTATTTGTGGGCTGGTTTTGGAACCCCTAGGTTGGGATGAGTTCTTGATTACCTATATGTATAATTTAGTTTTTATGATTCTTATTCTCACCCCACCCAAGTTGAGAACTTCGTGTCGAACACCCCCATTTCACGGGGGAGGGTGTTTTTCCCAACACTCTTATGAGTGGCTAGCTATTAGATCATTTTCTACTCCCTTCCCTAAGTAGCCCAAGAATCTTCAGGCAGGCCATGATGGCCTGAGGTCTATTATAGCCCAATATTATTTAGGATGGGTGGTTGTGGTGGTTGGCCCAGGTGTGTGTGGGAAGGTTGTTCCCAAGTGTCTCAGGATGGGGCCCAGGTGTTTTCGGGCGTGGTTATGTGTGGTTGTTGTGGAACAAGTGTTTGCGAGAGAGATGTGTGGTTGTGGTAGCCTAGGTGTGTGTGGGATGGGTATGGCAGTGGGACTACGGTGAGAATGACGGGTGAAGTCTGACGCGTAGGATGTCTTCAATAACTAGTGGGAAAGTGGTGCGGGGTACCCAAATATGGATGTGCTATTACTATTACTTTACTTGACTTGCGTTATTTGGGGAGTGTGTATTGGTGAGGTTTGGGTGGATAGATTCCTTACTAGGTGCTTTGGTTATCTCCTTTTTCACGGGGCATTAGTATGCTTCCCCACTTGTGCATGAGAGATTTTGGTTTTCCCTACTGAGTATACCTGTATACTCACCCTACATATATAACACTTATTTTAGGTTTCCAGGAGGACTTCGAGGATCGTGCAGGACCGTACTAGTTCGAACATTGGGACCGTTGACGTTGCTATTTTTTTCTTTTCTTTTGGTACTTTCATTTGGAGTTTCTTGTATTTTTTTTGTAGCACATTATATTGGAACATGCATATGGGAATGGGTTGTTTTTGGTTTTACTTTTAATTCTAGTCTTGGTGTTGTTTGGGATTTACTATCTTATCTCCCGATCCTACTAAATAAAAAGGGTAATTACTTCCATTTTTGCATGTGATTCTATACCCTTGGTTCTAGTCACCACTCTGGGACCTATTGAAGGCGGGTCTCGCGGGTCATTATCTCTCCTTAAACTTGAGGAAGGAAGGGTCTAGTGGTTTGTTGTCCCTTCCCTCATCTTGGTGAAGGTGGGTCGTGATAGAATGATATCAGATCAAAGGGTTGAGAGATAGGATGGAGCTCAGGGTTAGGCATAGTGAGGATTGCATGGGATGGTAGGGAAACTGTGTTAGGAAATCTTGGTGCATGAAATAGGCAGAGGAAGACTGGCTAGGACATGGGATTTTAGGCCCCCCGTGATCCGATGCAAGGACTCTGGACCTACCAAATGACCAAGTGAGGCTACACTGATTATAGGGTAGAGACCCTAGTAATGGTACATGCATCATAATGAATTGTGTTCCTGTGTTTTCTGGGTGGTCTGGGAATTTAAATGAATAAAAATTTTAAGCAAAATTTAAAAGAATTCTTCTACACTACTCAGGCTTAGGCATTCCTTATTTACCTTGCAGCTATGGCACCCGAACGATGACCAAGAGTAGTGCGGGCGATCGAGGTCCAGGAGGCTGTTTTGGCTGATCAGTAGAGGTATTATTGAGAGGAGGAGGATGACCAGTGGAATATGATGCTTCCTGCCTTTCAGCGGCATACCCTCAGGAAGTACGAGGGCAGCGTCTCGGACATGGAGACAGAGAGCTGGATCAAAGAGCTGGTGATAGCTTTTAGCTTGATCCGGGCTCCAATAAAGTACTAGGTTCCTCTAGTTGTAATCCAAATGCAGGGAGAAAAACATCAATGGTGGACTCTCTATCTTTGGGATAAGAGGGAGGCTGAAGTTTTGTGGATTGACTTCGAGAGGGAATTCTGGGAAGAATTTCTCTCTTCCACGATGAAGGCGGAGAAGAGGCAGGAGCTACTCTTCCTTCAGTAGGGGAGCATGTTAGTAAGGGATCTGGGAATCAAGTTCAAGGATATCCTTCATTTTGATCTGGACCTTTTTCTGGATGAGGAGTCTCGGGCGAGACGTTTAGAGGAGGCACTTCGTCCTTCACTTTAGTATACTGTTACTCCCTTCACCCTACCGATGTACTTGGAGGTCCAGAAGAAGGCCGAAGTGGTAGAAAGGATCAAAATGCTGGGAGGTGTGCCGCGAGAAGGGATCCAGTTGGGCTCGTCAAAGGGGAAATCCATTAGCAGTAGGCCTCCAGCGTTAGGGCCTTCTAGGTTTCAAAATGTGGGGAGTAGACCCCAATAGTTCCAGTTTCGATCTCCCGGTCCACACCCTTTCCTCAAGGGCCTAGGACTGAGGAGCTTCATCAGTAGAATCTGTGGGAACCTTTAGAATCAGTGCCTGGACAGAGTGCAGTATAGTGGGGGTGGGCAGGTTCAGTGCCCACCTCAACAGCAGCAGTTTCCAGCCAGGCCTTTTCAGTAGCAGCAGTAGGGATAGAAAGATCCTGCTCCTTCGATAGTAGACATGGCATGAGGAGGCTGACCCTAGGGTTCTACTCAAGGACCTTGACCAGGGTGTGGTCGGGGAGGCAACCGATAGATGATGGGCATATGATCTAGGCGTGGGAAGTTGCATTCCACAGAGGCAGCAGCTCTAGCAGAGCTGGAAGTCGTTGGAGGTACTATCATCTTGTTTAGCACTCTTGCCTACACCTTGTTTAATTCAGGAGCTTCACACTCTTTTTTTACACCCGGTCTAGCCCATGCCTTGGGCCTAGACATAAAGAGACTCTCCATTCCCTTGGTACTAAGTACGCAAGTTGGGGGTCATACCAGTCTGTTTGATGTTTGTCAAGGATGTAGACTGATGTTGGGGCTGCATCAGTCTAGTGGGGATCTCCTTCTGCTAAAAATGCATCCATATGATGTCATCCTAGGCATTGAATGGATATTTTTGGTGCATTCCGTTATCGAATGCTTCTGAAGAAGAGTCATGTTCTCCGATGAGGATGGCCAGCGTGTGGCTTTTGTTGGTGAATGGAGTTGTCAGGTAGGGAGACGGTGTGTGGAGCCTCTTATTTCTAATTTGGACGAGCTTTCAGAAGAATCAGTTCATACTGAGATGATGGATGTTCTAAGATGTTTTATAGAGTTTCTAGATGTTTTTCCTGAAGAGGTTGTGAATCTACCCCCTCGACATGACGTTGAGTTTGAGATGGACCTACAACCCGATGCCCATCCGATTTCCATGGCTCATTATCGGATGGTGCCTTCTGAGTTGTGGGAGTTGTGGATTCATATTGACGATCTGATGAAGAAGGGTTTTGTCTGACCAAGTGTTTCACCATGGGGTGCTCCGATCTTGTTTGTGAAGAAGGAAAATAGTGGTCTCAGGCTATGCATAGACTACCAGAGACTGAATTAGGTAACTATCAAGAACCCTTACCCTGTCCTAAGGATAGATGATCTCTTTGACCAGATGAGGGGAGAAGGTTGGTTCTCTAAGATCGATCTTCGGTCTGGGTATCACCAGTTAAGGGTGAAGGACAATGATATTCCAAAGACTTCTTTCTGGTGCAGGTATGGGTACTTTGAGTTCTTATTCATGCCGTTCAGTGTTATTAATGCACCTGCTGTGTTCAAGGGGCACATGAACTCTATTTTTCGTGAGTTTCAGGACCGGTTCATCATTGTGTTCATCGATGACATTTTTATCTACTCAAGATCAGAGAAGTAACATACTAAGAACCTCAGGATGGTCTTAGAAATCCTTCGACATCACCAGCTCTATGTAAAATTGTCCAAGTGTAAGTTCATGACATGATAAGTGCATTTCCTTGGACACGCGGTGTCTCAACAAGGGGTAGTGGTTGATCTGTCAAAGGTTGAAGCGGTTTTTTCATGAGAATCACCCAAGAATGTGATGGAGGTTCGTAGTTTTCTAGGTTTGGTAGGCTATTATCAGAGGTTCGTACCCGACTTCTCTCGAGTTGCAGCTCCTTTGATAGCTTTTTCTAAAAGGACCAGGCCTTCATATGGAGTGAGCAATGTCGGGAAGCTTTCATCTATTTGAAGTAAAGGTTGGTTAGTTATCCAGTGCTCAGGTTGCTAGAGGAAGGGGTATTTTATGAGGTATTTTGTGATGATTTTGTACTTTTCCAGGGGTGTGTTATGATGCAGCAGCTGAGAGTGATATCTTATGGGTCTAGTCAGTTACATCCTCATGAACATAACTACACCACCCATGACCTAGAGCTTGAAATGGTAGTGCTCATGTTGAAGCTGTGGGGCCATTACCTCATCGGGGAGAACTTTGTGGTATTCATGGATCACAAGAGTTTGAGGCATATCTTTACACAACGGGACCTGAACTTGCGACAACAAAGGTGGGTGGAGTTTATTCAGGACTACAACTTCAAGATCTCTTACACTGAAGGAAAGGGGAACATTTTGGATGATGCCTTGAGTAGGAAGTCACAGAGGGAAGATGTTCAAGAATCTGTGGATGCTTGGAAGGAAATGGAGGAGTTGGCTGCCCTACACTTGGATGAAAGGGTGGATGGTGGTAGAGGTTGTTTTTTTCAGATTCTAGTGCGATCCTCTTTGTTGTGGTAGGTGGATTAGTCTCAGTGGGGAGACTTAGAGAGTGAAGTGATGCGCAATCAGGTTAACCAAGGCAATGCTTTGGAAGGGTGGTCGGAGGATGGTCATAATCAGATGCTTTTTTGAGGGAAGTTGTTTTTCCCAGAGATGATGCACGAGGGAGTTCTCTGTGTGTTCCATAACTCACTCATAGTAGTACAACCAAGAGTTTCCAAGATGTACTGAGGCCTGAGGGAACAATTTTGGTGGCCCGAGGTGAAACGAGCAGTGGTGGAGTTTGTGGCAAGGTTCCTGGTGTGTCAGCAGGTGAAGGCTAAACACTGCATCCTAGGAGGTTTGTTGCGGCCTTTAGATATCCCAGAGTGGAAGTGGGATGACATCTTGATGAATTTATCATAGGACTACCCAGGGTTCAAGGAGGCTGTGATGCTATTTGGGTAGTGGTAGACAGATTGATGAAATCAGCTCACTTCTTAGAGATCAAGGAGTCGAGTGTTGTAGATGACTTAACACGGAGATATGCGGATGATGTGGTTTGGTTTCATGGAGTTCCTAGGTCCATAGTATCAGTTAGGGATTCATAGTTTACCTCATGAGTCTGGAGGGGATTACAACATGATTTTGGCACCCAACTATGCCTTAGCACTGCTTTCCACCCCCCAAATAGTTGGGAAGACAGAGCAAACCATCCAAACTTTGGAGGATATGCTACGGGCATGTGTTTTGGACTTCAGGGGATCATGGGAATGAAATTTTACCTTATTAATGTTTTCCTATAATAATAGATATCACTCTATTATTGGCATGGAACCATTTGAAGCCTTGTATGGGAGGCTGTGTTGTTCGCCCGTGTGCTGAACCGAGGTTGGGGAGGCTGGTGTTCTTGGACTAGAGGTAGTGCAGAGAAAAATGGAGAAGGTTCATCTTGTGCATGGGTGGATGAAGGTAGCCCATGACCGACAGAAGTCATATGCCGATCGTAGGAGGAGGCCCTTGGAGTTCGAGGTTGGAGACCATGTGTTCTTAAAGGTTTCCCCTCGACGTGGGAAGTGAAGGTTCAGAAAGGGGAGAAAGCTCTCTCCTAGGTTCATCAGGACTTTCGAAGTGTTGGGGAGAGTCAGTGAGGTGGAATATCAACTAGAATTTCCACCTCATTTGGAAAGGATCCATGACGTTTTCCATGTCTCCCATCTTCGTTGATATCTACACGATGACTCCCATGTCATTGATTGGGGAGAGTTGGATATAGGGGATGATGCTACGTTCGTGGAGCGACTAGTGAGGAATGATGATCGAATGGAGAAAGTGCTTCGTGGACGAACCATCCCTTTGGTTCGTGTGTTGTGGAGTCACGGTGGTATCGAGGAGAGTACTTGGGAGCGAGAAGCTAAAATGCGCGCCCAATACCCAAAGCTGTTTTGAGTTTCCGTTCTGAGCCTTCCTTGTTGTTCTTGTTTTTATGACCTACTATGATATAATGCTGACCTTGTTCGTTTTCGAGATGTTTTGTTTCCTTACCATGTGAATGTTTATGAAAAGTCCTGATATGTGGGTAAGGGAGGACCTCATCCCTAATCAAGACGCATTAAGGTGGATGCGATTAAACCCATGCGGGCGAGTCAGTGCCGCCCAAAGAAGATAGTATCTTAATATGGAGGAAAGAAATCCCCAATTCGTGTGTCGGGACAATGTGATCCTTGGGATTTGTATGGATGTTTGGGGTTGTTTGTCCCTAAGAGGTATCTTCTGGATGGGTTTTTTTAGGTTACTCTTGTATTCTTGAGGGATAGAATAATTTTGAGAGGTATCTGATGTAATGGCCCAGACCCTCCTGGTCCATTAATTTTCCAAATTCTAAGTGTTGGGGTGTCTTGGACTCATCAATCACTCCCACCCATATGTTTCACAGATCAACTTCACTAATCAGCTTCACTGATCAGCTTCACTGATCAGCTTCACTGATCAGCTTCACTGATCAGCTTCACAGATCAGCTTCACTCATCAGCTTCACTGATCAGCTTCACAGATCAACTTCACAGATCAGCTTCATAGATCAGTTTCATAGATCATCTTTACAGTTAAGCTTCACAGATCAGGTTCATTGATTAGCTTCACTGATCAGATTCACAGATCAGCTCCACAGATCAGCTTCACAGATCAGCTTCACAGATCAGCTTCATAGATCATATTCACTAATCAGCTTCACTGATCAGCTTCACAGATTCGTTTCACAGATCGGTTTCACCCAATCGGTTTCACAAACCAGTTTCAAAAAATTGTTTTCACAGATCGGTTTCACCAAATCGGTTTCACAGATCAGTTTCACCAAATCGGTTTCACAGATCGGTTTCACCAAATCGGTTTCACAGATCAGTTTCTCCAAATTGGTTTCATAGATTGGTTTCACCAAATTGGTTTTACATATCAGTTTCACCCAATCGGTTTCACAGATCAGTTTCTCCAAATTGGTTTTATAGATCAGTTTCACTAAATTGATTTCACAAATTGGTCTCACCAAATCAGTTTCAAAGATCAGTTTCACCAAATCAGTTTCACAGATCAGTTTCACCAAATCAATTTCACAGATTGGTTTCACCCAATCAGTTTCACAGATCGGTTTCACCCAATCGGTTTCACAGATCAGTTCCACAAAATCGGTTTCACAGATTAGTTTCACCAAATCGGTTTCAAAAAATAGTTTCACCAAATCGGTTTCACATATCAGTTTCACCAAATCAGTTTCACAGATCAATTTTACCAAATCGGTTTCACAGATCGATTTCACCAAATCAGTTTCATAGATCGGTTTCACCAAATCGGCTTTACAGATCAGCTTCACCGGATCAGCTTCACAGGATCAGCTTCACAGGATCAGCTTCACAGGATCAGCTTCACCCAATCAGCTTCACTGATCAGCTTCATGGGATCAACTTCACGGGATTGGCTTCACCCAATTAGCTCCACCGATCAGTTTCACCTATGAGTCTCACAAATCTTCTACATAGGGGTGTTGGGGTTTCCTTTCCCATTTTCCCATAACACAAATTTTATTTCTTTTAACATTTTTAGAGTGTTTCAAGGCCATTTTAGCACCATAAACAACATTTTAAATCCCTTAGGAGTGGGGAGACCCTCAACAGACCGTTTTCGTCTCTTTAAATGAAATCATTTAATGTATATCTATTATGGACACCCCTCCGATGTTAATTATTAAATAATAATTAATTCCATCCTGTGTAACCATCCAACCACATGGTGAAACCACGATCCGCCTTTAAAGCCGTTCAAAATTCTTATCCCGTAACTCCAGGACCACGCCTTTTTATCGCACGAGAATTTCTTATTTCTTCTTATTGGCTGGTTTCTTTCTTTCCTTGGTGCGTTTGGAGCCTCCTTTCCCGAGGCTAGTGGTGTGCCCGTGCGAGAGCCTTTCCTGCTCATTCTTGGAGTCCTTTGAGTTCCTCCCCTGTAAGTCGTGCATCCTGGTTATTGGCGTGAGGAGAAAAACGTCAATTTTTGATCATCCAAGTAGGGTTTTTCCTTTGTCTCTCTTAACTGTGTATCATGTGGGGTGGGTATGATAATGCTTCCCACGGGGATGGATGAAAACAAACCTTAATGAATATAATAAATGAATTTAAAGAATGAAGGGGTGTGTTTGATAATGTTGTTGTACTCTTTTATATTTTCCTATATGTTGTGAATTGAATGGGATAATGTCCACTAAAAATCGTGGCCATTGGTGGTCCTTTATTGCGTGCTAATGAACCTTTATTTTCTGGATGATCATGTCATTGAATGAAAGTAACATGGAAACTGGTTAATCATGTAAACTCGATTGATTAAATGGATTCCCAATTAATAATAATCTTTGTGTGGTCACCCTGGTTAACCAAACATAAAGACAAAACTAAATCAATGGCATATTCAAATTTGAAAACTCCTTAGTTCTGTTCTGGTGATGTTTACAGTTGATGCTTGTGAGGTGACGTGGATGGGGATGGGATCCCCTATTGAGAAGTCATTGGTTTTTGGACCTAAGGCCATGTGTGGATGTATGCTGGGGATTGATTTGGTTCTAGTACTTCAAGGGATCTCATAGATCCTTTTTGTTGTTGTGACTTTACAAGAGAGCCAGGTTTAAATGCTTAAATTGCTACTTGACTGTTTTTACTTCCTTGGCTTGTAGCTGTGCCAATTAGTTTCTAATAGTGAATAATTATCTAAATGGAATCACTTGAATATGAGAAAAGGAGTGGTTTTAATGGGTAATTTTTTTCTAGGAATGAGTTGTGACATGGTTATGGTTGTTGTGCTTCTTATGAATGAATAGTAACGAGGGAGTTTGTGTATGGGCTAGTTTTGGAACCCCTAGGTTGGGATGAGTGCTTGATTACCTATATGCATAATTTACGTTTTATGATTCTTATTCGTACCCCACTCAAGTTGATAACTTCTTTCCAAATACCCCCATTTTATGGGGGAGGGTGTTTTCCCCAACACTCTTATGAGTGGATGGCTATTAGCTCCTTTTATACTCCCTTCCACGAGTAGCCCAAGACTCTTCGGGCATGCTGTGATGGCTTGAGGTCCATTATAGCCCAAGATTCTTCGGGCCGGGTGGTTGTGGTGGTTGTCCCAGGTGTGTGCAGGCAAGTTGTTCCCAAGTGTCTTGGGATGAGGCCCAGGTGTCCGCAGGCATGGTTATGTGTGGTTGTTATGGCCCAGGTGTTTGTGGGTGGGAGGTGTGGTTGTGGTAGCCCAGGTGTGTGTGGGATGGGTATGGTAGTAGGACTGTGGTGAGAATGGAGGGGGAGGTCTGACGAGTAGGATGTCTTCAATAACTAGTGGGAAAGTGGTGCGGGGTACCCAAATATTGATGTGCTATTACTATTACTTTACATGACTTGCGTTATTTGGGGAGTGTGACTTGGTGAGGTTTGGGTTGATAGTTTCCTTACTAGGTGCTTTGGTGATCTACTTTTTTATGGGACATTAGTATACCTCCCCACTTTTTCATGAGACCTTTTGATTTTCCCTATTTAGTATACATGTATACTCACCCTACGTATATAAAACTACTTTTAGGTTTCTAGGAGGACTTCAGGGATCATGCCGGACTGTACTAGTTCAGACGTTGGGACCATTGACATTGCTATTTTTTTCCTTTCATTTGGTACTGCGGAGTTTCTTTTATTTTTTAGCACATTATATTGGATCATGAATATGAGAATGGGTTGTTTTTTGTTTTACTTTTAATTCCAGTCTTGGTGTTTTTTGGGATTTACTATCTTATCTCCTGATCCTACTAAATAAAAAGGGTAATGCCTTCCATTTTTTCATGTGATTCTATATCCTTGGTTCTATTTGCTGGCAAGAGTGTTGCAACACCTAAAAATTTTCAATATTTATTATCCTACCAACTATTGTAGAAGTGAAGAGAAGGGACAAACCATAGAGAGAATGTGAGTATACACTAGAAATGTCCTCTTGGTGGAATGTTCAGTTAGATGGACTTTAATTGTGTGATTAGCAAATAAGTTCTAAAAAAAATAAATGACTTTTTTTAAAAATGACTATTTAAATTTACTAAAACTTTCTAAGTTAATTAAGATATGAAAGAAATTGGCAGAAATGGAAGTGTTAGAGTCGTGACGTTTGTTCAAGTGCATGCAATGTCAATTATTTAATTCCCACATTTGAATATTTATTTATTAAATTATCACCAATTCCAAATTTAATCAAAATACTATCTGGTCTCATTCTTTGATGTTAGACAGTATTCTAATGTTTACAAAAATTATCCAATATTTAGTTCTATGTCCTGACGAATAATTTGCGCGTCATTATAGCACTAAATCACTTGGTGAAATATGACGACCTGTTTCTCACAAAGTTTAAGTATCTACCTGCGTCGGGTTCGCTCACATGAGATCACTTATTCAGTATCACTCACACAAGTTTGAAGAAGCGCACACACAAAATATTAATTTTTCAATTAATATATTTATTTATAAAGAATTTTCTCGCGCTCTTGATCGAATTCCAGATAAATAAATTCTCTGATGAACTCCCGTTCGTGATTACTTGTTAGGTATTACACAAATGGGAACCAAATCATGTGTGCAGAGCCCAAATGAAAATTAATTTCAACAAAGATATAATTAATTAAATAAACATCCAATTAAAATTAATTTAAAAGGAAATAAAACATGAGGATAAATTAAAGACATGCAATTACCATCACTTTCTTCACAACTCTGAAACAAAAAGGATTAGCCAACCATCACGACGACACGACACATAAAATAATAAATAGAAGATATCACCATGATTGTGTTATTATTGTGGTCTCCGTGAGACACCGTCAACGATCGCAAAATAATAATCATCACTCTGCTCTGTGCAGTTGCTGATGCCACACCCGAATCAAACCACCGTACTGCTAAAAATATGACCTGATCTGCACTCTCTCTCGCCGTGCGACGTCAATCTCTGAAAGCCCAAGTGAACCACCATGCACATCGATGATGTGTCCGAACCACTGCTGCACTCCCAAAATGGAGGATGGGTGGTTGCTGGAAGTTGTTCTGATCAACAGAGGTGGTCGGTTTGGCCGTATGTTGAAGCCGAGGATGATTTTCTAATGGTTCGGACTAGGAAGGGTTTTTTTCCACGCGCTGCAGTTGACGAGAGGAGATAGGGGGTGGAGGCTGGGTGTGGGTGCGTTGGGTGAGTGGGGCAGGTGATTGAGGTGAGTGGGGGCTGGGTGAGTGAGGGGAGGAAAGTGGCGGCAGGGATCAGAGGGAGGATGGGGCGGCAGGATAGAAGGAGAGATGAGAGTAGCGGGGTGGTGGGTGATTGGGTAGTCACTGGCTAAGAGGGGTGAATGGGGTTGGGGCGTGAATGGGGAGATCCACTGATTGAGGTAGTAGGTAGGCGGGGTAGAGGGAGTGGTATTGAAGAGAGAAGGGGAGGTTGGTGAGGAAATATGAGAGGAAGGGGTCAAGGGGAGATGGGATTAGAGAGAGAGTGTGGGGTGGGGAGGGGTGACGTGGGTAGGGGTGGCGTGGAGGGATAAGGGGATGAGGGGGAGATTGGAGAGATAAGGGGAGAAAAATGGGGAGGGGATGGCATGGAAGATGGGAAGGGGGGTCAAAGGGGGAGGGGGTTGGTTAGATAGTGGAGAGAAAAAATATGAAAAATAAAAACAAGTTAAATTCAAATTCAAATTTACAAATTAAATATTATTATTTAAAAGTTAAATAATAATAATAATAATAATAATAAATAGTAATAATAATTAAAATACATATACATATACATACATAAAATATTTATTTATGCACATGAAAATTAAATATAACACTACTATTAAATATAATAATAACTAATAAAACAAATACTATTTTATTAATAATATAAAAATAATGAACTAAAATAAAATATAAATATAGTATTAAAATATATACATACTAATAATAATTAATAAAATAAAATAAAAAAAATTTATTGAAACTAATAATAATAATATACTATTAAATATAATATATAAAATTAATATAACTAATAAAAATACTAAATTACTAATATAAGTATATAAATTAACTAAAAATTATCAAAATATCTAAACTACTACAAAACTACAAAATAAACTAAAAATATAAAAATGGTTAAACTAATTAATTAAAACTAATTTATAAAATTATAAAAATACATGAAAAATCAATGTACATCAAATCCCCCACACTTAAACTTTTTCACTCCTGGGAAAAACAATCAGAAAGAAAACACCAGTGGTCGTAGACAAATCAAAACATCAAAATTAAAAGTTCAAAATTTTTCAATCTCTTTTACCCATAAAATATAATGCTTCATTTAAAAATCCAATTTTCAAAAACCATTTGTCTTCTACTCATAATCTTTTCAAAACAAGTACACGCACTCATGTATCATGTGACCTACCTCACCATCACTCTCATCTCTCAGAAAATATTTGATCAAAGTCATGCTCACTTCTCATACACATGCATGCTTACCATAGGTTTTCCATGAATTTCACATATCCACTAGTGGAAATCAAAAGAATTCACCAATCTCAAGGACTTTACATGAGGTTCAAATGTCTCTGAGGTTGCGGGATGGTGGGTAAAAAAATTGTGATAGTTGTTTTTGTCAAAAATGAGGGTTGAATCTTGAAATAAATGCATGATAAATGTCAATCCAAATGTCTCCCTCAAACTCACGCTCCCCCACACTTAAAACGTTTCTTGTCCCCAAGAATATGATAATTCAATATCTCGCTCTCTATTTTTTTAAAGACACAGCTCCCTCAAATAATATGGTCAGGAAAAATAGTTGAGTGTCAACTGTAAAACCCCATGAAATAAATTTCAGACAATAATCCCAAAGAATGGCGCACAAGTAGCATATACGATATAACATCTCAATGAAAGTATGTCATATAGAAAAATTCCTAGCTCCTGGAGTAATGAATCATAAATTTTATAGGTATCCCCAAAGTTCAGGGTTACCGCGTAATGACCACCAATGTACTCGTTATTGGAACCAAAAAGATTCTATATTCCTATATCAAAATACATGAAATGAATGTGGATACTATGAAATATAACTCATATGATGAGGATGAGATAATGTCGATACATGTGAATCAAATGACTCACTAACCCTCAAAGGACCCTCTCTATGAGTAAATCTCTCCCCCACACTTAGATTAAAAATTATCATGAAAAAATTCAAGAAATGGGTAGGGAAGGGTATCAGTTATGGGATTATAATAAAATGGATTCTTCATGGATTCTAAGGGCTACAAGATGGAGAAAATGTAAGGGTGGATCAGTGGGTCAACGAGGCTAAAATATCAAATAGATGCCTCGATCATTTTAGAGCAACTTTCAAAATTCTTATCACTTTGATGAAAAAACATGGCAAGTTCTAGAAGACATAACATGGTTGAGATTACCTCAAGAAAAATATAAATAAGAGATGATTTAAAATGGCTCAGAGTCCTTACGGGTATGGAAATATAATGTTGGACAACACAGATGAGCATGAGTGCAAATAAGTGTAAAAAAATATACATGTTTTTGAAAAACATTTTCAAAGCATGAAATAATATCAGAAATCATCTAAGTCATGAGATTAAGGATAAAACCATGTCAAACAAGAATCATGTGCTCTGGTTGTCTAGGAACACAAGTGGTATGTTCCTGACTGTGTTGCGATAAAAATACAAAGACTTTTATGTAGGTTCATCAATGACATGAATGTTATTTTTTTCTTAGTTTACATGGTGTTTTTGGAAGCATAAAATATGGAAAAAAATAAAACACTTCCCTATGTAAGTGCAGATAGATGCAGAGAGGCTATTTGTATCCGATGAAGCTCCATAAATGGTATACCTGAAAAACCTACACATTGACAACACATATTAGAATCATATCAAATAATTCACACCATAATCTAAAGCATGTGGATGATAAAAATATGTATGATGAATTCAAATAAACTATAGTTCCAGGAGAAAATAGATTGTGGGAAATGCATGCCTTTTTATTTTATTTTATTTTTAAATAAAACTAAATGAAATGAAATTAAATACAGTGAAAAGAAAACAAAAAAATGATGGGTTTCCTCCCATTGAGCACTAAGTTTACTTTGTCTTCAGCTAGATGTTGTTGAAACTCCACTAGGATCGAACGGAAATGTAAACCATGCATTTGCTTCTTTTTCATCAGAAGTGTGGAATCCATTCGTTGAAGATGAGTTTATCCTGCAATATGCACAATATCTCAACGGAATCTTGTTAGAAAAATTAATGTGTGTAATGAAATGAAAATATTCCAACTCACAAGGTAATGAATATACCTATCCTGAAGAAATACTTACTGAATAATTTAATTTCGTGAAAAGGTTTTCAATGGAAAGATCAAGAAGATTACCTCTTTGAACATACACAGATGAAAAAGTGGCATTACCAGACTCCTTCAGTGGTTCGCTTATATCCATCACATCCTTGAATGCAGTATCCATGGTGATGATGCATCCCAATTCATTTTCACACCCAACCACTAGCACAGGGAAATATACTAGTTTCCAACTCAATTCATGCTTGATGGTTTCATTGATCATGCCAAGGTCAAAAATATTGTTAGCATATGTGGGTATTTCAAGTGAAGTGTTTTTAACCTTGATGCATGGAGAAAGTGGCACGGGATCAATTGGAGAAGATGACTCCATTGTGTCAAGAATGAAATATTTTTCAAAATTTTCTTCTATACCACCCTCATCATATTTCTCTATTGGTACATGTTTTACCACAAACTCAGGATCCTCTAAGAAATCCCATTCTTCCATTGTTTCTAGAAAATTATGAGTGTTCTATAACACCAATTCTGATTGATTCTCCGACTCCAGAAAAGTTTCAGATGTCTCCATTTTAGAAAAAGTTTTGGACTCACAAATATTTTTAGAAAGAGTTGATTCGATGTCATTTAAAGTGATGTTCTCTTGAGTGTGGCAATCCACTGTCTCTTGGTTCAATTCTGAATCAATCATGGTAAAGAATGGTTCTAGTTCATTGTCCTCTTCATCCTAAAAAGGTATAATTTGATAGACATTTAATGTGTCCTTTTTCACTTTGGGATGACTAGGTTGTGAATTCACAGAATAAGGACATGAAATTACATTTTCCAAGGGACCATTATGTTAAACATGGCAGAAGACCAAACTCTCATATTCTTCAAATGTGATTATATTGGAAGAATTATATTGTGACAGATATGAGTCATCAATGGTATGACATGAAGAAGGAACGATCTCATTATCAGATTCAGGTAATGGATGTTGTTCGAATGGAACCTCTACTGCACTCTCCTCAAAAGAATTGTTTTGAATTAGATCATCAAGTGGTAATGACACAACTAGTTCGTAAATATGATTCATTTGATTTATTAAATTATTAAATTGATTTTCTATATCTTTTGTTGAGGAAAGAAAATTTTCATTGCGTTTATCTTGAAGTTCAAACCTCCAATTTGTCTCAGTGATAGCACAATGCAACATGTGGTCAATTATTGAATCATTTTTTTGAAATGAATTATCAAGTTCTAAATTTTCAGGAATGCATTGACTTTGAAAATGATCAAAAGATGTATAAGGACTTGTTCCATATCATGGAGAAATATTCTCATATGGATCATAGCATGGAATTGAATAAATATCATTAAAATAAATGGGATTACCTGGATAACTCATGTGAGGTGAATCATTATACATCATACCTTGAGTTGGGGCTGCATAGGGCGGGTACTGGTTGTAATTGTGTGGTTTATCCCACTTCATTTTGAACTTTTGGGTGTCTTGAAAATCCCTGCAATGAAAAATTCCCAGAGTAGTAAACTATTTTTTTCACTGGTTTGTTTTTTTTTAATTTTTTTTAACCTAAATCACTCTTTTAAAGGAACTCCAAATGCTACTATTCTCCCAGGAAATGGTGCTATAAATTTGGAATGTGTATCGCAATGCATGAAAATTTGAAATATTTATTATCCTACAAACTACTGTAGAAGTGGCGAGTAGGGTCGAACCATAGAGAATGTGAGTAGACACTAGAAATTTCCTCTTGGAGGAATGTTCAGGCAGATGGACTTTAATTGTGTGATTAACAACTAAGTTCTAAAAAAAAATAAATGACTATTTTAAAAATGACTATTTAAATCAAATAAAACTATCTAAGTGAATTAAGATATGAATGAAATTAGAGGATATGGAAGTGTTAGAGTCATGACGTCCATTCAAGTGCATGAAATGTCAATTATTTAATTCCCACATTTGAATATTTATTTATTCAATTATCATCGATTCCAAATTTAATAAAAATACTATATGGTCTCGTTCTCTGATGTTAGACAATATTCTAATGTTTACACAAATTATCTGTCATTTGGTTCTCTATCCTGATGAATAATTTGCACGTCATTATAACACTGAATCACTTGGTGAAATACGACGACGCGTTTCTCACAAAGTCGAAGTATCTACCTGCATCGGGTTCACTCACATGAGATCACTTATTCAGTATCACTCACTCAAGTTTTAAGAATCACACACACAAAATATTAATTTTACAATTAATATATTTATTTATTAAGAATTTTCTTGCACGCTTGATCGAATTCCAGATAAATAAATTCTATGATGAACTCCCGTTCGTGATTACTTGTTAGGTATCACAAAAACAAGCACCAAAGCATGTGTGCAGAGCCCAAATGACAATTAATTTCAATGCAGATATAATTAATTAAATAAACATCCAATTCAAATTAATTTAAAAGGCAATCAAACATGAGGATAAATTAAAGACATGAAATTACCGTCACTTTCGTCACAACTCCAACACAAAAAGTATTATCCAACCATCGCGATGGAACGTCACATAAAATGATAAATATTAGATATCACCGTGATCATGTTGTTGTAGTGGTCTCCGCGAGATGCTGTTAATGATCACAAAATAATAATCTTCACTCTCCTCTGTGCAGTCACTGACGCCGCACCTGAATCAGACCACCACGCCACTGAAAAGATGATCTGATTTGCGCTCACTCTTGCCGTGTGATGTCAATCTCTGAAAGCCCAATAGAACCACCATGCATGTTAATTATGTGTCCGAATCACCGTTGTGCTCCCAAAATGGAGGAGGGGTGGTCGCTGGAAGTTGTGTTGATCAGTAGAGGTGGTCGGTTCGCCCGTATGTTGAAGCAAAAGACGATTTGCTACTGATTCGGACTGAGAAGGGTTGCTTGCCACACACTGCAGTTGACGAGAGGAGATAAGGGGCAGAGGCTGGGTGTGGGTGCACTGGGTGAGTGGGGCAGGTTATTGAGGTGAGTGGGGGCTGGGTGAGTGAGGGGAGGAAAGGGGCGGTAGGGATCATAGGGAGGATGGGGCGGCAAGATAGAAGGGGAGAGGAGAGTAGCGGGGCAACGGGTGATTGGGTAGGCACTGGCTAAGAGGGGCGAATGGGGTTGGGGTCATGAATGGGGAGAGCCCCTGATTGAGGTAGCGGTAGGTAGGGTAGAGGGAGTGGGATTGGAGAGAGAAGGGGAGGTTGGCGAGGGAATAGGAGAGGAACGTGTCAAGGGGAGATGGGATTGGAGAGAGAGTGTGGAGTGGGGAGGGGTGATGTGGGTTGGGGTTGCATGGAGGGATAAGGGGATGAGGGGGAGATTGGAGGGAGAAGGGGAGAAAAATGGGGAGGGGATGGTGTGGAAGAGGGGAAGGGGTCAAAGGGGGAGGGGGTTGGTTAGATAGTGAACAGAAAAAAATATGAAAAATAAAAACAAGTTAAATTCAAATTCAAATTTACAAATTAAATATTATTATTTAAAAGTTAAATAATAATAATTATAATAATAAATAGTAATAAGAATTAAAATACATATACATATACATACATACAAATATTTATTTATTTATTTATTCACATGAAAATTAAATATAACACTACTATTAAATATAATAATAACTAATAAAAAAATACTATTTTATTAATACTATAAAAATAATGAACTAAAATAAAATATAAATACAGTACTAAAATATATACATACTAATAAGAATTAATAAAATAAAATAAACAAAAATTAGTGAAACTAATAATAATAATATACTATTAAATATAATATATAAAATTAATATAACTAATAAATTCACTAAATTACTAATATAAGTATATAAATTAACTAAAAATTATCAAAATATCTAAACTACTACAAAACTACAAAATAAACTAAAAATATAAAAATGGTTAAACTAATTATTTAAAACTAAGTTATAAAATTATAAAAATACATGCAAAATCCATGTACATCAGTCGCCACTCTGGGACCTATTGAAGGCGGGTCTCAGGGGTCATCATCTCTCCTTTAACTTGAGGAAGGAAGGGTCTTGCAGTTTATTGTCCCTTCCCTCATCTTGGTGAAGGCGGGTCATGACACTTCTAAAATATTTTGTGAATTTTTCATTTTAAAAAGTTTTAAAAAGGAATGGATATTTATTCTTTTATATGAAAATTGAAAATGCTTTTTCATATTGGTTCAAATGTATTTTTTTTCAACTGATTTATAATGAAAATATGAAAGATTAAAAATGTTTTGTTCATGTTGTGGTATTTGAGCATTACAAATGATGAGAGGTGAGCCTTATATAAATTGTATACTGGGTGAGCTTGATATAGCTTATACAACGTGTGATCTTGACATATCTCTATAATACATTGGGTAATGTTCCTTGTATTAAAAGGAAATAAGGATGAAGTCAATCATGGAGGTGTATCCTAAAGATTTAATTGGTATATAGTTATTTTTGACATGATTAAACATGTGTTATGAATATAATTATATAATATTATTACAAGGGTTTTTATTTGGTTTCCATGGGTTTTAAAGGTTTTATTTGAGAAAAAGTGTATTTTTTATATAGATATGATTTATTTTATATGCTTAAAGAATAATGTGGAAAAGGTAAAAAATTTAAGGGTTTTCATGTTTTTCACTAGACTAAAAAATTTCTTTCCTTTATATACCTTATTGAACATTTTGTGCCTATCCTAAATTTTCAAATGTTTTTCATAGTGTTTAATGATGAGTAGGGATAAAGAAGAAGTCAAGTTAAAAGTCATCAAAATTTATCATGAGAAAAAATATTTCATTTTAAAAGTTTTATACCATGGTAAAAATTGATAATAAGTAGAGGTGACCATTTTATAATATATGAGTTTGTTATGTAAGATTTATGAATTAATTATCTAAAACTATAAACCACAAAGATCCTCAAAATGAAATTAATTAAATTACTATCTAAAATCTCAATATTATATAATGTTTTAAGGATGAGTCCTTATAATTGGTATCAAAGGAGGATTTAGATAACTTTTGAGATTATGATGTTTTAATGTGAGGTTAAATTAAGACTTATGGATACCATTATGGGTTTATAAGTTTAAGGTTGATCATAAGTTTAAAGGAATAGACACCCCTTTTTAGGTTTTAAGTGATGATATTTTAAGGTGATTAATGATATTTTGGGATATTTTTTATCCGGTTGAGGCATATTTAAAACATAGTTTTAATGTGAAGGATTATTTTGGAATAATTCTATTACATTTTGGGGATGTAATATGAAAGGTATTAGATAAACTTTTAGGTCAAAATATTATTTAATTTTGAGGTTATTAAGGTTAATTGAGATATAGGTTTAATTAGTTATGGAATCATCTAAGTTGAACCTTCGGTGTTGTTGTGGAAATTTTGGAGTTAAACGTATTATTTATTCATATGAATGTTTATTCATATTATATATTTTATTAAATTGTGCTAACCATTTTTGTTTTGGTTAATGTATAAATAAATTAGAAAAAACTTGTTATCCTTTTGTGGATAATGTGATCTGTTAGAAGTTCTTTAGGCATAAAAAATTCATCTTAAATATTTACTTCTTGTAATTAGAGATACGATAGAAGTTGAAATTGATCAAATTACAACAAAAGTATGAAATTTTGATTATTAAATGGAAATAAATTAATTAAGTATATTTTCTCATTATTTATATATTTACAGTAAAAGAACCACTCATATTTAGGAAAAAAGGATCTTGAAATAAAAGTTTTATCATTACAAATTCATTTATGATGAATTTATGGAATTATTTATCCCCTAAAAATTTATGGTTTTATGGTCTTTAACTTTACCATAACAATGTATCCATCACTATTTATTATTCCTTGGTTGTTATGTTTTTTCTCCATGTCCATAATTTTAATTCCTACCAATGATCTTCTCATCTGGGAACCTGATTATGTGTTATTCAAGATGAACTTCGTATTTTACTTTTAAATTTTTCAAAATAATATTTTATTATCCCTTTTTTATGATGTGGGTCTTCAAAAAAGGCATTTTTTAAATATTTAAAAGGTTTTTTCTTTCATGCTTGTATGTTTTATCTTATACTCCCTGAAATTAATTTAAAATAAATGTTTTAAACCATTTATATCAGAAAAAAAGATAAAATTGTAAGGAAACAACTTCTTTAAAGGTGTTAAAATGCAAGAACCTGAAAATTTACTTTAAAAGAATACTATTATTGATAGCTTTCTTAACAAAAAACACCGAGATTTAAGAAAAATGCAATATACAATTAAAATATTGTTATTTAAATGTGACCGTTATAACATATCCATAATATTGGTGGTATGGATAGGAATAAAAAAATTATGAAAATTATGTATAAATATTTTATATAATGAAAATTTAATGATTAATAAATAACTACTAAATTTTTAGAAAAGTAATTTTATGCTTCAAAAATATATTTTCTTCAAAAATGGGTTTTATTGATTATTATGAGCGAATAATAAAATTAATTTTTACCAATTTTCCAAATTTTATTTGATAAAAAGGACATAATTTTGGAAATAATCATTCCAATATTATCTTAGGGTGAATTTTTGGGGTTTTTATGAAAAGATTTATTTTTAAGTGAATAGTGAAAAATATTGTTTTCGTAAAACTGTCATTTATTTTCGTTAAGAAAAGTTATTTAAAAGTCCCATTATTTTTTTAATTTGATATTAATGTAAAATAAGTCTCATTTAATTATAAATAATCTATTAAATTAGCTAATAATCAAAATTATACCTCATTTTGGTATATGTTCATTATCAGTCTTAAAAATACATTTTTCTAAAAACTATTTTTATTGAATTTTATATATTTATATTAAAATTGATTTATTAAATGTTTAAAAATTTAATCTTGAAAAGTTGATTTCATATTTTTAATAAGGAGGTTCAAATTTTTTAAATATATCCCTTTTATTTTTGTTTACCATGAATAGTAAGTGTAGTAATTTTTTTTCTTCTTGATAAGGGTAAAACGAGTAAAATAGGGTTAAAACTACGATATAAGGCCTAAAATTCTCCCTAAAATTGTTTTTATTTTATTTTATAAGAGTTTTTCAACCATAACCATCCATTTTTCTAAAATTTGGTATTTTATTGCCACTTTTCTTTAAAAACGACCTTAATATGATTTTAAGTAAATAATAAAAACAAAATGTCACTCTCTTTGTTTTATTATATCTAATATTTTTTCATTGGGATAAAAATATTTTATATCCAGTTATAAATTTTTGTTTATAAATGAACAATTTTTTTATAATTTTACTTTTTTTTTAAATTTTAGTAATGAAATAATTATCCTAAGTTCTTACGCAACACCAACAAAGTTCTTGTTCAAGTAATATAAAAATAAAGTAAATGATTTTTAGAAACATTAAAAGTAATAAAATTTGGATATATTATTTTGTTCCATGAATTTATTAGATAAATATAACTTATTAGTGATTTTTAAAAGTTTATATTCGAATTATATTACTATATTGATCTTATTAAAGTCAAACTATGTGAATTGTCCCGAAAATGAATTTAATGATATATTATGTTAAATAATATTTTATTTAATGATTTAAAATTAATAAAAATAGTTAAATTTTTCCAAGTGATTGGTATATGGTCTATAATATCAAAATTTTTTCAATAATGGATCACTTTTTTATAGTAACTTTGTTGACTCCTATGGAGTTAAAAACATTGATATCACAATAATCATCAAAAGGGTCAAGGGAGGGTTAAAACTAACAGATAAGGATGAAAAAATCATCTAAACTTGTCCAAATTTTATTGGATGAGATGATTTAGAATAATAATCATACTAGTTTTTAAATATTTCAATTTTTTATAACTTGAATATGAAAATTAATTTATATTAATTTAATACTTTAAGTAATTCCAAGAGTGCCCCTCCCGTCACTTATAAAAGGGTACCTTCTCTCCTCCCTTCCTCACACCATTTTAGAACCATAGTTCATATAATACCTACAAAAATATCTCCCCAAAATTCCCACCCACATATTAGATTTCTTGGTCTCACCAAAATACCAAATCAATAAGGATTAAGTTGTAATCCCAAGAGGTTATTCTAGGAGATGGTATAAGTCCTAACTGACCTATTTCAAGTTTATTTATTCTTCTAAATTCTTCAAATATTCTTTAACTATGATTAAATAATAAAATAATTGTATTAAATATACTAAAAAATTATTATTATTATGGAACAAACCTTTCTCATCTCCTTTTCTATCCTTTGGTAAATGAAAACATCGATCATGTGTAGGTTTTGATTACCACCTCCACGAAGTGATGTGTATCATTTTTCATCACCACCTAAAAGGGTGGTTATAATGATGGATTGAATTTATATATACGATATTAATTAAATAATTATTATTATTGAAAGATATTATATGATTTATTTCTTTACTCTTCCATCCTTTTGAAAATGATAATGTCATTCATGCGTACGTTTGGTTTACCACCCCCACGAAGGGATGTGATTCATTTTTCATGTAATACATTAATGGATGGTTATAAAATTTTATTTAATATATATAAAAATGATAATATTTTCATTATTAAGATTCTATATATGATAGAAAAATTACCCCTGGACAATGGACATCCTACTGAAGCTCTTTTGTGATTATAAATTGAACGTCCTCAAAACTTCCAACATAAACCTAACCGATTAAGTAATTGAATAAAAAAGGGTCATAAATTAAATAAAAGGGATAATGATAATGGAATGAACATGAAAAAATTTATTAATAAATTAAATAAATAATATAATTTTACTATTCATAAGTTAAAGAATGTACGATTCTAGATGATATTTAAGGTAAAGGATTTCTAGTCTAAATTTCATTTTTTAGAGACATAAGCTATTTTCACCATAAGATTTATTTTGTGTGGTGAATAAAATTAATTATGGAATTATTTTATCATTTTTATATAAAAATTAAAGATTTTACAAATCCATTCATATTATTTCTTTCAATTTTTCATTGATTCAAAAGTTATCAAGTCGTAGGTTATTTTCTTTTAAAACTATTTTAAACAATTTTAAGTTTTCTTTATGACTCCTTTTCTTCCATATACAAGTTTTATTTTAAATTTGTTCTATGAAAGATATTATTTACTCATAAATGGTTTATAAAAATCATTTTAAACTACCTTTTAAGTTCTTTATAGGGTTTTAAAAGGAATTTTCTTATCATTTTCCAAATGAGGAACTTTTATCAAATGTGTGAAAGGAATCATTATTTTAACTTTTGTGACATGAGCATAATTTTCCACCATCATGAATTTAAATTTATTTTAAGATTACTTTACTAATTCACATGATTATTTTAAAATAAAATCACTTATATAATATTTTTTGAATTTTTCATTTTAAAGAGTTTTCAAAAGAAAGAAATATTTCTCTTCTTATATAAAAAAATGAAAACGATTTTTCATATGGGTTCAATAGTTTTTAATGGATTTATGATGAAAAGGTGAAATATTAATTTTTTTTGTTCATTTTATGGTGTAAAAACCTGATATTTTATGAAATATTTTTTTATCGAATAAATTTAATTTCTTATATAGCTTGCACTGTACGTAACACCGAGTTCTAACGAACCACAATATATGATTTGTATTACTATTTAACATGGTCGCTATGACATGGAAATTAAACTTGATAGTATTAATAGGAATAATTTTTTTTAAATATTATGTATAATGGTTTTATATAAAGAAAAAATATTGATAAAATAGTCGTTAATTTTTGGTAAATTCTTTATATGTTTTAAAAATTCTATTTTATAAAAAAATGATTTTATTTCTTTTTTTGAACAAATAATAAAATTAATTTTTAATTTTTTTGAAAATTTATTTTATAAAATTAAATTAATTTTTGGTATCAACATTCCAAATTTATCATGGGGTGAATTTATGGGATTTTTCTGAACAGATTAATTTTTTGACGAATAGTGAAAAATACCAGTTTTTATTGAAAACATCCTTTTTGTTTAAAAACTTTATATGGATAAAATTGGTTTTAAAATAGTATTAAAATTAAAATTAGTTCAATTATTTGATAATTAAACCTATATAGGTCATTTTAATCAATTTCAAATTTAATTTTGATATAAAAACTTTTTTAACTTTTAAAACTTTTCTCTTTAAAAAACTGCTTTTTCATCACGTTTGTAGGTTTAATTTTGAATTAAATTCCTGAAATTATGTGGATTTATTTTAAAAAAATGGATAAAATATTTTTAATTAGTATAATTAATATTATATTATAATTATAACTTAATTTTTGACCATAATTAATAGTGAAAAAAGTAAAAATTAATTACCACACTTAAGGTTAAAATGAGTTTACCTGAGTGTTAAACTAAAAATATAATTGGTAAAATGACTTATAAACTTTTAAAACCATAATTTTATGGAAATATTTATATATTATAACGTATAAGGTTCTATAATAACCCATTTTGGATCCTTTTGTCATGTGAAAAACATCATTACACTTTATTTTTTACAAAAATTCCATGTGTGTCATCTTCCCCACTTATAAAAGGCCTTCCATTATCCTCTCCTATTAACACTTCCAAAACCATTTGGTTTAGAAAATAAATGATAAATTACATTAATTAATTCCCTATAATCATCATATATTCTTTACTTTGATTAGGAAACCCTCATAATAAGGATTTAGGTATAAACCTAAAGAGGCTCTCTAAAGAAGACAAAAAATTATTAAACTTCTTTTTTTGTATTATTTATTCCTCAACCTAATTAAAATATTATTAAACCATGATAATATAATAACCAAATTATATTAAATATAACTATATTTTATCATTTTAATGTCATTATTGAAATATCTCTTCTCTTCCCTCAAATGGGAAATGAAACTGTTGATTGTGTGTATGATAAACTACCGCCTCACAAACCAGTGTTATTTATTTTCTATAACCTCTTATAATGGATGGATATAATTATGGATTTATTATTTATATATGATATTTATTATATTATCATTCTTCTTGAGTCATTATATCACATATTACTTCTCACTTTCCATTTTGTGGGGATAGGATAACGTAGCTCGTGTGCATGGAGGACTATCGCCTCGTGAAGCGACGTGATTTGTTCTTCACTAAACATTTACATGGAAGGTAATAAGGATAAATTTAATGAATATATGTGATATATATGAAATAATAATTACTATATAATGTTTATATATTATTTACCTTACTTACTTTTGATCAATTGAGAAAACATAAACAACGTTCATGTGTACACACAGTTTACTGTTTCCATGAATGATATAACTCATTATATATATATAACTTTAATGAATTAATATAAATACACATATAATGAATATATATTATATTTATATCATTTTTAATCTTCTATATACGTTTTAACCATGATTAAAGTAAAAGGATCAAAAATACCAAACCAAAACAAACACAAAAAACAAAGTAGTTATTACCCTAAATGTGATTTTAATAAGAAATTATTAATAAAAGGGTAATAAAAAGTCATAATTAAATCACATATGGAATAAAAAAATATTTTGGTTAAATAATACATTTATAATAAACATATATTTATTATACATGAGCTTTGAACATGTATGAAGGGAGTTGAGACTTATGGTAAGCGATTTTTATCTCGATTTTTCCTTCTTTAAGATATATGTTATGTTATGCACCTATATTATTTTATGAGGTGTATATATAGAAAATTTGACATGTAATATAATTAATTAATTTATTATCATGATATTTTATGTTTAATTTAATGTTATTCTTCGATGGGTCTTATAATGCAATGTTACCAAAGTGATAAGGGTTTTATGATAGAATCTCATAATTTATCAGGATTGTTTATGTTTATGCTTCCAATGATTAAACATTATGATACATATCTCAATAAACTCATAAATTTTCTTATTTTATGGTTATTTCATGATAATACATGTTTTCCCTTCACTTTACTCTTTTTATGAACTCAAGATATCAAAATAATGTTCTTAAGAAAAATCATATTTATTTCTCCCTTCAGTTGAAAAACCATTTTCTTCTATATCCATGTTTTCTAAAAATGTTTTCAAAAATATTTTAACCTTACAAAAAGGGTTTATTAGATACATTTTTACCCATGTTTTATTTTTCACAATTTTTTTGAAAAGTAATCTTTATATAATTTTCCAAACAAGGTCTCTTTGGCTTTTACCAAAAATGTGAAAAGAATCATTATTTTAATTTGTATAACAAAACAAAATTTCCCACCGCCATGAAAATTATTTTATTTCAATATTAATTTATAAGTTTTAAATTTTATTTTCAAAGAAAATTATTTTCACATTATTTTATGAATTTATAATTTAAAAAAATGTGATTTTCAAAGAAATGTTATTTTCCTCAAGAAATGTGCCATGTGATTTTTCTTTCCAAATAATTTTCCTTCTAAGATGAAATTCTTTGATGTTACTTAATATTTGTTGGTGATATGATCTAATGATAAAATTATAATGTTTTCTCTTAATGTTTTATGTTTATGATGAAAATATGTTTATAAAACCCATTCCTTTTTCCATGGGTTATGTTATGATGAAATGATGAAATGTTTATGAAACCTATTTCTTTTCCAGAGCTTATGCTATGATGAAATGTTTAGGAAACCTATTTATTTTCATGGTTTCTGATATTATAAATGATTTATAATATTATGGCACATATATGTATAATTTTCATTATGTGATGGGTGGTACCTATATCTCCCTCCAATTTATTGGGTAAATATTGAAATCTCATGAGATAAATAGAACTAGAATAGGGATTGAACCCAATTTAGTAGGTGAATTTTTACACTATGATAGTCTTGGGAGTGAACCTTGTCTAATATTATGGTTTGGTGAGTGAAAAATTTCCACTATGATAGACTTGTAAATGAGACTTGACTACTATGGTAATGATTTTCTATTCTTATGTGTATGCCAAAATTCCATATCTTATGTTAATGTTATGTTCTCATGGATCATATTATTTTATTTTCTTATGATTAATATATTATTAACTACAAATATTTATGACATGAATCATGAATTTTATCTTTGAGATGTAAGGTATGATTTTCATATGTTATGAGCATGTTATCATACGCTTATTATCGCATTATGTTTATGTATTTCCCTTATTTATCCTTACCGATCATCTAAGATCACAATTTATTATGTTTATTTTCCTCAGGTTATGATGATAGGTTTTACATGTGATATATATAATAAGGGTGCTAGTTATGAGGAACTAAGTTGGAGATGATGTAGTTTACTTATGATCTAGTTTTTATGTTTCTAAGTTTCTAAAGGCTCTGTACCTTTACGATCCTCTAGCATGTGTTTATGGAATGTTATGAATATTAATAAAAAATATTTAATATCTATGTATGAAAATATTGGTTCATTACATTTTGTATAAGAGGATAGATTTAATTAACCTTTATAAACTATGATGAGAAAAATTTAGTGACAACCATTAGGATAAGCCTAAGTATAGTGTAACATCCTAAAATTTTGTTAATGAGGAGATTATGTGTTTTAATTATAAATAAATACCTATTTGGATACTAAAAGTGGAAGTGGTTCTATAATAGATGTACCTTGGAGGTATATCTCTAAAAAAGGCATGTTAGGCTTGGCTCGAGAGTTACCTGGTACATGAAAACAGACCATACCGTGAACCTGGTTTGACACTCCCATGGGATATGATTTAGTTAATTTTCATTTTATTTACAAACCATAATGAAGGATTTGAATATATGATGACCATGAATAAATGAGGTTAAAACTTAGGTGTTATATATATAAAATAAGGTGCCTTGATTTGGATATCGTATAAATTATTTTTCATAACTATGTGTTGTCACACTATGATTATTATTTATCACACTATGATTTTTAGTTTTAGTTGATGGATGGAACCTAAAGGAACCATGTTAATGTTGAATGCAATGGAAAATGAAATAATTTTCCTCTAGAGAAACTGAATTCTATCAGAGTTGGAATGAAAAATATCATTGCTATTCCCTCACAACTTTCTCAAGCTATGAATAATGCTAAACTTACAAATAATAAAATATGGGAAAACATTATATTGATTCATTAATGAGTGAAAATCCACCATATTTTAGTTTTTATTCCAATCCTCTAGTTTTTATGAAATGGACCAATACCACTGAAATGATATTTTCTATTCCCCAGTGTTCAAAACATGAAAATTTTATTTTGGTTGTGTATCATTTGGAAGGTGAAACAGATCAATAGTGGACTCTTATTAAGAATATAGGGAAATAAGATGAAACTAAATCCATGGATTGGTATTATTTTAAGATATTTTTCAATAAGTACACCCCTCACATTCTTCAGATGAAAATAGAGAAGTAATTCCTTAAGCTAAAGTAGAAGGATGATTAATCCATTGGTACCTATGAGGAAAATTTTAAAAAACTTGTGAGGTAAAATTCTAGAATTAAAATCCAACCTAAAATTAAGGTTGATAAATTATTCAGTGGACTAAAAAAAAGTATTTTAAGAGTTTTATCCATAAGGAACTTTAGTAGTTATGAATAAATCATTCGATGTGCCCTCAAGGTGGAAATAAATATTGGAGTTACCCATCATCACATGGTTTTGATAAGAAAAGAAATATGGAGTTAAAGGAAAAAACTAAGAACCATGAAGAAAAGAAGAAAAACTTTCCGTTATGCTCAAAGTGTGGTAGGAAACTTAGAGGAAACTATCTCAAGGGGATTGGTTAATGTTTTAAGTATGTAAGGGAAGGTCATCGAAAAATAAAATTTTGAAGTGATGGAAAGAAGTTAACTAATGGTTTTAATAGAGATAAATATCCACAGAATGAACCACCCACACTCCAATGTTTCAAATGAATGTAGTATAGTAACTATTCTAAACATTTCCCAAATATGAAGGTTAATGATGATGATTATTGTCAGCAACCTTTTAAGTTTATGGAGAAGGATAAATGTCATACGATCACTATTTCTGATGAGGGGTGCGATAAAGATGCTGTAAAAGGTACACTTACCATCCACTATAGAACTGATAATGTATTATTTTAATCTTGATATACCTATTCTTTTATATATGATTAATTTTCTAAGGGTATCAAGATTCCAACCACACAGTTAGATGTAGAATTAGAAGTGAAAAACCCTAATGTTACAATGATCTCATCTCAAGTATATTATTCCTCTCCGATTGAAGTTTGTGGGAATCTAATTACTAAAATTATTATCATTCTTCCCCTAGTTGAATTTGATGTTATCTTAGGCATGGGTTAGATTTCTCTACATAAATCCCACATAAATTGTCAAGGAAGGGAAGTCAATTTTGATATTCTAAACCAATCTATGATTGCCTATCAGTGTGATGATAAATATGAAATTTTTATGGGATTACATCCATTATATGGTTTTTTAATCTTATTAAAAATAGTAATTTATATCATATGTTTGAGGATAAACTCAACATCAATTATATTATTATTCTGCGGAAGTTTGTTGATGTATTTCTAGAATAGTTTCTTAGTCTTCCACCAAATAATGAAGTTGAGTTTTCAATATAACTCATTCCTAGTTCCAAACCTATTTCAAAAACTCCCTATATAATATACCCAATTTATTTGTAGGAATTGAAGATCAATTCCAATAGAATCTTGACAAGGGATTCATTCAGCTAAGTATTTCACCTTGGGGCATACATGTTCACTTTTTCAAAAATAAATATAGAACAATGTGACTTTGCATTTATTTTTAGGAGTTGAACAAGATCACAGTCAAGAATAAGTATCCTATACCCTGTATTAATGACTTGTTTGATCAACTATGTGGATCTCATTACTTTTCTAAGATCAACCATTATTTTGGATATCATCAATCATGGGTAAAGAAGGATGATATGCCCAAGAAAACATTATGTAAAAGGTATAGACACTAGAAGTATATAGTGATTCCATTTGGTCTTACTAATTTTTCTACTATCTTTATGGATTTAATGAATTGATTCTTTAGATATTACCTTGATTAGTTTATGTTAGTATTTATAGACAATATTCTTATCTATTAAAAGAGTAAGGAAGATCATGAAGATCACTTGAGAAATATACTTAAGACCCTAAGGGGGGATAAGTCTCATGAAAAATTTACAAAGTGTGAATTTTGGCTACAAAAGGTTTGATTTTTGTTTCATATTATCTCAAGTGAGGGTATATAAGTGGATTTATCAAATACGAAGGCTATTTGATGTCATCCCTAACCAACCATAGTGATTGAGATCCAATTTTTTCTTGATTTTACTAGATATTATGGATGGTTTGTGGATAATTTATCATGAATATATAATCCACTCACCAAGTTAACTCAAAAGGGATACAAGTTCCTTTAGATAGATGAATATGAGGAAAATTTCAAGTAAATGAAGAGAAGATTAGTCAACAAAACTATGATTACATTACCCTATAGTGGAGAAGGGTTTGTAATATTTAGTGGAACATCTAAGAAGGGATTGAGGTGAATTATTATATAGAATGACATGGTTTTAGATTATTCCTCATGAAAATTGAATGCTCATGAGAAAAATTACCCAACTCAGGATTTGGAGTTAGATACAATAATTTTTGAATTAAATATATGGAGGATTTTTATTTATGGGGAAAATTTAGATATATATACCAATCACAAAGTTTTAAAGTATATATTCACTCAGAAGGAGTTGAACACGCATCAGAGGATATGGTTAGATATGATTAAATATTAGGGCTGCTCAATACATTACCACTCTAAGAAAGTGAACAAGGTGGCCAATGATTTGAGTTGAAAGGATCCTGATAGCTTATCCATGATCAGGATCACAAAAGATCCAATATTTCTATATTTGAAAAGTATAGATCTAGAAATCCTAAAGTAAGGGGAGAAATATTATCATTACCAAATGAGTTTTCAACAATATATCCAAGTGAATATTAAATAGGTGATAATGATGATATAGATATATAGAAGAAGGTAAGAAATATTCTTGAGTTTAACCTTGATTTTTATGGAATGATAAGGTTTAGGAACCATGTATTTGTTCCACCCATACAAGATTTGAAGAAGGATTTTTAGAGGAGGATCATAGTTCTTCATTATTTATTCATCCCGGAAGTATGAAGATGTATAGTGATTTGAAAGAGTATTTATTTTGGGTTGGAATAGAGAGATATATCACAGAGTTTGTATATTGATGCTTGGTATTTCAATAAGTTAAGGTTTAGAGACAAAAGTATAAGGGGATGCTACATCTATTACCCATACCAGAATAGAAATGGGAAAACATCATAATGTATTTTATCATCGGAATCCCCAAAACATCTAAAGGGAACAATTCTATATGGGTTATTGTCAATCACTATAAAAATTTAGCACACTTCATTGCTATCATATATATTTCTCTTTGGATCATATTTCCAGGATATACATTAAGTAAGTGTTAAGGTTTCATGGAGTATCTCATTATATTATGTTTGATCATGATCTGAGGTTTACCTTAAAGATCTGGTGAAGTCTTTAGCAAGATCTTGATACATAATTAAGTTTCACCAATGCATATCATCCTTATATAGATTGTTAGTCTGAGATAAAAATTCAAACCCTATAGGATATGTTGCGATCTTGTTCTATATATTTAAAAGGTGGTTGGGATCAACGCCTTCCTCTAGTTTAATTTTTATGCAACAATAGTTTTCACATGAGTATTCAGATGGAGCCTTATGATTCCCTCTGCAGAAAGAAGTGTAGAGATCCAACATACAGGAATGAAGTTATATAAATAAATATACTTAGACCTGAGATAGCTAAATAAATTAAAGGTAAGGTCATATCCATTCAATGACACATAATGGAAACACAAATTCAAGAGAAAAGTTATGCTGATAATCATCGATGTGATCTGAAATTTGAAGTTGGTGAAAATGTGTTTCTAATAATTTCTCCATAGAATAAGGTAATGAGATAAATAAATAAGGAAAAAATAACCCCTAGGTATATTAGTACCTTTTAAATTATTGATTATATCAGGATGACAGCCTATCGGTTGGTGCTTCCACCAAACCTCTCTCAAATCCATGTTGTGTTCTATGTATCCCTCTTGATGGAGTAGATACCCGAACCTTCACATATACTGAACTCAGAGATCATACCACTAGAGTAATATATTTCTTATAAGGAACAACCAATGGATATTTTAGATCATAAAATATAGTTCTATGAAACAATATAACTCATTTAGCCAAATTTTTTTGGTCAAACCACTAGTTTTAGGAAGCTATGTGGAAACCTAAGGATGTAATGAGGGAAAAACATCCTTAGTTGTTTGCAAAAAAGTGATGAAATTTTTAGGGTGAAATTTATTTTAAGGTGGTTGAATTTAACAACCTGATATTTTTTGAAATATATTTTTCTTTCTTAAATAAATTTAATTTCTTCGATAGCTTGCACTACACGCAACACCGAGTTCTAACGAACCACATCATACTATTTATATTACTATTTAATATGATTTTTATGATCCGACCATTAAAATTGGTAGTATGAATAGGAATAAATACATTTTATATATTAAGTATAATGGTTTTATATAATGAAAACATATTTATATAGAAGTAATTAATTTTTTTTCAAGTATTTATATGTTTTTAAAATTCTATTTTCTCAAAAAAAAAACGATTCTATTTCTTTCTATAAACAAATAATAAAAGTAATTTTTGAAAATTTTAGAAAATTTATTTGAAAAATGAACTTATTTTTTTGAATAAAAATTTAAAAATTAACTTGGGATTATTTTTTTATATTTTTTTGAAAATATTAATCTTTTGATGAATAGTGAAAAATACTTATTTTTGTTGAAAACTGCCTTTTATTTTAAAAAGGTTAATTTTTTTGAAATGGTTTTAAAAGTAAAATTAGTTAAGTTATATTATTATTAAACTAATATATTTCATTCGAATAAATTTTATACTAAATTTTGATATAAAAACTTTTAAAACTTTTGAAACTTTTCTCTTTACAAAACCGCTTTTTCATCACATATGTGGGTTTAATTTGAAATTAAATCCTAACAATTCTATAAATTGAATTTGAAAAAAAGGATTTAATATTTGAAATAATTATAATTAATATTATCTAATAATTTTAAATTAATTTGTGACAATAATTAATAGTGAAAAAGTTAAAATTAATTACCGTGGTTAAGGGTAAACTGGCTTACTGGGGGGGGGGGGTTAAACTAAAAAGATAAGGGGTAAATGACCTATAAAATTATCCAAAACAAATTTTATGACTAAATTTAGACATTATAACCTATAAGGTTTGATAATTATCCATTTTTTAATCCTTTTGGCATGTTAAAAACATGGGTATACTTAATTCTTTTCAAAAATTCAATGCGTGTCCTCTTCCCCACTTATAAAGGTCACCCCTATCCTCTAATATTCATACTTAGAGAAAAAAATTTGGTTCAAAAAATACCTACCCATTTTCATTCCTTAATTCACTAATATCATCTAGAGGCCTTATTTTTATTATTAAACCCTTTTATGATAGCTTTAGATATAAACCTAAAGAGGCTCTCTGAAGAAGAGGTAAAATTTTTATACTTTTGTTTTATTTTTTCCTCCACCTCCTTAAAATATTATTAAAAACTGATAATATAACAACATAATTATATTATATATAATGATATTTTATAATTTTAATGTCATTACCTACATATTTCTCCTCTTTCCTCAAAATGGGAAATGAAACCGTCGATCGTGTGCATGGTGGACTACCACATCACAAACTGATGTTATTTTTTTCCATCACCACCTCTCATGGATAGATATAATGATGGATTTATTGTTTATATATTATATTTATAATATTTTTATTCTTATATAATCATTATATCACATATTACTTCTTAATTTCCATTCCATGGGGATACAATAACGTCGCTTGTGTGTACGATAGAGTACCACCTCGCGAAGCGATGTGATTCATTTTTTACTAACGCTTTACATGGAAGGTAATAAGGATAAATTTAATTAATATATGTTATATATATTAAATAATAACGACTATATAAATTTGATATAGTATTTATCTTCCTTTATCTCAATACATCAAGAAAATGGGAACAATATTCATGTGTAGGTACGACTTGCCGTCTCCATGAACCGTGTAATTAATTTTATATATCTAACTTTAATGGATTACTATAAATAAATATATAATGAATATATATTATATTTAAATCATGTTTAAAATTATGGATATTATGGTACCCTGATCAAATTAAAAAGATAAAAAATAAAAGACCAAAACATACATGAAAAACAAAGCAGTTATTATCCAAACACGATTTTAATAAGGAATTATTGATAAATAGGTAATAAAAAGTCATAAGTAAATCATATATGGTATGATACATATTATTATGGTTCTATAATATAAGTATAATAAACTTATATTTATTATATAGGATTTTATGACGTGTACAAAGGAAGTCAATACTTAAGGTAAGGGATTTTTGTCTAAAATTTCCTTCTCTAAGACACATGTTATGTTATGCACATATATTCTTTTATTAGATTTATATATAGACCATTTTTCATGTAATATCATGAATTTATTTATTCTAATTATATTTTAATTTTCATTTAATGTTATTATTTCATGGGGCTTATGATTCCATGTTACCAAAGTGGTAAGGGTTTTATGATACAATCTCATCATTTATCGAGGTTGTTTATATTTATGCTCTAGATGATGAAATATTATGTTCCATATCTAAATAAACTCATAAATTTCCTTATAATATTATTATTTAATTATAATACATATTTTAACTTCATTTTTCTCTCTTTATGTAATCAAGACTTCAAAAGATAGTTTTTAATAAAATTCATCTTTATTTCTCTCTTCGGTCGAAAAACCATTTTCTTTCAAATACATGTTTTCTAAAAATGTTTTAACATTCACCTAAGTGTTCATTAAATAAATTTTTACATATTTTTGAAATTTTAAAAAGTTTTTTAAAAGGAATATTTATTTTATTTCCCAAACAAGGATTGTTTGGATTTTAAAAAAATGTGAAAGGAATCTTATTTTTAACGTGTATTATATGAAAGAAATTTCCTACTGTCATGACCATTATTTTATTTGAAGATTAATTTATAATTTTTCAAGGTTATTTTAAAATAAAAATATTTACACATTATTTCATTAATTTCTAATTTTAAAAAGGTGATTTTCAAGGAATGGTTATTTTCCACAAGATATGTGCCAAGTGATTTTTCTTTCAAAATAATTTTACATCTAATACGAAATCCTTTGATGTTACTTAATATTTACTAGGGATATGATCCAAGTATACCATTATTATTATATATTTTAATGGTTTATGTTTATGATGAATATAATTTTATAAAACCCATTACTTTTTCCACAGGTTATGTTATGATAAAATGATGAAATGTTTATGAAATTTATTTCTTTTCCATAGGTTATGATATGATAAAATTTTTATGAAACCTATTTATTTTTATGGGTTTTGATATAATGAATGTTTTATAATATTGTGACACAAAAATTTATTATTTTCATTATGTTATGGGTGAGACCTATATCTCCCTCCAACGTAGTGGTTAAAGATCGAATCTCATGAGATAAAGTGGACTGGAATGGGTAGTGAATCCAGTTTAGTATGGGACTTTATCCATTATGATAGTCTTGGGAGTGAACCTTGACTACTATGATGGTTTGGGGAGTTAACCCATTCCACTATTATATATTTGGAAATGACCCTTGACTACTATATAAATGGTTTTTTATTCTTATGTGTATGCCACAATTCTATGTATTATGTCAATGTTATGCTCTCATGGATCATATTATTTGATTTACTTATGATTTATGTATTAAAAATTGCTAATATTTATTCCATTACTCAAGATTTTGATCTTTAATTTGAGGGGTATGGTTTTAATATGTTATACTCATGTTCTCATACCCTTATGCTCACATTATTATTATGTATTTCTCTTATTCACCGTTACAGAGCATCTAATCTCACCCTTTATTATATTTATTTTCCCCATGTTATAATGATAGGTATTACAAGTGATGTGTATAGTAAGGGTGCTAGTTATGAGTAACTAAGTGGGAGATGATCTAGTTCAATTATGAACCAATTGTTTATGTTTCTAAGTTTCTAAAGGTAGTATACCTTTTTGATCCTTATATGTGTGTTTGTGTAATGTAATAAATTTTCATAAAAATATATATAATATCTATATATGAAAATCATGGGTTTTTATGTGGTACTTGATCATTATAGATGATTATGGGTGATCCTGATAATGATCGGTGATCCTGATGCATATTATATGATAGGTGATCCCAATATAGACCTCCAATGCATTGGGTATTGTTCATTGTATTCAAAGTAATGAAGTATGGAGTTAACAAGGGAGGTTTCTATTATGTATTTAACTAGGATCTAATTATTTCTCACATGAGTGAACATGGGTTATGAATATAATACTTTAAGAAATTTGCAAGGTTTTTTATTTTCTTTTAATGAGTTTTAAAGGTATTATTTGAGACAAAAGTGTGATTCACATGTGGATATGATTTATTTCTTATGCTTAAAGAATAATGTGAAAAAGTTAAAAATTTTATAGGTTTTATATTTTTCACTATACTAAAAAATTTCTTTTCTTTATATCCATTACTGAGCATTTTGTGATCATCCCACATTTTTTAATTTTTTTCATAGGGTTTAAGGATGAGTTTGAAATTCATGAATTTTTTTCATGAATTTTTTTATTTATTTTAAAAGTTTTATAGTGTGGAAAAAATGGTTACTGAGTAGAAGTATCCACTTTGTAATATATTTCTTTGATATGTAAGAGTTATTACCTAATTCTATAAAAATCTAAACCATAAATATCCTCAAAATGTATGAAAGTTAATTATTGTTTAAAATATCAATATCAATTAATTTTTATGGCTATGTCCTTATATAATTTCCCTAAATGTAAATTTAACTTAGAAAATCCTAAAAAGAAATGAGATTGTAACATAAACACTTATCACTTTTTTAACTTTTGAATCATAATCCCCTTAAAAATAATAACATAAAATGAAACTTTAAATGCCAGGGATATAAATATAGTAATTATATAATATGTACAAGGGTAATATATACACCATATAAACACAAATAGGTGCATAAAATTAATCATATCTCAATGAAACCATATTGAGACAAATAACCCCTACCCCTGGTCCCGTTTTTCCCCATACACGTTCAAAATTACAAAATAATAAATATATATTTATCATAAATCTATTATAGAACCATATTTATATACATATTACTATATATTATTCACTTATAATTTCTAATTAACCTTTTATCTATAATTCTTCATTAAAATCAATATTTGGGTGAAAACTGTTTCGTTTTCCAAGCATGTTTCAGTTTTACGGTTCCGATCCTTACACATTGGTCCTAGTTTCATAATATTATGAATAAAAATAATTTCATAAATATAGTATTTATTTATTTTATATTATTTTATAACCATACATATAGGGTGGTGATGAAAAATGAATTACATCACTTTGTGGGGACGATATTCTATACATATGCACAAGTGATGTTTCCACTTTTCAGTGGATGGAGAAAAATAAAGTTACATAATAATTTAAATTTATAGAATCATAATTATATCATAAATATAATATATATTCATCAAATATGTCCTTATGTCTATTCATTTAAATACTAAATGAAAAACAAATCATATCGCTTTGTGGAGATGGTAGTCCACACACACACACATGGAAAATTATCATTTTCCAATAGATGAGAATGAGAAAAAAATGGATATTCCATTAACATAAAAACATATAAGTATATTAAATATACTAATTCCATTATGTTAATGTGGTTATATAATATTTTGAGTAGTTTTAATAATAAAGAAACATGAAAAATATCAATAAGAACATATACCTCTTCTACATGCATTGGTTGCGCCCAAATTTACCCTACTGGTAAAAGCGGTCATTGAAGTACAAGTAGGGATCGAATCCATAGGGACCGAAGAAGAAACCTTGAGACACTATGATTTGTTGATGGATTGGCTATGAAGTGGCCAAATTTGAGGTAGATTTTAATTAGAGAGCTAAAGATATAATTTAAATAACATATAATAAAAAAATTATGTGAACTAAACAATTATTGATGGTGGGTTGATCTTAGGGTTTTTCTTGGGGTGGATTGGATGAATTTCTTTTCTTAGAAAATTTCATGTCATTAATTCAAGACATATCCAAACAATGAGATAATTCTTCCAAATCATTCACCAATTTAATCCCTACACAATTCCAAGGCCAATAAACAATTCACTTTGAGGATCACTTTAATTAGAACCCAAAGGAAATATATCGCACTAGCACTCAAAATGTGTCATCATTAAAGTTGGCAAAGATGAGAAAGAATGTAACTCATCAAATGGAAATCCTAAAATAACGAATAGATTTAAATATTAAGTACATGAAATAACATTCAATCCCTAACCTTGCTACTCCCTTGGATAAACCCTTAAGAGGTTGGCCCTCCATTTATTCTATTCTACTAATGGAAGCGGGATGTAGACTTATGGGGGTAGAATTGAAGAAGAAGAAAATTATTAAAAGAATGAACAATCCACCGTTGTGTGATTGAAATCACAAGTGCTGGTATGAATAATTTCACACCTTGATTCAATGGTATCAACGTGTGAAGAAAAGGAAGATAAAAAATTAAGAAGAATTAATTTTATTAAAATAATGAACGTGAATGAAGAACTTACATTAGAGAAATTGACGATGCCATTACAAAACGAAAGCGGGAAATTACAATTGAAAGAAAAAATTGGATTCAAAGAAAAATGTTAGATGATAATTCCCTTCACCACAATCTCCTTATATAGGAATATTAGGAGCCTTATTTTCACCCCCCACAATCAATTCACCCCCCAACAATTAATAGAGTCAAAACGAGGGTGAAAAATCAAAAAGAAATTGACGTTTCGAAGTTGACCCGGAAAACTGTCCAGATTCATCCACCATTTTGAAGTTTGAATATTTAATTGATTAAGGCCGAATATTGAGGGTTAGTTGAAGACAAATATCTTCTTCCATGTGTTTTCTAGAATCTATCAAAATTTCAGGAAATTTGGCTTAGCCGTTTGGAAGTTATGGTCTAAATGGTGGGACAGATTTCTACGCATTAATGTCAGGTCCACCATTTAAATCTCAACTTCAGATCCCTTTATCATCATGAAAACATCCAAATTAGCTCTGTCCACAGTTGAATAAAATGATCCTCATATTTTTATCTTTCTATTTTATAACGTTTAGCTTCATTGGGATTGGTTTATGGGACCCACATTTGTTTGATGGGCCTTAGGCCCATTATGCTTTTTCCAGCAAGTTTCTGCCTTCAGGCGCAAAATTCTCCATCTTCCTTTGGGATTCATCCATCGGACCTAAAAGATAAAATGTTCCAAAAAAAGTGATAAATCATATCCCAAAATTTAAAATTCATAAAATGAATATAATTTTGTCCATAAACAAATGAATTATTGGGCCCAACTTTTCATTTTAAACATGAATTGCATTTTTGATGAGAAATGAAGTTCTATTTATGTAATGCACTAAAATCAATGTTTATTGACTTTGGAACATTGAATATAATGATATTAACAATTAATATTATACACTTTAAGTGACTAATAACACCCCCCAACTTGAGTTTTGCTAGTCCCGAGCAAAATATATTACAAATATGAAATTCAAACCCCCTTTTCCAAAAACATTTAAATACACATTGCTCACCCAAAGACCTCATACCAAAAAAATTATGGAACCCATCAAAATCATTTAAAACAAGCTAGGTCCATAAGCATATCCCAATCCCAAGCCCATTCCTTTGTTCAAATTCATCGCCACATTTTATAAAATTTCAATTAAGCATGATAAAGTGTTGTGCATCACAAAAGATATGGGGCCCATTTTATTATTCAAGGGGAAACAATGGAAGCGCTAGGTGGGAATCACATTAAACCTTAATATGAGTATCCATTTTTTTTTGATTTTTTTGATGATTTTTTATCCACAATAGATATGAAAATACTAACTTTGGGCATGACAACTATAGAGTCACGATCCCCAAGTGCCGGACGCCACACATATTGTCTATTTCATGCTTTACAATAGAGATATAAAGCCTAAATCTGGGCAAGACAACTATGGAGTCATGATCCCCAAGTGCCGGATGCCACACATTTTGTAAATTTCATTCTCTAGAATAGAGATATAAAGCCTAAATCTGGGCAAGACAACTATGGAGTCACGATCCCCAAGTGCCGGACGCCACACATTTGGAAAAAACATTGCTCTATGTGGTCATTATTTTTTCAATTTTTTTTGTTTTTTTTGTTTTTTGTTTTTTTTGGATACTCAAATTAAACTAAAAGTGACCCCAGAACCCTATGCTATAATGAAAGGGACCCAAGAACTCAAATTTACACCCACAATCCAGAAGACGTGCATTGTGGAATTTTTATTAAGAGGATGAAAATGTAAACTTTGAAAAATCACATCGGACAACCGCACTTTCCAAAAACGATGCTCATGAACTTAAACTTGCATTAAAATCAGAATCAAGGCATACAAAATTATTTTATATCCAATTTTAGAGTTTGAAATGTGTGTTATCATGTTCAAGGTTAATGGTATTTTTCTTTTCATGCATGTTCTTATTCAAAAAAAAAATCATTTTTTATTTCATCTCCCCCCAACATATAATAACACTGTCCCCAGTGTTTAAAGAAAAGAAAAGTTAGAAGGGGGTAGGGGAGGATTTCAAAGAGTAAATGATAATCATGGAATGAAGTCACCTGGTGGTTGATGATGATAGTGCGTTCCACAGTCTCCCTTCACTCCTGGATTTGAGTCTCAGTGACTTGGATGGTGGTGAATGGATTCTTCATATGACTTACGACATGTACTTTTATTTTTTTTAACCTATAAAAACATAATAATAAAAAAACAAAATAAACTGATGATACATTGTCTTCTTTTTAGATTTCTGGGTAAGGTATTACTCAAAGATCACACCATGTGACACGGATGAATATGGCACTCCCCTTTCATACCCATCCTTACTGATAAAAGAATAACATGTCAACAGTCTATGGTAATTTATTATATGAAAAAAATGATTCAAAATGATTAGAAACATGGAAACCATGGGTTTACTCCCATGCAATGCTTTTGTTTAACGTCGTTGGATCGACTTGTACCCCCAAACTTATCCAATTCCAACTTTCAACATTTTTAGGACCCCATTTTTGTCCACTTAAAATTGATTCAGATTGATTTTTTATAATTTGATTCATGTGAAATCCCATGGTCAATAATGAGTGTGGAATTCCAAGGAAATTTGGTAATGGTTAATTTAGTTGAATTTCTAGTCTTTCTTAAGACATCAAGGACCATTCCAACATTATTGGTTTGTTGAGAATAATGAACTACAAATAAAAGGCCTTTCTTATCTCCTATAGTGGGATTCTTGAGTTCTGAAGAAAGTAAAATAATTTTGAGCTCGGGTTTATTGAAATTTCCTAAAGGAGATTGACAAATTATATCAAAATCAGTTTCTTCTTCAAAACATTTAGAAAGAATTGGTTCATTTTGAAAATAAGATTCATCCTGAAAATTGTCCAGTTGAATATCAGAAGTGTGTATGGTATCACTATTCTTTATATCTCCCAATGGTTCAATGATCGGTGATTCTAAAAAAATGTTATTGGGGCAATATTCTGAACACTCAATCCATGAAGACAAAATTTCCCCTTGTGAATCCAAAAAATTAATTTCCTCCTGATTTAAATACCCTTCAACATTTCCTTGATCTTTTTCGGTTATCCCATATCCAAAGGTTAGTTCTTTTTTCAATTCATGAGAGGTTTTTGGGATAAAATATTCATCTATCAATGATGAGGAAAGAACATCTTGAGTGGGAATTGGTTCCTCAAAATTCTTAAAGCTATGTAATTCTAATATGAAAGATGAAACTTCTGATTCATTTTATCCATTTGTTCACACAATTGTTCAAGAATTTTTTCAGGATTAGGGTTGATATATGTTTTTACATCATGGACTTCCTCATTATTTATATTTTCAATCATTCTTGATAGGTATGGAAATTGATCTTTTAAACATTCATCATCCCATTGATTGTTCATGTTATCGGGTGTGGGGTAATCATTCAAGTGTTGATCAAAGTAATTTTCTATCTGAGGGGATTCCCATTGTTGATTTTCTATTTGATTCCAGCCCAAGTTTATGAAAGGAAATTGTTGATGATAATCCATTGGAGTTGAATGAAATTTGGTTTTTTTTGGACACACGAAAATAGAAACGGGAAAATAAAAGAGAAATATAGGTGAGAAAAGAGAAGTTAGGTGAGAATAGAAGGTGGGTGTCTAAGAAAACTTACTTGGGTCCCCGGCAACGATGCCAAAATTTGGTTGTGCCCAAATTTACCCTACTGGTAAAAGCGGTCTTTGAAGTACAAGTAGGGATCGAATCCACAGGGACCGAAGAAGAAACCTTGAGACACTATGATTTGTTGATGGATTGGCTATGAAGTGGCCAAATTTGAGGTAGATTTTAATTGGAGAGATAAAGATATAATTTAAATAACATATAATAAAAAAATTATGTGAACTAAACAATTATTGATGGTGGGTTGATCTTAGGGTTTTGCTTGGGGTGGATTGGATGAATTTCTTTTCTTATAAAATTTCATGTCATTAATTCAAGATATATCCAAACAATGATATAATTCTTCCAAATCATTCACCAATTTAATCCCTACAAAATTCCAAGTCCAATAAACAATTCACTTTGAGGATCACTTTAATGAGCACTCAAAGGAAATATATCGCACTAGCACTCAAAATGTGTCATAGTTAAAGTTGGAAAAGATGAGAAAGAATGTAACTCATCAAATGGAAATCCTAAAATAAAGAATATATTTAAATATTAAGTACATGAAATAACATTCAATCCCTAAACTTACTACTCCCTTGGATAAACCCTTAAGATATTAGCCCTCCATTGATTCTATTCTACCAATGGAAGCGGGATGTAGACTTATGGGGGTGGAATTGAAGAAGAAGAAAATTATTAAAAGAACGAACACTCCACCGTTGTGTGATTGAAATCACAAGTGATGGTATGAATAATTTCACACCTTGATTCAATGGTATCAAAGTGTGAAGAAAAGGAAGATAAAAAATTAAGAATAATTAATTTTATTAAAATACTGAATGTGAATGAAAAACTTACATTAGATAAATTGACGATGCCATTACAAAACGAAAGCGGGAAATTACAATTGAAAGAAAAACTTGGATTCAAATAAAAATATTAGATGATCATTCCCTTCACCAAAATATCCTTATATAGGAATATTAGGATCCTTATTTCCACCTCCCACATTAAATTCACCCCCCAACAATTAATAGAGTCAAAACGAGGGTGAAAAATCAAAAAGAAATTGACATTTCGAAGTTGACCCGGAAAACTGTCCAGATTCATCCACCATTTTGACGTTCAAATATTTAATTGATGAAGGAATAATCTTGAGGTGTAGTTGAAGAAAAATATCTTCTTACATGTGTTTTCTAGAATCTTTAAAAATTTCAGGAAATTTGGCTCATCCGTTTGGAAGTTATGGTCGAAATGGTGGGACGGATTTCTGTGCATTAATGTCGGGTCCACCATTTAAATCTCAACTTCAGATCCCTTTATCATCATGAAAACATCAGAATTAGCTCTTTCCACAGTTGAATAAAATGATCCTCATAATTTTATATTTCTAGTGTATAAATTTTAGCTTCATTGGGCTTGGTTTCTGGGCCCCACATTTGTTTGATGGGCCTTAGGCCCATTATGCTTTTTCCAGCAAGTTTCTGCCTTCAGGTGCAAAATTCTCCATCTTCCTTTGGGATTAATCCATAGGACCTAAAATATAAAATGTTAAAAAAAAAGTGATAAATCGTATCCCAAAATTTCAAATTCATAAAATGAATATAATTTTGTCTATAAACAAATGAATGATTGGGCCCAAATTTTCATTTTAAAAATGAATTGCATTTTTGATGAGAAATGAAGTTCTATTTATGTAATGCACTAAAATCAATGTTTATGGACTTTGTAACAATGAATATAATGATATTAACAATTAATATTAGACACTTTTAGTGACTAATCAGGCATCCTCCTTTGAAAATCATATTAAGGATTATTGGATAGGTATTTTCAGAAGAAAAGAAACTCAAGGTCATGGATAAGTATTTTTGTAGAGCAATTGGTGTGGATAAGATAGGAGATGATATTAACTTTTATAAGTGAGGGGAGTAACACACTTTTAATTATTAAGAATATTAAAATATAATAAATTAGCTCTCATGGGGAAGTGGATATAAATTAGATAAAGTTATAATATGGGATGATATAGGATCTAAATACATTCAAAAAAATAGGATTTATATAATTTTATATCATTTTAACCCTTATATATTTAGTTTAATCCTTCATTAACCCTTTCAACCTTTACCGTAGTAATAAAATTTTACCTTGGTTACTATTCAAAATGATCAAAAAAGAAATTGAACACATTAATAATTTTTTACACGATTATTATAAATATGGAAAATAATTTATATGATTTAATTTCTACAATTGGTAGAAATTTATTTTAAAATAAGTGTGCAAAATGCAACGAAAATGTTTTTTTAGAAAAATGAATTTTTAACATAAAACTGAATTTATTATTATTCATTTACTTGTAAAATCCATTATATAAAATATAATAAATTTTATTGAATATATTATATTCAAATTTTATTAAAATCATTTATCAAAAATTATTATTTAAATTTAAGATAAAATACATTACAAATAATAAAAACAATTTTATGAAAAAATATCTATTTTTTACCTTTAAATACTTTTATCTTCATTTATAAACAATTGATAATAAATGTCTGAATGATTATTTATTTTTTCACATTCAATACCAATATATTTAATCAAAATATTAGTTAAAAATTGATCAAGACGCATAATATATAGAAAAATACAATACTTTGTAAAATTTATCTTTTAACATAAAACAATATTATTTTTAACATTTAAATTTGAATACTTATTTCCATTGAATTAGTAAATGATTTTTCATTAATTAAAACTTTTTTAAATACTTTTTATAATTTATTTAGTCTTATTAATACCTATAATCCAATATATAGGCAATAAAAACCACTTTTAATAATAATATTTCAATAGTATATTGTAGTTCATTTAAGATCAGTGTTGTATGTAAAGAAATTTTTCAAGCACATTATTATTAGTAATAAAGGATTGTGTTGGAATTTTTGAAAATATGATAATATTTTTGTTGGAATATTAAGAAATAAAGTTTGATTTTTTGATAATAGCATTAATGACAACACATGTTGAAGATGACCAAAGTGATGAAGTGGTGATTGGAAGATTGGTTCCCAATGGTGTTGACTAAGGTGATTTGTTGAAAAGAAGATTAATTTTTATTCATGTTAGAATTGTATAAAATTAGGTGCTTTATAAATTGGAAGAATTAACAAAGGAATATGGAAGTGAAGCACCATGAGTGGCATTTTATAAGAGTGAAAAATGGACAAGCCAGGAGGGTTATGCTCATGGTGGAGGGAATATTGATGAGAATTTATCCCAAAAAGGAAATACTATGCCTTAGTTAGTGGTTGTGGTGAAAATTTTTAATGTATCCAGGTGAGGTCACACCCATGGTTGAGGTAATGGTGTGATAAGAAAAGGAATCTATGGGCACGTTGATGGTCATGGGCATTGTAAAACTACCACCCATCTTGCACCACATCGTAGTAGTGATCGTGGTGCATTGGTGGAGAAACTATGAGAAAAAAATATGTAGATAAGTCCAAAACCGTGGTAGTATTGGATTTAGTATACTAGTTAAGTGTAAAAACAAAATGGGAAGAAGCAGAAGACCATGCCCATAGTGGAACAATCCATGGTAAACAAGTGAAACAACAAGCCAAAACGAGCAACTACAGAAGGACCATGCCTGTGGTGGTTGATGTTTTAAAGTAAAAATAGACAAGTAATTTTCAATAGTACATGGTACTAGGTGTTTAAAATAATGACATAGAAAATTAGGATTTTTCCACTCAGGAAATGCTTATGCTGATTGTTTAAAGTTTCATAATGACGTTCCTTAGATTTTAGGCCACGATTCTAGCCAAAGTCGAAGGTGAGTTGTAGTATTTATGTTCAGTGAACTTATTTGGAATAAATTAATTCTATAATATGAGTTTTTTCAGGTTTCCAAAAATTAGTTATGGATATAGTTAATAGAAGATATCATGGAGGAGTTTATGGAGGAGTTATGGGAATGTTGAAGACCCAATTCAAGGCTGATAGGTTTTCAAGTGATGGGTGCATAGACTCTCTATTTGAAGAAAGGGAGATTTATTGTAAGCTTAAAGTAGAGATAGAGATAGAACTAAGCTTATTATTTAATATAAGATTTTTTTTGAGGAAGAATAAGGTGGAATTCTAGTTATGGGATGGAAGTATTGAATATTTGGAAACCATTGAAGATCGTACCAAGAGAGGAGTGATTGTTGTGCCTACAAAAAAGTATATGTAGTTTCAAAATTGTTCAAGAAATAAAAACTGATACATAATAGGTGTTTTAATAGAGTTTAATAGAGTATAAAAGGATAATTCATCATATAATCTTTCTAATTGAGTAATAAATCCAAGTAATTGATGTTTTAAAGGGACCTAAATGTCTATAAACTGTGCATGGATCCTTCCTTGAGTAGTAAGAAAAGGTAGAGGAATAAGATGTAGTGAGTTGGAAGTGAGACTTGGGTGACAATGAGTCAACCCTAAAATTTGTAAGGCAGTGAGCCTAGGTGAGATGTGATTGAACCTGAATATATAGTAGTTTTGGTGCAAAGGAACATCACCATGTATGCTCCTTGGATGTATCCTAATGAGGGTGAACCATGTAAAAACATTATATACCTATTTAATTTATACATGTACTCCAAAATAAAGTAAAAGGATCCATTAATAATATTCGGTAAAGGTTCAATCAAGTATTTAATCAAATCAACATCTTAAGTCAATGGAAATCTATGCAACCCTCAAGGTTGAGAGTTTAAGATCCTTTAGGTTAAGTGAGATTTTAAAGGATCAAGTGTTTAAATTTAATAAGTCTATAACACCTTGATTCACCCCCTATCTTGGTAATCTCACTCTAATCCCCTATTAAAGGGCCAATAAGTGGTATCAAAGAGATATGTTTATTTTTATTGGATTTTCTATTGTTATAACTTATCTGAATTTGTTGATGAAAAATGAAATCCATAATGAAGTATCCTATATTTTGTGGGAATAAGTTAAAAACATGTAAAAATGAGTTCATCCATGTCATGGAAGATTCTCTTGAAGTTCTTCTAGAAGTGGTTGAATATGGAACTTTTCTATTAATTCGACACGAAGTTATCTTTGAGATAAATCAAAGGAATATTGTAATAGATGATTAAGTCAAAGAGTAATTAAAGGAGGATATCTAGGAAGAAATATTCAAAAATATAAACCATTTAAAGTTCTCCAAATACATGTGGATGAAGTTGGAATATTTTTTTGGAAAATAATAATGGTGAAGTGAGAATTTACTTATGAAAAAAGGAAAAAAGAAGAAAAATAACAGGAAGGAAGCCAATTGTTTTCTCCAACTAAGGTAAAATATGATAATTTTAATATTTTTGATTATAAACTTCATGTGGATAAAGGATATTAAATTTTACACTCTATATTAAAGATGAAAATGAGATATGATTCTAGTTGTGAAAACTAAACAACATCAAGTTTCTATTCTAAAGAATGCTCTTGCAATGAAAATAAAGACTGATAGAGTATTATACATGTAGTGTATTATTAAATGATTGGAGTTTTTTACTTGGAAAATAAGTAGTTGAAGAATAAATAAGTTTCCATGAATTTCAGAATTAAAATAATGTAATTGGAGATGAAAGAATAAAACAATATTCTTTAAGAGTTTTCCCTAGAGGTTGAGAAAATGGACATGGATATAGAATTGAAGGAAAGTGTTCTTTCACTAAGAATATAGTATAAAGAAATAAAATTATCTTTGTGATAGATAATGTCTCATAATTGATTTTTTTGAAAAATTATAATAAAAGGATAAGAAGATAAGATACCTTTAGGAGAGGATGAACACCACAAAAAATAATATGAGGATCTCTATAAAAGATGCCTCAACTTGTGTATCAATGAAGATAAATCTAGATATGAAATATAGAAGAAAATATTTCTTCCATGGAAAACTATAAATTTTGGTTCATAAAATAAGGAAACTATAAATTACTTCTATTATGGAAGATTTTTGCACATCACGAGGAGATGTTTTGAAGCCAACATGCCTAAAGATGTGATAAAAAATCCAAAAATTCCTATATCTCAATCAAGGAGAGACCAAATGAGGTATGATTATTATGGTAAATTCTTTATTTGTTTTAACCTCAGTCACATGGAAATTCATTAAAATTTTAGGAATTCATATAAGCATAAAGAATCCATACAGATATGCTCCACTCTTATGAATTACAAGGATAATTCTTATCCTAGAAAAGGCCTATTAAGCTGGAAAATTGGTTGAATGTTTTAGAGGATTAAATTGAGCCTGAATGAAGGGTTTATCAACCATCAAGGTATGGGTACTAAAAAAAATACCTTGGAAACAAGGAAAGAAGATATAATAAATAAATAAATATGATGTTAAAACTACTAAAGAGTTGGAGATAAAGAAGAACCCACCAATAAAAATGAGTTATTCCAAGATGCCAATTTTGACCATCAAAGAATTGGTTTTCCAAATTAGTTCCATAAAAACCACCAAAAGGAAAAATTTTAAGATTAAATATAGAATAAAGTGGGAGGTGAGACCCACTTATTATGCAACACAAGAAGTTACTTGTTGTACTATGATCAGTTCCATATTTTTGGAAATTCCGAAGACAAAGAAGAATATCAATACTCATACTCATGAAGAGTAGTGTGAAAGTGGTAATATGCAAGGGAAAACCATTAAAAAGTGGTCTAGTTGTTAAAATATAGGTGATTATGGAGATCTATAATAGATAATTCTATTAATTTCCCAAAATCTAAAAAAGGTAAAAGGAAATATAAAAGGTAATAGGTTGGTTTATCTTGGGCAACCTTATTCCTCAACATGAGGAACTTGAGGTACCCCTCTCCCCACATTATTTATTATTTATAACTATTTGTGAATATATTCATATTTAATTGTTAAATATGATACATTGAGTTATTGTAATATAAAATCACATTTTATGGAGCTAAATGTATATATGATGTTTTTTTTGAAATCTATGAAGAATTGAAAGGAATTGAGTACAAGTGGTATCATTTTTTCAAATTAAATCGCTCTAGTAACAAGTGGTATCAAAATTTTAACAAGTGGTATCAAATACTTAATCATGTGTTTATGTTTCAAGTAAAGTTAAGAGAGATAAATATTCTTTTAGTTTCATTAGTATTCATGAGTGACATAGACAACCTTTTTATTGTCTATAAAACTCTTGTTTTCTACACCGATCTTAGGCTCTATAGGATTAGATGGTTTGTTAACATATTAAGTGATATGTTATAAATTAACTCAATGGATATTTATAGATAATGAAACAAATATTATGTTTAGATAAAATGAATTTTTAGATTTTGGTTTATGGGGGATGATAAAAGATGAGGATGTACTCCCCATCCACATAAGGGGAGTTAAATCCTATGAGGAAGTAGTCTAGTAATTTGTATACAAAGGAGGATATGATACTTCTTAGCATTTATTCTTATACATCAAGGGTGATAATGATTTTAAAATTAAAGGATTAGAATATAATTATGTTTCCTCTAATAAGGGGGATAATTAAGAAAGTTTCATCCCTATAATTGAAAGGAAAAACTGAAAATACCCTTTGTATTTCATTTCCAATAAGGAGGAGAATATATCTTAAAGGGGGAGAATATGTCTTGTTATAATTAAATTTTATATTTTCGAAAAAATTAAGGATATATTTTTATCAATCCCAAATTATTGTGTTTGATTTGTTGAAAATAGGGAAAGATTTGTGTTGGAATTTTAGGGAAGAAAGTTAGACTTGTTAATAATAGCATTGTTGACAACACATATTGAAGATGGCCAAAGTAATGAAGGGATTATTGGGAGATTGGTTCCAAATGGTGTTGAATAAGGTGATTTATTGAAAAAAATATTAATTTTTATACATTTGGTAATTATTTAAAAAGAGGTGTTTGGTTTAGTGGGATATGTTATAAAGAAATATGGAAGTGAAACACTATGAGTGGAATTGAACAAGAGTGAAAAATAGCCAATCTGGGAGGGATACACCCATAGTGGAGTGTGTGTTGATGAGAATTTTTCCAAAATATGAAAGACCATGACTTATTAAATGGGAATGGATAAGGTGTTGAATTTTTACAAGTGTGTATATGCCCATGATTGAGGGAATGGTGTGATAATAAAATGAATATATGGGTGTTTTGATAGTCATGGGTAGTGAAAAATGACCATCCATATTTCACCACACCATATGGGCGATCACAGTTCATTGGTGGAACACTTAAGAGAAATATAATTTGTAGAAAAGATAATACCTATGGTAGTAGTGTACATTGTCGATAGGTGAAGTGTTCAGACAAAATAGGAAGAAGCAAAAGACCATGAATCTGGTAGAACAATCCATGGTTGACAAGTGAAGTAATGAGCCAAAAAGGAAAACTATAAAAGGAAAATGATCATGGTGGTTAAAATTTTGAAGAAAAAAATTCATGTAACTTACACCAGGCCATGGTATCGATCATGTAAGTGTTTGAAATGAAAAATTTAGGAGTTTTTAACTCAGTTTATGCTTGTATTGATTGTTTAATTTTTCATAATCACATGCCAAAAATTTTAGGCCATGATTCCAGCCAAATATGAAGGTGAGATGCAACATTTATATTATTGAATTTATTTGGAATAAATCCATGTTATAATATGAGTTTTTCTTGGTGTTCAAAAATTAGTTATGGCTATGGTTAATAAAGGAGATAATAGAGGAGTTTATGGAGGGTTTATGGCCATGTTCAATGAACTGATTCAAGGCTGACATGTGTCTAAGTGATGGGCACATGGACACCCTATTTGAAGAAAGGGATATCTATTGGTATCTTTAAGAATTGAGATATAGACCCAAGATTTTTCTTTAATATCCAATTCCCCATGAGGAAGAAGAAGGTGGTGTTCTAGTGATGGGATGTAAGTCTTTAATATTTGGAAACTATTATAGATCCTACCAATAGAAGAGTGATTTTTATTCCTACAAAAAAGTGGAGGTAGTTCCATAATTTTTCTAGAAAGAAGAAGTACTGCATCAAGGGTGTTTTAAAAGAGTGTGAAGGAGAAAAAAGGGAAATTCATTAGATTATTTATCTACTTGAGTATGAAATTTAAGAAATTGATACTGTAAAGGGAATTATATGTTCATAAAATGTGTTTGGATCCTTACCTAAGTAGTGAGAAAAGGTGGAGAATAAAAAGGCACTGAGTCGACAATGAGCCTTGCAAGACAGTGATTTGAACCTAAAATTTATAAGGTAGTGAGCCTAGGTTAGAAGTGATTGATCTTGATCATCTATTAATTTTGGTGCATAGGAAAAACACTATACATGCTCCATGGATGTATCCCAGTGAGGGTGAATCAAGTAAAAATACCATGTCCCTATATAATTTATGCATACACACCAAAAGAAAGTAAAAGGAACCATTAAGAATATTTGGTAAAAGGTTTGATTAAGTATTTAATTAGATCAACATCTTAATCCAAGATAAATCCAAGTAAACTTCAAGGTTTATAGGTCAAGATCCTTTAGGTTAAGCAAGACATTGAAGGATTGAGTGTTTATGTTTGAAAAGTCTATCACAACATGATTCACCCCCACTTAGGGTAATCTCACTCCAAGACCCTATTAAAGGTCCAACAAACATTAATTTTTTTATAGAGAAATATATCATAAAATATTTGGGCGTTACTTTCTACCCCCTTATAATAATTTCTCCCTTGAAATTACATTACTCCAATAAAAACAATTGAGGACTATCCTGCCTCATTATATCATCATGTTCCCACATATCTTCCTTAAATTTATAGTTTCACCACAACACTTTGACAATGTGATTATCCCTATGGAATCTCACCTTTTTATTACATAACTTTTCATTACATGGTACAAACAAATGATCTTTTAAAGTTTAGTTTATTGTAAATAAGGTACATAATACATGAATACCTAAAATATTTTTATAAATCTACTTGAAATACATATTCACGGGTTCAAACTAAGTTACTTTTATTACATCTCATATCCTAGGGACATACATCAAAGGAAAGGAGTGAGTATAAATCCTATTAAGGGAATAAGCAAAGGAGACAAAAGCATGTGATCATGAGACATATCAATATGATCACGAGAAATAATAATAAGGCATGAACAAGATAAATAATAATAACATGAATCATAATAATAAATTGTGGATAAAATATTTAAATGTTACATTCTTAAGCATATCAACAAGGTTTATCACCAATGTGTAATAAAAAAATTACCAATCTTATTCACCAAGGTTTCATAAAACACGTCATCTCATGAGATTAAATTATTTACCTAATGAATTAGAGCACTATCATGGTGAAACTTTCATATGTATTAATTAATATTAGCCACATAGATCATAATAAATAATTTCATTAATAACCCATGGATAATAAAGAATGGGTTTCTAATCAAAATCACGACGCACAAAAGTGCTTAAAAGACATGATAATTACATCTTTTTTAACCCACAAAATTAAATGTGGGTTTCATATGTGTAAATACCCTCATAAAAAAGTAATTTTTAAATCTATTTTAATACCCATTAAAAATAAAATAAGTTTGGTTATTAAAATAAAAAAGAAAAGAGAACATATCATGTAAAAGATGGAAATTTGAGAAGTAGATTCAATAGCACATGAGCCTCAGCCTGGTTGGTGAGGACTCTTAAGTGCATCCAGGCGACTCGGGATAAAATCTAGGAAGAGGCATAATTTTCGGGGTACTATAGCAGAAACTATAGCAGGCACTGTTTGGCACTGTAGCAATTGGAAATTTTCCCATGTTTAGGCCTTTGGGATACTGATTTGGTCCCCGAGTCCTTTACGGCCTTCAGTCCACCCAAGACTTCAGGCTAGTATAGCCTTCAGGCTACCTCAATGTTTTCAGGCCACCTTAAGTGAGAATAAAAACCAGACAACCTACAAGGAACAAGCTCTATAGGAGGATGAGTAAGGAGATTTCACCATAACAGAAGCTACAAAAATTGCAAGAATGAGAGGGTATGACACTTTCCATCGGGACAATACTGTGTATGCATGGTATATCCTATCCAAATATCCATGTGAAGGTGGAGAGGTGATTCATGATGAAGATGTTGGGGAGGAGCAGTTCCAAGTAGTTAGTCTGGGTTATATGTAATGTTTGAAGCCTATGAGTAGTGAATTCCTCTAAGGCCTATGAGCCATGTAATACTTATGCCTACGGGCCTTGTAAGGGTTCCACCTCACCCCTTTAAAGGTGGATTATCAAAAATAAATGAAAAATGAAGGCCTTCAGGCTATTGGATGGAGAAGTAAATTCAGAAGCATGGCGGGTATAAAACATGGTTTTAGAAAAGGGTAAAATGAGAGTGGAAAAGGGTATGACGTTAATAAAATACCCTTCTTAAAGTAATGAGATAATATAAGTGGATAAAATAAATTAGTTTGGTATTTATAAGACATACCACAAAAAGGGAACATGAATGGAAAAGATAAGTGAATATTTTTCCTTACCAAGAATAGTTGTTCCTAAAAATTGAGGATGGAACCTTAGGGGTTTGAGGATACCTTGAGGGGAATTATTGGGAGGAAAAATCACTATAAATTCATAGAGGATGGATTGGTAGTTAATGGGATGGTGACATGGGTGGCTATTTATAGGATAATTGGAGGAATTGTTTAATAATCTCTAAATATAGGTCTTGGAAATATAGGTTGTTGAAAATGAAAAACCATTGACTTACCCATGGATTTTGATCATGGTTTTGAACACCTAGATAAAATTTTATGACATTTTAATCCAATATAATCAAAAACCATTTTTAATAATTATTTTTACATAGAAAAGTAAATATTCTACAAAGTATTTTTTTAAAATTAAAATTTCCTTTTTAGACTTTTGAATGTCAATTATAGTTTTATAAATTGATTAAAATATATTAATATACCTAATATTAATAAAATAACATATTTTAGGTCATGGATTGTGTTTAATTAATTATTACATAATTATTAAATTAATATGAAATCATAAAATATATCAAAAACCCAAAACTATATTTTTACTATTGATGAAAAAATAAATTATTTTAGAAAATTCTCATAAATTCACCCTAACCTAATTTTTATGTTATAATTTAAAATATGATATTTATTTTTCTATAATAATTATCTAATTAAGATAATTTTAAATTTTGAATATAAAAATACTTAAAAATAACAATTTTTAAGGCGCAATGAAATTTTTGACACTTATAAAAATTTCCTAGGCCATTATAAAATTATTTACTCATTCATATTTAGGAAAGAGTATTTTAAAAGACTATTTGATTAAAAAAAATTTCTTTAGAATAATTGAGTTTATTATAAAATTATATATATTTTCTAGCAATATATATATATATATATTTTCATCCTAAAATCAATTTATCAAATTCATCTTAATTAAACATATATTTTATTAAGAAAAACCATTATTAAAAGGAATTGAGGGAATAATTTTTTTATATAAAAAAAACTTTATATAACTAAGGCCTAGAAATGTAACCCCTTATTACACCTGCATACACCCTAAGGGTGAGGTGTGTGATGATCATAGTTTCATGGGGTGGCTCGGCTAACATTGACCGAGTGGTAATCTCTATTGACATGAAATTATCTTATAGGTGATTTCGTTCAAGCTTCACTTGTTGAAGATCAGCTTGGGATTGGCCATGGGAGAACCCCAATGATGTTACCCCCTCACAAGTTTGGACAAATGGGCTTCAAAAGACACGACTATATTGGTTGAGGCCATCTATTCTTCTTTATGTACCAATTATCTATTGTCATTACTACTTATAAACACTAACTATAATGGTAAAATTATCAACCAAGGGTATTTTTTCCAACATCCATATTAACTAATGGTCATATTTGACTAAAGATCATATAATGGTCGAATCCCAATGGTCACATTTCCCTTTATACTCTATAAATAACACTTTATTATTTCACTCAAAATTCTCTACAATCTCTCTCTAAGGTTATATTTTCATTTCTTAAGATATTTATTGGTTAACTAATATTTTGTTTCATTTCTATAACATTTGCAGTGGGGGTGATGATTCTAGTAGATTTAGGTGATCATTATTTTACCATTTTAGCTATTCTATTTTATATTCTTTACCAAATTGTAATTTTTATAATTTTACTTGGTTTCATAAATTAATAATGTAATGATATTTATTAATGATATATATTTTTTTGTTTTCTATTTATTTTGTACATGTATAATATTATATAATATGTAACAATATTTATTCGGGAAAAAAACATCATTTTTAAGTCTGGGTTATTTCATTATTCCACCCTTAAGAAATTCCATCTTTGATATTTCAACTCATTATCTCAGTTGAGAAAAGGTGAGGGTAATTATATCTCATTTACTCCTCTAGTTCCCATGTTTCTTCTTCATATTTATAGTTCCTCCAAAACACTTTGAAAAGGTGGGTAGTCTTGTTGCATAGAAACTTGTATCTATAGTCTAAGATCTCCACCGGCTGCTCTTCATAATAGAGGTCATGTTCTAGTTGTACCACCTCCATATTCAGTATATGTGATGGATCAGGTATGTACTTCCTCCAGAGAGATATGTAGAATACATCATGAACTTGAGATAGATTCAGTGGAAGTTCTATCCAATAGAGAAATACTCTTATGAATTCAAGGATTTCATAGGGCCCAATTTACTTAGGTATAAGCTTCCCTTTCTTTCCAAAACACATGTCTCTCTTCCATGGTGATATCCGAAGGAAAAATTTGTCTCCAAAATCAAACTCCAAGTCCATTAGACGGTTGCCAACATAGCTCTTATATATACTCTAAAAGACATTTATATATTATTGGATGGCATGAAACTTTTCTATCATCTCTTGACCAAGATCAGGCCTAAGTATCTTTATCTCACCAAATTCATACGAACATGTAGGAGTTCTAAATCACTTCCCATATAGATATTTCTATGGTACAATTTGAATACTCAAGTGGAATTTGTTGTTATATGATAACTAAAATAATGGAATGTGTTTATCCCATCGAAATTTAAATTCCAATGAGCATGTTGACAACATGTTCTTGAGTGTTTGAATAGTACTTTCAGATTAGCCATCAGTTTGGGGGTGATAGGCCGTACTAAAATTCAATTTAGTATTTATAGCATGTTGATTAATTCTCTATAATTTAGATGTAAAAATTGGATCATGATAAAAAACAATATAAAGTGGTACCCCATTAAATATCATCACTTCCTTTATGTATATTTTGGAAAGTTGTTCAAGAGATAAATCTTCCTGAATAATGATGAAATGGGAAGTCTTGGTGAGTTGATCTATTATAAACCATATCTAATTATTTTATTTGGATGTATTTGGGATACCAACGATGAAGTACATAGTGATATTATACCACTTCCATGTTGGCATGGGTAGTGGTTACAATACACCTTTAGGAAGTTATTGCTCTACCTTCACTTTCTGACACACCAAAAAACTTGCAGTGTATTTCGCAATCTGCATTTTCATATTATGACACCAATAATTATCATGAAGATCTCTATAAATATTAGTGATTCCAATATGTATAGATAATGTAGAGCTATGATATTCATCCATTATATCCTTCTTTATATCTGAGATATATGGAACACATAGCCTTGTATTAAATTTTAATACACCATATTGATCAATATTGAACTCAAGAAACTTCATATTCTTCACATCCTCTATCTTCTTTTGTAAAAAAGGATACCCTATTTGATATTTCTTTATCTCATCTAGTAATGATGTTTGAGAAATAATTTGGGATAGGATTGATGATCCCCCTTCCTCTATTATTCCCATGTACAATTTTACTAGGTCCTTGATCAAAGGATCTCCTTGAATCCTCATCATTTCCATCACAACAAGGTCTTTCATATTTAATGCCTCAGTGACTTTGTTTTCTCTTCCGAGGTGATAATGGATTGAATAGTAATAGTATTTAAGAAGTTCTAACCATCTTCTTTGTCTCATGTTCAATTCATTTTTTATAAAAATATACTTCAAAATTTGGTGGTCTTTGTATATATCACATTTATCACCATAAATATAATGCCTCCATATTTTCAAAGAAAAAATAAATATGTCTAACTCCATGTAATGTGTAGGATAATTATTCTCATGAGGTCTTAACTGTAGATATGCATAAGCAATCACCTTATCATTTTTCATGAGGACGCACCCAATACATTTCAGATATGAATCACTATAAATAATGAATCCTTTTCCAATAGAGGGTAGATTTAACACAAGTGAAGTAACCAATCTCTTCTTTAGTTCTTGGAAACTTTCTTCACACTCTTTTTCTAGATGAACTTAACCCATTTTCAAGTTAAATTGGTTAGTGTATTAGAAAGTTGTGAAAAGTTTTTCACAAAAATCTTATAATATCCTTATAAACCAATAAAACTATAAATCTTAGTTATATTGTGGAATAAGACCACTAATCTACAACCTTTTTCTTTTCTGGGTCAACAGAGATTCATTCATTTGTTACAATGTTCCCCAATAATGAAACTTTTTGTAACCAAAATTCATATTTCTGAATTTTCCAAAAATCTTATCCTTTCTCATAGTTTTCAATATAACCCTTAGATGATCCTCATGGAACTCTCAAATTTTGGAATATATTATAATATCATCAATAAATACTATAAAAATTTTATCAATGTTGTCCTTAAAGACTCTATTCATCAAATCCATAAATATAAAAGGAGCATTAGTCAAGACAAATGGAATTACAACAAACTCATAATTACAATATCTTATTCATATGGACATATTTGTAATATCTTCTTTCTTAACCCTCAATTAATGATACCTTGATCAGAGGTCAATCTTGGAGAAGATTTGAGCCCCATGAAGTTGGTCAAATGAACCATCAATCCTTGGGAGAGGTTACTTGTTCTTCACTATGATCCCATTAATTTTTCTATAATCAATGAATAACTACATTGATACATCCTTATTATTCATAAAGAAAATATGAGATACCCATGGAGACACACTTGGTTGGATAAATAACTCCTCAAAAATATCTTGAAGTTGTTTCTTTAATTCCTATAACACTATATTTTCCATTCTATACAAGGTCCTTGAAATCGACTTGGATCTAGGTATGAGTTCAATGGAGAACTCTACCTATCTTTCTAGGGGAGGTCCAAGTAACTCTTCAAGAAATAATTCAATGTATTCCTAAATTATGGGGACATTCTATATCTTTATACTTTCATTTCCTTCTCCATCTCCATCAAACATCTCTATAAAGAAGGCTGTGGGAGGTTCTTCTAGATGAAGCTCAGGTCAAGATATCTCTCCTTTGAAAGTGACTGTAGGTTTTCCATTCAAGACTACTGAAATTTACTTGCTTATTTAGTTTATCTTAGAATTATACTTTGAGATCCAGTCTATCCCTAATATAGTTTCATATTCCACCATGGTAATGACTACTATATTTGCGATGATATTTTACTCTACAAAGTAAATACTAGAGTTTATATACAATTTTGATACTAGGATAACCCCTCTAGGAGTCTTGATTGATAATTTTATTTTTAGTAGTTTAGGGATTGATTCTATATTCTTTACAAACTTGGATAAAATAAAGGAATGTGTAGAACCAGAATCAAACAAAGTAATTTATAGCTTTCAGATCACAATGAGAGTACCTTTTAACACATCACTTAGAGCCTCTACTTCAATCATCATGATAGAAAATTCATAACCTTGAGCCCTTAGAACATGCTGAGGTTGATAGTGGTTCCCCTCCATTATAATATAATTTGGACATTGATTGGAGAAGTTACCAAGCTATCCACACTTGAAGCATTGAACTCCCAGATGGGCATAAACCATCTTACCTTTGTCGTTAGTGTTGAGAAGTTGAGGCTTCACCTCACCACAATAGTTCTGAGCTATATAGACATATATTATGTACTTGTAGCACTTTACACTCCCAATAATGAAGTTCCCCAAATGATTCTTTCCACATTTGTTTCTTGTGGGAAGTTTCACTTCCTTTCCTCCTCTTTCATGATCAAAGTTATTCCCCGAGTTTGGCTCTATTTATCTCTTATTTTAATTCAATCTATGTGACCAATGCGTCTCTCAAAACTCAAATTCAACTTTCATAGCACTTAGAACTATCTCATTATAGTTTTCATAGTCACAATTTGATAGATTACTCCATATATGGGGTCTCAATCCACCAAAGAATATATCAAACTTTCCCTTAGGATCCATAACAAATATATACGTGTATCGAGAAAGTTTTATAATTTTAATCTCATAGATTCCCAAAAATTCATTTTCCTTACAATTTAGTTCTAGTAATTCCTTATCCATTTTTATTTTCATCAAACGAGGGAAATATTTATTAAAAAAGATTCCCATAAACTCTTCCCACTCCATAGAATCAACCTCCCTTCATGGATTTTTGTTTTTAATCAGTGTCCAACATTGATCAGATTCTACTTCTAACCAGTATATTTCTAGGGTTAATTTCTATTATTCTAAACAATGAATTAAATAAAATATATTTTCTATATATCTTATCCATTTTTCAGTAATTAATGGGTCGATAGATCAACTAAAAGAAGGTGGTCATTGAGGCATAAAAAAATCAACGTAAAGTTGTTCCCTTTGAGGTAAATCTGGTCTATCAACTTAATTCAAATTATTTTTCATAACTTGAGTTAGTTGATTTATCATCCACATGAAGTTTTCCATTCTATCTTCCATTGGAACACCATACATGAATCATCCATTGCACTAATAATTTACATGGTTCCTACTATTTCCCACCATTTTTTCTAAAATAATAAAAACTTAGTGAGAAACATGTTACTTTTATAAATGTTATAATTGTAAATTGGTTTTATGGATTAACAAATCATGCTTAAATATGTTATTAATCTCCTATAATAACAATTACATTTTCTATATATCCTACATAATGGTTTATAATAATCCTGTTATTAACCAAACATATCCCCTAGGAGTGTCAAACCAGGTGTGCAATAAGGCTCGTTTCATGCACCAATTCCCGATAAAGTCTTACTCAATGTGGTGTTTTCATGTGTTACCCCTAGGTACATCTATTATAGATCCACATCCACTTGTAGTATCTAGACAAGGATGTATTTGTTTGGAAAACACTTACTTAATACTTACCAAAATAATTGGTTGTTTTCCTATATTTATACTTGTACTAGGGTTATTCCTAATGTTTTTAAGTCCTAATTTCTATAAATAACTAAACCACCCTTTGATAGAAACTATTTCATACCACATTTTTATTACACAACTTTTCATTACATGGTAGAAATAGAGGATATTTTAAAGTTTAGTTTATTGGAAATAACTTAAAAAATACACAAATAGATAAAAAATTATTCTAAATAAACTTTAAATAAATATTCACAGGTTCAACCTAATTTAATTTTACTAAATATAATATCCTTGGGACATACATCAAAGGAAAGGGGTGAGCATAAATCCCAGTAATAGAATAAGCAATGGAGATAAAATAATGTGATCATGATACACATCAATAAGAACATGAGGCATAACAATAAGGAATGTAAAAGATATATAATAATAATATGAACCATAAAATGGAAATGTGGATAAAACATTTAAATAATACATTATTAATCATATCCCCAAGGTTTATCACCAAGGTGTCATAAAAGAAAATTAACAAGGTTATTCACCAAGGTATCATAAAACATGTCATATCTAGAGATTAAAATTTTTACCCAATGAATTGGAGCACTATCAGAGCACACCCTTAATATATATTAATTAATGAGATACACATAGATCATAATAAATTATTTCATTAATAACCCATGGAGAATAAATAATGAGTTTCTTATCAAAATCATAGCGTACAAAAGTGCTTAAAATACACGATCATTACACCATTTTTAACCCATGAAAGGAAATGTGGGTTTCATATGTGTAAATAAATGAATTAATGATTAAATTTTAAATATATTTGAATAGTCATTGAAAATAAAAGAGTTTTGGGTGTTCAAATGAAAAGGAAAAGAGAATTTCTCATGTAAAAGAGGGAAATTTGAGAAGTAAATTCAGCAACATGACACATATAAAACATGGTTTTCGAAAAGGGTAAAATGAGAGGGTAAATAGGTCTAAAATTCATAAAATAATATTATTATAGTAATGGGATAATATAAATAGAAAAAATGAACTTAGTTTTTTTATTTATAAGACATACTAAAAAAGGGAACATGAATGGAAAAGAGAAGTGAAGATTTTCCCATACCTTAAAGAGTTGTTCTTAAAACTTGAGGATGGAATCTTGGGGGCTTAAAGAAACATTGGGGGGACTCATTAGGAGTAAAATAAACATAAATTCATGGAGTATGGATTTATAGTGAAGTGTAATGGTGAAATGGGTGGGTATTTATAAGAGAAGTGGAGGAATTGTTTAACAATATTCAAATATAGTTCTTGGAAATCTAAGTTGTGGAAAATGAAAAACCATTGGCTTAACCATGGGTTTTTATCATATTTTTGGACATTTGGGTCAAATTTTATGATATTTTAAACCCCAATAAAAAAAACCATTTTTAATACTTCTTTTGGCATGGACAATTAAAGATTCCACAAATTAATGTTTTTTAAAAATTAAATTTTCCCTTTTAGACTTTGGAAAGTCACTTATATTTTTAGAAATTGATTAAAATATAATAAAATACTTAATATTAATAAAATAAAGTATTTTAGGTCTTTTATTGTGTTTAATTAATTAATAAATCATTAGGACATAAATATGAAGTCATTAAATATACTGAAAATCCAAAATTGTATTTTTCCCATTCATGAAAAAAAATTATTTTAGAAAATTATCATAAATTAACCCTAAAATAATTTTTATATGATGTTTTCAAATATAATGTTAATTTTTATGGAACAATTCTCTAATTATTAAAATTTTAAATTTCAATTATAAAAATCCTTAAAAATAATAGTTTTTAAGATATAGTCAAATTTTTGACGTTTATAAAAAATTTACCAGGACACTAAAAAATTATTTTTTCATTTTTATTTAAGTGAGTTTGTTTTAAAATACTATTTTATTAAAAAAATATTATTATGAATATTTATTTTATTATAAAATTGTATATATTTTCTAAAAAAATACAATTATGTTTTTATTTACGTCCAAAAATGAATTTATCAAATTCATTCTAATTAAACATATATTTTATTTAAAAAAACAATTATTAAAAGGAATTGATAGAATAAAAATTTTATTTATATAATGGGAAATAAACTTTAAGTAACTAAATCCTACACATGTAACCCCTTATTACACCCGTATATTCCCTAAGGGTGAGGTGTACGATGGTTGTACTTTTATGGGGTGGCTTGGCTAACATCGACCGAGTGGTAATCTATGTTAACTTTGAAATTCTCCCATAGGTGATTTTTTTCAAGATTCACTTTTTAAAGATCATATTGGTCTTGGTCAAGGGATAATTCCAACTACACTACCTCCCTCCCATGTTTGAAAAAAATAGGCTTGAAACGACATGACTCTACTAGTTGAGTCCATCGATTATCCTTTATTTACAAATTATAATTTGTAATTACTACTTATAAACACTAACTATAATGGTAAAATTATCAAACAAGGGTATTGTTTCCAATGGTCATACCAACCAACTGTCATATTTGACCAATGGTTATATAATAGTGGAATTCCAGTGGTTACATTTCCCTTGATACCTTATAAATACTACTTTATTATTTTAAAAAAAATCTCTAAAATATCTCCTTAAGTTAATATTTTAATTTATTAAGATATTTATTAGTTTAATAATATTTTATTTCAAATCTATATCATTTGAAGTGGGGGTGATGATTCTAATAGATTAGGGAAATCCTTATTTTTACATTATTCTATTCTATTTTATATTCTTTGTTCAATTGTAATGTTTGGAATTTTAATCGATTTCATAGATAAATAATAAAATTATATTTATTAATGATATAAAATTTGTTGGTTTCTCTTTTTTTAATGTGTATAGTATTATATAATATATAATAAAATTTATTTAGGAAAAAAATATCATTTAGAAAGGCTGGGTCATTACAGGCCCTATTTCACAACACTTTCTCTCTTTGGTCTAGAATCTTCATTGGTTATCATTCATAAGAAAGATAATACTCCATTGGTATGAGCTATGAGTTTAGTATATTTGAAGGACTAGGTATATAATTACTCAATATAGATACATGGAACACATTATGAACTTGAGAGAGGTTTAGTGGATGCGCTAAGTGACAAGCAACCATATTGACACGATCAAGAATTTAGAATGGGCAGATATATTTAGGGATAAAACATTAATTATTTAGAAATATCACAACTTTATTCCAAGGAAATATTCATAGGAATACCATATCACCTACTTTTAACTCTAAATCTCACTAACGATTGTCAACATAACTCTTATGAAACTTTAAGCTACCCTGGCATGTTTCTGAATATCTATAACCTTATACACTATTTTCTCCGCTAGATTAGATTCCAATATCTTTCTTTATCCAATTTAATTCCAAAATAATAGAGTTATTCACTTTATACCATAGAGGTCTTCATAAGGATCCATCTAAATACTCAAGTTAAAGTTATTATTATAATAAAATTCCATTAGATGAAGGTATTTATCCCAACCAACTTTAAAAACCATAGAATGAGATTTCAAAATATCTTCTAGGTTTTGAATGGTCCTCTTAGATTGACCATATTTTGGAGGATGATATGCAGTTTTACTATTCCAATCCATATTCAATTTTTTTGAAAAATTCTCCCAAACTTTGAGGTAAACCATAGATCATGATCAGATATAATAGAATGTGGTACCCCATAAAACCTTACCACTTCCTTAATATAAATCATAACAATCTAATCAAGATATAAATCTTCTCTAATAAAAATAAAATGTGATGACTTTGTAAGATGATTTATTATAACCTAAATAACATTATGTCCTTTATATATTTTGTGTTGTCTGATAATGATAACCATGGTGTTTTTTACCATTTCAATTATAGTATGGATAATGGTTATAAAATCCCCTTAGACTTTTTTTCTCTCATACTTAACCTTTTTACATACCATACATCAATATATATACTCTACAATATTTATTTTCATGTTTTCCCACCAGAAATAGCATTTTATATCTCTATACATATTTTTACTTCTTGGATGGATAAAGATTGATGAACTACGATCTTCATCCAGTATACCCTTCTTCAAGTTTGTTATTGATGGGAAACATACTCAGTTTTTGAACCTGATCTTCCCATCATGGTCAATGTTGAACTCCACAATAATCCTTACCTTGTTTTCCATCTCCACACCTTCCTCCTATGCCTCTTTAATCTTCACTTGTATGGTTGAACAATCATATAAAAAAAAGGATATTTACCCTTTTCTTATGATTTCAAGTTCAATCCTATGAAAATACATAATTATTGGATCTCATTTAGTAAAAATAATAGAAAAACTAGCATGATCATTTTAAATTATAGAATCAACCACCTTGTCCCCCTTCCCATGGTGGTAATGCATTTAGGAGTCATAATATTTAATCAACTCCCACTACTCCATTCGGCTCACATTCAACTCTTACTATGTAAAAATATAATTCAATATTTTATGATAAACACATATATCAAACTTTTTACCACATTTATAATTCCTTCATATCTTTAATATTTAGAATATACCCAACCATTAGAGATATGTACCCCCCATAAATAGGTAGTAAAACCCATATAATGGAAGTAATTTCCATTAAAAGTTTATGTTCATCCTCACACATATAGATAATAATAGGATGATTTATAATATAAAATGTGACTTCATTTCCTTGTAAATTTATATGGGATATATATAAATAGATCCAATCAAATATAAAAAATCACATCAAATTACACTAAATTAAGAATAATAATATTTTTATGGAACACATTCCTAAAAACATCGACATGCCTATCCAACTCGGGAGTGGAGGATAAGTGTTCACTAATTATCCTATTCCGCAATTAATATATCACAATCCATTACTTATTCCATTTTTCTAAGAATTATACCATGTATTAGGGAATTTAATTATATAATTCTTAAGTTTCCCACATTCAAGGCATTAAACTATTAGTGTTTACTCAAGATGAATTTTATTTTTATCCATCTAAATATTCATTTTTAAGAAAAAATTAATTTCTTAATTCCCTTAATTTCCATAAAAAAATATTATAATTCCTTTAAGAAATTTTATTGGGTTCTTTTTACCATATTCTTGGTATATAGAAAATTGAATCTTCTTTTCTTCATATCCTTTATCAACTGAACTCCTATGAAACAATATTTTTCTCTTATTAGATGTGTGAGGAAACCCACCTAGGTTTAAGTTATTAATTATAAATAAAGATAGATGGTTAGTAATAATCACAATATTTTCACTCTATCTTATATCTTTATTGGTTTCTCATTTGGAAAACCACCACATTGTCTTTCACACCCATTTTTAACTTGGTTCCTACTAGTTTCATCCATTTACTAAAACCTAAAAATATTAGTTTTAGTATCAAAAATCAATAATCTGATTAATCAATCATATTATTTTAAAAATAATTATTATGATGTCCTAAATTATGAAAATTTATTATCAAACCATGATACTTTAGGTTCAACATATATAACTTAGGTTTATCATAGGTTTTCATAGGTATTATCCTGTTATTCATTGTAATGGTTTATAAAGACAAAACGAATTAACCAAAGCATCTACTTTAAGAGTGTCAAACCAGGTGTGGAGTTAGGCCTCTTTTTCATGTACCATGGTAAGATCGAGTTAATAACCAACCAAACTTTTTAGGGTTATTACCCCTTAGAGCATCTATGATAAATCCTGCATCCACCTTTTTGTATCCAGACTGGGATGTCATTTCTTGGAAACCACAGAATCTATACTTTATCAAAACATTAGGATTTTATCCTATATTTAAACATATCCCTAGGTTTTTATAAATTATTTTATAATCCTAACATCAAAAAATAACTAAACCATACTCTGATACCAACTATGATGATGCAAGCATTACACACATAAACATTACATAATTTTAGATAAATATTTAATAAATTTCCTAATAATACACACCCCAAAACCATAAAGGTTTATTGTCTTTAGAGACTTTATACATTATAAACTTATTTCATGAAAGATATTCAACATCTCCCACAAATATTTTTTCACATAGCACCCTTATTAGACATACCCTACTTAAAATATTTCTTTATAACCCAGGTAAATGAAAACATAAGAAAAGGTAAGCCCAGATGCCCGGTAAGGTTAAACATAGGTGTATTTCCACGAACCCAGTTTCCTAGAGACAGTGCATTATTTTATTACATTGGAATGATTACAATAAAGTTGTATCATAAAAAACCAAATAGTTTAGTATCTTTGAAAAATATGATACATACATAAGTTAAACATTACAACTTGAATGGAAAAAATAAGTAAATTTTATTATAAACATCCACAAATTCTAGATTATCCCTACAAGTCATTTATAATAAACTTATTAGTATACTAGGGAAATAAAAAACATCATAAAGGGGTGATATAATATACCTATTAAGGGTAAATAATACAACATAAGTAATCATAAACATAAACACTAGTCATGGTGAGCAACTAAAAATGCATGCCTTTAAAATATACTTGAGCATAATATGGTAGAAATGAAATATGAATAAATAATTCAAAAAAAAAATAACCATGTATATTATACAAGTCAGATAATCACATGGAATATCAAATACTAGTTTCATAGTGAGGTAATTCATAATTCCATACATCATAACCATAACATCAAGGCCTTGACCAAGACACCATACATAATGGGTAAAAACCCAGGTTGGTTTGTCTCATGAGACCTACAAATTCATCTAGGGGATATAGAGGGCCCAAAACATCACTTAATAAGTCCAATTAATTTCTCATATGAATGGGTATAAACATAAATAACATATACATTCATATTGAAACTAACATATGAAATCTAAATAATTTTCCCCAATCATTAAACATAAACACTAACCGTTCAAAGTAATAAGGTGAATGGTATCAAGATAGCACATACACATTCAAACTAATAATAAACCATTAAATAAAATATGGTATATTATATCATAAAATATTAATCCCAATTAAAGATAATAATAAACTAGATTTTTGAAATAGATGGAAATACTCTTATAAAATCACTGAGTAATTCTTGAGAGAAATACTCTTTTACTTTGCAAAGAAGGGTTCTTTTGAAAAAATATTTGTATAAAACCATAAGAGAACTAATATAGTTTTTTCAAAATAAAATGATTGAATTTAAAAAAATAATGGTGTCTTAAAATATATTATATATTGAACTTGAAAATAGGTAAGAATTTGAGAAGTTCCCTTGAATCAAACTTGTTTATCGGGAAGAATTTTTAAAATATCCATTTAAAACATATAACTCCCCATAAAGGAAATAAGGATTATGTTTAGTAAAAATATATATAATATTAAAAAATAATTTATTATGAGTGCATAATAATAATTAATAATTTCATTGAGTTAAGTAGAGAATAAGATTAACCCGAAAGAAAATGGAGGTTCGGGTAGAAAATCCATACCTTATGTACAAACATGTTCTTCAATTGACCTTAACGTCCTGGATAATAAAATAAAATAAAATAAATTAACTAATTAAAAACCTTATATATATATATTTGATTTATTATAATTTTATTAAGGTCATTTATAGCCTTTTTGATGAGTTATAAGATACAAGATTATCGTTGAGGAGCGTTCACTTCCTTTGTTTTCATGATCGGTATACTTTTATATAAGTATGGAAGTTCATGTTGAATGGATATGATTATCCCAAATTGAATTTATATGATACTAATGAAAATAAATAATATTAAATGGTTATATAATTCATTTTTTATATGTTATTTGGATGAGTTATTATATAAAACATTAGTGATAATCGTTTAGATTATTACGACGGTATTTCGATCATCACGAACTAGTTTTGTCGTATGAAGTAGTATTATGTTTATAAAATAGTTACATAATAATTAAATAATATATAATACATATTTTTTAATTTTTTTCAACCATAAAAATGGTTTCATGACCATACTTGAAGAATAAATTGAAGAACGAAGGTCCGTCATCCACGAAGGTTGTAAATTGGCACCTCCCAGATGATGATTTCGTTTTAAAAATAAAAGAGAGAGATATAGTAGTTTGAGTAAGGATATTACATTAAAATGATATAATTCGAATATATAGATTATAATTAATTTATCATGATCATTTGGACATATTAGATGAGGATAAGATAATAAAAGAAAATAAATTGAAAACGAGATTAAAAGAAAAAGGAGAGGGTTTACCTCTTGAAATATCATCCTTGAGAACCTCCTTAAGGGAAAGGGTTTTGGTATTTTGGAAAGAACAAGTGATCTTGGAAATGGTGAGAGACTAGGAAAGATGATTTTTTTAGAAATTTTAAAATCTTAAAGGCTTAGAGAAGTGATGAGAAGGGGGAGTGAGGGGTGGTTTTTACAGTGGAGGAGAGGGGTGTTTTTTTAATATCTTATTCATTATTTTATTATTTTGCTTAAGACAAGCAATGGTGTCGATTATTGTGACCAAAAATAGTAATAAGTGCATTTGAGTTATCACCAAGTGTTATTACATCATCCATACATAACATATGACTCAATAAATCATGTATTTAACATTTATCGTTAATTATCGTATTTTACTATTCACTAAAAATTCAAGTATTTTAGAAAAATTCTAAAAAATAAACATAATCATTTTTCAACATGTAGAATTAAAAAACAGACTCCATTTTATCAAAATAATTTTCTAAATATGTGAAATTTAATTTTTAAATAAAATTATTATTTACTTGAAAAATACATATTTTAAATTTAAAACTAATTTTATAATACTTTCAAAAATAAATTGTGGTCTCACAAAATTATCCAAAAATCATAGGAAAAAAATATTTATTTATGAATAAATTTTATGAAAATGGATTTTATTTTAAATCAATTTATTAATTTTAAATTTTAATTAAATATTTATTACTCAAAAAAATATCAACACTTAATTATTAATTTTTAAAATATTCACTCTCATTTATAAGGTGCCTAAATTTTTTTATACTTATATGGGTGAGGTTACTAATCATAATGTTTATATTACTATTCATAAGGGCACATTACTATTCATAAGGGTCAAGTTACTATTCACAAAAAATGTAAGTTGATCCGATCAGACTCTAAATATCTTACTGATCGAAACTGTGTATGTCCATTTTTCGAAATTCAAAACACATAAGCGGAAAAATTATTTCTAACGGTTAGGTCATAACCAACTTCTATAAATAACAAAGTGTTTGTTTCCAAGAGACTCATTGTTTCATGCATTCTATATTAAAATTATTTTTAAATCCTTAGAGTGTTATAATAGGATATATCAATCACTAATCATAAGTTATCATAATAAGAAAATAAGCATATGATAACATGATCATAACCTATGAAAGTAATACCCAATCAGTTAAATAACATAAATCATGAGACATGGAAGAAAAATTTTTCATAACAAAATATATAATTAATAAGTGTGTAAAATCATAAATAAACAACCACAATCCATGAGAACATATTTAAGCATAGGAAATATTTTTTTGTCACACACATTAACATTGAAAATCATTTCCTTTATTAAAGCTCACTGCCAAGACTATCATATTGTATTCCCATAGTGGATTAGCTTCACTACCATAATTTCATCACTTAAGCTATAATATAAATACTATAATAGTGGTTATAATCCCTTACTTAATTGGGTTCATTCCCCATTCCATTATTTCATTAGTCAAAGTTCACTTCCAAGACTCTCATAGTGGATAGAGTCCCTCATTGAACAGGGTTCACTCCCCATTTTGGTCCATATTGTCTCATGAGATATTAATCTTTACCCAATGCATTAGAGGGATAAATAATTTTGGGCCCAAATATCACATAATGAAAAACATAAATAAATGTGACCAAATATTATAAAAAAATTTATCATTTCATTATAGCATAAATCATTGAAAATAAATGGGTTTCATAAAGATTTCATCATAAATTAATTTTTTGTGGGAAAGTAATAAGTTTTATAGAATAATGATTAGAACATAATCATTATTAACTATCCAAAGAAAGGATATGGATGGTATTAATATAAAATATCCCCATTGAAGCATAAAAATACTTAAAGGATGTTGAAATATATGAAAAATAACTTTAAAAGAGCATTTGAGCATTTCTTTAAAAAAAAGGAAAATATCCTTTTCGCTCATGGAAACTTGAAAAAGAAGATTCAAAGAAATGAATGGTCATGATGATGAGAAACACAATTCATTCCATATATGTTAAAAGAGAACATTATTTCCACACTTTTTAAAAAAGCCAAAAGTGAGTCGTACGTATTTTTTTTTAAAATATTCCTTTTAATTATTTGTAAATAAAGTCAAAGGTAGTAAAAATATAAATGAAAAAAATAGTCAAAGATTACTTTTATTTCTCAAAAATTGATATATAAATGAAAACTTCCATAAAATATTTTAAAGAAAATGGACATGGAACAAAAAGTTCCTTAACCAAAGATGAAATAAGAAAATATTTTCTTAAAAACATTTTCTCAATCATTTTAAGTACCAAAGAGGATAAAATGGTACTAATACATGAAAATTATATAAATAACTAGAGGAGAATAAATAAATGTTGTTTAAAGGATAAGTATCATATAATTTCTCTCAATGGAAATTTAACATAGATAATGCTAAAAATAAATGATATTATAACATAAACCCTTAACATTTTGGTAACTTTTGAATCAAAATAATATTAGTTGGTTTAGTCCAAGAAAATTATTTTTTTAATGACATGTAATCATGTTTATTGTAATGACCCAATCTTTTTGAGTAATATATTAACTTATTCTTAATGATTTAATAAGATGTTAATGGTCAATGCAGAAAGAGGAGTCGATGGCTTCATCCAGTAGACTCGACCCTTATGAAGCCCACTTATCAGAGCTTGGGAAGGAGGTAGCATCTGTGGGCTTAGCTTTGGACTAAGCCCAAGCCGAACTCCAGCGTGTCAAGCTTGAACGGAAATGCCTACAGGAGAAGTTCAAGTTAGTAGAGATTACTACTAGGGCAATGTTATCTGAGCCTCCCTCAGATTCTCTCACCATAGCACACCTTACACTTAGGTCTTATGCCGGTGTTATAAGGGGCTATGTGACGAGACCCTAGCTTCCTTGTGTAATCCTTTCGGGTGAATAAATTGAGATATCTTCCTTTAGTGATGTTTGTGGATTTTCTTTTGTCCGAATAATTTTAGGATATATTTTATTGATGAATTTTTGAAAAAGGGATATTTTAAAACATTTATGTAAACCCTAAATAACTAATGATGTGTAATGATTTTCAAAAAATGGTCTTCTACAAAAGTGTTCAGTAAGGAATTTGGAGTCTAATAAGATCAACTTAATTTTTGATGAATAGTAAATTAAGAATAGTGATTTTACGCTTAGGATTAGTAATATGACCAAATGGATTAGTAATTTCACTCAAAGAAAGTTTTAATATAATTTAGACACCTAGATTAAGTAATGTGAATCAATAAAATGGGTAAATAACGGTTTCATAAATTATTAGTCAAGTATTAGTTTTTTCGGATGAATAGTATTTTTTAATTAAAAATTTAATTAAAAATAATTAGAAAATTATTTTTATAAAAAGGACTTTATTTTTGAACTCAGAGCATCGATATTATGTTAAGGTAATTTTTGGGGATTTTTCTGAAAAAAATGAATTTTCGATGAATAGTGTTTTTATTTAAAAATTAAATTAAAAATATTTAGAAAATTATTTTTATAAAATGAATTTCATTTTTGAAATCAGAGCATTGATATTTGGTTAAGGAGAAATTTTGGGATTATTCTGAGAAAGTTGAATTTTCAGTGAATAGTAAAAATACAGTTTTAGGGTTTCGGTATGTTTAATGACATCATAACTGTGTCATGATGATGTCATGAGATATTTCAAGGGTTGGCCGGCCAAGGGTGATGAATTATTGTTTTGGGGGCCCCATGTGGCCTAACTTTATGAAAATATCATGAGAGAGCACATGGGTTTGAGAAAAGCACTTGTGAGGTGTCCCTTGGCCATTAATGCCTTGTCCCCTCACTTTCCCTATAAATACCCACCCTTTCCTCCTTTAGTTTTCACTCCCAACTCTCCCCCAACGAAGTTCTGGTCTCCTTACCTCCCAAGGAGTCCTCCCAAGGTTCCCCCAAGCCCTCAAGGTCCAAACCTTTGAGTTTCAAGAGTCACGTTTTAAGGTAAGGGATCCGACCCCTCTCTTTCTTTTCATGTAATCTCTTTTATGCCATTCCTTTTATGCTCCATGTTCTTATGTGAGATGATGTTCTTTTATATTCCTCTTACTGCCATTTTCATTCTTATATGATGAGATATCCCCTCTTACTCTCATCATTTCATTTTATGAATGTTTAAGTGATGCCGTTAGGCTGCCGAATTTTTAAGGGATTTTTTCACCCTTCTCATTTTTCAAGTTCGATTTTCATGTCAAGTATTTCAAGTTCCTTTTTATTATGTTGGGGTATGATATCTATATCTATCATACTGATATCTTATTATCATATTATGAGAGACCCTATTTGATCTTGTCAATTCATTTTTATTGAAGTTTAAGTGATGCCATTAGGCTGCCGAATTTTCATAAGAGAAATCTAATTTTTGTCTTCCTTCCATGTTTTTCATTTCAAATGGTATGTCCTTAAAATTTCATTACCATGTCCATATATCCATCTTATTCTCTCCCCCTACTGTTTTATGGATCATTTATGAGTGGGTGACCCATTTCCCCTCTCTTTTCAATGTTTTCTAAAACCTTGTAACATAGCCGTTATGCTGCAGAATTTTCGTCTCAAAATGCCTCTCTCTTTTCTCAAAAATTATTTTATGTTATAAAGTGAATACAAAAAGCTATTATTTGTACAAGGGTATTCACAGATATATCAAAATGTTCTATTTTAAATTCTGGGATTTACATACATGAGACCCACTTTCCCTTTTCGTGGGTTTAAAGTGACGTAAAGATCATGTCTTTAAAACAGTTTTTAAAAACGTTATGATTATGAAATGAAACCCATTTATTCTATGATATATGGGTTATTTATGAAATGTTTGATGATGATATATGTGGCTCACATGATAATAAAGGCAAATTTAAAGGTGCGCCCTGATAGCGCTCCAATGCATTGGGTAATGATGTAACCACTAGAGATTACAATTTTCACGATACCTTGGTGAATAACCTTGGTAATTTTCAAATGACACCTTGGGGATGGACCTTGGTGATATGTTCATGATTTTCTATGTTAAATGATGTAGCCACATCTTCAAGTTATGGAAAATTTTATTTTTATTATGAAATGCCTCATGATTTCTTTCTCATGCCTTAAAGTTCTTTTCATGTCCTTATTGAAGTATCTCAAGTTCACATGTAAAATGTTCCTCTTGTTTCCCTTACTGGGCCTTCTGCTCACGCTTTCTTTTGATGTATGTCCCCAGGTTATGAGATGCAGTAATGAACCTAGAATGAACTTAAGGAGACGCCTTTAAAGTGTTTAAGAAGAATGTTTTATGTTGTTTTCATGTATTATGTTACTGGTTTCCAAGACACTAGACCTTAAAGATCCTCAGTTTTGTGTAATGTAATGAAAGTTTATGTTATAAAATGGCGGGATGCTATAGTTGGTATCAAAGGATGGTTTAGTTATTTGTGGAAATTAGGATATAAAAACTTTAGGAAGAACCCTATAAAAAAGTTTAAATATAGGAAAACTTCTTGGTATTTTGGTAAGTATTGAGTAAGTGGTTTATCAAACAAATATATCCCTGTCTAGATACGAGCAGGTAGAGGCTGCTCTGGCACAGATGTACATAGGGGTAAAACCCGAAAACACCTCTTTGAGCTAGACTCGAACGGGAACTGGTGCACGATAACGGGCCTTGCTGCACTCTTGGTTACAACACTCATGGGGGATATGTTTGGTTAATCACAAGCTTTTTATGAATCATTATGAAGGAATTATAGAAAAGTGTAATTGTATAAGAATGAAGTCTTAGTTAAAAGATCCATAAATGAAATAAGTTTCTCACTAAGGTTTTATTCTTTTAGAAAATGGCGGGCAATAGTAGGAACCATGCCGATGGTGACCGCAATGCACCATGTGCTGACGGCCCTCCGATGGAAGCCGGAATGGAAACATTCATGCGAATGATGAACCAAATGACTCAAGTTATGAGTAATAACTTGAATCAAGCTGAGAGGCCGACCTCACCACGAAGGGAACAAATTTATGTTGAGTCCTTCATGTGTCAACGACCACCAACATTCAGTGGATCTACTGACCCATTGGTTGCGAAACAATGGATAAGATCCATTGAAAAGATCTTTTCTGTACTTCATTGTTCGGAACAAGAAAAAGTCACCCTTGCTGTTTACCGCCTAGAGGGAGAAGCTGATCAGTGGTGTTCATTGATCAAAAACACAAATCCACGAGGAGAGATGGAAGCTATGGAGTGGGAAGAGTTCTGGGGAATATTCTTTAATAAGTATTTCCCTCGTTCGATGAGAACGAGAATGGAGAAAGAATTTCTCGAGCTGAAGCAAAAGGAGAATGAATCAGTTGGAACCTACGAGATGAAATTAACAATGCTTTCCCGTTATACCTCAAGCTTCATCATGGACCCTAATGGGAAGGTTGATAGATTCTTCGGTGGAATACGACCTCATCTACGGAAGAATCTAGCCAACAAGGACTATGATAGCTATGAAGAAATTGTTCGAAGTGCTATGAAAGTTGAACTAGAGTTTGGGGAGACACAGTGGTCTCACAAATCTAATGAGAAGAAGAGAACTCTAGAACCAAGCCTGGGAAGAAGTTTTGATTTGGAAAGAGGTGGAAAGCATATGCAATATGCCACATGCAATAAATGTGGGAAGAAGCATTCGGGGAACTGCTTGATCGGAAGTGGTAAGTGCTATAGGTGTGGAAAAGAAGGCCATATTTCTCGGAATTTTCGTAGTGATGTGAAGCCTCAACTTCCCAACACTAACGACAGAGGAAAGATGGTTCTGGCCCTACACGAAGTCACATGCTTCAAGTGTGGACAGCTTGGGAACTTTTCTAATCAATGTCCAAATCCGAGGGCGGTGGAGGGGAATCACCATCAACCTCAGCAGAGGCCAAGGGAGCAAGGTCGTGCTTTCGCTATCACAACAACTGAAGTTGAAGTTCCAAATGATGTGGTAGCAGGTACTCTTATTGTCCTCTCAAAACTAGCAAGTACTTTATTTGATTCTGGTTCTACGCATTCCTTTATTTCCTCCAAGTTTGCAAGGAATATAGAATCAATCCCCGAACTGCTAGAGGTAGAGTTGTCAGTCAAGACTCCAAGTGGGATTATCCTTGCATCAAAAGTATTTAGAGACTCTAGTGTTTACTTTGGTGAGCACAATCTTATCGCAAATCTAGTAGTCATTCCCATGATGGAATTCGACATTATACTAGGGATGGACTGGCTCTAAAAGTATAATGCTAAGATCAAATGCAGAAGTAAGGAAATCTCAGTAGTCTTGAATGAACGACCTACAGTTATCTTCCAAGGAGAGATATCCCAAACTGATCCCTATCTAGAAGCACCTCCCATAGCTTTCTTTATGGAGTTAATCAGTGATGATGAAGAAGGGAAAGGGAGCATACAAATTGAAGATGTTCCAATTGTTCAGGAGTACATGGATGTATTTCCTGAGGAGTTACCTGGACCTCCCCCAGAAAGAGAGGTAGAGTTCTCCATTGAACTCGTACCTGGGTCCCAACCGATATCAAAGACTCCGTATAGAATGGAAAATGTGGAGCTAGAAGAGTTAAAGAAACAAATCCAAGACTTGTTGGAGAAGGGGTTTATCCGACCGAGTGTGTCTCCTTGGGGAGCACCAGTTCTCTTTGTGAAGAAGAAGGATGGATCAATGCGGCTATGCATTGATTATAGAGAACTGAACGAGATCACAGTGAAGAATAGATATCCTATTCCAAGAATTGATGATTTATTTGACCAACTTCGCGGGGCTCAATTCTTCTCTAAGATTGACCTTCGATCTGGTTATCATCAACTGAGGGTGAAGAAGGAAGATATTCCAAAGACTGCCTTCCGATCAAGATATGGGCATTATGAGTTTACTGTTATGCCTTTCGGCTTGACTAATGCTCCTACTATTTTCATGGATTTGATGAATAGAGTCTTTAAGGACTACCTTGATAACTTTGTGGTAGTTTTTATTGATGATATTTTGATATATTAAAAAAGTCGTGAGGAGCATGAAGATCATCTGAGGGTTATTTTGAAAACTCTACGGAAGGATAGGCTCTTTGGGAAGTTCAGCAAGTGTGAGTTTTGGTTACAACAAGTGGCTTTCTTGGGGCACATCGTAACCAATGAAGGAATCTCGGTTGACCCTGAAAAGACAATGGTTGTGGAGGAGTGGCCTCAACCCACAATAGTAACTGAGATTCGTAGTTTCCTTGGTATAGCGGGATATTATAGGAGGTTTGTGAAAAACTTTTCACGGCTTTCTAATCCACTAACCAAGTTGACTCGAAAAAGGGTTAAGTTCATATGGACAAAGGAATGCGAGGAAAGTTTCCAAGAGCAGAAGAAGAGATTGGTTACTGCACCCGTGTTAACACTACCCTCTATCAAAGAAGGATTCGTTATTTTTAGCGATGCATCTCTGAAAGGGCTTGGGTGCGTCCTCATGCAAAATGACAAGGTAATTGCTTATGCATCTCGACAGTTGAAGATTCATGAGCAGAATTATCCTACGCATGATCTAGAGCTGGCGGCAGTTGTTTTTGCTCTAAAGATATGGAGGCACTATCTTTATGGGGAGAAATGTGATATATACACTGACCACCAAAGTCTAAAGTATATTTTCACACAGAAAGAATTGAACATGAGACAAAGGAGATGGTTGGAGCTTATTAAAGACTATGATTGTTCAATTCATTATCACCCTGGAAGATAAAACAAAGTCGCGGATGCGTTAAGCAGGAAAGATCCTATTGTTCTGGCAACAATGAGGATCTTAGGGGATCCCTTGATTAAAGATCTAGTAAAACTAGACATGGGAATTATAAGGAAAGGGACATCATCAACCCTATCCCAAATGATTTCTCAACCTTCATTACTAGAGAAGATCAAGAAGGCTCAAAAAGAAGATCCTTTGCTGCAGGAGAAGTTCGAGGCTTTAAAGGATGGTAAGTTCCCTGATTTCAATGTTGATCAAGAAGGTGTATTGAAATTTCGTACAAGACTATGTGTTCCATCTATTCCGGAGATAAAGAAAGAACTGATGGATGAAGCTCATAGCTCTACTTTCTCTATACATCTGGGAAGAACTAAGATGTATAGAGACCTTCGTGATCATTATTGGTGGGATAACATGAAGAGGGAGATTGCTGATTACACTACAAGGTGCCTGGTGTGTCAGAAAGTAAAGGCAGAACGACAACTTCCTAAGGGGGTATTACAACTGCTACCCATACCAGTATGGAAGTGGGATAATATCACTATGGACTTTGTAACTGGTCTCCCGAAAACATCCAAAGGAAACAATGCGATATGAGTTATTGTGGACCGTCTCACCAAGACAACCCATTTTATCTCTATTCGGGAAGATTTCTCTCTGGATCAGCTTGCCAAGATATACGTGAAGGAAGTGGTAAGGCTGCATGGGGTACCACTATCCATCGTATCTGATCGTGACCCAAGATTCACATCAAAATTCTGGAGAAGTCTTCAACATGCTCTGAATACTGAATTGAATTTTAGTACGACCTATCATCCTCAAACTGATGGCCAATCTGAAAGGACTATTCAGACACTCGAAGACATGCTGAGATTATGCTCAATGGAATTTAAAGGTGGATGGGATCAACACCTCTCATTAGTTGAGTTCTCCTATAACAACAGCTACCATTCGAGTATTCAGATGGCACCCTATGAAGCTCTGTATGGAAAGCGATGTAGAACTCCTACTTGTTGGGATGAAACTGGTGAGAGGATGATTCTTGGGCCTAATCTCATGCAAGAGATGACGGAATAGGTTCATGCCATCCAACAACACATAAAAGCTGCTCAAAGTCGGCAGAAGAGCTATGCTGACAATCGTCGAAGGGACTTGGAGTTTGGTGTTGGCGACAAAGTCTTCCTTTGAATTTCTCCATGGAAGAGAGTCATGTGGTTTGGGAAGAAAGGGAAGCTCAGCCCTAGGTACATTGGCCCCTATGAAATCCTTGATCGCATAGGAGCAGTGGCCTATCGTCTAGCACTTCCACCGAACCTAGCTCAAGATCATGATGTCTTCCATGTATCTCTCTTGAGGAAGTACATACCCGACCCTTCGCATGTACTGAACCCAGAGGTGGTACAACTGGAACATGACCTCTCTTATGAGGAGCAGCCAGTGGAGATCTTGGACCGTAGAGACAAGGTCCTACGAAACAAGACTACCCACCTTGTGAAAGTGTTGTGGAGGAATCACAAATATGAAGAAGTGACTTGGGAGCCTGAGGAAACAATGAAGAAAAAGTACCCTCACCTTTTCGACTAGGCCTCAAGTGTAAATTTCAGGGACAAAATTTCTTAAGGGGGGAAGAATGTAATGACCCAATCTTTTTGAGTAGTATATTAACTTACTCTTAATGATTTAATAATATGTTAATGGTCAATGCAGAAAGAGGAGTCGATGACTTCATCCAGTAGACTCGACCCTTATGAAGCCCACTTATCAGAGCTTGGGAAGGAGGTAGCATCTGTGGGCTTCGCTTTGGACCAAGCCCAAGCCGAACTCCAGCGTGTCAAGCTTGAACAGAAACGCCTACAGGAGAAGTTCAAGTTAGTAGAGATTACTACTAGGGAAATGTTATCTGAGCCTCCCTCAGATTCTCTCACCATAGAACACCTTACACTTAGGTCTTATGCCGGTGTTATAAGGGGCTATGTGATGAGACCCTAGCTTCCTTGTGTAATCCTTTAGGGTGAATAAATTGAGATATCTTCCTTTAGTGATGTTTGGGGATTTTCTTTTGTCCGGATAATTTTAGGATATATTTTATTGATGAATTTTTGAAAAAGGGATATTTTAAAACATTTATGTAAACCCTAAATAACTAATGATGTGTAATGATTTTCAAAAAATGGTCTTCTACAAAAGTGTTCAGTAAGGAATTTGGAGTCTAATAAGATCAACTTAATTTTTGATGAATAGTAAATTATGAATAGTGATTTTACGCTTAGGATTAGTAATATGACCAAATGGATTAGTAATTTCACTCAAAGAAAGTTTTAATATAATTTAGACACCCAGATTAAGTAATGTGATTCAATAAAATGGGTAAATAACGGTTTCATAAATTATTAGTCAAGTATTAGTTTTTTCGGATGAATAGTGTTTTTTAATTAAAAATTTAATTAAAAATAATTAGAAAATTATTTTTATAAAAAGGACTTTATTTTTGAACTCAGAGCATCGATATTATGTTAAGGTAATTTTTGGGGATTTTTCTGAAAAAAATGAATTTTCGATGAATAGTGTTTTTATTTAAAAATTAAATTAAAAATATTTAGAAAATTATTTTTATAAAATGGATTTTATTTTTTAAATCAGAGCATTGATATTTGGTTAAGGAGAAATTTTGGGATTATTCTGAGAAAGTTGAATTTTCAGTGAATAGTAAAAATACAGTTTTAGGGTTTCAATATTTTTAATGACATCATAACTGTGTCATGATGATGTCATGAGATATTTCAAGGGTTGTCCGGCCAAGGGTGATGAATTATTGTTTTGGGGGCCCCATGTGGCCTAACTTTATGAAAATATCATGAGAGAGCACATGGGTTTGAGAAAAGCACTTGTGAGGTGTCCCTTGGCCATTAATGCCTTGTCCCCTCACTTTACCTATAAATACCCACCCTTTACTCCTTTAGTTTTCACTCCCAACTCTCCCCCAACGAAGTTCTGGTCTCCTTACCTCCCAAGGAGTCCTCCCAAGGTGCCCCCAAGCCCTCAAGGTCCAAACCTTTGAGTTTCAAGAGTCACGTTTTAAGGTAAGGGATCCGACCCCTCTCTTTCTTTTCATGTAATCTCTTTTATGTCATTCCTTTTATGCTCCATGTTCTTATATGAGAGGATGTTCTTTTATATTCCTCTTACTGACCTTTTCATTCTTATATGATGAGAGATCCCCTCTTACTCTCATCATTTCATTTTATGAATGTTTAAGTGATGCCGTTAGGCTGCCGAATTTTTAAGTGATTCTTTCACCCTTCTCATTTTTCAAGTTCGATTTTCATGTCAAGTATTTCAAGTTCATTTTTATTATGTTGGGGTATGATCTCTATATCTATCATACTTATCTCTTATGATCATATGATTAGAGACCCTATTTTATATTTTCAATTCATTTTTATTGAAGTTTAAGTGACGCCGTTAGGCTGCCGAATTTTCATAAGAGAAATCTAATTTTTGTCTTCCTTCCATGTTTTTCATTTCAAATGGTATGTCCTTACAATTTCATTACCATGTCCATATATCCATATTATTATCTCCCCCTACTGTTTTATGGATCATTTATGAGTGGGTGACCCATGTCCCCTCTCTTTTCAATGTTTTCTAAAACCTTGTAACATAGCCGTTATGCTGCAGAATATTCGTCTCAAAATGCCTCTCTCTTTTCTCAAAAATTATTTTATGTTATAAAGTGAATACACAAAGCTCTTATTTTTACAAGGGTATTCACATATATATCAAAATGTTCTATTTTAAATTCTGGGATTTACATACATGAGACCCACTTTCCCTTTTCATGGGTTTAAAGTGACCTAAAGATCATGTCTTTAAAACAGTTTTTAAAAACGTTATGATTATGAAATGAAACCCATTTATTCTATGATATATGGGTTATTTATGAAATGTTTGATGATGATATATGTGTCTCACATGATAATAAAGGCAAATTTAAGGGTGCGCCCTGATAGTGCTCCAATGCATTGGGTAATGATGTAACCACTAGAGATTACAATTTTCACAATACCTTGGTGAATAACCTTGGTAATTTTCAAATGACACCTTGGGGATGGACCTTGGTGATATGTTCATGATTGTCTATGTTAAATGATGTAGCCACATCTTCAAGTTATGGAAAATGTTATTTTTATTATGAAATGCCTCATGATTTATTTCTCATGCCTTAAAGTTCTTTTCATGTCCTTATTGAAGTATCTCAAGTTCACATGTAAAATGTTCCTCTTGTTTCCCTTACTGGGCCTTCTGCTCACCCTTTCTTTTGATGTATGTCCCCAGGTTATGAGATGCAGTAATGAACCTAGAATGAACTTAAGGAGACACCTTTCAAGTGTTTAAGAAGAATGTTTTATGTTGTTTTCATGTATTATGTTCCTGGTTTCCAAGACACTAGACCTTAAAGATCCTCAGTTTTGTGTAATGTAATGAAAGTTTATGTTATAAAATGGCGGGATGCTATATTTATTATGTTATTAATAAGTTTCACGTTTTATTATAGTCAACTATTTTAGTAAAAAATCATCAAAATAACTAAGTCTTGAACCTACCATGACTAATCTACCATTAGTTAAAATCTATTACTTCTCTAAGCCACCATCAGTTCAATATGATACTGCTAATTTAATTATAAAATTTCCAGGATCTACCTCCTAATTATGCTACCATAAAGTAGATATATTACCACCCACAAGTGCATCTACCATCAATTGTTTATATCTCTAATGATACTATCCAATGGTGCTACAGCTAGAAATTCTACTACTAGAAGAGATACCACCAATTATATCTATTACTAGAACAATTCAGACTTAAGTTCAAACTTAATTTCTTCAATAGATAGATTGGGGTATTTAATTAAAGTTATAGAAACATGTATTTAGGATTTATTATTCTTACAAAAATCCAAAATTTTTTTAAAGACAAGTCAAAGTTTCTAGATCTTCCTCTCAGTATGAGGATTCTTCTATTCTATATTATCATGAAATGGATAAGTATACCACATAGAATTCTATAAATTAAGAAGAACCAATCATATATAAAGAAACTGATGCAATGATAAATACAGTTATCTACTGGGATATAGAGATATATAAGATATACATGTGTGTGGAAAAACTATTTCCAAATTATTGATTGAGAATAAAAGTATTTTCTAGAATTTTAATGTAACTCTATTTTCATGCACTTTCTATGAAAATAAGATTGAAAACTTTCAAAGAAATAATCAAGGACTTCAAAATAACAAAATTTGATTAGACTAATATGCTTTAAATATTCATACTTCTTATTTATTACTCTTTATGTTTGATCATACTTATTGAGTTTTGTTTTTATTTACTCCATTTATCTATAAACATAGTCTCCTGTACTAAATTGGAGAGTGTTAGACACTCTATTTAAAATATTTTCATTTGTACTCCCATGTATAACTGTGTAATAGTTTGTATGTGACTTGGGATATTTTTTTCTCTCATATAGAACTATGAAATAGTATTTCCACCCAAGTCTATATTAGTACAATTTTTAAAAACCCGATATAGGTTTTAGATCATTTTATTTTATGATAAACTGCTTGGTAGCGGGTGATTTCCAAGTGGAGGGGATTAGGTCTTGGCTTAAAAAATAAACCCCTTGTTTAATTTCCATTGTGTTATTTATTGTTTTTATTTAACTATTCTGAATAAAAATACAATATTTATTCTAGAACTAAAAACAACACTTTTACTTTGATAGTTATATTTAATAAGTGTTTTAAACAATGTTTGATCCAAGTAAATTAGTTTCAAAAGTTATAAAGATATTCCAAACTTATTTTTATCTATGTTCTGATCAAATTGTTGATAACCCTTTTGAAAGATCAAATTATATAAGTCTACTATTTTAATTAACTAGGAATTTTTATAAATCGGGGAATTTTATTTTTAAATTGTTTTAACTAAAATTTTTATTTGGAAACTCAATTTACCCCCTCTTGAGTTATCCACTCTAAAAAATATTTGGTATTAGTAGAATTTAAAATTACCTCTTATTGTGATCATGTTTTTCCAAAAGATCTTAAATTTATATTAGTTCTAAATTTCAATTTTTATGGATAGTCATAGATTAGAAGGAATTAACACTAATCAACCTTCTTATTTTAATGGGACTAACTATGATCAACGGTAGGTCAAGATGAAAATTCTTTTTTATAATATAAGATTTTATACTTGGGATGTTATTGAAGATAAATATAAAAAATACAAAGTTGATATAGCTGATTGGAGTGATTCCACTAAGGATACTTATGACTATAATTGTAAAGAAATGAATGCATTATAATTTTATTTAGTAGAGGATTAATTTAATATAGTATATTCATGTTCAACTATTTTTTAAATTTGTGATACTCTTACTATATCTCATGATGGAACCTCAAATGTTAAAGAAATAAATTTTAATAATTATACTATTAAATATGATACATTCAAAATGAACCATGATTAATCCATTTCTGATATGTATAGCAGGTTCAATAAGATATTTAATACCCTGCATACACTTGGGAAGAAAATTACAAACAAAGATCAAGTGACGTGACTTCTCATATGTCCACCTGATCGATGGAGAGGAACTTTAGTTTCTATCAGAGAATCTTGCAACATCAACAAACTACCAGTGAAGGAACTCATTATAAGGCTTATGATGTATAAGGAATAACTTAAAGTAAATAAATAAGGGGAATATGAACCCAAGTGGAAGTCAGTATCTTTTAAGGATTATGGCTTAAAAATTAAAGAAAATATGAGATATGATAGTTCTAGTGATGATGAATTAACTGTTGATAGTGATAAGTAAATGGATCACCAAGTCATATGATTCAATAAATTATATAGGAAGAAGAAAGTTTTCAAAAATACTAACTATGGAGGAAAGTATAATAGAAATGAAAATTGTAGGAAAGAGTGGAAAATGATGATTTCACTAATGAGGTAATCTTATATGAGTGTAAAATAAAAGTATACATCAAGATAGACTGTCCCAATTTAAATTATAAGAAAATGTATGAGGAAAAAGGAAAATGATATAAAAGGGATATGCAAGCCACATAGAGTGCCTTAGAGGATAGTTCAAGAGACTCTAACTTGACCAAAGAAGACAAAAATGATAGAGCAAACATGTTTTTCATGATAAAAAAATCTGAGTTATTAAATATTTTTCCAGCATCTCATAAACATATTTCTGAGAATGAAAATAATGAATTAAATTTGTCCAATAATTATTTATTTTAATATTATAATATACTAGAAGAATCATTTAATGAGTTAAAAGTTAAATATAAAAATCTTAATAAACAACATTCTTTTTATGCTCACTTCAAATATGATTTTACTATAGAATAAAATAGAAATAATTAATTATTAAAATGAAACAACAAACTTAAAATTTCCAATGAGAAATTTAAAATTTATTTGGAAATATTTACAATTTTTAGAGAAACCCTAACTTATATTCTTGGTAAACAAATAAATCCTAAATATACTACTTGTAACACCCCAAGATTTCATAGTGTGTTATTTCTTCAAAATAATTCAATAACTTGCACTACACGCAACACTGAGTTCAATTGCACCATGACTTGCCAAAAAAAAGCCATTAAAAGAGGTCATGAATAGTATTAACTAAATTTTAAACTTTATATAATCCTTATAATTTTAGAATCCATATTATGAGTTTCTTAGTCATAATGCAAGAACAGATTCATTTTCAGTATTGCACTTTTATCAACTTTTGATAGTGAAACCTTTTTAAATACAATATTTTAAACTTTTTGACTAAATGGAGACATCAAAAAAATTTAAAATGAAACATCCCAAGCTTCCACGGTACGCTTTCCTTTGAATAAAACAGTAGCGTGTGTTGTACGCAACTTCGAGTTCTAACACACCGTAACCAATCAAACTAGCTGTTATGAATAGTAATACCTACTTTTTGAAATTATATATATTTTATATTTTAAAATGGACTTAATTTTTGGATTCGGAATATCAAATTTAGCCTAAGGTGAAATTTTGGTACTTTTCTGATAACTTTCATATTTTGATGAATAGTGAAAATTACTAAATTTTAATTAAAAACAACTTTTTTAATCAAAATAATTAATAGTGATAAATTATGAATTTGAGTGGTTTTAAAGTATATTTAGAATATAGTTTTACTATTTAATATAATGTTGGTCATTGGACATAATTTTACAATTAAACCGAACATAAACAAGTGTCAATCTTTTGGTAGTTATTATCTCTTAAAAACACGCTTTTTGTTTTGACAGCGGGAATTAATTTTAAATTAATTTCTGCCACTTCTGTGTTTTGAATTTAGAAAAATGGATTCCATATTTGGAATCAGGATGTTCAAATTGTGTAAATAGGTAACTTTTATTTTTAGACATTTTGAATAATTACTGCGGTAAATATTTTATTTACCATGGTTAAGGGTAAATCCGGTAAATAAGGGTTAAAAAAATAATATTATAATAATACTAAATTACCCTAAAACGTGTCTTAACCCTATTGGTTGATACATGGTCGACCATGGGCATCTTTGGGTCTATTTTGGGACCCCATGGATCCACTTGTAAGTGATAATGACACATTATTTTAATAAAGCTAAAATAAAAATAAAAATGGCATAAGCTTACATCTTTTAGAAGAACAATTTTTACATAGGGTTATACCTGTTGGATTTTCGATTATAAATATTCATTAGAAAGATAAAAAGATTTCCTACATAATGATATTTTATTTATAATTTTTAGACATTAAATTATTTATTTTATTTATGACACAATGATGATGCAGTAATTACTAAAATAGTGAAAAATTAAAATAATTGATATTATAAATACCCAAATAAATATAATATGAAACTTTTAATGAATTAAACTAATTTTTTAGGCTAATATGATATATTAGGATTGATTTAATGGACTTTGTTCGAAGTAATCAATCTGTTATGAGTTTCACAAAAATCAACTATTGAATAGTGTCAAAATTGACATAAAAGAGTTCTTAAAACAAATATTATATTATTAATTGATATTAAATTCCTAAAAATCTAAGGTTCGTCCAAGAGACTTATATTATGATAGGTTCCTCATTAATGGACCACTTGGGGGTCGCTTGGATGTATATAGTAAGTTTATTAACCATATTATATAAAAATACAAAGAGACATTGTAAAAGTGAAACTAATTAACTTAGAGTTAATACTTAAAGATAAGGTTAATATAAGTACCCAAACCTATCTAAATTCTATTGGTTGAGTGGTTTTCGACCTATCCCCACCTCATCCTTTGAATAGTCAACTTTGGAGCCTTTAGAAACCGAATATGAATTTATTATAAATTAATATTTCTAGCTTTTCCAAAGGTGCCCCTCACCCCTCTTATAAAAGGGCACTCCTCCTTCTCATTTCTTCACACCTCTAAAGCCTTTTGGTTCGGCCAAACTCTGCCCAAATACTCTCCCAACATCCCTCACTACAACCTAGAGGCCTTAGTTTGATCAGAAAGCCAACCTAAGGAGCCCTTTTGATCAAATCAAAAGGAAGAACCCAAAGAAGAGGTAATGATTTCACCACCCTTTTCTAAGTTCATTTCTTCTTCCACTTCTTCTTCCTTTGTTCTTACCATTCTGAAATAATAACTCCAGTATCTCACATATACTGTGATGTTATTATAAATATGGTACAATCATATTCAGTATTCTATCCACCCTTTGAATAACATGTCACCATATGTGCGTACGTACGGCTTACCGTCTCCACGTCGTGGTGTAATTGTTATTCAATATAATATTATTTGGATGGGTATAATAATGATGTGTAACTCATGTAAATAATAAATATAACATGTTAATGATTCTGTATATATGATATACCATCCATTTATATATTATTTTAATATCAAAAGAATGATATTGTCGCTCGTGCGTACGTACGGACTACCGTCTCCACGAACGCGATGAGATTCATTCTCCATCGTATCCATTCAAGTATAATTATCATTTTATGATTTAAAAATGATGTTTAAGCACTTGATATCATTCTGGATATGAATAAGATACAACAAACATGGCTTATGTAACAAAACATATAAAAGAAAATGAGTAAGTTAACACCCGAAACGATGATAATTCTAAGATATTATTAATAAATCAATGTTAAAAGATCATATATGATATCATATTAATATATATGATTCTTGTATAATTTAATAACAATTATTTCACCATTATACAGGAGGTTAACCTACCCCAACCAAGGAAAAGTACAAGGTAAGGGTTATTTCACAATCTCTTCATTATCCGAGGTTGTTTATATGTAAAAATCTACTGGGATCTCTTTATCATCCACATTCATGTTTCTTAAAAATGTATTTCAAAACATTTTTACTATTTACAAGAATATGGGTTAAAGTCATTTATACCTTTTTTTGACTTTTTATAAGAGGTTTATAAAGTAATCTTTCCGTCGTTTTCAAAACAAGGTCCTTTTTAACCTTTTTGACAGAATTGAGGTAAGAATGTTTTTTTTAACTTATACGGCGGGTGCGGTTATTTTACGCCGTTATAAAATCTTCAAAGCTTTCCTTACAAGCTTATAAGAATATTTTCAAAGAAAATGTTTTATTTTATATGGATCTTAAATGATTTCAAAATAAAAGGAGATATTTCTTTAAAAAGAATTTTGATTTCATCTATGTCAACATCCTTTGATGGATTTTAAGATTATTTGAAGTTTATTTATTATGATACAAAACTTCTATATTGTATTGAAGGTTTTGTGATATGTTTGACTGTGGATGTGCTATTTTTATACCATTCATAGTTTATTGTGAAAGTATTGACATTTCGTATGCTAGTTTTAATACGAATGTTTATGTTATGTTTAAACCTTTTCATATGGGAATGCATTGGACTTAATAAGTGACGGGTGGAGCCCGCTATAGCTCCTCGATGCATCGGTAGGTCTCATGAGACAAACTAGTGTCTTGGCACAAGGCCTTGACAAAATCTTATTTGTAGTCTTGGCACGAGGCCTTGGCTATGTGGTTATGATAGTCTGGCATTATGCATTCCAACATTATGAAAGTGGTTATTGATTTTTGCATGTGATTATTCGATTAGTAGAATATCCATGTGAACAAGTAAATGGCATTATTTCATTTTACTTTTGCCATACTATGTTGAAGTTCAATTTTAAAAGGCTTTTGTTTTAGTAATTCATTGCCTTAAATGTTTATGCTTATTTTGAATGTTCCGCTATATTGTTATCCTTACTGGGCATTTGAGCTCACCCCTTTTCTATGTTTTATTTTTCCCAGGTAGTGAAGAAGTAAATTATGATTGACTTGCAGGGATATTATGAGGGGTTTATAGTGTGGATTATGGAGACAATTTGTTGTTGTAGTAGTTTTTCGTTTAATGATGTAATGTAAAACTTATGAATATATCTAGTGTTTCCAAGGCTACTAAACCAATCGGTCTTTCGGGATTTGATCTTTCTTGTGATCATGCCAATGTTACGAAGTAATGCACCGACTCTGGGTAGCTGGGGTCGGGGCGTTACAGTTGGTATCATAGGAAGTTTAGTACAAACCTTGGAAGATAGATTTAGATAAACTCTGATTAGAGCACGTAGACCTAAGATGAACTTTGAGGATTAGTATATAAGAACTTCCTAGAAATTTTGGTATTGTAGAGATTTTGTGAGTTTTCCGAGCAATACATCCCTGTCTGGATACGAGCAGGTAGAGGCGGCTCTGGCACAGATGTACCTAGGGGTAAAACCCGAAAACACCGCTTTGAGCTAGACTCGAACGGGAACTGGTGCACGACAACGGGCCTTGCTGCACTCTTGGTTACGACACTCCCGGGGGATATGCTTAGGATAATTCTCATTTTCTTTACAAACCATTATGAAGGGTTTATGAGTATATACTTCCTCAAAGAAAACATTTTTATGATTATGGATTATATCCATAAATAGTTCAATTTATGTTAAGTGTTTTATAAGTATGGGATTATGTATTTTGACTCATAAACTAATCTAGTTTATGCCATTGTTTAGAAATGGCGCCCAGTAGAAGGAATGATAACTCCAGAAATGCACATGATTCAAAGAGAAGGAAGGATCATATCTCTCATGGTCTTAAGCTAGAATTTATAAGAGAAATAGTCTCCCATGTATTATCATCATATGAAGAAATAATATCATGTGTTGATAAGATAAGTAAAGAGTTTACTGAGTCCTATGGCTTTGAAGGGAAGCAAGAGAAGAAAAGGATGGAAGAGAGAAAGATGGATAAAGGGAAGAGGGAAAAGAAGAATTTTCCCATATGTGGTAACTGTGGAAAGAAACACCCTGGAACTTGCCTGAAAGGAATGGGAGTTTGTTATAAGTGTGGAGGAAAAGGGCACAAAGTACGTGACTGCAAGGGTAAGAAAATGGTTTCAAATGTACAATGCTTCATTTGCAAGGAGTTTGGACACTACGCGAACCTATGTCCCAGTCATCAGACTATGACGCAAATGATGATATTGGATAATAATCAAGTTATGATACTACCACAGATGAAGAGGAATGATTAGAGTTCTTATGTTGATTATGTCAATTGAGTGTTGTATCAACAATGTACTTGTTATAATAATTATGGAGTATATAAGGATTGTACTGCAGTACTATTTCATTAAGGACTTGAGATTGTGTGGAACAAAGAAAAGTGACTCAATATCAGGATAAATTTTTGGAAAATATATGGTTGAGAGAATGATAAACCATAATATAGTTCTGATACCGAGGTAGTGATTTTCGAATAATACATGATTATTTTGGAAAAATTATATTGGATATTCTTGACTACCTTGGAACTGATTAATGATTTGTATATTCCATCATTGTTGGGGTTTAAAACATTTTTGGATTGATGAAGTATATCCAGCATTCAATATGGAATAAGGGAGCATGAATGTAATCAATAAAAAATATGGTAATTCAGGATGTTTCAGTGTATTAAAAGAATATACGATGAAGGTATTCATATGCTATTACGGGTTAAAAAGGATCTACATTATGTTTACCCTCCTTATAAAAGTTGGACTGTGAGTTTGGATAGAATTATTTTTGATAGTTCTTGTTTGGATTATTTTGGATTGCCATAAAAGGACAACCCGGAGGTCGGGCGGCAACCCGTCGCGTCCGGCAAGGCTGCGAGACTTGAACCCGCAACCGAAGGGCGACAAGGGTGTATCACCTACCACTGGCCCACGAGATGTCCTGGATTAAATAATGTAGTTTTTATTAAAAGATCTTTTAGATGAATTATAAATTCTTTTATTTTGGAACCCTATACGAATAGTGTAAATAGAATTTTTTTTTCTATTAGAGTGAAAGATGAGTTTGTGGTAGAAATTTATTAATGGATAAAAAACTAATTATAAAGTAAGTATATCTCCTTATGATCTTACCCAATCTCATAAATAAATTCCTCAATATTAAGAAAAGAAACTTTGAACAAATTTTTTTTCCTAGATGGTACCTTAAATCATCACTAATTTTTGGCTTTGGGATTGTTGGCCTTTTTATAGCCATGTTCTCTACCACTCTCCATCAGATAATTGATGGTTAGATTTTTCTTCCATATCCATATTTTCCTACATGGAACCCTAGTATGTGTTATTTTCGGTAATCTTCATACTTTCGACTCTTTATTTTAAATAGAGGCCTCATTAATTCATTTTTCGATGTGGGATTTCAACTAAGATATTTTGAAACGTCAAAAATGTGTTATCCTAATACCCTATGTTTTGTTGAACCGATGGTATTTCAAATCATCATAGATTGATGAATTTAACGACCTCAATTTTATACTTGTTTGTGATTGATGACCTCAATCACTACCTATAAATATTTACGTTTTTCCTCCAATTATATGTCTCTAATTGCCACCAATGTTCTCCTAATCGAGATCATAATTTGGTGGTGACCCTTTGATTTCTCTTTTCCTCATATTGAGACTAAATTTTAGTAACCCAATTTCCGATGTGGGTTTTTCCACAAATATATTTTCTACATCCAACCTTTTATTTTCAAAGAACAATTTCAAATTGCGAGGACGCAATTTATTGAAGGAGGGGAGAATGTAACACCCCAAGATTTCATAGTGTGTTATTTCTTCAAAATAATTCAATAACTTGCACTACACGCAACACTGAGTTCAATTGCACCATGACTTGCCAAAAAAAAGCCATTAAAAGAGGTCATGAATAGTATTAACTAAATTTTAAACTTTATATAATCCTTATAATTTTAGAATCCATATTATGAGTTTCTTAGTCATAATGCAAGAACAAATTCATTTTCAGTATTGCACTTTTATCAACTTTTGATAGTGAAACCTTTTTAAATACAATATTTTAAACTTTTTGACTAAATGGAGACATCAAAAAAATTTAAAATGAAACATCCCAAGCTTCCACGGTACGCTTTCCTTTGAATAAAACAGTAGCGTGTGTTGTACGCAACTTCGAGTTCTAACACACCGTAACCAATCAAACTAGCTGTTATGAATAGTAATACCTACTTTTTGAAATTATATATATTTTATATTTTAAAATGGACTTAATTTTTGGATTCGGAATATCAAATTTAGCCTAAGGTGAAATTTTGGTACTTTTCTGATAACTTTCATATTTTGATGAATAGTGAAAATTACTAAATTTTAATTAAAAACAACTTTTTTAATCAAAATAATTAATAGTGATAAATTATGAATTTGAGTGGTTTTAAAGTATATTTAGAATATAGTTTTACTATTTAATATAATGTTGGTCATTGGACATAATTTTACAATTAAACCGAACATAAACAAGTGTCAATCTTTTGGTAGTTATTATCTCTTAAAAACACGCTTTTTGTTTTGACAGCGGGAATTAATTTTAAATTAATTTCTGCCACTTCTGTGTTTTGAATTTAGAAAAATGGATTCCATATTTGGAATCAGGATGTTCAAATTGTGTAAATAGGTAACTTTTATTTTTAGACATTTTGAATAATTACTGCGGTAAATATTTTATTTACCATGGTTAAGGGTAAATCCGGTAAATAAGGGTTAAAAAAATAATATTATAATAATACTAAATTACCCTAAAACGTGTCTTAACCCTATTGGTTGATACATGGTCGACCATGGGCATCTTTGGGTCTATTTTGGGACCCCATGGATCCACTTGTAAGTGATAATGACACATTATTTTAATAAAGCTAAAATAAAAATAAAAATGGCATAAGCTTACATCTTTTAGAAGAACAATTTTTACATAGGGTTATACCTGTTGGATTTTCGATTATAAATATTCATTAGAAAGATAAAAAGATTTCCTACATAATGATATTTTATTTATAATTTTTAGACATTAAATTATTTATTTTATTTATGACACAATGATGATGCAGTAATTACTAAAATAGTGAAAAATTAAAATAATTGATATTATAAATACCCAAATAAATATAATATGAAACTTTTAATGAATTAAACTAATTTTCTAGGCTAATATGATATATTAGGATTGATTTAATGTACTTTTTTCGAAGTAATCAATCTGTTATGAGTTTCACAAAAATCAACTATTGAATAGTGTCAAAATTGACATAAAAGAGTTCTTAAAACAAATATTATATTATTAATTGATATTAAATTCCTAAAAATCTAAGGTTCGTCCAAGAGACTTATATTATGATAGGTTCCTCATTAATGGACCACTTGGGGGTCGCTTGGATGTATATAGTAAGTTTATTAACCATATTATATAAAAATACAAAGAGACATTGTAAAAGTGAAACTAATTAACTTAGAGTTAATACTTAAAGATAAGGTTAATATAAGTACCCAAACCTGTCTAAATTCTATTGGTTGAGTGGTTTTCGACCTATCCCCACCTCATCCTTTGAATAGTCAACTTTGGAGCCTTTAGAAACCGAATATAAATTTATTATAAATTAATATTTCTAGCTTTTCCAAAGGTGCCCCTCACCCCTCTTATAAAAGGGCACTCCTCCTTCTCATTTCTTCACACCTATAAAGCCTTTTGGTTCGGCCAAACTCTGCCCAAATACTCTCCCAACATCCCTCACTACAACCTAGAGGCCTTAGTTTGATCAGAAAGCCAACCTAAGGAGCCCTTTTGATCAAATCAAAAGGAAGAACCCAAAGAAGAGGTAATGATTTCACCACCCTTTTCTAAGTTCATTTCTTCTTCCACTTCTTCTTCCTTTGTTCTTACCATTCTGAAATAATAACTCCAGTATCTCACATATACTGTGATGTTATTATAAATATGGTACAATCATATTCAGTATTCTATCCACCCTTTGAATAACATGTCACCATACGTGCGTACGTACGGCTTACCGTCTCCACGTCGTGGTGTAATTGTTATTCAATATAATATTATTTGGATGGGTATAATAATGATGTGTAACTCATGTAAATAATAAATATAACATGTTAATGATTCTGTATATATGATATACCATCCATTTATATATTATTTTAATATCAAAAGAATGATATTGTCGCTCGTGCGTACGTACGGACTACCGTCTCCACGAACGCGATGAGATTCATTCTCCATCGTATCCATTCAAGTATAATTATCATTTTATGATTTAAAAATGATGTTTAAGCACTTGATATCATTCTGGATATGAATAAGATACAACAAACATGGCTTATGTAACAAAACATATAAAAGAAAATGAGTAAGTTAACACCCGAAACGATGATAATTCTAAGATATTATTAATAAATCAATGTTAAAAGATCATATATGATATCATATTAATATATATGATTCTTGTATAATTTAATAACAATTATTTCACCATTATACAGGAGGTTAACCTACCCCAACCAAGGAAAAGTACAAGGTAAGGGTTATTTCACAATCTCTTCATTATCCGAGGTTGTTTATATGTAAAAATCTACTGGGATCTCTTTATCATCCACATTCATGTTTCTTAAAAATGTATTTCAAAACATTTTTACTATTTACAAGAATATGGGTTAAAGTCATTTATACCTTTTTTTGACTTTTTATAAGAGGTTTATAAAGGAATCTTTCCGTCGTTTTCAAAACAAGGTCCTTTTTAACCTTTTTGACAGAATTGAGGTAAGAATGTTTTTTTTAACTTATACGGCGGGTGCGGTTATTTTACGCCGTTATAAAATCTTCAAAGCTTTCCTTACAAGCTTATAAGAATATTTTCAAAGAAAATGTTTTATTTTATATGGATCTTAAATGATTTCAAAATAAAAGGAGATATTTCTTTAAAAAGAATTTTGATTTCATCTATGTCAACATCCTTTGATGGATTTTAAGATTATTTGAAGTTTATTTATTATGATACAAAACTTCTATATTGTATTGAAGGTTTTGTGATATGTTTGACTGTGGATGTGCTATTTTTATACCATTCATAGTTTATTGTGAAAGTATTGACATTTCGTATGCTAGTTTTAATACGAATGTTTATGTTATGTTTAAACCTTTTCATATGGGAATGCATTGGACTTAATAAGTGACGGGTGGAGCCCGCTATAGCTCCTCGATGCATCGGTAGGTCTCATGAGACAAACTAGTGTCTTGGCACAAGGCCTTGACAAAATCTTATTTGTAGTCTTGGCACGAGGCCTTGGCTATGTGGTTATGATAGTCTGGCATTATGCATTCCAACATTATGAAAGTGGTTATTGATTTTTGCATGTGATTATTCGATTAGTAGAATATCCATGTGAACAAGTAAATGGCATTATTTCATTTTACTTTTGCCATACTATGTTGAAGTTCAATTTTAAAAGGCTTTTGTTTTAGTAATTCATTGCCTTAAATGTTTATGCTTATTTTGAATGTTCCGCTATATTGTTATCCTTACTGGGCATTTGAGCTCACCCCTTTTCTATGTTTTATTTTTCCCAGGTAGTGAAGAAGTAAATTATGATTGACTTGCAGGGATATTATGAGGGGTTTATAGTGTGGATTATGGAGACAATTTGTTGTTGTAGTAGTTTTTCGTTTAATGATGTAATGTAAAACTTATGAATATATCTAGTGTTTCCAAGGCTACTAAACCAATCGGTCTTTCGGGATTTGATCTTTCTTGTGATCATGCCAATGTTACGAAGTAATGCACCGACTCTGGGTAGCTGGGGTCGGGGCGTTACACTACTGTGATTAGTTACTATTGGAATCCTCATGTATTAATCATGTTTTAATGATCACAAATAATATTCAGTCTATAAACCATGTTAACTCTATGTAATCTATCTCACATCTAATGCACAGTTGTTTAGTAAAAGCTATCCAAAGCTATTAAGTGTTATACACCCAGTTTAGCTACTATACACTATCTTTTGATTCACTTTATAATGATTTGTATGATAAATGATTAAGTTTAATTCATTCTATAAATATCACTTCTTAAGTCTGAATACAAATATTTTCCTAAGTGTGATACACCGTGAACAAGAAGACACCGTGAACAAGAAGACACCGTGAACAAGAAGACACCATGAACAAGCAGACACCGTGAACAAGTAGACACTGTGACAACCAGGCACCGTGAACAAGACACTGTGAACAAGACACCATGAAAAAGACACCGTGAAAAAGACACCGTGAACAAGACACTGTGAACAAGACACCTTGAACAAGACACTGTGACATCGAGACACCATGAACTAGACACTGTGACCACAAGACACCATGACCAATCTAGACACCGTGTGTAGAAGACACCATTTCCATGACATACTGTGACACCGTTACTTAATATGTTTTGTCTTCTTTCAATTTAATCTCTAACAGTCATATTTGAAGATTTTAAATGCGCTGACATAATTAATATTTCTTTGTAGACATGTCATTTGATAGTATGAGGTACGAGGTGCAGAATACATGCAACATGTCATCTCAAACACATGCACTCCAAGATAAAAGAGTAATGCGGCCCAGGAAAAATAAGAAGTGTGGAACGATACTAAAAAGGATAATAAGCTGGTAGACATGAGCATGAAAATAGAATACACTTAGAGAATTTTTAAAGAAATAATTGGCTCATGAAACTCAATGCTGCTGGAGAACACACGAAGCTCAACTGAATCCCAGAATTGAGAACATATTCACAATTTCAAACATCACAAAGAACACAAGCTGGATCTATCTGGCTTGTGACACTTTGTTTTCCATACGTGGACTTGATTTCTGCATCTGCTTCATCTTAGAAGTCCAAAGCTACAAAGACCAACATTTATAGCATTTCTAAACCTATCTCAATATTTCTTCTCTATTGTGTATCATTTTACTATCTTTCAAGCAATGTGTGTATCTGTATAACAACACACTCTGTCTTCTATATAAAACTGAAGGATACAAGATATCCTTACTCAAACATATTTTATATTTGTATACCCACTGATAAGTGTGGAAGAGTCCCCTATGTGTATGGGTTGTTTGTTACCATAAATAACTATGGAAGAGGTCCCTGTGTAACCTGGACAGTCCTGTGTACTATTGTTTAACCCCGATCTAGGGTGTGGATAAAGTTTATTTATATAAACTGTTTGGTGGCAGGTGATCACCAAGTGGAGTGGATTAGGTCTTGACTTGAGACTGAACCACTTGTTTCATATCCGCTGTGCTTCTTAATTTAGTCTTCTCTGTTTACTACTTTATTATATAATTTAGAAATCACTAAATTCACTTTGATAGTTAATCTTGGAAAGAAGTAATAATTGTCTTGTCTTATTAGAATAGCTTCAAAAGTAATATTAATAACTGAAATTAAGATTACTAAGAACTAATCAATCTTCTAAGAAGTTATTTAAATAGTCAAACTCTTATAACAATATAACCTTAATTAACTGGGTTGTATTTAACCTTTTGGGGAAACCTTTTTAAGAATACTTTTGAACCAATTTTTTTTATAAATACTCAATTCACCCCCCTCTTGAGTAATCTAATCTGACTAACATTTGGTATCAGAGGTGTTTTATTAAGACTTTTTTAACCTTATTCAACTATGATTGTAGTTGTACTTTGAAAATCTGTAAATTTCTGTTAATTCTAAATTTCTTGCTCTCTAAAAATATTTCTGTATTATGGATAATTGATTGGAAGGTGCTGCAACCAATAGACTACCATTCTTTAATGGAACCAACTATACTCAATGGAATATTAAAATGAAAATTCATTTAGAGAGTATGAGTTTTAAAATTTGTTCTTCTATTATTGATTAATATAAGATTCCTGCTACTGATAGAATCACATGGGATGAACCTGTCAAAACTGCCTACAATAACAACTGCAAAGCTATGAATGCTTTATAATAATCCTTAGGAGATAAAGAATTCAATAGAATTTCTGCTTGTAAAACTGCCCTTGAAATTTGGGATACCCTGTCTGTCTCACATGAAGGAACATCTAGTGTAAAAGAAATGAGACTTAATAATTATACTATTAAATATGACAACTTTAAAATGAAACCTGATGAGCCAATCCCTGACATGTATCTTAGGTTCAATGAGATTTAAAACACAATGATTTCTCTTAGAAGAGAAGTCACTACCAAGGAACAGATCATGAAAATTATCAGATGTATGCCTTACAGATAGAGAGGAACCTCTGTCTCTATTAGATAATCATGAAACATCAGCAAGATACCTATAAAAGAACTCATTGGGAAACTGATGATGTATGAAGAAGAGCTGAAAGTCAACAAGGAAGAGGTGGATGAAACAAAAAGGAAATCTATTGCATTCAAAACCACCACCTTTAAACACAAAGACAAATGAAAATTGAAATATTATGTATAAAGTTCCAGTAGTGACCAATAATCACCTGACAGTGATCGTACCACGATTCACTATTTTATTCCACCCTTACACTGCTGTTTTAAACTAGTTTTGTAATGAATATTCAAAATATAATAATAAATTTCACTTTATGTTTGAATAATTTAATTAATTCTAATCAACATTATAATGGGAAATGTTACTTGTTTTTATTATCTCAATGTAGGTGGAGGTGATTTGGAGGTCCCTTGATGAATTGGAAGAAAAATGAGCCAAAATTGCATGGATCCATGGACATCTGTCCACTGTTTTTCATAGTACACAAAATCCGTGCATCCAAATGGGCTAAACTTTTGTGGTCCTGTCAAAAATTTAATTGGATACATTTAATATTAAGTAACCCAATCCTGATTCGGCTTCTATGGGGCCCATAAGAACTGATATGTCCAAGACACCGAATTTGGACCAAGTCAAATGCGGTGTTATGTATTTTATCAATATATTGAGCTGTAGATTTCCAAATGGTGCCAAAATTTCGGTGGTGACATTCAAGAGGTAGGGATAAAACTTTTATATTTGTTCCAAAGTGAGATAAGGATGTATGAATACCAAAACGCATGGTACAAGTGGATTGATGAAATCTGTGTGCCTAAAACCACCTTCCAATTTTCCTATAAAAGGGCACCAAGGGAACCTCATTTGCAAGTTCGAACCAGGAGCCACACTCTGCCATTTTAGAGACCCAAAGGAGTCCTCTCACCATCCAAGAAGTTCTGGAGTCCCCTATCCTCATAATCACCTTGGAGGTTCTGGAGGCCCCTATCCTCATAGAGGGATCAAGGATGAAGAAAAAGATCCACTCGAGCTTCCTCCTCCTCTCGATGTCGGGCTAAAAGTTGGGTGTTCGTTGTGAGGGAGCTACACACATGTCAAGGGAGCTAAGATGCATACACTAGCTACTAGTTTGGAGTAATTTGGTTGTTTAAACATTTCATTCCATGTATCTTATTTTATTTCATATTTGAATGCTTGATTTGATGCATGTGAGTGTTATGCTCTTAATTTCTAACCGATCGGTGTGAGGTTTTGAGTGCGTGACTCGTGTTATTACAATTGGAAATCACAAGAATCCTTTTCATACCCACCTTATTTAGATTTCAATCTTATTTGGAAGCTCTTATTCCATGAATAAGTATTGGACCTTGACAATACGATTGTTACGTCAAGGTTTGTTCCTTAAAGCATTGAAATAAAAGCTTAAGAATTAATCAGGATTCCAATTAACTCCAACCAAAGAATTACACTAAACCTAAGATGAATCTCTATGAACAATGAACTTGATATGTGTGTAGTGAAATCAAATATACCCTTTTATCTCATATTTTTCAAAATCCACTAGGTCCCTCAACTTTTAAGCTATTTCAACTAAGTCATTGTTTTAAACTCTTTTCAAAACCACCCCCTCTCTTAGTCATTTTTATTAAAAATACACACTCTAAAACTACCAAAGATCCTTGAGATAAGACCTAGGGTCTACCTTAGACTATAAATCAACCTTAAAAATATAATCAATTTGACTTGTCATGACAACACGGTCAAATTTTGGTACCGTTGCCGGGGAGCGCTTTGGTTTTTTTGGGCGTGTTTTTGATAAAATTTTTGTAATTTTTGTGAATATTAGTTTGTTTTATCTTATAACTTTGAATTTATTTTTTAGTTCTAATTTATTTATTGTGTAGGTTTTGTTTATGATGCGTTCTAATCCGGGATACCTACAAACTTTTGAACTCGAACCGGAGAGGATCCCACATCAACGAAACCGAGACACACAAGACAACACTTTGAAGGAGGAGACATCACACCTTAAAATTATTCTTATCCTTATTATTCTTCCGAAACCAAAGTTAAAACTGAAAATAACTTGTATAACATGGATAAAAATAATATAAAACTAAAATAACTCACCTCATCTGATTTTGATATCCAACCCACTTACATTCAATTACAAGGCGAGGCACCCAATTTTGAACTAAAATCTGGTTTAATTCATTTATTACCAAGATTTCATGGACTGCTTGGAGAAGATCCACATAAGAATTTAAAATAATTTCATACTGTGTGTTCAAAATTAAAACCTGATAATGTGGATGAAGAACAAGTAAAACTTAGGGCATTTCCATTTTCATTAGAAGACATGACTAAAGATTGGTTGTATTATGTTAATTCACCAATTAGAGGTTGGGCGGACATGAAACGACTTTTTCTTGAAAAATACTTCCCAACCTCTCGAACTGCAACAATAAGGAAAGAAATATGTGGGATAAGACAATCTCAAGGAGAAACCCTTCATGAATATTGGGAACGCTTTAAAAGATTATGTTCAAGTTGTCCACACCACCAAATAAGCGATCAAATTTTAATACAATATTTTTATGAAGGTTTAATTCTAATAGATCGTAACATGATTGATGCTGCTGCAGGTGGTGCACTAGTGGATAAAACCCCAATCACTATAAGGACCCTAATTGAGACCATGGCACAGAACACTCAACAATTCAGTTCAAGGTCCAGTGTACCCATTCGAGGTGTCCATGAGGTGCAAAGTACTGAATTCGAGAAGAATGTGGATACAAAGTTTGAAGAGGTAAGTACCCTTCTACAACAACTTTCTCTTTACCAAGGGAAATTCCAATCTCCTCCTCTCATACATTGTGGTATATTCTCTTCTGATACCCACTATTCTGACCAATTCCCCCAATTTAGAGAAACTTCTGAGAGTTGTGAGGCAATATTCCCAGGACGCCGCTATAACCAACCCATTAGGAAAGAACCTTACTATCCATCCAACCCTGGGTGGAAAGAAAACGATGCCTATAGGCAAGGGGGGTATTCAAACCAGCCTCATCAACCATGGAACCAACCAGGACAAAGTAGTCATCAACCACCACCACCCAGAAATTTTCAACCACCCCAAAGGCCTTTCCAACAACCCCCTCCAAAACCCAAGCCTAGCCTAGAAGATATGATGAAACAAATGGCTTCCAATAATCTCCAGTTCCAACAAACCACCCAAGCATCCATACAAGACCTCAAAACCCAATTAGGCCAACTAGCTAACTTAGTGGGTGAAATCCAAAGCCATGGGTCTGGTAAACTACCATCTCAACCACTTGTCAACCCTAGGGATAAGGGAAATGTTAGTTCCATCACCCTTAGGAGTGGAACTCAACTTAAAAGCCAAATGAACCCTCCATTAGAGTCATTCTCTCCTAAGGTAACCACCATCCCAACCACTGAAAAAGGTTCAAATGAGATGGAACCTTGTCTTGAGAGAAGTAATACTAAAGGAAAGAGTGTGTCTATTGATGAGTTAACAAGCCCAAGCATTCCTCTTACATTTCCCCAAAGAGACACCCAACCAAGGAAACAAAAGGAAATTGAACTTGATAAAGAAATCTTGGAGACTTTCAAAAAAGTATAGGTTAACATTCCATTGATTGATGCCATCAAGCAAATTCTGAGATATGCCAAGTTTATGAAGGAGATGTGTACCCACCAAAGGCGACTTAGAGGTGATGATAAGGTGAGCCTGGGGAGGAACGTCTCAGAATTGATACAACCATCACTTCCCACCAAGTGAAACGATCCTGGAACATTATCGATTCCGTGCACCATAGGGGAGTATTCTTTCTCCAATGCTATGCTTGATTTGGGTGCTTCTATTAATGTGATGCCTCACTCCATATACTCTTCTTTTCAGGTCGGTGAACTAAATCCCACAGGAATAGTTGTTCAACTAGAAAATCAGAGTACGGTACACCCTTCTGGTTTGTTAGAGGATGTTCTTGTGAGGGTTCAAAATTTAATATTTCCTACTGATTTTTATGTGCTAAAAATGGAAGATGATAGGATGAATGGACACGCCCCAATTATATTGGGGAGAACTTTCTTGAAAACCGCCAAAGCCATAATTAATGTCCATAATGGTACATTATCTATGGAATTTGGTGGTGAAATAGTCCATTTCAACATCCTTGATTCCATGAATCACCCCTCATAAGAATATTCCTCTCTCTCGGTAAATTCAATTGATGTACTCCCTTCCCCTAAAATTACTTCATTTGTTTCCCCTGATCCCCTTTCTGAATTTTCCTCTTTGATTGAAATTCTTAGAAATGAATCATGTGTTGATTGTTGTAGTGGTCTATAAAAGTGTCATGCATGTTTATTAATTGATAATTTATTGAACACGGAGGATCACATGACCATCGATGATACTGCTACGCTTGTAAAAGCTAATTCCTCATTTGAGGATGATACCATTGAGCAGTTAGATGAGATTAGTGACCTCTCACTTTTACAAACACTCCCATCAATCCAAAATCCACTTGAATTGGAACTAAAGAAACTGCCTCAAGATTTAAAATATTCATATCTTGAGAATGGAAACAAGTTTCCTGTCATCATTGCTAGTTCACTCCTTCCTGAGCATGAATTGCGACTGCTTGAACTTTTTATGGAGTATAAACAAGCATTGGGATGGAAACTTGCAGACATTCCTGGTATTAGCCCATCAATTTGTACACATCATATTTTAAGGCTAAACCAGTGAGGTAGGAACAAATTCAACTGAACCCAAACATCTTAAAAGTAGTTAAAAAGGAAGTAACAAAATTATTGGCTGCTAGAATCATTTACCCCATCTATGATAGCCAATGGGTCAGCCCCGTTTCCTAAAAAAACTGGCCTAATGGTAATTAAAAATGAAAACAATGAATTGCTTCCAACTCGTGTGCAAAATAGTTGGCGTGTCTGTATAGATTATCGCCGACTAAACCAACACACTAGGAAAAACCATTTCCCATTGCCATTCATTGACCAAATGCTAGAGAGGATAGCGAGGAAGTCCCATTACTGTTTTCTTGATGGGTATTCTGGATACTTTCAGATCCATATTTCCCCCGAGGATCAGGAAAAGACAACCTTCACTTTCTCCTTTGGCACATTTTCCTATAGAAGGATGCCATTTGGTCTGTGAAATGCTCCGAGTACTTTCCAGCGATGTATGATTAGTATTTTTTCGGATTACCTGGAGAATTGCATGGAAGTTTTCATGGATGATTTTACTATTTATGGATCCTCTTTTGATGAATGTTTAAGTAGTCTTGGTTCCATCCTACATCGCTGTATTGAAAATAATCTTGTATTAAATTATGAGAACTTCCATTTCATGGTGCGACAAGGTATAGTTTTGGGACATGTCATTTCTAGGGCTGATATCCAAATAGATAAATCGAAAGTGGATGTCATTTCTTCCCTACTATTCCCTAAAAATGTACGTGATGTGCGGTCTTTCCTAGGTCATGCTGGATTTTACCAACGTTTCATTCGTGACTTTAGTAAAATTGCACTTCCCCTCTCCCGGTTACTCCAAAACGAAAAAGATTTTGTTTTTGATAAAGAATATGAATAATATTTTAATAAATTAAAATGGAGTCTCACATCACCCCCGGTAATCCAACCACCTCGGTGGGATTTACCATTTGAGCTCATGTGTGACACCTCTAACTATGCATTTGGGGCAGTCTTGTCACAAAGGGTCGACTGAGCTCCACATGTCATAGCCTATGACTCACGTACTTTGGACCCTGCCCAAGAAAACTACACCACCACTGAAAAATAATTTCTTTCCATTGTGTTTTCCTTGGATAAATTCAGGTCATACCTTTTAGGGTCCAAAGTCATTGTGTTCTTAGACCATGAAGACCTTCGGTATCTCCTAAAGAAACCAGAAGCCAAACCACGTCTCATTCGTTGGATGCTCCTCCTTCAGGAATTCAATCTAGAAATTAGAGATAAAAAAGGAGCAGATAATGTGGTGGCAGACCATATCAGTAGGATCCCACCATCCTCAGACATTGTCTCATCCCCCTGTATTCCCATTAATGACATGTTTCCTGATGAGCAATTGTACAAAGTGCAAGATGCTATTCCATGGTATGCTGAAATTGTAAATTATTTGGTAGCATCTTGCATTCCTACTGATTTCAACAAAAACCAAGCCAGTCGTCTTAAACATAAGTCTCTTTGGTACATTTGGGATGACCCCTACCTTTGGCGCACATGTAGCAATCAGGTCCTTAGGCGTTGTGTTCCCGATAGCGAGTTTCAATCTGTCCTTAGATTCTTCCACACTCTTGCTTGTGGGGTCCACTTTGGTCCCCAATGGACTTCTCGCAAAGTTCTTGATTCTGGTCTCTTTTAGCCAACACTTTTTTGGGATGCCCATGAATTTTGTAAATCTTTTCCTCATTGTCAAATAATGGTGAATGTATCTAAAAGGAATGAAATTCCACAACAACCCTTGCTCTTTCATGACATTTTTGATGTTTGGGGCATTGACTTTATGGGGCCATTTCCCAATTCTTTTGTAAACTTGTACATTATTTTGGTCGTTGATTACATATCAAAATGTGTAGAGGCACGGGCCACAAGTACAGATGATTCCAAAACAGTTGTAAAATTTTTGAGAACTCAGATCTTTTGTAGGTTTGGATTACCTTGGTTCATCATCAGTGACCAGGGTTCTCATTTCTTCAACTGAACAATGAAATCAATTTTGTGTCGGTATGGGGTCGGTCATCGAGTTTATATTGCATATCATCCACAGACAAATGGTCAAGATGAGGTGTTAAATAGAGAGGTAAAACAAATTCTTGAAAAAACACTCCAACCCAACATGAAAGATTAGAGTCTTAGACTCAATGATTCATTGTGGGCCTACCGTAATGCTTTCAAAACTCCCATTGGAATGTCACCCTATAGTCTTGTGTTTGGAAAGAGTTGTCACCTCCCTGTTGATATTGAGCACTGGGCCTACTGGGCCATCAAACAATGCAATTCTAATCATTCTGGTGAAGGTGCTCAAAGGAAGTTGCAGATTCAGGAGCTAGAGGAAATGAGAAGAGATGCTTATGAAAACTCCAGGATTTATAAGGAGAGAACCAAGGCTACCCATGACCATATTATCCTTCATCGTCAGTTCCATATTGGGCAGAAGGTCCTCCTTTATAATGCAAGGCTGAAGTTGCATCCAGGTAAGCTTCGTTCCCGCTGGTTTGGACCATACACTGTTACTAACGTCTCTCCATTTGGTGTTGTCCAGGTTCAAAATGAAGAAACCAAGAAAACATTCACTGTCAATGGGCAGCGGCTGAAGCACTTTCATGAATCCATTCTAGAGTCTCCGATGGAGGAACTCCAAGTTCAAGAAGCAAACTATGAATGAAATCCACCAGGTTTTATCCTTCCTTCCCACATTCTCTTTTACTACAGCGAGGAAACTGAATACTCTAGGTGTGGGGGGATGGGTACATTCATGGGTTAGTTAGGAATTTTCATAGTTTTCTCCTTTTTTTTCTCTTTTTGGCCTTCTTTATGGTATTTTCATTTTTCCCCATCAACAATTTTGAAGTTCCATGATTTGGCGACCATAAAGTGGGGAAAGTAAAAATACCATAACGAAGGCTAAAAATAATTTGTGTATGAGTTTACCATCAAGGAGCGATTTTTTTAGTGAATTGGTTTTATGTCAATGATATAAATGGTTGTATCACTGTGAAAAATTTTAGATGATTGATGCCCCTTGTGTGAGTAGTTTTGGAAAAAATGTGTCACTAATATCTCCATACATTTTTCCACCAAACCACAAAGTGTGAATATTTCTTACTTAATATAAGGTAAATATATGTTGGGTTAATATTTTTCAGCTTGAAATTATATTTCTATACGTTCGTTACTTATCTGATCTGTTTCATTACTGTACTAGATTGACCTATGCGTGTGTACCTAATGTCCGACTATTGTACGCCCTCAAAAATTTTTTTTTGTGTCTTGGGCAGGTCAAAAACCACTCATCATCAACCTTTGATCTTGTTATAACTATTGCAATTAGTGTCGTGAGGAGATCAAACAAGTGTTGAGAGATGAGTGTGAGATTTGTTCCAATTGCAACTTCAAAAAAAATATAATAAATAAGGGGAGTGATGAAATGTGCAACATATGGGGATATCTAGGTCAGGAGCTTATGGTTTGACTTCTATGAATGCTTAAATTAGTGGGTCTTGAAATATGATTGCAAAGGATGTAGGACATGTTCGGTGACAAAATCATTTAAGCTGAAAAATGTTAAAATAACATATATTTACTAGATAGAAAGAGGAAATAATAGCATGGAATGGTTTTCACACACACACATGGAGAGTTAGTGTCATGGTTTACTTCTGAATTCCTTTCTCAATTGGGTATCATGAATCTTTTTGAATTTTGCTATGATATGATTTATGAGACATCCTTTTCTATTTTCACTAGGAAGAATTCCTTGGTGTGGTTCATGCATTGATCACTTTACTTTAAATAAAATTTCCTCAAATGATAAATCTTCAGGATGTTGGAAATATATATATATATATGCACCATTGTATTTGGATATGCGACTTTGCCCATGAGTGCAAATGTTTAGGTGTGGGGGTGTGATCATACCACGATTCACTGTTTTATTCCACCCTTACACCGCTGTTTTAAACTAGTTTTGTAATGAATATTCCAAATATAATAATAAATTTCACTTTATGTTTGAATCATTTAATTAATGTTAATCAACATTATAATGGGAAATGTTACTTTTTTTATTATTTCAATGTAGGTGGAGGTGATTTGGAGGGCCCTTGATAAAGTGGAAGAAAAATGGGCCAAAATTGCATGGATCCATGGACATCTGTCCACTGTTTTTCATAGTACACGAAATCCGTGCATCCAAATGGGATGAAATTTTGTGGTCCTGTCAAAACCTTAATAGGATACATTTCATATTAAGGAACCCAATCCTGAGTCGTCTTCTATGGGGCCCATCCGAACTGATCTGTCCAAGCCACCGAATTTGGACCGAGTCAAATGCGGTGTTCTATATTTTATCAATATCTTGAGCTGTAGTTTTCCAAATGGTGCCAAACTCTCGGTGGATACATTCAAGAGGTAGGGATAAAACTTTTCTATTTTCTCCAAAGCGAGATAAGGCTATCTGAAGACTGAAACGCATGGTACAAGTGGATTGATGAAATCTGTGTGCCTAAAACCACCTTCCAATTTTCCTATAAAAGGGCACCAAGGGAACCTCATTTGCAAGTTCGAACCAGGAGCCACACTCTTCCATTTTAGAGACCCAAAGAAGTACTCTCACCATCCAAGAAGTTCTGGAGGCCCCTATCCTCATAATCACCTTGGAGGTTCTGGAGGCCCCTATCCTCATAGAGGGATCAAGGATGAAGAAGAATATCCACTCGAGCTTCCTCCTCCTCTCGATGTCGGGCTAAAAGTTGGGTGTTCGTTGTGAGGGAGCTACACACATGTAAATGGAGATCCGATGCATACACTAGATACAGTTTTGGAGCAATTTTTGTGTTTAAACATTTCATTCCATGTATCTTATTTTATTTCATATTTGAATGCTTGATTTGATGCATGTGAGTGTTATGCTCTTAATTTCTAACCAATCAGTGTGAGGTTTTGAGTGCGTGACTTGTGTTATTATGATTGTACATCACAAGAATCCTGTTCATACCCACCTTATTGAGATTTCAATCTGCTATAGAAGATATTATTCCATGAATAATTACTAGACCTTGACAATACGATTGTTACGTCATGGTTTGGTCCTTAAAGCATTGAAATAAAAGCTTAGGAATTAATCGGGATTCCAATTAACTCCAACAAAAGAATTACTCTAAACCTAAGATGAATCTCTATGAACAATGAACTTGATTTGTGTATAGTGAAATCACATCGACCCTTTTATCTCATATTTTTCAAAATCCACTAGGTCCCTCAACTTTTAAGCTATTTCAACTAAGTTATTGTTTTAAACTCTTTTCAAAACCACCCCCTCTCTTAGTCATTTTTATTAAAAATACACACTCTAAACCTACCAACGCTCCTTGAGAGATGACCTAGGGTCTACCCTATACTATAAATCAACCTTAAAAACATAATCAATTTGACGTGTCATGACAACGTGGTCAGACAGTGGTGAGGAGATGGCTCAATTAGCCAGAAGATTCAAGAAATTTTACAAGAAGAAGAAATTTTTTTGAAAGCCTAAATTCAAGGGAAAATATGACCAAAAAGGAAGTTGGAAGAAGGATTGGAAAAGAAGTAACAAGACTGATGATATTGTATGCTATGAATGTAAGTGAAAAGGACATATCAGGATTGACTGTCCAAAGATCAAGTACAAAAAGAGATATGAGGAAAAGGATAAGAAGTATAAAAAGGAAATGAAAGAAACCTAGAGTGCTTATGAGGATAGTTCAAGCGACTCAAAAGCATCACATGATGAACAAACTAAAAAATCCAATATGTATTTTTATGAAAAACACATCTGAGGTAACACTGGAATCTCCTGTACATAATTCATACTATTCTGGAGATGAGTGTGACTCTGAAAATAAGAATAATGAAGAAATGTTTGAATACTGTAACATGATTGAAGAAAAATGCAATGCACTAAAATACAAATATAAATCATTGAAGAAACAATATTCTATTACTGTGACTGTTAAATCTGAACTCACAACTTAAAAAGAAAAAAATGCTCAACTTCTCAAAGAGAACAACAAATTAAAAATGTCTAATGACCAATTGAAGAATGACCTAGAAAAGTTTACCAATGGGAAAAATACCCTTACTCAAATGATATAGGTAAAAAAATTTCCCGTAAATATAACACTAGCATTGGTTATCAACCTGGAAAAAGAAATATTGGTATAAAAAATTTTGTTTCTAAATATAGGATATATAGTTTTACTTTAAGTTCTAGACACAATTCAACTAATTCAATTTATGATACACTTTCTACTATTTCAATTTTTTTTGGACCCAATAGAGTTTACTTTTCAAATACTTTACTTAATTCTTATAGGAAACCTATGAGGTAGATATGAGTTCCTAAATCACTCATTACTAATATTATGGGTCCCAAACAAGTATGGGTACCAAAATCTGTTTTTGCTTAATCATTTTGTAGGAAAGCTGCTTCAAGAGTTCCTGTAAAAGTTTATAGTACTTGGATAGTGGATGTTCAAGACACATGACAAGAGAGTACTCATGCTTCAAGAAACTAATAAAAATAGATGGAGGATATGTCACATTTGGTGACAATTTCAAAGGAAATATTATTGGCCTCAGCCCAATCGGTAACTCTAACCCAGTTTTAATTTCTAAAGTACTATTTGTTGTTAGATTAAAATATAATCTAATTAGTATCTCACAATTATGTGATGATAGATTTCATGTTAGATTTGAAAATGATGCTTGTAATATCTTTAATTCTAAAGAAGAATTAATATTTTCTGCATTAAGAAATGAAAATGTTTACTCTGTTAATATAGATTTCTTAGATTCTCAAAATGCTTCATGCTTAAGTGTATTTCATAAAGAGTCTTGGATCTATCATAAGAGACTAGGACAATATAATATTCACTCCCTTATAAAGATAACTATAAAAATCTTAGTTAAATACTTACCCAAACTTGAGTTTCCAAATGACAAAGTGTGTAATCCCTGTCAAAAGGGAAAACAAAACAAAATTTCCTTCAAACCAAATAAATAAGTGTTAACTTCTCAACCTTTCGAACTAGTTCACATGGATTAGTTTAGACCATATAAAGTTTCTAGTTTAAATGGGAAGCACTATGTTTATGTTCTTGTAGATGACTTTTCTAGATATACTTGGACCTTCTTTATGGATCACAAAAGTGAAGCCCACCCTTATTTGAGTAAATATTCCAAGTCTGTGGAAAATATTAGTGTACTTAGAATTAAATCCTTAAGAAGTGATCATGGCCGTGAGTTTAAAAATCAAGATTTTGAATCCTTTTTCTCAAAAAATGGTTATAGTCACAATTTCTCTGCCCCTAGAACACCTCAACAAAATGGAGTTGTAGAAAGAAGAAATAGAACCCTGAAAGAAATTACTAGAACAATGCTTAGTAAATATGACATACCTATTTATTTTTGGGCTGAAGCTGTCAATACAACATTCTACATAATCAATAGAGTGTTGATCATAACTATTCTTAAAAGGAATCATTATGAGTTATGAAACAATCAAAAACCCAAGGTTAACTACTTCAAAGTTTTTGGTTTAAAAGTCTATATTCTTAATACTAAGGAAAATCTTGACAAATTTGCATCCAAGATTGACGAAGGTATCTTTTTAGGATATTCTATGTCTAGTAAAGCCTATAGAGTGTTCAATAAAAGAACTAAATGTGTGGAAGAATCTATCCATGTCAAATTTGATGAAGTATATCCACATGAGCCTAAAACCATTCTAGAGAACCTGGAGGATGATGTATCAAATATGAACATTAATTTAAAATCCTCAAACCATTATATGAAAGAATATGTGAAAACTTCCAGTTTTGGAAATTCCTTAGACTCAAGTCACAATGAACCTGAACCTGTTGATGAACCTGAAATCACTAGTCCCTCCTTTTCTAGAGCTGTTAAAACTCTTAAGAACCATCCTTAAAATGCTGTTGTAGGATACATAGACAAAGGAACTCAAACTAGAGCTTATCTTAGAAATTAGGTTGAACATCAAGTCTTATTGTTACAACTTGAACCTAAAAACATTAATGATGCTATCAATGATGAATTTTGGGTGATGACTATGCAAGAAGAACTTAATCAGTTTGAAAGGAACAAAGTTTGGAAACTTGTTGAAAGACCTAAGGACACATTCACCATAGGCACTAAATGGGTGTTTAGAAATAAGGTAGATGAAACTGGTAACATAGTTAGAAACAAGGATAGATTGGTTGCACAAGGCTATAGTCAAGAAGAAGGAAATGACTATTAGGAGACCTTTTCACCAGTAGCTAGACTTGAAGCCATCAGAATCATGCTTGCTTATGCTGCACATCTAAATTTGAAACTACATCAAATGGATGTTAAGAGTGCATACATCAAATGGATGTATTTTTTGAACAACCCCTGGATTTACAAAACCCCATTTTCTAAATCATATTTTTAAATTATCAAAAGCCTTATATGGTTTAAAACAAGCTCCAAGAGCTTGGTATGATAGGTTTAGTATTTTTCTTATTTCCAAAGGTTTTACAAAAGGAATATCTGACCCTACCCTATTTATAAAACAAATTTCTAATGATGTTTTTGTTTTTCAAATCTATGTAGATTACATTATCTTTGGATCTTCAAGAAATTATTTTTTTATTGATTTTTTCTCAAATGATGCAAAATGAATTTGAAATGAGTTTAATGGGTGAACTAAATTTTTTTCTCAGATTTTAAATCTTTCAAAATAATGATGGTATTATTTTAACTCAAATTAAATATAATAGATATCTTCTAAAACATTTTGGATTGGATAACACTAAAATTAGTGACACTCCCATGAGTACCACTTGTAAGTTGGATCTTGATGAAGATGGAAAATCTGTTGATCAAACCACTTATAGAGGAATGATTGGAAGTTTACTCTACTTAACTACTAGTCAAGATGACATTATGTTTAGTCTGTGTATGTGTGCTCGTTTTCAAGAAAATCCTAAGGAATCTCATTTAAATACTGTAAAGAGAATTTTCAAATACCTCAAGCATACACCCAATATAGTAATATTCTATCCTATAAGACAATCATTTGAATTAGTTAGTTATTCTAATGCTGAATTTGGTGCCTGCAAGTTAGATAGAAAAAACACCTCTAGAACATGTCACTTTTTAGGAAAGTCACTAGTATCATGGTGTAGTAAGAAACAAAATTTTGTTGCATTATCTACTATAGAAGCTGAATATATAGATGCTGACAGTTGTTGTGCACAAATCTTGTGGATGAAACACACATTACTAGATTATGGATATCAATTCAGGCATGTACCTATAAATTTTGACAACACAAGTGCTATTAACATCTCAAAAAATCCTGTTTCACATTCTAGGACAAATCATATTGATGTAAGACATAAATTTGTGAGAGATCATTATCAAAAAGGTGATATCACTTTGGAATTCATTGGTACTGAGTACCAGCTTGAGGATATATTTACCAAACCATTAAATTATGAAAGAATAGACTACGTCATACATGAATTAGGCATGATAAATCTTAAGTAAATGTCTTACTGTTTTATATCTCACTGTTTCATGTTTACGGTCTCACAATTAGTATTTCATGATTACTGTCTGACAGTCACTGTCTCATCGTAAGGATCAGTCACTGTCTCACTGTAAGGACCAATCACTATCTCACCATAAGGACCAGTAACTATCTCACTATAAAATTTATTCACTATCTCACCGTAAAGACCTGATACGGTCTCACCGTAAATATTTTTTTTATGATTTTTATTTACAAATTAAAAACCGTATCATGGAAATTATTCATTTTACCTTTTTATTTTCCCGGGCTTTTACTTTTGCGTTGTTTGGTATTCCTAAATGATAAAATAAAGGAAGTGTCACTTGTCCTTCAATCGATCTTTCTTCTATTCACTAAATTTATAACCCTTCTTGAATCCTTCAACCCTTCTCTCTATCGAACCTTCAGTGAATGCCAGGGATAAAACGCCCTTCATCATCGACTCCTGAGAAACATAGCTCAAAGAAGACAAAGATTGCACCTTAGTTGGCACTCGAAGGTCCTCTAAATCCAAATCTGGTGAACCGAGTAGTAGTACCTAAGAAAGAGATATGCCCTCAATGGCTTCTGTTGAGTAATTATCTAGTTTTGAAAGTTTTAAAAGATCAAGGCTGGTTAGAATGGTTTTCTAAGAAAGATAGACCTATCTACCCTAAGATTGTGGCTCAATTTTATCAGTATGTTCAGTTCTCCTTTGATTTTGAAGATGGTTATACTATGAGAAGCTGGATAAATGGCCAGAAATGATCATTCTCTTCGAGTTTATGGGCTGTATGCCTTAGGATACCTCATGAATTCATCTGTGAGGACTATCAGAGAGGACCTCCACCTTCCTGTGAATTATTTGTTTTGGAAGATGCTCTAAAAATCTTAACCAGAAATGGAACCAAGAGGATAGCCATTGCTGCTAAACTGGATGGAGAATCTAGACTTCTGTTTACGTTTATATAGAACTTGATTAGCCCCAAAAAGGTTATTTTTCTATACTGAAATATCAGGATGTGTTTCTGATTCATCTTATAAAAAATGGGCATAAGATCAACCTTTGTAAGTATGTCATACACCACATTTGTGAGATGATCAAAACCACATCCAAGTCAACCTCCCTGTTTTATTCTCAGCTTATCTTAGCCATGATTCATTCCAAAGGTATGGTTAGACCTAATGAAGAAGTTATCAAGGATTGTGAGTTCTTCCTTTCAGAAGTCATTATCAAGAGGATGAAAATAAACTGGAATCCTTTGAAAAAGTCATGGGTGGAAGACAATTATAGGATTTATGAAAAGTTCAATCTAGCGGAACATCCTTCAAGACCAAAAGATATTACTGATCCTAGTTTGGAACCAGATGAAGTTGTTGAGTATTCTGAAGAAGAAGAAGAGGTTGTTGTGCCTCCCAGGGAAATTGTTTCTGATAATAAAGACAATACTCCTATCTCTCATGTATTAAGTGAAAAGGAAGTCCCTTCTTCTAAATATGTTGTTAATCTAGAAGATCAACCCGAAGTTTAAATAGAATCTATTGTCAAAGAAACAAAAAATAATGCTATGGAAGATCTTAAAGAAGAAGAATTACCTGTTATGTAAGAAACTGACCATGAGGAACTCTCAGTAGAACAATCTATTACTAAAGTCATTCCTTTAGCTAGGGAAAGGCTGGAACTAGATTTTCAGTTGGCTAGACAGGAAATGAGATAGGAACTAAGAGATGAATTCGTGGAACTAGATCAAGCCTCTAAGCCTCTCAGTCCTGAGAAGGATTCAACTGTTGAGGGGGATCAACCCCAAAATATAGAATCTTTTTAATTACCAAACCCGATTGATCCAATCCATGTAGACACTCGGTATAAATTCCCTAGATTTTATGATGTGAATGACTCCCATGAAGTCTCAGTAAAAGGCCTTGACCTTTTCACTATGTTCTATTTAAAATCTGTCTCTAATATTTCCCCTAAAAAAGAACCTGAGCCCGTATCAATCCCTATCTATGAAACTTCACCAGAACAACCATCCTTGGAGAGTAAAGATGATCTGAAAGAATTTGGAACTACCATTTTGGCTAGAGTTGAAAAATTCCTGAATACCCAACTAGATCCTGTAACAAATCTAAGTGAGAGAGATGCCTCACTATTGTTGGAAAATTTATTTGGAAAATTCATCCCAAAATTCTTCATGAGATTCAGGAAGTCAGAGTTGAAAATAGACTGCTTAGTAATGAAGTGAAGAATCTAAGAGGTATGATTGGAGACTTGCAAAAAGTGATGAATTCGAGATCAAAGCTTGATTCTCATCCTATGGAGCCTATTGTTCCTAAAACCCCATAGAATGTTGTCTCTTAGATTCAACCTCATTTAGATTCCTTAGCTGAAAAAGTGGTAGAAAAAACAAACAGATTGTGAAAGAAATGCGATAGTTTGTGGTTAATCTTAACAAGATCACTGATGAGTATACGGGGTTCCTTCAAAAATTGCTAAATCAACTGAAATCTCTCATCTCAGCTGTCACTGCTTCTAAGACATATGGACAATCATCTCAATCTTCCTTAGACAATGACCTACTCAGAACAATGGTCAAAGAAGAACTTTAGACTGTGCTTAGTGGTTTTGATAAAGATTCTCTATCTGAAGTTATCAAGAACAATGACTGAATTCTTGATCTAGTTCAAATACATTAAAAAAATTCTAATTATGCTCAACAAGAAATTGCCAAAAAAGTGGATTTCTACTTCAACCGAATATTCTCAAAGACTGACATGACCAATCATTTAAAATATCTTGTATAAAATCCAAGGATTCCTCATGTTACTCAAGCTTTCAAGACTCAAGTCCAGAAGCTCACAGAGTTCACTCATCTATTGGACAAGTTTATGGAAAACAAGGATAACTTTGAGAAAGCTATGAAGTATGGTGGAGAGATCATTGCGGATTTTATTAAGCTTATGAGGCCCTATCTTCATGTACAGAGTACAACCATTGTTTCTCTTGAGGCTGCCCCTCTAAGGCTTGGTTTTCCTACTTCCAATTCTATGTATGTCAGTCAAGCACCGAGTCAGATCAGTCCTGTGATCCTTGATCAAAAACTGCCTCGGTCTTCTACTACACCTACTTTGGCTCCCTCTTTCTTTGATGGTCTTATTTTACCTTCTCTATCAACCACATCACTACCTTCTTCTACCTCAACCTCTGTTCCTATGGCTTCCTCTTCTGCTACTGCTGCTAAGGGAAAAGATAAGACCAGCCAGTGAAGAAGGACAATGATTACTCTTTTTTTGATGGGAATCTTGTTAATTTTGTTTTACTTTTTGTAATTCCCCTCTTTTTATCTAATACATTATTCCCTTTTCTTGTATATTTTGTCTTTATTTTTCTTGTTACTTTTTTATAATCCCAAAAGGGGGATAAATATAGAAGACATATAGAAGAATAGAAAACTCACTCTATATATGTTATATTCACATTTGAACTATGTTGTTAGAACAAATATACACTCTAAATATACATGACTTGTGATCATAAAAAAGGGGGATATTATTGGAATCTTCATGTATTAATGACGTTTTAATGATCATAAATCCTATTCAGTCTATAAACCGTGTTAACTCTATGTAATCTATCTCACATCAAATGTACAGTTGTTTAGTAAAAGCTATCCAAAGCTCTTAAGTTCTATACACTCAGTTTGGTTACTATACAATATATTTTGATTCAATTTATAATGATTTTTCTGACAAATGATTAAGTTTGATTCATTCCATAAATATCACTTCTTAAGTCTGAATACAGATATTTTCCTAAGTGTGAGACACCGTGAACAAGAAGACACTGTGAACAAGCAGACACCGTGAACAAGCAGGCACCGTGAACAAGAAGACACCCTGATAATCAGACACCGTGAACAAGACACTGTGAACAAGACACTGTGAACAAGACACCATGAACAAGACACCATGAACAAGACACCGTGAACAAGACACCATGAATAAGACACCTTGAACAAGACACCATGAACAAGACACCGTGACATCGAGACACCATGAATCAGACACCGTGACCACAAGACACCATGACCAATCTAGACACCGTGTGAAGGAGACACCGTTTCCATGACATACTGTGACACAATTTCTTAATATGTTTTTTTTGTCTTTCAATTTAATCAATAATGGTCATATTTGAAGATTTTAAATGCATTTACATAATTAATATTTCTTTGTAGACATGTCATATGATAGTATGAGGTACAAGGTGTAGAATACATCTAACCTATAGGCTCAAATATGTGCACTCCAAGATAAAAGAGTAATGCGGCCCAGGAAAGATAAGAAGTGTGGCACGATACTAAAAAGGAGAATAAGCTGGTGGCTGTGAGCACGAAAACAGAATACACTTAGAGAATTCTTAAAGAAATAATTTTATCATGCAACTCAATGCTGCTGGAGAACACACAAAGCTCAACTGAATCCCAAAATCAAGAACATCTTCACATTGTCAAACATCACGGAGAACATAAGCTAGATCTGTCTGACTTGTGACCCTCTATTTTCCATACGAGGACTTGATTATTGCATCTATTTCATCTTAGAAGTTCAGAGCTACAAAGACTAACATTCAAAGCATTTCTAAACCTATCTCAATATTTATGCTCTATTTTGTATCATTTTACTATCTTTAGAGTAGTGTGTGTATCTGTATAACAACACACTCTATCTCCTACATAAAACTAAAGGATACAAGATATCATTACTCAAACATCTTTTATATTTTTATACCCACTGATAAGTGTGGAAGAGGTCCCTGTGTGTCCTGGTTGTTTGTTCCTACGAAGAACTGTGGAAGAGGTCCCTGTGCGACCTGGACAGTCCTGTGTAATGTTGTTTAACCCCAATCCATGGTTTGGATCAAGTTTATTTATATAAACTTCTTGGTGGTAGGTGATCACCAAGTGGAGTGGATTAGGTCTCACCTTGATATTGAACCACTTGTTTCATATTCGCTGTGTTGCTTAATTTAGTCGTCTCTGTTTTACTACTTTACTGTATAATTCAGAAATCACTAAATTCACTTTGATAGTTAATCTTGGAAATAAGTTATAATTGTCTTGTCTTAGAAGAATAGCTTTAAAATTAATATTAATAACTGACATTAAGATGACTGAGAACTAATCAATCTTCTAATAAGTTATTTAAATAGTCAAACTCTTATAACAGTATAACCTTGATTAACTGGGCGATATTTAACCTTTTGGGGAAACCTTTTTAAGAATACTTTTTAACCAGAAAATTTTATAGATACTCAATTCACCCCCTATTGAGTAATCTACTCTAAAAAATAGTTACCTTACTAGATAGAAGAAGATATATATAAAAAAATTTGTTCCTAGTCCTAGTTTTGTTTGTTCAGTAAATAATTTTATTCTTCTAGACTTGACAATTTTTTCATTTTAAAAGTTTAAAATAAAATTATAGGAAACTATTTAAACAATTTTGGATTCCCAAATCTCTTATTACTAATATTTCCAGACCTAAGAAAATATGGTTACCAAAATAATTTCTTGTTTAAAATTTGTTGTAGGAAAATTTATTAAAGATTAATAGTAAAAACTTATAAAATATTTACATTGGATGTTCTAGAACCCTAATTAGGGACTTTTAAAGTTTCAAGAACCTTTTAAAATTTGATGGTAGACATGTCACTTTTCGTGAAAATGCCAAAGAAAAAATAATTGGACTTGGTGAAATCAGTAACTACAATATTATTTTTATTTATAAAGTTTTTTTTGTAGATAGATTAAAGTATAACCTTATTAGTATCTCATAGTTACGTGATAATGGTTACCATGTTAAATTTGAGAATAGTGGTCTCAAAATCTATGATTCCAAGAATTTTTTAGTTTTTACTACCATTTATAATAACAATGTTTATTCTTTTGATTCGAATTCATTATTTTCTAAAAATATTTATTGTTTAAATTTCTTTCACAAAGAGTCTTGGATTTGGAAGAGGATACTAGGCCATTGCAACCTGTAATCACTTAAGAAGCTAACTAGAAGAGTATTAGTGAAAGATCTACCCAAATTTGAATTCCCAAAAGAAAAATTCTGTAACCCATGTCAAAAAAGGGAAACAAAATAAAATATATTTCAAACCAAAGAAATAATTTTCAACTTCTCAACCCATAGATTTAGTTCATATGAGTTTTTTGGACATTCTAGTGTTTCTAACCTAAATGGGAAGCACTATGATTATATTCTAGTAGATTATTTTTTAGATACACCTAGTTATTCTTCCTAGATCAGAAAAGTTAATCTTATTATTATTTTTACAAGTATTAAAAATCTATAGAGAACCTTAGTAGAATTAAAATTAATTCCTTAATAAGTGAACATGTATGTGAGTTTGAAAATAAATATTTTTAATTATTATACTCACAACATGGTTATAGTGATACCTTTTATGATCCTAAAGCCCCACAAAATAATGGTGTAATAAAAAGGAGAAACAAACCCCTTTAAGAAATTGCCTAGACCATGGTCAATGATTATGATTTACCTATTTATTTTTTGGAAGAGGATATGAATACAACTTTCCATATTATCAATAGAGTTCTAATTAAATTTATTTTAAATAAGACCCCATATGAGTCATGGAATGGTATAAAACCAAAAGTTAACTACTTTAGAGTTTTTAGATGTAAAGAATTTATACTAAATTTGAAGGATAATTTAGAGAAGTTTTCATCCAAAAGTTATGAAGTAATTTTCCTTAGATATTTTAAAACTATTAAATTATACAAAGTTTTTAATAAAAGGACCAATATTGCGGAACAATTGTGCATGTAAAATTCAATGAGACAGATCCACATGAGCCTAAGATCTCTTTACAGAATCTTGAGGATGACCTTTCCAACCAAGATATCAAGGCCAAACCTAGTGTTAACTCTATCAAACATACTGTATAAAAATCAACGAGTTATGAGGAATTGTTTGAACCTAAACCTGTAGATAAAAAAGAATTATCAAATAATTATATACTTAGATCTATTAGAACTCATAGATACCATCCTTTAGATGTTTTTTATGAGACCTAGATAAAGGAACTAAGATTAGAAATTCTAGTAGAAAAAAATTCAAAAATCAAGCCTTCTTGTCACAAATTTAAGCTAAGAACATATCATAAGTAATAAATAATGAATTCTAGGTAATGGAAATGTAATATGAGCTATATAAATTTGAAATAAAAAAAATCCTGGGATGTCATGAACTAATTCATGTCGCCATCCGACCCGACGCCTAACTCGGTCCATGACAAGGCCTGAGGGGTGTTCCTAATCCCCACTGGCTGTAAAAAGTGTATGGGTATCAAAATTTCAACATGGGAATGATTTAAATGATTTAATAATAATAAAAAACTAATAATATAAATAAAATAAAACTAAAAATAGACAACCAAACAATCCATTAATAACTTTCATACTTAAAGATTTACAAATTTAAACAAAAGTACAAAAGTATTATGATAGAAGGGAAACAAAACTCTATACCGAACCTCCATGAAATGTGAGGAACCACACCCTTAAGATTCCCCCACCAATTTCCACACCGAAATCCACAAGAAAATCAAACTACCAACAATAACATATTTCCTTAACCTAAAACAAAAGACAATAGGGTTTGCATACACCAAAAGGTGTATGCAGGGTGTGAGCCAAAGCCCAGTAGGATGGCACCCGAGTAAAAATATTCTATTCCAAATCATTCATAAGATAATATAACATGCTCATTTAAGTTAATGTTTTGAAAACATTACTATAAAACCATTTTTGATTACACATTTTAAGAAAATAAACTACTTACAAATAAAACTAATATAACCATTTGCTTAAAATAAAAAGGGCTTCTAAAGGTATGCACACACACACACAAACACACCCAAACACACAATAGGTCCACCATATACTAATGGATGGAACCCCAATATATAAGGTAGAGCACCATGGGTAAATCCTTAGGGTTAAACTAGCTCAAGTGTGATTCTAGGAACCTCACATCTTATTGAAAATGTGGTATAGAAACCATGAAAACCTGTATTCTCGTGCAAAAGCCACTAGTAGGGGACATCCCCATAACCATAATGGTCTCCAATCACCATAAAAATATATAGTTAGTGTTTTAGTCATCAATCCTTCTAAGTTAAACCAGGCTATAGCCACTTACAAATCACTAGCTAGCTAGTCCTCGCCCATCCACCTAGTTACCAAGAATTCCCTTTTTGTGCTCAAAAAAGTTTTACATTCACATATCACACACACCACCACTTTGATAAACCAACATCAAGCATGTCAAGAATTCACCAATTTTATGAAAAACCCACTTTTCATCTTACACATGCCAAAAACCCTTTTCAATTTTTTTTTTCAATTCATAAAACTCCATTTGGAAAGACACAACAAAGGCACATAATTGATCAATCAAAACCACGGGATAAGAACCCATATTTGAATCCACAAATAAAACAAGTTCATTTCCAAAACATGCTTCCCATTATTTAAAAAACTCGCGTATCATACTAAAAGTGCAAAAAAAAAGGATCTATATTCCAATACTAAACCATTTTTTTCCATTTTACTCACAACAAAAACCCCTTTCAATGCTTTTACCATCACCTAAAAAGTTCATAAAATTCCCTTTTAACAAAACCAATAAAAACAAACAATTAAAACCAACAAAGTTTATGGAAAATCCCCTTTTTAAATCCACAACAAAATGTACAATTCATATTTAAGGGTGCACAACATAACCATCACACCAAAGTAATCCATTTTAAAAACATATGCACATAAAAACTCTTGACGAACATAATCTACACCTATCACATAATTTAATAAATCATTTAAACAGTTTATAAAGAAATTCCAAAAAGTACCACAAGGTTTTACACTATACACGCACTCAAAATTCTCATTTAAATTTAAATGCACACCAAAACCATTTCACAACAAGATTCACATGACATGCATAATTTATTAAATCACTTAAACCATTTATAAAACATTTCTAAATAGTACTTCAAGGTTTTTCACCAATAACACCCTCAATTTCACATCAAAATTTCATTTTAAAACCAAATGGACAAAAAAGGCACACTAAAACATGTTTTCCATCAATTAGAAAATTTTTAGTTCAACTTTAAATGTGCGTAACAAGGCTAGCACATCAAAACAATCCATTTTCCACTTGAACACATACCAAAACACTCCAAAAATATATTTTTCACCACAAAATTGGATCATAGAACATATTTATAAATTCAAATAACCATATTTAATTAATCTAATAATGAAATGGCATGGATCCACCTACCTCAGGCGTAGAAATTACCAAAATTGGTGAAAATTATTCAATCTCACCCTAGTTGCACCACAAGGAACCCAAATTGGACCCTAATTCAAGAATTAGAACCAAAATAATTAAATATCAAACCCTAAAATGATCCCCATACCCATTGGAAAACCAAAAAATCAATGAAAAAGAGGATAGACTTACCCAGAGGGGTTGCAGCGATAAGGAGGATGCCGACGAGGTCATAGTTGATAGAGGAGGGGAGTGGGGCATCAAAAATCGCACTAGCAGGGGTTTCGTGCCGAAGTTTCACTAGAAGGGAGACCAACTGGGGAGGGTTTGCGTGTTGGGGAGGTGCTGACAATGTGGGTCACACACCAAGGAGGCCTTGGTAGGGGAGATTGTGCGCCAGTGGGGAACATAAAGGGAAGATAGACCAAGGGAGAGGAGGAAGCTTCGATAGGGTTATGTGGGTAGGTGGAGTTGCAATGCGATTCCAAAAGGGGGGAAATGGGTTAGAGAGAAATGAGGGGGAGAGAAGGAGAAAGAAAGGAAAAAAAGAAAAAGAGAAAAGAAAGGAGATGGAACCCTAAAAAACCCCTAAACTAAAATGATACTAATAATAATATTGATATTAATAATTTAATGATAATAATAATAATAACATTATTAGTTAAAATATTAATAATAATAATAATATGATTGATAATTATAATAATAATGATAATAATAATAATTATAAATCTCTTAATAATAATATTTTCATTATTGTTATTATTAAAATAATTCATTAAATTTCATTTTATTTTTTTCTTATTTTACTTTATTCTAATTTTAGTGTTCATTTTATTTTATTTATTTGTTTTGAACATTGAACAGTCCACACAATAACCTGGGAGAAGTCATGTGGTTTCAAAATCAAGATTTGTCCGTGCGTCCGATGTCGCCATGCCTCAAAACACATGTCTTTCAATAAAACTCAAAAATTCAAAATGGCTTCAACCCAAACCCCAAAGAAAAATTTCAAGGCCAAAAAATAATAAAATAAAAAATTATTTCAGAAGTACTGGTGTGACAATTCTCCCTGCCATAATGATTTCCGCCCCTAGAAAGCCACCTAAGGTTGATTCAAAAAAGGAACTGATACTCCTTCTCAGATCAAGGAGATTCCTCTACGAACAATAAATGAGAGTGAGGCAAGAACGCGAATCACAAAGGAAAGGGCCTAAAAATTGAACTAGGAGACCCAAAACGAAATCCCCGCACTAAGTTCCACCCTCCCCCAAAAGTGAAAACACCTCAAGTTGATCAATCAAGGGGAGTGATCCTTTAATCGTACCCAAACCAAAATCCTATGACAAACACCTTAAACACTCTTGAGAGGCTCATGAAGTTCACCTGTAATGAAAAAAACATTCTATTTATTGACACATGGATTTACAAGGAGACTCCCCACCATAAGAAACAACCAACACCCGAGGTGGAACCAAGACACTAACATGGGGAGGACTGAATGAGATCTCCACCGCATGGAATAGGATGGAACCATTTCATTCTAGTGGAACTTTCAGCAAGACCCACGATGGGTCTCCCCATCATTAGAACTAAGCAGCTTAACCAACTAAAACACACAATTACAAAAAAACCCATAAGGAACCAATCCCTAGTTCAAGATAATCAATGAAAGAAACTCTAAATAAAATGGAAAACTTTACATGGTCCACCACTCCAATGGGTCATCACCATTCTTAGTTGAGACCAAATAAAAAATGAAATCAAAATGGACTTACAAGGATTTTCATACATGTAAAACCACATAGATATTCACACCCACATGGGTATAATCACTAAGGTTTAAGGAAATGATACAACCACACCTCATTATAACAAAGGAGGAACTCTTATACCCAAACATGTCACGATGTAGAGAGGAAGTATCCATGCCTCTTTTCACTAAGAAAATCCATTAAAATAGAGATTCCACATTGAAACCTCTAACTATCTACACCTCCCATATTGGAGATGGAAGTTAAACCAAAATTATTTACACCCCCAGGGTTTTCTAACTATGTTCCAACTTCACTTCGAGACCTATGTCTAGAGCTTTAATGATTGAAGCATCTCCTGCCTCACAATCAGGCATTAAAAACCCCCTGTAAGGAACTTCTACTTTTGGTTCCATGCACAACCACGCCATAGTCAAACAACACCAATGGAACACACACATCCCAAGACTCACTTGGTTTCAACATGATACTTCACCATGATGAGATCTTAAAGGATCACCCCTTTCCACCTCAAATGAGAAACAATGAAAGAAGGGTTTCTTGGAAGGAACCTTCATGTAGATCGGATAATTTTATGAATGCCCGGAAGAGTAACACACTTCTATTAAATCATAAGCTCTAGAAAGTTTCCACAACATCCACCCTATATCTAAAATAGAACATCACTCTACAACATGCCACTGGACATGACCCCTATAACTGATAGAGACATTATAAGGAGGGGAACCTTGAACTGAGTCCCTAACAGCGTGAGATTACTGTGAGCGGCCATAATAGCCTCTCGAAATCAAATTTATCACACTGACGGCTTATCATGAACCCTTTCTTAGATTAAACCAATAGAAGATACAAAGACCTTTTAAGATAATGGCCAATACGAACAACCTAGACCACTTCCTGCATTCCTCACTAGATTTACATTCAATACTTCCAAGTGGGACCTTTAGAATTAAAGATGTATGACTTCACCTTTAGATATCAAGAAAATCGAGGAGACTAAAGCTTTATTCAAATCTGCTTGCATCCGCTCTTCTATTGAGAGAAGATTCAATTTACTGAATATGGAAAGGTGGATTCGATTCTAAAACATAATAAGTAAATCCTTACATTGGTCAACTAGAGGATCTAATAACGGAGAATCACCTGTGTCCATACTTCAACTATGCTCTAACTATTTATGGGGGTGTCCACTAGCTAACGAGGAGACCCAAGGACCTAATTAAACCTATCCATTGACCAAAAACCCCATGAGACAAAACCAAACACATGAGGGGATCCACCACAAAGGCCACCCGAAACACTTCTCGAAAGAGTCTACAAACCATTATTTCAAACCACTTACTGATTAAACACTAACCAAAAACACCATTCAACCAAAGGTGTTTTCAAAATAAATACACCCCACATCCACATTCAAAGAAATAGAAGAAGACATAGGATGATACAAGAGGAAAATAGTGCCGGAGGGTGACTCAGACATATGGTTTGCGGCCATATACCGGTCACACCACCATCACAGAGAGTGTTTTAGGAAAACTTCACCAGATCCACATGGATTTCTAGGCTCTATGAGCTAACTAAAACCATTGAACAAACTCCCATTTAATTTCCCAAATAATGAACAACAATAAGGACCAAAAGATTCAGATGAAAACCAACTTCCCCTGGTGACTTGAGTCTCGTCATGAGGTGTGCTGGCCAGGCACCGCACTTGCGACTAGGACGTCATGTATTAACAATCCTAGATTTTGTTTACTCAGAATATTTCCCATGGAACAAGACTCAACTTGCTCTGATACCATTTTTTTCACGAACCAATCTAGGTCTCCATCTAACCCTGCGCCTGACCTGATTCACGATAAGGCCTGAGGGGCATTCCCAATCCCCACAGGCTGACAATAAGTTCTCAAGTAACAAAATTTCAACATGGTAACGATTTAACCGATGTCATAATAATAAAAAAACTAATAAGATAAATAAAAAAACTGAAAATAGAAAAACAAACAAGCCCTTAAAAAATTTCATATTTGAATATTTAAAACTTAAAAAAACTAAAAATGTATTATTATAGAAGGGAAAAAACACTCTACCGAAACTCTATGCAACATAAGGAACCACATCCGCTTCCCCCACCAAGATCCACACCGAAATCCATAAGAAACTCAAACTACCAACACTAATGTCTTTCCTTAACTTGAAACGAAAGACAATAGGGTCTGCATACACCCAAAGGTGTGTGCAAGGTGTGAGCCAAATCCTAGTAGGATTCCACCCGGGTAAAAATATTCCATGCCAAAGCATTCATATGATAATCTAACATGCTCATTTAAGTTAATGTTTTGAAAACATTACTAAAAAACAATTTGTGAGTAAAAATTTTAAGAAAAGAAATTAATTACCAAGAAAACTTATTCAACCATTTTCTTAAAAAAAAGGGCTTCTAAAGGTATTCACACACACACACACCCACACACACAATAGATCCATCATATACTGATGAATGTAACCCCAATATATAAGGTAGATCACCATGGGTAAATACATAGGGTCAAACTAACTCAAGTGGGATTATAGGAACCTCACATATCGGTGAATATGTGGTATATAAACCACAATAAACTAAATTATCATACACAAGCCACTAGTAAGGGATATCCCTATAATCACAGCGGTCTCCAATAACCATCTAAATTTGTAGTTTGTGTTGTATTTATCAATCCTTCTAAGTGAAATTGGGATGTATCCAATTAAGAATCACTAGCTATCTAGTCCTAGTCCATCCACCTATTTACCTAGGATTGCCTTTTTATTCTCAAACAAGTTTTACATTCACATATCAAACACACCACCACTTTGATAAAACAACATCAAGAATGTCAATAAGTCACCAATTTCATAAAGAAAAACACTTTCCATCTTACACACATCAAAAACCTTTTTCAAATACATTTTCAATTCATAAAACTCTATTTGGAAAGACACAATAAAGGCACACAATTGCTCACTCAAAACCATGGTCTGAGACCCCATATTTTAATCCAAACGTAAAACAAGTTCATTTATAAAACAGTCTCGAATTATTTAAACAACTCAGGGATCATACTAAAAGTGAATAAAAGGATATATATGCCAATACTAAACCATTTATTTCCATTTTACTAACACCAAAAAATAAATTTCAATGCTTTTACCATCACCTACAAATTTCATACAATTAACTTTTAACAAACATAAGAAAAACACACAATTAAAACTAACCAATTTGATGGCCAATCCCCTTTTTAAATCCACACCAAAACCAAAGTCAAATTTCAAACATTATTTTCATCATTTAAATAATGTACACTTCATATTTAAGGGTTCACAACATAACCAAAATGCCAAGTTAATTCATTTTAAAAATATACGCATATCAAAAATCTTTCCAAACATAATCCACACCTATCACATAATTTAATAAACCATTTAAAAAGTTTATAAATCAATTCCAAGAATTACTTCAAGGGTTTTAACCAAAACTATTTCACAATAGGATTCACATCACATGTGTAATTTAATAAATAACTTAAACCATTTATAAAACATTTCTAGACAGTACTTCAAGGGTGTTCACCAATAACACCCTCAATTCCATGTTTAAATTTCATTTTAAAAGAAAACTGATAGCAAAGACACTCTAAAACATGTTTTCCATCAATCAAACAATTTACAGTTCAACTTTAAAGGTGTGCAACAAGGCTAACACATAAAAAAATAAATTTTCCACTTGAACGCATGCCAAAACACTCTAGAAATATATTTCACACCACACAATTAGATCATAGAACATATTTATAAAATCAAATAACTATATTAAATTAATAAAATAATTCAAGGGAATGAAACCACCAACCTAGGGTATAGGAATTCCCAAAATTTGTGTGAATTCATCAATTTCACCCTAGTCGCACCATGAGAAAAAAAATTGGACCCTAATTAAAGAATCTGAACCAAAAGAATTCAAGATTAAACCCTAAAAGGACCCCATACCCACTGGTAAACCAAAAAATCAATGAAAAATAGGAGAGACTTACCCGTAGGGGTTGCACCGGAAAGGAGGATTCCGACGAGGCCACAGTTACCAGAGGAGGGGAGAGGGGTGTCAGAAATCACGCTAACATGGGTTTCACATCAGAGTTTCACCATAAGGGAGATCGTCTAGGGAGGGTTCATGCACTGGGGAGGTGCTAATAGTGAGGGTTACACACTGGGGATGCCTTGGCAGGGGAGATCACGCGCCAGAGGGGTGCCAACAGGGAAGATCGACCAAGGGAGAGGAGGGTCCGCCGATAGGGTTAGGGGGGAGTTGCAGTGTGATGACAAGAGGGGGTGATTGGTTAGAGATAAAGGGAGTGGGAGAGAATTAAATAGAAATAAAAAAAGAAAAAGAGAAAAGAAACTAGATGAAACCCTAAAAAAACCTAAACAAAAATGATAATAATAATAATATTGATATTAATAATTTAATGATGATAATAATAATATTCTTAATTAAAATAATAATAATAATATTATTATTAATGATAATTATAATAATATTGATAATAAAAATAAAAATAAGAATAATTATAAAACCCTTAATAATAACATTTTCATATTTTTATTATTAAAATAATTCATTTAATTTGATTTAATTTTTTTTTCTTATTTTACTTTATTCTCATTTTAGTATTCATTTCATTTTATTTATTTGTTTTGAACATCATCCAGGCTGCATGGTGACCTAGGTGAAGCCTCATGGTTACGAAACCGAGCTTTTTTCGTGTGTCCGATGCTGCCATGCCTCAAAACATGAATCGTTTAATAAAACTACAAAATTTAAACTAGGATTTAACCCAAACCCCGACGAAAAATTTCAAGGCCAGAAAATAATGAAATAAAAAATTATTTCAGAAGTTCGGTTATGACATGGGAACTAGGAAAAAGATCCAAGTACTACCTAACTATTGGTACTAAATGAGTGATTAGGAGTAAAGTAGGTAAGTCATGCACTATAATTAGAAATAAATTAATACTGGTTACACAATGATAAAATCAAGAGAAAAGTATTGACTATGAAGAAAATTTTTCACCAGTATCTAGACTTGAATATATCTGAATGTTTCTTAAATATGAATCACATTTGGATTTAAATTTATATCAAAGGGATTCCAAGAGTGAATTCTTAAATGGTTATATAATTGATGATGTTTTTTTGGAACAACCCATGGATTTCAAAACTCCCAATTTCAAAATCATTTATTTAAATTAAAAAAATATTTATATGATTTAAAACAGTCTCCTAAAGCTTGGTATGAAAAGATCATATCATTTTTTATTTCTAAATGTTTTTCAGAAGTTATTTCTAGTCGTTCCTTATTTATTAAAAGAATTTAAAAATATTTTTTAGTTATAAAAATATTTTTAATTATAAAAATATACATTGATGATATTATTTTTGGATAATACAAAAAATATTTTTGTATTAAATTTTCAAAAATGATGCAAAATGAATTTGGAACGAGTTTGATGGGTGAGTTAAAAATTTTCCTTGGTTTTAATATTTTTTTCAAAATAAGGAAGGGATCATTTAAATCAAAGTAAGTACACTAATGACCTTCTAATATGTTTTGGTATGGATAGTACTAAAGGTAGTGATAATCCCATGAGTACAAGTTATAAATTAGATCTTGATGAAACTAGAAAATCAGTTGATTAAACCACTTACAAAGGTATGATTGGAAGTTTACTATACTTAACTTCTAATTGACCTGATATTATATTTAGTGTGTGTATGTGTTAATAATTTCAATCAAATCCAAAATAATCACATTTTCTTACTATAAAAATAATTTTTAAATATATAAAAAGTATAAATATATTAGGACTATTTTAATTTTAAGGAAAAAAATTTGATTTAGGTAGTTATTCAAATTTAGATTTTGGTTCCCTTAAGTTAGATAGAAAAAGCAATTCTATAACATGTCACTTTTTTGGAGAAGTCTCTAGTTTTATGGAGTAGTATGAATCAAAATTTTATTTTATTATACACTATTGAAGTTGAGTACATAGCCTGCAAATCATTTTTTTAATTTTCAAATGGCCGATTTGAGGGTAGCCGGTTCCCTTGCAGCCCGGTTTGAGGAAAACTGGAAACCTCACAACATTCCAGTATCAAACCAGCGGAATACAAAACCAGCGAAACAAATTCAAATTCAAAAACTAATCTAACCACGTGCCTCCTCGAGCCGCACGCCACCTCGAGCCGCACGCCACCTCGAGAAACCCGTCGACGAAAATCCAGCCGTCTCCATACATGTCGCCGGTGATAGATTTTGGCCATCTGCCTCCATCGACGTCGTCGAAAACGACGGATCAACACCATTCAGGCAGAGACATCACTGTGAGTTTAAATGAACTGCAAGACACTATTAGTATAAAATGAAAATTATGTACTAGCCATTAAATTGGAGGGAATAAATAAGAATAACTAATTTATGAAATAAAAATAAAGTTTCAACTCAATATGAATGCATTTATGAGTGCTTAGAAATAATCGTACAATTTAGTAAAATTACTTTATTAATCAAAAATACATTTTCTTTAAAAATTAAATTTTATTGTTTTTATTTTTTAGAAAATATATTTTACAAAATGAATTTAATTTTTCAATTTAACATGTAAAAATTATCTAAATTTTTTTATAAAGCATTTATTTTTAAGGAATAGTGAAAATACTGATTTTTATTGAAAAATGTATTTTATTTTAAAGTCTTTAAAAGGTCACATTATGTTTTTGTTTAGTTTTAAATTATAATTATTTTATTTTTGTTTAAAATAATCTTTTATTTTTTTAAAAAGGATTTTATAAACAATTTTATTATAAAAACATTTTATGTTTTAAAAAGGAATTTAAAAAACCATTCATGTCATTTTATAGGTTTTATTTTAAATTAAATTATTCAAATTATATGTTTTTTATTTTTGAAAAATGGATACCAAATTTAGATTCATAAGGTCCAAAATTGGTAAATAACACCCTTTTATTTTTGGCCAATTTGAATTGTAACTATGATAAATTTTGTTACAACGGAAAAGGGTAAATTAGGTAATTTAGTTTAAAAATAAAATTATTGACTATAAAATGACCCTAAAACAGACCAAAATTTTGTGGAATGAATGAAATTAGACCCTTAACACTATAATATCTAATTTATGTCATTTAATAGACAATTTTCCATGAAAACGTCTTATATAATATTTAAATCAAAGAAAGACACAAAATGTCACTTTCTTGGTCTTCAAATTCCCTAATGCTTCCACATGGTAAAAAATGAATGATATGAAAGAATATAAATGTTAATTTTTAACTTAATAAACATATTTTCATGATATAAATTTATTTTTGAAATTTTGGGCTACTTGGATGTAATTATGTTATTTATAATATTTTATTTAATAACATTTAAAGATGCCACATTCATGTTTTAAATAATATATCATTTTTTATATAGGGTTATATTGAAGATAAATTCAACGATAAATATTATTCTTAAATATAGAATTTTTAATTTCATCAAGGTATTTTATTTTTAAATTTTAGTAAATAAATTAATATATTAAATAATTACACAACACTAATGTAGTAATTATTTTATTAATGGAAATATAAAATAAATGTTATTAAAAATATTAAAATAAATATAATATGAGATAATTAATATATAATTTTTTATAGATGTCCTTGACATCTAAGGTATATAATAATATTTTTTTTAAAACTTAACATGTTCTCTTGATATTTTTAAGAATCCAATAAACAAATAGTGTCAAAATTGAGACTATTGATATTTTACCAAAATAATGTTTATTAAATTATTTAAAAATCAAAAAACATTTTTAAAAATAAAAAATAATTATAATATGTTCTAAAAGGTTCTAAATTGTTAATTTATGTTCTAATTTACCCAAATAAGTAAAATTTTGAATGTTTTAATATTGAAAACGTAGTTACCTTAGTTAAAATTTAAATCAGTTAACTAAGGGTTAACTAAAATGATAAGGTTTAAATGGATACAAAAACTTGTCTAAAATATATTTCTTGATGAGATTAAAACCTTATATCATCTCATATTCTAATATATGAATTTTTTGGGGTATTTTTAATGATATTTAATCTATTATAAATTAATTTTTTTGAAATTTCAAAATTCCCCCCACCTCAATTATAAAAGGGAACCTCCTCCCTCATTTATTCAAAACTCATTGATCCTTAAAGATCATTCATATCCTGAACATTTAAATTCTAAAAATACATAGGCACATTATATAGGTGATGGTATTCTCAAAATACCAACTCTAGTGTCCCTAAGAGGAGATCTAGAGGGAGCTCGCTGAAAAAGAGGTAATCTTCTTTACCGACTCTCTCAAGATCATTTCTTATTATACTTACTCTTCCCATGTTGTTTTCATTATAAAGTAATAATATAGTATAAAATATATTCTTAGATTTTATTATTATTATATAAAAACCATATTTTATCTTCTATCCATCTTACAAAAAATTAAATCACCACGCGTGCGTACATACGGCATACTGTCTCTACACCGTGGTGTAATATGTTTTTCAACACCAGTTTACTTGGATGGGTATAATGATAGAAATAATAATTATATATGAATATTATGACATGATATTTATTCTTTAACAACAAATATATCATCCAATTCCATACTTTTTACTATTAAGTAAATGATACCATCACTCGCAAGTACGTACGACCTACCGTCTCCACAACGCAATATGATTAATTTTACATATTAACCATTAAATAATGATTATATAAATGTATATAATGAATACATATGATATATACCACCTTAATAAAATTATTTAAATGATATAAATATAACCTATGAAGAATAACTGGGACTTATATGACAAAAAATACATAGAAAAAATCAATCATTTGACACCTGAAATAAGTGTAATAATGAAATATTATTAAATGGGTGATAATATGATCATATATGATATCATAAATATAAATAAGGTTCTAGAATAAGTTAATAAAATTATTTAATCCATTGTAAAGGATTTCCTGATACGTATGAAGGAACCCAGACCTAAGGTAAGGGATAATTTTTCAATCTCATTATTATCCGATATTGTTTATATGTAAGTATTCACTAGGGTATATTTATCATCCATGTCCATGTTACTTAAAAATCCATTCAAAAATATTATTACTATTTTTCTATAAATTTTTAATGTCATTTTACGCATTTGTGAGTTTTTAATAAATGATTTGAAAGGAATCATTTTTCGTTTTCCCTATGAGGTATGTTTTGACTTATCCGACAAAAGTACAAGAAGAATGTTTTATTTTAAATTATAATACATGAACATATTTTTATAGTTTCATGTCACCTTATTTCCTTAAATCTTACCTTATAATTTTACAATGTTATTTTCAAAGAAAATGTTTTATTTAACTGTTTTTCAGTATTTTAATAAAAGATAATGTTTTCAAATAAGAAATGATATTTTCCTCAAGAATTATTTTTAAGTAATATCTCAAAATTATTTTCCATCTAAGATAATATTCTTTGATGTTACATATTATTTAATAGGTATATGTTTCAAGTATAATATCTCTATTATTCCTATTATTTTATTATGTTTATGATGGAATCATATTTATGAAATCCGTTTGTTTTTCATAGATTATGTTATGATGGAATGATGTTTATGAATCACATTTTATTCCATAGGCTATGATATGATGAATGATTTATATTCTTGTGGAACACATATGTATGGTTTTAATTATGTGATGGGTGGGACCTATATCTCCCTCCAATAAGTTCGGTAAATATTTATATCTCATGAGACATACAAAGATAGAATGGTAAATGATCCCGGTTCAGTAACATAGGGCTGGAAGGGGAAGTAAAACTGGTTCAGTAATACAGGGGTGGAAGAAGGAGTGGACTCAGTTTAGTAAATGAATTTCTCCACTATGATTGTCTTGGAAATGAGCCTTGTCTAATATGGAAATTATTTTCGATGCTTATGCGTATTCCACAAAATCCATGTCTTATGTTATGCTCTCTGGGAATATGTTCTTTAATAAAATTCTATGATTTGTCTGGTGGAATGATATTATAATATTTGATATAAAAGACTAAATTTTCAAATGTTATGTTTATGATATCATGCCTTATGATTATGATATGATTGATATATCATTTATTTACCCTTACCTATCATTTGAGCTCACCCTTTCTTATGTTTCTTTTCCACAGGTTATGAAAAAGTTCATCAAGTAAGATGTATCAAAAGGGGTATAGTTATGAAATAATAAGTAGAAGATGATGTATGAATTTTATAGAACAATCATTTATGTCTTATAGTTTTAAAAGACACTAAACCTATATGGTTTTGGTGAGGTTTTACTATGTTCTATAATGAATATTATTCTATTTAGAAGTAATATCTATGTATGAAAAGTATGGGCCATTGTAGTTGGTATCAGAGTAAAGGTTTAGTTAACCTTTGGAAACTATGATGATAAAACCTTAGTAAAAACCCTAGGTAAAAGTATAAGTATAGGTTATAATCCAATTGTTTTGGTTACAATCATGAGTAACCAAGGATAAAACCTAATGTGTCCTGAATTGAATTTTTATTAGTAATTTTCTTTGATTATGGGGTTTTCCTATTATGATTAGTGTTGCTCACACTATGCTTATTGGTTTTAGTAAATGAATGGAACTCAAAGGAATCAAATTTATACTGAATTTGATGGGAAATGAAATGATCACCCTCATAAGAAACCAAATGTTATGGGATATGTAATGAAAAATCTTGTTGCTATTCTCACACAACTTTCTCAAGCTATGAATCATGCATGAATTTCAAATGAACAAAGGATGGAATAACATTTTGTTGAATCCTTCATGAGATATAATCCACCTTATTTCAGTGGGTATTCTTATCCACTTCTTTATAAACAATGGATTAATACAACTGAAAAATATTTTCAGTTCTTCAATGTTTAGAACATGATAAAGTCATTTTAGCATTCTATCATTTAGTAGGTGAAGTAGATCAATAATGTAATATCATAATGAATGCAAGGAAAAATGATGAAATTCAATCTATGGAATGGTAAGAGTTCAAGAACTTATTTTTCAATAAGTACTTTCCTCGTATTATTCATATGAAGATGGATAAGTATTTCCTTGAGCTTAAAAAAAAGATGATGAATCTGTTGGTATCTATGAAGTATATTTTACAAGACTTGAAAGCTACGCTTCTAGAATTATCATCCAACCTAATAGTATATTTGGTTGATTCTTTAGTGTTTTAAAACCAAGTTTATGAAGGGAATTATCTATAAGGGACTTCAATAGCTATGAAGAAAGCATTATATGTGCTCTCAAGGTTGAGATGTATATTTGAGTTACCCATTCGTCTTATGGGTTTGACAAGAAGGGAAAAAATGGAATTCAAAGGAAAATACAAAAACCAAAGTGAAAATAAGTTGAACTTTTCTTTAAGCTCAATGTGTGGAAAGAAACATAGAGGAATATATCTTAAGGTTACTAGTAAATGTTTTAATGTGGTAAAGAAGTCCATCGGGAAATTGATTACCGAAGTGATGGAAAAAAGATAGCTAATGATGTGAATAGAGAAAAGGATACAAAAAATTCACCTCCCACACTTCAATGTTACAAGTTCAAGTAAATGGGGAATTATTCTAACCAATTCCCTAATCTAATGGTTATTGATGGAGATTTATTTTAGAAACCTCTTAAGTCCAAAGAAAAAGGAAAATCACATACAATCACCATTGGAAATGTGGAGTATGAAAATGATGTGGTTAAAGGTACACTTACTATCCACTCTAAAGAATATAATGTTTTACTTGATTTTGGATCCACTCACTCTTTTATTTCTAAGGATTTTTCTAAGGGTATCATCATATCACCTAAACAATTAGATGTTGGGTTAGTTATGAAAACTTTTAATAGCACAATAGTAACATCACAAGTTTATAATTCTTCTCTGGTTAAAGTTTTTGGGAAAGTGATTCCTAAAAATATTGTGATCCTTACTTTAGTGTAATTCTATTTGATTATTAGAATAGATTAACTTTATCTATATTAATCTCATATCAATTTCCAGGGAAGAGAAGTCATATTTCATATTATTAATGAATCTATGATCATTTGTCGATATAAGGATGAATTTGAAATTTCAGTGGAAATTACTTCCATATTATGGGTATTAATTCCTATAAATAAAGGTTATCTATCTCATATGGTTAAGAAGAAATTCAATATTAAAGATAACCCTATTACACGAGAGTTTTTTTGATGTCTTTCTGGAATAATTTCTAGGTTTTCCACCAAACCGTGAAGTTGAGTTTTCAATAGAACTCATACCAGTTTCTATGCATATTTCAAAGACTTCTTATTGAATAGACCCAATTGATTTGTAGGAATTGAAGAAGAAACTCCATGAGAATCTTGAAAAGGGATTCATATTCCCTAGTGAATTAACTTGGGGTTTACCTATTCTATATGTTAGAAGAAAGATAGATCAACTAGACTCTACATATATTATCGAGAACTTAACAGGATCACTATCAAAAAAAAATATCCTCTCCCCCGTATTGATTAGTTATTTGACCAACTAAATGGATCTTAATACTTTTCCAAGATTGATTTTTTTTCTAGATATCATTAATTAACGGTCAAAGAGGATATTTCCAAGATGAAATTTCATACAAGTTATAGAAACTATGAGTTTATAGTTATTCCTTTTGGTTTTACTAATTCCCCTTCTATATTCATGGATTTAATGAATAGAGTATTTAGATATTATCTTGAGTAGTTTGTGTTAGTGTTTATAGATGATATTATTGGATATTCAATGATAAAATAATAACATGAATACCACTTGAAGATTATACTAATGACCCTAATAAAAGATAATATTTATGAAAAATTTACCAAGTGGGAATTTTGGATTCAAAAAGTTTCATTTTTTTGTCACATAATCTCAAGAGTGGGGATATCCATAGATCCAAAAAAGATGGAAGTTATTTAACATTGATCTAGACCAAAAATGGTAACTGAGATATGGATTTTTCTTGGTCTGGATGGATATTATTGACAATTTGTGAAAGATCTATCATGATTATCTAATCCACTCACCAAGTTGACTAAAAAAGGAGTTAAGTTCACATGGACAAAGGAATGTGAGGAAAATTTCAAAGAGCTAAAAATAAGGCTAGTCAGTGCACCATTGCTCACACTACCCTATAGTAGAGAGAGGTTTGTGATCTACAGTGATGCATCCAAGAAATTTTTGGGATGTGTTCTCATGAAAAATGATATGTTAAGAGATTATGCCTCAAAAAAATTGAAAATCCATGAGAAAAAAAACCCAAATCATGATTTGGAGTTAGCTGTGGTAATCATTACATTAAATATCTAGAGGAATTATCTTTATGGAGAAAAACTTGATATATATACTGATCATAAAAGTTTAAAATATATTTTCACTCAAAAGGAGTTGAATATGATCCAAAATATATAGTTGGAGTTAATTAAAAATTTCTACTGATCAATACCTTACCACCATGGGAAATTGAATAAAGTGGAATATGATTTGAGTAGAAAGGACCATTATAGCCTATCTATGATGAGAATCACAAAAGATCCAATATTTATGAATTTGAAAAGGATGGATCTAGAAAATTTAAATGAAGGTGAGAAATATTATTTGGATTAAATTAATGTTCAACCATCTATACAATTGAAGATTAAATAGTCACATAAGGAAGATGTAGATCTACAAAAGAAGGTGAGAAATGTTCTTGAGTTCAACTTTGATTATGATTAGATAATAAGTTTTAGAAACTATGTTTTTATTACACCCATAATAGAATTAAAGAAGAAGCTATTGGATGAGGCTCATAGTTTATATTTATCTATTCATCTTGGAAGCACAAAGATTTACAGGGACCAGGAGGAGTATTTCTGGTGGTATGAAATACACAGAGATATAACAGAATATATTTCTTAGTATTTGGTTTTTCAGCAAGTTAAGGCTGATAGAAATAATTCTAAGAGGATGTTATAACCATTACCCATACCAGAATCAAAATTGGAAAACATCACCATAGACTTTTTCACAGGACTTACTAAAACATCTGAAGACCATAATGCTATATGGGTTATAGTTGATATTATTACAAATTTGACACACTTAATTGATATTAGAGAATATTTATCTCTTTATCATCTTTCCAGAATATATGTTAAGGGAGTGGTAAGATTTCATGAAGCACTATTTTCCATTATATATGATTGGGACCTGAGGTTTACCTCAAAGTTCTTGAGAAGTCTTCAACAGGATCTGGATACAGAGTTAAGTTTCAGCATTTATTATCATCCCTATACATATTTTCAATATGAGAGTATAATTCAAACTCTAGAATATATGTTCAGAGCTTACTCTATGGATTTAAAAGGTGTTTGGGATCAACACCTAACTTTGGTCAAATTTTCCTACAACAATATATTTCACTCCAATATTCAGATGGATCCTTATAAATCCCTCTATGGTAATAAGTGCAGAACTCCAATATACTAGGATGAAGTTAGGGAAAGAAAGCTATTGGGATCTGATCTAGTTGAGGATATAACCGAGAAGGTTAGATATATTCAATAATACATACGAGTAGCTCAGAGTCGACAGAAAATTTATGTTGACAATTGATGAAAATACCTAGATTTTGAAGTGGGTGATAAGGTATTTCTACGAATATATCCCTAGAAGAGAGTGATGAGATTTGTAAAGTAGGGAAAGATAATGCATAGGTATATCATTCCTTTTGAAATTATGGATCATATTGGGAAGGTAGCTTATCGATTGACACTTACACTAAATATCTCTCAATTCCATGATGTATTCAATGTATCTCTCCTGATAAAGTACATACCTAATCCTTCACATATACTAAACTCAAAAGTTGTACCACTGGTGTAAGATATTTCTTATAAATAAAAATTGATATATATTCCAGATCATAGAGGGAAAGTTCTACAAAACAATACCACTCACTTAGTTAATGTTTTATGGAAGAACCACCAATTTAAGGAAGCTACATGGGAGCCTAAGGATGTGATGAGGTAGAGAAATCCTCATATGTTTATATGAAAGTGACAATTCCTGAGGGTGAAATTCATTTTAAGGGGGGTATAATGTAACATTTGAATATTTTTATGAAATATTTCTCTTTAAATAATTTTAATTCTTCAATAGCTTGCATAACACACAATTGTGAGTTTAAACAAACCACAAGATGCTATTAGTATAAAATAACCATTACATCCCAGAACTTGAATTAGTGGGAATAAATAAGAATAAGTAATTTATGAAATAAAAATAAAGGTCCAACTCAATATGAATGTATTGGTTAGTTCTTAAATATAATCATACAATTTTAGTAATATCACTTTATTCTTCAAAAATACGTTTTCTTCAAAAATGAGTTTTTCTTATTTTTATTTTTTAGAAAATATATTTGAAAAGATGAATTTAATTTTTGAATTTAGCATCTCAAAATTATCATAAAATTATTTTTTTCTATGAAACACATATTGTTAAGGAATAATGAAAATAATGATTTTTATTGAAAACTGTATTTTCTTTTAAAGTCTTTAAAAGGTCACATTATGTTTTGGATTAGTTTTAAATTATAATTAGTTAATTTTGGTTTAAATTAATCCTATTATGATTTTTTAAAATTATTTTATTCATAAATGTATTATAAAACATTTTATGTCTTAAAAGGGAATTTTTTCAAAAAAATGTTTTTCATGGCATTTTATAGGTTTTATTTTAAATTAAATTCTGAAACATCTGTGTTTTGAATTTTAAAAAATGGATTCCAAATTTAGATTCAGAAGATCCAAAATTGGTAAATAATTATCTTTAATTTTTGACCAATATTAACAGTAACTATGGAAAATTTTGTCACAACAATAAAGGGTAAATTAGGTAATTTATATTAAAAATAAAATCATAAAGACTATAAAATGACCCTAACACATGAAAAAATTTTGTAGGATGAATAAATTTTACCCTTAACATCATAAGATATAATTTATGTCATTTAATGGACACTTTTACATGAAAATGACTTATATAATATTTAAATCAAAGAAAGACACAAAATGCCACTTTCTTTGTCTTTAATTTCCCTAATGTGTCCACATGGGGACAAATGAATGATATAAACGAATATAAATATTAATTTTTAAGTTAATAAAAATATTTTAATGTTATATTTTTTTATAATTTTGGGCTACTTGGATGAAATTATGTTATTTATAATTTTTTATTTAATAAAAATTTATATATGTCACATTCATTTTTTAAATAATATATAAATTTTAATATAGGGTTATATAGTAAATAAATTAAACTATAAATATTATTCTGAAAGTTAGAATATTTTTATTAATAAATATATTTTATTTTTAATTTTTAGTAAATAAATTAATATATTAAATAATTAGAGAAAGTTGATGTAGTAATTATTTTATTAATGGAAATATCAAATAAACGTTATTAAAAATATTATAATAAATATAATATTGGATAATTAATATATCCAACCAATTTTATAGATTAAACTTACCTCTTATGGATATAATAATATTTTTAGATGTTAAATTGTTATCTTGATATTTTTAAAAATCCAATAAACAAATATTGTCAAAATTAACACTATTGATATTTTATAAAAATAACGTTTCATTAAACTATTTAAAAATCATATTTTTTTAAAATAACAAATAATAATAATATATTATAAAAGGTTATAAATTGTTCATTTATGGTCTAAATGACATAAAATAAGTAAAATTTACAATATTTTAATATTGAAAAATTAGCTACCTTAGTTAAAATTAAAATTAGTTAACTAAGGTTTAATTAAAATGATAAGGTTTAAATGAATAGAAAAAATTGTTTAATTTTTTTTAATGATATTAAAAAATTATCTCATTTAATATTTGAATATATGTAATTTTGGTGGTATTTCGAATGAGATTAAATTTATTTTATGTTAATATTTTTAGAAATTCCAAAGGTGCCCCACCTCAATTATAAAAGGGAACCTCCTCCCTCATTTATTGACAACTCATTGAGCCTTAAATTTCAGCCATACCCTGCCCATTTATATTATCAATATACCTATCCACATTATAGAGGTTATATTCTTCTCAAAAGACGAACTCTAGTGTCCCTAAGAGGAGATCTAGAGGGAGCTCGCTGAAGAAGAAGTAAAATCCTTTACCGACTATCTCAATGTAATTTCTTCTTATAATTCATATTCATGTGTTGTTTCAATTATAAAGTAATAAATTTAGTATAAAATATATTATTATATGTTATTTTGATTATGGAAAAACCATATTCCACCTTATATCCATCCTATGAAAAACAAAATCACCACACATGCATACGTACGACCTATCATCTTCATGCCATTGTGTAATATGTTTTTCAACACCAATTTACTTGAAATGGTATAATTATGAAAATAATAATTATATATTATTATTATAACATGATATTTATTATATAACAAAAAATATACCATCCACTTCCATACTTTTTACTATTAAGGAAATGATATTATCGCTCGTGCGTACGTACGACCTGCCATCTCCACGACGTGATATGATTAATTTTCCTTATTAACCATTAAATAATGATTATATAAATGTATATAATGAATAAATATTATATTTAATACCTTAATACCATTATTTAAATGACATAACTATAACATTTGATGAATAACTGGGACTTATACGACAAAACATGCATAGAAAAAAATGAAGCAATTAACACCCAAAAGAAGCATAATAATGAAATATTATTAAATGGGTGATAATATATTCATATATGATATAATAAATATAAATATGGGTTTTTAATAAGTTTATAACATTATTTAATTCATTAAACATGAGTTTGTGACAAGTAAGAAGGAACCCAGACCTAAGGTAAGGGATAATTTTTTAATCTCATTATTATCCGAGATTGTTTTTACATAAGTATTTACTGGGGTATATTTATCATCCATGACCATGATACTTAAAAATGTATTAAAAAATATTATTACTATTCTTATAAAAAATTTTAAAGTCAATTTTACCCATTTTTTATTTTTTACTAAACAGTTTGAAAGGAATATTTTGTCGCTTTCCCTACGAGGTACTTTTTGACTTATATAGAAAAAGTACGAGAAGAATGTTTTATTTTAACTTATATAGAATGACCAAATATTTTTAATTTAATATCCAGTTATTTACTTGAATATTACCTTATAATATTATAAGTTTAATTTTTAAGAAAATGTTTTCTTTAAAAGTTGTGCGACATTTTAAATAAAAAAACATTTTCAAATAAGAAATGATATTTTCCTCAAGAATTATTTTCAAGTAATATCTCAAAATTATTTTCCATATAAGATAATATTATTTTATGTTACATATTATTTAATGGGGATATGTTTCAATTATACTATTCTTATTATTCTTATAATTTGATTTTGTTTATAATGGAATGATATTTTTGAAATCCATTTATTTTTCATAGATTATGTTATGATGTAATGATGTTTATGAAACCTATTTTATTCCATAGGCTATGATATGATGAATTATTTATGTTCTTGTGTCCCACATATGTATGGTTTTCATTATTTAATGGGTGGTACTGATATCTCCCTCTAATAAATTGGGCAAAGATTTATATCTCATGAGATGGATAGAGCTCTAACGGTAAATGATATCAGTTCAGTAACATAGGATTGGAATGGGAAGTAAACTTGGTTCAGTAATACAGGACTGGAATGAGGAGTGAACTCAGTTCAGTAAATGAATTTATCCACTATAATGGTCTTGTAAATGATCCTTGTATAATATGAAAATGATTTTCTATGCTTATGTGTATGCCAAAAATTCATTGTCTTATGTTATGCTCTCTGGGAATATGTTCTTTAATGAACGTATATGATTTATCCCATGACATGATATTATAATATTTTATATGAAAGAATAAATTTTCAAATGTTATGTTTATGATATCGTGCCTTATGATTATAATATGATTGAAATATCCCTTGTTTGTTATTACTAAGAATCTGAGTTCACCCTTTCTTATGTTTATTTTCCCCAAGTTATGAAGAAGGGTATTAAGTAAGATGTCTCAAAAATGGGTATAGTTATGAAATAATAAGTAGGAGATGATGTAGAAATTTCATGAACCGGTCATTTATGTTTCTTAGTTTCCAAAGACACTAAATCTATACAGTTTTGGAATGGGTTTACTATGTTTTATAATGAATATTATTCTATTTAGAACCAATATCTATTTATGAAAAGTATGGGACTTTATAATCAGTTTTGACATGTATCTATAAATTGTGGTAATATAAGTTCTATAAATATTTCTAATAATGATGTGTCTAACTCTAGGAAAAAACATATTGATATAAGACATCACTTTTTGAGAGGCCATTCTCAAAAAGTTGATATAACTCTTGAATTCATTGGTACTGAACACCATTTTACTGAAATATTTAGAAATATATTTAATTTAGAGAGAATGAGCTATATTATAAATGAAATTGTAATGATAAATTTTGGATATTTATTTATTCTTGAATCTACTTTATTTTATGGTATAAGTAAATAAAAAATATTTTCCCACCATATCTTGCTACCACACCCGAGCTACCATACATATTTACAATAGAAGTGATACCATGGAGGTGATACCATGGCTATGATAATATGGTGTGCTACTATTTTCATGATATCGTGGTGTGTTATAGTTGGAATGATACCACAAGATCTACCATTCGGTTGTTACCACTCCAAATAATGCTATTGATTTATTTTTAATTAAATTTATTATTACTTTTAAATTTTTATTATCTATTTTTTTATCTAAATTTAATTTTACAATACCTAAATGATAAAAATACCCAAATTAGAGTCTAAATTAGAAATTCACTCTCTCATTCCCTTTTAAAACCCTTTTTTTCTCTCTCTCTCTATCTCTCAACCCACAACCCTTCACCTTCAACCTCCAACCCTCAAACCTATAAAAATATGGTGTGAGTGAAGTTTACAAGTATATATCCCAATTATTCTGGTCCTTTTAAGATATCTAGAGTATAATCAAGTCAACCCATTAAACTGAGAAATCCACAACTTTCATCTCGAGTTGTTGTAGCTGAGAAGGAAATAGATTCTTCTTATTTTTATATAATAAATTCACTTTTTTGGAGTGTGATTAATGAGAAAGGATAGGTAGAATGGTTTTCAAGGAATGATAGACCATTATACCCTAGTCTGATTCATGATTTATACAGGCATTTCAAGTATTAATTTAAAGATAAGAAGGATTTTACCAGAAAAATTTTGGATGGGAAAAAAATTATTTTGACTTGAAAGCAATGAGATAAATGTATAAAAGTTTATTAGAATGGTATATATAAGTAATATCAAGGTTCATTTCCCATTAATTATGAAAAATTTATGATTTATAATTCTCTTATTGAGATCATTGGGAATAAAACTATAAGAATACCTACTAAAGTTGAGTTGGATGGAGAAAGTCAATTGGTTTTCAAAATTTTGCAACATATTTTGTGTAATAGGAAGGGGGATTTTAAAAATTATGAGGTATAAAAATATTTTATTTTTCGTTTATTATGAAGATAGAAGAAAAATTCAATCTTTTTAGGTATTTAATGTTGCACATAATTAAACTATACAATCCTTCCTTGATATCAAACTCACTTGACTACCCTATGATGATATTTTCTCTATTGGAGGATAGGGACCTTATTCTCTAAGGATAGGAAAAGGTAACAAAGTGTGATGGTTTTTGTATTATCCATGTCAACTATAATAGGATGAGAGTTAGTTGGAATTATTGGATAAAAATATGGGTGGTATATAATGATAAAATCTATGAGAAGTTAAACCCAATAGGTAACCCTTCTAGACCAATAAATTTGGTTGACCCTAACTTGGAGCTGGATAAAGTAGGGAAATATTCTTCTATTAAAGAAGGTGAAGTTGATTCTAGTGATGAAGTTGAAGAGAAGGAAGCTATAGATAGATAATATGAATATGTATCTACTTTAGTAGAATAAGGTCGTGATCCTAATGTTGTTAAGAGTTCTAATATATCATATTAACCTCCTAGTACACCTTTATCCCTTACCACCAAAGAAATATTACTATAAGAAGAAGATGAAATAAAATAAATTGAAGTTTCTATTAGTGATCAGTTTGAAATATATACTTTAGAGAGTCTTGAAGATTTTATTGAGTTTTTTGATGACTCGGGGTATGATGTTAATGGTGGATATGGATATGAGTAGTAAAATCACTTCCAGAATGTCTTTGAGTCTAGTAATTCTACCAATTAAGAGTGGTATGGAATTTACCAACCAGCATGAGCAAGTTGTGTATATGGTAATATAGATGAAACAATTTATTTAGAAGTTCAATATTCTGTAAGCCATGTTAATCCAATTGTTTCAGAAAGAGGTGGGGATGATGCACCAACTAAGGGGGATAGATCCCTTAGATTTTCTATGCTTGGATTGGAATACCCCAACTTTGATAGAGATGATGATGATGACGATGAGGATGATGATTAGGATAGTACAATGGGGCATGGAGGACCTACCATATTTTTTGCTCAAAAATATCCTAAGGGATCCTTAGTAGACCAGATAATGATAAATAACTTTTAGAACCCTTTTCTTATGGAGTACCTATTTTGTAAATTGGTCATGAGGATATTTTTATGTATATATAGGATAGGAATTAACTTTATCCTCATCCCACTACTCATCACTTAATCTATCTAATAAGAGTTTTTCTGGATTCCATTAAGGCTGGTTTGTTATCTGATCTCAATGAGATACTATGATTTTATTCCCCTTAATAAAATAAGCTTAGTAAAGATGAAATATCTTTGATAGTTTCCTATGTTTTATCTCATATCCAACCCATAATTTCCATCAAAATGGGAAATATAGAAATGGAGAACAAGATTTAGTAGAATAAATTAATTCCCTTAAATCAACCTTGGAGGATATGGGAGAAAGTTTAACTCAAATAGATTTGTCTAATTCTAGATAGGCTAAAGTCTTTGACTTCTATTAGAGTTTCTTCTTCCAGATCTCCACCTACATCTACCTCTACCTTCATTGATGCAGAGATGATCATATCCATTATCATAGAAGAGTTACAAGTTTTTTTGGGTGATTTATCTTATTCTTATCAATATGATATTGAATAGATAAAATCTCATGGTGAGAACATTTAAAATCTTGTTAGATAATGCTTAAATGAGTCTAGAAGTGATAGAGAAAAAATCAATAAGGCCATTAAGTAATATATATCTTATATTTTTACCATGAATGAAAATAATTCACATTTTAAGTTCTTAGATGAAAATACGAGGATACCTCATGTTACTGGGGTCTTCAAAGTGTAAGTGAATCAGTTAAAGACTTTGGCTCCCATGCTCAATCTTTTTATGGAAGAAAATACATACCTTTTTATAGATATAGAGTATGATGGTAGGGTCATTACCTAGTTAATAGAGTTGATGAAGTCATTTTATACACCACAAGGATAACTATTATTTCACCTACAACCATTTCTATGTATACCTCCCTTTATAAACCCTTATCATCACCCTTGGGAAACACTTCTATTGTTGTTTTTCATTTTGGGATTACACCTATTGAAGCTATGAGAAATACCAAGATAGTTGATTTTTCCATAGTATTTGGGCCTATTCAATATCCTAAACCTCTTTACCCTCTTGTTATTGGAAAAGGCAAGGACCTAGTGGATTCTAACTCTACCCAGGTTGAGGCAACCTATTCATACCCTGATTAGGTTTTGATATGGATTTCTTTTTGAATTCCATTTCTAATTTACTGTATAAACTTTCAACCTTATTGAAAATACACTTCTTTCATTAATAAATTTTTCATTCTTTTACTTTAATATTATTTATAACTTTTTGATAATCCAAAAAGGGTGAGAAATCATGTATAGTATGAATGAAAGAATGAAATAACTCATGTATTGGCATTACATATGGACATTACATATGAAACTTGACTTTTAAGAAAATTGTATTCATTTGATTCATCTGTTAAAATGTTTTCATATGATTATGAATGACATGATTTGTGATCATAAAAAATGAGGATATTTTTGTCTTAGTCCAAATGTTTCCATATTTTAATGATCTCAAATCATGTTTATTACATTTCTAATAACTTTCATGTTTTATGATAGTCAACTATTTTCTAGACAAAATCATAAAAATAGCTAAGTCTTGAACCTAACATAACTAATATACCATTATTTGAAATTATCTATCAATATAATATGATTTTAGTTCAATATGCTACCACTAGTTTAATTTTATAACAATCAAGATCTACTACTGGATTGTGCTACTATCGAGTGGAGATGCTGCCACAACCAAGGGAATATACCATAAAGTGTTTTTACTACTACTAATACTATTAAATAGTGCTACCTCTAGATGATTCTAATGATAGTATAAGAATATACTTATAGAGTATATACTTCCTAGTGATGCTAACTCCAGGTACATCTACCTATATATCTTTAACCTCTAGAAGAGCTACCACCAGTTATATTTTCTACCACAAATGTTTAGAATTAAGTTCAAACTTAATATCTACAATGAATAGATTAATGAATTCAATGAAAGTTAGATGCACATGTATTTAATAATAATTATTCTTAAACAATTCTATATAATTTTTAAAGGAAATTTATATTTTTTTGGATCTGTAACTCAATACAAGGATTTTACTCATTTAATTATTATCTTATAATGGATAATTGAACCATATTGAATGATATAAATCCAAAATAACCCATTATTTTTAAAGAAACTAGTGCAATGATACATACAATTATATGTTGAGATACAAATATACATAAGATACACATGTGTGCAAAAAAACATTGTCTAATTCACTGACTAAGAATAATAGGATCTTCTAGGACTTCAATGACTCTCTGTTTTCTTACTCTTTCTGTGAAAATATGATTGATACCTTTTAAAGATTGAATGAAGAAATCATGAACAACAAAAGATTATTGGACTAAGTCACATAAAATATTCATACTTATTATTATTTGATCTTTCAATTTAAATATACTTATTGAGATTTGTTTTTCTTTACTCTATTTATCTATAAATATAGTCTTCTATATATAATTGGAGAGTGCTAGACACTCTATGTAAAATATTTTCATTTTTACTCTCACATATAACTATGGAAGAGGTAATGTGTGACTTGGACTCTTTTTCTCCCATTTATAATTGTAGAAGAGTCTTTTTTATCCTGTATGTTTTTAGTAAAATTGTTTGTGAAAGCCTAATCCAGGCCGTGGATCAGTTAATTTTATAATAAACTGCCGGGCAACAAGTTATTACCATGTGTAGGGGATTAGGTCTTGGTTTAAGACTGAACCCCTTGTTTAATTTCCACTAAATGATTATTTGTTTTGTTTTCACTATTTTAAATAATAATCTAGTATCTATTTTAAAACTATAAGAATTTTTTTTACTTTTATAGTTGGATTTGACAAGTGTTTTATATACTGTGTTTAATCCAAGTAAATTATTTTCAAAAGTTAGAAAGGGTTTTCAAAAATTTGTTTAACTAAATTCTGATCAAAATTTTGAGAAATTTTTTGAAAGATAAAATTATATAAGAATATATTTTTAGTTAACTAATCATTTTAATAAAATTTAGGATTTAAGTTTTAAATTTTTTTAACAGAAATGTTTATTTGGAAACTCAATTAATCCCCACCAGAGTTATCCACTCTAACCAATAAATTTAAAAGAAATAAATTCAAATAAAACTTTAAATATCATGAATATAAGTATATAAATCTTATAATAAATAAATGGTTAATTTTATACACTATAAAACACAAATATGTGTATAACATGAATCATATCTCAATGAAATAATATTGAGATGAAGAACCCTTACCTCATGTCCTGTTTTGATTTATACACATTCAAAACTAAAATATAAAATGTATATATTTATTATAAATATATTATATAACCATATTCATATAAATATTACTATATATAATTCCATTATAATTTATAATTACCTTTTTTCTAACAATTCTTCATTAAATTCATTATTTAGGTGAAAGTTGGCCTATTTTCCATGCACGTTTTGGTTCGAAGGTTCTAGTACTTGCAGCTTGGTCAGAGTTTCATCATATATAAAATATAAATATTGTTATAAATATTATATTTATTCATTATATACTCTTTTATAACCATCCATATTGGGTGGTGATGAAAAATGAATTACATCACTTTGTGGAGACGATAATTCATACATATGCACGAGTGATGTTTCCACTTTTTGATGGATGGAACAAAAGAAAAGTACACAATAATTGACCTTTAAATAATCATAACAATATCTTAAATATAATATATATTCATTAAATCTATCCTTATGACCATCCATGAAATTAGTAAATGAAAAAAAATCACATCAGTTCGTGGAGGTGGTAGTCCACACATATGCACGAGTGATGTTATAATTTTTAATGAATGTGAGAGATATAAAATGGATATAACATTAACATAACAACAAATTAGTATATTAAATATACCTATTAAATCATATAAATATGGTTATATAATCTTTTTATGAGTTTTAAGAAGAAAGAAACATGAAATTTTTTGATAAGAACATATACCTCTTCTTCGAGTATACTTCTTTTAAAGGATACTTAAGGCTTCTTGGATGGGTATTTTGAAATAAAATACATATAAAGGTCATAGATAAGTATTTTAGGAGAGTATTGTTTTAGATAGTTCTCAAGATAAAGGGCTTAAGTGTCATATATAAGCGAGGATAGAAGGTTCTCTTTTATAAGTGAGGGGACTGAGACACTTGTAATTATTTAGAATATTAAAATATAATAAAGTTATTATCTTGGGAAAGTAGATACAAATTAGCTCAAGTTATAATATTTGATGATATAGGATTGAAATAAATTTATCCAATAGTATTTATACAAGATTTTAGATCATTTAAACCCTTATCTCTTTAGTTTAACCCCTCGTTAACCCTTTTAAACTTTATCATAGTAATGAATGTTTACCTTAGTTATTATTACTAAAGGAAAAAAATGAAGTTGAGATTAGTAATAAATTTAGATATTATAATTAAAAAAATTTAATTTTTTTTATCATATTCAATTTCTATAATTTTTATAAATTTATTATAATGTAAGTGCATAAAATGTAATAAAAACCATTTTTAGAAAAATACACTTTTAAGCATAAAAATGAATTTATTATTATTACATACCTATTTAAAACCATTATATGAATGTTAATATATTTTATTGAATAAAAATTCTATAAATTTTATTAAAATCATTCTTCAATACTGATTAATTAAATTTAAGATTAAATACATTGCCCACAATAAAAATAGTTTTCTAAATATTATATATCTATTTTTCATTTAAATGATTTTATCTTAATTTCAAACCCATTTTTTGGTAATAGTGAGTATCTCTAGAGGGAGATTAATTTATTTACCAATAAATATTTCTATCCAAAATAGGTTTAAGTAAAATCCATCAAATAATTAAAACACCCCAATTAATCAAAATTGAAGATTGATATAAGTTTTGATCTTTTAAAAGATTTCTCAAATATTGATTAAGTCTTAGTTAAAACAATTACAAAAAATAATTTAACTTTTGAAATAAATTTACTCAATAAAAACCTTATATAAGGACTAATTAATACTAACTATCGAATTATTTGGTTTTTTAGAGTTTAAAAGAGATTTAGTTTTAAAGCATAAAAATAAAATAAACAAAACAAAACACACAGTGGAAAGAATACAAGAGGTTTAGTCTCAAGATTAGACTTAATCCTCTCCACCTATAAATCATCCATTTCTAAGTAGATTATATAAAATAATCTATGATCTAAAACCTAGATTGGGTATACAACAACAAATCTATCTAGGAAACACATGAACTATTCTAAAATAACTATGGGAATGAAACAATCATAGGCCACATAGGGACGTCTTCCACAACACATTGGTAAATAGGTGTAAAAGGGTTTTGAGAAGATATCGAGTATGTTCCCATTAAAGTTCAAGATAAAACATGTGTGCTTAAAATACATAGTAGGAACACACTGCTCATAATGAAAATATAATAAACTGAACAAGAAAATAAAATATGTAAAAAAGATATTGTTGCTTGGTCTTATATTCTATGAAGCTTGTGGATCCTTAGATGTATCTCAAATAGGAGCTTAAGTTGTGGTTATGAAAATCACTATGGAACAGAGTGTCATAAAATCATTTTTTGACTATAGGAAGGAACTGAATATTCTATAATCCCCACTTTTTCATAGTTTATTGAATTTGATGATGTTTCATGTAAGCTTCTTTGCAAGTAGCTTTCTTTTTAGTTATTTCAATATCACTTCATATCACTTCATGTGTATGTGTTTATATCTATCTATAATTAATCTATATTGTATGAGGGAGTATACCACTTCTTTTAATTGAAGCATATAGGAAGAATTATCTAGATCCTATACTCCTCATACTAGATGACTGGAAAACACTTTAATGGATCTATGCAATAGTTTAAGAACAATCATTAAAATAAGACTCAACATTAAATTTGATAATATATCCATTATAAATATTTAATTTGAAATAAAAAAACAAAAGTGGTTACTCCTTTGAATGGTGACATAATAATTGCGGTGACTTAGGCTGATGGTGAGTCCGGGTGACAGTGAGTCATGCCAACGAAGGCTCATCTGATTAGTGAGTCTTCTCAGTGGTAGGTCATCTCAAAAATTTGTAAAATTTTCATTTTGAAGGAAGGTCATATTCAATAGTTACTCAGGTTTGGTGGAAGGTCTTTTCAATACTTATCCACATTTTCATCTTGGTATTAACTCGTCTATGAAGATAGGTGTTTCCAATACTTATCCAAATAGCAAGGTTTAATGGTGAGTCATATCCTGGTGGTGAGTCTTTAACATACTTAGCCAAAATTCCATCCTAATAGTGAATTATTGATGATTATAGGTATTTTAATACTTATCCATATTTTCATATTTACAGTGAGTCTCCTTGGTGGTGACACATCTTCAATGACAAGTCATATCTGGTGGTGAGTGTTTTTAATACTTAGCCAAAATTTACACCAATCTGACTTATATTATAAAATGATTTCATAACACATAAAACTCATTAATATCATAAGAAAAATGATTTGGTGATCATTAAAATAATGGTTAAAATAATATCCCCCCCTTTGATGATAAAAAATCCTGGAATTTGATATTATATAAATAGAAGAAATTGAGGTGTGAAAATAGGTGTAGCTTAAAATAGATATGGTATCAAAGATAGAAAGAATAAAATAGTATCATAGATAGGTAAAAGTAAAGACATATGGTATCAAAGATATTGAAAAATAGGAATACATAGGAATACTAAAATAAAAGAAACCATAGATACATTCTTCGCCTTTTGGGATTATCAAAAAGTGAGAATAAAATATGAAATGTATAGAAACAAAATAAAAGTAAAAGAGAATTTCCATTGAAAATAAAGTGAAGTACATCCAAAAGATACAAAAAAAATTTATAAAAAAAAGATTCCCATCAAAGACTAAAAGCCTAATGTTAATGATTTTTGGGATGAGTTGAAGGATCAATAGAACATTTACCCTTATCTTTTTATGAAGAAAAAGGTACATCATTAGAGCATGAGGGAACTATAGAAATAGCTATAGGATCATAAGTTAGAGAGGGAGGATCTATGATAATGATTGGTCTGTGATGCTAAACTGATTCTATTAGAGAGATTCTGAAAGGATGGAATCAATCAAGGAAAAAATCATTTGGATCTCTGGTTACTCTGGGCCCGAAGAACTCTGGAGAAGAGACTGGAGAGGTCATATGAGTTGTAAGTAGTATGGAATCCTGAGCCACTATTGTAGTTCCAGAAACATGTATAAATAGATTCACCATATATATAAATTCCATAATTATGTTTCCTCCAATTTACATCACACTAAATTAATCATTCTTCGCCTCCGTAAATAGATTAAGAAATGTATTCATCACCTTTAACTAATTCAATTTCTATTTAATGGAATTATTGTCTAGGATCATTTTTAGGTTCTTAGTAATAAAATTGAAATGAGCATTCAACTCATGCTTAATGTTAATCCAAGATAGATAATATTTAATGGATTTTGTTATAGTATCTTGATTGGATTTCATTTCCTTCATGTACTCTCTAACCATCATATGGATATAGTCACTATTATATCTGATTTTTCTCAAATTTTACTGTGGCAGGTTAGGTACATCACTTGAAGCAGTAAAAATATCTTCTCTCACAACTTTCCTAATCAAATAAATATCAAAAGTAGGAGGTGGATCACTAAAATAAGAATCCATTTAAGTAATATTGTCCCCTCTCTCTAGAAAATCATAAATGGTATCTACAAATGATGATCTCATCTCATCTACTATGGATATAAAGGATTCCAACTCATTTACTAAACATCTATTATCTATTTAAACTTCTTTGATATGATGCATCATCTTTGGATAAATATGATGTATCACTAGATCAAATAGATACCTTGTATCTCTCTCACTTAAATTAGTGAAAAGAGGGGCCTAATTTCTTAATAATAGACTAAAATCATAAATCATCCTTTATCGGAAGGATTTCAAGTCACCTCTAGTGTCAACATCCAATGGAATGGATGAAATGGAAGGTGAAATAAATCTCTCAATGTTAGGTGTAGGTACATAAAAATAAAACCTGTGCAATTATAATGAAGAATCAACTTGATCAACTAAATATCCCTTAGGATCCATCACTTCTCAACTATCAGTCCTCTTATCATCTGAGTCTGAGTATTCCAAACCAAGTATGACATACCCTCAGATCTTATCTCATTCCTAAAGAACTTTGTCCATTAATATGACATAATAATTATCATAAGTCTTAAAAACAATAGACTTTACATTAGTAGTCTCAACAAAGGTGTTTAAAACACCCAAATACTCATCAGATCTTTGCATAACCACTATCTTCTCAAAAATAATAAGCTCAAATTCCATCTACACATCAACTAAATGTTCAATAATAGTCTTATTAGTAACCATATATACACCATCTGAAGGCAAAAAATAATCTTCATCAATAGATGAATCAATAGGATGACTCTCTATACATGGATATTTCTCCCCCTCAACTGATGCTTCCTTCTCATTTGAAGAAACTCTTTCTATACCTTAAACTAATATGGGTCTTTCTTTAGATCTAGAAACACCTGGTAAACCTATAGAAGAAAGGAGTGCCTGAGGTATCTCAATATAGTCAGCTTTAATGGGCCACTAGGAACATCATGGTCAGATCCTCCATAATTTTCATCTTCATCTCCATCGTCCTCATCTTCTCCTCATTATTCTTCATCTCTTCATACTTTTTCATCTTCATCCTCATCATCAATATTCTAACCATTTTATTTATAGGAAATAGAATTTATTTTTAACTGCTCTTCACTTGATACTTCTATTTATTCTTAATCACTCTCTTATTTCAATACATTCTCTCAAAAAGGGAGATACCAAGGTTGTCTAGGTGCACCATAAGTAATAACTGGGGAAATATGAGAAAAATATGGATCACTTCCTTCATCCACTGAAAACACCTCCTACTTATCTCCTGAGGTAGTAACCTATTCTTCCTCATATGAATAATCAATAACCTAATTTGGTTCCAAACCATGATCCTCATTGTTCTTTGGTCTAGTTGTATGATCAATCATATTTAAACAATTATAGATCCTTTCACCACCATAAATCCACTATTTATTCCATGGGTTCCAACTAATTTTCATCCATTTTAAAATGATCCTTGTGATGAAAAATACTCTATATTTAACAACTATTTATTCTCCTTCCTAAACTAGTCCCTTGACCTCCAACATGGCTGAGACAAACTTGGAGTAAATAAGGAAGTTTTACCTTGAAGACGACTTTCACATCTCCATCATGTGATTCATCAGCTATCTACAAAGATTGATCTTCTCACCTATTTTCATAATACATAGAATATATACATATTGATACCTAATTATTGAAAAAACACCCTTACTCAAGCATAGAATATGTTGGATAACTTTGAAAAGACGGTGACATTATCCATATATCTTAGTATCAATCGGTCTTATCACTATCTCATCTCCAGTTAACTCTTCTAAAGCACCCTTATATACAAAGCTATCACTATCATATAGAATAGTTCCTTTATATTCTTTTGAAACTCATTTATGAGGAAATCTCAAACAACCATTCCATTTCTTTGAAGAGAAAACAATTTTTTATCCTTTTATTATATTTCTTATACAGTCTTCATATTACTCGAAATATAACTAAAAAATTTGTAGAATTGTCCCACTAACCTAGGATATAAGGGTCTCTCATTAGAAAAAAACCATCCCAACCATATCTAGTTTTACATAAATTTCATAACTAATGACTTTTTCATCATTAACCATTTTTCATGAACTTCTTTTTCAAGCACCGATCTCTTCACAAGATCTGGGTTCCTTATCTCAATAGAAACTAAACGAACGGATTCCCATTTTTTCTTCTTTGAAAGTCATGAATTTCTTGGAGAATATTCATAGGATATGTTCATTCTAACCATTAAGATCAACTCAAATGGTTTGGATGAAGGAGAGGGAAAACCAATGGTCGATAGGGAAAAGAGGTAGGGGTGAGGTTTTAGAGAAAAGGCATGAGGGAGAGTGAGTGTTGAAACTATATGGGTGCATAATTTTATATGTTTTTGGGATTTAGGAAAATTTAAAATCAAAAAATAGAATAAAATTTGAATCTAATTAAAAATTAAATAAATAATCTATATAAATAAATTAGAGTTAGTGTCCTAAAAACTAACTATAAGAAATTGAAAAATTTAAATTGATTCCAATTGTGGGTTAAACTAACGATGTCTAAAACCAACAGTGGGTAAAACTAGTGGTGGGTAAAACCGATGATGGGTAAAACTCCATCTATGGGTAAAACCAATGGTGGGTAAAACTCTAACGATGGGTAAAACGCAATAGTGGGTAAAAATCCAATGGCAGGTCCAATAAAATTAAATTTTACCAAAATTAATCATACCTAATTCATGTTTGATGTAGTTTATTCTCTTATAATTCAAAGTATTAGTGAAAATATCAACAAGTTGATGTTATGTACTGATTTATTCAAGAGTTATATCACTTTTTTGAAAATTTTCTCTCAAAAAGTGATGTCTTACATCAATAATTTTTGTTCTAGAGTGAGATATATGGTTCTTAGAAATGTTTATAACACTTTTATTGTCACAATTTATAGGTACATGAAATAAATGGTACCCATAGTCTAATAACATGTGTTTATCCACAAAATTTGTTTACAATAGCTACCTGCAGGTATGTAATCAACTTCATAAGTAGACAGTGAAATGTAATTTTGTTTTTTACTACACCAAGAAACTCGTGACTTTCGCAAAAGGTGACATGTTCTAGAGGTTCTTTTTATATCTAACTTACAACCACAAAAATCCATATTTAAATAAATAAGTAAGTAAAATATTTTTCTTCTAGGGTAGAAAAATCTTAAACTAGTTGTATATTTTAGTTATTTAAAAATTATTTTTATAGTAATTAAGTGTGACTCTTTTGGATTTTATTAAAAATGCGCACACATACATGCACTAAACATAATGTTAGGTCAGCTTGCAGTTAATTATAGAAGACTACCGATCATACATCTATAACTGGTTTGATCCACTGATTTCCTAGATCCATCTAGATCCAATTTATAGGTGGTACTCATAGGAGTATCACTATTATTAGTGATATACAAATTAAAATATTTTAAAAGGTCTTTAGTATATTTAATTTTATTTAAAATAATTCCTTCATTATTTTGAAAAATTTGAAAACTAAGAAATAATTTCTGTTCACCCATTAAACTCATTTAAAATTCATTTTACTTCATTTTTGAAAAATCATAACATAAATAATTTTTAGAAGTTACAAAAATAATATAATCTACATAAATTTGAAAAACTAAAACATCTTTTGAAATTATTTTGATAAATAGGGTAGGATAAACTATACCTTTTAAAAATCCTTTTGAAATAAGAAAAGAGATGATCCTATCATACCAAGATCTAGGGGCTTGTTTTAAACCATATAAATCTTTTGTTAATATGAAAACATGATCTGGAAAATAGGTATTTTGAAATCTAGGGGGTTGTTCAACCAAAACATACTCAAATATATACCCATTCAAGAATACACTTTTGAAATCCATTTAATATATTTTTAAATATAGATGTGCTACATAGGAAATCAATATTATAATGGCTTTAAGTCTAGATACATGTGAAAAAGTATCTTCATAATCTATACCTTCTTCTTGAATATATTATTGTACCACAAGTCTATCCTTATTCCTTACTATTGTACCAAATTCATCAACCTTATTTATAAACACCCATTTAGTTCTTATAGTCAAGGTGTATTTGGGTCTATCAACAAGTTCCCAAAATTTATTTATTTAAAATTGATTAAGTTCTTCTTGCATATCCTTTACCCATAACTTTTCATTAATATCATCATTGATGTTCTTAGGTTCAAGTTGTGACAAGATTACTTGATGTTCAACCTAGTTTATTAGAGAAGATCTAGTTTGTGTAACTCTATCTAAGTATCTAAATAAATCATCTAGAGGATGGTATTTAAGAGTCCTAACAACACTAGAAAAAAAGTGATGGTCACCTCAAGGTCTTATAATTGCTCATGTTTTGGATGTTCCTCATAACTGGATGATTTTTCTACTTGTTTTATTACAAAATAAGAAGGTTTGGAGTTTAATTTCAAAGTGGATAAATCTTAATTAATGTTTTCTAAAGGATTATTAGGATCTTTGGGATCTATCTCATCAAAATTTACATGGATAGACTCTTCTAAAACCTTGGTTATTTTATTAAAAAATCTTTAGGATTTACTAGAGGATGAATAACCAATAAAAATTCCTTAATCTATTTTGGAGGAAAACATATCAAGATTATACTTAGTGTTAAGGATAAAGAATTTGAAACCAAAAACTCTAAAGTAATTCACCTTATGGTTTATATTTTTCCAAAGTTTATAAGCTATTTTCTTTAAGATTGGTATAATCAAAACTCTATTAATTATATACTAGGCTGTGTTCATAGCCTCTTCCCAAAAGTAGATAGGTAAGTCATATTCATTAATCATTGTCCACTCTATCTCTTTATGTGTTCTATTTCTTCTTTCTATAAATTCATTCTTCTGAGGGGTACTAGGAGTATAGAAGTTATAAATATAGCCATTTTGTGAGAAAAATGTCACAAATTCTTAATTTTCAAACTTAGGGCCATGGTCACTTATTAAGGTCTTAATTATAAGTCCACTTAGATTTTATATAAACTTATCATACTTGGTAAAATAAGAACAAAATTATATTTTATGCGCTAAAAAGAATACCCAAGTATACCTACAAAAGTCATCTACAAGTACATAAACATAGTGCTTACCATTTAAACTAGAAATTATAGATAGTCTAAAAAAGTACATGTGAACCAAATCAAGAGGTTGAGAAGTAGAAACTTATTTATTTAATTTAAAATATATATTTTGATGTTTCCCTTTTTTAAAAGGGTTACAAAATTTTTCATCTTTGAATTCAAGTTTGGGTAGATCCCAAACCAAGCCTTTTATATAAATCTTTCTAAGTGGGTGAATGTTACAATGGAATAATATCCTATACCAAATACAAGATTCTCTATGAAAAGAACTAAAGTATGAAACATTTTGAGAAATCAAGGAATAAATATTAATAGCACACACATTCTCATTTCTCAGAGTCGTAAATTATAAATCATTTTTAGTATTAAAAAAATTGAAAGAATTGATCTCAAAAATTACATGAAAACCATCATCACATAATTGTGAGATTATAAGAAAATTATATTTTAAACCATCAAAAAAAATTACTTTAGAAATTAAAAATGAGTTGGTGTAACTAATTTTTCCAAGGCCAATAATCTTTCCTTTAGCATTGTCACCAAAGGTGACTGACCACCATCAACCTTTATAAGGTTATTTAAGCTCAATTAGTATCCTATCATATGTTTGGAACATCATCTTTCCAAGTATCATAGATTTTTGTAGTAGATCTTCAATAATATTTCCTACAAAATAAAGTTTATACCAAGAATGATTTTGGTACCCAGAATTTCTTAGGTCTATAAATATTAGTAATTAGGGATTTAGGAACCCATATTTTATTGATATAATTACTATAAGTAGATTGTAAAATCATTGAAATAAAAACTTTATTTAGTTCATTTGAAAAATAACTAGAAGTTGGATTGCTAGAATTATACTTAAGAATAAAAGTGCTCTTAACAATTCTTCTTTTCTCTGTTAGGTAACTTAGACCAGTAATATATTTAAGAGTAATTTGTTTTCCAAATATTTGATTGATTGTTTCTATTTCATTTGAAAATATATCCAAGTAATTATTTTGTTTCTCATTTTAAAATTTTATTTTAGTACTTTCTTTTAATAATTGAGCATTATTTTCTTTTTTTAAAGTAAGTTTAGTTCTAACACTAACAGATAAAACATGCTGTTTCGTCATAAATTTTTATTTGTATTTGAGTTCATTAAAATAATATTCAATCATATTTGAATATTCAAACATTTATTATTTTGACATTTATCATCATTTTGTTCATTTTAAGAATGATCAGAATTAAGTACAAGAGATACAGTAGGTATCTCAAATATATTTTTCATGAAGAACATGTTGGCTTTATTTGGATTCTCTTTATGAGGTGAGTTTGACAGTCACTGGAGCTATCCTCTAAAAAAATCCATGTGGATCGCGTGGATTTATTATAATTTCTATCCTTATCCTCATACTTCTTATTATATTTCAACCTAGGATAGCCAAACTTAACATGACCTTTTCTTTTATACTCATAACATGTAATATCATATGAGTTGTCATATCTTTTCTAGTCATTTTTCCAATTTTCTATATTGTCATACTTTCCATTATAAATTGGTTTCATAAATAATTTATTATTCCTATAGAACTTATTAAACCTTCATGAAAAACGGGCCATTTCTTCATCACTATCAGCTAGCAATTCATCATCACTAGAGCTTTTAGCTTGTACATTTTCCCTTTATTTCTGTTTTGATGTAGTAGTATAGAAATAAACAAATTTTATCTTCAGTTTGGAATCTTTTTCATGATTGACCTGAATCTCTTCTTCATACAACATCGACTTCCTAATAAAATCATTAGTATGTATCTTACTGATGTCACATGATTCCCTTATAGAAACTGATGTCCCTCTCCATCTCTCTGGAAGACATCTCAACATTATCATGATTTGGTCTTTATTTGACACTAAATTTCCTAAGGATCTCATTGTATTGACTATTTTATTGAACCTAAGATACATATAAAAAATTATCTCACCAGGTTTCATTTTAAAATTATCATATTTAATTGTGTAAGTGTTCAATCTCATTTCATTAACATTATCAGGTCCTTCATGGGAAATAGATTAAGTATCCAAAATTTTAAAAGAAATTTTACTAGTATATTTCCTATTGAATTATTCATCTTCTAAGGAAAATTAAATATAATTCACATCTTTTAAGTTATTGTTATAAAAAAGTTTAGTGGCATAATCCCAAGTAGCTCTACTAGTTGTAGGCTATTTATATTTATCCTCTAATGCAGACCAAATTTCAAAACCCATACTCTCAATATTAATTTTGATTTTTATTTTCAAATGATAATAGTTATTTCCATTAAAGAAAAGAGTTCTATTGATAACAAAACCTTATTTTCTATTGTATATTTAAATAACTACATTTAAAAATGACAGAAATTTAAGATCTTTAAAACACAACTAAAATCATAGCTGAAAAGTTTTGAAACCCTATGATACCAAATATTGGTTAGAGTGAGTATCTAAAGAGGGGGGGGGGGGGGGGTTAATTGAGTACCTAATAAAAATTTATTTCCAAAATAGGTTTAAGTAAAATCCCACAAATAATTAAAAATCATAGTTAATTAAAATAGAAAATCGATATAAGTTTTGATATTTTAAAATATTTCTCAAATATTGATTAAGTCTCGGTTAAAACCATCATGAAAGACTAATTTAAATTTTAAAATCAATTTAATTAATCAAAACCTTATATAAATAACAATTAAGACTAACAATCAAATTATTGGTTTTTTAGAGTTTAAAATAGATTCAATTTTAAAGCATAGAAATAAAACAAACAAAACAAAACACATAGAAAAAATAATACACGAGGTTTAATATCAAGTTGATACCTAATCATATACAATTGGAAATCACCCACTACCAAGAAAATTATATAATATAATCTATGATCCGAAACCTTTATCAGGTATAGAAAAAAAGTTTTTCAGGCCATTCAGGACCTATTCCATAATAACAATGAGAATGAAACCAAAATAGTCCACACAAGAATATCTTCCTCAAGACATGGGTAAACATGTGTAAAAGGTATTTGAGAAGATATAAAGTATCTTCCAGTTAATTTTCAGGAGATAGTGTGTGTGTTTAAAATAAAGAGTAAGAACACACTGCTTATAATGTAAAGATAATAAGCAAACAGAGAAAATAAAATATGTAAAGAAGATATCGTTTCTTGGTTTGATATTATATAAATATTATGACTCCTTATATGTATCTTGAATTGGAGATCTATTCATGGTTTTGAAAATCGATGTAGCTTAGAGTGTCTTGAACACGTTTGTTCTGACTATAGGAAGGAACTGAATGTTCTATAAGCCCTAATATTTCACAGTAGATTGAATTTGAGAATCATTCATATAGTCTTATCAATAAGTTTATTTTTTGTGGTTCTTACAATATCACTTCACCTCACTTCACATGTACATGTTTATCTATCTCTATAACATGACTCTCTTGCATGAGGGAGTATGATACTTCTTTTAACAGCAGCATATAGGAAGAATAATCTGGATCCTCTGCTCCTAATAATGGATGACTGATATACACTTTAATGAATCTATGAAATAGTTTTATAAAAAACATTAAAACAAGTCTAAACATTAAATTCAATAATATAGACATTAGAAATATTTAATTCAAAATAAAAAAATAGTGGCAGTGACTCCTTTGAATGGAGACACAATATTGGTGGTGACTTAGGCTGGTAGTGAGTCAGGATGGTGGTAAGTCATGCCAACGGTGACTCATCTAAGTAGTGAGTCTTATTAGTGGTAGGTTATCTCAACACTTGGTCAAATTTTTATTTTGATTAAGGTCATATTCAACGGTGACTTAGGTCTAGCAATAGGTCTTTTTGAAACTTATCCAAATTATCATCCTAGCGGTGACTCATCTATGATGGTTGGTGTTATTGGCACTTAACCAAATTTATTTCTTCAATAGTGAGTCATCTATTGGTGGTGAGTCTTTTCCATATATAACCAAAATTCCATCCGGACAATGACTTATTACTGACAGTAGGTATTTCCATTTTTAGCCAGATTTTCATCTTGATGGCGAGTCATCCCTGACTGCGACTCATCTTCAATGGCTAGTCATGTCTAGCGGTGAGTGTTTTAAATACTTATACAAATTTATCTCCAATATTCCTTATATTATAAAATGCATTCATAACACATAAAAATCATTAATATCATAAGAAACATGATTTGGTGATCATTAAAACAAGGGTTCCAACACTATTGATAATAAATTTATGAATTTTTATTCATTTTTTCACATTATATACTAATATATTGCATGAAAATTTTATTTTAAAAGTTATTAAGACACTTAATATATATAAAAATACAATACTATTAAAAATTGATCTTTTAACATAAATTGATATTTTTTTAAAATTTAAAATTTAATACTTATTTCCTAGGAAATAATCAATTTTTTTTTCATTAATGAAAACTTTTATACATAATTTTAATAATTTAGTTAGTCCTATTTATATCTTCTAATCCAATATCTAGGAAATAATAGTCACATTTAATAATAATATTTTAATAGTATATTTTGATTCATTTAAGCTTGACATTACATGTAAAAAAAGCTATTAATTACATAAAATTTATTTACATATAAATATTTAATAAACTCTTGGGTCATTACATTTTACCCATTATAATAATTCCACCCTTTAAATCATATTACTTCTATACAAACAACTAAGGATACTTATACCTCATCACATCCTTAGGTTTCCATGTGTCTTCCTCAAATTTATGGTTTCCACACAAGAATTTTACTAGGTGAGTGGTCTTATTCCATAACAATTTCTATATTCATTCCAAAATCTCCATTGGTTATTTATAATAATAAAGATAATGATACAATGGTAAAATCTCTCATTTTAGTACATGCAAAGTATCAGGTATATACTTCCTCATGTGAGATACATGGAAGACATCATGAACTTGATTGAGGTTCGGTGGAAGCAGAAAGTGATAAGAAACTTTCATGATATGATCAATAATTTTGTAGGGGATGATATATCTAGGGATTAAATTTACCTTATTTCCAAATATCAAAACCTTCTTTCAAGATATATTCATAGGAATACCTTGTCACCAACTTTGAACTCTAGATCTCATCGATGATTATCAACACAACTCTTATATCGACTCTGAGATGCCCTAACATGCTTCTAAATGGATCTAACCTACTCCTCTATTTTCTTAGCTATATTAGGTCCAAATACCTTTATTTATCCAACTTCATCCCAAAAATTTGTATTTCTACATTTCTTTCTGTAGAAGGCTTCAAAGGAACTATCTGAATGCTTCAGTGAATGCTATTATTGTAAGAAAATTCTAATAAAGGAAGGTGTTGATACCAAACACCTTTAAAAATAATAGAAAAATATCTCAACATATCCTATAGTATTTTAATGGTCCTCTAAGACTGACCATATATCTGAGGGTGATATCTAGTTACAATGTTCAACTCTATATTCAAATATTATTGAAGGATTCTCTCAAACTTCAAGGAAAGCATAAGATCCCAATCAAATATAATAGAATTTTGAACCCTATAAAACATTACCACTTAATTAATGTATATACTGGAAATATGACCAAGTGATAAATGTTCTATGATAGTAATAAAATTCATTGACTTTATAATGTGATCGATTATGACCAAAATAACATTAAGGCCTTTATATGTTTTGGGGATTTCGATGAAAAAATCCATGGTGATGTTTTCCCATTTCTATTCTGGCATGGGTAATGGATGTAACATCCCCTTAGACTTTTGTCTATAAACCTTAACTGAATAATATACTAGGAATCATGATACATACTCTGAAATATCCCTTATCATGTTTTCTTAAAAAAATAGTCTTTCACATATCTATACATATTTATACTTCCAATATGGATAAATATTGATGAACCATGATCCTTATCAAATATATCATTATTCAAGTCTAGTATTTACATGACCCATACTTGATTCCTAAACTTGATCATCCAATTATGGTTAAGGTTAAACTCTAGAACAATCCTTACCATATTTTCCATCTCCATATCTTCCTTCGATGACTCATTAATATTTACATGGATGGTTGGAAATTCGTTTGAGAAAGATATGATCTTTCTCATTTCATTATGATTTTAAGGTACATCCCATAAAAATCCATAATTATTAGGTCTTTTTAAATCTATATCATGGTAAAACTATCATGGTCCTTCTGACTCAGAGCATCAACCACCTTATTTTCCTTTATAGGATTATAATGTATTGAGTAGTCATAGTATTTAATCAACTCCTACCATATCCTTTGGATTATATTCAAATCTTCCTATGTGATTATATAATTAAATATTTTATGATCAATAAATACACCACACCTTTAAACATATAGATAATTCCTTCATATTTTCATTTTTTGAGTTTCTCCTCATCCATTTGAGATATGCATCCTTCATAAATAGGTATTAAAACCCATATAATGGGAGTAGTTTTCATAATAAGTTTATATTCGTACTCAAACCTATAGAAAATAATAGGATTATTCATAATATAAAATGCGAATTACATTCCTTGTAAATATCTACAAGATTTATATAAAGAGATATAATCGATGCCCAAAATCACATTAAATTCTACTAAATGAAGAATAATAATATTTTATTGGAATAAATTTTTACAAACACATACATGACACCCCAAAATCTAGAGTATAGGATAAGTTTTTCCTAATTATCCAATTTAGTGTTTGATAAAGAATAGGCCCTTCATTCTTACCTTGGTATAAGAGTTAGCTATTAGATTAGGGAATTAACTTAGATAATGCCCAAGTTTCCCACATTTAAGACTTTGAACTAATATTGGTGCCTTAGGATGAACTTTATTTATACCCATCAAAATATTCATTTTTATTTATAAATTATTTGATTTAATCCATTATTCTCCATACATAATTCATATTCCCATTCATTCGATACATTTTCATGGGTACTTATTCCAACATTCTTGGCATGTAAGAAATTGAATCTTATTTCCTCTATGCTCTTCATCAAATAAACTCCCATGAATATCTATTTTTATCTTATTATGCGTGTTAGGAAACTCACTTAGGTTTAGGTTTTTAATCATAAATAGAGACATATTGTTAGGCATAACCACAAGAGTTTTCACTATATATTCTATCTATATTCATTTCTCATTCAGAGAACCCCCATATTTTCCTTCACACTTATTGTTAAAATGGTTCCTCCTAGTTTCATCCATTTACTAAAACCAATAAAATTTAGTGTGAGTATAAAACATTAGTAATAAATGTAATCTATCATATGATTATGAAAATCATTCTTATAATATCCTAAATTATGACACCTTCTTATCAACCCATGACACTTTAGGTTCATCCTATATCACTTAAGTTTATAATAGGTTCTATCCTCTCATTCATAATAATGGTTCATAAAGAGAATGTGAATTAAAAAATGAATATCCCCCGGTAGTGTCAAAATAGGTGCACAGTTATGCCTCTTTTCTCATACAGCAGGTGAAGATCGAGTTAATACCAAACTAGACTTTTTAGGGTTATTACCTTTAGGTGTATATGTGCCAAATCATGTATCCCATTTTTTGTATCTAGATAGGGATTTTATTACCAGGAAACCACACAATGTCCAATTTTAAAAAAACTTAAGGATTTTATCCTGTACTTAAACTCATCCTCATGGTTTTTGAAATTTTTTTCTAATATTAATCTCAAAAAATAACTAAACACTGCTATGATACCAACTAAGGTGAACCAATAATTACATACATAAATATTTCATCAGTTTAGATAAATATTTAATACATATCATAATAATACATTCCCCAAAACCATAAGGGTTTAGTGTATTTTGATACTAGATACATAATCCAATTATTTCATTAAAGATATTAAATATATCCCACAAAATTATTCTCATATAGTACCATTCTTAGACATACCCTACTTAAAAATTTTATTTATAACATGAGGAAATAAAAACATAATAAAGAGTTATATTAGACTCTTAGTATGGGTAAAAATAGGAGATATCAATCAATGATCACAATTAAGCCTAATATATGCATAAGGGTATGATAACATGATCACAACTTATGAAATTCACACCCAATCAGTCAAATATAATTAATCATTAATCACATGATAAGGATTTGTGATAACAAAATAAATAAGTGAAATGGTCATAGAATTATCAATAAATAATCATGATCCATGAGAATATATCATAATAATAAGACATATTTTTTTTCATACACATAATAATATGAAATAATTTCCCTAATCAAAGATCACTTCCAAGACTATCATAGTAGACAAACTCCCATAGTTGATAAGGTTCACTCATAATTACATCATTTCCTTAGTAAAGGTTCACTCCCATGACTATCAAAATGGTTATATTATCATAATTAATTGGGTTTACCCCCTATTCCATCATTTCCATAGTCAATTTTTGCTCCTAATATTATCATAATGGAAATAGTCCCTTACAGAATTGGGTTCACTCACCATTCTAGTCCATATAAAATCACGAGATATCAATATTTACCCAATGCATTAGAGGGATATATAATCTTGGTCCCCTTATAAAATAATTAAAACCATATATAAGTCTTCCACAATATCATAAAAATACATTCACTATTTCATCTTAGCATAACCCATGGAAAATAATTTTTTTTGTAAATATTTCATAAGAACTTAATAAAATAATGGGAAATTAATGAGTTTCATAGAACCACCATTAAAAAATCATAATCATAAGAAATATATATAATGTAAGTGGATGACAGAATAATAACGTAACCCCAATGAAGTATAAAAACCCTTATTGTATTTTGACATAGATGATAAATACCTTTAAAATATTATATGAATATTTCTATAAAAATAGGGAAAATATACCTTTATTTCAATATTATTTTTTACAAAATATTAATTAAAATATTTTCTTTGAAAATAAACATGCAAAATTTTCAAGGAAGCTTCAAATAAAATAATTTTCATGACGGAGGTAAAATCCATTCATGCAGTGTATGTTAAAACAGACCATTCTTTTCACACTTTTGTAAAAAGTCAAAAGTGTTTCGTATATAAAACATTTTTAAAATATTAATTTTAATAATTTTTAAAAAAATTCATAGGTAATAAAAATAATATTTATTAAACATTTATTTATAGATAAAAAATTCCATAAAACATTTTGAAGAACCTAGATAGGGAAGAGAAATTTCATCAATCAAAGAGAAAATTATGTATAATTTTATTAAAAACACTTTCTCAATAATTTTATTTAATAAAGATAGGAAAATAGTACAAATACTTGAAAATTCTAGGAATAAAAAAATTATAATAAAATATATGGGGTTTAAAGGATAATGATAATATAATTTCCCTCAATGTAAATTAACATAGATAATTGTGAAAGTAAATGAGACTGTAACACAAACCCTTACCGCTTTGGTAACTTTTGAATCATAATCCATTTGAAAGAAATAAATTAAAATTAAAATTTAAATACCATGAATATAAATATATTCATTATATAATATGTCAAATGGAAAATATATACACTATATAAACATAACTAGGTTCGTAACATGAACATGTCTAAATGAAACAATATTATGAGTAAGAACCCTTACCTCAAGTCTCATATTGCTTAATGAACATTAAAAACTCATATGTAATAAATATAAATTTATTATAAATAAATTATAGAATAATATTTATATAAATATTACTATATATAATTCCCTTATAATTTCCAATCACCCTTTGGTTAACAATTCTTTATTAAAATCATTATTTTTGTGAAAACTGATCCGTCTTTCATGCATGTTTCGATTCCAAAATTCTGGTACATGAACCTTGTTCATGATTTCATTATCTAAAAAATATAAATCAAGTAATAAATATTTTATTTATTCATTATATTCTCTTTTAAAACCCACCATATATGGTGGTGATGAAAAATGAATTATATCACTTCATGGAGATGGTAGTCCTTACGTACGCATGAGTGACGTTTCCAATTTTTGATGGATGGAACGAATGAAAGGTATAAAACAATTCACCATTAAATAATTATAATTATATCATAAATATAATATATATTCCTTAAATCTATCCTCATGACCATCCATATGAATAGGAAATGAAAAAAATCATACGGCTTTGTGGACGTGGTAGTCTACATGTACACATGAGCACTATTATCATTTTAAAATGGATGGGAAGGAGATATAAAATGGATATACCATTAACATTAAATCACATAATTATATTATATATACTTATCAAATCCAGTTTATATTGTTATAGAAAATTTGTAATTTGTTTAATAATAAGGAAACATAAAAAAGATCGATAAGAACATATACCTATTCTTCAAGTATCATCCTTTGAAAAGAACCTTAAAACTTCATGGATGGGTATTTTAGGAATAAAATAACATCAAGGTCAAATATAAGTATTTTTTAGAGTATTTTGGATGATATTGGTTGATTAATTATCAATCATGTGGTGTGGAGAATATAATAGAGTAGATGTCCTTTTATAAGTGAGGGGAGTGACTCACTTGTAATTATTACGAATATTAAAATATAATAAAGTCACTCTAATGGGAAAGTGTCTCCAAATTGACTCAATTTAAAATATGGTATGATATTGGATATAAATCCATTCAGACAATATGATTTATACATTTTTTATGTTATTTTAACCCTTACTTTTTAAACCGTTACTCTAGTAATGATTTTTTACCTCAGTTATGATTCATAATGACCAAAAATGAAATTGAACGCATTATTAAATTTGAAAATTATAATTAAAAATATTTAAACTAATTAAGAATATTAAAATTCTATAATTGGTATAAATTCATTTTAAAATAAGGGTGAGAAGCTCAATGAAAACCATTTTTAGAAAAATGCATTTTAAGAATAAAAATGAATTTATTCTTATTCATTACCTAGTAAAATCAATTAATGAAATGTTAATATATTTTATTGAATATATTATATATTTTTTTAAATAATTCATCAATAGTAATTAATTTAATTTAAGATAAAATTCATTTATTTCAATAAAAATTGTTTTAGGAAAAAATGTATCTTTTTACCTTAAAATTATTTTATCTTCATTTCTAACCAATTAATAATCAATGTATGAATGATTATAATTTTTTTCACATTAAATACCAATATATTTCATGAAAATACTAGTTCAAAATTTATCAAGACACATAATATATATAAAAATACAATACTTTGAAAAATTTATCTTTTAACATAAAATGATATTATTTTTAACATTTAAAATTGAGTAATTATTTCCTAGAAATTAATTCATACCTTTTAATTACGTAAAATTTTTTTAGTTAAGTTTCAAAATTTAGTTTTTTATATTCATAATATTGGAACCAAGGCTGTTATTTACTGAAAAAGGATCACAGTTTGTGTTTGTTGTCAATCCTCTGATGGATGATCAGGGAGATTGCAAGGAAATGGATCTTACAGTTAAAGCTGTAAGTAGTTTTTAAGGTGATGTTTTTTCCCTTTGTTTTCCAAATTTTTGGAGTCCAAAATTTGGGGAAAGTTAAGAATTGCGAAAAGTGGGTTGTCTTGAAGGTCTCATAAAAATATAGCAAAGGCATGTGTTTCACAGAGATGGGATTCATGAAGTGTGTTTCGTGAAGACATGAATATTATGATGGTGTGATATGATATTACAAGAATTGCTTTATGGTGGTGCTTTGCGGCGGTACGAAGGGATTTTTATGGATAGATCTTCGGTTACAACAAGATTTGAAAAGAGATAGATGCACCCTGAAGATGGTTTTTATCGATTTGGATTTCACACATGAAGAAGTGAAGCTTCGCATTCGAATGTGCCTATAAATAAGAGGGAACCACTATTCATTTCTCACAATTTTAAGAGAGAAAATTAGGGATCTCTTTGTCTTCATGAAGCAAGGGGTTCTCCGTGAAGTAGATTGTTCTATGTGAGCTTGAGGTCTTGATTGATGCTAATGTTTCTAAGTCATGTGAGATTCACGAAGATAGGGTGTTCCACGTTGGCTCTGTGAGATTTGTGAAGTAGGTTGCTCTGTGAGGTAGTGAGCTCCTAGAAGGGTTTTTATCTACGAGGAAAAGAGCTCCACGAAGGGTTATGCTCTATGAGGTGGTGTGCTCTGTGAAGGGTTGATCTTTGCAAAAGGGATTTGTGAAGGGAGGTTCTGAGTATCAGTTTTTAGTGGTCAAGGATTTTAGTGAGCATATACTCTCGTATTTGATGCAAGAAGTGTTTCATGCTGGACAGAGAAAAAGACTTTTCCAATCCATTGATGTGACCTTCAAGTCGATAAACTAAGTTAAACTTCTCTCATAGTAGTTATCTAGGGGGAGTTTACATAAGTGTTCTGAGGGAAGTGGTGATCCATCCCTGAACATTTCTAAGGGAAGTGTTCCTGGCACAAAGTGACTGTGAACAAAATCTTGTACTCCACAACTGGTGAAGATTAGTGGATTTAGGTACGATCAACACACTTTTGACGTATGCTCCTTGGATGTATCCCTTTGTGGTAAACCAAGTAAAAGTGTTGTGTCATCTACTTGCTTTCATTTTAATGACAGTTTTAACAAGTTCCTACCAATGTGGGAATAAGATCCACAACTTTAAAAAGAAAAAGTTGACACCCTGATTCACCCCTCTCCTATTAGGGTGTTTCAGGTTCCTTCAAGTTGTATGAGAGCCAGGTTGCTAGTTTTTGATCTGTCTTATACCATCATGGAGAATTCAACCAATGTCAGGGGAGTCCCCCTCTTTGGTGGAAATTATTTTCAGATTTGGAAGAACATAAGGAGATCTCATCAAAGATATCTTGGAATAGAAGTCCTATTTTCCATTTTACAAGGAATACAAGTTACTAATCCAATAGGGCTAGCTACGACTGATGTAGACAGGAAAATTCTTGATACATATGCTAAATCACAGACTGCTCTCACTGCAGCCCTTTCTTATTAGATCTATTTAAAGGTGATGAGTTAAACCTCAGAAAAGTCTATGTGGGATAAAATTAAAAATATTTATGAAGAAGATAAAAAAGTTAAGGAGGCGAAACTATAAGTCCTGAATAATAGGTTTGAAAATCTGAAGATCCATCTTGATGAGAATGCATACTCCTTCAATCAAATTACTGAAGTGGTTGGTGAAATTTGGGGTCTAGAAGAAGAAATCAAAGTCATTGATATTGTAAAGAAAATATTGAGAAGACTTCCACCCATGTACAATGCAAAGGTTTCAGCCCTTGAGGAAAGAGATCTTTCCAAAAATTCTCTAGATGATCTGGTGAGTATCTTGTGGACATATTAAATGAGAGTCAAACCAGAAGATGCTATGACTTGAGTGAGAAAGGAAATGGTGTTCAAATCCATTGAAAAACTAAAAATTTCAGAATAAAGTAGTGGTGAAGAGGATTAGTAAAAAAAAAAATTCTTTCTCTCATTTCTAAGAAGTTCTAGAAGGGAAAATGGAAATATAAAGGGAAGTTACCTATAGCTTGCTTTTTTTTGTGGAAAAGTTGGGCACATTACCTCTCAGTGCTCAAGAAAGTTCAAAGATGAAGAAAGTGAAGTTGAAAAAATTGAGAATCCTAAGAAAAGTTTTTTAAAAAAGAGAGACTTCAAAGCAAGAAAGAAAGTACAGAAGAAGAGTTTTATCTATGAAGAGGAAGATTATTATAATGAATTCTATGAAGAAGAAGAACCTGAATTTAAAACTGAAAACCATGCTTCCATGATGGCTACCATTGAAATATTAGAACCATCAACATATAAAGATGGAGACAACCAATTGAAAAATAATTCCAATCCTAAGTTACAACTTAAGGAAACTTTTGGTAATATTGATAATAAGTGTAAGAGATACAATAAGTGGAAAGAAATAGTGGAAGAATCATCAGAATATGTTGATCATCTTGAAGCTAAAATTTAATGACTGGAAGAACTGGTGAAAGTACAGTAATCAATTCTTTAAAGGACTGATGATGTAGTGGATCTAAAAATTAGAATTTATGAATAGGAAAAGGCCCTCAATGGACTTACCTTGAGACTAGAGGAGAAGTCCAAAACTATTAGGGGAATCAAAGAATAAGTTGTTACTATTAGAAGTATGTTGAAAAGTGAATCAAGTTCAAAAGAAGAAAATAAGAAAATATGATTTGGTAGGTTCTCAGATTCTAAGCTGCTGGAGAGAGAAAAATAAGGGTTTGATGGAGTTCAAAAGATTTTGAGTGATTGAAGACCCTCACAGATAGGAAATAGTGGAATTAGTTGTGATTACAAAACATCAAATGATGCAAATAAACTAGTCTAGAATAAAGGCAATATGAAATATTATCATGTTGAAAAATCACCTGAAGTGCGAAAAAAGAGACCCTTAAATCAAACTGAAAGAGAACAAAATATTATCCTCTATCTTCTAGGAATGAAAGGCAGTCAAACTATTTTACCAAGGAAGAAGGCATGGGGACAAATAGAAGTGAGAAGACAATTCCTCTCATGAAGTGTCATTTCTATGGATATATTTGTCATACTATGTCATGTTTCGAAGCATAAAAGATATATCTAAATGTGGGAGAGTTAGGAGTTCAAAAAAGGAGAACAAATTTATATCCTACTACTTACAGAAGAAACAATTTTTATGGACATCATTTTTTTTATTCTAACTTTGGCCATAAATCCATTTATTGTAGGAAGAGGAGTGACATGGACACCTCATACAAAAGTACAAGAAAAGTCAAAGCTCGTCAACAAGACAATATTTCTATTTCAAATAGGTTTTCTCCTCTAGAAAAAGATTTTGACTATGAAGAACCCATGTAAATAGAAGAGAGACTTGAAAGGCCATCAATGTCCTACACTCAATCCAGTGTCTCATGAAAAGAAAAGAAGAAAATTGAGAAATCCAACCTTGAAAAAGTGTCCCTCAAAGATAAAAAAAGAAACACCTGGATTCTTGATATTTGTTGTTTGTATCATATGATAGGTAATGGAGTCTTGTTAATGAATTTTAAGAGGAGGGTTGATGGAATAGTACAGTTTGGTAATGATGGAGCTCTGAAAATCAAAGGCATTGGATGTACTAAACTAGCCAATGGAGAGATAAAAAAATGAAGTTCTTTATATGGATGGCCTACATCATAATATCCTCAGCGTGAGTCCACTCTGTGACTCAGGACTTATAGTTACTTTTAATCAGAAAGGCTACAATATTAGGGGAATGAAAAAAAATTCACTTATGAAAGGATGAAAAATAGAAGGCAACCTGTATCAGGTTGATAGTAAAGAAATCATTTTCTATATGAACGTTTAAGAATAAAATAATTTGTGGAATCAAAGATTACAACACATCAATGAACAAGACATGGATACGATATCAAAACTGAATATTTTCATAGATATTCTTAACCTGAAGCATGAACGTGAAAAGTCTTGTGATGCTTGCATTCGGGGGAAGCTGGTCTATAATTCATATTGTACAAAGAAGAAAAGAGCATCTCATCTTCTTGATCTCATCCATACAGACATATGTTGCCCGATAAGTGTTTCCAAAACACTTGAAGAAAGGTACTTCATCCTATTCATAGATGATTATAGTAGAATGGAATGTGTGATGGTTATACACAGGAAATGAAAAGTTATTGATTGCATGAAAACATATCATCGAATCGTCGAGAATGATACTAGAAGAACAATCAAATTGATGCGATCTAACAATGGATAGGAATACACGTCCATTAAATTTGAAAATTACCTGTAGAAGCATGGGATACAACATGAGGTAGCTACTCTGAGAACTCCATAGAAAAATGGATTTATTGAGTGAAGGAATTAATAGGTGAACAACATGGAAAGAAATATACTGATTGAGACTTGTATTCCTTGAAATTATTGGGAAGAGTCTGTTCAAGTTGCAGTGTATATTCAAAATCAAACAAGGATTTATATGGGTGAGATGAAGACACCATATGAATTTTTTCATGTAAGGAATCCCTCTTTTAAATACTTTCATGTTTTTGGAAGAAAATGTTTCAATAGAAACAAATAAGGAAATAAAGGGAAGTACGGTGACAATGCAGACAAAGGAATTTTCCTTGGATACTCAATGAATAGAAAATCCTACAAGTGTTTCAACAAGTGATTGGGAAGGATTGTGAAAAGTAGTGATGTTAAGATCATTGAAGATAAAACCTTAAATGTTTCGATGAATTAATATATTGATGTGATAGAAGATGAGGAAGGAGGTGAACATAGAGAAAATGAAAATAAATAAATAGAGGAAGGTGTAAAAAACTATCAGAAGTCACATCATGATGTTGACTCATAATAAGAATCTCAAGAGGAAACCTTAGATGGAGATAATTTGGTTGAATCTAAAAGGATGAATTGAAGAGAAAAATTAAACAATCCAATATTATTGGGGATTGGACTACACCCACACAAACAAGTAGAATGAGAAATAATACACAATCTACATTTCTGTCAGCTATGGAACCATCCTCATTTGAAGAAGCTGCAAAGGTTGAATCATGGGTGAAATCTATGAAGGAAAAGTTAGATCATATTAATAAGAATCAAACATGGGATCTTGTCAAGAGACCCAAAGGTCACAATGTGATTAGTACAAAGTGGATCTTCAAGAAAAATTTGACAAGCATGGAAATGTGGTTAGAAACAAGGTGCACTTAGTTTGTAAAGGATACTCACAAATCGAAGGCATTGATATTGAAGAGGAATTTTCTCCAGTAGTAAGAATAGATTCAATCAGACTATTTATTTCCATGTCAATCCAAAGAGGTTATAAATTTTGTCAAATGGACACCAAGACATCATTCTTAAATGGAGTTTTAGAAGAAGAAGTCCACATCAAACAACCCATGGGGTTATTTCTTAGAAATGATGAACTGAAGGTTTTAAAATTAAATAAATCTCTTTATGGGTAGAAATAGGAACCACAAGCATGGTACTCATGGTTGGAATCTTATCTGAGAAAGCTTAAGTTTAAAAGAGGAGGATTGGATCATAATCTCTATGTGAAGAATTCTAAAAAGGATCAGTTCATGGTATTGGTATACGTGGATGATATTATTTTCGATGTAAGTAGGAAAGGATCAGTGGATGAATTTTCCAATCACATGAAATAGGAATTTGAAATGTCCATGATTGGTGAACTCACATATTTTTAGGGTTATAGGTGATTCAGAAGAAGGATCACACTTTCATTTAATAGGAAAAGTATGCAAGATAGATGCTGAATAAATTCAATATACAAGATTCCAAACCAATGGAAAATCCAATTGTGGTTGGAAAAAAACTTAAAAAGCATGAGGATGGGATGTCTGTGGATCCCACAATGTATAGGAAAATCATAGGAAGCATACTATTCCTAACAGTGACATGGACAAATATTGTCTTTGCAAAATTATTAGTGTCTCACTTTCATAGTAATACAAAGGAGGAACATATGGAAGCAGTTAAAAGAATCTTGAGGTACATTCAAGGTACTCATAATTATGGATTATAATTTACTACAGGAAGATACAATGAACTATCATCATTTTTTGATTCTAACTAGGATGTAGATGTAGCGGAAAGAAAGTCCACCAGTGGTGGAGCATTCTATATTGGGAAGAAATGTGTGAGCTGGTTGAGTAAGAAATAGGAAAGTACATTTCTTAGTACTACTAAAGATGAATAAATATCTACTACCAAGGCATGTACTTAGTTACTTTGGATGAATCAGCAACTGACTGACATAGGTGATGAGGTGAAATGACCAATGGTTATTTACTATTATAACAAGAGTAAAAATGATCTTACAAAGAATCCTATTTAGAATTATCGTATGAAACATATTGAAATTAGATATCACTTCATCAAGGAAAAAGTTGAAAAAGGTGCGATCAAAATAGACAATGTGAGAACTGATGAGCAAGTGGATGGCATTATAACCAAGCCACTGTCAATGACTATTTTTGAGAAACATTGGTTTAACCTCAGTGTTCAGCCATCTCCTAGTGTATGGGGAGGCTATAGGTTCACCCCCACCTCTCCAATTGTTTTAACCATGTTAATATATTTTTGGAAGTGATGCAGGTTTATGGGAGATATATGATTTAGGGGGAGTATATTCTGATATCTACATTTTTCAAATACTATTCTTTGGGTTTATTCCCAATGGGGGAGAAGTAGACAAATTCAATATGGAAATCCGGTGCTCTCAAAATGGAGAATGTGAAGGGAGAAAATAAATATGGTGTTATGATAGTCTGAGATTTCCTTTTAACACATGAGAACATGATTCATGTCTTACCTCTTGTTTTCTACCTCAATCATTGATCACATAGACTTAGAGTGATGGCCGAGTTGATTTTTGCGTAACAGGTGTTGATAGTGGCTGGTGCTCTATTGAATTTATCTATATATTTTCAATAAACCCAAAGGGGAAATAGTTGGAACCAAGGCTGTTCTTTTCTGAAAAAGGAGAATAGTTTGTGTTTTTTTTCAATCCTCTCATGGATGATCAGAGAGATTGCAAGTAAAGGGATCATACAGTTCAATCTATAAGTAGTTTTGAAGGGGATGTTGTTTCCCAGTGTTTTCCAAATTTTTGTGGTCCAAAATTTGGGGAATGAAAAGCATTATGTAAATGGTTTATTTGGAATGTATCCTGAAAAAATGGAAAATGAATTAGTTTCATAGATATGGGATTCATGAAGTGTGTTTTTTGAAGAAAAAAAGATAGTGACGATATGCTCTATGATTATGAGACTTTCTTTGTGGTGGTGCTTTGCGGTTGTGCTTTGCAGTAGTGCGAATGGATTTTAATGGAGAGATCTGCAGTTATGACGAGATTTGAAAAGAGTGATATGCACCATGAAGACATTTTTGACCGATCCATATTTCACACCTGAAGATGCAGATCTCCACGTTCAACTGTGCCTATAAATAAGAGGGCAAACCTCTTCATTTTTCATGATTTGAAGAGAGAAAATCTGAGATCTCATTGACTTCACAAAATAAGGGGTGCTTCGTAAAGCAGATTTTTCTATGTGATCTTGAGATTCATGAAGAGATTTTTAAAGTATTGAATGATTCCAATGATTCTAAGTCTTGTGAGATTAGGGAAGATGGGGTGTTCTGCATTGTCTCAGTGAGCTTCATGAAGTAGGTTGCTCTACGAGGCAGTGATTTCCGTGAAGGGTTATACTCTGGGAGGTAGAGGGCTCTGTGAAGGGCTGTTCTCTATGAGGTGGGGTGCTCTGCGAAGGGTTGAGCTTTGAGAAGGGGCTTTGTGAAGGTCTGTTTTGAGTATCAATGTTGAGTGGTCAGGGCTTTTAGTGAGCATCTACTCAAGTATTTGATGCAAGTAGTGTCTCGTGCTAGACAGAGATAAGGAATTCAATTCCAATCTATTGGAGTGACCTTTAAGTTGATAAAATGAATTAAAATTATCTCATAACACTGATCAAGGGGGAGTTTATGGAAGTATTCTGAGGGAAGTAGTAAGACATCCCTGAACTTTTGTAAGGGCAGTGTTCCTAGAACATAGTGACTGTGACCAAACTCTTATACTTCACAAGTGGTGAATATTTTTGGTTTTAGGTACTACTGGCACACTGTTGGCATATTCTCCTTGGACGTATCCCTTTGAGGTGAACCAAGTAAAAGTACCGTGTCATTTCGTTGATTTCATTTGACTAGCCGATTTAAGAAGTTCCAACCAACGTGGGAATAATATCCACAACTTTAAAAAGATAATGTTGACACCCTGATTCTCCCCTCCCCTCTCAGGGTGTTTCGGGGTCCTTCACATACCCACTAATCCAATGGATAGGTGATAACAATCACATTTAATAATAATATTTCCACAGTATATCACGGTTCATTTAATCTTGATGTTTCATATAAATAAATCCATCAAAAAAATCAAATTTATTTAAAAATAAATATTTCATAAAATATAGATATGTTACATTATACCCCCACTATAATAAATTTTCACTCAAAATCATTTCACTCCAATAAAAATAACCAAGGATATATCTGCCTCTATACATACTTAGGTTCCCATGTGGCTTCCTCAAATTTATGGCTTCACCAAAAGAATTTGACCAGGTGAGTGGTGTTTTACTACAGAAATTTTTACCTTTGATATGAAATATCCACCAGTTATTACTCATAATAGATATCATTCTATAGTCATAAAACCTATGAGTTTAGTATATGTGAAGGATCATGTATGTAGTTATTCAACAGAGATACATAGAACACATCCCAAACATGATATAATTTTGGTGGAAGCACCAAGTGATAAGAAACCATATGATAAGATCAAGAATTTAGAAGGGGATGATATATATTGGGAAAAAATTTCCTTATTTCTAAATAAAATGAACTTCTTCCTAGATGATTTTCATAGGAATTAATTTCCACTAACTTTGAACTACAGATATCACTGACGATTATCAATACAACTCTTATGTAAAATCTAAGATTCCGTAATTCACTGTTGAATGGATATAACCATTTCTACCATTTAATTAGCTATATAATTTCCCAATAGATTATTTCTATAACTTTAACCCAATATATTAGATTTCTTTTCTTATTTCCGAAAGTAATTCATAAGGATCCATATGAATTCTCAAGTAAAAGAAATTGTTGTAAGAAAATTTTACTAGAGGAAGGTGTTCATCCCAACCACCTTTGAAAACTATAGAACAATATATGAAAATATATTCTAGGGTTTTAATGTTCCTCTTTGTCTGAACATATATTTGATGATGATATATTGTGCTAAAGTTTAAATCTATTTTCAAATATTTCTTAAGACTTCTACAAAACATCGAGGTAAAAAATGGATCCAGATAAGATACAATAGAATATGGTTCCATATTAAACCTTACTACCTTCTTAATTTATATCGTAGAAAAATAATCAAGACATAAAACTAATCTGATATAGATGAAATGTTTCGACTTCATAAGGCAATAAATTGCAACCCAAATACCATTAAGTCCTTTAGATATTGTGGGGAGTCTAATGACAGAATCCATAATGATGTTTTTCTATTTCCATAATAGTATAGGTAACAGTTATATCATCCCATTATAATTATCTATCTCATACATAACTTTTTGACATTCCAGACATCGAGATACAAACTCTAGAATATCCCTCATTATGTTTTCTAACCAGAAATACCATTTCAGATCTCTCTCTCTATCTATATATTCATAATTCTAGTATGGATAGAGAATGATGAACTATGAGCTTCATCCAATAAATACCCCTTAATTTCTATTATTAACCTAATGCATAATTATTTATTTAACCATATAATACCATCATGGTCAAGGATAAACTCTAGAATAATCTTTACCTTCTTTTCCAACTTCACATCTTCCTCCCATAACTCTTTAATATTAACATGGATGGTTGAATATTCATATGATAAAGATACTTCATTTCATATTTTCTTATGATTTTAAGGTCCATATCCTATAAATCAATAATTATTGGAACTCATTCAATCCACATCATAGAAAAATTATCATAGTCCTTCAGACTCATAATATTAGTCACCTTTTTCTTCTTCTCATGGTGGTAATGTATTGAGTAGTAATAATCTATGATCAACTCCAGCCATATCATTTGAAGATTATTAATATCTTCCTATGATAATATATACTTCAAATTTTTATGATTAGTAAATATATAAAACCTTTCACGAAACTCTAAATATTAAATGTTGGATTTCTCCCCAACCATTTGAAATAAGAACCCCTCATAAATAGTTAGTAAAAACCATATATTGGAAGTAATTTACATTGAAATTCCATCTCCATTTTCACACCTATATACGATCATAGGATGGATAAAAAAAATCAAAATTTACTTCCCTTACTTTGAAATCGATATGGGCCCTATATAAAGGGATCTTACCAATGCTCAAAATCACATAAAATTATACTAATAGAGTAATAATAATATTTTAATCAAACAAATTCTTACAAAAATCAACATGACATCCCCAGCTCTAGAGTGGAGGATAAGTGTGCCCTAATTATACAATTCAGTGATTGACATAATATATTCCCTTAATTTTATCTTGGTCTATAAGTTAAAACTTTTATACAACATTGAGTCAGATAATTACCAAGTTCCCCACATTTTAGACATTAAATTATTAATGGTGACTTAGGATGAAATTTATTTTTCTCCATTAAAATATTTATTTTTTACTTATAAATTAGTTGATTTATTCCCTTATTTTCCACATATAAAACATCTTCTCATTCATTTGATACATTTACCTAGGTTATTATTTCCACATTATTAGAATATAGGAAATTTAATCTTCTTTCCTCTATAGTGTTTGTTAACTACACTCCCATGAAACTCTATTTTTCTATTTTTATGTGTGCCAATAAAATCAACTAGGTTTAGGTTGTTAATCATAAATCAATATAGATAGTTAGGAATAAACATAATATTTTTCACTCTAATTTATATCCATTTTGGTTACTTATTAAAACAACCACCACATTGTTCTTAACACCCATTATTAACTTGGTTCATCCTATTTTTATCCACTTATTAAAATAAAAAATCTTAGTGTGAGTATCAAACATTAATAATCTGAGTAAGAAATCAAATGATTATTAAAATTATAATTATGATGTTCTAAATTAAAACACCTTCATAATAATTTTATTATAGGATATCATAGATTATATACACTCTTCCATAATAATTTTTTATAAAGAGAATGAGAATTAACCAAAGCATATCTCTAAATAGTTTTAATCTAGGTGTGCAGTTAAGCCTCTTTATCATCCACCAGGTGAAGATCGAGTTAATACCCAACCATTATTTTTAGGGTTATTACCACTAGGTGCATCCATATGAGAGCCTGAATCCAATATTTTGTTTCCAAATAGGGAATCAATTTCTAGGAAACCACACAAACTATACTTTACAAAAACTTTATAATGTTATCCTATACTTAAACTTATCCCTAGGGGTTTCACTAATATTTTCTAATCCTAATCTCAAAAATTATCTAAACCTTATCTATAACCAATTGAGGCTACCCATGAATCACATACAAAAATATTACATCATTTTAGATGAATATTTAATGAATCTCATAATAATACACATCCTAAAAAAGTAAATTTTTATTGTATTTGGAGACTATATGAACAATTAACTAATTTCATGGAAGATATTAAATATATCCAACAAAGTTCTTCTCACATATTACCCTTATTAGACATACCTCACTTAAAAACATTATTCATAACTTGGAAAAATGGAAACATAAAAAAAGGTGAGCCTAAGTGCTCAGTAAGGTTAAGAATGGAAGATACCAATCTGTGATCATAAGTGAGCATAAGATAATAATAATGGTATGATAACTTGATCATAAATTATAAAAGTCATACTAATAAGTCAAAGATCATTAATCACAATTCATGACATAAGGATTTGTAAAAATAAAATATATATTCCACAAGAGAGAAGAATCATCAATAACTAATCATGATATATGAGAAAATATAATAAGCATCATACATAAGTTTTTCGCATAAAAATAATCATAAAAAAGCATTTACTTATTCATAGATCACTACTAAGACAATCATAATGGAAAAAGTCCCATAGTGGATCAGGTTAAATCCCCATTAAAACATTTATATAGTTAAGGGTAACTACCAATACTACCATATTGGTTAGGATCCCTGACTAAATTAGGTTCACTCTCCATTATATCATTTCCTTTTTCATTTTTCACTCCTAATATCATCACAATTAATAGATTCCCTTATAGATCTGGGTTCATTCCCCATTCTAGTCTATATTTTGTCATGAGATATCAATATTTACCCAATTGTTTGGAGGAATATATAATTATTAGACCACTCATAAAATAAATAAAAACATACATAAATGTACCATAAGATCATAAAAAATATTTTTTATTTAATCATATCATAATCCAAATAAAAGAAATGGATTTCATAAAGATTTCATCATAATGTAATTAACTCATGGGAAAATAATGGGTTTCATAGAATAATCCTTAAAAACTCATCATCATAAGATATACATAGAAAGTAAGTGGATAGTATCATAATAAAATATCCTAAGTGAAGCATAAAAATCCTTAAAGAATTTTTACATTGATGAAAAATACCTTTAAAAGAGGATTTGAACATTTCTTTGAAAACATGAAAATTATCCTTTACGTAGAGTATCTAAAAAAACTAAAAAATTATATACTATTAAAAAATTATTATCTTTTAAATTAAATATTATTTTATAGTAGGATTAAAGGAAAATAATTTTCATGATGATATGAAAATATGTTGATTCCATATATGTTTAAAGATAACATTTTTTACACTTTTGTAAAAAGTAAAAAGTGATTCATATATAAAACAATTGAAAAGATTTATTTTGAAAATTTGTAAAAAAATTAAATGTTTTAAAAAATAAATCTTTCTCAAATATATATGTGTATATAAAAACTCATATAAAAAATTTGGAACCACATGGACATGGAAGAAAAAGTTCTTTTACCAAAGAGGAAATAAGGTTAGCTTCTCTTAAAAAAATTTCCTCGATCATTTTTAGTATTAGAGAGTGGAAAATCGTACTAATAATTGAAAATTATATGAATAACTAGAGGAAAATAAAATATATGGGGTTTAAATTATAAGTATTATTTAATATCATTCAATGGAAATTTAATATAGACAATCCTGAAAAGAAACGATATTATAACATAAACCCTTACTACTTTGGTAATTTTTGAATCGCAATCCACATGAAATAAATAACATCAAATGAAAATTTAAACACCATTAATAAAAATTTAATAATTATATAATATGTCAAAGTCATAGTATACACACCATATAAACACAAATAGGTTCATACCATGAATCATGTATCAACAAAACAATATTGAGATGAAGAACACTTACCTCAGGTCCTGTCTTACTTAATATAAATTCAAACATCCTATATAATAAATATAGATTTATTAAACACAAAAAAGACAAAAAAACACACACACACATATAATATAACAATATTATTATATATCATTCACTTATGATTTCAAATTATCCTTTTTTTAAAAATTATTTATTAAAATCATTATTTAGGAAAAAACTAGTCAGTTTCCATGCATGTTTTGGTTAGAAGGTTCTGACACTTACACCTTGGTCATGGTTTCATAATATAAAAAATCTCAATCATGTAATAAATATAATATTTATTAATTATATACTATTTTATAGTCATCCATATATGGCGGTGATGGAAAATGAATTACACCACTTTATGGAGACGATAGTCTGTACACACCCACAAGCGATGTTTCTACTTTTTTATAGATAGAACAAAAGAAAGGTACATAATAATTAAACTTTAAAGAATCATAATTATATAAAAAATATAATATATATTAGTTAAATATATTATTATGACCAAACATGTAAAGAGTAAATGAAAAACTAATCATATCGCTTCATAGTGGTGGTAGTCCACACGTACACATGAGCGACATTATCATTTTACAATGGTTGTGAATGAGATATAAAATGGATATAAAATTAACATAAAAATATATTATTATAGTAAATATACTAGTTATATCATGTTAATATGGGTATAAAATATTTTTAGGAGGTTTAAGAAGAAACAAAGATAAAAAATATTGATAAGAACATATACCTCTTATTCGAGTATCCTCCTTTGAAAAGCACCTTAAGGATTATTGGATGGGTATTTTAGGAAGACCAACACCTAAAGGTCATGGATAAATATATAAAGATATTATTTCATCAGATCATGGTAGAGATAAATTAGTCAATTTTTTGGATATGAAAGGAGAAGAAGTTCTCTTTTATAAATGAAGGATGCAGAACATTTGAAATTATTAAGAATATTAAAATATAATAAAGTGACTCTCTTGGTAAAGGGGATAAAAATTGAATAAAGTTTGAATAGATAATTATATAGGGTTTAAATCCATCCATTAAATTTTATTTTGATAAGTTTTTGGTCATTTTAACACTTGACTCTTTAATTTAACTCATCATTAACCCCCTTTTACCTTTACCATAACAATGAATTTTTTAACTCAGTTATAATTAATAATGGAAAAAATGAAATTAAACTCATTAATAATTTTGTAAATTATTATTAAAAATATGGAAACTATTTTATTATATTTAATTTCTGTAAGTTTCATAAATTAGTTTTAAAATAAGTGTACAAAATGCAACAAAAATTTTTTTTAGAAAAATATATTTTTAATCATAAAAATGAATTTATTATTATTAATTACCCTGTAAAAACAATTAGTGTTAATATATTTTATTGAATATATTATGTAAATTTTTTATTAAAATAATTCATCAATAATTATTAACTCAATTTAAGAAAAGATACATTGTGCAAAATAAAAATAATTTTGTAAAAAATATCTATTTTTTACCTTCAAATGCATTTATCTTTATTTATAACCAATTGATAATGAATGTGTGAATAACTATTCAATTGTTCACATTAAATACCAATATATTTATTCTAAATAATAGTTTAAAAGTGACCAAGAAACATAATTTATATAAAAATACAATACTTTAAAAAATAGACATTTTAATGTAAAAAGATATCATTTTTAACATTTATAATTGAGTACTTATTTCCTAGGAATTAATAAATACCTTTTCATTAAGTTAAAATATTATAAAAACTTTTCAAAATTTAGTTTTTATTATTAATACCCACCAATCCAATGGCAAGAAAATAATAGTCACATTTAATAATAATAATTCAACAGTATATTATTATTCATTTAAGCTTGATATTTAATATCAAATTATTTAAAGGGAAATATTTCATAAAATCTTAGGGTGTTACATATAAAGTTATTTTTTTGAACCAATTATTTCTTAATCAAGTGGTGAGTATAAATTCTTCATAACATTTAGTAATGATTTTAGTCAATATGTCTATGTGTTTCTTTTGAGACACAAGTTTAAAACCTTTTAAATGTTCAAGGTGTTTAAAAGTGAAGAAAAAAATCAATCGATAAAAAGTATTAAGATTATCCAATTAGATAATGGTGGTTAATACTTATGTAACATCTCAGTTTTTCATTTTTTGTGATATAGGTTATCATAAAAATAATTTTTTGGAATAGAAATGGTGGCAATTTTATAATTTTGAAATTTTTAGAAACTTATTGACTGACACAGTTAGACGCAAGGTCTTAGAGACCATAAATACTAAACGTGCATGGTAAATTTGTGGAAATAGTATATACACATGGTTATATGCAAAATTTATATGAACATGCTTACTAGAAATGCTTCCTTGAGTTTTACATGTAATATCATTTTTTGTGTTCCGACTTCCCAAGACCCTTCTTAATTGATATATAGAATATTATCATGATGTTTTTTAAATATTCAGTCAAGTTTATAAAATTTTTAGAATGTGTTTATAATATTTATTTATATTTTATAAAAATATATATGTAATTGATAAGCTATGTATTTTATCAAACTAATATTATTTGTTATTAAACTTTAGCAGTGACATATAATCTTTTTCTTCTTCTTATTCTTATTATTATTAAATAAATATATGTGTACATTCATTTTTAATTTATTATTCTAGATAATTAATATAAATAAATTTATTTTTGTAATTTTATTTTTTTATTTGTTATATTGTCTGACATTTAAATAGGGGGTTACCCCCCTCTTCCTTTATACTCTTATATTCAACTAATGGAGGCCATGGGGAGGAAAATCTCCCCTCCCGTTTCTTCATCCTCTCAATTTATATAGAGAATATTCACTGTATTCAATTAATATTTATATTTTCCTTTATTTTTCTTATACCCCTATCATTATTTTCTTCTCATGTTATATTTTTAATTTGGGGTTCATGGCGAAATGAAGTTTTCCCATGTAAAGAAAAAACCCATAAATCATATGGGGAATTATAATTCAAAAGAGTGTGAAATATTTGATGGGTTTTCAAGGATCTATTAAAAATTGATTATCATATTTGAAAAAACAAGAAATCAGTAAACCCAAGATATACATTTCAATGAAACTAAAACTGCGATGAACATAAATTAAAGAATAGTTTGTATACCTTACATTGTAGATGCCTTCGCAACAACCTTCGATAAATATTCTTGATAATGAACACTGATAGGTAGATAATGAAATCCTTTCTATATGGTATTTCCATGGTCTCAATGAATCATCAAATGATTAGGTGGGATCATCCTCACACCCATGGTTGCATGTACCTTACGAGTAAAAGGATAAAGAATAAATAGGCCTTCATAGGTAAGATATATTATGAAAGAGGAACATCCTAAATTGATACATATTTCATGTGTTTTGGGTTCATATCCTAATATAAATTATCTATATCATATGGTATGATAAGTCACATGTATGATTTATAAAGGGCATATTTTAAAGCACATATATCTTGATACCACCTTGTCTTGTTGTACGTCATGACTAGACCATATCACAGGGTGTTGTGTATCAAAATATATAATAATTAATTTTTCTTATGATTATCATTGATGGTTAGATGTTAAGTGTCAATTTTTGAATCATTCTCCACTTAATCTATCCTTGATTATGAACATGTCATAAGATGAACCATTCGGTAGAGTTGATGGATGAGGGTTACAAGGTTTGTAACCAAATGAATTTACTTGTACATTTATGAAACATATAAGTAAATACACGGGCTCAAGTATCTTCTCCATAAAATATATAAAGGAGTAATTTCCATGATATTGGTGGTATATTATTAAGCAAGTTACTAGATTAATCCCTCTCCCATGAAGCTATCTATTTTCGATTCCTCCTTCCTCCCCAGAATATTAAGATACTAGAATATCATAAAGTTAGGAGGTTACTACTCAAATTGTTTGGGTGATTTATTATAATATATCGATTCAACTTATAGGTAAGAGTCTTTTGGTTATTTATAGTGATCTTTATCAAGCATTGAATAAAGGTAATAATAAAAACAAACTCCAGTGTAAGGTATACATTCTTTATTTATAATTTCTTTGGTTTTAGTTTTAAAGATAAATTATTATTTCAATTTATGGGTTTCTAATAATTTATACTACATTGATAAATCATTAAATAATCTTAAAAAACATTTCAATAGTATTAGAGTCTTACTATGATTTTTGATTAATGAAATAATGCAGAAAATTAAAGTTTTTTAAAATCGTATTGCCTGTCATATTCACTATTTCAAAATATGATTGATAATCTATTCTATGGATGGTTTTATTACATGAGATTCTATTTTATATGATTGATTTTCAGGATAATATATGAGATATCATAGCTAATTACATAAATCAAATCCCTCTATTTTAGTTATTCATAGCGTATGACATTGGGATATCATATTGGTTGATAGCACTATGCCACAAAAGGAAAATAGTGTATAATATCACCTTAATTATGTTGATGTGGTTCATAAAATATCACTCCCCATTGGTTTAATCTCTCACAAATTATTATTGTATCCTACAATTTCCAAGTTTAATATTATACATGCTATTATAGGTGGAAATATGAGTTATTAGTCATAAAATATGACTGATAATTCTAAAAGGGTTTAATCCCACAATACTTATTTATCATAGATTATGATATAGGAGAATAGAATATGATTTATATAGTAGAATTTGATTTTTAAATATTTCAATTATTAATTTATTTAAATGGTTTATAAATTAGTTATAAATCATGGGAAAATTTATTAGGGGGTATGTGATATTCCCCAACCAGAGAGAACTAATCATTTTCTCATCTGGATTCACCACATCACCTTAGGCATGCCTCTTAGTATGAAAAATGATTATGGATAGCAGTGAGGGTTTAAGGTGGTATAGTGGGAAGACTATACCCCAATATCATAGTACAACACAATGAAAATAACTGAATATCACATAAACCAAAAAAATAACATCGCAAACAAGTTAAGGAAAGTGGAAGAAATAACTACAATATCAAAATTCTATAATAATGGATTATGCGATACATGTTACAATATATCCCTTGGGGAGGATAATATATATAAGATAATAAAAGAACAAAATAAAAACTAAAACAACAACTCATCCCTACTGGTCCTGAGTCCAGCTTGGTACCATCATCCATACTCTATCCTAGCATGACAAACAAAATATCATGCAATGATCCCTTTCCCTATACTTGTACCTGGGACTAAATCATGACATATTCTCAAGTACCCAAGTTATATTATGGTATTAGTAGGGTATGAGTACAACTAAGTATTCCTCCACCAACGATGTCCCAAATATAACCATTCTGAAATAAAATTTCATGCAAAAGTTTTATAATTTACCTTAACAGTTTTAATTAGTTTAAATAAAATAAAGTAAGTAACCACTAATGATCATGTTCTATAGTGACACCGAATATCATACTATAATACTTTTTAACATCAGGTACATTAACCTTATCAAACATACCTACTTCATCCATTTATAGGGTTTATTTGAGAATGTTTCAATGGCCATGCCAATCATAGCATCCTGAACTCCTTGAGGGGAGTTTTCTCAAGTTATCACAGACCACCCATATAGCCATTTTCTTAGTTATCATAGAGAACCCATACTACTATTGTCTTATTTATCATGGACCACCTATATGGGTTTCTACTACTCATCATAGACCACCCATACACGTGTTTTCTTAGTTATCACATACCAATCACACAATAATTTTATTATTTATCACATACCACCCATATGGGCGTTTTATTAGTTATCACAGACCTCCTATACAAGTGTTTTTTTAGTTATCACAGACTACCCATATGCGGATTTTCTTCAAATAATAAGCTTTTAATATTCACAAAATAACACATTTACCAAAATAATATACAAGGATTCAAAATTCATCATACCAATTTTCAATACTATTTTTATTCCCAATCATCATTTTTTTAAATTTAACTCCTACTAATTAATTAGGCCTAACTTATGGATCACATCCCAATCTAGGGATTAACCTCAGAATAAACATTAATTTCATAAAGAAATTATAAATATTTAAATTCCATTTACAAGATCAATGATTCTGAAATTTCATTTCACAATCATTGATATAAAGAAAAATTCCCCTTTCAAACCTTTTCAACATAGAGATTAATTTTACAACAACAATCCATTTTAAGTTTAAAATTTCAAATAGCATCACCCATTTATTATTATCCATTTAAATTTTATAAAACATAGATTACCATTTTTTTCCAATTATATAACTAAGTTGTTCCACTAGGAATCACCTTTTTCTAAGGTTCAAGACATGTCAAAGGGGTATTAAACTAAGTAAATGGAAATTAAAACATTAATTCAAAATTAAGTGGATACATAGAAAAATAGGTATAACTAAAACATGCATCAATTGAAGAAAAATATATAAAGACTATGGGTTTCTTTTAGGAACCACCTACCTCATTCTTAAATAAGCCTACTTACCCAATATCAAATTCTGGTACTACCTAAATCAGGAGAAATTGAGAAGCCAAAAAAATCCCTGGAAATAAGATAGATTAGAATAATAAAAATATTTATCACTAGCCACTAAAGAAAATAAGAAAGGGGTGTAAGAGTACTCATAGACTCTCCTTAATCTCTTGATCACACTAGATGAAGGAAAAAACATACCACTAATGAAGAAGGTCCACCATGGCCTTAAAAGGAGAAATAAGTTGGTATGGTAGGTGCTATTTACTAAATGAGGGGCCAAAATGCCATGTGGGAATAAAAAGGGGTGACCCTAAATTAAAAAACCACATAGAAGGCTATCAGCTAGCTGGTACCCTCCACCGGTGAGCTGGTGGCACCCCGACTGGCCGATGACCCCAATTCCCATATAGGGCTACTGTATTACAACTATATATATAGTAGAACTGAAATAGTCCATAATATAATAATCCATTGATTCTCCCTTAAAATTATGATCTCGATGCTCTTTAACACCACCAACATGTCCCAAATTTTGAAAAACACTCATAGAAGATAGAGTTATATGAGTCTAACTAAAATTATAAATGAACATATACTTTAGAAAGGGGAGTGATTTTATAACCTCTCCACCATATGATAGAATATCATCAAGTCACACTCCTAAGAATCACTAAGCCTCAAAATGCATATACTTTGGACCATCTGGTTCACTGGCCCCTGATGAAAGATCTAAAATAAGACCACCCACTAGTTATGACCATGCCAACACTACCCTAAACCAGATCCATTAATTAAAAGGAAAATCCATTAGCCCATGCCAACATTACTCCACTCTCGATGTCATCATTGAATTTTTAATTTACCAACATCACACCTAGTAGGTTGATGATACAAGTCTAAGATAACTCATTCTCACTTGCAACCACACCTTAAAATGAAACCTCACCCCTAACTATAAAATTCCATTTTACATGCCACTCTAGATTTTTGAAGTCCCATAGACTTAACTATCACACAACCACTTCCTGATAGAGACATCCAATAACATCACCTAACTATCACCCATATCTAATGGTTATAAAACACAAACATATACGAGGAGACTAGTAAAGAATATAGTACTTTCCACAAAAAAGGACTAAACTTTCCAGATACCCTTGAAAAGTAATGTCTAAATGAAAAACCACATTCACTATCTCCAAAAACCACATGCCTGATGTATTTTCTCATCCATTTCATTAGTTTCTATGAAAGGCAACAGTTCAGACTTCCTCTGACCAACCTTTTTAAAAAGACCTAGCTTCTGCCGCTAACACACCATTAAGACACAAGATCATGATCCCTCAAAGCCAGAAAAAAATCCTATTATTATCCAGACACTCACACTAATTTCTACGCACAAATCCTAGTGGGATTTCCATGACTAAATCACCAATTGATAAATACTACCATTATTTCCATGTGTGGGTGTGGACACACCAATGAACCAACCCAAAATTGGATCACTAAATTCATTCTGAGGAAATCTATTAGGTTCAGTTCCAATTTCTCACTAACATCCTAATCTAGTGATCATACAATGATTAAAATTATTACCCTCACAACCCTTCCACACAAAAGTTGTAACACCATGAACTATATGAAACCACCACCATATAAGTTTCCTCACCATCACACCACTGAAATAAAAATCTAGTTTCCAAAAATTATATACTATATATCACTGAACACAACATACAGATGTTTCTGTCCTTCTTATATTCACATACGAAAAGTAATATAAACTATAACATATTTTTCACTCCAGGAATTTCATCATTTCTATTCACCAAAATTTCCTTTTATAATGAGAATCTCACCCTTAACAATTTATATGCTTCCCATCACATGGATTAAATGAAACTACTAAAATAACATAACCTAAAAAAGTTCCTTAATTGAAATATACATGTCACTCCTCCAGAGACATTCTTATCTACAAGAACACTGATACCTATAACAAGGGTTATATGGTTTGACCATGTTATCACACATTGGTCCACCCATCAATATCACCCATTAACACACAATATTATCGAATTCCCATAAAATCCTCAACCATACCATCCTCATACATTTAATTACATTTCTAGGTTACCTCACTTTGATAGGGACCTACCAAATGAAACCTGTTATGGACCCATAAATCTCTAGTGAGAAGTCATGAATTTAGGATCATTATGAAACCCAAACCACCACATCATTTGAATGAAAAAATTATAAATCCTATAGGTCCCATTCATAGGTATAAAATGCTACCTCATTTTCATTTGAACCTAGGTATGAACACTCCCCTATGACCAATTATTGAACCTAACTCATGATCCTATCAACTATATCTCATTGAGACTAGGCTCATGCAATTAAACCACTGACCATGCTCTTATGACATGGAAGTCCTATCAGGCCAAGAACACCCCCAATGTATCATTTTCAACATCAAAAATATTATGATGAAAAAGGTTAATAACATGATTTCCCTCTAACCAACATCATTCTATAATCAATATTACCTACCCATTCTCTCACCACACAGAGAAGAGCACCCGAGATCAATAAGGCTAGGAACTTAGCTATCCTTGATCTTCGAAACCCAACATTGCTACCATTAAAAAAATAAAAATAGAACTCAAGGTGCTTTACATAACCAAGAATTGGGAAACTCACATGCCATTTTTTAACCCTTTTAATGGTGTCCACTTGCATAGGGCACCTCATGCCCGATCTGATCACACCCACTAGGCCTCCCTTTCCTGTACGAACATCCTCAAGGAATTTATCCATGCCTAAGACAATATATCCTCATCCAATTACCATGATCAAATATTAAACATAGGAATTTACCAATGATTTACCCCTCTAGGGTACTCATAGAACCGAGATAACCCCTATCATAGGTCACCCTCATACGTCACAAGGCACTGAATCACTAAAACCGATTCACATCTAAGGGTTATTAGGTTTCCATACCTCTCCCACCCATCCTATCTCACATAGGTCATACCATATGGGAAACCTTATCATCACTATTTCATACCCACACAATATAAATTTTTTCTAAACACCCATATCTAGTATTCTCAAACCCATACATAATAGTTTCACATACTAGAAATAATTTTACAAGGTATTTAAATATTGAGATATACCATGGTTTTCAGAGCCATTGATTAATAGGAGATAACATGATACACAACACTCTAATACTAGACACACCCCACATCAAGAGGGTTTTATAATCTAGGATCTCTCCCGAGCCCCATATATCCATAAATAGGGTCAATTCATACCTATAGACATAAGGACCATATTTGAACATAATATAATTAAAGGTTCTTACAACACTAAAATTTTAAAGGAAATGATAATAGGACTAATCTTTTCTATTTAATCACCCTGTATGACATAAAACACATAACTCAGGTGATCTTAATATCCCAACTACCCATACATAGGGTCAAGTTGAGATAAAAAGGGATATAAGTCATCATCTTCATTCAGGTTTTTATCATTTCCCATTTCAATTTAATTAAATGTTGCAAAATTTATATATAATTATATAATATCACCCATAAGATTTTATAAATCAAGTGATCTTCCAATCCCCATTTACTCTTCAAGTCCATATATCATTAATTTTTTTTCAAAGGGTTTAAATTAAAGCTTTTCTATTTTTTTAATATTACACATTTTAGTACTACACCATTTATTTGGATTTCACATTCTAGGTTTGATTAGGTAGAGTTATATTAACAAGTTATAAGAGAAAACACCGTATAAGTTTCTTACTAGAACATTATTTAACTAAAACCATATTCTAATAATTCATTTATATATATCTATTTAATAATAATCCACTCAAGGAGTTTGTCAAGTAATATTCCACCATATACTTATATGTGAAAACAATATATAAATTATTGATGATACTCTAAATAATCAACCCTCACAGTTATTTTAATCCAAAAGTAGATAAAAATTACTAGAATATATAAATCATAGGAAGTATATAAATCACTGGAATATATAAATCACATGCATCTATGAATCACATGAAACATATGGATGGAATATAAATTATATATTTCTAACATGATGCATGAACACACACAATCTCTCTTACTATATCGGTCCAAGAGTATAGACCCCATAAATCCTAACATCATAAATCAAGTGCATCACTCATGGTGAAATATCAAAATAATAATAATAAAGATCCATTGAAAACAAACAATATCCCTCACAATTTGGGTTTCCCATATACACGGGTTGATCAATACTAAGAATGAGATCATTAACCACCATTTATCCAAATATTAAGAAAAAATAAAACAATATACGATAACACTTTTTAGCATTCCTCAACCAGAGACCACTGATCATGTCTTGTCCTGATTTTCTGCATCACCTAAGGCATGCCTCCTCATATGACATACGCTTCCAAATAGTGGAAAGGGTATAAGGTAGTATTTTGGGGAGAATATACCCCTATAATCAAAGCACAAAATGACATTAATAATATAAAATCACATAAAACAAAACAAAATAACAACATAGACAAGTTAAGGCATGTTCCAAAAATAACTATAGTATCAAAATACTATAACAATGAATTATTCCATACAAGTCATGGTGGATCCCATGAGGGTGGATCATATATATAGGATAATAAAAGAATAAAATAAAAATATAAACTATAACTCATCCAAACTAGTCCCAGGTCCAGCCTGATACCACCATCCAAACTCCATCATAGCATGCCAAATAAAACACCATGCACTGAGACCTTTCCCTATACCTATATCTATGAATAAATAGTGATATCTTATTAGGTACCCAAGTTATATGAAGGTCTAAGTAGAGTTTGAGTAATACTTAGTAGGCCACCACCAATATCCTAAAAAATAAAACTAGTTTTAAATAAATTTGTAAGAATAAGTTATGTAATTTCCATGAATATTTTTAACCAATTTAAATAAAAAACATTAAATAAAAACAAATGTAAGGGCACTATGGTGACACACAATATCAGACTATACCATCATTGATCCTTAGGTATATTTCCTCGATAAACCAAACCTTATTTATCCAGTACCGAGGTATTTTTTAGTACATCGCTATGAAAATTCCATCCATAGTATCACAACCTCCCCAAAGGTAGTTTTCTTAAGATATCACAAAATACCCATACAACTATTTTCTTAGTTACCATGAATCAACTATACATGTGTTTCCTTATTTATCATGTACTCTCTAAATAGGTATTTTATTAGTGACCATAGACCACCCATATAGAAAGTTTCATAGTTATCATGGAGTACTCGTACAAGTGTTTTCTTTATTATCATAGACCACACATATCGATGTTTTCATAGTTATCATGGACCACCCATGTGGGTGTTCTCTTAGTTATTAAGGACCAACCATATAGGTGATTTCTTATTTATCACAAACCACCCACATTTAGGTTTTATTTAAATATTAATCCTTTAATATTTATAATATCACACATTTAAAAAAACAATAAACAATGATTCATAATTCACCATGCCAATTTTCAATACTATATTAATTCCCAATCATAATTGTTTTCAATTTAACACTTACCAATTCATTATCCCAAACTCAAGGATCGCATCCTAATCCAGAACTTTGGAATAACCCTTTATTTCATAAATAAATTATCAATCTTTTCATTCTATTTACAAGATCAATGATTATAAAATTCCATTTCAAAATCATCGATATAAATAAAAATTCACCCTTTTAACCATTCCAATATAGATAATCATTTAACAATATCATTCCATTTCAAGGTGAAGGTTTCAAATAGAGTCATCCATTTAATATTATACATTTACCTTTTATAAAACATATATTACCATTTTTTTGTCCAATAACATGGTCAATTTCATAACAAAGGTGTTACAATAAGAATAACCTTTTTTAAGGATCAAGTAATATCAAAGGGGTGTTAAAATAAGACAACTACAATTAAAAAATTTAATTGAAAATTAATTTGATACATGATGAAACTGGTATGACCACACAATTCATAATTTGAAGAAAAATATGGTGAGAATAAAGGTTAAATTTAGGGAGCACCTAGAACATTGTTAGATAATCCTACTCACCCAATATCATCTTCTGTTTCTACTTAAAATGGGAGAAATTGAGAAACCAGAAAAAATCCATATAAATAGTTCATATTTGATTAAAAATGAAAGGGATCACTAGTCACTATATAAATGAATAAAAAGAAAAATAGGAATCATAAACTCACCTTAAGCTCTTGATCACACTAGATGATAGAAGAAACATACCACATACTAAAAAGATACCCCAAGGCCTTGAAAGTATAAATAAGGGGATGTGGGAGGTGACATTAGCTGAATAGGAGGCCAAAATCTCAAGTCGGAGAAAAATGGGGTGTCCTTTGTAAAGTTGTAGGGCTGTACCTAATTAAAAAAACACAGGAGGCAACAAACTAACTGGTATCCTCCACTAGTGAGCCGATGGAACCCCCTACTGGCCAGTGCTGGGATCATAAGATGGCTAGTGAGCCTAGTGACCATACAAGGCCACTATATTTCCACTAACTAACCGGTGGAGTTTTATTAGCTAACTAGTGGTTCTGTAGAATTCCCTCCTATTTCTGATCCCTAGTTATACTTTCAAATTCTAGACCATGGGCCTCTTGATTCCCCCAACACATCCTAAATTCCTAAAAACACATATAATAGTGGTATTTATATAAGGATCACTAAAATTAAAAATGAACCCACACTTCTAAAATGGATGGGGTTTTACATTATATTTATTAATTTATAATGGAATATTTAAATTAGATAATTATACATTGTTTATAATTAATTGATTAAATGTTTTTTAAATATTTAATAAATAAGTATACATAATATTAAAAGTTATTATTGAAATACCAATTTAAAATTATATAAAATTACTTATAGTTTAGATACAAAATGTTTATATGGAAATGATAATAGAAATTCTTTAAAATTTTATTAAATTAAAAAATAAAGATAAATATAAAAGTGATTATATTTTCAAATTAAAAAGGCCTTATTTAGAGAAATTATTTTAACCATACCAAAAAATAGGTTTTGATAAATTGATATTATCAAGGTTTAAATAATATTAAATATGTGATATTTTATTATGTAAATTATTTACACAATAGATATTAAAATATAAAAATGTTTTTATTTAATTTAAAATCATATATTTAAGAATTCCATATAAAATAATAATATAAAAGAGTACACATAAAAGATAATTATAAAATTTATATGTCTATCTAAATTATGGAGTGACCATAAATCATGGATAAATTATATAGTGTTTATAATTTATTTATTTATTAAATTTTCATATTTGTTTATCTCATGTTTAAATTTATGAATTTTTCATTTATTTATTTTATCCCCTTATTTATTCATATAAATAATTTTTATATTATGAGTATTCATAAGATTTAGTTTAAATATTTAAACCACTTCTATAAATTTCCATACATGCATATAAGGAGTTACATGCTTGGCATGATGATGGATTTAGTTTTTTTACCTTAAATTTGGATTGTATTGAGTTATGAACTTGAATTTAAAAGTTGATTATAGTTTATGCATATTAGGTGTTATAATTATGATGGTATTTAAGTCTCTCTTGATTAAAGTATCCCTAGGTAGAGAGACTTTTGGAAATACTTCACACTGGCCTGGAGGCTTATACCTTTTCTAGAAAAGTGGGGGTTGGATGTCTATGGATCTATGATTACTCTTGTAGGGATTTTTAATTTCATATGATTATAAATATTTTCATGTAAGTCTTCCATGTACCTTATACATAAGATTGAATTTTAATATGTTTGAATATAATAAATTTTAAATTTAATTTAGTGACACAAAGTACTAGATATGTAAAGGGTTACACGTCATTATTGTTTGAACATATTGATTTAGTAGAAGGAATGTGATACCAAACTAAATCACTATAAACATGTATACATGTAAAGGTAATAAATAAGATAATATAGTGATATTAAATTTCCTTTTAATAATATAAAGTGCAATATTCCTTCCAAAGAAAGAATACATCAAGACCTTGATCATTTAACTGGGTAGGTTCTTCCAAAGTAGGATGCCCATGGATTATCTTGTGTAAGGAATAGTGGAAATGGATAACCCTAAGAGTTAGGTAACTAAATCATGCGATGATATTTGGGTTACAATTAGATAGTAAACCCTTAGGAGGTATACCTTATGGATGGTGTTTAGTTTATCCATATGTTAGATAGGGAAATGAGTTTTTCACTGAAATTACTAGTCATATATGATATGATTAGAATAATGGATTAACTAAACAACTAAGTGGTGAGAAGAATCCCAAATATGACTCATTTCTTAGTGAAATATAGATCTTTTCCCACCAATGCATATAATGATTTTAAAAGGGTTCATAATTTTAATGGGAATATATTTAATAAAATACATTATTAAATGAATGTTAAAAATATGATACTCATCTAATAAAAGTTTTTTTATAGATAATATAATTATCTTAAAATAAAATTTTGAGTATAGTATTTTAAGTGGAGAAGCTAATTGGTAGAAAATTATTAGAATGGTATATAAATATGGGAAAAGTTCTCAAATTGGAAGAGAGATTCTATGTGTTAGAGAAGCCAATTTCCAAGGAAACACCTTATGATGAAATAATTCATGAGGTGAAGAATTATTATTATAAATATGATAGGGATTCTATATATGTGTCTACATTCATTATTATCTCCATGGATCCCAAAATATTGTATAAACATAAAACCATTGATTCTTATGGGATGATTGATAACCTGAAAAGGTTATATTAGGAGCAATCTATAAGTGAAAGATAAAAAGGGTCTAAATAACTTTTTTGATGTAATATTATAAAATAAACTTTGGTCTCAACTCATGTACTTGATATGATTTGGCATGATAATGACATAAAGATATTGGGCTCACCTCTTGATCCTAGCCTGAATACTGATTTCATTTTGTAACCTTTATTGGAAATATTTTGGAAGTTCATTATGAATTATAATACAAATGAACTCAATTTTTTTTACCTGAGCTACTAAATATAATGATGATTTTTTGTTTTCGGTGATGTGGAAGAACTTGTCAAGGATGATCATAACTTTGTGAATGTTGGATTTGAGGGATCATGCACATATTGTATAATATGTGAACTTTATGATCAAATATTTTCTCTAATCAAATATTGACAATATATGTTACTAAAACCAAGAGAAGATCTTCTCACTTTAAATTTATAATTAATTTAAATAATTCAGATGAAATATTACCTCATCCTCGAGATATTTATTTATAATATATGTTGATCATCTGAATCCCTTTTTAGTGTTTTTTTGCATTTATAGGATCCAAGTGTAGAATCCCTTTAGCGGTGATCCACATGTGCATCATTAGTCTCCGAATGACATCAATGAATCATCGGGTGCTAGCACGGTCGATTGATCTTATTTCATTATTCTTCTAGATCACTTCACATTTCTTAGGTATTGATGAAGTTCTTTGGATATTCTCATTCTTGATAGGATGTGAGAGGGAATAGTAGAGGAGAATTATTTGAGAGAAATCCATGGTAAAAAATGATTCTAAATTAGCCTCTATTAAAAATTATAAGTGTCCTATTTATAAAACTTGGATTAGGGTTTTTATTTTAATTAATTCCATAAGTATCATCAATAAAATATCAAATACATGTATGAACCTATTCTACGTATTAAAATAATATAATCATCTTTTTATTCCATGATGTGTGCTAATTGGCACAGTGATAAATATTATTTTACCATCTTTCAAATTAATATTTATCACGAAACACAATCTTGGATCTCTCATCCTATTCAAAATTTATTAAATACCCAAATAAATATTTCATTAAATATTTATTCATAAAATAAATATTTCATTCATAGTCTGGTAAATAAATATTTATTAAATATCATGTAAATTAAATATTTGCGACTGATAAATCTTGAATAAAATTATTCCTCGGTCTTGAGAATAATATTTATTCCAATAATTAAATTAAAATATAATTTAATTGAGATCAATGGAAACACTTAGTGCATGGACCTCTAGGATTTTTTCTAACTGGCATTAGGTGGGATTTTCTAAAGTCCAAGATTACTATCTAGAAATAGGTCGAGGCACCCAAGAGAAATAAGTCAATATCAAAATGATGAAAACCACATATGAGTTCTCACTGTGTAATATAATCACTTTTTTCTCAATATATTCACAAGAAGTTACACACCTATTTCATATACCAATATACTTGATAAACCTTTCTTTGACTATCTGAAATAAACACTTTGTTACACCATGGAAATGGAATTTAATTTGACAGTTCTATTTAAAAGGGTTAATATATCATATTTCATTAATATATAAGGGAAAAATCCTTCCTTAACTAATTATTTAATAATGAATCATTCATGAAACACCCAATGTACCCAGCTTCAACATGAGATGTTATTGTAATGGTTTATGACAATATATCTAAGTACATGAGTCATGACATGAATTAATAAAAATATTAAAGTCTAAGGACTATTAGACATGCTCATAGATAGAAATATCTAATGAAACATAAACATGTTGAATTCATACTAGAATTAATCTTCTCATAATATTATTTATTAGAGATTACCAAGTGAAAAACTAACTAGAAGTAGTCTCATATTCTCATGATTACTCTCACATGACAATAAACATGCTAAATTCCCTATCGTAGAATGTTCTTTGACCATAGAACTAGTTTTTAAGAATATCATTATGGAATTTCAAGGTTGTCATGAAAGAAGGAAATGATTATGACCTTATAAATGAAATAAATACTATAGGAAATCATTATATTAATTTCATATAGAATAATGAACAATATGTGACAAGTTTTTTTTATTAATATTCAAATATTTGTATATACATGTAATATAAAGTAAGAATAGTTGGTTTTAGAACACCAACTCAAAAAAATCATAGTTGTACTAGATACAACTTCCTATAAATTTTAGTCCTCTAGATATCATATAATGATAATGATTCTACAGAGTTAAGGATTTAGTCCAGGGTCTTTCCACATTTTCATCTATAGAGACCATACTCACTATGACTTTACCTCTTTGTAAAAAATCATAAAGAAATAATACTTCTAAAGTATATTCTTTGTTCAATTATGTGACCTTGGATCCTTTGTAAGATCCATCCCTGCACTATTATCACAATAAAGTGCGATATGACTTTACTACTAGGTACCACATCAAGATATTGGATGCAATTTTTTATCCAAACCTCTTCTATAGGTACCTCAGAAGCCGCGATATACTCATACTCCGCTGTATAATTTGTGACCATGACTATATGAATATCCTTTGATTACTAGTTTCTTATCTCATCCATAGACTAAGAAAATATCTTTCGTTAATCTTACATACTTAAGTATCATCCTAAATTCTATCAAATATTGGTCACCTAGGTTATCTTGATATCTTCCCACCACACTTAAGTCATAGAAAATATCTAGCATAGAACACAACGTAAAATACATGACCTACATACTCTCAAATATGTATGGAATCCTTATCATCCTTTTTCTTTCCTCATGTATCCAAGGACAGATTTTCTTGGAAAGTTAAATTCCATGTGACACTGGAAACAATCCCCACTTATATTGTCCCATACTAAATATCTTTAGTATATTATCAATATATATACCTTGACTGAGATCGAGAAACCTCTTAGATCTATCATAGTGGATCTTGATCCTATGAATATATACTTCTTTTCCTAAGTTCTTCATAGATAATCATGTATTTGACCAAGCTTTTATAAACAGTAATACTAGTACATCATTTCCAATAACTAGTAAGTCATAAACATAAAATATTAATAAAATGAACAGAATCCCATGAAATTTCTTATAGACACATGGAAAACATTCATTTTTTATGAAACCAAATTTCATTATAGATTCATCAAACTGAATGTCCCATGAAATGGATGGTTTTATTAATCCATAAATAGATCTTTATAATTTTCATGCCTTGTTAGATTTTTTTGGTGTTACAAAACCTTTAGGCTGTGTTATATAGACATCTTTCTAAAGGTTACTGTTAAGGAAAGGATATTTTGAAATCCATTTCCCAAATATCATATTCATGGTAAGACACTATATCACGTATAATTCTAATGGATTTAAGCATTGCAACTGGTGAAAATGTTTCATCTTAGTTTATGCCTTGACACCATTTGAACCCTTTTGTAACCAATCATGAATTATAAGTACTGAATTATTTATCCATGTACTATTTCTTATTAAATACCCACTTATAACCAATGGGATTTACATAAACTGGAGGATCTACCAAAATCTAGACTTAGTTTTTGTACATGGAATCCATTTCAAAATTCATATCTTCTTATCATTTGAAAACATCTATTCTACTTACTGATTTATTATTGGTTAGAGGATCATTATCATCAACTAATAACGAGTCACCATCCATAGTGACTGAAAAACCATATATTTTAGGTTCTCTACCCCTCTTTTACTCCTAAAAATTACTTATATCTCTGGAATATTATTTCCCAAGGTATTTTTAGAATCTATTCATATGTGAACTATTGTGTATCTTGATCTTGGACTTCATAAATTTTCATCTCCCTCACACTATCTCTTCTAGAGATATAATACTACTCGAGTAATTTGGGATGTATATCAACCAATTTTTTTATCTAAAGTGTCATATATATAGTATCTCCTTGTTTCCATGGGATATCCTATAAATATACACCCAGTTTATCAGGGTGAAAGTTTTTTCTATAAATATCCTTAAGAAACGATTCACATCCCCATGCTCGTACATTAAAAAACATGGGTTTATTTCCATGCGAAAGTTCATACAAAATACCATTTTCTACTTTAGATGGAAATCAATTTAGAATGTGTGCTACTATCTATATTGCATATCCCCAAAAGGATAATGGAATACTTGTGTGAATCATCATTGATCACAACATGTATAAAAAGGTGTGGTTACTCCTTTCTCTTACACCATTTTATTATGGTGTATAATGAGGAGTTAGTTGGGATAAAATCCCAAACTACTATAAATAAAAAATTAATACATAATCAAGATATTATACACTATGGTCCGAGTAGAGTTTCATAATATTTTTACCAATATGGTTGTCAACTTCATTCTTATACTCCTTGAATCTCTCAAAGAAATATAAATTATACCCCATTAATTAGAAATATCTATATATACTAAAATCATTAGTAAAAGTTGTGAAGTATGAGTACACACCCCTTTATTCAACTCGAAATGGTCCACACACATCACTTTGAACCAACTTAATAATCGCAATGACCCTTTCACCTTTTCCTCTAAATAGAGATTTAGTCATTTTTCCTTGTAAACATGCATGACATACACCAAGTGGTTTTAGTTAAAAATAATATAAATATCCATCTTAGTGTAATATAGTCAAATGTTTTTCATTTACATAACCTAGATGATAATGCCATATTTGGGTGTTCTATGAGTGATGTGAATTAGTTTTGTTATCGATTTCCATTAATTGGTTCATGTAATCCAACAAATAAAGACCATTATTTAAATACTCCTTACCATAACACATTATTTACTTACAAAATAATAAAAATTTATTACCAAACTTGAAAATAAATCCATCCTTATCAAATCCATATATAGATATAATATTTCTGGTGACTGAGGGAACATAATAAAAAACTCTTAAAACCAAGATCATTCTCATTGGTAATGTGATATAGTACTCCCCAATAGCCATGACAGTAAGTCTATCGCCATTTTTTTCTCATAGATCTACCTCTCATAAAGGGAATCTACTTGATTACTATATTTGGACACATATGTGACATAAAAATTCTATATTTGATACCTGATTTATAGATATAGATAAATTTCACTTGATAAAAAACAAACATGATGCTTCCACTTACTTCTTCTCATGGGTAAAGTTTTTCTTCCAAAGTACCTTCTTTACACTTTTGAAATATACAAAATCATGCTCCCTTTCTTAACCCTTGATCTTTATCTTATTGTAAGGGTGTTGCGAAGAAACTTTGGACTTAGATATCTTCACCTGACCTTTCATTTTATTCACTATAACTATGAAATGATTTTTGAAATTCAAATAGTTATGAACTTGGAGAAGTAAAGTGTGAATATCTAGGAGATTCTTCTCTATGTTTTCCATATTTAAATTTGTAACAAATTAAGAGAATATCTAAGGGAGGGATGAAAGAATGAGATCAGTGCACAGTTAATTAGGTAGTTTAGACCCTAGAAACTCTAGGACATCAATATAGCCAATGAGATTGACTTTATGAGGCTTATATAGCACACATTATCCATTTTTTATCTAAAAAAACCATGTATATCTCAAACCATTCATGTTTAGAAATATCCTAATAGAATATGGAGATTCGTAAGAATTCTATAGGCATCCATGTCTTCATATGACTTCATGAGTTTACTAGAAATGGATGAAATAATTTAAAACTGAATGTTGACCATGTAACTTAGGTGTTTATATAATACATATAAATCCTCACCACTCACCTTTTTATTAGGTATATTAGGAATTTATTATGCTAGAATGTAATATTTCCATTCATGGAAAAAATCTACCCATAGGAATCTGAACTATTATTGGAAGTTAATACCAATAAGAAGATGTGATTTCTACAAAAATGATCACATGGATACTTTGGTTGATGAAATTTTCCTTATTATATAATTATAAAAGATCATATAATTATTACTTCACTTTAATACAAATTTATATGAGACAGTATGAATTTAATTTTATTTAGTATCCCACTATTTTACCAAGTATCAACAACCATCACCATTGAAATAAGAAAGTACCACCACTATAGAAATTATAGTGGAAAAGATCCAAATTTCCCTTATTATAATCCAAATAGAGGCCATGAAAATTATAAGAAATTATTAGGTAGGTATTATTTAAAACTTCAGGCTTGCAGTTCCTTGATCCATTGAGTGGAATTCCAAATATAGAAATCCTAACTCATATTTCCTCAAAACATGCATCCAAATTTGTATTGGATAGATGAAGGAGATTAACCCCAATATAGATTCAGTTAATTTGACCCACTATCCTACTTAGGAATTCTCAATAATTAAAATTTCCCATGACATAGGCCAAACCAAAACTTTAACTATGGGTTCATCAGTTCAAATAATGGAGGGATTAATGAATTAATATTAAATTGGGGGATTTTGTTTTATTATGTATAATTTTTTCTTGTTTTATCCTTTAAACATCTTATTAATATTAAGTGAATTTTATTTTAGTTACTAACCATGTTCTGATGAAACATTTACACATAATCTATTTATTTATATTCTATATTTTCATATTAGTTAATTTATTTATGTGATCATATACTTTCATCTATAAAATAAATTATCCATTAGATAGAAATAAATAAATAAATAATTGACATGATCATGACCTTATCTAATGATTGATTTATTGTGTTAACAATAAATTAACATATGACCCTAGGGATAAACTCTTTATGGTGATCTTGGAACAAGCTGCATCATCTCACTTGTACACCTATGTATCTCCCATGTTGGTTTCATATCGATTCCATATAGAACTACCACTATGTCAGATCTACATATATATGAATCTATGAACCTTCAAATTATATTTTTATTACAATTTTTTTATAACTCACATGTAGGTGAGGGGAACCAAATTATTGGTTAAGTAGAATTATATTAAACAACCTTAGACAAGCAGGACCTACATAATAAAAGAGGAAGGGATGAAACATATGCTATAATATTTTATTTAATAATAATTAATTGTGAAAACATGCAATAAAATTAAATTAAATAAAACCAATAAAAACATAAGTTTTTTTCAAGTTCATGATCAACCATACACATGAAATGATTACACATTTAAAATAACTAGCTATCATTCATTTCAATTAATTATTTAATATGATAAAACATGCAAAAATTATTTTGATTAATAATCTTATTAATCAATTAATTCATTTTATCTTTTCATCCAATTATCTTAAAATTCCAATCCACTATGATTTTAAATAAAATAAATAATTTTATTTTATTTAAAATAAATAACATTTTACACAAATTTGTACTTGGAAGCAACTTGGAGATTACCTATCCAAAATACTCAGTATAGTATTAATTGTAAACAATAAACTCTTATGACATATTGTGTACATGGAATGTGTCATAATTTTAAGGTGCATATGACCAATTTGATTCCACACATAACACATAAAAATTACATAGCCTATAAAATTTAATGCACTGAGCCGTTAGTATACAATACCCATGCATGATTTATAGTCTCAAACATTAAAAAAAATTAATTAATAATTTAATATAATTTAAAACCTAATGTCTAACATGTACCATAAAATTAATGACCCATGGAACTCAAGTCAATAATTTGTAAGGAGTAATTATTTAAGTTTAATATTTTCACATAAACAGCTAAAGTACATGGCACGTACAAGCTAGTTACACGATGCATACTTCTCTTCATCAGATATCCACAATACATTCTTATGGACTTGGTTTGTACTTATCATGAAAATTTATAAAGTACACAGGAGGATACATGGTGTGTACTTCTAGTTACATGATTTATAGTTTGTACGCATTGTTTATTAAAAACACATAGTGTATTAAATACATGATATGGTTTGAACCTGTGTTTTCCATCTTGAACACATGTTGACTAAACACAGTATAGTCAAACTATATGGAATATACTTCAAAAAATCCTTATAAAACCCTAGCTAGTCTACATGTGGTGTATTTATTACATGTATTATGTACTTATTACACGATGACCTGTAATCCACACGGGAATCCTTGTGTAATGAAAAATGATACACGACATGTAACAAATGATTACACATTGTGTAGTATTTTATTTGTAAACTAGGATCATTGGAACCTCTGGATGGGATCTCAAAATGAAATTTTTCTAATCATTAACAGATCTTGGTAATATTTGTGAGAAATGAAGAAGAGGAAGAAGATATTTCAATGATATATCAATAATGAAATTAAACTCGAAATGAATCTTAAATTTTAAATTCACAATGATCATCAATCAAATAAATAATTTTAAATTTGAACATAAAATCCCTCTGATACCACTTGTGGGTTCTAGGTATAGTGGAAGATCTTGTTAGGACTAGTATAAAATCATAAAAAGTTAGATTCGATGGAATATTTTCATATTGTACAAGACATGAACGTCATGACCGATGAAAATTTTCTAATAGAATTTTGATGAGATAGGTCACTGAAAATAATAGAAGATATTCTCATGTTAAATTTCTAATTAAATTAATTAATTTAAAAAAATATGACCTTATTATTGAGATATTTATTTATAGTAGATGTTGATCATCTGAAAACCTTTTTAATAATCTATTGTTTCTCCTATAGGATCCAACTATAGAATCTCTCTAGCAATGATCCATATGTGATCATTTGATCTACAAATGACATCGATGAATAACTAGATGCTATCATGGTGAATTGATCATCTTTCATTGTACATCTAAGTTTCATGACATTTCTTTAGTCTTGAATAATTTCTTTGGATCTTATAATTATTTAGAGGATATGAGAGGGAAGAGGAGAGGATAATTATTTAAGACCAATCCATTATGGAAAATGATTCTCAATTATCCTTCCTTAGAAATTATAAGTGGTATATTTATTAACATTGGGATAGGGTTTATATTTTAATTAATTGCACATATGCCTTTAAAAAATTTTTAAACCCATGTTTGACCCCATTCCATGTATTAAAATAATAGTATTTTTCCATGGTGTGCGCTAACTGGCATAATGATAAATATTATTTTACCAGATTACAAATAAATATTTATCACTCAACGTGATATTTCTAAAATCATCCTTCTCAGTATTTATTGAATACCTAAATAAATATTTAATTAAATATTTCCTTATATAAATAAATATTTCATTTATAGTTTGGAAAATGAATATTTATTAAATATTTAAGAAAATAAATATTTGCGATTAAAAAATCCCAAATAAAATTATTTCTTGGTATTGAGAATAATATTTATTCTAATAATTAAATTCAAATATAATTTAATTGAGATAAAAAATACTTAGCGTGTGACCCTGTATGATTTTTTTCTCATTGTTATTAGGAAGGCTTGCCTAAATTTCAAGATCACTATCTAGAAATAGGTCAAGACTACAAAGATAAAGAAGTTAATTTCGCAACATCAACAACCCTATACAAGAACTCATTTTTTAATATAATATATTTGTTTTTAATATCTCATCAAGCAAGTAGAACCCCCGTATAATCAACCTATATTCTTTATACATATTTCTTTGACTATCTAAAATAAACTTGTAATTACTCCATGGAAATGGAATTTAATGAAATAGTTATATTTCAATCAAAGGTATGAGATATCAACTTCCATTAATATGAAAGGAACAAATCCTTCCTCAACTTATTCTTTAATAACACTTCATTCCTGAAAACCCAATGTACTCAACTTTTCCTTGAACTATTATCATCATGGTTTATGGAAATATATCTAAGTGAATGAGTCATAACATGCATTAATAATAATCTTAAAGTATGAGGACCATTAGAAATACTCTTAGGAAGGAATATCCATTAACACATAAACATACGGAATTTCTACTGGTGCGTCTATTCTCATAATATCCCATTTTAGATATTACCAAGTGTAATATTTATGAGAATAAATTTCATCTTCTTATGAGTACTCACACCTGACAGTCAACATGATTTGTCCCACATCATATAATTTTATCTTACTATAGAACTAGGTTTTAAAAATATCATTATTTCATTTTGAGGTTCTAATCATTGTAGGGAACTGCTATGACCTTATCAATGTGATAGATACTCAAGGACATTATTACATTAAATTCATATATAACAATGAAAAACATATAATAATTTTTTATTAATATTTAAATATCCAAATATACATGTAATATAAAGTACAAACAAATGGTTCTAGAACACTAACCCTAGAAAGGATATCTGAGTAGGAAATGAGAGGTCTAGGATTGAGTGTTGCATCAATATTTTAAGGTGGTAAATGATTAAATCAAAAGAAGAAAACATACATAAAAAATCACAAGAGTGAATCTTTCGAAGGCCAATCAATGTTTTTGAAACCAAATGATGGAGTAAAAAATAATATTAGATGTTTCTATTGTTGAAATCATAACCATTGGAGAAATAATTATATAGAGTGCCTAAATGTTCATAATAAACTCAATAGATATTCCATGATAGGTATGATATTATAGAAATTTTTTTATTCATTTTGAAAAGGTATATGATACAAACTATAAGTTTTCAATTTTTTAAGTATATAGGAGTTCAAGATTGATAAAGAGATGACGATGGAAGGTTAATTTTTTTTTCAGGTAACAGATCAAGGATTTTCAACATTAAGGAATTATATGTGAGAATCACTTCAAATATGGGATAAATTTTAATAAAGGATGTATATTTTGGATCTTATTTTTTTATTTTGTGTAACAATATATGCTTGTAAACAATGGTTGTTTAATGAATAAATGAGTAAATAATTTTATACACATGGTTTATGATTTATTAGATTCTATAAAATATTTTAAAAATAATATATAGGTAAAATGATTTTTATCTAGGATAATTTGTTTTTCCAATTTTTATGTTAAAATATGAGGAACATTATTATGAAACCATCTATGGAATATTTTAAAGGATACAATACTCTTTTTAGAAAAATAATCCAGAAACATAGAATACCATATAAATAAGGTGGTTTTTAGTTTATTTATTAAATATTTTTACATTGAGGAAATAAGTTTAATTTTATGAACACAAAAGAGTTTTTACATCTTATAATTATATTATAAATGACTATTGTCTCTAAAAGTCTAGTGGGAGTATGTTTTGAACTTATATAAATTCAAAGTTTAAAAAATATTATTCTAATCATTATTAAAAATTAATTTTAATCGATATCCTAAAATATTTTATGTTCGGATGGTAACGATAAATGTAAAGAGTAACATTTAGTTACTATAATTGGAAAACATAACTTAATATTCTAAAGGAGTTTAGGATTTTTTTTGTGAATAAATAATATAAAGTGTTACATTATTTACCAAAACAATCATAATTTTTTTTGATTGAAAGGGTTCTAAGAATAATGATGATTATAATATTTCAAATTGTTATAAGTTGTAAACATAATTTATTAACATCATATTATTATTTTTTTGTGAATTGAAGGGTTTAAATACCATGTTTAAAGAGTTTAAATTTTTTTAATGTGATTTATAATTATCTATATTATTTAAATTGGCATACTTCTTATATTTTTCACACCATAAGAGTTTAGTGGGAATGTTTTATCAGATCTCATAAATATGTGGAATTTTTTTATAGATATGTAATGTGTTAACAAAACCCTAAAAGTGATTCAAACATAAGGTTAATCTAGTGGTTTATCATTTGGGATATGATTGGATGGACATATATTAATGGTTTTGTTTAATATTATTAAAGGAGTTTAAGAATATAAAATTTATCATTTCAATACAAAAGGTAGTCTACACTTTTTCACATTGGTTGCATATATTACTTGAATTAACAACTCAAAGTATGATTTTGAGTTATCACTTACCAATTTTTCATCATTGAGTATTATAGGTTGTGCTGAAATGTTAATATTAGTATGAGTAATATTTTTTATAGAGATATAAAATATTCTCACAAGGAAAAAAAAGAGTTTTTTGTCTTGAATAACCCCCCAAAATATATACCACATGGATTTTCATACACTATATATTTAGTATACTAGGGTTGTATGTTTAATATTTGGATTTCCTCATATCCGAGGTTAGCGAGACACCTAGAATGAAAACCTTAATACTTTGATACCTTTCGTATGAAAGTGATGGGGACTAGCTAATCAAGGGATGATTGGGAATTTGTTGACCATTTATGTAGTTGGATCTTAACCAGGATGAGTTTTTCCCTCTCATATTAAGTGTATGAAATTTGGGTCCTGAATCAAGATATATTAAGGAAATATATATCAATACATAGAAAGTACATATGATGTACTTTTATACTTAGATGAGGGGATGTGATATGCTTGTTCAGATAAATGAATGACATGTAATGTATCTATCAACCCAATGAATCTATAGTCTAAAAGTACAGAAAATATGAGTAAGATATAATGGAATTACATATAACATTTCCCATGCCTACTTGATGTATTGGAAAAAGGGATCAAATGTAAAATGAATTAATATATGGATGAAACTAGTGAAAAAATGTATAAAGATACATGTGTTTAATGGATATCGCCCCATAACTTTTTTTAGTTTGAGTAGCATCAAGGAATTTCTAGTGGCTACTCTTTGAAAACATTTATACATTATAGAATTCATATTTTTTTTAAATAATACAAAGGCCCATGGGGTCACAATTTTTAGTTAACCGAGAGGGAATTGAGAATAAATATATATTCCTGAATTAAGAAATTTATTAAAGGTCAGTATATAGAAAATCACCAATGGTACTCAATCTACAAAGGTATCTGACATAATCTCTATCAAACAAATGCATCTATAAACCCATTCCCACTAGTTTTATCATAAGAAATCATGAAATTTCATATGATACCATTTTATGTGACATTGAGTAACCATGAGACACAAAGTATTTCAATCTCATATAGCTACTCATATATTCTATATTATATGAGTATAGAATACCCATGTAGATGAATATATCACATGTCATTCACCTTTATAGATGATCACATACACCTTACCTGATAGATAATTATATCATATTTCTTACCTAGGTATGACCGTACACTTCCTCATTCAATCTAAATCAAGGGACTATATTTTATAATCGTTATATGAGAAGAAAAATCCCATCTTGGTTAAGCTCCAATCAATGACATGATCAAAAACATACCCAACCACCCCTTGATTAGCAAAGCCTCAAGGATTATATAAGAATGATATCAAAGTATAATGGTTCTTATGATAGGTATATTTCTAATTATTGGTATTGGTTACTTCAAATATGAACCACACACCTCTAGTATACCAAATAAATAGTGTATTACCCTTCGTGTAGAATACTCAATGGTTCATCCAATGCAGAAAACCCATTTTGTGCCTCATGAACATATTCTATATCCCGATACAAGAATCTAACTTAGGCCAATGTTAATATTTTTACACAAACTATAATACTCCATAGATAAAATTGGTTAAGTAAAACTCAAATTTTGAGAGGTTAATTATCATTTCACTTCATTATATATATATATATGTATGTATCCAATGTGAAAGAATGAAAAAGTATAGATTTTATTTTATATAACCTGATATATTTTATATTCATAAATTACTTTAATAATACTTAAAAAACCATAAATAAGATCATGTATGACATATAGTATATGATGAACTACTAGACAAGCATTAAGATTTTTGTACTTTTATATTTTTTAAAAACTCATTGCAAATCTATATAATTCCTGCCACATCTCTATGTGACCGTCTGATAAAATCCTAAAACTAAACTCTTTACTGAGTAACATCTATGAAGTATAATAGTTTTAACAATGTTGGGACTTATAAATCTTATTCCTAATGTTAAACTCTTTAAACATAGTATTCAAACTCTTTTACTTCACAATAATAAATGTAATAATGTTAATAAAACCTATTTTATACTTATCTCTTTCTAATTTTATCATCATCATCATTATAATTGAAACCTAATCCATCAATTTTTTTCATTGAAATGTTTTGGTAAATAGTTAACATAATTCCATTAACCATTTACCACCATACCTTAAACCCCTTTAAGATATAAATTTATATTCACTTTAAGTTTTGATTAGAATAATCAGTTATTTCATAATTTTCAACTTATTAAGTTCAAAAATACTCCAAGTAACTTCCTAAGCACTATATTCACTTTATAATATCTTGATAAGATAAAAAAACTCCTTTATGTTAGGAAATAACTCTTATTTCCCTTTATTTAGAATATTTAACAAATAAAAAATTATATCTATATCTCATATGGTATTCTTGTTGAAGTTAGTGACCTAGAACCAATTGAATTTAAAATTTTGATTGCCAGAATATTAATAAATATCTTATCACATGATAATTGTTATTTTGTGTAATATTAATGTTATAATACACTTAGAATAATTTTCACATTGAAATATTATAGTAATTCCCTACTATAGTGTGAACCTATAGATTATATAACAATATTCTTAAACATATATCCAATGGTCTAGATAAAATATATATAGTGGGACATAAATGATATTTTAATATTAGGTGATATGGGATAAAAAAGATTAAAAATTATTCTCCTGAAGTTTTCACTTGGTAATCTCCAATAAAAGAAATCATAAGGACAAACCGAAAAATAATAATTCCAAATGTTTAAGTGTAATTGGATATTACTATATGAAAATGTGTATATTGGTCCTTAGACTTGATATTATTATTAATGTTTATCACGAATCACACACTTTAATGTATGGATGAAAATCATAATAACATATACTCATGGAAATGAAGTATATGTTGGGTGCATCATAAGTTATATATAATTAATAGAATAAGTCAAAAATATCTTGTAAATTTCATATTAATGTAAGAAGATATCTCTATCCCTTTGATTGAAATAAAAATATTTTATTAAATCTATTACCCTGGTAGTTCATTGGAAAGTTAATTTCAAAAAGTCAAAGAATGATAAATCTAGCATATAAGGTGATGACATAAGTATATATCCTTATTGATGATATATCAACAGATGAAGGGATTATACTACATAATACCATTTTTATTATGGCCATTTTATCATTCTATTAACTGATTTATCTATGGGTTCTGTGACATGTTTCTATAGACCAATCTTGGACTTTAGTTAAGTTCACATAATGTCACTCAGAAAGTGGTCTAGAGAGTCACACACTAAGTGTATCCAGAATATCATTAAATTTTATTTAATTTAACATTAAGAAAAAAAATATTATTCTCAACCCATGTAATAATAATTATTCAAGTAAATTTGATTGCATAAATATTCAATCACGATATATTCGAGTTCAAAATATTTAAGTTGAATTTTATATTTTTTTATTATCCATAAGGCAATAAATAAATAATTAGTTATTCAATAGTTTAGAAAATATATTAATATAAAAATTTATTTAGTTACTTGAGTATTATAATAAATATTTATTCATGAGTTTAGTGAATATAATATTTATTTGGTTATAAGTTTTATTATTCTATATTTAATAAATTCCATGGATGATTGATGGTTTGAGTTAATGAACTGATATAAATGATATATTTTATTTAATATAATTTAAATTAGTATTACTTAATTTATTTAAGAAATGATATTTAAATAAGTTCATGACATGAAATATAATAATAATAATTATAATATTTTATATGAGGACTATCTAGAATAAAAAAATAGAAAAAATAGAATTACAAATTGTTTAAGCCTATGTATAGACTCCCAATTATATCATTTTTTGGAGAAAGATTTTGTAACAAAATGACCCGAATCAACCTTACATAGTACCTAATTTATATCACCATGAGGTCTCAAGCACACCTCCCCATATGCTATAGGACGATGACTAGCAGTGATGGTATGAAGAGATATAATGGAAAGAATATACCCTCAAATTATAGTGAAATAGAAATGAGAATAAACAAACACATCAACATCCATAAACATCATAGTGCACAAAAATAAAATAGGTGCATACTATATCAAATTAAGTATAGAAACATCTTGTTATATAGAATCATGGAATGCTATAACATACACAAATTTATTTCCCACTGGTTTGATCACTTAAACAAACTAAACAAAAGAAGAAAAATATAAAAAGGAACTACTACCAACCCCGAGACATACCTTAAACCATATCTCTAACAAGTGAGGTGATGCTCCAACCCAAACCTCAGACTCCACACTAGCGGTCCTACTCGATCATGGAACACTAAGACTCAGTTCTATCCATGATTTATTCCTACTCTTAACTTGAAATTAAGCACAATGGTCTACACATGAACCAAAGTGCCTGCATAGAGGGTGAAAATAAATCTTATTAGACCACCAACAACGTTGTAGAAATAATAAAATATCATATAAAAGTGAGGGAACACATTATATTCCCAGCCTAGTCAAATATGAACTAGAATAAAAAGTAAACAACTAAAAAAATAAACGCCATTGATCCTTTGGTTCTAAAATGATTCTAGATATTGAGAAAACCTACTTCATCAAGTGTCAAAAATATTTGAATGCATGGATTTTGAAATTAATTTTAAATGGATAAATATTTTATTAGGAACCTATTACTAATTTAAAATGATAAGGCCTGATTGGAACCTTTTAATTGGCTTTATATGAAATAAATGAACCTTTGTTGAAGCCTTCTCTTTTTGGGAGGTGTTCACATGTATGAGTATAAGGAGATTAAATGAGAAATGTATTTAGATTATATAGATTATTATTTTATATTTCTAATGTTAGGAACACCTAATATCCCTCCTTTTATTATATTCATGGGATCATAGGCATCTTAATGAGGGTTGAACGACAGTTCTATCTAGTAATGATTAGGAGGAGTAGATACCACGTGGTATGGAAATTATATGGAGAGGTATTCCATAGATGATTCTAATTGAGAGTATCTGAGTGGTTATAGACTTAGGGTCATCAACTAGGTCAGAATATTATTCTAACTGGAGTATGTCTAGGGTATCATCACAAGATGTTAAGGAATTAACCATGAGTATATATACCTCACTATTTTATTTCTTATTATGCTTCAATTCTTTACTACTTCACTACCTTGTAGTTTTTTTATGTAATGCCCCTGGGTTTAGTCTTACAATATGTTACTAATTTTATGAAAATAGTTTACTTATGAGGTGAAACCTCAGTTTTTGTTTACTTTAAAATGATTTGGTGTGAGTTGGGCATTATCTTAAAAAAATGGTATTTCTAAAATGATGTTTTTAAAAGAATGTTTTAAGTAAAATTTTGAATGTTTCTCAATTTTTTTTTGTTTTAAAAGTATAATTTTAGGTAAAGTTCATGGTTAATTATTTAGAATTATAAAAATATAGTTTTTTCTTATATTTTCAAAATAGTGTTTATGGTCTTTTTTTGTAAGTGATATGTATTTAATCTATGGTGATTACCTAATGAGATATTTATGATCACACCCTACTTGTTCCAATTTGTGTCAGTATACCATAGATATTTTTTAGGTTAAAGTTCACATTTTTGTTCACTCCTGGAGTGGGATTGTTTTTTAGGAATATAGTGACATTAGAGGTCACACAAATATTTAGTTTTATAGTTTGGTTTTTTCATTTTTATTTTAGTTGTATAGTCTAATATAAAATTTTTTATTTGGATCATGTACTATGTCCCCTATTTATTCATGAGTAATTTGATGTTTATTTTTCATATTTACTATTTGGATTGTTTTAGTTTCACCCTAGTTATAATTATGTGCATGGAACTCGAATGTACAAGTTGATCATAATGAGATTATTAGATGAATCCTATATTATTTATTTATTTTCTAGGCGAAATAATTCACAACTATTCTATTGTGAATCCCATGATGATTTTCTCCATCCCATGGGAATCAAGGATGCCCCTCATATATTTAACATGCCAAGTTGGGTACCTTGTTCAGGGGTTAGCTTAGGTTGGTTCATGATATGAACACATCATTCCAAAACATAATAAATTTCCTAGAAATATAACACAACTTATACATTTATTCCAAACAATAGGATATGACCCTATTCATCCAAGATAACAACACACAATGTTACCTGATTATTGGACTCTAATGGCATGGTCTGAACTGTTTATAGGAACTCTAACCAACACCAAGAAAATCTTCAATTTCCTAATAGTCCTATATAACTAACCGAGATCCATAACCATCATGGAGGTTGAGAAAAACCAAGGTACCTTCTAAATATCTGATACCAAAGAAACTAAACCCCTATCCATCATAAAAACTCAACAAATGTGTGGGTGGGTGGGTGGGTGGGTGCACAAATCTGGTTCGTTCATTAGCTCCCAAGACCCTCCTAATAGTAACAAACAAAGGATAGAATCCATAAAACTTAGGGACAAAGCGTCAATCCATAACTATCCGTAAAAACAATCTCACCTCAATAACCTCAACAATGAACCACCTCAAACATCCAATACCTCAAGCATAAAAACACGAGTTAACCAATTCCCACATCCACCATCCCCAACATTGAAATCTTAGCATCGAACCTATTAAGGTTAATAAAAAATTTGGAATCCTCAATATTCCTCTAAACCAAAAAAGGAATAGGATTCCCAATTGGTTATCCTAAATCACATTCAAAATCTTAATCCAATCCCATCACAAGAAACCTCATCCGACCTCTTTAGCACACAATTGAACCTCAGTGATCACCTCTCCCAAGGGAAACCTTGATCATCACCATTCCTATAAGGTAATCCTCAAACATTACCATGAACACAAGGGTATAATTATGGGGTTATCAAACCCATATCAACATGTTTCTAATGACACCCAACCATATCAGATACCCCACAATGTCATCATATCCCAAAGTCCCCAATCAATCCAAACCTTAAGAAAGTCATCTAAAACCCCGACCACTCAAACCTAAAGAAACCTAGTCTATAAAATCATCTAATATAATACTAAATCACGAATTCTAAGAACTATATAAATAAACTAAATCTAACCCCTTTGGTGTAACACCCAAATATTCCATGGTACACTTCCTTTTAAATAATTCAATAGATTACACTATACACAACATCGAGTTCGAGCACACCATGACCTTTCAAACCAGCCATTTAAAAACAGTTATCAATAGTATTAACCAAATTATGAAATTTATAAATTTTATTTTTCAAAATAAACTTCATTTTTGAATTTTTAATATTAAAATTAGTTTAGGGTAAAATTTTGATAATTTATTGAAAAGTTTTAATTTTTAATGAATAGTGAAAAATATTGCATTGTTGTTAAAAACTGACTATTTCATTTAAATAATTATTTTACTATAAATTGATTTTAAAGCTACAATAGATAAATATTAAATATATTAATCCAATATATTTCATTGGAATCATTTTATATTATAATTAGATATAAAAATTTATTAAACTTTTGAACGTCTCTTTTTCCCGCCTTCTAGCCACATCTATGGGATCTGCATTAAATGTAATTTTACCTCTTATGTGAATTGAATTTAGAAATATGAAAATACATGGTTAAAATACATATGAAAAATTTGGTCTAATAAGATCAAAATAATTTTTGGTGAATAGTAACTCTTAGATTTTATTTATCATGATTAAAGATAAATTGGGTAATTAAAGGTAAAATTAATGATATAATAATATAATATTACCCTAAAACTTGTGATAATTTCATTTGATAAGTGTGTTTCGAAAAAAATAAAACTTAGGTCGAAATTATGATGTTTTTTAATCCACTTGTGTTAGATTAAGACGTTTATTATATTTTATTTAAAGAAGAGTTAAAAATGTCATATTCAAATTTTATTAACTAAACCATTTTTAATATAGGGTTATAAATAAGATAAATTCTACTATTAATAGTATTTTAAAATTTAAAATTATTATCTACATTATAATTTTTTTATAATTTTAGAAAATAAATAATTAAATTAAATGGTGACACAATAATGATGCATTAATTGAATTATTAAAGGAAGAATCGATTAAATGATATTTAAAATATTAAATTAAATATAATTTGACTTAATTAATGTCATAAACTAATTTTACCAATAACATAGACATGTTAGTGACATATTATAAGTATTGTATTGAAGTTATCATGTGGGTTTAATATTGTTAAAAATGAAAATTTTGAATAGTATTAAAATTGTCATTAATGATACTTTAAAATAAAAAATATTTAATTAAATGTTTTAAAATTCATAAAAATATCAGGTTCATACAAATAACTAGTATAGTTTTTAATACGTCATAAATGATCTAATTGGGGTTCATTTGAAATTTTATAGTAACGATATTAACCCTATAGTGTAAAAATACAAGAAAACACGGTAAGAGTTAAACTATTTAACTAAGAGTTAAACCCAAAAGATAAGGTTAATTTCATGACCTAAACATGTATAAAAATAATTGGATGAGAGTATTTAGACCTATAATCATCTTATCCTCTAAAAAATTTACTTTTTAGTTATTTGAAACTGAAAATCAATTTATAATAAATTAATATTTTATGATATTCCAAAAGTGATCCTCACCTCTCTTATAAAAGGGAGCTTATCATTCTCTTTAATTCACACATCAAAAGCCATTTGAATATTCCAAAACCTGAAAAATTATTCTCCAAAATTCCCTCAATTTAACCTAGAGGCCACAGTTTTGGCATAAATCCATCCTAAGGAATCCTTTTGTGCAAACCAAAAGCAGACACCTGAAAAATAGGTAATTGTTTTATCACATATTTCAAAGTTATTTTCTTCTTCTACTTCCTATTTATATGTTGTTTACATATAAAAATAATAACTATAGTATCATATATATACTGATTTGTTTTTATAATCATGGTACAATCATATTACTCATTTTATTCATCATACGAATAACAATATCACCATGCGTGTGTACGTTCAGCTTACTGTCTCCACACCGTGGGGTAATTTATTATTCAACACTACTTTATTTGGATGGGTAAAATTATTATTAAAATAAATATAAATAATGAATATAACATTATAATTACTATTTATAATTAATATAACATCCAATTCCATTCCATTTAATAATTAAGGGAAAGATACTATTACTCGTGCGTATGTACGACCTACGGTCTCGACAGAGTGATGAGATTAATTCTCTACATTAACCATTAAATAATGATTATAAAATTTATATGTTGAGTAAAAATAATAATAATAAACTTAATGTTGTTCTGTATATGAATAAAATACATCTTATTCATAAAAAACACGACTTACATGACAAAAAAGGAATGAGAAAATGAAGCAGTTAACACCTGAAACAATGGTAATACTAAAAAATTATTTTCAAAATGATATAATAAGATAATATACTATATCATTAATATTGGTATGGTCCAGGTATAATTTAATAACATGTTTTAACCATTATACAGGAGGCTAACTCACCCTCTACTAAAGTAAAGTATAAGGTAAGGTTTAATTTCACAATCTCTTTATTATCTAATATTTCTTATACATAAGTATCTTATGGGACATCCTTATCATACATGTCCATGTTTCTTAAAATGTAATTCAAAATATTACCAAAAATTATTTAAAGTATTTTTTACCCATTTTTGACTTTTTATAAAACTTTTTGAAATGAATCATTCCATCATTTTCTAAACATGGTACTTAATAACCTTTTTGAAAAAAATAAGGAAAGAATGTTTTTTAGATTATACAGCACAAGTGACCATTTTACACCATTATGACACCTTAACATTTTGAATATTTCCTTACAATATTATAAGAATATTTTCAAAATAAATGTTTTCTTTTATAATTGTACGGCTTCTAAATGTTTTCAAAGTAAAAAAGGGATATTTCCCTCAAAGTGTTTTAATGAATTTATTAAATTATTTTCATATATGTAAATATACTTTGTTGAATTTTATACTTATATGAGGTTGAATTATTATGATACAATCTTCCATATTTTATTTAAGGGTTTATGATAAATTTCACTTTTGATGTTCTATGAGCTATGTTTATATCATTTATGGTTTATGGTTAAAGTATTAATATTTTGTATGAAAGTTTTAATATGAATATTGATGTTATGTTTCAATATTTTCATAAGAGTAATGAATTGAACTTTATAAGTGATAGGAGGGGCATGCTATAGCCCCTCGATGCGTTGATAGGTCTCATGAGACAAACTAGTGTCTTGGAACAAGGCCTTGACGGTATGGTATTAGTCTTGTAACGATTCCTTGATGGTATGGTTATGATGTATGAAATTATGCATTTTCTCTCTATGAGATTAGTTATTATTATTTCATGTCACACACGGGCTTCGCATTGTGGTATGTTTTTAATTTGTAATTTTTATCTCAAAATTTTATCTACCCTTTTAATAATTGTTTGGTTGAAATGTGGGCTGAGCCTGATATGAGTTTTTCTCTTTTGTGTTGATAAATAAACATTGACTTGAGAATGACTGATGCACAGGTAGGGCACAGGTGAAGCCGTGTGGCCTCTCCAGTTTAACGTGCAGCCTGGTCGAGGCGCGTATGGTTAACTAACCTAATAAAATAAAATTACAATAATTATCATTATTATTGTCGTTATTATTATTATTGTTAAAATTATTGCAATTAATATTTTAATTTAGTTGTTAACAATAAATTTTAACATTATTAATTTTTTTATTAATTTTGTTATTATCTTCTTGTTATTATTTTTGACTAATTTATATATTTTTATTTTTTTGGATAGTCTATTTATTTATTTATTTATTTATTTTATTTATTTTCCCTTCTATTTTGTTTTTCCATTTTTTATCTTATCTTTTTTCTTTTTTTATTTTTTTCCTTTTTTCCTCACCCTCACACTCTCTCACTATCATGTACTAGTTCCTACCCAAACCCTACTAGTGTTGTTTTCTTTTATCCCCCCCTTACCACTACCTCTCCTATCCGTTATACCTACTGGCGATGTCACACCCTTCCCTATATAGCACAACCTCCCAGCCGACCTCGCCCCCGTTACCTTGCACCGCTCAAACCAGCTTCGCGCTGAAACCACTACCCATCAAAGCCTCCCAGCCATGAACGAATTTGTCTATACCTAATTCCGGTGAGGTTCCGGCCGACCCAAAATCTTCTAGCACCCTCTACATTATTCGACCAACCTCTCAAACCCCTCACCATAAGTGCAGAGTATTCCAATTGTGCATTATTCTATTTTTGTGATGTTGCAATTATAGTTTAGTTTGTGATTGGATAAATCTTGATGAATTTGTCATGATTCTTTGTTTTAGGGTTTTATTATACCCCTTGTGATGAATTTGTTGCGCAACGAGAGTTTTTCACCAAGTTGGTGACGTTTGTGACACACTAGTAGGTGATTCCACACACAAATATTAACTGATGATAATTTTTTTGTTTATTTAATTAATTTAGGACTTTTGTTAATTTTTTTACATGCTGAAAAACTATTTTTGACTGATTTTTATTGTGTATTTAATTTTTTAGAAGTAAGTTTAGGTGATATCAGTCCATTTTTATTGTTAAAACCCACTTTGAACTGTTTACCAATGATTTGTAAACTGTGCAGTGAGTGTATTAGGATGTGAAGATGATGCGGTTTATGTTTTGGTGTGGTGTCCAAATGTATTTTGTCTTGAAAAAGGTTTCTAGTGAGTTTTTTCCTTTAAAATGTTTTAGACATGTTTGGAAACTACTTAATAAAATTTCTCAGTGTTTTTTCTTAATTATTAAAGAGCCTTTTTAAACTATGTTGTTGGTTTAATTTAATGTGAAAGTAGCACAGATTATGTTCTAAAAATATTTTGGTTTGCATATGGTTTTAAAAGAGGTTTTTAGTGTGTGAATAATGTGATTTTGGTTGAAATCACCTTTTTGGATCTTATGTATTAATGTGACATTTAATGTGAACTTGGAATTTAAATGAGCAGAAATAGGGAAGCCTAGGGTATTAGGTTGGGGGACTAGGACTAGTGGGATAGTGTTGTAGAGGTGGATTTGGCCCGGTTTCACTGTAAGGATTGACGATTTCAACACTAACTAAACATATGAATGACTTATGGTCTTGGTTTCTAAGCCACAATTACTAAGGTTTGTGTTTTTTAAGCCATGTTTTCCGAGGGTCATGGTTTCTAAGCCACATTTTAAGTGGGTCATGGTTTCTAAGCCACGTTTCACTAAGACATGATGTTCTAGGGTCCCACTTGTTGCTAATACCTATAGGGCCTCTCCCATATTTGGGTGATCTCGGTTACTTTGTGCACACCAATGAATAATGATGCGACATTTGAGATACTACACAAGCAAATGTGTTTTTGCTTAAAACTTCTTTTCTTTTAAAGTTGTTTTCCTAAAATTTTTTTTCATTAAAGTTGTTCAAGCATTTGTTTCTTTCTTTTATTTATCATTGCAAATGTATTTGTAATTTAATGATTGTGTGTGAAATCTTTTCTCGATGGAATACTACTGGGTGATTTATCATACCCTAATTACACCTTTGAGTGTAAGTAGATTTTTTAATGTCTAATACAGGTAAGGGTCCAGCTTTTGGGAGTGGTAGTTTAGGTTGTTAGAAGACTTCTGGGCATAGCATTGTGGCGATGGCTTGAGGGCGGTGTCTTCTTTCCAAGAAGCCATTTTTTGTTGGTTTTTGGTCACCCAACCAAGTGGTAGTTCTTGTTTAGTTTCCTGTTTAAATATGTAACTCAAATTTTGGTTTTTGGTTAAAAGGATCATTTGGTTGTGACCTTTAGTTTTGTTCTACTTTTATATTGTTGGTTGTTTTATTTATATTTGTTTATGTGGGTAAATAATTCCCAATATTTATTTTGATACCCGAGCATTTGTGCCAGTTCGTGGGGACCGGGAACTCCCTTCGGGCCTTTCTGCGGGCTGGGCCAGGCACCAGTTGGATGGAGACCCGACTTGGTTCATGAAAAAATGGTATCAGAAGAGGTTTTTCCTTTTGGGTTAATTTATTTGGGACTAGTATGGTTATATAGGAGAAAGGATTGTTGGGGATCAGAGTTCTGGTTGTGAGTACGGTTCTTAACCAGCACACCTCGTGACAGACCCTAAGTCACCATGGGGTGTCAGGATGCTTTTTGACTTCTCTTCCAGGTGGGACGTGCAGGCTGCAGACTGTGCATGTACATCAGGTGTGGGAGAAGTGGTTTGGATACAATGTTTCTTTTTCATGTTTGGTTTAATGATGATTATTATCCTTACTGAAATGTTATTTTTCTTTAGGCATGATTTATTAATGATTTTATTTTGTGGATGTTTCTCCTTGTAGTGGAATGCCTCTCTAAAGAGATCCCTGGAATGCATGGGAGGATGCTGGGGAGAGTTCTCTGACACCACTTGATTAGAGGTTCATAGAAGTTGTGTTCAAAGATGTTCAGACTTTATAACAAGGGGAAAATCCTACTATCACTCCTATTCCATCTAGAGGAGATGAGTCTGGCTCCAAGAAGGATAAAGCTTAGGAGTTTTTTAAGAATAAACCTCCTTCATTCCGAGGTAGCTCAGAACCTCAAGAGATAGAGGAATGGATTGAAAATATAGAGCATATGTTTGAGTTCCTTGAAACTCTTGAGGAGGTCATGGTGAAGTGTGCCTCATTTTAGCTAGAGGGTCCCAGTGGAAAGTGGTGGGAATTAGTGCTTCAGGCTGGGAAGCATGATCATATGAGTTAGAAGGATTTCAAGGCTATCTTTAATGAGAAGTACTATCCCAAGGTCCTGGACTACACCATATCCTAAGAGTTTTTAGATCATTACCAAGGTAATAATATAGTGATGGAGAATGAAAACCGCTTTTTTTGAGCTAGTGTGGTACGCTTATGAGATTATTTCAAATGAATCTTGGAAAGATCGGAAGTTTGAGAAGGGGTTTCAACTAAAAATTTTACCTTTGGTTTTTCTTTTCAAGATGGTAACTTATACTTAGGTGGTCGATCATGATTGCATGGTTGAGATTGACCAGATAGGAAATTTGGGGTTTCCTGGAGCAGTGTTAGTGTTTGGCAGTGGTATTTCATCCTAGAAGAAGTGGAAACATGATGAGAAAGAGAATAAGGGGGGGGGGTGGTAGTTCAGTCCATCCCTTTAGACAGACTTCATCTATAACTTATGATACAAGGTCTGTTGTGTGATATCTATGTGAAAGGGTAGGGAACATATGACCTATATGTCCATACCCTCCTAGGCCTTGCCATGGGTGTGGATTTGTGGGACATCTACAATGATTTTTCATGACCGTACGCCCTTACTAGAGGGGGAATAGATCTGCGGCTTCTAGAGGGGTATCGGTTTAGTCAGAGCCGACCAGGAGGATGGGATATCGGTATGGTGGTCATGTTGATAGGACCAAATCATCTTCTAGGAAAATCCAAATCAGGGAAGATCCATAGGAGAGTGGTCATTCTTAGGCAGAGACCAGGCATCTGCATGTTGTGAATCAGTAACTAGCAGTATCTGATACAGGACCTTCAACTGTTCGAGTTAACATTCTGATTTCATATTCTACATATGCGGTTTATTTGATACTGGTGCTTTAGTTTCCTTTATATCTTCGCATCGTGTGAAACTTCTGAACCTACCAACCGAACTGTTATCTTTTTCCATTGATTTGGTAACACTGTTGGGAAAAAATAGGGAGCAAGGCCTTAGGTGTCCGTCATGCGTGCTCTCCATGTCAGGAGTCGAGATGGAGTAATATTTCTTGGTCCTAGATATGGACCTGTTTGATGTGATCCTCAGCAGGGACTGGCTGGTGCACTTACAAATTCATATTGACTGCTATTGGTGATGATTTAGTTTTATGGCACCTGATGGGATCCCCCAGGTATTTATTGGGGAATGGGATCCACGGTTGGGTCATGCGGGACCTCCACTTACTAAGCTAGGGAATATTTCTTATCAGTTATCATCTCTCACATGGGAGGACGATAGTGGTGCTTCTCAGAGTGGATTACCTCCTATAGTGGATGAGTTACCAGAGGTATTCCTAGATGATTTTCAGGCTTACCCACATAGCGGGATGTGGAGTTCTTTATTGAGTTAGTTCTAAGAACACAACCTATATCTCTTCCCTCATATCACATGGAACCCACCGAATTGAGGGAATTAAAGATAAAAATGAATGATTTAGAAACCAAAGGATTCATTAGCTCGAGCATCTCTCCTTGGGCTAGCCCAGTTTTATTCACGAATAAGGATGACAGAACCCTCCAGTTGTGTATTGATTAGTAGAAATTGAATAAGGTAACCATCAATAATAAATAAACTTTTCCATAGATTGATGATTTGTTTGACTAGATGAAGGGGGAAAAGTGGTTCTCCAAGATAGACTTGCACTCAGGATACCACCAGTTCAGGGTGAGAGAGGTTGACATCCTGAAGATAGCTTTCCAAAGCAGGTACGACCACTTCGAGTACTTGGTCATGCCTTTCAGATTGACAAATTCTCCAATAGTTTTCATGGAACTCATGAATAGGGTGTTCCACCAATATCTAGACGCCTTTTTCATGGTATTTGGGTATGACATCCTAGTTTATTTTGGATATGAGGAGGAACATGAGCATTTCCTAGAGACTATTTTGGGCACTATGCAGGATCACCACTTGTATGCCAAACTTTTGAAGTGCACGTTCTGGATCAAGGAAGTGAAGTTTCTGGGTCATGTCGTCTCATAACAAGGGGCTTCCATGGACCCTGACAAGATCAGTGAAATTATGTCATGGGAACAGCTGAGGAATGTGTTTGAGATTATGAGTTTTCTTGGCCTAGTAGGTTATTATAGGAGTTTTGTTCAGAATTTATCGCATCTAGCCTCCTCTATGACCGTAATCACACAGAAATGGGAGAAGTTTGAATGGATCCCATAGTGCCAGTAATCCTTTGAGGAGTTGAAGTGGTGGTTGACCACTACCCCTATGTTAATCTTACCAGAGTCTGGGAAGGGCTATGTGTTTTTTTGTGAAAATATAGGTATGGGCCTTGGGTGTGTACTCATGAAAGATAACCATGTGGTGGCTTATGGTTCTCTATAGCTTTGACAACATGAGAAGAATTATCTGACACACAAATTGGAGTTTGCAGTAATTATTAGAACGTTAAATAATTGGAATTACTACCTCTTTGAGGAGAAATTTATGGTCTATTCTGACCATAAGATCCAAGCCTAAATCTTCTATCATAAAGATCTCAATTTGAGGAAACACTGTTGGGTTGAGTGTCAGCTGGGATTCGACTTTGAAATTTTCTATACCCTAGTAAAGGGTAATGTGGTGGTTGATGTTTTGAGTAGGAAGGTACTAGTGAAGGTATTGAGGAAGTCTAGCGATGAGTGGACTTTGATGGGGCACTTTTCCCAATTGCACTGGAATACCAAGGAGCACAACAAAGGTACATTCTGGGCTAGTATTCAGTTGACCCCTTATCTTTTGGAATTGATTCAGTAGGAGAAACTTGGTTATGAGATTTATAAGTGGTCTATGCAGTATCTTCATGGCGGGGAGACTTCTCCTGATTGGTACTTGTCTCTCGAGGGGATCTTGTGCTTCAAGAAACGTGCAACGGTGCCATTGTATTTGCAGAAGGTGGTGATGGAGGATAGTCACCAGTATTAGTGGTCCATCCATCCTGGTACTACCAAGATGTATTATGATGTTCGTCACTAGTTTTGGTGTCCAGGTACGAGAGGAGATATAGAATAATTCATGTCAAGATGTTACACGTGTTAGCAGGTGAAAGAAGAGCATCAGAGACCATCTGGTTTCCCTCATCCATTACCTATACCAACTATTAAAGTGGGATGAGGTTTCCATGGACTTCATTGTTGGATAGCCTCGTAAACCTCAGGGAAGGAATTATATTTGGGTATTGATTGACCGTTTGACCAAGTCATCTCATTTTATTCCGATCAGAGATATAACTAAGGTGGATGAGATGGGATGGTTATATGTTTATGAGGTGGTCAGACTTCAGGGTGTTCCATTGACGTTCATTTATAACAGGGACCCACACTTTTCTTCTCAATTTTGGGAATTACTACAGAAGGATTTGGGGTCGCATATTAAGATGAGCTTGACATACCATCCTCATACGGATGGCCAGATAGAGCAGGCGAATCAGATTCTAGAGGACATGCTTCACACATGTGTGTTGGATTTTGGAGGTCACGGGATAACCATTTGGGATTGGTTGAGTTTACTTATAATAACAGTTACCAATAATCTATTAGAATTGAAAAATTTGAAGCACTCTATGGTCGACCTTGTCGGTCTCCTTTGTGTTGGGATGAGGTTGGAAATACCTCACTTCTGGGACTGAGCCTTGTGCAGAAGATGTATGAGGAAGTCAAGTTGATCATTCAAGGATTATTGATAGCTCAAAGTCACCACAAATCCTATTCTAATTAGAGGAATCAATATCGTGAGTTTTCAGTGGGAGACCGGGTTTTATTGAAGGTGTCCCCTCACTTGGGTCACCGCCGGTTGGGAAAGCAAGGGAAGCTGACGCTGAGGTATTTTGGGCCTTTCAAGATTATTGAGCGGATTGGTAGGGTGGTATATAGGTTAGATTTGTCTTCTTAGTTGATGTCGATTCATTATGTATTCCATGTCTCCCAATTGAAAATGTATAATCCAGATCCATCACATGTGTTGAATTGGGAGGAGTTGGAGATAGAGCCCGATTTATCAGTGTTTGAGCGACTAGTGCAGATAGTGGATTATCAAGAGAAGGTGCTTAACGGTAAGTCCATTCCCCTGGTTTGTATTCTTTGGAAGCATGGGAATGAAGAGAATGAGACTTGGGAGTGGAAGTCATGAGTTGAGAAGGAGTACCTGTTTTTATTCTCTGATCAGACTTTGAGTTGACTTTCTGAGGGCAGAAAGTTTTCACGGTGGGGAAAATTGTCACACCCGGACTTCACATTGTGGTATGTTTTTAATTTTAATTTTTTATCTCATAATTTTCTATTCCATTTTAATAATTGTTTGGTTGAGATGAGGGCTGATCATGATATGAGTTTTGTGCTTTTTTGCTGATAAATGAGTGTCGACTTGATAATGCCCGACGTGCGGGCAGGGCATGAGCGAAGTCGTGTGGCTTTTCCAGTTTAGCGTGTAGCCAGCCCAGTGCGCGAATGGTTAATTAACCTAATAAAAATAAAATTAATATAATTATAATTATTATTTTCATTATTATTATTATTAAAATTATGGTAATTAATATTTTAATTTAGTTGTTAACATTAAATTTCAATATTATTAAATTTTTATTATTAATATTGCTATTATCTTATTATTATTATTATTATTCATTATTTTAAATGTTTTTATTTTTTTGGATAGTCTAATTATTTATTTATTTATTTATTTTATTTATTTCCCCTTCTATTTTATTTTTCCATTTTTTTATCTTTTCTTTATCTTTATTTTATTTTATTTATTTTTCCTCTCCCTCACACTCTCTCCCCATCGCACGATGGTTCCTCCCCAAACCCTACCACTACTATTTTCTTTTCCCCTCCCTATTGCCACTTCCTTTCCTCCCCGTTCCTCCCACCAGAAATGCCGTTCCCTCCCCTGTCCAGGGAAACCTCCCGATTGACCTCGCCACCACTACCTTACACTGCTCAAACTAACCTCATGTCGAAACACCTTCCCAACACAACCTCTCAGCCATGACCCTCATTAGACATAACTTCTTCTAGTGAGGTTCCATCTAGCACAACATCTTCCAGTACCCACCACCTCATCTGGAAAGCCTGTAGAACCCCTCACCATAGGTGTAAAGTATTCTAGTTGTGCATTATTCCATTTTTGTGATGTTGTGGTTATGTTTTAGTTTGCGATTGGATAAATCTTGATGCATTTGTCAAAATTATTTTTTAGGGTTTTATTAGACCCCTTGTAGTGCATTTGTCACGCGACGAGAGTTTTATGCCAAGTTGGTGGCATTTGTGACACACCGGTAGGTGATTCTGCACACAAATATCAATTGATGATCATTTTATTATTTATTTAATTAATTTATTACTTTTGTTAATTACTTTAAATGCTACGAAACTATTTTTTTATTGAGTTTTATTGTGAATTTAATTTTTTAGAAGTACATTTAAGTGATGTTAGTCCATTTTTATTGTCAAACCCCACTTTGAACATTTTATTAGTGTTTTTTAAACTGTGTAGTGAGTGTGTTAGGATGTGCAGATGATGCAGTTTATGTTTTGGCATGGTGTAAAAATGTGTTTTGTCTTGAAAAAGGTTTTGAGTGAGATTTTTTCCTTTAAAAACTTTACGACATGTTTGGAAACTGCATAATAAATTTTCTAAGTTTTTTTCTTAATTATAAAATATCATTTTTAAACTATGCAGCTGGTTTAATTTAATGTACAAGTGGTGCAGATTAATTTTTAAAATGATTTTGGTGTGCGTATGGTTTTAAAAGATGTTTTTAGTGTAGGAATGGTGTGATTTTGGGTGTAAAAACCTTTTTTGGCGCTTATGTATTAATGTGATATGTGATGTGAACTTTTAATTTAAATGATCACAAAGAGGGAAGCTTGGGGTATTAGGTGGGGGGACTAGAACTAGTGGACTAGTGTTCCAGAGGTGGATTTGGCCTAGTTTCACTGGAAAGATTGACGATTGCAACACTAACTAAACATATGAATGACTGAGGTTCGTGGTTTCTAAGATTTGATTACCGAGGTTCAGGGTTTCTAAGCCACGTTTTCTGAGGGTTATAGTTTCTAAACCACATTTTTTGATGGTCTTGGTTTCTAAGACATGTTTCACGAAGACACAATGTTCTTGGGTCCCACTTGTTGCTAATACCTATAGGGCCTGTCCCATATTTGGGTGCTCTTGGTTACTTTACGCACACCGATGGCTCATGATGTGACATTTAATATACTACACAAGAAAATGTGTTTTTGTTTAAAAATTAATTTCTTTAAAGTTGTTTTCCTAAAAACTATTTTTCATTAAAGTTGTTCGAGAATTTATTTCTTTACTTTATTTACCACTGCAAATGTATTTGTATTTTAATTCTTGTGTATGGAATCTTTTCTCGGTGTCATCCTACTCGGAGATTTCTCACACCCTAATTACACCTTCAGGTGTAAGTCGATTTGTTTAGGTATGATATAGGTAAGGGTCTATATTTTAGGAGTGGTGGTTCTGGTTTTTAGCAGACTTCTGGACTTGGCGTTGTGGTGATGGCTAGAGGGTGGTGTCCTCTCTCTAGGAAGTAGTTTTTGTGTTGGTTTTTGGTCACCCTAACAAGTGGTAGTTCTTGTTTGGTTTCCAATTTAAATATGAAACTCAAATTTTGGTTTTTGGTTAAAAGGATTGTTTGGTTGTGACCTTCAATTTTGGTCTACTTTTATATTTCTGGTCGATTTATTTATATTTTTTATGTGGGTAAATCGTTCCTAATATTTATTTTGATACTCGGGAACTTGTGCCAGCCCATGAGGATTGGTAACTCCCTTCGGGACTTACTGCGGGTCAGGTCGGGCACCGATTGGATGGAAACCTAACTTGGTTTGTGACATTGCATGTGATTACTCGACTAGTAGAATATCCATGTGAAAGTTTAAATGGAATTATTTGATTTATTCTTGTCATATTGTGCTGAAGATTTTGTTTAAAGGGCTTGTGTTTTAGTTTTATACCTTCCTTAAACTTTTATGCTTATTTATGATAGCTTTTTCTATATTGTTTATCCTTACTGAGAATTTGAGCTCACCCATTTCTTATGCTTCATTTTCCCCCAAGATGTGAATAAGTATATTATGATTGACATGTAGTGATAGTCTAAGGGATATGAGAGTTTTCAAAGGGGATAATATGTTTTTTTCATTTCAAGATGTAATGTAAAACTTATATTTGTATCTAGTATTTCCAAGGATACTAAACTGATCAGTTTTTCAGGATTTGATTTTCTTTTGATCATGCCAATGTAATAAAACAATGCACTGACTCTGAGAAATTGGGGTTGGGGTGTTATATTTTCTATCAAAGGAATTTTAGTACAAACCTTAGAAACTAGATTTAGAAAACAACCTTGATTATAGAACATTACCCTAAGATAGAATTTGAGGAAAAGTATAGAAGAAAATCCAAGAATTTTGGTAATATATAGATTTTGTGGGTATTCCTAGAAAATACATCCTTGTCTGGATACTTCAAGTGGATGTGGTTCTGGAATAGATGTACTTAGGGGTGAAAAATATGACAAGGTGTTCTGAGCATAACTTGGGGTAACTTGGTACACGACAATGGGACTTACTACACACATGGTTTGAAACTCCCAAGGTATATGACTAGGATAATTTATAAATTCTTTACAAACCATTATAAAGGATTTATGATTAACTATGTCCTCAAAGAAATGTGTTTATGATTATGGATTAGATATGTATAAAATTTTCAATTTATGTTAAGTATTTTAATAGTTTAGAATTATGAATTATAAATCATAAACTAATATAGTGTATGAAATTGTTTATAAATGGTTCCTAGTGGAAGAAATGGAAATCGTATCAATGCACGTAATCCCTGTAGGGATCTCCCTCCTATGAGAAATAATGATAGTGGAGCTGGTGATACTACTAGTGATGAAAAACTTATAAGCATATTAGGATATATAAATCATGTTATGAATAATAACCTTACCCATATGGAGCACCCTGATCTACAACACATAGGATCAATGTTATACTAATTCATTAGACAACAACCTCAAACATTCAATGGGACTACAAATCAATTTTTAGCTAAGTAATGGATAACTTCCTTAGAGAAAATATATCTTGATTTTTGGAGAAATAAAAGGGAAAAGGTTGTGTCACATAAATAACTTATTTTAAAGGTATTTTTCATCTAATTTCCATTCTTGATTTTTGGGGTTTCTCATGCATTTTGGTGTAAGTGGTGCGATTTTGAAATTTGGGCCAAACCGTGAGCCCATTTCCATATTTAAAAATAAATTTTGTTTCTTTTATAAGTCCTTAATTTCTCAACATTTTTCATCCATTCCAATTCCAAAATGGCCTCCCCTAAACTATTAACACCACCCTTTAAATTTTGACCTTTTTGGAATCTATAATAATGATGGATTTGGGTTTTTATTTAAGGAAATGGGCTAGCTCAGAAGCCCATTTATAGTTTTTTTTATTTTTTATTTAATAACTTATTAAATTTTTATTCTTTTTTAGTGATTACAAGTTTCACCAAATCCCACTGAAACCATATGCACACCCATTATATTTCCCCTCTATTTGGGGCTTTTATGCATCATGAATTAGGTTAGAACTTCATAGGGTTTCTCAAATCATCCAGATTTGAAGAGGTAACTTCTTTCCTTCATAACTCATTCAATTATTACTTTTTAACCCATTACAGTTCCTACATGGTTTCATATTCCTTATTATAAAATAAATTTTATTTTTGGATGTTTTTAAATTTAGCTACTGGTGTATTTGGGGCGATTTCTTCAATATCCCTCAAGTAAGTGAGTCTCCTTCATTCTTCTTTCAATTTGATTAGGGTTTCATTTGATTTGATTAGGGTTTATTCCATTAAACTTGAGTATACTTATGTACAACAACTAGGGTTTTGAACCTAGGGTTTGATTCGGAATTTCTTGGTCTATTCTTTTTGTTTTAGGCTTGATATAAGTCCCTTGTGGTGCGGCGGTCGTGCAGTTTGATTTTCGCACAAATATTCAAGGGTTTTTGTTATTTTGGTAGGTGAGTACTTTGTGAATGAAATATTTGTGACCTAAAATCTATGTTTATGATATTTCAATGATCATTACATTTTATTATTTCTGAAAAAATTGTTTTTTGATGTGTTTGTAATGAAAGTGAATTTTAAGTGCCAATTTTAGGTGAAATTAAGGGGTTTTCATATAAATCTTTTTTTGGTCTATTTGAGGATTCCCTATAATTACCTAGTGGATTTTATTGAATTTTTATAAGGTATTAAAATCATGTTTTGAATATTTAACCTCTATGTTTTATCCTGAGAAAGTTTTTTTAAATGGTGTTTGTGAAGCCAATGGACTTTAAGTGCCATGTTTGTGTGAAAATGGGGTTTTTAAAAATATATAACTTCTTGGTTAATATGATGCTACCCCATAACTGAATTATTGGTTTCATTAAAAGGTATTGAACTGAAATTTTTGTTTTGGTGACTTAGAAGTGTTTGAATAGTGTGAAAAGTGAATATTTCAAAGAGTTTTAGGCGCAAAATAATATGCGATTTTGAGAAGTTGTTCAATTTAAAATCAAAATGTTTTGTGGGGTGTTTTAAGTGGTATCAAATGTGTATAGATACTGTATTGTTTTTATGTGATTATTAGGGGTGTTTTTATATGAAAATTAAGGTGTTTTTCTTACTGAAATTGTTTGAACCCAAAAGGGGAAGCCTGGGTACCTAGGTGGGTGGATATGTACTAGTATGGCTAGTGAACCAGATGGGTTTTGTCCCTTTTTCACTGAGCAAACAGATAACAACAACTCTAACTAAACTATGTAGATGATGTTTAGGTACCACTAGGTTATGGGTATGTTCCCTACTAGTGGATCATCCATGGTAAAGGATTGTTACTTGGATAATTTACACCGAGGTACGTGGTACACATGGCCCGAGACAATCTAGGTTCCTAGGGGTGTTCTCAATTTTGGAGCTAATGTTATTTGTGGTATATACCCTTGTTTTAGGGTGTTTTTGGATGTAATTTAAATTATCTCACATGTAATGTTTAATTGTGTTAACATTATGAAATTTTTAGTTTAAAAGATTTTTTAAATTTAATGTTTCATTTCTTGAAATTTATCACCACTTTTCTTTACATATTAAAATTGCTTGCTTTTTCACACTGTATTGCATAATATTTTCAATATTTTGGTGGTATACTATTGGTATTAGTACCACACCCTACTTACACCCCTTGTGTGTAATTAGACTTGGTTATGTTTAACTCAGGTAAAGGAAAATCATCGGGTGAAGGTGCTTCGGGTTGTTAAACCCCTCCTGTGGTGCAGTGTTGTGGAGACAACTCAGGGGTGATAACCCCTTGTCATGTGGAGTCTTTGTGGATGTCTTGATACCATATTTATTTGTATTTGTAACTCTTTTACTATATTAAAATCTATATGTTCAGATATGGTTTTGCTAAAATTTGTTTGGCATAAAAATTTCAGATTCATATTATTGATTGTTTTTAATGTTTTATGATTTCATACTTGGGTAAATCATTCCCAAAAATAATTTATTGATACTCGGGCACTTGTTACAGCCTATGGGGATAGGGAATTCCCTTTGGGACTTGTCATGGGCTAGATTTTATGCCTTTATTAGAGGTGACCAGATCTGGTTCATGATATTTTTTCATGGTAGTTTATCGTCTCTCAGGAGATGCAGATTAATGATGGTCATTAATATAAAACCTGAAGGAGGATGAAGAGGTAAAAATATGGAATGGAGGAAGTTTAAAGAAAATTTCCTAGAAAAACACTTTCCACATAAACAACAAGCTGATATGGAAAGGAAATTTATGAGTCTAAGGCAAAAAGATGATGAGAATGTTGCAAAGTATGAGGCTAACTTCACAAGGTTTACAAGGAATGCTACAAACTACATACATAACCCAAGAAGTATGATTAATTGATTATATGATGGTTTAAAACCATTACTCCGACGTGAATTGGTCTGATAATCTTTCTCATCATGTGAAGATATAATCTCATGTTCTATCAAGACAAGAAATGAATTCTCTAATTATTATGAATTTAAAGGGAATCAAGAAAAGATGAGGCCCACTAAACATAATGGGAAAGGAAATAAGAGGAAGAAGGGAAAAGTTGATTTTCCACCCTACAATAATTGTGGGGAAAAACACCCTGGTACTTGCCTAAAGGGGATAGGAGTTTGTTACAAGTGTGGATAAAAAGGACACCAAGCTCATGATTGCAAGGGGAAGAAAGTAGATGTCAATGAACAATGCTACAATTATAAAGAAATGGGATATTATGAAAATTATTGTCCTAAGCATCAAGGAAACTTGCCTTAGAAAAGTCCATGGGGGAAAGTCCATGATTTTTCAATCACAACTATTGAGGTTGAAAATATTAATGATGTTGTGGTAGGTACTATAATCATCTCCTCAAATTTAGGAAATGATTTATTTGATTATGAATACTCTAATTCCTTTATATCCTCCTAATTTTCTTTAAAAATCAGATATTTCCAATTCACTTTAACAAGGTATTTGTCAGTCAAAACCTATAAGGGAAGTCTCATTACAAAAAATATGTGTTATGAAGTTCCCATTATGTCATATAAACATTCATTATCTATTTAATTTATTATCATACCTATGGTATTATTTTATATAATCCTCATTATGGATTGGATATCAAAATATTATGCGAAAATTATTACAAGATGAATGAAGTTACAATTTTTGAGGATGATGTAGAATCCGTTATCTTTAGAGTAGAAACTTCATCACCCAATTCTTCTCAAAATCCACCCTCAGTACATTTAATAAATGAGATTATTAGAGAGGAATAGGAAATAAAATCTAGGGATTAAGAAAGAAATATTAAAACTGACGATGTACCTATTATAAAGGAATGCATTGATTTTTTTTCCTGAAGATTTACCTGGACACCCCCCAGAGTGTGAAGTTGAGTTTTCTATTGATTTAATCCTCAATGTAAGAACAATATAAAACACTAAATATATAATGACCACTGTCGAATTATTAGATTTGAAGAAATAACTAAATGAGTTGAGTAATAAGGGATTTCTTTAACCTAGTGTTTCTCCATAGGGATCCACAGTTCTTTTTGTTAGGAAGAAATTTGGATCAATGAGGCTATGCATGGACTATAGATAAATCAATGCTATTATAATAAAGAACAAGTATCCCCTACCTCACATTTATGATTTATTTTATCAACTTCATGGAGCTCAATATTTTTTGAAAAATGACCTTCATTCTGGATATTATAAAATGTGTGTAAAAAGGAATATATTCCAAATAAAACATTCCGAATGTCGTATGGTCATTATGAATTTATGGTAATTCCATTTGGATTGACTAATGTACCCTCTGTTTTCACATATCTAATGAACTGAGTGTTCAAGGAATATATTGATGATTTTTTTCATAGTATTTATCGAGGATATATTGGTATGCTCTAAAATCTACGAAGATCATGAGAACCACTTTCAGATTATTATGAAGACTCTTAGAAGAAATGAACTATATGAGAAGTTTAGAAAGTGTGAATTCTGGCTTTAGGAAATTTATTTTCTTGGCCATATTGTCTCGAAGGATGGAATCTCTATTGATCCTTTAAAGACAAAGGTAGTACAAGAATGGACAAAACCAATGACTATAATCGAGGTATGTAGTTTTATTGGTTCACCAGGTTACTATCGGGATTTCATCAAGAAATTTTCCTGATAGGAAAACCCGTTAACCAAGATCACACATAAAGGGGTTAATTTATTTTGGAAAAAAGAGTGTGAATAATGTTTTGAAGAATTGAATAGAATATTAGTCAATGATTCTATCTTGAATTTACCATATGGGAATGATGGGTTTGTGATTTATAGTGATGCCTCAAGGAAAGGACTCATTTGTGTATTTATATAGAATGATAGGGTCATTTCTTATGCATCAAGGTAATTAAAAACTAATGAACAAAACTACCGAACTCATGATATGGATTTAGTAGCAGTAATCTTTGATCTAAAGATATGGAGACACTATCTCTATGGTGAAAGATGTGAGATATATGCTGATCATAAGAGTTTGAAATATATTTTATCATAGAAATAATTCAACTCGAGAAAAAGGATATGGAATGAGCCGCTCAAGGATTATGATTGCATAATACACTACCACCCAAGGAAGGAAAATAAGGTGGTGGGTTCTTTGAGTAAAAAGACCATGGAGTTTAAAAAAAAAGAGAGGTAAAAGGGATCCTATGTTTATGGATCTAGTAAATATGGATATTGGAATTATCATGGAAGGTGAGACATCAATAATTTTTCAAATGCTTGTAAAACCTTATTTACTTGAAAGGACAAAAATTTCTCTGTCTGATGAAGAGGAGTTTCAGAAGAAAATTAAATATGTGAATGATGAGAGACTGATTAACTTCATCTTTGAAGATGATAATTTTAAATTTAGGAAGATTCTTTATATTTCTACTATACCTGAGCTAAAAAGGGAATTATTGGATGATTCCCATAGCTCCAATTTCTCTATACACCTTGGAAGAACTAAGATGTATATAGATTTGAAAGAACATTTTTGGTGGGACAACATGAAGAGGGATATTTCTGATTATGTTTCGAGATGTTTGGTTTGTCAATAGGTAAATCATGTAAGACAACATACTAGAGGAGTCATGCATCCTCTTCCTATAACTATGTGTAAATGGAATGATATTACGATGGACTTTGTCATGGGGCTACCAAAGACTCCTAGAAAAAATGATGTGATATGGGTTATTATTGATCATCTTACCAAAATCAACACATTTTCTTTCCATAATAGAAGATTTACCACTTTAAAATTTAGCAAGATTATATATAAATTAAGTTGTAATACTTCATGGTGTAGCCCTATCTATTTTTTCTGACTGTGATCCTTTTTTACATCACAATTCTAGAAAAGTATTCAGAAGGCCGTAGATACTAAGATTTATTTGAGCACTGTCTACCACCCTCAGACTGATGGAAAATCAGAAAGGACTATTCAAACCTTAGAGAATATGTTTAGAGCATGATCTCTTGACTTTCAAGGTATGTGGGATTAGTATTTACCTATGGTAGAATTTTTCTATAACAGCCGATTCCATTAAAGTATACATATGGCACTATATGAAGCATTATATGGAAATAGATGTCATTCACCAACCTATTGGGATTATTTTGGTGAAATAAAACTTTTAGGCACTAAACCTTTTGAGGAAACGATGAAAAACTATTCAGACCCATATCAAAATAGTTCAAAGTAGGAAAAAGATCTATAATGATAATCGAATGAAGAGTTTATAATTTCAAGTGGGAGATCATGTTTTCTTGAAGGTATCTCCATGGAACGGTGTTATATGATCTGGAAAGAAGGGTAAATTAAGTCCTAGGTACATCAAACTTTTTGAAATTATGGAACTAATTGGAGTTGTAGCTTACTGTTTAGAAATGTTGTTAAGTCTCTCCAATGTTCATGACGTGTTCCCCATATATGTGATAAGTAAATACATGCTAGACCCAAAGCATGTACTCATCTATGAAGAAATAAAAATGTAACTCGATCTATCTTATTTTCTAGAGCCTATCAAGATTCTTGATACTAGATAACAAGTGTTGAGAAATCTGACGACTCGTCTGGTAAAGGTTCTTTGGAGAAACCATAAAATAGAAGAGGCAACGTGGGAACCTGATGAACTTGTGATGAAGAACCACCCAAATATTTTTATGAAGTGATATTCTAGAAATTTTTATGATGAAATTATTTGAATTAGGGAAGAATTTAACATTCCAGGCTTCCACGGTATGATTTCTTTTAAATAATTCAATAGCTTGTGCTACACACAACATCGAGTTCAAGCACACCATGACCTTTCAAACTAGCCGTTTAAAAAGTTGTTTTAAATAGTATTAAAAAAATTATGAAATTTATATATATTTTTTAAAATAGAATTCATTTTTGAATTATCAAAATTAGATTAGGGTGAAATTTTAGTAATATTTTGAAAAGTTTTAATTTTCGATGAATATTGAAAAATACTGCATTGTTGTTAAAAACAGACAATTTCATTTAAATAATTATTTTACTATAAATTTATTTTATAGTTAAAATAGATAAATGATAAATATATTAATCCAATAAAGTTCATTATAATCATTTTATAATATAATTAAATATGAAAATTTATTAAACATTTGAGCGTCTGTTTTACCCACCTTCTAGCCACATCTACGGGATTTTCATTAAACTTAATTTTCCACTTATGTGAATTTAATTTTGAAAAATATAAATTCATGGTTTTAATAAGTATGAAAAATGTGGTCTAATAAGATCAAAATAAATTTTGGTAAATAATAACTTTTGGATTTTATTTATCATGGTTAAAGGTAAATAGGGTAATTAAAGGTAAAATTAATATTATAATAATATAATATTACCCTAAGAATTATCCTAATTTCATTGGATAAGTGTGTTTTGACAAAAATAAACCTTATTTTGAAATTATGATCTTTTTTAATACACTTTTATTAGATTAAGAGGCTCATTATATTTTATTTAAATAAGAGTTAAAAATGTCATATTCAAATTTTAATAACCAAGTCATTTTTAATATAGGGTTATAAATAAGATAAATTAGACTATAAATAGTCTTTATAAATCTAAAATGACTATATAAATATTTTTTTTATAATTTTAGGAAATAAATAATTAAATTAAATAGTGACACAATATTGGTACAATAATTGAATTATTAAAGTAAAAATCAATTAAATGATATTTAGAATACTAAAATAAATATAATTTGACTTAGTTAATGGAATAAAATAATTTTATAGATAATATAGACATTATAGGGACATATTATAAGTATTGGTTCAAATTTATCAATTTGTTTTTATATTATTAAAAATGAAAATTTTGAATAGTATCAAAATTGAAATAAATGATACTTTAAAATAAATAATATTTCATTAAATATTATAAAATTCATAAAAATCTCCATTTCGGCCAAATAATTAGGATATTGTTAAATATTTCATAAAGGATCAAATTGGGGTTCTTTTGTCATTTTATAGTAACTATATTTACCCAATAGTGTAAAAATACAAGAAGACACGGTAAGAGTTAAACTGTTTAACCAAGGGTTAATCCTAAAATATAAGGTTAGTTTCATGAACTAAACTTGACTAAAAATAATTTGATGATATTATTTCTACCAATACTCATCTTATCCTTTAAATAAATCACTTTTGAGCTATTTGAAAATGAAAATCAATTTATAATAAATTAATATTTTAAGATCTTTGAAAAGTGCCCGTCACCTATATTATAAAAGGAAACTTATACTTCTCTTTAATTAAAACCTAAAAATCCATTTGGATCATCTAAAACCTAACCAATATTTCTCCAAAATTCTATAAATTCGTCCTAGAGGACACACTTTGGGCAGAAATCCATCCTAAAGAGTCCTTTTGTGCAAACCAAAAAGAGACACATGAAAAAGAGGTAATTATTTTATCACATCTTTAAAAGTTTTCTTCTTCTTATACTTTATATTTATATGTTTTTTTTCATATAAAAATAATAAATCCATTATAATAAATATATGGATATGTTATATAATCATAGGACAACCAAATTACTCATTTTATCCCTCATACAAAAAACAATATCCCCATGCATGTGTACGTACGACTTACCATATCCACGTCGTGGCGTAATTTATTATTCAACACTAATTTATTTTTATGGGTATAATTATAAGTATAATGGATATAAATAATTAATATAACAAGATAATTATTCTATATAATTAATATACCATCCAAATCTATACCATTTAACCATTAAGGGAACATTACCATTGCTCGTGCGTACATACGACCTACCGTCACCAGAACGCGATGAGATTCATTATCCATGTTAACCAATAAATAATTATTATAAAATTTATATGATGAGTCAAAATAATAATTATGAATTTAATTTAATTCTGGATATGAATAAAATATATCATATTCATAACAAACATGACTTACATTATAGAACAGGAATGAGAAAACAAAGTAGTTAACACCCGAAACAACGGTAATACTAAAATATTATTTCCAAAATTATATAAGAGGATAATATATGATATCATAAATATGGATATAGTCCTGGTAAAATTTTATAACATTTTATAACCATTATACATGAGTCTAACTCACTCTCCACTAAAGAAAATTATAAGGTAAGTGTTAATTTCATAATCTCTTTATTATCTGAGATTGATTATATGTAAGTATATACTAGGAAATCCTTATCATCCATGTCCATGTTTGTTAAAATGTAATTAAAAATATTAAAAATAGTTTTTTAAAATCATTTTTACCCATGTTTTAATTTTTATAATTTTTTTTGGAAGGAATCTTTTTGTCGTTTTCCAATGGAGGTACTTTATAACATTTTCAATAAAAAAAGAAATGAATGTTTTTTTAACTTATATGGTGCAAGCAGATATTTTCATCCAAAATGCTGCCTTTACATTTTGAAGATTTACTTACAAGATTACAAGGTTATTTTCACAATAAATTTTTTCTTTTATAATTGCGAGGCTTCTAAAATATTTCAAAGTAAAAAAAGAAATATTTCTCTAAAAGTGTTTTAATGAATTTATTAAATTATTTTAATCCGTGTCAACATCATTTGTTATATTTTATACTTATTTGAGTTTGAATTATTATAATACAATATTACATATTGTATTGAAGAGTTTATGATATATTTTACTGTGGATGATCTATGTTTATACCATTAATGGCTTATGGTTAAAGTGTTAACATTTCATATGCTAGTTTTAATATGAATGTTTATGTTATGTTTCACCCTTTTCATAAGAGGAATGAATTGGACTTAGTAAGTGATGGGTGAGGCATTCTGTAGCCCTTTGATGCATCGGTAGGTCTCATGAGACAAAATAGTTTCTTGGCATAAGGACTTAACAACATGGTAATGGTCTTGACACGAGGCCTTGAAGGTATGGTTATGATGTCTGGCATTATGTATTTACTTATTATGAGATTAGTTATTGATATTCCATGTGATTATTCAAATAGTATAATATCCATGTGAATGTTTAAATGGAATTATTTGATTTATTATTTCTATATTATATTGAATATCATGTTTAAAAGGCTTGTGTATCATTTTTATACCTTGCCTTAAAAGTTTATGCTTATTTATGATAACTTTTGCTATATTATTTATCCTTAATGAGCAACTGAGTTCACCCCTTTATCATGTTTCATTTTTACCCAAGATGTGAATAAGTATATTATAATTTAAATTTAGTGATAGTCTAAGGGATATGAGAGTTTTCAAAGGGGATAATATGTTTCTTTTCATTTCAATTTGTATTATAAAACTTATTTTTGTATCTAGTATTTCCAAGGATAGTAAACCGATCGGTCCTTTGAGATTTTATTTTCTTATGATAATTCCAATTTAAAAAAATAATGCACTGACTCTGGGAAACAAGGGTCAGAGCGTTACACTTGGCTTTATCAGTCCAAGTTATCCATCAAGATCACCACCTTCACTGGGGTCCAATACCACATCTCCCTTAAGATATTTATTAAAATAAAACCTCAAGAAAATGGTCCCAATATCCAAGGACCATCCCAAAAAACTCATCAAAACCCCATAAAATCCCCAATAAAATCCATACAACAATTTCATGGCCTTCATCTAGGTATCAAACCACTTCTCTCACAAGAAAATGTTTAATCTAAAACCTTATAAAAAATCTCCCTCCAAAACTCTCACCACCCAAAAAATATCTCCAATGAGATATAAACACCAATAGGTCCTCACTATCAAGTCCTATATGGAAAAACATTTAGAACAGGCTGATGAAAATCTCTATTCCAACTCTAGGGTGAGAAAATGAGAAAAACACCTAAAAAGGAGAGGAAGTAAATGATGTGAACCTCGTGTAAATGATGTATACCCCCAAATATACTTCCTTGGATATGTACCTAAACTAAACTTGGAATATAAAACACAATTACAAAGAGTGTACCCACCCTTACATGAATTTTCACCCACATGGGGTGCCAGGACATGTAACCTACATGGGGTTTGAAAAATAAATCCATATAACCACTAGCTGTGTACTGTACATGGGGTTTGTCCATGTACATCACAGGACCATGTGCCCCTGTACAGGGTTTTTGGATGAGTACCTAACCACAACTTGATCCACCATACATGACATGTCCTGAATGTACATATTTCATAGTAACGTTTTTCTACCCTTATCTGAGAAAAAATAACTCCTGATGTGTGCTTTCAGAACTATACATAATATAGATGGGTTTCCCAAATGGAAATCCATTTTGACCAATCAAAACCCCAATTTATCTAGAAATCATCTCATAATGTCCCTCAAGGGGTCCCAAAAAACAAATACAATTCTTTAAAAACTAAAAACACCTAATATATGGGGGGACCAATTTAAAAATAAACACACTAGATCAAAGTGTAAAATTTAAAATATTCTCCCTCAGATTAACACCCACAACTACCACATCCCGATCTGGATCCATGGATAAAGACAATGATGATCCCCCTAACACTCTCTCCCCTTCCTCCCATCCATTCATGTAAGCCACAGGGTGGATAAAATAAAAGGGAAAAATAAAAATAAATAAAAGAAAAAGAAAAAGAAAAAAAATCCTCACCCTATCCCTAAAAGATAAAGTAAGTTTACAACTCACTTATATAAAATCCCTAGTTCTAAAATCAACTGTAGATTAAAATTTTAAATCTAAGACACTATAAAAAAGATATCACCAAATTCACCTATATAATTAATTACTATTTATTTAATAAATATTAAATATCCCATGAAAATATAAATGACTCATAATTCCACCAAACTCCATCCCTTGGGTAAAAAACCTATTTTGGGACTAGCTGAGTGTTCATAAAATTATTTTGAGAATATTTGATAGAGGAAATTTCCATATTTTCCCCCAAAAGTACTCCATTTTTTTAAATTTTCCTTTATTTTGTCAACCTATGATGATGAAGACCATAAAAATCTACCCACTATAATTATTCTCTTACCCAAAAATCTTTGGTGATCAACAAGCTATATTTTTCTCACCTAGAGCATCAATGAATCTCTGATATGACTCACTATCAGATCGAATACTATTCATCCTGAGTGTACAAACAAAAATCATACTCCACCATGACTTCAAATCCAAAACCCAAATCTAGTACTTTCCATGGGACCAGATACATCGTGATATTAACCATGTACCGACAACCATTACCACCTAAACCATCCAATGAATGGACCCATAGTTCTCATGATTCTCTTGACATGAAGTTAATTCATCCATCACTGATGAGTCACTCCCCACCATAGGAGTGCCCTTATTTTTTCTCCACAACCAAAATTCCAAAATTCATGGATCATTCTCAGTACAATACTAAATTTAATGACTATAGGTGTCCTACTTTCTCATGATCGAGTGCTGACCCAAAAACTGTAACCAATTCCCATTCCCATCTCACCAAGAATAACACCCTCTATGCTTAAAAAATTACTTATAATGAGGAACTCATCAGATGAGTATCTATGTTGTAATCCACACCATAAATCTTCCATCACACTACTCAAGAACCAACCTCAATATGTCCACTATAGAAACACCACTTAGGTTCTCCCAAGATCTGAAGAAACTCAATAAACCCACTCATGGCCCACTCTATCATGACAAAAAACAAACTAGCACTACACATAACTAGCATGAACATTCCCTCACATACCAAGAATTCTTCCTAAAAAACCATGTTGGTTGTAACTATTATTCTCAATGAATAGTGATTCTTCCAGAACCTCTCATAGGATCATGTGCACCAACCTACTCTAAATCACCTAAACATAATAGTCTCATGCTCCCACCCAACTTGATCACACAACCAAACTCATGCTCACTTGATCCATGTATTAATGAACCAAGGATAATATGCCTAAACCACTAAGAATACTCCTATTAACTACTAGTTCTAATAATCCATACCACCCACAATGCTCCTCTTAAAAAATGAGGCTAATAAAACTCATCCAAGGATGAACCCATGACCAACTTCCACCCAAGGATCATTCTAAAACCATAAGAATCTACCCATTATCCTTCCACGCCACTAGAAGAAAAACCAGAAAATAATGAGGATAGAAATCAAAAATAACTTCCCCTCTCAACCAAACTCAAAACCAAGAGAAATATTAGGGAACCACCTCTCAAACACAAGAATCCTCCTACCTAACCACAAAACTTATCAGGGTAACCATAAACAAAGGTAAAATTATTCCCTATACAAAAAACTATTAACAATAATTTCCCTCATTGATCTACCAACAGAGAATGAAATTCCCACACCGGCTCACTAGGGTCTCTACACATCCCTCAATGAATGAAATTTATTTCCATTACTAGATAATATCTCACCATAAGATCCATATGGACTGTCATCAAAAGAAAATACCTAGGGTCAAGTGGAGTAAAATTCCACTAATAAGCTATATGGGAAAACACCATATAACTTATTGTGTACAATTATAAAAATTGAACCTCAATAATTAGTAAAATATTACAAAAACCAATATATTCCATGTGAATCCTATGTACCTAAAATGATACATATACACATGTTTCTTTCCAATGGTCCAAGAGCCAAAAAGACCATAAAATATAAATCAATAAGTCCATAACTAAAGTGTATCCCCTAATATAAAATCATAAAATCAAAAAAATGGAAACCAATAATAGTAATCCCATAACCCTAGAAATTAGGACTTACCATTAGAAAAGGTGTTCACAATGCAGTATTATGAGGTCTATCATAATATTCAACACATTCACAGATTGACTCTCTACCATGTCACAATTTATAAGACAAGAAACAAATATTTTTCTGATACCTTTTTCTAATGAACAGACCCAGGTAAAAAATGACACGTCACCTGATTTGGCGCACCATGAGACCTTATAAATGCCTCCCCATATAACAAAGGTTATCAACTAGTGGTAAGGGTATGAATAGATATACCAGGGATACTATACCTTTATATCATAGTATAATAATAGTAGGAATAAAAAAATAAATCCACATCTATAAACATTAGAGAATGAAATAATAAAAAATGATGATTCTATATCAAATGAAATATGGAAACATCCAGTCATGCATACTCATGAAATGATATAACATACAACAAATGATCACCCACTAGGACTATCACATATACTAAATAATCAAAATTAAAAATATATAAAAAAGGATCTACTACCAACCTTGATTCACACCTCAAACACAGTATCCAATAATAGACAAGATGATCTATCCCAATACTCAGATTCTATGTGAGTGTTCCCACTTGATCTTACAACAATGGGTCTTATCCCCATCCTCCAAGTATCCTATTCTCAACCAAAAATTATAAATAAGGGTCTTAAGGTTCACCAAAGTTCCCACATAGGGGGGGGGAAATGAATCTTAGTGGGTCACCCCTATAGTGTACCTATAATATTTCATCATATGAATGTGTGTTAACACATGATATAATGAACATAGATGAATATAAACTAGCCTGAATAGCCTAGATCCCTTATTTTTTATTGATTTTTGATAACCCACCTTTCAAGGGATGAGGGGAAACCCTTATAAGGCTCGTAGATTTTATAGATTACATTGATCGTAGGCATAAGTGAAATTACATGACCCGAAGGTCTTAGGGAATTCAACCAGATTATAACTACAAGGAACTACCCCCTTATAGCATATGCATCATGATGGTATCCCTCCACCTTTTCATGGTCATCCAACTAAGCTTCCCATGCAAGGACAGACTGGTCCAGATGGCATTTTCATACCCTCTCATTATTCTAAATCCATTGGTTGTTCTTTGGTGAGTGCACCTGCTCTAAATCCTCCTTTGGGGATGCTCCTTTTTTGTAGAGTCTGTTTGGGGCAACTGCATTTATCATGTGGCCTGATGGCCTTAAGGAGGACCAAAGACCTTAAAGGTGGAACAAATTACTTGATGATTTGAAGGCCTGGGTGGCCCGAAGGACTTAAGGAATCCAAGCCCAAACCGGTGGCCTAAGGTGAATAGTTATGCCTGCTATAATACCAAACAGTAACTTCTATAGTAACTGCTACAATAACTGCTATAGTACCTAATACAATGCCCACATAGTACTGCTACAATACCTACTACAGTACCACACAATACTGCTACTGTACCCACTCAATACTTCTACAGTACCCCGCATAGTACTGCTACAATACTTCTACAGTACCCCCCAAAAATTATGCCTCTGCCTGGTTTTTAACCTAGGTCCCATGGATGCACTTAGAGAGACCCCACCAACTAGACTGAGGCTCAATTTCAATATCAACTAGAATAAAGGAAAAAATTGAAAAAATGAACATCATAGATCAAATGTTTATAATTTCTTACTTGAGATTGACCAAAATTTCTTTGACCAGTGAAAAGAATCTCTGAATGCATGGCTCAATAGGCCACAACATATCATACATGTTTTCTATATATTAAGGAAGTTCTAAAACACGTAACAAAACCTAGGAATGAAATCCAGTCCCTAAGATATCACCCTAGGAATCCAATATAATAACACACAACACTAATAGATTCTAGGACTCTAAGGACATGATCTGAACTGGTGATAGAAACTCTAACCAACACTAGGAACCTATCTATGTCCCAGTAGTCCTATATAACTTACTAGGATCTATAACCATTAGGGAGATTAATAACAACCCAGATCCATTTAAACATATAGGTATATGAAAAAAACCCATAGATAGAATAAATAATCAATGGGGGGGGTCACTCATCTAGATCATCCATTAGCTCTATAGACACACCTAATAGTAACCAACAAAGGAAAGAATCCACAAAAGTCAGTGTTTATTTCTCAATGTTTAACCATCAATAAAAATTATAGCACTACAAAAACTTCAATAAGGTATCATCTATAACATCTAATCCCCTAGGGATAAAAACATAGGTCATCCAAAACCCATACCTACCATCCTCAACAATGAAACATTAGTATCGACCCTCTCAGGGTAAAAAATAAATGAGGCATCCTCAATGATCTAAAACCTCAAGCCACTCCCATCACAAGTAACCCTACCCAAAATCTTCAGTACATAATTGAACATAAGGTATCACCCCACCCACAAGGGAATCCTAAATCATCTCTAAACCCATAAGGGAATCCTCAAACACTATCATGCCCATAAGGGAATCCTCAAGGGCCTCTTAGACCCATCACAATATCTACACAACGACACCTAGATGAATTCGATACTACTCGGTGTCATCCTATCCCAAAGGACCCAACCGATCCAAACCTCAAGCAAGCTGTCTAAAGCCTCAACCACTCAAAACTTGAGAAAATAGTTCAATAATCCCATCAAAGATACTGCTCCATCCCTATTTTTATGAATTATCTAAATAAACCTAAGCTAACCCCATTGGAATTCTCAGTCCAAGTTGTCCATTAAGAACACAACCCACAAAAGGGTCTCATACCACATCTCCCTTAGAAGAGTTATCAAACTAAAACCTCAAGAAAATAGTCCCAATATCCAAGGAACAACCCAAAACTCATATAAACCCATTGGTATTTTTAATCCAAGTCATACAACAATCTCACAACCCTCACATGGGTCTCAAACCACTTCTCCCTCAGAATAAATTTTAATCTAATACTTTAAGGAAAAACCTATCACCAAACCTTTTATGACCTAAAAAATCTTTTCAATGACATATAAACATTTTTAGGTCCTCAAAATCACATCATATATATAAAAACACTAAAAATGTACTACTCACGAGTCCAATATTGACTCAAGGGTGAAAAAAATGAGTGAAACACCTAATAAGGGGATGTACATGATGTGAAACTCATGCACAATGTATGTACCCTAAACATCCTTCCCTGACCATGTACCTTAGACATACTTGGTGTGTGAAATCTAATTATATTGCATGTACTAAGCCTTTAATGGAATTCCACCCACATGGGATGCCTGGACATGTACCCCATATGGGGCCTGGAAAAAAAATGCTACCTGTGATCTAGCTATGTAATGTACATAGGATCTATTCATGTACTTTACATGATAATGTGCCCATATATGGGGTGTTTGGCTGAGTACTTGTCCACCCCCCGATCCACCATACACTGCATTCCCAGACACACACACACACACACACAACATTTAGTAATTTTCTTCAACCCTTATCTTATAACGAAGAACACATGATATGTGTTATCTAAACTACACATTGTGTAGATGGGTTTCCTGAATGAAAATCCCATGGGATCACCCAAAACCCACATTTCTCCTCAAATTATCCCACAACAACCCTCAAGGGGTCTCCAACAACACATTTATGTCTATAAACAGAAAAACTAATATATGGGGATATCAGTTTAAAAAAACAAAAAACCTACCTTAGGGTGTAAAATAAAAAATCTTATCTCTTAAATCCACTCCCCGCAACTACCACATACCAATCTAGATCCACTAATGAAGATGATGGATATACCCTCTTCTTATGTCTCCCCTTCCTCTAGGAAAATTTCCTAAAAATGGGGATTCCCTTTGGGAATAATCACCAATCCATAGGGAGGATTAACAAAAAGGTCAAAATAGAAATAAATAAAATAAAATAAAAATAGAAATAAAATAAAAACAAAAGAAAAGACCTACTTGTGCCCTGAAACTCAAAGTGAGTTTACACCTCGCTTATGTAAAACCTCTCATTCTAGAATCAACTGAAAATTCATAATTTTAATACGAGACTTCATTTAAAATATATCATTGAACACACCTAAAAAATTAATTAATATTTAATTAATTAAATATTAAATATCCCATGAAAATACTAATGAATTACAATTACACCAAAATTTAGCTCTAGGATAAATTCGTATTATAGTACCAATAGAGTGGTCATAAAAATATAATTAGATAATCTAATAGTTGAAATTACCATTCCACCCCTCAAAAAAATACACGTTTTTTTAAAATTTCCATTGATTTTCTCAACCCATGATGCCGCAGGTTGTTACAAACTTATTGTGCCTAATGATATCCTATCTAGAATTCTATAAATCCAGATAGAGGGTCTTCTAATACCATTTCTCCCAATATCATAGAGATAAAAAACTATTTTTTAAATCAACAATGAATGATGTAAAGCACTTGTCTTTTTCATACTACCACGTGAAGTTTAAATATAATCTTCTAAAGATTAATGGAGCACGTATGGATACACATTGAAGAATCTAATTTTTGATTCTTCACTATAATGACATAATTACAAGAGGGGAAATAGAAATTTATTGAAATGAATTTTTTATTTTATCTAATGATAGTTTTAAATTAATTAAAAATTAAGTTCAAAATATCCTCTCTAGGATATTTCAAGGTTGTGTTAATAAATTTCATCACATATTATTTGTTGAAATCAATTAAAAACAAAAAATGGGAACATTACCATCACTTTCACCATGCTCCAAACACTTAAAGTTGTATTAGAGTGTTCATTTTATAATTTATAATTATTTATAATTTATTTGATCGATTTACTACATTTATTTGTTAGTTTACCTTTCTATAATTTTGTTCTTAATCCAAAAGTCAAGAAAACACATTCATCTAAATCCTTATAGCCAAGAAAAAGATAATACATGTGAATAATTCTTAAAGATTTCATTTGGAGGTGCCAAGGTTACTAGACATATGACTTGGATATATGACATATAATAGTAAATTACATGTTGTTCACCCGTGGTCAATACACATAAGGTAGGAGTTGTATATATCATGGATCATAGTGTGATTCAATATTTAACATCATTATACAATGTATATTGACCACCAATAGAACACACAATTTGGTAAAGACAAGATAACATGTAGCTATAATAAATTCAATGTAAATCCATATGGTTGTGATCGCATATAAATCGTGGTAATCCTTGTGGTCAAATACATGGTTTCATTACACATCTTTTATTGATTTCCAAACGAGCGACATGATCCAATGCGGAAAAAATGACATGTATTTGGCATGTACATGTCGTGTAACATATGGAAATTCATGTAAGGTACATTATAATATTTTATATGTGTCATGTGCAACAATAAATGGGATAATTTAAGTGAGACACAAACTACATGATGTGTAGCTGGTTGTACATGCCTTGAAATAGGTTTCATTCCATACTAGGTACACACCGAGTGTTTTTCGACATGTCATTTGGGTCTACACACTTAATAAATAAATAAAATGTAATTATGGAATTACACAATATTTAATGGTTATCGTACAGGGCATGTACTTCATACACATTTTTAGTGGTACACATTGTGTATATTATGACATGTCTTGTGGTCATACATTCCTCATAGACTATTTGGATTAACACACAAAACTACATGATGTGTATATCATGACATGTCTTGTAGACTAACATGATGTGTATGATCATAGTACATGACAAGGTTCTTACATAGTGTGAGTCACATGACATATTGAGTATATATACATTCCATGTAATTATTAAATACTAGAAATGAATGAAATTTGATGCAATAGATACACCCTGTGTATCATTATTAATACATGTCGTGTACTTAATTATTTTATAATTAAAATTAAAATTATTTATTTTATTTAAAATAATACTTGATGCGAATCTTATTATATCACCAGGATTGTTTTGATAAGATAAAATATTAATGAATCAATTAGTTTATTAATTCATTATTCTGGTAAAATTATCTTAATTAGAATGAATTGAAATGAATTCTAGTAAGTATAAATGTGTAGTCATTGTATGTTGTGATTTTGAATAAATATGAATGAACAATTCATGTGTTGGATTTATTTATTTAATTAATTTATTTATTGAATATTTTTATGTGATAATTTATTAGTAAATTAAATATGATTATCAGTGTATCATCGCTTCCTCATTTGTTATATATGTTCTACATGTTCAAAGTTTATTTAATGCAACCCTAAAACCCTGACACCCCTTAACTATGATTGAGTAAATATTTATTAATGATAGTGTTCATAGTGAGATGATGTGGTTTGGTACATGAATCTAGGTGAATCGAACCAAGGAGATACACATGGGAATGGAGAAATATTTCTACTCAAGCCTTGGACGGGCTTAAGAAGTTATTTTCCCTAGGTTAAAGGTTGGTTTATATAACACCCTAAAATTTTAGCATTAATTTTCCTTTAAATAGATAATATATTGAATATTTGTTTTCATATAAAACACTAAATTAAGATGAAACTATGATACTCTAAAAGAAAATTATTAAATTTTACTATTATAATATATCTATTAAATTAACGGGTATAAATAGAAGTAACCACATTATAAAATATATATAGTAAAAGGAAATAAATAGAATCAAGTAGCATATTTCTTCCTTATAAAGCTCATTTTACAAGATATGAAAGGATATAACTTCACTAAGGTTTTCCCTAGACCAAGAACAAGGTGAAATTAAAAAATTATAGTTTGAGATAAATAATTTCCAAGAGAAGTTAATGCTTATAGAAATTTTGAAAAGATCCATATTAGTTGAATCTACACCCATTACTACCACCAGATCTTATATTATCCTAAGGTTTTATACAGAGATCCTGAGGGTTATGTAAGTATAAGTTAAGATGATATAAACATGAAATTATTAATATTACAAGTTATTTATATAAATCACATGTATTTTAGAAATTTCACACTTCATTTTAAACTAAAAATAAATATTATTTTTAATACTAATTCATTGATAATATTTAATTAGTGTATATAAATAATTCATAAAATCTTTTTATGCATGAAAATATATTTTACTAAAAATTGTATTTTTAGGCGCAATGACTTTTATGGTTAAATAATAATATTAATTAAATGTATTTATAATAAATATAATAAAAAAAGTTAAAATTCATCCAATTTTTATTACTAGGAAAGTAAAAAAATTTACTTTGTTCTTATAAGTTATATTTTTCCTAAAATTATATTTATACATTATGCGTTGTTACATTAAAATGAATTTTTATCACTTTTCGAAATTGAATTTGATAAAATTATTTTCATATTTTAAATCATCATGTTAAAATTATTTAATATGGGTATTTTAATTTTTATTAATAAAAAATAAGTTATTGAGGTTAAATTTAATTACTATGATAATCATATAAGTGTTACTTTGAAGGAATTATTTTCAAAAACATTTTAAATATTTATCTAAATAAATTAAACTGATAAATTTTAAATAATTATAGTAATGTGATATTTAATTATATAAAAAAAATATATTAACACTAATTTAATTTCTAATTTATTGTAAATAAAAATAATAACAATTAATATTTTAAAAATCCATTTTCTTATAAAAATAATTTTCATTATATTCTATGTTTCCATTTAAAATTTAAAATCTTTAATTTTATATTTTTTATTTTAAAAAATGAACTTCATTTTTGGGATTTATATTAGAAATATTATATTATGATGAATTTTTTATTTTTTATGAAAATATTGATTTTTAGTTGAATAGTGAATAATACCATTTTTACAAATATAATGGATTTTAAGACATTTTTAGAATATAATCATAACTTAAAATTTACGAAAAAAATTTCTTGAATAAATATTTAGTTTATATATAAAATTATACATTTAAAAATAAAAATTTAAATTTATGGTCATAAATTTTACCATTTTAGAACTAAGTTTTATTTTTCTCTAATACAATTTTTAATGTGTTATACATTTGTTATTTCTAAATTATTTTTTATCAATTTCAGAAATTATATCTAATAAAATAAGTTTAGTATTTTTAATCTTAATTTCCAAATTATTTAATAAGTTCAATTTTATTTTTAGGCATAAAAATATGTATTTAAGGTAAAAATTAGTTACCATGGTAGAAGTCAAAATGATAAAGGGGTTAAAACTAAGGTGTAAATTGCCTAAAAATATCAAAAAAATGTCTCCAAATACTTTTTAGGGATTTTTTGACCTTACATTATCCTACCTTCCATTGGTTCCACTTTCCCCATTGAAAATGTTTTCTTTTTTATATCAAGAATTTATTTATGAAAAAATTCCATTTTATTCACTTATAAAAGGAGTCTTACACCAACCATTTAAAGCTTTAAAAAATTTAAAATTATCCACTATAATATATACCATTGTCTTTAAAAACAATCATATCCCAAATTATTGAGATTTTTATGCCTAGATATTTCCCAAATCCATTCAAAATCGAAAAGGCTTCCAAGAAGAATTCAAATTCTTATATGTAAGTATTTTCTCCTCTATAATCAATTTTCCATCTAAATTTTTATAACTATTATTAGTTCCATTTTAATAATTCTTTCATAATTAAATCAATATTATTAGTATACTTATTTTTTTTTATATTAATGTAATAACCATTACCTACCATTCCCCTTTCCATAGAAAAATAGAAACATCATTCCTGTGTATATGCGAAGTACCACCTCCATGAATGAAATGTTTTATTTTTCACCAAAACCTTGAATGAATAGTTTAAAATTAGTATTTAATGAATAAATATGATATTTATAACATCATTTTTTTTTTCTAAAATGAAAAATCATTCCTTATATTATTTCCATTTTCTGGAAAATGAAAACATCGTTCATGTGTACGTGTGGAATACCGACTCATGGAATGATATATTTCATCTTTCATAACCATACTACATGGAGGATTATAAGAATTATTTAATTAATTAAAAATTATTATTATTAAATTATTAAATTTCTATAATTCTTATATTTATATTGAACTTGTTATTAATATACCAACTTTTTTTTCATAAAAAAACTGAAACAATATCATAAAAGATCCTATATTCAAAAATCATGAATAAAAATATAATGGAATTAAATTATAATTTCATAAATAATTATAAATCATATAATATAATAATTCTTTTAATTTTTTAATTACTAATACGATATCAAATAACGAGATTCAACATCAACATTTTAATGAATGCGTGAAACAATCATAATCTCTAACATCCAATGATGAAAATAGAATAAAGATAACCAATAAATATATAATAAATGATTATAATTGAATAGTATATAGGGTAATAGGTATGAGTAAGTTTCTGAAATATGTTATTAATATGGTTATGTTTATTATAATGGATTTCAAAGAGATTTCATGGAGGTAAACAGTAAAAGGTAAGGGGTTTTCTTAACTCAACTTCTTTTCTTATGTCATAATTATATCCATTTGAATATAGTTTTGAAATATTGTTTACATATATTTTATGAAGTTATTATATTTCATTTAATACATGTTTTATAGGGAATTAATGTTTTATATAAAATTCATCTTATTTTATAGGTTTATTTCTTTATAAAATTTGACATTGTTAGGAATAATTCACACCCCCTAAATAAGATCTTTTTCATCCATGTACATATTCAATGATCCCATAAATGTTATCATTTATTATTTTGAAATAAAAATATATTTTATTTATGGTTATATTTAAATTTCTCTTTACCTATTTTTAAATGTAACATTCATCACTCTTTTTATGATGTGCATATCAATATAGTTATTTTTAATATTGAAATAGTTTTTCCTATCAGAATCGTATGTTTTTTATTCCACAAAACATTTAATTTAGAAATAATTAATGTATTTTTAAAGCATTCATTATAGATATATCCTATTAAATAATTTTTTTAAAAATTATTTATTAAAACTTCTCAAAAATAATCTTTTTGAAAGTGACACAAAACTTTTTTCTATTTATGATGATGTTAAGTAATGTTTTCTAAAGACATTTTTTAATTTTCACTTAAATTTTACTCTTTAACTATAATATATCTATCTATCATAGATTAATATTTTTTTTAATAAACCTATAAATTAATCTATGAAATAATCCTTTTGGGTTATTGAAATTTTGGTATCAAATGATCTTGTTTTAATATCACATTATGCGATGCATTTGGGAAATAATATGAAACCCATTTTATTCCCATCAGTTTTCATGATATGATGAATAATTAATATCTCATAGAATAATTATATATATATATATGTTTATGGGTGGGGTATTATATCACCCTATAATTCATTGGTTAAAGTTATATAATTCATCATATCAAAATGTGCCACAGGTTAGGTTACTTGAGTCACTAATGGGATGCGGGTCATGATACTTGAGTCACTAATGGGATGAAAGTTATAATGATCGAGTCACTAATTTGTAATATGATGAAATTTCCAAGACACCATAGGGTTGTAGTATTTTGATGCTCAGTCTACTATTTAACGTTTCCCTATGATTATGTTTGTTCTATAATTCTTTGTTATTCTATGTTCTATGTAATAAATCATTTTTATGTCATATGATTATGGTTCATGGATCATGTTTATTATCTCACACTCTTATTCCATGGTACATATTTTTTTATTTGAGATACATGTCTGGTTATCATGACTTATAGGCAATTTATACTTTCCAATGTAATTTTTAGTAATATATCTCTTGTATGATCTTGTTTTATCGTATGATTCTTATCTAACACATGAAGACATTTTGATGAGTTTCAAACATAATGAGAATTTGAGCTCACCCCTTTCTTATTTTTCTATCCCATAGGTTATCAAGATGATTATAACTTATGATAAGTATATGAGGGAGTCTCATGTGGTTTAATTATATATAAATGTTCACAAGTATTGTAAAATCATTTGATTTTTTAGATAATACTAGGAGACACTAAACCTTTAGTTCTTGGTATTTGTGAGATTATTTATCATATTTAATGTTTAAGTTATGGAAATAATGTAAAATAAAGATATGTTTAGCTTGTGTCACATTAGTTGGTATCAAATCTAGTATGTAAAGTATGTTTTTAGCACCATACTTGAGATTTCAAGTCCGGGGTGCCTCAGTTTGTATTTGAGATAATATGAAAAGTATGTGTTTTTAACACAAATCCTTGGATTTCAGGTTAAGGGATTCACAATTGGTATCTGAGTAGGATTTAGTTTTTCTAGGTATTAGTTTAGTTATTTTTATGGATTATGATGAGAGGAATTTAGTGAAAATCCTATGTATAATTCTATGTATAGGATAACATCCTAAAGTTTTGGTGAATTAGAGATTTTGAGGTTTTTTGGACATGGAATCCCTTTCTGGATAAAAACAAGTGGATGTAGGCCATAGAATAGATGAAAAAAGAGGTAATACCCCTGAAACGTTATGTTGGGTATTAAATATATCTTCACTAGGTGTATGACAAAGAGGTCTTACTGTACACTTAGTTTGAAACACTTAGGGGATATGGTTCTGTGATTCACATGGTCTTTATAAACCTTTATAAGGAATTTGAGCATATTATTTTAGATTTTTAGAGAACCTAATAACAAATAAATAATGAATAAACTTATTTAAACCTATATATTTATATTTTAGGTTATATATGTAATTTATGATTTATTCCTTTTAAGTTAATCTTTTTACTTTTTATAAGATTATAAAATAAAGTATTATTATCCCTATCACCCTTTTATTTAAAAGTAATGGTTGGATCAAGGAGAAAGAAAGTTAATAATGGATGTGATGAGAAATGCAGTGATTTTCCTAATGACCAACTAAATGGGATGGATGATGGTGTTGAAAATATTCTGGTTGTGCTCACCAAGACCGCATGGGTTATAATTAACAATCTAAACCTTAAAAAAATCCCACACCCACCAAAGGATATAAGGATAAAGTTTCATTTAAGTTAGGGTGTTAAAGATCATAAAGTAAATAAGATTCAATTTTTGGAATACAAAAACTGTGGGAAGAAGAAGCTAAAGTAATGACCCAAAGGAATAATAAAATGTTTCAAGTGTGGAAGGATTCAACATTGATATCATGATTATTGAATGAAGATAAATAAATTTTACAATACAATAGAATGTATAAAAGTACCAACTAATGAACCATATACCCTTAAATGATTCATATGCAAGGATTTTGGAAATTATTAAAATCAATTCCCTAGCCTAAGGACCAATAAGGATAATAGACCTCAGTAACCTCTAAAACCAACGGAATATATAAGATCTTATTATATGACTTCCACTATAGTGGATAATAATGATTTAGGTACACTTATCCTCTAATCTAGGTTTATGGGTGTCTTATTGGATTTCAATTCTAAGACACTCTAGTGTATCTAGTAATTTTTCTAAGAGAATAAAGTCACAACCCCAATGGTTTTATATTGAATTATTAGAGAAAACATTTAGATGTATGATTACTCTATCAAAAGTTAATGTATGTGGGTATTTTCTTAATGTAAATATTATTATCCTTCCTTTAGATATTATTTTGGAAATGGATTTTATATCTTCACATAGACTTCCTATTAATTACTAAAATAGGGAAATCACATTTTATATTTCAAACCAACCTATGATCATATATCAGTGCAAGGTTGACTATGAACTCTATACGAAAAATAATTTTATGAGAATTAATACCCAATTATGAAGGATGTTTAGCTAAAATGATTAAAGGATAACTCAATATTTGGTATAAGATCATTCCAAGGGAAAATATATTTTTCTTACATTTTTAAGATTGATATCTATCAGGAAATTATATCTTGAGTCATGTTGATAATTTATACACCCTTCTAAATTTTCATTGGTAAGTGATAATTAAAATCACGATGACACAATTTATTTAGGGGGGATGTAACACCCTAAAATTTTAGTATTAATCTCCATTTAAATAAGTATTATGTTTAATAGCATGTTTCTCATGAAACACTGAAATAAGTTGAATTTATGATACTTTAAAATAAAATTATTAAATTTGACCATTATAATATAGCCATTAAGTTAGTGGGTATAAATATAAGTAACCATATTTTGAAACCTATGTTGAAAATGATAAAAATGACATCAATTAATATATGTATTCTTTATAAAGATCATTTATCTAATGTTGGGAGGGAAGTGAATTCACTAAAGTTTTACTTAGACCAATTTAAAGATGAAATTTAATAATTTTAGTTTGAGTGATTTTTTTGTGAGAGAATTTATAGCTCATGTAAGTTTATATAAGATCCATTATTTTTGAACCACCACCCATGACTTCCACCAGATCTTATCATACCTTTAGATCATACACATAGATCTTGAGGGGTTATGTAAGTAAAAGTTAGGATGATATAAACATGTAATTGTTAATGTAATAAGTTATTTAAATATATATCATGTATTTAAAACATTTAAAATTTCATATTTTTAAGGAAAATAAATTTAGTTTTAATACTAATTAATTTATAAAATTCAATTAGTGCAGCAAAATAATTAATAAAATAATTTTATACATGATTTTTTTACTAAACATTATATTTTTATGACCTTGGAATATTATTATATTATAGTTAAATAATTATTTCAACGAAATTAATTGATAATATATAAAATAAAATAATTTATCATCCATACAATTTTTATTAATAGGTGAGTAATGGATTTATATTATGGTTATAAGATATATTTTTGAAAAAAATTATTTTTATGAATTGTAAACACATACATTAAAATGATTTTTTTCAATTTTATAAATTGAGTCAGATAAAATGATTTTCATATTTTTAAAAATAATTTTAAAAATATTTAATAAGTTCAATTTCGTTTTTATTTATAAAAAATAAGTTAATGAGATTAGAGTTAGTTGTTATGATAATGGTAAAAGGGTTATTTTGAAAGAATTGTTTTCATACATTTTATGTAATTTTTAATAAAATAAAATAAATTTATTTATATTAAATAAGAATTATAATGATGTTTTTAAAAATATAAAAAATATATTAATATTAATTTTTTTTGTAATTGATAAGAAATAAAAACAAGAACAATTAATATTTAAAAAATTCACATTCATATAACAATACTTTTCATTATATTTTGTATTTCCATTTAAAAGATAAATTTATAAAATTTATAATTTTAATTTGTAAAAATTATGTTTTTTTGGTATTCTTCATAAAAATATTATCTTAGGATGATTTTTTGGTATTTTTATAAAAATACTGATTTTAGGTGAATAGTGAAAAATATCGTTTTTAGAAATACTGTGTCTTTTATGATATCATTAAGATATAAGAATAACATGAAATTTATGAAACGATTTTATTAAAAAGAATATATTTTACAAGTAAAAGTATACATTAAAATATATTAATTTTAATTAACAAACCTACATCTTACATTATTAAACTCAAGTCATATTTTTCTCTAAAACCGTTTTGAATTTGTTATACATTTATTATTTTAGAATTAATTTTTATCCCTTTTATAAATTTTATCTAAAAAATTTATTTAAAATTATTAATCAAAAGTTCCAAATTAGGTAATACTTTTTATTTTTATTATTTATGAATAAAAATAAATTACTTAAGGTAAAAAATAGTTACCAAAGTAAAATTCAAAATAAAAAAGGGTTAAATTTAAGTGGAAAAGGACTAAAAAATGTAAAAATGTCTCCCAATGATTTTTTAAGGGATTTATAAACCTTAAATTATGATAAAAAAAATTACTATTTACTTTGGATCCACTTTAATTATTTAAAATGATTTATTTTTTATATTAAGATATTATATTTTCAAAAATTCTATTTTATTAACTTATAAAAGGAGCCTCCCACCACCCTTAATAATCTACAAAAAAAATATAATTATCTCATAAAATATTCTTCATTTATTTCCCAAAATATTATATCCCACATTATTGAGATTCTACACCCTAAATACTTCTCAAATCCCTTCTAAAACAAGAAGGATTTCAAGAAGAAATCAAATTATTCTATATAAGTATTTTCTCCTCAATAATAATTTTCCAATTTATTATTCTTAAAATATTTGTAGACATATTTAAACCATTATAATATAATTATATTAGTATAATTATTATTCTAAAAAGTTGTTATATTATTTTAATGACCATTATCTAGCTTCCCCTTTCCATAGAAAATGAAAACGTAGTTCTTACCTACGTGCGAACTACCACCTCCAGGAACGATGTGTTTTATTTTTCATCACCTCATAAAATAGATGATTTAAAATCTTTATTTTATGAATAAATATGATATTTATAAAATTATTAATATTTTTAAATGATAAATCATTCTCCATCTTCTTTCCATTCTATGGAAAATGGAAATATTGTCTATGTGTACGTGCAGACTACCACCACTTTGGAATGATATATTTCATTTTTTCATCCTTATCCTACTTTAATGATTCTATGAATTTATTTAATAAATTAAAATTATTTTTATAAAATTTTTAATGTTCATATAATGTTATATTAATATTCAACTCCTTATTGTCAACCAAAATTTTTTTTGCAAAAAATTACTGAAATATGCTTGTCATTAATTATGTATTACCAAATCATGACAAAAATTCTAATGGAATTAATTTATAAATTTATAAATAATTATAAATAATATATTATAGTATCTTGATTAATATATTAATTATTAACTTGGTATGAAATAATGGGAATCGACATCAATATTTTAAAGCATGCGTGAAATAATAAAAATTGCTAACATCTGATGATTGAAGTATACTATAAATAACTAATAAAATTATACTAAATGACTATAATTGAATATTATATAGGGTAATAGATATTAATAAGTTTATAAAATAATTTATTAAGATGGTTATACTTATTATATAATAGTTTAAATAGATTTTTTTGGAAGTTTAGAGTGAATGATATGGAGTTTTCTTGACTCAACTTTCTTTCTTGTTCCATAATTATATTTATTGGACTATTGTTTAATAATATAGTTTCATTATATCTTATGATTATGTTATATTTAATTTACTACATAATTTCTAAGGAATTACATTTTCACATGAAATACATCTTCTTTTATGGATTTCTTTATTTATAAAATTAGACATTATTTAGAATAATTCCCATAACCAAAATAAGATCATTTTATTCCATGTATATATTCACTATTCCTACTAATATTATCCTTTATTATTTTAAAATTCAAATATGATTTATTTTTTTCGATATTAAAATTTCTCCTTACCCCTTTTAAAATTGAATATTTTTCACTCTTTTATGATGTGGGTTTCAATAAACATATTTATACTACTGAAAATGTTTTTCCTTTCACGATCATACATTTTTTATTCTACTTCACATATCCTTTGAAAAATCTTGATTTATTTTTCAAGGATTATTTATCAAGATATATTATTAATTTTATTTAAAAAATCTCTCTTTAAATATTCTCAAAAGTTGTCTTTTCTAAGGTGAAACATAACTTTATCTCTGTATGAAAATGTTAAGAAATGTTTTATGTAGAAACATTTTAAGTTTCAATTAAATTTTCCTATAACTACAATATATATATATATATATATCTTATAGAGTAATGTTTTTTGAATCAAAATATAAATGAATCTATGAAATTCTACTTTTGGTGATTGAAATTTTGGTATCATCCAATCCACTTTTGATATAACTTTATGAGATACCTTATTGAAATAATATGAAACACATTTTATTCCCATGGGTTTTCATGATATGATAAATGATATATATGTTATGGATAAAAAATGTATGTATTTTGATATGTGGGGTCATATATCACCCTTAAATTCATTAGTTAAGGTTTTATATCTCATGAGATAAATATGGGCTATGTGTTTTGATACTCAAGTCACTAATGGGCTATGAGCTGTGATACAAGGCTCACTAATAGGTTTTGAGTCATGATAGTTGAGTCACTAATGGTCTATGAGTTATGATGATTGAGTAAATAAGGGTTAAAAGAAGTGATGTCTTGTCCACTATATAATTGGTTGCAAGATTTTGATTCCTAAACCACTATAATATGTTTTCCTATGATTATATCTATTTAATCATTAATTATTATTATATGTTTCTATGACATGATTTTTTTTTTGTATCATATGATTAGGATTGATAACTCATTTTTATTATCTCACACCATTATTACATGGTAATTGTTTGTTCATTTGAGATAAAATTTCCTAATATCATCACTTATGGACAAATCTTATTGTTCCATTTTATTTTTAATAAGATATTTCTCCCATGTTCATTTTTTATCATATGAATATGATTTAATCCTTTATTATATGTTGATGATTTTTAACTTAATGATCATTTTATATCACCACTTTATTATATTTCTTTTAGTTGGTTATTAAGATGATTGTAACTTATGATAAGTATAGAAGGGAGTCTATAATGGTTCAATTATGGATAAATGTTCCCACAAGTATTTTAAAACTAGTTACTTTTGTAGATAATACTCAAAGACACAAAACCTTTAGTTCTTGATATTTGTGAGATTATTTATGATATTTAATGTTTAACTTATGGAAATTATTAAAAATAAATAAATTTTTGGCCTGTTTCACCTCAGTTGGTATCAAATCTATAATGTAAAATCCGTGTTTTTAGCACTTGAATGGAGAATGTGGATTTAGGGATCCTGAGTTTATCATCACTCAATAAAAAACTAGTATATAGAATCTCATGATTATGTGACATATTTATTTAATTTTTTCAATGAATTATTATTTAATTATATGGTATTCATGGATTATTTTGATGATTAAATATGATCACATAAAGTGAATATATTAACCTGTTTTCTAATAATAAAATAAAATAAAATTATTATGTGAAAATTATTATATCTAATATAGTTAATTAATTATGTAGTTTACATAAAATATTTACAAATATTTAAATAATAAAATAAATAATATTTATATATAAGTGAAACAAAATCTCTCAATGAATATATTAAGTCAAATAAACCCTTACATTATCTAAGTTAGGACAAAATTATAGTTAAAGTGTCAGTTTAACCTTAGTGAGGGAACCTTTATTTATTGAGGAGTATTAATAAAGATAATGGTTCTACTTAACCAAAGTTTTATTAATTATAACAACCATAATCTATAAAATACAATTTTATGGAAAGTGTTAAGAAAATCGAAGCATCGAATTTCAGGATTGTAGACTCCACTCAATAGATGAAGGAGTTAATAATTAATGTAGTTGGAAAGTAAAGTATAACTAAATAACTTTTAGTAATTTGAATAGATATAGTCTTGGTTATGAAAATGGAAATAAAAATAATTTCCACTATAGTCTCTGACTCACCAAATATTCTGAATCCAACAATGAAGGCTATTGGGATTTTATAAAATACTAGGATACTAATAAAATCAATTTATTATAACATAAATATAAATCAAGATAAATTAATAAATATATGGTTTTAATTATTATAGAAAAATGAAACACCATTTGACCATGTCACTATCTCTGTGACCCATTTTTGAGAAAGACAATCTCTTAACCAATTTTATCTTTTGAGAGTGGTATAATCACTTTTACATTGTACTTTTCCAAAAGAAAAAGTTGTATTTATTAGAGTCCCGATTACTATATATCCTTATTACAAGGATATTAAGTAAGATAAAAACATATTTTAGGAATATATGAATGATGCATTGTATGTATAATGCCTCATGTTATCATCCATGACTAGTGAGCTCAAAAGTCATCATGAAGATATGGATTCATACAGTATGTTGTCTCATATTTTTGATCTCTATTATTAAAAAGAAATAATGTAGAGGTATAAAATCTCCAAATAACTATTTAAGTTAATTCTAAACAAAATATTTCTAGCTAGAACTCATGTAGTTGATATTATTTGAAAAATTGAGTGTTTAGAAATTCTAGGATTCAGTTTACCAAAAGAATTGTGTAGAGACCACTTTATCTCCTCATTTATTTTGATATTCTTATTTTTTATTATAAATTTAAATATGAATAATATATATATAATTATTTTTTATATCTTAAATTTGATTCACTTAGAATTCAACTAGATAGAGTGTGAAAACGCACCAGTCCTTATAGTGAATAATAGGAAAGGTAAGGTGAAAAGGTATAAGAAAAATTCTAAGTATAAGAAACCTTCACATCACCCTTCCAAAAAGAGAAATTATATAAGGTGGGTAAATAGTAGGATTCCATGTGTTTTTATTATGGAAAAAAGGTAACTATAATAATATATGTGCCTCAGTAAAGAAGAAAGGAAAATCTTAAGATTTGTTTTCTATAAAGTGAAATATATATTTTTATAAATGTGGTCTTAGAGACAAATTTTGGTTCTCACCTTTGTATTTAAATATAAAATCCAAGTAAATATTGGAATACTAATAATGTTTATGTGTATATTTGAGCTAAAAATGGAGTGAGGCTAGCTACACTGATTATATGAGATTACCATATCATAATTCTAACTGACTTGATTTTATTTTTAAATTATTTTTATTATGTTCCCAGTGTAACTAAGTGCATAATTTATGTTTATAGTTTATAAATTGATGAATTTTTTTTCATGTATGGAAATAAAAAAACATACTTTTATAAAGATAACATATTTCATGGGATGAAATATTTGAATAATTCTCTTTATATACTATAATATAAAAAAAATTCCAGCAATATATAATGAATCAAGTTCACATGAATATTATCACACCTAGTTGTGGAATCACATAATTGGTAATGGAAACAAGAATTATTTGAAAAAAATATATTAATAAGGGTATTTATATTATTATAAACTAAAATACTTGGATATATGTCATGCTTATTTACTATAAAAAATGACCAAGTCTTCATTTAGTGAAAAATGTGAGAGATCTATAGAGATTCTATAATTCGTTTATATATAAATATGTGGATATTTTCCAATAGAATATAGTGGTGAATATTTTATATAATAAATTATATAATTATTTTAGTAGATATGGATATAACTAATTAATGAGGTACAAGTCTACTTTTTTTTAGAAATTTATGGAAATATAAGAATGAAGTAGAGAATAGACTTTGAAAGAAAATAAGGAAATTATACTCAGAACAAGGAATGAAGAATATTAATTAAGAGTTCATCGATTATCTAAATGATTTTGGGATACTATATCAACTCACTACTTTTACACTATATTGTAATTGTGTTAGTAAAAGAAGGAATCAAACCTTGTTGGACATGGTGTTGTTGATGTTGATTCATATAGATCTTCCACTATCCTTTTGGGTATATGAATTATAGACTGTGAAATTCATACTAAATCGAGTCCCATCTAAAGTGATAAGTAAAATTCCATATAATTTATGGTCTGGATAGAAATCTCTTTTCTCCTATATTCATGTATAAGGATGAAAGGTTTTTGTTAAGGCCAATTTTAGTAACAAAATAGAACCACAAGGCATGATATGAATACTTATAGGGTATCCTATAGAAGAAAAATGATATTACCTATAAAATCACTTAGATAAAAGGGTCATAGTTGATAGACATTCCCCTATTATTAAAAGGGAATATATCTTTAAAATATATATTGGGATAAAAGAAAACATTGATGAAGTTGAATCTTTGGATGTACAAGAGTTATAATAGGTTAAAATTATACAATATATAGGTTAAGAAGTTATTCCAATGACACAAGTACAATGTAAGAGTACTAGAGAGGATAGAAAACCATATAGGAATTATTTTTTTATCACTAAGTAAGGTATCACATTATTAGTTGAAAATAATGAACCTCTATCCTAAAATGAATCAAATTATAGTTCTAAAGTTTCAAAGTTTCAAGAATCCATAAATTATGAAATTGATTCCATATATGAAAACCATATCTTTGGTTTTGGTATATCCTCTAGTGGATGAAAATCATGTTGGGTTTAAATGAATATTAACTAAAAAATTAACATGAATGATAAAGTTAGTACCTATAAAGCCTGACTAGTTTCAAAAGGGTTTAATCAACATGAAGGAATAAACTATGAAAAAACTTTTCATGAGTTTCTATGATAAAATCCACTATAATTATACTTATCATAGATTCTCACCATGATTACAGGATTTGGAAGATGGATATCAAGACAAAATTATTTAATGAAAACCTTATGGAGTATATCTAAATGACACAAACAGAAGTTTTTGTGATAAAAAGGATCCCAATATAACATTCAAGTGACAGAGATACATTTATGGGTTTATGAATGTATCAAAATCAGGTAACATTCAGTTTGACGATACTATATGAGAGTTTGGTTTTATAAAGAATGAATGTGATATCTGTGTATACAAAAGGTTTAGTTGGAGTTAAATAGTTTTCCATATAGTACATGTTTCTAATATATTACTGACATGAAATGAGATAACAATCTTATAGTAAATTAAGATGTTGTTAAATAGATAACCCTATATGAAATAATTAATTGATATATCCTATATTGTAGGTATTAGGATTATCTGATATAGATTAGAGAATATTCTTAGACAAATACATGGAATATACATTAATAAGGTATTGAATATATTTAATATATAATAATCTAAGATAGTATTTTTCCCAATGTCACATGGTATACATATTTATAATAGAATAAACCCTTATACATAATAGGAGAGATTAAAAATGAGTATAATAACTTATAAATATATGGATGGATCATTCATGTATGCTATTCCATGTATCAGTTTTGATGTTTACTACCCCTTGATTATGGTGGGAAGATATCAAGTAGACCCAAGAGAGACACATTGGTCTGCTGTTAATACAACCCCAAAGTCTCAAAGGCATACAATGAATATTTTCCACGTTTATAGAGGATACGAATAACTAGTCATGTTGGGATACACATATGATAGTATATAAATCCATTTGGTTGATCTGAAATCTCAATTAAGATATGTATTTTTGCTTAATGGAGGATCTGTGAGATGGAAGAGTTCAAAACAACTAGTGGTTTCCAATTCTAGTATATATTCTGAGTATATTTCAACTTTGTATATAACTAAATAAGTAGTTTGGATACATAAAATCATATTGATTTTTATTGTACTAAACAGTTAATATTTTATCAGCATGTATTATAATAATACTACAATAGTGGTTCACACTAAAGATCCCATTTCACATTAATGAATGAATAATAGACTTCAAAAGTATTTCCTCTTAAGGTATTTTTCTCAAATGGGTAAATTCACAACAATTATAGTATCCATAGAGGAAAATTTGTATTAATCATTGACTAAAGACTTTTCTCAAAAGTAGTATGATAATCATGTTTGTGATATCATTCTAAAATTTTTTAGTAGTTCGAACTGATGAAAGCGAGAGTCTATTAGAGTTATCTCCCTAATAACATCTCATTCCAATTTATTTTTTTGATTTTTTTAAAAATAACTAAAGAGAGGATTTGCGGGGGGGGGGGGGGGGGTCTAAAATGATGGATGCTGATGGTGTAACCATGATAAGTTTTTTATATCCTTGAGGAAGGGAGTCAATGATTGAAAAAAATTGAAGAGAAAATCCTAGCTTACTCTTTGAAGGTAGGAGATCAAATTCCATGTTTTCTTTATGCCATCAATATCGAATCACCACATTACATTCAATAAATATTTTTATATTCCTTAATTTAGTACAAAATTATACAATGGATAAGAAAATAGCCTTTCCAAAATTTGACCAGTAGATTTGTGTCTGATTCGATCATAGAGAGGATAATGTTGAAGTGTCTACATATAATAAGGCCACTCAACATAGCTCATTATTCTATGATAAGAGAGTTCAAAAATATATATAAGTAAATAAACATTGAAATAACCAATCCCCAATAGTTAGTAATGATACCCCCTCCTCTCATGATTCCATTAGAATATGAGATATCATTGATGAGCTTGTAACCTTCACATGGTGCCGCCCAAGACACCCAATGACCCTGCACGTCTCTTACCACATTAGTGTGGTACTGATGCCTAATTAACTAGAGGTTCCATAAAGATGCATCCAATAAACACATAGATAAATCATTCCCAGTTATATGATCATCATTATGGTTTTAGATTTTAGACGACCAATGCTCACTCTATAACCCAAGTGTCTGGCCTCATTGTGATCCTCCAAATAACCAAACAAACAACCATGAGGGACATACTATTTGTATGAAATTTATCATAAAATTTATCTACATTATTTAACTAGTTAAAAAAAATATTCTCAAAGTAGAAAAGGGAGATGAAAATTACTATATAGCTCCCAAGGAATTACCAAATAACACACTCTTATCTACCTTCTAGAAAAAGATAGTTAATAGTCTCCAATATAGAGTTAGTAAAAAAATAACATTTATAATCCATGGGTATTCCTCTTCCTAGAACCAACTGACTTTATAATTTACATTACCAAAATATTACTAAATATATTATCACATTATGAATGTTTTTTTGTAAAATTAATGTGATAATGTTCTTAAAATACTTTTCACATCCAAAATTTATAATATTTCTTTTCTATAATGATAACTTAGAGATGATATGAAAATATTATTAAAAATATATCCTATGATTTGGTTAAAATCTATCTAATGGGATAAAAATAATTCTTGACTAACAGGTGTTAGGTTCTCATAATACATTGATACTTTTTTCTCATAAAGTTCACACTTGGTGATCTTCTGTAAGGGTGGTCATGAGGTCAGAGTCGTCGATAGAAATTCCTCATGTTTATGTGTCATTTGATATTCCTATCTATAAATGTGTGTATTGATCCTTAAACTTGATATTATTATTAGTGTGTATCATTAATCATGTAATTTTATGTATAGATAATAATATTTATGATATATTCTCATAGTGAGTTAACATACATTGAGTTCATCATAAGTGACATGAAATTAATTTAATAATTCAAGAAAGTATTTCCCCCTTCCATATTAGTGGATGGAGATATATCTTATTCTTTTATTGAAATGAAACTATCTGATTAAATTTATAGACATGGTATTTCATCAACAAGTTCATTTCAAAAATTAAGATAATGATAAATCAAGTATATAGGGTGATGATAGAAGTATGCATCATGATTGACATGATATTAGTAGATAAAGGGATTATATTACAAAAACATTTTGTAGAAGGGTTTTGTTTTAGAATCATTAACTTATTTATAAATGGGTTCCTTAACATGTTTTTCTACACTGATATTGGAATATAGGTATGTTTACCCAATTCCATTAAGAAAATGGACTAGAGGGTCATACATTAAGTGTATTCTGAATCTCATTAAATTTTATTAAATTTAATATTATGAATAAATATTATTTCAAGCTTATGAAATAATTATTTTTCAAGTAAAGTTGATCACATAAATCTTCAATCATGAGATATTCGAGTTTAGAATATATGAGTTGGATTTTATCTCATGTATATTATTTACAAGGTAAATAAATATTTATTAATTAACCAGTTTTGTAAAAGGATTAATATAAACATTTATTTATTTTTGTGAATATTTAACTAAATATTTATTAAAGTATTTGTTGAATATAATATGTATGTATCTATTTAATGAATAATATTTATTTGGTTAAATATTATATTATTTTAGGTTTAATAATTCTCAGGGAGGTTTGATGGGTCGTGTTAATGATTCGATAGAAATGATATATTTTATTTAATATAATTTAAATAAATAAATATTTATTTATTTATTTTAGGGATCATATTTAATGAAGAGAATGTCTTGGGATATATTATTATTATTATTATTATTTGAAATGGGGATTACTGAGAGTAAAAAAATTTCTAAAGGACATTTTGGTAATTATAAATTTTTTAACCTTAAGTATAAAATACCAGTTATATTATTTTTAGGAGTGAGACTCACTGTACACAATTATAGCCTCTATATAATTATCTCATGCTCTAGAGAGATTATTCCTCCACCCTCCCTCTCAGGAACATAAATAAAACAAGGGAACAACTTATTGAAATAAAAAATTAAGGATGTAAAGCACTTGTCTCTATCTTGATAGTACCTGAAGAATCAAGATTTTCATTTAGAGTTTTATTTATAATAATTTTGAGTCAATGAATCAATTATTTTATTTATTTTGGAAATCACAATATACTTTATAAGAATCTTATTTTACTAGTATTTTTTATGTTGTTGGGTTTTTACTTAATTAAAATACTGAAACTAAAATATAGAAGAATTTTATTAATATTTATGAAAATAATATGATTTGAAATTTTGTACAAAATTATACCCCACATTTTTTAGATCACTATAGTGGTGTCTTATAATTCCATCAGTAGATAAATCAATGTAATGAGACCATTAGGAGATAGAGAAGTTTATTATGATGCTATTACAACTTACTTTGAGATTTATGGAATTCAACTATTGATAATTTTCATAACACTATCTTTAAATAAATCCAAAACCTTAAACAATGATGAATAAAATAATAAGAGGGGGAGAGGATTCTGAAATTTGATGATCATTTTTAAGATTTTCAATTTCTTATTGTTGAGAGTGCTTATGATTAGTAAAATTATTTTATTTTTGATTATTTCAACTAATAGCTACATATTTTGAGGCCTTATTATAAATATATTATTATTTATATTATATTTATTCATCTACTGATCATTTAATATTGAGGTATTTTGGGACTAGTATGATAGAGTTCTCATGGCTAGAATATACACCTATTAACTTGTTAAGTTGAGGGATTCTGGGGATAAGAAGATAAACCTTATGATAGGTATAAAATCAGGGATACCTTATGAGAGGTTAAATCCATGGATACCTAGTTTAAAGATCCACCTTAAAATTTAGTTTAAAAGTGTTGTTTAATAATATCCTTTTAAAGGAGTATTTGGTTTTCCATACAAATACTTCATGTTTATCATTTAAACTTCCATTATATTCATCTTTTAAATTAAAGATGTAATCATTTTTGAATTATTGAAATGTTTAAAATTTAAATTTCCAAATCTTAGTTTACTACTATTGTTTTTTTATAAACTTCCAACACATATATTTTACCACATTAACTATATTTCATATGGTGTATATTTCCAATGTATACACTATTTTCACTATGATCTTTGTTTTAATCGGCATTTCATAAAATTGGTCAACATAAAACTCGATGTGTGGACAAAATTTGTAAGTTTTTTAAACAAAAATTCACCCTATATTGCAGTATAACTACCATTATATCCTTGGGATAAAATTTTATTTTAGATCTAGTATCTACATAGTTTTGAAACTAATATATTTTTAGTTTATTTTTGACCAAAACCAGCTTTTAGAATTTTGTAGTTTCTATCTAATTTTGAGTTATTTTTTTATTTTACATTAGTTTATTATATTTTTTTAGTTTACGTACACTAATTATGTAGGTAGAGGAAATAGTTTTTTAATGGTAGGTTTTCCAGTTAGAACACTTGAAAATTTTAATATGAAGAGACCACTTATCTTCGATGGAGTTGATTATGATTATTAGTATGGTCGTATTAAGTATTTTATCATCAATATTGGAGTTTATAATTGTATCATGATGAATAGATGTTAAAGTGTTACAAATAAATAAAATTTTCATTTTTATCAAGGAGAAAAGATGGAATATCAAGTAAACCATAAAGTTTATAATAATTTATTATGTTTTATGACCCTGGAAATCTATATCCAGATATCATCTTATGAGATAAACAATAGTATTTAGAAGAACTCAGAAAATAAATATATTGAAAATACTAAATTTATTGAAACTCATAGAGATTTGTTAGGGGAGGATTATCATGCCTTTTATTTTCCACCAGGTGAAATAGTAACCTTAATACCATAATAGTTTATGACTACTGTAAATAGTTTACAATATCTTGGTCAGAAGGAGTTATCAGAAAAAAAAAATATTGAATATTTTAATATAATGATGAAATAATGGGAGTAATAAAAAATAGTTATTAATGATACTAAACACTTGAATAAATTAATTATTTACGAATTAAAAAGTTTATTAATTAAATATTAGACCATACTCAAAAGAGATTCTAAGAAAGAAAAAAATTGAAAAAGGAGTATATTTTGTATCTACACAAAAAAATCCTTCTTTTAGAATTTTTACTTCTTGTATCAATGATTATAAATCTCATATTTCAAAGATGAAATGTATGAATTTATATTTAACTAGATTAGAAGAAAATTATAATTAACTTTGTTAAATCATAAGGATAACGAATAAACATATCAATAAAATGATTTTTTGTATTATTCTTTGGAATGTTTAAAAAGAAAGAAATGATAAGAAGGAATCTTCATATGTGATTTTATATGAATGTAAGAATATGGGTCATAATAGAATAAAGAATACTAAATTTAAGAATAAGGATAGAATTTCAAAAATATAATATAAAATTAAAGGAAATAAAATCTTAATAGATTTAGATACATGAAGTTCCAGTGAAGGTGAAACATCTTTTGAAAGTTCATTTGAAGAAAGATGAAATGAAAGTCGTAAAATGGTTGGATTATATTAAAATATTCCAAATAATTAAAAGTGTAATATGACTAAGGTAACTTCTTAATCTTATACAAATTTGACCGTAGATTCTATGTTTTTATATAATTCTGATGATGATTATTTAGCTTCATCAGATGATTAAAAAGACAATCCATTGGATGATAAACATTTATGTATATCAGAATATGAGGTAGTTATACATACTATAGTTTAAATTTATAGTATTTAACTCTTATAGAAAAATAAAATAGTAAATTAATGATTACCTATTCTTTTTTTGCAGAAAAGTTTATTAAATATAATAAAATAATTTCATAAAAAACTATCAAAATATCTAAAATTTCAACTGAATTATAATTAAAAAATAATATTGATACAATTTTTTTAATTGGAAACTTGGTGATCAAAATATAAATGATTGAATTTTTTAATTTAGATTAAATATTAAATATATAGTTTTAAAGAACTTTTATCTAATTTTACTTATGGTAAATAATTTTTTTATAAAATATATAAACATATTAGACTATCTAGAACATCTAATATAATTGGTTTTAATTATGTTAAACATTATTCTAATTAAATTACTGTGTACCTACAATTCATCATTTTTAACTAAATTCCAAAGGGACAATCACTAGAATAAGTATTCATCCTTAAACTAGTCTTAATCTTTTAGTTTTTATAAAGACTTAATATTTTAAGAACTAACAGTTTTTCAATAAAGAAGTGTTGAAAAAATGTGGGGTCTTAAAAACTTTTTTGATAAAATAACTATACTAAAGAAATTTTGGATACCAAGAAATTAATTATATATTTTTTTAGGAAAAGTGTATGAGTACCAATAATCGAAATAAATGGTGCATGAATAGTGTTTTTTCTTGATACATATCTAGAGAAAATTATTATTTCTGGAATTTCAAAAATTTGAACAAAATACGAGTCAATTTTATAGACAATGAACATGGTAAAATACTCATAATTTATGATGTTTATTTTCTTGGTAAGTCTTTAATTTAAAATGTTTTATATGTTTTTGTTCTTAAGAACAACCTTATTAACATTAGTTAATAATGTGATGATTGATATCTTGTGAACTTCATGAATGATAAATGTACAATCAAAAGATCAAAAAGTTCTTCAATTCCAGCTACTAATCAACATGATAAAGTTTACACTATTGACTTAGAAGACTTAAGTTATTAGAATTTACCTTATTTAAGTGAAACAAAACATCACCCTAGGTTGTGTAATAGAAGACTAATACATTGTAACTTTTAAAATTTTTCTAAACTTTATAGGAAAGGGTGTGTTAGGGTTTAACCAGAACTTAAGTTTAAATGAATCATAGTTTATGATCCTTTTCAACTTGGTAAGAAAAATAACTCAGGTTTTAAATCTAAAAGTGAAGTCTTAACTTCCAAAGATTTATAGTTAGTTCACATGGATTTATTTGGTCCTACATACACTATAAGTATTGCGGGGAAACACTATGTGTATGTCATAGTTGATGATTACAATATATTTATATGGGTTTATTCTCTTAAATAAAAACATAGACATATTAATCATTTAAATATTTTTCATGCTTCTATTAAAAATGATAAAAACCTACCTTTCATTATATTTTAGAGTGATCATTATAGTGAGTTTATGAACTCAACATTTGAAACTCTTTATATTAATAAATACATCACTCATAAAGTTTCATCATATAGAACACTATAACAAAATGGTTTTGTTTTAAAAATAAATAGAGTTCTTTAAGAAATTACTCAAAATTTTCTATGTGAGTATTATACAAGTAGAAATTTTTGGGATGAGTCTATGAGGTCTAATTTCTATACTATAAATCACGTTTTACTAAGACCTTTTCTTAATAAAACTTCTTATGATTTTTAGACTATAAGAAATCCAAAAATTTATTATTTCAGAGTCTTTGTGTGTAAAGTATTATTCCTTAATACTAAATATATAATACATAAATTTGATCCTAAGGCTGATAAAGGAATATTTCTTTGTTATTTTAAAAATATTAAGTCTTATTGAGTTTTTAATTAAATAACTAATGTTTTTGGAGAAATTTTTCATGTAAAGTTTATTGAATTTGGTCATTTTATTTTTTTGAAAACCTTTAGAAGTAAATCCTTCAGATGATTTTTTTGAAAACACTCACATTAGTTTACTAGAATTTGATTAAAAAATACTAATAGTAAATTATTCCAAAGTTATATTAATATATTTTAAATATTTATGATTAACTTTAATAGAAGATAAATATATGATAATTGAAAACTAACTTACCACTATTACTAAAAACCAGTTGAAGCTATATTAGGGATATTTGGTGGAGAAAGTGATAATTCAGAAGGATATATTCTATTTTTAGATGATTATATATATGCTATGAAATATTGATGTGGAATATGAAGTTCAACATTCAAAATCATCATAATAAGATCTTACCTGATAAGAAAGCATGATTGAAACATAGTTGATGTTGAAAAATTTAACTACACCAACCATGATAAAAGGTTTTTTTATTAAAGATAAATAAATCCATTTAATAATAAAAATAATCCAAAACATATGATTATAAAATTCATAAATGAACTAAATTTATAATTTTAAAATATATTTTTAATTCTAATTTTACTCGTCTTATCTTTTTATATTTTTGATTTTATTTTTTATTTCCCCACGTAAATTTATGTTTTATTAAATTAAAAAGGGGAATAAATCTATGAAAATTGAGAAAGATATATTATTAGATAATAAATGGATAAATTTATGTTTCTTATATCCTAATTATGTCTAATGTGTTTACTCAAACGTAATCTAAACTGAATAAAGAGGGATTTTTTTTAAAAACCACGAAGAGTTCTCTTTAAAATAAAGTTGATCTTTTAAATTTTATTATGTGTTTTGTGATTTAAAAAAAGGGTGAGATTATTGATTAAATTAATAAATTCTTTTATATTTTTTGAAATCAAAAATATACTTTACAAGAATCTGATCTAACCAGGATTTTTTATTTATGTTATCGTTTTGCACAAAATTAATTTCCAAAAACTGAAGTACCATAAAACTTAATAAATGTTTATAAAAATATGGTGCTCCAAACTTCCATTATGAACAACATACATAAGATTTAATATCATTTAAGTAATGTATGATAAATTCTTTGGTAGAAAAATCAAAGTTCTGATACCATCAGTAGTTGTATAAGTTGCTTTTAATGCTGTTAAAACTGACTTTGGGATTTTTTAAATTCGATCATTATAGTTTGTTAAAAAACTATATTTAAATCGAGCCAAAAACTCAATTTATGATGAAAAAAATAATATATAAGATATAATACTAAAATTTACTGACAGTTTGACAATTTTCAATTCCTTATTATTGAGAGCACTTTTGATTAGTGTAATTCCTTTATTTATGAGTAATTCTACTAAGAGATACATATTCTGTGGCCTTATTTTAAATATCTTAGTATTTCCAATATATTTTTTCATATATTAATCCTAGTAGATGGAGGGATTATAGGGATAAGAATGAATAGTGTTTAGGGATATAACACTACACCTATCAATAAGATAATTCAAGGTCTTCTAAGGTATAACACCCCAAAATTATAAAATATATACATTGTATTAGATAGCTTGTGGAGTACATAACCCTAATTATAAGTGGATAATAATATAGTATAACATTATAAAATATCCATTATATAGGAAATTATGAATTTTAATAAATAGATTATGAAAGTTATTTTTATATATTGATTAGAAATAAAATAAGAATCATTTAAAAAAAGAAATGTTTTTTTGAAAAACTGCATTTTTCTAAAAGATAGTTTAGTCATGATTTGTGCACATAATTTAAAATTATTTTTTTACTAATATTATAAAAGTTATTGTTTAAAATAAAATTTTAAAAATATAAAATCATAATTATCTTTAGGTGATTTTTTGGTATTTTTTAATGTTTTATTTTTGGATGAGTAGTAAAAATACTGAATTTTAATTGAAAACTGACTTTTAATTTAAATTATTTATAAAGAAAAATTAAATTTTAAATTATTTTAAACGTAAAATTAGTTCAATTATGTATAAATTAATTCAATTTAGGTCATTGGAATAATTTTCATATTGAATTTTGATATAAAAACATTATAAAATGTTGAATATTTTCTCTTTGAAAACTCGCTTTCTCGTTGCGCCTTCAGGATTGATTTTAAATTATAATTTACCACATATTAGAACGAAATTTTTAAAAATGGATTCAATATTTGGAATAATAAAAATTTAAATTATATAATAAGGTCAATGTAATTTTTTACTAAAATTAATAGTGAAAAAATACAAATTATTTACTGCAGTTAAGGTAAAAATGAGTTTACCAAGAAGTTAAACTAAGAAGATAAGGCTTAAAAATGACCCAAAAAATGTATAAATCCCATTGTATGGACATATATACATATTATAATTAAAAATTTATATTATAGGGTCATATTTAATCTTCTTTCATGTGAATTATTTTATCTATTTGTATTATTTTTGAAAATTTATAAGTAATTTCTAAGAGGGCTCCTTTTGCCTACTTATAAAAGGGAAATGAATCCCTTCATTTATTCACAACTATTAATACATTTGGATAGAAAAAAATATGAAAAAATCACTTCCAAACATCCTTATTTAAATTTTAGAGCTTATTGTTCTACCTAAAGACCATCCCTAGGGTCTTTAAGAGGAGATCCAAAAGAGCTTTCTCTTAGAGAAGGTAATTATCTTAACAAAGATCATTCATTTTATTTATTATATTTCCACACTAAATTATGTATTAAAACTTACAATATAATAACACCAATATATCCCATATACTGATATGTTATTATTTTTTTGGAATAATAATTTTTCATCTCCACTTCCATCAAATGGGAAACGAAATCATCAATCGTGTGTACAGTAAACTACCGCCTCATGAACTGATGTAGTTTGTTTACCACAACCTCCTTTCAAGGATAGATATAATGATAGATTTAAAAAATGTATATTATATTTATTATATTATTATACTTATTAAATTTAAATATCTCATATACCTTTTTTACTTTCTATTCATTTTCAAATACGATAACAATGCTTGTGTGTATAGCAGACAACCCCTTCACGAAGTGATGGGATTAATTTTTCACTCACGCATTACCTAGAATACATTAAGGATAAGATTAATGAATAGATATATATATATGATATATATTAGATGATATTTATTCTTTGAAATTAATATATCATATACTTTTTTACCATTCCCAAAGTTAAGGTAATGATATCATCGCTCGTGTGAGCGTACGACCTACCGTCTCTATGAAGTGATGTGATTCATTTTCGATGTACAACTTTGAAGAGTGATTATAATAATGTATATAATGATTAAATATTATATTTATTCCATTATTATCTTTCTTTAGATGAAGTAATTATATTCTATGTACATGAAATGGAACTTCCATTACAAAACAAGCATGATAAAACAAGTCAATTAAGACCTAATATAATGAAAATAATGGAATGTTGTTAACAAAAAAGTGGTAAAATGTTGTAATAGGATAACATATGAAATTATAAATATGAATATGGTTTTTTTTATAAATTAATAAAATTATTAAAACTATTATACATGAGGTTAAATCATGTTAAATTAAAGTAATTTATGAGGTAATGGATTTCTTAACTCAATTTCCACTAATTGTGTACAATTTATACTTCATTGATTATGTCATGATAAGATTAAGTGTGTAATTAAATTTTATTATTTTATCTTGTATTTAAATTTTTTATGTATATTAAAATTTGATACACATAATCAATTCATTGATTAATCCCCAATTGAATGATATGATATCTATAAGGGAATTCGTCTCAATTTATCTTCATTCACTACTAAAAATATGGGACATACCCACAAACCCATACCAACACTTTTCAAAAACCATTTTTATAAGTGTTCCTATACCAATGGTTCAAAATAAATATTGGGATATAAATTTCATGTGAAGCCCATACTAATGGTTTTGAAAAACTGTTGGGATAGTTTCTGTATACCAACGGTTTTTTAAAACTAGTGGTATAGATATGGATATACGCTCTTAGATATGGAGGGGCTGATACGGCGCGACGTGAGAAACCCGATTCTAGGAGAGAGGAACCCTAGATCGCGATCCTTCGCAGATGTAGTGGTCGGAAGATTGACTGAGAATAACGAGGCTTGCTCAAATGGTGCCGCGGCTCCCGACTCTTGCATCAATCCAAAGCTTTTCCGTCACCGCGTTCATCCGACAATTTCGTTCTCAACAAATGAGGTAACACTTCTTGCTTCGGACCTTCGTTTCATTCTTGTTGGGAAATTTTTCATTCGCAGACCAGCATTGAGTTTCTTAAGAAATTCCCTTGAAGCAATTGGTTTTTCGGGATTCTATATCGGCCTTTTGAACTCCTTAAATGTTGTCTTTCTCCTGTCTTCCGAGGATGATTACTACCGTTTATGGGCGAAGAAAACCTGGTTCTTCGGGGGATGCTCGATGAAAGTACTCAAATGGACCCCTAATTTTGATCCCTTTTCCGAGTCCCCTATTGTTCTGATTTGGATTGGCTTCCCTGCGCTGCCACTGCACCTGTTCAAAAAAACCGCCCTGTTTCATATCTCCAAGCTCATTGGTAACCCATTGAAGCTGTATTCGGCAACAAAGAATCTTTCTAGACCTTCTGTTTCCAGGGTTTGCGTTGAAATAGATGATTCTAAAGACCCTCCCCCTCAAATTTGGATCCAGAATGGTGACCTTGGATTATTTCAGGAGGTTGTTTATGAAAGATTTCCTGATTATTTCTCCCTTTGCCTCAAGCTTGGACACGATGCAAAAGACTGTGAACATAAACCCGTGCGTCCTGAGGCTAAGAAGGCCATTTGGGTTGAGAAAAACAAACAGACTAAGGAACTGGATGGTACTAAGGCTAGCTTTAGAGTTAAGTTGGACCTCCCTGGGACATCTGCTGAAGGGCAGGGGTCTGATATGAAAATGAAGGCTTTGGTTAATATTAATCATCACTCTAAAAATCAAGAGCTGTCAGGCCTCGTTGATTCCCAGCCTGCTCCCACAGGTGCCAACATTACCACTCCTAATTTGGTGGAGGAGCAAGGAAAGAAAATTGAGTCACATGACTCATCCAAGGAGCAAGATGACTTCTCTGAGCATTGTGAATCCTTACAGGAGGTTGATGATAAGAATAATCATCTTGAAGAAACATACTTCAAATCGTGCTCTAGGAAGGGGAAAACGCCGATGGTGGATGCCAATGGGTTTATCACACCAAATCTCAAAAAAACTAGGAAGCGCAGGGACTACTCTACTCTTGAGAGAACAATAGTTACCAGGTCTTTCGACCCCTCTAAAAAGGAAAACATTGAGCCTCCAAAGTTGCCTATTGTTGTTGAACCTGCTACAACTCTTGAAGTTGAAGAGGAGGAACATGATTTAAATAATGATCCTATGTACAGAGAGGCCTACCAGATGGAGGAGACAGATGTATTGAGCGAAGAAGTTGATGCCTGGATAGATGAACAAGATGAAAATACATTCAAGAAATACACCAATGGTGATATTTCAGCTGATACTTACCTTCAAATTCGGAAACGAATGTACATCAGGATGATAGATGAATACAAGATTAATCCTGATTTCAACTTTAGAGACATCCCTTGGGAATGACTTTTACTGCTCATTTGATCCTGTTTACTCGAGGCATCTTTTCAATTCTGAAATGTGGAAAAGTCTTTTGAGGGGTTGTGCTGATAAAGATTTTTCTAATTAATGCTGCTCAATGCCGATGATGGTTCTGAAGATGATGATGAGGACGACGCTTTGGAGGAAGACTCAGATGACAATGAAGATGCACTGCATAAAGTGGAAGCAGGTTTTCTCTTCTAGAATGAATTGTTGGGAGATCATGATGCCAGAGCTGGAGTTCCTATTCTTGTTTAAAGCTTATTGACAAACTTTGGCCCACCTGGATTGCGTAGCTTGGATGGTTTGGGACTGGTTTTTTGGAATGATGGGTGGGATATTCTTGTTGGAGTGTGTTTGTTTGGTTCTTGTCAGCCTAGGTTGTTCAATTATTCATTCTTGTGGGTTGTATTTCGGTTTTTGCTGGTGTAGGCTTACTACACCTCGTGTGTACTTTGACCCTTTTTTTGTTTTAATAAAATTCTCTTGGCATGGATTGGGAAACCATTCCATGTCACCCTTTTATAAATAAAAATAAAAAAATAGATATACCAATGGTTTTAAAAACCTATTGGTATAGGATTTATAAAATTACACATCATTTTTGTGCTCCCCTCATCCCATCTCATTCGAATCCCGAACCCTAGAATATTTCAACTTTCTTCTTTCTTCCCCACCCATAGTGTTCTATTATATATTCTTCTTTTAATTCCATTATTCCTAAATTTTAAATCAGTGACTCAAAAATCATTCAAGTATTATATAAACCAACAATTTAACTTTTATTATAGGTATAAAACACCATGTTAGATTATTTTTTCCACATTTTTTGATATGTCTAAATCTACTTGTGTCAGTTGAAATAAGGGTTGTCTATACTTATATTGAAGGAAAATTTATCAATTTTTTTTGTCCATTATTTATTTATCTTTTTTTTCTATATAAACTACTGAAATATATATAATTTTAGTTTTTTAGTTGATTATTTTCTTATCTTAATCCCTCCATAAGACTTGTTTAGTGATGGGTTTCTCACTATAATTACCAACCTTGTATTTTTGATGCAAGGAACCTAATTTCACTCTCTTGGGATGTCTTTTCACTTATCATTTTTTATTTTCAGTTTTTCACTGTCATGTAGAAAATAATTAACTTTAACTTCCCTTAATATTATATGGTATTATCAATATAATTATCCAATATTACTATAGTTTTACATGTATATCTACTCTGTAACTATTCCCTATTGCAGAGGAGAGTCACTAAGATACATATCTATAGGTCCTTTATGCCTCATAAATTTTTTCACTCAATTACACTTCATTTAAATAACACCAATAAGTATTTCTATTTCATAAGACACATTATCATAATTAAATCCTTGAACCTAGATATACAAGGAGTCAAGATAGTTCTACCATTCTACCCTGGATTTGGCCCATTATTCGATTCAACTCCATATATATCATCCCAAAATATACAATTCATTAATTTGAAAAAGGGTCAATTTCACAATGTGGAGAAACCACACATATCAAAATCAATATAAAACATGTATAATACTAAGGGGGTAGGTTTAAAGGACCACTTATCATATAAGCGAAGAAATTTCCTTATCAAGCATCACCTGGTCATCGCTTTGTAGGCCTGTCCAACTGTACTAGTAATTTACCTCACACATGGGGCCCTATATCATGAAAATAACTATTAAAAAACTGATTAGAACATTTATAATTACTAATCAATTTATTTTAAATTTCTAAAATATTGATCAAGTCACTCAGTGACCGTACTACATAGAAATTGTGGCAAAAAACCTATAGATGGTCTATAACATACCCTTTGAACTATCCTATGAAAAATACCTATCACCGAGAAAAAAACCATAATAAATTTAATTAAATTTAATTTAGAACCCAAATAAAAAACCCACACACAACATACCTTTAATAAAATAGCTTGTGATGGATTGAAAATATCATCTCAGGACATCCTCTACACAAGGAACATGAAAGCCCTATGAAAATAGGATGAATACAATATACTCCAGTTCCTTGAAGAGATAATCTATTTTCATAGCTCATGGAACTCCCCACAATAGGCCTCTATATAAATGGGTTAGTTTGGATCCATAACATTCCATTCCTTTATAATTTTTTATTGAAACCCATTTCTAGTGGTCCATTGATATGCCTAGTATAGTTCTCATATCACCACATCCAAATCTATGAAATAAAATAGTTCAAAAGTCAGTATCATATCACATATCAATTCAAGAACAAATTGTAAAATTTTCCACTACCCAAGAATTTCACCCACACATGCCAACTATTCATCAAAATTTTAGATCACATTATTAAAAAAACCATAACATTCAAAACCATGTTTTCACTATATTTTCAAGCTGACCACATACCATTATACATAAAATAACTGGTTAGGACTCCTCTATATTGCCTTCATAAAAAATTTTATGTCTTCCACTAACTCACAAGTAAATAAATCAATGATTATTCCATAACACTTGAAATAATCCTAAAATTTTTCAATATGAAAATTTATTTCTTAACCTGTGTTTATTTATAATCTCCTTGGTAGGATCACAACCATTCTCAATAACTATTATGAACTCATCCTAAGAATCATTCCATAATCCACATCATCAACCCAAACTTTTTATACTAGATATCCAACCATTTAGAGTCATCATCAACCAAACCATTGAAAACCAAAAAAAGTATATATGGTTTGGAATCCAAATTATCCGTCCCTCAAATCTTAAATTGATTGAAAGTCACTTCCACTAAAGGTTTATTCCTCATAGAAATCAAAAGTATATTCATGTATGAAACATATATAAAAGAACCTTTTTTTCTTTGATATCAATGGGAGGAAGGATTCACTTTAACATTTCTCAATATGAGAAACCACTAATTATGGATTTATCCAACCTAAATTCATAATTTTTGTGTGCTGTAGAAGATGATTACATATCAATAGTAATATTTTATACAAGAATTTATAGAATAAGAATAACATAAGGTAAAAAGTGAATAGAATAAGAGAAAAAAATAAAAACAACAATTATGAACAAAATTTTATGTAGTATAATGTATAGTTATTACTTATTGATATAATGGAATTTAATATCATGGTTTTATATTTATCATATATATATATATATAATTTTTTCTTTTATATTATGATTCTCATATAGAATAGTCTATCAGTTATTGTTTCATATAAGGTGATAAATTCTTGATTCCTTAAATGTATTTTTTATTTAACTTCAATATTATTGAATTTATTTTATGATATGAAATATAATAATATTTTTATAAAATGGATAAAAGGGGTATGCATGAAAATGATCATATCTCAAGAAATTTTCAAAAAAAATGGAGATATTTTTTGATTTTTCATTTAATAATGCTATAAATAATGGTCATTTACATTTACCATGTTATAATATTGTTTGAATACCATGGTTAAGTCATGAAGAAGTTAGATACCATATAACCAAATAAGGTTTTGAAAAAAAATACTATGTGTGGTATCACAATGGAGAGAAAATGCAATATCAAAATGTTAATGATCTGAATGAGAGGTATGGATTGGAGAATTTTTTAGATGGGAAATTTCTATTTATTCATCATCGTGAGAAAGAAAGTATTCCAAACAAATAAAAATTTTATATGATCACACATGATGTATTTATTGAAAATGATGATTTTAATAGGGTAAAAATTTTGAATGATGCTTCCATGACTCTAGTATATCAACAATGTGGTAAAATGAAAAAGGTATAAATTTTAATATGATCGTTTCATGGGAAAACCATTTATGTGATTTCTAATATTTTTATCCATTTTATCCTTACATTTTTTAAGGAATTACTTCTAGATGATTTAGATATTACCTCAAACCATTATATAGTTTGATTTTTTTGACAAACATGGATTTTCTAAAAAAAATCACAATTTCTCAAAAGATTATTGCTTATTATGGAAGGAAACTACTAAAAGAAATGATTTTATAAAATGTGGAACATCCTGATGGAAGCCAAATGCTGCTCGAGCACCATATTGGGTGCCAAAGAAAGTAATATGGAAATTTCTATTGATTCCTAAACTCTATAATATTTTCATTTATTATGAAATATCATTAAATATAATATCTATTGATACTGAGAGAAATAAGGATAATGATGAGTTCATTCATCCTGCATATGGATTTTCATGGTGGAGATTTGATGCTTGATACCATGATTTTTCAGATCATGTGTGTAATATGAGGTTGGGTATATCATGTTATGGTTTTAATTCATTTGGAAAGATTATTACTTCACAAATAACATGGTAAATGTTTATACACATTTATAACCTTTCTCTATGGAAGTGTATGAAAAAACTTTTCACATTCATGAGTATACTCAAATATGGACCTTATGATCCTGGAAATGATATAGATGTATAAATGAAACCTTTCATAAAATATTTTAAGAATATTTAGAATGTGCGTGTGCACACATATAATGCATGATTGAAATACATATTTTTGATGCGTTCTATGCTTATGTGGATGATAAATGATTTTCATTGTTATGTAATGATGTATGGATAGATCACAAAGGGAAAACTTTCTTATCCTATTTGTATGAATGATACACAATCTAGAAGGCTTCAATATCATTGTAGTTTCAGTTTTATTGGAAATTTATGATTCTTTTCATTGGATCATCCATATAAGAGTAAATAACAATGGTTTGACAATACCATGGAGACTAAAAATCCACCTTAGTATAAGTAAGGAACTAATGTGCTTAATTAATTATAAGATGTTAGTTTTTCATTCAGTAAGGTTAAGTTTGAAATATAGAAAGAGGAATACTGTTTCCACTGAAACCAATTACAATTGGAAGAAAAAAAATATCTTCATTGAGTTTTCTTTTTGGTCAACCAAAGAGTTATGCCATTTCTTAGACATAACACACATAGAAAAAAATATACGTGAAATTTTTATTTTAATTATTCTAAATGTTAAGGTAAATAAAAAAGATGATTTATAATCTCATAATGACCTAGTGTATTGCAGTATCAGACCATAATTTCATTCTTTTTTGTATCAGTGGAAATAAATGGAATGTTTAATGTGCTTCTTATGTGATGAAATCATTGAAGCCCACTAAATGAGCATTGAAAAATTCACAATGGAAGAAATACCTGGATATGGGTATTGTTTTCCCCAAAAATGAAAAGGAAGGAGAAGTTAGTCGAGACTCATAAATCCCATGAGACTCAAAGATACACACGATCATGTGACCATCAAAGAGTCATACAAAGGAACCATGTACAACGCATATCCTATGATAAATCCCACAAAGTCCCTTCAACAAGGCCTTCTACTTTCATGAAGGAACGTTAGATAACTAGTGATAATGTGGTGGAAACCATATGATATCCCCTAGGACACATAGTTTTTTAACCAGAGGGAAAATAACCAAAAGGCGGAGGCCTCTTGCAGTCGTAAAACTCAAGCGATGGATCACTTATGGGGAGAATGGTTATCCTTTAAAACATTCAAGCAAGCTCACGATAACCAATATCCTTAGTAAAATAAAATAAAGTAAATGAAATGGGAGGATGTGGGATCCACTTGTGGTCATAAACATCATGTGATATGCCCCTGGAGATCCTCAAGACACCACGAGACCCTGGTGACATGTATTCCTCACATCGTGAAAGACCACCGACATATAATTTTCATCTCATGAAGGGCCTAAGGTATATCCAAGAAACATCACACTTCCCCTTTAGATCCCTAAGTGAAAATAGATATAATTTTCAATAAAATTCTCACACATCCCCATAGTTTAATTATTGGTCATGGGACACATCACCAAGAGGAAGAGTATTTGACTTTGACATTACTCATACAATCTTGCATAAATCCAAACCTTTGTAAAATAAATAAATGAAATAAAACAACGAGGACGTGGGAGCATATCATGGTTGAAAAACCCTTAAGATACACTAAGGTTTCTGAATTATAGTCTCAAAATACTCCTAGAAAAGTCATCCTGATCCAACGAAAGCCACCAGACAAGCCTTCCTTATCTTGTGGAAAGTCCCAAAAAAGTCACGCAAGTTCACACAAACACCTTTTGATAGACACCCTGATCTTGAGAAGGCACTTAGACATGTCAATATGAAAATATAAAAGACCATTTGAATTCCCACATGATTTAAAAAGTCACATTTAATTGTAAATAATTCAATAAAGGAGTAATTGATGGGATGGAATTGCAGTCCCCAAAAATAAGGTGATGACCCTGGAGTAATCCATGACAGAGACTCAAGAATATGTGTGACAAAAAAACCTTCACAAAATCTAGACTATATAGTAGATATGTGAAAAATAAATTGGCAAACAACTGGGGTGGAAAGGCCTATAAATCCCCCATACTATCATGAAAAAAATAAGGCTCCTACCACATGACCACGACGCTCCGGACAAAAGATTCACCTTTTGTATCCAGATGCACCAGCGCTGGAGAGGATTTATTGAAGTGACTGATCTCATGAATGGAAATATTTTCATTAGGTAAGATACTAGTGGATAGCTGAAGAAATCATACAATATGCATATTCACTTCATGTGATCACCCATGGATCACATGAAGGAAATCTCAAAGGACATACTAAGAGCATCCCACACACCATCCATATTACGTGAGACTTAAAACAAGAACACATTAAAGAAATATAATTCATTTGAAATATAAAGAAAATAACACAAAATAAATACATGTAACTAAATAAAGAACATATATGATGATCTTCATGCACTTTTCATGAATCACTTAGGTCGTGCAAAAGTACCAGGACAAGATGCACATATCACGCATCACTCCTTTGGCATAATATTTGGATCATGCGAAGTCCTATGGACATGTAAAAGAAATTAACATGGTGACCTACAAGCATGTTGTCTTCGTCTCACAAATCCATCTAGGCTTATCATCATAGCCTGGAGATTCTCTTTAGACATTCCATCTGACCCAAATATCAACAAATGTTCATGTCAGCTATGTCTCAGGATAATACCTGATCATGTCAAGTGACTTTAGCGACACCCTCTGGTCATGCCATTTAGGTCTTGTAATTTACTCTAGACATGTTGGACATAACACATGAAACCTTCTAAGATATGTCACATTGACTCTTGAAATTACCTTCATATTTTTCATCCAGCTCTTGCGATGACACATGGGCAAGTTAGTGGAATCATGTGACACCCTCTGGACAAGTCATCCTGGTCATACGATGGCTTTCAGAACCAACTATCTAGGTCTTGCAACATCATGGGGAAAAGTAGGTTAGGTTAATAGGGAACACTGGGGCTTAATAACTTTTTCCACCCTTGGTGTGTATGTAACACCCTGAACCCATGCTTCGAGATTTAGTGAATAAAAATGTTTTGTAATTTTTTTTATAAAAGAATCTAAACAATTAAAAAAACTAAAAAAACAATCTTGGACCTTTTTTGGTCTAGCTTCTAGAGAATTAGAGAAAAACGTACAATTTATCAGAGTTGTACTAAAAATAATTAAAAATTTGATTGGATTTGTGTGCACTAACTCATTAATCAAAGATGTTCAACTAAGAACTTCTAAGATACCTATGAAAATATTTTTAAAACATGGTATGAGAATTAAATTTCCCAGTAAGTGATTTTAAAATTAGTAAAAAACTTATATTAAATAGCCTTTTGAAAATAAAATTTGAAAAATACTTTTTAATATTATATAGATAATTTCTTCAAAAATAATTTTAGAAATACTTTTTAGTAATATTATTTAAATTATTTATCCCTTAAAAATACCACCACACTTTGAAACTACTTATGCTAAAAATTGATTTAAATATAATCCAGTGTTTTTTCATAAAAGATTAAGGAAGCTTTAGAAAAAAATAGGGCCAATTGAAATATTGAAGGTTGTCTTGGGCCTACCCACTCGATGAAGGGTTTACTCCCCAATTCCCTACCATATTTACAATGTCCAAGTGCAGGGTTTTATAAATCCATTTTTATCCTTCTTATATATATATACATTTTCCACCCGAGTTTTTACTTTAAAAAATTAACAGTGTATTTAAAATATATATATGTTTATATATATATATATATATATATATACACATATAATTTCACAAGAACACTTCTTCTAGATTTAGAACATCCAAATATCAGGAAAATTTAACTTTTCATGGTATATTAATCAAATTATAACATATATTTCATTTATAAAATGTATAAACTAATATTTAAAAGTAATTCCTACAAGGGAATGAATTATTAAAAACACACACAAGTACATACATAGATATTAACACTAATTAAGATAATGTAAATGAATAATATGTTATAGTTAAAGATGATGGCCATATCTTGCACCTTAATTTACATTCATGATTGAAAATGTATCATGATGTTTTTTATTTTTTAAAACATACTATAAATCATAAATCATAAAATTATTTCATAAAATAACAACATAAGAATATTTTTATAAATATATATATTTGGGATAAAATCAAATCCCTTATTTGAATAAAATTTTGTAAGGGCCCAAATGAAATGAAAATCATAAATAATCATGAATTAAATTTTGAAAACATAATTTCAAAATTTGAATAACTTAAAATTAACATCATATACATATATTTATTTTAAAAATTAATTTTAAAATAAATATTTGAAGAGTGGAATTTCATTTACAATTAAAATATAAATGAATGAAAATATATTAAAAAAATAAAAATAATAAATATCTTATAATAATACCATAAAATCATAATATCATTTTTATTATAAATTTAAATCCATTAAAATAATGAAATATTGAAGTAAATAAATATTTAAAATTATAATTCCTCTTACAAAATTATAAATCCAAATATTTATGACTATAGATTTTGGAAATAGAATCGTTATGATAATATAATTTTGAAAACAATAGGAAAATTAAATTATTTCCCTTAAAATTTTAAATAATAAAATTAAACAACCCCTTTAATAAAAATTTAATACGATTTAAATAAATAAAAAATCATTTTTAATTTAAATTGAACATAATAATAATAATTTTATAAACTTTGATAAAATAGATAATATATCTTACTAATTTTTGAACATTTAAAGGGTATTGACAGAATTTGAAAATAATAAACAAATAAATATTTCGAAACATGGTAAAATAATTTCCCTTACCATAAAATTGATCTAAATAAGTTAACTGCTAGAGATAAGAACAACCTAGGAAACCTTTTAGCTATGGTTGAGAATGAAAAACATGAGAGTTAGAAGATTTATTCCTCATAGAACAATGGATACTGCTCTCTCTATGTGACTCCCTCCACATGAAATGAACATAGAGGCACTGCTTATATAGAAGCTTCAAATACTATTGATAAACAAAAAATAGATATATTTATCATGTTTATCATCAGCCAGATGAGACCATTGAATAATTAGATTGAGAAAGATCTTGATCTTAAATTTAGTGGTTCTCGAGTGATGATTTCCAAGAAAGATGAATATATATATTATGATTTTTTGTATGGTTTTTATATTTTTATATGCAGTTGATAGTTACAGGATGAAGTCTTTGATACAAATCCAAAAGAAAAATCCAATATTGATTGATAACATTAAGGCTACTTCATGAAGCATCAATCCATATACATACACTGAACAATCCAAAAATATATCAGAAATATTTACAAGAGTATCAAAAAATGATGTCAAATTAATTCATGCATTTAAAAAATTTAAAATCATGACAAACACTGACATCGAGTTCAAGAACTTCAAAAAATAAATAGGGATAAAAAATGTTGATGAAAGAAGCAAGTGGATGAAATTGAAAAATAAGTCACTCTTTATACATTAAAAAAATACCTACAGGATTTGAAAAAACACTTACAGGAGGAAGATGATATGAGCTCCTACATGAATAACCGACACCTCATTACTCTATCCGAGGTCAAACCACACTTAGATCTGGCCTTCCAAAGAGAATCCTTGGACTTGAATCTCCTCCCACTCAAACTTAATCCCATGGTTGAAGGCTCTAATCACCACACACGACCTTCATCTTGCTCACTGGTAGTCGAATCTTCTTTGTCCAGCTCGAGCTCTCACCCAATCTCCCATGATACGCCTATCGAACCCTAATAAAATATAATCCCTGATTTCCCCTTTTATCATTTTTCTTAAATGGTTGAAGCCTGTTTGACCTCTCCCTTTATCTCATTTTCACCAATTTTAATTCATTTTTTAAATCATTTATCATTTTCATTATTATTATTTATTTAATTTGTTTAATAAAACTTTATTCAAATATAAATATTATCATAATTCCTATATATATATATAATATTTAAATTCAAATCATTTAATATGAATTATAAATTATTTCTTTTTTAAGAATTTTTGTTAATATACGTTCTTCAAAAATAACATATATTTTATAATAATATTTATTGATTTAAATATACTCAAATTTTATTTACTAATATTTTCATAATTTCATTTATTTTATATACTTAAATGATATTATGTTTAATTATTATTTTCATCTTTTTTCTTAAATGTTTATTATTATTATCATTTTAATTGAATTTATATTTTGGTTTATAATTTAATAATTTCAAAACATTATAAACATAATTTTATAATTTTCATGTTTATTTTATACAATTATATGTTTACCAATATATAATATTTTTAATCATTTTATATTAAAAAATATTTCTTTTTTTAATGTAACATATAATATAATTATTTATAATAATTTTATAATCCCTTCAAATAAAATTTAATTTGTTATAAAAAAATAATCAAATCATTCTATTTATAGTAAAATTTTATTTTAAATAATATAAAACCACATTTATATAATAATTATTTAAAATTTAAAATTTTAATTTAAAAAAAAGATAATTTTAATAAAAGCATGAGATAGTTTAAATTTATATTATATAATTGTAATTATTTAACTTAACTAAAAAATCAAAGTTTGTTTTGTTTATAAATTAATAAATTTAATAAAATAATTATAAAAATAAGCTTATAATTTCTATGATGTTATATTTTCATTGCCTTAAATGAATTGTTCCCTCGTAATTAATTTTCGAGCTTTGGGAAAATTCAAAATTTCCATCTTTAGAATTAAAAAAAACTATAATTTATAAGGGATCTTAATTATCTAAATAAAATTCAATCATAAATATTTTTTCCTTCAATATAAAGTGTATAATCTCCAAAGTTGTCTAGACTATTACTATGATACTATATTTAATGCCCCAAACTCATGCTTCGAGATTCAGAGCATATAAATGCAATGTAATATTTTCATAAAAAAAACAGAACAATTATATAACACTAAAAATACAATCAAGGACATTTTCTGGTCTAGGTTTTGGAGAATTAGACAACATATTATAATATTTCAAAGTTGTAATAAAAATAATTAAAACATTTAATTTTCTTTGCACATGGTAAATCCCTAACCGAAAATGTTTTTCTAATAACTTCAAGGATACCTATGAAAATATTTTCAAAACATGGGATGAACATTAATTGCCCAGTAAGTGGTTTTAAAATCAGTGAATAAACTTTTATGAGATCACTTGTTGAAAATAAATTTTGAAAATACCTTTGAATATTATTTAGATAATACCTTCGAACATAATTTTATAAATACCTTTAGGAAATATTATTGAAATTATTTACGTCTTGAAAATACTAAAACACTTTAAAAATAATTACTCTCAAAATTTCTTTAAAAATAATCCAGTTATTTTTTTGAAAATATCAAGTAAGATTTAGAAAAAAAACATTGGATCCACTTGAAACATTAATGTTTGTCTTAGGCCTACCCACTTGTCGAGGGATGAGTTTACTCCCCAATTCCATACCATATTTACAACGGCTAAGTTCATGCTTTTATAAAAATAATTTAGGCCTTCTTTACATATATATACATATTTCAATGGAGTTTTTACTTTAAAAACTTAACAATTTATTTAATATATATATATATATACTTTCACAAGAACACTTCTACTAGATTTGGAACATCCAAATCTCATGAAAATTTTAATTTTCATGGTATGTTAATAAAAGTACAACATTTATTTAATTTATCACATGTATAAAACATTCTTTGACAGTAATTACTACAAGGTAATTAACTATTCAAAACATATACATGTACATACATAGATATTAATACTAATTTAGATAATATAAATGCATAACATGTCATAGTTAAAGATGATGGCCATATCTTGTACCTTAAAAGACATTCATGATTTCACATGTATCATGATGGTTTTTATTATTTAAAACTTACCATAAATCATAAAAAAAAAATGATTTCGTAAAATAATAACTTAAAAATAATTTTTTCCTATAAACATATAGATTTTGGATAAAATAAAATCCCCTATTTGAATTCATGGTTATAAGGGTATAAATAAAATAAAAAACATAAATATGATTATGAATTAAATTTTGAAAACATATTTTCCAAATTTTAATTACTTAGAATTAATATAATATGCATATATTTATTTGAGAAATTAATTATAAAATAAATATTTAAAGAGATTATTTTTCTTTTTAATTAAAATATAAAAGAATGAAAATATTAAAAAAAATCTCTTAATATAGGACCATAATACCATAATATCATTTTTATTACAAAATTTAATCCATTAAGTAATTAAATATTGAAGTAAATAGATATTTAAAATTAGAATTCCTGTTAAAAAATTATAAATCCTAAGATTTATGACTATAGATTTTAAAAATAGAATCATTATGATAATATAACTTTTTAAACAATACGCATATTAGATCATTTCCCTTAAAATTTAAAAGAATAAAAATAAAAAATCCCTTTTATAAAAATTAAATATAATTTTAATAAATAAATAAATCTTTTAAATTGAAATAGAACATAATAATAATAATTTTCGAAACTTTGATAAAGTAGATAATGTATCTTACTAATTTTTTAACATTTAAAGGGTATTGACATAATTTGAAATTAATAAAAAAATAAACATTTGGAAACAATGTAAAATAATTTCCCCTACCACAAAATTAAGAAAAATTAGTTGACTTAAGGAACTAAGAACAACCTAGGTAGCCTTTTACCTATGCTTGAGAATGATAAAAGTGAGAGGAAAAAGATTTATTCCTTACAGAAAAAGGATACGAATCTCTCAATGTGGATCCCTCCACATAAAATGAACACCGAGGCACTGCTTATATATCAATTTCAAATACTATTGATAAACTAATTTTTTTTATATATTTATCACCTTTATCATTTTCCATATATGGACATTTAAGAATAAGGCCAAAAAATATCATGATCTCCAATTTAGTGGTTCTCGAGTGATGCTTTCCGAGCAAGATGAATTTAGAGAGATATAATTTTTGATATTATGTTCAGTTTGTATATTTTTATATGTTGTTGGTAGTTACAGGATGGAATCATTGAAGAAAAATCCAAAAGAAAAAGAATATATTTATTTCAAATAGAAAGGCTTCTTCACGAAGCATCAATCCCAAGACATACACTAAATAATCCAAAATGGATTAGAAATGTTGAAAATGGTATCAAAACATGCTGTCAAATTAATTCATGCATTTAAGAAATTAAAAATTGTGAAAATAACTGACATTAAATTAAAGAAATTTAAAACAATATCAAGGATAGAAGATGTTGATGAAATAATTAAGTGGATGAAATTGACAAATCGGGCACTGTTCAAACATTAAACAAATACCTACAAGATCTACAAAAAACACTTATAGGAGGAAGATGACAGTGGCTCATTCATGAATAGTCGACACCCGATTACTCTATTCGGGGAAAAAACACTCTTAGATCTATCCTTATAAAGTGAAACCTTAGACTCAAGTCCCATACTTACACTCAAAATTTGTTTGGTGGTCAAAGACTCAGCATTACCCTCGACCATAATCTCACTTACCGAAATCCAAATCACCTTTGGATAGCTTGAGCTCTAACCCGATCTCCCTCACTATGCCTCTTAAACCCTATGGAAATCTAATCCTCAATTTCCCCCTTTCTCATTTTTACCAAATGGTAGAATCCTGTTCGACTTCTCCCTTTATCTAATTTTCATCATTTTTTAAATTCAATTTCTTTTTTTTGAAATAATTTATCATTTTCATTATTATTATTTATATAATTTATATAATTTATATAGTAAAATTTTTTAATATATAAATATTATTATAATTCACATATATATATAATAATTTTTAAAAGTATACCATTTTATATGAATTAAAAATTATTTATTTTGTTTTTAAGTATTTTTATTAATATGCATTTTTAAAAATAACATATATTTTATAATAAAATTTATTGATTTAAAATAATCAAATTTTATTTATAAATATTTTTATATTTTCATTTATTTTATATTCGTAAATGATATTATGTTTAGTTATTATTTTCATTATTTTTCCTAAACATTTATTATTATAATCATTTTAATTTATTTTTTTGGTTTATAATTTCACAATTTTAAAATTTTATAAACATAATATTATTATTTTTATTATTATTTTATATAATTATATGTTAACCAATATATAACATTATTTTTTATTTTTTATTAAAACATATTTCTATTATTTTTAATGTAACATGTAATATAATTATTTATAATAATTTTATAATCCCTTCAAATAAAATTTAATTTGTTATAAAAAAATATTCAAATCATTATATTTATAGTAAATTATTATTTTAAACAATATGAAACCACATTTATATAAGAATTTTTTATAATTTAAAATATTAATTTAATAAAATATAAATTTCATAAAATCACGAGATAGTTTAAAGTTATATTATATAATTGTACATATCTAACATAACTAATAAATCAAAGTTTTTTTTGCTTATAAATTAATCAATTTAATAAATATTTATAAAAATAGGGTTATAATTTTTGGGACGTTACAGTGTAAGCTCCAACCAAAGGGAAACATTAGTGTTCAATCCACAATCTAGGGAAGTATGATGACTCTAATTCTTATCATAACTAGAATATATAGGATGCCTCTCTAAGGACCGAGCTCTATATTAACCATCCAAAGGGTTGTCACAATATATAGGTCCCACATCCACAAGCAATGAGACTAATCATTTTCTAACCCTTGTTTCTCACATTTAGCATTTCCCTCATGTGATTAGGGATGCACAATGATCATATCTTCTGAATCACAAGCTCATATAATTATTATGGCAATGTTAGTGTGTAAGCCCCAAACAAGGTAAATGCCAGTGTGTAATCCCTGATAAACTGAACTATAATGACTTAGATTCCTACCATAACCAGGATACATAGGATGCCTCTTTGAGGTTTGATTTTCATATTAAAAATCCCAAGGACTTTCCTAGTCCATGAGTCCCACATCCATATGCAATGAGGCTGATAATTTTCTACCCCTTTTTTCTAACACCAAGCATAGATCATGCAATCTTAGGAATTCGTAATGAATATCTCATTGACATCACGAATCTCCTAAATCTAGGGAAATCATAGAATGTAATCTATGATGGGTGGCATGATATAAATAACTATACACATATGGGCATATACCTCTGGGCCAGTCCCAAGGGAACAAATGAAGTATGAAAAATATGATTCTCTTCATAACTGGGATACGCAGGATATCTCCCCAAGGCTTCAGCCTGAATACTTGGTGCCTCATAGAACTCATATATGTCCTTTTCATATGACATTAAATCGCACATGCTTAAATAATTATGTGGGTTTTTATTCCTTCCATAATTATGATATATAGGGTGCCTCATAATTGCTTAGTCCCCTTATCAGAATATCAACTGCCTCCCTATTTAGTAGCAAATACCGAAGTATCCATTTATATTGCTTCAACATAAAAAGAATCTATCTATCACTAAAAAATAGATGAAGAAACTCATATTCATGCAGATAAATTCACTAAAGAGTCTACCTTTCTCATGTTCATTAATGAGATCCCCTTTCTTTTGTATACAAATAGAATTAACCTATAATTGTTTTTCTAGGGTAACTGGTCCCATACCCAGATTAGGAATAGATTCAAAAACATATATTAAATCTATAATAGAGTCCCAAAGAAGGAAATAATTCCTCCCCCCAAAAGGGTGTGGTGAGCCCAACCTCCCATCCTATTGACTAATGCGAGTCCCTAAGCACCATTGAGTCTGATACCCCAAGTGACCACCTACCTTGGTAAAGCAGGTCTGTACATTGTTATGAACGAGGGAAACATTGGGAATTTCTATTAAGAATGAAATTAGTGATCTGATATTAATTATTGTGTTAGAGATCAACCCCCACACACAATTAACCATTTGGTCAAACCTAACCCACCTCATTGAGGGTTCCCCAATCATCTCTTCTCTATCGAAACAGAAATGGAGAACCCTGACATGAATCTCTCTAATAAAAAAATTATTAGGTTATAATCTATAGATCCATTTTGTTTTACCACTATATGAAAATAGAAATAGTGAAACCAACATGAATCTCTCAAATAATATAATGACAGGGTTATTTTCCATTGGGACATTTTGTTTTCCCACTATAAAAAAAATGGTGAACCTGACATGAATATCTAAAATAAAAAAATGATAAGTTAATCACATGTTAGTAAAATTTGTTTTTAATTCCTATACAAACAATGTAATATGAATGACATGATCGTATAGCTAATCCTATTTAACCAGGGTTCTCATGAAATAAGTCCATCCTCATTTTGACAAGTCCAAATGAGAAAAATGGACAGATCAGGAATAAAATAATAGTTGTGTTAACCATGCATATCTAATTGGTCACACATCATGAGTATGATATTGAACTAATTAGTAACCATGTTCCTTGTTTTATTAATGAATACAAATACTAATATTATCAACAACATCTTGATCTAAGACAATTTTTTGTCATCCAGTAATCGCTCCGGTAAATCACATATAACTATAACCCTTATGGGTCATAAAATAATCTCACCTACTCGGAAAATCCAACACTAGGTGGAAAAATGATGGTCTGTGAGTACCTACGATGTGTTATAAACTCAAATCTATAAGTTTTCTCTTGAGGGCCTCTAAGCACAAAAAATTATAAGACTGTATTTCCCAGGAAAAGCTACAGCCAAGCCAGTGTCCCTCTTCACCACAACCAACCACTTCAGGATCTTATCCTCAGAGCACGAAAAATTACACCTTCAATATCAAATAAACATGGACCAAGAAGAAAAATATATCTCCCATCTAGTTTAGGTTCCTACAAGGAGGTCACCTATCAATATTCATCACCAACATCATCCCACCGGTACCCACCAGTCACATACTGAGGGAACCACTCAACACAATGTAGACTCTAATACCCATGCACAGACAATAAGGAAGGATCGTTGAGAAAGGAAGGCATTAGATATCCAAAAGAAAGATCGTATCCCCACTTCTGATGAATATTTCTTCTGAAATATTCCAGAATCAACCAGTAAGCAGGCACATATCCCTACTCACTCATAATAAGTTTGTGGGAATAATCCCACTACTGGCATGGGGGAGATACATATTCCCACCCCCATGCACAAAGTCGATCAGAATATTCCAATAGAATAAGGAGGAACAAAGTGGGGAAATATACCATCTTCAATCAAAGACATATTCCAGTACATAGTGGAGTCTAAAAATGTTTAGTATTATATCACTGCACACACTTTTCTAAAATGACAATATATTTTAGCTACAGGTGAAGAACTCCACTGGAATATTATGACACTATTACAGATAAAGGGACATGCACATATTCCTATTCATATATCTAGGATAGATAAATAATCTAATTATTGTGAACAAGTGGCTACACTTAAGAAACCACACATTCTTTCACCCAACCAGGAGGATTATTAGCATATTATGATAAAGGGAGAGAAATTAGACTGGGCCTATACTCCTGCTCCAATCAGGGCTCAACAAGTGAGAGTGGAACACGCCTCAAGATAGTTTCACATGAACATCAAAAAGGTCATGAGACATATTTCAAAGTACCTTGATCGATCTCATATCCCTGTTCTAGATGGGTCACAACAAGTTAGTGGGAAACATGCCTTGGAAAAGGTCCATATTCCTATCGAAGAAGTCCAGTGGAATACTCCAAAGGCCCAGGATCAGGAATATATCCCTATTATAGATAGGGATAACCAAGTGATAATGGAATAAGCCTTAGGACATTCTCATATTCCTTTTAGTGAATCTTCCTAGCATATTCTAGAAGATCACAGAATCTAGGCAAATATTCTTACTTCTGCTGACAAAAAACTCACTGATATCATTCTAAGGCAATGTAAGAGGAGTCTCATATACCTTCTCCTATCCTGGAGGTCCATCATCATATTATAGTGGGGAATGAATATTCGGACCTGGCTCATAATCCTACTCCAACTGGGGATCACCAAGTGAGAGTGGCACACACCTCAGGGCAGGTTTATACTCCTACCATGAAAGAAAAAATACATATCCCAAAGGCTGTAGATTAGGCTCATACTCCCATCCTGACCGAGGTTCACCATATGAGAATGAAATATTCCTTAGGATAGGCTCATATTCCTATCAATAATGAGATGGCTCATTTTTATATTCTAATATCTTCTCAGCAGTGAGATCACACTCCCACAACCCCGGATGGTTATAATAAAGTTATGGAAACCATCATAAAACAGGCTCATATACTTTCAAAATTTCAAAAGGTAGGTCGAATATTCCATCCAAAATATAGAACGTGACCCATATTCCTAATATGATCAATGATAGCGTCCTTGAGGTTGTTTGGGACAAATTCTCAACACCACAAGGTTTCATCAACTCTTCCACCAAAGTAGAAGTTGATAATTACCATGAGAGTCCTCCTTATGGTATTGTGGGGATGGATTGCATGAACTATACTCATGATATCCATCATGGACAACCTCCCCATAGAGATATCTTCTACGAACAAGGGGATCCCCCTTTCCCAAACACCTTTGTATAGATAGGTATTCAAAGCTCATACATCTTCATATAAAGAGGTTTTCAAAATTCCAATGACTTGAAACAAAGAGGTACTCAAAGCATAGAGGTCAAACACATATAGTTCCCAATAAACTTGCAAAAGAACTACACTTCAGTCAGTAGGATACCCTTAGAAGAATCTTCTATGGTCTGATAAGATGGATTCATGTAAGTCTGATGAAGTGGATTCCTACATTGACATATAAAGAGATTTGGCCAGAAACAACCTCTCCATCTTGTTCTAGCATCCCAACCCTTTTGAATATGAAATCCTAGATGATCTAGAAATGGATTTCATGCCTTATCTATGCCAAAATACGTGGTCTACTCATCAACAAATGATGGCTAGACACCTCCCTTATCCAAGATAAGTTGGTAACCTTTAAACCATCATGATACTATATTGACCTGAATATTAACCTTTTTATTATTAAAATATTTTTAAGGGAGAAGTGAGAAAAACAAGGTTCAAGAACTAAAGGATATAAAAAATCCATTAAAAAACAACTTCAATATAACAAAACAAATTTTCCTACATAATTTCTAGGATGGAGTGCTAACCTGAGTATCTGGATCATCTTTTAAAAAGTCTTCAAATTGATATTCCAGATTATCCCAAGTCTGTATGTACTCCTCTTGATTGATTTTCCCTTCATTGAATCCCCTTATCAAAAGAAGGTCTTTATTTTCAATCCAAGTACTCTGGTCATCATTAGTAATCACTCTTAACGGACTTCCCATCATCTGTTCAACTTCATCCTTAGTAGCATTAATCACCAGAAATGATTCTATGATTTCTTCATCCGAGTGCATAAGCTATTCTAGAGGTGGATCATGATCTTCAACTAACTCCTACTGTGGACCAGTTAGAAAAGACTTGGTGGAAACCACCCATAAATTGAATCCTCATCCCAAACAGATATAATAGGATTATTAGACTCACTTTCCATCATCTTGTATTTTGACTTCTTGGATGATCTTTTTTCCATCAGAAGTGATATGTAAGAGTAATACTTTATCCCTTTCTGAATTAATCTTTGTATCTTCCTCCTCCTTGGACTAGGAATCCTTCTATCCTAGAAATTCCCAACATTATTATCTAAAAAATGACCAGAGGAATCATCACTGGACTCATACCTAGGGACCCCTTCTTCATCTTTAGAGGGAATAACCCGAGCTACTTCAATATCCTGAACCGGTTCCTCATTCTCCAAACTTTTGAATCCATTTCCAAGATAAATAATTGGAACCTACATACTTGGGATTATTCTGATATATCCTTCCTTGTATAACCAATTAAGAATTGAATAGCTCCCTCTTGACATCGACCAGCCGGTATCCATCACCCGTTCGCCACTACCTCCACTTGGACAACCTACCTGAGACACTCTCCTGTACTTAGAATTAAATTGAGATTTTACCACCTCCTAAATTAAATATTAATGAACAAAACTAATTTGGGAAAACCTTACCACTACATTATCATGACACACCACTACCCCTAGAGCACACAACTCCCCCAGGTCATGTTTCATCTTGTAAAATACATCGGACACTCTCAGTTATGGAGGATTAGATGTAACATTCTTCTGAGAAGCCTTAATTTATCTGCATGAACTTATGGGATCAACGGAATGATAAGAAATGATCCCTTATGACCCCCGACCCTTATGTATTCCTTTACAAGCCACATCTAAAAAACCACCTTAGTCCAATCTCATGACAACTGATGATTGATTAGCCTAGTTTTCACCAAAAACATATTCTAGGTTTTCGAAACTCATCCTTAAGTCCTATATCATACTCTAGTTCAACTTATTGTTCATGAAAACTATTGGAAAATGCCCCATTTTCTTTCACATAGAACAGAAATCATACTAGGATTCAAAAACAACCGATTTATTATACCAAAAATCCTCACCAAAAACAAACCAAAAGGACTCAAAAAGTGGTCTTGACACATCCATTTCAACATAGAATCTTAGTGAAATCGGGTGATATTCTAATATTGTCCTACTATCGGAACAAAGGTAATGAACTAATAAATTTCCTAGAGTAGGGATAATGGAAGGATTCTGAAAATAAAGCAGGAGGTTTGGAAAACTAACCCATATCATTGTGGTTGAAGAATAGCACTTCATGTGAAAATCATACGACCACCTGAAGAGAAAAAACTAGGATCTATTGTATAATTGAGAAGCACTCGACCATTCCAATACCGGGCTATCTTTTGAGGAAAACTATATCTTGATGTTCTTAGAGTCAAGGATACCCACAATAGTGATCTCCTTTAGTAGTTGATCTAAAAAGCACATCATGCATCAATATTCGAGGATGGGGAGAGTATGGAGCGTTACAATTTTTAGATCCCCTAGAACAAAAGAACCCTTTAGATAAGACGTCTTGTAATTTCATATCCTCCAAAAAAATTATGGTATTAGGTAACACTTTGAACAATTGGTCACTGCAACATAATTCCCCCACTTTAACGATTCCCAAAAATCACAAAAAGAGGGAGAGGATAGCCAATATGACTTCAAACTAGAACCCTCTAATCAATGAGAATTAATTCTAGAAACTGATAATAAATTTGTGATCAACTAGAAAACTCCCTATAAAAAATGGTTCTCAACATGGATACCATCGAACTTAGCTCCCATGCGAGCACAATTGCAATGAATCAAATAGGCTAAAGAAGCAGCCCCCGCTGTAGCTGTCCAGGAGGGGACCCATATCAATGGGATGGAATAATATATACCACTTCCTCCACCTCTTAAATAAAAAATTGCTAAGAGGATTCAGGTTACATTGGAAGAAATAGAAAACAAAACCCATCCCGTTGGGCTAAGGACATTTATATCTCAATCACCATCTCTAGGTTTATCATCCCCTAAAAGGGTCCCTAGGACATCAACAATGATTCCAAATCAACCCCACCATATTGGTCTAGGGGAGTTTATATATTCACATCCATCCTAGGAGTCATCAAATCACTAACTGGAATAATTGGATCCTCAAAAATAGGACCAATCAATGCCAATTGCGATCTGGAATAACCCCCACCTCATAGGGATATGGAATTTTCATCATCATCATCCCCAAAAAGAGAATCAGTCCTTTCTAGGTTGGGATGTAAAAACCAATGATCAAAATCCCACATATTCACCTCACTACAAGACAACCGTTACTGGTTAGGTCCCACTCAAAAACCATGACTGGAAACTCCCTCAAGGTCACCGTTCACAGACCAAGTTGAGAGGAGCTTACTATGAAGCCAATCAGACCCCACTAAGTCCATAATCCAAAACAACCTAATATGGAAAAGACCTCAAATAATGACCTTGATGAAGACAGTGTAGAATAATCATGTTTCATCAAGTGTAAATGTTGTCACTATCTACATGACGGACATTGCCAATCAAGATGTAAATGCGAAAGGTCACAACATGGAAATTTTACCCCAAGAGGAGGGTGATTTGGATGCACCAACCGAGGCTGTATGCACTTATAACCAGAGAAGGATCCAAAATATAGAACCTACAAATAATGAGTTTCCACCTCTCTAGTAGAACACTGCCAAATAAAAAGGGAAATGTGTGACTAAATACCAATCAACACCAAGAAGAGTCAAGGTTCCTTCCATGGAGGAACACTTTTCACAATATGAGAGTGAGATAAAAACTCTCAGATCACTCAAAGAGGAGATAATCAGGTGAAATATTCCCACTGGGTATCGCCTTTAGGAAAATATGAATATTCTCCCTCCTATAGCTGATCCACCAACAATAATTGTATCTAAGCATCAAACTAGCTCATGATTCAAGTAGCCAGTCTACATAAATGAAGAAGTCGAAAATAATCATGAATTACCTCCATTATAGAAATAGTCTCTCAATCATTAGGGAAATCATAAAGTATTAGGAAAAATTGAGGATTAGAAGAATACAAAGGCAGGTCCACCTCAGTTATCCCTACCCACTCCCCATAGATGGGAGGTGGCTCAAATAACAGTGCCCATGGATATGCTTTATGTCACCGAGTCCCTGACTACTTGAATAGAATCTATAAAACTGAAACACAGACTTTCACAAATTGTGATAAAGGAATATACCAAATGGGTAGATGATACACCCCCTACAACTAATTTTAGCAATCCCACCTTCTCCACTTTTGATGGTGGGGGTGACCCCGAACAACATCTAACACACTTCGTATCCCGATGTGGGAAAATAATGGGCCCTCAAGATCTACAAGATGTGAAAAATATAGGGTGTTTTATATAGACTATGATAGGACCAACCTTTATATGGTACAACATCCTACCGAAAAGATCTATTACTAGATGGGAATAACTTCATCATCGATTCCTTTATCAGGTCATCCCGATGCTGTGGAAATTAATGGTCGTCAGGCAAAAAAACTTCAAATAACTTGAGATTGAGAGGGCGTTTAAATTCATAGCTATATGTAAAGGTTTGATCAATAAATCTACATATATCTCTCACAAGAAAAACTTATAGAACTTTATTATGAAAATATTCGAGATGCTTTGTAGAAACCTTTGATCCCAATGAAGTATCTAGGTAGGTTCAGTGAGTCCACTGAAATAGAACAATATCTTGAGGAGGTCATTCAGCAAGCCTGATCCAAAACTCAACTCATGCCTACAGCATAGGGGAAAAGGAAAGGCCAAGCAGAAGCTTCAGCTATCACTCTCAAGACAACAACAATACCCATCCAAGCACCCTAGAAGGTCTCGAACCACCTAGTACCTCATGTTGAGCAACTATTACCATAGAATCGACCTCATCCAGAAGCAAAGAGAAATTAGGGTTGCCCAGAATTTGAGGAATGGATGAATAAAGAATAATACTTCTAAAATGAAAAAGTAATTGGTTATTTATTTGTATCCATGGGTAATAAATTTCTTATGCTACCATAGACCAGGAAGCCTAATGAGTTTAACCTCACTGACTGTCCCCACTACTTCCCTTTCCATAGATGGATAGGTCATAATATCCAGGACTATTTCATCTTAAAATATTTCCTTCAAGGTATGGTAAATAATGGATAGGTGGTGTTAGAAAACAACTCAAAGCATGTAGCTTGCATAACTATTGCTCATTCAGAAGAAGAGGATGATTGTAAGACAGTTTCGGCGAGACGTGCATAGAAGTTTGAGAACTGGATGACTCAAAAAACAGTTGAATGAGCACATGCTAACCTAAGAGAAAAGTTGCGAAAACCCACAATAACTCCACCAAATAAGAAAAAGACATCCTATGTACCTAGAAAAGGTGGTAAAGACCATCATAAGTAGGAAAAAATAAAAATATAAGTGTCATATTATGCTCCAATGTAATATCTAACTCTTGCATATTTCTTCCCCACAATATCCACAACATGGGAACCACCGACCCAAATAGAATCATTATTGGATGAAGAGATAATATTTGATTCTATAAATGTGATAAAATGGAAAACAATCTTCTCCAATGATGAATATTCCTTAGAATATGATTTCAAAACACATAACCCTAAAACTGGAGGTCGCATGCATAGGAACTGAGGATACAAGGGACAACATGATTGTGGTCGAACCCAATATTTCATCCAAATCCACATAGAGGATATATATATATATAGCTAGGACTCTTGGGAAAGAACTCCAGTTGGATCAAAAGGGTCATAGTGTCATCTCAGAACCCTATATAGGATATCCAAGCCAAATTTTATTTCATGACTATTTAGAAGGGGTTTAATTATCTAATCAACCCATGCAATAGGGAAGGCCGGAACAACCCACATCATGGGCAGTAGATACCCCCTCAACCTCCACACAAGCACTAGACCCATCCACCTCAAATGCCTTGTCTACTGATCCACATGTCTATGAGAAAACCCACATCAGGAAGCACCAACCTATGGAAAAAAAGTACAACATTCTGAAACAGTTGGATGTTTTCGTAGTGAATCTCTCAGTATTTAATGCACTCTATCATTAAAAATAACTCAAGTATGTACTTGTTAAATCCCTATAGAGTCTAGAATAATTCAATACATAAATCACCATAAATGAGGTTTATTGATTGGAGACCATGTTATCAGAATTCCATGTCACCGTCTCGTTCACTGACTATGATCAGGAAGAAGCCGTTTAAGGGAACATCATGCCCCTATATGTTTCAGGAAGATTCAATAATGTTTACATTTAGAGGACCCTAATTTTTAATGGCTCTAGGATCAACCACATCCTCATTTGAACCCTCTACCATTTGAGATATAGAAAAGGGGACATATTTCCTACAAAGATGACCATTGAAGGGTATGATAAGCATGAGAAAATTCCTTTTTCGAAGATCAAACTTGAATATCAATTTGAGGATCTCACCTATGACATTGAGTTTATGGTTATCCAGAAAGACAACACATATAATGTCCTACTTTGAAGGACCTGACTCCATAGCCACTTGGTGGTGCCTTAAACATTCCATTAGTGTCTTAAGTACCTCATCAATGAAAATTTTAGCATATTTCATAGCATTAAAACCCCCTTTGAAACTTTAAAATCCACATATTCTGAAGAAACATTCTATAATAAGGGAGGAAAACAAAAAATATCAGATGATGAAATACAGGTTATACCCCCCCCAATGGTTTGGGAAATGCCCCTAAAAATCCCTAGAGTATGATCGATAGTGTTTTTTCTCTCTATAAATCTAGTTGAGGTGATATAATTGACCCTATAGGTCCAATACCGTCCTATCCCTAGTGACAGTACAAAATACAATTAGCTCCAACATCTCTCTGCAATGACTCAAGAAGTAGGGGATGATAATGTCTCTTCTGATGGCCTCCTTCACCCTAATAGTGATGGAGAATCCCCGTTATTTCCACCATCTTCTGAAAATTACACCATAGACTCATAATTGGGGGAAGATGAGGATGAACTTAGGAATTACTCTACCACATTAGATGAAGGCATCCCCACCACCATCGATGATCTTCAAAAGATAAATCTGGGAATGGAAGAGGAACCACGACCTACTCTGATTAGTGATTCCATGCCCCTTAATGAGAAAGAGATATATATTTCATTTATAAAGAAGCACTGATATGTGTTCACTTGGAACTACAAATAAATTCTTAGACTGAATCCATATATTTCTATGAACCATATCGACTTACCCGATGAGCATCGAGGCTTCAAGAAAGAATCTAGGAGGATGGAACCCTCTCATTCCATAAATATAGAGTTGGAAGTTGACAAATTGATCAAAGAAAACTTTATCTGATAATTGACATACCCAAAATGTATTGTAAAAATTGTCCAAGTTAAGAAAAAGAATGGGAATATTAGGGTATGCATTGATTTAAGAGACCTTAATCAACATTTCCCAAAGGATAAATTCCCATTACCAATCAAAGAACTCTTGATCGATGAAATTATTGGCTTCCAAAACCTGTCCTTCATGGATGGTTATTCAGGGCACAATAAAATAAATATGACCCCTGATGATGAATAATACACTACCTTCAGAGGTCCTTAGGTGATATTTTGATATTTTGTCATTCCATTTGGCATGAAGAATGCTATCACCACATATCAATGTGCCTTGAATAATATATTTAAGCCATTATTGGAAAAAATAGTTGAATGTTATGTTGATAACCTGGTTTTTAAGTCCCAAAAAAGATGTGATCACTTCAAGGATCTCCAAACAGTATTTGGAAAGTTGTGATAGCACATTCTAAAGATGATTCTACTGAAATGTAAATTCAGATTGACATTAGGGATGTTTCTTATCTTTGCGGTATGCCACAAAAACATGTAGGCTAATCCAGATAAGACTAGTTCCATTCTAGCAGTGTCACCCCTTAAAATCTTAAAGAAATAAGGGGCTCTAAGTTTACCTCACAAACATTGAGTATTTCATAGCCATCAAGTTTATAAAATCTCTCCCATTAACCAGGATAATTAATAAGGAAATCACCTATAAATGGAATGATGACTACCAAGAACCCTTCGAAAGTCTCAAGCAGTATCTCCTACACCCACCGGTCATGATGCCTCTATTGGAAGGAATGCCCTTATATTATATGTGGCCACCATGGAATACTCACCGAGTTCCCTCCTTGAACATAATAAAGATTCAAGGAGTGAGAAAGTCTCTAATACCACAACAGGACAATGCTAGATACTGATACCCGATACTAAGATGTTGAGAAGAATTACCTTGCACTCATTTTCATAATGAAAAATATTAGGCTTACATACATCACCACAAATTCCATTTGGTCTCTTGTATTGATCCTATCAATTATATCCTTGACCATACCATGTTGACCGGGTGATTGGTCCCATGGGTAGTCATTCTACAATAATATGCATTCAGTTTGTATCACAGAAGTCAGTAAAAGGGAAAGAAATGGAAAATTTCATTACATCACTTCCTGCCATAGATAATACACCATTTGACACTGAGCATTAAGATGAGGAGTTTTTTTATTCCCATGACACTCCTCAAACATGGGATATGTATTTTGATGGTGCCTACTGAAGTAATATTTCTAAGAGGAAAGAAACCCTGAGATTCAATTGGGTTGGATTAGGGATAATATTTTTCTCTGAAGAAAAATTAGTTTTCCCCACTATTTCTCATTGTGTGAAGGTTGAATGAATAATGAGGCAGAATACCAATCCCTCATTGCTGTCTTTGAACTAGCCCTATAGCTACACATATTCCATCTAAATATCAAAGGGAAATCATAACTATTGATAAAGAATATAAATTGAAAATATTCCATCAAAAAAGAATAACTAACCCCTCTCACTAGCCATTTCAGGGGAATATTGGTATAGTTCCCTTTTGATCCCACATTGCAATGTTCCTTGATCACATAATTCTCTTTTTGAAGTGTTGGATAATGTAACCATAGTCCTGTACAACCTTGATTAAAAGGAATAAATCTTCTATATCACACATTGAGGAATGGTCTCTTCGATCATCGTATGTAATATGAATGAAATTAACCAGGTCGACACTGCTCTAGAGCATGATGAACTAATAACCACCCCTAGGTGGGGGGATCCCATAATTAGTTATCACCAAAATGGGACTATCCTGATAGATCGAGTAGTAATGGAATATATTTGGTGTTGTGTAGTAGACTTCACCCTACATGATGGTCCAAATGAACAAAAATCACTCTACAAGAATGTAATTTATGGAATACTCCATAGATGCATAGAATAATGATATATTTTCATCGTTATGGGGTATGTGCATGGAAGCTCTTGCAGTACCCATCAATCTGAGACCAGGGTCTCCCACTAAATTAGGAGGTTGGGATATTACTGGGAAACCATGATGCATGACTATGTGAAATTCACCAAGAAATGACATTCAGTCCATATCTACAAAAATTTCATCCATCAGCACTCATAATTGCAACATACAGATAAATATTTCTATCCATTTTCTATTTAGGGAATGAATGTTGTGTGGCCATATCCCCAACCAAAACTAAGAAGTATAATTATATCCTTACTGATATTGAATTCTTTTACAAATGGTATGAGGAAATAGCCCTCATGGAATTCGAGATGTAGAACATCATAAAATTCATAAAGTCCCATATCATCACCAGGTTCAGAGTCCCTCACACAATATTGGTGGACAACAATGCCAAATTCTATTTTATCAAGTTGAAGAAACTGTACCAGGAGTACAATATTGAGTTCAACCAATCATATCACTATCATAAAGATTCAAATGGATAGATAAAGGCCTTTAATAAGACTCTGTAAAATATACTACAGAGGATGGTGAACAAGGATAATAAGTACTAAAAGAAAAAATAACCTCCATGATTTATGGGCTTACCATACCAACACACGTACTAATACACAAGAAACACCATACTAATTGGTTTGTGGGACTGAGGAAGTGTTTACTATAAAGGTAAAACTTTCTTCACCCTGAATATCTATTTGCTGGAAGATATCAAATTATGAGAAATCACAAAAGATGTTGGACAAATTAGAGTGGATCGATGAGAACAGGTTGCACACACTACACAACCTGGAGGTCCATCAAAATCAGATCACACGAACCTTCAATAAAAAGTATTTCCTTCATTAATTTCTCTAATGGGAACTGAGGTTGAATCTCAGGACCCCAATGATACTAGAGAAAAATCCTTCAAAGTTGGAACCCAAATGGGAAGTTCCTTATATCATAGGTAATGTCTATCAAAATAGAGATTACTCATTGGATAAAATATAAGGGGATCACATTAAACCACCCACCAATGAGATATTTCTCAATGAATACTTTACCTAGATTTTGATATAGGAATCCACATAGGTATAATCCCTACCAATTATTCCTGGTTACATAATGTTAAACACTACGATCTTATCCTAATCAATTGATGTTAAACTGTATGAACTTATATTGGTCATAAGAATTTATATTATATGAACTAGTATTGATAACATGATGTTAAACTACACAAATTATTTATAGTTACATGATGTTAAACTGTACAAGATCATCCAGGTTGCATGAAGTTAAATTTCACATGTTCGTCCTGAAAATACGAAGATAAAATATGGAATAACTGAAGTACTAATTGAAATACTTTAAACTACATGGTACCTTATATCCTTACTGCATGATGTTGAATTCCATAGTTTAGGTCCTCACCACATAACATTAAATTTCATAGAAAGCATCAAATCACTAATTACTCACCATGTATAAGCTAGATCTGTGCTAAGTAAGGATGAGATGCCCCCATCCCCATGTGAGATTCAACTCCACATTGGGAATTTCTCTATTTAAGAGCTACGTATGGCTTGATTCATACTAGCGAAAGATAAATAGTGACACCCGAACCTCTAGTTTTGGGCCCAACCACAACCTCCTTTTCCTTCACATTGGGTGATCCATGTCCTTTCCTCATGAAATTAAACTATATGGGGTTTTTTAGAACTAAGTATGCCATGATTCTCATTTTCAATGAGATGCGTAGGGAGGCCTCAATCCTATATCTTGGTCTAGCCACCACATGATGCAAAATATCCCTGTCCTATACTTAATTACCTCTACATAGTGAGAGGAACCCTTGCCATTCCTTGTTTATCACATCGAGCATAGATCACGTGAGCTTATGAATTTTAGTAAGGGTTTCCACCACATAAAAAAGACATGGAATGTTGTGACAGGACCATCATGGTCCTGAAGGTATGAACATAAAATAAATACCTTGATTTCTCTATGTATGACATTAAACAACATGGTTGATGTCCCTTACACGACATAAAACTATGTATTCTCATGGACCTTGCTTGAAAGGACCACCATTGCAGGTGTTGGTCTTTTACCAAACCTGCATTAAAGAACTATGCATGACTTGATTCCTGACATCACAGGATATGTATCGACGCTTAGATATTTAATCCAGGGTCTAGTCAAGAAAAATATAAAAATTATGCCTCTCCATGTATAGTCTAGACTTGAATAGGGAATTCATCCTTCAAGAACTATGTATGGTTTGATTCTAATCGTCATAGGATACTTAGTGATTCTTGTATCTCCAATCCTTGTCCTAGCTACAACAATAAATAGAAACAATTCCTACCTCTGCGTAAGGGTCTGACCTGTGTAGAGAGTTTCTCCCTCAAGAACTATATGAGGAGTAATTACTATTATCACAGGATACATAGTGACATCCTGGTCTCCACCATGGAACCAACTAAAAAAACCAATAAGAAACAAGTCCTAACTACATAGGTATTGAGTCACACATGCTCATTTTTCTTAAGTATGAGCTAGATATACATACGACTTGTTTTCACACATAATATATCACACACACTCTTTTCATGTCAGTTTCCATGTCCTTACCACATGATGTTAAAATGTATGAAAAAATTCCTTACAACATGATGTTAAACTATATGAAAAACTTCCTTACCTCATTATGTTAAACTACAGGAAAAACATCCTTACTGCATGAAATATGTCCCCTCTACATGACAATAAAATGTGCAGACCATCATCCATTTTTCATCCCTTATCAAAAGGACCACAAGTGACTTACCCCAGTCAGCTAGAATATGGGGTGATTCCAACTTATTTTGAGCACCCGATCCATTAATCATACTTCATATCTCAAGTTCCTTAAGAATTCAAAACCTTCCATGGCCCCTAGAAAGGATACCTGGCTTTCAGGGAACCTTTTCATGACTATACATCTATGCCTATGGCTCCTTCATTTGTGCCTATGGTCGTCAACCAAATTCCCCACTCTTAAAAAAAGAAATTCCAATTCTTGTGAGCACTGATATCACCATGGAAGAACTCAAGAGATTAGTGTGATATGAACTACTCCCAGTATGATTATCCCATACCATTACTCATGACCTATGTGCCTTGATCCATGATTTATAATATTCTCATCCCCCCTTAGAAATATGATGAGGTGATATCATCCATTGGTATCCTAATTGAGCTATTGTGAACTATCCCCCATGTTAGGTCCATATACATCATGAAAATAAACTACCTATGCTTTGGTCAAAGCTGTATGAACTTAAATTCTTGAAAATAATGTTTCAAATCAAAATACCTTAAACTACTAATGAAATGGACACAAAACTTTTCTGGTTGAAAAAACGCAAAGGGAGGACTTAAAAAAAACAAGTATTTTCTCTCTAAACTCTTAATCTATAGAGTTTAGAAAAAAGGTATGGAACAAATAAATAAGGCATAAAGCTCAAAGGGTCTACATTATAGACCTAGTAAAATCCATGATATGATCGATGGATCCCCTAGTTCAAGAAAAAGTTAGAGTAATGATTTTTCACATCTCCTCATCATGAGAACATATTCACTAGAAAATGACACAACTTTTATGGTGTTCAATCCCTTATTGGAGATTACACTTTTTTAAAATCAAACTACATGATTTGGGTGCCTGTTATAAACATAAATCTTCCATGGCCCTCAAAAAGGATACCATGCTTCAAGGGACCCTTTTATTGACTATGCATGTATGCCTATGGAACCTACATATGTGCCTATGGTCGTTAACCAATTGCATCACTCAACAAAAAATGTATTTCTAATCCTTATGAGCCCTGAAATCACCATGGAAGAACCAAGAACCCCGGTGTGTTTTAGGTCATTCCTGGTATGATTGTCCCATATCATTCCCCCAACTCGATCAATTCGGACCATAATTTATACACTACCAAACTATTTGAGTAGATTTTACATCCTCGATGCTACATTACCATATTTTTTACACTTTCTCAAAGAAGGATCACGACACTCCATTCCTGTACCTTTGATTTCCCACACCTTGTGACTTGAAACCAAAGGATGTAGTGATATAGTTTATAATACAAGAGACAAATTTATATAGGGTGCTATAATCCTTCCTAGATAGGTAACCTCCCATACCCAACATCATCATATAGAAGTTTTATTCTTCACTAATCATTCATTTCCCTTGGAAATAGGTGGAGATAATCTTTTTCTTGACCACACTTCTGACGTATAAGGGCCTTGACCCACCGAATAAAGGAATATCCTCTTTACAAGAAAGGATCTTTAATCCTTGTGAGACCTAGGAACACTAAAGAGGAACCCAACACCTCATAGTGTTACGAGTCATACTTGACAGGTCTTCCTCATCCCATATTTATAGACTCAAAATTATTTATTATGAATTACATCATCCATGCTCCAACTATCCAGGTGGACCTAACATCCCTATTATTTCTCCCTCAACTCATATTACCTCCATAAATCTTACATAGCCCTTGGAAAAGATAACCAACTTCACGAGACTATTTTCTTGACTATGCATGTATTTCCATGGGTCATGTATATGTACATATAGTTGTCAAATGAGTTCATAACTATGCAAAAATGGATTTATAATCATCAAGAGCCTCAGAAAAACCATGGAAAACCCAATAAATCAATTATTTTAGACAATTCTAGAATTTATACACCATATTTCATGATCATTGATCAATTATGAGCTAAAAGACCATAAAATAAGGAAATAGAAGGTCCTAGATAAAATACATTAAACTAAAGAAATAAAATTTCTGAGCTAAAATACCCTCAACTAAAGTGATAGAATGTCTGAGATAAAAGAAAATAATCTAAAGTGATAGAAGGTATGAGTTGAAAGACCCTAAAATAAAGTGATAGAAGGCCCGAGCTAAAATTACCTAAACTAAAAAAATACAAGGTTTGAGCTAAAATAACTTAAAATAAAGTGATAGAAGTTTTAAGATAAAATAACCTAAACTGAAGAAAAATAGAGATTTATCCTTCAAAAGTTTCTGAGACTCACCATCTCTCCTTAGAAAAAATCAAGCTATGATCACCAAGATTATCACATGTGGTAAATTTATGTGGTCATTCAATTTCTTTATAATTGATCCCTTTTCCCTGAGGATTAACTTTGAGGGGGGTCTTTTGTTGACACTCACCAAATGAGCATCGACAAATTAAAAAAGAAGAAATACCAAGATATGGGTATTATTTTTACTCTAAAAGAAAAGGAAGGATAAAGAGACCAAGACTTAGGGATCTCATGAGACTCTAAGAGACATAAAATCGCATAACCATCATAAGGTCACATAAAGGAACAATGTGTAGTGCGTATCATGTGATAGATTATGTGAAGTCACTTCAACAATATCTTCTTCTTTCATCAAGGTTCCTCAGAAAACCGGTGATCATGCAGTAGAAACTAGATGATCTCCCCCAGGTCACACAATTTTTCAACCGATGAGCACCTGACAACCCATATGAAAATCCTTCAAAATTAGGAGTAAAAGACCAAAAGGATAAGGCCTCTTGTAGTTATAAGACTCAAGCGATGGATCACCGATGGGAAGAATGGTTGTCCTAGACAACATTCAAGAAATCTCATGATACCCCCAACACTTTGTAAAATAAAAAAAGAAAATAAAAGGGGAGGAGGTGAGAGAGATTTGTGGTCATAAACATCACAAGATACACCCCTAGAGATATGAAATACACCCAAAGACACTATAGATATGTATTCCTCACCTCATGAAAGGGAACTAGTATATTATCCTCATCCTACGAATATCCTTGGGTTTGTCCAAGAAACTTCATGCTTCCCATTTAGATCCCTAAGGAAAAATTAATGGAATTATCCATGGAATTATCATGCATATCCATATAACCTTTATTTTCTATGTGAGACATCACCAAGAGGAAGAGTATTTGTCTTTGAAACTACCCATGCAATCTCATATGACTACCAAACTTTGTCAAATAAACAAATTAAATAAAATAAGGAGGAGGTGGGAGCCTCTCACAGTTGTAAAACCCTTGCAACATGCTAAGACCATCCGCATCATAGTCTCTTAAGAATAATGGTCAAGTCATCTTGATCACACGAAATCCCCTAGTAAAGCCATCATTGTCTCACGGAAAGACCCATACAAGTCACACAAGTTCCTGAAAATGCCTTTCAAAAGGCACCATAATCCCGTGAAGGCACTTGGACTTGTCAATACGACAATATAGAGGTCCTTTGTAATGAACACATGATTCATAAAGTCACCATTAATTGGAAATAATCCAATAAAGGAGGAATTGATGGGATGGAATCTTTGTCACTGAAAATGAGGTGATGAACCTAGAGTAATCCATGATAGAGACTCACATATATGTGTGACACTGAAGCCTTCATCGACTCCACCCTGGATCAGCGTGATATGAACTGTGCAAAGTAGTGAACAACCAGGGTGTAGAGGGATATAAATCCCCCACCCCATAAAGAGAAAACCACAACCACAACCACATAAACTCGATGCTCTAGATGAAAGGTTCACCTCTTTTCTTCCATACACACCAGATCTAGAGAAGATTTCTAGGAGTGGATGATCTCGGGATTGGAAAATTTTCTATCATGTAAGATACAAGAAGACAACCAAAGGAATCAAGAAATATGAACAGACACTTAATGTGATTACCCATATACCACATGAAGGAAATCTAGAAGGACACATGAAGATAATCCCCCACACCTTAACAGATCGCATGAGACTTAAAATATGATTAAATTGATTAAATATATGGTATTCACAATATAAATTCTAAAATATAGACTAAATAAAGTTGACTTAATAAAGGAACATATATGCAGATCCTCATCTGCTTCTCATGAACCACCTAGGTCATGTGACAGTGCCAAGACATGTCTCCGAGATCACAAGAAACTCATTTGTCATAATATTTGGATCACATGAAGTCCTATGGACATTTAAAAAAAAGTGACATGGCACCCTCCAGGCATGTCATCCTGGTCCCGTGAAGCCATCTGGGATCATCATCCTAGCCTTGAAATTATCTTTAGACATTCCTTGTGAACCAAATTTTTGGAACATGTTCATGTCATCTTAGGCTCATGACAACACCTGGGCATGTCAACTGAATCTGATGATGCCCTCCAAGAATGCCAGTCAGGTCTCTTGATGCCCTCCAGACATGTTAGCTGGGATATGTGACACCCTCCAAGACATATAACATTGACTTTAATGAATCACTCCATACGTGTCATCTATCTCTTTTAATGAAACTTGTGAATGTTATCTAGATCATGTGATACCCGATAGACATGTCATTTAGGACATGTAATGGATTTCAAGACCAATAATCCAGGTATTGTGATTTTATATAGGTAAGTAGGCAATGCAAATATGGAATCCCAGGGCTTGATAACTTTTTCCACCCTCAGTGCATAATCCCCGACCAAAGGGAAACACAAATGTGTAATCCCCAATCTAGGGAACTATGAGGAATCTGATTCCTTCCATAACAAAGATATGTAGGACGCCTCTTGGAGGCCCGAGCTCTATATAAACTATCCAAATGTATGTATCATTATATAAGTCTCGTATACACATGTAATTATACTAATCATTTTACATTCATTATCTCTAACATTTAGAATTGATCACATGATCTTAGGAAGATGAAATTATCATATCATATGCATCATAGGATTCTACAATTATGAGGTCAATGTCAGTGTGTAATCCCCTAAAAAGGGAAATGTTAGTGTCAATCCCTGATCAAATTAACTATGATGAATCTTATTCCTACCATAAACATGATATGTAGGAAATATATTTGAGTTATAATATCCATTTTAAACATCCCAAGGACTGTCCCATTATATGAGTCCTGCATTCATATCTAATGAGGCTTATCATTTTCTACCCCTAGTTTCTCACACTGAGCATAGCTCACATGGGATTTGGAATCCATAATGAACACCTCATTAGCATCACAAATATCCACTATCCAGGTAAATCCCAGTATATAATCCCTGATGAGTTTCATGATATAAACATCCATACACATATGGGAATATACCATGGGGATAATCCCAAGGGCATGAAGGAACTACGACAACTCTGATTCTACCAATAACTGGGATACATAGAACATCTCCCCAGGGATCGATTCTGAATACCCGGTGCATCATATCACTCATATTTGTCCTTTATGTACAACATTAAACTACATATTCTTAAAAAACTATGTGTGTTTTTATTCTTTCTACAATAAGGATATATAGGATGTCACATAATGGCTCAATGCCCTTATCAAAATATCAACCACCTCCCTGTGTGGTTGAAAATTATGAAGTATATAGTTATATGGCTTCTACATACATAGAAACTATCTATCACTCAAAAATCGATGAATAACTTCAAATGCATATATATGGATTCACTAATGAGTTCCCCTTTCTCCGATTCATTAATGATATCCCCTTTATTTTTTATACAAATAGAATTAACCTATAATAGTTTTGTTAGGGTAATCGGTCCCATATTGGGATTAAGAAGAGATTAATTAACACATCTTAAATATATAAGATAGTCCTAGAGAAGGGAAAAATTCCCCCCAAAAAGGGTATGATGAGCCTGACCTCCTATCCTCTTGACCAATGTGAATACCAAAGTGTCATTAGGTCTAAAACCCCAAGTGACCACTTGTATTTATAAAGAAGGTCTCTACCTAGATATAGATGACATAAACATTGGGAGTTTTTTAAGAATTAAAATAGTGACCTAATATTAATTATTATGCAAGAGATCACCCCACTACAATAATCCATCGGGTCAATCCGAACCCACCTTAAGGAGGGTTCCCCAGTCATCTCTTATCTGTCAAAACAAACACCTTTAGAAAAAAAAATTCTAGTAGTACTAGATACTATTAAAGTTCATTATGGATATTCAAGAAACATTTCATAAAGGTACAATATAAGTGAGTTGAAGCTATAATTATTGAAGGCTCGGGATCATCCCACCCTTTTACATGGTTTGATTCTAATATAAATCTGTCATCTACTGTCCAATAATTTAAGGGTGAAAGTTATTCGAATGTTCCATTTTTATAGAGATATTTTTTCTAAGAAGTTTTCTAAGACTTTATTTAATTTTTTTAGAATAGGAACTATTAATTTTGTATGCGTTAGAGAAAATATTTCCACTATCATTTTTTACACGCATAATGCATCTAACTATCCATCTTTTAATTGAAATAATTCTTGGAGGACCTGTTACTTTTCTTTGGATGTATCCAACAGAAAGAAATATGTACACATTGAAATTTTTTTCCATAATAAGAATAATACTGAAGGTTTTATCATGAAAGGGTACTTGGATCAAGAATGTATGATTGTTTGTTAAATGTATTTGTCTAATTTGACTACAAGATAGAACATACCAATGAGAAATGATGAAGATTAGTATAATAAAATTGAACCTAGATTTCCATCACTTCCCAAAATAGGGGGAATTCCCGGATCATATACATTAACTACATTAAGACTTGAAGAGTGGGAGATGGCACAACACACAGTTTTGTTAAACTGTGTTTTTTCGATGAATACATCAAATAAGTAAATTGAACATGTATATGTTATCTCATATCATGTAATTATACATTTCTATTAAAATATTTATGTTTTTTCTATAGGGAAAACAAAAAAATTATAAATTGAAATCATCATTCTTTATATTTGAGACATATAGAGACTTTACATTCAAATATTTTTCAACTTGGTTGAAATTGAAGGTAGAAGTATTAATATAATAAATTAATAAAATTAAAATTTTGTTAATTTTAATATTCATTTATATTTTAGTTATTGAGTTTTCTAGCTGACTCTGTCTTTAAGGAATTATAGGATTTGGCTTTTGATCTTAATTTTATGGTTCATGAATGAAAATGAATTGTGAGAAATGGGTACACATTTATTATCACTGAACAAGAAATGAACATGAGTAGAAAACATGATAGTGTTATGGTAACTAATAGAACAAAATGTTATGTCAGTGCATCAGATAATAGACCTCTTTTTGAAAAGGTATATTATTATAGAGTCTTTGAAGGTATACAAAAATTGTATTATTATTCTCATGGATGAGTCCCTGTGATTAGATAAAAGTAGTTTGATTCGATGAAAAGTCTTGGAACATTTCTTGATGATTGTGTATTTTTTTTATTGAAATGATTCAAACTATTTCTATTGAAGATACATTTATATTAGCATCAAGGGTGATACATGTTTTTTATGCAAAAGATCATCCAAAACCTGGATTTTCTGTCATTATTGAAGTAATACCCAGACGTATTTTAGATTATGGTGATGATGAAATTGACACCATAACTTCTCCCATTGGTCCCAATCAATCTATTATATTTGATGACTCCAATATTTAAATTTTCAAAGTTGATTGTAAACCTAAATTTATGGTGGGAAATATATACAATAATCCATATATTTTATCAATTATTTTGGTTTATCTTGATTTTAGTTTTTTATGGTTGATACTGTTAAAATTTCATTACTATTTAGTACAAATATTTTTGTATCCATCATGACATTCATGTAGATTTTCAAAATATATTTGTTTCAGTTTTCTTTTAGTTTGTTTTTTTAATATTGAAATGAACTATATGAGAACCTACTAAACCAAAAAAACTGAAATAATTTAAATAGAACAAAAACAAGATGAATTGAATTGAAATAGATTAAACTAATTAGAATAGAAATCAAAACCAATGAAAAGAATGACCAAACCAAAAAATGCCAAAAAGACCTCACCCAAAATAGTAACCAAATTACCAAACCCAAAAAATGGACAAATGACATAATAAATGACCAAAATGGACCAAATTACCAAACCTAAACTAAATTGTATTGAATTGAAAATGGAATAAACCTATATAATACCAATTGAAAACATAAAAATTAAAACAAATATATTTTTATATGACATGTATTTTATGTTTTGATATTATTACCACTAAATATAATATGATTTTTTATATCACTATGAATCCTTTATTTGGTTTGACAATTGGTATTACTTAATTTGGTCATGTCACGTATTATTTCTTATTTTCATTATACATTAGTTATGAATTTCTAATTAATTGTATTTTTTTTAAATGATGTAAATAACTAATATAAGGACCCAACCTTAAAAAACACAAATCCTACTGTTATTGAACTATAATTTATGTTCAATGATATTTTTAGTTTAGAGTATTATATTATTAAGGAAAAATCCAACAAAGTAAACCCATACATTAAAAGCCAAAAATTTTACTCATTATCCATTTTTTCAACAAACAAAACATTGTAAAATTAAACAAGGTTTATTTAAATGATATGAAATCACAATTTTCATCTTTTCCTCATACTTTTCCCTAAGAATCCTTTAAAATTGTGAAATATTTTTTAAAACTTTGGATTATTACCAAAATATTACTAAGGAACCTAAAAAGTAAGAAAACCATAAGTCTAGTGAAAAACATAAAAAACCATTTAATTTTATTTTAGAAAATGAAACAAAACATTTTCACATGAAAAACACACATATTTTTTCTCAAATAAAATCATTAAAACCAATAGAATTCAATTAAAAATATTTTAGGTGACTTAGAGCATCATATACATGATACCCTTTCAAAACCCTTTTATTTGGACTAACCATATGGCCAAATTATAATATTATTATTACCCAATGTATTAGAGATATATAATGGGGATCACCCTTTGTATAATATATATCAGGATCACCCATGATATAAAATGGGTCTCAACCCTTTTTATAAGATATATCGGGCTCACCCATTTATCATTAGTTATAATAGGGATTAAACCTTTGAATAATATATATCGGGCTCACCCTTGAGCTATAATGGGGCTCAAACCTTCGTATAATATTTTTAATGCTCACCCATTTCATATAATTATCAAGTATCATTTCCTAAATAAAACATTTTCATCATAAAACCCTTTGAAAGGCTCTTTTAATTCCATATGAAAAAACTTTCCTACAAAAATAAACTTTTATTTTAAAAAATTATTTTCAATTATAAAATACGCAAAAATGAAAATAATTCTTTTCATTTAACAAAATATCTATGATTTCGAATGAATCTAGATATTAACTAATATTCATGGTGGTAGAAAATTCATTTTCACGTGTACGTTAACAATAAAACATTATTTTGTTATTTTTCAAAACATTCTATATAAAACATGTAAATAGATTCCTTTTGAAGAACCTTGAATAAAATTAAAAATAGATATAAAATTTTCTTTATAATCCTTTTATATACATATAAATCAATATGTAAAATAATATCAAGAGTAGTGACAAGGATAAAAATATATGATATTTAAATCTTTAAACATTCAAGGTGTACTATACCATTTTGAACATTTAAATCATAGGCCCCATGAAAGAATAAAATTTAAAAAAACATTAAATAAAATAATAATAAATAAATTAATGACATGATAATTAAAATGGACTTTATATACACCTTATAAAATAAGGTGGGTGTATAATATCAAAATATGCCTCAATGAAAGGAGATTGAGACAAAGTCCCTCATATTGAGTCTGAATCATCACGTACAATATTTATCTTACTGAATAATAAACAGAGGTTAACTATTTACTTTATTGAGTAACTTTTTCAATTTTATTATTATTTTTATATCACTTATTATCATGTAATAACAATTTTAAGTTCATGTTGGACGTTTTGATGATATTCGATACATGAGTCGAAAATGACTTTGGAATGATGTCTATAGTAAATAGTGTTCATTTAGTCCATTATCTTCATAATAATATTCATGAAATAATAATCTCTTTTATACACATAATATACTTTTAAATCCATCTATTAAATAATGATATAAAAAATTAACTATGTTACAATCATGGAGACGGTATGTCATACGTACACATGAGTAACGATTCCGTTTTTCAATGATCATTATGGAAAGAAGGTAAATATTATTTTAACTTTCCAAAATGATCATAATATCATTAATATAATATTAATAATTTAAATATACTTTTTCATATCATTCATGTGATGTGGAGAGGAAAAATGATTCACATCGCTTCATGGAGGTGATAGTTCACATGTACATACAAACGATGTTATCATTTTTAAGTGCATGGAAAAGTTAGAATGTAAATAATATATTATTTGTTAATAAATATTTCATGAATTTATTATATATAAAAATTAATTCTATCTTTTTAACCAATATTTAGATACGGTGATGGAAAATGAATTATATCGGTTCACGGGATGGTAGTTCTTCGTACACACAAACAATAATTATTTTCCCATTTGATGGAAGTGAAGATGAATTTAGGTGATGATATTAACATAATAAAATTTAAGTATATATAGAATACTAGATTTATTGTTTAATTATAATTTAAGAATATTTTAAGTAAGTGGAAGAAGAAATAAAATATAAATACATGATTAAAATAGTACCTCTTCTTCGGATGATCTTCTTTTCTTAACACCTTAATACCACTAAGGGTGGTATTATACCTAAACTAAGAGATCTAGAATGTGGTGAAGGATTCTAGGAATGTATTTGAGAAGATATTGGAAAAGAAATTAATAGTAAAGAGAATAAAAGAAGAGGTTCCCTTTTATAAGATAAGGGATTAGAACTCTTGGAATTATTCAAAATATTAAATTAATATAAATTATTTTTCTATTCCAAATGGCTCCAAACTAATTTATTTTGAATATAGGATGATTTGGGGTATAAATAAATTCATCCAATTAAAATTATAAAAGTTTTGTATATTTTTTAAACCTTCTATTTTTGTTTTTACTCTTATTAACCTCTTTAATTTTTACTGTGACAACATGTGTTTTTACTCTTTAAAGGTTAATATAGTTATTATAAAATGAAAAACAAACCATAACTGAATCATCAATAAAATTTTAAATATTATTCAAAAAATTTGGTAGAATTTATATTTTTATGAATTTAATATCATTTAATAAAATATTATTTATTTTAAAATAACATAAATTTCAATTTTGACACTATTAATTACATGGATTTTTAAAAATATCACAACAATATGATATCTTCGAACCAACTCTTTTAACTCATCGATAATAAGTAAAAGTAATATAGAAAACTAATGGATAAAATTTTATTTATGTTAAATTTTTTAATAACATTTATTTGATATTTCCATTAATTAAACAATTATTGCATCATCATTGTGCATTCTTTTAATTTAATTATTTCATACCTAAAAATTAAAAATAAAATACAATAAAAGGAATAAAGTCATTCAAGTTGATCAAAGGAGTCATAATATCAGCTAATGGATTATTTTTATTTACAATAACTCGTTAAATAAAATTAGGACAAGTGTTTGGGAAATTTTATAATATTTATAATATTATTTTTACCCTTAATTAACCGATTTACCCTTATGTGTGGTAAAAAAAATACTAAAGTTACAATTCATATTGTCCAAAAATAAAATGAACCTATTTAATAAATTTGGACCTTTTTATTCCAAATATGGAATCCATTTCTCAAAATTCAAAATACATAATTGCCTAAAATAAATTTGAAAATAATCCTATTGACGGACGAGAAAACAAGTTTTATAAAGTAAAAAAATTCAAAATATTGAAATGTTTTTATATTAAAATCCAATTTGAAATTGATTCCAATGAACTACATTGGATTAAATCAAATAAAATTTATCAAATTATACTTTAAAACAAATTAAAAATATAATTTAACACTAAATTATTTAGACAAAAATGATGTTTTCAATTAAAATGCAATATTTTTTCATTATTCATAAAAACAAGAAACATATCAAAAAAATATCAAAAATTCAACCAAAGTATATTTTTATTTTCTTCTTTAAAATAGTAAGTTTATTTTATTAGATAGAATTTTTTAGTGTCAAAAACAATATTTAAAACCAGAACTCCACAAAAGGTGGCAAAAATACATTTTTATAAAAATACTTCTTTTATACATAAAATTGGAATTGTTCTAATATCATGTCTAGTGAACAAATAATATGAATGTTAAACATTTTATTGAATATATTATATATATATATATTTCATTAATATAATACAAAAAAGATATTTGTTTATTTATTGTTATAAAACACAATTGTGAACATTTAAAAAGTTTTTCAGAAAAACACTTCCTTTTAAAAAGGGATTTTAATTTCATTTATAATTATTTGGTCACAAAATAATTAATTATATACAACTTTTAAACCATATTTTTGTAATTAAATTAATAATGTCTATTCCTGCCATTCTAATATCTAGGTTATAACAGTAAAATTTAAATAATAATATTTAGATGTTCGTTTAAGCTCGATGTGGAGAATCATGTATACTATAAAACATAGTATTTATTTTTAAAAAACATGGGATATTAAAAAAACAATGAAGTGATGAAAATGAAGAGAACGATAAACAATAATTGCCGCATGAGAGATACAGGAGTTACTCTTCTGGTTCATATTGTGAGTATTTTATTTCAAATGTATATATCAATAACATATAATGTCATGTGATTTTATTAACTTTTAATCAGGATCCACCATCCTGAAGATAATCATTATTTAGAGATATTGGTGTCAGCAGTACTTAGATAAATGATGTGAGTGGGGGGGGGGGTACTAGAGCTATGATTCCCACTCGACATACCCGATCACACCCTATCCCTTCATCAGATATACCACCTACCACACTTCCTTATCCCACCACATTGTTAGAGGCACCCATGATATTTTAGTTAACTATATTTTTTACACCATTAACATATGATCAAATGCATCTTTATTTACCAAATTCTATGATGGATCATACTCCCCATCAGTATTATAAATTTCCACATTTGTTTATGCCAACTACTTTTCCTTCTAATTCCTTCCCCATGAGATTATATATTCATGCTCCTTTGACTTCTGCTCTGAATCATTTTGAGGCTCCAGAGAAGAAATTGCATCCCACTCCTTTTGTACAGGTTGACGATCCTTCATATCATAGGGATCTATTTTCAAAAACTGATTAAACTATCTCAGGTGTATTTATAAAACACTAGTAAATTTTTTGACCATAATTTATTTTCATTGTAATATCTATTGATATAATATTTGCTTTTTATTTCATGGCTGGATCTTACGCAAGGTGGAATGAAAATACATGCTTGATTAAGGCGTGGAACCACTGCACATATCTGATGGTTGAGTAAAATGAGGATAAAAAAATGATTTCAAAATAGGGTGAGAATGTTGGAGTTGTATGGTGATTCTTTCTAAATAGTCTGACATCATTCCCATCGGTCTACTGTCCTGGAGACACATTCAAAAAAAGTAAAGGATAATTCTTGGGTACATATATGGGTAAGAAAATTTATTGGATTTAATGTTATATTATTATTGTTTTTATATGAATTAATATTTTGTTTCTAGATTTGTTATAATTTTCCCAATTGTGAGGCTATGAGGGAAAAAAAATTATGGAATTGGGTGAGCTGTGGAGAGCATATAAGAATGAGCTTCATAATGGATGACAGACCGACTTGGTACATATTTAGAGTCCACACCTATCATAAATGTGTTTCCAATAACACATTATCAAGAAAGGATTTCTTATTGGAAGAGTACTGAGTTTAATGTATTAATAAAATTTTAGTTATTTGAATGAAAATTACCTTGATTTTCATTAATAATTTGTTTTTATTATTGAAAATTATTTTTTAGGAAGAGTCAGAAAGAAATAAAAAAATCAGGATGCTATGAAATACCTCCACACTTGGGGTGGGATACAATTCTAAAACATGAGAGGAAGTTAGTACAAAACTAAGTTATAAATTTTCTATTTAAATAAAATAAGGAAATAAAACTTCATCAATTGTAAATTATATAGATTCATTATATTTTCTTTATAACAGTTATATTGAATAATTATTTTTCTTGGGATATGTTAATGATATCTTTATTATAGGGAAGAATAAAATGGGGTTTATCATAGAATATTTCCTCATGGAATTCTATATAACTTCTTCATAATTACAATAGGGGAGATATTGGTAGACCCTAGATAAGGAGAGTGATTTATATACTAAGAATCATGCATTTATTTAGTGAATTAAAAGATTTTTCAAGATAAGATTATTGAAAAAAAATTGAATCTATCTTCATGAAATCCTTGTATTAACATCCCAAGAGGTAAATTTGGTATATTTGTAACAAGGTTAGTGGTAGGCATAAATCATATGTGAAATCTATATGTATTAGTTAGGATACTATGGGAAAAGAGAACGAGGTGCCTGTTATGAGGTAATTGGAAAGTGGTTGGTAGGGAATGGTTATGATAGATTTCAATGATACAAACATATATAAACATTTTAGAAACTTAAAACCAATTATAAAGATAATTTTTTCTAAGAATAGAGATTAAAAATGATCAACTTAAATGAAAAACACCTTCTATAAGGTTATCTAATAACTTTGAAATATTTAAATAACATTAGATGGATCTTATTTCTCTCTAATGTTATTCTAGTTCCACATACATAATATATCAAGTAATAATATTCATATAAATTAATTTATTATAACAAAATATATTTTTTGTATATGTTCAAATGAATCAATGAAATCCCTACTATAAGTCTCTTTCATTAATTAGCCGTCCACTATTTTTTTTAACATCTAATAAACTTAGTAATTTAAATATCCTTATATCTAATACATCACTCTAAGAAATGAATATCACATAAAATGATATAAATAGATTCCTTCTGATTATTTTATTTAATTGTGTGATCAGTTTATGTTATAGGATTAGTAGAAATTGAATACTTAGATAAAGTCTAGTTAACAACTCCAATATTGAGGAAAAAATCTATATTGAGATCCTAAATTATCCTTATTAATTTAGATTCTAGTATCAATGTAACCATTTAAAATTATTTCTCACTCACCTCTAATGAATAAGGATACATATTTAATTATTCCTAAGTATTTAAGGATATTTTTTATAGTGATCATGAGACATCTACTGAAATCTTATTAGTATCAAACAATTATAACAAAATAATATAAAACTTCTAGATTAGTATGAAACATTGTAAGCATGATTAAACATATTATCAAATAATAGGTAATATCAATCATATGTATACATTATATCTTTGTTAATGTATATTTATTTTATAAAAATATACACCATAAAACACTAGTAAATTCCCTCTACTATAGTTATATATAGTAATCATATTTGAAATAATATCAATACATATGTTCTAACTAAAACTAAGAAACCACTTAAATCAATCTCCATAAATCCCTATACCCAATATCTAATATTTTTAAGCCATTTCTTCAATTGAAAATAATTTTCCAAACTAATCCTTTATAAAAATTATATTAGGGGTATCATTTTTATGATTATTGTTTCATATGAATCCGATTATTGTTTTTCTATTATACTCCCTATAACACACATATATATATTCAAGTTTTAACTCATTTATTATGAAAATAATCCATTTTAATGAATCATAAAAATGTATATAATAACTATAAGATGATTTCTTCAATCCATAAATGAATCGTCACAAATTAAATTATTTTAGAACACTATTTAGATAATCAAAACATTTAGGTTATATCATATGAAAATACTTGGATAGAGTTTTTTTAAATAATGCAGTTTTGAAATCCATTGATAAATTTTATAATAATAATAGCCTATTATAAAAAAAAATCTTATCTGAATTTAACACCTCTATCCCTTTCAATAATATCTATAAAATCTCATAAACATTAATTAAACATCTTTGAAACTCCAAGGTTTAATTAAAGAATTTTTAGAATATTATAGGATGAAATCCCTTACATTCCATCATTGAACATTGTAAAAATACCTATATTAAACCCTTATTTAAACCACTTCTTATTCCCATTTAATAAATCATTATCTCCCTTAATACTCACACATGATTTAGTAACCTATACCACTCTTAATAACATGTTTTAATTAAATTCTAGTAGTGAAAACAAGTTATCTATCCGAAATAAGAAAATACATCATGTAAAATAACTTTTACATGTCAACATGGAACATGATGAATTAAAAAATAATTATAGATCATTAATGATCATTCACCACACAATTAGAACTATTAAAACAAAAAATTTCAACAAATCAATATGATTTGGTGTTATTAATTAAAAAATTGTAACCTTTATCACCTTTAAATAATATTCCATCAATTTAACCCTTTAAATCACATGTAATGTTTTCTAAATACCAAATAATATAATTTTAACACCATAAATTAAATAATACAAAACATAAAAAAATTACTCCACTTAAGGTCACTATTAAATCACATAACTCATTTTATTCCTTAGAATACTTAATTCCCTACAATATTTTAATCTAAAAATAACATAATTTCTAATGTGTTCAAATTATTAATCTATAAAAAATAATTTTAGCACATCCCACATTGAATTATTAGCTAATTTCATACCAAACAATTAGTAAAAAACTAAATTCAATTATCATATTTACTATAATACACTAGAGTAGTGCATTATAAGCTCAAAAAATTTCACAACCACTTACCTTAGGGTATGTTACCATTCCCCACAATGATTAAAATCTTGATTCCCACTCTAATTACCAAATACCAAGAATACAATAAGAACTTAAAGAAAAAATAGAATTAAAACCTAAAAGAAACTAAACCTCTTTTCCTTTTACCTAAACCATAAGGAAAAAATATACACATGATTTTAACACAAAATACAAAAAATTTTAATCTTCCTAGAACATAAATTTTTTATTTTACATACTGTAATTCTAACTAAACATTAAAATTATTTAAACAAATAAACTATAAATCTAATTATTTCACGTGTATTTTTTAATAAAAGCATACACTAATATTGACTGCACACTTTCATCAATATAGGTCAATGAAAAATTTCCCTTGACTTTCCCTATTTTAACCACTTTCATATTAAATCACATAAACATAGAAACAACCAAATATGAAAAACATCAACCATAAATTTAGCTTTCTATTTTACCATATTATAAATTTATTTAATCATGATTAGTTTTTTTCCAATAAAGACATTCCGTTTCCATTATTCTATAATTACATTTCCCTTATATTCATAGAAATAATATATACAAATGAGAATCCTTTAATTAAATTTTCTATTAATTATAAAATCATTATTTAATAATATTCTCAACTCTCCCAATTTAAAACAAAGAATCTATTTTGTTAGACAACTCATATAATTCTGGCATAAAGTAATCAATAATTATAACAATTCATATTTCATTATCGGGTATATCCATTTGATTTTAGTTATGAAATTAATTATTAATAACCTATTATGAATTATGGGTTTCTATATTCAAGGTCATTATGTAGGGATGTTTTGAATATTGAATGATGTGTGCCTCCCGAAAAATTGTTTTTCTTGAGTAGCAAGAAGAATGATGGAAGCGCACTAAACGAACATACCCATTAGAAAATTGTAAGTTTTATATTTTTTATTTCAAAATTCAATATATATTTTGAAGATAAATAGTCAATTTTATTTTTAATAGTGTGCTTTAGAGTCCCTTCATGATCAAAAAGTTAAGAAATTTGGGCCAAACATTCATTTATATAAGTTATTAAGAGTTGGGAACCATGTAAGAGTATGATATCGACCAAAGATGAGTATTATACCCACTAGATATTGGCCATATTCAAGTGAATTTTCTAGTAGCACTACGTTGTAAATAGCTCATACATTAGTGAGAAAGGATCTGGTTGAGGAAAAATAGGAAAAAAAGTCATATAAGAGTGTTAATAGAATGAAAAGGCCAATTATTAATTTATGAAATCTATGGCAGTATTATGTCCATCACTTCAACCAAATACGACCATGGATTTTTATGTATATATGTAAATGTTTCATATGTTATATGGTTCATCAGTCAATGGTCTTAATGTTGGTATGGATGTTCACATTCCTAGAGTTCGAGATGGTGATAGTGATGGCGATGATGGAGAAAATGATGATAGTGATGGTCAGGATGACTGTGAGGATGATTTTGAGGATAAATATAATGATAGTGATGGTGATGGTGATAAGAGAGAAATTGATCATTTATATTTTTGACTAATATTTATGACATTTGGTGTTTTATGATTAGTTATGAATGAATATATGTGATGTTTTAAATGTGTATTATCATTGGTCGAATGCATTAATTAGTTTCTTATGTTATAATTATTTTTATATCGGTTATTGATGTTTCTTTGAACTATTTGGTGATTTAGTTAGGTAATTATATAATGTGGGGATGCGTCTATGATTTGTGTTGGCTTTTTGGGAAAGGTGGGGGTGCAACTTCCTGGAATGTATGGAATGTCTATACTAACATTTTTCAAATTGTTGGTATATACCTATAACAAAATTTTACAAATTGTTGTTGTAGACCTATACCAATGTTTTCATGAGACCATTGGTATATATTGAATCTGAGGAAATCTATTTTAGTGGTTTATAACTTGTTGTTATATGGATTTAACAACGGTGTTTAAACTATTGGTAATTACTTATACAAACGGTTTTAACAGAACTATTGCTAACTTGAAATTATAGAAGGTATATACCAATATTTTACTATAAACTATTGTATAGGATTATACCTATGTAAATTTATCACCTTTTTTGGAGAACTATTGGTATAGTCTATATAAACACTTCTCCAACCTATGCTAACTATTCTAAACCACTGGTATAACATAATTTTTGAGTAGTGATTGAGGAATATTGTAATGTTTTATAATAATTTTTTTATAAGGTGTATATAATATCCCTTTAACTTTTAATATCATTATTACTTAATAATTCATGGAATTTTAAGTAGTAATTTTAATTATTTCATCCAAGGTTATTTTACTTAAATGTTACCAAGTGGTAAATAATTTTATAACTCAATTAATTTTCATTAGTTTATATTACATATTCATTGTATTTGATATTATAAGTTTATGTGTGTAATTAATATTGATTATCTTATATTTTATTTCTAATTGATTCATGTGGATTTAAATTTGATACACCTAACTGATTCATTGATTAATTCTCACTTCAATATTATGATCTTTTCAATGGTTTAATTCAAAATCTCATTTGAATCATGATTGTTTGTACTTGAATTTATGTTGAAGGAAATTATTTGATAAATATTTAATAAACCCTTTAATTTTATTATCATATAGTTATTCATGAAATTCTTCAAGTAATTGTACTATTTTCCCACTCTTGGGTACTAAAAATTATTAGTATTTTTTTAATAAAATACAACCTCATTTATCTATTCGTTCAAAAATCCTTTTTATTACAAAACCATGTTTTCTAAAAATGTTTTTAAAAATATGTTTAAACATTTTGAAAATGATTTATTCCTGTTATTTTTACCCAATTATAATTTTTAAAAAATGTTTTAAAAGGAATCTTCATGTCATTTTTCAAACAATTCATGTTTTTATTTTACAAAAAATGTGAAAGGAATACTTGTTTTAACGTACGTGTAATGTATTAGATTTCCTAATTTTAAGAATACTTAATGTTTTAAATCTTCCTTTCTAACTTTGAGTAATTATTTTAAAATAAAATTATTTTCAAAATGTTTTTTCTAAACATTTATTTTTAAAAAGAAATTTTCCAATGAAAATGATATTTTACTCAAGAATGTTTTAAAGATATTTTTTATGGTATTTCTATTTATCAATGAAAAGAACCCTTCATTATTATTCCAATAGGTATATGTTAGATTGATACCATACTTATTATTTATATGTATGGTTTATGATTATTTTGACTAAGGAAAGTATTTATATTAACTTTATTGATTCATTTTGGTAGTCATTAACATTACCTTAAAATATTTACTTACCATTGATCATTGGACATTAAAATTCCCCTAAATATCCAAATTATTTTTCATAGATAAATTTATTTATTAAACTAAATATCATTTCTACATATGAAGTTCTATATTTAAAGTTATTTGTTTGTTTGGATAAATACTGATAAAAATATATTCTTTATTCAATACAAATATTTGATGATAAAGAACATTTTACATGAATTAAATTGATTATTCGATATATGAGTAATGCATGGGACATGTAGATATGGGTGGGCCATAGTTATAGATATACCCTTGATGAATCAACAGGTCTTATGAGATAAATTAGTTGGCTAGCCTTAGTTAAATGAGTTTCTACCCATTAGTTTTAAACTGCCTTGAGTAAAGATATCAATACTAGAGGCATCATGATGCCTTAGATCATGATGTCTAATAATTAATAATTTCCTTAATTAAGAATTCAGTTATTATTATCCATGATATTTTTTCAATGGTATTATCTTTGGATTCATTTCATTATTAGTTATTGATTAAATGGAATGTATTTTTAGTTATTTAGCTTTCCATATTTATCATTTTTTATTTAGTTATCATAGTCATGTTATTTATTGAAAAACATGTGTTTTCAGCTATTTACCTTTACATATTGATAATTCTGTATCTTATCATGATAGTTAAGTTGGTTAAATGGAACGTGTGTTAATTTATTTTCATTTAAATATTTATTATTCCTTATCTTATAATGATAGTCAAGTTGTTTTAATGGAGTGTGTGTTCACTTATTTACCTTTCCATGTTGATTATGGTTATTGGTTTTTGATAGCTTCCGCTATCCTTATCCCTTACTGATAATTTGAGCTCACCCTTATTTTTCTTCCTTTCCCTAGGATTCCATGATGTTCACTGTGATTTATATGCAAGGATATTCTAGAGGGAATAATTATATTATTGAAAAAAAAGATAATGTTATAATTTGTGTTTTAAAATGTAATTTAATAATTGAGAATGTATCTTGTTTACCAAGACTACGAAAATATTTGGTCCTTCAAGATGTGATTACTTGTATCTTATGACAATATAATAAAGAAGACATCAGCTCTGGGTTACTAGGTTTGGGGTCTCTATAGTTGATATCAGATGATGTTTTTTAGATGCTTTGGGAACTAGATTTAGGAAAACATAGATTAAGTATCATGAACCTATGATAGAATTTGAGGATAAGTATAGAAGAACATCTTAATTTTTTTGGAAAGTTAGAGAATATATATCTTTTATTTAATATACAACCTTATATGGATACTACAAGTGGATGTGGTTCTGGAACAGGTGTACCAAGGAATAATTACTCCAAAAAAGGCACATTGGGCTTGACCTGATCGTCATTTAGTGCACAAAAATAGTCCTTACTATGCACCTAATTAGACACTCCTAGGGAATTTTATTTAGATAATTCACATTTTCTTTACAAACCATTATAATGTATTTGAATAGATAATAGAAATGAATGACCTATATTAATCCTAAGGTGTCTTAAATTGAAAATAATGTTACTTGATTTAAACATAATATAAATGATTTCAGGGTATTCCCATTCAAATTATTGTTGCTCACATTATAATTTTTGGGTTTAGTCAATGGACGGAACTTGAAGGAATCATGTTATAATATAATATAAAGTACAAGGTGGTTACTATGAGCAACCAAATTGTATGATGGATGGAGTGAAGGATATTTTGATTATTCCTAATCATTTTCCTGAAATATGATTAAAAACATATACCTTAACCAACTACTAAACTCACTAAAAATGAGATGGATGGATTTTACTAAGAGCTCAAGTGATGGATAGTATAGAGTAAATAAGGTTTGATTTACATTATGTGAGAAATGTGGAATGATACAACCAGTAAAGTGTCGGAAAGGAATATAAAAAATATTTATGTGCGGAAAATAATGTCAAAAAGAAACAAATTTATAATAAAAAATTACGAGTATGATGGAAGTAAATAAATATCATCATAGAGATCCATTTATAGTTTATTATCTTAAATTTGGATAACCTGGTCATAGTCTAAGTGAATTCCCTCTTTTAAGGGTTAAAATTTATACTAAGGAAAGACTTATGTTGAAATAAATTGTACAGAGTATTTATATATCATGATTCATGAATTAAATTGTATATGTAATTTTTATAATTTTATTTTGGATATAATAATAATGAAATATTTATGGTTTCAATTAAATTTTAAAAGAATACATGTCTTCATTGAATTAAGTGTTATGGATACCATCATTGGTTTATGAGTTTATGGATGATCATAAGTTCATATTCTTAAACACCCCTTTTGACAATTTTTGTGGTAGGAGTATAACATGATTAAGTGTAATTTTAGACAAAATTAATGGGAATATAAACCATTGTTTTAGTATATGAATGTGTTATTTGAGGAATAATGCCTTTAATTTTTGGACTTCAGATTAAAGGTATTGAAAACCTTTAATCATGATCACATATTTTTTGTTTTAGTGTCACACCCAGACCTTGAAATTTTTAATTAATTTAATTATCTAATTATTTGCAGATTGTTTTTTGAGTTTTAATAGTCGATGGGTCAAATTTTAAATTTTTTAGTCTTTTTACCTATTTCATGGTTAGACCACATGGTTAGTAGTAACCTTGGGGTGCCTGTGAAGGTTCCTAGGTGAGTCAGAGGAGTGGTTCATGGCTTGAACATGGTCTCTTAATCTATGTCGAAAGCATGTGATTGGGCTCTGTTTGAGGAAAATACCGAGTCACATAGTTTGAGCATTGTTTTCTCAACTATGTGTCTTCCTATAGGTAATCATGAGAGGGTACCTAGCCTATGAAGGGGATATCACACAGTTAGTGCAGGGTTATGTAAATTGTGCACAAACCGTGCGAGTTTCCCAGAATTTTAAAAATTGAGTTTTTATTTTATTCTTATTGTCTTTTTTTCATTTATTTATTTTCTGCTTTTTTCTCCCCTCTCCCCCTGTGCATCTCATGAGGTGAACCTCCCCTCCATTCATGGTGCACGCTTCCCACCTCTCTCAACCCTCTCTTCATTCAATGATATCCACTAGTTTCCTCATGGATCTCACTATGTTCCTTGTGGTAATACCTTATTCCCTCGTATCCTCCCTCGATTTGGTGTTTTTCTATTTACCTATCACCCTACCTAGCTCGACCGAACCATAGGGTTTTCAAAGAACCGAATTTTGATTTTCTATTCTCAATAGGGTGTGGAAGGTCTATTGGGTCGACCTTGTTTGTGTTCCAATATCCTCTAATGAAGGTGATGTAGATAGGTTTGTTATGACTTTCAGTCACCGCTCGGTGTAAGGGTTTTCTTCCACTATTTTTAAAACCTTTATTTAGTGCCCCTTTGGTGATTTAGGGTTATTAAACATTGTTGTAGAGCATTTTGTGGCTCCTTGAAGGGTTTCACTCCCATATATAGGTACACGTTTGTATATATATATGTGTCTTCCTTTTATATATTTCCTCATAGAGAGGGAAATATGTACACTTAATTAAGGGGTATATATATAAATGTATGTGCATGAAATTATGGGAGATCTTCGTCAAAAAATTCTAGTACTGAAGTGTTTCAACATGATTTTCTTCTTTTTGAGGTACGTTACTTTTGTATATGCCTTCAATATAAATTACTTGATTACTCAAGAAATCTAAAAATATGTTTTTTATATTTATTTGTTATATACATATGTTAAGAAAAATTGATTTCTCCTCTTGGAATTGGTTTCTTATTTATTTTCATAACTTTTTTATATATGTTGTCATGTTTTCCTTTAAATGAGAAGTATCGTAAGTGTTAAGAATAGTTTTCTAAATTATTCCTAGATTGTGAAGTGTATTTCATGGAACTTAAAGGATTTTATTTAATGTGTTATCTAAAACTTGGCACATTTAGCACCTCAAATTATAGTTTGAAAATTAATTTACTTGAAGGCCTTTTTGGCACCGTTTTAGTGTGTTGTGTGTTTTTAACTTGGATTTGGAAATGGATTTAGAAAGTAAATTTGGTCTATAAAAATGTAAAGGTCTAGTTGGTAACTTGATATATTTTAAGAAATGGTTTGAAATTCATGTGATGTGTAGGATTGGTTGAAATATTGGCATGTTTCAGAAAGTGGATTGAAAACATGGGTAGTGTGAGTCCTGGTTAGTATTTAATAATGATTATTAACGAAATTAATTTTCATGTGTGTTGAGATACTTGGATTATATCTTGAGACCACTGGAAATTTGGACGAGTACCTCTCTAGTGGCTCATGCATGATAATGTAGTTGGTTTTGGTTGATATACCACGTTACATCAAGTGTCAATATTATTACTATTATTATCATCATGGGATTCTTGGGAATATTTTAGAGGGTCAAGTGATAGTTTCTTGTCAACTCCGATTAGATCGGTTGGTACCCCCCTTGACTTTATAGGGGTTAATGGGACTTCCCACTTTATTGGTTAGTTTAGTGCAGCTAGTTGGTTATTGACTATGGAGCTACACCATATGCCAGTAGGTGAGTGTGATCTGAGTACATCCAAGAATCACTCTAGGGATGTTTAAGAAATTCCCATGATTATATATATATATATATATATATATGTTCCTATTTTTTGGGAACTTTTGGTTACTTGATCCCATGACACCCTTACGTTTCTTCTCATATTAAAACACATACTCTATAACTAGTTTTATTTTAAGGGATTTTATTGAAATGAATTACATTCTTTGGAAATTATTTTTTAAAATTTAATGGAAAGGGTTTTTTCTTAAAGATAGAATCATGTTACTTATTTTGATAAAATAATGGACAAATTTATTTTTATATATCATATTTTCAAACTATCAAGAATGGATTTAACATTAATAGTTGTGAATAGGGCATTGTTTCTCTTTTTCATCCCTACTAAGCATCCTGGTTCTCACACTTACTCTATCTTTTTAGTTTTTGGTTCCTCTAGTGTTTTACAGCTCTTAGAGAAAATGTTGTTTTGTGGTTGGTGGTGACCCATGAGGTGACATGGAGGTATGTATTGACCTTTCGTTTTTTTCCTTTTTCTATTTCCATTATTTATTTATTTTTATTTTTTTTGGAAAAATTGTTTCCAATTGACTATATTTGATGTTTGACACTAGTTTCCAACTCTGGAGGATTGAGAATGCCTCTTGGTAATTGTCACAGGGAGACTCAGGAGATCGGTTCCAGGTTGACCTAGAGTGGTTTGTAAAAAAATGGTATCATAGTAGGCACTTTTTTATTTGGGGTGTCATGTAGATCAGATCTAGGATCATCATGACTTGAGAGGTAGGTATGGAAAAAACACCACAAATGCTTTCTCATTCTTATCCTAGAGTTACCAGGGGTAGTCCGAGATTTGAGTTTTTCCTTTTTTGGTCTATGTGGATAAGGGATGAGAATGCAAGTGAGATGATTTTATGTGACATGCTTGCATAGAATAGTAAACCATGTGTATCTTGAGTGAATGGTCCAGGATACTTCATGGGGTTGATGCTCTCTCAGAGCATGATCTTCTAAGCCATGTTGTTGGGTTAGGCATAACCACCAGTTCTTTGTTATTGATTTTTTGGTGTGAGTTATGTTTGGGTGTACTTTTTATTGGAATGAGTAGATTTCAAAAATGGAAATTTAATTTTAGGAAAGGGTTTTTCAAAAGGGTAAAATGGTCTTTAGAGTGTCAAAGAGGTTTTTGAAATGAAAATAATTATAGGAAATTGTTTTCTTTTAATGGAATGTGTGGTTTCAAAGGTAAAAGGGAAGGTGTTTTTGATATCATTTAGGGATTTTGACACATTTTTTTGGATTTTTAAATGAAATATTATTGGGAATTTGTGATTTATGTTGAATGATCTATTTTGGAAATGGGGATTGTTTCGAATTTAACCTTGGTATTTCTATGAAGGATCACATATATGGATATGCCTGTTTGAAAAGTGGATAATTGGAGGTATGTTTGGATGGGTTCTTGAGATATAACAAGGATATATATATATATATATATATGATAAATCATGGAGTACCAATGGTGGGTATTTATGTTTTTATGCTTGTTCAAAAATGGTTTAAAAAAGGTGATTTCAATGTTTTGAAAAATGAGTGAGCAGTTGTTTAGTGTTTTATTTTCATGTTTGAAATCCTTTTTTTGGGTTCTTGATTTTGAAATGTTTATTTTTTTGGAATGATGATTTGAGTTTGTGTTTTTTGTTTTGTGGTTGAAGTGTGGAATTTTGGTTTATGGTGCATTTTGATTCAGCATTGTTATTATTATTTTTGAGTATGCTTCCCAGTAAAGTCCCAGAGGTTTCTAGTGGGTCTCTTCTAGTTGCTGGTTCTACCCAGACTCCTAGTGGAGTTGTGGGATTGAGTTCTTCTTGATTGTTTACCATCTTTCATTGTGAGCATGATACATTGGATGAAGCAAACTATATTTATTAAGTCATTGATGTTTTCAGGTTGTTTCGAAGTCTTAAAGTTGTGAGATTCCATGTTGTTTTGGGTTTTTTTGAAGGTACAACTTCGGATTGGTGGAAGGTGATCATCCCAATGTCGTTCAAGATGAGATTTATTGGGAGGTGTTAAAGGCCACTTTATTCCTATGGTCTATACCTGAGAAGTTGAAGGTGATGAAATTGGTGGGGCCCATGAGTGTTCAGCAAGGATAATGGACAATAAAGGCCTATGTTGAGAATTTCAAGGAGTTGGTTCCTTTTTTCCTTGGAGGTAGGGTTGTAGAATCATTTAAATTATCTTCTTATGTGGGTTATCCATCTATAGTTCAAGGAATGGTTCCTTTGGTGTTTGGGAATGTTCCCTATAAAATGAGGATAGTGAACCAGAAGAACCAATTTCAAAAACGTATTCTTGTCACTTATATATTTTCATTGGTCATGGAACTCTTTTGTTTGCTTTCAATGTGGTCAATTTGGGTACTTTAATTCATATTGTCTTCATCCTCTAAAATATTTCCATCAGTGTGGTTATATGGGTCACTTGGAGAAGTTCTGCAAGAGGCTTATTTAGAAGAAGTCTCAGTAATAGGATTTCATCTTCTGACTATTAGGTAGTGGATTCTTCAAACATCAGGGATCTAGCCATAGAACTCAGAGTGATGCTTTCACATAGTAAGAAATTCCCAGGGGTGTGGGGAACCTTGGTGGAGAATTAGTATGGGTTTCTCTTTTATGGTCTCCTTGATTGTTTTAATTTACTCCTTGTCACGAAAAGGTTTTTGAATTGTTCTCTTGGAGTTATAGTGGTTGTGACCTTTTTGGAATTTGAGACCTTGATTAGTTGTTCTTTATGGTGTGTTATTAGATTTAATCAATCTATTTTGGTGTGGGTTGGAATTTTTTTGGTTCTTGTGGAGGTGTTTTTTAGCACAGACAAAGAAGAATGGGGTCAGTTTTTGTTGCAAATTCCCATGTTTGTCTGGTGTGTAGTGGTGTAATGGTGATATTTGAGTTTTTATGGTGGGGAGAAAACTCCTTTTTCCCCTATGATTCCTCTTGTTTAAATTCCTCTTAGATGTGGCTGGGTGTGACTTGTGGAGTTGAAAGGACACCCTGAGGTTTATAGTTTTCTCTTACTTTGTTCTGTTTTAAGACTATATTTGTTTATTGATCAGTTAGGTGACTTTATAAGGGAAGAAAGTGTTTATGGTGGAAAAAATTGTAATACCCAGACCTTTAAAATTTTAATTATTTTATATTTTTTTATTATTTTTAGCCTTAATTTTGAGTCTTGGTAGTCGATGGGTTGTATTTTAAAATTTTGAAAGCTTTTTAGCTATTGTACAGTTATCCTATAGAGTTAGTGGTAACCATGCAGTGCCCATATGGGTGCCCAAGTGAGTTAGAGGAGTGGTTCACAGCTTGCACATGGTCTCTTAAACTATACAAAAAACATGCAATTTGGATCTGTATGTGAATAGAGACATGTAACACTGTTTGAGAATGGTTTTCCCAATTATTTTCACATCGTGCGATTTGCCCAGAATTTTAAAAAATAAATTTTTTTTTATATTTATTTTATTTTTCCTTTTATTTATTTTATCATTTTTTTCTCCCCTCTTACCTCCCTTGTGAATTGGGTGAGGTGTGCCTCCCCTCCCTCAATGGTGCACACCACCCCCTCCTCTCTAACCTCTCTTACTTTGATGATCTCCACTAGTTTCCTCACGGATCTCACTTGGTTATTCTAGGAAAGATATTATTACCTCATCTCCTCCATTGATTTAGTGTTTTTTCACATCCCCATCACTCTAACTAGCTTGTTTGAACCCTATGGTTTCCAAAAAATCATTTTTTGTGGTTTCTCTTTTCACTAGGGTGTGCAGAAGGTCTCTCAAGTCGTCCTTGTTCAAGTTCTAACACCCTCCACAAAAAACAAAGAGGATTGTTTCATTTCGGCTTTCCGTAACCACTCGAGGTAAGGGTTTTCATCCACTGTTTTGTTTGGAACATTTCTTTTGGGCCCCTTTGGTGATTTAGGGTTCTTTAAATTGTTGTAAAAATTATGTGGATCCCTGAAGGGTTTCACTCATATACATAGGTATGTATATATATATATATATATTCCTTGTACATTTTCCCTCATGGTGAGGGGAATATGTACATTGGATTAAGGGGTATATATATATAAATGTATGTGTGTATAATTGTGTATGATCTTTTCCAAAAACTTCAAGTGAGGAAGTTTTTCATCTTGATTCTCTTTTAATTGAGGTAAGTCCGTATGACCTCACCTTTAATATGAATTCTTTGATTTCTTGAGAGTTTCAAAAATATTTTTTTATATTTATGTGTTATATGTACATGTTAAAAAAATTGATTACACCTCTTGGAATCAGTTTCTTATTTATTTATATAACTTTTTTAAGCTTGTTGTCAAGTTTTTCTATAAATGAGAAGTATCCAAAGTGTTTAGAATATTTTTATAAATGATTCATGGATTATGAAGTGTGTTTAATAGAACATAAATAAATTGATTAATTTTTTTTATCTAAAATAAGGTTCTTTTAGCACGTCGAAGTGTAGTTTGATAATTAAATAACATGAAGGCAAGTTTGGAACCTTTTTAGTGTGTTGTGTGTTTTTAACTTGGATTTGGAAAACGATTTGGAAAGTATTTTTTTTGGAAAATATAATTGTCTGGTTGAAACCTTGAGATGCTTTAAAAAATGGTTTAAAACTCATCTGACATATAGGACTAGTTGGAATCATAGAATTTTTTGGAAAGTGAATTGAAAACCCAAATAGTGTGAGTGATAGTTGGTATTTAATAATGATTATGAAAGAAATATATCTTTATGCGAGTTGAGATACATAGATTATATATTGATACCACTGGAACTTTGGATGAGATCATATCTAGTGGATAATGCATGAGAACACGGTCAATTTTGGTTTTTATACTATGTTATGACAAGTGTCATTATTATTACTATTATTATCATCATGGTATTCCTAGGTATCTTTTTGAGGGTTGAGTGACGGTTTCTTTTCATACCTGATTAGATGGGTTGGTACCCCCTTGACTTTACTAGGATTGGTAGGATGTTCCCCTAGATTGGATAGTTTAGAGAGACCAGTTGGTTATGGACTGTGGAACTACACCATACATAGATAGGTGAGTCTGATCTGAGTACATCTATGGATCTATCTTGGTATATTTAGAAAATTCCCATGATTACATATTTGAATGTTTCTTTTTTGAGTGTCTGTGGCACTTTTGGTTACTTTATACCACGATACCCTTACTTCGCTTCTCATATTAAAACAGGTGTTCCAGCAGTAGTTGTCTTTTAAAGGATTTTATTGAAATAAGTTACATGATTTGGAAATTATTTTGGAAAATGAAAGAGAAAGGGGTTTTTCTTAAAAAAAGAAGTCTGTTACAAGTTTTGATAAAATAATGAAAAAAATTATTTTTATATATCCTATTTTAAAACTATAAAGAATGTAATTAACTTCAATGATGGGGAATTGGGAGTTTTTTATCTTTGGAATCCCTTTTGACCATCTCAGTGCTCATGTGTACTCTATCTTTTTAGTTTTATGTTTCTTTAGTGTTGGCTCGCTCTTAGAGTAAGTATGGTTCTATGGTTTGTAGTGACCCACGTCGTTACTTGGAGGCATGTATAGCTATTTAGTTTTATTTATTTTTTTCTTTTCTATTTTTTTATTTTATTCTTGTTTATTTATTAAAACTTTTTTGGATAAATCATTCCAAATTTTGTATATTTGATTCATAACACTAGTTTCCATCCTAGGAGTATCAGCAAAACCTCTTGGTTCTTATTGCAGACAGGCTTGGGTGACCGGTTCATTGTTGACTTGGGTTGGTTCATGACGTTTAGTAATTATAGGTCATCAAAATTTTGGAATTTTATAAGATATATATTAATATTTTTTTTAGAAAAAGGAAAAACCACATGCTGGGTGACAACCTTCCGCCTCCAGTAAGGCCTTGGGGCTTAAACTGACAATCAAAGGATGATAATAATTTAATTCCTACAACTAGCCTACATGATATCCTGGCTAATATGTTATTAGTTAAATGATTTGAAAAATAAATATTAATGATGAACCAGTGGTGTTACTTTTTAGGATTATAGAATAATTTATTATATTTGATAACCTATGCTAACCACATTGGTTTTGGAAATTTTTTAAAGAAATATGGAAATAATTTCTACTCTTTTATGGAACTTATGATCTATTAAAAGTGAGTTTTAGTGCTTCAAGCATAAAAAATTAATTTTTGGATATTTATTTCTTAGAGTGAGCGATGAATTATAAATTGATCAAAGCACAACCAAATGATTAAATTATGCTTATGAAATAGAAAAGTATCAAGTAAGTATATTTTATTATATTATTAGATAGTAAAGTAATTCTTCAACTTTAAGAAATGTATCTTGAAATATAAATTTTATTATATTAAATACATTTCTGATGAATTAGGTAGTCTTTTAAATCATTACAGATTTATGGTTTTTAGGTCCTTAACTTTCCATTTATCATTAAATTTCTTGCGATCCATGAACACTATCATTATCTACAACTATTTATTATTCTATTCCATGTCTATATAATCACTTTCCACCAATTTCCTCTTACTTGGAATCCTATTTATGTGTTATTCCACATGACCTTTGTACTTACCATTCATTCTTATTAAGAGGTTTTTTTATTAAATATTTTTATGAAATGTGTTTTCAAAAAATAATTTTCAAATATAAAACCATTTATTACTAAAAATAATTTTAAATTTCAAGGATTAAATTTATTAAAGTTGGGTAGAATGTAAAACCTTGAAATTCTAAAATAAGAACATTGTATTCGATATCATGGAGAACATGTAACCTCGTGTCTAAATGGATTATTATATAATATACCATTAGAACCTAGATATTAAATTTTTGGGTGTGAGTAATAGAAAATAAATTATGAAAATTATGGTTATCTATTGATTAGAAATAAAATAATAATCATTTAAAAGAAAAATAAATAATTTCTGGAAAAACTATATTGTTCTAAAAGATTGTTTAGTCGCGATTTATGCACATAATTTAAAATTAATTTTTACAAAACATAGAAAATTTATTTGATAAAATGAACACAATTTTTTAAATTATAATATCAAAATTATATTAGGCTTAATTGTTTTTATTTTTCTGAAATATTTAATTTTCGATGAATAATGAAAATAATGAATTTTAATTGAAAATGGTTTTTTTGTTAAAATTATTTATAAATTAAAAATATATTTTAATTTTTCTTTAAAGTTAAATTACTTCATTTATATATAAATTAATCCAATTTAGTTCATTTTAATTATTTTCATATTAAATTTTTATATAAACATATTGTAATCTTTTGAACATTTTCTCTAAAAAACTCACTTTTTCGTTGTGTCTATGAGATTAATTTTAAATTAAAATTTTCGACTTATGTGAAAGGAATTTTTATAAATTGATTATATATTGGTAATAAGAATAATTTATATTATCTAATATTGTAAACATAATATTTGAGAAAAATGAATAGTGGAAATAGTAAAAATTATTTATCATGATTAATGTAAAAATGAGTTTACCAAGGGTTAAGCTAACAAGATAAGGGTTAAAAATGAAAAAAACATGTACAAATCCTATTTGATGGCCATATATAAATATTATAATTCAAAATTTAGAATATAGGTTAATTCCAAATATTTTTTCATTTGAATTACTTTCTTATTTTGGATTCTTTTAGGATGTTTTCAAGTAATTTCCATGAGGGTTCCCTTTCCCCACTTATGAAAAGGAACTCACTCCATTCACTTATTCACACCTCTCAATCCCTTTGAATCGACCAAACCATAAAATTTTAACTCTAAAAAATCCTTATTCAAATTATAAAGCTTTTGGTTCCCCAAAAAGACTATCCCTAGGTTCTTTAAGAGGATATCTAAAGGCGGTTTCTCTCAGAGAAGGTAATTATCTTAATAAATCACTTTCATTTTCATTACTTTTTTACAGATTAAATTATGTATTAACACATAATATAGAATAAAAATAGTATATAAAATATACTAAGATGTTATTATGTTTGTGTAATAGTAATTATCCATCTCTACTTCCATCAAATGGGAAACAAAATCATTAATCGTGTGTATGGTTGACTATCACCTTGTGAACCGATATGGTTTTTTTTCATCAACATATTTAAAGGATTTTTATAATGATATATTTACCAAATTTATATAGTATATATTATATTATTATACATATTTAATTTCAAAATTCCATATATCTTTTTACGTACCATTATATTTCAAAGATGATAACGACGCTCGTGTGTACGACAGAGTACCACCTTGCTAAGCATTGTGATTCATTTTTCACTTATTCTTTAAATGGAATGTAATAAGGATAAAATTTATGAATATATGTGATATATATGATATTATATTTATTATTTAAAAATAATATATTACTCACTTCCTTACCTTTTCATCTGTTACAGGAATGATATCATTGCTTATGCATACATATGGCATACCGTCTCTACGAAGCGATGTGATTCATTTTCCATGTACAAAATTTAAGGGTGGTTATAATAATTTATCTATTGAGATATTATGATATTTATACCATTATTATCATTATGGATATCAATTACTAACATATTATTTACATGAACTATAACTTTCATTACAAAACCCTCATGAGAAAACAAAGTAATTAACACCCAAAATAATGAAAATAATGGAATATTTTTAACAAATTGGTGGAAACTTTTTATAAGAGGTTAATATATGATATTATAAATATTATTAATGTCATTTTAAAAATTAATAAAATTAGTAAAACCATTATATAAGAGTTTAATTTATTTTCAACTAAACAAATGTGCGAGGTAACAAATTTTTAACTCAATTTCTATTCATTGAGTTAAACTTCTACTTCATTTATAATGTCATTCCAAGATTATGTGTGTAATTTAATTTTATTATTTTATGTTTTATTTACACTAGTTTTATGTGTATTTAAATTTTATACACATAATCAATTCATTTATTAATCCCCACTTCAATGATATGATTTTTCAAGGGATTTCATCTCAATTTCTCTTCATTGAGGCATATTGTAATTTTATACACCTAATTTATTTTATATCATTTATATAATGTAAATTTTACATATAATATTATTATTCCAAAATAATTAGTTTTATTTTTTGTTGTAATTATAATTATTTCAACCAAGTGAATTTGACTTAAAAGTTACCATGTGGTAAAAAAATTTAAAACCCAATTTCTTTTCATTGGGTTATATTAATTCTTCATTATCTTTGATATTATAATATTATTTTTGTAATTAATTATGATTATATTATGTTTTATTTACAATTTATTCATATGTATTTACACTTTATATAAATAATATATTAATAAATTAATTATCACTTCAATGTTATGATCTTTGCAAGGGCTTAATTCACAATCTCATTTTAATCAGAATTATTTATACATGAATTTCCATTGAAGGAAATTATTTTATCATTGTAAAATAATCCCTTTAATTGTATTATCCTATGGTTATTTATGAACGTTTTCAAGTAATATTACTATTTTACCACTCTTGGGTACTTATAATTATTGATATTTTTTAATAAAATCCAACTTCATTTCTATCTTCGACCGGAAATCATTTTTCTTCCCAAACCATAATTTTTTTTTCAAAAATGTGTTTAAACCTTTTATAAATTATTTATTTAATAAATTTGTACCCATTTATAATCTTTATAATTTGTTTTGAAAGGAATATTCATTTATTTTTCCAAAAAATACCCATTTTTATTTTACCGATAATGTGAAATGAATAATTATTTTAACATAATCGGCATGTATGGAATTTACTTCCGCCATGAACAATAAATGTTTTAAAGTTTACTTTACAATTTTCAATGATAATTTTTGAAGATTGTTTTTTGAACTTTTAGTTTCAAAAAGTGATTTTCAAAATGAAAAGGATATTTTACTCAAGAATGTTTTGAAATATATTTTTATGATATTTATATTCATCAATTACTAAAACACATTATTCTTACTCCAATGGGTATATATTGGATTGAAACTACCATTATTTTTTGTATGAATAGTTTATAATCATTTTGACTAGGGAAATTATTGAAATTTAATTTCTTGATTCATTTTTGTAGTCATTAACATTACCTTGAAATATTCACTTACTTATTATCATCAGACATTAAATTTCCTTTAAATATCCATATTATTTATCATGGATATGTTTTTTCTTATACCATACATAATTTGTACATATGTTGTCATACATTTAAAGTTTTTTTATCTAGGTAAATATTGATAAATTTTTATTCCTAACTCAATACATATTTTTGATAATAAAGAACATTATTCCTGAATTAAATTTATTATTCAATATATGTGGAATTAATTGAACATGAAGATATGGGTGGGGCCTGGCTATAGATTTCCACTTGATGTATTTACAGGTCTGATGTGATGAATCAATTGTCCAACCTTAGTTAAATGGGTTCCAACCCATCATTTTTATATTTTCTTGAAGAAATATCTAGATAGTCGAGTTATCACGATGCTTGAGATCATGAAGTCTAATATATTAGAATTTACATAATTAATAATTCAGTTATTATTATCCATGATATTTTTAATGATATTTTCTCTAGATGAACTTGTTTCTTAATTATTGATTAAATGGAATGTGTTTTAAGTTATTTACCTTTCAATATTGATCATTCCATATCCAGTTATTATAGCCACACTATTTATTAAATAACATTTGTTTTTTGTTATTTACCTTTCCATATTGATTATGCCTAATCCTTTTATGATAGTAAAGTTGATTAAATGGAATTTGTGTTCAGTTATTCACCTTTCCAAATTCATTATTCATGATCTTATCATGATAATAATTTTTTTTAAATGGAACGTGTGTCTAATTGTTTACCTTGCTATGTAGATTATGATTATTGATTCATGATAGCTTCCGTTGTACCTAACCCTTACTGAGAATTTGATCTCACCATTATTTTTTACCTTTCCCGATGATTCCATGAAGTGGATTGAGATTGATATTCAAGGATATTTTAGAGAAAATAACAATATTCTATTAAAAATTATGTTGTAATTTATGTTTTCAAATGTAATGAAATACTCAAGTATGTATTTGGTTTACCAAGAATAATAAACTATTTGTCCCATCAGGATACAATTCCTTATATCTTATTACTATTTAATAAATAGGACACCATCTTTGGGTTACTGGGGTTTCTATATCTACAAAGGTATTGGAAGTCCAACCTTTTTATTAGTATAAAATTGGGGATAACTTTTGATAGGTTAAAGACCTGGATACCTTGGATGCAATCTGAAGATCAAATTTACAATTTGTTTTAAAAGTGGTGTTTAATAATATCCTTTGAAATGATTATATTATTTTATAAACTAATACAACATATATGGTTTTAAAACTTAATTTGTATTAAAAAATTTAATTACAATTACATTCATTTTTGAATTATCGATTTTTTTATGTTTTCAATTTATGATGCTTATTTTACTATTATTGAATTTTTATAAACCGATAATACATATATTTCCAGGGTGTTTATTGTATTTCATATGGTGTTTATTTTTAATTTATACATTTTTTTCACTCTAATATTTTTTTAATCTTTATTTCATTAAACTAGTCAACTTTAAACGCGAGGTGTGGTCAAAATTTAAAAGGTTATTTTAAACTACAATTTACCCCTATAATAGTATTACTACCACTATATACTTGGGAAAATAAGGAAATCTCAATTTGATGTAATTATATTTTTAAATTAAATTTAAATTAATAGTTAAATATCCACTCTATGAGATTCAAGGGTTTTATTCATTAATTTATTTAGATATTATCCATTGAAACTGATGAAAATAGAAAATTAGGCACCCACCCACAAATTCTATTGTATCGCAAAACATTAAATGCTATGTGTTTGTATCATCACTCATGTTATAGATTCTGATGAATCATAAACATTATACGTTATCACTATCATCTCATGTTGTTCATAACAACTATTTATTAACAAACAAATTCTCTTATCATATAAGATAAATGAGTTAATTATACACATTCTTTATTTTGATCCACTGGAGATTGATATATTACATTGAATTAAAAATAAGAACTTAGAACCCATTTTATTAATCATTTTAATAAAAAATAATAGATACATTAATTATTTTTATGATTTTAAGCATTTTTATATTTAGAACACTTGAAAACATGTATTAGGTATCTTATAACTTTTAAAAATAATAGAATTGATTTCTATAACACTAATATGTGACATAAAAATTCTCTAAACCTTCCAAAACATAAATAAATATTTATAATAATTCCATAATATTGAAACATATCCTTAAATTTCTAATTTTACCTTTAGGTTTCAATGATCTTGACTAGCTACTTGAAGTAACCTTATTGGATTTTCCAACTAACATTTCTTCTTCTAGTTTGAACTTTTATCCACATATACGATCATTATAACACCAAAACTTGGAAATCACATTCCCAGTTCATGTATCCTCAATAATTTTAGAAGGCATGTAAAAAATTTCTTAAAATCACTCATATTGTAAAAATATTTTCAAAAATACAAAATAATGAATTCTTTAATGAAGATAATCCTTAATTGAAAACCTCAGTCTCTTCTAATCATTAAAAAATCCAATCATACTAAATATAATAATTGAGACTAAAATTATTTTGTCCATCTTGAATATAATTCATTTTAAACCTTAATTTAACCATTTTATTCTTATCATATTCATCTAGATTCATTTTTTGAACAAATTTAGTATTCAGTTACTTAGAAATAATTTCTCTATCATAGAAAATTTTATTTACTTAAGAACTTTTCTTAAGTTACCAATCTTAAGAAGTTAGTATAATTAATGTTATCATTTATATAGGATTGATATCAATGTAATGTTTGATTATGATGATTATATTTTATTCAAAACATAATATTTCTCTATATGCTTATCATATTTTACATATATTTAAAAAGTAACATTATTAAATGTTCTCTCATTAAAATGATAACCCCTTTTAATTGTATCATATCCATTAGTGAGCCAAGATCCATATTTCAATTAGTTTCATGTCCACTTTAGTTTTCATCTATGTAACACCCCAACTCAAGTAACCTAGAGTTTGAAACTATTTTAATATATCATCACAAATCACAAGGCATAATAACCCAAAGGATTTAATAGTTTAGTAGTATTTGGAGTCTAGATGCTTACACGATACTAAAATTACATCATAAAATAAGAAATAAATTTTAAAAATTATAGTAAGGATCTTTTTATTTCCTCTATAAAGACACCAAAATAATTTATAATTCCCTTATTAGTATCCTGGGGAAAGGATAACATAATAAAGGGTGACCTTATATGCTCATGATGGGAAATAGTACAACATAATATATCAAATGATAAATAAAACATGAATAATAGGACATAGAAAAACAATAATCAAATATTATATGTAACTAATATAATAAAATGAGAATATATTTATGGATAGAATGAAAACATAAATAATAACATGGATAAAAATAATTAGTTTCATAATGTCATACATCATAATCTTACCATCAAGTAATTATGATAATACATCATATATAGATAGGTAAGGTGTATACTAAATACCCAAACTAGTTTGTCTCATGAGACCTACCAATGCATTGATGGGCTATAACATGCCCCACTCATCACATACTAAGTCCAATTCGTTTATCATATGAATTAAATGAATACAAATTAAATAAATAATCAACATAAACATTCATAATGAAAAATTGGCATACGAAATGTTAATATTTCCCCATTTAATAAATATAACAATATGATCATAATCCATCCAAAGTAATTTGGCGAATGAAATATATAGTGAACTAAAATTTTCATACATTTATATCACATATTTTTAGATTAATATTCAACACATCAAATAAAAATACGTAAGAACCATAATAGTTTGGTGCATTTGGAAACTTGGAACACAATCTTATTAATTTTGTCAAAGATCTTAAATGTCTCCCAGAGAGATCTTTCGATTTAGTAATCCTGTTTAAAAACATTCTTCATTACCTATGGAAAAGAAACATAATAAATGGAGAGATAAAGTTATTTGTAAGGGTAAAAATGGGAGATACATAACCATAACATGAGAATAATTCTATGAGAACACGAGCATAACATTTGAAACCATACCTTGATAATAAATGGTCATAATCTTGGTTTATGGAATAAAGATTAGAAGTTAATATGACATAAATCATAAAGGAATCAAGAACATGATCCATGAGAGAATAACATTGGAATAAGACATAGATTTGTGTAATAAAAATAAGCATAGAAAATCTTATGTCAAGGATACCTCCAATACATTCACAACATGTTAGGATTGGGCTAACCAGCCATGTACCTAGTTTGAGCTTCTGATGACCTTCCATGTAACCTCTTTTAGGATTGGGATGAACTCACATGTACCCTCTTTCAGACATGGTATGACCTCCCATATACCCTCTTTTGGGCTTGGTATAACCACCCATGTACCCTCATTTTCAGGCTTGGGATAACCACTCATGTATCCTTGGGGCTAGTAGAACACTTTTCATTAAGCGATGCATTGGAGGGAGATATAGGTCCCACCTGTCACATAATAAAAATCATACATATGTGTTCTAAAATATTATAAAAATTCCATCATATCATAACCCATGAAATTAATTTTGTTTCATGAACATTAAATTATATCATAAAATGTACAAAATAGATAGGTTTTATAATCATTTCATCATATCATCAAATCATATCCCATGGGGAAATAAGTGGTTTTCATAAAGAAAAATTCATGTTACAACCCATGGAAGAGAAAGATGTTTAATAAACATGAATCCAATAATAACTTAAATCATTCAGTGAAATGATAATAATGGTATCCTTGGATAGTATCCCCAATAAGGTATAAGTAACATAAAATAATTTCATCTTAGATGAGAAATGATTTTGATCGACCATTTAAAACATTTCTTGAAGAAAATATCCTTTCTGATTTGAAAAATAGTTTTCAAAACTAAAAAATTTTCAAAAACACTTTCCATTAAATTAACCTAAAAAAAATAAAGGAAGAATTAAAAATGTGATTTCATGATGGAGGAAAATTCTATACATTCCATAGATGTTAAAACAAAGATTCTTTTCACATTTTTGGTAAAAGTCAAATGGAAATTGTTTGAAAAAAAATGCATATTGATATCAAAATATTTTTTTACAAGTAAAAAAAGTTTAAAAATGTCTTTTAGAAAATAATTTGACAATAATAAAACATTATTTATTTTTTTTGTAAAACATGTCATTGGAAGAAAACAGGTTTCTAACCAAAGGGAGAGATAAAGTCGTATTTTCATTGAAATTTTTTTTCAATTACTCTAAGTAACAAAGAGTGAAAATGTTACTATTACAATAAAATATGATGAATAAGTAGGTCATAATAAAATTCATGAGTTTCTTTAGGTATGGATCATAAGTTTTTATCTTTGGAAACATAATCATAAGCAATACCGATAAACGATGAGATTGTAATGTAAAATCTTTACAAATTTGGTAACCTTGAATCATAATGCACATGAAGAAATAACATAAAATTAAACTTAAAATATAATGAGGTTGAATAAATTCATTATATAAAATTTAAAATGGGATGTATATACACCTTGTAAAAGAATATAGGGGCATAACATAACATGCGTCTCAAAGAAGGCAAATTGTGACAAACATACCTTACTGCTTTAGCAATATTTTGAATCAAAATACCCAATAAATAATAACATCACATTATAATAAAAATATCATTAAAATAATTTTATTCATTATATATAATGTAAAATTGTCAGTATATACACCACATAAAAGAAACGAATGTTGAATATTCATATGTCTCCTTGAAATAAAAGAGATACTACAAATCCATTACATCATGCCTTGACTTCCTTCATAAACATTAAGACCTATTTTATAAAAAATAAAATTTTATTATAAATATATTAAAGAATAATAAATATAAATATCATATGATATATTGTTTTCTTATTCTATTTCATTACTGTTTTCTTAACAATTTCATGTTAATGCTATGTTTCGGGTAATAAACACTGTGTTTTTCATATATGTTTTGACTTGTTATTTTTGGTCCTCTTAAATTGATCGTGGTTACATAATCTCCAAAATTTTAACCATGATATAAATATCATATATATTTAGTACATATATATTTATAGTAATCCATAAAATTTAGTGGTAGAAAATGAAAAACAATGTTTATGGAAATGGTAGGTCATACGTACCCATGAATGTTGTTTCCATTTTATTATACGATTTAAATAAAGAAAGATAAATGATATATTGAAATTAAATAATCATTTTTTTCATTTATATAATATATTTTCATTAAATATTTTCTTAATACCTTCCATGTAAATCTTGAACTAATCACACGGCTTCGTGAGGCAGTAGCCCATCGTACACTCTAGCGACATTATCATATTCCCAAAAAATGGAAAGCATGAAGGTATTTATAATATAACAATTATTTAAGGATAATAATATTATAAATATAATATATAAATAATAAATCCATCATTATGTCAAACCATTAAAGGTGGTGATGGAAAAATGAATTACATCGATTTGCGAGACAGTAGTCCGTCAAACACACAAATGATGATTTCATAACCCATTTGATAGAATTGTATATAGTTATAGGTCATGTGATTAACATAAAAACATATAATTATGTGGAATACTCTAATTTTATTATATGATCATGGTATTATATTAATTATAATAATTTGGAGGAATAAATAAAATAAATACGCTCATTGATGAACATTATTTATTTTCTTGGTATTCTCATTAGGTTTTTACCAAAATCCTTTCATAGTTTCATTTATGTAAAAAATAAGTATTCTAGGATGATATTATGGAATTTAGGTATTGTTTTGGTTAGGTATTTACTGAACCAAAATTGTTTTACGGTGTGAAGAGGAGAGGATAAGTGGTTCCCTTTTATAACTGAGGTGAGGGACACACTTGTAATTTTTTTGAAAGAAATAGTTCCACCCAATTTTTTTTCATTTAAAAAATAAAATAATGGATAATTATTTTATTATATAAGGTAAAATGTAAACATATGTATATCCATTTGGGGTTTTAAAGGTTTTTTGTTATTTTTAACCCTTATATTTTTATTTTAACCGGCTTGGTAAACCCATTTTTACCTTAACCATGATAAATATGTTTTACAATTTATACTATTAATTTTGAACAAAAATTAATTTTAAATTAATAGATAATACAAAATTTTCAAATTAAAAATATTAAATCCGTGTTTCCAATTTCTATTTATATATTTTTAAGAATTTAATTTAAAATTAATCCTGTAGACGTGATGAGAAAGAAGGTTTTAAAAGAGAAAATGTTCAAAAGTTTAAAAAGTTATCATATCAAAATTTAATTTGAAATTGATTAAAATGACTTAAATTGGATTGATGGATGTATAATTGGACTAATTTAACTTTAGAAATAATTTAAAATATAATTTAATTTTATAAATAATTAAAATGCAATGACATGTTTTAATTAAAATTCAAAACTTTTCAGTGTTCATAAAAAATTTTATAATTTTTGAAAATTATAAAAAATAAAACATAATATGTTTTTACATGATGATTTAAAAAATAAAGTTTATTTTACCAAATAAATTTTCAAAATGTGGAAAAAATTAAATTCAAAATAAAACATGCATATGTGATGAAAAAGAGTGTTTTTGAGAAGTGTATATTTTTTTAGCACAAGATGGTTTTATATTAAATCTTTGTATAATAATAATAATTTCATGAATATTAAGAAATTTTTAATGATTTATAATCTATGAATTTAATTTAAAACATTCATCATTAAGTATTGTTTTAATTAATTAAAATGGATAAACATTATGCACTTTAAAACATTTAAAAAACAAACTCTTTGAAACATTAAAAAGAAACTTATAATAAAATCCTCTAAAAATTTGATTAAAATTTAATTAATTGGATTGAATATAAATAAATAGAAATTATTTTCCTTTAAAACAAAATTGAAATTTACATTATTTATTTTGTAGAAAATAATTTATAATTTTTCAAAAAATCAGAATTTTCACTATTCGTCGAAAAATAAACATTTTTCAAAAAATCAAAAAAATCACCATAAGGTAATTTAGATATGATGATTTAAAAAATGAAGTTAATTTTTTCAAATATGATTTCTAAAATATATATAGATTAATTATATTATTTTCTTTTAAAAATAAATAAAAAACAACTTTGAAGAAAATATATTTTTGATCAATATATTTACTTTACTGAAATTTGATTGATTATTTATAAAGAATTTATAAATAAATTTATTTTGGGTAGGAAATTTACATATATATTTAATAATTTAATGTATAATATTCATACCCACCTATTTAACATATATGTTATAATGTTCAGATTTAAAATAATACTGTTTCATAGTTCGCTGAATCTTAGTGTCACATGTCATGAATGCTATCGTTTTTGAGTGTAATGAAAGATAAACTGAGTGTTTTATATAATGCAAGGTATAATCATTATTTATTTTAACACAATCTAAAATAAGTCTTGCGTGTTATGAAAACTATTGAAAATATTAATTTTTTTATAAAAAAATTTCAAAATATCCCAAGGTGTTACATTCTACCCGCCTTAAAATGAATTTCACCCTAAAAATTCATCTTGGAAATCAAAGATTTATCATTTTAAAATTCATTCATAGAAACTCACATAATCCAAAGGGTTAATAAAAAAATCTCTTGAAAAAGATAATGGAATGTGTGTTGGTTATCTAGAATGACACATACCAGGTTTCAAAATAGAATAACATAAGTGGTCAGTGAAAATATGGACATCAAAGAGAAAACTGACAACCAAATACTGATGTAGAGTGATAGATAAAATTTCAAAAAGTTAGGTAATGACCATAAATACATAATCAAAATAGAAAGAAAATGGTCATTGATATCATTGAAAATGATGATATCAGGACACCATTTTATTTTAAGAACCTTTTCCTAATGTTGAAGAATTTTCACGGGAATATATACTTACTTGATTTCATTACATTTTATAAGAATAATCTCATACATTGGTTGTGCCTTGATAAATTTACAATTCATCTCTTACTCTAAAAAATAGATTTTAATCTTTTGTGCCTGAAGTAATAAAGGATCATAAATGATAATTTATTCCATCTAAATTTAGTTAAAAAAGTTCACACTAGTTATAAAAAATGGATAAATATTTATATGGTGGAGTTATACATTAATATCTAAAGCCTCCTCAAAATTTTAAATTAAAACATTTTATAAATAGTAATCCATATGACCCTAGAAATGATTATAATTTATAAATAATGTCACTAAATTTCTCAAGATAACCTTAATACCCTAAACAACACAAAGTAGCTATCAATTGTCACATACAAAAAATGTGAACATCTACATCTTGTATCTTCTTGAAACATGGTTATAATCTGAATTACCATAAAACATTATTTAAAATATACATTCTTACTTATTCCTTGAATAAAATAAAATATTATTGAATTTATTCCATGAATCCAATAATGTTGTAAACGCAATCAATGATAACATAAACCACTTTGTCCACAAATCCTTAATCAACTCCAAGGTCACCAATACCATCTAATTTACTTTATCCATATAAATTATATATTTATCAAAACTAAACCCCATTTTCTCAATTTTAAGAACATATTAAGGGTTAACTTACAATAATAAAAATATCACATTTCCATTAAATCACTTTTCCATGCCATTGATACGATTTTACATATTCTTGAAACTCCTCAATGAAAAACTACAGTGGAACAATCCGTTGATGTTTCATGGTTTTAATAAAAAAATACCAATGATAAAAATATAATTCAATGAACCCTAATACATAAATACATCAACAATTCCACTTTCTTCATACCCCATTATCCATGGTTCTTTATCTTATTCCTTAACACTTCTCCTGTCATATGTCATTTATAGTCTCTTCATCATCAGCAATATATCCATCACTCGAAAAACCTTTCTGATTTTAGGACATCTATTTGCATAATTTCAATACATTCCACATTTCAAACATTCAACCATAAATGATGCCATAGGGAGACCATTAATCTCATCTGTTGAGTTAATTAATTTTTTTTTCTTTAAAGTTAATTTCTTGGAGTCCTTCTTTTCCACACCTAAAACATATTCTCATACCCCGGGGACATTCTATTGAGTGATTCATCCCACATTCTCAACAAAGAATAAATTTAATCTTCTTCCCTCCATGGTATCTACTACCCAAACTCTCCGGGAACTCTACTCTTATCTTCTTTGGTGATTCCGACAGTTAGTTAAGGTGAATTTTATTAATCATGTTCCATGATAACTGATTAGGAATAACTACAACATCCTTCAATATATTTATAATCCCATTTGGATGCTCGTTAGTAATGTTTCAATCACATTTAATGTTAACCAAACTCCTTCTAGTTCCCTCTATTAACTAAAACCAAAACGCATAGTTTGAGAAACACTAATAATAGATTAAATCCAAATAATCATGAAAATAACTTATAAGATGTCTAAATCATGACACCTTATTTTCAATATATGAAATATTAGGTTTATAATTTTCCATTCATATCTATAATCTATTTAAATCCTTCATGATGCTTCATGAAGAGTTTTTTAATTTCCATATCATATCCCCTGGGAGTATAACTAGGTGTGAATTAAGGCCCATTTTCATGAACCAAGTGATAATTGAGTCAAGATCAATGCACCTTTTTAGAGTTGTTACCCCTAGGTACCTCTTTTCTAGAGACACATCCACTTCTAGTTTCCAAACATGGATGTAATTTCTTGGAAACCACTTCCTCTATCCTTTACCAAAATTCTAGGATATTTTTATATACTTTTACTCATCCTTATAATTATCCTTAGATACATCCATATACATATCCTTAGAAATATCCCTAGGGATCTCACTAATGTTTTCTCATCCTAGTTTCCAAAGTTTAACTCAACCTTTCCTATGATACCTACTATAGAGACATAGGATTTTAATACATGGATATTAAATCTTTTTAGATGAATATTAAATATATTAAACAAACACATTATTGAGGACTATAATTTTTAGTGAATTTGGAAGCTTAGAAAACAATATTATTAATTTGGTAAAAGATCATAAAAGTTTCCCACAATGATCTTCCCCTTTAGTACTCCTAATTAAAACAATTATTTGTAACATATAGAAAGGAATCTTAAGAAAGGGTGATCTCAAATGTTCAGTAAGGGTAAACAAGGGAGATACATAAGCATAACATAATCATAAGTTTATTAAAAAAAGAGAATAACATTTGCACACCATACCCTACAAATGAAATATCATAATCTAGAGTAATAACATAAGTATAAGTAGTTCATAAGACATGAATCATAAGGGAATCAAGAACATGATCCATCAGACCAAAAAAAAATTAAGACATATATTTTTTATATACATTATCCTAGAAAATCTTATGTCAAGGGTCCCCACAAAGATATTCATAACATGTTAGGCTAGGGATAACCACTCATCTACTTACTTTGATCTTGGAATGACCTCATATGTACCCTCTTTAGGTCTTGGGATGTCCTTATGTATACTCTATTTCAAGATATAGGTCATGTAACTCCCATATTTTTTATGAATTACTTTTTTCTAGAAAAATTAAAATTCTTTGATGGCTTGCATTTCATACTAAAGAATGTTAGGATTTATTTATTTTCAAAACCAAGTTAAGATTTCACTACACACAACACTAATATTATTTTGTGGTATATGAAAAATTGTTTTTTTACACACAATACCATGTTTATATTTCATTATATACAACATCGATCTTTTCTTGCGTTACACGCAACACTAAGTATAAATGAAACATGACATATTATTAAAATAATATTTTAGTTACCACCTCACCATTGGAATGGAAGGTATAAAAAGGAATAAATAAATTATTAAAATATGGTTTATGCATGTCTATAAAATTAATTATTTGGTAACCAATCAATTATAAATGAAATTAATACCTATTTGAAAATAAAGAAATTTATTTTTCTGAAAAAATATTTTTCTCTGTACAAACACATTTTATAACAATAAATTTAAAGAACACTTTTTATGAATGTTTTTAATGAATTATTTATTTTATATATTCAATTAACTATCTAACCATCACCTTATGTATTTTATAGATAATCTATAAGAATAAATCTAATTTTACTTGTAAAAGATATATTTTTCTAAAAGGTAGTTTTACAGCATTTTAATAGAGAAATTTTTTCAAAAACAAAATTTTGGAACATTTATAAATTAAATGTGAAAAAATAAACTTTATTTTTGGAATTTAAATGTTAAATTTATATTAGGGCGAATTTTCATGTTTTTTCTGAAAAGTATCATTTTTTAATGAATATTGAAAGATACTGAATTTCAATTTCAAACAGTCTTTTTATTGAAATTATTTATATAGATAAATTATATTTTAAACTGGTTTTAAAGTATAATTTGATCAATTATAAATATATTGATCCAATTTAGTTCATTTTAATTAATTTCATGTTAAAATTAGATATAAAAACCTTGTAAAAATTTCAATAATTTCACTTTAAAAACCCACTTTTCATCACGTTAGTGGGATTAATTTTAAATTAAAATTTTCTACTTAAGTCAACAGAATTTGGAAAAATGGATTAAATATTTTTAATAAGAATAATTTATAATTTCTAAAAATTTAAACTAAATTTATTATCACAATTATTAGTGAAATCGGTTAAAATTAATTAATGCGATTAACGTTAAAATGAGGTTTTACATAGTACATGTCTTTGTATTGAAATTAATTTTAAGCACACATATAATTTTTATTTAAGGAATTTGAAATAATATTTAGGATCTTTGGAAATAAATTGTTTAAAAATATATTTTTAATTAAAACCTTAATGGATAAAACACCTTGGTAAATAAAAAGATACAAGTTACCATGGTAAAAACTGTAAAGATGAAATTGAGTAAAATTAATAACTAAGGAATAACTTAACAAAAAATATATTTATTTTTTGAGGTGAAGGTATTTATTAAAAAATGTATACCTAACCTATATTATTAATCTATTTTGTAGTAAAATTAGGTAATGGAGACCTCTCAATAGTGAATACTTTTGGGTATTTACAATAATTCCAATCCTCCTCCATTATAAAAGGAAATTCACTCTCCCCACTTCTTCAAAAATATCACTACATTTGGATAAAAAAACTAAAAAAATAATATCAAAAATTACATACTATAATAATATAAGCATTATTTAGGGAATAAATCCTTATAATTAAGTCCTTTGGTGAAAACCAATAGAAGATACCCTATGAATAGGTAACATCCATCAATAAAATTTTTTGTTTAATTTCATCCTACAACCCATTAAGTTATTTTTATATCATGATTATATAATAAAATTACTATCTTAAATTGAAAAATATGTTTTTATGTTAATGTTACACACTAAAACACTCACACTTCCTTAAAATGGTTTACAAAATCATCATTAATGTATACGATAGACTACTCCTCACAAACTGATGTAGTTCATTTTTACATTACCACCTTTCAAGGTAAGTAAAAATGATGGAAATATTATTTATATATTCTATATATAATATTTATGAAGTTATTATAATTATTTAATTATTATATAACACATAACTTCATGATTCTCATTTTTTGGTAATATGATAACTTCATTCATGTGTACGACAGACTACCCCCTTGTAAAGCTATGTGATTTATGGACGCTTTACATGGAATGTATTAAGGATGGGTTTAATAAAAATATGTGATATATGTGACATAAAATTATAATAAAATTAATTTATATATATATAGATATATATCATTTACTTAAATTTATTTTAATACAATAAGAAAATGGATACAACATTCATGAGTACGTATGACCTACCCTCTCCATGAACTATATATTTCATTCCCTATCACTAAATTTTATGGATTACTATTAATACATATATACTGAACATATATGATATTTATATCATGTTTATAATTCGGTATATTATTAAATCATGATTTAATTATGATAATTAAAATTATAACAAATCAAAACATTTATGAAAAACAAAGCGGTTATTACCCAAAATGTAACTTTAGCATGAAAATGTTAATAAATGGTAATAAAATTTGATAATAAAATAAAATATTATATGATATAAATTAATATGGTTACTTTATAGACTTATAATAAACTTATATTTATTATATTGTAATTTGTAATGAATATAATGAGATTTAAGACTTGAGGTAAGATATTTTCATCTCACATTTTACTTTTGTAAGACACATGCTATATTCACCAGCTCTTTATTATATGTTGTGTATATAATTCCGATGAATATATTTTATGACATTTATTACAATATTTATTTTTATTTACATATCCATTTGAGAATATATCTTTCATGGGTTTATATTTCAAAATCTACCAAATCACTAAAGGATTTTTGTCTTAATTTGCCTTCTTTGAGACGTATGTTATGTTATGCACCTATATTTGTTCATGAGTTGTATATAAATCCATGTTTAGGTAATATCCTGAATTTATCTATCCAAATTATATTTTAAGTTCCATTTTATATTAAATCTTAATGGGGATTTCGTTTCAAGGTTACTAAAGTGGGAATGATTTTATGTTATAATTTCATTGTTTATTAGGATTGCTTGTTCTAATTTTTCCAATGATAAAATATTATAATATATATCACAATAATTATTATTAATTTTATTTTAGAAGGGTATTTTATGAAATATTCAAGTAATGGTTCCATTTTACCACTCTTTAGTACTAAATATAATTAAGAAAATGTTTTTGAGAAAATATGACATTATTTATCTCTTTAGTTGGAAATATGTTTTATTCAAAAAACATGTTTTATAAAAATGATTTCCATTTTTTAAAAGATGTTTTAAGACAATTATTAATGAATAAAGATTTTGAAAATGTTTTTAAGTATTTTAAATTATTTTCAAATAATCCTTGAAAAAATTTCAAGGTTATTTTCAAAGGAAAAAGTTTTTAAATGTTTTATGTTTTAAAGTGTTTTTAAAAGAAGAAAGGATATTTTCCTCAAGAAATGTTTTAAATGATCTTTGAAAATTTATTTTCCATACAATATGACCTTATTTGGTGTTGAATATTCCTTAAGGGGGATATTATTTAAGTATACCATTCATATTCTTTTTTTGAATGGTTTATGTTTTGGTGGAATGATATTTATTGAACTCATTTCTTTTACATGGGTCAATCATGTATCAAAGAGATTATTTTGGAACTGATTTATTTTAAAATATTAAATCATGTATAAAATATATTTACATGAAACCAATTTCTTTTCTATTGGTTAATCATATTATAAATGGAATAATGACTATTTTATGAGTTTTATGATGAAAGGAATGTTCTTTCCACTTTAGTCATTATGTGGTTCTTGTAAATTACTTATATGATTGGGTAATATATATTGAGATGGGTAATCCCATAAAAAATTGTATAATGGAGAATACTAGATAGCGTTGTGTAACCCCGTTACAGCTTATATGTTGGGGTGGTCAAGAAAGTGTCAAATGAGTCTGTTTTAGCCTACATGATGGGTGTATCCCAATTGTGCTTCCATTAATTTAATAATGATACATTCTATATGAACTCAAAGGGTACATGGGTGTTTTGAACAAGAAAAAAGATGAGGGAACACATGTTTTTAGCCCAAGCCCATATATGAGGGTATATGGGTGGTTGACCTAAGCCCAAAGAAGAAGGTACACATGTGTTTAGCCAAAACCCAAAGGTTAGGTTACACGGGTGTTTAGAACAAGCCCATATGTTAGGATACATGAGTGTTTATCCCAAGACCAAAGAAGAGGGTACATGGGTGGTCATATTATGCTCAAATAATAGGGTACATGGGTGTTTATCCCATGCCAAAAGTAAATACACAAGTGGTTATCCCAAGCCTCACATGTTTTGAATGTCTTGGTGGGTATCCTTGATATAAGATTTTCTATTCTTATGTATATGAAAAAAATTCCATGTCTTATTCAATCATAGATCATGTTATTTTATTCCCTTATGATTCATGTCTTATGATTTTCCACTCTTTATGCCATGACTCATGTGTATGATATTTGAAATGTAGGGTATGATCTTAAAATGTTATTATCATGTTATAATACCATTATTTTTATGTTATGATTACGTATATATTTTATTTACCCTTACTAATAATATGAGCTCACCATTTCTTATGTTTCATTTTCCAAGGTTATAAAGAATGGTTTTAAGTAGGAGTACTAAATTAGAAAATATGTGTGGGAAACATTGAAGATATTTCACTAAGTTAGATGATTTAGTTCCAAGTTTCCAAATAAACTAAACTATTATAGTCCTCTTGTATTTAATTTTGCAATGTACTGAATATTCATTCCATATGATGTAATATCAATGTATGAGAATCCTAGGTCACTATATTTGAAATCAAAGGAAAGGTTTATTCAATATTTGGAAACTAGGATGTGAAAAATTGTGTGATATAACTAGGGATATTTCTAAGTATATGTTTAGGTATGTATCTAAGGTTAAGTCAAATGCTGAGTTAATGTATATAGAATTGTACTAAAATTTTGGTAAAGTATAGAGTGAGTTGTTTCTAAGAAATTACATCCATGTTTGGTTAATATAAGAGGATGTGGCTATGAAAAAAATGTACATAGGGTAAAAACCTTGATAAAACTATATTGATCTAGACTAGATTGGGTACTAGTGTACAAAATTAGGCCATGCTTCAAACCTGGTTTGACACTCCTAGGGGATATGATTTTGAAATTGAAAAAATCTTTACAAACAATTATAATTAATTTAAATAGAAGATGAATATGAGTAACCTAAGATAAAATTAAGGTGTAATATATTATAGATGGTTTCATGATTTAGATATCATATAAGTGATTATAATTTTTATTTGGTTTCCCATAATTATTATTGTTACTCACATTATGCTTTATGATTTCAGTCAATAGAGGGAACAAGAAGAAATTGGGTAAACATTCGATGTGATGGTAAATTTATTGATAATCAAGAAAATGGGATGATAACTAGAGTAAAAGGATATTTTTATTATGCCTAATTAGTCATCACAAATAATGATTAACAACTTGAACCTTATCAAAATCTCAAAGTCACCTAAAAAAAGAGAAGGATAGATTTTTCTTAGAACTCATATGGTGGAGACCATAGAGAAATGAAGATTTGGTTTTTCATAGGTCATGAATGTGGGAAGAAGAAATTAATGGAATGAATCAATGTAATGAGAAATTTTATTATGTGTAGTGAAGAAGGCTACAGAGTAACTAATTTTTGAGGAAAAATTAAGAGTCTAGTTAATGAAATGGATGGTAATATTGTTCTTTATAAGGAATTGTCAAAATTTGATTATTTTAAGTGTAGAAAGTATGGGAATTATGAAATTTTTTGTCCTAATGGGAAATCTCATAAATAAAATTAGAACAGATGTGCGAGTAATGGTTATATTATTAATAATAAAGGAACTAAAAATGACATATGAAAGGAAAGAGGAATTAAGTAATAAAATGATGAAGCCCAATTAATGGCTTAAGTATGAGGTGAAATAATTGAAGTTATTATGTATTGGAATTCATGAATTATGAAATATGTAAGGATTGTTTATGGAAGTTTGGAATTATGTATTTTTGAAGAATATGTTAAATTGTACTAATGGACCATAAAATTGATATTTTTATTAAGATAATATGACATTTAATATGTTTGGGATGTTGAGATAATGATTTTAAGAAAAATAGATGTTGGGTATCAAAAAAGTAAATTGGATAGTGTTAATTACCTTGGAACAGATTATTTATTTGTTTACAAAGTGTTTTATTCTACCATTTATGGAGTTTTAAACATTTTTGGATTTAAGTAATATATCAAATAATCCTTGTTTTATATAAGTAACGAAGAAGCGTGTAATTTTTTAATAAGTTTTTAGGTAATTTAGTTTATTACCATGTTTAAAGAGAATAAATGATGTAGGTATTAACATGTTTGGTATGTGACAATAAAGATATGATTTATGATATATGGGGGATCATTGTTAAATATTTTTTGAGAAATTTAGTGACCTTATTTTTAAATTTTGGGATTTTCATCTTTTTAAAGGGTTAGAAGGTCACCCATTAATGAAATTGGTTTTGTTGAAATTTGAATGAGTTTTTATATATTTATGTATTAGTTCACCATATGAAGATTTATGAATTTTGGATAATCTGTGCTAACCATTTTGTTTTGATTACAACTATAGATAGATAGAATTACTTATCATTCTATCTATGGATCTTATGATCCATTATTGCTTCAGAGATAACAAATTCATGTTCATTTCTAGGAGTAAGAGATGAAGTGGGAATTGATCAAGGAACAACAAAAGGTTATCATTTTTTTTATAAAATAGAATGAAATCAAGTAAGTATATCTACTTGTAAAAATTATTCAGCTTTAGGAGAAGGGTCTTAAAATAAATTTTTTTCCTGTTATAATAATTTTTTATGATATCAATAACTTTTTTCACACATCTTTAGTATATGGTGTTATGATCACTAACATTATCTAGATCTCCAAATTTCTTGTGATTAGTAATTTCTATCACTTTATATAATTATTTACACTTTTCCACCATATTCAAATCTCCACTTACCATATATGTTCTCCTTATGGAAACCAAGTTATTAGTTACTTTGGGTAACTGTTGTGTTTCCAAAATTCCCTTTTTAAAGAAAGTTTAAGTATTCATATTTACTATGTGGGTTTCTATAAAAGGAACTTTCAAGTATTAAAACATTGATAACCCTAGAGAATTTCAATGGTGAAATTCATTTTAAGGGGGGTATAATGTAACACCCTAAGTTTTTATGAATTATTATTTTTGAATAAATTAAAATTCTTTGATGGCTTGCATCGCACGCTACACTAAGCTAATATTGCTTTATACAAAACACCATGTTAATATTGCACTACATGAAACAATATTTTTTGATCATGGTACACACAAAATAGAGTTTTTGTTATGTTACATGAAATATCAAGTTTATATTTCATTATATTAAACACTGAGCATAGATTGTGTTACACTTAACACTGAGTTTAAATGAAATGTGACATATTATTAGAATAATATTATAGTTATCACATAGCCATTGGAATAGTGGGAGTAAAAATGATTAACTAAATAATGAAAATATAGTTCATTAATGTTTATAAAATGAATTCTTTGATAACCATTTAATTATAAATGAAAGTAAGAACTATTTTAAAATAAAGAAATTCCTTTTCTGAAAAACTTTTTTTCTTTGTATAACCACATTTTATCCATATAAATTAAAGAATTTTTTTGATGAATTATTTTAAGGAAATATATTTTTTATATATTCAATAAACTATTTAAAATTCAACTTATGTTTTTTATAAAAATAATATATGAATAAATCCATTTTAAGCTTAAAAATATGTATTTTTCTAAAAGGTAGTTTTTCCTCCTTTTAATGGCATAATTTTTTAAATATTATTATTGAAAATTTTATAAATTATATTTGAAAAAATAAACAAAATTTTTGAAATTGGAATTTTAGATTTATCTTATGGGTAATTTTTTGGATTTTTCTGAAAAGATTCATTTTTTATGAATAGTGAAAATACTGAATTTTAATTGAAAACTGCATATTTCTTCGAATTATCTATATAGTTAATTATATTTTATATTGGTTTGAAAGTATAATTAGATCAATTATACATTTTTAATCCAATTTATATTATTTTAATCAGTTTCATATTTAAATTAGATAAAAAAACTTTATAAACTTTTAAACATTTTCACTTTAAAAACACGTTTTCTCATCGCGTCAACGAGATTAATTTTAAATTAAAGTATCTCACTTATGTGAATGGAATTTGGAAAAATGGATTAAATAATTGGAATCAGAATAATTTATATTATATAATATGGTAAAATTAATTTTTTACTATAATTATTACTGAAAAAGATAAAATTAATTAATGTGATTAACTTTAAAATATGGTTTTATGCATTGCTTCGTTAATATAAAAATTAATTTAAAAAACACATAGAATATTTATTTATTGAATTGGAATTAATATTTATAATAATTGAGTATAAATTATCTATTAAATATATTTTTAATTATAACCTTAATGGATAAAATACCTAGGTAAATAAAAATATACATGCTACCTTGGTAAAAAATATAAAGATAAAATTGAGTAAACTTAAAGGCTAAGGAATAAATTGATACAAAATGTTCATATTTTGTGTGATGGAGGTATTTATAGACCAATTAACCCCTAACCTTTATTATTGTTCTATTTTTAGGCACATTAGGTATGGGATACCTCCCAATATTGAATAATTTTGGTTATTTACAATAATACCACTCCTTCTACATTATGAAAGAGAATTCACTCTCCCAACCTCTTTACACATATTAAGATATTTGGATTGACCAAACCCAAAAAAAAAATCATGACCCGTCCCTCAGGGCACGTGCCGTGACTACCCCAAGCCCGCCTTCTATAGGGTAGGGTTTGGCAACTAGCACCAAAAAGGAAAATTCCTATAACGGGAAGACATTGCCTTTAAACTTATAAAAACACACAAACCAAGAACACAACAAGAAGTAACCAGGAAGTAAACTGCTGTAGTAAAAAGTGTACTGAACGTAAAGGGGCCGGAATACAAGCCCATCTGAAAAGTAAAAGTACAACTGAAAAGATAAAACAACTCCTGGATCATCCACCGAGGATCCTACATGAAGGGTAGGTACAAATTGTCTCCATAACACTCCATGTCAACCCGTGTCCTCTGTGTACCACCTGGTCCTGGCTCTCTCAAGTCTCATCCCAATTGCTCGTCATTTTCACAAGACACAACAAGGTGTGGGCGAAGACCATGCAAGCATGAGTACAACAATACTCTGTAGGGACCCTGAGACCCCCGAAGGTCTCCCAGAGTTCCACAAAGGATAAACTAGAAAGCAAGACCTCAATCACAAAGTACGAAGAAATTGTTATCTCACACAAGGTATACAACTTACTGACCGGAAATAAAGATGATTAGTCTTAAGGTACATCATTTTATCCCATTAGAAAGTTCCAAAACTGAACAATGAATAAGTTGTTCCATTTTAAATCCACACAGGTTCGTGTGTTGATGTTCAACGATGGGATGCTCTAAGGCAAGTCCTCACCGGGTTGCGCACTGCTGATCCACACAGGGTCACTAAGATGGTGATCCACAAAGGGTTTCTATGATGTTAATCCACACAGGTCCACTATGATGCCGATTCACAAAGGGTCACTAGGATTATTATCCACACAGGGTCACTGGGATGCTGATCCACACAGGATTGCTATGATGCTGATCCACACATGGTCACTCTTCAATTGTCTTCCATCAATAGGATTCTCACTCAAAACATGCTTGATTCTGGTAGAACTGCTCCTCAATCCATCGGTCATATTTCAAACAGTATGAAGTCCCATAAAAATCACACCCAAGGGACCTCCTTGTCGTATGGGTCCCAACGTGATAGATGGTGCGTTAATCGGACACTCGGTCCGTGAGATATGGGAGATTTTTAAAAAATATATTGGTTGGATTCAAGTCTGATCTAACCCATGTTACACATAAAACTCCATAAAAAATCACTTAGAGTACCTCCAAAGGAACACCTTGTCATAAGGGTCCTTATTCCACAAACGGCACATCGTTTAGATGCCTGGTCTGTTAGTTACATCCCTTTCCATGAAAAGGGGGTGACCACACCTTGGTCTGGCCCGACACGGTTGGGCCCACTAGAATATGCCAAAGGGACTGCTTCACAAAAGGGATCCCAATTCCACTGATGACGTGTCGAACAGAATCTTGGTTCGTCAGTTACAACAATTTCTTTATTCGAGGACCGGTTGGGTCCCGACCAAGTCCAACATGGTCAAACCGGCCCAACGAAACGGGTCTCGGGGTCTACCTGATCCCGCCTGGGTCTGGCCCATTAAGGGTTGGCTCAGTTCGGTTTGCGGGCCCGGACCACGGTTGGCCCGGCCTGCCAGGTGGGGCTCGACCAACAAGAGTTAGCCCGCCAGGCCGCAGGTCCAACCTAGCCCATTGGTTGGTCCAGTCCACTGGGTGGGTTCGCCCCACTTGGTCGGCCCACGTCCGACTCGGTCCACCTGAAGGCGAACCATTGTGTCCCACTGGCCCTGTGGCTGCAGGGTTGTATTGCCAGTCGGTGGGGTTCTGCCCCACCACATGAATGGTTGGCCGTTTGGCTGACTGGGTTTCTCCAACGCGATGTGACGTGGGGTTGCACCACCCGCTTCTACCGTGGCCTGTTGGGCGTGGCTTCTTCGCGTCGTCTGTGGAGCCTGCGGGCGGCGCGCTTGTCCCACACGACCAGCTTAGGCCAGCCACCTTTGGCCATAGTGGCGTGTTGTCACATGCTACCTTCCACCACCCATAGTCGTATGCAGTGGGTCTCCTACGGCCACCGCCGGGCACCACCGACATGGCACACTGATAGTTTCTTCTACAGACCACCAGACATGATCCGGTGGTTCGTTCATTGTGATGTCAGCCCCTATGACTCTCCCACGCTACCACCTTCATTGCGTGACCTTCTATTTCACATTGCCATCAATACGACAAAACCATCCGTAAATAATAGAGTAAGAGAAAAGCGGCGGAGGGTCTGCACCTTGTTCCTTTTTCCCACACCCTCTACATTAATGTGATAACAAGAGGGATCAAGGTAAAACATTAAAGATAACTTTTAAACAGCCCCCTACATGGATGAGATGTTTTCTGATGATGATTGATGAAACCTCCTTTGTCATTGTCGTCGGTTCGTGATTCGATGATGCTCATCACCGCCTTCTGAAACTGGTCTCGCCCTCCAAGTGGTTGGCGTCATGGTAAATTGCTAGAGTTTTGTTGCTTGGAAATTCCATGCCAACACTCCACCCCAAGGTCTATATAAATAGGAGATAAGAAGGGTGAATAACGCACATGGAATTAATGAGGTTCATTTAATTAATGAACCTTTGAAATCCCAATGGTGCTGTTACAAAAATAAAGGGGAGTCAATCCATTTAATGAATTAACATGTCATTGGTCCCGCAACCTCTTCTCATCTATTGGAGGAAAAGAAAAAAAGAGAAATAAAAAAACATTGTAATTTAATTATTTTTTTAAATTTCCAAAAACAATGTTTTTCTCCCGACCTACTATGGTCAAAGTGAATCCTCCCTTAAGCAAATCCCAGTTCTGCGGAATCAATAGTGCCCTCATATTTTTAATCCGAGCATTGGTAAAAAATATAGAAAATGCCACCACATATTTACTAAACGTACCTTAAAAAAAGTTTAGAAATTCATTCCGGGAACACCAGGCCTCGATATCACGTGCCTTCAATTTTCGCAGACTCATTATAATTCCATATAATTTTAAAAAAAATTACATCGAAAATCTGGGTCTTTGTATTCAACCCACCTTAGGGATTTTCGGCCCCAAAATCCACAACATAGACTAAGGAAACAAATGGGGGTACTAAGCATGAATCTGAGCCTCCCACTCCCATGTGCTTATCTCGAGGTTCCCATCCTAGCAATGAACGCACACCAAAGGGATCGATCATCCATGAACGACCCACTCCTATTGATCCTCAATCTCCACTGGAACCTCCATAAACATTTCCCCATCATCAATGTCTTGCTTTCCCCAGTCAATAACGTGTGATGGATCATGCACGTACTTCCTCAGCTGGGACATGTGGAAAACATCATGCACCTGATGCATCTTTGGGGGAAGAGCTAGGCGATACGCCACATGGCCAACTCTATTGAGAACCTAAAAGGGTCTGATGATCCTCAGAGATATCTTGCCGCCCTGGCCAAATCTCCGCAACCCTTGTCGAGGTGAGACCCATAGGAAGACATGGTCTCCCTCTTCGAACTCCAAAGGTATTTGTCTCCTGTCAGCATAAGACTTATTTCTTCTTTTTGTAGTCTTGATCTGCTCTTGGATGATCAGCACCTTCTTAGTGGTATTCCATACCAACTCTGGACCCATAAGTGCTGACTCCCCCGGGTCTGTCCAACATAGAGGTGATCTTCATGGTCGACCATACATGGCCTCAAACAGTTCCATAACGATGGTGGAGTGATAGATTTTGTTTTACACGAACTCCACTAAGGGAAATTTATCCTCCCAAATGCGGAAAAAATATAGTATGCAAGCACAAAGCATGTCCCCCAGTGTCTGAATAGTCCACTTTCTCTGACCATCCATCTGCAGATGAAAGTCTGTGCTCAAATGTAGATGAGTCCTGAACACATCCTGCAATCCCTTCAAAAACTAGGATGTAAAACATGTTTCATATTTAGAGACGATCTTTGATGGCACCCCATGAAGCTGTACAATCTCTTGTATATAGAGGTGTCCCAAGACCTCTATTGATCCCTACTCTCAGATGGGTAGGAAGTGAGAAAACATGGTGATTCTTTCAACGATTGCCCATAAGAAATAATGGCCCCAGGACGTACGTGGTATAACTGTAACTAAATCCATGGAAATACCATCCCACTTCCACTCTGGTACTTCTAATGGTTGCGATAAGCCTGCTGGAACCTGATGCTCGACCTTCACTTGCTGAAAAGTGAGGCATCGTGAAACAAACTCTGCCACTGATTTCTTCATCCCTGTCCATCACTACTGACACCGGAGGTCTTGGTACATCTCTGCCACACCAAGATATACCACCAGAGGGGATGTATGTAACTCCCTCAACACCTCCGCCCGTAGTGCCACTGATTCCATAGTGTGTCCTATGAAGAGGATGACGTGCTCCCCACCTTCAAAAAATCCATCAGGTGCCTGTCCTAAGGATATCTGAGCTCGTAGATCCTCATAGTCAATGTCCCCAAGATGTGCCTCCTGAACTCACTGAATAAGTGGGGGAGTGATAGTCATAGACTGGAGGTAAGCTTCTTCATCTCTATCCACAAAGGATATCAACAACACCGCTAGCTGCTATGTCGCCTCACTTAGCAACTATAGAACAAACCTCATGATGAGTGTGTCTACTACTATGTTCCCCTTCATAGGATTGTATACTATATCAAAGTCATAGTCCTAGAGGAACTCTATCCAACGACGCTGTCTCAGGTTCAAGTCCCTTTGGGAGAATATATACCTAAGACTCTTGTGATTATAGTAGACTGTAAAACATTCACCCATCAAGTAGTCTCTCTATATCTTCATGGTGAAGATCACTACTACTAACTTGAAGTCATGGGTAGCGTAGTTCTTCTAATGATGTCTCAGCTATCATAAATCATAAGTGATCACTGCTCGCTCCTACATCAGGACACATCCAAGTCCAGTCCCTAATGCATCACAATAGACTACATACCCAATGCCCTCTTCTGGTAGCCTTAATATGGGGGCACTCATCAGTCTCTACCTCAGCTCCTAAAAACTCTAATGTCATCTATCCATCAACACAAAGGATTCTCCATTCTTTTTCATTGTTTAAAAGGGTTACACAAATCTTGAAATATCATGTACAAATCCCTGGGAGTATCTAGCCAACCCCAGGAAACTCTTCACCTCAATCACAATCCAGGGTGGCTCCCAAGAAAGAACAACCTCTATCTTCGCTGGATCCACTACAACCCCAACCTCTGAGATAACATGTCCCAAAAAGTGGACCTCCCATATCTAGAACCAGCACTTCGAGATCTTACCATAAAGATGGTTATCTCATAATGTATTGAGAAATATCTGTAGATGATAGACATGGTCTTCCTACAATGCTGAGTATATCAATATGTCATCGATGAAGACCACCACAAAGTGATCGATGTATGGATGAATGATCATGTTCATGAGTCCCTTGAGCACTGCAGGGGCATTGGTCAAGCCAAATGTTCTAAACAAGAACTCAAAGTGGTCATACAAACATGTGAAAGTCGTCTTCTACACATCCTCATCTCATACCCTGAGCTGATGATAGCCTGATCTGAGGTCTATATTGAAAAACCAACGAGCTCCATTTAGCTGATCAATGAGATCATTAATCCTCAGAATTGGGTACTTGTTCTGCACGGTCACCTATTTCAGGTGCCAATAATCCACACTGAGCCTTAAAATCACATCTACCTTCTTGGTGAACAAAATCGGGGCTGCCCATAGAGAAACACAGGGCCTTATGAACCCCTTCCTCTGCTAGTCCTCCAGTTGTACCCGTAACTCAAAATGATATGTGGGAGCCATCCAATATGCTGGTGTAGATATCATGACATCTTGGGGTACAAGTCATGTAGAAGTCCACCTCTCTATGAGGAGGTAGTCCTGGAACATCATCAGGGAAGACATCGGCATACAGGTCCACCACTACAGGATATCTCGAACTCTCAACATCAACTGATCCAAGGTTAAGACAAGCCAACTGATGTGTGATTGGATGAAACCCGCTTAGGGTAATTCCATACTATGATACAAAGTTTCCCTTCTCATTGGTGAAGGAAAAAATGGTCCCATCCTTGTAGACACACCACACTTTTCACCTAATGAATTCAATATATGCATAGACTATGGATAACCATTCCATACCCAAGATGACATAATAAGGCCTCGACGCCACTACTAGAAGATCCCAGCTGAAGCATTCACTTCCTAGAGTGAGCTCACACTACCATCACTAGTGTGTAATCGTCAAATCATTTCCAGTAGGAGTCTCTAATTGGAAGGAACGAGCCAAAAACTCCACCAGAATCTCTGAGATCCAAACGAGAGCCATGATAATGAATGAGTGACCGACTCCTATGTCAATAAGTACTACAACTAAGGTAGAGTAGACACATATCGTACCTCAAATCATATCTGGAGAGTTGTGGTCATTGCCCTCAGCTACCTGGAGATGAGCTCTTCCCTGTCCAACTGCTCCCTGTGGTCGGGGTGAACCACATAGAGGTGGTGAAGGTAGAACCTCAAACCGTCATCCACCACCTGCTACATGACATGCTCCTCTGTCATGTCCACTACCCTACAGATCTCCTCGCTCAAATATCTGCCTCTTCCTTGGTGGTCCCTCAACCATCTGATGGTCGTCAGTGCAGCTGGTCGGGCAGTCGTGAGCCATGTGACCCTACTCGCCGCACGTAAAGCACAGTCTGCTCCTCTGCTGGCCTTCTCTACCTCGCGAGCCTCGTAAATCCGACCCTACATCTAGGGGTCATCCCCCAAAATCTCTGGTCCACTTGGACCTCTGTGTTATCTGCCTACTACCATCCGCACATGAATTTTCTACGTGTCATCAAGGAAGCTCTCCACCAAGATTTCTCTCTCCAGCACTCTAGAATGTGTCGGGATGTGAAGTGATACCATCAAAGATCTAATCTCTCGTCAGAGTCACTGCTAAAAGGTTTGGGACCTGATGAAAGGGTCCCACACCATGTAGATACAGTAGCGCGAGAGGTCAGTGAACCTCACTGAGTATTGGGCCACGGTCAAGCTGCCCTACAGTAAGTGTAGTAGCTCTTATATACACATAGAGCATAGAGTCGATGGAACGAACTCTGCCCTGAAAAGGCCCTCAAAATATGCCAAGGTTAGGGTCACCTCATCGTGTATCTGGAGTGTCAGGATCCACCATCTCCCTACCGTGACCTAGAAAAGGCTAGCAACTAGGATCACCATCTCGTTGGCTGATGTCCCATCCAGGCATAAAACTCTGGCCATAGCCTCCAGCCAGTCCACAGCTGCCTACAGATCCATCTTTCCTCCGAAACTCAGAGGCATCTACCGTTAAAACTTGTACAATGCACTCAGTCAGCATGCACCATCTACTAGTGGGTCTGGTGTAAACTACTTCTTTACCAGTGGTGGTGATACTGGTATACCTCATGAAGATTCCAACATAGTAAGAGGGACCTGCACTGAAGCCTCGTTGCTTAGTGGGCTGTCATCATGTACTCTATCAAGAATCTTGGCTGACTCTCTATGTGGTGGAATCCTAAAAGAAAACAGGTGTTCCACAGTCAATAAATTATACCTTGTGAGTTTAATCATAGAGATCAAAGGTAAAATATTTCCAAAAAACACACAATCAGTATTTTCATGCACCGAGTCAGAAATCAGAATTCAGGGTCCTGATGTATGGATAGGTTGGCCACCGCACCAACACTAGACTCCTTGAACTGAAAAATACACTCAAAACACTTAACACAATTGCTCTATTAAAGGATCAGAGTCCATGTTATTCAGTATACCTGACTCATATGATACAAATTTGTCACGACCCATCCCCCAGGGCTTGTGTCGTGACTACCCCAAGCCCGCCTTCCATAGGCCAGGGGTTGGAAACTAGCCCTAAAAAGGAGAATCCCTATAATGGGAAGGCATTGCCTTTAAAACTATAAAAACAAACAAACCAAGAACACAATAAGAAGTAACCATGAAGTAAAATGTTGTAGTAAAAAAGTGTACTGAAAGTAAAGGGGTCGGAATACAAGCCCAACTGAAAAGTACAAGTACAACTGAAAATAGAAAACAGCTCCTGGATCATCCACTGAGGATCCTACCTAAAGGGTAGGTATAGATCGTCTCCACAACACTCCACGTTAGCATGTATCCTCTGTGTACCTCCTGGTCCTGACTTCCTCAAGTCTCAACCGAGATGCTCTTCATTTGCACAAGACACAATAAGGTGCAGGCGAAGCCCGTGCATGGGTGAGTAGAACAATACTCAGTAGGGACCCCGAGACCCCCTAAGGTCTCCCAGAGTTCCACAAAGGAAAAACCACAAAGAAAGACCTCAATCACAAAGTACGAAGCAATAGTCATATCACACCAAGTATACAACTCAGTGATCATAAATAAAGATGATTAGTCTTAAGCTATATAATATTATCCCATTAAGAAGTTCCATAACTAAACCATGAATAAGTTGTTACATTGTTGATCTAGATAGGGTCATGTGTCTCTGATCAACGACGGGCCACTCTAAGGCTAGTCCTCTCCGGTTCGCGCACTGCTGATCCAAAGAGGGACACTAGGGTCTCTATGATACTAATCCATAAAGGTTCACTATGATGCTGATCCACATAGGGTCTCTAGGATGATGATCCACACAGGGTCTCTAGGATGTTAATCCACAGAGGGTCGCTACGATAATGATCCACACATGGCCTCTCTTCAATTGTCTTCCAGCAATAGGATTCCCGATCAAAGCATGCTTGATTCTAGTAGAACCCCTCCTCAATACATTAGTAATATTTAAAATGGTACGAAATCCCCTAAAAAGCATACCCAAGGGACCATCCTGTCTTATGGGTCCCAACTTGATAGACGGTGCGTCGATCAGACGCTCGGTCTGTGAGATATAGGTAATTTTGTAAAAAGATCCTGGTGGGATTCAAACATGATCCAATACAAGTCACACGTCAAAATCCATAAAAACTCATGTAGAGTACCTCCAAAGGAACGCCTTGTAATAAGGGTCATTATTCCACAAACATCACATCGTTCGGGTGCCCAGTCTGTTAGTTAAATCCTTTTCTGTGAAACGAGGGTGACCGCACCTCGTTCTAGCCTAACTCGGTTGGGCCCACCAGAATATGCCAAAGGGACCTCTTCCCAAAAGGGATCCCAATTCCATTGACGACATGTCGAACGGACACCCATTTTTTTAGTTACGGGAATTTCATTATCCGAGGACCGGTTGGGTCTGGGCCCGGTTCGACCCGGTCAAACCAGCCCGATGCAACGGGTCTCGTGATCTACCTAACCTCTCCTGGGTCCGGACCGTTATGGGTCTACCTTATTCAGTTCACGAGCCCAGATTGTGGTTGCCTCGGCCCGCTGGGTGGGGCTTGACCCACCCGCGTTGGCCCGCTGGGCCGTGGGTGCAACCGGGCCCGTTGGCGGGTCCGATCCACTGGGCGGGTTCAGTCTACTTGTCTGTCCCTTGTCCAGCTCGGTCCACCAGAAGGCAGATCATTGTGTCTCGTTGGCCCCGTGGTTGTGGGCCCATTTCTCAAACCAGTGGGGCCCTGCCCCACCAAATGAATGGTCGACCGTTTGGCCGACCGGGTTCCGCCAAGGTGACACAATGCGGGGCTGCGCAACCCCCTTCTGTCGTGGACTGCTGGTTGCGGCTGCTTTGCACTGCCGGCGGTGCCTATAGGCGACTCCCTTGTCCCGCACGACCGGCTCGGGCCAGCCACCTTCGTCCATCGTGGCACGCCATCGTGGATCACCATCCACCACCCACGACCAGTTGCTACGGGTCTTCTGTGGCCACCTCCGGGCGCTGTCGACATGGCGCACTAACAGTTTCTTCTACAGACCACCAGACGTGCTCCAGTGGTCCGTTATTTTTGTAGTCAGTGCCTATGTAGGACTCTCCTGCACTTCCTCCGTCATTGTGTGACCTGATATTTCCCATTAATGTTAATCTTAGGAAACTTTCACTAAAGAACATAGCAATAGAAAAGCAGCGGAGGGTTCATGACTTGTTCATTTGTCCCATGTCCTCTACGTTAATGTGATAGCAAGTGAGAGCAAGGTAAAACATCAATGATATATTTTAAACAAACCCCCTACCTGGATGAGATATTCGCTGACAACGATGAATGAAACCTCCTTCTTCGTTGTCATCGGTTCGTGATTCGGTGGCAGTCATCACCACCTGCTGAAATCAATCTCGTCCTCCAAGTGGTTGGAGTCATGGTACTTTTCCAGAGTTTCATTGCTTGGTAAACCCATGCAAACACTTCACCCTGAGCTCCATATAAATAGGATAGGAGAAGGGTGAATAACACACATGGAATTAATGAGGTTCATTTAATTAATGAAACTTCCAAATTCTAATGGTTCTATTACAAAAGTAAAGGATAGTCAAGACATTTAATGGCTTGACATATCATTGGTCCCACCACCACCACTCGTCTGTAGGAGGAAAATAAAAAAAGAGAAATAAAAATAACATTGCAATTTTATTATTATTTTTAAATGTCAAAAAACTATCTTTTTCTCCCGACCAACCGTGGTCAAAGTGAATCCTCCCTTAAGCAAATACTGGTACTGCAGATTCAACAGTTCCCTCATATTTTTAATCTGAGAACCAGTTCAAAAGATAGAAAATTCTGCCTTCATGTTTATTGAACGTACCTTAAAAAAAGATCAGAAATTCATTCCGGGCACACTAATCCTTGACATCATGTGCCATCAATTTTTGAAGACTTGTAATAATTCCATATAATTTAAAAAAAATTACCTGGAAAATATGGGACTTTACATTCTCCCAACCTTAGGTATTTTCTTTCCTGAAAGACAAAACATAGACTAAGGAAACAAATGGGGGTACTGATCATGAATATGAGCCTCCCGCTCCCATGTTCTCTCATTTTGGTTCCCATGATGGTAGTAAACACGCACCATAGGGATCAATCATCCATGAAGGACCCACTCTTGTTGATCCTCAATCTCCACTGGAACCTCCCTAAACATCTCCCTATAATCAATGTCCAGCTCGCCCCAGTCGATAACATATGATGGATCATGTATGTACTTCCTCAGCTATGACACATGGAAACCTTCATGCACTCGATGCATCTGTAGGGGAAGATCTAGGAGATATGCCACATCGCCAACTCAGTTGAGAACCTAAAAGGGTCAGATAAACCTCAGAGATATCTTGTCTCCCCGACCCAATATCTGAAACCCTTGTCAAGATGATACCCATAGGAAGACATGGTTTCCCTCCTCGAACTCCAAAGGTCTCTGTCTCCTATCAACATAAGACTTATGTCTACTTTGTGCAGTCTTCATCTACTCCTGGATGATCAGCAACTTCTCAGTGTTAGCCCATACCAACTTTGGACCCATAAGTGCTAACTCCCCCAAGTCTGTCTAGTATAGAGGTGATTTTCATGGTCAACCGTACAAGGCCTCAAATGGTGCCATACTGATGGTGGAGTGATATCTGTTGTTGTACACGAACTCCACCAAGGGAAAGTGGTCCTCCCATCTATGGAAAAAATCTAGGATGCAAGCACAAAGCATGTCTTCCAGTTTCTGAATAGTCCACTCTGTTTGACCATCCATCCACAGATGAAAGGAGGTGCTCAAAATTAGATGAGTCCAAAACGCCTCCAAAAATCCCTTCCACAACTGGGATTTAAAACGTGTGTCATGTCCAGAGACGATTGTTTATTTTACCCCATGAATCCATAGAATCTCTTATATGTAGAGGCGTCTCAAGCCCTCTATTGATCCCCGCTCTTATATGGGTAGGAAGTGAGCATACTTTGTGAGTTGGTCAATGATTTCCCAAATTAAATCTTGTCCCCAGGACGTATGTGGTAGCCCTATCACGAAATCCATGGAAAAACCATCCCAATTACACTTTGGTACCTCTAATGGCTATGCTAAGCCTGCTGTAACCTAATGCTCGACCTTCACCTAATGACAAGTGAGACATCGTGAAACGAACTCTGCAACTGCTTTCTTCATCCCTGGCCACCAGTGCTGATAGCAGAGGTTCTGGTACATCTTCTCCACACCAGGATGTACCACCATAGGTGTTGTATGGAACTCCCTCAAAACCTCCGTCTATAGTGCCACCAATACCATAGTGCATCCTCTGAAGAGGATGACGTGCTCCCTATCTTCAGAAAATCCATCAGGTTCTTGTCCTGAGGATATCTAAGCTCGTAGAGCCTCGTAGTCAATGTCCCCAAGTTGTGCCTCCCGAACTCATTGAAGAAGTGGGGGAGTGACAGTTATAGACTAGAGGTAAGCTGCTCTATCTCTATCCACAAAGGATATCTGCAACACGACTAGCTGCTATGTCGCATCACTCAACAACTGTAGACCATACCTCATGCTCAGTACGTCTGCTACTACATTCTCTTTCCCAAGAGTGTATACTATCTCAAAGTCATTGTCATGGAGGAACTCTAGCCAACAACGCTGTCTCATGTTCACGTCCCTTTATGAGAAGATATACCTAAGACTCTTGTGATCATAGTAGATTATAAAACATTTTCCCCATAAAATAGTGTCTCCACATCTTCAAGGTGAAAATCACTACTGCTAACTCCAGGTCATGGGTAGCATAGTTATACTAATGCTATCTCAGCTGTCGTGAATAATAAGCGATCACTTCTTTCTCCTATATAAGGACACATCCAAGTCCAGTCCCTGATGTGTCACATTAGACTACATACCCAACACCCTCTTCTGGTAGCCTTAAGATGGGGGCACTCGCCACTCTCTGCCTCAGCTCCTAAAAACATTTCTGGCATATCTCCATCAACACATAGGGATATCCCTTCTTCTTCAACGCTGATAATGGTGCCAAAACTCTAGAAAAGTCGGGTAAGAATCACTAGAAATATCCATCCAACCCCAAGAAACTTCGTACCGTAGTCACAATTTTGGGTGGCTCCCAAGAAATCATAGCCTCTATCTTCAACGGTTCCACTATAACCCCAACCTCCATGATAACCTGACCCAAAAAGTGGAACTCCCATATCCAGAACCTATACTTTGAGATCTTACCATAAAGATGGTACTATCAGAGTATATCTAGAACTATCTGTAGATGATAGGCATGCTCTTACTCTGATGCCAAGTATATCAAGATGTTGTTGATGAAGACCACTACAAAACGATCGAGGAATAGATGGAAGATCTTGTTCATGAGTCCCATGAACATCAGAGGGGCATTGGTCATGACAAATGTCCTAAAAAAGAACTCATACTGGCCTTTTTGACATCTTAAGGTCATATTCTACACATCCTCATCTCGTACCCTGAGCTGATGATAACATGATCTGAGGTCTATCTTCGAAAACCAACAAGATCACTTTATCTGATCAAAGATATCATTAATCCACAAAAGTGGGTACTTGTTCTTCATATTCACTTGGTTCAGGCACCGATAATCCACACAGATCCTTAAACTCCCATTCACCTTCTTGGCGAACAAAATCGGGGATGTCCATGGAGAAACACTGGGCCTTATGAACCCCTTCCTCTGCATGTCCTCCAGCTGTACCCGTAATTCACAATGATCTGTGGGAGCCATCTGATATGCTGGTGTAGATATCAATTCCATCCTGGGGTATAGGTAGATGTAGAAGTCCACCTCTCTGTGAGGAGGTAGTCCCAAAACATAATTAGGGAAGACATCGGCATAATGGTCCACCACTACATGATATCTCAGACTCTCGACCTAAACTGATATGAGGGTAAAGAAATCCAACTGATGTGTGATCGGATGCACCCCCCTCTGGGTAAGTCCATCCTGTGCTGCAAATGTTTCCTTCTCATCGATGAAGGAATAAATGGTCCCATCCTTGCGGTCACACCACACTTTGCACCTAATGCATTCAATATGAGGATGGACTATGGATAACTAGCCCATACCCAAGACGACATCATAAGGCCTCAACGTCACTACTAGAATATCCTAGTGAAAACTTTCTCCACCTAGAGTAATCTCACACTGCCGGCACTAATGTGTAATCATCGAATCATTTCCCATAGGAGTCTCTAATTGCAAGGATTGATCCAACAACTCCACCGGAATCTAAGAGTGACTAGAACATATGTCAATATGTACTAAAAATAAGGTATAGTAGACACAGATCACACCTCAAATAATCTCTGGAGTGCTATGGTCATAGGCCTTAGTTGCCTGGAGCTGAGCTCATCCCTATCCACCTGCTCCCTGTGGTCGGGGTGGACCACCTGGAGGTGGTGAAGGTAGAACCTTGAACCATCGTCCACCACCTGCTACATGACCTGCTGCTCTACCATTTACTCCACCTTGCAGACCTCCCCGCTCAAATATTTTCCTTTGCCTTGGTGGTCCCTCGACCGTCTGCTGGTCGTCCGTATGGCTGGTCGGGCAATTGTGAGCCATGTGACCCTGCCAGCCGCACGTGAAGCACAATCTTCTCCTCTACAGGCCTTCTCTACCTTATGAGCCTCGTAACTCCGAACCAAAATCTAGGGGTAGTCCACCAGAAGTACTGGTCCACTTGGACCTCTATGTCATCTTCCTACTACCAGCCACAGATGACTCTGCTATGTGTCGTCTGGTGGTGGGTCTCACTATCAAGTCCATCTCAGCAAGGAATCTCTCCACCAAGAGTGCTCTCTCCATCACTCCATCATATGTCAGGATGTGAAGAGATACCATTAGAGATCTAATCTCCCATTAGAGTCCCCGATCAATGGTCTGGGACCTGATGAAAGGGTCCTGCACCATGTTAGTATAGTAGCATGAGAGGTTAGTGAACCTCACCGAGTATTGGTCCATAGTCAGGCTTCCCTACTGTAAGTGTAGCATCTCTTGTATACACATAGAGCATAGAGTCGCTGGAACGAACTCTGCCCTGAAGAGGCCCTTGAAATCTGCCCAAGTGAGGGTCACCTCATTGTGTATCTGGAGCATCAGGCTCCAACATCTATCTGCTATGCCCTGGAAAATGCTATAAACTAGGATCACCATCTGGTTGGCTGGTGGCCCAACCAGGCGAAAAACTCTGGCCACAGCCTCCAGCCAGTCCTCAGCTGCCTACGGATCCGTCTCGCCTCAGAAACTCATAGGCCTCTACCGCTGAAACTCATACAATGTGCTCAGTAGGCGTGCACCATCTACTAGTGGGGCTAGTGTAAACTGCTTCCCTACGAGTAGTGGTGCTGCTGGTACACCACCCGAAGGTGCCAACATAGTAAGAAGGACCTTAAATGAAGCCTCATCGCTCGGTGGGCTATCATCATGTACTCTCTCTGGAATCTTGGATGGCTATCTATGTGACGACATCCTAAAAGAAAAATGGTGTGACATTGTCAATAACTTATACATGGTGAGATGAATCAAAGAGAACAAGGTAAAAAATTTCCAAAACACACACAATCAGTGTTTTCAGGGTCCAGATGTATGGATAAGTGGACTTCCGCACCAACACTGGACTCCTCGAACTAAAAATTACACTCAAAACACTTAAAACTATTTCTCTATTAAAATATCAGAGTCCTAGTGCTTCGGTATTACCGAATCCTATGATAAAAATTTGTCACGACCCGTCCCTCGGGGCCCGTGCTGTGAATACCTCAAGCCCACCTTCCATAGGCCAGGAGTTGGTGACTAGCACCAAAAAGGCGAATCCCTATAACGGGAAAGCATTTCCTTTAAACCTGTAAAAACACACAAACCAAGAACACACCAAAAAGTAACCATGAAGTAAAATGTTGTAGTAAAAAGTGTACTGAATGTAAAGGGGATGGAATAACAAGCCCAACTGAAATGTATAAGTACAACTAAAAAGAGAAAAAAACTCATAGATTATGCACTGAGGATCCTACCTTAAGGATAGGTACAGATCGTCTCCACAATACTCCACGTCAGCCTGTCTCCTCTGTGTACCGCCTGGTCCTGACTACCTTAAGTCTCAGCCTAGCTAATCATCATTTTCACAATACATAACAAGGTGCGGGAGAATCCCTTGTAGGGGTGAGTATAAAAATACTTAGTAGGTACCCCGAGACCCCCAAAGGTATCCCAGGGTTCCAAAAAGAAAAAACCACAATGCAAGACCTTAATCACAAAGTATGAAGTAATAGTCATCTCACACTAGGTATACAACCCATTGATCGAAAATAAAGATTATTAGTCATAATCTATATCATTTTATCCCATTAGGAAGTTCCAAAACTGAACTATAAATAATTTGTTCTATTGTCGATCCACACCAGGTTGTGTGTCACCAATCAACGACAGGTCGCTCTAAGGCTATTACTCATCGGGCCGCGCACTGCTGATCCACATAGGGACATTAAGATGGTGATCCACACATGGTTGCTATGATGTTGATCCACATAGGATCTCTATGATGATTATCCACACAGGGTCTCTAGGATGATGATCCACACATGGTCTCTAGGATGTTGATCCACACAGGGTCGCTACGATTCTGATCCACACAGGGTCGCTCTTCAATTGTCACCCAACCACTTAATTCCTGCTCAAATCCTGCTTGATTATGGTAGAACCACTCCTAAATCCATCGATCATATTTCAACTGGTAAAAAGTCCCTCAAAAATCATACCCATGGGACCACCCTATCATAGGAGTCCCAACGTGATAGACGACACGTTGATCGGATGCCCGGTCCATGAGATATTGACACTTTTGTTAAAAAGTCCATGTTGGATCCATGTATAATAGAACCCAAGTAGCAAATCAAACTCTATAAAAACTCACTTAGAGTACTTCCAAAGGACCGCCTTGTCATAAGGGTACTTATGTCATAGACGATGGGTCGTTCGGACACCCGATATGTTATTTACATCCCTTTCCGTGAAATGGGGGTGACCGCACCTCGGTCAAACCCGGCTCGGTCAGGTATGCTAGAATATACCAAAGGGACTACTTCCAAAAATAGATCCCAATACCATAGATGACATTTCGAATGGACACATGGTTCTTCAGTTATGGGAATTTCTTTACTCGGGGATCAGTTGGGTCTGGGCCTGGTCTGACTCGGTCAAACCGGACCGATGCAACGGGTCCCGAGGTCTACCAGACCCCGTCCAGGTCCAGACGGATAAGGTTCAGACTGATACACTAGGTCTGTCCTGACGAGGTTAGCCCGGTTCGGTTCACGGGCCCGGCCTGCCAGGTGGCGGTCATCCCACCCGCTTTGGCATGCTGGGTCGCAGGTCCGTCCTAGCCCACAGGTGGGTCCGGCCCGCGGGTTCGGCTTGGCCTGCTAGCAGGTCTGGTCCACTGGGAAGGTTCGGCCCGCTTGGACAGCCTATGTATGGCTCAGTCCACTTGAAGGTGGACCGTTGTGTCCTGCTGGCCCGCGGTTGGGGGCTATTTTTCCAGCCGGTGGGGTGCTGCCCCTCCGCATGAACGGTTGGCCGTTTGGATAACTGGGTTCCACCAACGCGGCACGACGTGGTGCGGGGCCTCCCCTCTCCTTTTTGTCATGGCCCGCTGGTGATGGCTGCTCTGCGCTGCCCACTTTTGTTGTGGACCACTGGCCACAGTTGCTTTAAACCGCCCTTTTCCTGCATGACCGGCTCATGCTGGCTGCCTTCAGCCATCGTGGTGCGCCGTCACGTGCCACCTACCACCGTCTGCGACCGGTTTCCGTGGGTCTCCTCCAGCCACCACCGGATGCCCCCAACATGGTGCGCTAGGGGTTTCTTTCGTGGGCCACCGGACGTGCTCTGGTGGTCCATTATTGGTGTCATCTGCGCCTATGGATCTTCCACGCTGCCACTGCCATTTCGTGACCCTCTATTTTGCGTTGCTGTCTATCTAAGGAAACTATCCCTGAAGAACAAAGCATGAGAAAAGCGATGGAGGGTCCAGACCTTGTTTGTTTGGATCACACCTCCGTGTTAATGTGATAGAAAGTTGGAGTATGGTAAAACATCAAAGATAACTTTTAAACAAACCCCTTACTTGGATGAGACGTTCCCTAACGACGATTAATGGAACCTCCTTTGTCGTTGTCGTCAGTTCGTGATTCAGTGGTGCTCTTCACCACCCAATGAAACTGGTCTCGTCCTCCAAGTGGTTGGTGTCATGGTACTTTTCTAGAGCTTCATCTCTTGGTGAATCCCGGCCAACACTCCACCATAATCTCCATATAAATTTGAGAGGAGAAGGTTGAATAATGAAGGTGGAATTAATGAGGTTCATTTAATTAATGAACCTTCCAAATTCTAATGGTGTAGTTACAAAAAATGGGAGTCAGCCATTTAATGTCTTGAAGTATCATTGGTCCCTCCACCATTTCTCTTTCATTAGTGGAATAGAAAAAAAGAGAAATAAAAATTACACTGTTATTTTATTATTCTTTTAAATGTCCAAAAACTAACTTTTTCTCTTGACCGACTACAGTTGAAGTGAATCCCCCCTTAAGCGAATCCTGAAACTATGGATTCAATGGTGCCATAAGATTTTTAATTAGAGAACCGATTCAAAAGAAAGAAAATTACGCCTGCACATTAACTAAATGTTCCTTAAAAAAAGTTCCGAAATTCATTCCGGGCACATCGGGCCTCGAAATCATGTGATGTAAATTTTTTCAGACTCGTAATAATTCCATATAATTAAAATACAATTACTTTGAAAATATGGGTCTTTACAAAAATTAATTCCCAAATTACATAATCTTATGATATAATCCTTAATTTAGGCATTGATCTAACCAAGGAAGTCCTTTGGTGAAAACCAAAATAAGATACCCGAAGATAATGTAACCTTCATTAATGAATATTTTTATTTTATTCCTTCCTCAAACCCCTTAAATTATTTATATATCACTATTACATAATAACCTAAGTATATTATATATATATATATATGTGTGTGTGTGTGTGTGTGTGTGTTCTTATGTTAAGGGTAATACCACAACCACACACACTTACATCAAATATGTTATGAAATCATCAATCGTGTGTACGGTGGACTATCGCCTCGCGAACAGATGTCGTTATTTTTTCCATAATCACCTTTCATGGATGGAAATAATGATGGAAATACTATTTATATATGATATTTTTGATGATATTATTATTATTTAATTTTCATGTCACACAAAACTTCATCCTCTCCATTGTTTTGGGAATATGATAACTTCGTTCGTGTGTATGACGAACTTCTGCCTCACGAACCGATGTGATTCGTTCATGATTTACATGGAATGTATTAAGGATGGGTTTAATAAAAATATGTGATATATATGAAATAAAAATTTATCATAATGAATATATATAAATATATATATATATCATTTACTTTTATTTCTTTCAATATGACATGAAAATTGAAACATCATTCATACGTATGTATGGCCTACCGTTTCTGTGAACGATACATTTCATTTCTGATCAATAAATTTTATGGATTACAGTAAATACATGTATAATTAATATATATTAAATTTATACCATGTTTATAATTATTTATATGAAAAATTAATTATTAAATTAATAGAATAAAAATATAACAAATCAAAACAGTTATGAAAAACAATTTGTTATTACCCGAAATGTAATTTTAACATGGAATTTTTAATAAATGGCCAATAAAAGGTCATAAGAAAATAATATATTTAATGATATATATTAATATGGTTCTATGATATATTTATAATAAACTTATATTTATTATATGGGAATTTTGAATGAGTATAATTAGATTCAAGACTTAAGGTAAGGGATTTTCGTCTCACTTTTTTAATTTTGTGAGACACATGCTATATTCTACACCAATTTATTATCTGTGGTGTATATACTACACAAGAATTTATTTTATGATTATTATCCTAATTGTTTTTTTATTTACATATCCATTTTTGGATCTCTCTTTCATGAGGTTTATGGTTCAAAATTTACCAAATTAGTAAATGTTTTTTGTCTCAATTTTCCTTCTTTTAGATATAAGTTATGCTATGAACCTCTATTAATTTATGAGGTGTATATATATCCCCTTTGAAAATATAATGAATTTATCAATCCTAATGATATTTTAAATTCAATTTTATATTGTTACTTCAAAGTTATTATTATTCAAGGTTACCAAAGTGGTAATGATTTTAAGTTACAGTCTCATCATTTTCAGGGTTTTTTATGAATATGCTTCCAATGATTAAATATTATGATCTATCTCTCAATAATTTTCATGAATTTTATTCTTATATATTTATTCATGATATATTCAAGAAATGTTACCATTGTATACTCTTTTAAACTTATGATAATTAAGAAAATGTTTTTGAGGAAATCCGACTTTATTTCTCCCTTCAATTAGAAATCTTTTTCCTTCCAAATCCATGTTTAATATTTTTTTTCAAAAATAAATTTAAAATTATATTTTAAGATCATTTTTAAGGAAAAAAATATTTTATAAATTTTTGATGTCCTTAAAATTATTTTAAAATAATCTTTTACAAGTTTACAAGGATTTTTTCAAAGAAAAATGTGTACAAAATGATATATGTTTTAAAAAGAATTTCTCAAAGATGAAAGAATATTTTCCTCAAGAAATTTTTTAAATGATCCTTTAAAAATTACTTTCCGTCTAACGTGAAAGCCATTGGTTTTACCAATTCCTTAAGTAGGATATGATCCAAGGAATGTATTGATATTGTTTCTCTGAATGGTTTATGCTGTGGTGGCATAATGATTATGGAACCCATTTCTTTTCCATGAGTCAATCATCTTTCAAATATATTTTTTTTGAACCCATTTATCTTTGAAGATTCAATAATGTTTAAAAGATATTGACATGAAAACCCTTTATTTTTCATAGTTTTTTCTATTTATAAAGGTAATAATGAATGTTTTTTGAGTTTTATTGTTAAATGAAAACATTTTTCACTTAAAAAATGTTATAGTTATTATAAATTACTTATATAATGGGTTGACCCAGATAGCACTGGGTAAGCCCCATATATCTTATATAATGGGATGAACCTAATAGAAACGAGTAATCCCATTTCAACTCATACAGTGGGGAAACCCATACATCACCTAGTGAGCCTATTATACCTTACATAATGGGTTCACCTGTATAACACTTTAATGAATTGGGTAATGATAAATTATATATGAGATAATAGGGTATTCATGTGTTTAGACCAAGCCCAAATATGAGGGTACATTGGTTTTTATCCCAATACCAAATATGAGGGTACATGGTTGGTCATGCCAATTCCAACGATGAGGGTACATGGGTGTTTAGACCAAGTCCAAAGATGAGGGTACATAGTTGTTTAGACCAATCTCAAATATTATGGTACACTGGTGTTTAGGAAAATCCTAAAGATAAGGGTACATGGGTGGTTAATTGAAGATTAAAAAGGCGGGTACACGGGCGGTCCTCCCATACCAAAATTAGGTACATAGGTGGTTATCCCAAGACTCAAATGTTATGAACATATTAGCAGGTATCCTTGACATTAGATTTTATATTCATATATGTATGCCACAAATTCCATATCTTATGCTCTCATGGATCAAATTCTTTGATTCCATTATGATTCATGTATTATGATCTTCCAGTATTTATGCAATGAATCATGTATATGGTCTTTGATATGAAGGTTATGATGTTAAAATTTTATGGTTAGGTTCTCATACCCTTATGTTCATGTTATTATTTCATATATCCTTTATTTATCCTTATAGAGCATCCGAGCTCACCACTTCTTATGTTTCCTTTCCCCAGGTTATGAATAAAGATTAAAATTAGGATTACTAAGTGGGATGATATTTTTGGGAAACATTAAAGATATTTCACTAAGTTTGAATATTGTATTCCATGTTTCCAAATACACTAAATTATTATGGTCCTTATGAAGGTACTTTTTTAATATGATAAATATTTATCTAAAATGATGTAATATTTATGTATAAGAATCCTGTGTTACCATAATTGGTATCAAAGCAACGGTTTAGTCAAATTTTGGAAACTAGGATGAGGAAACATTAGTGAGATCCCTAGAGTTATTTCTAATGATATGTATAAGGTTGTATCTAAGGGTAAGTCTAAGGATGAATTAAAGTATATTAAAATGTCTTAGAATTTTGGTAAAGTATAGAGTGAGTGGTTTCCAAGAAATTACATCACTTTCAGGACATTAAAAATGGATTTGGATCTATCATATATGTACATAGGGGTAACAACCCCTAAAACACCGTATTGAGTTAGTGTCAATCGGGAAATGGTACACGATAATGATCCTTGCTGCTCACCTAGTTTAACACTCCTAGGGGATATTCTTTGGAAATTAACAAACTATTTATGAACCATCATAAAGGATTTAAATATAAGATGACTTTGAATAACCAAGGACAAACATAAGGTGTCATAAAATATGGTTTGTTTCCAAATTTAGATATCCTATATATTATTATCATGTTTATTTGGTTTCCCATAATGATTAGTTTAATTCACAATACACTTTATGATTTTAGTCAATGGTGGGAACCAGAAGAAATAGGGTTACCATTAGACGTGATGAGAAATTTTGTGTTAAGAATGAAAATTGGAAAATGACTAGAATAAAGTATATTTTTATTATTCATAATTAGTCATAAAAAACATTATTAACAACTTTTACCTTATCCAACTCTAGAACTCACCAAAAAAAGAAAAGGATCGAGTTCGCTGAGAATTCATATGGTGAAGACCATTGAGGAATAAAGATTTGGTTTCTTATATGTTAATAATTTGGGAATAATCATTGATGGGAAAGTATTAAAGTAATGAGGAGATGTATTTTTTGCGGTGAAGAAGGATACGAATTGTGTATTTTATAAGAAAAAATGTAGAGTTCAGTTAATTAAATGGATGAGAATATTGGTATCCCTAAGTTATTGTCAACAGTTGAATGTTTTAAGTGTGTAAACTAAGGGAATTATGAAAATTGATGTCTTAATGGGAAATATCATGAAAAAAATCAGCAAGGTTGTATGAGTAATGGTTAAATTGCTGATAATGAAGATACTACAAATGAAATATCAAAGTAAAGTTGGACTAAGGAATAAGATGAAAAAGCCTAGTTAATGGATTAAGGATGAGATGGAAAAATTGAAGTGATTATGTATTGGAATTCATGAATTATGAAATATATAAGTATTGTTTATGGAATCTTAGCATTATGGATTTTCAAGATTGTGTCAAATTATAATAATGGACTAGAAAATTGATATTTTTATTAAGGGAATATAACCCTTAATATGTTTCATATATTTGGATAATGATGTAAAGATAAAGATATTTTGGGTATTAATACAATAAATTAGATAGTATTGATTTCCTTGGAACTTATTATTGATTTGTGGACAAATTGGTTTATTCTATCATGGATGGAGTCAACTATATTTTTTTATTTAAGGAATATATCAAACAATATATGTTTTATGTAAGGAATGAGGAAGCATGCACTTTTTCAATAAAGTTTTATGGAAATTCAGGTTATTACCATGTTTTAAGAGAATACATGATAGAGGTACTAACATGTTTGATATGTGACAATCAAGGGATACTTAATGATATGTTGGGGATCAATGTTAAATTGATTTTGAGAAATTTAGTGACCTTCTTTCTAATGTTTTGGATTTTCAAATTTCGGAAGGGTCAAAAGGTAAACTAATTATGAAATGATTTATGTTTAACTTTGAATGAGATTTGATATATTAATATATTACTTCACCATATGAAAATTTATACATATTGCATAACTTGTTCTGTCCATTTTTTTTATGATAACTAAAGATACACATAATGAATTATTATTCTATATATGGATCTTTAGATCCGTTAGTTCAACATAGATAACAAATTCACCATAATTTCTTGGAGTAACAGACAATGTAGAAATTTATCAGGAAACAAACAAATATTGAGATTAATCATATTTAATGGGATGAAATCAAGTAGGTATATCTTGTTGTGAAAATTATTCAACTTTAAGAAAAGGGTATTAAAATAATTTTTTTATTATCATTATTTTGGATGATATAAATGAATTGTTTCACACCTCTTCGGCCTATGGTGTTATGATCACTAACCTTATATAGATTACTCACTTTCTTATGATCATTGATATTTATCATTATCTATAATTATTTATGATTTTCCTCCATATCCAAATCTTTACTTCCCATATATATTCTCTTATGTGGAAACCTTTTTGACAGTAACTTTGGATAAATGTTATGTTTCTAACCTTCCCTTTTATAATGTATGGTTTAGTATTAATTTTTATGATGTGAGTTTATTTAAAAGTAACTTTAACGTATTAAAAATTCTATGAACCAAATGAATTTCTAGGGAAAGATTCTTTTTATGGGGGTATAATGAAACACCCCATGTTTTTATGAATTATTTTTTTCCAAAAAATTAAAATTCTTTGATGGTTTCCATTTTACACTACAACAAGTTAAACTTACTTTATATGTAACTCTAGGCCACGCTGGAACTATAAAAAGTAGTGATTTTAGCTTGAGTTATACACAAAACTGATTTTGGATTGTGTTACACACAATACAAAGCTTAGATTTTGTGACACACAACACTAAGCTAAGCTTGCATTACACACAACACTAGGTTTAAAGGTAACATGACATATTATTAAAATATTATTATAGTTATCACCTAGCTTTTGTAATGGTGGGTATGAAAAATATTCACTAAATTATGAAAATATGGTTTATGTGTGTTTATAAAATTAATTCTTTGGTAAAAAATTAATTATAAATGAAAGTAAGAAATATTTTAAAATAATGAAATTCATTTTCTAAGAAAATATTCTTCTCTCTACAAACACATTTTATCTCAATAAAATAAACAAAACAATTTTTATAAATGATTTTAATGAAATATATATATTATATATTCAATAAACTATTTAATATTTATCCATGTGTTTTATTGACAAAAGATAATAATAAGTCTAATTTTATGCATAAAAGAGTAATTTTTATAAAAGGTAGTTTTACCACATTTTATTGGTTTTCTTTTTGTAAAACTAATTCATGACACATTAATATATTATATTTGAAAAAATAAACTTCATTTTTGGAAGGGTAACATAAAAAATTATCCTAGGGTGAATTTGTGTGATTTTTCTAAAAAGATTCATTTTTTGACGAATAGTGAAAAATAATGAATTTTAATTGAAAGCTTTATTTTAGTTTAAATTATTTATATGTTTAAATTATATTTTAAACTGTATTTTAAGTATAATTAGATCAATTATACATCTAGTAATCCAATTTGGGTCATTGTAATTAATTTCATATTGATATTGGATATAAAAATTTTGTAAATTTTTTAATATTTCCACATAAAAACCCTCTTTATAAGTGTGTCTATAGGATTAATTTTAAATTAAATTATGCTAATTCTATGAATTTAATTTGGAAAAATCTATTAAAAATTTGTAATAAGAATAATTTATATGATATAATAAGTAAAATTATTTTTTTACCATAATTATTAGTGAAAATAGTTAAAATTAATTAATGTGATTAATGTTAGAATGGTGTTTTACACATTACATGCATTTGTATTTTAATTAATTTTTAAAATATTATAAATTATTATTTAATGAATTATAATTTATCTTTTGAAGCATTGGGTATAAATTATATAATAAATATATTTTTAATTATAACCATAATGGATAAAATACTTAGGTAAATAAAAAGATGCAAGTTACCATAGTAAAAACTAGAAAGATAAAATTGAGTAAACATAAATATTAAGGAATAACATGATAAAAAAGGTATTTTTTTGTTATTATGGTATTTATAGAACAATTAATTTACACCCATAATTATTTTTATATTTTTTAGGTACATGAGTTAAGGGAGACCTCCCAATAGTGAATACTTTTGGGTATTTACAAGAACGCCACTCATCCTTCATTATAATAGGGAATTCACTCTCTCCACTTTTTAAAACCACTAAATCAATTTATATTAACATAAACCTACTAAAATCACTTATAAATTACCTCATATAATCATAGAATCCTTAATTTGGGTATAAATCCATCCAAAGAATTCCTTTGGTGAAAACCAAAAGGAAATACCCAAAGAAGAGGTAATGTTCATCAACAAAGGTTTATGTTTTATTTCTTCCTCAAGCACCCTAAATTATTTTTATATCATGATTATATAATAAAATAAGTATTTTAAATATAATAATACATTGTTATGTATATGTTATGATCTATAAAAACACACACTTCCATCAAACATGTTACGAAATCATCGTTTGTCTGTGTGTCACACTATCACCTCACAAATTGATGCTGTTAATTTTTCCATTACCACATTTCATGGATGAGAATAATGATGGAAATAAAATTGATATATAATATATATGATATTTATTATTTTTTTATGATTATTTAATTCTTATATCTTACATACCTTTATGTTTTGAATTTTTTTGAATACGATAACTTCCTTCGTGTGTACGATGGACTACCGCCTCACAAAGCTATGTGATTCATTCACCATTTACATGGAATGTATTAAGGAAAAATTTAATAAAAATATGTGATATATGTGAAAAAATGATACTATAATTATAATATATATATCCTTTAATTTTCTTTCTATCAATATGAAAATAAAATGGAAACAACATTCATGCGTACATACGACCTACCATTTCCATGAATGATGTATTTCCTTTCCTATAACTAAATTTTATGGATTAATATAAATACATATATACTTAATATATATGATATTTATATAATTATTATAATTCTTTATATGATGAAATAATTATTAAATTTAGAAAATTAAAATTTTAATAAATCAAAACACTTATGAAAAACAAATCAGTTATTACTCGAAATATAACTTTAACATGGAATTGTTAATAAACTAGTATTCATAAGAAATTAATACATGATATGATATATATTAATATTTTTGATATGATATATTTATAATAAACTTATATTTATTATATAGTACTTTTTAATGAGTAAAAAAAGATTCAAGACTTAAGGTAAGAGATTTTCATCTCACTTTTTTATTTTGTGAGAAAAATACGATATTCACCACCAATTTATCCTATATGGTTTATATAATACCCATGAATTTATTTTAAGATTATTATCCTAAATTTTATTTGTATTTAAGTATCCATTTTAAGATCTCTCTTTCATGGGATGTATGGTTAAAAAGTTAACAAATCTGTAAAGGATTTTTGTCTCAATTTTTCTTCTTTGAGATTTATGTTATGATATGCACCTATATTATCTCATGAGTTGTATATAAAAACAATTTGACATGTAATATCATTAATTTATCTATACTCATGATATTTTAATTTCCATTTTATATTAATCCTTCATGGGGATTAAGATTCAAGGTTACCAAAGAGGTAATGATTTTATTTTACAATATCGTCGATTATCGGGATTGTTATGATTAGGCTTCCAATGATAAAATCATATGATATACCTCTCAATAATTATAATTAATTTTACTTTAATATTGGTTTTTATTATATAGTCATGTAATGTTAACATTTGTTCACTCTTTGGTTCTTAATATATTTAAGAAAATATTTTCAAGGGAATCCCAATTTATTTCTTTCCTTGGTCAGAAATCTATTTTATTCCAAAACCATGTTCTATATTTTTTTAAAAGATGATTTTAAAATGATATTTTAATATCTTTTTTAGGGAAAAAGTATTCTAATTTTTTTTATTTTTTTTTTTAATTTTTTTTAATTATTTTTAAATATTCATTTATATGTTTTCAAGGTTATTTTCAAAGAAAAAAATTTTCAAAATGTTTTATATTTAAGAAAGTGTTTTTCAAATTGTAAAGGATAAAATACTCAAGATATGTTTTAAATGAAAATATCAAAATTATTTTCCATTTAAGATGAAATTCATTTGTGTTACCTATGACTTAAGGAGGATATTATCCAAGGATATCATCCATATTATATCTCTGAATGTTTTATGTTTTCATGGAATGATGATTATGGAACCTGTTTCTTTTCCACGGGTCAATCATGTTTCAAAGTGATTTTCATGGAACCCATTTATTTTCCACGAGTCATTCATGTTTAAAAGACACTGACATGAAACCCATTTTGATTCCATGGGTTAATCAAGTTATAATGGGAATAATGACTATTTTATGAGTTTTATGATGAAATGAAATATCTTTGAACTTTATTCATGTTGTGGTTATTTTATATTAATTATACTATGGGGTAGACAAGATAGAATCAGGTAAAACGTTGCAACTTATATTATGGGGTTGCCTTGATAGAGCCATGTAATACCATTACATATTATACAATGGGCGGTCCAAATTGCACCAGGTGAGCTTATTATATCTTACATGATGGGTGCGCCTAGATAGTGCTTCACTGTATTAGGTAATGATAAATTCTATATAAGGTCAGAGGGTACACATGTGTTTTTCACATGTCCAAAGATGATGATACAAGGGAATTTAGCCAAATCCAAAATATGAGGGTATATGGGTGGTCATCCCATGGCTAAAGATGAGGGTACACAGGTTTTTAGCCGAATCATAGAGATGAGGGTACATGAGTGTTTAGCCTGAGACCAAAGATTAGGGTACATAGGTTTTTATCCCAAGCCCAAAGATGAGGGTACATGGATGGTTATCCCAAGCCCAAAGAGGAGGGTACATGGGTGGTCATCCCATGCCCAAATTAGGTACATGGGTGGTTATCCCAAGGCTCACATGTTATGAATATGTTGGTATATGTTTGTGGGTATCCTTGAAATAAGATTTTTTATGATTATATTTATGACACAAATTCCATGATTTATGTTCTCATGGATCGTTTTATTTTATTACCTTATGATTCATGTCTTATGATATTTCAATATTTATGACATGACTCTTTTGTAAGATCATTGATTTGTAGGGTATATTCTTTAAATGTTATGCTCATGTTCTCACACCCTTATGGTAATGTTATGATTATGTATCTCCTTTATTCACCTTTACTGAACATCTGATCTCACCATTTCTCAGGTTTCTTTTCCCTAGGTTATGTTGAAAGGTTTTAAGTAGTAATAATAAATGGGAATATATTTTCTGGGAAACATTGAAGATATTTCACCAAGTTAGAATATTATGTTCCAAGATTCCAAATACACTAAACTATTATGGTCTTCAGGCATGCACTTTTATAATGTGTTGAATATTTATCTAAAATGATGTAATATCCATGTATGAGAAGATTGGTCTGTTATAGATGACCTCCCATGAAACATGTTTCATGCTTGGGCTACCCACCCTTGTACCCTTCTTTTCAGGATTGGGAAAATCACCTGTATACCCTTTGAGATAGTAGACCATTTTTCATCACCCAATGCATTGGAAGGAGATATAGGTCCCACCTGTCACATAATTAAAATAATAAATATTTGTTCCATATGTTCATAAATCATTCATAATATCATAAAAAATAAAATGAAATGTGTTTCATGAACATTTCAACATATCATAACTTATATAAAATATGTAGTTTTTATAATCATTTTATCATTTCATCATAGCATAAACCTTGGTGAATGAAGAAATTTTCATAAGAATTTAAACATTACATAACACGAGGAAGAGAAATAGGTTTCATAATAATAATTACATCATAAAAATTAAACCATTATGTCAAATAATAATAATGGTATCCTTGGATAATATCCCAAGTAAGTTATATGTAACATAAACATATCTTATATTAGATGGAAAATGATTTTGATCTATTATTTAAAATATTTATTGTGGAAAATATCTGTTTCTCTTCGAAAAAGCACTTTTTAAACCATAAAATTTTTGATTTTTTTATTTTAAAATAACCTTGATAAATTATAAAGGAATATTTAAAATATTGTGATGTTATGACTATGGAAAATTCCATGCATTCTATATATATTAAAACAAATATATTTTTTTCACATTTTTGGTAAATGAAAACTAAACATTGTTTGGAATAAGACATGAATATTCCTTTTATTTTTTTTAAAAAAATTAAACAAATTGGTAAAAATGTATTTTAAAAATAATAGGATAATACTCAAACATTTTTCAAAACATTTTTTGAAAACATGGTCTTGGAAGAAAACATATTTCTAACTGGAGAGAGATAAATTCATATATTCTTAAAAACATTGTATATTTTTTTAAGTACAAAAGAATATAAATTTGGTAATATTACATAAAAATTTCATGAATAAACAGAGGATAATAAAATTCATGAGGTTATTTATATATGGATCATAATATTTTATCATTGGAAACATAATAATAAACAGTCTGGATAAATGATTAGATTGTAACATAAAATCTTTACCACTTTGGTAAAATTTAATCGTAAGATCCATGAAGTAATAACATAAAATTAAAATTAAAATTTCACTAGGATTAATAAATTAATTATATTACATATAAAATAGTCTATATACACACATCATGAAAGAATATAGGTGCATAACATAACCTAGATATCAAAGAACAAAAATTTAGACAAAAATCCATTAACACTTTAGTAATCTCTTGAATCGCAATCCCCAATAAAGAATAAAATTAAATGAAACTTTAAATATAATAAAAATAATTGGATTGAAGATATATCATGTAAAATTGGTAGTGTATACCCCACACAAAATAAAAGAGTGGTGAATTTTCATATGTCTTGTAGAAATAAAAGAGAGACTAGAAATCCATTACCTTAAGCATTGAATTTCATCGTACCTGTTCAAAACTCCTGTATAATAATTATAATTATATTATTAATATATTATATAAATATAAATATATATAACATAACATTTATGTTTTACGACCAGGCCCATACAGGGGCTTGAGCCGCAACTACCCCAAGGCTGCCTCTATAGGCCAGGGGGTGGAAAAATGTGTTGAAGGCACAACAAACTTGGGGAGGCATTTTCCTAAGAACTTGTAAAAATACATGAAGAAAAATTAATAAAAAGTGTATAGGGAAAGTAAAAAAGATACAATACTGCTATATATAAACAAAAAACGTTCATCAACCTCTAAATAGTATAATTATAGGAACTATAAAGTAAACTAAAAGGAAAATGGGGAAAAATACATACCCAACTAGAAAAGTTTCCCAACCAAAAAATAAAAAAAGATAAGAGATCCACACTCCTAGATATCAAGATATAACCACCGTACATGGTCCAAGAACCCCATATCCATAAGCTCCACTAAAGTCATGATCAACCTGTCTATCATCTGTTTAAGGCACGATATGTGCAGGAAAAGCCCATGTAGGGGTGAGTATAAACATACTCAGTTGGATACCCCCAAAAGGTAAATGAGTAGAAGTAAGAGATACATTGAAGAGTAAAGAAGTTGATAGAACAAGGTATGATAAAATATTAGAGATCAACCCAACAAGATAGTGAAATAAAACTCATCCAAACATAATGGGCTCAGAAAAGTGAGAATATGAATTTCTTGTTGAGTCTTCGCTACCTATCATAGGAGAGTAGACATATCCAACCATGAGTTGATAGACATAGAAAGAACGTAGCATACACTACTCATATTTAACTCTCCTAGAAGGAGAGTAACCAAAACCCAATGAGTTGATACTAAAACAAGATACATATATATCCTCAGTCAAAGAATCCCACATGAGAGAGTAAGGGGATCTATATCTCACAGCTCGTCCTAGGAAAAGAGTTGCTAATAGTTCTTGAAGTATCCACCAACTATGCCTAGAATCCCTCACATCTACCCTAAACATTCCATTCAAAGGGGCTTAATCAACACACCTTGATACTATCCACTTTGGGTGGAACTGACTCACCCTCTCAGTTTTAGGTCGCATCACAAGGATATGTCTCAGTTGGGAAAGAGTCCCTCTTTTTCATGAGTCCAAAGGTACGTAAAACCACATCTCACCACTGATCTTCATAGTCGAATGGTAAAAACTCAAAGTAGAGGACCCTACCCCTAGTAATTCAAGGGGATTACACTCTATTATTAGTCATAATAGACCCACACCCTAGTGGATTAAGGGGACTCCACTCTAGTCCATGGGGATCCACACCCTAGTGTGTCATGGGGATCAACAACCGAGAGTCGACATGGAACCACTTCCCAGCCCCACTGAAAGGTAATACGTTGGAGGGTACTACCAAAAAAGTAATGGCAAAGGACCCACCTCTTAGTGAATCAGGGAGATTCCACTCTAGTCGTCAAGGACTCGCACACTACCGGGTAGAGGGATACCACTTGGAAGTAAATATAGAGGGAATGCACCCATGACAATGGGGGGGTCCACTCTGATATCATCAAGGACCCGTACCCTAGTCAGCAGGGGGATTCCACATAGAAGGAATCAATGAACTACACTGGCCATCCCTGATGAATGGTACCCCTCATAATGCTTTGAGGATTTTCACTTCCTAGCCCAGCTAGAGTTTAAGATGATAAATATATGATAAACATGCCTGATCACAACCATATTTCAACATTTCCTGAAAAGTTGTCACACCCCGAACATCTAACATCATATCTGAAAAGCCACTACAAAGGGAACTATCATGTTCTATGAGGAAAAACACCCAGGATAGGCTACTCGCATGCCAAAATCCGAGTCCAAAAGAAAAAGATATGAGAGATATAAGATTTATAAGTGGTACATGATATGTATAGGGGCCAGATGACATGTGGACCCACCTCCTTACCGGGCCATGTACCTAGCCATTATTGGGTTCTAAACTATGAACAAGTACCCCTTGTCGTTCTAGTGTACTCCTAGAGTACATGGAATATCTAGCCAAAAATCCTAGTGAACGCACGATGCTCATCATCAGTTTGAAGATAAATACAAAATTATATCGACATGCCTACTCAAAAATTCACAAATAACCAAATAGATCACAAAATTGCGATCCTTGAGGAAAAGCACAAAAGATTGACTATTCATTCGTCCGAATCAAACACCTGGTGAAGAAACTACATTTCATAAGATTTTTCACCAATAATGCCTTGTGGGGACTATATCATGATCCCAAAATAATACAAACAGATCACACTATAGAGATACTCATGAAAAAACACAGTGGATCAACTATTCATTTGTTCAAAATAGACACCTGATAAAAAAGTCACATTTCAAGGCAATACGCTCGAACTGGGATTTGTGGGGCCCACACATCAATTTTTGTTTAGACACCCAAAATTGATCTTTAAACATCCACATCAACATAAGGATCACAACACCGCTGATGACACGTCGATTTGATGTCACATGCGGAAATTATGGCGTATCAAAATTTAATAATAATAACATATTATTATTAGTTGGGCGTTTCGTGCAACCGAGCCAGCAGCTAAAATAAAAAAAAATTAAACCAGCCTCAAAATGGAATTATTGAAAGTAGAATCATGAGACCATATACGACACATAAAATTGATGCTTGATTTAGGAGTTATGGTGGTTTGAAGTCGCCTTGGCCCGACTCAGCCCGCATCGGCCCCGCCCAGCCTAGTCGCATTCGGCCCGTGACCCAACCACGTACTTTCCAAGGCCCTCCATCAGGATGCTCTGGCTGCTACTGGCTCCTAGAAACTGTGCACCTCACAAGCTCCGGACCTTCGCACACCACACGCCACCACGATGCCTCGACAGCCTGGCCACACCCAGCCGCCTGGTCGGCTCTGCGTCCTGCACGGCCCGCAACACTCATCGACCACCCTGCCAGAACCCGCGGCCACTACAGGCACCCCCGTACACCACCATCGGCCTCCACCAACCATCACTAACCCTTGGCCTACCAGTGGTCCCTTCCATGGATCACTGGGGCTACTCCAATGATCGAAAAATGAAAACGAAACCAGATCTGGGATCCTTGGGTCCTGGACTACATAGCCATGTGCTCTCCTCGAAGATTCATCAATTTTTAAATAATCAAAAAGTAGGTGTCACTTTTTCTTGTCGCTACACCTCCTATGACGCTTGAAACATAAAATGGTCATAGATTTGGAGTCCTTGGATCATGACCTTTAGAGATCTATTCTTCACTCGACATTTGGATGTCGTTTCAACGCATCGAAAAGTTTACAACAAGTAATAATGAAGAATGATTAAGAATGAGGAATCCAGAATTATAACTGTTGAGGGTTGTGTTAGTATGAACATTTAAAAAGGATTAAAAAGTAGAAAAAAATGACCATATAGTAATTTCAGTGAACAAAACATCAATTGGGGATGAACATAACCTGAAAGAAGAATCCTGTGTGGATTTTGGATCTGTCGTTGCATTTTCTACGCTCTGATGTACTCAGATCTGCAATCTTGTTGAGACCTGCCAAATATACATGAAGGATACTCCAAAGGGAGGAGATGAGGATATCTCCCTCCATTAATGGGAGAGATTATTCAACCCTAACTCTTTTTGAAAAACTCATATTTATAAATGTTAATAGGTCTCCTACCAATGGTTGTAGGATCTGAACATCTAGCACCCTCTCACTTTATGTTGCAATTAGGTAAAAAACCACCATAGAAACTCAATCATGGTCTCATATTTCCAATACGATTACCTGAACAAAATTTATTTGATATGATGTCTAAGATAAAATCAATAAATTTAATTATTTTATTTACAATTATGCCTTTCATGGATTTTTCTATAGAAGACCCATACCGAAGAAAGATATATCCCGCCTAGGATAAAAACCATGGTCTAGACTCAACCATTCCCTCATATTTGTAATATGGGATACGTTTTAATGGTTATACCATCTTCGTTTGGTGCATAATATATAATATACTTAATATTTTAATAAAATTAATTTTGGGCACACCGGGCCTCGAAATCGCACACCATCTCAAAACCTAGCTTTGGAAATATATATATATAAATATTCAAAAGTATTAAAAGATAAAAATATGGTCTCTACATCATTCCATAATTCAATATTTTATTTCCTGAAAACCAAACTAGAGAAACAAATCGGGATACTTGGCTTGCACTTCGCTCTCCCACTCCCAGGAAAACTCCGACACATTTCTATGCTGGAATAGAAAACAAACCAAAGGGATTTCCCATCCACATATGTCCCAATCCTATCGATGACGTGAATAGAATCATTCCTGCATCTCCCCAACTGTGACATGTAGAAAACATCGTGTGCCCACTCTAATTGTGTGTGTTGGGAAAGGTGGTAGACAACCTCACTAACCCTTGGTATGATCTGAAAACACCCGACGAACCTTGGGGAAAGATTATCCTTGGCCTAAAACCAACAAGAAAATCCTAAGCATATCCTACAACACCTGGATAGTGTTCTTGGTCTAGCCATCAGTCTAGGGATTAAAGGAAATACTCATCTACAAATGGGTCCCAAATTCCTCCTACTGGCCTCTCCACAATCATGATGTAAACCACATGTCACAATTAGATACAATCATCGAGGGTACTCCATGAAGGTGAATGATCTCTCATATATACAACTTCCCCAAACACTCAAAATAACTCCTCTCCCTTATAGTAATGAAGTGAGGTGACTCCATGAGTCAGTCTATTATCACCCATATGGAATCATGCCCCCTAACAATGCATGTGATACTTAAGAAGAATTCCATTTATATGCCATGCCATTTCCACTTTAGGATTTCAAGAGACTGCAAAAACCCACCAAAACTCGGTGATCAGCCTTCACCTGCTGACAGGTGAGGCATCATGTGATGAACTCAATCAAGTTTCCTCTAAAACTAAACCACCAAAACTACCAATGAAGATCCCTATACATCTTCCCCATACTGGGATCTACAACTAAGGGATAAGTGTGGAACTATCACATCACCTCATTCAACATCACAACCAGAAACACTATTTTTACTTGGAATAAGGTCTCTTAATTCGATCCTTCAGAATATCCATCTAGGGCATCACTTGTGGATATAAAAGTCATGAATGATCTATAAGTCAATGTCTCAAATATAGGAATCTCTTACATGATTGAGAAGTGAAGAAGTCAACACCATCAACTGAAGAAAAACTGTACCCTACTGCTCAACTAGGGTCAGCTATAGGGAAGTTGACTACTCCAAAACTTCCCACACTAGGCAATATGCAGACTTAATACTAAGGTAATATGTTACAACATTTCCATTTCCTGATGTAAAGACTATCTATAAGTCATAGTATTGCAGGAACTCCAACCAGCATCGCTTCCTTAGGTTCATGTCCCTCTGAGCGAAGACATACCTAAAAATCTGGTGGTCTGTGAAAACCAAAAAGTTCTCTCCCAGAATTTAGAGTGTCCTCAATCTTAGGGTGAAGATTACTACTGTTGGAAATAGGTAGTGAGTCATGTAGTTATGTTTATGGGGTGTCCATCACCTCAACCTTTACTTTATAATTTCTCTATCAAGGTTGACATTGATCACACAAAGGAACCAATGAATAAGGTTGGTGAGTAAAATCATCCAACCACAAGAATATAGACATATAAAACACGTGGAATACCACATGTGTATTCTCCTATCTTGGAAAAAGATTAATCTCAAACCATGACCTCTACCATAATTACTAGTGGCATCCTAAGAGAAAGGAGGTCATGTTGAAAAACTCCACTGGAAATACCAAGACATACTATGACTCTCCACTGCACAACCCCTACCATGAATGCATTAGTGAGAGGGACTCATTAACCAGACCTCGATTCTATCATTTTTGGGTGGCACTGAATCTCCCTCATGGGTTTTCTCACGTCACAAAAACACATCTCGGTGGGGGAAGAACCCCTCTTCCTTGTGTATTCAAAGCTACATCGAACAACACTGACACATGGTTACACTGACATCTCACGTCACCCAGGTAAAACTTCAAGAAAGAAGAAGGTAAGAGAGAGTACCTCACATAGTGTCTAACAATTTGTACGTAAAAAATTAGATGAGGCATAGGAAAAACCTCTTATCATCTCACATGATATATGATCATAGACATCCATAACATGTAGCTGCCTGCAGCCCCAACCACTAGCTCCCTGAGCCTAAAAAGGGATTCCTGGTGGTGGTGGTGGAAGTATCTTGTAACATCATCCACCAACCATAGTTATTACTCATCCTCTTCTAGAACCACCTCCTTGGGGACCACCTTGAACTCGCCTATGAGATCCCTAGTCATGATGTCGTCTCTACCGTGATTTTCCATATACCATCTGGCTATAAAGTTGAGCATGTCTGGCTAGGTAGTCTCATTACATGTGACCTCGTCTGTCAAAAGCATAACAACGACTCTCCCTGGGCTGTTTTGGTGGTATATTCTATCACAGAACATGTTCCTGAGTCTAATAATGGTATGTACTCCTATGTCGAGGCCCCACCAACTGATGTTTTCTAGCTACGGTAGATATATCGGCTCTATGAAACCATAGCCGATCCCAACTAACTTGCATTCCACTGAAAAAATATCTTTGTCACTAGTTCTATCTCCAACGCCCCAACATAGGTGGGGATGTAAAATGGAACTACGCTGAAACATATATCTCTACAAAGTCCCTACTCAAATTTCCGGGCACTTATGTTTTTGTTACGAATCATGTATAGAGTATAACAAGTCGGGTATGTGAACCTAGCCATGTACTCGACCATCATCATCCCTCCCTGATGAAGCTCCATAATCTCTTAAATCTAGATGAATCATGGGAAGAAGGGGTATTACTCCTAACAGATCAGCTTCTAGAAGTCATCCCACAAGAGTTCCCTCCCATCATGCATCTGAGTAACCAATATCCACCAATTCCTAGATGTTCTGTGGAAAAGACTAGCTGCCAATGCCACCATCTGATCCTTTGGTGTATGAACAAGCTCGGATAGGTGGGCCACTAGCTCTATCCAATCCTCTACTGCCCAAGGATATGAGTAAATGCAAAACCTCATTAGTATCTGACACTAGAACTCGTAGAGTGCACTCAGCATGTGCACATCCTTAGTCAGCTCTACTCGGACTCACTACTTCTCAAAAGGTGGAAGTGTTGCTACCTGCCCACGTAGATGAAGGGGGGATCATATGATGGACCCTAAACTGAGGCCTTGTCACTCATAGGGTCATCTTCATGAACCAAAGTTGGAATCTTGGATGGTTTTCATCGCAGAGGCATATTGAAACTTATCACAGAGTACCATTGTAAAATGAGAATATATATATATATATATATATATATATATATATCAACCACAATGGGGAGAAGAATAAAGAAGGAAGGTCAAGGACTCAATCCTATATGATACATGTACCATTGATACTTGCAATAGATGTCTCTATTTGATGATTCAATAAGTGGGTAATCAGGGTCCTGGTGAATTGTTACATTGGATGCCACACCATCAACCATAATAGGGAGAAGACTCAAGAAAAAATGTCAAGGACTAAATCCTATAGGATGCATGTACTATTGATCCTTGAAACATATTTCTCTATTTCCCAAGTCAACAAGTGGGTAATTAGGGTCCTAGTGAATGGTTATGTCGACTTCCACACCATCACTAGACTCCATAACCTGTGAGCCACACTCAAGGCACATTAACACTATTTCCCTAAACCCAACCAAGATCTTTTTTGGTAAATATCTGAACAACTTCTCAAGGGTCAAAACACCTATGATACCAATTTTTTGTGACCTGATCCATGTCGGGGCTCGAGTTAAAACTACCCCAATCCTGACTCTATAGGCCCGGGGTGGAAACAAGCACTGAAGGCACAACAAACTCAGGGAGGCCTTTTCCTAAGATCCTTTACACACACACATCCAACTTAATGAAAAAGTATATAGGGAAAAGAAAACAAGATACAACACACCTATATATAAACCAAAAACATGCATCGACCGATAAACATTATAAGTACAGGTGCTATAAAATAAATTGAAAGGAAAAATTGGAAATATACATGCCCAACAAAAAAAGTTCCCCAACCAGAAAAGTAAAATAGGATAGATATCCACTCTCTTGGATTTCAATCTATGACCACCGTAAATAGTCCAAGCACCCCGTATCCCTATGGTACTTGGAATTCATGATCAACCTTCCCATCATCTACATAAGGCATGATACGTGTGGGAAAATCCCATGAAGGGGTGAGTATAAACATACTCAGAAGGATACCCCAAAAAGGTGATGGGGGATAAGTAAGAGATATACTGAAGAGGAAAGCAGTAAATAGAACAAAGTATGATAAAAGAGTAAAGCTCAACCCAAAAAGACTGTGAAAGCAAACTCATCAAAACATAAGGATCTCAAAATGGTGAGAAGATGAACTTATTGTCAAGTCTTTTTTACTTATTGAGGTAGAGTAGGCTCATCCAACCCCAAGAAGCTAGACATGAAAAGAATGTGGCATACCCCACACGTCTTTTCTGCTCTTGGAAGTAGAGTAACCAAAACCCAAGTAGTAGATACTAAAATAGGATATATATATATATATATATATATATATATATATTATCAGTCAAAGTAGACCAAACGAGAGAGTAAGGGGATCTCCATCTCATAGATTTACCCTAGGAAAAGAGGTGCCAAAATATCCAGAAGTATCCAACAACGATGACCAACACCCCTCATGTCTTCACTGGGTACTATAGTCAAAGGATATTAATAACCAAAACTTGATACTATCTGTTTTTGGTGGCATTGAATCACCCTCACGTTTTTAGGTCATGTCACAAGGATGCATCTCGGTGGGTAAAGAGACCTTATTTCTCATGAGTCCAAAGGTATGTCAAACTTTATATCTCTATTGATTCATATATTCGGATGGTGCAAACTCGAAGTAGAGGACCTACGTCTTAGTATGTTAGGGGGATTCCAATCTAGTAGTATAAGTAGAGGACCCACTCCCTTGTGTTTCAGGGGGATTCTACTCTAATCATCAGGGATATGTGCCCCAATGCATTAGGGGGATCAACACCCAGGATTTGACGAAGACCCACTACCCAGTCCCGCTGAATGGTAATACACTGGATGTTTCTGCCCGACAAGTAGCTATAGAGGACCAGACTCAAAATGTGTTGGGCAGATTCCATACTAGCCATCTTGGACCCGCGACCTACCCAGTATGGGGATTCCACTCAAAAGTAACTATATAGGACCTGCACCCATGCTGATGGGGGGTTCCACTATGATATCATTGAAAAACCACTACCTATTCGATAGGGAATTCCCTTCGACATGCATCAAGGAACTACACTAGCCATTATTTTTGGATGGTACCTCTCAAAAATCCTTGAGGAATGTCGTTTCCCAGCTGAGCTGGAGGGTAAGATCAGAAGTCTATTATAATCCTACTTGATCGTGACCATCATCAGACATCAATAGAAAAGGAATCATGCATAGAACATTTATTACAATATCTTGAAATCCACTACGGAGAGAATCATCAGGTTCTACACATGAAAACACTCAAAATAGGGTACTCTCATGCCAAAATCAGAGTCCAAAAGAAGGATATACAAGAGATAGAAGATTTATGAACTAGTACATAGTGCGTATGGGGCCCACACAATGTGTGACCCCACCTCGTTGAATGGACATGTAACTTGACATTCTCGAGTTCTAAACTATGAACAAGTACCCCTAGGTGTTCCAATGTATTCCCAGAGTATAAGAAACATCTAGCCAAAATGCCAATAAGCGCATGATGCTTGTCATCGGTCTGAAGGGAAAAACATAATTATACAGATAAGCCTCCTCAAATGGCCCTAGATAACTAAATAGATCACACTGTTTAAATCCTTTCCAAAAATTACACAAGTTTAACAATTCATTTTCCCAAATTGGACACTCGGTGAAGAAACTACATTTCACTAAATTGTCTAAAAATAGTGCCTTGTGGGGCCCACATATCAATCCCAAAATAAAACATGTGGATCATGCAGTTATAATCCTTATTGAATATACTATTAATTTTTCAAAAATGAAAACCCAATGAAAAATTCACAGTTTACCGTAATATGCTCGAACTGGGATTCATGGGGGCCATACCTCAATTTCTATTTAAACACCCAAAATTGTTCTTGAAATGTCTGTCCCAACATCAAGATCACAACCCCGCTGATGACACATTGATTGGACGTCACATGCTGAAATTATGGAAGATCAATGATTTAATAACAATAATATATTATTATTATTATTTGGGAGTTTTGTGCATCTGAGCCGTGACCTGAAATATAAAATTTACAAACTAGCCTCAAAAGGCCCATATTGAAAGTAGGATCATGTGGCCTCATGTGACATATAAAATGGACACTCCATTTAGGAGTTATGGGGTTTTGAAGTTGCCTCGGCCTGACCTAGCCCGTATTAGCATAGCTCGGCCAAGCCACATTCGTCCCGCGGCCCAGCTGTATTCGCCCTGTAGATATATGCCAACCTGATCCAGTCACCATCAGATCCCAAATTCTGTGCACCACAAGCACCTCATTGGCTCTTGGCCTCCACACACCGCATGACACCACGACAGTTCTCCATCCTGGTCATTCCCAAACGCCCCCTTGGCTCTTCCATCTCGTACAGCCCGCACCGCTCGCTAGCTGCACTGCCTGAACCCCCAACCACCGCTGGCATTACCGCACACCATCAACTGCCACTTCTGGCCACTAAACCACTATTGGTCCCTTCCATGGACCACCAGGACTACTCCGATGCTCAAAAAGAAATAACAAAACTAGAACTAGGATCCTCAGGTCTCGATCTATATAGAAATGTGCTCTGCCTGAAGATTCTTAAATGTTTCGACGAATCGAAAAGTATGTGTCACTTATTTTCACCATCACACCTCCTCTGACTCCCAAAAATCGAAAAAGTTGTATATTCAGATTCATTGGATCATGAACTTCGTAGATCTATTCTTCGCTCAAAATTTGGATGTCGTTTCAATGCATCGAAAAGTGGATGATGAAGAATGATGAAGTGCGATGAAGAACGAGGAATCCAAAAGTAAAAAAATCAATTGATATGTTAGTATGTACATCTTCAAAGGATTCCAAAGCAACAAAAAATGATCACCAAGCAATTTTTATGTAAAAAACATCAATCAGGGAAAATGGAATCCAAAAGAAGAATCCTACCTAGATTTTGGATCTGTCGTTGTGTTCGCCGCTCTTTGATCTACTGGAATCTTCAATCTCATTGAAACCTCCAAACTATTTGGTGGAGATTCACCAAATGGAGGAGAGGGGGAGGGATCCCTCTATCCATGGGTGAAATGATCAAACCCTAACTCATTTTTAAGAACTGCTATTTATAGAAGTTAATAGGTCTCCCACCAAAGATCGTAGGATCTGAACATCCCACACCCTCACAGTTTATGTCGTTCTTAGGTAAAACACCCCATTATGAACTCAAATACAGTCTTATATTTCTAATATGAGTCCCCGTTCATAAGTTATTTGATACATTTTCTGAGATAAACTAATTAAATTAAATTACAATTTTTTTTATGATTACTCCCTCTGTGGATTTTTCTACAGAAGACCTGCACCGATGAAAGTTAAGTCCCACCTAGAGTATACTCCATGATCCAAACTCATATGTGCCCTCATATTTCTGATCTGGGGTACCATTTAAGAGTTATCCCATACCCTCCATGTTCATAGTATAAAATATAAGTAATATTTTTATAAAATTAATTCCGGGCACATTGGGCCTTAGAATCGCATGTCGTCTCAGCGCCTGACTCTAGAAATATATGTAGAAATATTAAAAATCCTTACAAGGTAAATACCAGGTCTCTAAAATATTATTTTATTATGAAATTTTATTACATTTTTATTAAAAATTCCATGTTAATGTTATGTTTCGGGTAATAAACGCTTTATTTTCATATCTGTTTTGATTTTTTATTTTTGGTACTCTTAATTTCACCATGGTTCGATAATCACTAGAATTTTAAACATGATATAATTATTATATATATTTAGTATATATGTATTTATAGAAATACATAAAATATAGTGATATAAAACTAAATACACTATTCATGGAGATGGTATGTCGTACGTACGCATGGACATTGATTACATTTTCACATCGAATTGGAAGAAAGAAATTTAAATGATATATTAAAATAAAAAAATATTTGTATCTCATATATATCACATATTTTAATTGAAACTATCATTAATAATATCTATGTAATGTGTTATTGAATTATAATTCTTCATGAGGTGGTATTCCACCGTACACACTAGCAATATTATCGTATTCCCAAAAAATGGAAATCATGAAGTTACATGTGATATAAAAATTTAAGAAGTATAATAATATCATAAATTTAATATATAAATAATAAATACATAATTATTTCCAACCTTATGTGGTGGTAATGGAAAAAAACTAATGACATCATTTTGCAAGGTGATAGTCCACCGTACACACAACTGATGATTTCGTAACCCATTTGATGGAAGTAGGTATGATTTTAGGTGATTAAATTATCCTAAAAAATATATTTATATTTTTTATATTGATATTATTATATCATCGTGGTATAATATTAATTTAAGGATGTAGAGTATGAAATAAAACAAATATGTTCGTTGATGAACCATACCTCTTCTTCTAGTATCCTTCTTAGGTTTGCTAAAAAATACTTACTTGGATGGATTTATATCAAAAATAGGGATTGTAGTATCATATTAGGGGATTTTTTAAGTTATTTGGGTAGGTATATGATGAACCAAGAGGGTTTTATGGTGTTAAGAGGAGAGGATAAGGGGTGGCCTTTTATAAGTGAGATGTGTGACATATTTGTAATTTTTTTGAAAGAAATAATTTCACCCACATTTTTTCATGTAACAAGTCTAAAATAATTTCAAATTTTAGATAATATAAGGTATAAGGTCTAACTATTTCTATAAAATGGGTTGTGTACATGTTTTGGGTTATTTTTAACACTTATCATTTTAGTTTAACCCACGGTAAACCCATTTTTACCTTAATCACAATAAATAATTTTTACTTTGTTCACTATTAATATTAATTGTAAATTAAGATGAAATTATTAGATATAATAAAATATTATTATTTCAAATATGGAATCCATATATCCAAATTCCATTCATATAATTTAAAAAACATAAATTAAAATTAATCTCACAGATGCGATGAGAAATGAAGTTTTTAAATAGAAAACGTTCAAAAGTTTATAAAGTTTATATATAAAAATTCAATATCAAATTGATTCCAATGGAATAAAGTTGATTTATATATTTATAATTGAACTAATTTTACTCTAAAACTAATTTAAAATATAATTTATATATATAAATAATTTAAACGAAAAGGCAGTTTTTAATTAAAATTTAGTATTTTTCCTTATTCATCAAAACATTACTTTTTTATAAAATTATAAACAATTAACAGTAATAAAAAATATTAAATGATGATTTAAAAAATGTATTTATTTTTTCAAATAAATGTTATAAATTTTTAAAAAATTAAATTAAAAAAAACCTGCAGACGTGATGAAAAACAGTTTTTTTGTGAAGTGTATATATTTTTAACAAAATATGATTTTATATTAACTCTATGTATAATATTAATCATTACATTAATATTAATTAAAATTTAATTATATATAATCTTTAATTTTAATTTAAAACATTCCTCATTGGTTATTATTTTAATTAATTAAAATAGAGAAACATTATGCACTTTAAAAGCATTTTCAGAAAACACTCGCTTAAACCCCAAAAATAAACATACACTAAAATCCAATATAAATTCGATTCAAAAGTAATTGAGTGGATTGATTATAAATAAATAATAGTTATGTTTCTTTTAAACCTAATGGGTAATTTAAATTACTTAATTTATTAAAAATAATTATTAATTTTACAAAAAATCAGTATTTTTCACTATTCATTGAAAAATCAACATTTTCCAAAAAATGAAAATTTTCACCACAAGTAAATTTAGATATAATTATTTCAAAAATAAAGTTCATTTTATCAAATAACCTTCCAAAAATTTCTCTAAATCACTTGTAATATTTTTTCATAAAAACCAATTAAGATCATTTTTGAAGAAATTATATTTTTGAAGAATATATTTACTTTACTAAAAATTGATAAATTATTTATTAATAATTTATAAAGAAATTTATATTGAGTAAGACATTTATGTGTATATTTCATTTGGTAGTGTAAACTATTCATATTCACCTATAAAACAGATATTTTATAATGTTCATATTTAAAATAATATTATTTCATGGTTAGTTAAACCTCAGTGTCATGTGTCATGCATGCTATCATTATAGAATTTATATGAAGATAAACTCAGTGTTTCATATAACACAATATATAATCATTATTGAATTTAATGAAAGAAAAAATTATTGTTTTATGCAATAAGATTAAATTTAATTGAAAGAAATATTTCACATAATCTCAGGATGTTACAATATCAATTGGGTATATCCCTAGTAAAGAATAAGATATATCAAATTATTTTAACATAGATTAAAATACATTAAAAATATTAATGTATGTTTTCTTTAGGAAAGTATATTTTTCATTTTGAAATTATCATATATTAAAATCTATAAACCTCATGAAAATTAGTATTTTTTTATATAAATGAACCGGGTAAACATGTAAAGTATGATTCAAGGAAAATAGTACCATTGAGATGGGAAAATATGTTCATGTGAAATATGTTGAAAAAAATATTCCATTCAAAAGTTTGTTAAAAAGTACCTCGTTCATAAAATGACAAGAAGATTATTTTTAAACATTTTTATTCATAGTTAAGAAAGTGTAAAAATGAATTTAAACAATTTTTATAGAATTTTTAAAAAATTATTGAAAACATTTTAAAGAAAATGTGGACATATAAGAAAACTATTTCTCACCGAATAGAAAAAAAAGTAGATTTGTGTTAAAATCATTTTTTTGGTATTTTTAAGTTCCAAAGAAGGTAAAAATGTAACTAATACCTAAACAAATATAAATAAACATATGAGAATAAAAAATATTGGTTTTAGGATAGAAATATCATCTAATTAATCCAATTAAAACATAAATATAAATAATCCTAAATAAGGGTGAGAATGTGAAATGAGCGCTCACCTCAAGACTAAATTGCTTCATAAGTGATTTTAACCTCCATTATAATAAATTTAGATTTATTATAATTCTATAAAATAACCATATAAATTCTTATAATATCACATATAATCCACTTATAATATTTCAACACCCATTTATTAATAATTCTCTATTAAAAGTATTGTTTCTGAGTGTCAAATGTGTTATTTTTCATGTATGTTTTGGTTTGATTGTTTCAATACTTCCATATTTCTAATGGTTCCATCATATTTGGAATGTTAATATTGATATAAATATCTTATATAATCATTATATTTATATCTTGAATCATTCTTGAAATTAAAACATGATAAACGAACCAGTATGCTTTGTGGAGGTGGTAGTCTCCACATACACACGAGCGATGATATCATTTTCTAATGGGAAGAAGGGTATGAAATTATATGATATAATTTATTTTCAGAATAATAATTATTTCATAAATAAAATATATATCATTTTATTAAATTTTTTCCATCATTATTACCAATCATAAGAGGATGTGATGAAAAATGAAAACATCATCTTCACGAGGCGGTAGTCCTCACATACACATGAAATATGTTTTGATTTTATTTTAGATGTATAAGTAGGTGAAAAAGGGTTATAAAATAATAATAATAATATTTAATTATATTTTTATAACAATTTTATTACATCTTAGTGGTTAGGAGAGGTTTTAAGGAGGTAAATGAAGAAATAAAAAGAAAACACTCGATTAAGAACTACACCTCTTCTTGAGACAACATGTATATGTTTATAGCTAAAGCTTTATTAAGGGGGTATTATGTTAAAAGAATAACCTATAGGTCATCAGGATGGAATTTAAAAAAGTATTTTTTGAGGTATTGAACAATATTATAGGATCGTGAAGTGTGGAGAAGAGACAATATTTGGTGTCCTTTTATAAGTGATAGAGATGAAACACTTGGAATTTTTCAAAATATTATAATATATTAATGTATTACTCAATAAAAATAGACCTCATATGACCCATATTAAAACTATATATGATATATCTTCTAAATATTACCATAAAATAGTATTTATAAAATTATTTAGGAAATTTTAAGCCTTATCATTTTAGTTTTAACCCTTTTAACCTGTTTTAACACTAACTATAGTAAATGTACTTTTACTAAAGTTACTATTATTAATGACTAAAAATGGAAGCAGAATAGTTAGAAATTTAAAAATTATTATTTAAAATATGAATTATATTTTATCAAATTTAATTTCTACAAGTGGTGGAAAATAATCTAAAAACAAACCCACAAAACATAACGAAAAACAGTTTTCCCAAAGAAAATTCTTTTAAGTATACAAATGATTTTAGAAAAAAAAATAAAGTAAAATTTCAATTAAAATGTAATTTATTCAAATTATTTTAAGTTAAATTATAATTACTTATATTTAATTTAAAACCAAAATTAAAATTAACCTTAAAATAATTTATTAAAAGTGAATAAATAATGCCAATTTTTTTTTTGAAAAAAACCATTACTTATATTTTGAAAATGTTAGGTAAATATTTCTAAGTTAAAAATCATATATTTTTAAGAATTATATTACTTATAAAATATTTCTTTTTTCCAGAAAAGATATTTCATAAAAGTAAAATTTATTCTTATATCATTATTATTTCTTAAAAGGGACAATTTCATAAGATTCATATTTTCACTATTCACCTCAAAACCGGTTATTTATGAAAAATATAAATAATAAATAATAATATAATTTTGAGATGATTTATTCAAAATTGAAATTAACTTTTAAAAATATAATTTATAAAATTCATAAATTTTTTAAAATTTAGGTTTTAATCACATTCTTGAATAAATCTACACACATTATAATATTTTCTCTTTAGGAAGAAAAGCTTAATTTAATTAAATATAAAGTGTTACATTATTTCCTCCATTAAAAATGTCAACCAAAAATTTTTAATAATGTCACCTTATGAATAGACGTGGGTAGTTATTAATAATTATTTATTCCGGATCCCACATTTCCACTTTTATTTTTTGATTTTTCAAAAGTGTGTTTACCAGTTGAGTCATCCGATTCCATAACACTTGTTCTATAGTGTAAAGAATCTAGATAATATTTTCATTGTAAGATAAATATGGTGAAAATTATATTTTCCTAGAGGTGATCATGTGTTTTTTTCTTTAATGTACTTCTTTAATAAAGAGATATGGAACACATAATGAACCTTAGACAGGATAGGTGTCATTTAAAAATGGTAAGCCACAACCCCAATTCTTTCCAGAATTTCAAAGAGGCCTCATGTACCAATGAGTTAGTTTCCATTTCTTTCTGAACATTATAACACATTTCCAAGGATATACCTTCAAGAAAAAATGATCTAACACTTGGAATTATAAATCTTTCCTTTGGTTATTAGTATATTTTTTTTCTATAATTTGGGATTCCTTAATATGATTCTATATAGTCTTTAGTTTCACCATTGTCTCCTCAATAAGATATGGACATATAAGCTTCCTTTTACCAAATTTATCCAAAAACAATTTAGTGTGACATTCCTCTCTATACAATGCATTATATAGTTCTATTTTAATGGGTAAATAATAACTATTATTTTATGATAATTCCTTAGAAGGTAAATACTGATCCGACATACCTTGAAAGTCATGTGAGAATGACATCAGTGTGCCTTATAATGTCTAAATAGTCCTTTAAAACTATCCAAAAGTTCTAATATGATAGGATATTCTAAAATGAATAAGATCCTTCTATATACCCTTCTATAATTTTGTTATAAACTATGAATCTTGATCAGATACAATAAAAGAGGTGCATCATAAAGTCTCAAAACTTCATTAATATAGAGTTAAAAAGCTATTCTAGAGGTGGATATTCTATTATAGAGAGAATATTTGTAGACATGGTATGAAATTAAATAATAAATTCTATGGAATCTTACTTTATTAGATTATTTAGAAATATAGTGACAAATTACGTAGTTATATCACCCAATTTTTACATTAGATTAGGTAGATTTTGCACAACTCCTTTTGGATATTGTCTCTCTGCCTTTACCTGCTGACTATATAAACATTCTTCTGAACCAATTGTAAATTTAGTGAGAATTTTTATTTTATCCATTATTAGATGAGATTATTTCAAAACTTGAAAAAAATGTGGTTCTGAGTATTTGAACATCTAAATGTGGTGTTTTCAAATGTTATTTAAGTTTCTTTGGACATCCAGGGGATTTTCGATAACATTAGTGAATAAAGGGCATGACGAGAAGTTGAAAATAGATTTAGTAGGCCTTTCACATTTTGAATATTTATTTATGGCATGAAATGGGTTCATGGGGTAGTCGTGTGGGTTTTAAAGCATGAAAAGGGGATCCATGGTATTTCCTTGAAAAGTTACAACATGAATCCTTGGGTCATGTCATGAAAAATGTTTACATTTTTTTTGTTAAATCGGGGCTTTTACCCCTGTTTCATCAGTGAAGTAGGGAACACATGGTGGGACTTGGATGACTCCTCTTATCCCTCAAAAATTCTATAATATTGGTCTTATTGGGTGTTCATTTGATGGTGTTGATAGGTACGATCTTCCTACACCCTCTTTATGTGTAGTTTCTCCCTTACTGGTGCTAATTTCAAAAGTTTCCATTTTATGATGAAATGGATATTTCATTTAAGAATGGTGAAATCATCAGTTTTATTAAGATATTCCTTGCTTCCTATGAATAAGTCATCTCGAGATTATTTCCAATAATGTTCGTTCATCGATCCATTGATGTATGAATCCATTTTGATTTTTTGAAGGTGTTTTTCCAAAAAATGGGTTTTGGGTTGTTTAATCAGTATAATTAATTATGTATTTTATACAGCCTAAATCTAATGATATGTCAATATTGTAGCACACCCAGTTATTGATGGTTTCGGTATGGGGGAATTCCTGATGAGTTGATCGTCCATATGAAAAGTTTGGATTAAATTAATTATTTAATTATAAATTGATATAATTAATTAATTATGGATACATGGTGTGAGTTAGGAGCATAGGGATTTTTGGTAGGTCAGGTTGGAAGAATATGAGGTTAGATGAGCTTGAAAGGCCTTATTTGCTATTTTCATCCCTAATCATCCAAGTGGAAAGCTCCGTTTGAGGTAGGTGGTCTCTCATACTTACCATATGGCTCTATGCTTTGTTTTATGTGTCAGGTGAAGTGTGGGCTCATAAATTTAGGAAATAAACTATTTTGATAAATGGTTTATTTAACATAAATTGAATTTTTAAATTAAATGAAAATATATAATTAAAATTAATGAATTATAATGTGAACGAACAACCCTTGTGTGCTAGCTTGATGCCACATCAACAGATAACCTAGGATAGGGCCTTATGAATATTGATAGCCTCGAGACCTCATTTTAGGTGTGAAAGGGATATTACGGAATCCTCTTGTGGATGTTTAGGCATTACATCAAGGGTGATTCTCTAAGATGAATTTAATTCAATAAATGGTTTATTTAATTTCAAATATTCTTAATTGGAATAGAGAAATTATAGGGGTCACGAACAACCCCTATACACTTTCCAGAAACATTGTCCGTTGATGGGTGATGCTGAGACCATGCGACATCAATTGATATCTAGAATTCCTATGAGGAGAGGCTAGACCCCAAGACCATTATCCCATATACAAGGGTTTGAGTTATTAATGCACTCCATTGAAAACCTTAGGCCATCCAGGCTCAATGTAATGAGTATGGTACACGTAACCATATTCTGTATGATGTGACCAGGCCTAGGTGGAATTCCCATAGGATGACTGATACTTGGTGTGGGTCAGAGGACTAACCTATAGTGACTCTAATAACTAATATGGGATATCTTCCCTCTCTTGATTGATGACTATGTGGCAAGACCCTATATAGGAAGAAAGGCTGAGCTACCCTTCTCACAATATCATGGGACATGACATCCTTTTCCATGAGGTGATGACCTAGGAAAATAATGATGTGTGTGGGTTTTTAGTCACCCCTCTAGTTTGTTTTGAAAAGATATGAGATGTGATCTTAGGGCGAAGGTGAAATATCAGGATTCCACTAGTTATAAATGATTTGAGAAGGCTTCCAAGGGGAGTGTGTATCCCCAGAGTCAAGGAATCTGACCAAACTCCATGGGGTGCATAACTAGATGCATTATTACCACATGATATGACAATAATGACACGGTGAGTGTGTATCCCCATAGTTAATATATCTAACCGGTCTTTTGGGGCCGCATACCTGGAGTGGTGATGACATCATGATATGATAAGACTGACAGGGCGTATCCCTTGAGTTGAGGGATCTGACTGGACATCCATGGGGTACATACCTGGAGTTCGGATGACCAAATGATATGAAAGGAATTTAATGGGGGAGGGTTTATCCTTGTGGTTATGGAATATGACTAGAATATATAGGGTGAATACATTGATTCTAGATGACCTCATGATATGACATGACTATCGGGGGGAGTGTGCATCCCCAGAGATGAGGGATCTGACCAAACTTTCATGGGGTGACTACCTAGATTCTCAATAACCTCGTGATATGAATAGACTATCGGGGGAGGGGTGTTTATCCCTAGAGTCGAGGGATTTCACCAGACATCCATGGGGTTCATACCTGGAGTCGCGATGACCTCATGATATGACATGTATGTCGGGGGGAGCATGTATCCCTAGATATGATGAATCCAATCAGACTTCTATGTGATTCATTCCCAGATTCAGGAAAGCCTCATAGGGATTCCATGGATTTTGTGCCAAACATTACTTAGTGGGGATGGTTATCAAGATATACTCTCAGACCCTCCATCATTGGGATAAATTATGTACGATCGATTGGGGTTGTGAACCTAAGGATCAACAATATTTTATTTATTATTTGATATTTCATTTATTTCAGTTGATCATGTCACATGAACATATCAATATATATGTTGGGTAGTATGGGACCACACTAGTAGTTCCATACTGAGTTTTGTACTCACACCCTGCTCAGGAAACCACTGCACTTCGGTACTTGAGTGGACTTTCACTTGATTGTAGCATAGGTTTAGCTGAAGCTCGGGATAGTGTGGTCAATCTGGATATCTCAGTTGGTTCAGGTGATTGTATTATTTTAGGCTCAGAGATGCAACAAAACCCTTTTGTTTTTTTCTTTAATTTTTTTATGTATCTATTACTAGCATTGTAGGAGGTATTGTATATATAACATGACTATTCAGTTCCTTATTTTATTTCATTTATTATTGTTAATTTTTAAATTTATTTATTCATACTCTCATTATTTACTATTGTGGTTGATATTTGGGTTTTTAGTTGTAATTTCAAACTCTGATAAAGGGGGTATAGTATCTCTATAGTACCATTTAGATCCCCACATCTAGTCAGCAACCTCTTGTAAATGGAGCAGTGCGACCAAGGTCTTGTGGTTAACTGATTTAGATACTTGTTATAATGTAATATGGGGATGGACATTACAAAGTGGTATCTAAATTTTTTTTCTTTCTTATTATTTTTGGATCTGGTAGAATTGATTTTTAGGAATGTGTTAAGGCCTGTGATGGATTCCAGGCTAGCACATCGCAAAAACCTTGTTCTGTATGAAGTATAGGTTACCAGGGCATGGAGATACTATTATAATCTACATTATTATAGTGTATTTTATTTTTCCCTTGGGATATACACATGTCATTATAATTTTTGTTTCATGATGGATATCTGGATCTTGGACCAATGGAAATATGACAGTGAATTTATATTGATTCTTAGACTTTGAATCCAATAATAATATCATGCATTATATTAGAAAATTCATATTATCATGACATATAGGACTACTAGTGTGTGATTTTATGTGAATTACTTATAATGGAAGGTCATGTGGATCTATGGTGTGGTGCTTGACAATGATAATGATGACCCAATCCTTATACATAGGAGGTGCAGTGACTCAGTGGGTTAGTAGGGTACACAATACCTCAGTGTTGGACCCCTTATGGGAGTTTGGTTTGGTATATGATGACTTTAATTCATGTGACCCTAGAGATGGGTGTTTTGAAATGTTTATGTCATGTGATATTGTAATGGTTAAATACTTGATGCTCCGTGAGTTGGGACCTTATAAGAGGTTGACATTCATACTAGGTTGTATGATTTAATGGATTTTTGAGACTTTTCTTGTAGGTCTAGGTGAGAGAACTAGATGAACTTATCTTTAATTCTAACCATAGTGGTTTGCTATTTTTTTGGTTGACGGTGACCTATCTGAGGGGTTACTCTAGATTTGAGGTCGTTTTGGATTGTGATATCGAAGCAAAATAGGTGTAGTGGATAATCTGTAAAATACATGGTTATTCCTTGGTTTCTTTCTAAGGGAATACATTGAGTGTGTGTGGTTGTATTTAAGGATGGTGATGAATGACTCATTTGATTTGAGTCGTTTTCAGTGAATTTTCATAAGGAAGCATGAAACTAGGGGTTTTTAATGATTTAACATGGTTTTCATGAATAATAGATGCATGATTATATTTGGAATATATGAACTAGTGGATTGGGAGTATGCACCCATTGTTTTTGGAGAAATCAGTGCAGTGCAGTAGAAGCGTGGTGGGACCATTTGATTATGGAGTAGAATGGTGGATCATTGGATTTCCCATTGTGAATCATTCTGGTCTTGATGATGGAAATCAGTATTTTTGGTTGTAGTAGTTCCATAGTAAAATTTAGATCACTACTGTTTGGAATAAATTCATGAGGCATTAGTGCATTTTGGGTAACAAATCCCTCTCAAATCATGATAGTTGGGTGTTGATGAGATGCTTCTGGGAAGGTTGGAGCGAGGTATTTGGTCAGGTTTGTGATGAAAATATTTTATGGTATGTTAGTGTTCTCCACTTATAGAAGATCATTCTCAATATATTGATATCATCTTGAGTATTCTGAGAGAGATTTGGATACATGATAAGCTATGTAACTATTTTTGGGTTGGATAAATGGATTTTTTCTTGGCGTTTCACTTGAGAAGTGGTGTGAGGAATACTGTATCCTAGGGAGACCACCATGGGTAACTAGAGGATGAAAATTGTGTGAGATGAGTATCGTCTTCATTGGACTACTAATTAGATAGTAGATGTGTAATTTGAACACCGGTTGGATATAGATAAGATTTATTTGGTTCTATAAAAATACCATATTAGAGTTCGAATAAGGCACTAGATGGAGTTGGTGAATTAGCATGAGGCTTGGGATGTTTCTGTGTTTTCATAAGGATATTCATTGGGTAACCCCAATTTTGTGACATGGTTAATGGGGTGAGACATATTTAATGGAATGTTTCATAGGGTGTACCATGATTCATGTCTTGGATTCATGGGGGGGGCATGAACCTATTTCATTAATTACATAAAGGGGGTGAATCCCTATTCAATGACATATTTTAGGGACTGAAACATGAAACAAAATATTTCATGAAATTTTTCATGGGTTGAAACATGTGATGAAAGTTTTTGAAGGTGAAATTTTAGGTTATATGAATTTGGAAGTAAGGAATGTCAGTGATGTGAATATGATTTTCCATTTCAGGTATGACAGGAGTATTCCGAAGTTTGGTAGGTAACTTTTATGGAAATGTTAGAATATGAAGGACCTATGTATGGGTAGTGGATGTTTTTCTATTTCATCTTATAATTTTATATGACATGTTGAAATAGCTCTTGCCTGTGTATTAACCCTATTTGGGTTCAATGAGGCAAAACCATCTCAAGTGGGCCATTAGACCCCCAAGAATGTGTATTGATAAGTGATCATGATGGTGGGTAATGTCATGGGTTAGGACCAGTCATTAAAATTTTAATTCAATTTGGGATAAAACCATGAACCAAATACTAACAAAATTAATGGAAATGTAGTATTTTGGATTATATGTGTGTTAGGTAACACTATCTAGAGGTTTATTGATGGATAAAAGTGATGGTTTGAATGTTGGTGTATAATGAACCTCATGTTTGGAGTAACATATCAAAAGATATTTTGGAACTACGGGGTAAGATAGTGTAAAATAAGCTTGTCTTTGAAGCCCTTGTAGGTTGGGTATACCAGGTGAATGAATAATGATTCTTCATAAGGATGCGACGTTTTATGGTGGGGAGATTGTAGGAACCCACATATGAACTGGTCAAAAATTAACTATGAAATTTTCTCCATCAGCGGATGAGATATTTTCAAATATGGAAATCAGAATGTATTTCTGAGTGTTTGAACATTCAAACATAGTGTTTTTAGAAATGGATTATGTTCCGATGGAAGTCTAGGGGTTTAAGAGAACCCCATAGTAAGAACATGTATGTCAGGAAGCTGAAAGTAGTTTCAATAGTCCTTTCACATCCTAAATAATGATTCAAGACATGAAAGGGGTTCATGGGGTAGGTTCGGGGGGGGGGGGGGAGAATAAAAAAGGGATCCATGGTCTTTTCTAAAAATTTCATGGTGTGACATCTTGAGTCACATCGTGAAACATGTCTGCTTGGGTTTTTTATGTTAAATAAGGGATTCACCCCCTGTTTCATCAGGGAAGGGGGTATGCATGGAGGGTATTGGAAGAACTCTCATGTCCCTTATATATTATCTAGTATTTGTGTTCTTTGGTATGATTTGATGGTGTAGGTGGGTAAGATCTTCCTTGACCCTCCTTCCATGTACTTTCTGCATTATGGTCACTTATTTTAGAAGTTTCCCTTTGAGGTCCAAATGAAAATTTCACCAGGGAATATTAAAATTGAAATTTTTATTTGGATATTCATTTCATACTCAGAATAGGGGATCCTATGATGATGTCTGTCTTCATTTCCATGTTGATTCATTGTGGTATGACTATGTTTTAATTTTTCAAAGGGGTTTTCCCCTAAATTGATTTTATCATTTTGTTAAATTGGTAGAACTAATTAGGGATATTGTGCAGCCTAAATCTAGTGATGCGTTATGAGTAGAAAACACCTAGATAATGATGGTTTTGTAAAGATAGAATGACCAGTGATTTGACTAGAAATATACATCATTTGGATTTAATTAATTATTTAATTATAAATTTCTATAATAAATTAATTTTTATTGATTGGTCTGAGTTAGGATCTTTGGGATTTGTGGAAAGTTTGCTTGGGAAAATATGATGTTGGATGAACTTGGGGAGTATTAGAAGATGTTACCGGCCCTAGGCATAAAAATAGACAAGATATATTTAATTTATATGGTCTCACATACTTTTCAAATCCCTTTATGATTTATTTTATGAATCATGGGTTGCACAAGATCACCACTTTAGGAGAGACCCTATTTTGTTAAATGTTTTATTTAATTAAAATTGAATGTTTTAATTAAATGGAAATATAAAATTAAATTTAATGACCACCAAAGACCATGAAAAAACCTTGTGTTCTAGCTTGATTCCATAGCTATTGATGGCCTAGGCCAAGACCCTGTGAATCTGGACGGCCTCTAGACCTCATGTGAGGTGGGTCGAGACTATTAGTGAACCCTATTGTAGATGTCTAGGAACATCATTGAGGGTTATTCACCATGATGAATTTAAATAAATGAATGTTTTATTTAATTTCAAATATTATTAATTATAATATCTAAATATTATGGGTCATGAACAACCCTTGTGCGCTTGCTTTGCAAATCATCTACCGATGGCCAGTGCCAATAACTTGAGAGATCAGTTGGTCTCCATACCTCCAGTGAGGAGAGGCTATATCAAAAGATCCTTATCCCATGTATGAGGTCTTGAGTCATTTTAACACTCTATTTTGAACCTTAGACCGTTTAGCCTCAATGTGATGAGGACGAGATGAGTGACCCACTCATTTATGATGTGACCAGGCCTAGGTGGAAAAAACATAGGCCGAATGGGACTTGGTGTAGATGATAGGACTTGCCCTGAGTTACCCTTAAGACCAATATGGTGTATGAAACATCTCTTTTTTAAGCCCATGTGGTGATACCATATGTATTTAGCATGGTTGAGCTACCCTTTTAAGAATATCATGGGACATGATGTCCTTATGTATCAAGTGTTGACCTAAGAAAATGATGATGGATGTTGGTGTTTTTCCATCCCAATGTTTTCTTATTATTGATAGGATATGAGGAGAACTCATAGGGTGAAGGTGAAAGGTTTTCCTACCACCAGTTTGAGCTGATATGACATGAATTACAGTGCGAGTGTGTATCCCCATAGTCTAGGGTTCTAACTAGAATCTGTGAGGTGCATACCCAGAGTCACAATGACATTATGATATGATATAAATTTTAGGGGGGGAGGGTATGTATCTCTGTAGTTGAGGAATATGACCAGAATTTGTGGGGTATATACCCAGATTCATGATGACCTCATGATATGACATAAATGTGTGTGTGTGGGGGGGGGGGGGGTGGATTGTGTATCCCTTGAGTCAAGGGATCTGACTAGTCTTCTGTGGGGGTGAATACCTTGGGTTTTAATGACCTCATGATATAACATGACTACTGGGGGGTGTATCCCCAAAGTCAAGTAACCTAAATACACTCCATGGGGTGCATATCTAGTGTCGTGATGACCACATGATATGATAGGAATACTGTGTGGGGGGGGGGGGTGTCCTCAGAGTCAAGGGATATGAATGGAATTCTATGGGGTTCATTTATAGAGTCTCAATGGAATCATGACATGAAAGGACTACTGGGGTGGGGGAGTGTGTATCCTCAAATTCAAGGGATCTAATTGGATGTCTATAGGGTGCATAACCCGAGTCGAGATGACCAAATGATATGAAAGGACTTACAGGGGGTATCCAAGAAGATAATGAATCTGATTGGACTTCTGTGGGATGAATTACCAAAGTCGTGATAACCTTATATGGCTACCATGGATTTGGATATACATGTTAATTGGGAAGCACGGTCAACACGATGTACTCAGACACACTTTGTAATCAGGCCAATGAAGGTATGGACAATTAGGGTCAGTGAAAAAATGATCAATTTTATTTTATTTTAGATCTATCCATTATTTCATTTGAGAATGTTACATGCACATATCACTGTATATGATGAATTGTAAGGGACCACATTGGTGGTGGAATACTATGTTTTTTACTCACACCCGATTCACAATACAACATTATAGGGGTATAGTAGTGGTTTAAATCACTTACAAATGATTCTATGATGGTTTTATAGAACCACTACTAAATTTTGTGTTGGCATTCAACTTTAATTGGTTTCATACATTTAATGGTGGTTTCTCAGATGTGTCAAATGCATTTTTTTAGCTACAATTATTGTTTTAGTGGTGTTTTTTCCTCACATAACTATCAAGTATTTCACTGTGATTTAAACCGCTACTATAAATAATAATATATAATGGAAATATAAACTGATGCTAAATTTATTTACCATATATACCTGGTAGTTTAAACCATTGTTAAATATTTTTTCTATACATAGAAATGGCTTAAACCAACAAAATATATTGCTGTTAAAAAATAAAATCCTAAAAACGTTTTATCCCCATAATACAAAATAAATCATACGTATTCAGAACATCAAACAAACTATGGATGAACCATAACAAGATTAGTGGTCTATGTTTACTATTAGGAAAACATTAAAACATCCCAATATTATAGGGAAAATCACACAATATATAAAATATATAGAAAAAATAATAATAAAGTTAAAGGAATATAAAATCACTTTAAGACCAAGAGGTAGTAATATATTGGAAACTTACATGTAAATGGACCAAAGCAAACCAAATGTAAATATTGTTTGAATTAAAAAAAGCTGAAAATAAAAATAAATCAGATAATAACAAAACCATTATTATAAAATTGACAATTACTTAATCCAATGTGATAATTAAAACAAAAAAAATGAGTGAAATTTTAAAATTTAATCCAAACTAGTTTATCAAATTACTTTTTAGTCATTTTTGAACCCATGATTAAGCTTTTACAAATCACCTTTCCAAATAGACAACTCCATCATTAACAATAAAATTCAAAATATAGACAAGTTGGAAACATTAGGTAATCATGATTAATCATACTAGAAAATTAAATTAACGACTAACCATCATAAAACATTTAAATTGAGGTAAAATACAGATATTCCCTACCTCAAACCACAAAAAGGTTTCTAAATCACCCTATCATTGTGTTAATTGATCCTAAATTTAGTTACAAATCACCATCATTGAAACCAAATTCAATCCTCATCACTACCCAATGAAATAAGACCAACACTATCTCTGTATCTATCTCTACTTTTTGATAATGACTCCTATATGAAAATTTTCATAAAAATTAAATAGTACTGTATATTTAAATTTAAAGTTAAAACCAATTAAAGTTTGTATACAAAATGATTATGAAGTTTTATGATTTACCTACACACTCAAACCATCAATCGATGTAATATCACAGGGGACACATATAGTGGTCTTCTAATATAAATCAACCAACAATTTATATAGAGAAATGAACTTCTCATACTATATTTGTATAAATAGATTCATTTTTAAACTATTATAATTTAATTAAATAATTAAAATCATTTGAGTCATAATTTATGAAAATTACCTTTATTTGGGAATCAAATACTTTAATCTTCCAAGATTGAGGCATATAAGCCTCCAATCAGAATATGTAATTGGAAGGGTAACCAAATCAGCCACTGATTTCCCTAGAATGTGGCCAAATAATCCTGCAACATCATATATATATAGACCCCATAATAATCAAATGGGACAACTATATTCAATCTGTTTAGATTCCAAACACCAAAACTTTTAATATTTCTCTTGATAGTAACATTTTTTCCATATTTTATGAAAAAAATTACTTGTATAAAAAAGTGCATTAAATTTATTCACATTAAAGTTTTACCTATAACTGTCACCCTCCAATATTCTTATGATGGAACTGGAGTTACCACTCATTCCCTCATAATGGAATTTTTACATGGTGAACTTGTTGAATCAAGTGGAAATGTGACAGATGATTATAGTATGGAGGAGTAGGGTGTTATAGACACTAATGAGAGGGGGATGGAGGGTATGGAAAATGACGATGATGGTTAGATATAGGGTGCACCAGATTCTATCTGTAGGGAGATAGATAGATCACGAGGTGTCAGTTTGGCTGAGGTAACACCAAGTTGGAGTTTACTGGGATTAGTGAAAAACTTATTACTTCGGATTAATATCATTTAAACAAATAAAAATAACTTCAGAACATAAATTTCAAAAAATTCATACAAAGATAGAAATTTAGATATGATAACATATACACAGTACTAACCAACATAATATACATTGGTATTATAATGAATGAATTCACATTAAAAAAATATAACATTTACCTTTTCAAAATTAAACAACTCATGCATAAAAAATAAATTTAAACGTGACAAAAAGTCAATAGTAATGGAAGTGAATAACATATACCATAGGTGGTTGATAAGTTAATGGATAATTATAAATACAATCAATTTTTCTTCAATCATGTCATTATCTTACACCATCATTAAATCATCTACTTTATCTACACTTTCAATAATAACATTTTCAATATCATGATGGGAAAATAAGTCCTTTTTTTATTGTTGATGTGTTTCAAAGTTACAGGTCAAATCTTTCACTTCATCACCCATATCATTCAAGTCTCATTGTTTTATGTGAACAACTACAATCCACCGTTCATCCAATACATCTTCTAAATAATATACCATTTTCTCTTATGATGATAAGATATAGAGATCGTGTAACTCACAATCACCAACATACATCAATTGAGAGAAATTCAAAGAAGTAAATTTCTAGGAATCTCTTTTAATACCCCTGGTAATTTCATCCCACTTTAATTTGAATAAAACAACTAAAAATTTACCGTGGTACTTTAATTCTATAATATTATTAAACATTATATAATATTCAAATTCTGAAACTTTAGATATACCACTATTCAGTGTTTGTAAACCCTTTTCCTGATCGACTATATGAAATTTGAATCCCTTCACATTATATGTGTCAAAATTTATAGCATGTTTTAGAGGACCTCAAGCCAGAAACACAAAATATTTTGACAACCTATCATGTGTATCAGTATTCATGATTTTTAAAATGTAATATACATTATTAGATTCATTATTAGAATTATAAAATTTATTTTTCAACCTAATATCAATATTTATTTCAATATTTATGAACTTACATAATGTGTAAACCATTCTGTGAGCACTTTATTAACATATTTTTTTATTTCTTTCTCATTTCATGTTTACCTTCTCATTCATCTCTTTATTTGTATACTGACCTCTTCAATAAATGGATATGAAATTTTAATATTCAGTATCATGTATCTATGTGATTGTAGTAATACAATTTCTATTAGTGTAGTATTTGATATCCTCCCAAATGATTGGCCAATTTTCGGATTTTTTTTATTTCCCATGTAGCTAAGATTAAGTCGATATGTCATTAACAAGAATAAATTGATTAAATCAAGTTTGAAAATCATCTAATTATCTAGAACAAAAGGTGATACACTCAATTTCTGAATATCCTTTAGAAATATAGCCATTAGGATGAGATTTATTTTTCACATATTATTTTAAGTGACCAAGGTATCTATGAAATAAAATAAATAATGAATAATTATGTATTTAACAAAGTTCCAATTTTTTTTACTTATGATGAAAAAATATAAATAAATCACCTCTCAATTGGGTATATCCATTTATAATGTATGGGACCTCCTAATTTAGTTTCCTCCCTCAAATTAAAGATTAAATTCATCATGATAGTAAATAATTATGGAGGAAAGATCATCAATATTACACAAAATGTTAGTAAAAATCTATCCTGAAGGTTTTCAAGCTCAGATGGTTATAGAGTTTTTTTACATAGTTGTCTAAATAGTGTGAGAAATTAGAGTAAATCTGCAATCACCTTTTCAGGTAACAATGTATGCAATTCCAATGGTAGTAACTATTATAAAAAAATATGTGAATCATGACTTTTATATCCATGTAATCTATGATTCTTTAAGTTAACACACCTTGAGATGTTACATGAATACACATAAGATACTTTAATTTTTCAAAAAATTAATAGGAATGAATATTTATCCTTAGTATTCACTGAAAAAATTTCTAGAGAATACTTTACATTATCATCTAGCCATAGATCCTACTTTATATTCATTGTTTTAACTTCTTCCAAGCATTGAGACTGTCCTTTGATTTTTCATGTTCATTAAGTAATGTAAAGATAAAATTTTAACAAACATTCTTGTGAATATACATAACATCAAGATTCAAATGAAAAAAAATTAAATTCCAAATATAGATGTTTTAAGAATATACATTTTATTCCATTATTTCATTCTGATTTCAATTGATCATGTACATAGAACTTGTTTCCCACCATCATTCAAATGGCGCACCTTCCCAAATTATATTTCAAAATTTACTAGTTGTGCCAATGTTTTAGAACCTATTAATAACTTTGGAGGTGGTATACAATCAATAGACCCACTGAATTTTAACTAATTCAACTGAAATCCATGAGGTGCATCGATAAATACACGCTGACACAAGAAGAAACATTTTTTACTTTAAGGTATTTTTTCAGGATAAAAATCAAAGTTTTATATAAGACAAGACAAAATCTTGTATTTTTTCCATATAGGTTTTTTATAAAGTATTGGGAAGTCACTAGTGGTCCACATTTGAGCATAATGTATTTTTAACATTGTTTTAGAAGATTCATTATATTTCTCAACACCATTTCTACATAACTACTTTAATTATTCAATTAGAGGTTGAAAGTATACATCAATATCATTTGCAGACATTTTTTTACATGAATAACCATCAAAATGATAAAATATATTTTTTATACACATCCAAAAATCTAGATTATAAGGGACCAAAAAAAACTGGCCAAATACTATTACTGGTACCCAAAGTCCCAAATTGGTTAAATCCATCGATAACCAATCCCAATCATACATTCGTAGGATCAAATTATAAACCTTAATGTAATTTTTCAAAAATCTTCCATGATTTTTAATCTCTTATATGTCACATTACCCATCATTATTATATTCTATAAAATTACACTTCATGTTCTTGGAGGTTTTTGATGACATGAATAATCTTTCCAATTGAGGTTTTAAAGGAAAGTAACACAAAACCATTGTGATTGTGTTATTTTTTTCTTATTTATAGTAATGTATTAATTCAAACTTCCAACATCACGAATTGGAATCCATTTATAAGATATTTTTTAAAAATCTTGTCAACTTGAATCCTCTCCACAATAAAGCATACCCTCATTGGGACAAACATATATTTCTATATAATTCATACCAAGGTTGTTAACAATTTCTTTCACATCATAAAAATACTCAGGGATATTATATTTTTTAAATTTATTAGACAACAATTCCAATATCATGTATTTAACCTTATTTATAATTTCTTATAAGAGTTTGATATGGAAAAACTTCAGTAGAAAATAAAGTTTTAAATATTTCAAACATCCACCATACAACTTTTTATTTCCATCATTAACTAAATCATGAAATGAATTTTCCCACTTAGTGATGTTCTCTATTATATTTGTCTCTATATAATAAAGAGTAGGAATGAATGATATGTTATGATCTTGATATAGTTTTCATATTTTCCCAAAAAAATCATTCACCAAGTTACTATTGGTAGCACCCTCAATTGGTTGTTCTAATTTGATTTTATGTTGATGTAATTTTCATGAAATTTCAAAATAATTGTTTATAGGGTTTTTCATATTATTTTCCATTGTTGATAAATTTGGTATCTCATTCTATTTATGGACATTGGTGCTCAAAATTTTTGTAATGTTCAATTCTCCAGGCCAAATCCCACAAATATATTGACCAGGGAATTGCTTCAATATCAAGTGTTCCTAAAATTCAGGTCTCTTGAACCATGTTTTAAATTTATATTTAGGTAATGAACATATTAATTCCCAAAAAAATTGATCGATTGGAAATTAAAAACTCCAAAAACTCTTCCAAACCCTTAGCATACTGAGGTGTGTTCCTCGACAATGTGGTCTACCTTTTATCCATATATACCACAATGTTTCTACACTTTGTTAAAGAAAATTAAAAAACACAAGTGTTACTAAGTAGTAAAAGAGATAAATGGATGTAAAAAAACACAACCCAGTTAGTTATAAGAAGATTCATATAAGTACTAAAAAGGTCAAAGTAAAATAGTGAAATCAATCATGGATAGTATAATATAAAATAAGAAATAGAAAAATAATATAATCATTAATTTGAAAAGGCGTCATGGGAGAAACACCCTAGGGTCTCTAAGTCTAGGTGAACCTAGTAATTCTATGTAACCCTGGTAGTGAATTTATAGTTATAACACATCTCTAGATATAAGGGGAGTCACATAATAATTCACTAGAATTTCTAGTGGGGGAGGACTTATTCCTGTCTAGGTTAGCCTAAATTTGAACCCTAAGTTTCTCATCAGGTTTAATAAAAAAGAACAACTGATAAAATAAAATATTTCATTAATAATTAAATAAAAAATTCCCTTTCCAAAACACATTTCAATACATTTCCACTATCCAACTCAAATAATGTCATAATAAATAATTTCCTTTTTAAAACAATATTAGACCAGAGAATTACACTTTCCATAAAACTCAATTGAAAAAAATTTAAAAAGATAATCAATTTCAAGTCCCTTTCTAAAATACCAACTTCACCTTTATAATTCATTTTAAAACCCCCTTTCAAAATTAACATGGAAGAGGAATTTCAAAAATAAAATATAAACTTAAAGCTTATCTATATCATTATACATATATATATATATATATATATATATATATCCCAATGCACATATTCACATATTATCAAGTGAATATGTATATAGATACATAAAAATGTATGCACAATTTTACACATGTTTATTAAAAAAACACAACATAGAAAACTCACACATTAATAAAAAGTGAATAACACAATGATATAATAAGTAAACTCAATAAAATATCTCAAATAAGGAAAACCTAATCAGACTAACCTCTTAAAAGTATATACCAATACATATAATCACATAACTAATTTCAGACAATAATGAAACACTCTACTTAAATACAAAATCCACCATAAATATTTTATAGGAAAAAATATAGATATTCTTTAGGTTCAAACACACAATAAGGGAAAATCTATGAAAACCCACTTTGGAATCAACTATAATTTATTAATAACCTTGTTAAATAAATATATTTTAATTCATTAAACTCATTAACATGATTAATTTTAATAAGAACCAATTTTTAAAACCCAAGCATGGAGGGTATTCTAAATAGAAGATAAATCATGGAAAAACCTACCTAGAACCAAGAAGATGATGTGAAACCCTTAAATACATTGTGAGGAGGGTCCTGAGAGGAGATCACACAACCTCAAAATTGAAACCATAAACTTCTAGGGGGTTTTATGGGATGGTAACCGAGTGTGAAAGGGTGAGAGGATATGAATGGATCTATTTAGGGGTTAAGGGGTGGCAATGAGGGCTAGCAATGATAGGGTGGTGAGGGGGAGGGACAACAATAGGGGTTAATGGGAGAGGGGTGTCGATAGTGAGGGTTTAGGCTCGAGGGCTAGAGGTTTGGGGTGGGGTGTCTTGGGGGAGAATGGTGGGGGAGGGGGAAACATTTATGGATCAGGGGAGAGGGGGTGGGGAAATAATGAGGGTTCAAGCTCGGGGGGCTAGGGCTCTGGGGGCTCAGGGGAGAAGGGGGGGGCTTGGGAGAGTAGTTACTTTTTTAAGAAATAAAGATGATTTAGTTTTAGTTATTCATAAACCACATCTTTTTATTTATTTATTTTTGCAGGTGGGTTATAAATTCATTAATAAAAACTACAGCTAAGTGATGAACTTGGTGTAGTTTTAGGTTGCCACTACACTTGGGTACATGAGCATAATTTCACTTTATTGTAGCCATAGGTTTGGCTGAAACCTGATATAGTGTGGTTAGGCTGGATATATAATATTATATTGAGATACTAGATGGGTTTAGTCTTAGAGATTATACAATTTCCTTTTTTATTTTTTTTATTTACCTCTAGTATACATCTGTAATCGGCCTAGTGGATGGCCTTGTTTGTAAAACATAGTTGTTCGGGCCTTTATTTCATTTATTGTATTATTGTTGTATGTCAATTTATTTCCTGAAACTCTTATTATTTACTATTTTGGTTTGAATTTGGTTATTTATTTGTTATTCCTCACTTTTATATTGGGTTATAGTCTCTCGTAGTACCATTTTACCCCCACTATTAATGGAAAGCCTATGGCATATAGAGAGGTGCACCTGAGGTCTTGTGGATGACTATTTTAGGTACTAGTTATAAAGTGATCTGGGGTGGTAAATTACATTTACAAACTAAGAATCTTGATACATATTTTTTAATTTTCTATTTCATATTATCCTACAAAAAATATTCCTCTAAATATCAATACATTTTTGTGCTTCCAGGATGTGTAGAGAATTTTGATCATCGATATTCATATAATAATTCTTTCTTTAACTTATATTTAGATAGATCTAATATCCTATTTCCAAATTTCCATATACTATTTTAGTAGATTAATTCATATAACTTACCATAATTCATGAATATGACTTGATTTTGAATATTATCATCATCAAGATGATAATTTGTTTTCTCTAATAAGTATCCTTTTGAAATTATTTAGAATAGATGTGATGCTTACCCTTCCTTAATTATTCCCATATCTTACTTTACTAAATCCATGATTATAGGATATTTTTAATCCCCATTTTAGTTAAAACTCCATGATATTTCTTACTCAATGCATCAACCACATTATATTCCTTCCTATGGTAGTAGTGTATTGAGAAATCACTATCCTTGAGTAGTTTTAACCATCAAATTTTCCTCATGTTGATAGTTTTCTATGATAATATTTATTTACAACTATAGTGATCATTATATATTTATCATATTTCACCATAAAGTTAATTTCTACATATATTCAATGAAAATATTGTGGCTTGCAACTCAAGATCATGGGATAGATAATTCTGTTCATGAATCTTTAGCTTTTTTAATACATAATCAACAAATCTATCATTCTGTATAAGTAAAAACCCATGTCCTTTCTTTAATGCAATGTCATATATCATAAATCCATCCCATATTGATGGTAAATTCAATATCAGTGCATTGACCAATTTCCTCTTTAATTATTAAAAAATTTCCTTAAATTCTTCTAACTATATGAACTTAACTCCTTTACACTTCAATTTAGTTAATGAGTTATCTAATTCAAAGTTTGTTTTGAATAAATAATTGATAGTAGCCTTTTAATCCATGGAAAATGCATAACTCACTTATATTCATTATCATTTTCTATTCCATCTTTTTCTTTTTATTTAAAGGATCAACTAATATTCCATTCTTAGAGATAGTATGGACAAGAAAAGAAACTTTTTGAATCTAGAATTTATATTTTATAAAATATTCACATAACTACTCCAAGGAATATAATTTTTCCATTTTTTAATTTTGGATATTATATGGATTATAGTTGGACCTAGTTTCTAATATGACATGATATTCCAACGTATGATGTTCTAGAAATTAATTTTTGAAATTCATAAAATATATTAAAATCATGCACATGAAGTTTTACTAAAAAAGTAGAATAACTAATAATTGGGTTCTTGGATCAAAAATATGGGGGCACCGTTGAGTTTAGAATGTGTTTTTAACCCTAGGTGTGACATAAATTTTTTCATTGTGAGGTGTTTGTGAAAAAGTTATCACGGGATAGGAATTAATAAAATAAATAAATAAATTGATTTATTTTATTTTATTTTTCATCGATGCAGCAACCAGATATCTTATTTAAATATGGTTATGCCACAACCCCAGGTTTGTCTATATAACATAGTATTGAGAAGAACCATTAGTGATGAGCCTATGTAGGATTGTTGTAAAATGTTTTCAGATCACATTAGATCCAGGATCATGCACCAACATATTTCATGGATATTTCCAACAACAACATCCCAAAATAATTCTTCTCAGTGATCGATCCAAATTATAAGAATGATATTTGATTTTTGAAATTCTATCATGTTATTTTATACCAGTCAAATGTGGATGAATTCCATGAACAATAATTGAATCAGGAATCATTTGTAGATTTTATTAATGAATTTATTTTGTTTTTTTATTCTTATCCCTCTTCATTCATATAAATCCATGACAACAGTTCGAGGAAAAATGAACAAATGACGAGGTTCATTCCTCACATATTATGGTTTATGGATTTATCCTTCTTTTCTTCACACATTCATTGTAGATATTTTATTTGGTTCATGGATCATTGATTACCTAGTATATGATCATTATACAACCATTCATCGGATCAACTAATCAATACTGAAGGTGTGGTTTTGTGATCAAGGGTTTGACTGAGGTGCAATGATGGTAGAGGATCATCAGAGGTAGATAAGAATGGATTTTCAATATCCATTCATCTCAAATTTTATGGTGTGGCTATGAAAGATTTGTGTGGTCATTTCTTGAGTGTATTTGAAGCCCGGAATCCCAATCACCAATGATAGAAGTGTTTTCTGAACCTGGTTCTATGATCTCTAGAAAGGGTGGTGGTGGCGACCTATGTGGATGATTTGGAGGAAGAACCTGAGGGTTATAGAATTTTATGGGTGACACGACACGTAATATAACATTACACTCCATGTGGGACCCCTTTCCTATAGTTCTAGGGTTTTTGTGGAGAGTTTAATATCACATTCCTTGTGACCCTTTCATATTCCATGTGATAGGTTATAGAAGGCTCGATGTGTATCTCAAAGGTTATAATGGAAAATAAATGAGAAGAGTACACAAACACAACCAAATTAAAAAAAAAATAGTATGTTGTACACAGTAATGGTCAGATGGAATATAAAAGTTTTGGGAAATATCTATACACCATGTTGTGGTGTGGTCGAGATCACTCTAAGTGTCTCTCTTTTTTTTTAAATGGAAAACATTTTAAGTACATACGGAAAACTGAAAAAACGCATTCGATTTATATTGAAACTTTAGGAGAACGATCCATGGGTCATATTTGATGTGTACGAGTCAACCTCGTCTCAATCCGAGGCGTGGTGTGGCTGAAACCACTCAAAGTGTCTCTCTTTTGTTTAAAATGGACTTCATTTTAAGTGAAAACAACAACTAGCATATGAAAAACTGAGCAAACGGATTATGGTTGTGTTAATACTTTAGAAAAACGATCCATGGGTCATATGTGATGTGTACGAGTAAACCCCTCCTCGATCCGAGGTGTGGTGTGGCTGAAACCATTCATAGTGTCTCTCTTTTGTTTAAAATGGACATCATTTTAAGTGAAAACAACAACTGACATACGAAAAATTGACCAAACGCATTTGAAATGTGTTGATGCTTTAGGAAAACGATCCATGGGTCATATGTGACGTGTACAAGTCAACCTTGCCTCAATACGAGTCATGGTGTGGCCGGTATCACTCTAAGTTTCTCTCTTTTGTTTAAAATGGACAACATTTTAAGTACATACGGAAAACTGACCAAATGGATTCTGATTGTGTTGATACTTTAGCACAATGATCCAGGAGTCATATGTGATGTGTAAAAATCAACTCCGCCTCAATCTGAGGTGTGGTGTGTCCGGAACCACTCATAGTGTCTCTCTATTGTTTCAAAAGGACATCATTTTAAGTGAACACATCAACTGGCATAAGGGAAACTGACCAAACACATTTGGATTGTATTGATACTTTATTAAAATGATCCATGGGTCACTTGAGACGTTTACGAGTCAACCCCATCTAAATCCGAGGTGTGGTGTGGCCGGTACCACTCTAACTGTGTCTCTTTTGTTTAAAATGGACAAGATTATAAGTGAAACGAACAACTTCCATAAGAAAAAACAACCTAACACATTCGAAATCTATTGATAATTTATCAAAACTATCCATGGGTCATATGTGACGTGTACAAGCCAACCTGGGCTCAATATGAGTTGCGGTGTGTCCGGGATCACTCTAAGAACCCCTATTTTGTTTAAAATGGACAACATTTTAAGTACATATGGAAAACCGACCAAACGCATTTGGTTTCCATTGAAACTTTAAGAGAATGATACATTTTCCATATGTGACATGTACGAGTCAACCTTGCCTCAATCCGAGGTGCAGTGTGGCCGACACCACTCAAAGTGTATCTCTTTTGTTTAAAATGGACTTCATTTTAAGTGAAAACAACAACTAGCATACGGAAAACTGACCAAACGGATTATTATTGTGTTGATACTTTAGAAAAACGATCCATGGGTCATATGTGACGTGTACGATTCAACCCTGCCACAATTCGAGGCGCGGTGTGGCCGACACCATTCATAGTGTCTCTCTTTTGGTTAAAATGGACATAATTTTAAGTGAAAACAACAACTAACATACGAAAAACAAACCAAACGCATTCGAAATGTGTTGATGCTTTAGGACAATGATCCATGGGTCATATGTGATGATTATGAGTCAACCCCACCCCAATCCGAAGCACGGTGTGGCTGGCACCACTCTAAGTGTATCTCTTTTGTTTCAAAAGGATATCATTTTAAGTGAAAACATCAACTGGAATACGAAAAACCAACCAAATGCATTCGGATTGTGTTGATACTTTAAGAAAATGATCCATGGGTCATTTGAGATGTGTACGAGTCAACCCCGTCTAAATACGAGGCGTGGTGTGGTCGGTACCACTCTAATTGTGTCTCTTTTGTTTAAAATGGACATGATTATAAGTGAAAAAACCACTGGCATATGGAAAACCAACCAAACGCATTTGGATTCTATTGATAATTTATCATAATGATCCATGGGTTATATTTGACGTGTACGAGCCAACCCGATCTCAATATGAGTTGTGGTGTGTCCGGGATCACTCTAAGTGTCTCTCTTTTGTTTAAAATGGACAACATTTTAAGTACATATGTAAAAACGACCAAACACATTCCGTTACCATTGAAACTTTAGGAGAAAGATCCATGGGTCAAATGTGATGTGTACGAGTCAACGTTGCCTCAATATGAGGTGTAGTGTGGCCGACACCACTCAACGTGTCTCTCTTTTGTTTAAAATGGACTTCATTTTAAGTGAAAACAACAACTAGTATACGGAAATCTGACCAAATGGATTCTGATTGTGTTGATACTTTAGAACAATGATCCATGGGTCATATGTGATGTGAACGAGTCAACCCCGCCTCAATCCGAGGCGCGGTGTGCCCGACACCATTCATAGTGTCACTCTTTTGTTTAAAATGGACATCATTTTAAGTGAAAACAACAACTGACATACGAAAAGATGAAGAAGCGCATTCGAAATGTGTTGATTCTTTAGGAAAACGATCCATGGGTCATATGTGACGTGTACGAGTCAACCCTGCCTCAATCTGAGGCACGGTGTGGTCAGGATCACTCTAAGTGTCTCTCTTTTGTTTAAAATGGAAAACATTTTAAGTACATACGGAAAACTGACCAAACTAATTCTTATTGTGTTGATACTTTATCACAACGATCCATTGGTCATATGTGACATGTACGAATCAACCTCTCCTCAATCTGAGGTGTGGTGTGTCCGGCACCACTCAAAGTGTCTCTCTTTTGTTTCAAAAGGACATCATTTTAAGTGAAAACATCAACTGGCATACGAAAAACTGACCAAACGCATTCGGATTGTGTTAATACTTTAGGAAAATGATCCATGGGTCATTTGAGACGTGTACGAGTCAACCCCGTCTAAATACAAGGTGCGGTGTGGCCGGTACCACTCTAATTGTGTCTCTTTTGTTTAAAATGGAAAGGATTATAAGTGAAAAGAACAACTTCCATACAAAAAACCAACCAAACACATTTTGAATCTATTGAAAATTTATCACAATGATTCATGGGTCATATGTGACGCCTATGAGCCAAACCAGGATCAATCCAAGTCGCGGTGTGGCCGGGATCAATCTAGGTGTCTCTCTTTTGTTTAAAATGGACAACATTTTATGTACATACGGAAAACTGACCAAACATATTAGGTTTCCATTGAAACTTTATGAGAACGGTCGATGGGTTAGATGTCACATCTACGAGTCAACCTCGCCTCAATCTGAGGTGCGGTGTGGACGACAACACTCAAAGTGTCTCTCTTTTGTTTAAAATGGACTTCATTTTAAGTGAAAACAACAACTAGCATATGAAAAACTGACCAAACGCATTCTGATTGTGTTGATACTTTAGAAAAATGATCCATGGGTCATATGTGACATGTATGAGTCAACCCTGCCTCAATCTGTGGCATGGTGTGGCTGAAACCATTCATAGTATCTCTCTTTTGTTTAAAATTGACATCATTTTAAGTGAAAACAACAACTGACATATGAAAAACTGTCCAAACGCATTCTAATTGTGTTGATGCTTTAGGAAAATAATCCATGGGTCATATGTGATGTGTACAAGTCAACCATGCCTCAATCCAAGGCACGGTGTGGCCGGTATCACTCTAAGTGTCTCTTTTTTTTTAAATTGGACAAAATTTTAAGTACATACAAAAAACTAACCAAATGGATTCTGATTGTGTTGATAATTTAGCACAATGATCCATGGGTCATATGTGATATGTACGAATCAACCCCGCCTCAATCTGAGGTGCAGTGTGGCCGACACCACTCAATGTGTCTCTCTTTTGTTTCAAAGGGACATCATTTTATGTGAAAACCTCAACTGACATACGGAAAACCGACCAAACGCATTCGTATTGTGTTGATACATTAGTACAATGATCCATGGGTCATTTGAGATGTGTACGATTCAACCACGTCTAAATCCAGGGCTCGGTGTGTCTGGTACCACTCTAACTGTGTCTCTTTTTTTTTAAAATGGACAGGATTATAAGTGAAAAGAACAACTTCCATATAAAAAACTGACCAAACGCATTCGGAATCTGTTGAAACTTTAAGACAATGATCCATGGGACATATGTGATGTGTACGAGTCAATCGTGCCTCAATCCAAGTCACGGTGTGGCCGAAACCACCCAAAGTGTCTCCCTTAAGTTTAAAATGGACAATATTTTAAGTACATACAGAAAACCGACCAAACGGATTCTGATTGGGTGGATATTTTTTCACAATGATCCATGGTCCATTTGTGACGTGTATGAGTCAACCCTACCTCAATACAAGGCATAGTGTGGCCAGCACGACTCAAAGTGTCTCTCTTTTATTTAAAAAGCACTTCATTTTAAGTGAAAACAACAACTGACATACAGAAAACCGACCAAACGCTTTCGGAATATGTTGATACTTTAGGATAATGATCTATGGGACATTTGTGATGTGTATGAGTTAACCTCGCCTCAATCTGAGGCACGGTGTGGCCAGTATCACTCCAGGTGTATGTATTTTGTTTAAAATGGACATCATTTCTAGTAAAAACATATGGTATACGAAAAACTGATCAAATTATGAATTGAATTACGAATTCCACATATAATTGTCATCTAAATTTTAAATTTAATTCTAAATGAATTATTTATGTTTATAATTATGTTATGAATTCTGATTTAATTCTAGATTTGTATAGTTCTAGGATGCATTATATGTTAAATGTGTATGAATTTGTTCTCTATATGTATGTGTTAGTTGGTTATTGCAGGTACAATAATTGTATATGTATGTGTTAGTTTATTGTAGGTAAAATAATTGGAAATGATTGTAAATGTGAGGGAATTGGAAAGGAGAGGGAATGGACTGGCTGTTGTGAAAATTGCAGGCCGTTGTACAATTTTCACAGCATAGGCTATGCCAACGGTTTCAAACCGTTGGCATATAATTCTGAGTATTTTTTTACCAACAACTCTCTATGAAACGTTGGTAAAAATTCTTTCCCAATGGTTTAGAAACCATTGGGAAAGGAGTCATCTGGTTGGTTTTCCCAACAGTTCAAGACAAACCGTTGGGAAAAACTATCCCAATGGTTTGGAACAACCGTTGGGATAGGTTCATTTTTCCTAACCTATCCCAATGGTTCAGTGTAAACTGTTGGGAAAAGCTTTCCCATCGGCTTACTTCACTATGGTTTGCTGAACTGTTGGTATAAGATATACCAACGGTTCTTCAAGCTTTCCCAACAGTTCAGAACCGTTGGGAAATCCTGTATTTCCAATAGTGATTTTATTAGAGCTAAGTTAATAAGCATTGACAAAATGAATCTCTTTGAGAACATTTTTAATCACTGATAAAAATAGTGATTTATCAGCGCTAAAGAAGTGTTGATATAATCAATCGTTATTAGGGATAATATTTTAACACTCATAAATACTTACAAGACTTACAAAAATTAAGACTTTTAAAAAAAAATTATAACTATTATATATAATTATAATACTTAAAATTATACTTTTTATAAAATAATAATTTTATAATTCCTGTAATTTATAATTACTTATTTATAATTATATAAACACTTTTTAATAAAATAAATTTAATATCATTATATATATTCATATCATTATATATATTTAAATCATTATATATATTTATATAATTATATATATATAAACATAGTATATATATTCATTGTTTAAATAAATTTACTATAAATTTATAATTATTTATTTATAATTATAAAAATATTTTTTTTAAAAATATTATTTATTTATTTGAAATTATGAATATATAAATACAATAAATATAAATTTATAAATATATTTATTTATAATTTTTTTACAAATTTATTATTAGAATCATAAATCAATATTTAATCATAAGTTCATGCATGTTAAAAATGAGTAAAATTGATTAATTAAAATATTAGTATGATATATTGAAAAATTGGATAAGTTTTGATTAATATAAATCATAAAAAAATGGATATATATTGAAATAAAAATGAATAAACATATATTAAAAATATTAAAACATATTAAATATATAAAAAAATAATATAAATTGATTAAATTCCAAAGAAAATATTATTTAGTGTGAATATGTATATAATATGTATATGTGAAATAAATATAATACCTTTGAACTATGTTATAAATTTAAAAATCAAACAAGATTCAATTATTTCCATTACTAGATGCAATTAGTTAGTATTTTTAATTTATATTAATTTCTAATTGGAAACCATTATTCACTAAATACATTACTATTTAATATAAATCATAAATAATATTTTTTATTATATAAATTATATTTATATACATTAATATATGTCTATATATTTAATATATATTATTTATTAACATTATCAATAATCATCTAATTAATAAATTAATTAATATTTTTTTTAATTTACCTATTTTTAATTTTAATTTGATGAATTTTTATTTTCATATACCTATATATTTAGTACATACTATTTATTATTATTTATAATTTATATATACTATATAAATTTATTCATTATTATCAATAATTATTTAATTAATAAAGTTTGTAATATTATTTTTAAAAAAACTAATTAATTAATTATTCATTTATTTCATTTTATTTATTCAAACATTTATCAACGCTAAAAAAGTGATGATAAAGGATTCTATTATGATCACTAAAAATATAGAACTGATAAATGGTACCCTTTATCAGCATTAAAAATAAAGCACTCATAAAGGGACACTTTATCAGCGTTCAAAAAATCTCTGATAAATGGTTAAATTTATCATTGCTTTTTTAAGCACTGATAAGGATGTTATATATCAGTGTTTTTTTATACTACTGTTAAATACCATAACTGTTAAATGCCTATTTTGTAGTGTTTTTTTTAAACATATCATAATAAACTTCTTGAAGGATTTCTTATTCCTTTTAACACATCCTTAATTTCACTCAAGTATCTCTTACTGATACCCTCAAGAAGGAAAAAAAAATAAAAGGGTGATCTCAGATACTCAATAAGGGGAATCATACATATCATGGATACAAATGGAACACACATTATCATAGTGTTAATAGTCAATAAACCTGACATAAAATCACTAACTTGTGTATTAATTATATCCATCGATAACATGGAAATTTATATAATCAAGTGGATATAAATAAATAAATTCTTTGTGATGGAATTTATAATACTATAAAACTTTATCTCATCATTTAGTCTATGTTCCAAGATATCATTCAAAAAATGAAGCTTGCATCCAAGACATCATTATTTCCATCAAGGCCATAAATAAGATATCATTCTGTTATTGGGTAGGCATACAGAAAATACCTAAATATTTTATCTCGTGATAAAAATTTATGAATTGAGTGGATATATAATTACGGGTCCTACCCATAGCTTTATAATGTCCAATGAATTCAATATATGAAAGATATGAATATAAATACAATACATAATTTACTTACAATATTAATTAATAAATATATCAATTGGAATAAAAACACATAGGATGTATATACTTTCTCCATTAAATAAATAGAATAACATAATCATAATTGATTTAAATAAATAATGTGAAGATCATAATTAAAGTATATCATCCATGGGAAAGAAACCGATTTCATGAATACTTACTTAAAATATCATCATTGTAAGACATCAAAAGAAGGAAGGTGGATGGTATCATAAGTACATATCCTAAGTGTTAAATGAGGTACATCAAAGGATTTTGAAATAGATTAAAATAAGATTTAAAGATTATTGGATAAACCCCTTTGAAAAAAGGAGAAATATCTATTTTTAAATGCATAAAATTTACATAAAAATGTTTTATTTAAAATTAAATACTTTGATCTTGATAAATAATTTTAAAAATTACTCTTTAAAATTAAAAATAGTTTTAGGAATTTTTTTATTAATTAATTGTAATTTAAAAAACTTCCTTATAGAATACATAAAAACTATTAACTTCTTTATAAAAAATAGCTAAATTTAAAATCCATTTTAAAATCAAGAATATTTTTACAATCGTACTTTTACTTTCAAAAAATATAAAAAGATTTCCTTTTATTTTAAAAGTCATTAAGAATTAAAATAATTTTCAAACTATTTTAAATGATGGAAAATAATCATCATAAAGAATAATAACCATGATGGTGAAATATTCCATAAAATATTCTTTATACAACATTTTTACCATACTCAGAAAAGGAAAAGCTACAAGACATATTCAATAAGTTAATTTCCAAAAAGGTGAAGTGGATGATTTTAAAAAAAATTAATTCTAAAAAGAATATTTATTAATTAAACCTTTAAAAAATAATTAAGGGTTTCTAAAAAAATTTGTATTGAAAGATAAAATATAAAATTATTGTAGAAAAGTAATTTCATAATATTTCTAAAATACCTTTATTGAAACCCACATCATAAAAATGGAGGTAAAATGTTCTTTTGAAAGTTAGTTAAATAGATAAGAAGATCACATGTAACGCCCCGACCCCAGTTACCCAGAGTCGGTGCATTATTTTAATACATTGGCTTGATTACAAATAATCAAGTCTCAAAGGACCGATCGGTTTAGCAGTCTTGGAAAATAGATTATATACATTAACATTACATTAAAATTTCAAACACAAAACACAGCGTAAATAGTTTTTTGAGAACTCCATTATTCCCTTTAACATAACCCTGTATATCAATCATAATAAACTTCTTGGAATCTGGGGAAAAATAAAACATAGAAATGGGTGAGCTTAAATGCTCAGTAAGGGTAATAAATACAACGAAAATGACATAAATATTAAGCATGGTGAAAAATTGAAACCACATGCCTTTACCAATAATAAACATGAATAATTTTATGGAAATAATATGAGTTGAGTAAATAATTCCATAATAAAACATAATCATGGGTATTCTACTAGTCTAATAACCACAAGAACCATCAATATTATTTCCATAATGAGGGAATGTATAATTCCATACATTCTAAAACATATTGTCGAGGCCTCGGCCAAGACGTCTAAAAATGATTAAGGTATCAGCCAAAACCATATATCAAATTGGGAAAGGGCCTCGGCCAATTCCATGTCTAGTTGTCTCATGAGACCTACCGATGCATCGAGGAGCTATAGCGGGCTCCACCCATCCCTTACTATGTCCAATACATTCCTCATATAAAAAGGATTGAACTTAACATAAACATACGTATAAGAACTAGGATAATAAACGTCAATACTTTAACCGTAAACCATGAATGGTATAAAAATAACACATCCAAGGTCAAACATATCACAAAAACTTCAATAAAATATGGAAGTTTTGTATCATAATAAATCAACTTCAAAACAAGTTTAAAATCCATTAAAGGATTTGACATAGATGGAAATAATTTTTAAAACTCTTTGATAGAAATACCCCTTTTCCTGAAAAAATTTAAAAGTCACACAATTTGGAAAATAATTCATTTAAACACATTTTTTAATCAAAGTGTCCCATACCACTTTGAATCTTTTTAAAGGAATTAACATTTTAAAAACATTCATGTTCATATAAATAAATCCTTAAAAACCATTTTGAAGACATGAAAATTAATGAGAAAGATTTAGAAGAATAAATATTTAAAACATTTGAAGTTTTATTTTAGTAATAGGTCCCTTAAAATAATCCCTTTGAAAACTCTTTCATAAAACATGGACATGGATAATAAATATGTCTCAGTAGATACTTACGTAAAAACAACCCTGGATAATAAATAGATTGCGAAATTAACCCTTACTAATTTGGTAACTTACAAAAAATACACCCCATTAAAGAGGTATCATACAATGAATATTTAAATACACATAAATTAAAGTGTATTACACAAAGAATACAATTATGGGCTGTACATACACCACACAAAAGGTAATAGGGGCAGTATGGCATGAATCTCACGGGAATAAGGAGTGAGATGAAAACCCCTTACCTGGTACTTTTCCTTTGTCGAGGGTAGGTTAATCTCTTGTATAATGGTTAAATGATTGTTATTAAATTATACTACAATAATATACATTAATTTGATATCATATATGATCTTTTAACATTTCTTTGTTAATAATATCTTAGTAATATCGTCGTTTTTGGTGTTAACTTACTCATTTTATTTTATATGTTTTGTTTCATAAGTCATGTTTTATATGGATAGGTTGTATCTTATACATATACAGAATGATATCAATTCATTAAAAATTATTTTTAATCATAAAATGATAATTATACTTGAATGGATACGATGGGGAATGAATCGCATCGCGTTCGTGGAGACAGTAGTCTGTACGTACGCACGAACGCTACTTCCATTTCATTTTTCATTTTAAAAGGAATCAAAACCAAATAATACATAGGTATATTATTATTATAGTATAATATAATATCTTATATGTGTTACTTCATTTCATTAATACCATCCTGTATATGTTCCATGTATGGTATAAACAAGTCATATCACTTTGTGGGGGCGGTAGTCCGCACTTCCTCAAATGAAATTATCGTATATATATACAACATGACACGAATAATGGTATGATATAAAATGAAATTACAGAAGCTTATATATAAACTAAATATAATTAATATCATATTTAATTATAGTTCAATCATAATGGCCCCCCATGAGAGGCGGTAGAAGATAATTGAACAATTATCGTTTCGTGAGGCGTTTCGTTGCCATCCACAGAAACATTATGTTCTTCACCCATTAGATGAAGGTGAGTGTAAGTGTAGTTATAATACTTCTAATAAAAATATCCTAGTATATTTAGGATATAGTTTTTTTTAACAAAAGAAAAGAATAAGAAGATTTTAGGGGTTGGAGAAGTAAAATAAAAGAAAAGAAGCTAAAAAAAATTGGTACCTTTAATTTGGGTAACTCTCTTTGGTTTGAACCAAAAAAGGACTCTTGAAGTTCCTTATACCGAAGGTGACGCTTCTAGGATGAGTATAGGGATGTAGGGAGCTTAATTGGGCAGAGTTTGGACCAGTCAAAAGGCTTTAAAGGTGTGAGAAATTGGTTAGAAGTGGTGTCCTTTTATAAGGGGGAGGAGGGGCTCTTTGAGAAAAAACTTAAAGTATTAATTTATAATAAATTAATATTCAGTTTATAATGTCTTAAAAGTGGATTATTAAAAGTATAAGGTGGTTATGGGTCTAAATACACTTAACCAATAGGTTTTAGACAGGTTTCAAACACTTTATAAACCTTATATTTTAGTTTTAACCCTTAGTTACTTAGTTTGACATTTACCATGTCTCTTTGTATTTTTATATTATATGGTTAATAAACTTACTATAAACTTTCAAGAGACCCCCAAGTGGTCTATTAATGATACACCTATAATGATATAAGTCCTTTTTCCGAAACTTATATTTTTAGGAATATAATATCAATTAATCATATAATATTTGTTTTAAATATTAATTTATGTCAATTTTAAAACTATTTGGTATTTTGTTTTTGTGAAAGTCTTCACAACTTTATTACTTCAAAAAAGATACTTTTAATCATCCCTAACATGTCATAGTCACCTAGAAAATTCTTGGATGTCATAAAAACTTTGAAATTGTATTTATTTTAATATTTATATTACCATTTATTTGATTCTTTCATTAATAAGGTAATCATTGCATCATCATTGTGTCATAAATAAATTTAATTATATAATGTCTGAAAATTATAATTAAAATACCATTATGTATGAAATATTTTTAGCTTTCTAATGAATATTTATAATAGAAGTTATCTTATGTATAACCCTATATTAAGAATGTTTTAGTTATTAAACATTGATTTTAACTCTTTTAACTCTTCTTTGAATTAAATAATAATAAATGTCCTAATCTAATCCAAGTGGACCTAAAGGGTCATATTTTATTCCTAAGGTTGTTTTTTGTCGAATTAAACTTATCCAATATAATTAGGACATGTGTTAGGGTAATAATAATATCATTTTTACACTTAATTACCCTATTTACTTTTTACCGTGGTAAATAAAAGTAAAAAGTTACTATTCACCGATAATTATTTTTATCTTATTGAACCACATTTTACTCCTTGATATTAACCATTTTTCTTGTATTTTTGAAATTCCACTCATAGAATCGGTAAAATTAAGTTTTATGTAAATTTACAAATTCTCCTAGGAGGTGGGTAAAATACGGTGAAAAACTTCAATAAAATTTTTATATATCTAAAATTATTATAAAATGACTCCAATTAATTAAATTTAATTTTTATATGTATTATGTATCTATTTTGACCTAAAATAAATTTAAATAATATAAACAATTATTTAAATAAAAAGTCAGTTTTAAACAATATCTTAGTGTTTTTCACTATTCATCAAAAATTAAAAGTTTTCAGAAAAATACCAACAATTTACCCTAAGCTAATATTGATATTCCTAATTCAATAATGAAGTACATTTTACCAAATTAAAAACATAGAAGTTTCATTTATTAATTTAAAATTAATTCCTGCTATTAAAACAAAAAGCGTGTTTTTTAAGAAACAATAACTACCAAAAGATTGACACTTGTTTATGTCCGGTTTAAATGTGAAATTATGTCCAATTAACAACATTGAATTAAATGGTAAAAATATATTATAAATATAATTTTAACCCACTCAAATTAATAATTTATAACTATGAATTATTTCGATTAAAAAAGTTGTTTTTAATTAAAATTTAGTAATTTTCACTATTCATCAAAATATGAAAGTTATCCGAAATGTACCAAAATTTCACCCTAGGATAATTTTGATATTCAAAATCCAAAAATTAAGTTCATTTTGAGAGATAAAATTTATAAAATTTCAAAAATTGGGTATTACTTTTCATAACGGCTAATTTGATTGGTCGTGGTGTGTGTTAGAACTCGAAGTTGCGTACAACACATGCTACTGTATTATTCAAAGAGAAGCGTACTGTGGAAGCTTGGGGTGTTACATTCTCCCCTCCAATAAATTGCGTCCTCGAAATTTATTCTTGGTATTGGAAACTTGCGGTTGACATTTCAAAATATCTTATTTGAAATCCCACATCGAAAAATGGATTAATGAGGCCACTATTGAAAATAAAGTGTGGTGAGTATGAAGGTTACTGAAAATAACACATAATAAGGCTCAATGTAGGAAAATATGGATATGGAAGAGAAATCTAACCATCAATATCTGATTGAGAGTGGTAGAGAACATGGCTATGAAAAGGCCAACAATCCCAAAGCCATAAATTTGTGATGATCTAAGGTACCATCTAGGACAACATTTTTGTTCTAAGTTCCTTTTATTAATGTTGAGGAATTTATTTATGAGATTGGATAAGATCATAAGGAGATATACTTACTTTATAATTAGAGTTTTATCCATTAATAAATTTCTACCACAAACTCATCTTTCACCACAAAACATAATACAACTAAAAAATACTCCATTTATCCTAATCGTATAGGGTTCCAAATATAATGAAATTATAATTCACATATCAGACCTTTTAAAAAAAGAAACTACATTATACTATCCAGGAACTTCATGTAGTCTAGTGTTAGGTGATAAATCCCAATTGCACTATGGTTGTGGGTTCGATTCCCGCAGCTTTGTCCGACGCAACGGGTTGTCACACGGTCTGTGTGTTTTCCTTTTATAAAAATAAAAAAATAACCTTTCAAAATTAATCCCTTTCAACCTTTAGACTTATCCAAAATACTTCTGTAAACTCTCAGTCCAAAATTTATATGAAAGGTAAACATAATGTAGATCCGTTTTACCCTGTAATAGCATGTGAATATCTTCATCATATATTCTTTTAAAACACTAAAACATCTGGAATTACCATAAAACCTTATTGATTACATTCATTCTCCCTTATTCCTTATAGAATACTGGATATACTTCATCCTTCCAAAAATGTTGTAAACTCCAACAATGATGGAATATACAAATCTTTAATCAGTTTCAAGGCAGTCAAGAATATCCAATATAATTTACCCAAATCAACCATATCTTATTCCAAAATCAGTACCTCAATATTAGGACCATATTAAGGTTTATCTTTCCTTCAACCATGTAATTTCCAAAAAGATTAACTCTTTGTAGAGTCACTTTTCTTATTACCGTAAAATCTCAAATCTTCAATGAAATAGTACTACAGTACAATCCTTATTTATTTCCAGTACAACATTGATACAACACTTCAATGAAATAATTAAAAAATAAAAGCATAATAACACTAGTCATTCCTCTTCATCTGTGGTAGTATCATAACTTGATTATTATCCAATAGCAACATTTTCGGCATAGTCTGATGACTGGAAAATTGGTTTGCGTAGTGTCTAAACTCCTTGCAGATGACGCATTGTACATTTGAAACCTTATTCTTACCCTTTCAGTCACGTACTTGGTGTCCTTTTTCTCCACACTTATAACATACTCCCATTCCCTTAAAGAATTTTCTAAGGTGTTTCTTTCTACAGTTATCACATATGGGAAAATCCTTCTTTACCTTATTCCATTTATCTATCCTTCTCTCTACCATCCTTTCCTTCTCTGGATTCCCTTCAAAGCCATATGACTTCGAGAATTCTTTACTTATCATATCAACACATGATACTATTTCTTCATATGATGATAATATGTGGGAGATTATTTCCCTTCTAAATTCGGGCTTAAGACCATGAAATATATGATCTTTCTTACTCATTGGATCATGTGTATTGTTGGAGTTCTCATTCCTTCTATTGGGAGCCATTTCTAAACAATGGCATACACCAGATTAGTTTATGAATAGCAATACCTAATCCAAAACTTGTAAAACACTTGACATAAATTAAACAGTTTATGGATATAATACATAATCATAAAAATGTCTTCTTTGAGAAAGTATATACTCATAAACCCTTCATAATGGTTTGTAAAGAAAATGAGAATTATCCTAAGCATATCCCTCAGGAGTTTCATAACCAAGAGTGCAGCAAGGCCCGTTGTCGTGCACCAGTTCCAGTTCGAGTCTAGCTCAAAGTGGTGTTTTCGGGTTTTACCCCTAGGTACATCAGTGATAGAGCCTCCTCTACCTGATCGTATCCAGACAAGGATGTATTTCTTGGAAAACTCAAAAAATCTCTACAATATCAAAATTCTAGGAAGTTCTTCTCTACTAATACTCAAAGTCTATCTTAGGGATATGTGCTCTAATCAGAGTTTATCTTAATCTAGCTTCCAAGGTTATTGGTAAACTTCCTCATATACCAACTGTAGCGTCCCAACCCTAGTTACCCGGAGTTGGTGCATTATTTTAATATATTGGCATGATTAAAAGGAATCAAGTCCCGAAGGACTGATCAGTTTTGCAGTCTTGGAAAATAGATTACATACATTAACATTACAATACAATTTCAAAAATAAAACACAGCGTAAATAGTTCTTTTAGAATGCCATTATTCCCTTTAGTTTAACCCTGTAAATCAATCATAATACACTTCTTGGAATCCGGGGAAAAATAAAACATAGAAAGGGGTGAGATCAAACGCTCAGTAAGGGTAAGCAATACAGCGGAAAATGACATAAATATTAAGCATGGTGAATAATTAAAATCAAATGCCTTTACCAATAATAAACATGAATAATTTTATGGAAAGAATATGAGTTGAGTAAATGATTCCATAATAAAACATAATCATGGGTATTATACTAGTCAAATAACCACATGAACCATAAATATTATTTCCATAATGAGGGAATGTATAACGCCAGACATTCTAAAACATCTAGTCGAGGCCTCGGCCAAGACGTCTAAAAATGCTTAAGGCCTCAGCCAAAACCATATATCAAATTGGGAAAGGGACTTGACCAATTTCACGTCTAGTTGTCTCATGAGACCTACCGATGCATCTAGGCGCTATATTGGGCTCCACCAATCACTTACTATGTCCAATACATTCCTCATATGAAAAGGATGAAACTTAATATAAACATTCGTATAAGAACTAGGATACGAAATGTCAATAATTTATCCATAAACCATGAATTGTATAAAAATAACACATCCATGGTCAAACATATCACAAAACCTTCAATACAATATGTAAGTATTGTATCATAATAAATCAACTTCAAAACAAATTTAAAATCCATTAAAGGATTTGACATAGATGGAAATGATTTGTAAAACTCTTTGATAGAAATACCCATTTTCATGAAAACATTTAAAAGTCACACAATTTGGAAAATAAGTAATTTGAAGGCATTTTTTAATTAAAGTGTCCCATACCACTTTGAAACTTTTTAAAGGAATTAATATTTTAAAAACGTCCATGCCCATATAAATAAATCCTTAAAAACCATTTTGAAGACATGAACATTAATGAGAAATACTTAGAAGAATAAATATTTAAAACATTTGAAATGTTGTTTTAGTAAAAATTCCCTTAAACTAATCCCTTTTAAAACACATTCATAAAACATGATCATGTATAATAAATATTCCCTAGTAGATACTTACATAAAAACAACCTCGGATAATAAAGATATTGCGAAATTAACCCTTACCAATTTGGTAACTTACGAAAAATACACCCCATGAAAGAGTTATCATACAATGAATATGTAAATACACATAAATTAAAGTTTATTACACTAAGAATACAATTATGGGCAGTACATACACCACACAAAAGGTAATAGTGTCAATATGGCATGAATCTCACGGGAATAAGAAGTGAGATGAAAACCCCTTACCTTGTACTTTTCCTTTGTCGAGGGTAGGTTAATCTCTTGTATAATGGTTAAATGATTTTTATTAAATTATAAAAGAATAATATACATTAATATGATATCATATATGATCTTTTAACATTCCTTTGTTAATAATATCTTAGTATTATTGTCGTTTCGGGTGTTAACTTAATCATTTTATTTTATATGTTTTGTTACATAAGCCGTGTTTTTTAGGGATAGGTTGTATCTTATACATATATAGAATGATATCAAGTCCTTAAACATTATTTTTAATCATAAAATGAGAATTATACTTGAATGGATACGATGGGGAATGAATCTCATCGCGTTCGTGGAGACGGTAGTCCGTACGTACGCACGAACGCTACTTCCATTTCATTTTTCATTTTAAAAGGAATAAAAACCAAATAATACATAGGTATATTATTATTCCAGTATAATATAATATCTTATATGTGTTACTTAATTTCATTAATATCATAATTTATATGTTCTATGTATGGTATAAACGATTCATATCAATTTGAGGGGGCGGTAGTCCACACTTCCTCAAATTAAATTATCGTATATATGTACAACATGAAACGAATAATGGTATTCTATAAAATAGAATTACAAAAGCTTATATATAAAATAAATATAATTAATATCATATTTAATTATAGTTCCATCATAATGGCCTCCATGAGAGGCGGTAAGAGATAATTGAACAATCATCCTTTCGTGAGGCGTTTGGTTGCCATCCACAGAAACATTATGTTTTTCACCCATAAGATAGAGGTGAGTGAATGTTTAGTTCGAATACTTCTCATAAAAATATCCTAGTATATTTGGGATACTGATTTTGTTACAAAAGAAAAGAATAAGAAGATTTCAGGGGTTGGAGAAGTAAAATAAAAGAAAATAAGCTAAGAGAAATCGTTACCTTTAATTTGGGTAACTCCCTTTGGTTTGAACCAAAAAAACTCTTGAAGTGCCTTAAACCTAAGAGGAGGCTTCTAGGATGAGGAGAGAGATGCAAGGAGATTAATTTGTCAGAGGTTGGATGATCCAAAAGGCTTGAAATGTGTGAGGAATTGGTTAGAAGTGGTGTCCTTTTATAGGGGGGGGGGGGTGGGGCTCTTTAGGAAAAACATAAAGTATTAATTTATAATAAATTCATATTCAGTTTATAATGGCTCAAAAGTGGATTATTCAAAGTATAATGTGGGTATGAGTCTAAATACACTTAACCAATAGGTTTTAGACAGGTCTGAATTACTTTAATAACCTTATATTTTAGTTTTAACCCTTAGTTGCTTAGTTTGACATTTACCATGTCTCTTTGTATTTTTATATTATATGGTTAATAAACATACTATAAACTTTCAGGAGACCCCAAAGTGGTCCATTAATGATAAAACTATCATTATATAAGTACTTTGGCCGAACCTTATATTTTTAAGAATATTATATCAATTAATCATATAATATTTTTTAAAATATTAATTAATGTCAATTTTGACACTATTTGGTTTTTTGTTTTTGTGAAAGTCCTCACAACTTTATTACTTAAAAAAAGATAAATTGAATCATCCCTAACATGTCATAGTCACCTATAAAATTCGTGTATGTCATAAAAACTTTAAAATTATATTTATTTTAATATTTATATTACCATTTATTTGATTCTTTCATTAATAAGGTAATTTCTACATCATCATTATGTCATAAATAAATTTAATTATCTAATGTCTAAAAATAATAATTAAAATACAATTATGTAGGAAATATTTTTAGATTTATAATGAATATTTATAATTGAATTTATCTTATGTATAACTCTATATTAAAAAAAATTAGTTATTAAACTTTGATTTAAACTCTTTTAACTCTTCTTTGAATTAAATAATAATAAATGTCCTAATCTAATCTAAGTGGACCTAAAGGGTCATATTTTATTCATAAGGTTGTTTTTTGTCAAATTAAACTCATCCAATATAATTAGGACATGTGTTTGGGTAATAATAATATCATTTTTACCCTTAGTTACCCAATTTACTTTTTACCATGGTAAATAAAAGTAAAAAGTTACTATTCACCAATAATTATTTTTATCTTAATGAACCAATTTTTACTCCTTGATATTAACCATGTCTCTCAGATTTTAAAAATTCTACTCACAGAAGTGGTAAAATTAAGTTTTATATGAATTTACAAATTCTCCCAGGAGGTGGGTAAAAGAGGGTGAAAAAGTTCAATAAAATTTTTATATATCTAAAATTATTATAAACTGACTCCAATGAATTACATTGAATTTATATAGGTATTATGTATCTATTTTGACCTAAAATAAATTTAAATAATATAAATAATTATTTAAATAAAAAGCCGGTTTTAAACAGTAACTCAGTGTTTTTCAATATTCATCAAAAATTGAAAGTTTTCAGAAAAATACCAAACATTTACCCTAAGATAATTTTGATATTATAAATTCTATAATGAAGTATATTTTACAAAATTCAAAACATATAAGTTTCATTTATTAATTTAAAATTAATTCCCGCTGTTAAAACAAAAAGCGTTTTTTTAAGAAACAATAACTATCAAAAGATTGACACTTGTTTATGTCCGGTTTAAATGTGAAATCATGTCCAATGACCAACATTGGATTAAATGGTAAAAATATATTACAAATATAATTTAAACCCACTCAAATTAATAATTTATCACTATTAATTATTTCGATTAAAAAAATTGTTTTAAATTAAAATTTAGTAATTTTCACTATTCATCATAATATGAAAGTTATCCGAAAAGTACCAAAATTTCACCCTAGGCTAATTTCGATATTCCAAATCCAAAAATGAAGTCCATTTTGAGATATAAAATTTATAAAATTTCAAAAATTGTTTATTACTATTCATAACGGCTACTTCGATTGGTCGTGGTGCGTGTTAGAACTTGAAGTTGCGTACAACACACGCTACTGTATTATTCAAAGAGAAGCGTACCGTGGAAACTTGGGGTGTTATATCACATGAGACAAAACATATTCAGTCTTAAAAATAATAAAGGGGAAATTTTTTGGAAATATAGAATTTTCATAAGGAAGAGAAATAACTATTAAATGGGATGATGATTATTCTTGACCACGTTACATTTTAATAAATAATAGAATCTATCAAAGTAGATGAAATGATGTAAAAATAATTAGAAAGGGTGTTCATGTGAAATGAATTTAAATCCCTAAAAACTAAAATGAATTAGAATATAATTCAATCATAAGGTTGGATATGCCCAATTTATAAGAATAAAACAAAAAAAAAGAATGATAATAACTCAGTGAGTAGATATTGAGTGGAAAAAACCTTTAAGGCACTGTTAACTATTTATTCGAATGGAATTGAAAGAGATAAATTGAAATAGAACCTAAAATAATATATTTATAAATATAAAAAAGATATAATATGTAAAATAGGTTGTATACACACTATATAAAAGAAAATGGGTTCGAAATACAAAACATATCTCAATGAATTGAAATTGATACAAACCCTTACCTTTAGCTCTTTATTTTCAAAAAATTTCTTTGAACTATTGTATGATAAATATATCCATCTTGATAAATAATTTTAAAAAATTATTCATAAATATTACTATATATAATATTTTATTATAATCATTTATAATAAATTTATTAGCTATTTATATTTATTTTAATCATCAGGTGTTATTATTTTTTATTGATTCATGCTTGTTTTGTAATGGTTAGATCGAACCCTGTTCTATGAATAAAATTTCATAATTCTAATATCATATAATGTTATATAAAAGATTATTTATAGTAATTTATAAATTTCTAATTTCATTAAATGATAATTTTAGTAATGGGTTTTTAATAGTATATTAGTGATAAGATTATTTTTTGTTATTTACTGATATCAAAAAATTACCTTATAATGATAATTAATTTTTATGGTATCCTTAAAAAATAATATTCATGACATATATTAATCTCAAAAATTATATGAATTCATAAAATATATTTTTATAATCATCCATTTAAAGAGATTATGAAAAAACAAAACATGTCTTCCATGGAGGCGGTAGTCCGCAAATACACACGAGTGACTATTTTATTTCAGATAAAATGGAACGAAAGTATAAATGGATATATATTTTTATGATATTAATAATTTTATAAATATAATATTCATTCATAAATTAATTTCCTATAATTATCCACGCATATTAGTTATAAAAAGTAAAACACAATGTTCATGGATGTTGTATTACACACATAACAAGAACGATGATTTTGTTTTTCTAAGGGTAATAAAGAATGATAGATAGTGGTTATTACAACAATATAATATAACATAAGTATACTAATTATACTGATGTTATTTTTTTAGGATTATATAATATAATATTAATGTATATGAAGAATACTGAATGAAATAGAAATTAAAAAGAGTGATTCTAGAATTTTTAGATTAATCCTTAGAATAACTTCTTTGAAAAGTTGATTAATCCTTTTAGAGGTGGTATTTGGAGGATGAAAGAACATATATGTCACGAATATGAGTTTTGGTAATGGATTTGGGTAGATTTTATTTATTTAAATAAGTGGATAAATGTGTGAGGAAAAGTGGGGTGGTGAAAGTCTCCTTTTATAAGTGAGAGGGGTGACACTTTTGTAAATACCAAAACTTTATTTCAATTTCATGTCACTTTCAAAAGAAAGCGGCTCTAAAAGTGGGAAATAATGGAGAAATGAAGAGATTGGTTAAATAAAACTCTTCAAAACACAATTAGTGATAATATTTTAGGAATTCTATGATTTTCCTGTTTAGTTTTATTTTATTTTACAAAAAAAATACTTTTACCACAATAACTCTCTTTTTACCCCCGATAATTTATTTTTTATAACCTAAAATAAATTTTACCATATTATAAAATTGGGGTATTCTGATTTCAATTATGGAAAAAATTTCATAACAGAAAATATCCAAAAGTATGGATTTTATTTTAAAATTATATATGTATAATTAGTATAAATCAGTTTTAAGAAAAATACTAATTATGTTCTAAAATGTACAATCATGGATTTCTAAATTAGAAATAAAATTTTAAATATAAAATTTTTGTTATTAAATAATTATTTAATTATGAAAAATGTTTTAAATTGATTTAATCCATGCTTATAACCTAATAATTCCTAAAATTTATGATATTTATAAAAATAATATTTTTCGTTATTCACCAAAAAATCAATTTTCAAAAAAAATATAAAAAAATAATCTTAAGAAAAATTTTAAATGATGAATCCACAATTTAATATAATTTTATCCAATTAAAATTCTAAAATTTAGTAATTTAACTTTTAAATAAAAATTCATGATATAATGGAAAAACTATTTTAATAGGAAAATAACTTTTAAATATTAAATATTTTGATTCTTATTTTCTGTAAATTACATATCAAATTAGTGTTAATCTATTTTTATTGTCAAAAATATATTTTATCATTATTTAAACATAATGTTTTGGTTTCTTAAAATAAAAATTCATAGCACATAAAAATGAAATTTTTAGGGAAATATATTTTTAACATGAGCTACAATAATTAGAAAATTTCAATGATTTACTATTAAAAGGATAATTTCATTCTATTTATTTTTGGATTTCAAAATTTTATTAATTATACTGTTAACCACCTATTTAATATCTATATTATAAGATTAAAATTTAAAAATGTATTATGGTTTCATTTTAATTCGATATTGTGTGTGAAACAATCTATTCAACATAATATATATTAAAATCTCGAGTTGTTACATTAATCCCTATATGAATTGAATCCTAAAAATTTAATTTATTACTTATTGGCGAAAATATCATGGGTAATCCATAAGATAGATAAGACTAAAAATATAATTTCTATTCATATATCTACCTCGCAAACTTAAGTAGGACTAACAAAGTCATATATTCCTTCATAATAGGCATATCCTCAATATTTAGTTTCTTTCTAACCATTTCAGACAATAGTCCTTCATTATTCGGTATTAAGACAAATATAATATAATTTTATTCCAAATGGTGTTAATAATAATTTTTTCATTTATAAACTACCATAGGTTAATATGGAATGTGATTTTATTATTCTAAAATTTAATTTTTTTTCTATAAGTGGAGAGAATAAATCCATTTCTGAAATCACATTAAATTAATCAAAATAAATAATAATAAAATTTATGTGAGGAATATTCCCACCAAAGTAAAATTGGGATATAATTATCATATAACTAGAAGTTTTCCCTGATGATTCAATACCAAATAATTGGGGTTGTGATTTGATGCACTTAGATAAATTCATAGATATACTATAGTGAATAGAAACAAAATCCCACAAGACATCCACAACATTAGAGTAGAGGATAAGAGTACCTTAATTATAATAAACCACTTCAGCGGTCATCATAGAATAGGCCTTTCCTTTTTTCCTTCGGTCTAGGATATTGTTGATACTCATCATCCTTGTCAGCCTTTGGATTAGGGAATTGACTTGGGTAATTCTCATTTTCAACTTGTTTAATAAATTGAACTATTAGTGGTTCCTTAGGATGAAATTTATTACCTTTTAAAAATTAAATATAACTTTTCATTTTTCTCAGTAAATAGATTCTCTATTCTTCTGTTTCCTTGAATTTGTTTTTCAGATCCTTAGTGACATTTCTCTAGGTGCATCTTCATACTTTATAGACATATAAAAAATTTAATCTTTTTTCTCCATAGTCATCATTATATGAACTTACATGAAACTAAATTTCCCATAATTTGGTTTTTGGAAATTAAACAAGGTTTTAATGGTTAATCGTAACTCTAGATATCTAGTTATGCATAACTAAAAGGTTCCTCAATTCAACACCTATCTCATTTAGTTATTTCTTAGGGAAATCACTTAATTATCCATGAAAAACAATATTAACAAGGTTTCTTATGATCCATGAACACCTCTTGGATCCTTGGGTCATTGTTATCACTACCACATGCTCTAAAGTTTCTTGATGTTTCCATGGGGAACTTTCATCCTTTGGAACCTCCTGGTAAAGCTTGATGTGACAACAAGGGTCTGGTAGAGAAGAATATAAGACTGAGAGGATATCACAATGAACTCCCAAGGCAACGAACATCATTCTTGTTTGTTTGGACTTTATTCATTGCATTATAATAAAAATTAAGACGTTCAAAATATCATTACTATAATAATCCCATCTTTTATCTTTCCTATATTGATTCCCATTCCCGGATAGTCAACCAATCCACGGGTAAATTTGTTAGTGGATTGACCCATGTTCATTGTTTAGAACGAAGAATGGGGGAAGGTAATAACTTAGAAATAAAAAACCCCTACCTCGAGGTTAGATAATTTGATGGTGAAGATCAGAGTCACATCATCCTCATTCGTCATTACTCGATCCTCAATCCATCATTGGTGGCGATTCATCGTTCGTCTTTCACCAAAGAAAATCTCCCAAAGGATCAGAGCCATTCCAAGATCATTCCAATGATCTTGTATCTCTATTAACAAACTTGATGGAGGAAACAAATTTATGTGTTTCTATTATGATGAGTCATCATGTCGTTACACTATTTTATTTATGAAATGAAACAACGTTTCTGTTATGCTTGAGTTGTAGCATTGTTATGGTGTTTCATTTATAAAATGAAACAGCAGGTTTGACATTGCATTACAGCAATTTTTTTTGTGTAAAATAAAAATTCTTAAGTTTATTTTATTTTTAATTAAAATGATCAAAAATTAACTTTTACCCTCAACCCCCTCCGGTCAAGGTTAGGCCATGCCTAAGGAAAGCACATTGTCATGAGATCAATGGTACTCTTGGGTTTCTAATATGAGTTAACATTTATGAATTATAATGATTTTATAAATAAAATAATTTTTTTATATAATTTCATTTATAGTTATTCCATTTTCAGGTTTTTGTCACTGGAGGTCTGTGCTGACTAACATTAAGTCGCACCTATGGTAAACCTGCCATCCTAAACTCAACAGTGCCCTCGTATTTCTAATCTAAGCACCCGTTTAGAATTTATTCCATGTTTTCAGGATAACTGCTAACGTGTTCAATTTAAAAACATAACATTTTTTCATGGATCATTTTGGGAACACTGGTCCTCGACATCAAACATCATCTCAGCAACTGGTCTTGGAATTTCCCTATAATTTTTTTTGAAAAATAAAACTAATAAAATTTGAGTCATTACATTCTCCCCACCACAAGGCATTACATCCCCAAAATCCAAAACAAGGGATTCCCAAACACATAAGGGTACAATCATGAACCTAAGCCTCCCACTCCCACGTTCCCTCCTAGAGATTCTCGTGCTACCACCGAATGAGCAGTAGAAGAATTGATCACCCATGGGGGTTCCTCTCTTCTTGATCCTCAATCTCCACTGGATACTATATAAAAGTCTCATTGTCATCAAGGTCCAACTCACCCTAGTCAATGATAAGTGATAGGTCATGTACATATCTACTCAGTTGGTATATGTGGAATGCGTCGTGCACGTGATTTAACTATAGAGTCATATCCAAGAGGTATCCCACCTCTCCCACTCAACATAGTGTCAAAAAAAGTCTGATGAAGCTCATATATAACTTGTCACCCCAACCAAATTGTCGCATCCTACATCAGAGAAAAACCCCAAGAAATACATGGTCTATGTCTTCTACCAAAATAGGACTTATGATGACACTTTGTAGTCCTCATACACTCTTATACAACCTAAACATTCTCTATAGTATCCCATACCATCTTCAAGCCCACGAGCACTGACTCTCTGAGGTTATTCTAGAAAATTGGAAACCAACAGGGTCTCCAGTACAAGGCCTCGAATGGTTCCATACCGATGGTAGAGTTATGTCCATTGTTGTAAGAAAAATCCACTAGAGGTATGAGATCCTCCTAACAGTATCCAAAATTGAGAATGGAAGCATGTAGAATGTCCAATATGACCTGAATGGTCTACTCCATCTGTCCATCTGTATGTAGGTGAAAATATGTGCTTAAGCGCAGTTGAGTCCCAAACGCCTCCTGCAATATTTTCCACAACTAATATGAAAAGTGTTCACCTATATCCTATACTATCATTAATTGTAATCTGTGGAGTCAAACTATCTCATGCACATAGAGGCATCCCATGATCTCTATGGGACTCTATTTCTGAAAATCTATGAAGTAACTGACATGGTGAGTTGGTCAATAATCACCTAGATAATACTATGTCCCCTAAATGTATGTGATAAACCCATCATGAATTCCATTTTATATATTTTATCAATCCCTTTTGGGAACCCTAAGAAAGACAAGATAAACCCCTTTCATGCACAGGGGCTCGACACGGTGTGTTGAAAAACCATGAAACTGATTAAACAAGGACTCAAATTTTATATCAACATGTAAGATCAGCTTCAACATGTTCCATCATCCCTAGTGTCATAGTTGACACCCACATGTATATCTTGATGCATCTCATCACTATAGGCATCCAATACTACTACTGTGTGTCCTCTAAAAGGAACAACATGATCCCCACCTTTTTAATATTCATCAGGGGTATTCCCTGTGGACAACTGAGCACTTAAGGACTCATGATCAATATCATCGAGTTATGCCTTCCAGACTCGCATTAAGAGCAGAGGGGTAAAAGCCATTGATTTGAGGTAATATGCATCATATATATCCATGAAGGATAACAATATCGAGGCCAAATTCTCTATTTCCTCATTCAAAAAATATGAACTGGATATCCTGTGAAGAGAATCCACTACCACATTTCCCTTAACAGGAGTATATACTAATTCGAATTCATAGTCCGGGAGTAAATCCAACCATCGTCTATATCTAAAGTTAAAATCCTTCTGAGAGAAGATATACTTGAGCCTCTTATGGTTAGAGTAGATGGTAAACTGATCTCCCATAAGGTAGTGTCACTAAATCCATAATGCAGATACTACTGCTACCAACTCATGGTCTGGGTGCTCTTAAAACTCTTCTTTAACTACTACAAATCCTTCATGCACCTTTCCATCCCTAAAAAATGTTTCCCATTTCAATAGATCAATGTGTTCATCAACCCTTTGGTAGTGGATAATCATACTCCACATCCACTTTTTTAATGTTTTAGTAATCCACACATAACCTTGAACACTGGATCTTACTAATCCCTTCCAATGAAAGTCCTCCACCTACACCCTCATCTTGTGAAGCTCTGTGAAATCCATCCAACATACTAATGCTGATATTTGTTCCATCTCATAGTGTAAAATGATTCATATGTACACCCCCCATATGGGGAGGTAAACATGGAAACATCTTCTTGGAAATAAGTTGTGGTAATCAGCCCCTACTTCTGAGAACTAAAAACTCAAAACATCCAATTCCACAAGGGTAATTCTAGACAACTCAAGAATGATTAGCTCCACCCTCTTATGAATGAGTTTATCCCATGTTTCATGGGTTTCCTTTTTCACCAAACAAGGAAAAACCCATTCCAATGTTGTGGACATATCACATCCTTTTTCCTAAAAAATTCAATCTGAGAATGAACAGTGGATGACTAGTCCATACCAAAACTAACATCTTAAGGATTCGACGTTTCCACCAAGAGGTTGCAACGAAAACTATCACCTCAAGGGTTAGATCACACCATCGGCATAAGTTTGATTATAGAGTCTCCTCCGATATGTATCTCTATAAGTAAGGGTAAAGTCAATGGTTTAATAGGAAACTATAGGTCTTGAATAATATTTGTGAAAATAATAAATGATTAACACCTATTTCCATTAATATGGTAGCTGAGTGTAGATATAATGTGTACCTAAAATCATTCATGGAACCATTGGTTCATATTCCTTGACCACATTAATCTTCTCCCTTCCCCTTTCCTCCAGCTCCTTGAGCCAGGTGTGGACCACATTAGGATGGTGGTTGTAACATGTAAAAATGTATGCCACCTCTTGCTACTCTCCCCACTTCCCTACCATGTCTAATGTCCTGATGATTTATCTTTTCCTATCATTGTCTCTACCCTAGTGGCCCATCCACGATTTCACTATCAGAATGAGGGTCTGGAAAATCTCTTGCAAGATGTCCCCTACCGTCCTTTGAAAATAATTACCTCTTACTAGGCCGACTAGAATCACACTATGATCCCTGAGCTATAAATCTTCTATATTGGGACCACTTCTCTGAACGCCGCACACATCAAAGTCTCTAAGACTCACATTGGCTTCATTCTTGCCCACTGATAATATCCACTAGCTTTATTTTCCTAGATAAATGACATTCAACCCAAAAGGTTCTCTCTAGCACCCAATCACAATTAGAAATGCACAGATAAATAGTGTCGGCTCAGATTTCCCTAAACACATCTCGCTCGGAGGTCCAATCCCAAATGCACTGGTCGTATTGTATTCATCTAGTACTCAAAATGGTCGGTATGCCCCGATGAATACTCAGTTATCATCATGTCGTCCTTCCGAAACTGTAGAAGCTCTTGGGAACACGTATCTCGTATCTTTTATAGAAATAACCCCTTTTAGGAGAAAGGTTCTCAAGCTCAGTCCACAGAAGAGTCACCTCATTGTAAGATCTGGTAATCTAAACCCCACCATCACCTTTTTGAGCCACATAGAAGGCTCACTACTAGGAAAACTATCTGATCTAATGTTTTCTTGAATGGATGGAAAACTTGGTCACCACCTCAATACTTTCCTTAACTGTCTGTGAGTCCGGATCTCCTAGGAAGCAGAGGGGTCTCTGTCACTGAAACTCGTGAAGATAGATCAACCCGTGCATCTCATCCGTAGGTACTACGAGTACCACGTGCTACTCCATAGGTGGTGGTATAGTTGGTACACCACCCGGTGGATCTATCTCTAGTATGAACCCCTGTACTCATATCATCACCCCAAAGATCATCCTCGTGATCATGCGGAAGAATCCTGGATGGCTATTTACGTTGAAGCATCTTGAAACCAAACACGATGTACCATGATTAATAGAGTATACATGATGAGATGGATCAAGAAGAACATGGAAAAATCAATCCATTCCTATAAAATTAATGTACCATATTTTTTCTCCATGTAGCTAGTGTTTTCATGTATTGAGTCGAAAAGATGAATTTAGGGTTTGGGTGTATGGATACGTCATCCGCCTCACCAATACTAGATTCTATGGCCTGAAATACAAACTCAAAACACTTAACACTATTTCCCCAAACAAAACTCATAGTCTCTGGGTTATTAAGGTATAATTTACATCCTATGATACCACTCTGTTTCGACTCGTCCCCTAGGTCCTGTGTTGTGACTACCACAAGCCCGCCTCCCAAAGGACAGAGGCTGGAAACTAGCATCGAAGACATTATCCTGCAAGTGGGAGGAATTTTTAGATTACTTGTATGCATGCACACTCACAACCCCATCCCATAATGATGAAAAGTAAGACATGCATTCTACTAAGACAACCACTATGAGTAAATAGTACAAGATGAAAGTAAAGGGGAAGGAATACAAGACCAAAAAAAGACAAGCTGTAAACAAGAGGGTACAATAATATCTAGAAACCCATCCGTAGAAAACCCTACCTAAAGGGTAGGTGAAAATTAGCTACCTGAACCCGTAGGAGTATGACTCGCCTATCAAATCTCCCTGGGAACCACCTATTCCAAGACCACCAAGGTCTCTGTTGAAACATCATTCATCTAAAGAATACATGACATATGCGGGCGAAGCCTGTTCATGGGTGAGTAAAACAATAATCAATAGGGAACCTAAATCACAAAGAAAGGTCAACAATTAAAAGAACACAAGAATCAGTGGATAGATCACATAGGTATAATTTAAATTATTGAAAGAAAGACTATCATCCATAACTTTGAACATCTTGTACTGATGAGGGACTCATCCTCGATAAGTCATTGAGGTTTCTTGGGCCACTAAAGTCAGCACGTCACTAGGGTCTGCTAGGCCAATGAGGTCTGCACGTCACTGAGGTCTACTTGAACATTGAGGTTCACATGTCACTGATTTATTCTGGGCCACTGTGGTCTTCTCGTCACTTATATCTCATTACATCCAGCCATTGGATTTCTGCTCGTAGCGCGGTTGATTCTGGTATAATCTACTCTTCAAGACATTGATCATATTTTAACTTCAAAAAAAACTCAATTGGAGTATGTCAAAAGTCCCACCTCGTTACAGGGGTCCCAACACCACAAATGACACATCAATCAGACACACAGTTTGAAATTTATGATTTCTTAAGAAAAAATAGACCGGTTTGATCTGAGGCCGGTCAGACCCGACCCAACCTGGTTCTGGTAACTCGACCTGACCCAGATGGGTCATGGCCGAACCAGTCCAACTAGGACCATTGGGTTGTGGGTCCATTCCAACGGGCCTCCCATTAGCCTGATCCCCTTCCTCCGGCCCGACCCACACTGGCGGGCCGGTTTCTGTCCAACCAGGCCACCCAGTCCCCCAGTTCCCCCTCTCGACCGACCCGCACGGGAGGGCCAGTTTAGTCTAGCCCAAACGTGGTAGGTGCAAAATCTGATCCATGTCACATGGACAAAAGCTAACCGGCCGCCTCCCCCACATTTGTTCTCATGGACCATGTTCCACTTCACACCTGTGGCCGGGCCGCGGGTCTTCCGGACAGACACGGTGGCCCACTGGAACTAATGTTCCACACCATCGTGGCACACCGCTAGCACGTGTTGCCTCCCGCATGAGCCGCTATAGCATGCCTTCTTCGGGGCATGTCCCCTCCCGTACGTAGCCACCACAGCGTTCCACCACCAGGGCGTGTCGCCTCCCTAAGGTGGCTTCTGTAACATGCCACCGCTGGGGAGCGTCGCCTCCCACATACAGCTACCGCAGTGTGCCCCTACCTATAGGTTCTTCTACGGGCCACCAAACTCAGTTCAATGGTCCATTTTATGAACCGTGAGAATCTTTGGGATCCTTGGGTCATCGTTGTCACTGCTACGTTCTCCAATGTGTCTTGTCATCGATCAGGGGATCCAGAATCATCGATAACCTCCCGAAATATCTTGACACGACCACAAGGTCCATCGGGGAAGAACACAAGAGGTAGAGGAGGTCATAATGAACACCCAAGGAAATGAACATCGGACTTGTTTGTTCATCCTTCATTCGTTGCATTAAAATAAGAAGGGGAGATGTTCAAAATATCATTACAATAATAATCCCCTCTGTAGTCCCTACATGATGATTCTCATTCCCGCATAGTCGACCAATCTGTTAGTCGATTTTTTAGTGGATTAACCCAAGTTCATCATTTAGAAAGAAGATTGGGGGAAGGTAATCGCTTAGAATTAGAAAACCCCTACCTCGAGGTTGGATCATTTGATGGAAAAGATCGGAGTCACATTGTCTTTGTCCGTTGTTCCTTGATCCTCAATTTGTTTTTTGTGGTGGCTCATCATTTTTTTCTCACCAACACAAATCCTGAAACGGTTCATACTATTCTAGGATCATGCCAATGATCCTATATCTCTATTAATCAGCTTAATGGAGAAAATGAATTTTAGTGTTTCTGTTATGTGGAGTCACCATGTCATTCCACTGTTTCATTTATGAAATGAAACAACGTTTCTGTTATACTTGAGTTGCAACATCATTATACTATTTCATTTATGAAATGAAATAGTTGGATCGACATTTCATTGCAGGGAATTTTTTTGAATAAAATAAAAATTCTTAAGTTTATTTTATTTTTCTTTAAAACACTCAAAAATTAACTTTTACCCTCGACCTGCGCCGGTTGAGGTAGGCCCTTCATAAAGAAATAAAACCCTCACAAGATCATCGTAATCTCATATTTCCTATCCGAGTTTCCTTTTATGAGTTATAAGGATTTGGAAAATAAAATAATTTAAATTATTTTATTTTATTTATGGTTATGTCATTTTCGGGTTTTCTCGATGGAGGCCCACACTAACTAAAGTTAAGTCACACCTAGGGTAAACCCTCCATCCTGAATGAAACGTTGCCCTCAAATTTCTGATCCAGGAACCCATTTAAGAGTTATTACAATTTTTAATGAAAAACACTCATGAAATCTATTTAAAAACATAAAATTTTTTGATGGACCATTTCGGGCACACTGGGCCTCGAAATCGCACGTCGTCTCAGCTTCTGGTCTTGGAATTTTCCCTTTTTAAAAAAAATAAAACAAAGAAAATAAAAGTCATTACATACCATTAGAGACGAACCTTGAAAATTATAATTAGTATGGAAAATATCTAACATTATAGGTGACCTATGTTAATTTGTCTAAGTATTAAAAAGACCTACTGTTAGACATGAGTCACTATAGAAGATGACCTATTACTGGAATTAAAATTTGGAAAAGTGTTGGAATGACTTACCACCAGCCTAGGTCACCAACAACCTAACTCAATGCCAGAGATTTTCTCACCATTAAATAGGGCTCACCACCACTATTTTTTTATTTTTATTTAAATATCTCTGATTGTTATCTTATCAAATTTAATACTAAAACATTTTTTAATGATTTTTCTTAATTGTTTTACATAGATGCATTAAAGTATGTGTCAACATTAAGTATAATGATTAGAGGATCCAAATGATTCTCCATGAATGGTAATTTTAAATGAATAAGCACACTCCATCATACAAAAACACAAGAAAATATCTTCATGATACAGAGATTGAAATACATGTACATTGAGGTGATCTAAACCATGTTACAGGAACCTAAAGAGTGACACCTGTTGAGATCTTGCACACTGCATCTTTCTTACACATGATAGAGGAAGAGTGGAACTTATATAACTTTTAGTAACTTCCCACACTCAAAAAAAAGGAGTTCATGAAACTTTGACCTACTAGAAATTTTATAACCATGGCTCGAGCATCAGTTTAAACTATACTCAAAAAGTCACAATCTTTAGAGCTTATTAGATAGGGAAACAAAATATTTTTACATATCTTTATTTTATATGTTTATTATATTTTATTTACATTAAGGGAAATTTTTGTATAATTTTTATTATTAACACACACACTATCTCCAATACCTTAACTTTAAGGTACTGAATATCATCTGAAAGAATCTTAACTCCTATTTTCCCATGTGTTGTAGAAGAGGTTCTTCTATGGCCCGTATTGGTTTTATTTGCATGCATTTTGTGGAAGAGGTCATTATGTGGGATTAATAACATTACTTTTATAAAAAAAATCTAAGTTGTGGATCAAAGATTATTTTATATAATATTTTTGGTATCAAGTGATTTCTATGTGGATAGGATTATGTATGGACTTGATACTAAACCTATTTTTTTATTCCGTTTTGTGTTTTTTAAAACATAAAACAAAATATATTTTAAACTATAATAAAAACTACTATTTTGATATTTTTTCTTAATTAGTGTTTATATAATGTTTTAACTAAGTAAATTGATTTTGAAAGCTAAAGTATTTTTCATAATTTTTTTAATTGAGACTTAATCAATCATTAAGAACTATTTTAAAAAGAAAACAACTTATATCAATCTTATATTTTGATTAACTAGGTTATTTTAATTAATTGGTGGATTTTATTTAAACCTTTCTTAAATAGAAAATTTGATTAGGTACTCAATTCAACCCCTCTTGAGATACTCACTCTGACCAACTTTTGGTATCACAGGTTTTCATAAAATGTCAACTGTTATTTTTTTTGTGTTTTAAAGATATTAAATTTATGCCAGTTATATATTTAATTATTTAAATGGATAATAGACAAGAAGGTTCTTCCTACTAAAATACATATTATCTTTAATAGAAATAACTATTCTTAGATGGAAACTAAGATGAAAATTAAAATAGAAATCATTTGTTTCGAAATTTGGTCTTCTATAGAGGTCAAATATGAGTTACCTAATTATGTTAGAATTACTTAGGATGATGAAACTAAGATTGCCTAAAATAATAATTACAAATCCATTTATTCCATTTATTTTTCTTTAAGAGATAAATAGTTCAACAGTATATCTTCTGGTAAAATTACCTATGAAATTTGGGATATTTAGCTCTTCCATACGAAGGAACTATTAAAGAAAAAAATGATATTGAATACACATACAATTAAATATGATAATTTTAGGATAGTAACTTATGATACAATTTCAAATATGTAACTCTAGTTTAATTAGATATTAAACACAATGATCCCCTTGGTAAATCCATTTTCATACAAAGACCAAATCATGAGACTACTGAGATGTCTTCTAGAGATATGGAGAGGGAAATTTGTGTCATTAAGGGAATATTATGATATTTGTATACTATATTTCAAGGAGTTCATTCAAAAGTTGATGATTTACATAGAAGATATTAAATTCAATCATGAATAGGATGATGCACCCAAGAGAAAATTGGTACCTTTCAAGTCTACTATATCCAGACAAAAAGGAAAAGAAAAGGTACAAGCTATAATTTCTATTGATGAGGTATCACCATATGATATTGATGATGAAATTAGCCATTTGTCTGCAAGGTTTAAGAAGTTATATAAGAAGAATAAATTATTCTGGAAACCAAACTACAAAGGAAAGACTAATAGTATAGGAACTTGGAAAAATGACTGGAAGAGAGATGAAAATTCAAATGAGATTACCTTTTATGAATGTAAGTGAAAAGAACATCTCAATTCAGACTATACTCAGTTGAAATGTAAGATGAAGTATGAGGATAAGGATATAAATTATAAGAAATCTATGAAATCCACATGGAGATCCATTAATGAAAGCAACAGTGACTCTTACTCTACCCATAAAGAGAATCTTGATAGATCCAAAATGTTCTTCATGACAAATGTTTCTGAGGTACCCACTGTATCTCCTGTTCATATTTTTGATGACACTAAAAAGGAAAATGATTATGACATGTAAAAGAATAAATTATTTAATATTTGAATATGATTAAAGACACCTTTAATTAACTCAAAGACAAATATAATGTTCTTAAGAAGAAATCTTATTTATTTTCCAGTATTAAAACATATATAATTATAGATTAGGAGAAAATAGTCAATTGTTAAAGAAAAATAATGAACATAAAATGTTAAATGATAAAATAAATAATGATTTAAAAACATTCAAAAAATGTAATAGAATAATATACTTAAATTATAGGGAAAAAATTTCTCCTAAACACATTACTGGTCTAGGTTATCAACCTGAACAGGGAAGAGTAGTTAAGAGCACATTTCTTTTTAAGTCAAATTTTAGAAATTATATTACTACTTATTTTTGAAATGGACCTAATAATTTTTATATTTGAAAAAGTTTAAAATTTTATTATAGGAAAACTATAAAGAAAATATGGGTTCTTAAGGCCTTAATTACTAACATTTATAGACCCAAGAAAATATGGGTACCAAAATAATTTCTGGTATATACATTGTTTTGTAGGAAAGCTGTGTGAAGAAATCCTTTGAGAATCTATGGTAATTATAAAGTTATTGTTCTGGGAATATGAAAGGAAACTACTTGAACTTCAAATACCAATAATTTTTTATGGAGGTTATCTCACCTTTGGAGAAAATGCTAAAGGAAATAACGTTATCCATGGATAAATTAGTAATAGAAACTCAATTTAAATTTATAATGTACTTTATGTTTATGGTTTAAAATATAAATTTATAAGAATCACACAATTATGTGATTATGGTATTCATGTGATGTTTAAAAAAAATTATTTTAATGTTTTTAATTATAAAAATGATTTAGTATTTACTACTTTAAGAAATGGGAATGTGTATACTATTAATATTGAATATTTTATTTACCAAAATGTTTCTTTATTTATTTCCATTCATAGAGAATAATGTATTTTGTATATGAGATTAGGAAATTATAACATTCAATCAGTTATAAATATTACTAGTATGGGGTTAGTTAGGGATCTACCAAAACATGACTTCCCAAATGATAAAGTATGTAACCCCTGTCAAAGGGGAAAGAATACAAGGTTTATTTTAAATTAATAAAAGAAGTTTCAACTTCTCAGCCTCTTTATTTGGTTCACATGAACTTGTTTTGACCATCTAGAGTTTTTAGTTTAAATGGAAAGTACTATGTATATGTACTTTTAGATGAATTTTCTAGGTATACTTGGGTATTCTTTTTAGCTCACAAATGTGAATATTGTTTTTATTTTATGAAGTATGGTCAATCTATATAAAACCAAAGTGGACTTAGAATTAAGTCCTTAATAAGTGACCATGGACATGTGTTTGGAAATAAATACTTTGAGTCATTTTTCTTCAAAAATGGATACGGGTATAAATTCAATGCTTCTAAGACCCCTAAAAATGGAGTGGTAAAAAGAAGAAATATAACACTTCAATAGATAGACCTTACTATTCTTAATGAATACAACATACATGTCTACTTCTGGGAAGAGGCTATTAACATAGCCTTTTATATAATCAATAGAGTTTTAATTAGACCTATCTTATAGAAAACACTGTATAAAATTTGGAATAATAGAAATTATAAGGTTAATTAATTTTTAGTTTTTTGTTCAGAAGTATTTATTCTTAATACTATAGATAACCTTGACAAGTATTATTGAAAAATGGATAAAGGAATTTTCCTCAGTTATTAAACTTATAGTAAATCCTATAGAGTTTTTAATAAAAGGGCCAATACTAGAGAAGAGTATGTCCATATAAAATTTTATGAATATATCCACATGATCCAAATAAATATTCAGAAAATATTTAGGATAATTTATCCTCCTTGATCATAAATTCCAATCCTTCTAATTCTGCTATGTTGCATTGAGAAAAATAATCCAGTTTTTAGGAACTTCCTGAATCTGAACTTGTATAGGACCCTTAGGTGAGTAGCCCTTCTTTTTCTAGATATGTTAGGACTCTTAAATACTATCCTTTAGATTCTATTGTTGGATACTTTGATAGAGGCACACAAACTAGAGATTCTGAAAGAAACCAAGTTGAACAACAATATTTATTGTCACAATATAAACCAAAGAACATTAATGATGTAATTATCAATGGATTCTAGGTAATGGATATGAAATAATAATTTAATCAATTTGGTTTGAATAGAGTTTGGGAAATTTTTGATAAACCCAAAGATACCATGAATATAGGAACTAAATATGTGTTTAGAAATAAGGTTGATGAATCTATAACTATAGTAATGAATAAGGATTGACTTGTTTTACAAGGGTATAGTCAAGTGGAGGGAATAAATTATGATGAAAACTTTTCACCTATATCCATACATGAAATAATTAGAATAATTCTTTCATTTGCAGAACATCTTGATTTAAAAAAATATCAAATGGATATCAAAAGTGCATTATTGAATGGGTATATAGTTGAGGATGTTTTTGTTGAACCACCCCATGGTTTTCACAACCCATATATCCAAAATCATGTTTCCAAGTTAACAAAATCCTTATATAGTTTAAATAAGGCACCTAGATCTTGGTATGACAGGAATAAGTATTTTATTATTTCAAAAGGATTTTCAAATGGTATAGGTGATCCCACCCAATTTATAAAATGAATTTTGAAATATGTTTTAGTTTTTCAAATTTATATAGATGATATTATTTATCGATCTTCTAAAAATTATTTATGCACTCACTTTTCAAAAAATTTGTAAATTGAATTTAAAATGAGTTTCATGTTTAAACATAAATTCATTATTGGATTTCAAAAATTTTTAAAATAAAGAAAGAATTACTTTAAATAAATGTAAATATAATAAATACCCATTAAAATGATTAAATTTGGATAATAATAAGAGTAGTGGAACTCCTATGAGTACCACATGTCTGTTGGATCTTAATGAAGCTAGGAAATCAGTGGATCAAAATAGTTATAGAGGTATGATAGGAATTCTTCTCTATTTAACTACTATCTAACTAGAAATTAGTGTGTGTAAGTGTTCTCATTTTCAAGAAAACCCAAAAGAGTCACACATAGTTACAGTAAAAATAACATTAAAAAAAATAAAATAATCTACAAATTTAGGATTTTTCTACCTAGAGTAAAAGAATTTGATATAGTTAGTTATTTAGATTCTGATTTTAGTGGTTGTAAGTTAGATAGACAAAGAACCTATATAACATGTCATCTTTTGGGAAATTCTATCGTTTCTTAGTGTAGTATGAAAAAAAATATGTTGCACTATCTACTGTTGAATACATAATTGTAGGTAGTTTCTATCCTCAAATTTTGTGGATAAAACACGCATTGATAGACTATGGGTATCAATTCTGACATGCCCCTATAAAGTTTGAAAACAAAAGTGCTATAAACATTTCTAAGAACCTTATTTCTCATTATAGAACAAAACATATTGAGGTAAGAATCATTTTTTTAGAGGTCATTTTCAAAAATGTGATATCACTCTTGAATACATTGGTATCGAACATTATTCTTACAATATATTCAATAATCCTTTAAATTCTTATAGAATAAACTACATCAAACATGAAGTATGAATGATTAATTTTTAAGCTTAATTTTCTAGGACACACCATTGAGTTTTACCCACCATTGAGTTTTACCCACCATTATGTTTTAACCACCATTGAGTTTTTCCCACCATTGAGTTTTACTCATCGTTGAGTTTTACCCACCATTGAGTGTTACCCATTGTTGAGTTTTACCCACCACTGAGTTTTACCCACCATTGATTTTCACCCACCATTGAAATTCACTCACCATTTTAATTACTGATCATTGGAATTACTCACCATTATAATTATACACCATTTGAATTAATCACCATTGGAATTACTCATGATTGTAATTACTCATCATTTGATACTTTTTTCATTTTTAAAATTTTCACTTTGTGTTTTAAGCCACCCCTTCTGATTTCTATTTAGGAACTATTTATTTAATTAATTTTTTATTCTATTAATTTTTTCCCATTTTTTGATTTCCAAATTTATAAATCTCTAAATTAAATAAAATTAGAAACCATCTAATTTCAATAATTGTCTCTCTCATGCATTTCTGTCAAACCTTTCCATGACCATTTCTTCTAATAGTCAAACTTTCTTTGCCTTCACCCGAAACATTCTATCATTTTTTAATGGTTATAGTGAATAAAGTTTTAGATTCTTATTTGAATGAGCCACATCCTTCCAAGAAATAAAAAGGAGAATCGAGTCATTATGTTGTATTAGATCCAGTAAACCCCAAGATTTTCAAGTGAATAGTTGTTATGAAAAAATAGGTTCAAGATGAGTGGTTGATTTCAAGAATGTTTTTAGTGCTCATAATTTTACATGACCAAGAATGGGTAGAATGGTTTTCAACAAACCATATGCCCTTCGTTCCTATGTTGGTGAATGATTTTTATCAGAACATTAAGTTAAATTTTGAGGAAAATGAATATTGGGTAAGAAGATGGAATAATGTATGTTAATATGTCTTTTATTCAAGGAAGGGTATAGTTTTTTTAGAGGTCCTCATGAAGGAGTTGAAAATTATTATCATGGAAAAATTCTGGATGATAGTGACAATTTTGTTTATGAAGATGACTTGGATGAGTTAATTGGTGATAGTATAGCTAGAATACCATTTTCCTATGAACTTGATGGTGAATACATGTTTCCTTTAAAGTTTATCTATCACACGATTTGTTTAATAAAAAGAGAATTTACCACAATTATGTATCATGATGATTATATTATATGAATTATGAAAAGTGGAGAGAAGATCAACCTGTGTAGATATATAATTATTCACATCATAGAGATGTGAAATCTTTTTTCTAGATCTAATTCCTCCATCTACACAATGTTTATTTCAGGTATTTTAGAATCCAAAGGTCTAGTTTATGAAGATGAAGAATTAATAGTCAAATATGGTTTTTTAATCACAAGGATAATATGTAAAAGGATGAAAATTAGTTGGAATCCTTGGAAGAAGCAATTGGTGGATGATGGTGAAAGGATTTATGATGAGTTCAATCTGGTTGGACATTATTATATAATAAAGGATATTTTAGACCCCATATTAGGGGTTGATAAAGTTATTGAGTAATCTATGGATAAAGCTTCTACCTCTAGTTATGAGAAAAATTAAATTTCATTGGATGAAGGTAATGAAGCAAATTTACCTTACAGAACCCCTTCTATATCTTTTGGTTATCATATTTCACCAAGGTCGCTACCTGTCATAGAGAAACTCTTAAAATAAGTTAGTAAGGCGAAAAATAAAAATATCTGGTGAGGAAAAATTGTAGAGTTCATAAAAATATATTAGATCGAATGAAAATAGTGAAATTGGAAAATATGAAGAAGAATATGAAGAAGAATAATATGGAGGGGAAGATGAGGAAGATGAAGGAGATGAAAAATGAAATGGAGATAAAATGGATATAGATATGGAAGTGATAGTGGTTGAGATTTTTATGGACCTAGTTGATGAGTTAGTGATAAGTATGATGAGACTCCTTAAGAAATTATCTCTTCATCACATTTATATAGTCTCAGACATGAAGATAGACTAAGCCAAATTAAATACATGAAAAAAAATAGAGAAAAAAATGAAGCATCTGTTGAAGGGGAGGAATCCCTATTTCTAGAAAGTCATCCAAAAGATCGACCTATTTTTGGTGATCTTAGTGAGACTAATACTAATGTAAAGATGGTATTTGAGAAGATGTTGGTTGGGTATGTTGTTGTTGAGTATAATTTTTTGTTTAAAGATCTGATTTACAGATGAGTGTTGTTCCTACTATAGCCATGTTTACAGATAAAAATCCCTCAGTGGTTGAGTCATTTGGTATGTCTTTTGTGAGAATTATGGATCTTGTTTTTGAGGAATGGAAAAAATTACCTAGGTATGTCAGGCATGGTCTGGACTACTCAGATTCATATGAGAATTGGTGTCCAACAAAGACTACTAAACATGATCTTCGAAAGGTAACATATCCTAATGGGTCTTTAGAAGACTAGATAGATGATTCTAGTTAGTTATAGGGATTTTATTCAAATTTTTCTACCAGGACCAAGCCTGCTTCACACTTAACTGTACCTCTGGTTCAATAATTTATGGTTTATTTTTCCACAAAAAGTGATTTATATTCCTTTCAAGAAAAACTTCATTCTGACATTTTAACATTGTTAAAATATCAACCTATTTTGGTTTCCATTCCCAGTGAGAATGATACAAGTCATATTTTTCACTTGTGATTCAGCATATCCAACCTAATGTGGTGCTTCATATTAGATAATTTGAGTTGGAAAATAGAAGGTTACAAGGGGTATTGAAGTCATGAGATCCAAAGTGGATAAAATTAGGCCTTCTTTCATAGATTCCATGGATACTTTTCTAGAGAGGATATAGAATCTTACTTCCATGGAATCTACATCAAGTGTACCTCCTCCTCCTTTTTTTTATATTGAAATGATCATATCCATTGTGTGAGAATAGCTTAGTAGTGTTTCAAGTGATGTACCTTCCATACTTCAGGAATGTTTTGGGAAATTTGATCATAAAATTGATCACACCCATATAATGATAAAAGAGTATATAAAATACATGAATGCTAACTGAGAAACCATGAAATAAGATATGAAGTATTATATTTAAAGGATATACACAAATCATGAGCTAAATTTTCATTTCAAGTACCAAGGTGAACACTTCAGAATGCCTCCAGTGACACAAGCATTTAAAGAAGAAGTTAATTATTTAATAGTGATGAATCCTGTGTTAAATATTTTTTTAGAAGAGAAAAATTATTTCCTTAGTTCCATGGAGTGATGAGGAAATATAATTATGGATTTCATAAATCATATGAATCCCATTATTAAAGTGCTTAGAATTTATGTGGTGTCTTAGGATGACATACCAGTTACAACTCACTTGACACCTCCAGTTTTAGTTGTAGAGTTCATCAGTCCTGGTGTAACCAAAGAACCAAATGCACTATTTTCAGACCATATCAAACCTTTCAGCATGTCTCCCAATGAATTAGTGTATCATATTAGACCAATAATTATCTGAGAGCCTCATTATATCAATGATGTTCCTATATCCATCCCTCGAGTTCCCTCAGGTTATGATGTTGAGCCTTCTTCATCAGACAAAGGGAAATGCAATTCTCATTTGATTCCTTCCACACATCCTAAGAAGAATTGATTTTTATCCTATGTCTTTGATAAGGTTGTTTTTTTATATCCATTTTGATGAAACTTTTTGGTTGTAATTCATTTGATTTTCAATGAAAATTCCCTTGTTATTCATATTATTTCACCTTGAATTTCTTTTTTTACCTTTTTTCTAATCGCAAAAGGGGGAGAAGGATCTGTAGAATTTATTTCAAATTTTATATAGTATTATTACTTTCATATCAGTCATTATCTGATATCATACTGATATTCATTGTCATATACATTTAAATACCTTCCTTTGGAACCATCTTTTCATTGATACTATTTAATATCTAATTAATATAATACCATGCATTATTTCTTTATCATTGATACAATGTTTATGGAATTCCTTGATTTGTGATCATCAAAAGGGGTGATTTTTGGAACCCTTGTTTTAGTGATACAAAAATCATGTTTATTATGATATTAATGTCTTTTATGTTTTATGGTAACATTTTAAATTATAAGACTATTTGGGGAAATTTGGCTATGTTTGACTCACTATTAAAGATGAGTCACTGCCAAGGATGAATCACTGTCAGACATGACTCTCCTTTATGGAAGCCTCCTGAACCAAAAATTGGATAAGTATTGGATCAACCACTTTCTTCTATGTATCACCACCAAAATTGATTTTTGTAAAGTTATGAGAAATACTCACTGTTGAAAAAAATTCAATAAAGTGTTAAAAATAACTATGATTAAAGATGACCCTTGGAAATTTGAGAAATTATGGAAAGAACCTACTGTTATATGTGGCCTATAGAAATTTGGTTAAGTGTCAAAAAGACCAACCTCTAGACTAGATTCACTATTAAAGATGACCTACCAACCAAATAGAAATTTGGAAAAGAGTTAGAAGGACTCATCACTAGCCTTAAGTCACTATTAGCCTAAGTCACCACCAGAGATTGTATCTCCATTATAGAGAAATCACCGCCACTATTTTTGTTTATATTGAACTACAAATCTCTAACAAATATATTATCAAATTTAATATTGAAAATTATTTTAAGTATTTTTCATTACTATGTTTCGAAGATGAATTAAATTATTTTTTGGCCCTGATTACGAGGAGTATAGGATCTATATTATTCTCTTTTCATGGTGCTATTAAATGAAGAAGAGACTGCCTCATGCAGATACATAAGAAAAGTGTCACGTGATACAGAGATTAAAATACATATACACTAAAGTAAGATGAACCGCATATAAAGAACCTCAAGAGTGACCCTTTGAGATATATTACAAGATAAATATTTCTTACACATGATAGAGTAAGAGTGGAGCTTACAGAACTTTCAGTTCCTTCCCACACTCAGAACAAAGGAGTTCATGAAATTTTTTCCTAAAATAAAATTTATAACCACAATTCAAGATTTAGTTCAAACTACCCTCAAGGAGTGCCAACCTTCAAATCTTATCAGACAAGGAAAAAATTATTTACATATCTTTATTTTTTATTTAAATCTATTTTATTTACATTGTGATCAATGTTTATAATCTTTATTATTAACACACACTCTCATGTACCTTAACTGGAATATACTAGATATCTTCTTGAACAATCATTACTCTTGTTTTCCCACATGTTGCGGAAGAGGTCTTTGTGTGGCCCATATTTGTTTCATTCCCATGATTTTTCAAAAGAGTCCCCATGTATATCCTAGAAATAGTTCTTGTTGTACACCTGATATAGGCTGTGGATCATAGATTATTTTATATAATATACTTTTCAGAAGATGATTTCCAAGTTTAGAGGATTAGGTCTCAGCTTGATACTGATCCTATTATTTTTATTCCACTATTCATTTTGTTTTTTTATTTATTTTTATACTCAAAAGTGAATCTATTTTAAACTACTAAAAACCACTTCTTTGATAGTTAGTTTTAATTAGTGTTTATATGGGGTTTTGATTGAGTTAATTGATTTCAAAAGTTAAATTATTTTTTATAACTTTTTAAATTTCAACTTAATCAATATTTGAGAAATATTTTAAAAGAAAAGAACTGATATCAATTATCTATTCTGATTAACTAGGCTATTTTGATTAATTTGGGGATTTTATTTAAACCTATTTTAGAAAAAAAATTATTAGGTACTGAATTCACACACCTCTTGAGATACTCACTTCGAAAAACATCATATTTTATGATGTGGTTTTAAATTCCTTAATGTATGGAAGTTTTTTGACAAATAGAAAGAAAAATAATTTTATTATTTTAAGAAAAAGACTATAATATCACTATGGGTATTAGGTGTTCATTTAATGAAATTTGGTATTAGAAAACCCATGAAATACCTACCATATCTTCATTAGTATCAATATGAAAGAATATAAAGAACAAAAAACCATGTGTACCTTCCTCAATTTGAAATTCAACTTTTACCCATTGATGTAGTAAACTTTATGGAGATCATTAAAGTAATAACCAAAAGGATATTTAATTAAGGGTGGTAAAATATCCATAAGGATTCATGTTAATATCAAGAGGACCTGGAATCACCAAATGGTAGCTTATGCCTTCTTAAAAATATAAATGAATGATGATTTGAGATGATGATAATTTCATCTAAGCTGGAATGCATCAAGGATTTTAAAAATAGTTGGGATTCTATCTCTTTAATAGTCTTTCTTCATTTAATGAAGATGTTCAAATTTTTTGGAGCATCATCTTTCATCTAATAGTTTTCATCTCAAATTACTTCCCATTAATGATTCCATCCATTGAACAACTCAATGAATGTATTTAGTATGAAAATCCATTAATAAATAAATCACATTAATTTATTACTAAATACAAATTGAAGGAAGACATGGAAGTGATGCATGAACTTGCATCCCATGAATCCCATATGATAAATCCTTATCATAAACTAAGGTAATGAAATCTCAATATATGTGTCACATGAATATCATATTACATTATTTATAACATACTCTCAATCCCTTGATCAAGTTTACGTTAGTTAAAAATTTATCCTTAATCCCGATATTCATATCATATCATTATCTATGATATAGGTGGATATCATAAAATAAAATATCTTCTTTTAGTATACCTCCAATACATTGTGATTTATTTTAATGTTATAGAAAAAGTATGAAAATTTTACCAATAATATTTCCCATATTATTATTATAACCCTGGTAACTCCTACCTCCTAGTGTGTATCCAAAAAAATTCCTTCATCTTCCCTCTCATAAAAATTTCCCAAGAGTTTCCCTTTGATATTGACATAAAATGGACTATTTAATACCTTTATGACCTTCAAGTTTGGATTATTTTCAAACCAAATATCATATATTGTGTTCAATAAATCTGTTCATAGTAAAAAATGATTCAAGATGTTAAAACCTACTATTGTGTCTTGTCTCCAAATGTATTTTGATATTCCACACTTTAGAAAATGATCTTTATCATATCCACAAAACATAAATTATTTCAATTAACTACTCTATTTCGAGGTGTTTATAGAGAATTACATTCATAATTTATTCCATTATTCTCATTATATTCCTCAAATTCTATGTTCATGTATTCAAATACATTATTAGACTAAAATATTTTGATAGTACATCCCATTTGGTTCTTAGTATCCCTTTTAAGAGTTTGAATCTCTCAAGATCTTGTTATTTAATTGAAATATAATTGACATAATTTTTATGATTAAATTAATTAACAAAGGTAATGAAATAATCATCCTCATAGGTTGACTTCAAGATCATTAGGCCGTATACATCATATTTGATCAACTCAATAGGTTTAAATGGCTTGATCTCCATTGCCTTGTGACTCCTTTTCAACATATTAACTTTGTGGCATGTGTCACAAGTGTTCAGTGTTTCACAATTCAAATTTTTAGATTTATCAAAGATTCATGTTTGAAAATATTATACATAGTATTTTTTCCAAAATGGACACAGCTCCACATTATAACTTTGGATGTTTTTAATAGATTATTATTTTTAGTCATGTGTGATGAAAAATAACAATCCATTATCCAAAAAAATTATATTGATATAGATTTCTATAAAATATCAACTACCATTATTTTCTCTTCATTACTCCTATACATTTTAGATTTGGAGTTCGTATTTTTCTTTTGTTACTCTAGAAGCATTGTGAGACCCTTGTGTGATGTTTTTTTGGGATGATCACACCTCACACAAGTTCCCTTAAGATAATTTAAAGTATTACATAATTATAGCTTCTCATTTGGATGGTTTCTTGTCTGGTATCTAGGAACTTCAAGTTCATTCTCCCTATATTAATTGCCTCTATTTAATTAGAGAAGTGGAAAACTGAATTGGCACACATATATTTTATGCCCATATACTCCACAACACCAACATATTCCTTTTAATAAAAAACTCTTTGGGTAATAAATAGATTCTTAATAATTTTCTTATTCTTATGAATTCTATTTCTAAATCTACTACTTATTTTCATAGTTTTCATGATTTATATCTTTCTCCATTCCCCTACCCTTTCCATAGGGATTTTACTTTTTATTTTTCTAGTCTAACACCTTATTTATTTTTCTATTCTAACACATTATTTATTTTGTAATTCTTAAAACCACCACTAAATTTAGCAATGAGTATTTTATACTTCTTAGGTGATGTAATAATATTACCCTTTTTTGTCACTATCTCCACCACTTATATTGAATTATAGGGTTTCTAATATAATTTTTCACGGTACTATAGGTTAATCACTATGTTTCATGGTATAATTAGAATAATAAACTTCCTTTAAGATTTCACCAACTTCATTGATAGAATTTTAAAACAAAAGGTGAGTGCTCCTCTATGATTTTTTAGAATCAAATGATATCACTACTAGAGAATTTACTTATTCATTATTAGAAATAAGATTTCCTGTTGAAATATGAATCCTCTAATCAATATATTCAAGTATTTCATTGAGATATATCAATTTTTGAGTGAACTGTACTTTAAACTTGATAATTTCATTAAATTTTGATCCATAAAGAGATTTACTCAATGAATCATTCTTAGATTCAAAATACTTAGTTTCTATTTCATGCTTATTTTTACCTTAATTATACTAAAAATTCCATTCTTTTGAAACTCCTTTAGTGTTTCTTAAACATCAGATTATTTATCTTTATTTAATTTTTTTTCTTCTTCACTTGTGGTATCTTTGTCCAGATTGGATTTAGCCATGAATGTTATTTTCCCTTTATCCTCAGAGTCCTCTTACTCAAATTCACATTACTCATAAAAATATGTTGCATCATGGTTTTATAGAATGTTTTTAAAATACTTTCATTCACTATTACATCTTTCAATCTTGTTTATTCTGGATAAACATTGAGTTTGGTAATTATATTAATCACCTTGTCCCTTTCTAGGGTAATTATATAAAAAGTTTCATAGAATTATACAATTCATACACTTTAATATAAGCCTAACCTTATATTTTACTCTCCATTATTTTATTACTTTTGAGAATAATGAAATGAATTCATCAAATATCATGGGAATAAATTTATCATTGTTTTCATATTCATGATACTTATTATGATAATTCTGTATAGTACCATTTAAATATTTCAATGTCATATCGTTATTATATTTAACTGTTATCCATAAGGATGATCCTATTCACATCTCTTAACTAATCAAGACAATGTTGAGTTATATTGATGGTACACTCATCCAAGTGTTGATCCTCGTGTTATGTGATTTTTGTATAAAATTTATCTGAGAGTGTTTTCATCATTTTTTTCACTATATTAGAATCTTCAAGAATTTCTTTATATATTCACCCAAAAAAAAATAAATCTTCCATCATTTCATATTATCACATTTTTATATCCTCAAATTGATCCTCTCATGTTTGTAACTTTATTTCATTTACCATTTTTCTCTCTCATGGATTTCATGAAGTTTAATATATATTCCCTTCATTTTGTATACCCATGAATCATGACAAATACTTATCCGAGAGGGATCAAATTAATGTGTTATAGACTCTCCCATCAACTTTTATATTCTTACTATACAATAACAAGTAATACGTCCCAACTTTTAGAAGATATACACCATTCATAGTTATTTAAAACACATCCAATCCAATTGATAGTGGATATATAACCATCCTCTACTTTCATATATGGAATATTTTTCTATCAAACAAAAGAAATATTTTTTTTTGAATTTTTCATTTCATAAATAGATCTCATTTATCAAAATATTTGAGCAATAATAGAAAACTCAAATACATGGGGAAAGTTTCTTCGAATTTCTTGAACAAAGCTTTGATATATAATGATATGTCCATGATAGAGTATGACACTATGGGGGGTGAATTAGTTTTTACTAAAACATAAACTCTCAGTCAAAATTATTCCTATTACTAGTTAGTAAGATTGTATCTCATGTGTGATGATTAAATAATGAGTGATAAATAATGAAATAAAACAGATCACACAAGAGAAAATACAAGGTTCAACAACACTTTTTACCAAGTGGTTAATACCTGGTGAATAAAAATTTTAACCCACCTATATAGCTTTCTATTTTATTTATAATATGAACAGGGAAAAAAGAAGGAATATGGATATAAATTAAAATTATAAGAAATAAATAAAACCATTTACAATTTGATAAATATTAACTTCTTTTCCCTTCAATTTTCTCTAAAATTTTGATCCTTTGTGCACCCTTGTTCAATCCCCCTACCATATTAAAAAGAACTCTTGGAATAAGTGGCAAGTTATTCAATAATTTCATCTATTTTCCATCATTCCCAAATTAAAAGGTGAGACTCTCCATTTATTCATAAGTAGACTAGAATCACCATATAAATACCTTAAAAATGAACATTTTGAATGTGATGTTAGCCATATCTAAAAATTATTTTCCCATATAGACCCATGTCATAATTTTACATAAGCCATTTTAGATATAACTTCAACTCAAAATGAACTATGAAACTATTTTTTCACTCCCTATGGTCTACCTCAATAACTTCACTTGAATGTTAGGTTCACTATAACATGTTCATGATATATATTTGGTGTGGAAACGTTAGCTATAATATGAAATGACTAACTCCTGTGGTCATTTTTGTTCATTACTTTACACATAGAAATATCTTCAGATAATATCAGGATCCTCCATACCCATATTTTTTGTGATCTTGATGTTCAGACTTATCTATTTCTTGGATTCTTCATGTTGGAAAACCAATATTCACACCAACACATATTTCGGGAATTTACAAGGTTTACCACAATGTATAGGAGATGTTAAACTCCTATTTTTGGAATCCCTGTGGCCTACCACAAGATCTTCATGTGATAAAACCTTATATTGTGGGTGTTTTGACTCAATTAAAGGTATGGATCCAAACCTTCAAAAATAAAATTTCCAATAAAATTTTTGTTACACTGAGGATCTTCATAATCCATTTTTGGAATATCATAACGCTAATTTTAGTGGATTTAGATAATGTAAACATAGACTATTTAAAATTTTAAAATTCTTTCACATTTGATTATGCTCCGAATATCATCTCTATCATCCATGACCATGTTGTTAATAAATAAAAAATGGAAGAACATTCATAATGCCTGAATGAATTTCATCAAGAAATATGTTATAATATTAATCTAATGTGAAGGTTATCTAAACACCACACCATAGGATAAAATGGTTTTTGTGAGATTACTTCAACCCTAAATGTAAGATCAATTCTATATTAACCATGTCTCACTTGAGAAAAAACTCATAACTACTCCTTTATCAATTCACTTCGTTAGATATTTTCAATCATCAAAAAATAATCAACTCTGCTAATCAACAAGGTTTCATAATAATAATAATTATTATTATTATTATTATTATTATATAAATGTATATGTGTGTGTTTTAAATTTATGGTTCTAGATAATCACATATAAATTAATTATATATTATATTTTTTATTCTATGAGTTAATTTGTAAAGAGGTAGATAACAATAACATCTATTTCACCTATAATATTTTTCCAAGGGATATTGTGGGGAGAAACATCTACCCTCAAATTTATTCTTCCTCCCAATTTTTATGGAGTATATTCATTGGATTCAAGGTATGCCAATCTTTTTGTTTATTTTTCTTCCACCCACCACTCATCCACTTCCTCGTATGTTTTAATATTCATATATGGATCACTATAATTTTTTTATCTATGTTAAGGAAAAAACATGAATCTCATGAATAATTTAATGTCAAAAGTTCAATAACTCCCATTCCAATGCTTATATATAATACTTTGTTAAAGGTGTTAAGGTTACATAGATAAGCAGGTGATTATATCCATCTATCTTTTATTAAGGAAACCATGGGTGGTTATATTTTTTAAATTAAGTTATTTCTTATAAAATTATGATATAAATTCTCAATGATGAATTTATAAAATATTTTCATAACTTTATTGTGAATTTCATATTATTGTAATGGTGTTTTTATTGATTACATGTATAAAATTGTGCTCATAGAATTCAATTAATGTGAGGTGTCAATTAAATCCCTAAAAAATTATTAATGTGAATTAACCAAAGTTGGTGTGATGGAATGTTTTATTATGATTTTTAAATAGATTATATATTATTTTTAATGAGATTTTAATATAATAAAGTGTCATTTTACATGAAACAAAAAGTCATCCATGGTTAACACAAAGGGGTTATCCTTGTTTCTTGGGTGATATATATTAAATTCATATTTTCATTACTTAAGGAATTTAATTAAATGTTTTAATTTTTGTTAGGATTCAAATTAATTTTCAAATTATATACTAAATCATGGTTGATTCAAAATAAAATAATCTCATGAATTTAAGTTATGTTCGGATTCATCAGGGTTTGTTTGACATAAATGATTTGTGAAGAATATGGGAAATAATTTTATAATATATGTTAAAGGATAAACCGATGTTTAACATATTCAAGTATTCATGCCATATGAAATTACATTGATGTATGGACCTTTTATTATTATTATGAAATATGATTGTGAAATTGTATTATATCATGGGTTGATGGTGGGTATACTTATTAAATGAATATTTCATTCAAGTAATTAATTATATTGAAGGGGTTTTCCATTTTTTTATATGAAAATTTCACGGAGAAAAGTTGAATATTTTTGAGTGATTAAAGGGAAATTAAATTTGAAGTGAATGATTCTACTTTATAAAATTTTAACCATTAAAAATTAGTATTCTACTTTAGAAGGTATAAAATATTTTAGTATTCCATTTTGGATGGATAAATTATTAAAATTACCACTTGTTTAAAATTACTCTCAAGTTAGTAGACCATGAATAAATGGATATGTATATGGGTTTTGATTTGACTAGTATGTAGATCATATGTTTCATTTAATTAGTCCATCAGGTACTATCAAATGATGTTTCGACAAATAAGTTATTATAAATTTGTTTTCATTTATTATTTAATTAATACAATTTAATGTTATTTTGTAAATTTTGATATCTTTTTATTTATACAATAAATTTAATTTTTATGATATATTGTTAGTTTTTTTTATAAAATATTTAATGGTTCCATTATAATTCTAGTTAAAATTATGATTTATGGATTTTCAACGAAATATAATTTCTAGAATATTGGAGGTATCTTAAAGGACTTCACTCAAAACATATACACACACCATGGTGTGTACATAGCCTAGAATTCTCTTGGATTATCCTACATGTAAAAGAAATTGATCTCATCATTTATGTTTGGGCCATTATATAGGACGTAGATCAATGAATGTGGTGACATATGAAGCACTTTGTTTGTCACATTGAGTTTAATACAATATTTTATATTTTCATGTTTCATTGAGATTATTATTCATCTATACCATATTATATTAATTTGATATTCATATCGTATGTTATTTAAAATAATGTTGATTATATAATTGATTCACTAATTAGACTCAGTTATTAATTATTTTTTCATATGGGGTAAACCATTCACAATAATTTTTATATGATATACTTTGTACTTGTCACTAAACCAGGGTGATTGGGAATGATATTTAGGATTTCTGGATTACTAGTTCTAGTATAATGGCTCATTATTTGATCTTGTATGTTATAACTTAATGCAAGAGCTTATTGATCATATGAATGATTTTGGAATTGTTTTAAAACTCCCTCCAATGAGAATACAATAGGGGGGAATTGTGTGACTAAAATGATAAATCCTACCCTATTATACATGGTTCAATTAATGATTATTTGGTGTAAAAATCCTATATAATTTTGATGTTATGATAGAAAAACTAATGTATTCTTACTTAGTTGTATTCCATTCCAAGTTTTTATAAGGTCCTTATATTAGAGATGGATTGGAGGGTAATTTGTTTTTTATTTTTTTTGGGATTTAGAGCTATGATGTATACACAAAAGGTTAATTATTAGATAAACATGACCTTAAATAATAAAAATATTATTTTTTGGTTATAACAAGGAAAATGTAGTATATTATTTCTATTATCGAATTGAAAAAAATGTTTTTGTAGTCTAAATATTATTTTCCTTGAAATAGAATATAACAATTCGGGTGTTGATGAGTGTAAAGTTTAACTTAGAGATGTTTAAGACCAAAAAACATGAATTCATCAAATATGGAATGAAATTTACTTACAAAAGTGTTATAAAATTAGAACTAACAAAGGTTACACAAGAGAATTATTGGTCCACTATGATTCATCAAGAGATAAATTGATATGAATTTATCATGGAAAATTTTGATGGAGTACTTATCAAAGTTTTTGAATAAACTACCAATTTAGATTCTATTGAGCGTTATGATTATTATAAATGGTTAGAGACCATGATATTTGAGTTGGAATCTAATTACTGATAATTTTATTACACAGATATTACATCTTATCGTATTAATATTCATTACATAAAATTTCAATCCATGAAATAATATTATAGTTCTGGTATCTTTGGAAACTTGGACACATATAAAACTCTTTCATAAGTGTCTCCCATTATGTTCTTCATAACTGAAACCCTTATTAGAAATATCATACTTAATAAACTTCTCCATTAGATGGAGAAAAGAGAAATAAGAAACTCCAACCTCAGATTCTCAAAAAAGGAAAATAATAAAAATATCAATAATCATATAAACATAACATGAGTATAATGGTATAAGAATATGTGAATAAAATTTGAAAATTATACCCTAAATGTCCATGATCATAATATTTATTAAGTGATTAAAGCATGATAATTTATAAAATATGAATGATAAAGGAACCAAAGAATATGATCCATGAGATCATAACATTGGAATAGGACATGGAATTATGTAATAAGCATATAAAATCATTTCCTTAATAGTTAAGTTTCATTTCCAAGACTATTATAGTAGATTGGATTCACATCCCATTCCATCGTAGTAGTCATGGATTAGTCCCAAGAATATCATAATGGAAAAATTACTTTACTGAACTGTATTCATACCCCATTCCATTCCTATTTATTCCATGAGATATCAATCATTACCCAATACATTTTAAGAATACATAATTATAGTCCCACTTATACTCAGTAAAAATTTGAGCACCATAATTTTTTATATCATAACCACCATACTTCTTTATAATATAACCATAATCATTAGTTTATAATGTAACCACCAATAATATAATGAAAAATATATATGTACTCCATAAGATCAAAATAATTTATCATATTATCATATCATAACCCACATAAAGATAACATTTTTCATAAATTTAATTCATAACCCATAGAAAATAAATGGGTTTCATGAAAATTTCATTAATATAAAAATTAACCATCCCATCAAAGAGTAATAATGGTATCATTTGATAATATCCCTAGAAAATCATAATTAAATTCAAATGATTCTACCATATATGAAAATTTATTTACAAGATCATTGTAAATTTTTTTAGTAAAATATAGCTTTCCACAATGAAATTAACTTTAAAAAAATGTTTCCAAAAAATTATGGAAAATATTTTATTAGAAAATAACATTGGAAAAATGTAGGGTAATCATTAAAACATTTATCAGTAAAGGTGGATAGATATTTCATTCAATCTGTATAAGTTAAAAGAAAATATTCCTTTTTACATTTTTTATAAAAACTGAAAAAGTACATCATTCAGAAAATGAAAAGAATATTCCTTTTAAATAATTTTTTAAAAATTTAACCATTGGTAAAAATTAATATGGAAAATAATAGGGAATATTAATAATATTATTTTTTTAGAGAAATGTGAATATAAATGTAAATGGTGCTCGATAGAGTAATAAAACGTAGTCAATTTTTCGTAAAAATTTTCATTAGGTCTCTTAGATATTTAAATAGAGGAAAATTAAATAAAAAATTTATTATTTATAAATAAATATAGGATTTGAAAAATTAATGGGCTTAATCATATGAATATAATATAATATTTACATATGGAAATTGAATTATAAACATTTCTAATTAAAATAGGATTGAAACATAAATCCCTTACCTTGGGTCCTAATTTTTTATTACATGTTATAAACAAATGTATGATAAATATAGATTTATTATAAATATATTTTATAATTATATTAATATATATATAATACTATTTCTTATTTTCTTATCACCTTTTACCACTTATTCATTAACAATTATTTATTTAAATCACTATTTAAGGTGATCACTGCTTCGTTTTTCATGTATGTTTTGGTTCAGTATTTTTTTTATTATACTTGGATCATTGTTTAATAATATAAATATTTTTAATTATTATTTAAATATAATATATATTCATTATTTAAATATTTAGAGTAATCCATAAAACTTAGAGATAGAAAAACGAGTTTTACCCTTCATGGAGATGGTAGGTCGTACGTATGCATGAATGTTGTTTCCATTTTTCAAAGGATGAAAAAAAGAAAGAAAAATAACAAATATTCTTTTAAAAATAATTATTATATCAAGTAAATTATATATATTCATCAAATCTATAATTATTACCATTTAAGTAAAGAAAAAAATAAAAATAATTCACATCACTTCATAGAGGTGGTAGTTCACACGTACATAGGGATGATGTTATTGTTTTCCCAAAGTTTGGAAGGTAATAAGGTAGATATGATATTTTCATTAGATAAGAATAATTATTTCATAAATTTCTCATATAAATATTAAACCCATCATTTTAACCATCCATGAAAGATGGTGGTGGAAAAGGATTTGTATCTCTTTAAGTGAAGATGGTACGCGGTACGTGCACATGGGTGATACTTTCACATCCCATTTTATGAAAAGTGGGTTAATAAATGTGGTTTAATAATAATAACCACATTTTATTATATTAATTATAATTAATTTATAATTTTATGAACAATATAGCATATTTATAGGATGTAAAAGAATAATTAAACAGAAAGTGATTGATTTTGGTGGTTTCCTCTTCTTTGAAATGAATCCTTTAGATATCCTTTGAATGGATTTGTGGTTGTTATTTTAGAAAGAAAAAAACCTCTATAATGTGTCTAAGAAATTTTAAAATATTACTTGTTATATTTTCTTAAGTAGTATGATAGGAAGTTTTGTGAATAATAAAAAAGAGGGGTGACCTTTTATAATTAAGGAGAGGGTCACTCTAGATATTTCTTAAAATATTAAAATATATTAATATAATTATCAAGACAAATGATTATAAATGGACTATAAATGAGAAGGAGGTGAAATTTCTGAGAATATAATTGACCAATTTCCCCATTTTAATATTTTTATGATTTTTAAGTAATTTAATAAAATATTGTTTTTTATAAAATATCATTCTTCCTAATTTAGACACTATTAATTTAATTTGAAGTAGAAGACAAAAATAATAAGTTATAATTAAAATATAATTATTTAACATAACAATAATATGTTATATTCATATAATAAATTCATGTCACACAATAAATCTCTCAAATTATATTAGTTTTAAGATTATAAAAAATCATTTATTATACGTTTTTCATTAATTGAAGAAATACTACATCAATGATTCATAAGTATTTAAGGTCATTATATAAATAATTAAAAAAGATTGAAATTTATATCATTTAAATTATTTCATTATGTTTTAAATAGACACTTATATGCATTTATAACTTTCTTTTGTCTTTATATAGAGACATAAGATATATTGAAAACTAAGAGAGTAACATTTGGAAATTTCTTTGATTTAAATTTTCTATAGGTAATTTTCAAAGAAAAGTGTCCATGAAACAATTAAATTTAGAGTGGAATGTGTTAAGGGTAAAATTAACGACATAAAATAAAAAATATGAGGAGAAATTATGACCTTGTCACTTAGTTTTAACATAGGTTCACACAATTTACCCTTTACTAGGGAGATAATTTTTTTCAAAAAGTTACTATTTATATTGACAAAAAAGGAAAGGGTAACATTTACCAAATTTGGAGCTCATAATTCCAAATATATAATCCATTTTATCAAATTAAATACATATAAATGGCATAAATTAATTTTAAAAAAAGCATGTAACACATGATGAAACAAATATCTTTAGAAAAATACATTTTCATATATTAAACTTGATTTTATTCTTATTCAATGACTAGAAATAATATTAGATGAATTTTAAAAAAATTTGATTCAATTTATAAAATATAAATTTTATTAAAATTAATCCCCCAAAGTGATTTATTTAATTTATAAATAAAAAATGTGTTTGTGCACATAAAATAGTTTTCTAGAAAAAGATCACTTTTAATTTCAAATAATTTAATATTCTTTTATAATAAATTAGTAACCAGTGCATTTTTTCATTCATCTATAAATTATAAATTTTTCATAATTTGGTTACTAAAATTCATTAATACAAATTAAATTTCCTCGAAGTAACTTTCATAGATTCATATTTTAATAGTATATCATAATTTCATAAAACTTGGTCCTGCATGTATGAATTATATCGAAGAAATTTTATAAAGTGAAATATTTTCAAAAATAGAAAGGTGTTACATTGTAACCCCCATAAAATGAATTATTCCCTCTAAATTCATTACTCTAACACAAAAAAATTAGGATATTGTTTCATTACATACTTGGGTTCCCTTGTAATTCTATAATTTTAATATTTCACCACAAAACTGTGAATAGGTGAGTGGGCTTGTTTCCTAGAACATTCTCTCTATAATCCAAAATATCCCCTTGATGTTCCTCATAAAATAGATATTTCTCTAGTTGTATGACCTTTGATTTTATTATATGTGAAGGGTCATGTATGCACTTAGTAGAGATACATGGAACACATTCTATGCTTGAGACAAATTCAATAGAATCACTAATTAATAAGCTAATGTACCTATAAGATCAGTAATATAGAAAGGGAAAATATTCGTTGGGATTAGATTTATCTACTTTATAAAAATCATATCCTTATTCTCTAGATAATTTCATGGGAAAACCTTCTCCCTAATTTCAAATTCTATATCACGCTAATGATTATCAGTAATAATTTTCTATCAACACTAAGTTTCCTTGATGTTATGTTGAATGGATCTAACTTTCTCTACCATTTCTTCAACATTATCAGATTCTAATAGCCTTTTTCTCCAACATCATCAAAATAAATTTGTGTTCAAAACTTCCTTTCATATATGGATTCATAAGGATCTATATTAGTTCTCAAGAAAAAATTATTTTTATAAGAAAACAAAACTTGGGGATGTTGTTCATACCACCCACCATTACAATCCATATTACCAGACCTCAATATATCCTCTAAGGTTTTAAATTTTTTATTAGACTGAACATATATTTAAGGATGATAAGCTATGCTGAAATTCAACTCTATATCCAGATCATGCTAAAGGATTATCAAGATCTTTTTGTAAAACCTCATATCCCAATCAAATACAATAAAATGTGGTACTCCATGAAACCTTACCACTTATTAATATAAAATTTGTAAATTTAATTAAGAGGAAAGTATTATATAATGAAAATAAAGTGTTTCAACTTCATAAGAAGATTGACTATAACCCATATATAATCCATCCTTTTTTCTGTTTTAGGGAGTTCAATGAATAAATACATCATGACATTTTCCCATTTCCATTCTGGTATAGGTAAGGGTTGTAACATCCCATTAGAATTTATTTTCTTAACCTTAACATACTAACATACCCATAACCAATAAAAATACTTTGTAAAATGTCTCTTCATTTCATCATACTAGAAATATTCTTTTATATCTCAAAATATCTTTGTACTTCCAAGGTGAATAGAGAATGAAGAACTGTGACCTTTTTATAACAGCTCATTCTTTAAATATGGTATGGATGGTACATATACATTGTTTTTTAACGTTATAATTCCATTATAATTTGGATTAAAATTAGGAAAAATTCTCACCCGATTTTACAGTTCCATATCTTCCTTCTTCACCTCTTTAATATTTACTTGGATAGATGGTTGAATACTTATTTGATAAAGATAATATCTTTCCTATTCATTAAATATTTAGATATCCATCCATTTTAGATCCAAAAATATTATATCTTTCATGATAATCATTATAAATAAGATATCATAATCCTTTTGACTTTGTACAATTGTCACCTTGTTTTATTTTACATGGTGTTAATGTATTGAGCAATTATAATATTTTATCAGCTCCACCTATAGTCTCTAGAGCATATTGAACTCCTTATATGTGAAAATATACATTATTTTTTTATTATATATATATATATATCACACATTTTTCTATAATGATAATTCATGTATATCATTAATGAAAAATATTACTTCTTCTAACTCCGAATCATGATTTGGTTAATGTTAATCATGATCTATCAATTAGCACGAGGTATAAGATATCACTATAACATTCTACATGATAATGAATCCAAATCACTTCATTGATGTATTTATATAGATTATTAATCCTTATACACTAAAAGGAAATGTGAGAAAAAGTGAACTAGAAAAATTTCTCTTGAACTCCTTGAAATTCTCTTCACATCCATCCATCCAAAGGTACTTGTATCCTTTCCGAGTTAACTTGGAGATTGTATTAGACATCCATGAGAAATTATCCACCAAGTTTTGATAATATTAAAACAAACCAAGAAAATTATAGATCTCAATCCCAGTGGTTGGTCTGGGCCAATTTTTAATAATGTTTTTCTTTAAAGGATCTTCTCACATACCCTCACATGAGATTATATAACCTAAGAATACAACCATAAAATTCTAAAATTCACACTTGGTAAATTTTTCATAAATATTATCATTCTTAATGGTCTTAAGTACAATTAAATAGTGATATTAACTCTATAAATTTCTCTTTGAATATATAAAAACATCATCTATAAATACTACCACAAAATGATCTTAGTAATCATTAAAGACTCCCTTCATTGAATCTATGAAGATAACATGGGAATTAGTAAGACCAAATGTAACCACCATAGATTCATAGTGTCCATAACTTTTTCAAAATTATGTCTTATGTATATCCTCCTTTACCCTAAATTTATGATATATAGAATGAAGGTAGACCCTGGAATAGTATCGAGCTCGTTGTAGTTAATCAAACAAGAATACTAGGTTAATGATACACATTCTTGAATGTAATATTTCTCATTTGTTGGTAATAAATACATATTCACATTCATCCTTATTTCTTATTATAAAAATTAATAGGTTCACACAAAGGTGATGGTTCACTTTTCCAAATGATTCCCTTATGAATATTCTCTTGGAGTTTCTTCTTCAATTCATATAACTCAATAGGGGCCATTATATATGGAGTCATTGAAATAGGTATTGAACCAAGTATGAGTTCTAATTAGAACTCATATTTAATATTATATGTAATAATAGACAATTCATCTTGATAAACATCAATAAACTCCCATAAAATAGGCATATATTTGATGTTGAGTTTCTCCCCAACTAAATAAGATAAAGAACCCTTTTTAATAGAAATCATGACCCATATAATGGATGTGATTTCTATGATAAGTTTAGATTTTTCATCACATTGATAAATAACATTGGGTTCATTTATAATACTAAATTTTAACTCTATTATTATTTAATTTATACAGGATCCATATAAAGAAATCCTATCCATTCCCAAAATCGCATAATGTTTAATGAAATAGAGAATAAAAATATTTTCTGGAATTAATTTCCCACAAAATTTAATTAGAGAGAAACTATAGAATTGAGATGAGACCATCATAAAATTAGGAGTTTTAACCACAAATTAAATATCTAATCATTGATTTTGATAATTTAATAAACTTTTTAAATTTATTAGATATAAAAGATTAGGTTGATTGAGAATCAAATAAGAAATTAGTTATTCTAGAGTGGATGGTATATATAAATTTTACCACATCATTCTCATAACCCAATTTGAAAGTTATGATCACATGATATTTTCCATTATCTTTAGGATTAGAAGGTTGTGGACACTAATAATAATAAAAATTGATTCATGCACTAGTTGGAATTATTACCACACTCCTTTCATTCGAAGAATTGGATCATGGGTGGTGTATTAGTCACCATCTTTCTTTATTTTATTATATCAACAAGACTTTTACTACTATTAAACATTAATTAACTCTATGACCATCCTTACTACATTTAAAAAACATCACAGTTTCACTCAATCTATTCCCATGATATTTCATCCAACATTTCTTGTATCTAGGTGATTGGAATTTATTTCCACCTTGTGATTTATTAAAATTCTTACAAGTCTCTATATTTCTTTTATTATCACAACCATGTCATTAGTGGTAATCTAAAATTTTTATTTTTACCTTGAGTGTGCATATAATTATTTCCTCATAGATACTAAAGTATCTTATAGCTAACACCTTCTAGGGACTTGGTTTTTAATCCACCAAAGAATAAATCTATTTTTATTTCAGGGATGATGATTAAACTAGAATAATACCATGAATGTCTTATAAAATTATATTTATAGGTACGAATAGATTCATATTTCTTCTTATTGTGTTCAATAAATTCAATATCCATCCTTGTGAATATAATACATGATAATTAATTATTGAAAAATAATATCTTAAAATAATCCCACAGCATAGAGTTAATTTATTCCTAATATATTGTATTCTTAATAATATTCCACCATTTATCTACTTCAACTTATAAATGATAAATGTATAGGAATTATTTTTCATTTTATGTGAACTAGAGAACCAGGAAACAAATTCTGGATCTGTTTAGTAATCCATTTATAAAAAACTAGTTTATCAATAGAACAACTAAAGGAAGTTGGATGTTTCCACATTATGGAATAAATATAAATTTTAACTCCTTTTATTGTTTTTAATTTACGTATGATTTATAGATTTATAAATTTAAGTGAGCATATAAAAGATATTTTCATTCAATATTCCATAACATTTGGTTTCTCAGGATGGAAATTATTACAGTTTCAATCACATTCAGTGTTAAAAAGTTTCCTTGAGGTTCCAACCATTGAATAAAATCAAAAAACATAATGTGAGCATCAATAGTCATAGTGTAAGATCCTATAATCATGAAACAACATTTATAGGATGTCTAAATTAAGAAACCTTATTTTCAATCTATGATACCTTATGTTTAACCAGGTCTATCCCAGATCATTAATAAAAATTTAAGAAATTATACAATACTTAAATATATCCCCAGGGTTATCACTAAATTTTTCATATCCAATTTTCCAAAGTATAAGTAATCCTTACTCTTACATAAACTATTGATTTCAATCCCCATTCCATCATAGAAGTAAAGGTTCACTCTCAACACTATCATGATGGATAAATAACCTTATTAAACTGTGTTTAATACCCATTATAGTACTATTTATATCATGAGATATAGATCATTACCCAATTCATTATAGGGCTATATAATTGTTAGCCCACCCATCCTCGGTTATAACATGACCACCATCCTTAGTTATAATGTAAACACCATCCTTGGTTATAACATAACCAACATCCTTGGTTTATAATGCAACCACCCATAACATAATCAAAAACATATTTATGTGTACCAAAAGATTATAAACCATGCATAATATCATCACATCATAATATGTGGAAAAAAAAGTTTTAAAAAGATCAAAGAATAACCCAGGGAAAATAAATGGGTTTTAAAAAAATATCATCAATATAAATATTAACTATGTAGACAACGAGTAATAACAATATCATTGGATCATATCCCTAGTAATTCAAAATTTACATCAAAGGAAGTTTATCAAATATGAAAAATTCTTTAAAATATCGTGAAAATATTTCTTGAGTAAAATAACCATTACACATTGAAAATAACTTTCCAAATAAATTTTTTTTAAAATACTAAGGAAAAATATTATTTGAAAATAACCTTGGAAAATTTTAAAGTAATATAAAAAATGAGTGGTGATGGTTGTGGGAAATTACATTAATATTGTATATTTTAAAATAAAATATTCCTTTCACATTTTTATTAAATAGTCAAAAAGTAACTCATTTATAAAAAAATGAGAAGATTCATTTTAAACTATTTTTTAAAAAGTAAATCGTGGGATTTTTTTTAAAAAAATGATAATATAAAATTAAAATCATTCTTAAAAATATTTAAGAGATACATTGATATTGAATAAAAATGGTCCCTATTGGTTTTCCATAGAAATATTCTTTTTGTCTCTTAAGTATATAAATAGAGGGAAATAAAATAAAAAATTTGTTCTTTATAAATAATTAAGTGAGATTAAAAATTAAATGGATTAATCAGATAACAGTCATATAATTTCATCTAATTTAAATTTAAGTATAAAAAATCTTGATTAAACTAGGATTGAAACATAAATACCTTACCTCAGGTCCAAATTATTTCATACGTGTTCAAACCAGCAGTATAATAAATATAGATTTATTAAAAATATATTCCATATAATTAATAATATATATCATACCATATATTATTTACTTATAACCTTTTTATCACTTGTTTATTAACAATTCTTTATTAAAATTTATATTCAGGGTGATAACTGTTCAATTTTCATGTATTCATTGGTTTGGTAGTATTTCTATTTGTACTTTTATCATGGTTCCATAATATAAAGAATATTAATAATAAAATATATATCATATATATTTATTTATAAATATTTATATTCATCCATAAAATTTAGTGATCAAAAAATGAATTTCACTATTCATGTAGGCAGTAGGTCATGCATATGAATGAATGCAGTTTACATTATTCAAAGGAGGGAATAAAAGAATAGAAAATAATAAATCACATTTAAATAATAATTATTATACCATATCTATAATAAATCCATTATTATTACCATCAACATAAAATATAAATTAAAAAACAAATGAAATTTCTTCATGGATGTGGTAGTCCACACATATGCACGAACAACATTATCCTTTACCAAAAGTTTTGAAGGTAAGAATATATATATGATATTATCATTATAGATGTATAATTATCTCATAAATATAATATATAATCATTAAACCCATCATAATATCCATTCTTTAAATATGGTGATGGAAAATGAATTGTATCACTCAATATAGAGATGATAAAATGTATATACGCACAAGTGATACTTTCATTTACGATTTAAATGAAATAATGTGATTAAAGGTTGTTTTTTAATCATAATAACATTTAAGTATATTTGGTATACTTAATTTAGTATTTTATAAATAATATAACATATTTATAGATGGTAAAAGAATAATTAAAAAGAAAGTGATCCATTTAAGTGATTACCTCTTCTTTGAAATGACTCCTTTAGATATCCTCATAAGGGATCTAGGGATGGTATTTTGGAAATACCATCACCTTCATATTGTGTGTAAGGAATTGAATAATATAAATTGGAATATTTTTATCAATATATAAGGCTAAAATTAGTCCAAAGAAGAGAAATTATGAGTTTTATTTTATAATTGAGGGGAGAGGCACTCTTGAAATTTCATAAAAGGTTAAAATATATTAAGGTAATTATCAAGAAAAATGGATTTATTGGCCTATAAATAGGGAATCGATAAAATTTTATACCTTATATTATCCCCATTTTCTACTTTTAATATTTTTATGATTTTTAATTAATTTAATATAATATTATTTTCATAATATATCATTATTTGTAATTTAGACAATATTCATTTAATTTGAATTAAAAGACATAAATAAAAAGTTATAATTAGAATATAACTATTTAACATAAAACTAACATTTCATATTCATCTAAAAAATTGACTGAATACATTAACTCATTGAAATTACCTTACTTTTAATATTTTTGAAATCATTTATTATATTTTTTTATTAATTGGGGAAATATTGTATTGATGTTTCATAAAAATTTCCGGTCATTATATAATCACTAAAAATTATAAATAAATTTATTTAATTAAAATAATTTCATTATGATAAAAATAGACGCTCATAAGGGCCTAATTACTATCATGCAATAAATTTAGGGTGAACAATTATCACTATATCATCGATTTTTAACGTAGGTAAACACGATTTATTGTTTAATAGGGTTATAAATTTCACTAAGGTTACTATTTATATTGACTGAAAATAAAAGAGAAAAATTATCCAAATTCATATATCCTGATTTGAAATATAGAAGCCATTTTATCAAATTCAATACCTATAAGTATAATTAATTAATTAAAAGATGTGCATAACATGTGATGAAAACCATATTTTTAGAAAAAAAACACATTTATGTATTAAAATAGGTTTTATTCTTATTTCATTATGAGAAAACATATTAGACAGATATTTATTTTTTTATTAAATGTATAATATATATATATTTCAATAAAATCCTTCAATAAAAGTTATTTATTTAATTTATTAATATAAAACATTTTTGGGCACTTAAAAACTATTTTCCTGAAAAATATCCCATTTCCTTTCAAATTATTATTTTTTATTTCAAATCTATTGGTAAATAATGAATTTTTTTATACATTTTTTAGACATAATGTTTTTATAATTTTTTTAGTACTATTCATACCCTCCAATCTAATGTTTGGGTGGTAACTATAACATAATAGCATGTTAATAGTATTTGACAGTTTGTCAAAACTCAATGTTATGTATAACACAAGCTATCAATGAAATTATTTAATTAAAGTATTTTCTAAAATAAAAGGGTTCTACATGGATTATATGCACACTAACCATGTTTAGAAAATAGTAGACTCACATGAAGGGGTGAGATCAATAGGGTGCGAGTATGGTTTCTAAAAGAAAAAAATCATTAATGGTAGAGTGAATATATATATAAATTACATTTTTTTGGGAAAGGTTTATAAAAAAATTATAGTTGTAACTGTGAAAATATATTTTCACTAGTCATAAAGATACCATTTATTTTGATATTTATTTTTATAGCAGTTCAATAAAATTTTGAGATATATTCAGTAGATGTAAAAACTAATCTACTTAATGATAATTTAACCGAGGATATATATATGATTCAATACAAAGGATTGAAGTTCCAAATGAGTATTATTTTGTGTTTAAGTTAAAATAACACATTTATGAATTTAAGAATTATTCTAGGAGCCCAAATATCTGGGTTGGTTATAAAATATAAGATCTTACTTTTATGAAGAACACAAATGATTATTGAGTATACAAATAGGTTAGTGGGAGTGTCATGGTATTTCTATTGTTGTTTATGGATGACATACTAATCATAGAAAATGATGTCCCGAAAGGTCTAAGGCAAAGTGGAAGTATTGGGTAGAGGAATGTTTTTTTTATTTTTTTAATTCAATACATAAAATATAACTAATATATTGAATAAAACCCACAATTTCATCCACCTTTAATTTTTAATTAATTTAAATATAACTAACTTAACAACAGTATTCTCCTTTATCAATTATTATTGTTTTTTATTTTATTACATTGAAATTTAATTATAGAATCCATCCAAGGAATCCTATAGATGTATCCAAACATGGTCCACAAAAATACAAGGTAATATTTTGTTCTATTGAGTGATATTATGAGATGAATGAGTGATTTAAGTCATTCTATATTGATAACAATAAGTATCTTTTTTATTTCTCTTTGGTATCTTGAGGGATGGATAATGAGATAAATTATCTCTATAGATTGAGATATTATTAGACAATTTTAGTAATGTCTCAAAATTATCATGCGTGAAAGATGATATATTTTAGAATATATTCTTTTGTTAAAATATGAAAATCTTGTAAATTTTATTATACTTTTATTTTATCAAAGTTAAAACCCAAGTCAAATATAATAAAATAATAACAATAATATTATTATTTTACATGGAATGTGTCTCATTTAATATAATTGATTAAATAAATAAATAATTATTTATTTAAATGAGATTAAATATATCATTTCCATTGGATAATCAGACATGATCCATTTTCTATCATAAAATTATCAAAATATAAATAATAAAAATATTCATTCAATAAAATAAAAATTATTTTCAATTAACTTATTAATGAAAATTTAACTATATATTTTCATCCAACCTAAATAAATATTGATTTCATAATATTAACCAAGCTTGTGAATAAATAAATATTTTATTCCTTAGTCTATGAATAAATAAATAAGAGAGTAAATTTAACTAATATATTCTTAACTCAAATATATTGTGATTGAATTTTTATGATCAACATAACATGAATAAATATTATTCTAGAATCTATATATATAATTATTTTTGAACTTAAATTCAATATAATTTAATGAGTTTCTGGATACACTAAATACATGACCCTATAGGCACATTTCTTTAAGGAAATAGGTATTACGTACCTAAAGTCTAGGATTGGAATTTAGAAACATGTCAAGGTGACCATAAATAAAGAATTTAGGGTTTCAACTATAACTACCTTCCAACTAAATCTACTATGAAACGTAATCCATTTTTTAATTTTTATGTCATTAATAAGTTTCATACTTATGTCATAAGCAGGTTTTATTGATTTACCTTTATTTTATTTTTCTAAAATAGACTTATTTTTAAACATCTATGGTCATGGGTTTTAGTTAGACACTTTCTCCTCAATAAATGGGACATATATATATCTTTAAATTAACTCAAAATGTACAAATCATTTATTAATAATTTGATTAATTCTAAATAACTAATATAATACACAATTAATACAACCTTTTAGTGAGCATATTTTTCATAGTTTTCATCAATACATGAAATTACATGATCTGTGACACACCTTAATGATGATCTTATGTCAAATTACCAATACACATACTTACATATATGAATATCCAATGATATATAAAACATTTTAGATTCATATTTCAGGGTATAATCCCATAACCTCACTTATTAATGATACCATGTTTGAACATCATGATAAGAAGTATCAATATTTTTGATCCCCCAACACCAAATAGCAAGATATAAAAAATTTGGTATCCGATTGATGTATCTTGAAAATATGAAATATTTATTTAATAATTTCACCATTATAACCCTTTACTGATGAAATATTATTAGGAAATTTTCTCATTAATGTTATATTGAAGAAAAATCACCATATGATAAGAATAAATAGATACCTTATAAAAATTAAATGTATTAATATTAGTTTATTCTAGGAAACCAACTATAATAGACTAATAATTACTCCAAAGATAACTAATAACAACTTTTAACTAATTATCTCTCACATTATATTCATGATTTGTCTTAGATAAGGAATTAGTCAATGGGGTTTCCATGTTATCTTCCATGGAAACTTAAATAACTGAAACTTTACCTATTTAGGAGAAACAAAATAAAAGATGATACTTATATATTACATGATTAATTAATTTATGTGGCCTAATTTCTTTATATAGAACATATAATATAAATTTATCATATTTTACTATGATAATATCAGCACAACTAGGTAGAGCACTGAGATTCTATAAAAAAACCTCTTATCCATACTGGTTTCTAAACTACACTAGAAGTGATAATATACTCAAAATATACTATAAATTAGTAAAAAAAGGTTTTTTTCAACTCCCCTAGATAATTACAAATCCATTAATGTAGGATACATATCCTTATTATGATTTTATATCTTTTTTATTTGTTTTGATAATAACACTTATGTATCACCTTATAACCAGTTCATTATATCTTCCATATAAAAGGTACATATCCTTTGAATATCTCAATTACATAAGGAATGTTTTAACTAATTCCCAACGTATCTCTCTTATACCTTCTTGAGTTCTTCTTACCATGCTTAAAGAATAACATACATCAAGCCTAATACAAAAAATGGAATACATGATAGATCTAATCACTTATGTTTAAAGTATTCTATTAATTATTTTTCTCTATTCTCATGTTTGTGGACACATCTTGTTATAGGGATATATTAAATGTGACATTTGTATCAACCCTTTATATAAAAATTTTATTTTTTATATTTTCAATACATTTTCAATATATATACTTTGACTTAGTCCAAGTAGACTCTTAGATCCATCACTACAGCTCTAAATCCCAAAGATATAGGCAACTTCACCTAATTCATTCATGGAGTAGCATTTATTTAACCAAGTTTTAAATGACTATAAGATTTATATTTTATTTCCCATTAATAATATTATGTCAAAATATATTATTAAGAAAAAAATAATAGTACCACTAACTATCTTATAGGTACATGAATCACATTCATTCTTTATGAAACTAAATTCCCTTATGAACACACCATAAGACATATTTCATAATATTAATGCTTTATATAATCCATAAATGGGTATCTATAATTTAAAAACATGATGAACAAAATATTTTTGTTAAAAAACCTTTTGGTTGTCATATAGACATATTCCAAAATTTCTCCATTTAGGAAAGTAGTATTGAAATTAACCTAGAAAATTTCATTATCACAAAATGTTTCAAAAGCAAAGAGATTTGAAATTGTTGAAAAGATATCATCCTAATTAATACTTTGACATTTCTTGAAACCTTTAATAACAAATCAAGCTTTATATGCACCTAAATTACTATCCATGTAAAATTTATTCATGAATACCAATTTTCACAAAAAAATATTGACAACAACTAGAGGATCTACAAATATCCCAAATTGATTTTGGTACATCAAATCTATTTTAGAACTAATTTATTATTTACACAAAGAAAAATATAATATATTTTCTTATTACTTATAGAAAATTTGTTTATTATATTCAATGACCCATGTAACCCATTTCTCGGTAATAAGAAAACTATATATCTCTTGTTATCTATCTTCCCCAGTGTCCCTACATAGTATTTATATATTTGAAATAACTTCATCCAATATATATTAAAAATTTTATTCCTATCCTAATTAATGATTATCTTGAGCATCAAATTCATCAAAGTCGGTAAAACCATGAAGTTTTATTATCTTATTTATATTTTTGTTTCTAATTTCTATGTTGGGTTTGGGGTGTGTTGGGTTAATATTTTGATGTTTTTAATGATTTTACAGGGCTTCACAGTATGACAAAAGGTTTGGGAAACCATAAAATAGTAACCATGGAACCTATACATTTTTAGAAAATAGTGATCACATGGTTAATGCAAGGTTTAGTAAACCAAGTTAGTAAACCATGCGAGTTTCTCGGTTTTGGGTATTTTTTTATTTTATGTTGTTCTTACTTGAGGATTATCCTCTACTATTCCCCACTAAAATTCCTTCGACCTATAAACCCCAAGAGCCTTTATACCACTTATAAATCTCTCTATGGGGTATTCCTAATGGGTTTTCTGGGTGGTTCTTCAATAGATTTAATGGTAAGAGCCTTTATTTATTCTCTTTTCTATTTTATTTCCTATTTATACCATATTATCTAACCCTAGTGTCTATAGTTGAGCAATTTTATTTCCTAGAGTGATTATAAGTAGGGTTTTTAGTTTCTAAGAGATATTATATATCTTTAGAGACCTATTCTAGTGGGTTTTGTCGAAGGTGACATGGTTTTGTCTCTTGAGGTAGGTGTTTCCATTCTATTCCATTTTGTTAAAGAGTTCCATGGATGGTTGATATTTAAATTAGTTTTAAACTAGATTTATTATTTATATGATATCAAGTTTGGTTTTTTCAAAGGTTTTCCATGCTTGTTTGGTGCTTTCCTTTGGAAAAAAAATTAATTGTATAATTGAATGGAATTATTTTTTTCAAATGGTATTTTATGCATTCTATGTATTTGATAAAATACTATTAGTGATTTATTCAAGAAAAATGATTGGTTGTGATGTTTTGGGCCAATATTGATTTATAAAGTGGGGTGTTTTTGTATTTTTATGGTTTTTTCTTATTTATAAAAGGGGATGTGTTGATTATTGTGATCATTTAGTGATGTCCTTGAATTGATTGAGACCGTGTTTTTGTATTTATGTCTGTTCTATTTGATATACACTTTTTTACAATTGAAATTTTAAAAATGGATTTAAAAAGGTGTTTCTATTGATTTATAGGAAAATTAATGTTTTGGATCTTATGTGAAATATGGATTTTATTGATGGATGTTTTCACCAAAGTTATGACATGTTACTATCTATTGTTTACACTTGTGATCATGTGTTATTTATTAAATGAAGTATGATTAATTTTTTGTAGTTTAGGTTAGAGGGTCATATTTGAAGGTGGATTTTTAAAGGTGGTATGTATATGATTATTTCAATTTATATCCTTTAGGATATTTGGTTATAAGGTTCTTTAAATTGACTTAATATTGGACCACCTCTATTATCAATGACATGAGGAACCCTGGGTGACTAAGTAGAAAGTTAAGGGATGTTGGCTATACTAGTTGAGAGTTTCGCAATGGCTAGTATCCCCTAGTTTAATGTTATGACATGACTAGGTGAAGTGTTATCACTGAGACCAGTTGTGGGTGAACCGTGTGATGAATTATGTGACTATTAGCCTATTGGAAGTTTTTTTACACTTATGTACATACAGTAAATGTGCCAATAGTCTCTAAGGTGTTACCTCATTATATATTTATCCTATTTTATACCTCTTTATTTTTTAGTATTATATTATTTTCTTAATGATTTTTTGAGTCTATATTATTGTATTTGGTATTTATGATTATAGTTTTAATGATTTCCTTACATTTTTATTATTGTTTTTATGAATCTAAATGTCTTTTAACTTATTAGGTTATCCCTTTATTCTTTACTCATATTTTGGGAGTGAGTGTGTGTTAAGGTTTTAAAAGGAAAAGTGGTTGTTTTTTTATGTGCATGAAAATTTTAAATGCTTATTTTGGTTTGTTTTAAACCATGGGGTGGTTTGTTCTGAAAAAGTGTTGAGTTAAATGGAAATATAAGTTTTAAGATGGTTGTTTAAATGGTCAGATGTTTTGAAGGTAATGGTGAGTTTTTGAAATGAAATTACCTTGTTAAAACTTCTTTGAGGGATGTTTTATAAAGGGTGTGATTTACAAAATGATATAAGGTATTGTTGGTTTTAATTTCATTTTATTTAAATTAAATTAAATCTTATTTTCATATTACTTTCAAAATAGTGGACATGGTTTCTTTAAAAATTGATTGTAATAGATTCATTGTGGTATCCAACTAGATGTTGGATCACACCCTAAATAATTACATTGGTCAATGTGTATTTTCAATGTCTTTTTATAGGTTCTCATGTTATGGATTACATGTTGGGTAACAATAGATCTTCATTTGAAGTAGGTGTTGTTTGGTTCATGTTAGTGACTCAAGAGTCACAAGGTGATGTTGGTGTTTTTTCCCAAATTTGTTGGACCGATTCGGGTCAAGTGGCATATCAACCTCCGCAACCAATAGTTTGATTTAGAATTATTTATGGATTTTGGATTGTGAATAAATTTTTTAAATGTTTATTAATTATTTTGTAAAAGTGTTTTAAAAAACCATTTTTGTATCATTCATTTTATTATTTAATTTTTGTATGTTCTTATATGATAAGTACTTATTTAATTTGGGATGATTGTTTAATGCAAGGGGACCTCATTATAGGTTCTTTTTTGGAACCCACTATTGATAGTGGATTTTATTGAGCATGAAATCATTTTTATATGATCACTTGTGATACTTAGACACTAGTTTCTAGCCAGGGGTGATTGAAAACATTCCCCAGGCCCTATGGTTGAATGGCTTAGGTGTAATATCTTATCAAATTGGGATAGTTTCTTAAAAAATGGTATTATAGTCATATTTTTTTATTTTAGGTTTATTGGTTGATATGATTTATTAGTATAATGGTTGTAAGGGTAAGTATAGAATATTTATTTTCTTGATCATTCTCTTGATAGACCATGAGTTTACAAGGGTGGTCCTATGTTCTACTTTGAATCTGGGAATTATGGTAATTTACTTTTGAGATATTTTGATAAAGATTTTTTTATTATGAGTTGAAGGAATTACCTAGGTGACACTTGTGAAATTATTAGTTTTAGAGTGAAAATGGAAGTAATCTAAGGGGTTCATAGTTAATGTGAATGGTCTTTTAAACCTCACACATTCCATGTTGAAAGTTATGGATAACTTTTAGTGGAACCCACATAGTGGGAACATAGTCTTACAAACCGTATAGAAAAAACATGTGTAGCTATTATTTTTGTGATTTTTTTTGTTTTCTATCATTTATTTTTGTAAACCCCTTTTATGATTGGTGATACGCGTTTCTAAGTTACCATGTTGTTATTTTTTGGGGTTTGAATTTTTTTAATTAAATTTTAAGGTAACATATTATTCCTTAGTAATGGATTTTGTTTTTAAAACCATATTTTGGGTGTTTAAAGTTTCTTTTGTTAAATTATTTTGAACTTAATGTGAATTATTTAATTGGATTAATTTTTTTTTGTTTGTAATTTTTCTCAAGGAAATAATTTCATTATGTTTTAGTATAGTGGAACTATTGAAATGGTTTTGGGGATGTGTTAGTTTCCATATAATAAATTATTTTATTAAAGAGTGAATGAATTTGGTGCATGTGATATGATAATTTAATTTGATTTTAAGAAATTTGTTTATTTTTAATTTTTAGGCATGAAATTTTTTGAACTTTTTAGAATGAGATCTTAATGGGGATTTTTTAACCCTTATAGTGTTTTGAAAAGGAAAGAAGGCCTTGTTAAGTAGTTTTGAAATAGGATTGTAAAAATTGTTTATAATATTTTTTTATTTGACATGTAACTGTGTATCCCTTATATTGGGATTTTTAGTGGTTTGAATAAATGATGTTTTCTAGTGATGTTTTATAATGTGAACATTGGAAAGGAATTAATAAGTAAATAATTGAATCTCTATGGTAGTCATTTTCGTGATGAAAATTTCATCTTACCAATTTTTTACTTTTCCCAGACTCTCGAGGGAGTTTTAGGGCCTTGTTCTTCTCGGCTCAGGGATCATACATGAGAGTTCATGAATTAGAACATGCCAGTGTTTAGTGGAAATCAATGATTTAAGTAGGTGACATAGTAGATAACTAAGGTCAAAGAGATATTAGAGTAACTAGGAACTCTAGGAAACTATAGGGTTAGGTGTACAAATTTATTTTTCAAAGGATTGGGTCTGGATTGGTGTGATTTAAATATCCATACCCAACTATTTTTGGTTTTATATTGGTGGTATTCCCTGCCCATCTTCATCAAACAGTTTTATCCTAAATAAGTGATAATTTTAACGGTGATGGTATTCATGGGTGTACATCATGGTTATTAGTCAGTAAATGACTATGTTTAAAATTTAAATATAATGAAAAATTTCCCTCTTTAGTTAGATATTGATGAATTTATAATTTCTTGGTTTATTTTTAAGAGGCATTCATCCATATCTTAGTTTAGTAGTGTTTTCATTATATATAGACATCCTTTTTCAAAGTGATTTTTTATTACATCATTACTGAGGATTTTCTAGTAAGTAAACCTATGAAAATTGATTCTTTTACCCCGTATAGTTTCAGCAATGGAGACTTGTAAAGTAGAAATATAAATCCAGTAGTATGATTATTGTTTGGGAATTTTAAGTTTGTTAGGCCCTCTTTCCTAATATATTAAAGTTATAATCTCTTGTGTTATAATTTCTAGCCTATTGATTTGTAATAATTTTTTCAGTGTCTTATTTATACCCATTATGTTTTCTTATAATGGATGAAATATCGTTGGATTTATAATTCTATCTTTTAAGATGACAATTCCTCACCTTTTTTGATTCATTTTGTCATTTGGATGATGTGTACCATGGTTTCAGTGTTTTTTGATGGATAATATGGGGATGAATTGGGTGTGAGATAGGGTAGTTCGGATATTTTTTTGGTTTCTATTTATACCAAAACAACTATGGGATTTAGATTTTATTTTGGGATCACTGATAGTGGGTGTTCTATAAATTTGGACATAAGTTACCCTTTATGTAGTTTCTTTACCTGAAGTCATAACTATGTTGTTCTATACTAAGGCATGCTCATGTATGTAATGTTACTCCTATTTTTTAGAGTGAATTATCTTAGTGTCCTTGTTAGGTTATCTTTTAGATGTTTCTTGAGTATGTGGTCTCATATGGTGTTTAAATCTCACAGCTTCCAATTGGTGGAGTCATGTATCTTTTGGTGATGACTGTTTTCTTGGGTTTTAATATATGTTGTTTCCTGATTTTTGACAAATTATAAATGGTGGTGAGACCTAAGGATTAAATATATATGATTTACCCATTCTTAATAAGTTATATTTCATGATACTTTTGGTTGGGATGTGTCATTTCTTATAACTCTTGTAATGTCAGATATAAAAATGTGTTAGTTTTGTATTATTCATTGGTCTAGCACATGAATTTGGAGGCACTTGTTGGTTTGATATGTGCATGTATTATATTTTATAAGATTAATTTAGATCATATGGGTATTAATCCCAAGTATTAATTCCTGAGAAACCTTATTTTAGGTTTCATTATGCTTCAGTGGATAGTAAATCTTAAATAATTTGGAACCATTTCCCTAGGAGTGGGATAATCATTTTCCATGTTCTTGGTTTCCTATATGGGATGTTTGACCCTTGGTTGGGTCCATTCATTCAGTTAGTTAATCTTAAAATTTTCCTTTTAAATAAGTTATCAATTAATTTTAAGGTAATAAAGTTTCATGGTGAGGGGAATTGTGACACCATGAAATTCCATTTTCATGTTGAAACTTATGTGGTTAATTTATCTATTGTGTATGAGGTATATTGGGGTGATGTTTTTATGTTTTTGAATCATTTAATGTGATACACAATTAGGTCCATGGTTTGGGAAACTGTGATGTAGTAAATGTGTGTCCTGTGTATTTTCTGATAGTGGTGATCACATGGTAATTGAATTATTTGGTAAACCATTTTAGTAAACCATGTGACCTTCTCAGTTGTGGTTATTTTTTATTTTCATTTCAAATTTTTTTTATTTAAAGATCATCCCCCACCCTTTCATTATCAAAATTCTATGAACTAGATGTCTCCCAAGGTTTAGGGAACTGACATGGGTTGACCAAACACATCACCAAATTTGGACTACCATAGGTCCTCATGTGTTAATCCCCATATGCTAGATGAATTTGATTAGAGGTGAGGGTATAACAAATACAGTGGGGAGACTACATAATTTTGTTAGACTAAAATAGAATAGAAATAACCAGAACATCCATAGGGATAAAAATCATAGTATTTATAATAAATAAAATAAAACAAAAACATCTTATAATAAATGAAATGTGGAATACATTTAATACAAAATAAATGCATGGGAAACCAAAAATATTTTTTCCTCCCACTTGGCTGACCACATATACATAATAAAAAAACTAAAAATAAATACATTAGGCTCTACTACAAACTATAAGATGAACCAAATAACAATTCTCTATGACTCTTGATCTATATAATCCTAATCCTCAAAGTCCACATGAACACTCTCACTCAATCAAGTAACATAGTGAATCTTCTTGATCCACTATGCAACCACTTCTCTATCTAAAATCATATATTAGGACTACATGCACAATGATTTTCACACACATGGGTCAAAAAATAAATATTAGTAGGCCCCCCAATGAAGAACCTATAATCTGATGTCATATACAAGTGCATGCACACATGATATTCCCAGTCCAGCCAAAGAATAATAATATTTAACATAAAATAAAAAATATATATAAATAAAAGGAGGATAATAAAACAATGAAAATATCCAACACCTAGTATTTTCATGACACCCTAGGTAAATCCACACTCATATAGCATACACTAGAGGATTTATAGCATGTGTCTCACCCCTCCACATGAGATCATTCCCCTCTACTAGATCTACATGGGATCACCAAGAAACACAAATGATAAGTCATGAATACAAGACCACATGGGGTAATCATAGCTATAAAAACCAAAAAAATCACCACCAAGATCTAGGACTACAATGGCATGATCCGAACTGGTGAAAAGACACTACGATAGACCTTAGAGAACATGTCTTGTCCTGAAAGACCTATGGAAAAAAGCAAGATTGAAATGAGGGAATGAAAGTGTACACTATCCCAAGAGTCTCTATATCCTTGGTCTTGATCGTTATACTATCCTAGGGATCCCATCCATCCATGGGACTAATAAATACGCTATCCCATGGGTCCCATATATGTTTTTTAGAGTTTTCATCATCTACGTAAGGTAACATATAACTACTTCCCAAGTCTCAACTCGAGGGGTGCACACATTCAGATCATATATTAACTCCCTAAGACCATCTAACCATAGCCATCCAATTGTGGAGAGGACCACATAAAAACCGAGGGACAATTATGAGTCTAAGATATACTAAGGGTATCCTTCTCAAACCATGTCCTGAGAAAAAACTTCCTCAAACATCTCAAAAAAAGGCCACCAGAACATGGGTCAGTCCAACTCTCAAATTCAATATCCAAAAATCTAAACTAGTAGTGCCAATCAACTCTAGGATAAAATCCATATAATAAATGGGTTGATCCAACTATCAAACCCTTAATCAAAAAATATAAATTATTATTTCCAATAAACTATTATGTAAAGGTCATCCTTATCATTTGTTGATATAATTATTGAACCCATCATCGAAAAACTTGAGCTAAGACCAGTATGAGAAAAATCCTCAAGCGGCCCTCAGTAACCTCCAACCGATCCTTGATAAAAAAACCTATCCTAACAGGAATATAAAATCATGTGAACTCATGAAAAGACATTGTAAAATGTCCTCATGACCACCTATGAAATAGGAAACCCAATAAGGTATCCTCTTCATAAGATAAATATTGGGAAAAATTCCATTATAATTAAATCTTAGCCATCCTCCCCAGAAAACAACCCATCCTTGGGTACTAATTTACCCATAAAGAAATCCAAATAGGTCTATTAGACCCATTTCAACATCATAATGGAACTCTCCCATAACTGCCATCCCACAAAGTCAACCCATCCAAAGGGATTTAATAGATCTGTTCCTCAATCATTGGATCAAAACATCAACTGCTCTAGACTTGAGAAAATTTTCCTGATATCCAAAGACAATCCAAGATCTACATAAATCAAATATTAAATACTACCATCTACGATCCATCCAAAATAACATAAAAAAAGACATAATATCCATAATCTAATCCAACCAAAAATATCATGATCATCATTGAATAATCTCATTGCATGACCCAACCCATTGTAGGATTCTAAAGGAAAAAATCAATGAAATCCTTAAAAAACTCTCCCAAACCAAAAAAAACTTATAGAATGACTCTAAAAATTATAGGATAAAACCATAATGTTCTAAATTTAAATATTATTATAATATAAAAATCAAAATTTTAATTATATCTCCAGTGTGAACATGAGAACCCAACCATAGAAAAGTAAAGGAAATGTACTTAGGGTAAACAAGGTGTATCCCCAATGGTCCTCTATAGTCGTGTGCCATAATACCCTCACCATGTAATTCTATTATGTACATTGTGTGTCTACCTAGTACATAGAGTGGTCTACACACAAGGTGTGAAACCATGCACTTCTCTTTGTACCCCAACATAGAATCCTTCCAACTATAGTATATGGCCACTGGACATGTACATCACATGGTCTCTGGATATGTGTCTTATTGGGTCATGTGTCCCGACAGAGGTTGTTTGGCCATTCACTAGGACACACCCTGAGTCACTGCTTCATTTTGTGTCCACTGGAACTACATGCCATTTATTCCCTTCTTCCACACACTACCTAAATGAAAGAATACATGATGTATGTTATCTTAATTACACACTGTGTACACATGTTTTCCAGACATCAAAACACCCAAAATGGACCAAAACCCATTATTTCTCTAAAATCTGATAGATTGGCCCCTAGGGGACCCCAAAAACTCATAAATGTATTTAAGATGTTAAAACAACTATGATATGGTAATTTGTAACAAAATCTTAAAATAATACTATCTCTGATAAGAAATCATTGAACCCTTAAACCAAATGAATTACATGCACCTGTTGACACTTGATCTACCTCTCAATGATCTCCTTGATCGAAACATCATAATCCCTCTTAACCTTATTTCCTGCTCCCTTTCTTTGATACACATCATTGGTGGCCCAAGTGACATATGTGAGTATCCAAAGGAATAAAGGAAACCAAAAAAAAAGAATAAAGGAAAAGAAAAAAGGAAAAGAAAAGGATGAAAAGGGGAAAAAGGAAAGAAAAGGGTGCCTATGTCGGACCCTAGATCTCATGATGTAATTATGACCTAGGAAAAATACACCATTACTTACTCAACCATGGATACATAATCTAAAAATGATGATCTATTTAAATGATACCACCAAATGAACATGTGCAGAAAAAATAATATTTAATTAATTAAATAGTAAATATTTTGTGAAATTAGTACCACTCATATTTTCACTAAGCTTGTTTCCTAAGGAAAAAACCCCATATTAGGACCAATGGAGTGGTCAAAAAATTATCTAAGATCGCGTCATTGGATAAATTACCATTCTTTTCTTTAAACACTTATGGTATATTTTTTCAAATTTTTCATAATTTTCTCCAACTTAGGATGATACAGGTCCTCACAGAATCACCCTGATAAACACTTGTTACCACTGATAAACCTATATGGTCAACCAAAAACCATGATCTAACTCCAATAAGAAAAACAATTGACTCTATCTCAACCATCCAATAGCCAGTTTTACAACATCCAGAACACTCTCCCAACACAAGATACATTTCTCTATGATTGATTTGATGATCCCCACCACATGAGTATCCATATCATTGACCCACTTACCAAATTGAAAACCAAACGGACTAAAATATGTCCATCACTGAATACAATACATAGACAAGTCCAAACTACTCACACCTGAGCCCCAACAAGAAAACCAAAACAACCAATTCTCATTCCAAAATCGCCAGGAACACGAACCTTCATGCATAAAAACAACCTAAAACTTGGTTCACGACCACCAAGAGATTATAGTGAACCCCCAATTATAAATATTTACTTAAACCAATATCAATAGAGAAACAAAAATCACACTCACATGGGCCATAACCTAATGATTTAGGATAACACTTCAAAAACCATTAACCATGCTTCTCACATAGGGTAGTTCAAATAAAATAGAGAAATATCTACACTTATCTTCAAAATAGAGGCATCTACACCATGACAATATCAACTGCACAACCACCCCCACTCAGGAATTGATCCAAATCCACAAGAATTCATCCATGCTCTCAACATAATACCAAAATTTCAACCAAAATGAATATGGATAAGTGTATAACCAAACCTACCCTCTTAAGCTAGCCATGAGATTAAGATTACTTATAGTGATACTCTAATAAGACATCATTAATCCCATGCCTAACCACATTATGGTGACTAATGAACTTAATGGCTCAACCAAGGATGAACGACCACACCCATAAATACTATCACTGATATCGTACACACATGCCCCATCACAAGACATGATAAAAAAACACATGGATACAACACATCCATTATAATAAAATCAAACATAAGAATTTAGGAGAACCACCACATCTAGGAAACATGATTCCAATCCAAAAATTTCTTAGGAAACTTTTCCACTATCGACTGACCAAAAGGGAACTCAGTTCCCACACCAACCCACAAGGGTCTCCATAAATCCCTCGATGATGGGACTATATCTCCACCACTAATGAAATTCTTGCTAAAATATTCACAAGAATTGTCATCAAAATAAAATATATAAATGTGAAAAACTATATAGGTAATTACAAACACATTAACAAACTGAACCTCTATTTTTAGTGAAATCCCAAACCAACAAAAATAAGGAATGCGAATTATATGTGCCTAGAATTATGAATGAACACTGACCTCTTTCCCATGGTCCAATATCCAAAATCCAGAATAAATGATAAATCCACAAATGGAAGTGAATCACACTAAGTGAAATCATACAACTATAAAAATGGAAAACCAAATACAAACCCCATGACATAGAAACTGGTAATTCCTATTAATAAAGTTGTTCATGACACACAAGTACAATATACATCATAGGTTTCAACAAATTTCTATACCATTTATTGAGAAACATCCCATGTCATAAAACTATAAATCTCTATACAATTTTTTATTGAAATGAACTTCCTTAACCTAACATGTCACCCGATCTATATCGCCACAAGGTCTCAAGCATACCTCCACATGTGTCAAAGGCTTACAACTAGTGGTGACGGTCTAACAGATATAGTGGGTAGATGATAACCTCTTGTTATAGTAACATAAAAGTATAAATAAAAAACCATAGGGATAACCATGAGAGTGTGAATAATAAATACACTAAAAAAATAACATTCTATAATAAATGAAATGTGAAATATAGTTATATAGACTAAAATAATGATAAATAAAAAACTGTCAGTCGTCCACTAGGATGGACACATATGATAAATAAACATATTGTAAATAAATACACCAGGCTCTAATTCTAACATTGAGTTGAACCACAAACCTGGTCTCCACAACTCTGAAGCTACACCGGTCCAATCCTTATACTCCACATGAGTGGTCCAACTTGATAAACAAGCAATGGGCCTCCACCAAATCTATTGTGAAACCTATGCTCCATCTAAAAGTAGTCATAAGGTCTATATAAACAATGAGGTGAACATACATAGGTGAGGAATAAATATCATTAGGCCACCCCTAATAGAGAACCTATAATACACTATCATATAAAAGTGTATTCACAAATGATATCCACATCCTAGATGAAAAATAATAAAAAATAGAAAAGATAAATAATTTCATAAAAAAAGGAGGATAAAAAAATAAAACATCCCACCATGGGATCTATCCTAACACTCAAGGTAAATATACCCATATTTTGGCATAAAAAAGGATTTATATCAGTTGAATCTTCCCACCAAACAACATCAAGAATTACCACCATATAAACATATGAGGTCCAAGATATCTAAATGAAAAAGTAATGAATATTGGACCCCAGAGTGTAACCCTTGGAATCCATATGATAACACACAACTAATAGGCTTTAAAACACCAATGGCATGATCTGAACTGATTAAGGAACACTGAACTCATCCTTGGAAAACCAATCATGTTCCAAAAGTCCTACAGAACAAATTAGGCTCTTAATAATGTCCCAACAGTGTAAACCACCAAGATGTCCCATCCATCCATGGTCCTGATAGAAAAAATTTCCTAGGGGTCTAATGGGGTTGACAAATATATTTTCCTAGGGGTCCCATCCGTTTATCTGTGTACTTATCCTAAGTACATTACATGTAATCCTAGTACCTATAGGGTACCCTAAAAGGGGTGTCCATACATTTTCAAAGATATATAACCCAAATGGGGTCTATATGACTATAATGCATTGCTACTATCCATTTACCTCACATGGGTTCTACCCGTGTGCCCTTCATGGCCATGTACCCCAACATGGAGTGTTTGGACATTCCCCAGGACACACCCTAAATCACTGCTACATGACATCTACACCAAGAATACATTAAATGTACTCTTTCTTCATCACCTCACATAAATTTAAGAATACATTACATGAGTTCCCTAAACTACAAACCATGTACATGAGTTCTTCTAAATAGAGAACATCAAAATAGCCCAAAACCACCTTATTTCTCCCCAAAAACCCATATATAGAACCCCTAGGGGTCCCCAACAACTCATAAAAGGAAGGAAAATAATTAAAAACAAATAAAATAATGTGATTTTAGGAATAAACTTAAAATGGGCCTACATACTTGAGAAAACTACCAAATCATTTCACTAGAATTGTTCCATGCACTGGAAGATACATGATCTACCTCCAAAAGAGTACCCCATGTAGTGTATCCTCATATATCTCCATATTTTCTCCCTATCCCTCTTTTGGATGTGTGAAATAGGATAAAAAATGGGTGTATATGAGAATCCAAAGTGAGACAGTAAAATAAGAAAAGGAAAAAAAGAAAGAAAAATATAAATTGAAAAGAAAGGGGGGAATAGGACTTTCCACAATAACCATGATAGGATTATGCATCTTGTGGGGTAACCCCCCATTTTGGACTCCAACATAATGATGAAATCTCAATCTGATGCTATTTTTAAATGATATCACCATATATACATGTGTGATTAATTAATTAATTAATTGTTAAATGTTTTACAAAATTTAAATTGCTAACACTTCCAACCAACTATTATCCTAGTATAAAAACCCCATTTTGGGACTAGTAGAGTGGTCAAAAAAATATTAGATACCATTTAATAGGATAAATTACCATTACCCCTTGAAACATGTTTAGGAACAAATAGTTGAAATTTATCCTGATTTTATATAACCCAGGACAATGTGGGTAGTCAAAAAATCCCCACTATAAACACTTTTTTCCTAGGGAAGCCTTAGTGGTCAACTAGTAGAAAAAATATCACTATAAGAACTAGAATAATTGTTTCTATCTCGAACATCCAATGAACATTTTTATATTATCCAAAACACTCTCCCAACATGAGAGACATTACTCAATAAACAATTTGATGTTCCCCACCACAGGAGTATCCTTATCATCACCCCACTTCCCAATTAAAAAATCCCATAAACCACTCTATGTCCATCATTGAATGGAATTGATAGATTTGGTCAAACCACCCACACCTATGTGCCAACATGAAATCCACAACAACAAAAAATCAGTCATATCTCATTAGGAACATCAAAACCCATACCCAAAATGCACTTAAAATGAGGTTCATGACCTCCAATAGATTATGGTGCACTCCCCATCCTAAGGATTTCATAAAAATTTCCATAAACATGTAACATGAATCATTCTCACATGGGATAATTTATAACAAGGCTAGGCTAAAAAACCTAAAACTAGTGGACAAACTCCTCTTGTAAGTCAGTTCTAATAAACCAAGGCACCCTCAATACACCTCTTAAAAATCAATTCATATCCATTATTCAAAGATCTACCACAAGATCATATTCTACTATAGAATCAACCTAAATCTACAAGCATCCAAATATTCTCTAACCATGCTACCCCAAGAGCAACAAAAAAAATATGGTAAGGTGTCAAACTAAACCCATACTCTCAAGCCATCCATGAGACTAGAAGAACACTCAACACTAAAATTTTAAAACACCAAGAATAATCATTCCAAACAACACCCAATAAATAGAAAAACATAATGACCCCAATGAGTAAGAACAACCACACCCATTCAAGTAATTAGTGATAACAGACACTTAAGCCCAACAGCAAGACCTGACTGGGAACATGTATCATGACTTCATCCACTGAAGACACATGAAACCAGCACTTTATAGGAACCAACACCTAGGGGAAAATTGATCACAATAAAAATATATATTGGGAATAATTTCCCTCATCAATAAAAATATAGGGAAATCAAATCCCAAAATGATCCAAAAGGGTTTCTATGTATCCCTCGATGAAGGGACTATATCTCTATCATAGTAGAATATATATCCACAAGATTTACATGACCTTCCATTAGAATAATATATAATCATGTGGTTTAGTTAAGAAAAATACCACCACGGTTCTATATGTGATACACTATATAGATTATCATAAACACTTTAAAAAACTAAACATCAGTCATCAGTTAAACCACACACACACAAAAATATGTCAAGTTAATCATTTAGTCATATAATGATTCAATAAAAGTAGCCTCTTGTCCATGATCTAAGATCCAAACACTAGAATAAACCATAAATCCATAATCCAAAGTGCATCACATAACCATAAATTTGGATAACAAAAATAGCTATCCCATTCCCTAAAAACATGGAATTATTATAATTTCTTTATAGACACACCAGTATGATATAAAAAATAAATTCTAACACATTCCAAGAACACATGTATACTGACTCTCCAAATCATAAGACTAGATATATCTGATACCATTTTATTACAAACTAACTCGGGATGTCCTGACACATCACTAGATATGACCTACCAAAAGGCATCAAGAGTGCCACCTCATATTCGAGAGGCAATTGACTAGTAGATAGGTTTTTAATAGGTACTAAGGGAGACTATATCCTATGTTCACAGTAAAATAATGTCAAAAATAACTAAAAAATAGATATAGATAAACATCATACAACAAATAATACATAAAATAAAACAAAATATTCTACCAAAAATGAAATGTGGTATAACATCATAAAAAATCAAAGAATGTGTAACAAATTTTAGTTGGTCACCCACTGGTCTAGACAACTATAAAAAATGAAATAGATGAAGCTAAATAAATTAGGCTCTATTTCCATATTTTAGATAAACTACATACCCAGTCTTTAAGACTCTCAACCCACACCATCTCAATCATAAGAATTCATATGAGTGGTATCACTTGATCAAGAAATATTGATCCTCCAATTGATCCACTACAAAACCATCCCTCTATCAAAAAGTGGACACAAGGTCTTTAAACACATTGAGTGAACTTACAATAGTTAAGAAATAATTCATAGTAAGACACCCACAACGGTGAAACTATAATCCAATTTCTTATGAAAGTGTATGTACACATGATATTCCCATCGTAGATAAAAACTAATAAAAAATAGCATAAAATAAAGATATGAATAAAAATAAAATTGTTCTAAATGAAAACATATAAAATAGACAATTGATGGTTCTAGTCTGACACCCAAGGTAAATACACACTCTTTCTATCCAATGCTAGAAGATTTATGTCACATGGATTAACCTTCAACCTGAAATCAGAAACATATAATAGATATATATAGGATTTCCAATATTTCTATAGATAAAGGAATTATTTACAAACCCCAGTAAAAAACTATATGTGTCCACAAAAAACCAAAAAAAAAGAGATCTATGACTCCAATGGAATAATCCAAACTAAAAAAAGAGTCTAAAATAGACCCTAGATAATCTATCAGGTCTCGAAAGTCCCACAGTATGAATCAGGCTTCAAATGATGGGCTAAAAATTTAAACCACCTAGGGGTCCCTCCATCCATGGGCCCAATAGATTTACTATCCTAAGGTTCCCATCCATCCATGGTCCTAAAATATATATTGTCTCATGGTATTAGGGGCCCCAAAAGATATACTACCCCTTGGGTCCCAACCATCCATCAATGTACTTATCCTATGTAAATGGTGTGTTCACATAGTACATGATGTGTTCCCTACATGGGGTGTCCAGCAGTGTACCTAGACATGTACCACCACATGTCATTTTTCTAACTATAGTACACGAATATTGGATTTGTACCTCATATGGGCTCTAGACTTGTTCCTTACATGACCATGTGCCTTGTCATAGGCTATCTAGATGTTTCCCATGCGACACCATGAGTAACTAATATATGGATTATACACCCAAACTACAAACCATGTAGTCCCTTCTTTTTAACCATTCTCGAAAGAAAGAACACATGGTGTGTGTTCTCTAAAGTACATGATATGTATATTTTTTATCCTGAATGAATCCTAATTTCTCTCTAAAACCCATGGATCGACCCCTTAGAGATCCCAAACAACCCAAAAAAAGGATTTAAAATTTTAAAAAAGTACAATATGGGGATTTTGGGAAATGTTTTAATTGGACAACCTCAAGAAGGAAACCACCAAAACATCACACCAGATCCATACCACACACCTCCTAATGCCTGAATACCTCCGGATGAGCTCCATAGAAAGAGCCTCCCACTAAATCTACATATTTTATCCCTCTCCCCTCTAGGTATAAGGACCCGACCTTAAAACATTACATAATCATGAATTAAATGAATAATTAACATTGAGGATCATTTCAGGTTTAGAGTTTTAGAGAATTAGAACATAACTATTACATCTCAATGATTACAAAGTAGACACATCTACTCAGTTTCCATTTTTTTCACAAAATAAAAACTCTTGAACAAAAGATTCATGTCTAGTTCCATGTTTTAGATAGCATGAAATTTCCTTGATCCCATCCTTGACCCTATTCCACTTTATGTCCTGTGAAAAACATTTCAAAAATGTGGGATAAGAATAAAAATCTCAGTAAGGGATACACAAATAAATAAAACATTAGATCATAAATATATACATAACATAAGAATTTTAACATACCTCATGAAATCATAACATTTATGAATAACTCATAGAAATCATAAGACATAAAGGTAACTTGAGACATTCATAACATTCTTACGTAGGGAGTAACCCTCATGGTTACGTTTGGAATACCCATCACAGTATATTCCCTAAATATCTTTGGAGAAACCTTAGAGTTTAAATCCTTTGCATTACCCAATGCATTGGAGAGCTATATCGGGCTCACCATCCCATAGTTTATCATGGAACCACCTGACTTCATAAACAATGCCCAAGAACCATAACATAATCATATCACATAGAACATGCATAAAGGAAACATAACATTTCAACATTTCAATCACAAGATATCAATACAACGCATTGATAAATCAAAACATTATCAAAACTATTTTCAATACCAAAATAAAAGGAAAGTAAAAAATGGTATTATTTTTCTTTTAAAAAAAATTATGGCTTGTAGAGGAGGCTGAAACTCAAATAATGGTCACGGCGGCGGAGTAGTCGTTGTCGCCACATACGTAAGACAAAAAAACATTCCTTTTTTCATTTAGTAAAACACTTCGTGTAAAAATATTCCTTTTGAATGAAATAAAAAGCCAAAAGGGTTTTATACAGCATATAAAATAAAGTCATGTAGAAATCAAAAGATGCCTTAATGAAAGGAGATTGAGACAATGTCCCGTACAAAGACGGTATCCTTAGATTAAGGATAAATCATTTACATAATTATGTGTGACAAATATAAATACACCCGATATAAGTGGATATTAAGTGTAAAAAAATCAGAGTTCATCTAAACATATTCATAGTAAGACATAATCAAGAAGTAGAGGTTTAACCCAAAGAATTGAAATTGGGTTAAGAAGTTCCCTTATAGAAATTCACCAGCCTAACGGCATCACTTTAAAATTCATAAAATGAGTTGATAAGAGATAAAAAAGGATATATCATCACTTGGACATAAAATTTACAGAAATAAGTATATATAAGAACATATCCAAACATTAAAAAGATGTAAATTAAAAGACCTAACAAAAAAGAAGTTTTTTAAAAAGAGGAGGGTGAAAAGTTCCCTTACTGATTTGGGTAACATTCGAAACGTACACCCCGTGAAAGAAGGACTATAAAATGTTGATGTAAATACCCATAAATGAAAGTATATTACACAAAGAGTAGAATAATGGGCAGTAAATACACCACTCAAAGGTGATAGTGACAAATATAGCATGAATCTCACGAGAATAAATAGTGAGATAAATAAACCCTTACCTCGTTGTAATAAATCAAGTCGTATGACCAAAATATAATAAGCACCAAATGAATCATAGAATAATATGAATATAAATATAATAATTATAATATATATAAAATTGCAGTATACAATACAACAGATGCAATAAATAAGTGGCGAATAATGGAAATCTCACAGAATTAAAAGCGAGATAAGAAACCCCTTACCACGTGTCCGACTTGAATCGCTCGTATGTTCCTTATTCTTCCTGAATGATAAACTTAAGTTAATTTATACTTTCTAAAGAACCTTTTCAAGTTTTCTATTTCTTTTATATCACTTATTATCAATTTTATAAAGATTATGTAATCATTTAAGTTAATGACGGTCATTTTGTCGATATTTGGTACTTAAGTCAAAAGTGAACTTCTTATATTTACAAGTTGTTCATGTAGTAAAATATCCATTATCTCTACAATGATATTCATGATGTAGATATCATATATATATATATATATATATATATATATTATATATATATATGTATTTATACCAGTACATAACATTTGAAGGTAAGAAATGAAATGCACTGTTCATGGAGACGGTAAGTCGTACGTACGTATGAACGCTACTTTCATTACTATTTCGCATTTAATGGAATGAAAACAATATGATATAAAGGTATATTATAATTCCAGTATAATATCATATATAATATAATTAACTAAATATTTTATATATCCCATGTATGGCATTAACAATTCAGATCACTTTGAGGGGGCGGTAGTTCCCACTTCCTGAAATGAAATTATCACATTTACCCATTATAGAAACCATAAAGGTATGGAATAAAGGAAAAATACAGAATCATAAGGAAAACATAAACATAATATATATCATTTATAAATGCAGTGACATCTTAATGGCCACCATGAGAGGTAGTAGGAGATAATTGAACAATCATCCTTTCATGAGGCAGTAGTTCACCGTCCACAGAAACAGTATGTTATTCACCCATTAGATGGAGTTGTGTGTAATTGTAGCTATAATACATCTCATAAAAACATCCTAGTATATTGAAGATATTGGTTTTGTTACAAAATAAAGGAATAAAAAGATTTTAAGGGGTGGGAGAAGCAAAATAATACAAAATAACATAAGAGAAGACATTACCTCTAAATCGGGTAACTCTTTTTGATTTGAGCCAAAGGCTTCCTTGGAAAGAGTTCTGTCCAAAGTGATACTTCTAGGAGTAATATAGATATGTGGAGAGATAATATGAGCAGAGTTTAGATGATCCAAGGGCATGAGAGGTGTGGGTAAGGGGGTAGAGGTGGGGCCTTTTATAAGAGGTAGGAGTGTCACTTTTGGAAAGTCTTGAAATGTTACTTTATTATAAAATGGTTTTCGGATTTTAAAGGTCCCAAAATGATATAGTTCGAGGATAAGGTGATAAGGGTTCTAAATACACCCATACAATAGGTTTCTGAAAAGTTTAAGTCTTAGATTTTACCTTATCATTTCATTTTATTTAAATTGTTCATTAATGAGGTAATCACTGCATCATCATGGTGTCATAAATAAATTTATTTATTTAATGTCTAAAAATTATAAAAAAATACCATGATGTTGGAAATATTTTTAGATTTCCAATGAATATTTATAGTCTTAGGGATAATTTATGTAAACAAAACTAAAATTGTTTTACTTAGGATATACAAACCTTTGTTATATTTCTCTTCTTTTTTAAAAATAAAGTCATAAATGTCACTATCACACCCATGTGACTTCATGGGACCGAAAGTTTGGTAAAAAGCTTCCCATGGTCGGCCATGAATCAAAAAAGATGATTTGGACACATGTTGGAGTCATTTTATAATATTATGATATTATTTTATTACCCTTAACTACCCGATTACTAATTAATCACGATAATTAAAGATAATTACCGTCATTACTATTCATAATGTCCAAAAACAAAAGAGTATTAATTAAATAATTTGGACCTTCAGATTCCAAATATGGAATCCATTTTACCAAATTCCAAACACAGAAATTGCAGTAATTAATTTAAAAATAATTCTCGTTGTCACAACCAAAGACAGGTGTTTAAGAAGTAAAATTTATCAAAAGGTTGACTTCTTTTTACATCCAATTGAAAAGTGAAATTACATCCAATGAACAAAATTGTATTAAGTGAAAAAAAAATATAATTCAATTACACTTTAAAACCAATTAAAAGGAAAATCTAACTAAATAATTAAATTATATGAAAAATCAATTTTGAAGTAAAATGCAGTATTTTTCACTATTCATTAAAAATGAACATTTGTCAGAAAAATACCAAAAATTTATCCAAAGTAAATTTGATATTAAAAATTAATAAATTATTCCCATTTTACCAAATTCAAAACATATAAGTTTAATTAATTAATTTTATAATTAATTCCCACTGTCAAGACAAATAGCATGTTTTTAAGAAACAATATCTATCAAAAGATTGACACTTGTTTATGTCCAATTTCAAAGTAAAATTAATTCCAATGACCACCATTGTATTAAATGGTAAAAATATAACTTAAATAAACTTTAAACACAATTAAAACAATAATATAAACATATAAATAAATTAGATTAAATGGAGGGTTTGAATTAAAATACAACATTTTCACTATTCATTAAAAATGAACTTTATCGAAAAAATAACAAAAATTTACACAAAGTAAATCTTGATGTCCTGATTCTAAAGAAGAATTTTATTTTGTAAAATATAACATATAAAATTGACGAAAAGTAGATTTAAAAGGGTTTCATCATCAAAAGGTAATTAATTGACCTTTTAAAGAATATTAGAATATTTATGCTTAAAATTGGATTCATTCGCATTTTAAGCCTCAATCATTTATTGGGTAATTGTTAAAATATTTAACAAAAATATATAATCATTTTTTAGTTAGTTCTATTCATTCCCTCCATTACAATGGCTAGGCATTAACTACCATTTAAAATAGTATTATTATATTATTAGTGTGCAATATAAGATTTCAAAGAAACTCGTTGTTGTGTATTGGGTACGCCATCGAACATAGAATCCCTTTTAAAGTAATATTAAACTTTTATTCACAAATATTAATATATATGAACATTTCATATTCATTATTTTCTTGGGATGTTCCATCCTTCCCCCTTTTGGGAATTACGTCCTCGCAATTTTAAAATTGGGCTCAGAAACTTTGTTGAAAGCCCCACATCAGAAAAGGAGTAAATAAAATTATCACATTAAAAGAAATAAAAATAAGTACAATGGTCACCTAAAATAACCCATACTAGGATTCAATGAAAACATGGATATGGAGGAGAAAATAAACAATCAAGTTCTGATGGAGAGTGATAGAAAACATGTTTAGGAGAAAGTTAACCTCCAGAAAATCACAAACTTGTGATAGGTTAAACAGTATTTGATTCCCCAGTAAGAAAAGTTAACATACAACGTTTTTGTTTTAAGTTACTTTTCATTAGGTAATTTATTTATGAGCTTAACTAAAAAATAAGGAAACATGATAACTTGTCATGTAGACTTTCATCTTTTACTAGATTTCTAACACAAACTCATATTTTCACCAAACGATGAGTATTCAAGATGATTTGTTCACATTAAGAGCACTAAAATAAACTTCGAGAGAATCACATAATCCATAAAAGATGAAATATATATTTACCATGTATTTAGAGCTTAACCAAAACCAAAATGGTTAGTACAAGATCAGATAATCCCCAAAAAGTATAATCTCTCACAAAAAGAAAAACTACTCTTAATCTCCAAAATTTGTCCAACAAAACCCGAAGTTCATCAAAGACCATTCAATAAATAGATATCCATAAAATTCTTCAAAGTAATACAAACTAAGATTTAAACCCAAATCTCTGAAGGATTTAATCACATAGTCTTCCAAGATAAATCTTAACATTTATCTCCATATAACATCTGTTACTCTTAAAGTCTCATATTGAAAAGTAATTAATCTAATCACATATCCTCCATGATAGTTCAATCATTTATATAGATAACCCAAAATAAACTTATTATTGATTCATAAAATCATATAACTAAAAATAATAATTCATACTAACCAGGGACTTCATGTAGCCTCGTGGTAGGCAATAAATACCATTCGCACTTTGGTTGTGGGTTCGATTCCTGTAGCTTTGTCTGACGCGACAGGTTGTTACACGGTCTGGGTGTTGTCCCTTTTAAAAAACTATATAATTTTATAACATTCCTCAAAAAGAGGTAAATTCATCAAAAATAACCATAACATATTTTAACCACAAAGGTTATGTAATAAATTTCATTCTGCATCAAAAAATGTATTAACTGGTAATTGCCTCAAATTCAAGGATCATATAAACCCAAACGGTTCTTTATAACTATATCAAAAAAAGAAAAGATAATTATTCCTAGAATAAAATTTTCATATATCAAACATCAGGTTTACACATACTATAAAAAGTCTTCTAATGTAATCACATCATCAAAAGAGCCTTAATACTTTTAAGCAGTTCATCATCCTAAAATCTACCATAAATCTTGAATCCATTATATGTTGACTTATTAATCATTCAAAATTCTTCATGATCCATTAATCATTCCTTTCCTAATTATTTTGAAATACTTATTTCCTACAAACAAAATCTTGAATCATATCCTAAGATTCAATAATAGGAAAACATATGTTAAGAAATAATCCATAACTTTCATTGGTCATTGTCAGTTTCTTCATCCTCAATCGGAATGGCATTAGGTATTGGTAAAAAAATATTTGTACGATCCTGGTGATCCCATTCCCAAAACTTCTTCATAGGACATGTGTTTTCAAAATGACCATTCATACCACATTTAAACATTCAATTGATCCTTCAGAAAGAACTTCTTTCCCTTTCCTAAATTCAACTAGATGATTCCTTTTTCCATGGAAGGTTCTTACTTTATTACCTTTATTTCCACATCTATAGCATCTTTATATCCCTTTGAAACATTTTCCTAGGTGTTTATTTCCACATCTTTGACACATAGGTTTTTTAGCACACTTACCTTTATGATTATTACCTGAACTTCTGTAGCGATTTGTTTCTCGCATATATGATGCCTTATAAAAATCACTAAGGTTCAGGTGATCAATCATGACTCCAGATAGTTGGTTGAGAATAACCACAAGAGTTCTCATTACAACTCCCATATCATCCAGTTTCTTGTTCGAAAAACCGTCACAGTTTTCTTCACATCCACTATTACTTTGGTGTATGCTAGATCCAGCCATTTACTAAAACCAAAAAGGTCAGTGTGAGTATATCATTAAAATAATCATATAATACTAAGATATATTTATTTATGTTATCTTAAACTCATTCACTTTATCAAAAAAACTATGACTCTTTCTGAAATCCTAAACATTATGGTAATTTCACTTAAGCTTAAACAATACCCTAACCTCTAATGTTATCTAAGTCGACCTCTGATACCAACTATAAAGACTCGACCTTAAAACATTAAATAATCATGAATTAAATGAATAATTCACTTTGAGGATCTTTTTAGGTTTAGAGTTTTAGATAATTAGGACATAACTATTACATCTCAATGATCATAAAGTATACACATCTACTCAGTTTCCATTTTTTTCACAAAATAAAAACTATTGAACAAAAGAGTCATGTATAGTTCCATGTTTTAGACAACATGACATTTCCTTGATCCCATCTTTAACCCTATTCCACTTTATGTCCTGTGAAAACCATTTCAAAAACATGGGATGAGCATAAAAAGCTCAGTAAGGGATACACAAAGAAAAAAAAACATTAGATCATCAATATATACATAACATAAGCTTTTTAACAAACCTTATGAAATCATAAGATTTAGGAATAACTCAAAGAAAGAATAATACATAAAGGTAACTTGAGGCATTCATAACATTCTTACATAGGGAGTAACCCTCATAGTTACGTTTGGAATACCCATCACAGTATATTCCCTAAATCTCTTAGGAGAAACCATAGAGTTTAACTCCTTCGTGTTACCCAATTCATTGGAGAGCTATCTCAGGCTCACCCACCCTTATTTTTTCATGAAACCACCTGACTACATAAATAATGTCCAAGAACCATAACATAATCATATCACATAAAACATGCATAAAAGAAACATAACATTTACACATTTCAATCAAAAGATATCAATACAACACATTGATATAATAAAAACATTTTCAAAACCATTTTCAATACCAAAATAAAAGAAAAGTAAAACATGGTATTTATTTTTCTTTTAAAAAAATTTATGGCTTGTAGAGGAAGCCGAAACTCAAATAATGGTCACGGTGGCGGAGAAGTCATTGTCGCCACATACGTAAGACAAAAAAACATTCCTTTTTTCATTTAGTAAAATTATTCATGTAAAAAGATTCCTTTTTAATGAAATGAAAAGTCAAAATGGTTTTATACACCATATAAAACAAAGTCATGTTGAAATCAAAAGATTCCTTAATGAAAGGAGATTGAGACGAAGTCCCGTAAAAAGACGGTATCCTTGGATTAAGGATAAATCAATTACATAATTATGTGTGAAAAATATAAATACACCCAATATAAGTGGATATTAATTTTAAAACAGTAAGAGTTCATCAACACATATATTCATAGTACGAAATAATCAAGAAGTATAGGTTTAACCCAAAGAATTGAAATTGGGTTAAGAAGTTCCCTTATAGAAATTTGATAGCCTAACGGCGTCACTTTAAAATTCAGAAAATGAGTTGATGAGAGATAAAAAGGGTATCTCATCACTTGGACAAAAAATTTACAGCAATAAGTATATATAATAACATATCTCAACATTAAGAAGATGTAAATTGAAAGACCTAACAAAAAGAAGTCTTTTAAAAAGAGGAGGGTGAAAGGTTCCCTTACCGATTTGGGTAACTTTAGAAATGTACACCCCATGAAATAAGGACTATAAAATGTTGATGTAAATACCCATAAACAAAAGTATATTACACAAATATTATAATAATGGGAAGTACATACACCACTCAAAGGCGATAGTGAAAAATATAGCATGAATCTCACGGGAATAAATAGTGAGATAAAAAAACCCTTACCTCGTTGTAATAAATTTAGTCATATGAAAAAAAGATAATAAGCACCAAATTAATCATAGAATAACATTAATATAAATATAATCATGATAATATATATCAAATGGCAGTACACAATACACCACATGCAATAAATAAGTGGCGAACAATGGAAATCTCACGGAATTAAAAGTGAGATAAGAAACCCCTTACCACATGTCCGACTTGACTTTTTCATATGTTCCTTGTTCTTCCTGAATGATAAAATTAAGTTAGTGTATACTTTATTAAGAACCTTTTTCAATTTTTTTATTTCTTTTATATCACTTATTACCATGTTATAAACATTATGCAATCATTTAAGTTAATAACTGTCATTTTGTCGATATTTGGTACTTGTGTCAAAAGTGAACTTCTTTTATTTACAAGTTATTCATGTAGTAAAATATCAATTATCTCTATAATTATATTCATGATTTAGATATCATATATATCCAGTATATATATGTATTTATACCAGTACAAAACATTTGAAGGTAAGAAATGAAATGCACCGTTCATGGAGACGGTAAGTCGTACGTACGTATGAACGCTACTTTCATTTCTATTTTGCATTTAATGGAATGGAAACATTATGATATAAAGGTATATTATAATTCCAGTATAATATCATATATAATATCATTAACTACATCCTTTATACATCCCACATATGGCATTAAATATTCAAATCACTTTGAGGGGGCGGTAGTCCGCACTTCCTAAAATGAAATTATCACATTTACCAATTATGGAAACCTTAAAGGAATGGAATAAATGAAAAATACATAATCATAAGGAAAAAATAAAAATAATATATATCATATATAAATACAGTGACATATTAATGGCCACCATGAGAGGCGGTAGGAGATAATTGAACAATCATCGTTTCGTAAAGCAGTAGTTCGCCGTCCACAGAAACAGTTTGTTCTTCACCCATTAGATGGATGTGTGTGTAAGTGTAGCTCTAATAATTCTCATAAAAACATACTAGTATATTGAAGATACTATTTTTTCTACAAAATAAAGTAATAAAAAGAGATTAATGGGTTGGAGAAGCAAAATAAAAAAAAGAACCTATGAGAAGACATTACCTCTAAATCGGGTAAATCTTTTTGATTTGAGACAAAGGCTTCCTTGGAAAGACTTCTTCCCAAAGAGAGGCTTCTAGGAGTAATATAGGGATGTGAAGAGATAATATTAGCATATTTTATATGATCCAAGGGCTTGAGAGGTGTGGTTAAGGGGGTAGAGGTGGGGGCCTTTTATAAGAGGGAGGAGGGTCACTTTTAAAAAGTCTTGAAATGTTACTTTATTAAAAAATGGTTTTCTGATTTTAAAGGTCCCACAATGATATATTTCGAGTATAAGGTGATAAGGGTTAGAAATACACCCATACAATATGTTTTATAAAACTTTAAGTCTTATATTTTACCTTATATTTTCATTTTATTTCAATCGTTCATTAATGAGGTAATCACTGCATCATCATGGTGTCATAAATAAATTTATTTATTTAATGTCTAAAAATATTAAAAAAAATACCATGATGTAGGAAATATATTTACCTTTACAATTAAAATTTATAGTCTAATATATTATTTATATATAAAAAATTAAAATTGTTTTACTTAGGATATACAAACCTTTGAAATATTTCTCTACTTTTTTAAAAATAAAGTCATAAATGTTACTATCACACCCACGTGACTCCATAGGCCCTCAAGTTTGGTAAAAACCTTCCCATGGTTGTCCATGACTCAAAAAAAGGATTTGAACACATGTTGGGGTCATTTGATATTATTATGATATTATTTTATTACCCTTAACTACCCGATTACTAATTAATCACGATAATTAAAGATAATTACCGTCGTTACTATTCATAATGTCCAAAAACAAAAGAGTATTAATTGAATAATTTTGAAATTATGATTAAAAATATATAATACATTTTACCAATTTACAAACACATAATTTTCATTAATTAATTTAAAAATAATTCATGTTATCACAACCAAAGACGGGTTTTTAAGAAGTATAATTTATCAAAAGATTGACTTGTTTTTTCATCCAATTGAAAAGTGAGATTACTTCCAATGAACAACATTGTATTGAGTGATAAAAATTAAATTCAATTAAACTTTAAAACCAATTAAAAGTAAAATATATCTATACAATTAAATTAGATGAAAAAATAGTTTTGAAGTAAAATGCATTATTTTTCACTATTCATTAAAAGAGAACATTTGTCAGAAAAATACCAAAAATTTATCCAAAGTAAATTTGATATTCCAAATTAAAAATTGATGTTCATTTTACCAAATTCAAAACATAGAAGTTTCATTAATTAATTTTATAATTAATTCTCGTTGTCAAGACAAATCGTGTGTTTTTTAGAAACAATATCCATCAAAAGATTGACACTTGTTTATGTCCAATTTCAAAGTGAAATTAATTTCAATGGACACCATTGGATTAAATTATAAAAATTTATTTTAACTTAACTTTAAACCCAATTAAAAAGATAATATAACCATATAAATAAATTAGATTAAAAGGAGGTTTTGAATTAAAATACAGCATTTTCACTATTCATTAAAAAATGAACTTTATCAAAAAAATAACAAAAATTTACACAAATTAAAATTTGATGTCCCAATTCTAAAGAAGGATTTTATTTTTTCAAATATAACATATAAATTTGAAAAAAATTAGATTTAAAAAGGGGTCTCCATCAAAAAGTGGTTAATCAACCTTTTAAAGAATATTAGAATATTTATACTTAAAATTGGATTTATTCGCATTTTAAGCCACTATAATTTTTTGGGTAATTGTTAAAATATTTAACAAACATATATAATGATTTTGTAGTTAGATCTATTCATTCCCTCCATTAAAATGGTTAGGCATTAACTACCATTTAAAATAATATTATTATATTATTAGTGTGCTCTGTAAGATTTCAAAGAAACTCGTTGTTGCGTATTGGGTACGCCATCGAACATAGCATCCCCTTTAAAGTAATATTAATATTTTATTCCCAAATATTAATATATATGAACATTTCATATTCATTATTTACCTAGGATGTTGCACTAGGACAAACAAAATATGATTCTCAAGGAGTGTACATGAGAATATAATGGGATAAATGAAAAAAATTGAAGAGAAAATGAAGAAAAAGATAAAAAGGAATGAAATGGGGGCCTAGTTCCACCCTGGTTCCCAAGATTGGATTATACCTCACCTAGAAAAAACCTCCCTTTCAAAACTCAATTGATAATATGAAATATAAATTTGAAACTCTATTTAAAATATACCACTGAACAAACATGCATGACTAAATGAATCTTTACTTAATTAAATATTAAAATTTTCTGAAATTAAAACATCTCAGATATCGACCAAACTCCAATATTATGTTAAAAACCCCATTATACGACCAAAAAAGTGGTAGAAAAATTACCTGATATAATCTCACAAGAGAAATTTCCACTTTGTCTCCAAAACACTATTTGGGACAAAAAAATTCAAATTTCTCTAGATTCACAAAAACCTATGGTGAAATAGATCATAAAAATCTCCTGGAAATAAATGATTCTCACCCCTAATAAAACATGGTGGTCAAACAACAGTCAATCTCTAACTCCATGAACTGGCATAACTGAAACTATCTAAATCATCCAATGACTGGTATTATAACGTCCACAACTCTCTCCAAGCACAAGAGACATTACACCATTGACGATATGATGCCACTCACTATAAGATTATACTTATCATCTCCCCACTTCCCAAAATACAAAACACATAGCCCCTGATATATCAATAATATAAAAAATATATAGATTAGGACTAAACACTCACACCTGAGTGCCAATATGAAAACCTCAATAACCAACACTCATTCCATGCTCACTAGGTACATACACATTCATTCTAAAAAACCTCTTAAAATGAGGTTCATGAACTCCAATAGTTTATGGTGCACTCCCCACCATAAGGATTTCCTTACTCCCCTACTAAATGCACAATACGACTCATACTCACATAGGAAAATTCTTAATGAAGCTAGGCTAACATTCCTAAAATCACTAACCATGCACCTTGAATAGGTTAGTGGCAACAAACCAGAGTATCCTAAACTCTACACTAAAAAATCAAGGCATTTAATTCCTGAAAAGATAAACCACATGAAAACCCTATACATGGGGGGTCAATCCAAATTCACATGCTTCCAACCACACTCTCACCATGCTACCCAAAGTGAAATAAAATGAACTGGGATAGAAGTATAACCAGACCTTCTCTCTTAAGACATCCACTAGACTAGGATCACTCATAGTCCTACACTTCTGGAAAAAAAATCCTTAGAAAGAATCACAAATTAGAAATAATAGTCCTCAACAAACCCCCAAATGATGGATAACAACAACCACCCAAGCCATTAGTGATAGCAATAACATAAACCCCAACACATGACATGACATAAAAAACATGGCAAGAATAGCTCCCTCATAAGAAACGTGAACGTAATACAATATATGAATGACCAAATCAAAGAAAATATATCCTAATACAATCATCTCTTAGTAATCCTTCCTCGCATTGAGCCACCAATAGGGATCTCAGAGCCCAAACCAACCAATAAGGTTCTCTATGCATCCCTCAACGATGGGAGGACAACAATATCAACGATGATCATCTATCTATAAGATTCAAAAGAATTTTCATTAGAAGAAAATATATACACATGGTTCATTTGAGTAAAATTCAACGAATGATCTATACGTGACACACCATATAGGTCATTGTAGACACTTTAAAGAACTGAACCTCCATATTTCGTGAAATCAAACATAGACAAACATATATCATGCGAATCTTATCTTCTTATAATGATACTTGAACATTGGAATATTTCTCAAGGGATAAGAGAAAAATATATATAATAAACCATAAATCCACAATTTCAAGTGAATCACACCAGGTAAAATCACTAAACTATAAAAACAAAACCAAAAAATAGAAATACCATTCCTTGGAAACTTGGATATTCTATCAAAAAAGTTGTTTGGGATACATATATCTAATATACATCATATGTTCTAACACTTTTATAGACCAACTATATACAAACCCCAAACATCATAAATCTAGGATTACTTTGATATCATTTTGTTTCAAACCAACCTAGGAAAACCAAACACATCACCAAATATATCCCTCCACATGGCCTTAATCTTGCCTCTCTATACACTAGAGGCTACGGACTAGTGGTGAGGGTCTAACAAAAATAGTGGGGAGGCTATCCCCTCTGGTCAAATTGAAATCAATGATAAAATAACAAAAAATCTATAATGGTTGACACCAGATTATGAATAATAAATAAATTAACTCAAATCATGTGAAACAGTCAACAGTCAGTTTCCCACTATGTTGATCACATATAAAAATTAAGAAAAATAAAAATAAATCCATCCAGCACTACGGAAATCTTTGAGCCAAATCACATACCCAGTCTCTATGACTCTCGAGTTGTATCAGCCTAAACTAGAAACTCCATGTTAGTGTCCCTCTTTGATCATGAAACATTTTCCCTTTTCCCGGTTAACTATGATACCTATTATCCATTTGAAACTAGAAAAATCGTCTAGGCACATGATGAGGTTCATATATAGATACTGATAAAGAAATATCAGTTGGCCACCCCCAATAGTGATCCTATTATCTAAAGTCATAAAAAAACTTCTTTCACACTTGATATTCCCATCATAGCCAAAAAATAATAATATATAGCATAAAATAAAAAACTGAACAAAAAAAATGAGGTTAAACAAAAACATAGAAAATATCCAACCTTAGGTTTTATCTTGACGACTGAGGAAAATCAACCCCCACTCCATCCCATGCTAAAAGATTTATAGCATGTCGATCACCCCTCCAGATGACATCAAGTGCATTCTCCAGATCTACAATAGGATTTATAGGATTCTTAAATGAAAAGTAATGAATATCTAACCCTAGGTTGTAAACATATGTTTCCACACAACAACACGCAACTATAGGGATCTAAGAATCTAATGGTATGATTTGAATAGTAACAGGACTCTATATTGGACCCTAGAGAACCTTTCATTTCAAAAAACATATATAGAAAAAATTAGGATCCCAATGAGGATATGATAACCTACACCACCCCATGGTTACTTCTATCCATGGGACTGATAGATATACTATCCCAAGGGTCCCATCAATCCTAGGGCCCTATGTATACACAGTCCAATGTGTCCCATTTATGTAGATAGGGGTGCTCATCATTCACATAATGTAACCTATAGCCAGTGCATAACCCTATACTAGAGGGTTGTAATCATATATAACATACATTAACTATGTAAGTCCATATAACCATATCTAGATAATAGAGGAGAGAACTAGTTCAGAATTCAGGACCAATTCTCAGCCTAAGATATTATAAGGGTTTCCACCTCAAACTAAGTCATCAATTGAAACTACATAAAAATTCTCAATGAAATGCTCCAATAATGAGGGTTAATATAGATATTGAAACTAAAATCCAAAAATTTCAACTAGAAGTTCCAAAAAACTCCCGGATAGGTCAATCAAACTCTTGAACCCATCATCCAAAAAGCTAAACTAGTAGTATTGATCAACTCTAAGATAATGGACATCTATAATGTGTGTTGATTTAACTCTCAGACACATTATCCAAAAAATCAGTAAAATCCCAACAATAAAATCATCCTCATGTGTCCCTCATAATCCTCCAACTGATCTTTGATCAATAATGCACCCGTAAGGGAAGCCAAAATCATGAGAACACCTATAAGGGAATTCTCAATGGTCCTCATTACCAACTCAAAAATAGGAAAACCTATACATGATCTTCAACATAAGTGAAACATTGGGGAAAATCCCATTGAAAGAAAACCTCATTTTATATCCCTAGTAGACAACCCATCCCCAGGTACTATCTGATCCAAACATGCTTTTAAAAGGGCCCCTCATACCCATATCAATATCATAGTGGAAACCGACCATAACTTCCATCCCACAATGTCAACACCCAGTTTGAAGGAACTAATAGATATAATCCTCAAACACAATATATAAACCTAAACTACTCTAACCTCTAGAAACAAGCCTTGATATCTAGGTGAAATCCAGGATCTCCTCACAGATTCTACATTATACCACCTTCTTGTATCCTTCCAAAAAACCCTAAAAACTGACTTGAAATCCATAATCCAAGAAAACTAACACTCCTATAACCATCACTCAGTTCTCTCATCTCACAAACCAACCCATTGGAGGATTTTTAATCCAAAACTCAAAGAAATCATCTTATAAATGATCAACCAAACCAAAAACCCATGCAGTTGAACACAAAACATTGAAAGGATACCACTATTGTAATCTAAATGAAGAAATGATCAAAATTATATACTCATAAGTTCATTTATAACTCTAGGGGGAATAATAAGAAAAACCACAAAGGAAGGAATAGTTTACGTTGTGCACTTTAGGTGCTTGATGTGTACCCTCAAGGGTCCTCCCAAGACATGTTCCATAACCCAGTCAAAATATAATTCTCTAAAGTGTATGACATGTCTTATTATTACATAGTGTGTACCCCACATGGGGTTCCTATCTATGTACCTAGAAAAGTACCCTTAGATGAGTTCTGAATAACTATATTATAAAACCATTGGTCATGTAACTCACATGAGCTCTGTCTGTATTCTCTACATGGTTATATTCCCTAACATGGGTTGTCTAGCCATGCCTGAGGCCACAACCTATTTCACCACTACATATCATGTACAATATAACTATAAGGAAATTAGTACCTTATTCCACACATCACTTTAAAGTAAGATCACAAGGCAAGTGTTTTATGAACTATACATAGTGTATATAAGTTTTTCCATAAACTATCCCAAAAAAAGTCCGAAACCCACAATTTCCTTAAAAAACCCATAGATCGACCCCTAGGGTTTCTCAATAGCCCAAAATGTTTTAAAACATTAAAAAATTCTTTATAGGGATTCAAAAATAAAATTTCAAATGGTCCTACCTCCTGGTGGAAACTACCAAAGCATTTCACCATATATGCGCATGCACTCACCAATGCCTGATCTACATTTGGATGAGCTCCCCGAGTACTAACTCTTCTCCATATCATTCTTCACTCCCTCTCCCTATCTGGATTGCAGGACATTAGATCCCCAAAGTGTGGATGTGATTATCTAAATGAAAAAGGAATATATAAGAGGAAATTGAAAAGAAGAGGAACAAAAATAGAAAAATAAATGAAAAGGGGTCTGATCATTGCCCTGGTGCCTATGATGTGATCATACCTCACCAAGTAAAACCTCATATTTATGACTCAACCACTGAGATATTATATCAATCTGATTCTCCATTTAAAATATATCATTGAACAAAAACATTTGAATAAATTAATGTTTAACTAATTAGGTATTAAATATTTTGTGAAATTATAATGTCTCAAACTTGGTCCAGACACTTATCATAGGGTAAACAACACATTAATGGACTAACAAAGTGGTTATAAAAATTATCCTAGATCATATAATAGGAAAAATTAACAATTTCTCATTGGAACACTTCAAGGAACATAAAGATAAATTTTCTCCGGATTTTTTACAACCCATAATGAGGTGATTCATCGCACAAGGGAATTTCCCCTATTTCTAAGACCCTCTATATGGGATTATTTATGTTTACTTTATGGTTATTCATTTGATTGAAAAGTAATATCATCTCATTCTTCCCTCTATTGGTTTATTTCCTTTTATCTAAATATTATCTAACCTTAGTGGCCATGGATGCTAATATTTGTGTATAATGTTATTATAATTTGGGGTTTTTGTTTATTGTAGATGTGGTCAATTTTTAGAGGCTTATTTAGGTGGTTTTCTTCAAAGGCAACATGGTTTTTTCTCTTAAAGCTAGTATTTCCATTCCATTCCATTTTATTAATGATTTACCTGGATGACTAAAATTTAAAAGTAATTTTTAACTAATTTAATGATGTATATGATATATTATTTGGTTATTTCAAAAAATTTCCATATCTAGGATGGTTTTTCTTTAAAAAAATGGTTGAATTTCATATTTTGATGGTATTTTTTTCAAATAGTATTGAATGAATTATAGGTATTTGATAAAATTCCATTTTTTTATTTAAGAAAAATTATTATTCTTGATGTTTTGGGATATGTATGATTTCTAAAGTTTATTTTACCTTTATTTTAAATGGGATTTCATTGTTTTTAAAAGGTATTTTTTCTGATTGATTTGATCATTTAGTTATTTCCATAAATCAATTAAGAATTTAATTTGGTATTGTTGTGTATTTCACTGGATTTATACTTTTTTTAATAAAGGTATTAAAAAGTTATTTATAAAGGTGTCGATATTAATTTAAATATAAAGGCCTATTTTGAATCTTATGTGAAAGAATGATTTTTTTGATATTTTTTTACAACCTAGTTGAGTCCAATTACTAACAGTTGTTTATGATTGTAATCATTTGTTATTGATTAAATGAAGTATGATTAATTTTATGTGTTTTAGGTTTGGGGATTTAATTTTAATGGGGTTTTGTTTGAGGTGGGATGCATATGATTATTGTGTTTTATAGCCTTTGGGATATGTGGTTGTAATGTTCCTAACATTGACTTGATAGTGAACCAACTTCATTAGCTACGAGATGAGGAACCATAATATACTAAGAGGGGAGTCTATTAATGTTGTCTATACTTTTTGTGAGTTTGAAACTATCTTGTATCCCCTAGTTGAATGTTATGACATGCCTAGGTGATGTATCACTAATGAGACTAGTTGAGAGTTATTTAGGTGACATGTTCTGCAACTGTTAACCTAAGATAGTTGGTTCCTCCAGTGCATGTATTTTACTTGTCCTGTTAGTCCTTAAGAAGTTTACCCATGATATTTATAATATTTTATGCCTCTTTATTGTGAATTATCATTAAATTTTCTTATCTCTTATTTTTTCCAGACTATGGTGTATTGATTATTATTTCCCTTTTTTACTTTTTCATATTTGAGGAGTGAGTGTGCGCTATATTTCTAAATGGAAGGAAAGTGGTTATTTTTAAGTGAAAGAAAATGTAAAATGTTACTTTTGAAATTTATTTTATAACATGTTATGGTTTTTTTCCAAGAGTGGTGATTTAAATGAAATGAGAAGGTTTATATTTATTATTTTAAAGGTTTTTTGTTTTAAATGTAATGGTTGGTTTTTGAAATTAAATTACCTTGGAAAAATATATTTAAGTAATATTTTAGAAATGGAGTGTTTTAAGAAATTACATAATGTATTGTTGGTTTTTTTCCATTTTGTATAAATGAAATTAAAACATATTTTTCAATTACTTTTAAACTATGGGACTTAGTTTCTTGTGAAAAGGATTGTAATGGACTCATTGTATTATCCTACAAGCCTTTTTCTCACACCATACATAATCACATTGGTGGCTATGTTGTCTAGTTGTTTTTTTAGGTTTTTAAATTGTGAATTGTAGGATTTTTTTCCACCTCTGTTCTATGGATCCTAGTGTTTTTTGGTTCATGATGGTGACTCAAGAGTTGTATGGTGATGCTGGTTTTTTTCTCATGTTATTTAAACCACGTTGGGTTCTGTGGTGTATCATATTCTATGACCTTTATTTTAATTTAGTTTTATTCAAGTTTTAGATTAAAAAATAATTGTTTAAAAGTGGATTCATTATTATATACAAATGTTTTGAAAAATATTTTGGTATTAATCATTTTATATAAAATGTTTGGATTTTATTATTTTATAAATTTTTATTTAATTTGGGATGATTGTGTAATTCATGGGGATGTAAACGGATATCTCATTTGGAAGCTTTTTTTTATCCTATTTTTTTGAGATATGTCATTATTATATGTTCACTTGTGGTACTCTATAACTATTTTCCATCCTAGAGAGATTTGGAACATGCCTCAGTCCCTATGAAGAACTACCATGAATGATGTGTTAGGATAACTCGGTCCAATTAGTTATAAAAGTCTATCTTTCTATATATATCCCCTTTGGAGGTGTGATACCTTTATAGAAACATAACATGTTTTACCACAATTATTTTTTTATGAGGGTTCATATATATTATATCGTATTATCTCCTTAGGATATCTTATAAAGATAAAATTTGTGACTTTTTGTACAAGTTTTTCATTAGTATTATCCTTAAAAAACTCTTTATATCCCCATACATGAATATTCGATCAAAAAAATATCTTCTCATACAATAAATCATATGAGATTGAATTTCCTAGATTAGTTAACAACAAGTTTAGTTTATATTCCATATATTTTAGAATATATCCTAAAAGGAAAATAAAATTGTTTCATGACTCGTCATTAAACTCACCATGTATAATAAGGTGTGATTACTCCTTTCATTGACACCATTCCATTGAGGTGTATAATACAACAACCCATGTTTTTAGTATGTATTTTCCATTAACCATTCATGTGTGTTTAATAACTAGTGATTCATGAAAAAAAATATAAAAATAAAAAATTCCTAATGGGTTCATTTTAAATAAAATAATTTATATATAATAAATAATTCTATAATGAAATAAAAAGGTAAACATTAATTAAAAATATTTATTATAAATATATATACTTTTATTCATCACATTTTATTATTAAAAAAATTAATGATGATTTTATGTGTTTATAAAATTAAAATAAATATTCTAATACTGATGGATTGATAAAATTTAATGTTCAGAAGATAAATAATTTTACTGGGATGTGATAAAAAGTTTTTAATGTTAAAAGGTAGATTTTTCAATGAATTTATTTTTCCTAAGTGTTCTATATTTCTTATATTAATAAATTAAATTGATCAATTTTTATGGATGATTATAATAAAATAATATTTTTTTAATTCATAAATAATTATATTAACACTCATTTAATTATTAATTGATATCAAATAAGATTATGAATACTTAATGTTTAAAAAGTCATTTTTTATAAAAACAGTTTATCTATATATCTTATATTTTAAATTAAATATTAGATTTCTTATATAAAGAAAATTAATTTCATTAAATGGAGTATAAATTTATAATCAACAAGTATAAATCACGAAAGATATTCAATTTCATTGTTTAGGGAAAAAATAAGTTACCGTGGAAAAAATTGAGTTACCACATTAAGGGTTAAATTATATAAAAAGGTTAAATTAAGGGTTAAATCCTAAAATATCTAAATTAATATCTATTAAATGTGTGTATTGGGGGATTCAATATCAATATTAATAATATTTCCTATTTGTATCTACATTCCATGTAAAATGATAACCTGAAACCTTAGCGAATGAGTATTTATAGAAATTCCACTGAAAACTCACCTATAAAAGGACCGCTCATATACACCTACCAAACCAATATTATCCTTAAATTTTATCTTAAATACTAAATAAATTTATCTCCCTAAAAATCCTATTTTAATTTTTGGAACCAATGGTTATAAGAAGAATGTGTTAATCTTTCATTTCTCATAGGCTCTTAAAGAGAATATTTTTTGTCTATAATGTTTGTGTTATCCTCACATTAGTAAATATTATTTATCTTCTTCATCCACCTATAATTAAATATGATTTATCACATTAATAAAATAATTTTTTAAGTCATAAATATTCTATAAAATTTATACTATTACTATACATTGACATGTTCATACTCATTTAGCCATTATAATATGTTCTTATTTGGATCTATTTTGTTTCCTACATGAAAAATATTATAATGATTTTTATCAACCAAGACGTGGTTTTTTAGAATTTTTTAAAATAACCACTGAAGTTATTTTTTTTAAATAACTATTTGAACTTTTTAGGATTCTTGTTAATGATATACATTACATTGAGATGTTTGGATGACATTGAGTTGTTTTGAAGTTCATAGGGAGAATTTGTTAGTGGAAGTTGTTATAATATTTGAGTTATAACTAAGAGATACAAAGGTTTTAAAGGAAGTTAAGATAACTAAAAATCTAAAATATAATAAAGATAATTGAAATAATTAGTTTACTCAAGTTGTTATGGGTCATCATAGGTGAATGACCAGTTACTAATTTTGGTTTATTTTACAAGTCAGATTGCAAAGAGATGAATATCATTGTGTGGATGGAATTAAAATATTTGAAAATGTATAATCAGGTTAAAAATATGATAGATAGTTATATGTAATCACATAGTATCATGATATATACATTTTCTTCTAAGGGAGATAGTTTGTTGGAAGTGGAAGGCCGTATGAGGAATTACAAATGTCTTAAAGATGTTGTAGTTTTCTAGTGCTTGCTAAATTTAATAGTGAAAAATTTTAGATGAAGTGGGAAGAATTTTTTTGTTAAAAAGATGGATATTTTATAAAGTCTAGGTGATTTAGAACTTGTATTGTTGTTTTTCACTAACTACTGGAACTCACACAAATGGGAGTTGTTTGATCACGATGTACTGATGGAGTTGCGTGAAAATTGAAAAAGAGGGAGTTACATGTAAGTGGATTTGTGCAGTCAATGTGTTAGAGAATTATATTAGAAAATTTATAGTGTTTTTCTATAAATATATACTTACCCCTTAATTTGGAACTAATCAAGATTTGAATGAGGCTAAAGGGAACATTTTTCATTGTCACTTTTGTTCACTAAACTTTAGTAAGATATTTGGGATAAGGGAGTTGTGTGAAAGGAAGTTTCATGAACATAGTTTTGAAAAATAGAATTAAGTAATATATCTATGAAAATTAATCTACATGAAGATATTACCATGAGTGATACTTGAGAAAACTTTCCTGGGTAAATTAAGTTATACAAGTATTGTTGAATAGAATATTAACATTAGATATAGTTCCAAGAATATAGTTCCATGAACATTGGTATATGAACAAAGTTTAATAAATTTAGTAGAGTGAGGGGATCTGTGTGATACATACTTGAAAGAACTCACCTAAATTGAGTTTCATGACCTATACATAGAAATTTTTTTTGGAAAACTATACTTGTGTAAAGGTACTTGAGATAACCTAGTTGGGAAAACCAGACTTGAGTGAAATTTCTTGGTAAAATTTTTGAATTAGATAAATTAATTTAAATACGATACCAGGAAGAAGAAGAATAAAAGTAAAACAAGAGAATTCCAGTATGGAATTATCCTCATATTGATAATAAGTGTTGAAAATATTAAATTTTGAATGACTAAGACTAAACCCACACATTATTTAATTGATCTTATATAGAATTAAAGAAGAATATTATAGTAAATAAGAATATAATATAGAATCCGATAAATATCTATAATGTAATATCTGTATCATTACAAATAGAGATAGACCATTATGTCCCCAATATGTTGATGTGACCTTCAAGTCATAAAACTGAGGAAGACATCATCTGAAGTTACGAGGAAGGATATTTAAAAAAGTGATATAAGGGGGTTAGTGAAGTATCCCATAATTCAATGTATAGATAGTGAGTTTGGAAAAACGTGACTATAGACAAATAATTGTATACCCCAAACTTGTGAAGCATAGTGTATTTTTCCACATCAAAACATCATCATTCTATTTTCTCCTTGGATGTATCCTAGTGTGGGTATAAAAAGTAAAATATTTGTATTCTAAGCATGATTTAATTTCTATAATATCTGGTAATTGTTTGGTGAGGCTATTACAAAGAGTATTAAATCAACATATCGGATTATTTTCCTACCAATGTGGGAAAAATATCTTAAAATAGATTTATGAGTAAAAAAAGGAAAAGTTTTAAATTTTCCTGCACCTTAATTCACCCCCTCTCAGGGGTCTTTGGTTGTAATAAGTTTAAATAATGAATGAATAAGAAAAGATAAAAATTGGTAATATGGTATAATGATAATAATAATTAGTTTATAATGATTTCATAATTCAAGAATTATAAGATGCCAATGTACATTCACTAATAAATTAAATAGTTTTGTTAATTAAATAATCATTAGAAAATATATTTTTAAGCATTAGTAGCGAATGATCACCATAAGTTCCATGAAAATACCTTGGGAATCTTGGAATACAACAACTACATAGGCTACAAGTTTAGCAAACATATCGATATGATTAACCCTTCATTATGTATCATGGACCAGAATTTCCAAAATCAAATAATGCATGGAAAAAACAATTAACACATTATTTTTTTTATTATAAAAATCTATTTTTATTGAAATAAAAAAAGAAAAACCATACAAGATAACCCATGAAATATAAAAAAATAAACACAATCATAGTGGATAAAATAAGTAATGACCTAGTTAGTTTGAATTAGCAAACTGATTTCCTGGTAAAAAAGGATTCCAAGAAATGTGGTAATCTCTACATCACTAGTCATATATCCACACATAACAAGAGAATATTCCATTATACTTGTCACGACCCATACCGATGGGGTCCGAGCCGCAACTCCCCAAGCCCGCCTCGAATAGGCCAGGGGTTGGTGACTAGCACCGAGTAGGCATGCTACTAACATGGGAGGCATTGCCTATAAACCTGTACACACGCACACACATCTCCAAACCCACAAAGCTGAAAAGTAAAACTACTAAAAGGAAAAGATGCATGCGTATACAAAAACCCAACCACAGAGTAAGACAGGAAAGTAAAGTACAAGGAAGTAAAAACCTGGTCCAAGAGTACAAGCCCACCAAAATAAAGTTTGCAACAAGTCCAACCTATAGAGAAAGGTACTGGGACTGCAACCCATCACCGAAGGAATGCACCTCGGCCAGTCTGATCTCACAGAGCACCATCTGGTCCTGGTCCGCCTAGAATCATGTCAAAGGCTCGCTCGTCTGCACAAGACACGACACGTGCGTTCAAGGCCCATGTAGGGGTGAGTATAACAATAACCAGTAGGACACCCTGAAAACCACAAAGTAAATACAACAAAGGAAAAAATACCACAAAGAAAAGTATAGTCAGCTCTACACAGTATATTTCTATGGAACATATAACAACAATATCCAAATATAATCATACAAAAACAACCTTCGCAAAACCGCCAATAGGATCCAGCTCGAAGATTCCACTAAGCATACCATCGGGAGAACACACTCCTAGGTCTAAAGAGAGAGATAGTAAGTACTCATTCCGGGAGAACACACTCCACAAGTACCTTGGGAACAAGATTATCAGTTGAGAATCACAGCCAAGTCATGGGGTGATTCCGACAACTCAGTCTGAGCTAATCCTCTAAGCAGAGGATCGACGCCCGGGTAAAGTTGGTCACGTCAATACCAAGAACTCTACCTAGGGTTCTAGGAATGAATAGAGGATCTGGCTCTAGGTCTCATAGAGGGGATTCCAACAACTCTATTCAGGGATTTCTGCTGAAGGGATCATACTGCATGAAAGAGTTGATACCATAACCTTCAGGGGATTGCCAAGGGTACGAACCCTAAGAACTAGTCCAAGTCACAGAAGGAAAGTGGCTCAATCCATGAAGAAAAAGTTACACGGCGTGTAGTATGGTTACACGCCATGTTCCTTGACCCCGAGTACTGCCCGTGTAAATGGCCCGTGTCCTTCGTTCAAGCCGTGCAAAACCAAACTACACGGAGTGTAGAAAAGTACATGTCGTGTTCCTTGACTCTGGGTGCTGCCCGTGTAAACGGTCCGTGTCCTTTAGCTTTGCTGGATAGAAAACAACTACACGGCATGTAAGAGAAATCAAACGCCATGTTCGAGTACCTGGGCTCGCCCCGTGTACGCTGGCCATGTGCCCGTACACGGTCTCTGCCCGTGTCCATGCCATCTGCCTGTGTACCAGTACACGAGGTACCCCATGTATCTGGCCGGGTCATGCCGGGGAGGGGTATACAGGGCGTGTCCATGGTCGTTTACCATGCCCATGTCTATGTACTCCTGGAGTACACACCAGTTAACCCTTCTGACAAACACACGCCGTGTAGCCCATACTACACGGCGTGTAGTCGGGAAAAATTCAAAAAACTGCGTCTTCCTCTGAGCGCCTCGGCCGATCTTCTGAATCTCGATTCTATGGTCCATTCACCGCAAAAATCCAGATACCGAGTCACCTCGTCTCTGTGAAGCCTAATCCGTGGGTTTCGGGCCTTCAATCAGCTCCAAAATCAGATTTCGGCCATCCGATCGAAAATCGTCCGAAGAACGATTTCTTCCGATCTGCTTCGATCCATCCGCCGAAACTGTCGTCGCACCTCCGCAAGACCGTTGTGGTGTTGATCCTTCAATTTGGGATCGTTGCGTCGTAGAACAGATATGAAACGATCCGTTGTTCATATCCCCATGAAGAACGCGAAGAACGCTCACGAAGAACGCGAGAATTTGGGGAAGAACACACAACAAATCGAGAGGTAAGAACCTTGATAGATGTTCGTGTCGATCTTGGTTCATCAACGTTAGATGGTTGAATGAAACCAAACAAATAACAAGAATCAAATCCCCAAAAATCCCCACAAAATTCCATCCCGCAAGAACGATTGATCCGCGGGCTAATCTGTTCATGGATTAGTCCGCGTTCATCATGGAAATCAAAAACGGGGAAGAATTAAAATCACAACAACATCCTACCTGGATTCACTGCGTTTGTCGGTGAAGATCCGCTCACCGCGTCGTCGTCGCAGTCGAAATCCATCAAGAACATCGTCGCCGCCGCGTTGGTTTTTTCCTCCAGAACCTCCAGAGCCGCCAAGGGTTTTCAGGGTTATGGGGTTGTAACCCTGGACCCTGGCGCATGCCTTTATTTAAAGAGGATAAAAGATATAAGATCTAAAAGATCTGGATGCAGAAATAAAATATTTTTGTTAAATATTTTATTACTGTTGCGTCCAAAAACCAGATTTCACCACCGACCTTTGCTGGCCGAAGTTAGGCCTCGCCTAAGGTAAAATCGTTGTTCTGAATGCAACGGTGCCCTCATATTTCTAATCTGTGAACCCATTCAGGAGTTATTTCACTTTTTCAGGAAAACCGCATGCGCGTGTAATTTAATTATTAAATTAAATTCAAACATTTGTTCTGGGCTCACTGGGCCTCGGAAATGCATGTCGTCTCAGAGCCTGGTCTCGAAATAATTCCCATATAATATTAAAATAATACATGGAAAAATCTGGGACATTACATCACACCCACCTTAGAGATTTTACTTCCTCGAAAATCCAAAACAAGGGCTACTCAAAAAAGTTGTGGGTACTGCATGCGAATCTGAGCCTCTCGCTCCCACGTGCTCTCCTAGAGATCCCCATGCTGCCACCAGACACGCACCAAGGGAATAGATCGTCCATGAAGGATCTTCTTCTGCCGATCCTCGATCTACACTGGGTACTCAGCAAAGGTCACTCCATCGTCGATGTCCAGCTCTCCCTAGTCGATGACGTGCGAAGGATCATGCACGTACCTCTGTAACTATGACACAAGGAAGACGTTGTGCACCCAGTCCATCTGAGGAGGTAGATCCAAGCGATAATCCACCTCTCCAACTCTACTCAGAATCTGAAAAGGGCCAACGAACCTCAGAGATAGCTTGTCGCCTCAGCCAAATCTCTGCAATCCCCATCGAGGTGAGACCCGAAGGAACACATGGTCTCCTTCCTCGAACTCCAAAGGCCTCTGCCTCTAGTCGGCATAAGAATTTTTCCAACTCTGTGTAGTCTTCATCCGCTCGTGGATGACCTACACCTTCTTTGTAGTATCTCTCACCATTTATGGGCCCATGAGTGCTGACTCTCCCAGGTCAGTCTAGCAAAGTGGCGACCTGCAAGGTCGCCCATATAGAGCCTCGAATGGTGTCATACCAATAGTGGAATGATAACTGTTGTTATAGGATAATTCCACCGGTGCTAGGTGATCCTCTCAGCTGTGAACAAAGTAAAGTATGCAAGCTCATAGAATATCCTCCAGGACCTGGATGGTCCGCTCTGTCTGACCATTAGTCTGGTGATGAAACGTTGTGATCAACCGTAACTGAGTCCCAAAAGCTTCCTGCAATCCCTTCCACAACCGGGATGTGTAACGAGCATCACGATCTGAGACAATCGTGGATGGTACTCCATGAAGCTGAACTATCTCCTGCACGTAGAGGCGTCCCAAGCTCTCTACTGAACTCTGCTCCCATATGTCTAGGAAGTGGGCCGACTTGGTGGGTCGATCAACGATCACCCAAATGGGATCGTGTCCCCTGGATGTATGTGGTAACCCGTCACGAAGTCCATGGATATTCCATCCCACTTCCACTCTGGCACCTCAAGGGGCTGAGTCAAACCTGCTGGAACCTGGTGCTCAGCCTTTACTTGCTGACAAGTAAGGCACCGAGAAACAAACTATGCCACACTCTTCTTCATTCCTGGCCACCAGACCTGACGTCGGAGGTCCTGGTACATCTTTTCCATGCCTGGATGCACTGCCAAAGGGGATGTATGGAACTCCCTCAGAACCTCCTCCCGCAATTTCACTGGTACTACCGTGCATCCTCTGAAAAGGACAACATGCTATCCACCTTCTGAAAATCCATCAACAGCATCACTTGTGGATATCTGAGCACTTAGAGTCTCACAACTAGCATCCTCGTGTTGTGCTTCCCTGACTTGCTGTAAGAGGGAGGGGTAAAAACCATCGACTGAAGGTAAGCTCCCTCATCTCCATCCACGAAGGACAACTGCAAAGAGGCCAACTGCCTTGATGCCTCATCCAGCAACTGCGAACTGGATTTTCTACTGAGAGCATCTGCCACCACGTTCCCCTTCCCATGAGTATAAACGATCTCAAAGTCGTAATCCTAGAGGAACTCAAGCCATCGCCTCTGTATCAAATTCAGATCCTTCTGAGAAAAGATATATCTGAGACTCTTGTTATCAGAGTAGACGGTAAACCGCTCGCCCATCAGGTAGTGCCGCCACATCTTCAATGTGAAGACTACCGCTGCCAACTCAAGATCATGGGTCACGTAGTTTTGCTCGTGTGGTCTCAACTAATGTGAGCCGTAGGAAATCACTACTTTCCTCTACATCAGGACACAATCAAGCCCGATTCCTAATGCATCACAGAACACTACATACTAGACACCCTCCTCCGGTAATCTCAAGATCGTGGTGCTCATCAGACTCTGTCTCAACTACTGGAAAGCCTGCTGGCATTTCTCGGTCCACATGAAAGGTTGTCCCTTTTGGGTCAAAGCTGTCATGGGTACTGAAATACTAGATAAATCATGGATGAATAGTAGCCTGCCAACCCAAGGAAACTATGCACCTCCATCACGCTCCAGGGTGGCTCCTATGATATCACTACCTCCACCTTTGCTGGGTCCACTGCTACACCATCCGCTGAGATAACGTGCCCCAAAAAGTGAACCTCTTGTAACCAGAACTGACACTTCGAGAGTTTCCCATAAAACCGGTGCTCTCGAAGTGTGTCTAGAACCATTCTTAGGTGTCTCGCGTGCTCCTCCTCGGACGCAGAGTACACAAGGATATCATCGATGAAGACCACTACAAACCGGTCTAGATAGGCCTGAAAGATCCGGTTCATGAGTCCCATGAACACTTCCAGGGTGTCTGTCACGCTGAAGGGCATCACCAAGTACTCATAGTGACCGTAGAGAGATATGAAATTCATCTTCAGTATATCCTCCTCCCGTACTCGCAACTGGTGATAGCCTGATCGTAGATCAACCTTCGAGAACCATCGTTCCCCTCTCAACTGGTCGAAGAGGTCATCGATCCTCGGTAGTGGATACCGGTTCTTCACGGTCACCTGATTCAAGCGCTGGTAATCCTTACATAGCCTCAAGCTCTCGTCCGCCTTCTTGTCAAATATCACTGGTGCCGCCCAGGGTGAAACGCTGGGTCTCACAAAGCCCTTCTTCTGCAAGTCATCCAGCTGCATCCTCAGCTCACAAAGCTCTGCAGGAGCTATCCGATAAACCGATGCTGATATCAGGGTCTTCCCGGGTTTGAACTCAATGCAGAAATCTATCCCCCGACAGGGAGGTAGCCCGGGGACATCCTCCGGAAATACATCCTCGTACTCAGCCACCACTACTGGAAACTGGAAACTTGTAACATCTATTGTGCCAAGGGCTAGGCTAGCTAATTGATGTGAAATCGGTTGTGACCTCCTATGCACGAGTCCATCCTGCGATGCATGAGTCTCTCTTTCACCGAAAAAAGAGAACCTCATTCCATCACTGCGGACACACCGCACCCTTCGCCTAAAACAATCAATCTGGGCATGAACTATGGATAGCTAATCCATACCAAGAATGACATCTTAAGGCCTCGATGCTACCACCAAGAGGTTCCAACCGAAACTCTCGCCTCTAAGGGTTAGGTCACACTTCCTGCAAAGGTGTGTGATCTCTAAATATTCTCCAGTCGGTGTTTCTAAGCGTAAGGGTCGAGTCAACGACTCAAATGGAATCTCAAGGTCTCGAATAAGATAAGCAGCCAGAAAGGAATGACTAGCACCTATGTCTATCAATACGGCAGCCAAAGTAGAAAAGAAATAGATAGTACCTCTAATAATTCCGGGAGTACATGGGTCATAAGCCTCTGTCGCCTGCAGCTGCCCCTGCCTCTGTCCACCAGCTCCCTGAGCCTGGGGTGGACCTCCTGGGGGTGGTGGTGGTAAAGGGTCGAAATGCTGACCACCTCCAGCAGCTCTCCCCGCTCCTCTACCACATCCTCTGCCTCGCGGATCTGCCATCACCATACGTTGCCTCTACCTCGTTGGTCCATCCACTGCTCTCGTGTCAGTAGCACGGCGGGTCGGACAATCTCGAGTGAGATGTCCCCTGCCGTCACATGAGTAACATCACCTCTCTCGAGGTTGGCTGGAAGCGCCCTGTGAACCCTGTATGGATGATCCCCTGTCCTGAGATCTCCTCTGGAAATGTCTTCCATGCCTGGGTCCCTGACGTCGGCTCCCTGCCGCCGAGGTCTCTGCTCCAGCTCGCCCACTACTAACAACTATCGGTTGTCCCTGCTCTGCCAGGAAGCTCTCGACCACCAAAGCTCGCTCGAGCACACTAGTATAAGTAGGAATGCTCATAGGGATGATTCTAGATCAGATATCTCTGCGCAAACCCCGCTCAAAATTCTGAGCTCTGACGTACTAATCTCTGACCATATCCATCGAGTACCACGAGAGGTTGGTAAACCTCGATGAATAGTCATCCACCTTCATAGTTCCCTGCTGGAGTTGAAGAAGAACTTGTATACGTACTACTCTTAGGGTAGTCGGTGAAAACTCCTCTCTGAAGAGATGCTCAAACTCTGACCATGTAAGAGTCGCCTCGTCGTGATTCTGGATGAACAAACTCTACCATCGCCCTATCGAGCCCTGCAGAAGACTCGCTGCCAGGATCACCATCTGTTCTGCTGGTGTCCTGACCAAACGGAAGACTCTGGTCACTGCCTCAAGCCAGTCCTCTGCTGCCCGAGGGTCTGTCTCACCTCAAAACCTGAGGGGTCTCTATCTCTAAAACTCTTGGAGTGAGCTCAGCCTACGCTCCTCCTCCATTGGTACAACGGGCTCTAAACACTGTCCCACAGGTGGTGGAATAACTGGCATGCCACCTGGTGGTAGAACTGGGGGATCTGGTCCCTGTATCGAAGCTTCATCACTTATGGAGTCATCCTCGTGATCGAGCTGCTGGATCCCAGCGGGTACGCATCACGGAGGCATCCTGTTTAAGAAACAAGATGTATCACAGGCAGTGAGTATATCTGGAGATCTGACTCAAGAAGGACATGGAAACCATAACCCATTCCTATATGATGCATGTACCATTATTTTCGCCCATGCAACTAGTGTTTTCATGTTCCGAGCTGAAAAGAAAGTTATCAGAGCCCTGGTGTATGTATACGTCGGCCGCCACACCAACACTGGGGTCCCTGGCCTAAGATCTGAACTCGAAACACTTAACAATGTTGCCCCAAACCAACTCACAGACTCTCGATCCTAAGTTAGAATCGACCACCTTTGATACCACTCTGTCACGACCCATCCCGATGGGGCCCGAGCCACAACTCCCCAAGCCCACCTCCAATAGGCTAGGGGTTGGTGACTAGCACTGAGTAGGCATGCTACTAACATGGGAGGAATTTCTTATAAACTTGTACACACGCACACACATCTCCAAACCCACAAAGCTGAAAAGTAAAACTACTAAAAGGAAAAGATGCATGCATATACTAAAACCCAACCACATAGTATGATAGGAAAGTAAAGTACAAGGAAGTAAAACCATGGACCAAGAGTATAATCCCACCAAAAGAAAGGTTGCAAAAAGTCCAACCTGTAGAGAAAGGTACTGGGACTGCAACCCATCGCTGAAGGAACGCACCTCGGCCTGTCTGATCTCACTGATCACCGTCCGGTCCTGGTCCTCCTAGAATCCTATCAAAGGCTCGCTCGTCTGCACAAGACACGACACATGCGGGCAAGGCCCGTGCATGGGTGAGTATAACAATACCCATTAGGAAACCCTGAAAACCACAAAGGAAATACAACAAAGGAAAAAATACCACAAAGAAAAGTATAGTCATCTCTATACAGTATATGTCTATGGAACATATAACAAGAATATCCAGATATACTTATACACAAATGACCTTCGCGAAACCACCACTAGGATCCAGCTCAAAGATTCCACTAAGCATACCATCGGGAGAACACACTCCACAAGTACGTTGGGAATAAGATGCTTAGATGAGGATCATAGTCAAGTCATGGGGTGATTCTGACAACTCAGTCTGAGCTAATCCGCTAAGCAGATGATCGGCGCCCGGGTAAAGTTGGTCATGTCGATACCAAGAACTCTACTTAGGGTTCCAGGAATGAATAGAGTGTTCTACCTCTCGTTCCCCTCGTTGTTTGATTTTCATGATCACAATCACCTTATTATTTGTCTAACCTTGTTTTTAAGTGTTGTGGATGATAGGCAAAATATTGCCAAAGGATTGGCCCAAGAAAGCTGGCAAATGGACTGAATTGCAGTCCACCGGCCAACCGGTGTGATAGCACCGGCCAGCCGGTGGACCTGGCAGAGGCATTGCCCACTGCCAGGTTCCACCGGTCAGCCGGTGGCTCTGTCACCGGCCAGCCGGTGGCATCCTGGTTCAATAGTGAGACCTACTGTCTCACCACCGGCCAGCCGGTGGCCTTCTCACCGGCCAGCCGGTGGCTCCTGGGCAGAAGCACTCTCCACATTCCAAGGCACCGGCCAGCCGGTGGAGCTCTACCGGCCAGCCGGTAGCCCAGTCAAACTAGCCGTTGGCTTTGACTAGTCAACCTTCTTTTGGCCTCCAACGGCTCTTTAAGCCTCTCCAACGGCTCCGAAGACTCCCCAAGGGTTCCATGCCTATAAATAAAGGCCAAGGAAGCCCCGGACACCCACCCGGAACTATACGGAAGCCCACGGACACTTTGTTGATCATTCGGCAATCCTCCGGCGAGCCACCTCAAGGAACCCCAAGTGCTCCATCCAATTCCACATCCAAGAGCACCACCAAAGAAGCTTGGAAGCGGCCTTCAACATCTCCAATCAATCAAAGGCGCCCAAGGCTTCTTCAATTACGGGTTTTATTGTTTTATTTATTTTGAGCTTAAAATTGGGTTTGTGCCTACAAACCCCAAACTCCTTCTCATCCCTCTTTCTTTTGGGTTTCACATCACCACTAAGGTGTGAAGAGGTTTCTTCAAGCCTTTCCTTTTAAAAGGCTTGTGTCATAGGTGAGCTAGCCTTCACCTGTAAGAAGGCTAGTGGGTTCTTGCTATTCCATTGAAAGCAAGTGGGTTCTTGCTAAACCAATAAAAGCAAGCTGTAATAGGTCCTAGTGCTACCTCAAAGCCTAGTGGGTTTCTTGCTAAAACCATTGAAAAGCAAGCGGTAGGAATCTCTCAACGATTGAGTTGGGAGCGGAGACGTAGGCCGGGTTTTTGGCCGAACTCCGTTATCAATTTCTTGTGTCTTGCCTCTTTATTTTCCGCTGCATTCTTTACTTTGATTTTAATTTGTTAATCTTTTTTAAAAGGCAATTCACCCCCCCCCCCCCTCTTGCCATCCTTCCCGTTTTGTTCCGACCCATCAATTGGTATCAGAGGGTGGTTAGTCTTGGGACCGGTGTGGGCTTGGGGGGGGGGATGTTGTGTCCTGGGCCCAGGATTGTTGGGCCCCCGCCAGGATTGTTGGCGCCTGTGCCCCGGTAACCAATCCCACATCGGTTGTGGAGGGAGATTGGTGGGTGCTTGAAATTCCCGTGCCTACCTTCCCCTCAGCAACGCGTTTTAAAGCCGTGAGGCCTGGGATAGCAACTGGGCCAGAGCGGACAATATTGCTGGGCCGAGGGATCCGATCCATCATAGAGGATCTGGATCTAGGTCTCACAGAGGGGATTCCAACAATCTATTCAGGGAGTTTTGCTGAAGGGATCATACTGCATGAAAGAGTTGATACCAGAACCTTCAGGGGAGTGCCAAGGGTACGAACCCTAAGAACTAATCCAAGTCATAGAAGGCATGTGGCTCAAGCCATGAAGAAAAAGTTACATGGCGTATAGTATGGTTACACGTTGTGTTCCTTGACCTAGGGTACTGCCCGTGTAAACGGTCTGTGTCCTTCGTTCAAGCCGTGAAAAACCAAACTACACGGCGTGTAGAAAAGTACACGTGGTGTTCCTTGACTCCGGGTGCTGACCGTGTAAACGGACTGTGTCCTTTAGCTTTGCTGGATAGAAAACAACTACATGGCGTGTAGGAGAAATCACACGCCGTGCTCGAGCACCTGGGCTCGCCCTGTGTACGCTGGCCATGTGCCCGTACACGGTCTATGCCCGTGTTCGTGCCGTCTGCCCGTGTACCAGTACACGGGGTACCCCGTGTATCTGGCCGGGTCTGGCTGGGGAGGGGTATACACGGTGTTTCCATGGCCACATAACCTTCCTGTGTCCGTGTACTCCCATAGTACACGCCGGGTAACCCTTCCGACGAACACAGGCCGTGTAGCCTATACTACACGGCGTGTAGTCAGGAAAAATTCCAGAAACCGCCTCTTCCTCTGCGTGCCTCATCCGATCTTCCGGATCTCAATTCTATCATCCATTCACCGCGAAACTCCAGATACCAGGTCGCATCATCTCCATGAATCCAAATCCGTGGGTTTCAGGCCTTCAATCGGCTCCAAAATCCGATTCCGGCCATCCGAGAAGAAATCATATGAAGAACTATTTCTTCTGATCCGCTTCGATTCGTCCGCCGAAACCGTCGTCGCACCTCCACAAGACCGCTGCGGTGTTGATCCTTCAATTTGGGATCGTTGCGTCATAGAACGGATGCACAACGATCCGTTTTTCATCGCCTAGTGAAGAACGCGAAGAATGCCCACGAAGAATGCGAGAATTTGGGGAAGAACACACAACAAACTGAGAGGGACAAACCCCGATCGATGTTCGTGTCGATCTTGGTTCATCACCGTTAGAAGGTTGAACGAAACCAAACAAATAACAAGAATCAAATCCCCAAAAATCCCCGCAAAATACCATCCCACAAGAACGATCGATCCACGAGCTAATCTATTTGTGGATTAGTCCGTGTTCATCGTGGAAATCAAAAACAGGGAAGAATTAAAATCACAACAACATCCTACATGGATTCGCTGCGTTTTCCGGCGAAGATCCGCTCGCTGCATCGTCGTCGCCGTCGAAATCCGTTAAGAACGTCGCCGCCGCCGCGTTGGGGGTTTCCTCCAGAACCTCCAGAGCCGCCAAGGGTTTTCAGGGTTATGGGGTTATAACCCTAGACCCTGACACAAGCCTTTATTTAAAGAGGATAAAAGATATAAGATCTAAAAGATCTTGTTGCAGAAATAAAATATTTTTGTTAAATATTTTATTAATATTGCGTCCAAAAACAAGATTTCACCACCGACCTGTGCCAGACGAAGTGAGGCCTCGCCTAAGATAAAATCATTGTTGTGAATGCAATGGTGCCCTCGGATTTCTGATCTGAGAACCCGTTCAGGAGTTATTCCAATTTTTCAGGAAAACCGCACGCACGCATAATTTAATTATTAAATTAAATTCAAACATTTGTTCCGGGCTCACTGGGCCTCGGAACTGCACGCCGTCTTAGAGCCTGGTCTCGAAATAATTCTCATATAATATTAAAATAATATATGGAAAAATCTGGGACATTGTAATACTTCCTTACATTCAAGTGTGATTTATAGTGTTATACCCTTACACCTTAAAATAACAATCCCACTCCATCTAAAATAATGCCTAGTGAGATGATTTTGTATGCTTCAAAAATATGATGATTATGGCCACATATAATTTAATACCTGAATGATTAATTTTCATCTAATAAAAAAGTTTAGGCCATAAAGAAGATACTTAGCCTATGATATAATATATTATCCCTACCAAAACTATGTCACAAAACCCAGTGTCACTGAGCATTGGAGACCCCATATAACCTCTCCCTCTTTCACAATAATACTAAATGCGAAAACATCCATATTCAACTTGTACCTCTGTGATGAAGGCTATCAACTAACCCATTTCCCTATGAAAAAATATGATTGATATCACACCATTATTAGGATATCCATCCATAGACGGTGAATAAATATTTTTGGAGAAAATTCATTGATTTCAATAGTTATTTTTAAACCATTTTAAGATAATGATTTAATATGTAGTTGAAATAAAGAGAATTAATCCCATGGGTGACCTTGTTTAGCCCACACGAGATTATCCCACACACCACTAAAATAACGAATATGTACAATCCACCTGTATTCTCTTTAAAATTATCTATTATTTTCAGTCTAGTACCTTTTTCCTCTATGTCCACATTTTTTATATACTTTTATTAATGTACTTATCCCTAATTATAAGACTAAATTATAGAGTTTTCTATCGACATTTAATATCTTTTATAAAAGTGTAAAATGAAAAAAAATTAATGTTTTCTACACAATCACATTATCCAACCATTTTCTTCAATTTTATTTATAAATATTTGTTTCATAGTTATCATGGGTGTCCAAAGTAATTTTTATTTAATTTTTAATGATTTTTTTAAAATTATTCTGTTTTATTATATTTGTTATCAAAGTTCCAAGGGTGTTTATTCTTGTTTTTAAAAGAATTTTCCAATAATATTATAAAGTGTTTTTGAACTATATCAATATCATTTAACATATAATTTTATTCATGAGAGATTTCTTATAATGTTATTATCTGCCTTCTCTCTCTAGATGACATATGATCATGTCCTTTGTATTTTTTCATGAAACCCATTTATTTCTCATGGGTTAATTAAGATTTTATAGAATTATGAATGATTTCAAGTTTATGTGACATGAATATATATTGTTTTTTCATATTTAACGAGTGACCCAAAAATTATATATCCCACCAAATTAATTGGATAAAACTTTATATATCTTGAAATGATATGTAAGTGATTCGGAAGTGAACCCAATACTCTATAAGACTCTATAAAATATGTTTATGGGAATGGGAATTGAACTCAATCCCTTATGGGACTTTATCTGCTATATTTATAGTAATAGAAAGTGACCTAATCCACTTTGTTATAGGACTCTATCCATTATGTGAAAATTTTATTGGAATCCTTGATATTAGAAATAATTTTCTATTATTTTGTATGTGAAAAATTATTATACCACATATCAATGTTATACAACATTCCTAGGTTATGTTTTCATAGGTCGTGATTATTGAATCATGTTTCAACACTCCTATAATTGATGTCTCATATTATTCCATTATGTCATGAATCATGATTTATATTCTATGTTTTATTGAGAATTATTTTCTTATGTTATGTTCACATAACTTGATTATGTTCTCATACCCACATGTTTATATTATTCTCAATCATGATCTTCAATGGTTATGTCTTATATGTATCCTAAATAAGCATTTGAACTCACTATTTTCTTATGTTTTCATTACATAGAAAATGAATAGGAGTTTTATGTGTAGTATGTTTGGAGGGGTATCTTTTGAGAATATTATTTGGGGTATATGTTGAATAATTTTGGTAAAATAAATTTTTTATGAATCTAATATCCAAATAACCTAAGCCTATTGGTTCTTCAGTGTGATTTATTATGAGATATAATTAATATTCATTTAAAATATATTAATATGTATTTCTTGTAATGACCCAAACTTTTATCAATGAAATTTATCCTTTCTTATAGTAATTTAATAATAACATAAAATCATATTAGGAAACATAATTCCCCATCATGTTTAGATGAACTACTATGTGACCTTTAATAATAAAATTTCCACTTCTATGATTTGAATTTTGAAAATTTGATATACATGGTTGTGATCGGTATGATGTTTGGAGTCCGATGGGACAAACATAATTTTTTTGAATAATAACATACCCTTATGAAAAGTAACATTCCATTATGAATAGTATAATACCCTTATAAATAGTATATATGATACTTATGAATATTAAATTGTGCAAGTGAATATAAACCTTACCAATGATAGTATAAATAATTTTTATCCATCCTATAAGTGGTAATGTGGTATAATTATTTTATAGTGTTGATATTTTTGTAAGTCATAAATATTTAATGAATAATTTAACAATTTAATAGAAATTTTATTTTCAAAAAATTTATTCATAAACTATTATATTTATATCTTATGATTATATGATAATTTTATGAGACCTTAATTAATTTTTCAAAGTGTTAAAAAACAACTTTAATTTTACAATTTGTATTTTTCATGTAAATTATGATTTAATGAAAAATTAAATTAATTGTATTTATAAAATTACTTTCATAAAATGGAGTTTATTTTTGTATTCTATACCTTGAAAAATGGTTATGGTGAAATTTTGAGTTATTTCTGAATTACATGAATTTTTGGTGAATAGTAAATTACATTAATTTATCGTATAAATACATTATAATTTAAATTCACTATTAATGACATCACGTGTGATTTAAGAACCCAAATATAGAACTCACATGAACTTATTACATTTCTTGGTCATGGAATCATCGTCATTTCTTGTCTTATGAAAAAAATATTAAATTAATGATTAAAATAATAAGAAAACTCTCCTTCCCACCACTTTAAATACCACCACACACACCCCCATTTATTCACACCTCTCAATATTAAATACCTATCCAAATTCTTATCAAATCTATTACTTATACATTACCCCACTTCCATCATCTCTTGGTGTGATAAAAAGGCCAAAAACCTCTTTCTTAAAGAGGCACTCAAAGAAGATATATTCAAGTGGTATTTCTCTCTCATTTCATTCAATTTCTTTTCAAATTTCTTTTATTTTCTTCCCTTATCCTAAAATTATCATATAAAAAATTCATGATAAATATAGTATTATTGATATAATGATATGATATCATGTTAATTTAAGATTATTCATTGTACTTCTCCCCCACTCTCTTTGTTTATCATTGCCTGTGATGTGTAAATTTACCTACATCAGAGGCGATGCACTCCCATTTTTCTTAAACTCCATTAAGGAATTAAATGAGACAATTAAATGGTTGAAAATAAAATTTAATATTTATTTTTTAACCCATTTTTTTGTTCAGGAAAAAAATTTATACATAATACTAAATGAAAAAATAAAACATGTTCATTGTAATCCCAAAACCGCCCAAATTAACCTAAAAAGATCATCATTAAATTTTAACTAATAATTCAACCTCATTGTATATAATTAAATTAATTATGATATCATTTAAACTCCTATAAGAAAATTAATAACATGTAATATAAATTCTGGACTTTTATCCATGTTCTACATAAACTTCAATTTCTGTGTATAAGTGAATCGTTCTTGAAAACTAGGAAAAATAACACTGCCAAACAATGAATTTAGATTCTATAACTCATAAAAAGGTACAAAAAAAAGAACTTAATAAAACCATAATTAATAAAATTATTTTATTAATCTCTATGTAATTTTTTATTAAGTAATCTAATGTCTTTATACAGGACATTAAAGTGAAGAAAGAGTTCAGACACAAGGTAAGGGGAAATTCTCAAACCCAAGTCTCTTTCTTTGGGTTTTCCCTCTTCAACCCATTTTCAGCATAGATATAACTTAAAAATAATTTATTCATTATTATATTTCCTTTTATGAGATATACATGTTCTATAACTGATTTTTTGAAAACTCTAATGTTTTCACAAAGAACTCTTATATCAAATAAAGACACCATTTTTTACTTCTCAAAGATTGTTTCACTCTTCACTCAAGGTTAATGGTTCTATGTCAAGAATGATATTCCATCTTTATTTTGGGAACCAAATGTTTATTAATGTATGATGTGAAATCCATTTCCTTCCATGGGTTATTTTATCTTCATGTTTGACATATTTTCTATGTGACATGCATGATAGTGTAAATGTTTTGATATGATGGGTGCACCTAGAATTATATACCGCAGTATGAGTTTTTGAATGTGATAGGTGCACCCATAATTATACATTGATCCACTGAATTAGGTAAAGTTATTAATCTCATTAATTAAATTTAAATGATGTGGGAACATGATACTATCTTTCTTCACAACTATGTGTGGTGGTTAACTACTAATACATGAGGTTTCATCTTTGCGCATTGCCACATTCCATGTTATTATATAAATGATGCTATGATTATGCTCACCCCATTTTTCATTGTTTCATGTTCATATATTTCTTATTATTGGGAATTTTTCTCACCCCTTTTTTATGTATATCCTCAGTTGACTACAAGTACTAAGGATTATAAAAGGGATGATAAGAAGCTAAATAATAAGGAATTAAATAAATGTTTGTGCTCTACGGTGTAAATGTTATGTGTAATCCTAGTTTTCCAAAGAAACTAAACCTTTGTATCCTCATTGTGTAATGTTTTTATGTTTTTTATCACGAAAATGATGTAAAAGTAATGTAAGAAAATAAGGGTCTCTATAGTTGTTATTAGAGGAAAGGTTTAGTTAATTTGGGAATTAAGATTAGTTAACCCCATAGAAAACCTCTAGTCTGATACTAAGTACAAATATGCACACCAGAATCTTTTCTAAACATAGGGATCCCATAAGATATGATTTTAGTGTAAATTGCACAAATGAATATGTTATTTATTCATGACTCATTGACTTATTTTTTGTTCTAACCTTTTCTATTTTAGAAAATGGTGGGAACCAGGAGAAACCATGCCAAAAAACCGTGAGAGGGGAAATTCAAGCCCAAATGACATCCGTAATGATTTGGGTTGTGGAGTTAAAAAATTTTGGTTGATGATTACCTAACTATCTCAGGTTATAAATAGTAACCTAAATAATGTGGGACGTTCTTCTTTACCTAAGAGGGAGAAAATTACTATTAAGTGTTTTATGTGGAAACGACCACCAATGTTTAATGGATCTTATGATCCACTTGTTTTGGAATAAGGGTAAAATACATGGAGAAGATATTTTTTGTGATTTATTTTTCTGATATGGAGAAGGTGATTCTATCCATTTATCATTTAGATAGAGAGTCCAATTAATGGTGTAATTTGATTAACATCACCAAGTTGGCTGACAAAATTGAAGAGATGGAATGGGAAGACTTTAAGATCTTATTTTTTAACAAGTATTTCCCATCAACACTTCATAAAAAGATGAAGGTAGAATTCATAGAGCTCAAGAAAAAGGAAGAAGAATATAAAAGGCCTAGGAAGTGAATTTCACAAGTCTTGTAAGGTGCGCTTTGAGTTTTTTTATCAACAATGATAAAAAAATTGATAAATTCTATAGTGGGTTAAAACCACACCTTTGAAAGGCTCTTGAAATTCAATACTTTCAGTTTTATAAAGAAGTTGTTCGATGTGCTCTTAGAGTGGAGATGTAGTTTGGAGAATGGACCCATGGATATGGTGATATGAAACGAAAGGTGGAGTTTCAAGCTATAGGATCTAATGATAAAGGAGGGAATAAAACTCAACCGTCCACATGCCAAAAATATGGGAATAAGCATCATGGGAATTACCTCAAAGGGATAAGGAAATGTTTCAATTATATTATATTATGACACCAAGCTCTTGAATGTTGAAAAGATGTGAGAAGGAAGAATAATGTTGTGGAAGAAAGGAAAGCGCCACCCATAGTCCAGTGATACAACTATAGGAAGAAAGAGAACTCTGCTAGCTAGTGCACTAAACCTCGAGCCCTTGAAGTTAATCCATGTTAGCAACCACCAATGCCAAAGGAACAAGGGAAGTTTTATTCAATCACTACTGTGGAAATTGAGAAAGAAAATTCAGTTGTACAAGGTAATCTTACTATTCCCTCAAGAATGAAAAAAAATCATATTTTATTCTGGTTTTACGCATTCCTTTATATCATTCAGGTTTAATATAACTATAGAATCAAATCCCCAAAACCATGAAGTAGAGATATCTGTTAAAACACCAAGCAGTTCAATCATTGAAACCTAAGTGTTGGAATATTCTCCTATTGTGGTATGTGGGAATATTCTTCCAACGAATCACATAATACTTCCCTTGGTGGAATTAGATTCTACAATGGGAATGGATTGTCTCTCGTTATATAGAGCACATATCAACTATCGGGAAAGGAAAATATCTTTTTATATTCCAAACTATACCATGATCCTATACAAATAAAAGGAAGATCATCAATCTACTTTGAAAAATCATTCATTGGTGGGGGTGTTGATTCCTTATAAATAGGAATACCTCACTCAAATGGTTTATCCAATGAAAAGTGTCAAGCTAGAAGAATTTCCCCTCACGAGGGAATATAGGGATGTATTTCTTGAAGAGTTACCTGATCTTCCCACAGATCATGAGGTAGATTTATCTATATAACTCATACCCATAGATACTCCTATCTAAAAGTGACCCTATAGAATGGATCCTATCAAATTGGAGGATTTAAAGAATAATATGCAAAATAATTTGGGCAAAGGGTTCATACTCCCTAGTGCATCACTTTGGTGTGCGCCAGTGCTCTTTGTGAAGAAGAATGATGGAACAATGTGGCTATGTATTGATTATCGGGAACTCAAAAAGATCACCATAATGAAAAAGTATTATCTTATGAGGATTTAATACTTGTTGGATTAGTTTATAGGAGCTTAGTAATTCTAAAAGGTGGATCTCCATTCTGGATATCATTAGTTAAAGTTGAATAAGGAAGATATTCATAAGACTGCATTCCGTAAAAGGTATGGGAACTATGAGTTTCTGTTGATTCCCTTAAAACTTACTAATTCCAGAACAATCTTCTAGGATTTGATGAAAAAAGTATTTATACATTACATTGATAAATTTTTGTTAGTGTTTATTGATGATATTACCATTTACTCCAAGAGAAAGGAAGAACATAAATAAGATATATGTCTTGTGTTGGAAACATTGAGAATGGATAATTTGTATGCCAAGTTCAGAAAGTGTGACTTTTGGATGAATCAAGTCACGTTCTTGGTACATGTGATCACAAGTGATGGAATTTATGTAGACTCTTTAAAAAAAGGTGATTGTGGAATGGCCCAAACCCTCTTGTGTCACAGAAATATGTAGTTTTCATGGATTAGAGGGGTACTACCAATGTTTTGTGAAACATTTCTCAGGATTTTCAAGCCCGCTAAATAATTTAATAATTAAAGGGGTAAAGTATATCTGGATGGAATAATGTGGGGGAAGATTCAAGGAGATAAATAGAAGGTTGATCACTACACCTATGCTCACATTATTGAAGAGTGGAGAATGCTTTGTGATATACAGTGATTCTTCAAACAAAGGCTTGGTTTGTGTACTCATGAAAAATGATAATGTGATATCCTACACCTCAAGAAATTTGAATATCCGTGAGAAGAACTACCCAACACTTGATCTAGAGCTAGAAGCTATGATTTTTTCATCGAAAATATGGCGGAACTACCTCTATGGTGAAAAGTGTGACATATATTCCGATCATAAGAGTCTAAAGTTTATATTCACACAAAAGGAGATCAACATTATTCGAAGGATATGGTTAGAGCTAATCAAAGACTATGATTACTCTATTCACTATCATCTTAGAAAGGCGAATAGGGTAGCTTATGCTCTAAGAAGAAAATAACCTACTACTCTATCCGTGTTGCAGATTGAGAAAGACCATATCTTCTTCGATATGAAGAGGGTGGATTTTGAAATCATAACAGTAGGGAATTTTTCCTACCTTTCCAAAATGATTTCCCAACCATATGTCTAAGACAAGATTAAAGAATCACAAAGGGATGATCTAGAGCTACAAAAGAGGGTAAATACAGTAAAGGAAGGGAATATTCTAGTGTTCTATACTGATGGTGATGGTGTGATTTGGTTTTGAATTTTCCTTTGTTTTCATTCATTAACTGAGATAAAGAAGGATCTATTTGATAATGTTCATAACTCACCTTTCTCTATCCATCCTGGTAGCACCAAGATGTACCATGATCTATGAGAACACTTCTGGTGGGACAACATATAGAAAGAGATTGCTAAATATTTCTCAAGGTTCTTGATATGTCAGTAAGATAAATAAGAGAGAAAAAATTCAAAAGAGATGATGAAACCATTTTCTATACCCCCATAGAAATTGGATAATGTCACCATGGACATTTTCATGGGTCTCCCAAATACATACAAAGTAAATAATGTGATATGGGTTGTGGTTGACCAACTCACCAAGACTGTCCACTTTATTCTATTTGGGAAGATCTCGAACTTGAACAACTTGAAATGATATATGTAAAGGAAGTGGTGAGACTGCATGGGGTTCCACTCTTGATTGTCTATTATTGTGATCCAAGGTTCACATATAAATTCTGGAGGAATCTCCAACATGCTTTGAGTATTGAATTAAATTTCAGTATAACCTATCACCCCCAAACTAACAGCCAATCTGAAAAGACTATTTAGACCCTCGAAGATATGCTTAGAGCCTTCTCTTTATAATTAAAAGTTGTATGGGATCAACATCTCCCATTGGTTGAGTTTTTAAACAATAATAACTTCCACTCCAGTATTTAGATGGCTCAAAATGAAGATCTGTATGGAAATCAATGTATAACTCCTACCTTTTGGGATGAAGTTGGATAAAGAAAGCTACTTTGACCTGATCTTGTGAAAGAGATGATAGATAAGGTTCAATTCATCTAAAAAATATCAAATTTGATCAGAGTTAAAAAAAATGTTATGATGGAAACCATAGAAGGGACTTGGAGTTCAATATTGGAGATAAATTCTTCCTTTGAATATCACTATGAAAGAGAGTCACACATTGTGGAAAGAAAGGGAAGATAATCCCAAGGTACATTTTCCCCTTTGAGATCCTTTAATGCATAAGATCGGTGGCCTATTGGATTGAACTTCCACCAAATATGGCTCAAGTTCATGTTGTGTTTCCTTTATCACTCCCCTGAAAGTACATACTAGAACCATCACATGTATAGAACTAAGTGGTGGTAAAATTGGAAGATGATCTCTCTTATGAGGAGCAACCGGTAAAGATTCTAGACCATAGAGATAATGTTATATCCAAAAAGACAACCCACTTTATCCAAGTGTTGTGGAGGAACTGTAATTATGAAGAAGGAACTTAGGAACCAAAGGATGCGATGAAGGAGAAGTATCGTCACTTATTATGTAAAAAGAAATTTCAGGGGTGAAATTTTAAAAGGGGTAAGAATGCAACAACCCAAACTTTTATCAATTCAATTTCACACTTCTTATAGTAATGTCATAATCACATAAAATCACATTAGGAAACACAATGCCCCCTCATGCTTAAATTAACTACTATGTGACCTTTAAACATAAATTTTCCACTTCTGATATTTGAATTTTGAAAATCTGACATACACGGTAGCGATCAGTATGATGTTTGGAGTCTAATATGACAAACTTAATTTTTTTTGTGAATAGTAACACACCCTTATGAATAGTAACACACCCTTATAAATGGTAACATACCCTTATGAATAATAATATGAACCTTATTAATAGTAACCAGAAAACTGAAAAATAACCTTACCGATGATAGTATAAATAAAGTTTATCCATCCTATAAGTGCCAATATGGTATAATTTTATTATAGTGTTGGTATTTTTGTAAGTCATGAATATTTATGATTAGTTTAATAATTTGAAAGAAAATTTATTTTCAAAAACTATATTCATAAACTCATATATTTATGTCTTATGATTATGTGACAATTTTATGAGACCTTGATTAATTTTTCAAACTGTTAGAAAAGTAATTTTTATTTAAAATTTTTATTTTTCATGTAAATTATGATTTTAATTAAAAATTAAATTAATCATATTTAAAAAAAATTAATAAAATGGATTTCATTTTTGGATTCTAAATTTCAAAAAATATTTAGGGTTAATTTTCGAGATTTTTCTGAAATACTTGAATTTTTGGTGAATAGTAAAATAAATTAATTTACCTTATAAATACATTATAATTTAAATTAAATATTACTGATATCATGAGTGATGTAAAAACCCAAAAATCCTACTCACATGAACAGATTACTATTATTGGTCCCAAAATCATCACTATTTCTTGTCTTATAAAAATAATAATAAACTAATGATTAAAATATTAAGAAAACCCTCCTCCCCTCCAGTATAAATACCACCTCTCACACCCTCATTTCCTCACACATATCAAGCATCAATACATGTTCAAATTCTACCCAAAACGCTTACCTATACCCTCCCCCACTTCTAGTATGCCTTGGTCTGATAAAAATTCCAAAACAACTTCCCAAAAGAGGCTCTCAAAGAAGATATATTCAAGTGGTAATTCCTCTCTCTTTTCTTTCAATTTCCATTCAAATTTCATTTATTTTATTCTCATATCCTAAATAGATCTTATCCAAATATCATTATAACTCCAATATTATTGATAAACTATTAAGATATCATGTTAATGGGATATTATTCATTATACCCCCCCCCCTCTCACTTTGTTTATCGTCACTCATGAGGTGTTAATTTACCTACATCATGGGTGATGTACTTCTATTTTCCTTCAACTCAATCAAGTATTTCAATGAGACCATTAAATGGTTGTACAAAGATTTTAATATATATTTTGTAACCCCTTTTATATTTTAAAAACAACTTATATACATAATAGTAAATGATAAAACAAAACATGTTCGTTGTAATCCAAAAACCACCCAAATTAACCAAAAATAATCATCATTAAATTTTAACTAATGATTCAACCTAATTTTATATAAAAAAATTCATTATACAATCATTTAAACTACTTGAATATAATTATTAACATTTAATATAAATTTTTTATATTTATCCATGTTCTACACGAACTTCCATTCATGCGTACAAGTGAACCGTCCTTGAAAACTAAGAAAAAGAATACTCACAAAAAATGAATTTAAACTCTATAACTTGTCCAAAGGTCCAAAAAAGAACTTAATAAAACCATAATTAATTAAATTCACTATAAAGTCATTATACAAAACTTTAAAGTGGAGAAAGTGTTTGGAAACAAGGTATGGGGAAATTCTCAAACCCAACTCTATTTCTTTGGGTTTTCCCTTTTCAACCCATTCTCAGTATGGATATGCCTTAGAAATAATTTATTCATAATAATATTACATTTTATGGGATATAAATGTTCTCTAATTGATTTTATGAAAACTCCAATGTTTTCTAAAAGAACTCTTCTTTCAAATAAAGACACTATTTTTTACTTCTCGGTGATTGTTTCACTCTTCACTCAAGTTTAATGGTTCTATGTAAAGAATTATATTCCCTCCTTATTTTGGGAATCAAATGTTTATGAATGTATGATTTTAAACCAATTTCCTTCCATGTGTTATTTTATGTTCATGTTTGACATATTTTCTATGTGGAATACATGATAGTGTAAATGTTATGATGTGACAGATGCACTCAAAATTATATAGCACAATATGAATGTTTGAATGTGATGAGTGTGATTGGAATTATATAGTGCTCCAATTCATTGGGTAAAGTGATGAATCTCACGATTTAAAGTGAAATGATACGTGAACATGATTCTATCTTTGTTCACAACTATGTGTGGTGGTTAACCACTAAGTCATGATGTTTCATTTTTATGCATTTCCACATTTCATGATATTATATAAATTACGAAATGATTATGCTTACCCCATGTTAAATTATTTCATGTTCCTATATTTCCTGATACTTGGCTTTCAGATCACCCCTTTTTGATGTATATACTCAGGTGACTACATGTACTAAGGAGTACAAAAGGGCTGATAAGAAGCTACATAAGAAGGAATTAAATAAATGTGTATGCTTTATGTTGTAAATGTTATGTTTGGTACTAGTTTTCCCAAGAAATTAAGCCTTTTGATCCTCATTGTGTACAATTTTTATGTTCTTTATCATTAAAATGATGTAAAAGTAATGAAAGAAAAGCAGGGTCTCTATATTCCTTTTATGTTTGAATTATATTATTTGGTACTACAGTGGGGATTAGATAATTTTGGGGATTAGGTTATGAAGAATTAGAGGATTTAACATAAACTAAAATACATTGAAATAAAAGTGACATGGAATAAACCTAAAATTTAATATATTGAAATTAAGGGGTCCTAATTTAAGATATAATATGGTCTGTTTTACATATCATATGATTGATTACTTGAGTTATTATTGATTGAAACTCATACTAACTATTTTATTTTTAGTCAATAGATAGAACTATGATTAATTGAGATAAAAATAAGTGCAATATATAATTAAATGATTGTACTAATGAGAAACAAAACACAATGTTATATGGAGTGAAAAATATTTAAAATTATAACAAAATATCAACCTATAAATGATAACATAAACCGTATCAGAATCCCAAATACACCATGAAAGGAAAAACTATATCTTATGTCCTTCATGAATCAACATCCAACTCCTTTAGTGGGTCTTCTGATCCACTAATTATTGAGTAGAGTATCAATAAAATAGAAAACATATTTTCAATTCTTCAATTCTTGGAGTATGAAAAGTATATTTTATCGATTAATAATTTTGAACGTGAGGAAAATCAATGGTGGAAAATACTCAATAATATATTAAAATTGGAGGAAATTTATTCCATAGAATGGGATGTCTTTGAGAAGGTATTTTTAATAAATATTGTTCCTTGACTCTTTGCACTAAAATAGAGGTATAATTATTTTATTTCTATAAAAGGGATGATAAATCCCTTGGTACTTATGAAACAAACATTAAAATACACAAAAGGTTCACTTTTTGTTTTATTATTGACCCTGAAAGAAAAATAAATCATTTATTCATTGTCTTAAAATGATTCCTCCAAATATTTCTATCTATAAGGAACTTTGTTAGCTATGAATAATTTTTTTGATGTTATCTCAAGGTTGAAATTGAAATTAGATTCTCCCATTATTCTCATGTTTTTTGTGATAAGAAGAGAAAACTAGTGTTTTATGGAAACTAAAATGATGAAATTATTGGGAATATGAAGCTTGGAAAGGATGGGATGAACTTACTGAGTTACCCAATCGATAAAATTGAATATAGAGCATTAAAAAAGCTTCGCATTCCCAATGTTCTCCCAATGTATCTTACTTGATCAATTATATCCTCTCAATAATAATGGGATATAATTCACTGTAATCCTTGAATACATGAAATGCATTAGTTTTTTTCTCACCTCAAGGTCATTTTAAGTATATCCTATAAAAAATTGGACTCAAAATATAGAGATATGATCAGATAAAAATACCATGAATGGTTCATTGTAGGCTAAGAATATGAAGATCTCAAATTTTGACTTTCATATAATGCCAAAAATCATTATAAGTATAAATGTTCTCATTAATCCGAGGGTTTTGTGGAAGGACTAGAACATGAAGGGTAAGGAAGTTTAAAGAAAAGACTCAACATTTATTTAAGTTGATATAAATTGATATATCACAATTTTGAAAACTACAAAGAGTTCAGATGAATATGAGACTATTAAAAGTTCACAAATTTAGAAGGATGATGGAGAAAACTGCATGCAAGGAGGAAGATGATGAGTTTTTCCAAAGTGTTGAAACATTATAAAGGTATTCCTGGAATAAATATTCAATTGGAAATTTTTGAGGAAGGTTAAACTTCTTCAAGGCTCTAGATTCAACTTACCAGAAAGAGGAACTCTAAAAATTAATCCTAGCCATGTTAAAGAAACAAAAATGGTATCTTTAACATACTGGTATGGTTACTGGGATTTGGAGAAAATTTTATGGGATTAATAAATATATTTACTTTATGGGATTGGGGCTATGAATAGTTTAGCAGCTATAGTAGTTTATGTGTTTTAATCTTCAATTGACTGTTGACATTAATGGATTAACGAGCATGTTTCCTGATTGGTGGTGAAACTTGTTTACTAGATGATTACCTCTATAATATATATATGGGAAAAGTTTTTGAGTGCTAAATTATATGATGGATAAAACTTTAAACACTTTATTCTTAGCTATTGTTTTTGGGAACCATTCTACTTATCATAAATTAAAACGTATAAAATGTTCTCCCATGGATGTTGGAAAAAATTCCAAACCAAAAAATCCTTGTGTATCTAATTTATCTATTTTATTGTTTTATAAAATTATTATTTTTTATTTATTTGGAATATATGTGAGGAGTGACTTAGTATTTGTAATTAGGATGTATAATACATCCTAATTTATGCTCTTTGAGAAGTGAGTATGTTTTGGTGGTTATTTCGACAAGGCAGAAACAACAAAATGTGTGATCTTTGGGAGAATAATTTTTTTATTATTAATTTTTTTAAAAATGTTTTCACTTCTATATAAATTTCTCAGAATCATGCATGGATATTCTTTCAATATTATTTCATCATTATAGGATCCCAGTGATGGAAAAAATAACCAAATATGGATTCTTGAAACACTAATATACCAGAACTGGGAAGAAGAATCTTCACCCTAATCACTAAACTAACATTAATTTACTCAATACTATATAATAAAACTCAAAAAAAATTATAAAATCATAATAAAGAGAATAAAAAACTTAAAATGACAAAAATATATTTTTATATGGTTTGGACTTTCATTCTACATCCACAAGTAGATTCATTGTAATTCTTCATTTAATTGAAAATATAATGGTTACAATCTCTTGTGTCTAGTCATCCGTATTGATCACTAAATATTATTAATGATAAAAATATATATAAAATTAATACCAACCCAAGTTATATAAAGTTCTACCTAGTCATCAGGTAGTGTTGACATCATATATGTGTGGGTAACAATCCATTTCACTATGCAATTGTCAACACTCTATATCTTTTCTTAGTCCGGCTACCAATCATTAGTAGTTGAAAAATGAATCTAAATACTAACTATTTACATAAACATTCATGATATGATTGATTCAAATTATGAAACATTATTCTATTGGTGATAAAAATAACTGAAAAACTTTCAGGGAACCTGGCCATCACACTAACCAACTATCATATGATCATAAACCCTTGACAATCTCATTGACATCCAGTAAATCTTGCTTCTAGTGTTTTGATAATTTCAAAGGTTTATCTAAAATTTATAAATCTAGTGAACTTAATCTAATCCTTTATAGGAATTCACATATTCCTCAAAATCTCCCACTTAAAGTAAAATTAAAGGATTTCATAATATCCTGTAACACTTTTCTAAATGAGAACCCACAGAACTTTTACTACATGAAATGATCCTCATTTATTCCCTTATATTAACTCAAGTACAACTGAGGAACATTTTTTCCTCAAGATATCCTGAAATAAATTCTTGGTGAATATATACATCAATTTCTATCATCTGGTTATCTTCCACAACCCCAATACTCAATATTTATGAAAATTCTAGATATAATGGTACTTCAGGTCAATATACTTCATCCTTTCATAGAACACTATATTTTTGGCCAATTGTATCATACTACTACTCTCATAGTATAGTGATGTATTTTCCAAGATGCATTGTAACTCTTTAACTAGATGTTTTAGTTACACCATTTATTTTTGTGCTTACGTTTCCTCAATAAAAACCCATAGAGGAAAGAGGATTCATCTTCTTACAATTGAAAAATATAGGAATATGTATGAGGTATATTTCATTAAAGGAATATGTAAGTGCTTAAAGTATGAAATATATTTCTATTAATAAAATTAATATTGAAGAGATGTGAAGAGGACAGCTAATGAAATGGATGGAAGGAAATCTCAGTCTAATGCACTACCCACACTCCAATGCTTTAATTTTAAAGAGTATGAACATTATGCTAATTGGTGCACCAATACAAGGGTTAATGATGATAATCAACATCAATAACCTCAAAAAACAAGGGATAAAGGTAAACCTTATACAATAACAACTGCTAAAGTGTGTCATGAAAATGAAGTGGTGAAAGGTATACTCATCATCCACTTAAGAACCATAATTTTATTATTTTATTCTAGTTATAACCCCTCATTAAATATAAAAAGAATTTATATTCAATTGAATCACCATCCCAATGTCCATATATTGATTTATTGATGAAATAAATTAATGGTATGATGATTTCATTCAATGTCTATAACTCCTCCCCAATATTTTTTTAGGGATTTACATCCCATAAATATTATTATTCTTTATTTAGTATAATTTGATGTGATTTTAGGCATGGATTGGGTGTCTCTACATAGAGAAATTATTAATTTCTAGGATAGGGAAGTCACATTTCCTATCCCAAATCAACCCATGATCATATATGAGTGTATGTCTGACTGTGAACACTCCATGAAAATTACTTCCCTTATATTGGACTTAATATCCAATAATGATGGATATTTAACTGAAATGGTTATGGAAAAACTAAATATTGAAGATATGTATACTATTATGGAACGTGCTAATGTATTTATAGAATAGTTTTATGGTCTTACCCTAGATCATGAGTTGCATTTTTAATAAAACTTACACCTGGTTGTATACCAATACCAATGAATCTATATAGAATAACCTATATTGACTTGGGGGAATTAAAGAATAAACTATAAGAGAACCAGGATAAAGGCTTTATATGCCCATGTTCTTGACCAGATGGTTCCCCAATTATCTTTATTAAGAGAAAAATAAGATCAATACATCTCTACATTCATTAACAAGAACTTAAAAAGATCATGAAAAATAAATTTTTTCATCTTCCTCGTGTGAACAACTTGTTTGATCAACTATAAGGGGATCAATACTTTTCAAATATTGACCATTAATCTATATATTATTAATTAAGGGTGGGAAGATATTATAAACCCTAGAAATACATTTATATAAGATATTATGACTATGAATTCAGAGTGACTCCATTTAGACTTAAAAATTCCACATCCATGTTCTTGGATTTGATGAAAAGAGTTTTTAGATATTATATCAATCATTTTGTGGTGGTATTTATAGAAAATATTCTCATATATTCCAATATAATTAAAGATCATGAATATCATTTTAGTATTGTAGTTAAGACCTTGATAATAGATAATCTTTATTCCAAATTTATCAAGTGAAAACTCTATCTATAGAAAGTATCTTCCTTGGATTATGTAATAATAAGTGAGGGTATATCTATAGATCCTTTGATGATAGTAGTAATTAAATAATATTCCATACCAACTAATATAATAGTGATATTAAATTTTCATCGATTGGTTGGATACTATTGATACTCGATGATAAATTTTTTATGAAATTTAAATCCATTAACCAAATTATCTCATAATGGAGTCAAGTTACTCTAGATAGATGAATGGGAAGAAGATTTCAAGGAGTTATAGATAAGCCTTGTCATTTCCCATGTACTCACACTACCCTAGAGTGTTGAAGGTTTTCTCATATATAACAATTCATGAAATAAGGGATTTAGATGCATCCTTATGAATAATAACATGGTGTGATCATATTCATTGCATAAATTAAGGTTCAATTATCAAAATTACCCAACACATTATCAAGAGCTAAAACTTGTGAAATTTACATTAAAGATATGGAGAAATTATCTATATAATGAAAATTTAAAAATATATACTAATCATAAGATCTTAAAGTATATATTCACTTAGATATAGTTAGAAATTCACCAAATGAGATGGTTAGGGCTAATCAAGGACTATGATTTCTCAATACATTACCTCCTCGAGAAGGTAAACATTGTAGTTGATTCTCTTAGTTGGAGGGATTATGATACCTTATCCATGTTGTGAATATAAAGAGACCCAATAGTATTGGATTTTCTATGTATAAACCTTGAAATCATAAATGAAGTGGAGGAATACTATCTTTTACAAATATCTGCTAAACTATCCACCAATGTGAAGATCAAAGAGTTGAAAAGGGGGGATATAGTGATAAAAAAGATGTTAAGGAATATTATCAAGTTTAACCTTAACATTGACAGAATTATAAGACACTGAAAATGAATATGTGTCCCTTTAATGATAGGATTTTTTATAGAGATATTAGATAATTCATATAACTCATAATTATCTATCCATCCTAGAAGCATAAAGATGTATAGAAATATCAAGGAACATTTCTGGTAGTACAACATAAAAAGGATGATTGTACAATATATGTATCAATGCTTGGTTTGACAAAAATATAATGTTTAATGATATAAATATAAGTATATAATAAAAAATTAGATATAAAAGAATGGAAAAGTAATAAAATCACCATATATTTCATTGTAGGTGTTTCTAAGACCTTAGTATACCATAATGAAATTTAGTTTGTATTTTATTGACTTATAAAGCTGGTTCATTTTATTGATATTCATGAATATTTCTTACTCAACCAACTAGATAAGATATAAATAAAGGAAGTGGTAGGTATATATGGAGTTCCAATTATAATTTTACATAATTGAGTTCCATGTCTTACCTTGAAGTTTTGGAGAAGAATTAAATAATTATTGGATATAAATATAAGATTTTCCACAACTAGTCATCCCCAAAATGATGGTCAATTTCGAAGGACCAGTTAAAATATAGAAGATATTATGATATACTAATTGATGGATTCCAATACAGTTTGGGATCAACACTTTACCCTTATAGAGGTATCATATAACAAAAAATACCATTCTAGCATACACATAGATCCATATAATGGTGTGTATTGGAAAAGGTGGATAAATCAAATATGTTGGGATAAAGTTAGAGAGAGTATGTTTTAGATACCAAATCTTACTCATTAAATGTCATATAATATTAAAACAATTAAAAGTCGCATTAAAACTACTAAAATTTCGTAAAAGATACTCACTGATAATAATCAATAAGATTTAGAATTTGAAGTTGGATACATGGTATTATTTTGAATATCACCATTGAAGAGGGTTATGATATTTAATAAGAAGATAAATTTGAGACCTAGATTCATTATTTCCTTTGAAATCCTTGATCATTTTGGGAATCTATCTTATTTCCTTAGAATTCCACTAAAAATCTCCTAGGTGCATGATGTGTTCCATGTATCATTTTTAAGGAATTATATACCTGGTCCATCACATGTAATTAACCCAGAGGTAATACGACTAGAATATAATCTCTCTTATGTGGAATAATAGGGTGAAATCATGGGTCATATAGATAATTCACTATAAATTAAGAAAACTCACTTCATTAAAGTTCTATTTTAGTATTATAAGTTTGAAGAAGAAACATGGGAACATGAATATGTAATTAGACAAAATTACAATCATTTATTTATTCAAACTATAAAATTTTTGATGGAAATTTTTTATAAGAGGTTAGAATGTAATACCCTATTATTTTAGTATGTATATACTTTTAAATAAATATGTTATGTATAACAGTTTGTGACACACAGAATAAAAAACTAAAAGAAATAATAAATTATTTTATTATAATAGAATATTGAAATACAAAATGAAAAACATTAAGAGATAATTAAATTAATCATAATTAGTATAATTACTAAATGAATGAAACCAAAAGTAAATAACAATTATGGAAGGTTTATATTTTCATCATCACAATATTCCATGAAGATTATGCCACTGATAATGACTATATAAAGAATATAACATGTTATAATTATGATAAAAATATTAACAGAGAAATTAAATATTAGGATAAATGATTTTAAATATGTAAATAAGGATATTTATATGAATATAATATGGTCATTATATCTATGTTCATTAGTTATATAGTCATTGGACATTTGGTTGTTAAAAAATATCAATTGGATATATAGTCATTGGATATACTTTTATATAATAGGTATATTGATGTTTTGTAATTATTAGTACCAAATTATAAATATTGTAATTTACATATAATAGAAAATTATGGAATGAAATAAAAAAACTAGTTAATATAATTTATTATAAACATATGTTTGTTTATTTTTTGTATATTATTTGTCGTTATTATTTTTAGAGGATGATTTTATGTGTTTATAAAATTAAAATAAATATTATAATACCAATGGATTGAAAAATTAAATGGTAAAAAGATAAATAATTTCAATTTAATGTGAATAAAATCAATTATTTTTAAAACGGATATTTTTCAAAGAATTAAATTTTACTAAGTGTGCTATTTTTTTTATCCAAAAAAATTAAATAGATAATTTATAATGTATTATTATGAAAATTTTAATTTTTCAATGTATAATCAAGTATATTTTCATTCATTTAATTAATATTTTATATGAATTAAGATTAAACACACTTAATGTTTTAAACTCTATTTTTCATTAAAAATATTTTCTCTATAATGTTTTTTTTGTCATTTAAAATTTTAATTTATTATATTTATATATTTAATTATATTAAGTGGAGTTAAAATATTTAATCATCACATTAGAATTAGGTAAGAGTTTCAATTTCATTATTTTGGAAAAAAAGTTTCCAAGGTAAAAATTATGCTACAACACTAAAGATAAAATGAGATAAAATGGTTAAATTAAGTGGTAAAGGCCTAAAATATCACTAAAATTATTTATAAATTAGGTTCATTAGGGTATTTTAAACTCATATCCAACATTTTTCCTCTTTTTATCTACTTTCCATTTAAAATTATAACGTTACACCATAAGGAATGAGTATTTGTGAAAATTACACTTGAAATTCACCTATAAAAAGAAACATCTTCTACCCCTTCCCAAAAACTATTTGAATTTATTTATCTATTGAATAGAAACCCAAATAATATACCTATCAATATTACCTAATTTTTTGTGACCTATAATCATAAGGATTTCCAAATCCCTCATTTCTGAGAGGCACTCTATGAAAATATTCACATATTGAATGTAAGTGTTATCCTCTCCATTATCATTATTATTTATCTTCTTGTTCCAAATATTATTAAATATAATTTAACTATTTAATAACATGTTTTTTAAACCATTATTATTTTATTAAAGAGATATTATTAATATATAATAACATATTCTTACCCATTCAACCATTATAATGTGTCAATTTCTTGGTTGGTTTTACCGCATACATGAATGATGTTATAGTGTTTACAACATTAATGTATAAGAAAATAAAAATACTATTAATGTTATATAATTATAATTAATTTTATATATGTTCAAAATTTTATAATTTTAATATTCAAAATTATATTAACTATAAAATTAAATTGATTTGTTAATATATTAATCACTAAAAATGAGATTTTAAGCAGTCCCAATGAACCGTTAAGATAAGTTCACTGATATTTAAATGATTCCTTGAAACAAATATATAAAAATATAATATATATTTATAAATTTTTTTAGTTGATGAACCCATGATTAAAGAGTAAGGATAGAAACTACCAAACCAAAGCATGCATGGAAAAACAAAACAATTAACAGCTGAATATTAATTTTAATGATAAACAATTAATATTTTAGTAATAATGAATTATATTTGAATTATATTAATTAAAATAATTTATAATAATTATATTATACATATGACATAGAAATATAAATTTATTATATTGGGAGTTAGAGCATTTTCAACCCTGTCAAAATACAAGGAAAGGGTTTCTTTTCAATATCATGTTAAAATTGATATTTTTTTTATAAATTTATATTGGTGGAAATTATATTTTATTTCTCTATAAAAACAAATATATTTAATTTTTCCATGGTTATTTTCGGATTTTACATATATTCTTATCATTTCCCCTCCCATTGAATTATAATTCACTTGAAATAATTCTTGTCAGAGAAACTAACCTTGTATCTTCTTTTCAGTCAAGAATATTTGGCATCCATGTTAATTATTTTAATATAACTTTATATACATAATTATCCCTACTTTTATGATTTATTAAGGTTATTTTCAATATATTTTTTATAAAGTGTGAATGTTGTCTTTTTTTTTATTTTTTCCCTCATGATCTCTTTCTCCTGTTTTTTTTTTGGGTTTTGTTTATGAATCTTCATTTTGATGTTTTCATGACTTTCCAAATTAATTTTTATTTACATTATCTATATTTTTATAAATATATATTTTTAAATATTATTTAATTTTAAAATAAAATTTATCAAAATGTAAATTTATTTCTTCATATGTTTTTTAAATAAATTTTATAATTATATTGTAAAGTGTTTTTTAATTGTGTTAATATCATTTAATAATTCTTATGAATTACTAGGGATATTATCTAATGATATAATCAGACTTACCACTATAGATGTATTATAATCATGTCATAGATAATTTTTCCTTAAACCTACTTCTCACTTATAAGTTAATTATGTCATAATAGAATTATGAATGTTTTCATGTTCATATAGAACACATATATATGGGTTTTCATTATCTGATTGGTATTCTTAGGAATTTATATCCTTAAAATGCATTGGGTAAAGATTTATATCTTATTATATGAGATGTAAGGGGCTTAGGAGTAAAACCATTCCACTTTGGGACTTTTTCCACTCTGTTTATTAGAATAGTGAATGAACCCAATACATTATGGCACTCTATCTACTATGTTTATGTGAATGGGGAGTTATCCTAATGTACTATGTTATGGGAATCAATCTCCTTTGTGGTTATTCCATTGGAAGTGATCATTGACAGCACAAATTATTTTTTTATGCTTATGTATTTAACACATTGTTGTTACATATTATTATTTAACAATTGTTTTCTATGAAGCATTCATATGTTTTGTTTTAATGGATCCTTATTATTGACGCATGTTTCCACACTCCCATGTGTCATGTCTTATATTATACCAAAATATTTATTTCAAGACTCATGATTTATGATCTTTTTTTAGGTATGATTTTATTATTTTATGTTCATGTCCTCAATTATGTTCTCATATCTACATGTTCATCTTATACTCAATAATGATATTAAATTATTATCTCTTATGTTTACCATTTCTAAGCATCCATGTTCACCCTTTTTTATGTTTACAGTATCCTAGATATGAAAATTATTAAATATTCCTGTAAAATGATTTAATATATAAATATATATATATATATATATTATAATTGGACCATCTCATATAAGGATGGGTGAGTAGATATAATATCCCAAACACTATTTTAAAATCACTGAAATCTTTGTTAAGATATTCTCCACTTCTATCAAATTTTTATTTTTTTATCATTTTACCAATATGATTGTATACATCATTTTTTTTATTCCTTAAATTTATTAAAGTAATAAGACTTATAACACATCTTGTAAACATATACATATCTACTTAAATCATCAATAAAATTAATGAGAGAAAACTTTTAGAGACTTTTCTTAAAATAATCCATACAATTTTATGAGAACTAATTGTAGGCGCTCTATGTCTCTTTGACCTTTTACAGTAAAATTTACCTTGTTAATTTTACATTTTAAAAAATTATAACATATATAAGGGCTTTATTGTTAATGTTTCTAAATAACCTACTTGATATAATTTCATTGAAAATATTTTTTACAAGACAAATTCGAGGATTCCATTACCAGGTGTAATAGGGGTTATGATAATTTTATTGGATATGAATTGAAAAATCATGTTTCTAAATGTATAGTATATTTTTTTATTTTTATGTCCCATACCATAACATATTCTATATTTCTAAAAACAAGAAAATTTTATTCCCAAGCATGAAATAAAATCTATTTATGTCTAAACTTGACCCCAAAATAAGGTTTTTGATTAAACTTTGTAGATAATAATATCCCTTTAAAAATAAAATAATTATAATAAAAAATGTGATATTCTAGTCTTCTATATCTAGTATAGCTATTTTTATTCCATTTATATATTAAACCCCCTCCTCCCCCCACATCATGTAATGTTATGAAATCTACTTGGTTCCTATATTGGGATAAAAATGTGTGACAAACATGTAATTTATAATATCCAATTAGTATAAATGAAATGATCTCATCTAATAATGAATTTACCAAAAGGTTCCACCTGATTCATAATGAATATACACTTCTTCTTATAATTTTCCATCTTTCCCCATGAAAAGCATATTATTTAATTCTCATTATATTTTATTTGGGTCTTATATTTTTTATGATAAAATATTTTATGTTTTTATTCTTGTTAATAAGCCTTAATCCTTATTATAAATGTTTATATGAATATATGTATTAGTGGATGTATTGTAATAATGTATAAGTTCGCAACCATAATGATATATTTTTTGAGTACAAACTAAATGAATAATTATATATATAATATTGTATGAAGTTGAGGGAGTTAAAAATAAAAGTTTAGTGATTTTTAGTGACTACCATTATATTTGTAGAATTTATAGGTTTTTTGGATCTATGGATACTTAATTTTATAAAGGATTAAATATATATAGAAAAAAATCTCTTGAAATAACCAACCATTAGAATATATTTAACTGCATGATTGTGGGAGTCAACTTGAATATTTTCAGTTGTGATGGCATGGATGTGCATAGGTGAGGTAGACACTAACACACATAGAGAAGAGTTTAGTGATAAAGTGTGTGGGGAGGAAAATTTTAGGAGAGTTTTTCCAAGAACTGACATGTGGGGTACCATAGGAGGCCAAGGGAAAACACCATAACCCTTTCATAATTCACTGCTCAACCTAATATGGGCACAAACTAATGAAGAATCACTTATTCCCTATGATGTTTTAATTTGATATGACCATTTATGTGGGATCTATTACTTTTTATTAAAAGATGAATACAATATGAGGGATTTGTTTTTAAAATAAAACAATGTTTTTAAAATTAATAATACATCATATTCGACCTCTAAATGCTGGGTATTATACACTCATTGTTTACATGTTGTGAGAAAAAATAACCAAGAAGATAATTCCCACATTATAAGTTAAGAAATATGAATACTAAAAAGGGTTATCATGATGAATGATAAGTTATGAGTATGTTTTAACAATAAAATTGCATGTATCATAGGATTTAACAAAGTGGTTACATCACAGAAAGAGACAAATAAATGATCATGCATATGAGACTCAACACTTTTCTCATATATTGAACAAATTTTTCATTTTTAGATAATGAGAAACTGATGATACATAAGAAATTATCTTCATAGAATTAATATCAAAGTAATTAAGCACTAAAATTATTTCTAAGAATATCGTTAAAGTAAATAATAGTGGTCTAAATTTGTATAATGATTCTTATGGAATTTATAAAGGTAAACATAGACTTAAAAATTATAAAATCTATAAGTGGCATGATACATAAAGGTAAGTAATATAATATGCATAATTTTAATTCTATAGAAGTGTAAATGTAATTTTAAACCTTTAAATATGAAACTATCTACTACTACATCTATGTAAAGGTCACAAACCATCTGTGTAAAGTTAATCAGGAAGTTTCTAAATGAAATATATAGATATACCTAATTTAAATGAGCTACATATAGGTATATTAGTACTAGTTTTAATTTCACTTGAGATATTTGAAAACCATGTAAGGGTAAATAAATAATTACCTTGATATATAAACAAATGTTACCAATTTTTTATCAATGAAAGAAGATAGTCCGAAGAGAAGTTGAGTTTCAGAAGCATTTATTTGAAATTGAATCTACAAGGATCTATAATGATTATGAGATAATTATTATTTAATAATGATGTGAGTTAAAATGGATAATTTGAAGATATTTTTTTGGTTAAAAAATGAATATTATGCATGAAACTAGGAATAAACTTGAATGGAGATAAATATTATAAATCTATAATATAGGGAAATAAAATTCCAGTATCCGGAGGGATTTATTTTCACTATGATTCAAGAATGAATAACGATTAAAAGTGTAGGTGTTAATTTTTCCCACATTTTGAAGAAATATTTCCATATTCATGATCTTGGTACTTTATGATAATTTATATATTCATGGATGTATTTTATTATGTGGAAGTAGTAAATGATAATTCCATGATACTTTATTATGAGGAATATTTCTATGTCTTCTAGGATAAGAAAAGGAAACAAATGTGTTTTAATTTTTTGAAGATTCTAATATTTAAATGTCTAAATTTGGGGGATTCATGAGTGGCCATGTCTGGTAGAGACTCAAAAAATATTTTCTTTCATCACTATGAATAAATAAAAGAGATGACAAAGAAAAATAGTGTATATACTCGATTATTCTATTCCAGCAGGACTATCTGAATTTTGAGAAGAGAGATAACTACTTTAGTATATTTAAAACTAATAAAAAAACTAAATTAGATGATTTCCATCAGATCTATGTTTCCTTGAATAAATCCTAGAATTTGAATAAGGTGAAAGAGATCTAGAGTTTTATTCCCCAATGCTAAATAAATGAATATGAATTGAGGATAATTTGACCTATAATTGGTTTATAAAAAATTAAACTATTGAAGAATAAAGTAATAAGAATGTGGGATGATAAAGGACCAATATAGTTTATTCTATTAAATATCTATGCGTCAATCCCCCTTTATGAGATGAATAACTATGAATAAATAATTATAATTAGTCTTAGTGGAAAATAAGTCTAACCTACATGTACATATTAGTTGATCATTATTTGGTGGTTAAAGACCTTTTAATGGTTTTTATAGGATCCTTGAAGAACTGGTAGTTCTAGTATAAATAAAAATGGAAAATAAATGGTGGTTCTATTAAAAATACCATTATATCATCTAAGTGAATGATACCCACTTGAAACTTCATTATAAATTATAATTAAACTTGTATCCACTTCAAGTAAAACTAATAATACAATAAATGTTCTTTAAAAAGTCAACTAATAAAGGATTAGGAAATAACATTGAGTTTGAAACATTAAACATCATATGATTTGATTCTTTTATTATTATACATTACAAACTCAGCTGACGGTTGAGAGGGAATTGATTGATCCATTATTCTTAACAGAGGTTGACATTCAAGTGAAATAAGGGATAATTAAATAAGGGAGTCAAACTAGGTAAAAATTGGGAATACTAACTCACCTCTCTCTCAATATCCCTTCACGATCCACTAGGATGTACAAGTGTTATCATAGTTAAATTAAGTTCATCAATAATTTGATTTATTTTATTATCCTAGTTATTTTATAATATTATATGAAGTGAATACTTCTGGAAAATATTAAAGATCCTCATTTAGAAAATTTTGTCTCTAACCTTCTTAAAACTAAAATTAAGGCTTTAATGAAAAAAAATAAGCAAAGTAAGGAAAAGAATAAGAAAATTTCAATGAAAAAATATCAAAAATAATTTTAAGGATATTAAAATATGATTTTTTTTCTAGATAAACTATTTAAAAATACCATTTTGATGACTCTGGTTGTGATGAAAAGGATAAAGTGTTAAATCCATTTGAAAATATCTATCGTGTGGTTATAGGTTACTTGAATAATATTCCAATTGAATATTTTATTTATTTAATTAAATTAATCTATGAACTATATTATGAAATATCAAAGCTTGAATTGGAGACTGATGCCATTGGAAAAGAATCATATGAGGCTTTGAAGAAATAAAATTGTCACGTCGAGGATGTGCACAGAATATAGCACCTTATATTATTCCATAAATCAAAAAGTATCATGACAGATGAAAATATTAAACCAAATATTATTGATAAGATATAAGTTGAGAAAAATCATGACTAAATAATCCATTCATTGGAGGAAAGTAAAAATTATATCATTAATGTCAATAAATTACAATTAGATATTAAAAAAGGATAATCAAGGAGCTTGAAAAATTGTTACCAGAAAAGTCCAAAATGAATAATGAATAAATTGAATTAATAAAAATGGAAGGTAAAGTTAAATTGAAGTTATTGGAGAAAGAAAAATATATTATTAGTAAAATGTGTCATGATTTTGAGGTCAAATTGAAATTGTATAAAATTTATCAAGCTATATCTTTAACAATGTTTGAGAGAAAACTCAATCCTTCCATATAATATTCAGAGGGGTGGTTATTTTATAAAAGCCTATATTATGTGAATAAATTAAATTGGGATTATCTAATTATTATTCCTTAGTATGATCAAAGTAAAGGTTATGATACATTTTAAATAATATTTTTATAATAGATCTATTGATATTAAAAATGAATATTTAATGTTAAAATATATATAAAAATTTTGAGAAGAAGTGATGAAAATCCCAGAATAACTTCAATAGTAGATAGATTAAAATTCATAAGTTCTGGTTCCCCATAGGAGGCCCTAAATGTTTTGAATAATGCTAAAAATAGTTTGTTAAAAATTTATATGTTCTATAAAAAAATAAATATCTAGTAGAAAAAATTGGTTTTTTGGGCACTGTAACTCCCTAACATAGACTACCAGGTACACACTAGATAGGCACAATAACTCATGCATGACTTCTTATACCCAAGAGGCTGCTAACAAGTAGAGAGGGCCTGAACGCCATAAATTGGTGGAATATACCATAAATATCATATCCATTCACCAAAATATAAATAAAACATACATTAATGATAAATAAACTTAGAGTACCACAACAAAATAATAAGCATCATAATTTAATTTCAGATTGAACACATGTAATAAATGTAAAAAAACCATGATCCCAACATGGAAATACAAACCAAAGTATAATATATAAGAAGATAAATAAATAAATAAACACTATGTAAATCCTTTAGATTCTATCTTGGTCTCGTTACTTGGTTCATGCTTCATAACTCATCTATAATCCATGACCCATTTTCCCTTGCTTGAATTCTTATACATGAAGTCTATATATGGATTGAGATTCTCCAGCAGGGTGTGAGTAATAAACCTATTAGGACACCACTAATGTGACCTTAACATGTGCACACAAGTATAATTGGTGTATACCATGATAATAATAAATAGGTAAGAAGTCATAATAATCATATAACAAGCATCCATGTGCAAACCAAGCCACCATAAGAACCAGTTGTACCATCTTCAGATCTATGGGAGATGGATAATTAGAAGATGTAAAAAGTGGTAAAGAACTTTCCATAAGGATAGTGAATTTGTTACTTAGTATCTTCAAGGCATCAGGTCTTCGATCATTCCATAAGGTTGATTAGTGAACAAGTACTCAGTATCCTCATGGTATTGAGTTCTAGCATGTTTCATGGTATCTGCAAGGCATTACTTTTGTGTCAATCCATGAGGATTTTATGATCCTACTCAATATATGGGTCCATTATCATCTTCTCTTCATTTCATGATCACTCCTCCTCTAAGGGGTAATATACTATGGTATTCCACCTGTTATGAGTATTGAAAAAATACATCTAAGTCATGGAAAGTACACACAATAGGGAATGATATGAAAAATTAAATCATAAAAAAATCATCATGATTATATATTTGTACCATTTAATAACATGTGATCAACATCAAGCATGATAACAAGAAACACAAGAAATACTCATCGAATCAATCATGACACATGGTTCTCACACACTACACACACAAACACAATAAATAACAATTAATCATAGTTCACAAGTTATACTATCCAAATATGAAATCAATAAAAAAGTTTATAAAAGGGCCTTAAAAGGATAAGAACTTCATACCTCAAGCTTATTGAAAATAACATCATGGTTTTTCAAAGTGTTGTCTTTCAAACAAAATTTTCACACCAATTGGAACAATCTAAAACATAATGGATTTCTATCTCGGGTTTTAGTTTATTAAAAAAGAGGTTTAAAAGAGATACTCAGGGAGATTCTATGTCGTGAAGAGTGGTTCTAGAATTACATACCTCAAGGAACTAATTAAAAGAACTATCTTTGAGTTAAGTTGAATAAGAGGATGTTAATTGACTGGATCTATTATTGATTCAAGAATAGATCATGAATTCCTCATCATTTAAATAAAATAACCTTAGTTCCTGCCAAAAAATATCAACACCAGTAACACCCCCAGATTTCATAGTAGGTTATCTTTTTAAAGTAATTCAATAGCTTGCGCTACACGCAACACCGAGTTAAAGAGCATCACGACCAATCAAACTAGACATTTAAAAAGTTTTTATGAATAGTATTTACCTCATTTTTAATTTTAACATTCATATTTTATGTTTCTTAGAAATAATATAAGGACAAATTCAATTTTTCAGATAAAAGAAGTATTTTTCAAAAAATATAGTTTTTCTGCCATTTAATGGAGAACCTTTTTGAAATACAATATCTAAAACTTTTTTATATTAAATTTTATTAAATTAAATTCATATTTATAATAATGACATAAAAATTTAGTTTGGATAAATTTTTTGTACTTGTCTGGTAACTTTTATATTTTGATGAATAGTTAAATAATACTAAATTTTAATTGAAAACATCTTTTTTAATCAAAATAATTTATAGTGTTAAATTATAAATATGAGTGGTTTTAAAGTATAATTATATTATATTTTTACCATTTAATCTAATGTTTGTAATTGGAAGTAATTTTACTTTTTAAATAGACATAAACACTTGTCAATATTTTGATAGTTTTTACTTCTTAAAAACCCAGTTTCTTATTTTTCCAACGAGAATTAATTTTAAATTATTTAATGAAACTTATATGTTTTTAATTTGGTAAAATTTAAATCATTTTTGAATTTTGAATATGAAAATTATATTTGGTTTAATTTTTTGTATTTTTTGAAAACAATCAATTTTTGATGAATAGTGAAAAACATTGCATTGTAGACAAAAACCGACTTTTTCATTTAAATAATTATTTTATGTAAAAAAAAATCTTAAAGTAAAAATAGATACATAATACATATATTAGTCCAATTTAATCCATTGGAGTCATTTTATAAAAATATTTGACATATAAAATTTTACTGAACTTTTTAAAATCTTTTACCCACTGTCTAGGAACATTTGCAAATTTTCCTAAAATGTAATTTTAACGCTCCTGTGAATTGAATTTAAAAAATATCAAATAAATGGTTGACATTAGTAAGTAAAATTTGGTTCAATAAGATGAAAATAATTTTTTGTGCATAGTAAATTTTGAGTTTTATTTACCACTGTTAAAAGTAAATAGAGTAATCAAAGGTAAAAATGATATTATAGTAACCCTAACACATGTACTAATTCTATTGAATATGTGTATTTAGACAAAAATAAACCTTAGGATAAAAATATGATCCTTTTTTATCCACTTGGATTAGATTGTGACATTTATTATATTTTATTTAAAGAAGAGTTAAAAGTATTAAATTAAGTTTTTAATCACTAAAACATTTTTAATATATGGTTATATATAAGATAAATTCGAATATAAATAATCATTAGAAGTATAATAATATTTCCTAAATCATGGTGGTTTATTTATAATTTTTATAAATTAAATAATAAAATGTATTTATGATACAATGATGATGTAGTAATTACCATTTTAATGAAATATTAAAATAATTGATATTATAAATATTAAAATAAATGTAAATTGAGACTTATGATTAATTACATGAATATTCTAGGTTAATATGACATGTTAGGGTTTATTAAATGAATTTTTTTAAGTAATTATGTTTTTATGACTTTCACAAAACCAAATACTAAATAGTGTCAAAACTGACATAAATGATTTTTTAAAACAAATACTATTTTATTAAATTATATAATAGTACTAAAAATATAAGGATCAGAAAAAGGGCTTTTATAATGATAGATATGTAATTAATGAACCAATTTAGGTTATATTCACATTTTATAGTATGTTTATTAACCATGTATTATAATAATACAAGAAAACATGGTAAAAGTTAAACTATTTAACTAAGGGTTAAAACTAAAATATAAGGTTAACATGGTGACCTAAACTTGTCTAAAAAAAATTGGTTGAGAGTATTTAGACCCATCCCTACCTTAGACTAGAAATAAATCAATTTTTGGATATTATAAACAGAAAATGATTTTATAATAAATTAATATTTCAAGCTTTTCCTAAAGTTCCCCTCACCTCTATTATAAAAGGTTACTTCCCATTCTCTTAACTTCACACCTCCAAATCCATTTTTTCTCAGATAAACCCTACTCAAATATTCTCCCAACTACCCTCACTTCATCCTAGATTCCTTACTTTTATCAGAAAGCCAACCTAATAATCCCTTTTTTCAAATCAAAAGGAAGAACCCGAAGAAGAGGTAACTAGTTCATCACCTCTATTAAAGTTATTTTCTTCTTCCACATACTCTTTATTTGTTATTTCCATACTAAAATAATAACTCCATTACCTTATAAATACTGAGATGTTATTATAAATATGGTAATACCTTATTCACTATTTCATTTATCCCACGAATGACAAAGTCAACATACATGCGTACATATGTCTTACCGCCTCCACATCGTGGTGTAATTTGTTATTCCACACTAAATTATTTGGATGGGTATAATAACGAGTATAATTAATTTAAATAATGAATATAACATGGTAATTATTCTGTATATATACTATAATACCCAATTGCACGCTGTTTTACCAGCGATAGAATGATATTATCACTCATGCGTACATACGGCTTATCGTCTCCACGAGGTGATTAGATTCCTCTTCAATGATCACCATTCAAGAATATATATATATATATATATTAATTATGAGATATATGAAATAATATTTATACTATAATTATATATATTTATGTAGATAAATATATGTCATTTACTTACTTCCATACTATACAATAAGAAAAAAGAAACAACCTTCATGTGTATGTACGGACTACTCTCTCCATGAACGGTGTTTCTATTTCCTATATCTATCTATAATAAATATTTATATTATACATATAAATGATATATAAATCGTGTTTTATATTCTGGAAGTATGAAAATCATGATCTAAGTGATATGATCAAGAATCACAAGTTAAAACATGTATGATAAAGAAAGCGATTATTACCCAAAATGTTACTTTGACATGGAAATTATTATTAAATGGGTAGTAAAAAGTCATAAATGAATCAAGTATGATATCATAAATATGAATATGTTTTTTTTATAATTTAATAACATACTATGTCCATTATACATGAGTTTAAACGCACCCTCGACCAAAGGAAAGTAAAATATAAGGGTTAATTCCTCAATCTCATTATTATGTGAGATTGTTTATGTGTTAGTTTTTACAAGAAAATATTTATTATCCATGTCCATGTTTCATAAAATAATTTTAAAAATAATTATTTTTAAGGGACTCTTTAACTAAAACATCATTTTAAATGGTTTAAATATTTATTCTTCTAAATAATTTTCATTAATGTTCATGTTTTCAAAATGGTTTTAAGGATTTATTTATATGGACATGAATGTTATAACACGTTAATTACCTTAAAAAGTTTCAAAGTGTAATGGGAAAATTTGTTTCAAAAATTTCTTTTAAATGTCTTCCTTTCTAAATTGTGTGACTTTTAAATTATTTCATTAAAAATGGATATTTATCTCAAAGACTTTTACTGATCATTTTGAACTATGTCAACATACTTTGCTGGATATTATTCATGATTGAGGTTTATTTATTATAATATAATGTTCTATATTGTATTGAATGAATTATGATATGTTTGACTATGGATGTGATATTTTTATACCATTCATGGTTTACAGTTGAAGTATTGAAATTTTTTATGCTAGTTTTAATACAAATTTTTATATTATGTTTCACCCTTTTAATATGAGGAATGAATTGGACTTAGTAAGTGACGGGTGGGGCCCAATATATCCCCTTGATGCATCATTATGTCTCATTAAAAAAATTAGTGTCTTGGAACAAGGCCTTGAAAAAAAATTATTTATAGTCTTGGCACGTGGCCTTGACTATGTGGTTATGATTTCTGGCATTATGCATTCCCTCGTTATGAAATTAGTTATTACATTTGATTATGTGACTAGTAGAATATCCATGTGCATGTTTATATGGTAATGTTTGATTTATTTTTGCCATATTATGTTCAATTTTATGTTTAAAAGGCTTTTGGTTTTATTAAACATCTTTCCATAAAATTTTATAGTTTCCGCTAAATTATTTACCCTTACTGAGCATTTGAGCTCACCCCTTTATTATGTTTTGTTTTTGTAGGATTCAAAGAAGTGTATAATGATTGATATGCAGGGTTAAGCTAGATGAATAATGGAATTATCAAAGTATTATCTAGGGTATATTTTATGTTTGAAATTGTAATGTAATGTTCATGTATGTAATCTATTTTCCAATACTTGTAAACTGATTGGCCCTTTGGGACTTGATTCCTTGTAATCATGCCAATGTATTAAAATAATACACTGGCTCTAGGCTTCTGGGGTCGGGAATTAAATTTAGCATCATAGGAAGTTTAGCAATAACCTTGGAAATTATATTTAGATAAAATATGTTTAGGAAAAATTACCCTAAGATAGACATTAAGAATTAGTATATAAGATCATCCAAAAAATTTGGTAATATACATATTATGTGGGTTTTCCAAGCAATACATCTGTGTCTGGATACTAAAAGTGGACGTGGTTTTGTAACAGATTTACCTAGGATTGAAAACTCCAACAAGGATTTTTGGGTTTGACCCAGGGTATCCTGGTACATAATAATGGGCCTTACTACACACCTAGTTTGGCACTCTCAGGGTATATGATTAAGATAATTCAAATTTTCTTTACAAATCATTATGAAGGATTTATGAGTAAATATGATAGCAAAGAAACCATTTTTATGATTACGATACTAGATGTGTGAAAATATTTAATTAATGTTGATAATTTTTCTCATTTTTGGATTATAAATTGTGATATGATCTAACCTGGTGTATGTCGACATTTAGAAATGGCGCCCAGTTTATGGAATTAAAACTCCAGCAATATGCACGATCCAAAGAGTAGGAAGGATCATATATTTCATGGTATTAAGCCAACATTTATAAGGTAAATAGTCTTCCGCAAATTCTCATCATATTAAGAAATATTATCATATGTTAATAAGATAAGTAATGAATTATCTGAGTCATATAGACTTAAATTGAAGTAAGAGAAGAAGAGGATGGAAGAGAAAAATATAGATAAAGGGAAGAAGGGAAAGAATGATTTTCCCACATGTGATAACTATGGAAAGAATCACCTTAATAAATTCTTGGCGGGAATGAGAGTTTGTTATAATTTTGGAGATAAATCACACTAAGTACATGATTTCAAGGGTAAGAAAAAAGTTTCAAATGTACAATTCTTAATCTACAACAAGTTGTGACACTACGTGAATCAATTTCATAATCATCAGAGTATACCCCAAATGATGTTATTGGATAATGATAAAGCTATGATACTACCACAGATGAAGAGGAATAATTAAGGTTCTTATATTTTTATTAATGATTTACAAGTTATAAGAATTATTGAGTATATAAGGACTGTACCGCAGTACTATTTCATTAAGGATTTGAGATTGTGTGGTACCAAGAAAAGTTACTCAATAGCTGGTTAAACATTTTGGAAAATATATGGTTGAGAGAAAGATAAACCTTAATATGGTCCTGATGCTGAGGTAGTGATTTTGGATTAAGACATAATTGAGTTAGATAAAGTATATTGGATATTATTGACTACCTTGGAACTAATTAATGGTTTGTTTATTCCATCATTGTTAGAGATTACAATATTTATGGACTTAATGAGTATATCTAGTATTATATGTTTTATATAAGTAATAATAAAGAATGAACATATTCAATATGATTTTCTAGTAATTAATTTTATTACCATGTCTTAAGAGAATACATGATGAAGGTATTCACATGTATGTTATGTGACATTCCTTATAAATTTTGGACTGTGAGTTTGGACTGAAGTATTTTGGATAAGTTTAAAGTTTTGATAGATTAATTTGGACATTGGGTACTATTTTTTAAGGTTAAAACACAACTTAATATTATTTTTGGATTGTTATAAAAAGGACAACCCGGAGGTCAGACGATAACATGTCTCGTCTGGTAAGGTCGGGAGACTTGAACCCGCAACTGAAGGGCGACAAGGGTGCATCACCTACCACTAGCTTATGTGATGTACTGGTTTGTATAATGTATTTTTCTAAATGGTATGAAATATGAATTATAAATTAATTTTTTTTCAAACCCTATACGATTAGGTTAAATAGAATATTTTTGAGTTCTATTATCTTTTTTGGAGCGAAAGATGAGTTTGTGGTTGAAATTATTTAAAGTATGGAACTCTACTTTTCAAGTATTATTTTATTTATTATTCTATGAAGAAATTAATTCTTAAACATTAGGTATAGGAACTTAAAACCAAAAATTTGTTATCCTAATACCTTATGTTTTGTTGAACTGATGATATTTTAAATCATCATAGATTTATGGCTTTTAGGCCCTCAATTTTCCATTTATTATTCACTTGTTTGTGATTTATGTCCTTAATCACTCCCTATAAATATTTATGTTTTCCTCCCATTATGTGTCTATACTTTCCACCAATGTTCTCTGATTCGAAACCCTAATTTTTTGGTGACTTTCTCATTTCCCTTTCCCTCTTATTTAGACTAAATTTTAGTAACCTTATTTCTGATGTAGTTTTTCCACAAATTTATTTTCTATTTTCAACATTTTATTTTCGAATAACAATTACAAATTTTGAGGACATAATTTATTAAAGGATGTGATAATGTAACACCCCAAGATTTCATAGTACATTATCTCTTTAAAGTAAATATATAGCTTGCGCTACATGCAACACCGAGTTCAAGAGCATCACAAACTATAAAAATAGAAATTTAAAAAGTGTTTATGAATAGTATTAACCACATTTTTTATTTTAACTTTCATATTTTGGGTTTCTTAGACATAATATAGGGAAAAATTCAATCTTTTAGATAAAAGAAGTGTTTTTCAAAAAACACAGTTTTTCTGCATTTTAATGGAGAACATTTTTTAAATCCAATATTTGACACTTTTATATATTCAATTTTATGACATTAAATTCCGCTTTAGAATTGGGACATAAAAATTTGGTTTGGATAATTTTTTCGTACTTTTCTAATAACATTCATATTTTGATGAATAGTCGAAAAAATACTAAATTTTAATTGAAATCAACTTTTTTAATCAAAATAATTTAGAGTGATAAATTTTAAATTTGAGTGGTTTTAAAGAATAATTTGATTATATTTTTACTATTTAATCCAATTTTGTTCATTGGAAGTAATTTCACTTTTTAATTAGACATAAACACATGTCAATATTTTGATAGTTTTTACTTCTTAAAAACCCTCTTTCTGGTTTTGACAACGGGAATTAATTTTAAATTAATTAATGAAAATTATATGTTTTTTTAATTTTTTAAAATTGAGATCATTTTTGAATTTTTAATATCAAAATTATCTTTGGGTGAATTCTTGGTATTTTTTGGAAAACATTCAATTTTTGATGAATAGTGAAAAACATTGCGGTGTAGATAAAAAACGACTTCTTCATTTAAATAATTATTTTAATTAAAAAAATATTTTAATGTAAAAGTAGATACATAATAAATATATTAGTCCTATGTAATTCATTGGATTCATTTTATAATAATATTAGACATATAAAATTTTACTGACCGTTTTTAACGTCTTTTACCCACCTTCTAGGCACATTTGCAAATTTGCATAAAACATAATTTCAATGCTCATGTGAATTGAATTTAGAAAATCCAAAGGACACGGTTGACATAAGTAAGTAAAATGTGGTTCAATAAGATGAAAATATTTTTTGTTGAATAGTAACTTTTGAATTTTATTTACCATGGTTAAAAGTAAATAGGGTAATTAAAGGTAAAAATGATATTATAATTTCCCAAACACATGTCCTAATTCTGTTGGATAAGTGTAATTCGACCAAAATAAACTTTTGAAAAAAATTATGATCCTTTTTGATCCACTTGTATTAGATTAGTAAATTTATTATATTTTATTTAAAGAAGAGTTAAAAGGGTTAAATTCAAATTTTAATAACTAAATTTTTTAATATATGGTTGTACATAAGTTAATTTGACTATAAATAATCATTATAAATTTAAAAAAAAATTCCTATATCATGGTATTTTATTTATAATTTTTATACATTAAATAATTAAATTTATTTATGACACAATGATGATGTTGTAATTACCTTATTAATAAAAGATTAAAATAATTGATATTATAAATATTAAAATAAATGCAAATTGAGACTTTTTATGAACTCAAAAAAAATTATAGGTTATTATTACATTTTAGGGTTGATTAAATGAATGTTTTTCTACGTAATCATGTTTTTATGACTTTTACAAAAAACAAATACTAAATAGTGTCAAAATTGACATAAATGAGTTTTTAAAACAAATACTATTTTATTAAATTATATAATAGTATTAAAAATATAAGATTCATACAAAGTACTTATATAATGATATATATGTAATTAATGAACCTCTTTATGTTATCTTGGAATTTTATAGTACATTTATTAACCATGTATTATTATAATACAAGAAGATATGGTAAAAGTTAAACTATTTAACCAATGGTTAAATCTAAAAGATAAGGTTGGTATGGAAACCTAAACTTTTCCAAAACCTATAGGTTGAGAGGCTTTAGACCCTTCCCCACCTTATCCTAGATATAAATCAATTTTTAGCTATTAGAAACCGAAAATTATTTTATAATAAATTGATATTTCAAGCTTTTCTTAATGTTCCCCTCACCTCTCTTATAAAAGGGTACTTCACCTAATATTAACTTCACACATCCAAAGCTATTTGGATCGGCCAGAACCTAATCATATATCCTCCCAACTGCCCTCAATTTATCCTAGAGGCCTTACTTTGATCATAAATCCAATCTAATGGTCTCTTTTGTTTGAGTCAAAAGTAAGAACTTGAAGAAGAGGTAATTATTTCATCACCTCTTTTAAAGTTCTTTACTTCTTCCACTTCCTATTTCTTTGTTATTTCCTTACTAAAATAATAACTCCAGTATTTTATCTATACTGATATGTTATTATAAATATGGTAAAATAATATTCTTTATTCTATCTATCCTATGAATGACAATGTCACCATACGTGTGTACGTATGGCTTACTGTCTTCACATCGTGGTGGAGTTTGTTATCCAAGACTACATTATTTGGATGGGAATAATAATGTGTATAATTAATTTAAATAATTAATATAACATGGTAATTATTCTGTATATATAATATACCATCCAATTAAACATCGTTTACCATTGATAGAATGATATTGTCGCTCGTGCGTACGTACAACTTACCGTCTCCACGACGCGATGAGATTCATCTTCAACGATCACCATTCAAGAATTTTAATATATATATATATATATATATTAAGTATTAAATATATGAAATAATATTTATAATATAATAATATAAATTTATGTAGATAAATATATTCCTTTTACTTACTTTCATACTATACGATAAGAAAATAGAAACAACATCCATGCAAACGTACGGACTACCGTCTCCATGAATGTTGTTTCCATTTCATATATCTATCTATTATAAATATTTATATTCTAAATATATATGATATATAAATCATGTTTTATATTATGTAAGTTTGTAAATCATGATCTATGTGATATGATCAAGAATAACAAGTTACAACTTTTACGATAAAGAAAGCGATTTTTACCCGAAATGTTACTTTAACATGGAAATTATTCTTAAATGGGTAGTATAAAGTCATAAATGAATCAAGTATGATATCAAAAATATGAATATGGTTTTTTTATAATTTAATAACATACTATGGTCATTATACAGGAGGTTAAATGTACCCTCGACCAAAGTAATGTACAAGGTAAGGGTTAATTCCCCAATCTCATTATAATCCGAGATTGTTTATGTGTAAGTTTTTATTGGGAAATATTTATTATCCATGTACATGTTTCATAAAATATTTTTAAAATTAATTCCTTTTAAGTTACTCTTTAACTAAAACATCATCTTAAATGGTTTAAATATTTATTCTTCTAAATCATTCTCATTAATGTCCATGTTTTCCAAATGGTTTTAAGGATTTATTTATATGGACATGAAAGTTATAAAATGTTAATTTCATTAAAAAGTTTCAAAGTATAATGGGACACTTTGATTCAAAAATGTATTTTAAATGTATTTATTTCTAAAATGTGTGAATTTTAAATTATTTCATGAAAAAGGGATATTTCTCCCAAAGAGTTTTACTGATCATTTTAAAATATGTCAACATCATTTACATGATATTAATAATGATTGAGGTTTATTTATTATAATAATTTGTTCTATATTTTATTTAATGAATTATGATATTTTTGACTATGTATGTGATATTTTTATACCATTCATGGTTTATAGTTTAAGTATTTACATTTTATATGATAGTTTCAATGTGAATGTTTATGTTATGTTTCACCCTTTTCATATGAGGCATGCATTGAAAATAGTAAGTGATAGGTGGGGCCCTCTATAGACCCTATATGCATTGGTAGGTCTCATGAGACAAATTAGTGTCTTGGCACAAGTCGTTGACAAAATTTTTATTTGCATTCTTGTCATAAGGCCTTGACTATGTGGTTATAATGTCCATCATTATGAATTCCCTCATTATGAAATTAGTTATTATATGTGATTATTCGACTAATAGAATATCCATGTGTATGTTCATATGGTAATGTTTGATTTATGTTTTCCATATTATGGTCAAGTTTATGTTTAAAAGGATGTTATTTTTATTACACATCTTTCCTTAAAATTTTATATCTTCCACTAAATTATTTACCCTTACTAAGCATATAAGCTCATCCCTTTCTTATGTTTTGTTTTCCTAGGATTCTAAGAAGTGTATTATTATTTATATGCATAGCTACTCTAGAGGAATAATGGAATTCTCAAAGGATTATCTATGTTGTATTTTATGTTTGAAATTTTAATGTAATGTTCATGTATGTAATCTATTTTCCAAGACTGGTAAACTGATCGGTCCTTCGGGACTTGATTCCTTGTAATCAGGCGAATGTATTAAAATAATGCACTGGATCTGGGCTTGTGGCGTCAGGGAATTACAACACAACCAAAAAATATCGTTATAAAATTGATCACAGATGTGATTTAAGAATAATAGAATCAAAAGATTGTTTATTTATGGAAACACACCTAGAAACATCCTTCGTCAATGAGGGATCAAAATACAATCAAAAGCGATGTCATTGACACATCAAAACCACATATATTTAATCAAAGATCGATGAATTCATCATTAGTTGGTATTGGTATCCATATAATGGGAAAAATACTATATCTATAATTTATTTCAAGGTAATGATGATATATTAAAAAAACCTGAAGAAAATTGGTTATTCCATCACATAACTCAATTATATATCATTAAGTCACTTAAATTCACCACAATCTAGATTTTGAGGAGAGGTAATTTGAAGGGAAGGCTAGAGGAGTCTCAAAAATTGAGAGGGATTCATATGGAAATATGATTGGGTAAAAATACATTATAAGTCATAGTTAAGGAAGATTTTAGATCATTAATATCACACACACACATATTTTGGTAACATAATTTTTAAAATTATTCCCCAACCATGCTCCCCTTTCTAGAATTCTATAAAAGACACTAGGTTTGTCCATAAAGTGTGGAAAAAAATGCACTAACCATGATATTTACAATAGAGGGGTTTATATGGTTTTCATTGGAGGGATGAAATTTTTTTCAAACCATTCACCTTAATCATTCACCTCCCCTTGATCCTCTACCTCTAGTTTTATAGTTTCTTATATAATTTACATGGATTGGAAAATCGTGATCAGACGGTGAACCTACAAAAAGATATATAAAAGTATCCCACACCCAAAAGAGATGCACATAACTCATCTTAATCAATATATATTTCAAGAGAATATGATTAATGGATCAAATTAAAACATAACACACTAAAAAATCCAATTCCATCATAATCTCCTTTATAAATACTTCTCATCCTTGAGAATCACCTCTAGGTATCTTGCTCAAACAATTTAATCCACTGGTCCTAAACATGTGTGTCCCACTCCAAACACTCCTCTTGGATTTGTCCATGTCTCTATAGAATCCAAACAAGTGTTACCTTCTCCCCTTATAGACATTATCACCCTAGACTATAAGTTACACAGGGAATTCCACATATGATGCATTGAGATCAAGCTCAAAATTCCCATAATTGAGGATATGCGTAGGATCGATCATGTACCTCCAAATCTATGAAATATGGAACACGTCATAAATACCTTAATGGTGAGGTGGAATATTTAGTAGGTATGTCACTATTATATCCCACTCAATGATCTGAAAGATTCCAACATAATATTTTTCTATATTTTCTGAATTCCTCAAACATTAATGTAAAAAGTGACGAGTCGCTATTAGAAAGACCCAGTCACCTACAAAAAACTAAAAAGCTATCCTAAAATGGTTATTATTGGAATTATTACTATTATGAGTATTGATCAACCTCTTATGAATTGATTGTACTCTATCAGAGTTATGTTTCACCATAATGGATCTCATAACTATAGCCTCACTATTCTTAGGATAATAATGTTGTGAACAACATGATCTGTCATAAATATCCTCATATGGTGACACTTGAATCAAAGAATGAAAAAAAATTATCTAAAATTAACCAAGAATATATTTTTATCCCAAGATCATCCAAAATCAAAAAAATTAATTTGAAATAATATCCATGAATATATGAATCATCCTCTATGACTATCCATCTTTGTGGGAATGGTACATTATGCTCAACCTTATATGAGTCCTTAAGTCCTTCTATTACCTGTCCAAAACCGTGATGAAAAATGTGTGTCTCTATTAGATAGAATGATCAAGGGAACTCCATTCATGTATACTTTCTCATTAATATAAAACATTACCATCTCATCCATTAAGTGAGTATCACAAATCAATAAGAAATAAAAAACATTTTTTCATCAATCCATAATCACTCAATCAATTTTACTACTCCTCAGGGTCCAAGGAAACCCCATGACAAATCCCAACATGATTTCCTCCATTTTCCAATTAGGAATAGGAAGTTTCTATAGAAAAAACTCAGGATGATGGTGTACTTTTATCCTCTTCTGGTTAAATCATCAAGAAATGAATCTAGTAATGTCCCTCTTCATCCCTAGACACCAGAACTAATTCTTAAATTCATGTTATTCTTTTTCACTCGAGGATGAACCACCCATGTAGAGATATATAATACTCTGACCAAATCATACCAAATATATTTATGGACTAAAACTCTCCCATGTACTAGAATCACATCATCATTATATAATGAACACCCATTTAACAGGTCACCACCTTTTATATATTCCCTCTTCACAACATACTGCGGTCCAAATTCCTAACTAGCCATCACCCGGTCCACTAAATAATATGTTATAAATGATGGGGAACTTCTCATAAATCCATGGAAATTGGAAACATGCATCCTACAATCATCTAATAAGCTCCTAATGCACCACTATTTCTTCAAAGTCCATTAACCAAGATCTAGAGCTACCTAAATCTTATGGATAATAGAATCTATATTGACATTACCTTTACCTGGTTTATAGGCCATCTCAAAATCGATTTTTTATAAATAATTGATCATACATCCCTGATTTATGTCTATATTACACTATGAGAATTTATATTTGAAACTCTTGTGATTAGTGTATACAATATATATATCACCAAAGAGATAGTGTTTCTGACACTTCAAATCATGAACCATGGACACTAACTCCAATTCATGGGTAGGATAGTTCTACTCATGGGGATCACAGATGAAATAAACAATAAGATACTACCCACTCCTTATAAATTATAAAATACCAAATCCAACTCATAATGAATCATAATATATGGAATATTAAATCCATTGATAAGGAAGAATCAATAATGGAGTTATAGTTTTCCTCATCTCTATCTCATAAAAAGCCTCAACACACTAGTCTGACTGCTAAAACGTTACCTCTATCTTTTCGAGTACAGTCATGGGTGCTAATAAATAGGATAAATCCAAGATAAAACATTGATAGTATCCCATTATAACAAAATATATTTATCTCAAACATGTTCTAGGGATGTGTCTGATACATCACTTCCTCCACTTTCTATGTGCCTACAGATTTACTGAACTCAAAAACCACATGCCCTAATAATTTTGTCTACTAAATCCAGTGGTGATACTTAAATATATTTTCATAAAGATTATTTTATCAAATTACTCTCAATACTATATCAATATTTCTTTCATACTATTCTAGGGTTAGTGAGTAAATGTGGATATTCTCAATGAACACCCCAATAAATGAGATGACTTTTGGGTGAAATATCTTCTTTATTTTGGCCATAAACGCTATTGATGCATTAATTAATCAAAAAAACTCACTAAGTACTCATATAACACATAAGTTCTCCAATCCATAATATTTATGAAGTTCTCCTCAATAACCTGTAATTGGTGGAAGCCTGATCATAGATCAATGTCGAAGAAAAAACAGGCTCCCCACACCTAATCAAAGAGATTGTCAATTCTAGTAATAGGTAAAAATCATTCATGGTCGCCTTATTTATCTTATGGTACTTCATAATGAGTCGAATAACACCACCCACCTTCTTGGTGAATAAAATATTTTCACCCTATAATGATGTACTTGGCCTATGGAAACTGAACCTTGAAGCTCTAGAGCATAAATTCAAGAGATTCCCCTTCTTACTATATTATTGGAACTAAATTTGATGTGTTGTGTAGAACTTTCGATCATGTATTTCCCTCACATTGCTGAAATACTATAGAACTCATCTTGAGGGGGGGTAAATATTCCATAATATACTCTAACTATATACTACCACCCTATTATACGTCCCCAATTTTTCTATTCCTATAACCACAAGGAGCACTCATAGTACTAGTAAGTGTTCCACCCGCCTAAGTACTAAAAGGTAAAAGAAAACCAACTACATGATCCTCCCCCAGGACATTCTCAATAGTTATGGCCTTGAAAAAACATATTGTTATGTCATTTGGTTGACGATACTAACCTACCATCTTGTATAAAAATAAATACCAAACTCTAACTTCATATCCTTCTATGCCTTATTTCCGGTCAAGAGGGGAGAAAAATGAAGCATCTCGGTAAAATGAGGGGAGTATGACTATATAGTCATGTATCCCTACTAAAGATTCATGATTTATTGGGAATGGTCTAGATTAAATGTGTTGAGAAATAATTTCATTAAAAAAGGTCTTTGAAGGCATCCCAGATGAGACCCTCACATCGACCAACATGTCCCATCATGCCCCACTATCTCCTGGGGATCCATTTAGAAAGGATTATACTAGCATCCATTTCTTAACCTCAAGGGCCTCAACGGGGTCAAAGAAACCCTTAATGATATCTCTATAGTCCTAGTTATCAAATATCCTCCAGTACCTTGAAAGGATTTTGTATTATAGAGCTAAACTTCTCTAGCATAGTTGACATTGTACATCAACACCCCTTCATCCTGGGAAAGAACAATAAGAAAGACTATCAACTGAGGTGGACCCACTACTTATATGACTATCCTAGGTATATGAGTGTGCTCAAATACACCCTATTTCCCAATAGGCTATAGAATAGGGGAATCATCCCAAGTGGTAGCATCCAAACCCATGTCTGTTGGTGGTCCCATTAATCTACTTTGGGGCGACGTCTTCTGAAACACAAATTAAAAATTAGAAAAAACTAATTTCATTAGTATAGATACTAGTTAATCTATATGATCATCAAAAGGTTCTCATATAATGCTACCCATATCCCAAGGTTTATCCCCCAGCACAACCCAAGGTTCTCCATTCCTTCATGTTAGTCATGTTATTATGTTTACAAAACATGAAAACATGATCAAGTTCAACTAATTAATGTATAAACATATATATCAATCAACAAAGAATAAATTTATATTCCAAATTGATAACCCAATTCAAGGGATTAAATTAAAGAAATACTATACAACACACAACATGTATATATATATGGAATTTTATCCTAAATGACAGATCATGATGTAAGAATGCACCTAGATCCCATAAAATTGTAATAAAAATCTTATCAATGGTATTTAGCAGGTGTTTTACACATGATCTATCTAGGGACATGAAAAAAACCTACCTAATTCCCATACATCCTATATTATTTCTAAAATTCCATATTTTAATCAAAATAAATGAATAAAAATGTTCTCTAATACCATTTTGTAACACCACATCCTGGACCTCCATGTCTGATCTGGAGGGAAACTTGACCTCATGTGTGCCTACCCATACATAAGAGGATGTTGACTAGTATAAAGGGTCCAAAAATCATTAACAGGAATAATATACCCTCATTATCATATCCATACACCAAAATATAAATAAAACATAAATATAATATAATATAACCTATAGGTACCAAGGTGGAAGAATAAACATCACAATGTAATATCAGATAGAACACATGTCATAAAAGTAAAAAAACTAGGATTAGATTTTGGAAAGAAAAACTATAGTATACATTTAAAATATTTAAATAAATAATAAAACACTATAAAAATCCTTTGGAGTGAATCTCAGTCCCACTTCCATCTCTATGATTCTTGACTCAGCTATCTGCCAAATGCCCTTTTCCATTTCCTGGATCACTATACATGAATTCTATACATGCATCAAGATACTAATGTAATGAGTGAATAATAAACCCAATATTAAACCACCAATGCATCCTTAATATGTGGTCATAAGTATATATAGGTATTTTCCATGATAAAAATAAATGCACAAGAAATCATAATAAACATACACCAAGCATCCATGTGCTAACAATTCCACCATAATCCTCGATTGTAAAATCATTAGTTGCTTACATAAAGGATAATAAAAAGATATTGGATGTGATAAATAACTATGTTGAAGGATAGTTATCATGTTACTAGTCATACTTAAGGCATCGAGTCTCAGGTCAAACTATAATGATACTAGTGAACATGTACTCGGTATCCTTATGGAATCGAGTTCTAGCACGTTACTCAGTATCTAAAAGGGATTGAGTTTCAGGCTAGTCCACAAGGCCATCATGAACTAATCCTATTTATGGGCCCACTATCATCATATCTATATATCATTCACAATTTCCCTCTAAGGGGTAAACATTCCATGACAGACCACCAATTATGAGTACTGAGAAAATACCTATAAGGCATGGTAAATACACACAATAAGACACAAAATAATAACAAAAGTATACCATGTCATCATGAGAATATAGTATTAATGTATAATAACATGTGATCATAATCAAGCATGGTAACAAGATACACTAGAAATACTCAAGAAGTCAAAAATCACACATGGGTCTCATTAGCTACAAACACACTCATAAGAAATCCTCATCAAGAATGGTAAAAAATTTATTCCATCAAAATATGGAATCTAGGAAAAAAATTATACAAGGGCATAAAAAGATAACAAATTTTATAACTCAAGGCAGTTTATTTTTACATCAATATTCATCAAAGGTGCCATCTTTCAAATAAAATTTTCACATAAACCAAAATAAGATCATACATCTAGGATGCCCATCTCGGGATTTGATTCATCGATAAAGATGTTTAGGAAAGAAAATTCAGGATATTCTAGGTTAAAAAGGTTAGTTCTAGAATGAAATACTTCATAGAGTTCATAAATATAATAATATTGGAGATATTTCAAATAAGAATATGTCAATTGAATAGATCCATTGACAATTGAAGAAAGAATCATTAAATCCTTATTAATTACAGAAAATAACATCCAGTATATATAACGAAAATAAATCCAATATCAAACCATAATCCTAAAATAGATCTATGATGATATTCAAGAATAAGAGAGTCTCAATATGATTGATCTATGGAAACATACCTATAAACTTCCACCATAAATAAGGGATCAAGCTATGATCAAAAGAGATATCCTTGACACATCAAAAAATTACTCAATTGTATTAATGATCTATGAATTCATTATTAGTTTCCATTTTAATCCATATATTAAGAAACTTCATGATGAATTTATAATTTTTTTCAAGGGAAAACTGAAAAATTAAAAAGAATCCCTAAGAAAAGAGAGTATTTCATCATATACCTCAATTTAAGATCTTCAACTCACTTGGATTTGATGGAATCTAGATTTAAAGGAGAGGGAATATGAAGGAAAGGATAGAGGATTATCATAAATATAGTTGGGTTCCTATATAAAGAATAACCTGTTAAAAATAAATGGTATTTAAGAGGATTATAGATCATTAAGTTCATGTGCCCATGGTTTTTTCACATAGTTTTTCAAACCATGTGCTAACTATGTACCCCTTTCTAGGATTCTGGATAAGATTTATGGTTTGGCCTCATGATTTGAAATTCTTTGTGCCAACCATGATGTTTCCACTAGATTTTTTAATATTGTTTTCATATGATGGATACATAGATTGTCAAACCATTCACCTTAACAATAATCCTCCACTTTGTACACTATCTCTAGTATCATTATTTCCTAGAGAATATTTATATTTTTGATAGACCATTCTCATACGATTCACCTGAAAAAGGATTTTATAAGTATCAAAAACTAACCAAAAACACTGGAAACTAAACTCAATAAATTTAAAGCTCAAAATAATACTAATAATGGTTTAAGTAAAACCATAAAAAACAATAAAATTTGATGTCTTTACAAGAACAATTGGTATTTGTGAAGGTTTGGGAATATGGAATTGGATTATTGGAATAATCCATAAATTTAAGAAGTCTAAATAATATGTATTTCTAGTAACATCAATCTTGATATGATGAGATATCCACATATATAGAATAATAACATGTCTAGTTTGAATAGGTTTGAAATTTTGAAGAATTTCTAAGGAACATGAAAGAAATGTGTACATTTTGAATATGCATACTTTTGAAAACCAACCATGTATGCATATAAATGATATAAATGTGGAAGGACATAAAAATTGTCAAATAGATATGAGACAACCTTATACAACAACAATAATGAAGAAAAAATTAAAATAAAATCCATGAAGTTTAATATGAGTAAAATTATAAGAAAAAATACTGATTGTTTTGTGAAAATTCAGAACATACCAGGGATACTTGAATACAATCCATGAATGCATGTATAAATGGGAGTAAACATAAACTAAATGGAGTAATAATATAAGGATGACAAAATGGTCTAGTTTAAATAAAATAAATCATAACAAATGATGTGGAAATATAAAATTATTTTCCCATATACATATAAATTATTTATTTATATTGATATATGATATGGAAAATGTAAGGAATATAGAATAATCATAAGAAAGTTTAAGAGATATAAGAAAGGAAGAAATTACACGTGAAAATATTGAATTTTATAAGTGGTTTAAAACATCTTACAACCTATGGTATATAAAATAACCATGTTAGAGATGAAACATTTTCTAAAAAATTATTAATCATGGTTCCATTACAAGAATAATCCCTAAAAATATTGATATTACACCAAGTGATGCATGTAGAAGAACATCAAACAAGTAATTTATATCAATGAACTATTCTATGCAACCTTAAGAAAAATAAGCTTTAAAAAACAAATGTGAAAGCATGATGGATGGATAGAAATGATAAACATTGTTGAGAAAAGATTATGGTCCTTGGAACTCACAGCAAGGAAAAAATATTACATCTTATTACATTAGTCTTTGTGTTGTATTTTTTTGATTTTCATATAGTTAATTGAATGTGAAGAAAGAAAGAAAGTAAGCTAGAATAACATGGTAGTAATATGGAAAGAAGAAAGATATAATCACTTTTAAGAATTTGAAAACTGTTAAATTTTTCCATTGTTGTGGATATTCAACATGAGATATCAAGGAACTATCCTAATAAATAAATCCACCTTAATAAAGCTTAAAAGGAGTGCCTCATAAATTTGTAGAGAAGTTGAAAAGGTTTTTAAAATATTATAGAATTATTCATTGAAATAAAAATAAAAATTTATGTAAGGTGATCAAGTAAATTTCATTGAAAAGGTATGATTTTATTTTCTCTCACCCTAGTTTATAAAAAAATCCTAACATTAAGTGGGAGAAAATTATTCTTAACCAGTGAAAACAAATTGATCATTTAAGGAGAATTAAAGGCCAGTTTATATCATTTGAAAACTAATACCAGTACTTGAATGATTTTGAATTGTATATTGAGATAAATTGTAGGAACGTATAATAGAATTTCGATAAAAATAGATTTCTTAAGTGGAATTAATTGGTTTTAGACTAATGAAATTTGAAGATAATCTAAATGATATGATCATTAACCAAGTAGTTCTTACTTATTCATGTATTATCAAGATAATTTAATCCAATCAACCATGATGATATAAAAATTATCACTTTTCTCAAGTGGTAGTAAATATAGGGAGAAATTAAAATAAATAATTATTTGAGTAAAGTTAAAATATGGATGGAACCTAGTGTAATAGGTTATAAAGGTATTCCAATCACACTTTCCACCTATGGTATAAGTTTATCAAAATATAGTTAGAATGAGGTAGTGTTGGTTGATTATTAACATCATAAAAAAGGGGATTAAACCATTATGAACATAGATTTTATGATGGGTATATTTACATGAGTGTAGGAATAAAAATTATTGATAAATTTATTTTTTGAATCCCCTAAATTGATAATTTTAGAATGGTATCACAAGTATAATTATTGATGGATAACTTTTAACACCTTAGTTACACACTATTGTTTTATACACTAGTTTATCCAGTGGTGACTTATATTTTTTTAAATTTAGGATCATAGAGAAGTGAACACATTGTATCTATAATTATTTATAGAAATTAAAATTGAATTAAAAAAATAATTGAATGGATATTTTCTTTTAATATAAGTGAGGTCCTACCCCTAAAAACACCTTTGTATCAATTACTAGTAAGGGGGAGATAAAAAGGAGTGAGCATACACACACATTTTCTTATGTGTATTTAAGATCATTGACCATAAACACAGAGTGGGTATTGAAGATCCCATATTTTATGGCTTTATTTATTATCCATAATCCTGAATCCTTAGTGTGAATAATGATTCCAATATGTGAATTAGTGTATGGCTAGGAAGAAAGCAGAAGTTCTCAACCATAATGATAAGTAAATTGAGTAATATCCATTTGAATAATTATATGTACCATATTGGATGATGTTAGGGAAATTAAAAAAAAAGAGTTTGGTTATTTGGAGTGGTTTCCATTATATTTAAATATATTAATATTTTTTTTGGTCTTGTTGATGCCTAGTTTTACAAATTCCTATACATATAGATTTTTTTTCTGAAATATCCATCCATGGTAATAAGATCAATTGTATAGCTTCCTAATCCAGCTCAACTATAGCCAATATGGCAACAAAGAGGTTCATATGTGAGGTAAAGCCTCAAATGCATAGAGAGTGGGTTAGGGAAAGAGCTTGTGGGGCCACAAATGATATGGGGGAGTGTTTAGCCTCTCATATGTGGGAAGGTATTAGAGGAAAAGGGAAAATATCATCACCCTTTTGGACATAACCACTTGTCTTGAAGAGAAATAATGATAATAAAGTATCAACTCTTTGTAGATATGTTCTGATGGGGGATATCCAATTATTATTTTACCATTACTCCACATTAAAATAAGGAAATAATAAAAAATCCTAATATATAAAATTGAATGAAACTGTTTAATTTAAAAATGTGCCATCTTCAATATCCCAGTGAAGGATTTTCTGTATGTGTTGATTGTATGTATAAAAAAACTAATCAATATTATCATACCCATGTTATCAGTAATAATAACGTCTTCATAGTGTGTGTTTTATATATAATTATAAGTTTCATGTTTGAAGTATTTGTGAAATTTAATGATATATAGGATTAAATGAAGAGGTTTCATCCTAGAGAGAGAGAAATAGAATATCACACAAATGTTATACAACACTTTCCTCAAATAAAATTTTTTGATGTGTTTATAAATAATGAAAACATATAATTTCATATGAATTGGTCTTCATGGAATGAATATCACAGCTACCAAGAACTATGATGCTTGAAAAAAAGATCCGCAAAGAATATACTAGTGGTTCTAATATTCATGAAAATGCATATAAAATGAATACATGTAAACAAAAACTTCTTTAGGGTAAAATCGATAAGAAGAATGATATGTAAAGTTAATAAATATACTATATATAAATTTAATTACCTTGTTTGATAAACACAATTTTATACCTTAATATAGGTAACTCTATAATACTATAGCTACGTAAATGTGACAACTCATTTATGTGAAGGTAATGAGAAATTTTTTGAAAGCTGTGGAAGGGTATACCAAAGTTCAATGAGAGACCTATATATAAGTCAATACTTTTTTAAAGCTTATCTAAGATATTTGATAACAACACATGATTAAACGAATATGTAAATATAGAGATAAATAAAAATAATAAATGTTTAATCCCTATAAGAAGTTAGATAGTGGATAATATAAGTTTTATGTTCATTAATGTGAAATAAAGGTTGTACTAATTGATAATAAGTATGAGATAATAACTGTTCATTGAAGATTTAATTTTAAAATAGAATATATGAAATTAATTTTTTGATTCAAAAATAAAAATTATGTATACATAGGAAAGAAACTTGAATGGAGATAAATCAGAAGAGACTATTATGTTGAGAATGTAAATTCAAGTATCATAGGGCCTCTGTTTGTGTTGTGATCCAATTTTGAATTAAGACTATAAATCAATGATTTATTTATTCCAATGTTTAAGGCTAAACTACCACATTAAAGATCTTGGTACTATAGTATAATCCATACATACATGGATATGTATAATTATGAAGATATTATGGGGGAAGTAAATTAGAAGGCCCTAACAATTTATTATTTTTTTGGATTGGTATTCTCAGTCCATTTACCTTGATCATGTTTCTATAATCTATAGAATTTTAAATATGATAAAATTATAATATTCATTCATTACCTATGTATTTATTATAATCCATTAATGTTATAGATATAAAAAGAATTGCACCTTTCTTGGAAATGGTAGGTCATGCATACGAATGAATTTTGTTTCCATTTTCTTAATGGATGGAAAAAAAGTAAGGTGGTTTTTATATAAAATTTATAGAGACATTAGGATTTCCTATATATCACAAATATTTATGAAATTTATCCTTGTTAAATTTCATATAAATTTTAAGTGAACAAAGTCACATCTCTTTGTGAGGTGGTATTCTTCCGTACACACGAATGATATTATGGTATTCCCATAGAATGAAAAGTAAGAATGTATATGTGATATTATAATTATAGAAGTATAATTATATTAGTAATATCATATATATAATTTATTTCCATCATTATATCCTCTTTTTAGAGGTGGTGATGGAAAAATAATTACATCAGTTTGTGAGTGGGTAGTTCACCGTAGACATGATTAACACTTTTCATTCCCATTTTATGGAAGAGGAGATAGATATAGGTTATGAAATTTAAAAAATAAAATATTATTATATGGAAGATACTGGTTTAATTATATTAAAAATTTTATGACACGAATGAAGGTGTTATGAGAATAAGTAAAAACAAAGAGCATAGTGAAGACAATTACCTTATCTTAGAAAAAACTCCTTTGGATATATTATTAAGAACATTTGGGTTAGTATTTTTGGAAGATGGGTACTATTGAAAATGGATAAGTATTTTCATGAACCTTCAGAATTGGGCTCATTTTGTGAATACCCCAATCCCAACTCCAATAGGCCAGGGGATAGAGACCAGCATCGCGTAGGCATATCACACACATGGGAGGCCTTAGCCAAATTTATATACACATTCACACCCATCTAGAATCCCATAAAATCATAAAATATAAAAATACTAATATCCATGAATTAATATATAAATAATACCACCATTAGAGTATCAAAACAAGTACTAAAATGTAAAAGGATCAAATAAAAGCTCACCAAAAAGAAGCAGGAAATAATTCCAAATTGTAAAGTGGGTGAGAACTACTATCAAGGAAACAATAAGAAAACACATCAGTCTTTCTAGATCATTAATCTTAGCCTAGTCCTATTACCTCCAGGAATCCATCAAATGGTTGGTCTTCTGTATAAGAATTTACATGTGTGGGTACATCTCATGCATGTGTGAGTATAAAAATACATAGTAGGATACCCTAAAATCCCTAAGCATATATAATCAATAATAATATTTATCTCATCATAGATATATATAAACATAATCTATAAAAATAATATACACATATACTAAATTAGTACCAATAGTCTCAAGGAATATTTCAACCATATTTCTATCCTAGGATTCAGGAATTAAGGTTCTACGTAGAACTTGTTCAAGAAAACACACCACACAAACCAGATAGCATTGATGGTGTTTATCTGGAATTTCATGCTCATAGGGTCTTTCCATAATAATTACATACTAAAATTATAAAGATAATTCTTCCTAGATGTGGATCACACTCATGGCCATGGGGTATACCAAATACCAAATCTATATTAACACATTAAGAAGTTGATCGACGACCGCATAATGTTATTCATGATGATTCCACGAACCCAAGATAGGGAAATGATGATGATATGGGATCATAATTTGAGAATCATGAAGGAATTTAAAAAAATCTATCCAATAATGAGGTTCCTCAAAGGAGCTCTCCATACTATACACTGGATGAAATTCCATAACTACCCTTAGGTAAATGATCAAGGGAACACACCCTAACAAAAAATCTCTAAGATGAAGAGGACAAGGGATCCAAGACATATTTGAAAGAGTACATAGTGTGTAATGGTAGTACATGGTATATCCATTTGGAATAGAGTCTTACCCATGTATCGTGGACTGTTCCCATGTCTATGTCTATGTTCGAGTACACAGTTTGTCTTACCCCATGTACTTCTAACTGTGTGCAAGTACACAGCTCTTCCCTTGTACATCTAGCCTGATAGTGTCCATGTTTGAGTACAAATAATATTCGATACCATGTGGTTTTGGTCATTTCAGTGTACCTTCCAAGGTAAATTCCAAGCATCTAGTTAAGGGACACACACCATGTGATATTTATCTTCTGGCGGAAACCCTAGTATCACACAAGGGGTGGGGGATCCTATACAACATGTAACTCCAAAATATAATCCTTATATCTAGGTATTTCAAAAAACCCATAGGTCCATCCTAAATATTCTCATATATGGTCTTCTCTTCTAGTTCAACTATCAATATTCTTGGTAATCAAGGATCTATTCTTGGTTGAGGCATTCCATCACTTCTTGTGAGAATATGGCCACCAAAACGTATGGGAAAATGATCATTATTGATCCTCATCTCCATAAAACTCCCCAATAAAAGAGGGAGTCTAAAATTCATCCCTAATATTTCATCATTATCGTTTTTTATAAATACTATCATCGATAGGATCCAGGGTCTATGATATCAATCCTATGGACCAAGAAATAGCTATGTAATGATTGATTATCTTGTATTTATTGAACCACTATTCAAAATGATTTCTGATAAGGAATGAACAAATAACGATGGTAGAAAAAGAATAAAAATGTAATGGAGGAAAAAATTGGATTTTATTGGGTTGAACTTGATCTATTACTATTACAATGATGAAAAAATATCCATAATAAATATAAGCAATTTCTACCAACAATCCTCACAAAACATGCATTCACCTGCAATACAATTGAATCATGAAACAATCAGTTTTTTAGTTGATTCATGTTTTTTATAGGATAATTAAATGGGGATAAATTCAAAAAATACAAACATCTCACCATGAAAGGGAAATATCACTGGAAAAGAATGAATATGAATCATTATCATTGGAAATATCCTAAAATTGTGTTGGCTTGGGCGATCCTCGATCTGTCATCATCGATCCCCAAAGGATTTATCCAACACGCTCCCTCTAAATTATTTGGGTTATGGAGCCAACCATGATAATTGGTCATAATCATGTTAAAATAGAGAGGGATTATGTTTCTATGTCATGTTAAATAAAATAAATAATTTATTTTCTTTATTTTATTTACATTATTTATTTTCCTTAGACTGTACTTTATGGAAAATCCAGATTCCAAAAATGGTTATGTCATGGCTAGGGAAGAAACCATTGTAATGATAATGATGGAGTCATATTTATGATCAGGTCCTTCCTTTAGGAGCTATTCCAAATTTTCATGAAAACATCACACAAATGATATTTAATATATTTATTATAATTCAAAAATTAATTCTGGACACATCGGGACTCAGAATCACATAAAGTCTCAAAGATTTAATCCAAAAATAATCCATATAATATTACAAAAGAATACATGGATGATAAACTTCATTAAATTCTCCCCACCTTAGGGATTTATGTCCTAATAGATAAAACAAAAGGCTACATAAAGTGATTTGGGTACTAATCACACATCAGGATCTCCCTTTCCCAGGTAATGTCTTGAAGATTCATGTGATGTCGTAGAAAATTCAATAAAAGAATCACTCACCAAAAGAGTGTCATCTCTTGTCGATTATCAATAATTACCAGGAGCTCAACATAAGTAGTTAATTACTCAATTTCCACTCACCCCATTCAATAACATGTTATGTTTCATGCATATAATCCCTCATATGCTTGATGTAGAAGAGTATATATACCCAGTATAGCTGTGATGGTAGAGATAATTAGTATACTACCTCTCTAACTATTTGTAGTATCAGGAAAGGAAAAGTGAATCTTGATTATTTATTGTCACCCTGTCCAAATATCTACAATCCATGTCAAGTTGATACCCTCAATAACACATGGTCTTCTTCCTTAAACTCTAAAGGCATCCTTAATTGGTCTATATTGGGATTCAAATAGCTCTATGTAATCCTCATCCACTCTTGGAAAATTTTATCTTCTCTGTAGTGGATTTCACCAACTATGGTCCCATATGTTCCAAATATCCTTGGTCATTCCTACATAATGGTGACTTGTAGGGTATCCAATACAAGGCCTAGAATGGTTCCTTAAGTATTGTACAATGATATCTGTTGTCTTAAGAAAAGTGCACCAATGGATTGTAATCCTCCCAACTATGGGAAAAGTCAAAAATGAAATCCCACAAAAAGTCCTTTAGAACTTGAATGGTTTGATCAGTATAGCCATCAATCCATGGGTTTAAATCTATGCTCAAACACAATTGATTACCAAAGGCCTTATACAATCTCTTCCATAACCAAGATGTGAAGTGATCATCATAGTCAAAAATGATTGTTGGTGGAAATCAATGGATTTGAGCTATCTCCTACATGTAATGACATCCCATACTCTCAACTAAAATATTCTTTCAAATATCTAGGAGGTGGGATAAATTGGAGAGTTTGTCTATGATCACCTAGATGGAATCGTGTCTTCTAGACATAAATTGTAAGCCCATCATGAAGTCTATAGATAACTTATCCCACTTCTTCTATAGAATCCTTAAGGGGTTGATATAAACAAGTTGGAACCTGGTGCTCATTTTTCACATATTTACAAGTAAGGCATGAAGATACAAACTCTAAAACTCCCTTATTCATCCCTGGCCACCAATAATCCTGGTAAAGTTTATCCACACCTGGATTTACCACTAAGAGTGAAGTATGAAACTCCTTCAACATATATTCTCTCATTGTTTCTAGTACCATCATCCATCCTCTGAAAAGAATGACTTCCTCTCCACTATCAGAAAATCCATCTCAGGCTTGTCCAGTGGATATCTGAGCATGTAGGGTCTCATAGTCTGTATCCCCATGGTGTTCCTCTCTAAATCTCTATAAAATAAGAGGGTAAAAACCATTGACTAGAGATATGATGATCCAACCCTATCCTCAGAGGATAGCTATAATGAGGATAACCAATCCAATACATCACTAAAATCTATAAACAAGATCTCATACTGAGGGAGTATACTACTAAATTCCCCTTCCCAAGATTATAGAAACTCTTGAGGCAATAATCATGGAGGAATTATATCCATCACCTATGTATCACATTAAGATCCTTCTGAGAGAAGATATAATTGAGACTCTTCTAGGAATAACAGATGATAAGTCTCTCACCCATAAGGTAATGTTGCCACATCTTCTGGGAGAAGACTCTCACCGGTATCTGAAGATCATTGGTCACAAAATTCTTCTCTTTTAGTATCAATTGACATGAACCATAGTAAATTACCTCCTTACTATGAATCAGGACACAACAAAGACAAGTCCCTAATGCATCGCATAACACCACATACTCAACACCCTCATATAGAAATCTAAAGATATGAGTGCTTGTCCATCACTACCTCAACTCATGGAAATCCTACTGGAACCTCTCTATACACATGAAAAGTTTCCCTATTTGGGTCAAATATGTAATGTGTGATGATATCTTGGATAAATTAAGGATGAACCTATGATAGTATCCTTCCAACCCAAGGAAGATCTGAACCCCCATCACGTTCTTGGGAATCTCCCAAGATAACACTACCCCAACCTTTTCCAAGTCCAATGATAAACTAACTTCTGAGATAACATGTACCCGAAGTTGGGCCTATTGAATCCAAAAATAACACTTAAAATTATTCCCATAAAGCTGGTACCCTCATTGTACATCCAGAACTATCCCCAGGTGTCTTGAATGATCATACATGGACACTAAGTACACTAGGATATTGTCGATTAATATTACCAAAAACTAGTCTATGAAAGGTTGAAATATCTGGTTTGAAAGTCTAATGAACACCATTGGGTTGTTCTCCACACTTAATGGAATCACCAATTACTCATAATGTCCACAACAACATCTGAATTTCATATTTGGTATATCCTCATCTCATACTCAAAGTTGGTGATAATCTGATTTGAGGTCAATCTTAGTGAACCATCATGCATATATCAACCTATCTAAGTGTTCATCAATCCTATGTATTGGATACATTTTCCTCAAGGTCACTTGGTTTAAGAAATTTTAATACACACACATCCTTAAGATCTCATCTTCCTTCTTGGAGAGAAACACTAGGGCTTCCTAGGGTGAAACTATGGGTATAATAATACCCTTCCTCTAAAAGTCCTATAACTACCACTTTAGCTCATTAAGCTCTGAGAGATCCATATTATACAATGGAATAGATATCGAGGATTCCCTAGGGTGTAGTTCAATGCATAATTGTACCTCCCAATATGGAGGTAATCCTGGAACATCCTTAGGAAAGATGTCATAGTACTCTGTTAGCACTGTAAGAAAATGGAAACTTACAGCATCCCTTATGCTAAGGTATATTCTAAGAAACTAATGAATTATAGGTTGCACCCACATATGAATGATTATGTCCTGCTTTTCCTAGGTTTACTTTTCACCCATAATGGAAAACCACATCCCATCACTACGAGCACACCACATCCTCCTCCTAAAACAGTATTATTGGGCATGAACTGTATATATCCAGTCAATACCTAAGATGACAACCTAAAGCCTCATCACTAATTCAATGAGATCCAAAATGATACTATCACCCCCACGAGTCAGGTCACACTATTAGTATAAGTGTGTGATCATTAAGTCACCACTAGTAGGTGTATCCAAGATCAATGGTTGATCTAAGGGCTCAAATAAAATCTCTAAGTATTGAACTAGATAAGTTGAAATAAAGTAATGAATCCCACATGTTTATTTCAGTACTTCATATAAGTTGAAAAGTAAAATATCATACCTCATATCATTCATAGAGACTCTGAGTCATAAACCTCAACCACCTATAGCTACCCTCTCCCTTGTCCCATAAAACATTGAGCCTGGGGTGGGCCACCAGGGGGTGGGGGTGGTAATATGTTATATTGTCTACCTACCCCAACTACTCTCCCATCTCCTCTACCATGTCAATTTCCCTATAAAACTAACTAATCCAAACATTTCATATACCTTGGTGGCTTATGAACTTCCTCTCTATTAGTCTTATAGAGGGTTAGACAACCCCACACGAGATACCCCCTACCATTATAAGAGTTTCAACAACTCTACCTAGGATAACTAGATCTATAATGTGATATATGAAGTGTATAACCTCTATCCTAGGATCACCTCCTAAAGCATCTCACACACCCAGGTCCTTGTGTTTGTCATCTGCAACTTACCATCGAAGTCTCAGCTCTTGTGATCCCACTATTCACACCAAATGTATGTCTACGCTCATACAAGAATCTACGAACTACCAATACATCCTATATCACCCCAACATAGGTAGAAATGAATATATGTTTCACAATATTTCAGATGTATCTATGTATTATCATTTTTAAGGATTTATTTCGGAAGAACTGATCACAGATGATGTCCATCGAGTACCAAGAGAGGTTGGTGAAACTTGATGAATACATAGACACAGTCGTACTACCCAAATAAACCTATAGAAGATCATGAATGTTCCCAAAGATCAATTTACCCTGAGAGAACTCTACTATAAAAGGGTTCTCAAAATCTGACCATGAAGGAGTCACCTCATCATACACTTGGGTCACTAATCTCCACCATTTTTCTATAGATCCATGAAGAAGCCTCACTTTCTTTACCACTGTCTAGTCTACAGGTGTTTTGAACTGATGGAGTACTGACGTCCCCATGCCAAGAAAGAACACTAACTCATGTGAGTCAAGATAACCTTGGAACCAGAGGGTTAAAACCAATAAATATGAGGAATAACTCTCATTATACACACCTCATCTATTGGTATGGAAAGTATTATCTACATTATGATAAGTGGTGGTAAGACTAGTCCACCTCCTCGAGGTAACACCATCTAAATAAGTCCTTTAGTTGAAGAATCATCAATGAGAAGATCATCCTTGTGATCATAATTATAAATCTTATCTGGTAAACACCATCAAGGAATATTGAAATAAATAGGATGTGCCATGGTTAATGAGTATATCTAGATATCTGACTTAAGAAAGACAAGGAACCACAACCCATTCCTATATGATTCATGTACAAAAGTTTTCCCTGTGAAAAATTTCTATATGTACTGAGTCATCATGTAGGTGAGTCCTGGGGTGAGGATACATTGGCTTCCATACAAGCACTGGAGTCCCTAGACTAAGAGCTGAAATAAAAACACTTAACACTATTTCCATAGACCAATATCACATACATCAATCCTAATATAGAACAGATTCTTTTGTTACCACTTTTTCATTATCTGTTTGAACAAGAATTATGCCAAAACTACCTCAATCCCACCTCCAATATACCAAGGGATAGAGACTAGTTCTATGTAGTCATATTATACACATGGGAGGCCATAGACTAATTTACTCCCACACACACCCATCTCTGAGCCCATAAAATGCTGAAATGTAAAACAATGGATAACCGTTAGTTCATATATCTAAAATACCACCCCCTTAAACTTTGCTTTGATGGGAAACTGCATATGAGAAGGATCACCTTCATTTTTTATAGACATTTAGGAACCTTATTCAGCATCATTATCATGTTAATAATCCTTCAATATAAATATATTCTCTATCGAATTCATGGTAGGATGAATCTTTACCTCCTGTGTAATAACATAATACAACCTCTTTGTATTTATCTTATAGAATATATGGAAACACATCTTTTTATATGAACATAAAAAAACTCCTTCAACTTTGGATGGATCTTAAATGGTTTTCAATTCTTTAAGATTCCACCCCTCATATAGAATAAACACTCATTACTCTATGGGAATCAGCCATGGAAATGTAATATCTATGCAGTTCTCTCCCCTAGGAATTAAGATACTCAATGTGAAAAAAATTAAGATATTTTTCTCTTTACAAGATATGTCTCATTTCATACTAATATAATAATATTATATATTCATTATCATATGTGATGTAAATGACATTTTAAGAGTCGTAAATGGATATTAAATTATCTATAACTCTAAGGATATAACTACATGGATAGTTATAAAATATATAACTACCTAAGAATATCTCAATATTCAAAGATTATGTTTCCATATCTATAAATATAGAAAATTTTATTTTTACAACAAAATTATTGACCTCTTCCAACTTTAACATTTTATTACCCATGATTATAAATACCTTTATCTCATACATTTGACCATATATTTATGAATAACTACACATTATCATTCATTTAATTATAATCAGGGATACCCATGAAATCTTATCCTATATTGATTCTTGGATAATATGGTGTATCCATTACCTCTGTAGTGAAACATTCTCAAAATCTCTAGGACTACTTAATAAAATGATGTAATTTATTCAATATAGAGTGGATTATTATTATATGGAAGAATACTAGATAAAAGTATCACTCAACTTTTTAGCATACACATTATATCTATAGTGTGATTCTCATACTCCTATAATACAGATTATTCCTTATAGTGTATGAAACATTTTAAAATAATAAAATCATTTTGTACTATGAAAGTTGTGTCTCAAAGGTGTGTGAAATCTCTCTGCAACTTAACATCACACAAGATATATGGTGGAATATTATTATACAAAATAGCCTTATTCTCATTGGGTTTTTAGTGATATAATTTCATACAATACAACATAGCTATGTTACCATTATATAGGTATCACTTTACCCTTATACGGCTAAGGGAAAACCAACTTACATTTACAGAGAAACCTAGATACCCTTACAAAGCTTTCTATACCCTTTCACATGGAATCATATACCCTTATGCAGGTTTTATACCCTTATACAACCTAGAAGACTCAGAATACCATAACATAGGGTTTTAAAAAAATATTATACCCTTATATAACACAAGTAAATCATCACTAACTATATCATCCATCATCCTTCTTCTATTAATCAATAAAAAACCCTTGGTTCTTAACGTCTAGTATGTCTCTAGATTTCTCCACTTTGCCAATAATATGTTAGGAATTACTTTAAAAGCCTTTTGGACTTAATGAATCAATAAAAAATCTACAAGAATATTATTCTTGGACCTCACTTTTGAAACTACCAATCTCCCCAGCATCACTTTACCAATTTGGTCATTTTCTCTATGTGTGCTGAATAAATATATTGTCATTAAATCCAACTTGCTTCATTGAAATTCCAACACACATCTTGGTCATCGTCTATGATTTTTTTTTTAAAAACCTTCACCAACATTATTTATAATAACCTTGACCAAACTTATTTTCAAATAATGAAATATCAAACCATAAGGATTTATAAAAAAATAAATTAAGATATCTTTACCAATCAAAAAATGCTTACATTTAGAGGATGTATAATTAATATGATTGATCATCCTCAATTAAATTATTAATGTATTAATAAATTAAATTAGAAAAATTTAAATGATTATTATTATAAGATATAATAATTCAACATATTAACTAATATATTAAAATTATTTAAATTTTAAATTAATATGAAATACTATTCAGAACACATAATGTTTTAAATGGATTTTTCGATAAATGTTATTTTTCTTTATACACTTTATTTTTATTTAAAAGTGAAATTTAAAAATTTTATAATGTTATTTTGGTAAAATTATGCCTATTTTTTGGATTTAACATGTCAAAATTTACTTAGGATGATTTTTTTGAGATTTTTATAAAATAATTTATTTTAGGTGAATAGTATAAATATACTGTTTTTTCTAATACATAAATATTTATAAAATTATCATGAAGTAGATATTACTTATAATATTAAAACAAATTAATTTGGGAAAAATTATATATGGAGAAAAATTATTTTAAAAAATACTATGTTAAATTTATAAAACCCATTTTTTATGTTTTGGAAAGATAGGTAATATTTTACTATAAAAATTGTTTTTATTCTATTATATTAAAAATTAGTTTTCATCGATATTAAGAGTTAAATATAAAAAATAGATATTATATTTTAGAAAATATTTTTAAAATTATATAAAAAGTTAAATTTATTTTTCAGGCATAAAAATATGACTATTGGGATTAAAGTAAAATATTGTGGTAGAAGTAAAACTATTATTTTCAATGAATTGATTTGTTAACAGTGTGTAATTTTTATAGAATTAAATAAATAAATATATTTTTAATAATTAATATAAAATAATTTTTTTACCTATATATAAATATATTAAAAATAATTCATTAGTAATCAATACTAAATAGGATTAAGAACATTTAATGAAAAAAAATTAAAAAATAGTTGTCTTATATATTAAAAAATTTATTTTATAAGTTAATCTTAACTTATTTGGAAGTTAAATTAGATTATAAGGGGATAAAATTTTGGTTCAAAAATTTTTTAATAAGGTCTATGTTATATTTTATAATAAAACATAGATTACTTAGTTAAAAACTAGACACCAATGTAAAAAAAATTGTAAAATGTAAAAATAATGTTCTAAAATGATTAATTTTTTTAAAAAATATGTTTGAAAATGAGTGGACGGGGCCTTATTATCCTTATATGACCAAATAATTAAATATTTAACCCATTTAATTCCATTTACCCTTGGATAAATCCATTTCATTATTAAAAAATAATAGGTATTCACAAAAGTACAATTTTCTTCATTTATAAAATAGAACCACTTACACATTATTAATAATCCTTTTTTACATAAAAATTTCCCTATAATATTGATATATTATCCTATCCTAGAACATACTTTCACATTATAAAATGATTGATCATAATAATTTATCCTAATTCCTTCATTTTCAAGGAGACTCTCAAGATTAAGTTCAAGGTCCCAATGTAAGTATTATTTAATCCTTAACTTTTTCATCTTAATATTTTTCTTCAAAAACTAACCTAACCATAGAATATTAAGGAACTAAATATAATTATCATAATTAATTTTAATTATATTAATTTATGAACCATTATTAATTCCTTTCCATCCACTTAGGAAAACAAAAGAACATTGTTAATGTGTATGTGTAGACTACCACCTCTATGAAGTAATGTTCTCCATTTTTCAACTTGATTTTATTTATTTATCCAAAATACTTAAAATATGGTTCAAAAACAATTAAATATATATAACATCATTATTATTAAATTATAATTATATTATACACTTATAGAACAATACTCATACATCGAGTTATAACATGCTTTTTTTTGGGTCGGTTTAACCAATAACATGAACAATGTTATAAAAATAAGTCATGGATGACTATGTGAAATTAAATAGACATATTATTATAATTTTTAATAAAACAATTAATTTTTTTTCTAAAAATTATATATTATTAATTTATCATATTATTAAAATATTATCTTCAATCGCTAAAATTACATTAAAAAGATGACACTGATTACTTTTTCACACAACATTACTAAAACATTAATGGAATAATATATTTATAAATAAATATAAGTTATCTATTCTATTACCTTAAATAATCTAGGAATTATTAACTTGGTATCAATGAATGGATACTAAAATAGAAATCATAAAGAATGTGTGAAGCAATTAAAGTTACCAACACTCGATGGTAAAAACAATGTTTTAAATAATAATATAATGATAAAAATTCATCACAAATGAAGTATAAAATAGGTAATGTATATTAATGTGGTTCTTAAAATAAATATTATGGTAGTTAATGTTTTTATAGGAGTTCAAATCATATTCAATTAAGTAGGTAAACATGGTACGGTTTTTTCATCCCATTTTTTCTTCATCAAGATTTGATGTGTACTCACTACTTATTTCATTTGTGTGACGTATATATTGGCCATGTAAATATTTTATAATAGTTTTAATTAAATAAATGTTATTTAAAAATATATTTTATATTTTATATTTGATATACATTGGATTCAAAAGATAAAAAAGTTATAAGGGTTATTTGTCCCAATTTTCAATTCCATGAGAAATGTTTGATACTATGTACAAAAATTTATTTTATATAGAGTATTACCAACCATATTTCCATCACATATAATGAATATTTTTTATTTCATGTTATTTTAATTTTCATTTCATTGTAAAAATATTATGTTCTTTTGATTCTTACATTACCATTACCGTAAGGGTTTCATCATTAATCTCAATTTCAAATCATGAATTTTTTTAAGGGTAATTCATCTGGGAAATTTATAGGCTCTTCATTTTTAAAAACATCCATAATTTCCCTAAATCTGATTATTATTGGGGTTTTATATTCATTTTCACTATTTCATTTTCCATATTGTCTCATTATTTACCTACTGTAATGAAACAGACCCGATCTCTTATTTTTAGTTGGGAATTTGCCTCTTCCATTAACGTATTCATCAGATGATTTTATGAATATCCTTATTTATGAATTAATTAATTTATTAATGTAATATAATACTAATTTTACCATATTTATATGTTTTGAATAATTTTTAAACATATTAAATACTAGTAATTTTCTTTCAAAAGTGTGAATAGTATCATTTTTTTAAATTTTATGTGTGAACACATCTATCCATCATTTTAGTATTGTTTCTGTAAAATTTCCTATCTACATTTTCTTTTTTATAAAAGAAATTATCATTATTATGGTTTTATAAAATATTTGTACTTAAATAATTTTTAAAGGATAAATATAGTTTCTTACTTCCATAGTGATATTTTTAATGCTCCTATGAATTGTTTTTCATCTAATTTGACATCCTTTGAAATGTTTTATTCATGATTAAAGATATTATTAAAACAATAAAATCCACCTTATTTATGAATATGGATTATAAATTTTTCCATAATATACACGGAGTTATCAATCACTACCCTTGTCTTTCTTAACCATACACTATTAATATCCATAACATTTATTCAAATTATATTCCTTTATGAATACACTGTTTTTTATTTCTTTGATTGAAGAGTTTCATGTAGATTCCATACATATTATTATTGGGGATGTTATTTACTAAAACATATAACCTCTATCTATAATTTTAAAATACGATATGATCTTTTATCATAATTATAAGATATTTACCATGAATGATACTGAATAACATTGGATACTCATTTACTTTCAATGAGTATATCATGATATGGTTATTTAATGTAATTAATAATTATTTTCTTTATTGATTTAATTTAAAAAGGATATGAAAATCATTTTATTTTCTTGGGTTCTTTGTGATTATATGAATGCTTGGTTTAGAGTGGCATTAATATGTAAGGATGATCAAGGGTGGGGTCTAATATCAACATACAATGAATTGGTTATGGTTTTATATCTTATGAGATAATTATAAAAAAGTAAAATTTTATTTTATTACAATATAAAAGGGTATACATGATTAGATTTTTTACAGTAAAAATATTGGACAAACTTGGAGTGGGTCACAACGTTTTCCTATGCTTATGTATGTGCTATATTCCTACACTTATTCTTATGACTCTATTATGACCTCATAGATAATGTGAATTTAATCATGTTTCCACACATTCTTGATTCATTTTTTATATTATTTCAATCCATATTTTGTTACTGGTTATTTATGATCTACGCTTTGTTGGGAATGATTTATTTTTGAACATCAATTATACCCATTTTATGATCTTACAAACACTTATGATCATTAATAGTTATCACTTATGTTTAACATTACTGAGCATTTTATCATTCCCATTTCTTATGTTTATATTTTCCCATGTTATAAAGATAATTATAATTTATGAGAAGTATAAAAGGAACTATATTGTGGTTCAATTACTGAAATATGTTCATAACTATCAAAAAATATTTTTCTTATGTAGAATACCCTCAAAGATAGTAGTCCTTCGTTAGTTGGTATTGTATGTTTATTTTTGTGATTAAATGTTTAACTTATGTAAATAATGTAAAATAATGATATGTTTATCTTGGTTCATCTCACTTTGTTTAAAATATAGTGTTTAATGAGAATATTTTTAGCATTGCATCTTGGATCATGGGTCTGTGGTGCTATAATTGGTATTAGAGTAGGGTTTAGTTATTTCTTAGTATTAGTTTACTTATTTTATATATTATTAAATGAGAATTCTTTTGAGAATCCTAGTGATAAGTATAAGGGATAATTATAAGTATTGGATATCATCATGAAATTTTGGTAAAATATATATTGTATGTTTTTTCTAACAATAATATCCATGTGTGGATACTATAAGTGGATAGAGGCTCTCTAATTAATATACTTGGGGAAAGTAACCCTAAAATGGTTGTATTGGGTGTTATATAAATTTTCTCATGGTTCATGAAAAAGTAATGTAACTTCAAAACTAGTTTTACTCTCTTGAGGGATATTATTTAGTTAATCACATTATTTTTGGAATCTATTATTAAATATTTCTTATGTTATGGAATTTTGTTAGGGATTATCATAGAACCCATCCTAAAGAAACCTAAATTAAACTAAGTGTGATTTAGTTTGAAATAAATGAAAAATTAAAGATCTTAAAGAGTGAAACATTTCATGTTTGAGTTACTCATAAGATAATTTAAGATATTTTTTTAAAATGTTAATTATAAATCACCCTTGTTAACCCCTTTTAGTTTTAGTAATTGTTGAATCCCCAGAAAACCATGTAAAAAATGTATGGAAAAGACAGTGGAAATATTGTCTTGATTGAGAATTATTATTAATAAATTTAACTTAGTTGTGTTTCTCAATGAACTATAGAAGATAAGGATAAAATTTTATGGATGTTTAGGTAATAAATATAATAAAGTAAAGATGATTCAATTTTATTCATGTCAAAAATGTGGTAAAATGATCCTAAGGTATTTTTTAAAATAATGTGAATTTTTTTTGTCTATTTTAATGATGTTCATAGATCAATAAATATAAAATTAAAAATAAAGAGTTTTGTTAATGTATAAAAGGTATTAATTATTTTTCGTATTTTAAAGGTAGGGAACACTATTAGATTAATACAGTTAAATTTCATGAAATGATTCTTCTTTTTTATTGTAGTAATTAAGTATAATCAAATAAGTTGATAGATATTGGTTTATTAAGGTATTTGGATGATTAAAGTGGCTATTTATAGGGTTTTATGAAATATGATATAGTTCTATTTATCAATGATATTTTTTTGAGTTGAAAATTTATGAGGATTGTATAAAACACTTAAAAAATTATTAAATAGTTTTTTCTTAAATGTTTGGAAATATATGTTACATGGTATCCAAAATATTGAAAGTTGATTTTATGGAATGTTAATATTTTTAGAGATAATGATTGAAGATCATATGATTAAGGATGGATAAATCATGGGATTAATATGTTATTTATGGTGAGACTATGGCCGATTGATGAGATAATGAGTGAATTGATTTTTAGAAATTAATTTATATAGTATTGGTACCTTTGGGATTTATAGTTGATTTCATTGTATATTCATTAAATATATTTTTAGTGAATTTAACAAAAAAAATTGGATTATAGTCTATATTCAATGGTGTGTGATTTTATGAATCAGTGGTTAATACAATTTTTGTGTAAAAGATAGAGTTAATTTTTTTAAAGAATATATGATTTATATATTCTATTATGGCTTAGATACTTAGGATATCTTGGAATATATAATTAGGGTATATACATAATTTGGTATATGTGTAATTAAAAATGAAAAATACATGTTCCTTGGTAATCCTTATATAATAAGAAATATTTAAAATTAGAAGATATATATTTATTGAAAATTATGTTAATAATTTCCTTAGTAATTTTTATTAGTAATTGATAATTAAAATTATAAGAAACCAATTTATTTAATATTGTATAATGAAACAATATGAGATTTTGGTATATATTGTTTCCCTAATTTAATACCATGTTCAATAGATTTATGTAAACCCAATCAAAAACTAAAATGAGCAGTGACATAATTGATGAACTTTATAAAGGAATAAAAAATTAATTACATGTATTCAAATAAAATGTAGATAATATGTAATAAAAGTCTTACATTTAGAGGATATATAATTAATATGATTTTTCATTCTCAATTAATTGTATAAAGTATTTATAAATTTAATCAACCATAAATAAATTATTATTATGATCATATATACTATTTCAATATATTAACTAATATATTAAAATTTTTAAATTAAAAATTAGTATGAAATAATATTGGGAACACATAATGTTTTAAAAGGCCATTTTTCAATAAAAATGTTTTTTCTTTATATATTTCATTTTAATTTATATGAAAAAATTACAAACATTGGAATTTGAGTCTAATAAAATGATGTATATATTTGGATTCAACGTGTCCAAATTTTCATAGGATGTATTTTTTAGATATTAAAAAATAATTTTTTTGGTGAATAATAAAAAATATTTTTTTACTAGTAATCTAATGTTAATTACTTTATCATGAAGTAATTATTACATAAAAACTTCTAAAATTTTTAATTTAACCAAAAAAATATATTTATGGTAAAATATTATTCCTTAAAAAAATACTATGTTGAATTTATAAAAATATTTTATATAGTTTTTTTATCAAACAAGACTCCATAAACCTAGTTATAGTAGCTATATTAAATTATTTGTGTAGTGTAAAAGAGTTTTGATAGGATATAATAGGTTATTAGTATTGGAATATAGATAAATAAATTTATTACATTTAAAAAAATAATATACAACATGAAAACTTTATGATAACATTTGTATCCCTTCTATCATATCCCTAAAAAATACAAATTGATCTCATACATGTTTCCTGGGGAAAGAAAAACAAACAAGGGTTATCTTATATTCTCAGTAAGTGGTGGCGTAAAACATAGGCTATCATAACATAATATTAGTAGATGTGATATAGAAATAATAAATGAAAAACTTAAATCCATAATCAACTAACACTAAGATAAAAATATATCCATGGATAGAAATGGAAGTAAATAGATATCATGGATAATAGTAACTAGTAACATAATGATAAAATGAATTTTTCTAAACAAAAAATTATATAAGATAAGTCAAGAAATCCTGATCACAGACAATATTATCTTAATATCAAGTAAACATCTTATTCTAGGTAGGCATACACCAAAACACCCAGACTACAGAAAAAACTTATATAACATTTTTATAATAGCCCATAATTTTCATACATAGATACCAATTACAAAAGGAATAACATTCATTACATAACATAACAAAACCACACCAGGACCATATAATATTATTTTCTTTTAAAATTGGGAAACATAAACAATTGGTTTATAAAACATGTACATCATATCTCACTTATTCCTTCATAACTAGAACCCCATTTTTACACATCTAACTTAATACATTTCTTCATATCATAGGGAAAACAAACATAATAAAGGGTGAGATTAGATTCTCAAAAAGTGTAAAAAAGGGTGATATCAATCATATCATAATCATGGAAAATAAGAACATAAGAAAAACATTTTAAAATAATAACATGTATATAATAGATCATGATGTCATGTCATGGGACAAATCATAGAAGTTCATAAAGAACATATTTCAAAATACATAAAATTATGGCATACATATAAGCACATAAAAAATTTATATATTAGTCAGGTATCATTACCAAAACCATAATTTTGGAAAAAAATCTTTACTGAATCAATTTCAATCCTCGTTCTGGCCCTGTGTTACTTAACTATGTTTTCCTCCAATTCCATCCATATATTACTGAACTAAGATCATTTCTTGTTCCTATAATGTCTCTACCATAAGATAAAAATATTTACCCAATGAATTAGAGGGAGATATAGGTCATACCCATCACATAATTAAAACCATACATATGTGTTATATAAGAACATAAATCACTCATGATATCAAAACTCATGGAATGAAATTTGTTTCATAAACATCATCCAATCGTAAAATAACTAAGGGAATGGAAATGGGTTTCATAAATATAATTCAATCATAAACATATAACAGAAATAAGAATAATAGGGATAATATAATTAAAAAAATATCCCCATTAAAGTATAAGTAACATCAAATAATGTTATTATATATTTGAAATAACTTTGATAAAATACTTGAAAATAATTATTAAGAAGAATATACTTTATTTTTTTGGAAGATTTTTCTTTTCATAAAATGAGAAACAATATAAATAAATTATTAAAAAATAAACTTGTAAGATTATAAAGGAATCTTAAAGTCATTAAGGTGTCATGAATGTATAAAAATATTTCCATTTCGTATGAGATGAAATAAAACATTCTTCTAATACTTTTTCTGGAAAATTCACAAAGTACCTCATTAAGAATATGAACAAAATATTCCTTTCATACCGTTCAGTATAAATTCATACAAAGGTAAAAATGACTTTAATATTTTTTATAATAATAGGAAAAATATTCCTTAAAACAATTTTAAGAAACATGGACTTGAATGATAAATGTTCCCCAGTAAATACTTACTTATAAAAAATCCCAAAAAATAATGTGATTGTAAAATTAACCCTTAACCTAGGTTTGATTTCATTTTATGTATAAAAAAATACTTTATAATGGATTAAATAATCTTATTAAATTATTCCATAATCATATTTATATTTATGATATCACATATGATCATATTATCACCTTTTTGTTAATGATATTTCATTGTTATTCTTCACTCGGTTTCTAACTGCTTCATTTTCTGATGCATGTTTTGTCATATAAGTCCCAATTTTTGTTCATATAATATAGTTCCCTCATTTCCAGAATGATATTAAGTTAATATATATATATATATATATATATCATATTTATTCATTTTCTACATTTATATAATCATTTTTAATGGATGAATATGGAAAATAAATCACATCGCATCGTGGAGACGGTGGGGCGTACGCACGCATGATAGATGATATCATCCCATTAATAGTAAAAAGGTAAGTAAGTGAAAGGTATATTTTTTGTTCCAAAATAAATACCATTTTATAAGAATTACATATATTTATTATTTCCATCATTATACCCATCCAAATATAGTGGTGATCAAATACGAATTACACCATAGCGTGGAGACAGTAAGTCGTACGTATACATGCGTGGTACTTTCATTTTTCATAGGACAGATAAAAGGTAGAATATGAGTTTTCCATAATCATAATAAAATATAATAATATATGTGATAATAGAGTTATTAATTTATAATGTAAACAACATATAAAGAGGAAGTAGATTAATAATAATCCTAAAATAATTGGTAAAGGAGACTACCTCTTCTTGGGTGATCACCCTCTAGATCTCATATTAGGGACACTAGAGTTAGTATTTTCAGAAGAAAATAACATATATAATTTTATTATGGAATTTTATATGGTAAATGGTAAGGATATGGTCAATATTTAAGACTTAATGTGATGTTAAGAAGTGAGGGAGGAGGTTCCCTTTTATAATTGAGGTGAGGGGAACTTTTAGAATTTATGAAAATATTAATTTATAATAAATTTAATCTCAATAAAAATACCTAAAAAATTCCATGGAATCTAATATAAGATGAGATAGTTTTTTAATCTCATAAAAAAATATAATTATGAAATTTTTTGGTATTTTTTTATACATTATAATATTGATTAACCCTTAGATAACCAATTTTAATTTTAACTACACTAGCAACTTTTTTAAAATTAAAAGGTTCTAATTTATACTTATGTGATTTAAATTAGACCACAAATAAAAAATTTAGAGTATTTTAGACCATATTATAAATATTTGGTATTTTTTAATTTGTTTTATAATTTATAAATAATTTAATAAAACATTATTTTAATAAAATATCAATAGTGTAAATGTTGACACTATTTAATTCATGGATTTTTAAAAATATCAAGAAAGCTATTAAAATTATAAATAACTATTTTATTTTATCCCTAAAAGGTAAATTTCATCTATATAATTAGTTTTATACATTAATTATCTCAAATTATATATATTTTAATAATTTTAATAATATAACTTTGATATTTCCATTAATAAAATAATTACAACGTTAGTGTTGTGTAATTATTTAATATAATTTTTTCACTAAAAATGAAAATTAAATTACTATTATGAATATATATCATTTATGTTTTTTAATATTATTTATAGTTGAATATACCAATTTTTTATCTCTATATTAAAAATTATATATTATTTGAAACATGAATTTTATATCTTTAATTTTTATTAAATAAAATATTATAAATATCAAAATTTCATCCAAGTGGCTCGATACATCAAAAATAAATTTATATCATGAAAATATATTTATTTATTTAAATTTTTATATTTATTTTATTTCAAAACAATCATTTTTTCTCATTTGGACATATAAGAGATTTTAAAGACAAAGAAAATGACATTTTGTGTCTTTATTTAATTTAAATATTATATAAGTCATTTTTAGGTAAAAGTGTAAATTAAATGACTTAATTTCAATCCTTATGTGTTAAGGTTCAAATTTAATTAATCCGATAAAATTTTTTAATTTTTCACGGTAATTTTATAGTCTTTATAGTTTTATTTTTAACCTAAATTACATACTTTATGATTTACTATAGTAACAAAATTTACCATGGTTACTCTTCATATTGGAAAAAAATAAAACAGACCCACTTAATAAATTTGAAACTTATAAGTCAAAATTTAAAATCCAATTTTTAAAATTCAAAAAACAAAATTTTCATAATTTAACTTAATATAACGTCGGTAAATTTCCATAAAATACTGTTTTTTGGTAAAATGCCATTTAAAATCAAAAAATTCTATTATAATAAGTTTGTTTATGAAATAATTTTAAAAAAAATAATTGGTTAATTTTAAATCAAAATTTCCTAATTAAAATTTAAAAGTAATCTATAAAATTATTTGACCATGTAATTACCTTTAAAAATACAAATTTCTATAAAAATCTATATTTTCACTATTCCATAAAAAATAATTTTTTTCATAAAGAAATATTTTAAGATTATTTTGAAATGATGGATGAAAATATAAATTATTTCTAATAAATACATTTTATATAAGAATAAAAATCATTTTTTAAGAATATGTATATAGTGATTTTACTAAATATTGTGTGATTATTTTCTATATACTTACAAATAAATTCATATTGAGTTGGAGCATTATATTTCATAATTCAGTTATTCATATTTATTCCCATAAATTTAATGGTGAGGTTATAATGGTCATTTTATTATAATATCATCTCATGGTTCTTTTAAACTCATGGTAGCATACAACACAAGTTATTGAAGAATTAAAATTATTTGAAGTGAAATATTTCATAAAAATATTTTGGTGTTACATTCTACCCACCATAAAATGAATTTCTCCCTCAAAATTAGTCACTTGGATACAAACAAATGATGATACATCTACCTCATGACATCCTCATGTACGCACATAGCTTCCTCAAATTCATGGTTCCTCTAAAAATCTTTAAAAAAGTGAGTGTTCTTATTTCAAAAATATTTCTCTCTATGATATGTATTCTCTTTATGTTATTATTTATAAGAAATATATTTCTCCAGTGGTATGACTTATGATTTTGTTACATGTGAAGGATCAGGTATGTACTTTATCAGGAGAGATTCATGGAACACATCATGATCTTCATAGAGATTTTATGGAAGTAAAAATCAATAAGATATCTTTCTAACATGATCTAGAATTCCAAAAGGGATGATATACTTATGGATTAGATTTACCTTATTTTTAAATATCATTACTCTCTTCCTAGGATATATTATTATAAATACCTTATCACCCACTCCAATCTCCAAATATTATCATCAATTATTAGCATAACTTTTTTTCAACTCTGAGAGTCTCTTATGTGATATTGAATCAACCTGAATTTCTCTGTCATTTCCTCAAGAAGGTCAGGTCCCAAAATCATTATTCCCCCAACTTCATTACAACATGTTGGAGTCCTAAACTTTTTACCATATAGGGATTCATAAGGATCCATTTGAATATTGGATTTAAAGATATTATTGTAAGAAAAATATATCAAAGTTAGGTGTTGATCCCAACCACCTTTGAAATACAAAGAGAAAGTTATCAACATGTATTTTAGAGTTTTAATTATTTACTCAGACAGAACAAATATCTGAGGATGATAAATTGTTCTGAAACATAACTCTTTATCCATAGCCTACTAAAGACTTATCAAGAACATTGAGGTGAACCTCAGATCCTGGTCATATATAATTGTAATTGGTACTCTATGAAATATTACCACTTCATTTATATATATCCTAGAAATATTATCAGGAGGGAAATATCCTCTAATAGAAGTGAAGTGTTCTTACTACATATAGCAATCAATTATAACCCATATATCATTATGGCCTTTAGATGTTTTGGAAAGTCCGACGACAAAGTGCATGTTGATGTTTTTCCATTTCCATTATGGAATGGGTAATGGTTGTAACATCCCCATAGACTTTTTTCTCTCACCTAAAACTTTATGAAAAACCAAGAACCGATAAATATATTCTACAATATCTTTCATCATACCATACCACTAGAAATATAGTTTTCATCAAATACAAATCCTTGTAATTACAGGATGAATAGGGAATGATGAACTACGATCCTCATCCAATAACTCCTTTAATTCCAGTATAAGAGGAATAAAAAAAAGTTCATTAACCCTATTATTCCATCATAATCAAAATTTGACTGATTTACATTTCTCACTTCCTTTTATAGATCTACATCTTCCTTTTGGATATCCTTAATCTTCACTTGTATAGATGGTTGAATATTCATTTGAAAAAGATAATATTTATCCCCTTTATTTATTATTTCCAGATCCATCCTTTAAAAATCCATAAATATTGGATCTTTTCTAATCATCATCATAGATAGGTTAACATGGTCATTTCGACTCAAAGCATAAGCCACTTTATTCACATTCATGGGGTGGTAATTTATTGAGTAGTAAAAATCTTTAATCAACTCTAACCATCTCCTTTAGTGCATATTTAGATCCTTTTTATTAAAAATTTACATTAAACTATTATTATCAGTATATATATCACACATTTCTCCATAAAGATAATTTCTCCATATCATTAATGAAAATATTACCACAGATAACACCAAATCAAGATTCAATTAAGTTTTCTCATGAATTTTCAATTTGCGTGAGGAATAAGCTATCACCATATAATTTTCCATGAGAACACATCCTGAAACCTTCCTGAATGCATCACTATCGATCTGAAACCATTAATTTCTATAGGGTAGTGTGAGAATGGGTGCACTGACTACCCTTATTTTCATCTCCTTGAAATTTTCTTCACATTATTCTATCAATACGAATATAACTCATTTTTGAGTCAACTAGGTGATTGTATTAGATAAGCATGGGAAATATTTCATAAAATGTCTATAATATCCATCAAAACCAAGAGAACTATGGATTTTTGTTAACGTTATTGGTCTAGGCCAATGTTCAATAACTTCTATATTTTCTAGAACCATAGATATCCCCTATCTTGAGATTATGTGACCAATAAATGAAACTTTATGAACCTAAAAGTCACACTTAGTAAGTTTTTCATAAAGATTCACCTTTATTAGGGTCTTATGTCAAACCTCAAGTGATCTTCATGTTCTTCCTTACAATCTGGATATTCAATAATATCATCAACAAATACTACCAAAAACTAATCAAGATAGTCTCTAAAGAATCTATTAATTAAATCTATGATGATAGAAGGGGAATTAGTACGACAAAAAGGAATAACTATAAATTCATAGTGTTCATACCTTATATGGAATTCCATCTTGGCTATATCCTCCTTCTTGACCCTTAATTAATAATATCTATATTGAAGATCAATCTTGGAAAAGTATTGAGCTCCACGTATTTGGTAAAATAAGTCACCAATATGGTGAAGGGGGTATTTTTTATTGATACTGATCTTGTTAAGTTATCAAAAATAAATGTAGAGTCTCATTGATCCATATTTCTTATTAAAAAATAGAATTGGTGCACCTAAAGGTGACACATGATGGTGTATTAATACCTTATCAAAATTCTCTTAGAGTTGCTTCTTGAATTCCTACAACTCAATTGGGGTATTTCTATAAGGAGTCTTTGAGATAGGCATATCACCTTGTATGTGTTATATTAAAAACTCAACTTCAAGATTAGGTAGAAGACTCGAAAATTATTCTATAAAAAACATCAAAAAAATATTGTAAAATAGGTGTATCATTAAAAGAGAGTTTATCCCCAACCATATGATATAGTTAACCTTCCTTCAGAGGAATTAAGACCCATAAGATGTAAGTAATTTCCACTATAATTTCATATTAATACTTGAATCAACATAGGATAATATATTAATTTGGAAAATCAAATGTGACTTCCCTTGATTAGAAATTGATATGAGCTTCATAGAGAGAAATTAAATCCATGTCAATAATCCCATTGAATTCAAATAAAGTGAGGATCACAAGAATTGTAGGAAATTTTTTTCCAAAAAGCATCAACTGGAGAAGAATTATAAACTTTTTATTATACCATTATACCATTAAGAGATTTCACTGCCAAATCAACATCTAATGGATGAGTTAATATTTTGATACTCATAGAAAATTCATTAGAAATAAAATCATAGGTGGATCCAGAACCAAATAAAACATTTTATAATTTAGAGTGGATGGTAATTTGAACATTCGACACTTAATTATTGTACTCCATGTCACAAATAGTGATCACATAAGGTTTTCATTTGACTTTATCTTTAAGAGGTTGCTGACATCGTTCATCATTAATAACCCTTACATCAAGGTATTGGGCATCATAATTCCCATTTTCTTTGCATTTGTTACAATGAAGAGTGGGAGGTGCATTTTGTGTTGTATTTTCTCTATTTGAATAATTAGTTATGATTTTACCATCACTTTGGTAGTCAATTTCTCGATGACCATATTTCCCACACATAGAACCATCAGAAGTACCCTTAATACAGTTTCCTCCATGTTTCTTTCCAAACTATGAGAATAAAGGAATGATCATATTCTTTTCACTATGGTTTTTAGATTTCCCCTTGAATTCCATTTTTCTTTTATTATCAAACCCAAAAGATTGATGGGTGACTCCAATATCCTTACAAAACGTGGAAGCACATTAAATGATTTCTTCATAAGTAATAAAATATTTTATGGATAATTCCTATCTAATAATTGGTTTTAAGCCACCAAAAATTCATCAATATTACTCTCATGTTGAATGATAATTCCAAAATCATACTTTGAAAGTCTTGTAAAATTTTCTTCATATGTAACCAAAGATTCATCATATTTTTTCATTAATCTCAAGATACTCCTTCTACATCTTCATATAAAGAATATGAGTAATTTACTTATTGAAAAATAATTTCTTGAACGCATCCCATTCCATATAGTCAATTTCATCTCGTTGCCTCCTCCTATTATTGATAAGATTCCACCTTTGATTTGCTTCACCTTCCATATGATAGACTACCATATTGAATTTATCATTTTATAATCATTGGATATTAAAAAATATCTTTTCAGTGGTATTGATCCATTATTATGACACTAGTGGATCAGAAGTCCCACTAAAATAAGGAGGATGTTTCTTCATTAAGGAATGAACAGAATGTGGTTCCCTCCTTTTCTTGTTCCAAATTATTTCATGATTTTGTTATTGACAATTTTTTGTGAGAATAGAAATAATATTTTTCATTATATATACCCTAACATTCAGCTTCTCAGGAGTACAATCATTGCATTTACTGTCACATTCACTATTTAAACAGTTCCTTCAGGTCCCATTCATTGACTAAAACCAAGAAGAATAGTGTGATAAACACAAATCATAATGGTAAAACCACATAATTAAAGGAAGTTACTTATAAAATTTTAATTCCGGATACCTTCTTTTTTATCCTAGGTTATTTATGATCGTCACTAAAACTATAGGATTGTGACTTGTAATTATAATTACCCATAGGGTCATTACTAATGATTTCTCATCATATTCTATGATGGTTAACTAAACCTTTCTCTGATTCCTACTATAATGGACCATACTTTTCATACATAAATATTACTTAAAAAAGATTTATATTCATTTCCTAACAAAAAAACTACACCAGTACTGTATATGTTTATTATCTTTAGAAACTAGGAAACATAAACAACTGGTTCATAAAACTTCTATATCGTCTTCAGTTTATTCCTTTATAAATGGAACCCCTTTTTTACACATATTACATAACACCATTCTTCATATCTTGCGGAAAGGAAACATAATATTGAGAGATCTCAAATGCTGAGTAAGGGTAAACAAGGGGTATATGAATCACATCAAAATCATGGGACATAATAATGTAAGCAAAATATTTGAAAATCATGGGACATATCTTAGTCAAGTCTCATTGTCAATACCATAATAGTGTAAAAATTACTTTACATATTTGAATTCACATCTCATTTCCGTCCTGTGTTTCTGAACGGGTTTTTCATCCTATTCCAGACATGTATTACTGAACATAGATAATTTCACCTCATGATTTATCTATATCAGGATATATAAATCTTTTTATAATTATATTTAGGGATATTTAGGTTCCATATGTCACATAATTTAAACCATACATATTTGTGCCATAAGAACAAAAATCATTCATCATATCTGAACCCATGGATTGAAATGTGTTTCATAAACATCATTAAATCAAAACATAACCTATGGAAATAAAATGGGTTTCATAAATATAATTCAATCATAAACAAAAACCAATGATAATAACAATTGGGATAAAATCCTTAAAAAAATATCCCCATTAATGTATATGTAACATAAATGAATGTTATTATTGATGGAAAATAATTTTTATTGAACACTTTAATATAATTCTTGATGAAAATATCCTTGTTATTTTGTAAACATTTTCTTCTATTAAAATTATACAAAATTAAAAAAACACATTTTCTTTGGAAATAATATTTTTACAATGTCAAAAAAGCTTTAATGCATTAATGTGTCATGAATGTGTAAAGATACATTCATTCCACATACGTTAAAATAAAACATTATCCTCATAATTTTTATGAAAAATAAAAAAAGCACCTCATCATTATTACAAAAAAAGATTTTTTTCATAAAATTTAGAAAAAATTAATAAATTGGTAGAAATGAGTTTAAAAAATTTTATAAGAATATTAAAAATATTATAGAATTTTATTTTATGATACATGTACGTGGTTTATAAATGTTCCTTAGTAATTACTTATGTATAAACAATCCAAGAAAATAAATATATTATAAAATTAACCCTCACCTTAGGTTTGATTTCCTTTTTATGTGTCTAAAAATATCCTATAATGGATTAAGTAATGTTATATACTTATTCTATAACCATATTTATAATCATAATATCATATATTATCATATTATCACTAGTGTATTAATAATATATCATTATTACTTTCCTTTTAGGTGTTAATTGCTTAATTTTCTTATGAATGTTTTGTCATATAAGTCCCAATTCATGTCCATACAATACAATTAATTCAGTTTTATAATGTTATTAAAGTAATAAATATTTATATATATATATCATATTTTTTCATTATATAAATTTATATAATCATTCTTGAATGGTGAATATCGAAAAGGAATAACATTGTGTCTTGGAGAAGGTAGGGCGTACATACAAACAGGTGATGTTATCATTCCCTTAATAGTAAAAATATAAGTAAGTAAATGGTATATTTTTTCCCAGAATAAATAAAATTTTATATTAATTATATATATATATATATATATATATATTATTTCCATCATTATACCTATCCAAATAAAGTGGTGATGAAAAATAGATAACACCAAGGCACAGAGATGATAAGTTGTACGTACACATAAGTGATACTTTCATTTTTCATAGGATTGATAAATATTGGAATATGGTTTTTACATAATGAAAATAAAATCTCATAATATATGTGAAAAATGTTTTAGTACTTCATATTTTAAATAACACATGAAGATGGAGTAGAATAAGAATAATCATGAAAGAGTCGGTAAAGGACATTGTCTCTTATTCGGCGAGCTACCTATAGATATCCTCTTAGGGACACTAGAGATGGTATATTGAGAAGAAAATAACCTATATAATATTACTAGGGATGTTGATAAAATAAATATGTTTGGTATGGTCAATCTTTAAGGCTTTAAGTGATGTGAATAAGTGAGGGATGATGTTTCTTTTTATAATTGAAGCGAGGGGAACTTTTGGAATCTATGAAAATATTAATTTATAAAAAAATAAATCACAATTAAAATATCACCAAAATGACATGGATTCTAAGATAAGATGATATAATGTTTTAATATCATTAGTGAATATATTTTTAACATTTTTTTGTATTTTTCTAAAGCTTATCATTATGAATAACCCTTGTTGTAAAGTGTATTGTGTTATAATATATCCCCACTTTACGTGTTTTGATGATTAAAAAAATACCTAATTTTATTATAACATGATTTTAAGTGTTTCAGATTTTAATTATCTTACACTATATTCTCATATTTTTATATCTTCATATACAAGTACTTTATCTTACGAAATACGATGAACATATTTAGTTGATCAGATTCAGAAAGTATCACGTAAGATTTTATCTTATGATATTCGAATGAGTTATAGAATTTCAAGATTACTACCAATATCATGATAATTAATTTCATACCTTTTGATTGAATCATAATATGATTATCCATTTAAGGAAAGATCATACTGCACATGATTTACCATTAATAATAAAATCCAGAGAACAAGAAAATCTCTAACATTACAATCAAAAAAGAAATTTCATATTTTGGAACGAACATATACATACTCTCTATTTCCTATCTTATATGGATTACTGAGTGGATCATTCGACTATTATAGTTATCCTATGATCTTGTTTAAATAGTATATAAAAGGAAAAGTTAGGAATAACATAAAAGACAGAGAACATAAAGAAGAAAAAAGAGTCAGATGCCTTTATCTGACATCAGAGATCTCTAAATATTAAAACTCTACACATTTAGTATTAATCTTATCATCACTATAATTTTATATAATGATAATCCTGAAGTAAATTAATTTCTATCAAATTATTAGGATGAATCTTTATCCACTATTGGTTTCCACATGTGACTATGCACTGAAATTTTTTCACAAATATTGTATCTCATTCTTTATTGTTTGCACTTAGTGTATGAGTGTGTAACACAATGGATAGATATTTTAAAGGGAGAGACTATTTGAAATTTCTTATACCATTATGTTATGTGACTACTTCTTATAATCAGATGGTACCCCTCGATAAATGGGATGATTAGTTAAAATCATAAAGCATGAGGATTTGAGCATTGGTGGAGTGGAATAGAATATTTCTGTACCTTGAACCACTGTAAATCTTCTGTGTTAAATTGTTTCCATGTTTTAAATTTCCTTATAATATAATATTAATCAATAAAATAAAATGTGCATATTTCAAAGTGGTAGGTGTATATTTTAAATAATATTTTAAGAACACAATTCACCCCTCTTGATTTATTTAGTTATGTAAGATGATGGGTTTTTCTTGAGGAACATATCTTTTATTTTTGAGTTAAATGTTGTTTACATTATTTTTTGTCTTAGTCCCTAAGTCGGGATGTGGGCCGGTTGGGTTGTACTTTGGTAAGTAGTGGGAAAATAGGTTGAAGTCTAACTACAAGCTGATTACACTCCTTGAATGGGGGATACACATTGTGTAATTATAGGTCACAATGTGTAATGGTATGGACATGAAATTTTATGATGTGTATGGGTTTTTCTTCAGAAAAGGAAAATTGGGCATTGCACGCTATGTAATTGGATTACACATCATATAATTTCCCACCGTGTTTTTTAAAAAATAGTGGCAGTAGCCTCTTATTTTTCTATGTACATCCTTTTTCTATAACATTTGAAGCCTAAACCCCTTTAAAATGTTTTTTTAGATCTAAAATCCATGTAGAACCTGATTCTTACACCGTCAATTACAATAGAACTACATCGGTAATTACTCAATTCCTTTTTATCCATTCTTGATTCTTTAGAACAACGATTATGATATTTATATTTTATCTCATATTCCATAATTTTTCGTTCTTTTTCTGTTCATTAGATTTATCCTAAATTGGAAAAATAAGGACTTTATATTGGAAGATCACTCTACTACAGATCTAAGGTAGGTTTTATATTCTTTTCTTTGGCTTTTCTAGTGCTTTTCAAGTGTTAGAATGTTTTTTCCGCACATCAAACATTCCCACATGACCCTAATTTTGAGAGAGAAACTTGTATTAGGCATATTCGGACCTAGTGAGGATGCCCATAGGTTGCGTTTAGGTGAATTGTCACCCATTAAATGATTTATGGTCACCCATGGGGTGCGCCTAAAGAAAAAAACATGTTCATGTCTTTTTGCACCACCCAAGGGGTGGGTTCTTGTGATTTCCTAGTTAGCGAAATCCTGTTAATTATTTAATGAGTTTAATATCTTGCAAATGGGATGTATTGCCTCCTTACTTCATATTTCCATGTTATGGATTTCCTATTTTGATAAATTGGCTTGAATGAAAGTGGATGAACAAGTAGGTACACTTGGTGGTAATTTTTTAATTTCCTAAATGGTTTATGGGGAAAATGTGATGTGTAAGTGGTTACACTCACATTATATATTAAATTTATTAGTAGATGATATGGATGGGTATACCTATATGAATTGATTAATGGAATGTTTAAATGATTAATATGAGATGGTGGGCCCATATGAAATACAAATGATAAATGGAATGCACAAGTGAGTATATTCATGTCTTGTACTCGCTTATGTGAGTGGGTATACTCACATGGGTTTAATTGTTTAATTTTATGAATTGATTGAATGGTTTGATAGTTTCCACGGAATTCTCTCTATGGATCTGGAATGGGGTAGAGGAAGCCTTGGGTTGACTATTCCCATTACGACTTGATTCTGTGGGATTCCTCAAGCCTTACTACCCTGTGCATTTATCTTTCATGGACTTAGATGGGACATGTTGGCATATGTGATCCTAGAACTCCAGCCCAAGCCTAGACTGAGTTTCCAGTGCGATGCCCATGGGAATCGATGTGGATGCCTTGGTCTGATACACCATGGATTAGGCCCTTCATAGTATGCACTTCTTACTCAGATGCCTTGGTACATTACACCTTTGATCTGGCCCTTGTGGTATACACTTCCCTATACGACATGGTAGTGGGATAACTCTCTTTATTAAACGGCATGGTTGTGGGATAATTTGCTTCTTTATATGGCATGGCCCTGGGTTACTTGATATGGATGAACATATAGCATGGGCATGTGACTTGGTTAATCTTATTATAGATTATGGGTTAGGATATTTCATTTGTTTCAGTTAGACTTGTGGGGATGTTTGTTTTTTTATTTATTGTAGTAGACTTATGCCATGGGCATTCACTTTGACGTTACTGCTTTACTTACAATTTCTAACACATTGTATATTTTTGTTAGAACAGTATAGACCCGGGGTGGTTACCTGCTGGGATGTTTGTCTCACACCCTGTTTCAAACTCCTCAGGGACCCAAACTGATTATATGGTTGCAGGTGATGAGAGGGGAATGTGCACTGGTACAATTTTTTAACCATGGTTTCAGAGAAGGATTGCATAGGACCAAGATTAGGAATGAGATCCTACTGGGACTTTTTGGCCTTTTTTATTTTTAGACATGTATTGTATTGTATCACCTTGTAGCCATTATGGATTCTTTCAAGATACATGTATCATCTACATCATTGTATGTGTGACATATGTAGACTATTTATATATTCATGTCTTGTATTACTTTCAGTTTACTACTTGTTCACTTATATTATTGTATACATTTGACTTTTGCTATGATATACTCTGGTAATGAGGGAATATTCTCCGCACTGACTCACATATTCCCTCACTACTAGTCGGTAGCCTCTACTATTTGGGAAGATGTGATTGAAGCCATGTGGCCAATTGGGTTTGGGGCACCATTGGGTGGAATCCGGGTCTAGGATGTTATAAAGTGGTAAGATCCCAAGTTTTTCTTTAGGTACGAAGATTTTTTTTTCATGTAAGATGTTTTTTACTTTTTTTGGATTATTCGCTAAGTCGATCCATTGGATGGTTGGGTTGTGCTTGGGAAAGAACCTGGAAAATGGGCTAAAGGCTTATTGTAGGCTGATTACATGCCATGAATGGGGGATACACATCATGTAATCCCAGGTCACAGTGTGTAATGGTCTGGCTTGGATCTTTCATGATGGGTATGAGTTTTTCTTCTGAAAAGGAAAACCAGTCATTACACAAAGTGTAATTTCACGCAGGGGTTTTTTTAAAAATAGAGGTAATAACCTCTTATTTTTCTATCAACATCCCTTTTTTCTCTTGTTTGAAGACTAAACCCCTCTAAAAATGGGTTTTTAGATCTAAAATCTGTCTAGAATCTAATTATTATGTTTTTTGTCATGTTGGAACAACATCGGTAAGTAATGGATTCCATTTATCCGTTCTTGATTTTAAAAACAACGATTGTACTATTTGGATTTAGCCTCGTATGGCCTAATTTCTAGTTCTTCATCCAATATTCATATTTCTACTAAACTGGTATGAATTTGGACTTGATACTACATAAACACTCTACTACAGAGATAAGGTAGGTGGTCTATTCTTTTCTCTGGATTTTCTGGTGCCTTTCTTCCATTTGACCTTTTCGCTGACCGTCAGACTTTCAATCATGACCCCGTTTTTGAGTGAGCTAATTGTAATAGGATTAGTATTACCTAGTAAGGATTATAGTAGGTTCAATTTAGGTTTTTTTTCCCTAGTTTCATTATTCATGGTCACCCATGGGGTAATCCTAAAGGAAATAACATGTCCATGCCTATTTAAACCACCCAAGGGCTATGTGCTTGGGATTTCCTTATTAGAGAAAGCTCGTTAATGATTTAATGAGATAAATATATTTCTTAGGATATGTAATACCTCATTTCTTCACGTTTCCAAGTTATTCCATGCCTATTTTGATAAATTAGATTGAATAAAAGTGATGAACAAGTGGGTATTCTTATCGGTAATTTTTTATCTGCCCAAATGGTTTATGGGGAAAAGGTGATATGTGAGTGGGTATACTCACATGATATATTAAATTGAAAATGTGATGATATGGGTGGGTATGCCTATATGAATTTATTAATGGAATGTTTAAAAGGATAATACAGTAGGTTAGGCCTGTATGAAATAAAAATGATAAATGGAATGCATGAGTGGGTATATTCATGTCTTTTAGTTGATTATATTAGTGGGTATACTCACATGGGTTTAATTGTTTAATTATACTAATTTATTGAATTGTTTGATATATTCCATGGACTACTCTTCATGGATATGGAATGTGGTAGTGGATGCCTTGTAGTGAATATGCCCCTTAGGTATTGATTTCGTGGATGTCTCGGGTCATGATACCTTATGGATCTGGCTTTCTTAGACTCACACGGGATATATTTCCATGCATGCTCTTAGGAATCCAACTAGTTCCTAGACTGAGTTTCCACTCGGATTCCCATGGGACTCAATGTGGATTCCCTGGTCTGCTACACCTTGGATCCGGTCCTTCGTGGCCTACACTTCATACATGGATGCCTTGTTACATAACACCTTGTATCTGAACCTTATGGCATACACTTCACTATATGTCATGGATGTAGGATACCTTGATTATTTAAATGATGTGGACATGGGATACTTTGATTCTTTATAAGGTGTGGCCATGGGTTACATGATATTGATGAATGTATGACCTGGACATGTGACTTGGTTACTTTTCTTATAGATGTCTGGTTAGGAGCTAACGTTTATTGCAGGTAGCCTTAAGGGGTTGTTTTTTTACTTATTACACTAAAGTCATTCCATAAGCATTCACTTTTATATTACTACTTTACTTACACTTTCTAGCACTTTGTATATTGCTCTTAGAACTATATAGACCCTGGGTGGGTACCTAATGGTATGTTTAAATAATACCCTATTTGGGCCTCCTTGGGACCCACACAGATTATGTGGTTGTAGGTGATGATAGATGAAAGTTCCCTAGTACAAGTTGTTCACCTTGGTTTCAGAGCAGGATAGTATTGGATCAATCTAAGGCTTGTGATGCTGCTATGAATTTTTGGTGTTTTTGTTCTTTTGAGACATGTAATGTATTGTATCACCTTGTACCTATTATGGATTCTTTCTAGATACATGTATCATCCACATCATTCTATTTGTGACATCTCTGAACTATTTATGTATTCTTGTATTGTCTTACTTTCATTTCACACCTTATTGTTTTGCTTCCTCTATGGTATGTGTTTTACTTATACTATCATATACTCTGGTAATGAGGGAATAGTCTCCCCACTGACCCATCAAGGCCCACACTACTAGTTGGAAGCCTTTGTCATTTGGAGATATGTGCTTGAGGACATATGACCAATTGGGTTCGGGGAACTGTTAGGTGGCATCAGGGTCCGAGATGTTATAAGTTAGTAATTATATGGGAAAATTTGATATTAGAGTGAGTCAATCTCAAGTTCAAAATTTTAAAAAGTTTAATTACAATGATCTATCTTTGAATGGATTCTACGTCAGATAACTAATAAGGTATGTTAATGGTTAGATCTATGTACCTCAATGGTGAAAACAATGGTTGCTAGAATGGTCATATGATCATCTCTATAAAGAATATTGGTATGAATGTCTATATCAAAGTAGTTAAGCCCTATGAAATTCCTATGTTAGAACCCAAAACTTATGATGTAGATGATGAAGAAAACTATGATCTAAATTAAAAGGCTATAAATGCTATCATCTTTAGGTTAGGACCAGATTAGTTTAATCGACTCTCTTAATGTCAAACAACACATGAAATGTGGACCACTATAACAGTAGCATATGAAGACACTAACAATGTTAAATCACTTAGATATGATATATCCAATATTGATTTTGATACTTTAAAAATGGATGAAGGAGTGGGAATTTCCCAACTGGATTGAAGACTCACTGATTTCATGAATATTATTTTTGTTCTAGGAATGCCTATGTCTGAGCCCGAAAAAGAATTGAAAGTTCCCAGAGTATTACCATAAAAAATGAGTAAAATCATAGAAGCTATCAAACAACCAAAAAAGGTGAAAGGTTTCAAAAATAAAAGATCTCATATGAACCCTTATGATGTATGAAGACAAAATGGAAATAACAAATGATGAGTCCAAAATGATGGAAAAGGAAAATTCTTACATGAAATATTATACTTCCAAAGATGATAAAAATATTTGGAGTGAAAAAAATTTATGAAGCATCTGAAGAAAAAGACTTATCAAGGAAATTTGAATAAAATTATAAGATGGAACAATTTTTATGAAAGTTCAAAAAATTATATAACAAGATACAAGGTTTAATTTGACCCATAAACAAGTATAGAAATAATGGTGACAACTCTAAATAGTTTATATTCCATAAATACAAAAATATAGGACACATCAATCCTGACTGTATGAAAATCAAAAACAAAAAAAAAAGAAATATCTCAAGAATATTGGATATAAAAAGTCTAATAAAGCTATAAAGGCCACCAAGGGTTCTTCAGAAGATTATAGTGAAGGAACATCATCATAATTAGAATCTAAATATATAAATCAAAATAAAAACATATGTTTTATGGAATAATCAGTTGAGGTACAATCCTACTACTCTTCTAAGCATGAAAATAAATCAGAAAATGAATATTTCTCAGGAAATAACTAAATGAATAATGAACCATTTTGGAAATAAAGTATGAAATATTGAAAAATAAATATAAATTACTTTGAAGTTATTATAATAAAATCTATGGTGAAGAAGAAAATCTTAATAATCAGATTTCAAAACTAAAAATTCGGTTATAAAACTCTACTTTCTCGAATGATGAATAAGTCAAAATAATTGAAAAAACTTAAAAAGGTATGTTCAAAAATTTAATGATGATACAAGTGTGTTCATAAAAGAAGAACAATATTTAAACATAATTCATTGAATAAATCTACATAGAAGAGAATGATACATAATTTGAATTAAATTTGAAAAATTTATGTTTTATAATAATTCTTTTGTCCCATGCTCAAAAAATTAATATCTTCATAAATTTACCAGTTTTCATTATAGTGAAATAAAAAAAATTTAAAATATTTTTTCTTTGAAAAAACATTAAATTAGTAGAATTAATAACAAAATTCTTTCAAAATATTAAAAAAACAAAAAAAATCTAGAAAGTATAAGAAATTTTGGATACCTAGATCTTTTATATCTAACATTTCCAGACCCAAAAGAATTGAGATACAAAATAAATGCATTAATTGATTTGTTTTTTATGGAATTGGCCATACAAATAGCAATACCAAATTGTTTATTTTTTTGGATATTCAAGGAATATGACTCAATATTACTCCAACATCCATTACCTATCCAAATTGGATGAAGGATATGTCATGTTTGGAGACAATGAAAAGGGAAAGATAGTTGGCATTGGTTCAGTTGGAAATCCACATTCTATCCTTATCAAAAAAATAATTTATGATTAAATATTAAAGAACAATATGATAAGTATTTCTAAACTTTTTGATGATTGTTATTCTGTTAGTTTTTCATAAAATGGATTCTTAGTTTTTAAATAAAAATATCTTAAATTTAGGGCAACCAGAATAGAAATTTTTTCACATTAGATCTTAACTTGTTGTGTAGAAAAAATGTGATCTATTTAAATGATGAATTTAATGAATCATATAATTTTAATAGAAAACATGGACATTAAAATGTTCATTACTTCAGAAAATTATCTAAAATGAATTTGATTTCTAACTTTCCTAATCTTAGATTAAACATAAAGAAATGGTGTGATGCATTCCAAATAGGAAAGAAGCATAAGACATATTCTAAAATGATTAAAGAAGTTTGTAATTATATACCTCTTGAGATTATCCTTATGGATTTTTTGGATAAAATAGAATTGAATGACTTGTCGGTAATTCATTTGTTTGTGTGTTAGCTGATTCTTTTTTAAAATTCACACACATTTTCTTTTTAAGACTTAAAAGGGAATCTTGTTATGTGTTCATTGATTTATGTAAACTTGTGAAAAATGTCTTTAATAGGTGATCATGGAGTTGAGTTTGAGAACCATGAATTTAATTCTCACTACTCTAAGCAACGAATTAAACATACATTCTCTACTCTAAGGACACCTCAATATAATGGTGTTTTCAAATGGAGAAATAAGAATTTCCAGGACTTTGTCAGGACTTTGTTATGTGAATATAACATGACCACCTTCTAGGCTGAATATTTTAGTACAACCTATTATATAATTAATAGAGTATTGATAAAAACTATTTTAAAGAAAAACCCTATGAGTTTGGAATAACAGAAACCACATGGTTGGATACTTCAATGTATTTAAATATATGGTTTATATCTTGAACACCAAGGAAAATCTGGGAAAGTTATATCCAAAGGACGATGAAGGTATCTTCTTAGGCTACTCTAAAACTTATAAATCTTGTAGAGATCTCAATAAAATTTAAAGGATTATTGAAGAATCACCTCATGTGAAATTTGATGAAATTGATCCTTTTGGTCAAAAAATGACTCAAATTTATGATAAAAATGATTTTGTAAAAAAACATGAGACCTAAACCTTTCTTTCATGATAAAAAGGATGGTGGTTTGGAACTTGTTTATGTTAAACTAGTTGAAATTAGGTAATACACCAGTTAATCGGAATGTGTGTTTCCTAGAACACCCAAAGACCTTAAAGTCCATACTTTAGAAATTATTATAGGGAACCAAGATGAAGGAGTAAGAAATAGAAGAAATGTAGGGAATTTAGTAGAATTGTATTTTATTTTTTATTATAATTAAAAACAAAATCCATAGAAGAAGAATTATCCAATTAAATTTGGTTATTATCAATGAAAGAAGAGATAAATCAATTTAAATGAAATAATGTATATGAACTAGTTGAAAGACCCATTAACCATCCTATAATTAGAACAAAATGGGTTTATAGAAACAAGAAATATGATTGTAGTGTAATAAAAAATAAATAAATATAGATTTTTATCCAAATTATATAATCAATAAGAAGGGATAGATTATGAAGAAAAACTTTCTCACATAGTTATATTAGAATCTATTAACACTAGTGTAGAAAAAGTATTTTACGGTGGTTATTTTTTAGTTTTTACGTCAGTTTTTTGGTCGACGTTATTATAGAAGATGTTATAAATATTGTTTTTTACGTCAGTTATTTTAAAAGTGACATAAAAAAACAAAAAAATGAAGCGTTTTTCACATTGGTTACTCAAAAACTGACGTGGAAAACGCTTCAAATTCATGATGTGTTACATTGGTTATTTAAAAACTAACGTTGTATATACTTTATCACGTCGATTATTATATATTTGACATCCTAAATCACGCCTCCGAAGCATTTATCACGTCAGATATGAAAATAAATGATGTGATAAAGTAGTCTACTAAGCGTTTTTCAACATCAGTTAAATAATAACCAATATGAGAACATATCTACTACGTTAGTTAGAAAATAACTGATGTAAAAAACTATTCCTTTCCATTTATTACGTCAGTTATGAAATAATCGATGTGAAAATTAATCCTAGTGCATTTTTTACGTCGGTTATAAAATAACGTACGTAAAAACTAAATTTTTTGTAATTAAACCTTTCAACCACAATTATGCTCAGCTAAAAAAATACCTGAAACATAATAAAAATAGACCACCCCCCCCCCCCACCCCTGGAACCCCCACCCCCACCCCACCCCACTGGACACCCCCACACACCCCTAGACTCCCACCCCCCACCCTCCGAGACAGCCCCCTACACCCCTGTACACACCTGGACAGCCTCCCCCCCCCCCCACCCCTGGAAACCCACCCCACTGGACACCCCCACACACACACCCCTAGACAACCCCCCCCCCCCCAACCCTCCTAGACATCCCCCCACACCCTTGGACACACATGGACACCCCCCCCCCCCACACACACACACACCCTTGGAACCCCCCCCCCCCCAACCGCTGGACTCCCCCCCCCCCACCCTCCTAGACAGCACCCCACACCTCTAGACACACCTGGACACCCCCCCCCCCCCCACACCACCACCCCTGGACTGCCTCCCACCATCAGGGATAACCCCTACCCCCCCCCCCCCCACCCCATTGGACATCCCCCCCACACCCATGGAAATCCCCCACCCCACTAGACAGCCCTCCCCACACCCCTGGACAGCCCTCCCACACCCCTAGAACCCCCCCCCCCCACCCCCCTTGGACAACCCCCACCCTTCTAGACACCCCCCCCCCTACACCCCACTGGACAGCCCTCCCCCACCCCCTAGACATCCTTCCCACACCCCTGAACCCCCCCCCCCCCCCACCCCACTATACAGCCTTCCCACAACCCTGGACACCCCACCCTCCTAGACAGCCCCCCCCCCCCCAAGATAGCCCTCTCACACTCCGGGACACCCTTCCACCCCCATGGACACCCTAGACACCCCCCCCCCCCACACACACCCACCCCTAGACACCCCTCCCACACCTCTATAACCCCCCCCCCCAACTCACACACACACACCCCTGGACACCCCCTGGACTGCCCCCCACTCTCATGGACACCCCCCACCCCACTAGACAGCCCTCCCATACCCCCTGGACAGCCCTCCCACACCCCTAGAAACCCCTACCACACCCTTGGACACCCCCTGGACAGCCCTCCCACCTTCCTGGACACCCCCCCCCCCTAACCCACCCCACTAGAGAGCCCTCCCCCACCCCCTGGACAGCCCTCCCACACCCCTGGACCCCCCCCCCCACTAAACAGACTTCCCACAACTTTGGACACCCCCCCCCCCTCTTGGACAGTGCCCACCCCCTAGACATCCCTCCCACCCTCTTGGACACCCCCCACCCCATGGACACCCTGGACACCCCCCTCCCCACACACACACCCCTGGATACCCCTCCCACACCCCTAGACCCCCCCCCCACCCACACACACACACCCCTGGACACCCCATGGATTGACCCCCAACCTCATGGACACCCTGGACCCCCCCCCCCACCCCACCCCACTTGACAGCCCTTCCACACCCCTAGAAATCCCCCACCCCACTGGACAGCCCTCCCCACACCCCTGGACAGCCCTCCCACACCCCTAGAACCCCCCCCCCCCACACACACACACCCCTGGACACCCCCCCTAGACTTCCCCCACCCTCATGGACACCCCCCCCCCCGGTCACCCCCAACCCTGGATAGCCCTCCCACACCCCCTAGAAAGCCCCCTAACTCGACTAGGCACCACCCCCCCCCCCACACACACACACTGCTGGACACCCCCTGGACAGCCCTCCCACCCTCCTAGACCCCCCCCCCCCCCCACCACACTAAACTGTACAGCCCTCCCACACCCCTGGAAACCCCCCCCCCCCCCACTGGACACCTCCACACACCCCTAGAAACCCACCACCCCAAACCAGAATCCATACCAGAAAAATCATCTAAACTAGAACAAAACAAGAAGTAGCGCAAAATTAAACAGTCACATATATAACATTCATAACTTACAATTTCCACACAAAAACCTAAATCCAACCTAAACGACTACCTAATACACAATTATAATGATAATATTCAAAATTACATTTTACACTACAAAGAAACTAAAATCTAATCAAACCTGTAAAATAATTTGACCATTCAACTTGTAAGTATTTTCCCTCTTGAGCACTATAGGGTTGAGGGTCATCAAATAGATACAAATTAAAAGGATAGTAGTTAACATGTATAATGAATAAATCAAATGAAATATTATGAAAAAGTTTAAAAGGAAATCTTACAATGTCAAAGTTTAAAAGGAAATCTTACCATGTCAAAGTTCACAAGTGTTCCAGTTGTAATTATTTCATACATAAATCATAACATATAATATTCGCATTCGACGATTCCTTGTTGTTCATGAAAATTCTGTTTGAATGAGGGTAAATTCAAAATATTATTTTTATGTAATACATCAAAAAGTACAAATTATAAATGGATATATACATTTACTTCTACATATTTGATATTGGCACTCCTTTTCTTTGTGTTTTTTAGAAAGTAGACCCATCCCCTATTAAAAAATAATACGAATAAAATAAATTTATAATTCGTTATAATATATACAACTATTAATAAATTGAAACATACTTTTACAACATATTCTTATAACTTTCCCGCACATCGCGATGGACAGAGCATATCCAATAAAGTGTTTTCTCCCTTGGGAAAAAACACCTAACATCCAATGATCACTAATAAAAGATAATTCAAAGTTAGTGGTTTTTTATGTTAAAAGATAATGAACTCTTTCCAGATATATGTTTCATACCTCTCACAAAAAGGCATCATCCAACACTATGTGATTATATTCTATTCAAATATTTTAGCAATATAAATCATTCTTTGTTCCTCGTCTAATGCATGTGCTTCAGGGGAAATAAAATGTGAGTCCATGAATCCATATACATTTGTCCGCTCATTCTTCTCACACGTGTTATAAAGATACCTAATACAAAACAGACATAAGTATACCTTTCTAATAAATATAATGTAGGGAAAAGGTGTTAAGACTTACATGGAAAAAATTTCACCACATTGATGCGCAATTTATCTCCAGTAACAAGATCCATGATATTAGTTTTCACAACCCCCATAGTTATTACACATCTAAAAACATGAGCTTCCATTGGAAACTCATAATAATGCCCCAAAAAATTTGAATATCTTGATAATCTGTCAAGACTACTAGAATCTGTATCTAATGTCATATCCATTTGTCTGTGTTGTTGTCTATATAGTATTTATTTAACTTTGAAGTATTCCTGTAAAAAAAATAGAAAAATATATTAGTTTTCAAATGTTAAAACAAATTTAATAAAAAAAATAGAAGATATAACATACATACCTCTATGGTAATGAGTCGTAGAAGTCTAGATGGCCAAATTAAAAAATGTTCGATACTATGTCCAACTATAGTCACCTCATCTGTAGGTAATGATACTTGAGCTGATCTATCTATAATATCCTATACAATGACCCTATGATGCTCTACCTATAACTATTTATGATGAACTGTATCTCCTATACAATATACCATCCCATATGAAACTATATGATGTTGAGGGTCATCAACATACAACTCGCAATAAATAGGAAACTGCGGTGGAGGAGTAAGATAATAAATGGGGTCTCCAGGTAGAGGTGGGGGAGTGGGAGCTACTGGTAGAGGTGGATGATAGATAATGGGGTCTGCAGGGAGAGGTGGAGGAGTGGGAGCTGCATTCTGAAATTATCTTTACATTTCTACAAACATAAATTGTACTGATGCTCTAATCTTTTCCTCCATCGTCGCATTAATATTATGAACTTCATCCTCCAAGGATTCTATTTTTTTTATAAAAACCCTCAATGGAAGAAGTAGAAGAACGTGGAAACACTTTTCTTACCGATACAGTCATATTATATCCTCATACATGACCAGGATGTTCGGGATTTCCCAATGCTTCAGATAAAATATCTTGCCTTCCAGCAGCTGTAAATACCCCATGTGAGCTCTACTCCTCAAGAGAATCCTGTATTAATTAATTGAACATTTCTATAATGATTAAAATTATATTAAGAATATATTTAACTTAAATAAATAAAATAAATATTTTACAATCCTCTCAGCTACGATTCTCGAATCGTTCGAAAGATATTTCTCCTTTTTTCCATCCAATCTCTCTTACATTTTTTATGTCTAGATGGAGGGGATGGAGGGGCAACCTCTCCAGAGCTTGAAGACTCAACTCTCAGTTTTTGTAACTTTTCCACCATCATTTGTTCTTCCAATAATATATACCATCCCCAAGATAAACTATGAGGGTATACATTTTTAGATTGGATCTCCTGATGAGATTTCCTTGTTTTCTATAAATTCATAATAAGAAATTGTTAACAAAACATTAATAAGATCATTTATATAAGAAATATTATAAAAGTTTACATTGCCCTTACCAAAAATGAATTCAGATGTGAGGGTTGATTTGAAATCTCTCCATCTCCTATCATCCATCAATAATCATTTCTTCCTGACTTCTCCAGTGTCGGTAATATCAAATGTCATATGATAAAGAATAGGTAAAACATATTATTCTAGAAACATTTAAAGAATAGGAACAAAATAGAAAAATAACTTACCAAAATCGTCTCCCACAACTGAGATATTATCACTTTGTCCACACTTCTCCAATCATCATAAAAAATGCTTACATTGCTCTTACCCTGAGTTGATACAAAACTCTTAAAATATTTTTCATTTGGACCTCTAGGAATATCATTCTCATCAAACTCAATGAGTATCCTCTGGTCCTATGTATGGGAAAGTTATAATTTTGGTAAACATGTGAACCCATGTTTACCAACTCTTGAACTCTTTGTTGTTATGGGAGAACATGAGGAATATTGGGGAACATCAAGAGGAGCATGTGAATGTTTCTTCCCAGAGGTATGATCATTATGCTCATCTCCAGAATCATGTGGTTGATCAACTGTTTGATCTGTCATTATCCTTCAAATCAAAAAAAAAACAAACATCAGTTCACAAATATACAAATTCAAATATTATAATACTAATGTAAATAGAAAATGGAAAATTGAACTAAGTGACATAATAGTAAACATGGTTAATATGGTAAGCATGTTAAACAATGGTAAAGATGGTAAACATGGTGGTGTAATTTTCATTAAAAAATTGATAAATATATAAATTACGTAAAGGTAAACTATGGTAAACTATGGTAAACATGGTAAACTACACTAAACAAAATAAAAATAAAAAAACTTATACTCATTTTTTTTAATACGCGTTTTAATAAAGAAAAAAATTACAATATCTAACATTTTATGAAAATAATAAATGTAAAAAAGAAATAAAAATATGTTACCTGTAATATTAGGAATGTACAAAGGGATTTTTTTTCCCAAAATCCTTCATCATGATTCTTCATTATGGCACAAACCATGTCTTCAACATGCTCATCATTATGTTCTGCTAATCTTTCTATGGAAGTAGGGATCTCACATAAATCAGCATCTTCATCAAGTTGATCCTCACCAACATATTGTTTTTTCCCTTGTAAAACAATAGACCACTGCATATCTAATTGATCAACTACATAGAAAAACTTTTTTTCATGTGTTACCATTATAAAAGAATCAGTTGTGTCTTCGAATATATTCAGATTAACAAATTCCATTCCAAATTCAATATATCTGACACTATTGTTACTGATAAACCATTTATAGTTAAAAACATGAACTTTAATTTTAAAGTAATCAACCTCCCATATTTCTTCAATAACTCCATAATATGCACTTGATGTAGAAATTGGGTTTTTGTCTTTAGAACTCGAAAAATGCATTGCTTCTTCAAACACCAATAAACCACTATTCTGAACTGCACTTCTGTTTTCCTGATCTTTCATATAAAATGTATAGTCATTAATGTGATAACCAGACCATGTTATCACATTTAAACATGGACCACCCACTATCCATCCTAATGTCTCTGATACATCTAATCTACTAATAAAGGTCTTTTTAATCCATGAAAAAAAATTGTTCTCATTAAAATTCCACATTTCTTTCCTCTTTGGATGACATTGTTTCAACTCATTAATATGCAATGTGATATACGGTTGAGCATCATCTATGTTATTAAAGATGTATAATTCTAACTTCTTCATCTGTTCAGCTAAAAATGATTTGAATTTCAAGCCATGAATCCAATTTCCCTCATTATTTACTAATTCACGGCGAGATAGAGGGAAACCTATGTTCTTCTCTACAGCCAAGTATCTTGTACAAAACTCCACAACCTCATCAGAAATATACTTTTCAATAATAGAGGCTTCAGGTCGATATGGATTCTTAACAAACCCCTTCAATATTTTCATATACCTTTCAAAAGGACACATCCAAAGAAGAAATACAGGCCCACAAAGCTTTATTTGTCGAACCATATGAATCATTAAATGCACCATTATATCAAAAAAAATATGGAGGAAAATACATTTTCAATTGAAAAAGTATATAAATTGCATCCTTTTCCAAAATGTTCAAAGCATTCACATCAATCACCTTATTACAAATTGAATTAAAAAAATAACACAACTTCATTATAGTCTTTCTAACATGGATGGGCAATATTCCACGCAATTCAACTGGTAGAATTTGTTGCATCATGATGTGACAATCATGAGATTTCATACCTATCAACTTCAAATCCTTCAATGAGAAATTTTTTTTTACATTTGAAGAATAAACTTGAGGCACTTTGATATCATATAGACACTGAAAAAATATAATTTTTCCCTCTTAGATAATGTATGAAAAGACGGGGGAAGAAATTTCTCTCTTCCATTAAGAGTGGGAGCTAACTCCAAATGTATTCCCATTGATAGTAAGTCTAATCTTGCATTCAACCTATCTTTTGTATTTCCTTTAATATCTAACAATGTTCTAATCAAACTATCGTAGATATTCTTCTCCACACGCATGACATCAATATTATGTTTGACTTCATGATATCTCCAATATGGTATCTCAAAAAATATTGACCTTTTCTTCCAAATATGTCTATCATTACCAGATTTATGTGTCTTTCCCAATGTCACATCAAGGTTTTCCACCCTCTCAAAATACACATCAGGGGATAAAGGTTTTGGAATAATATCAAATTCTTGTGATCCATTGAATGCCTTCTTTAGTCTTCTATAAGAGTGATCCATAGGAAAAAACTTTCTATGACCCATGTACACCTTTTTCCTCCCATGATGCAATTGACAATATGAAGTATGTTGTTCGAAAATTGGACGTGCTTTATGCCCCTTAACACTGTATCCAAAAAAATTACATATGTTGGGAAGTCATTTGTAGTGAACATAAGCACTACATGCAGCTGAAAATATTCCATTTTATAAGAATCATACACCCTAATACCATCCTCCCATAAAAGTTTCAAATAATCAATCAATGGTGATAAGAAAACATCAATATCATTTATGGGTTTCTTCATACCAGAGATCATTATACTCAACATGACATATTTCTGCTTCATACAAACTTCAGGAGAGAGGTTGTAAATTACGAATAAAACAGGCCATGAACTATGTGTGCTACTGAGGGTTCGGTATGGATTCATTCCATCTGTGAACAACCCTAGTTTGAGATTTCTAATTTCATTTCCAAATGTAGGATATTGCTCATCAATTTTCTTCCATTGTGCATAATCTTTTGGATGATGTATTTTTTCCTCACATATTTTCTCATCATCATGACATCTTAACCTTTTTGCATCATGTGAATTAGCAAATAAACGTTTCAAATGATGAATTATTGGAAGATACCAAAATACCTTGGAAGGGATCTTTGTAATCTCTACATCATCTTGTAATTTTTCTTTCAACTTATACCATGATGTCCCACATTTTGGACACTCAAACAAAAATTTATATTCCTTCCTGTATATCATACAGTCATTTAGACAGGCATGTATTTTATTATATCCCAATCCCATCGAGCATAATATTTTCTTGGCCTTATAATGTGAATCTGGAAGATCGTTATCTTTTGGAAGAATGTCTTTCATCAATTTTAGCAGCTCTGTAAAACTATTGTCACTCCATCCATGTTTTCCCTTCTGGTTAATCAATCTTAACACCACCGACAAAACTGTAAAATCCATACAACCAAGATACAGTGGTTTTTCAACATCACCATATAGATGTGAAACTGTCGGTTCTATCTCAATTTCATCTGTTGAAATATCACGAATCAATTCTTCAATTCCATCAGAGTTACCATCTTACAAATCATCATCATCAGTAGATCTGACATTCTGTCTAGTTTCACCATGCCAAATCCAAGATCTATAACTCGGATCTGACATTCTGTCTAGTTTCACCATGCCAAATCCAAGATCTATAACTCAGATTAAAACCATGAAAAATCAGATGATCTTCGATCTCTCCACTTTTCAACTTCTTCATATTCAACCATTTTAGGCATGGATAGAAAAAAATGTCACCGCTTGAAACATTTCATTTAGAAAATTCCAAAAAGGAATCAACACCATCCTCATATTCATTACTCATTCGATGTTCCGTAATACAACTTTGAATCGTTATTAACCTATAACAAATATCCAAAATATACATCTTGTTAAGATAAGACAAATATATATTTATATGAAAAATATCATAATCTGAATGTAAAAAAAAATTTGAAATATAAAAAAAATCTATGCATATTTGAAAAAAAAAATACATGAAAATAATTTTAAAATTAAAATATAGTTAGATATAACAGTTTTAAATTCATCTTGGATCCTTTATTCTTAAGGTACAAAAAGAATGCATCCTGGTGCAACTAGATACCAAATTCACCCTTCCGTAAAAAAGAAATATGAAGTATAAATATTAAAATATGTATACATTCACTACTAAAAATTACACATATCCCAATGATTTGAAACCATTGGGATAACCCCTGAAACTGATGGGGTACCCAATGGTTTCACACACCATTGGCATGATGGTCATTGTAATAGCCTTATACCAACGATTCTACAGGAACCGTTGGTATAGACTACTTGAAGTTAAAATATACCAACGGTTTCAATAAAACCATTGGGATATATATATATATATATATATATATCAAGGGGGTTGGGGGCTATCTAGGGGGGATATCCATGGGGGTAGGGGTTGTCCAGGGTTTCCAAGGGGGTGGGGTGTCTAGGGGTGGGGGCCTGTCCAGGGGGTGGGGGTTGTCCATGGGGATTGGCAGTGTCCAGGGGGTGGGGGAGTGGTGTACAAGGGGTGAGGGGGCTGTCCAACCCCCTACCCCATTGGACGCCACCTCCACCTTCTTGGACACCCCCTGGACACAATCACCCCCCAGGATAACCACCCCCCACTCCCTAAACAGCACCCCCACCCCTCTGGATAGCCCCCCCTACCCCCTTGGACTGCCCACTCACCCCCCCTGGACACCACCCCCCCCCCCCAACCCCCCCCCCCCCCCCCCCTGAACACCCCTACCCCCTTGGACAGCCCCCTCACCCCCTAGACACTACACCCCCACCCCCTTGGACACCCAACTGCCTTGGACAGCCCATGCACCCCCCCCCCCCAGACACCACCCCCCACCCACTTTTACACCCCCCTAGACACCCCCACCCCTATAGACACCCCCCCCCCCACCCCCGGGACACCCCCTACCACCTTGGACAGCCCACTCATCCCTTGGACACCCCCCCCCCCCACCCCTGGACATCCCCCCACCCCTTTAGACAGCCCCCCCCCCCACCCACCCCCTGGATACCCCCACCCCTACCCCCTTGGATAGCCCACTCACCCCCTGGACACCCCCCCTGGACACCCCTACCCCCTTGGATAGCCCCCTCACCCCCTGTACACCCCCCCCCCCCACACCCCACCCCCTTGGACAGCCCCCACACCCCCCTGGACACCCCCCCCCCCCCACCCCCACCCCCTTTGACACCCCCTGGACACCCCCACCCCCTCTCGACAGCCCCTCACCCCTCTAGACACCCCCCCCCCCACCCTCCTTGGACACCCCCCACCCCCTGGACACCCCCTACCCCCTTGGACACCCCACTCACCCCCTAGACACCACCCCCCTCCCACCACCTGAACAGCCACCCCCTGGACAACCCCCACCCCTCTAGACATCCCCCCTGGACACCCCTACCCCCTTGGATAGCTTACTCACCCCCTGGACACCCCCCCCCCCCCACCCCCTGGACACCCCTACCCCCTTGGACAGCCCCCTCACCCACTAGACACCTCCCCCCCCCCACCCCATTGGACAGCCCCCACACCCCCCCTGGACACCACCCCCCACCCCCTTTGACACCCCCATGACACTCCCACCCCTCTGGATAGCCCCCCAACCCCTGGACAGCCCCCACCCCTCTGGACAGCCCCCTACCCCTGGACACCCCCCACCCCCCCTGGACACCCCCTACCCCCTTGGACAGTCCACTCACCCCCCCCCCAGACACCATCCCCCCCCAGACACCCCTACCCCTTTGGACAGTCCCCTCACCCCCTAGACACCCCCCCCCCCCACCCCCGTGGACACCCCAACCCCCTTGGACATCCCCCGCACCCCCCCCCCCTCTTGACACCACCACCCTCCACCCCCATTGACACCCCCTGGACACCCCCACCCCTAGACAACAACCCCCCCCCCCCCACCCCCTAAAGAGCCCCCCCACCCCTCTAGACAGCCCCCCACCCCCTTCAACACCCCCTGTACGTGCACACACACATGATGTAACACACAAAAAGAATAAAGTTTCATAATATCACTTCCATGGTTTCTTTTACCAGAAAATAATTTAGCACGGTATAAATGAACACTATAAAACTTTCCATGATAGCAAGAACAACGATAGAAAAATAACATCTCAAAAAATTAGTTTAGGGCATCACAACAAATAAAAACTGAAACTGGTCCGTGTGAAGCTTACTTGAGTGTTGCAAGTCGACCTGATAGATTTGGTGACAATATAGACAATGAATGATGTTGAAAAAACAAGTATGGAGGTCACAACTTTGAAGAATCCTTTCTAGGTTTTCCTCATGGAAGAGACGACTCGCAGGTCGTGAGATCGAAGAAAACAGAATGACTGAATACGGGGCACGATAAATCATTTAAAAGGTTTATCACATCAGTTATTTTATAACTGGCATGATAAACTATTTTTTTTATGTTTATAAATTCGGTTATTTAATAACCGATCTAGAAAAGAATTTATCATGTCAGTGATTTTACAACCGACATGATAAGTGGCACTTTATCACTTTGGTTCTTTTGATAACTGACATGATAAATTGCCGATATTTCCTTTATCACGTCGGTTATTTTATAACCGACGTTATAAAGCTAATCTCAATATTTTTTAGGTCGGTTATTTTTTAACCGACTTAAAAAAATGGATTCCTATTAATTTATCACATCGGTTATAAAATAACCGATGTGATAAATTGATTTTTACAGCTTTACACGACAGTTATATAGAACCGACGTGAAAAATGCCAATGTGTTAAACATTTTTTCCACTAGTGTAGAATACTTATATCATAACAATCCTATATTAATTTTATATTATATTATAAGGATTTAAAATATTCCTTTTTAAATGTTTTTTAATGGAGTAAGTTCATGTAGAACAACCTCCTAGTTTTAAAGATTCTCATTTTCCAAATTTTGTTTTTAAAATTACCAAGGCTTTATATAAACTTAAACAATCTCCAAGGGTGTAACATCCCAGGTAAATAAAGAACATGAAATTTTTCATATTTATTAATATTTTTCAATTAAATATTAATTTTACTTTAAAGGGGACGCTATGTTCGATGGCGTACCAGATACACAACAATGGGTTTCTTTGAAATCTTACGTTGCACACTAATAATATAATATTATTATTTTCAATGATAGTTAATGCCTAGTTGTTTTATTAGCGGGAATGAACATAACTAACTAAAATATGATTATACATGTTTGTTAAGTGTTTTTACATTTATCCAATAAAATTTAGAGGCTTAAAATAAGAAAAGAATTTGATTTTAAGCATAAATACTCTAATATTCGCTAAAAGGTCGATTTACCGCCTTTTGATGGAGAACCCTCATTAAATATAGTTTTGTCACTTTTATATGTTATATTTGACCAAATAAAATTCTTTTTTAGAATCGGGACACCAGAATTTACTTTTGGTATTTTTTTGGTATTTTTCTGATAAAATTCATTTTTAATGAATAATGAAATATATTGTATTTTAATTCAAATCTGTTTTTTAATATAATTTATTTATATGGTTATATTATCTTTTTAATTGGTTTTAAAGTTTATTTAGATTATATTTTTACCATTTAATCCAATGGTGGTCATTGGAATTAATTTTACTTTGAAATTAGACATAAACAAGTGCTAATAATTTGATAGATATTGTTTCTCAATAAACTCACTATTTGTTTTGACAACGGGAATTAATTTTAAATTAATTAATGAAAATTTTATATTTTTAATTTTTTAAAATAGTCATCATTTTTGAATTTTTAATATCAAATATTTCTTAGGCTGAATTTTTGGTATTTTTCTGAAACACTTCAATTTTTGATGAAGAGTGAAACCACTAAGTAGTAGTTAAAAACTGACCTTTTCATTTAAATGAAATTTTACAGCTTCTATGAATTGAATTTCAAAAATCTGACATACATGGTTGTTATTATTAAGTAAAATTTGGTTCAATAAGATGAAAATAATTTTTGGTGAATAGTAACTTTTGACTTTTATTTACTGTGGCTAAAGGTAAATAGGGAAATTCAAGGTAAAGAGAATATTATAATAATAAAAAATTACCTTAAAACTTGTATTAACCTTATTGGATGAGTCATGGACTACCATGGGAATCCTTGTGTCGATTTTGGGATCCCATGGAGCCACTTAAGAGTGATAATGACACTTTAGATTAATTAATTTAAAGTAAAGACAAAAATGACATAAACAAATATCCTTTAGTAAATTAATATTTACATAGGGTTATATAAGTTGTCTTTTTGACTATAAATATTCATTGTAAATATAAAAATATTTTCTAAATCATGGTATTTGTTTTATAATTTTTAGACATCAAATAAATAAAATTATTTATGACACAAAAAGGATGCAGCATTTACCTCATTAATAAATGATTTAAATAAATAAGATTATAAATATTAAAACAGTATCCAAAACCTATAAAATTCTTATTTAATGATTTTATTTATAAAATTAGTCATCTTATCTTCGACTTTAATTAGTTTTTGACCTTTTAAAACCGAAGATAAGTTTATAATAAAATAATTGTTTCAATCTTTCCTAAAGAGCCCCTCCTCTCCCTTATAAAAGGACGCCACTTTTAACCCATTTCTCACACCTCTCAAGCCTCATGGATCGTCCAACCCCTGCCCAAATAAGCTATCAATATCCCTATATTCCTCCTATAAGCCTTACCTTAGGCAGAAAGCACTTCAATATGTCCTTTTGGTTCAAACCAAAGGGAGTTACCCGAATTAAAGGTAACGATTTCTCTTAAACTCTTTTCTTTTACTTTACTTCTCCAAACCCTAAACTCTTTTAATAACTTTGTTTCATAAAAAAAATAGTATCCTAAATATAATATTATGTAGTTATGAGAATTATATGAACTACACTTACACACACCTCCATCTAATGGGTAAAGAACATACCGTTTCTATGGATGGAAAACTAACGCCTCACGAAATGATGATTGTTCAATTATATCCTACCGCCTCTTATGGTGGCCATTATGATGGAACTATATTTATATATGATAAATATTATGTTTATGTTTTATTTATTCTTTTGTATTTATCATTTATATCATACCTTTATGGTTTCCATTATGGGTAAACGTGATAATTTCATTTGAGGAAGTGCAGACTATCGCCCCCTCAAAGTGATATGACACGTTCATGCCATACGTGGGACATATAAAGGATGTAGATAATGAAATTATATTTAATATTATTCTGTAATTATAATAAAATTATGTGTCATTATTTTTTCATTCCATTAAATACGAAATAGAAAATAAAGTAGTGTCCATGCGTACGTACGGCTTACCATCTCCATGAATGGTGCATTTCATTTCTTACCAATAAATGTTATGTAATATTATAAATACATATATATACTAGATATATAAGATATATATGATATATAAATCATGAATATCATTCTGTAGATAATGGACTCTTGACCACATGGACAACTTGTAATTATAAGGTGTTCATTTTTTACTCAAGTAACAAATATCGAGAAAACGGCCATTATAAACTTAAATGATTACATAATGTTGATCACATGGTAATAAGTGATATAAAAGGAATAATAAAATTGAAAAAGATTCTTAATCAAGTAAAAATTAACCTAATTTTATTATTCAGGAAGAACAAGGAACAAACAAGTCAAGTCGGACATGAGGTAAGGGGTTTCTTATCTCACTTTTAATTCTGTGAGATTTCCATTGTTAAACACTAATTTATTGCATGTGGTGTATTGTGTACTTCCATTTGATATATAGTATCATGACTCTATTTATATTAATGTTATTCTGTAAATAATTTGGGGGTTATTAACTTTTTTTCATACGACTTGATTGATTACAACATGGTAAGGGATTTTCATCTCACTTTTTATTCTCGTGAGATTCATGCTATATTTACCACTGTTTATTTTTGTTTGGTGTATGTACTGCCCATGATTGTATTAATTGTTTAATATAATTCAATTTATGGGTATTTACATATTCATTTTATGATCCTTATTTCATAGAGTTTATGTTTCGTATGTTACCAAATCGGTAAGGGAACTTTTTAACCCAATTTCCATTCCTTGGGTTAATCTTCTAATTCTAAATTATGTCATGCTATGAATATATGTGGAATCAATATTTATTTATTTATGTTGTAATTCCCACTCACCTTTGTGTGGATATACTTTTGATACACATAATCACTCCATTGATAAATTCTCAAGTCATCGATATGAACTTGATAAGAGTAATTTTAACTCAATTTCTATTCATTGAGTTAAACATCCAATTCATTGGTTTTGTCTTAAAAAGAACATGTGTTAATGTCCTATGATTTATTTACACTTAATATCAATCATATTTAGTGTATTTATAATTTTCACACATTATTATTTAATTGATTTATCCTTAATCTAAGGATACAGTTTTTATAAGGGATTTCGTCGCAAATTACATTCCATTGAGACTTCATCGTTGTTATGCACCAATTCACTCTTATATGGTGTATATACTGACCTTTGGAATATGATATCATGAATCCATTTATTCTCAAGATATTATAAAGTTATGATTCAATGTTATTACTCAATTATTTGTATTCAAGATTCTTATATTTTGTTAAAAAACACTTTAACTCAAATATCATTTTAAATGTTTTAAAGATTTATTATTCTAAATCTTTATCTTTAATGTCCATGTCTTAAAAATAGTTTTAAGGATTTATTTATATGGAAATTGATGTTTTAAAATGATAATTTATTTAAAATATTCAATGTGGTATGGTTCACTTTGATTCAAAAATCACTTTATTAAATGTTTTAAATGGTTTTGAAAATGGTTTTATTAAGCATTGATTATGTCAATATCTTGAAAGGATATATAGTAATTGCAATATGGAAATTTTATTAGTGAAATTTTTATATTTACAATATTTATGTGTTGTGATTTTATAATGGTACTTGGACATTTGATGGGTGGTTATGTGATAAACCAAATGACGGGTGGTGTCGTGATAAACCAGGATGGGTGGTTACGTTATAACCTTTTATGCATTGGGTATGGAAGTCGGCCGTATGGCTATTACATTTAGTGATATGTGTGGAAGTCGACGGTATGGTTATTCCATTTAGGTTTGTTTATGTCCCAAGATACCTTTATATGTTATGTGTTTTTATATGGGTTTATGGTAATATTTTGGTTACAAAAGGGTAAGAAATGATCTTTTATTCATTGAAGAGTATTTACTACTTCATAAAGGTGAAAAGTATTACTTATGATAAAGTATTCATGGTTTACTTGTTATTTTGAAAAAAACTAACAATTTTTCTTTTTTTTTGTATCCTTTACTGAGCTTTTTATACTCATCCCAAGTTTTTGAAATGTTTTCACAGGTTATAAGGAAGAGTAAGGGAAAGAAATTATTCAATAAGATTTATATCAAGAAAAGGCCTCTTGTTTTATTTAAGGAGTTTTATTTTTTGTGAAAAATCAGTTATAGAAGAATTGTCTACTTTGTAATATTCAAGTTGATATGTAATAGTTATGGTTTAATTCTCTAAAACTATAAACCTGATTAGATCCTCAATGTGAATTCTTGATTTAACTCAAGATTAAGTAATGTTTAAGGACGGGTAATTATAGTTGGAATCAGAGGTCAGTTTAGACAACTTTAGGGATTATGAGTTTTCATTAGACACATGGTTAGTCCCAATGTCTATTATTTCTGTTAAATCCTTGTTTTATAACTTTTTCAGATCAAGGAAAGTCAGTTACAAATGGAAGGAGGAGGATCTCAAATGACATTCCTATCTCTTCCTGATGACTTGCTTGCAATAATTTTTGCAAAGGCATGTTCGGATGATTGTGAAACTTTTTATAGCATACAACTCACTTGCAATAATTTTTTTGAGATATCAAACCCCTCAATTATGCATTGTTATCATCGTGGATCATGGGTTTTATTTAAACAAATCCTATTTTCACAATATTCTTATATTTTCAAGAAAGGTAAAAATTATCAAGGAATTTTCAAATATTTTACCTTATCACAATATTTTGAAGTATATTATGATTTTGAAAAAGGTGATGAAAAAGGATACCCTTTCGCAACCTATTTATATTTTCTTTTACAATATAGTCTCTTAGCATATACCTATGATATTTTAAAAGGACCATTAATTGAAAGTTTCAACTCAAATTTGGTCTGAATGTTTTATAGAAATCATTTTTTATCTGATGTTTTGAAATTATATGTCATACATGATTATTTTAGAAAAAAAAAATTCTATAAACACCCATATGACCCATGTTGTACAAGGTGTATTTAGATGAAGGAAGCAAATGATTTTGAAGGATATCTAAATCATTGTTCCAATGCATGGACCTTCTACCTACGTGAACAAGATGACAATGAAACCAAGTGGACACCATGATCAAGGTATGATGTTCTTTATTTTTGGGGATCATTTTCTTTAATCATATTGTGGTGAAATAAAAAAATGACAATATATATAATACTTAAAGAATTAAGATGTGGAGATCATAATGAATTGGGATGAAAATGAGATGTATAAGGAAAAAAGTGAGGTTAAAACATGTTAGGTTTATTTTTGAGTTTTATAAAAAGTAAAACAAGAAGACTATGTGACAACCCATCCCATCAGACAAAACTATGGGAATCGAACCTACAACCGAAGTGTGATTGGGATTTATCACCTACCACTAGACTACATGAAGTCCCTGGTTAGTATGACTTATTATTTTTAGTTAAATGATTTTATTGATCAAGAATATGTTGATTTGGGATATTATGTTTTGTAAAATGAATATCCTTAGTTTAATAAAATGATTTTGTGATTAAGTGATAAAAGTGATTTTGGAAGATGTTCTCTCTTTGGGGAACACTGTATGCCTAAGAAAAATATAATACTATGGGATTACATTTGTGGAGTAATGGTTGAAATTTTATTTTGTAAGAATATCTGTTTTTATTGTGGACATATAGAAATTTGGGTTATTTATGTAAATTAATATCCTATCATAGAAAATATGTGATTTGGTTAATTATTCTTCAGTTTGTGACTTTAAGAGGTGTATATGTTTTTGGGGTTAAATTTTAAGATTTATTGTGGAAGACTATGTGATTAAATCCTTATGAGATTTGGGTTTCAATTTTAGTTTGGATTATTTTGAATAATTTTAAGGATAATTGTGTATTGAATGGCCTTTCTTGAACTTTGGGTACTTTTTGTTGAAGTTTGGAGATTAATAATGGTATTTCTTTTTATAAAGGATTATCCTTTTTGTGGATTATATGATCTCTTACTAACAATTTTGGTTTTAGTTAATGTCCAAAGATAAGGGAAATATATAGTTCCTATTTTATGGATTATGTGATTCTCTATAAGAGGACTCTTGTGCGTTTTATGTGGCCAAGTCTTTTTGAATGCTCATTGTTTGGAGAAAAGATTACTTTTTGGTAGAAACTTATTAAAGGATGAAACTCTACTTGAAGGTAAGTATATTTCCTTGTGTTATTATTCTATGTTGTAAATGAATTCCTCAAAATTATGAAAATGAATGTAAAACAAAAACATTGTTGGTTTACATTTCCTACTGGGTAATCAAAGACCATTTAACACATCATAAGTTTGTGATTTTATGGTGGTTAACTTTCTCCTAATCATGTTTTCTATCACTCTCCATCAGAAATTTACGGTTTTTTTTCTCTTCCATATCCATGATTTCCTACATGGAATCCTAGTATGGGTTATCTCAAGTGACCTTTGTACTTCTCTTTCTTTCATTTAAAGTGATAGTTTTACTAACTCTTTTCTGATGTGGGACTTTTAATGAAGTTTCCAACCCCAGTTTTAAAATTGCGAGGATGCAATTCCCAAAAAGAGGGAAGGATGTAACATCCCAAGTAAATAAAGAACATGAAATTTTTCATATTTATTTATATTTATGAATTAAATATTAATTTTATTTTAAATGGGATGTTATGTTCGATGGATTACCTGGTATGCAACAATAGGTTTCTTTGACATCTTACTTTGCACACTAATAATATAATATTATTATGTTAAATAGTAGTTAACACCTAGTCATTGTATTAGAGATAGTGAACATAACTAACTAAAATATGATTATACATGTTTGTTAAATGTTTTTACATTTATCCAATAAAATTTATAGGCTTAAAATAAGAAAAACAATTGATTTTAAGCATAAATACTCTAATATTCACTAAAAGGTCGATTTACCACCTTTTGATGGTGAACCCTAATTAAATATAGTTTTGGTGACTTTTATATGTTATATTTGACCAAATAAAATTCATTTTTAGAATCAGGACACCAAAATTTACGTTGGGTAATTTTTAGGTATTTTTCTGATAAAATTCATTTTTTTAATAAATAAGGAAAAGTACTGTATTTTAATTCAAATATGATTTTTAATATAACTTATTTATATGGTTATATTATCTTTTTAATTGTATTTAAAGTGTAATTAGATTATATTTTTACCATTTAATCCAATTATGATCATTTTAATTAATTTCATTTTGAAATTGGACATAAACAAGTGCCAATCTTTTGATAGATATTATTTCTTAAAAACACGCTATTTGTTTTGACAATGAGAATTAATTTTAAATTAATTAATGAAAATTCTATGTTTTGAATTTTATAAAATATACATCATTTTTTAATTCATAATATCAAATATATCTTAGGCTGAATTTTTGGTATTTTTCTGAAAAACTTCAATTTTTGATGAATTGTGAAACCACTAAGTAGTAGTTAAAAACTGACTTTTTCATTTAAATGAAATTTTACCCCTTCTGTGAATTGAATTTAAAAAATTCAACATACATAGTTTTTATTAGTAAGTAAAATTTGGTTCAATAAGATGAAAATAATTTTGGGGAATAGTAACTTATGACTTTTATTTATCGCGGTTAAAGGTAAATAGGATAATTCAAGGTAAAAAGAATATTATAATAATAAAAAATTACCTTAACACTTTTCTTAACCTTATTGGAGGAGTAATGGAAGAACATGGGAATCTTAGGGTCGATTTTGGGACCCCATGGAGCCACTTAAGAGTGATAATGACACCTTAGATTAATTAATTTAAAGTAAAGACAAAAATGACCTAAACAAATATTTTTTAGTAAATTAATTTTTACATAGGGTTATAAAAGTTATATTTTAAACTATAAATATTCATTGGAAAGATAAAAATATTTCATACATAATGGTATTTGTTATATATTTTTTATACATTAAATAAATAAAATTATTTATGACACCAAAATGATATAGTATTTACCTCATTAATAAATGATTTAAATAAATAAGATTATAAATATTAAAAAAAATATCCAAAACCTATCCAATTATTATTGGATGATTTTATTTCGAACATGAGTTATCTTATATTTGACTTTAATTAGTTTTGGACCTTTTTAAACTGAAGATAAGTTTATAATAAAATAATGGTTTCAATCTTTCCTAAAGAGCCCCTCTTCTCCCTTATAAAAGGACATCACTTCTAACCCATTACTCACACCTCTCAACCCCCTTGGCTCATCCAAACCCTACCCAAATAAGCTCTAAAGATACCTATATTCCTCCTAGATGCCTTAAATTAGGCATAAGGAACCTCAAGAAGTCCTTTTGGTTAAAACCAAAGGGTGTTACCTGAATTAAAGGTAACGATTTCTCTTAAATTATTTTCTTTTATTTTACTTCTTAGAAAATTAAACTCTTTTCATTCCTTTATTTTATAACGAAACCAGTATCCTAAATATACTAGGACGTTTTTATGAGAAGTATCTTAACTACACTTACACACACCTCCATCTAATGGGTAAAAAACATATTGTTTCTATGGATGTAAAACTAGCGCCTCACGAAACGATGATTGTTCAATTATCTTCTACTGCCTCTTATGGTGTCCATTATGATGGAACTGTATTTATATATGATATATATTATGTTTATGTTTTACTTATGCTTATGTATTTTTCATTTATATCATACCTTTATGGTTTCCATTATGGGTAAACGTGATAATTTCATTTGAGGAAGTGTGGACTACCACCCCCTCAAAGTGATATGACTCGTTCATGCCATACGTGGGACGTATAAAGGATGGAGTTAATGAAATTATATTTAATATTATACTGGAATTATAATATACCTATGTATAGCGACCAGAACTTTTCTTACAGTACTATTACATCATTTCAAAGATAAACAATATAATAGTATTACACATAGAGGATCCAAAGGTTTAGTGTCTTGGGAAAAATAAGACCATACAAAACAATTACAACATCAAGCTTAAACATTTATTTAATTTATTAATCTCTAGATTCTAATTGGAACTTGTCCTATCCTTACTACATGTATCCACCTTAGGATATACATAAAAAGGGGTGAGCTAAAATCAAAGTAAGAGGATAGATAAGAAGAATATATCATGGGGTGATCATAACCATGACATAGGAAAAGATCATGAACATGAGAGGAGTATAAATAAAAGACTTGAAATGTGGAAATACATAAAAAATGAAACATCATTTTTTAGTAGTTAACTTACACACATACTTTTGAACTAAGATAGCATCTTTTTCACACATAATTTCACATTTACACATGAGTTTCATCACTTTACCCAATGCATTGGAGAGATATATAATTCCAGGTGCACCCGTCACTTTGAAACATTTATATTGTGCTATATAATTCCGGGCACACCAGTCACCTCATAATATTATCATTATCATGAATTCCACATAGAACGTATAACAATAATGAACATAACTAAACCATGGTAAGGAATGGGTTTCATCTCATAAGAATAAATTCATAAGCTTTGGGTTCCCAAAAGAAAGAGGGAACAACATACTTGATACAAGAACCATCAACCATGAATGAGAGGTAAAAGTTGAGTTCTTAAAAGAAGAGTTCTTTTGTAAAACATTTGGATTGACATAAACTTCATTAGAAAACATGTATATCCCAGAAAAGGAAATACAGTGATGAAAAAATGATCTTTAAGGAGTGTCCATATCAAAAATGGAGTGAAATAGGTAAAACCCAAAGGATTAAAGTTGGGTTCGAGAATCTCCCCTTACCTTGTATCTGAATGATTAATTCTCTTTAATGTCCTATATAATGACATTATATTCATTAATTAGAAATTCTAGAACCTTTTATACACTAATAGGGTTCATTCTGGTTTCATTATTTCATTTTATGTTCCTTTGGATGATTTATAGAGTTTAAAAACATTGTTCGGGGATGTTCGTTTTTATGGTTTTTCTTGGGTGGTTCACTTGTATTCATAAATTGAAGTTCAGATAGAACATGGGTAAACATCCAGAACTGATATTACATGTTATTAATGAGATTATAGGATTTTTAATTATTTTATAATGAGTTATATCATATACCATTTGGATGAATTATTAGATAAAAATTAAATGAAGATTGTTTGGGTTAATTTGGGTGGTTTTTCGATCACAATGAACTTGTTTTAATTTATCACTTAGTAATATGCTCATAAGTCAGTTCCAGAACTTTAAATAGTAAATAATACATATAACATATTCTGGTTCAACCATAAAAATTGTTTCATGACCATATCTGAAGTTATAAAGGAAATAATAAACCATGTCGTTCTTGAAGGTGATAAATTAACACCTCACGATCAACGTTCTATTTAATAAAATAAAAGGAAGAGGGAAAGGGGGTTATATGATATAATATCCCATTATAATCATAAAATTATAGTATATGTATAATACTGGAGTTAAAATACCATTTGTATGAAGATAGGTGGGGAGAGATCATGAAATGAACTTGAACTTGAAAGGAAATTAAAGGAGAAGTGGGAGAGAAATTACCTCTTAAATCCTCCTCTTGAGATCCTCCTTAAGGAAGCTAGGTTTGGTTTTTTTATGAGACCAGAAGCTCTTGAACGTGGGAGAGGGGATAGGGAATATTTTTTGGGTGGATTTTAGAGAATTATTGGAGCTTGAGATGTGTGAGGAAATGAGGGTGTGAAGGGTGGATTTTATAGTGGAGGGGAGAGGGGTTTCCTTAATATTAAATTCATTAGTTTATTATTTCTTCACAAGACAGGGAATAGTGAGTATTCCATGACCAATAATAGTAATTTTATCATGTGATTCCAAACCAAGTGGGTTTACATCAGCATAAAATCACACATGACTCTATAATTATCTTATTTAGCTTATTTTTGTAAATTAGGGTATTTCACTATTCATCAAACATTCATGTATTTCAGAAAAATACCAAAAATTTACCCCAACCATTTTTTGACATTTAGAATCCAAAAATGAATCCCATTTTTCAAAAATAATTTTCTAAATATGATTAACTTAATATTTAATTAAAATCATAATTTACTAATAAAAACAGTTTTTAAAAATTAGAACTGATTTTATTGTGCTTTTAAAAATTACGTAGGGTCTTATAGAATTATCTAAAAACTATAAGACATTGATTCAATAATTTATGAATACATTTTAGGGAAATAAATTTTCTTTTAAATTAATTAATTAATTATAATTATTTATTTATGACTTACAAAATACCAAAACGTTTATTAAGGTCAAATTGTCACTTTCTAAGATGTCTAAATTTTATTTAATTATTCATGGGTAAGGTTAATCTTATTTTAGATGATTTACTATTCATAAGGGTATTTTACTATTCACAAGGGTATGTTACTATTCACCGAAAATTATTTTTGTTTCATTAGACTCCAAAAATCATCTTGAACACAACCGTGTATGTCGGATTTTTGAAATTCAAAACATAGAAGTGACAAACTTATGTTTAAAGGTCACTTATCACTTAGTAGTTCATTATGTTGTGTTTTCATGACATAAATATAAGAAGGAAATTTACATTGAAAAACTTTGGGTCGTTACATTCTTCCCCCCTTAAGAAATTTCTCCCCTGAAATTTCACTTTACACAAACAGGTGATGATGTTTCTCCTTCATTTCCTCTTCTAGTTCCCAAGTTGCTTCCTCAAACTTATGGTTCCTCCACAATACTTTGACAAGATGGGTTGTCTTGTTGCGTACAACCTTATCTCTCTAATCCAGAATCTTCAACGGTTTCTCCTCATAGGATATATCATCTTCCAGCTGCACCACCTCTGAGTTTAGTACAAGTGAGGGGTCTGGTATGTACTTCCTCAGTAGTGATGCATGAAACACATCATGAACTTGAGCCATACTCGGTGGAAGTTCAATACAATAGGCTACAACTTCTATGCGGTCAAGGATCTCAAAGGGACCAACATACCTTGGGATTAGCTTCCCTTTCTTCCCAAATCACATGACTCTCTTACATAGAGGTATTCGAAGAAAGACTTTATCTCCAACGTCGAACTCCAAGTCCCTTTTATGGTTGTTAGCATAGCTCTTTTGCTGACTTTGAGCAGCTTTGATGTGTTTCTGGATGACTTGAACCTTCTCTGTCATTTCTTGAACAAGATCAGGTCTAAGTAGCATTCTTTCTCCAACTTCATCCTAACAGGTTGAAGTTTTGTATAGCTTTCCATATAGAGCTTCATATGGAGCCATCTGAATACTCGAGTGGACGCTATTGTTGTATGAGAACTCAACCAATGGGAGATGTTGATCCCAACCACCTTTGAATTAAAGAGAGTAGGCTCTTAGCATATCTTCTAGCTTTTGAATAGTCCTTCCAGACTGTCCATCGGTTTGGGGGGGATATGGCGTGCTAAAATTTAATTCAGTACTCAAAGCATGTCGAAGGCTCCTTGAGAATTTAGATGTGAACCTTGGATCACGGTCAGAGAAAATTGAGAGTGTAACACTATGCAGTCTCACCACTTCCTTCACATATGTATTTGCAATTTGTTCAAGCGAGAGATCTTCCCAAATAGCGATAAAATGGGCAGTCTTGGTGAGTCTGTCAACCACAACCCATATCGCATTATTTCTCGTTGACATCTTCGGGAGACCCATGACAAAGTCCATAGTAACATTTTCCCATTTCCACATGGTTATAGTCAATGGTTTCATCATACCTTTGGACTTTTGTCACTCATATTTAACTTAATGACATACCAAGAACCTTGATATATATTCCTCAATCTCCTTCTTCATGTTATCCCACCAGAAGTGTTCTCGGAGATCACGGTACATCTTGGTACTCCCAGGATGGATATAGAAAGTTGAGCTATGTTCATTTTCTAATAGATCCTTCTTTATCTCGGGTGATGAAGGCACAAAAAGCTGTGTTCCAAACCGAATCACACCATCATCATCGATATGGAACTCTTGCAGCTTCCCTTCCTTTACTGAATTCACCCTCTTTTGTATCTCCACATCATCGCTTTGTGCTTCCTTAATCTTCTCCTAGATGGATGGTTGCACAATCATTTGGGAAAGGAAGTATGTATCTCTTGCCCTTATGATTTCCAAATCCATCCCTTGCATATCTAAGAAGATAAGGTCTTTCTCAATTCGTATCATGGATAGAGTAGCGGGTTCCTTTCTGCTTGGAGCATCATCTACATTGTTCGCCTTTCCAGGATGATAGTGAATATAGAAATCATAATCCTTGATTAGCTCTAACCATCTCCTTTAACGCATGTTGATCTCCTTTTGTGTGAATATATACTTTAGTCTCTTGTGGTCGGTGTATATGTCACACTTCTCTCCATAAAGGTAGTGCCGCCAGATTTTCAAGGAAAAAATCACGGCTGCCAGCTCTAGATCATGAATTGCCTGGTTCTTCTCATGGATATTCAACTTTCGTGAGGCGTAGGCTATCACGTTATTATTTTGCATGAGTACTCAACCCAAGCCTTTCTTTTAAGCATCATTGTATATCAAAAAACTTTCTCCACTTTTTGGTAGTGTGAGTACAGGTGCAGTGATCAACCTTCTCTTTAGATCCTTGAAGCTTCCCTCATATTCTTCTGTCTAGACATACTTTACCCTTTTCTTTGTTAACTTAGTTAGTGGGATTGACAATCGTGAGAAGTTTCTCACAAAACTTCGGTAGTACCCAGCTAATCCAAGAAAAATACAGATTTTTGTGACACTAGAGGACAGGGGCCATTCCTCAATTGCCTTTGTCTTTGAAGGGTCCACATAAATTCCCTCACTTGTGATCACATGTCCCAATAACATGACTTGCTTCATCCAAAATTCACACTTTCTGAACTTGGCGTACAACTTATCCTTTCTGAATGTCCCCAACACAAGTCTTGGAATTTATTCATGTTCCTCCTAGCTCTTGGAGTAGATGATAATATCATCGATAAAAACTACCACAAATTTGTTGAGGTAATGTATAAAGACTCTATTCATCAAATCCTTGAAGATTTCAGGGGAATTAGTAAGTCTGAAGGGCATCACCAAAAACCCATAGTGCCCATACCTTGTATGGAAGGTAGTCTTATGAATATATTCCTTCTTCACCTTTACCCGATGATATCCAGAACGAAGATCCACCTTTGAGAAGTATTTATCTCCTCTTAACTGGTCGAAAAAGTCATCAATCCTTGGGAGATGATACTTGTTCTTTATGGTGATCTTGTTGAGTTCCCGATAATCAATACACAGCTACATTGTTCCATCCTTCTTCTTCACAAAGAGCACTGGTGCACCCCAAGGTGATGCACTAGGGCATATGAACACTTTGTCCAGATGCTCTTGCAGCTGCTTCTTTAACTCCTCTAGTTCGATAGGATCTATCCTATAAGGAAACTTTGAGATAGGAGTAGATCCAGGTATGATTTCAATTGAGAACTCTACCTCATGATCTGAGGGAATTCCGGGTAACTCTTCAGGAAATACATCATTGTATTCCCTCACGATGGGCATTTCCTCAAGGTTGGAACTTTTCTTCGACTCAACCATTTGGGAGAGGTATGCTTCTTCATAGGGAATCAATACCCACACCATTGAAGGATTTTTCAAAGGAGATTCATGATCTTCCTTGAATTTGTAGAGGAGCATGGGATGGTTCAGAATATGAAAAGATATTTCCTTCTCTTGATAGTTGATATGTGCTCTATAGAATGAGAGCCAATCCATTCCCATTATAGAGTCGAATTCCACCAAGGGAAGCATTACGAGATTTGTTGGAAGAATCTTCCCACATATGCCAATAGGAGAAGAGACAAACACCTGGGTTGCAATGATTGCACCACTTGGTGTTTTTATAGATATATCTATTTCAAGGTTTCAGGGATTCGATTCTATATTTCTAGCAAACTTTCAAGATATAAAAGAATGCGTAGAACCATAATCAAATAAGACTTTTTCCATTCTTGAGTGAATAGGAAGTGTACCTTGTACGACTTCATTATCATGCTCTACCTCCGCAGTAGTGATGTAATAATCCTTCCCTTGTTCCTTTGGCTTTGGTGGTTGCTGGCATTGATTACCCTCGAGAACTCAAGGTTTAGTGCACTGGTTTACATAGTTCCCTAGCTCCCTACAATTGTAGCATTGAACCATGAGTGGTTCTCTCCTTTCATCGGCTACATTCTCCTTCCTTTTTGTGTCTTTTCGACACTCTTGAGAATGGTGTCCTTCTTTCCCACACTTGAAGCATTTCTCCATCCCTTTGAGGCAGTTCCCATGGTGCAACTTCCCATATTTTTGGCATGTGGGTTGTTGATTTTTCTTCCCACCTTTGTCATTAGATCCACCAGGTCAAAACTCCATATTTCTTTTCTTATCACCATAGCCATGGGACCATTCTCCAAACTCCATATCCACTTTGAGAGCACACCGAACAACTTCTTCATAACTCCCAAAGTCTCGAATTGCGAGAGCCTTTCGAAGGTGTGGTTTTAATCCACTAAAGAATCTATCAATTTTTCTATCATTGTTGATAACAAAACCCGAAGTGTACCTTGAAATCCTTGTGAAATTTTCTTCATAGGTTGTGACAGATTCTCCTTCTTTTTTCTTGAGCTCTATGAATTCTCTCTCCATCTTCGTACGAAGAGTTCGTGGGAAATACTTATTAAGAAACATTATCTTCAAGTCTTCCCATTCCATATCTTCAATTTCCTCTTTTGGCTTGGTGTTCTTAATCAAATCCCACCATTGATCGGCTTCTCCATCTAGACGATAAACAGCTAGGGTCACTTTCTCCATCTCAGAACAGTGAAGAACAAAAAATATCTTCTCCATGGAGTTAACCCACTGTTCCGCAACTAGTGGATCATAAGATCCACTAAACATTGGTGGTCGTTTCCGCATAAAACATTCGATAGCCAGTTGCTCCCTCTTTGGTGAAGGAGGATGTTACCCATTATTATGGTTATTGTTCATAACCTGAGATAATTGGGTAAGCATCGCCATGAAGTTCTAAACTCCACCTCCAAAATCATTGGAGATGTCGTTCAGGCAATCATTGCATTGGCCCTCACACGAGTTGTTGGCCGGATTTCTCCTCGTTCCCACCACTTTCTAAAATAGAAAAGGTTAGAACAAAACATAAGTAAACAAGTCATCAATAACTTATTCATTTAAACAATTTATACCAAAAACATAACATATGGGATCCCTATGTTAATATTCTTGTGTGCATATTTGTACTTAGTCTCATGCTATAGGTTTTCCCTAGGGTTCACTAATCCTAATTCCCAAATTAACTAAACCTTTCCTCTGATACCAATTATAGTGACCCGACCTTTTCTTACATTAAAATTACATCATTTAAAAGATAAACAACATAATAGTATTAAACATAGAGGATCCAAATGTTTATTGTATAGGGAAAACTAGGACCATACAAAACAATTACAACATCAAGCTTAAAAATTTATTTAATTTCTTCTTCTTTAGCTTCTTACAGGCACTTGTCCTCCCCTTTGTACATGTAGCCACCTGAGGATACACATAAAAAGGGGTGATCTAAAAGCCCAGTAATAGGATATATAATAAGAATATAGCATGGGGTGAGAATAACCATGACATGGGAAAAATATCATGAACATGAGAGGAGCATAAATAAAAGACTTGAAATGTGGCAATGCATAAAAAATGAAACATCATGTCTTAGTAGTTAACTACCACACATACTTGTGAACCAAGCTATAATCTTGTTCACAAATAATTTCACATTTACAAATGAGATTCATCACTTTACCCAGTTAATTGGATCGTTGTATAATTCTGGGTGCACCCGTCACTTTGAAACATTCATATTGCGCTATATAATTTCGGGTGCACCTGTCACCTCATAATATTATCATTATCATGCATGCCACATAGAATGTATAACAATAATGAACATAAATAACCCATGGTAAGGAATGGGTTTCATCTCATAATAATACCTTCATAAGATTTGGGTTCCCAAAAGAAAGAGGGAACAACATACTTGATACAAGAACCATCAACCATGAATGAGAGGAAAAAGTTGAGTTCTTAAAAGAAGAGTTCTTTTGGAAAACATTTGTATTGACATAAACTTCATTAGATAACATTTATATCCCATAAAATGAAATAAAATGATGAAAAAGTAATATTTAAGGAGTGACCATATCAAAAATGGAGTGAAAAAGGTAAAACCCGAAGGCTGAAAGTTGGGTTCGAGAATTTCCCCTGACCTTGTATATGAAAGCTTCCTTCTCTTTAATGTCCTGTATAATGACATTATTTTAATTAATTAAAAATTCCAGAACCTTTTATACATTAATAGGGTTCATTCTGGTTTCTTTATTTCATTTTATGTTTCTTTTGATGACTTATTGAGTTTAAAAACATTGTTCGGGGATGTTAGTTTTTATGGTTTTTCTTGGGTGGTTCACTTGTATTCATAAATTGAAGTTCGGGTAGAACATGGATAAAAATACAGAACTGATATTAAATTTTATTAATGATATTAAAGGAGTTTTAATTATATTATAATGAGTTATATCATATACCATGTGGATGAATCATTAGAAAAAAATTAAATGAAGATTGTTTGGGTTAATTTGGGTGGTTTTTCGATCACAATGAACTTGTTTTAATTTATCACTTAGTAATATGTTCATAAGTCAGTTACAGAACTTTAAATGGGAGATAATACATATAAAATATTCTTTTTCAAACATAAAAATGGTTTCATGACCATATCTTAAGGTAGAAATGGAATAATAAAGCATGTCGTTCCTAAAGGTGATAAATTAACACCTCACAAACAAAGTTCTCTTTAATAAAATAAAAGGAAGAGAGAAAGGGGGTTGGATGATATAATATCCCATTAGAATCATAAAATTACAGTATATGTATAATAATGGAATTACAATACCATTTTTATGAAGATAGGTTGGGAGAGATCAAGAAATGAAGTTGAACTTGAAAGGAAATTAAAGGAGAAGTGGGAGAGAAATTACCTCTTAAATCCTCCTCTTGAGATCCTCCTTAAAGAAGATAGGTTTGGTTTTTTTATGAGACTATAAGCTCTTTAAAGTGGGATATGGGCTAGGGGAAGATGTTTGGGAAGAGTTTATAGAATTATTGGAGCTTGAGAGGTGTGAGGAAATGAGGGTGTGAAGGGTGGATTTTATAGTGGAGGGGAGAGGGGTTTCCTTAATATAAAATTCATTAGTTTATTATTTCATCACAAGACAAGGAATAGTGAGTATTAAATGACCAAGAATAGTAATTTTATCATGTGATCCCGAAACAATTGGGCTTACATCAGCATAACATCACACATCACTCTATAATTAGCTTATTTAGCATATTTTTGTAAATTACGGTATTTCACTATTCATCAAAAATTCAAGTATTTCAGAAAAATCCCAAAAATTTACCCCAACCATTTTTTGACATGTATAATCCAAAAATGAATTCCATTTTTCAAAAATAATTTTCTAAATATGATTAATTTAATATTTAATTAAAATCATAATTTACTTATAAAAAACAGTTCTTAAAAATTAAAACTGATTTTATAGTGCTTTCAAAAATTACATAGGGTCTTATAGAATTATTTAAAAACTATAAGACATTGATTCAATAATTTATGAATAAATTTTAGGGAAATAAATTTTCTTTTAAATTAATTAATTATTTATAATTAATTATTTATGACTTACAAAATACCAAAACGTTTACTAAGGTCAAATTGTCACTTTCTAAGATGTCTAAATTTTATTTAATTATTCATGGGTAAGGTTACTCTTATGTTAGATGATTTACTATTAATAAGGGTCATAATACTATTCATAAGGGTATGTTACTATTCATAAGGGTACATTACTATTCACCAAAAAATATTTCTGTTTCATTAGACTCCAAAAATCATCTTGAACACAACCGTGTATGTCGGATTTTCGAAATTCAAAACATAGAAGTGACAAACTTATGTTTAAAGGTCACTTATCACTTAGTATTTAATTATGTTGTGTTTTAATGAAATAAATATAAGAAGGTAATTTCCATTTAAAATCTTTGGGTCGTTACACTATGTATTATTAGGTTTTCATTCCATTAAATACGAAATAGAAATGAAAGTTGTGTTCATGCGTACGTACAGCTTACCGTCTCCATGAACGGTGCATTTTATTTCTTACCTCTAAATGTTATGTAATATTATAAATAAATTTATATAATGTATATATATGATATATATGATATATAAATCCTGAATATCATTTTGGAGATAATGGACTCTTGACCACATGGACAACTTGTAATTATAAGGTGTTCATTTTTTACTCAAGTACCGAATATCGACAAAACGACCATTATTAACTTAAATGATTACATAATGTTTATAACATGGTAATAAGATATATAAAAGGAATAATAAAATTGAAAAATGTTCTTAATAAATTATAAATTAACTTATGTTTATTATTCATGAAGAACAAGGAATAAACAAGTCAATTCGGACAGGAGGTAAGGGGTTTCTTATCTGAAATTTAATTCTATGAGATTTCCATTGTTATCCACTAATTTATTGCATGTGGTGTATTGGGTACTGACATTTGATGTATATTATCATGATTATCTTTATATTCACGTTATTCTGTGAATAATTTGGTGGTTATTAACTTTTGGTCATAAAACTTGATTGATTACAACGTGGTAAGGGATTTTCTTCTCACTTTTTATTCCCGTGAGATTCATGATATATTTGCAACTATTTACATTTGTGTGGGGTATGTACTGACCATGATTGTATTAATTGTGTAATATACTTCAATTTATGGGTATTTACATCTTAATTTTATGATCCTTCTTTCATGGAGTTTATGTTTCGTATGTTACAAAATCGGTAAGGTAACTTTTTAACCCAATTTCCATTCCTTGGGTTAATCTTCTAATTCTAAATTATGTCATTCTATGATTATGTGTGGAATCACTATTTATTTATTTATGTTGTAATTTACACTCCTCTTTTTTTGGATATAATTTTTATACACATAATCACTCAAGTGATAAATTCTCAAGTCATCGATATGAACTTGATACGAGTAATTTTAACTCATTTTCCATTCATTGAGTTAAACATCCAAGTCATTGGTTTTGTCTTAAAAATAACATGTGTGAATGTTAAATGATTTATATACACTGAATATCCAATCATATTGAGTGTATTTATATTTTTCACACATTATTATGTAATTGATTTATCCTTAATAAAAGGATACCGTTTTTATAAGGGATTTCATCTCAAATTACATTCCATTGAGACTTCATTGTTTTTATGAACCAATTCACTCTTATATGGTGTATATACTGTTCTTTGGAATATTATATCATGAATCCCATTATTCTCATGATATTATAAAGTTCTTATTCAATTTTATTCCTCAATTATTTGTATTCAAGAGTCTCTTTTTTTTAAAATCTTTAACTAAAATATCATTTTAAATGTTTTAAAGATTTATTCTTATAAATATTTATCATTAATTTCAATGTTTTAAAAATGGGTTTAAGGATTTATTTATATGGACAATAATGTTTTAAAATGATAATTTATTTAAAATTTTCAAAGTGATATGGGATACTTTGATTCAAAAATCACTTTATTAAATGTTTTAAATGGTTTTGAAAATGGTTTTATTAAGCATTGATTATGTCAATATCTTGAAATGTTATATTGTAATTGAAATGTAGAAATTTTATTAGTTAAATGTTTATATTTAAAATATTTTATGTGTTATGATTTTATAATGGTACTTGGACATTTTGATGGGTGGTTACATGATAAACCAAATGACGGGTGGTGTCGTGATAAACCAGGACGGGTGGTTACATTATAACCTACAATGCATTGGGTATGGAAGTCAGTATTATGGCTATTCCATTTAGTGATATGTGTGTAATTAAACTGTATGGTTATTCTATTTAAGTGTGTTTATGTCCCAAATTACCTTTATATGTTATTTGTTCTTTATATGAGTTTTATGGTAATATTTTTGTTACAAAAGGGTAAGCAGTGATCTTTTATTCAGTGAAGATTATTTACTACTTCATAAATGTGAAAATTATATCTTATGATAAAGTATTCATGGTTTACTTATTTTTTTGAAAAAAAACTAATAGTTTTCCTTTTTTATGTATCCCTTACTGAGATTTTTATGCCCATCCCAAGTTTTTAAATATTTTTCACAGGTTATAAGGAAGGGTAAGAGAAAATAAGTATTCAAGAAGACTTATATCAAGAAAAGAACTCTTGTTTTTTTTAAGGATTTTTATTGTTGTAAAAAATCAGTTATAGTAGAAGTGTCTAATTTTTAATATTCAAGTTGATATATAATAGTTATGGCCTAATTCTCTAAAACTCTAAACCTAAAAAGATCCTCAATGTGAATTCTTGATTTAACTCAAGATTAAGTAATGTTTAAGGATGGGTCCTTATAAAGGGAGTGGTATGAATGATTATGTTCTTTTCATTTATCAAGAGGTTTTATAGTAGAAATAATAAATATTATGTTATTTAAGAAAAAAAATCTGATATTTTAATAGTACAAATATATATAGTCGATGTTATTTTCAAATCAAAGAATCAAAATTTATGTAATTAATTTTCAAAACATTTTAAAAAAAATCTAAAATTTGTATGATGGGTGAACTGATCTATTTTATAAGATAATAAGTTTATCAAAAAAAATTTGGAAAAACTTTAAATAAAATAAAATAAACACTAGACTTATTTAAGAAGTTTGGAGTTGAAAAAAATAATACTTACTCAACTAAAATGAGTTATAATATCAAACATTACTCACATGAAACTATAAAACTAGTTGACAATAAGTTTTATAGAGGATTCATTAGAATTTTTTTGTACCTTTCTCCAATTAGACCATACAATGCGTCTTTATTATTGCTTTCTGTAAGATTTCAAACTCCTTCAAAATAATCAAATTTAAATGTTGCAAAAACAATTTCATGATATTTAAAAATAACCATAACTCTTTCCCTTATTTTTCTAAAAAACCTATTATTTTAATTTGATTTCGTACTTGGATTAATATTTTTCTAGATGCAGATTAGAGAAGAAGAAAACCTCAAGAAAATATTATTTTCTTGGTAAATCTCTCAAGTCTTGTCCAAGTAAGGAAAAAATATCATGTATTACAATCAACTAATATTATTGAATATATTGTCGTAGGAAGTTGTTTTGCATAGGTGTTGTGGATGAAACACACCTTAATGGATTTTTTATATAACTTTAATCAGATTCTAATTACATGTGATAACACAAGTTCTATCAATATCTCAACGAATATACCAAACAATTCAAGAATAAAAAAAATTGATTTAATAAATCACTTCTTGAGAGATCACGCACATTAAAATGATATCTCTTCACAATTGGTTTGCACAGAAAAACAATTATTAGATATATTTACTAAACCATTTTTTTTTTGAATGATTTGATTTTATTAAATTATAATTAGGGATTTTTCATTTTAAAATGAAATATTTTACATTTAAATATTCCATTTATATAGTAATAACTTTATATATTTTTTTTAAATATTTTTTTTGTGTCACCATTTTGGGTAATGACTATATCCAATAGGTCACTTCACCTATATTTTCTAATAATTTCCATTAATTTTTTACACGACCCATTGATTACTATAAACAAACATATTGTGTATAAACTCTATATGTGAAATGACTCATAAACCATTTGAACCATCTTTATATTGTCTTGAACCCTTGTTACCCTATCCTCATAACCATCCAATCTCTAAACTATTATACAAATGGTGAAAATTAAAGGATTTTATGGTGCTTCATCTATCAATAAAAAATTTCAAATTATATCCATAAAAGTTTTATGTTGAATATACATTGATTTAAAATGGATGGAAAAAAATGATATGCTATTAAATAAGGTTTTTAATCATAGAGTATGGGAAAAAGTTTATGATGTCATAAACCTAGAAAGTGTTCATGAATCATGTTATTGATTTCTATAAATCATTTTTTTCACTTCTTTGATGATGAAGAACCTGTCACTGTAATTATAAATCCGAAAGAACTGTCACTAACTTCAATCAATCTTGCTAAAATGTTAAAATTTTCACAGGAATGATACCACTTCTTCCACACCTTCTTATCTTCCAGGGATTTGATTAATTCTATTAATATTAAGAAATAATATTTCGGTCCTTCTGTTATTCATAAAAATTAAGTGAAGAAATCAGAGAAATAATGAATGATTTTTGTCAAGTTTATTTAGTCCGGAATCGCTTAATGAAATTTTGATTTTGATATATTTTGTTTTCAAAATGTTTCATTTCTTTATTTTTTTATTCTAGAAAAACGTATGATCATATGGTGATATATCATAATATATATTTTCCATGTACAAAAAGAGTATCTCAATTTCTTCCCCTATGGAAGAATATTAACTATACTATTTTGGTGTGTCAAATTTTTTTAGAAATCAATGATGAAACATAGTGGCATGGTTTTAAAAATATGAAAGGAAGTGTATTGATAAAAATTGTCTAGAAATCATATTTTTTCTTGAAAAAGTTGATGACTTTTTATTTGGTGCCCAAATTAGAACCTATTTAGACTTAGAGGTAGCATTATAATCTTCCTGAAGCACCAATCAAGGTGGAATAATCATGTCATCATTAGAATACATGAAACAAATAAGATGAGGAATAAGAAATGATTTATTTGAGAAGAAGAGTTTGAAATAGTCTTTTGGTCAAGCCCTCAACTATTCATCTGAAGATCCCTCTTCCTCCTACCTCTTTACTTGTTAAACTTCCCAATGAATGTATATGCACAAATATTATATGGTTTTTCTCTATTTCTAAAGATAAAACAACTTATATAATATAAATACTATCACCGTTTCTAGTTAAGTCTTACTCTCAAGAAATTGAGAGAGAAAATGATGAAATAATCAAAAGAATGATTTCCCAGGAATCGTGTCATGAGGGAACGAAACCCAATATCACTAAAAATAAAACCTTTCAAGTAGAGGGTGCTGAATTCCAATGGGATAGGGTTTCCCCTATTCAACAAGAAACATGGAATGACGAACTACTAGAAGCTGAAAATACTGTTTATGAAAGACCTCAATTGAGCCTGTCACTATTAGTATCTAAAGTTGAAACCCTAAGATATAATGTATCTGAATCACATCAAAAATATGAAATCTATGTGACTATATTGCCTCAGAAGAAGATTTTAAAGAATTAAGATAGTTAGTATAGTTTGTTTTTGAAAAATGATCATTGCGAACTCCAAATAGAACTATGCTTAGTTATGATGTTCAATTAGTGATTCATGGAGTTATATGAAGTTATAGATTCAAAAATTGTAGCTATTTATTCTCTTTAAGGTGAAGCTATGAAAATATAAGTATGTCACAATTTCTATAGAACTGCAGTCAATGATGTTAGAAGACTACTAGCTATAATAATGGAATTGTTTGGATATGGAGATCCTTCCACAAAAGAGATTAGTTCTACACTTATCAAGAACCTCTCAAAAACTCAAGAAAATTATCTACATGTCAAGAAGGATGTAAGTTTCATCGTTACTCTTTTATAAAGGTTAGTCTATACATTTTCAAACAATTATGGGGATATAGAAAAGAATCTTTAAGGCCTTCATGAAGTAATTATGAGAAGTCTCATGAAGAGTGTATCTGATGATGATGAATTTGAAATTGAGGCATTTTTTGAATCCTCAGAAAGAGTTGTTCCTTGTAAGGAAAATGAAAATTTTGTTTGTCATGGGGATACTGGGAAAATTAGTTTGATGTTTTAAGGAACCTGATATATAGTTGTTCTAAGAAAGGATACCTCCATAATTTCATTATAATTTTTTGTTTGAGGATTTGGAACGATTTTAAAAATATCCTAGATTATTGAAAGAAATAAATTGTAAAAAGGATTGTTTCTTATGTTGAAGCTCTCTTTCAAATGCATGTTATAAGGCTACGAGGACCTCAAATTTTTTATCATTACCCACATGTCTCTTAGTATCTCAATGAAATCCTTGATCCATCAGAGGATCACAAAAGGGAATATTTGTGGTTTGATAAAGATACACCTTTTTTTATCGAAACTATGAACTCTACTACCCTTTAATCATACATATAACTACAATTTAGGGAGGGATCATTCATCAGCTAACAAAATTCAGTCGACAGTAGATAGGTTTTCTCAGGATGATTATGTTTGTCTTTGAGAATCCTCACAAACATTAGTTTGTGTTGCTAGCACAACAGCTCATGCTCATCCTCTATCATCTTCATTACCTGATGACCAACCCCTCTCTTTCAATAAACCACCAATAAAAATATATTTTCATAAAAGTTGTTGATACTCATCTTTTACACATTCGATAATTCAATTTCCTGGGGGATGGTAATTTAAAAAAAATTATTCCACTATTTATGGAATCTGAAAATCTACATAATTTTTTTATATTATCTCCTTAGTATGATCATGATATCTTGCCTTGCCTTCCCTTATAATTTTTATATGATGTTTAACTTTCATTGTGTATATTATCACCTCACATATCTTACATTATGTTAATTTATTTTTATGTTTTTTTTTCAATTATTTGTTACCACCTATATCTTTTTTCCAAAGTTCATATTATCAATAATGGCATGAAATGTAAATTTTTTTCTTAGTGTACTTATTTTTTATATAATAAAAAGAGGAGAATAAAAATGAAAATATAAAATTTCACATGTATTTCAAAATTATTTCTTATTTTAAATAGGGGAGAACAAAAATTATTTTTCAAACTAAAGGAAAGGAAAGCATTTTATTTGATGAAATGTTAAGTCTAATAGAGAAACATTTGTTTTTTTTTCTATTTCAGGGGTTTTGTGATCATTAAAATGGGGGATATTTTTGTAATGAGTATTGTGTTCCAATATATCACTACATTATGTGTTTTGATGATTCAAAAAATCCCTACTTTTATTCTAAAAAGTTTGTTAAGTGTTTTATATTATAATTATTTTATGTTATGTGCTCAAAAGTTTACCTTTATACATACAAGTACTTTATCATAAGAAATATGAAGAACATACTTAGTTGTTGGGAATAAAAATGTATCATGTAAGACTTTATCATACAATATTTGACTGAGTTATTCAAGAAATATCTTTTAGGTAAAAATGAAAATATGTAAGAACTCAATTTGTAAAGACCTGGAATTTCTATGGAATTTTTTTTTAAATACATGGGAATTTTACGAGTCTGTGAAATTTTACGGTGCTTGATTCCAAGGCCCGGTGTGCCCGGAATCAATTTCTGAAGTTTTGTTCAGGTACGTTCAGTAAATATACGAGTGGGTTTTTATAACTTTTGAACCGGTGCTCGGAATTAAAATCTGAGGGCACCATTGAACTCACAGCTCCGGTATTCGCTTAAGAATACTTTCACCTCGATGGCAGTTGGTCGAGAATAAAAGTTAGTTTTTGGATTTTTATAAAAAATTAATAAAATAAAATGAGCTAACACTTTATTTTATTTTTATCCTCCATGTGGAGGTTGGGTGGTTAAATTCTCTAAGTGGAGGTTGGAGGTGGGGGCCACCACACCTTAACCTCCTATGATAGGTTATGGTGGTGGGGCCCACCCAAACATAACATCCCTTGGGAGGATAAATTTTTGTGGGGACCACCCGAGCTTGTAACCCCTTGGAACTCCCCATTTAAGGTGGAGAAACTCCTTGACCACCCCTCACCTTAATGAATCCCACTCCCCTAGCTTTTAATTAGTGCCAAACCCCCTAATTAATTCATGCCAACTCTCTTGAATTAATTAGGGGGGACCCTCTTAATTTAATTCTCTTTTTTTTGAATTTTGAGCCAACGAATAAAATAATAGACAAACTATTATTTTGTGGGAATTATTTCAATTTGGTGGAGATTTTGGGAGAAAAGAGAGAACTCTCTCCAACGAAGAATTCTCTCCAACAAATAATGCTCTTCTGGCGAAGAACTCTCTCCCGACAAAGAACACCGATGAGGGATGCCTTAGACTATGAAGAACGACCTCCTCCGACCTTCTTCCTCAAACTCCTTCGATGTGGGACGTGTTCGTCTACCATGGATCGATGGTCGTCTTCTCACGCCAACGTCGACAAACATTGAGCAAGGTAGGGGATTAGTTTCTTTAAGTGCCATGTTCTTTTTTTTAAGAATCGAAGAATGATGGTGATTATCTTTTACAGGTGGAATATTGTGCTTCGTTCTGGAGAACAAATTGTTACCACCCTAAACGCAGAGGGTGAGGGCCAAACCAACATGGCCCGACCCCTCCATCGATATTGTTTTGATTGAACTTCGGCTTGGTGATGGAGTAAAAGGAAATGAAGGTGGCAACGACGAAGGCCGCGCTACCCGCAGCCTTCGCGAATCGCGCCGCCCCTGCGGCACACCGGTGCTCCTAGCCGAACACCGTCGGCTGAGCGGTGCCCGACCTACCTACCCACGACCTCCCGGCGCCCTGCCCGGCGTGCGCCCTGGTCGAACCCGCGGCCTGCCCGGCCCTACTGGCGCCCTACCCGGTGCCCTACCCGGCACCCCCTACACCCTGTCATGCCCTGCCTGGCACCCCCAGCGCCCTGTCGCGGCCTACCCAGCCCCTATCGTAGCCTGTCTGGCACCCCCGCGCCCTGCCCAGTCCCCCGCGGCGTCCTGGCTCTCTCGCAGCCACTCGGCCAAGCCGGTGTCCCGGCCCCCCTTGTGTTTCCCTGGCTAAACCGGCCCAGTCGCGCCCTCTGGGCCGAGCCGTGCTGGGTTGCGCCCGCGCAACGCTTCGGGCCGAACTGGCCTTGAGCCCGGGCTGAACCGCCCCCGCAGTCCGCTGGGCTAGGCCCAGCAGATCGGGTTGAACTTAGCGGGCTAACCCTCCCAACGGGCCGGGTCAGACCCAATGGGTCTGTCCGAGTTAACCCAGACTGGGTCGGCCAAAACTGGGTTGGGCTATGTCGGTCCGACCGGGTCGGACTGGACCCGGGCCCACTACCGACCCTTTTCTTCCTTTGGCCATAACTTTGGCACTGGACGTCCGTTTGACGAACCGCCAGCGGCACTGGTAATATTGGAGCATAGCCATCCCTTTGAGTATACCCCACTAGAGTTCAGGGTTTAGTTGAGATACGGTCAGGTTGGATCATACTCAAATCCAACCAGGCCCCCAGGACTAAAAGGCTAATAACCCACAGACTGAGCGTCTGATTGACGTGCTGTCAGTTGCGTTGAAACCCCTATGATGAGGTAGAAATTTGAGATAATTCGTTTTGGAACTTTGGGATAGTTTGAGTATTGCCCAGTAGCTTGTGGAGCGGATCCTTCTGGTGGCGAGTAGACAGAGTGCGGAGACCTAGTAGCTGGCTGAGACCTGACGACTGCATGACCGATTCGACTCTGAGTGATTCGACTAGCCGAGTGGGGAGCGCCCGGTAGCTGGTAGCAGACCCATGGTGGAGGAGCACCTAGTAGTTGTCGGCAGACCCGCGGTACTCGACAAGAGGAATACCTATGCAGGCTATTAGAGGTAGAACCTGGTAGTTGGCGGCAGACCCACTGTGGGAAGAGCCTCTGTGTGAGTGCGGCAGACCCACGGTACTCGACAGGTTGAGTACCTCAGTAGTTCAAGGTTAGTGGGAAGTGCTTGGTAGTTGGCGGCAGGCCCACTGTACTTGAAAGAGGAAAAGTTCTCCAGCAGTCGTGGTTTCAACAGTGTGAATAAAAATCCCAGTTGAGCTGATTCAATGACTTTTGTGTTTTCCTCATGATTGAGATGGGTTACTAGATAACTTAGGTATATGTATGGGCATAAACCTAAGTAATGGTTATCCTTTGATTTAATACTTTTTGGTTTATCCTTGTTGGATTTTGTGAGACCTTGAGGGTCTCGGGGTCCCTACTGAGTATCGTTATACTCACCTCTACACGAGCTATGCCTGCACCTTATTGTGTTGGTTTTAGACGATGGACAGCGCTGACTGAGGCAAAGAGTAGCAGTATTGGATGGTACCTGGAGGTGGACCACTCGGCGGGACGATACATGAAACAGACGTACAGACATGGAGTGCTGAGGAGTCCATTTGTACCTACCCTTCAGGTAGGAACCCTGGAGGATGACCCAGTAGATGTTTTACTTTTCTTTAGTTGTACTTTCTTTTCAGTTGTACTTTCACTTTCCTTTTTGGCTTGTATTTCAGGCCTCTTTTTACTTTCCATCACTTATCTTGTATTCATTTTTACTTAGTGTTTTGATTCCAGTTGTTTACTCTGATTTGTTTGTTTATATTTATAAAGTAAATGCCTTCCCAGTTTAGGGATTTACAACTTTGGTGTTAGCCACCATCCCCTGGCCTATGGAAGGAGGGCTTGGGGTAGTCACGATATAGTCCCCGGGGGATGGGTCGTGACAAATTGGTATCAAAGGATTCGGTTCTACCACATAACTTAGAACTCTGATCTTTCTTTTCTATGAAGCAATAGTGTTAAGGGTATTATGTTTGGTTTTCAGTTCAGTGAGTCCAGTGTTGGTGCGGGCGGCCGACGTATCCATACACCAGGACCCTGACTTCTGATTTCAGACTCAGTGCACGAAAACACTTATTACGTGTGTGTTTTCAAAAGTTTTCAATAAGTCAACTCAATCAGGTCATCTCATCAGGTATAAATCTTTTGACTGTGTCGCATCTGTTTCTTTCAGGATGCCTCCCTACGGATGACCAGCTAGAGCCCCGAGATTTGTATGCACTGACAGCCCACCGAGCGACGTGGACTTAGTGCAGGGCCCTCTTCCAGTTGAGGCACCAATGGTACCACTCCCCATTGGTCCACCGATGCCACCAGAACCAGAAGCAGAGAGTGCACACCGCTTGAGCGCGTTGCACGAGTTCCAGTGCCAGAGGCCACCTAGGTTCAGGGGAGAGATGGACCCACAGGCAGCTGAGGATTGGCTGGAGGCTATAGAGAGAGTCTCCAAACTAGTAGGGACACCATCCGACTTCATGTTGATCCTTGTTTCCATCCTCCTTCAGGCAGCAGCAGGCAGATGGTGGAGCCTGATGCTCCAGGTTCATGACGAGGCGACCCTACTCTGGGTAGATTTTGAGAGCTTGTTCCGAGCGGAGTTTGTACCAGCCACCCTTCGTGTGGTGCGGATACAGGATCTACTTCATCTGCATCAGGGCAACATGACGGTGGAACAGTACTCAGCGAAGTTCACCGACCTCTCGCGTTACTCCACAGATATGGTGCGGGACCCAATCTTCAGGGCCCAAACCTTCGAGCAAGGAATCAGGCAAGAGATTAGAGCTCCGATGATCTCACTTAGAATTCTAACGAAGATAGGGGTGCTAGAGAGAGACCTCTTTGTGGAGAGTTTCCTTGCTGAGCAGTCTCCAGTAGCGAGACCCACCACTAGTCGACACGCAGTGGAATCTTATGCATCTGGTAGTAGACAGATTTCATAGAGGTCCAAGAGGTCCATACCTACAGGTGGTCGACCGCATGACTTAGAATCAGTTGTGTGGGGAAACCTGAGTGGAACAGAGCCAGTCATGCTAGGAGTGGGCAGTGTTACTCATGCGGAGAGCATGGTCACATGGCTCGCGATTGTCCGACCCACTATTCTGATTATTAGTAAACAGTTGAGGGACCTCTCAGGCAAAGGTAGAGGTTCAATCGAGGCAGTCCGTAGGGAGAAGGCAGACGTGACAGAGGAGTTGGACGTGCATCTGGTGATGGATGATGTTATGAGGTGTTACCACCACCACCACTAGGAGGTCCACCCCGACCGTAGGGAGCAGGTGGACAGGGGAGAGCTCAGCTCCAGGAAGCTGAGCCTTATGATCATGGTGCTCTGAAGATTATACGAGGTATTATCTATGTCTATTCCACCTTATCTTCAGTTCTTATAGACACAAGTTCCAGTCACTCTTTTATTTCCACATCCCTCATTCGGAGCTCAGAGATTCCGAAGGAGCCATTAGTTCGATCCTTACGGCTAGAAACTTTTACAGGAGATGATTCGATGATTACGCACTAGTACCGGCAGTGCGATCTTACTCTAGGAGGCGATATCTTCGGCTGGGATCTCCTCGAAGTGGCGTTGAGTCCTTACAATGCCATCTTGGGTATGAACTGGCTATCTATAGTCCATGATCAGATTGACTGTATTAAAAGAAAAGTGTGGTGTGTCCGCATGGATGGGACCAGGTTTACCTTCACCAGCGAGAAGGGAACCTTTGAAGCACATGATGGACTTACTCGGAGGAGGGTGTAGCCGATCACTCACCAGTTGGCTTACCTTACCCTTGGAGCAGTTGATGTGGAGAGTCCGACTTATCCTGTAGTGGTGGACCAGTACATGGATGTTTTCCCTGACGATGTTCTAGGATTACCTCCTCGTAGAGAGGTGGACTTCTACATTGAAATGTACCTTGGGACGACAACAATATCTACACTAGAATATTGGATGGCTCCCACTAAGCTTTTCAAGCTACGGGTATAGCTAGAGGACTTGCAGGGAAAGGGATTAATCTGGCCCAATGTTTCTCCCTGGGCAGCCCCAATTCTATTCGCTAAGAAGGCGGATAAGATCTTGAGGATTTGTGTTGACTACCGTCGGCTGAACCAGGTGACCGTGAAGTAAAATTACCCGCTCTTGAGGATTTATGACCTCTTTGGTCACCTGAAGGGAGCACGATGGTTCTCAAAGATAGATCTCAGATCAGGCTATCACCAGCTCAGAGTTCGAGATGAGGATGTGCGGAAGACGACCTTCATGTATCGATACGGACACTACGAGTTCTTGGTTATTCCCTTCAGCGTAACCAATGCTCTAGAAGAGTTCATGAGTCTCATGAACAGGATCTTCCAGCCTTACCTTGATCGCTTTGTTATAGTCTTCATTGAAGACATTCTAATATACTCGACTAATGAGGAGGAGCATGACTACCATTTTCAGGTAGTACTGGACACACTCCGAGAGAACCAGCTTTATGGTAAGCTCTCGAAGTTCCAGTTTTGGATTTGAGAGGTTCACTTCTTGGGACACGTTATCTCGGAGGCTGGAGTTTCAGTGGATCCAGCGAAGATTGAGGCGGTACTTTCTTGGGATCCACCCAGGAGTGTGACGAAGGTACGAAGTTTCCTGGGTTTGGATGGATACTACCGGAGATCTATTCCAGACTTCTCCAGAGTTGCAGCACCACTATCAGCCTTGACGAAGAAGAGGAAACCCTTTTTGTGGTCGGAGAGATTCCATCAGAGCATTCAGGAGCTGAGGAAGAGGTTGACTAGTGCCCCCATCTTGAGGCTACCAGAGGAAGGCGTAGGGTATGTACTTTACTGCGATGCATCAGGGACCATACTTGGGTGTGTCCTAATGCAGGAGTGAATAGTGATTTCTTATGGTTCTTGGAAGCTGAGACATCATGAGCAGAACTATGCTACCCATGACCTGGAGTTAGCAGCAGTGGTCTTCACCTTGAAGATGTGGAAAAACTATCTGATGGGCGAGCGTTTTATCGTGTACTCTTATCAAAAAAGTCTCAAGTATATCTTCTCTCAGAAGGAACTGAACCTGAGATAGCGGCGATGGATTGAGTTCATCAAGGACTATGACTTTCAGATAATCTATACTCCTAGTAAGAGGAATGTTGTTGCGGATGCGTTCAGCAGGAGGACTGGTATATAGCTGCTAAGAAAAGCGATAGAGATTCTGGATGATTTACATATATCCTTTGTGTATAGATATTTATCAGCCTATCTACAGTCTCTTACAGTCACTCCCCCACTTCTTCAGTGAGTTAGGGAGGCACAGCATGGGGACGCGACGTGCTCAGATATCCACAAGGTAGGCACCTGATGTATTTTCTGAAGGTGGGGAGCACATCATCCTCTTCAGAGGACATACCTTGGTACCAGTGGAACTTCAGGGGGAAGTTTTGAGGTAGATCCACATATCCCCTCTAGCGGTACATCCAGGAGTGGCGAAGATGTACCAGGACCTTTGACGATGGCACTGGTGGCTGGGTATGAAGAAGTTCGTAGCAGAGTTTGTCTCTCGATGTCTCACTTGTCAGCAAGTGAAGGAAGAGAACCAAGTACCAGTAGGCTTGGTTCAGCCTTTAGAGGTCCCAGAGTGGAAGTGGGATGGGATATCCATGGACTTCGTGACGGATCTTCCACGTACATCCAGGGGTCACGACTCGATTTGGGTGATCTTTGACCGACTCACCAAGTCATCCCACTTCCTACCGATCAGAGAGAAGGGTTCAGTAGAGAGCTTAGGATGCCTCTATGTGCAGGAGATTTTGAGACTACATGGAGTACCTTCCTCTATTATCTCCGAATGTGATTCACGGTTTACTTTCTAGCTATAGAAGGGGTTGTAGGAGGCTTTCGGGACACAACTTCGCTTGAGCACCGCATTCCACCCTCAGACAGATGGTCAGACCGAGAGGACTATCCAGACCCTCAAGGACATGCTACGTGCATGTTTCCTCGACTGCAGTCGCATCTGGGATGATCACTTTCCTTTGTTGGAGTTTGCTTACAACAACATCTATCACTCCACCATAGGGATGGAACCTTTTGAGGCGTTGTATGGGCGACCTTATAGATCACCCTTGTGCTGGACAGACCCTAGGGATTCAGCACTAGTGGGACTAGAGATGGTATGAGCTACTATAAAGAAGGTGTAGATCATCCAGGAGAAGATGAAGACTGAACAGAGCAGACAGAAGTCGTATGTTGATAGGATACGGAGACCTCTGGAGTTCGAGGATGGAGACCACGTCTTTCTACGGGTCTCACCTTGATGAGGTCTACGGAGATTTGGCCGAGGCGGCAAGTTCTCTCTGAGATTAATCGGACCTTTTCAGGTTGTCAGCAGAGTAGGCGAGGTGGCTTACCGCTTAGCTCTTCCACCTTAGTTTCACCGGGTGCACGACGTCTTCAACGTATCCCAGCTGAGGAGATACGTGCAAGACCCTTCCCACATAATCGATCATGGAGAGCTAGACGTCGACGATGGGGTGGCTTTTATGAAGGTTCCAGTGGAGATTGAGGATTGACAGGAGTGGGTCCTATGTGGACGGTCGATACCTCTAGTGCTCATACGCTGGCAGCACGGGAACCTCCAGGAGAGCACATGGGAGCAGGAGGCTCAGATGCATGCTCAGTATCCCCATTTGTTCCCATAGTTTGAGTTGTAGCTTACAGGTAAGTAAAGCCCTGAGGTTGGGAGAATGTAAAGACCCGGAATTTCCATGGAAATTTTTTTTGTTAAATACATAGGAATTTTATGAGTCTCTGAAATTTTACGGTGCTTGTTTCTGAGGCCCGGTGTGCCCGAAATCAATTTCTGAAGTTTTTTTCATGTACGTTCAGTAAACGTACGAGAAGGTTTTTATAACTTTTGAATTGGTACTCAGAATTAAAATCTGAGGGCACTGTTGAACTCACATCTCCGGTATTCTCTTAAGAATACTTTCACCTCGATGGTAGATGGTCGAGAATAAAAGTTGGTTTTTGGATTTTTATAAAAAAAATTAATAAAATAAAGTGATCTAACACTATATTTTAATTTTATCTACCATGTGGAGGTTAGGTGGTTAAATTATCCAAGTGGAGGTTGGAGGTGGGGTCCACCACACCTTAACCTCCTATGAGAGGTTATGGTGGTGGCGCCCACCCGAACATAACCTCCCTTGTGAGGATAAATTTTGGTGGGGACCACCCAGGCTTGTAACCCCTTGGAACTCCCCATTTAAGGTGTAGAAACTCCTTGACCACCCCTCACCTTAATGAATCCCACTCCCATAGCTTTTAATTAGTGCCAAACCCCCTAAATAATTCATGCCAACTCTCTTGAATTAATTTGGGGGGAGCCACTTAATTTAATTCTCTTTTTTTTTTGAATTTTGAGCCAATGAATAAAATAATAGACAAACTATTATTTTGTTGGCATTATTTCATTTTGGTGGAGAGTTTGGGAGAAAAGAGAGAACTCTCTCCAACGAAGAACGCTCTCCGACAAAGAATGATATTCCGGCAAAGAATGCTCTCCCGATGAAGAACGCTGATGAGGGATGCCTTCGACTATGAAGAACGACCTACTCAAACATTCTTCCTCGAACTCCTTCGATGTGGGACGTGTTCGTCTACCACGGATCAACGACTGTCTTCTCGTGCCAACGTCGACAAACATCAATCAAGGTAGGGGTTTAGTTTCTTTAAGTTCCATGTTTTTTTTAAGAATCTAAGAACGATGATGATTATCTTTTACAGGTAGAATATTGTGCTTAGTTCTTGAGAATAAATTTTTACCACCCTAAACGCGGAGGGTGCAGGCCAAACCAACATGGCCCGACCCCTCCGCCGATCTTGTTTTGATTGAACTTTGGCTTGGCGATGAAGCAAGAGGCAACGAAGGTGGAAACGACGAATGTTGCGCTACCTACGGCCTCCGCGAATCTCGCTGCCCCCGCGGCGCACCAGTGCTCCCAGCCGAGCAGCACCCGACCCGCATACCCATGGCCTCCCGACGCCATCCCTAGCGCGCGCCCTGGCCGAACCCGCGGCCTGCCCGGTTCCTCCGACGCCATGCCTGGAACCTCCGACACCCTGTTGTGCCCTGCCCAGCGCCCCAGGCACCCTGTTGCGCCCTTCCTTGTGCCCATGGCGCTATGTTGTGCCATGCTCGGTGCCCCCGACGCCCCCCTTCCCTACCTGGCGCCCTGCCCGGCGCCCTGTCGTGCCCTGCCCGGTGCCCCCGGCTCCCTCACGCCCTTCCTGGTGCCCCTGCGGCGTCCCGGATCCCTCGCGGCCACCCAACCAAGCCGGTGTCCAGGACCCCCTCACGGTGCCCTGGACGAACTGGCCCAGCCATGCCCTCCAGGACGAGTCATGTCGGGTTGCGCCCTCGCAACGCTCCGGGCCGAACTAGCCCCGAGCCCGGGCCGAACCACCCCTGCAGTCCGTTGGGCTGGGCCCAGCGGACCGGTTTGAACTTAGTGGGATGACCCGCCCAACGGGACGGGTCTTTCCGGGTTGACCCAGACCGGGTCGACCGAGACTGGGTGGGGCCGAGTCGGTCTGATCGGGTTGGACCGGACCCGACCCCACTACCGACTATTTGCTTCCTTTGGCCATAACTTTGGCACCAGACGTCCATTTGACGAACCGCCAGCAGCACTGGTAATCATGGAGCGTATCCATCCCTTTGAGTATACCCCACTGGAGTTCGGGGTTTAGTTGAAATACGGTCAGGTTGGATCGTACTCGAATCCAACCGGGCCCTCGGGACTAAAAGGCTAATAACTCACAGACTGGGCATCTGATTGACGTGTCGTCAGTTACGTTGAGACCCCTATGACGAGGCGGACCTTTGAGATACTTCTTCGTGGCACTTTGCGACAGTTGGATTATTGTCCAGTAGCTCGTCGATCGAATCCTTCCGGTGATGAGAAGATAGAGTGCAGAGACCTAGTAGCTAGCTGAGACCTGACGATTGCTTGACCGATTCGACTCAGAGTGATTCGACTAGCCCAGTGGGGAGAGCCTGGTAGTTGGCGGTAGACCCATGGCGGAGGATCGCCTGGTAGTTGGCAGCAAACCCGCGGTAATCGACAGGAGGAGTACCTCTGCTGGCTATTAGGGGGAGCACCTGGTAGTTGGCGGCATACCCACAGTGGGGAGCACCTCTGTGTGAGCGTGGTAGACCCACGGTACTCGACAGGAGGAGTACCTCAGCAGTTCAAGGTTAGTGGGAAGCGCCTGGTAGTTGGCGGTCGGCCCGCTGTACTCGACAGAGGAGGATTTCTCCAGCATCTGTGGTTTCCACAGTGTGAATAAAAATCCAACTTGAGCTGAGTCAATTACTTTTGTGTTTTCCTCATGATTGAGATGGGTTACTAGATAACTTAGGTATTTGTATGGGCATATACCAAAGTAATGGTTATCCATTTATTTCATAATTTGTGGTTTATCCTTGTTGGATTTTGTGAGACCTCGAGGGTCTCAGGTTCCCTACTGAGTATCATTATACTCACCCCTTCACGGTTTATTCCTATACCTTGTTGTGCTAGTTTCAGATGACGGACAGTGTTGACTGAGGCAGAGAGTAGCAGGACTGGAAGGTACCCGGAGGTGGACTACTCAGCATGATGATACACGGAGCATATGGATAGACGTGGAGTGCTGAGGAGGTCATCTGTACCTACCCTTCAGGTAGGAACCCCGGAGGAAGACCCAGTAGCTTCTTTACTTTTCTTCAATTGTACTTGCTTTTAAGTTGTTTTTATACTTTCCTATTGGGATTGTATTTCCGGCCCCTTTTTACTTTCCATCACTTCTCTTGTATTCAGTTTTACTTAGTATTTTGCTTCCAGTTATGTACTCGGATGTGTTTTTTTACAGTTATAAAGGCAATGCCTTCCCAGTTTAGGGATTTACTCCTTTAGTGCTAGTCGCCTGCCCCTGGCCTATGGAAGGCAGGATTGGGGTAGTCACGATATGGGCCCCGGGGGACAGTTCGTGACACAATTCATTCGATAAGAATATCTATAGTCAAAAGAAGTTGAACAAAAGATAATGTTATATCATAACACGAATATACATTATGCTGAAGAATTATCTTACTCTTAGTTGAAGACTGGTTGACTTATGAAGGAAAGTGACCTAATTTCATGGAAGTAATTCTACGAGGAATAATGCATTCAGCAGATATCCTATAGAGATATGATATTATAGAATGTCATGACTACTAATAATCTTATGATAATTCATTTCATACCTTTTTAGTATATCATAAGATGATTATCCATTTAAGGAAAGATTAGACTGCACAAGACATACCATGAATAGAAAAATTTAGAGAATGAGAAAATATCTAATGTTGTGACCATAAAGGAAATATCATATTTTAGAAAATGAAGATACATAATCTTTATTTCCTATCTTATCTGGATCACTACATGGCCCATTCGACAATTAGATTTATCCCATGATCATGTTTAAAAAAATATAAAAGGAATATTTAGGTACAACATACAATACAAAGAACATAAAGGGGAATTAAATTTTGTTTTCCTTTATCTAACATCAAATATTTTTTCATATTAAGACTCTAAAATTTTAGTGCCAATCGTAAAAGCTCTATCATTTTCATGAATATCATCCAAAGATAAAATAAATTATATCATCTTTTTAGGATTAATATTCATCTACTATCAGATTCCACATGAAACTGTGTGCTTCAAACATTTCATGAATCTCGTATCTCTTTCAATATTGTTTTCACTCAGTGTAAGAATGTGTAAGACTATGGATAGCTTTTGTAAAGGGAGATCCTGGTTGAAAGCTCATGGACCTTTGTACTGAGTGGAATATTCTTGAACTTAGTTGGGATCCCCTGGTAAAATTTTTGATTACTGAGAATCACTAATCTTGAGGAGTAGAGCATTGGGGGAGTGCACTAGGGGATTTTTGTTCCCCAGACCACTATAAAACCACTATGTTTAATTTTCATTCTGTAGGATTTACATTTCTACTGCCTATACTCTAAAGGAAGAAAATCAAACATGAATACTTCAAAGATGATAGTATATATTTAAAATAATCTTATAAGAACTCCATCGACCCAACTCATGAGTTATTTAGTCAGTCGTTATCTAGACAACAACATTTACTTAGCCAATTTTAATTTTAGCTAAGGTAACAAATTTTTCAATATTAAAAGTTTTCAATTTTTACTTATGTGATTTCAATTATAATATAAATGAAAAATTTAGAAAATTTTAGACCATAGTATAATTATTCGGTATTTTTTAAGATGTTTTATGATATTTAAATAAGTTAATAAAACATTATTTTGATAAAATGTCAATAGTGTCAATTTCGACAAAATTTATTTCATGTATTTTTAAAAATATTAAGATAAAAATTTAACTTGGAACAAAATATTTTATTATATCCTTATAAGTTCAAGGGAATCTAGAAAATAAGTTTTATATATTATTTATCAGAAATTTTATTTATTTTAGTATTTTTAATAACATTTCTCTGATATTTCTATTAATAAAATAAGTACAACATTAGTGATGTGGAACTATTTAATATATTTTTTGTTCACTAAAAATTAAAAATAAATTAATATGATGATTATATACCTTTTATATTTCATAATAATATTTATAGTTGAACATATCTATTATATATCCCAATATTAAAAATGAAATATTTTTTAAAACATGAATATGAAATCATTATTTATTTATTAAAAAAAATATTATAAATATCATAATTTCTTTAAAGTGGCTCAGAACGTCAAAAATATATTTATACCATGAAAATATATTTATTAATTTAGAAATTGACATTAATATTCATTCATAAAATTAATTTATCTCCATGTGGACACATAACTAATATTAAAGACAAAGAAAATGGAATTTTGTGTCTTTATTGGATTTAAATATTACATGTCATTTTTAAAGAAAAGTGTCCATTAAATGACTTAATTTTGATAAATAAGTGCTAAGGATTGAATTTAACTCATCCAACAAAATTTTATTTTTTTAGGATCATTCAATTTTCTTCATAAATTTATTTTTAACCTAAATTACATAATTTACCCTTTATAGTGGTAACACAATTTACCATTGTTAGAATTAATATGGGACAAAATATAAAAGGGACTTAATTAGTAAATTTGGAACTTTTGAATCCAAATTTTAAATCCATGTGTAAAAATTCAATATAAATAAGTTGCATAATTTAATTAAATACAAACATGGTAAATTTCCATAAAAAACTATTTTTATGGAAAAATTCCCAGTCAAAAAATAATTTTTTTAAAAAATAAGTTCATGTGTAAAAACTATTTCAAAAATAAAATTGGTTTATTTTAAATCAAAAATAAATAATTTAAATTTAAAATTGTTCCATAAAATAATTTGATCTTATAATGACTTTAAAAATGCATTTTTCAATAAAAATCCATATTTTCACTATTCCATAAAAAAATAAATGTTTTCATAAATAAATAATATTAAGATAATTTTAACATGTGGAATTCCAAAATTAATTTTTTTTTCAAATACATTTTCTAGAATGAAAATACTCATTTTTTGAAGATGATGTATAAAGTGATTTTATTATAATTAGTGTGATTATATTCTAAGAACATACAATTAAATTCATATTGTGTTGGAGAATTATATTTCTTAAGATAGTTATTCTTATTTCTTCCTGAAAATGTAGCATCTAGGTTATAATGGCTATTTTATACTAATAATGTCTCAAGGATCATTTAAACTCATGGTTACATGGAATACACGATATTCACGAATTAAATTATTTAAAGAGAAATATTTCATAAAAATATTCGGGTGTTATAGTTTTTGTAACAACCTAGACCTCAGAAACCTTGTGTTATTAGTTATATTACATTATTGGTATTAAAAAAAGTGTTTTCAAAGGGTACAATAGAGTAGTAGTATTGGAAGACTAGATACATATATACATTACATTTTAAAACCCAAGATATATCACAGACACTTAATGATAAAAATTTTATCCCTTATATTATATCCAAAAAATTACAGATATTTCTCAACTATGATTCTTGGGGAAAGGAAAAAAAATAAGTGTGATATTAAATTCTCAGTAAGTGGTAGCATACAACATAGGCTATCATAAAAAAAATTACCCGATGAGATATGGAAAGAATAAATGGATAACATGAATCCTTAATCAAATAAAACCTAGAGAATAATATATACATGGATAACAATGAACTTAAATATATATCATGGATTAAAATAACTAGTTATCTAACAACCCAAAATTTTATGAAAAAAAAATCCCCTTGAAAGTTAATTAAATGTCTTATTATTTATTATGGTTATAAAAAAATGAACTTATTTGGTTTTATTATATACTATTGGATTTAAAATACCATTAAGAATCATTACCATAGATAATATATCCATTAAACAATGATCATATGATTACTATAATTATAGGGTTTTAACAAACCCAATTGACACAGACAAAGGAAGTGATGGCCTCAACCAGTAGGATTGAACCCTATAAATCCCATCTATCAAAGCTTTCGATGGAGATAGAATCACTGGGAATTTACCAAGACCAATACCAAGTATATATCCAATAAATTACGAATGATCCAAACTGCTTATGAGAGAAGTTCATTCTCATCGAGGTCATAACCCAAACAATGTACACCAACCCACCCCATAAAAGTCTCAATGTCACACACCTTAACCATTTGGCATTTGCTGGTGTATTAAAGGTACATGTATTAAGACCATAATATTATAAATATTTATATTTTATCATCAATATAATAATGTTCATATTTTATTATAATCTTTACATTATAAATGATTTTGATGTTTATACAATAAAAAAATGTATTTTTGATAAGTATTTCAATTCAATTAAGATGTTTATTTTGTTGAATTAATGGATTTTTTAAATAAATAATTTTTTAATAAAATAATTTTTTATTAAATAATTTTCATTAAATATAAATTATCATATAATATTTATGAATTAAAATTTTATTTCCATAAGGGTTCAAAAGATTTTATTGTAGAAAAAACCCTGCATTTCATAATAAATGATGATTTTTATTTAAAAAGAGAAAAATATGATTATTTAGTAAATTATTTTTGTAAAATTAATATTTTTTAAGTCAAAAGTTCTAAAGTATCCAATCAATAATTGTTCATAATTTTTTGAGGTAGTAAAATTTTCAGGAAAAAAATAAACACCGTATAAATATACTATGTTTATTATGGCATAATAATGACCCGAATGTGATGTAATAAATACTAAAATGGGTAATACAAAGAATATCTATGTTCTACCTTTAAAATAATGTGATTATATTTTTATTTTATTAATTTTATAAATCCATTATGAATACCCCCAAACAATTAATATATGTTAAGTGTTTTCAATTTTTCTATAAGAGTATGAATCACTTCCACATCAGTAGGGGTATTATTTTATTATGTTCAACCATTGGAATTATAAAACAATTTAATCTACTCCCATTATTTCAAAAACCATGGTAAGGTTTTTGGTTTTAGTTATTTTATTATATAGAGCCCAAAACCTATGTTTGAGAAATGAAAAATAATTACCCATAAATTTACTATATAAAACCACCCAATATTCCATTTACATTCAATAAAAATACTTTTAGAACATCCTTACTCTTCCCCCTCTCTTTAGACCTCACAAGGTAACCCCGAGCTCTCAAGAAGCTCCTCCTATCCATTTTGAGTCATTCTATCATGGTATGGGATTCTCACCTTCTCCTCTTTATTCAAGTTTTTTTATTATCTTATGCTTTATATTTCCAATTATTATTATTCTGACATGTTTTATATGTCCTTATTACATTATTTTTTCTATCCAAATGATAATATAACCCTTTATCTCTTATTAACCCATCTTATGAATTTTTATGTGACACCAATTGTGCTGATGAAATTCCACCATGATTTTCCATGCCAAAACAATTGTGTAGTGAATACTACACTCATTTTATATTAAGGGTGTTATCCTTTATTACCTTATACTTTTATATTGGGGTATTACATATATGTATTCCATAATCCATTATCGTGGAATAAAATATGATGATGAATGAATCCATGTTGTATGATCTATGTGGAACACCTAAGCACAAGAATGAAAGGAATGTGATGGGTGTGACAAAAATTATATAGATCTCAAATGAATTGGGAAATTTTTAGTCTCATGATAAGTCATTTTGGTACAAGGAGTGATCCTAATTCATTTATGGTACATTTTCTATCAATATTTCTTGGCAGTTATCCTTGACTTAAGTTTATGATGTGGTGTTTTAAGTTTTTTCCACATTTCACAGGATTCCTTTATGTTATCATGCTATATCATGACTTATTATTGATATTTATGATTATCACCACTTTTTTGTCCCATTTATGTGCCTATTTTTAACATGTATTGATTTATTCATTTTATTCCTTTTTTATTACCTTACTAGAATTTATATCCCACCACTTCTTGTGTATTCTTCCAGTTTATCCCATCCAGTTTTAGGTACGAGCATATTATGGAAGTTTTCAACAAATATGATGTATTTACCATTTTAAGTTGTTATATAATGTATCTAATTCCCATATACACTTTAAATATCAATCATCTGGGTTTTATTTAGTGTAACATTATGTAATAAATCATATATTAATATGATATAAATAGTAGGGTTGTTATAGTTTGTATCAAAGAAAATTTTTAGTATTTTTTGGGATTGGGATTATAAAACTCTAGAAAGATCCTTATGGAAAATACTAAGTAAAATAAAATGATCATAAATTTTGGTAACTGTAGACTAATTTGTTTATCAAGAAAATACATCCCTTTCTAGTAACTATTTGGGGATGTAGATATGGGATAGATGCACATGAGGGTAAAACCTAAAAACACAATGTTGAGCTAGACTCGACCAAGAACCGGTGCACAACAATGGGCCTTGTTGCATGCCTAGTTTGAAACTCCTAGGGGATATGATTTGGTAAAATCATATTATCATTACAAACCATCCTTAAGGAAACTAAAAATTCCAATAAGATTCTATATTAGGAAATAGATCATGGATAATATATGTTGAATCCTAGAAATTCATTAGATAAGGAAATATTTGTAATTTATATGTTATCTCTTTAATTTCATTACATTCCTATATATGTGTTTAATAATTATAAAGTTATCATCCCTAATTTCCCCTTTCATTCTAGCCAATGGATGAAAAATGAGGAATCAAGTAATAAATCAACGCGATAGGAAATGTGATGAAATCCACAATAAGATTCCCAACCTGATGGGGGAGAGTATTGAAAACATCATGATGATACTCTCTCATATGACTCATGTTTAGAATAGAATCCTAGTTCATGAGGAGTTCCCAATTCCTCGTAAGAAATAACAAGCTATAATTGACATCTTTATGTGACAAAGACCCATGACATGAAATGGATAATTTGATCCATTAATCATTTAAAAACAGATCAACTCCATTGATAAGATATTATCCATCCTTTTATTTTCTAAGAAAGAGAAAGTTCAATTGCTTGTTTATCATATGGAGGGAGAATCTAATCTGTGGTGGAAATTGATCAAGAATAATAATCCAATGGAAGAGATCTAAGTGATGGGGAGTAAGGGATTCCCAAAAATGTTTTTTTATAAATATTTTCCTCACACACTTCGACATAAAATGGAATGGGTATTTCCTTTCCCTCAGGAAAAAAAGGATGAAACTATAAGGGAGTATGAGGTAAACTTTAAAATACTTTCATGATATGCTTCCACATTTTTTGTTAACCCCAAATTCAAGGTTGAAAACTTTTTTGGTGCAATAAAACCTAGTATATGAAAATACCATGTGATCCTATACAATGATAGCTATGAGGAAATTGTCCATTGTGACCTCTAAGTCAAAATAGAGATCAAAAAAATCTCAAGGGTATCACGAGGATAATAAGAAGAATGTGGATTTTTATTCTAGAATTATTAAGGGAAAAGATAACAATTATATGATATTTCAGAATCCCCCTTATCAAAGGTGCACAAATAAACACCCCATAAATTTCCTAAGGTGGAAGAGAAAATTATATATTTGTGGGAAGGAAGGGAACCTAGATAATGATTTATGATAGGAGAAACCCACTAATGAATTGGAGGAAAGTAATTATTCATTCAGCCCTTAGAGAATTGTTCATTGCTTCAACTGCAAGGTACTATGGAACTTTTCAAACCAATTCACTAAGAAAAGGGTTTTTGGAGACAATCAACAACTTCCAAGGCAGGAAGGGTGAGATTCTACTATCACAACCACTGAGGTGGATTTCGAAAATGGACTAGTGATAGGTACAATAATTTTTCATTAAATAATAATGAACATACTTTTTGATTTTTATTCTATGCATTACTTCATATCATGAAAGATCGGTATAACAATTCAAACATCACCAAAAATCATGGAAGTTGAGATGTTGGTAAAAATGGAAAAAGGGTAATTATTGCATTCTCAGTATATAAATCCTCACTTGTGGAAATTTGTTGGATGGATTTCCCAAAAAACCATATCATAATTTCTTTGGTTGAATTTGATTAAATTCTAGGAATGGATTTGATTTCCCCATATATATCCCACATAAATTTCCGTGAGAAAGAAATAACTCTCAATATCATAAATCAACCCCTGATTCTGTACAAATGAGAGGAGATGGATGAATCCTATTTAGCACAAACATCTCAAGTGTGGATATTATTTCCCTAAGAGAAAAAATATCTACATCAAATAATTGAGTAAAAGTGATTAATCATCCTTGAAGACATGACCACTATGAGGGACTACATTATTTTGTTTCCTGAGGAATTTCATGGTCTTCCTCCAAGCCTAGAGGTTGAATTTTGAATCGAGATTATTCCTAGGGAATTAAAATTATCCAAGACTCTATATAGAATGGTTGTTATGGAACTTTAGGATTTGAAGAAAAAAATATATTATAATCTGAATAAAGGGAATATACACCCAAATGTTTCACCATGGGGTGCACCAATCCTCTTAGATTTGAAGAAGGATAGGTCAATGCACATTTTCATTGATTTTCGTGAGCTTAATATGATCGCGATAAAGAAAAATTATCCTCTACCATAGATTTATTACTTGTTTTATTAGATACGTGTAGTATAATAGTTTTCTAAGGTGGATCAATAGTTGGGGTATTGCCAAGTTAGGGTGAAGAAGGAGGATATCCCTACGATTGCTTTTTGTATAAGGTAAAGGCACTATGAGTTCATAGTAATTACATTCCAACTCACTAATGATCTTGAAATATTCATGGACTTGATGTATATATTATTTATATATTAGCTTGAAAAATATTTTGTAGTCTTAATAGATGATATTCTAATATACTTCATAATCAAAGAGGAGCATAAGGATCATCTGGGCACTATACAAAAGACCATACAAAAGTAGAAGATTTATTACATGTATAGTAAATGTGAGTTTTGGTTGAGGGATGTCTAATTATTGGATAATATCATCACATGAAATGGGATATATATGGAACATTCAAAAATAGTATCAATTTAAGGATGTTTAAGGCCAAAATACGTGACATATATCTATAGTTTCCATGGATTAGGTGGCTACTGGAGCCGATTTGTGAGAAATTTATCTCTATTTTTAAACCCTTTATCCAATCCAACTTGAAATAGAGTCAAGTTTTCTTGGAATAATGAATATGGATAGATCTTCAAAGAGTTGAAAACGAGTCTTATAACTACACATGTACTCACACTTACCATAAGTGGATGACTTTTCATGGTATTCAATGATGCTTTAAAGAAGGGATTGGGATTCGACTTAATTAAAAATGAAAAATTGATAGACTATGATTCAAGTAAGTTGAATGTTCACAAACAGAACTACCCAACACACGATCTAGATTTGGCTATATTTATCTTTGATTTAGAAATATTGTGGCATTTTCTCTTTTTGGAGAAGTGTGAAATATATATGGATCACAAAAGCCTCAAGTATATATTCACATAGAAAGACTGCTCAATCCACTACCATCCTAGGAAATAAAATAATGTGTTAGACACTCTATGTTTAAGGAATCAATTAATTTTATCATTTATGAGAATTGTGAGGGACCTGGTCTTCCCAAATTTGGAAATCATGGACATGGAAATCATAAAGGAAGGAACATAATTAATAATTTCACAAATTATTTATCAACCATATCTTATGGATATGGTAAGGTATTATCAAAGAGATGATGTAAGAATTCAAAACAAAGTTGAAACAATAAGAAAAGTGAAATACTTAGAGTTAAATATTAATGAAGGAGTAGTAATATATGGGTCAAAACTATGTGTACCATCAAATTTTGAGTTAAAGTAGGAGATGTTAGATGATTCAAAAAGATCAACATTGTCCATCCATCCAAGAATCACATAGATGTATCCAGATATAAGAGAGAACTATTGGATGGACAATAAGAAGAAGAACATCATGGAATATATGTCAAGATGTCTTGTATGTCAGCATGTGAAGGTGGAGAGGAAAAAATATAATGGGATGAGGAAACCATTTCCCATACCTAAATGGAAATGGGAAAATATCACCATGGAATTTTTCATTGTTCTTACAAAGACATCAAGATAAAATAAGGATATATGGGTTGTGGTGGATCAACTTACAAATACTGCACAATTCATTACAATTCAAGAGGACTTATCACTATATCAACTTGCAAGGATATAAATTAGAGAAGTGGTAAGTTAGCATAGAACGCCACTATTAATTGTATCTAATCAAGATCCAAGATTTACCTTTACATTATTTAAGAGTATCCAAAATTATCTAAAAATATACTTGAACTTATGAATGGAATATCACCCCCAAACTAAATTCCAATCTGATCGGACTATCCAGACACTCGAGGAATCGTTGAGACCCTACTCAATTGAATTCAAAGAAATATGTGTTCAACATCTTCCTTTGATCTATTTCTCATAAAATAATAGTTTTTATATATAATCCAAATATATCCATATGAATCCCTTTTTGGTTATACGTGTAGAACACCTGCATGTTTGGATGAAGTTGGAGAGAGAAAACTGTTAGTTGATGAAATGGTTGAGGAAATGGTTTAAAATGTTAAAACTGTTCAGTATCATATCAAGGATACCTAGATTCAATAGTAGACCAACCCTAAAAGTCATCGATGATACCTAGAGTTTGATGTTGGAGACATGGTGTTCCACTGCATATCTCTATGGGATTATGTCATGAGATTTGGAAAGAAAGGAAGGCTTAGTCCAAGATACATTGGTGCCTTTGAGATCCTTGATCACATCAGAGTGGAGTTTGATGTTTGAGACACGGTATTCCTATACATATCTCTATGGGTTATGTCATGTGATTTGGGAAGAAAGTAAGGATTATTCCAAGATACATTGGTCCCTTCGAGATCCTTGATCACATCAGAGTGGTGGCCTATCGACTAGTAATCCCAACTAACCTATATCAAGTAAATGATGTATTAAATGTATCCCTTTTGAGGAATTAAATAGCAGAACCCTCACAAGTTCTCAACCCATAGGTGGTACTATTGGATAATGACCTCTCATATGAGGTGTAACTATTGAAAATATTAGATTTTAGAGACAACATTATAGAAAACAAGAGAATGAACCAAGTAAAAGTGTTGTGGAGAAGCCAAATGTTTGAAGAAGTGATGTGGTAACTAGAGGAGATGATGAAACAAAGTTACCCTCGTATATTTTAGTGTTTTTAATGAAAATTTTTAGGGTGAAATTTCTGAAAGGGGGAAGATTGTAATGACCCAAACTTTTATAAATAAAATCCCCTTGCATGTTAATTAAATGTGTTGTTGTACATTATGGTTATAGAAAACACATGAATATATTTGGTTTTATTATATATTATTGGATTTAATAGATCATTAATCCCCATTAACATTAATAATATATCCATTGAAAAATTATCATATGATTAGTATAAATATAGGATATTAATAAATTAAATTGACAAGGAAAAATGATGTGTTGGCCTAAACTAGTAGGATCACACCCTATACGGTGAATTTATCAAACCTTATAAGGGAGATAACATCACCTTTATTTTTCCTTGACCAAGCCCAAGTTGAGATCTAATAACTTAAGCATCATTGAAAACCTCTTACGAGATAATTTCATGTGTATCGAGATCATGACAGAAATAATGTACACTGAACCACCCCATAAGACTCACAATTGCATAAATTAACCTTTGGGAGTCTTATGTTATATTAAATGGATATCTATCAAGAGCATAATAATATAAATATTTATATTTTATTCCTAATAGAATAATTTTTATATTTTCTTCTTATCATTACTTTATAAATGATTTTTATTTTTATAAAATAAAACACAAATTGTATTTTTAATTAGTTCGAAATTTAAATTGAGATGTTAATTTTGATGAATTAAGGTATTTTTGAAATAAATAAAATTTAATAAAATATTATTATCAAATAATATTTTATAAATATAAATGATCATATAAATTTTATGTAGTCAAATGTAATTTTTATACGGGTTTGAAAATTATTATTGTAAAAAAATCCATCATTTCTCAATAAATGACGTTTCTTATTTTAAAAGTGAAAATACAACTATTTATAAAATTATTTTGATAAAATGAATATTATTATTGGTATCATTATATAAAAATTATACAATGGTTAATTTTTCATAATTTTCTGAGATAATCGGATTTTCCAGAAAAAATTAAATACCATATAAATATATGGTGTGTATTATGACATCTTAATGAACAAAAAGTGATGTAATAAATAATATTATTGGTATCCATGACCAAATATATGTTTTTAATTTAAAATATTGTGATTTTATTTTTATTTTATTAGTTTTATAAGTCCTTTATGAATTATCCAAAACCATTAATATATTTAAAGGTTTTAAAATCATTTCCATAAGTGTATGAATCACTTCCACATTAGTAAGGGTTTTATTTTATTAAGTTTGGACTTATAAATTATAAATTAATGAAATTAAATATAATTTTATTGAAACCATGTGCCCAAAACCAGGTAAGTTATGTGGTTCTAGTTATCTTATTATATAGAGTCCAAAACTTATGTTTGAGAAATGATAAAGAATTTTCCACTCATTTCCCATATAAACACTACCAAGCTCGCATTTATCTTCACTAAAAATACCTTGATCACATATTTAATATTCCATAACTTATATAGATTAATCACAAGGTTTCCCTAATCTCTAAAGAAACTCCTCTCAATCATTTTGAGTCACACACTCTGGATAAGGGATTATCACCTTATCCTCTTTATTCAAGTTTCTTTATTATCTAATTCCTTCCATTTCCAAATCTTATTATTGGGATATATTTTTAAAAATCCATATTACTGTCAATTTTCTTTCCAAAATATGATAGACCCATTTCTCTCCCATTAACCCATTTTATTAATTTTTATGTGACCCTGATTTTGTGGCTCATCTTCCTGTGTGAATCTCCTTTCCAAAAAAATTGTGTAGTAAGTACCATACCCATTTATTGTCAAGGCTTTTCACCTTTATTTGATTATAATTATTGATGGGGGACATATATATATATATATTTATTCCAAACTCCATTATCACAGAATAAATTATGATGATGAATGAAACCATTATTATGATCTATGTAGAACACTTAAGCTTTAGAATAAAATGAATACGATAGGTGTGACTATAATTATATAGTACTCTAATGCATGGATAATTTTTAATATCATGAGATGTAATTTTGAGATGAAGAGTGAATCTGATTTGTTTATGTTAATTTTTCTATCATGATTTCCTAACAGGTAACCTTGAACTATGTTTATGATGAAGTGTTTTAAGTTGAGTCGACATTTCCCATGTTTCCTTTATGTTATCAACCTATATCATGTCATATTATTTATTTTTATGATTATCACACATTTTATTTCCCATTTATATTCTTATGTTCTAAAATGTGTTACATTATTCATGTTACTCCATGTTTATTTTCTTATTGGTGTTTATATCTTAACCCCTACTTATGTATTTCCCAAGGTTATCCCATGGAGTTTAAAGATTGATCTTTTTAAGGAATTTTTCAATAAAGTTGATGTATTTACCATTTTCAGTTGTTATATAATGTTCATAATTCCCAAGGAAACTAGAATTATCAATCATTAAGGTTCAATTAATTGTGATCTTATGAAATATATCATGTATTAACGAGAAATGGATAGTAGGTTTTCTATAGGATAATTAGTGATTAAATGCATTATACTAGACAAAACATTCTATACCATAAGTCAAAACATCATGATCTTGGACATTATGATCTTACCATAAAGGAAATATATTTTTCTAGGTAGTAATACACTAAAAAGATAAATAATGTTTTCCACACGAGACATATCGATGTATCAAGGGGATATATAATTTCATATCTCACACATAACTTGTTTAAGTCCAGTGCATTCATCATATGAAAAAATGAATAGACAATTGAAAATAAATTTTTCATATAATCAATAGTATTAGAATAAAAAAGAATATTATGATATTACTTTTACTAATGTAAATAAAAGGGATAAAATTATTAATAACCATTTGGAGAAATAATTTGGATAGTTAAAAATTACATAGTAAACTAGTTAAAAATCATCCATATTAGAATAAAAACATATGGAATGCCAGCACATTTTCCCTATTTAATAAAAGTAATAACATAATCATAAACCATCCAGAGAGATAAGGTGTATTGTTAAATAATATATAGTAAAATTTCCAATAATAATTCATATTATAATGACAACATATAGAATGATAATACATTTCCCCATGTCAATAAAAGCTATAACATGATCTTATCTTGTACCAAGAGAGAAAGTGAATAGTTAAAAAATACATAATTAACATAGAATCTACAGGGCATTCTCAATGTAAAATTAAATAACCTTATCAATGGAATGAAGTTATGTTAGTGGAAAATGGTACATTAAATGTGTGGGGTTATCAGCAGAATATAGTAGTTGAGTTCAATATTTTTTAATGGTAGGAGAAATCATTCATCATAGTTCATAATGAGTGTGTGAATTTCCTAAAGAATATACCCTAATTGTGTATAGCCATGTGTGTAGTATTATTCCCACTTATCATGAATTAGGGTGATGGTTGGGTCAATGATTCAACTAACCCTTATGAGGACGATTTACTCTATGTGAATCTATTCCATAATTGAATCCATTTTATAGTATCCATACATGGATTTCATTGATAAGAAAAACATATGATCCTTATTTTTCAAAAATTTAGGATTTTTGAGTATTATAACTGCTTAAGAAAATGATTTGATAAGATTAAATATCATTTTAAATATATAAAATGGTTAACAGGGCCATATATTTTCATGCATGATAACATTAAAATAAAGGTTTTTCATTGATAATGAAAGGGGTGGAATGTGATCCCTTATATTGGTATAATAACAAAATTTGAAAAATATTATATTGAGAGTGGATAAGCAGTATCTAATTAAAAAAATATTGAATGGGTGATACTACCATGAATTTAAAAGAAAGTAAATAATTTGGAATGGTATTATAAAAAAAAAATTCAATTTAAAAGGACAATGAATGATTGGAAACCCTTACCTTTCTAAGTAGATTCTTAATGATTAGGGGACTCTGTAGATACTTAAAAACTCATTGGGTAGGTTTTAGAGAGGTATAATAATGGTAATTTCATGATAATTTCCTTTGGGATATAGTGTAATGAGAGAATGGGTAAAGGTGATCTCTTTTTATATGTAAAAAAGAGGTGCAATTTCATGGAAACCAATGTTATGTAAGGGGTAAAAATGAAATCACATATAAGTTAGTTGGGTTTGGTGAGTAAATATAACCAGGTATTAAAATGTTAGGTGATTAATGTGGGTATAAATTTCTTACATAATGAGGATTTATAGATGGTTTATGTGAGCTTTTAATTATCAAAAATTTGAGATACCTCATTTACCAATTTTACCCATATTAATCTTGATTAACAATTAACCACAATAATTATTTTATTATTAAATGTATAAGATAATAAATCATCCAAATTTTATATGTTATGAATCAAAATTTGGGACTGTTTAACCTAATTCAATTTTTAAATATGGGAAAATTAACTTTTAAATTAATTAATATAATATAGAAAATACTATTTTTATAGGAAAACGTATTTTTAGATGATGGGGTTTTTTATTCTTGTTTTCATTTAATTATTAATATAATTATTGTTTATATAATTTTTGTATGTTTTAAAAAAAACATTAGAGTCGTATTTTAAATTTTATTAATATAATTTACTTATATAAAATTTTTATAACAATTATAAAATTAATTATTTGCAAATACCCATTTTAAATTAACCATGGTAATTAATGTTTAACCTATGTAATTTATATTAAATTCTTAAAAAAAATATTTAAATAATTTGGACCTAATTATTATTAATATAAAATATATATTATCAAATAAAATTACCTTTTTTATAGAATGTTATTTTTACTATTATCACACATAAAACCCCTTTTTGGAATTTTTTTTATGTATAAAAATTAGGTTTAGGATAAAATTATCAATTATTTTAAATTTACTCATAGATATTGTTTTAATATAAAAATAGATAAATTTTATGTGGATTTTAAAACTCAAATTTACCAAATAAATATTTAATAAAAAGAAAAGACCAAAACAATTTTCTTTTATTTTAAAATATTATTTTTTTCCCAAAAATGTGAAACATATGTTTTATAATTTTTGAAAAATATTTCCAAAACATATACTTTTACTAATAAAACACACATTTGACAATTTTAAATGTCTAATAAATGACTAGTACTTTCTTATAAAAGTAAAATTTAGAGTTTTGGTAAAAAATGAATTTTTCAGTTTTTATTTAAAAAACAACAATTTCATAAAATTAAATAATTTTATCTTATATGAATATATTTATAAACATTTTCAATTTGAATTTTTTTTTGTTAAAATTAAATTGCAACAATCATAAATCGAACATTTATATATAATAATGAATGAATTCCCTTCATAGCGTGCAATATGTGATAGTCTAGGATATGATGTTTACCAAATTCAACAGGGTCTCAGGTATTGCAGTTTTGGAATCTTAATTAATATTTTACTCTAAAAACTATTTATATTCACTTATATTAAAAATTAATTTTCTTAAATATTAGGAGTTAAATTTAAAAAATTGTTTTCATATTTTATGTCAACATGCTCATATTTTGTAAAAAGTTTAATAACATTTTTTTAATGAAAAAAGGCTTCTAGGATTAACGTTAATTACTCTGATAATTGTAAAACTATTATTTTCAAATAATTATTTTGTAAACATTGTGTAATTTTTATCTAATAAAATAAATTAACAACTTATATAAAATGTATTTTACATAATTTCTAAACCTACATTTAAATATATTAACACTCATTGAATTGATAATTAGTAATAAATAGAATTAAGAACACTTAATGATAAAAAATAACATTTTATTCTATAAAAAAATTAACCTATATATTAATTTTTTAATTTTAATATTTAATTTTATATTAATAATTTATTAAATTAAATTATATGGGTAATATATTTTTTTTATAACACCAATATTTTGTAATGGGGTTATATTAAATTTTATAATAAAACATAAACTACTTAGTTAAAAGCTAGTTACCAAAGTAAAATATAAAATTATTACAAGTAAAAAATAAGAAATAAAAGCAATGAAAAATGTTTATAACATGTGTGAAAATAATTCTTTGATTATTTCACAACCTTATCTAATACCATAATTGATTATTTCTCACTTTTTAATCCATTTAACCATGAATAACATCATTTTATTCTTGAATTATAATGGGTATTCAAAAAAGTGCCCTTTTCTTCACTTATAAAAGGAGATCACTTAAATACTTTTAATGATCCACTTTCACATTAAAATTTACTTAAAAAACCTATATTCATGTATTATAAGTCCATTTCATGTATAAAATCTTCTTATTCTATGAAATTTATTTCTAAGGATAATTTCAAGGGAAAGTTCAAGTTCCCAATGTTAGTATTACTTAATCTTTAACTTTTTATTCATAATATTTGTCTTCCAAACCTACTATAATAATAGTATTATATTTTCATAATTATCATTTTTATTCATAATTTTTGTTATATTAATGTAAAAACCCATTATTTATTCCATCACATCCACTTACAAAGACAATAGAATGTCAATTATGAGTACATGTGAACTATTTCCTCCACATGGTACCATTTTTTGTTTTTCAAATTAATTTATATTATTTATACAAACCACTTAAAATATGATATAGATACTAAAAAAATATAATTAATATAATTAATTCTCTATTATAATTATATTATGAACCTTCTTAACCATACTCACTCATTAAGTTATAGCGTGTTATGGTTTGGGTACGTTTAACCACCTAGATGAACAACAATATAAAACTCTATCATGGATGACGGTTGGAACACAAGTATATATATTATTACAATTTTTTTGGAAATATTTAATGTGTTATGGTTTAATAATTTTATATTTTGTAATTAACTTATTATTAAAATATCATATTTGATCGGTAAAATATTTGAAATATGTCGACACTGATTCCATTTTCAATAAACATAACTAAAAAACTTATGGAATAATAGATTTAAAAATTAATATAATTTATATATTGTAGTACCTTATATAATTTAATAATGATGAACTTGGTATTAAATAATCTATATCTAAATCAACTTCATAAAGCATCATGAAATAATTAATGTTACTAACACTCGATGATAATAAAAAGCTACAACTAACTTATATATTTATAATAAATTAGAATAAATGAATTATATTAAAGGTAATGTATATTAATAAGGTTGATAATTTTAATATTAAGAAATATTTTTTTACATGTCGTTAGATCACATTCTATTAAGCGGGGAAATAAGGTAAGGGTTTTCTCAACTCATTTTTTTTCATTGAGACATGATGCTTACACACCACTTGTTTCCTTTTTGGGGTGTATATATTGATCTTGAATTTATTTTATCATTATTTTTAATAAATCTATGAGTTATAAAAATCCATCCCACTTTTTATCATTCATGGGATCTTGATTTAGAAAAACCAAATTTTTATGGGTTATTTGTCTCTATTTTAAATTCCATAAGATATGTTTGATATTACACACCCTAAATTATATTTTATAGTGAATTCACAACTATATTAAATAAAAATATAATGAATATATTTCATTTCATCATATTTTATGGTCCATTACATGTTAAACTTCTTATTTTATTCTTATTCTTATGGAACCATTATAGTAATGTTTTGTTCTTCAATCTCAACTTCAAATTAGTATTTTTTAATTATAATCCATCTAGGTAATTTTTATACACTTAAAAAATATCCTTATATATTCCTTAATAATTGGTAAAGGTAATATTATACTACACTAACCTTCATTTATTTTTTTAATGTTTTTTATATGGGTCATTTTGATAAAAGTGTAAGAAGCATATATTTTTATAATTTTCCATGTGAACAAATTTTTTCACTTTTTTTATTTTTCTATGGAACTTCTTATATATGTTTTAATTTTTTTAAAATAAATTCATCTTAATTTATTTAAAACATATTTATATTTAAATTTTTTTTTTCAAAAATATCATGAATATTTCTAATTTTAAAATAGATATTCCCAGTGCTCTTAAAAATGTTTTACAACTAATTCAAAAAAACTTTGACATATTTTATGCTTGATAAAGGGTATTATTAAAATTATAACATCAACATTATTTCTCAGAATAACTTATAAATTTTCCTTATATACAATAGGAATGATCCATAAAATCCATTATTATGCCTAACAATCCACTATGAATAGGAATAACATGTCTTGTGATACCTTTCCTATGTGAAAAAAAATGTTTAACATTTCTTTCATAAAAGGGTGTTTGTATAGATTCTATAATGTACGGGATCAGGGTGCCACTCAATAGGTGCCCCAAACCCGGTTCGCCGCATGATATCAAGCGCATTTCTCCAAACGCCAGAGGCTGCCGACTAGTAGCGAGGGCCCAGGTCTGATAGTGGGGAAACTATGCCCTCATTTGTCAAAGTGTAGCAAAGTGGAATATAATATAAACATACAACAATAGCAGAAATAGAAACAGTATATATATAACTGTAATGGATAACTGATAACAAAAGAGAAATGAGCAGCCATGTATATATGGAAATACAACATGTCACTATTCTATAAAACAACCAGAACATGTTACACGATCAATACAATACAACTGAAGTACAGGTACAGAAAAGAAAATCAGAACAGCCTACGGTATCATGAGCCAATGCCCAGTCCCATGCTCTCCTACAGACTAGTAGAAATCAAGTACCAGTAAAAGGACCCTTTCCCTTATCTACACCTGTAGAAACGTAATCTGTTTGGGCCGAAAAGCATGACCCAAACAGAGTGTGAGAAATAATTCCCAGTAGGCACCCACCAAAGGCTCGTGCTAAACTGTGTGTAAACATGCAACAATAATGTGCAGTAGTAAATTCAATAAACAAAGATGTACTCAAAAGTAACTAACTTAACCAGTTATATTGCCATTTTATTTATTAATTTAACCATTTAATTTAGTAACATTCTATGCTCAACAGCACCAAGTGCTCAAGCTAATAGAACTACACCCTCAGGCTAATATAGTGAAACCACACCCTCAGGCTTTCCCTCAGGCTATACAGAATCTTTCTCTCATGAATTTCCCTCAGGCGAAATAGAATCTCTCCCTCAGGCCAAACTGAAACGAAACCCACAGGTAAATAGAATCTTTCCCTCGGGCCTTTCCCTCAGGCGGAATAGTAACCTTTCCCTCAGGCTATACAAACCACGCCCTCAGGCTAATATAACCAGGCCGAGCCCAACACATAAACTTTCAATTTATACAATTCCTCACAAGGAAAAAGTAATGCATAAAGTAAACATGGCATACCCTTGGGTATCCTGGCCAAACGGCTAAATAGAGGAACGCACCCCAGGGGTGGTCCTGGATCCAAGCAGCAATCCCAAATAGCAGTTTATTATCACATTTAATTACCTATACAATTCTAGGTATTTAAACAGACACGGCCTCAGCCACACGATACCCCAATCATGGGTTCGTAGCTCAAAAACACACAAAACGCACAACAGTTGGAAAATAATCACCAAGACACCTACCTGAAACACCAACGAATGGTATACACGAACGACACCTACTGAAACATCCAAGAATGTCGTAGATCTGAGGTAAAAGGATTCTCTCTTAAATGAAAATAACTCCCATTATGGGAAGAATTGGAAAGAACTACTTAAGGAGAAGTGAGGGATCACCCGTGCGGTTTCAACAAGATTGACGGAGGCAGAATCGGATTCCCGGTTCACGATCGACGGATCTCCTAAGATTCGGTCGTCCCCTCCCGAGCTCCCGTCCGGTTCTAAGCCTTCCCTATGAATAGGGGAGGCTACTGTCCATTTTAAGTGAAAAAAACAAAGTACACAACGTGTATTTCCAAGTACACGCTGTGTACTTCCCATTTTTTAATTGTTCCTCTAGCAGTTTCCCGCCAGCATGGCACTGTTCACCTACCGACATGACCACATGGCGTGTCTTCATGAGTACACGGCGTGTGCTACCCCACAGCTGGCCACCACCTTACTATTAGCCTACCGACTGACTACACGGTGTGTAAAGTACCACTACACTACGTGTAGTCAGTTCCTACACCCTTCATCGTCAACATGGCCACATGCCCTGTGTACTCATCCCACATGGCCAGAATTACACAGGGTGTGGAAAAGTACACAGCGTGTACTTCCAAAATTTAGGATTTTTCCCCATTTTCCTTATTTTCTGAAAAACACTTAAGGAAAAGAGAAAATAAGAAGCCCGTACCGCAAAAATAAGAATTTGGTTCTTACAAACTTCCCCCCATAAATCAATTCGTCCCCGAATTTCCCTTCCAAGGATGGCGAAGATAAAGCTCGGAACAGATCAGGCCACTAAGCACGTACGTCGGTCTCCCGCTCCCAGGTTTCGTCCTGCACTCGGCAATGCTTCCATAGCACCCGTATGAGAGGAACTGACCGGCCTCGGAGAACCTTTGTGCTCCTGTCAACAATACGAATCGGATACTCCTCAAAGCACGCATCCATCTGAATCTCAACTTCCTCTGGATGAAAGGTGTCAGAAAGGTCTGAATGATAGCGGCGCAACTGAGATACATGGAAGACGTCGTGCATGGATTGGTACCTCTATGGTAACTGTAACCGATAGGTGACCGGACCGACTCTCTCCAGAATCTCAAATAGCCCCACATACCTTGGTGAAAGTTTACCCTGTCTCCTGGTCTGCCTGTGTCCCAGCCTCGGTGAAACATGCAAGAAGACCTGATCCCTGACCACAAACTCCAAAGGTCGTCTGCGGAGATCAGAATAATATTTTTGACGATACTGTGCAGTATCCATCCGCTTTTGAATAAACTGGACCTACTCAGAAGTCTCATGTAAGAGACGTGGTCCCATTAAAGTTTCCTCACCTACCTCTGACCAGCACAAAGGTGATCGGAATGGCCTACCATATAAATCCTCATATGGTTCCATCTCAATAGTCACCTGAAAACTATTGTTATAGGAAAACTCAACTAGGGGTATATGATTATCCCAATATCCCCCAAAGTCTAGGACGTATGCACGCAACATGTCCTATAGCACCTGTATCGTACGCTCTGACTGGCCATCAGTCTGAGGGTGGTATGTTGTGCTCAGAAGCAACTGTGTACCCAGTTCCCTCTAAAAAATCTGCCAGAAATGAGACGTAAAGTGGGCGTCCCTATCTGAAATGATAGAACAAGGGACCCCATAAAGATTTACGATCTATCAGATATACCACTTCCTGAGCTCGTCAACATCGAAGGTCTCCTTGATTGGAAAAAAGTGAGCTACCTTCATGAGTCTTTCCAGAACAACCCACCTGGCATCATTACCTCTAGATGACCTTGGAAACCCCATCACAAAATCCATCGTGACATCATCCCATTTCCACTCTGGAATGGGTAACTGTTGTAACATTTCAGCTGGTCTCTGATGCTCTGCCTTCACCTACTGACAGGTGGAACACCTCGTAACAAATCCAGCCACATCTCTCTTCATACCCGGCCACCAGTACTGGCTTCCCAAGTCACGGTACATCTTGGTAACCCCGGGATGAACTTCCCAAGTTGAGGCATGAAACTCCCACATCAGCTTTTCGCGTATATCCACAGGGACCCATACTCGTCCATGGAAATGCAGAACCTCATCATCGCCTATCGTCCAACCAAGAGGGGGGTCATCACTTTCCACCGACTCCCGTAGAACTAGGCCTTCCGAATCAGATAGATGTATCATCCTCACTCTATACAAGAGAGTAGAATTCACAGATAAAGATGAAAGATAGGTCTGCCCCTGACTGTCGTGCACCTCCAAATGCATCTCAGAGAACAGATCCATAAGCTGCTACTCATCACTGGCCTCCCACACAGCTTGTATCTGAGTCTTCCTACTTAGTGCATAAGCCACTGCATTACCTTTACCAGGTGTATAGGAAAACTCAAAATCGAAGGACTGTAGGTATTCGACCCACCTTAGCTGCCTCAGATTCAAGTCACGCTGAGTAAAGATATACTTGAGTCTTTTGTGGTCGGTGAAAATCACAAAATGATCTCCCAATAGATAATTTCTCCAAGAGCGTAACGCATGAACAACTGCAGCTAACTCGAGATCATGTGTCGGGTAATTCCTCTCATGTGGCCTCAACTGTTGAGACTCGTACGCAACAACTCGATCGCCCTGCATCAACACTGCTCCTAGCCCAATACCTGATGCATCACAGTAAACTGTATAGCTCTTCCCCTACTTTGGGAGTATCACGATCGGTGCTAATGTCAACCTTCCTTTCAGGTCCTGAAAGGTTGTATTGCAAGCTTCCAACCAAACGAACTTCACACCCTTCTTAGTCAGACCCATCAACGGTGCTGCTAAGCGGAAGAAGTCCTATATGAAGCGTCTGTAGTAACCGGACAGCCCTAAGAAACTCTGTATCTCAAACACGTTCTTAGGCTGCTCCTAGGAAACTACTGCTTTCACCTTCTCCGGGTCCACAGCAACTCCTGACTCTGAGATGATATGACCCAGGAAGTGAATCTGGTCCATCCAAAAGTGGCACTTTGAGAGCTTAGCATATATCTAATGCTCTCTCAGTGTACTCAATACGATCTCAAGATGGGTGGCATGGTCGTGTCGAGTGTGAGAGTACACCAAGATGTCGTCCACGAATACTACCAAAAAATAATCCAGATAAGGATAGAACACACGATTCATCAGAGTCATGAAAACTTCTGGCACGTTCGTGAGTCCGAACGTCATAACCAAGTACTCATACAGACCATATCTACTTCGAAAAGCTGTAAGCGGTATATCCGACGGTCTCACGCGCAGCTGATGATATCCTGGCCTCAAGTCAATCTTCAAGAACACTCGTTCTCCTTGAATTTGATCAAAAATATCATCAATCCTCGGCAAGGGATATCGGTTCTTGACCTTCAACTGGTTCAGCTTCCGATAATCCACACAGAGTCTAAGGGTATCGTTCGCCTTCTTCACAAAAAGGACTGGCGAACCCCACGGAGAAGTATTGGGTCGGATAAAACCCTTTGCCTATAACTCCTTTAACTACCTCTTGAGCTCCTGAAACTATGGTGTAGCCATCCTATAAGGAGGAATGGACACTGGTGCTGCCCCTCGCATAAGATCAATAGATAAATCCACCTCACACTCTGGAGGTAGACCTGAAAAGTCGTCCGGGAAGACATCCCTGAAATGATCAACCACTGGAGGGAAATCTGTCGGACAAGTCCCCTGATCATCCAGATATAAACTAGAAATCTGGGTTGTGACTCCACCTCGGCCATGATGCTCTGGTCCAGCTCGACTTTCCTAAACATCCCATTCACCCTTGTATAGAAACTCTCCACCCTCTGGTGACGTGAAGCTCACCCTAAGATGATAGCAGTCTACAAAGGCTCGAAAGGGAACCAGCCATTCCATCCTGAGAATGAAGTCATAAGCTATCATCTCTAATACATAGAGGTCCCAAAGAAAGTGACACCCTCCAACCACTAGGGGGCACTCCCTACACCGACGCACACATTTCGTTCTCAATCCCAACGGCATGTCTAGCGTCATAACATCAGAAGAAGAAGAAACACAGAGACCAAGGCTCTTCACAATGGGCACAGATATGAAAATATGTGTAGCACCTGTATCGAAAAGTACAGAAGACAAGACAGAAGCTACTAGAATAGTACCTCTGACTGTAGAAGGTCTGGGATCCTACTCCTATTGGGTCTGCTACACTGCATATGCCTACCCAGTGCTGCAGCCCTGCGACACAGCCTGGCTACCATGAGTTGTCCTGCCCTACTGCCTCTGAGATCCTGGTGTCTGGCTACCATGGCCACGAACACCATCTCTGTCTGCACACCCTGACGTATTCCAGTTTCCCAACTGGTAAGAAGCTACTTGTCCTACTCCCCCACACAGAGTCTGCACAAAACCCCTCTCACTAGCCACTGGTAGAAACGCCCTGCAAAAGCGCTACAGATGACCTATCTTACCGCAAGCTCGGCACTCCACTGGATCACGTGGACACTGCGGTCTCTTGTTCCCCTCTTTACCACATTGGTAACACCTGATCGGGACACTTAAAGAAACTGCATGGCTTGTACTGCCACCCTGAGATAAATCCATTTGTCTCTTCCTCTTGCCAGTAGAAATAGTACCAGTAACTGGTGTTGAACCGCCCTGGCCCACACCACTAGCTTCCCGCAGATTCCTTTATGTAATCAGTGACTGGTTCACAATAGCGTGTACTAAAGGCAACCTGAAAACATTCACCAGCGCTTGTATGTCATAATGAAGACCATCCTCAAAACGTCTGTCTCTCAACATCTCATCACCCACCAGAACGGGTGAAAAACGCTGAAGCTCTGTAAAGAGAGAAGAGTAATTCATTACCGACATAGCGCCCTACTGCAGATTCATGAACTCTCGAGCTCTATCTGCCCTCAGCGTCTCTGGGAAAAAGAATTCATAGAAGACTGCCTGAAAATCTTCCCACACCATGTCTATGTGATGATCTAACTGGGTGGTAACATCCCACCACCTCTTGGCGGAATCACGCAGCATGTATGTCATGAGCTTGACCCTCCGCCCTGGAGGTGTCTCAAGATGTTCTAAAATAGTCTGCATCGACCCTAGCCAAGACTCTACAGCCTGTGGTCCGCCATCCCCGGAGGACGTTGTTGGATGCTGTTGTTGAAAGATACGAGTCAGCTCAGCCATAGATGTGGCAGCCTGCGGTGCTCCCTGAAAGGTCTGCATGAACCACATAAAGCCTTCACAGAACTGCGCCTTCGCGCCTGTGTCTGGTATAACAACTGGCACCGTATCTAGCTCTGTTGGAGGGTCCACTGGTAGCCCATGGCCCACCATCTCTGGAGTATACTCGTTGCTGCTCTCTTGGTGAAAAACGCGCGGTCGTTTGGGCGGCATGACACTACAAGGTCAAAAACACGCCTTAGATTCAAGATTATCAAAGACTGAAAATGTAGAAACCCAAAAGGGAATAGGAGGAAGAAGGCATTCAAAATTTGAAAAAAAAAAAGACTACACGGCATGAATACTGACTTCACGGCGTGTACCTGACTTCTTTTCCCCTGCCCGGGCCCTTCTACACGGCTAAGCCACACAGCTCCCGTTGAACAAAACTACACGGTGCGTATAAGGACTACATGGTGTGTATGGTGTAATCTTCCAACTGTCTGTGTCATTTGTGACACAGCAGACTACTCGGCTTGACACTAAACGGCATGTTATACCCGCACACAGCATGCACACCACCCTGTTTCCCTGTCACTCAGCTAAGTCCACACGGTGTGTCCCCGTACAAGACTACACGGTGTGTCCCATAGGTACACGGCGTGTACAAGACGAGCTCCACCAACCTGTGTTGTTATTTACACGGCCGGACACATGGCTCGAACTACACGGCGTGTTCTATATACACACTGCATGTACACAGAAGGATTACACTAACCCGTATTGTTAGTTACACGGCCGGGTCCCCATGTCAGACTACACGGTGTGTTCTATAGAGGACACGGCGTGTGTGTCTTAAGGTCTCCTACGTCCATGTTGTTAGTTACACGACCGGACTCCGGGTCAACACTACATGGTGTGTACATTCAGTACACGACGTGTTTTCCCCAAACATTCCCTACCCCATGTCTCCGCCCATACGATTTGTGACACGGGAAGTGACTACACAGTGTGTACTATGGGTACACGGCGTGTACTTAAAAAGTTTATTTTTCTTCCCGAACAGAAGGTCATACATGGCGTGTTTAAGGTACTACATAGCGTGTATTCTGGGTTTTCTGGACAGTGTGCCTCAGAAACTTCCCCGGAACCCAAAAAATACGAAAAAACAACACCTAAGTGTCAAATTCTGACCCATGAGGGCCCATACTCCCCACAAATCAAAGTTTGACATCTTAACTGTGTTATAAAAAATAAACAGCTAATGATCCATCAAATTTCGGTCAATGAGGGCCCATACTCCCCAAAAAACAAAGTTTGGCATCCATTATTTCAACAAGCTCACACAAAAATACCCTATCACATAGCAGATATTTATCAAGCAGCTATCACAATAACATGCTTTTCTAGCACAACAACTATCACAACAACATGCGATTTCTAATGCACCTACATGGCATGGAACAATGCATGACATGTGATTTCTAGCATGTTCCTAAATGATGCATGAGATGACATACCATCATCTCATCAGGTTGCAACTAAATAGAACCCATGGATAAATTATAAACAGCAAAATCACAAGTACGTCACCCAACGGTGAAATCAAATCAACTGTAAATTGAAAAATCAAAAGAATTGAAAAATACGAGGTAGACTGGCTTTTCCCTATACACGGGTTAGCTACGCCTAGGAACAGCTTATTACTAACTATTGTTTTCGTCCTATCCCTGACTAAGGCTCCAAATAGTAAGTCAAAGAAAAGAACTCCTTTGATACCACTTTGTAACATACCGGATCTGGGTGCCACTCAATGGGTGCCCCGAACCCGGTTCGCCACGTGACCTCAAGCACATTTCCCCAAAACACCAGAGGCTTATGACTAGCAGTGAGGGCCTAGGTCTGATAGTGGGGAAACTATGCCCTCATTTTTCAAAGTGTAGCGTAGCAGAATATAATATAAACATACAAAAACAGCGGAAATAGCAATAGTATATATATAACTGTAATGGATAACTGATAACAAAAGAGAAACGAGCATCCATGTATATATGGAAATGCAGCATTTTACTATTCTATAAAATAGCCAGAACATGTTACATGATCAATACAATACAACTAAAGTATAGGTACAGAAAAGAAAATCAGAACAGCCCGTGGCATTGCGAGCCAATGCCCGGTCCCATGCTCTCCTACACCCCTGCAGCAATCAAGTACCTATAAAAGGACCCTTGCCCTTATCTACACCTGCAGAAACGTAATCTGTTTGGGCCGAAAAGCATGACCCAAACAGGGTGTGAGAAGTAATTCCCAATAGTCACCCACCAAAGGCTCGTTCTCAACTGTGTGTAAACATGCAACAACAGTGTGCAGTAGTAAATGCAATAAACGAAGAAGTACTCAAAATTAACTAACTTAACCAGTTATATTGCCATTTTAATTATTCATTTAACCATTTAATTTAGTAAGATTCTATGCTCAACAGCACTATGCCCTCAGGCTAATAGAACTATGCCCTCAGGCTAATATAGTAAAACCACGCCCTCAGGCTTTCCCTTGGGCTATACAGAATCTTTCCCTCAGTCATTGCCCTCGGGTGAAATAGAATCTCGCCCTCATGCCAAACTGAAACGAAACCCTCAGGTAAACAGAATCTTGCCCTCAGGCCTTGCCCTCAGGCGGAATAGTAACCTTGACCTCAGGCTATACAAACCACGCCCTCGGGATAATATAATCAGGCTGATCCCAACACATAAACATGAAATTTATACAATTCCTCACAAGGCAAAAGTAATGCATAAAGTAAACATGGCATACCCTCAGGTATCCTGGCCAAACGGCTAAACAGAGGAACGCACCCCGGGGGTGGTCCTGGATCCAAGTAGTGATCCCAAACAATAGTTTATTACCACATTTAATTACCTATACAATTCTAGGTATTTAAACAGCCATGGCCTCAGCTACACGATACCCCAATCATGGGTTCATAGCTCAAAAACACACAAAACACACAACAGTTGGAAAATAATCACCAAGCCACCTACCTGAAACACCAATGAACGGTATACGCGAACGATGCCTACTAAAACGTCCAATAACGCCATAGATATGAGGTAAAAGGATTCTCGCTTAAACACAAATAACTCCCATTAGGGGAAGAATTGGAAAGAACTGCTTAAGGAGAAGGGAGGGCTCACCTGCGTGGTTCCAACGAGATCGACAGAGGCAGAATCGGATTCCCAGTTCAGGATCGATGGATCTCTTAAGCTCCGCTCATCCCCTCTCGAGCTCCCATATGGTTCTAAGCCTTCCCTATGAACAGGGGAGGCTACTGCCCATTTTAAGTGAAAAAAATAAAGTACACGACGTGTATTTCCAAGTACACGGCGTGTACTTCCCATTTTTTAACTGTTCCGCTGGCGGTTTCCCGCCAGCGTGGCACTATTCACCTGCCAACATGACCACACGGCATGTCTTCATGAGTACACGGCGTGTGCTACCCCACATATGGCCAACGCCTTACTATTAGCCTGTCGACTGACTAAACGGTGTGTAAAGGACCACTACACGGCGTGTAGTCGGTTCCTACACCCTTCATCGCCGACATGGCCACACGCCCTATGTACTCATCCCACATTGCCAGAAGTACACGACATGTGGAAAAGTACATGGCGTGTACTTCCAAAATTTAGGATTTTCCCCATTTTCCTTATTTTCTGAAAAACACTTAAGGAAAAGAGAAAATAAGAAGCCCGTACTTCAAAAATAAGAACCGGGTTCTTACAAATTCCATGAAGATATTGATTATGGAAATTATTGACTTAACCATATACCCATTATCTATATAGTGTAAATACCATATTCTCTATTAAATTTATTGATGTGTACTTACATAGAAAGTTACTAAATAAGTTTGGAATCTCATTTATTTTCCATAGTATATCATGATATAATTTTTGATGGAATTTATATTATTTTCCATACATGATTTCATTTTAAAAGGATATCAAAACCATTTTACTTCTATGAGTTATTTAGGATATAATGAATAGTTTATTTAAAATGATAATTCTATTTAAGGACGATGATGGGTGGGTTCCTATATCACCCATGAATGAATTGGTTAAGGATTTATATCTTATGAGATAATGATGTGAGGAAATACTTGGATTTGTTCAAAACAAAAAAGGGCGGACATACTTGGATTTTTTTCACAACATAAAATGATGGATATAGTTGGATTTGATTATATTGTTTTCCTATACTTATGATTGTTCCATAGTGTTGTTAATTTCTTATGACTATTTTATGATCTCATGGATAATGTACATTGAATCATGTTTACACATTCTCTTCATTCATTTGTTAAGGTATTTTATGTCATATTCCATGTTATATTCCATGAATCCTATTTTATTATCAATATTTTTTGGTTATGAGTTCCTTATGTAATTTTATTGTACCAATTTTCTAATCTTATGAACCCATATTACCATTGACAATTATCACTTATGTTTACCATTATTAAGAATTTGAGCTCAACCAATTCTTATGTTTCCATTTCCCAAGTTTATGAATATAGTGTCCCAAGATTAATAAAAGAATTTATTTTATTATTTTAAATAAATAATCAATCCATAACATCAAAATCATCATATACTAGAGAAATAAATGTTTAGTGTCTTTGAGGGTTAACAACATAAAAAATAAATTTTCAGCACTCATCAAAATTTCTTCATAACAACTCAAATATAAACCCCCTTATAGAAATATCACATTTAATACCAACAATTGGTTTCATAGGGTGTGAAAATATAAGAAAATGTCCATATTATATTCTTATTAAGGGTAAAAATAAGTTATAACAATCAAATATCAATGGGGATAATAATATAATCATATAGGCATAACCAAGATAGTTGAGAAACATCCACCGAACAAATAATAGATCATAAATTTTGGTATATGTATTGAAATAACAATGTATAAGAATCAAATATGTGTAGGAACATGAGTCAATAAACATAATCCATGAGATCATAACAGAATAATTAGAATAAACATATAACTATGACATCTTTCAATTATGGCACACAAAAAAAGAAAATAAATCATATGTTAAGGATACCCACCAAGACATTCACTACGGGAAAAATGGGTATTTGCGACGGGTTATTTGCGACGGGATTTATTCCCGTCGCAAATAGCCCCGTTAAAAACTTATTTGCGACGGGGGTATTTGCCCGTCGCAAATAAGTAGCATTTTGCGACGGGATAGCTTTCCCCGTCGCAAAAGGACTGGCGCACTTTGCGCGCCAAATCGCGGGAAACATATTTGCGACGGGGGAATATTCCCGTCGCAAATAACCGGCGGCAGTAAAAGGTATTTGCGACGGGAATATTCCTCCGTCGCAAATAGTATGTCGGTAGGTGGTTATTTGCAACGGGACCCGTCGCAAATAACTATTTAACTGTTGACCGTAATAAATGATGGCTAAGGTATTTGCGACGGGATACCCGTCGCAAAAGGACCCGTCGCAAATAATCTAACCTATAAATACCTCTCATCCGTTTTTTTCAAATCATTCTCAAACTCTATCTTCTTCTTCTCTCAAAATTTTATTTCTAAAGTTCACTTTTTCTCAAGTTTAATTTTTTTCTCCGGAGTTGATATTGAAGTTTTGAAGAACGATCAGAGATCAACCTCAGATCAATTTTCAAGGTATTTTTGTTCATTTTAATTTAATATTTATTTTTAATTTTTTATTAGTTTCAATTATTCTTAATTAGTTTTAATTTAATTATGTTTACATTGTTTTGTTACTTAATAAATTTAAATTATTAGTATTGTTCATAGTTAATGGTAATTAGGAATAATTAGTAATAATTTTTAATAATTAAGAATAAATATTAATAATTAGTAATAAATACCAATAATTAGAAATAATAACATTATTACATTATTAGTATATTTTATTATTAATATTAAAATAATATAATTTTTTATATATATAAAATTCTCTTTTCATCTGTGTGTTTGCTGTCTCCACATACATTATTTGTATGTGGAGATAGAAAACACACAGATGAAAGGAGAATTGTATATAAATTAGAAAATTATATTATTTTAATATTAATAATAAAATATACTAATAATGTTATTATTCCTAATTATTGGTAATTATTCCTAATTATTGGTAATTATTCATTTAATTACTAATAATTAGGAACAATTACCAATAATTATCAATAATTAGGAATAATTAGTAATAATTAGTAATAATTACCAATAATTAGTAATAATTACCAATAATTTGTAATAATTACCAATAATTAGTAATACTTACCAATAATTAGTAATACTTACCAATAATTAGTAATAATTACCAATAATTAGTAATAATTATTAATAATTATCAATAATTAGTAATAATTAGTAATAATTACTAATAATTACCACTAATTAGTAATAATTAGGAATAATTACCAATAATTACCAATAATTAGTAATAATTAGTAATAATTAGTAATAATTAGTAATAATTAGTAATAATTAGTAATAATTAGTAATAATTAGTAATAATTAGGAATAATTAGTAATAATTAACAATAATTAGTAATAATTACCAATAATTAGTAATAATTACCAATAATTATCAATAATTACCGATAATTACCAATAATTAGGAATAATTATCAATAATTAGGAATAATTACCAATAATTAAGAATAACTACCAATAATTAGGAATAATTACCAATAATTAGGAATAATTACCAATAATTATCAATAATTAGTAATAATTACCAATAATTAGTAATAATTACCAATAATTAGTAATAATTACCAATAATTAGTAATAATTACCAATAATTAGTAATAATTACCAATAATTAGTAATAATTACTGATAATTAGTAATAATTACCGATAATTAGGAATAATTAGTAATAATTAGGAATAATTACCGATAATTAGTAATAATTAGTAATAATTATCAATAATTAGTAATAATTAGTAATAATTAGTAATAATTAGTAATAATTAGTAATAATTACCAATAATTAGAAATAATTTATGATAATTACCAATAATTACCAATAATTAGTAATAATTACCGATAATTACCAATAATTACCGATAATTACCAATAATTACCGATAATTAGTAATAATTACCGATAATTAGTAATAATTAGTAATACTTACCAATAATTAGTAATAATTACCGATAATTACCAATAATTACCGATAATTACCAATAATTAGGAATAATTAATAATAATTAGTAATATTCACCAATAATTACCAATAATTACCAATGATTAGTAATAATTACCAATAATTACCAATAATTAGTTATAATTACCAATAATTACCCATAATTACAGATAATTACCAATAATTAGGAATAATTACCAATAATTAGGAATAATTACCAATAATTAGGAATAATTACCAATAATTAGTAATAATTACCAATAATTACCAATAATTACCAATAATTAGTAATAATTACCAATAATTACCAATAATTAGTAATAATTACCGATAATTACCCATAATTACCGATAATTACCAATAATTAGAAATAATTACCAATAATTATGAATAATTACCAATAATTATCAATAATTAGTAATAATTACCAATAATTACCAATAATTACCGATAATTACCGATAATTAGTAATAATTAATAATAATTAGTAATAATTAGGAATAATTTGTAATAATTACCAATAATTAGTAATAATTAGTAATAATTAGTAATAATTACCAATAATTAGTAATAATTAGTAATAATTAGTAATAATTACCAATAATTAGTAATACTTAACAATAATTAGTAATAATTACCAATAATTAGGAATAATTACCAATAATTACCAATAATTACCGGTAAATAGTAATAATTAGTAATAATTAGAAATAATTACCAATAATTAGTAATAATTAGTAATAATTACTAATAATTGGTAATAATTAGTAATAATTAGTAGTAATTACCAATAATTAGTAATAATTAGTAATAATTAGTAATAATTAGTAATAATTACCAATAATTAGTAATAATTACCAATAATTAGTAATAATTAGTAATAATTAATAATAATTACCAATAATTAGAAATAATTACCAATAATTAGTAATAATTACCAATAATTACCAATAATTAGTATTAATTACCAATAATTAGTAATAATTACCAATAATTACCAATAATTAGTAATAATTAGTAATAATTAGTAATAATTACCAATAATTAGTAATAATTAGTAATAGTTAGTAATAATTAGCAATAATTACCAATAATTAGTAATAATTACCAATAATTAGTAATAATTAGTAATAATTAATAATAATTACCAATAATTAGTAATAATTACCAATAATTAGTAATAATTACCAATAATTACCAATAATTAGTATTAATTAGTAATAATTAGTAATAATTACCAATAATTACCAATAATTAGTAATAATTAGTAATAATTAGTAATAATTACCAATAATTAGTAATAATTAGTAATAATTAGTAATAATTAGTAATAATTACCTATAATTAGTAATAATTAACAATAATTAGTAATAATTAGTAATAATTAATAATAATACTAGTAATTAGTAATAATTACCAATAATTACCAATAATTAGTATTAATTAGTAATAATTTGTAATAATTACCAATAATTACCAATAATTAGTAATAATTAGTAATAATTATTAATAATTACCAATAATTCGTAATAATTAGTAATAATTAGTAATAATTAGTAATAATTAGTAATAATTAGTAATAATTACCAATAATTAATAATAATTAACAATAATTAGTAATAATTACCAATAATTAGTAATAATTACCAATAATTAGTAATAATTACCTATAATTAGTAATAATTACCGATAATTACCAATAATTACTAATAATTACCAATAATTAGTAATAATTACCAATAATTAGTATTAATTAGTAATAATTACCAATAATTGGTAATAATTAGTAATAATTACCAATAATTAGTAATAATTAGTAATAATTAGTAATAATTACCAATAATTACCAATAATTAGTAATAATTACCAGTAATTAGTAATAATTAGTAATAATTAGTAATAATTATTAATGGTTAGTAATAATTAGTAATAATTAGTAATAATTAGTAATAATTAACAATAATTAGGAATAATTACCAATAATATTAGTACTATGAAAATAATAAAAAAATTATATAATATTAAAATTATCAATAATTGTAACATGTTTTGCTTTATTCTCAACATATTTAATTCTTAAAGGGTCAATTTTTAGGTCTATCTCAATAAAAAGTTTGCGTCAGTCGTGTATGATCTAAACTCTATAATTATCCTAGCTTGAGTGTTTTATCTGACAAATTATTCAAAACCAGTAACGCTTTTATATTTTATAGAGAAATATGGAACAACGAGGTCGTCAACAATCATTATTAGGTGACCGCATATGGATAAATCAACGTAGAAATCCAAACGGTTCTGGTTTAAATCTAGTATATGTAGAGGGTGTGGAGACTTTTTTATCATTTGCGGCATCAAATCCAGAATTTGTTTCAGAAGGCAAAATAAAATTCCCTTGCAGAAAATGTGCATTGAGAACGTTTGACACGTTTGACAAAGTGGGAGAACATCTCTTGTGTTTTTGTTTTCAACCAGATTATGTTTTTTGGTATCAACACGGTGAACACAGTTCTAGAGCAGGTGATACCAACTTGATTCCGGATCCATCCCAGTTTCAAGATTTAGTACATGATGTTGCAGGTTCATCTGTTCAACATACAGAAACTTCGGCTGATATAGATTCAAATCCTGAGTTGGCACCGTCTGGATTTTATGAGTTGTTGAAGTCTGCTGAGGATGCATTATATCCTGGCTGCAAGATGAGCAAATTAAAAGCAGTTACAAAATTTATGGCTATCAAATCAGATAATGGAATGTCAAACACCTGTTTTGACCAGATATTTTCTTTGCTTAAAACACTGTTACCCGAAGGAAATGTTTTACCTGCAAATTACTATGAGAGTAAGAGGATTGTTCGAAATTTGGGACTTACTTGTCAAAAGATTCATGCATGTTCAAATGACTGCATTTTATATTCTGGGGAAAATGAGTCGTTGGATAGTTGTCCCACATGTGGGAAACTGAGATATAAAGAAGGACAACATGGGAAGTCTGGTTTGATTCCTGTAAAACAGTTGAGATATTTTCCGCTTACATCCAGACTTCAGTGTTTATTCATGTCTAAGAATACAGCGACAATGATGTCATGACATAAAGAGAATATTTCAACCGATAAAATCTTAAATCATCTATCCGATGGTGATTCATGGAAACATTTTGATAGAGTGCATCCATCCTTTGCTTTAGAAGCTAGAAATGTTCGACTAGGCCTTTCCACTGATGGTTTCTGTCCATTTGGATCTTATGGTAGTCAATATTCATGTTGGCCTGTTTTTTTAACTCCGTACAATTTACCTCCATGGATGTTGATGAAGGAGACATATATATTTTTGACTTTACTAATTCCAAGACATCCGAAGAAAAATATTTATGTTTATTTGAAACCATTGATTGATGAATTAAATTTATTGTGGAGTACTGGTGTCAGTATATATGATGTTGCAACGAAACAGAATTTCATACTGAGAGCAGCATTGATGTGGACAATAAGTGACTTCCCGGCTTATGGGATGTTATCTGGCTGGAGTACACATGGTCAGAAATCATGTCCTTACTGTATGGGAGAGAACAAAGCATTTATTCTCATTCATGGAAAGAAACCTTGTTATTTTGACTGTCATCGCAGATTTCTTCCAACTGATCATCCTTTTCACAGAAACAGATCTCATTTCAGAAAAGGAACAGTTGAAAGGGATGGACCTCCAAAAATGCTATCAGGTTTGGAGTTAAAATCAGTTGTATTTTCATTACCTCCCATCACTTTTGGTCCCACAATAAACCAACAGAAAATTTTTGGTTTTGGGAAAGAACACAATTGGATTAAACGTAGAATATTTTTGGATTTTCCATATTGTTCTGATTTGTTGGTCTGACACATGTTAGATGTCATGTATATTGAGAAGAATTGTTTTGATAATTTGTTTCATACAATTTTGGATACGCCAGGAAAGAGAAAAGACAATGTAAATGCACGTTTAGATCTTGCCCAAATTTGCAGGCATCCAGAATTAGAACTGTTTGAGAATGTCAGAATAGAAAGGTTACTGAAACCAAAAGCAGCTTATACACTGTCTAAAGAAAACCGTTTATTATTTTGTTAGTGGATTGCAGATTTGAGATTTCCAGATGGTTGTGCTTCCAATTTGGGTAGATGTGTAAAGAATGGTCATATTACTGGATTAAAAAGTCATGATTGTCATGTTATAATGTAAATACTTTTACCCATTGGATTAAGAGGTCTGTTGAATTCTGTGATTTGGGGTTCTATAACAGACATGTCTCATTTTTTTCGGGAAATTTGTGCGGCTACAGCAGATTATGATGCTCTAGGAAAACTTGAAAAAGATGTTGTTGTAATTATATGTAAACTGGAAAAAATATTTCCGCCGTCTTTCTTCGACTCAATGGAACATTTGATGTTACATTTTCCATATGAAGCCAAATGTGGAGGTCCAGTACAGTTTCGATGGATGTACCCATTTGAAAGATGCATGAAAAAATTGAAAAGAAAAGTACGTAACAAAGAATCTGTTGAAGGATCTATTGCAAAAGCTTATTTGCAAGAGGAAATATCTTTTTTCTGCTCCCATTATTTTGAATCTGAGTATCCTTCAAAACACAACCGAATGGGACGGAACGAGAGGAATATTGATGAAATCGACAATCAATTAACTGTTTTCAACCAGTCAGAGCTTGGTTTTGGTGGAGTTTATGAACGCTGGCTTTCAGATGATGAAAATCATAGAGCTCATACGTATGTTCTGCTCAACTGTGAAGAGATGACATCAGTTGTACTGTAAGTGTTTATATCACTTATTCTATAATTTATGTTACAGTAAATAAATTTGGTTTTTATAGGTTGTATGATAATCATATCAAGAAAAAAATTCCACAAATTACAGCAGCTGCTCTCGAAGAACGTCGACTGAAAATTTTCTCTCAGTGGTTTCAAAAACTGGTAACATAAATTCTTTATCTTTTAGCAACTCATTCAATGTATAGTTTGCTATATTGATAATTATTTCACAAATTTTTAGGTGTCTCGACATGCTGATAAAATTGACAAATGGCTGTGTGTATTGAGTAACCCACCTTCCAAACTTGTTAAAACTTATAATGCATATGTGGTGAATGGATTTCGATTCCACACACATGCATATGGGGAATCGAAAAAAAACAATGAACAGTGGAGTTAGCTTGAGAGGATCTCATCATCAAGAAAATGAAGTTGACTTTTATGGCATACTTGATGAAATCATTGAACTCTGTTATCTTGGACAACATTACATAACCATGTTCAAATGTCGGTGGTTGGATACAGAGAGAGGCGTGCGTGTTCATCTGACTCATGGAATCATCGATATTAAATGTAAAAGTGTTCTCACAGTAATTAAACCATTCTTATTGGCTCAACAGGCATATCAAGTTTATTATGCAAAGTACTGTGCTACATCAAAAGACTTGACTGATTGGTGGAGTGTAATAAAAATCAAAATTCGAGACAATCAGTTTAGTCAAAGTGAATGTGCTTTCACTGATGTGAAAATAATTGAAGTTTTTCAAGAGAGTACTCAAAATCAATCATTTTTACAAAGAGACATGAGTATCGATGACGACACCCCACATTTAAGAGTCGGTGATGAAGATGATGTTAATGATGTCACATATGAATTTGAAATGGTAAGAGATGAAGAAACTGTAACTCGAATGGATATCGATGATGTTGAGGAGGAATATGAAGATGACATTGACATATATGAAGATGATGATGAAGATGAACACTGATAGAATTCCATGGTATTTATATACAATCATAATATGTATATATGTATATATAATAGTAATTATCAATTATTTGCTAACAACATTAACATTTTCTGTTTCAGATGGACGACGCCACATTTCATGAGTTGGCGGATGCTGACCTGACTTTCGATGTGGATGAGTTGCTAACAGATGACCCTCAGCCTGCAGGCGCTCCAAGGAGTACGCGAAGGGGGCGCGGTCTTGCACGATTGATGATTCCTGACCCCGTCCCCGAGCGACGTCCACGTCTTGGGTTTGATCCACGCACACGGAGGTGTGATAACCTGTGTGATAACCTGTGGATTTGACTAAGATTTCATTAATCTATTCACATAATAAATGTTTATTATTTTTACAGTTTTCCGCATATAGCAGTCGGATAGGGCAGCGCTATTTTGCGCAACTATTTCTCTCAGTCGTGGACCACATGGGAGCATATTCCCATTGATGTGCAGCAGGCCATGTTCGGCCATTGGTTGGTACGTACGTAAATAAATAATTTTTATTTTGAAAATTATTTCATTTCTAACTTGATATTTTGATTTATTTGTAGGGTTTATGGTATCCGATCGAGGATACCATGCGTGACGCCATCCACGAGGCATGGGAGGTGGCCATGCGTGATTGCCTTCGTCAGTTTTTGCACAATTTAAGAAAAGATGCGATGAAGAAAGCAGGAGTGTCAGATTTTGACGAGTCATATAGAGCACACCGACCAGAGTACATTTCATCCCATGTATGGGATGGATTATGTGCGCACTGGTTGAGTGGTGCCTTTCAGAGGAGATCATCGGTGGGGAGTCAGAATCGGGGGAGACAGGAGGTGACTCATCGAGCTGGGATTCGTTCTTTCAGTACTCATAGACAGCATCTGGTACGTACATTATTTATAAATATTTTATATAACTATAAATATTAACAGTTTATTTTTTATTCTTATAGGCTTTCGAGCACCCCGATATTACGGAGTACGATGTATATCAGAGGATGTATAGTGATCCTGCTACTGGGGAGCTCAGAGGTGATCGTCAGCATCACATCGTGGTCAGTATTATTTGTTTTCAAGTTTAAAAATTAACTGCATATAATATATTCACAATTTTAATTTTAAATTGCAACTACAGGAGTCATATGAGGCCGCAGCGTCACAGGACCGGCCTGAGAGTCAGGCCGAGTCATCAGATCAGACCACTGGCCGTCAGTTTGATGAGGCGGCATGGATGCAGGCCACCCAGTATGCCTTCGAGAAGGGCCGGGTAGTTGGTATCGGCTCTCGACTGACTCCCAGAGATTATTATGGCAGTGCTGCGATGTCGGCGTCCAGCTCGAGAGGAGCTCGTGCATCTTATTCTGCTACACAGTATGAGGATCAGTTGCGATCTTAGACTGCACTGATAGAGAGTCTCCGACATAAGCAGGAGCAGATGCGTCAGCAGCATGAGGAGGAGCGTCGACGCCAGCAGCAGTTGTACGAGGAGCAGACGAGTCGGTGGCAGCAGCAGCATCATGAGCAGATGGAGTACATGCGCCGACTCACTCATGCTTTAGGGATGGAGTTTCCTCCACCACCATCTGCAGATCCCCCCCTCCCCCCCCCCCTCCTTCAGATTAGAGTTTGTATTTATGTTATAAAATTTGTGAAATCAAAATATGATTTTTTTTCTATTCGTAGTTTCTGTCTCATTATAAAATATTAATAATATTATATTTTTAAATAACAATATTAATATGAATAATAATATTATTTATATTTTATAATATTAAATTTTATATATATATTAAAATTTTATAATATTATAATTTAATTATATTTTTTTGTAATACTTGAATTATTTTAATATTTGAATGTAAAATAATTCTATTATTTTTATATTAATTAAAATAACTTATTAATATATTTTTTATTTATGAATTCTAATTCTAATATTATTATATTAATTAAATCATTTATTAATATTCTATTATTTTTTATTTTTGAATTATAATTCTATTATTATTATATTAATTAAAATAATTTATTATTTTTATTTGTGAATTATAATTCTATTATTATATTAATTAAAATCATTTATTAATATTTTATTAATATTTTATTTTTGAATTATAATTGGATTATTATTATATTAATTAAAATAATTTATTAATAATTTATTTTTTTATTTTTTTTATAGTATTTGCGACGAGATACTATGCCCGTCGCAAATAGTATTATTATTATATGCATTAAAATAATTTATTAATAGTTTTTTATTTTTTTTTTAAATAGTTTTTGCAACGGGTCCCGTCGCAAATAGTTTTTGAAAAGTTTTTTACAAATATACGGAGTACTAGTTGCGACGGGGATTCTCCCTGTCGTGGAAAAAGGCTTTAGCGACGGGCCTGTCACAAAAAATTGTTGTTGCAACACCGTTTTCAGCAACGGGTCATTTGCGACGGGCCCCCGTCGCAAAAAGCCATTTGCGACGGGATCCCGTCGCAAATGACCCGTCGCAAATACCTGTTTTTCTAGTATTGATTAATTAAACATTAGTCTTTGGATGATTAAATTTGTTACTTTCCTAGGTTTGGGAAAATGCACCCATGTACCATGTGCATTGGTATAAAACCTCATATGCACCCATTTAATCTTTGGATAAATCCTCATATATACCCTTTGGCATGGGATAAATCCTCTTTTGTACCCTTTGGATTGGGATAAATTCCCCTATATACCCTATGGCTTGAGATAAATATTCTCATATACTCTTTGTCTTGAGATAAGTCCTCATATATACCATTTATCTTGGTATTATTCCTATTGTGTACCCATTCTCATGAGATAAATCCTTATGTATTCCCTTTGTCTTGGGATAAATCATCATGTGTACCATTTTTCATGGGATAAGTCCTCCCATGCATCCTTTGGAGCACATGATATATAAAAATTACCAATAAATTAGAGGCCTATATATAAAAAGACCCCTAAATTGTCCATATATATGTTCAAATTAATAAAAATTCATTAAACACATCCTAAATAACCCATTTAAAGAAAAATAGGTTTCGCAACGTTTATAGATGGTATCATCAAAATTGAACTCAATAATGTAAATAGTCGATACAGAAAAAATGAATCCTACAAAAAATTATTCCATAAGGAAATTTTTATGGTTGTTCATGATATATAACTTACATGTATTTAAGTCCCCTAGATATAAATATGAAAATATATGTAAAACAATTAAATAGTTTTTATAAAATGTTTCAAGAATTGTTATAAAATGTGAAGTTATGGGTTATTTGGAAAAGTAATTTTCTTAATGGCTCACTTTTGAGAAATTTTAAAGAAGTAATTTTCAGAAAAGTGATTTATAAATATCTCTCAATAATTATTAAATTAATGAGATATAAATTTTTTAAAAAGGAGAATTGATTTTTTTTTTGAAAACTTTTACTTTTAAAAATATTATTCAATAATTGAGCCTAAACAAAAGAAATAATTTTCTCAAAAAAAAGTGATGTAAAAAAATATGAAAAAAAATTAATTTTCAATAAATAGTAAATAATTTTTCCTCAAAAAGGACAAAATGGTTTGAAAAGGGGGAATTGAGAAATTTTTTAAAACTTTAACTTTTAAAAAGAATCATAAATAATGTATCCCTGAAAAATAAATAATGGTTTGAAAATAGTGAAGTGGATACACATTGAAAACATTTAATTTTGAAAATAATATTTAATAATGGATACTTTAAAAATTCATTAATTATTTCCAAAGAAATTTGGAGTGGAATAAATTGATTTTTTAAGAATGAAGTTCATGAAGAATCATTTTAACTCAACAAAGGGAGTTGAGTTAACAAAAGACCATATGTCATTAGTGTCCCTTAAATTGGACATAATTTTAATAAATAAAATGATATGGATCTTTAAAACATTTTAATTAAATTAATATGGTAAAATACATTAATTCTTTATTAATCATGTCATATAAAAATCATCATGGAACATAATAAGAAACATGTCTATATAAATTAATATCGAGTCATGATAATCTTACCCTAAATTCTAGCTTAGTTAATCACACTAGAACCACCTGTAGGAAAAAATAACCATATTTAAAACACCTTTAAGAACCTTATTCTGGTTTATAACATTTTATAAAATTCAATTATAATTATTCAATATATATTTACTAGTTTTTATTTATTTATTTTCAATATTACGTGTGAGTAATCATGATCGTTTTGAAGTAGTTTCATAATAGTGTTGTTTTACTTCCTTATTATCCCAAATTTCTTCATTAAAAAATAACATAATATTCTATAATTTATATCATATCATTGTTTACAAATTTATAAATTCATTTTATAATGGTTCTGGTTAGAATCCTTAATAACTAACACGATAATGATATTATTTTGATGATTCCTAGAGAACGAAGGGTGTTTTATTAAATAATGTTTTTTTATTTTTATTTTAATATTATAGAACAAAAAACTCATTAATTAATTATTTATATCATATATTTCAATAATTTAAATTCCCATAGTGATCCATGATAATAATTTATATCATTGTTCAAGTAGGTTATTAAAGCAATGTAAATAAGAACATAGCATAATTAGTGGATGATTATGAATTGATATAGTTTATATCATTACACAAGAATCATAGTGAGACTAATTAGTGTTTCATAGTGTGATATTTCAGAATTTTAAAAAATTAGAATAGTAATATAACATATATGATGTTATTACATAATACAATGAAATAATTTTCTCCTTTTAGAACGCTCTTTTTAATGATTGGATTTACCCCAATATTTTAATAATCTTATTATTAATGGGTAATTAAATTTATCTTTAAGGAAACCCAATAATATTATAAAATATATTTATCCATTAAAAAATTATATTTACCATCCATTTAAGGATATTATAAAAGAAAAATTGATATCAATCATTCCATTGAGGTGGTAGCCCACACCTTGGCATGAAGGATTTTGTTTTCCATAGAATGGGGAAAAGTAATAACATGCTTCATCATTTTAGAATATAAAATATTTCATAAATATTTTAATTATATATTAAATTAACTATTTGTAATATCCTTGTAAGTTGGTGAGAGAAAATGAAACACGTTGTGTTCGGGAGACACTAGTCTTCATAATGCCTGAATGACGGTTTCACTTTTCTTAATAGAAATGGGGTGGTTGTTCAATGATTGTAACATAATTATAATAACATACCGTTATAAAAATGACACCTATGTTGTCATTTTAATATTTTCTAATGTATTTTTTATGAATTATATGGTCACATATAGTATAATAAATAATAAATTAGAAGTTATAATATTATACCATTCTTCTTAGATTATCTCCTTTAGAAAGGGGGTTAAGCCTTTAAGGGATTTTTTTTCAATAATAATTAACATATTGAAGTTGGATAAGAATTTTTAAGAGATATTTGGTTATATTTTTGGGTGAAATATGTAGTTTTTGTTATGAGGGATACTAAGGATAGGAGAACCCCTTTTATAAGTGAAAAGGGATGACATTTCTGTAAATACCAAAAAAAAATAAAAATGGGATGTCACTCTCAAGGAATATAGATAAAAAAATTAGGAAATAATATAGAGATTAATGGATACATATATATTTTCCTAAAACAACCATTTATACACATGTTTTAAATATGTTTGAGGTCTTTCACTCTTGGTTAAACCCTTTTTACCCATTTCAATTTTTATCATGGTAAATAGTTTTTACCAAATTAATTCATCATTTATAAATGAAAATAAATTAGAACTTATTATTAATTTTGGTCCTAATTTTTTTAAATTTTAAATAAATTTTATTATATCAATTTTATAAATGTGAGAATAATTTATTTTAAAACACTATATGTATAATATATTATTTTTTTGAAAAATATAATATTATGTTCTATGTTGTGAAATATTAAATTTAAAATTAGAAATAATTTTTAATATTATAAATTAATATTGGAGCTATATCCCGAGGTCCTGGCCTCCGGGGAGCCTAGTTATCTAAAGCGCGCGATGATGGAACACTAGTGGATGATTAAAGATGATTCCCCCCCCCTTACTGGAGGTGGGAGGGGGGCGGATGGTCTGGAGTTTCCGCTTCCGGGGTCACATACCCCCTTTATACCCTTTACCAACCCTAAATATATTCCGGATTTCCTTACGATTGCATTAAACCCGAAGGTGCCTGATCTTCATCTTGGAAATCCTCATCTTTCACTCTCGGTGTCCGAGTTCTTTGAAGCGATGAGTTTCTTGGACCAGAAACTGGTGGCTCGATTCAACTTTTGACAGTCTCTGATTGATGAATTTGATCGGTTTTTTTTTTTGAAACTGGGATTTGTGAGATTGCGCGGTCATCGGCCTTCTGGATAATCAACATTTAATGATTCGATTTGCATCGGATGAAGATCTGACTCATGTGTGGTCCAGTTCTCCTCGGCGATGCAATGGTTGCATATTTTTTCTCCTTTGGTGGATGGTTGATCTCTTTATGAATCGTGATCCAACATCCATCTCGATTTGGGTAATTCTTCCTCATCTTCCCTTACCCTTTCAAAACCCTTCAATTACTTGTATGCTTGGGAACCTAGTTATCCGGTTCCTGTGTGTTGATGTTCATACATCTATTGTGAGTCATCTGATCAACCCTAGGTTATGTGTTGAGGTGGATGTCTCGCGACCTCCAGTGGAATGGATTTATATTTTGGTGGGTGAATAATTCAGATTGAAGCAGGTTTTTGTTTATGAATCTTGGACTGACTATTTCTCAGTCTACAAGAAATTGGGGCACATCGGCTTGAAATGTCATTCTGGAACCATGAGAAGGAGGTCACCAGGTCCCAGGAAGAGACTAGGAAACGATAGGAGGCCTTCTGTGGTCGATGGGAAGGCACACGGTCTGGGACCTCAGGTTGCACTAGCTTTGGAAAAACCTGCAACAGCTTCTTCTAATCCACTGGTTTCTGCGGTGATGAATCAGCTGAGACAGAGCTTGAATCGGGGGAATGGTACAGAGGAAATTGTTTCCAAGGGTGCTGGTGTTGGTGGTGTGGCATGTCCCTCAGGTGGAATTTTGAATGAAGGAGATAATCAGCAAGAGCCTCAGGTCACTGCTCAACAGGAACTTGCTCCTGATGGAATCAGATGGATAGAAGATGATGTTGTGGCTACTCAGAGAAAGGGGAATAGTAGTGGTGATGTGATTAAGAGCAGGCAGGGCTCTGCTTTGGCTGCTTCTAAGGATAACATTTGATCTTATATAGTGAAGGATTTGGTTTCTTCTATATGTGATGTTAGTATAAATTTGGGTGCTCCAGAGGTTGTTGTTTATGGGTGCAGTGGACAGGTTGTTGGAGATGGTGGTCTGATAATCACAGTGCCCACAGTGAATCGATTCCATGTGATGGGGCATGAGGATGTGGAAGGGTCTATTTCAATGCATGATTTCAACATGAAGACTAAGCCTCAAGAGGATTTTTCAATGATTAAAGTAATAAAATATGTGATATATACAGATCAGGATGTGGTGGAGCACCCACACTGCCTTGCTATGATTGACATAAATGGTCAGTTTTAGAAGGACCAGTTAGTGCAGTATCAAGCGATGCAAATCCCTGGTAAATGGGGGGATCTTACTGATAGTGGTAAAGAAACGATGATGGCATGGTAAATCCCTCATATAGTGACATTGTCCAAGGGGCGAGAAGATGGTGTCTGGGAACCATGAGGATGTGACTACATTGTCATGAAGAAGGCTGAGGAAGGATTTCTCTTACCTACCAAATCCAATGTCCAACAGATCTTCTATCAAGAAAGAAGGAGGAGCAGTCTCAAGTTTCAATAAAGGTATGAAAACTAGTAATTAGTTTCTCTCACTGGATCGGTTGAATCTTAGAAGTAAGTATTCTAAGATTCGGAATCATTATGAAAGTTCGGAGTGGGAATCGGCGACTACGGAGGAAAATTTTTACCATGGGGGTAGTGACGGGTTTGATTTTGATAATTTGTAATGGTTGTGCTGGGTCTATTGTACTTGTTTGCTGAACTTTTATTTTATTTAATAAATGGTCATGGGTTTTTCCTCTAACTATGCTTTTCTGGTATAAATTCATATTGGAGATAAATATTTGGTTATAAAAAAAGTTTCATTAATTTAAAATTCATACTTTAATACTAATAATCCTACAATGTAATTTTTAAAAACAGTATTTTTCACTACTCACCTAAAAATCAATATTATTATAAAAATCCCAAAAAGTTAATCATAAAATATTATATCCTTGATAAATCAAAAAAACCAACATAATTTTTTAATGTTAAAATTTTATTACTTATAAATTAGTTTTTAAATGAAAATACAATATATAAATAAAAACTTCTCTTATTAAAAATGACTATTTAAAGATTCTAGTGTTTTTTATCTTATTTCATAAAAATTTCTAAATAATTTAATATAAAAATATTTGTTTAAAAATATAAATCTTATAAATTATAAAAAACTTATAAATGTGACCAAATTTTATTTATTAAGGAAATATATTAAAACCCTTTTTAAAATTCTTCTTCAGAAAGAATATTTTTTAAAATATTGATGAAAAATAATATTATGTATTTATTTTAATTTATTATTATATTTTTATCTACTAATTATTATATTATTAATGTACTTTTAATATGCATTAGATCTTTTTAGATGGGTGTTGTGTCAGTTTTTTGTTGCATGTGGCATGAGTTATTGAAGATAGTATTAATGTATAGGATCTAAAATCTCAACTCGTTATATTCTACCCCCTTAAATAAATTGTGTGCTAAAAATATTAATTATCATTTTCTAATCTATAAAGGTAAGGGTATTCTTGAAATATTCATCATATGAGATATAACTTCGAATGAGACATATACCTTACTCCCATAAGATATATCATGTTACATATCTTTCCTCAAACAATATTAGTAATTCATACAATCATGTAACCTAATATGTATATACCATAATTATATATTCTTCATAACATAACTTTCCCAAATTCATTTGAATCTTAATGACATTTAATATCAAAACAATCAAATTTTACTCCAAAATATTATCTGTATTGTTAACTCTCAATTGGTATTAAGATTATCAACCATTTAATTATGATCCCTTATTTAGTTATAAGACACAGTGGTTTAAAGATATATACAATTCTTAGCATCACTTTTGTGATTAGGATTCATCCAAATATAAAAATGAGAATGGTTATCAATAAAATTAGAGTAAATGATCCTATGAATTTGAGAACTCAATCCTAATATGTCTTTAATGATTATACAATCATTTCATCCCTTTGTACTTTTAATTAAACTTATAAATCATTTAGTTTATCCTAGGTCTTCCCTAGTCATATTACTATTTTTCTTTATAATACTATAAAAATGTGCTCAAATACATCATAATGTTTCATAAAGATAATGTGATTAACCAAAGGATATCCCTTGGTATTTTCTATAAAGGAGTTTAGTATAAGTACCACTCATCATGCAACAAAGTGAAGATTGATCTATACTCAAATAGTCTTTTTTGGGTGATTACCCGTAGGTGAATCTATTCCACAACCACATCCACTTTCCAATATCCAAACAGGGAACTAATTGATTTGAGAACCACACAATATCTACATTACCAAAAACCTAAAGGGTCATCATATACTTATACTTATACTTATACTTAGGGTTTTCACTAAGGTTTCCAAATTTTAATCCCCCAATAGAACTAAAATTGTACTAATAATAAATAAAACACTTTTAATACAAAATATTTCAACCCAAGATAAATAAAATCATTTGTTTCATTAATTTACATATGTAATTGTTTCATGTAAAAAATAATAACACACACTGGAGAACTGAAAGTTTTGGGTCTTTGAGGACTATCCACATAAAAAACTTATTTTACAGCACTCATCAACATTTATTCACAACAAATTAACTCTAAAACAACTTCTAGATATATCAAATATAACACCCATATTCATATTCAGGTGAAATGAAACATAAGAAAGGGTTGAATTAAGATTCCCAGTAAGGGTAAATGTAAGTTAAAACATTTAAATATCATTTGTGAGCATAATATGAGAATATGGTTATAATCAAGATACATAATAAAATTATACCCAATAAATAATATATCATAAATATTGGAATGCATATTGGATTATCTTAGTTCATGAATTAAAGGAGTGTGTAAGCTTGATTTAATAACCATGATCCATGAGAGAAAAACATAAGATTGAGAATAAGTATAAAACTGCTTCATATTTCAATCATGTAATAAAAAAAGTATATAAATAATGTTTGAGGGATACCCACAAAGTAATTCATCACAATGTTATCATGGTACAATACATCATGTATGTTCTTGGTCTTGGTATAATCCTCCAATTTACCCTTTTTCATGGGACAAAACCTGCCATTCACTCTTTTAATAATGGGATAAATCTTCATGTGCACCCTTTTGATTCAGATTAATTCGGAATGTACCATTTGGATTGTGATAAATCGTCACGTGTATCATTTATCTTGAGATAAATCCTCTTGTGTGCCCTTTTTATTAGGATAAACCCTCATTTATACCCTTTATCTTGGGATATAGCCTCCAATATACCCTTAATGTTGGGATAAATCCAACCATGTACCCTTTAGATATTATGAGATATTAACATTACAAATAAATTATTGGGATATATAGTACCCAAACATTCAATAATCAATACATATGGTTCCAATTTATAAAAGTTTAGTAAACACCTCATAAAGAACCCAGGGAATGAAAAATGGGTTTCACAACATTTTTATATGGTATCACATAAATTGATGACAAGAATATAAAAGGATGATATCCAAAAATTCAATCTGTCAAAAGAGTATTTCATAAATAAATTTAGAGGGTGGTTCATGAAAAATAAATTCCTTGTAAAAAATTCTCTTATAGTTAATGAATAAAATGGATTAAAAACCACAAAATTGTTTTTAGAAAAAGTTTCTAATATTTTCATAAAAGGATAATTTATGGGTAATTTTGAAAAGTAATTTTTAATGGTCCACTTTTAAGAAATTTATATAAATAATTTTAAAAATAATTATTTGAATCTATATCACAATAATGAATCTTTAAAAGTGATATATTTTTTTTAAATGAAAAGTGAAAACATTTTTAAAAAAATCACTTTTAAAAAGAATTTTTAATAATGGATCCATGAAAAGGACATAAAGGTTTCAAAAAGGTAAAGTGAATAAAAATTTAATCTTTTAATTTTTAAATCAATATTACATAATGTATATATTAAAAATACATATTTTTTTCAAAATAAATTTGGATCAGAATAAATCAAACTTGATAGAAATAATTTTAAGAAGAATCATTTTAACTCAATGAAGGGAGTTGGGTTAACAAAGAACCTTTTGACCATGGCATCCTTTGAATAAAATAACATTTAAGGAAATAAAATTATATTATTATTTAAAACCTATGAATTTTATTAATACTATATAATAAATTCATTAGTATTTAATAACACTAATATAAATATATCATGGTGTAAAATAAGAAATATGTCTCAACAAAGGAAACTTGAGACACAAAACCCTTAGCGTGAATTCTCACTTACTTGATCTCACTCAAACCTATTATATAAATTGATAACCAAATTAATAACCTATTTTTGAAAAAAAAAATATGTATATAACATTTTATAACCATCATTTTCAATTATTCCCTACATGTATATCAGTTATTTATTATTAATTTCCAATACCAGGCATGAGTGATCTTGACCATTTTGATCTAGTTTCATAATAATGGTGTTGTAATTCATTATTATCCAAAATTTCATAATTAATATAATATATAAGGTAATTAAATTTATTAATTTTTATATTTTTTACTTATTTAATTTCATTCTATAAGAGTTTCGGTTACAATACAAAAATGATTAATTCATTGATGAGCTTGTTTGGATGATTCACAGTAAACGAAGGGTGTCTTCTTAAATAATGAGTTAAATTTTTAAATTAATATCAAAGAACAAACAAAATATTTATTTAATTATTTATATAAAATATTATAAGAAATTAAATTCTCATATTCATCTGTGATATAAATTTATATAATTTTATGAGTAGGTGGTTAAACCGACCCAAACAAGGACATACAATAATTAATGGAAGATTATGAAGTGATTTATTTGTAATATAATTATAATATAAGAATAATTATATCTTAGGGATAAATAATAATTTTGAATAAGAATAATAATACAACCTATATGATTTTATAAAATAATATGAAGAGATCACAATCTTTATCATCAAACACTCTTTTAGATGGTTGGATTATCCACCATTTTTTATTACTCATATTGTCAATAGGTTGTCCAATTTTTTTAGAACCATAATAATTTCAATAAAATAATATTTTTATATTAAAACCATTGTCATTACCTTACATGTAAGGGAAGTATGAAAATAAAAAATGGAAATAAATCGTTCCATAGAGGTAGTAGTCCACATATATGCATAGATAATTTCATTTTCCATTGAATAAGGAAAAAAGTAGTATGGTTTATAATTTCAGAATCTAGACTATGAAATAAATATCGTAATTATATATTAAATTATCTATTAGTACCATCCAAATAAATTTTTTATGTAAAATGAAATGTTATATGCCATGGAGGCGGTAGTCCATAGAACACACGAATGACTATTTTAATTTTTTTAAAAGAAAACAGGAGGGTTGAAAGTGCTTGTACCATCATGATAGTAACATATCAATATAAAGATAATAATGATGTTATAATTTTAATATTTTTAATTTATTTTTTCAAAAATAATTTCACATAAAGAAATAACAACGAGAAAGGATCAGTTAGAAATTTTTACCACACTTCTTGGATTATCTCTTTCAAAAAGGGGTTTAGGACATTAAGGGATGGTATTTTTAGAATAAAATAACCTCTTGAAGGAGGAAAAGGAACCATGAGGAGAAGGTTGGATATATTTTGAGTTGAAATAATTAGGTTTTGGTGTTAGGGGAAGATAGGGGAGTTGATCCCCTTTTATATATGAAAAGGGATGACATTATTGTAAATACCCAAAATTATTTAGTAATGGAAAGTCACTCAAAATGAAAGTAGCATAAAAATTTGGAAATAATGGATAGGTAAATGATAAAGGTCAATAAATTTTACAAAACCCATTCCCACACATGTTTTAAAAATGTTTTTTATTTCCATCTCGGTTAAACACTTTTTACCCCTTTCTATTTTTACCGAGGTAACTTGTATCTACAAATGTATTTTTTTTTCCATTATGATTGAAAATGATTTGGTACTTATTAATAATTTATACCTAATGATTAAAAATTAAAATTCATTTTATAAAATTATTTATCTTGATGATATAAACATTATTTTTAAAATACTAAATGTATTGTGTATTAAAAATATTTTTTTAAATGTGACTTAAGTTATAAAATGTGAAACATGAGTTTATAAATTAAAATAAACACTTTAAAACTATAAATTCTCTTATAAAATAATTTTTTTCTTATAAAAAGTTTTCAGGAATTTCTAATTTGTACTTATATACTAATTATTTCATAAAAATCATATTATTTTTAAAAATGGTATTTCTCACTATTCACCTAAAAATAATCCTTTTTTGAAAAATACTAAAAATTAATATTATAATAATGTTTAAATTATATATCCAGAAATTAATTTAAGACTTTAAATTAAAAATATATAATTTATATATTAGTTTTTAAATGAAAGTATAATATAGAAAGAAAATTTTCCATTATTAAAAAATGGCCTTTTTAAACTTCAAGTGTTTTTAAATGGGTTTCATATAAATTTTCAAATAACTCAATATAGAAATAATAATTCCAAAATATAAATAATACCTATTATAATATAATTTTAAATGAGATAAATTTAATTTATTAAGGAAATATACTATACTATTTTTTAATGTTTCTTGGAAGGGAGTCATTTATTAATGTAATAATGAAAATTAATAAAAAAAATTAATTATTTTAATTGAATATTTTATTTTTATATACATAATATTACCAAGTGAATTGTGAAATCTCCTTGTGGGGTGGGGGTTGAATTAGGGGTGAAAAAATTTTATCGATTAAATTCATCTTAAATGCTTGCTTTATGTTGATCGATCCTCTTTTATTAGTTAGGATATATGGATCTTTAGAAACTTTCCCTCACTAATTTTACTTATTATATATAGATAATATAATGTAAATAGAACATATGGATTTTTAAAACGATTATCCTCAAAGTGAGAACCTACTCCTTTCCATATTGACTCCCTTCGAGTCGTGATTTTTTCCACTTATATATCAATCAAAAATTACAAGTGGTGTGGGAAAGAATAAACCTTAACCTAATTAATTATCTATCTTAAAAAAGTTATAAATCTTCATATAGTATTCCATATATTATTTGTTTCCTAAAAAGATCCTCATATCTATTTATAATAATGTTTTCATTGTTTATACTCGAACCATCAGTCTTTTCAAGTTCTTCACAAACTTTATTATGTTTGGAAATTTGACTACCTCAAGATATTATCCTGTAGTAAACATACAAGTAATAATATAATCCAACCAATAGAATTCACTTCCATATCTTTCACCATCTATGAGCATTCCTTCTAGTACTTATCCATCCGGTATACTACATCTAGCACCCCCTTAGTCTATTGCACCTCAGTACAGTAAACCATTTGTTTGATGTGACTCTGTTAAATGAACCTATTCCTAGTGTAAATACATCTAATTTAATTTTATTCCAAAACATAATTATCTAAAACTCTTATGTCTAGTTCTTCTTCTTCAACAAATTATTTTCTTCTTTTTTCACTCATGATGGACTTCTGATAATAACAATATATCTTATTCAATCAATCATCACTAAAAATCAAGTGATATTCCCTTCTTTATATATGTAGGATTTCATTAATAGGTGTAGAGAACACATGAGATTTATGTAGAACTTCCAAAAATAGAATTGGCCATATTTAAACATTTACAATGATATTAGTATTTTTACATCATTAAGGACCCCACAAATCTTGAAATCAACTATCATAAAACATTCCTCATACCTCAGTCAGATTCGTGGACTTTCCTTAGTGATTTTTTATTTTAATAAAAATATAGTATAAATTCATCATAATTGATTTATTTTACATTTTTTTCAATCTCTTCACACCTCTATTCTATTATCCTTATAAATTTATATTTGATCCTATTTATCTAATCGATTTGGTATAATAAATGTCAGACTTATCCATCTAGTACTATTCATAAGAATTATTCCTTCATGAAAATATCTATATGATTCTATTTTTTGTAGATCCCCTCCATGTAGATGACTTTTTTAGATGATCTAATTCATGGATATTTGAAACAAGAGGACTGATTTAACCAATGAAATCCCTTTTTTCACCAATGACTTCATTGTTCCCCATCTTATGAACTCAACCTTTCTCCATCCAGTGTTTTAATTAATGTTTACCTAGTATATTAACAATAATTTCTCTATTAAACCATATATATACATTGAACATAGTCTGATGTTATTTATGAATGTTTATCTAGTATGAATAATATTCTTTTTCTCGTTCTCATCTATCTAAAAATATCTCAAGAGTCCTTACATTGGTACTTTTTTGATTACCATGTATCACTACACAAGGGACATCATTCATTTTTATCTGATAGAATTTATACATCTATATATAAATAAATAAAAAATCTCCACCTGATCATCTTTTTCTGATCAGATTTATTTTCTAGATGCATACTTATGTAACTTCACTTTTCCTAGTTCTACTCATGCTGATAAATTGATGAGGTATTATTCTTCTAGATTTACAAAGTCTCTATATGATTATAACCTCAATGATCATCCTTTATTATACATATACTCTATTAATTTCTTACTAGAACTCATAATACTATGAATTCATTTAGAATATCTCATTTTGGTGTACTTTGTAAAGTGGTAATTCCATATTTGTAACCAGAAATTTATATATAATTTATAACATAAATTTCATATAGTTTTCATCTATAAGTAAACGTCCATAAAAATTACATAATATTTAGTTTTAATTCAATAAATAATTTTTCTATATATGAGGATCTTTATGATTTAGAGTTATGTATAATTAGGTCATAACTGTTACATAAAAAACTATATAATAAATTGAATAATCTTCCTCTTAGAATATATTTTTCCCAAATTACATAGCTTTTAAAAAGATACATGGTTTCTTTTTATTGGAAATATTTATAATTTTCAGCATGATTTATTCTTTTTTCCTGCACGTCCTTAAAATGATTAAAAAAGTTTTAAAATAAGAAATAAGAAAAAAAATTCCCAATGTGGGACATAAAAAGAAAGGAAAAAACCTATTAGTCTATTGGAGAACCATAAAATCATAAAAATTGTTTTTATTTAACATAATTAACTTTGAGTTCAAAAATAATCATTTTCTTACACATGAAATGTTAATTTCTTCCAAATGTTTTTCATAAAACACTTTATAAGAAAATGTGATGGAAAAATCATAATAATGAGGGTTTAATAGTAAAAATGATAACCCATTAAAACAAATTTCTTAAAAAATACATTTTTTCCCACAAAGGTGGAAAAAGCATTTCTTAAAATCAATAGATCTTCATCTTGCATTTTGAAATCCAGAAATTTACATGAAAACTCATAAGTAAGTATAGAAAATTCATTTAGGTGAATTGATACATTATCTTCATAAAACCATTACAACAGCCCTTACAATTATAATAACTATATTTTTTACTTATAATATAAATCTCTAGAAAAAATTAATCATCACCCAGTGCATTGGAGGGCTACAATGGGGCTCACCCTTTGTATAAGTTGTATCAGGGTCACCTATTCCTCATGAGATTAATTGGGGTTAACCCATTGTGTAAGATATATCAAGAACACTCATTATCATAAAAATTTTCCAAGGACCATATCATGAATAATTTTTTTTAATATTTCTTCTTTTCATCACAAAATCCTTGAATTTTTTTAACCCATATATAAACACTTTCGGATATCAGAATACCCTTTCCTTTAAAAATGCATTTTCAAAAATAAAATTAGAAGAGTAAAAAATAAGAGTTTTTTTCTTTGAAGAAATCATATAATATTATAAAGAAATAAAAACATCAAATAATGGGTATAGTTTTAGGAAATGTTTTTGTCACCATATACATCAGAATAGAATATTTCTTTTTTTCTTTTTAATGAAATTCAAATCATTCCATATAAAATACATAAAAATGTTCATTTTGAAAACCATTTAATTAAATTAAAAGGATACATAAAATGATATTTATAATTCATTTAATTTCATACAAATCAATCGATAAAATGATTTTAGAAATATTTACAAGGAATAAAACGATTTATAAAATATATCTTTATACTATATAAAATGAGATTTTTAATGTAAAGTTTCCATTATGAAAAAAAAATTAAGATATTATTTTTTTTAAAATGTAAATAAAGTAAATTATTTTTAGAAATGACCTTTTAAAAACATTGTTTTGTAAATAATATTTTTCTCAAATAATTTAAAATAAAATTAATATCTATGAAAAATGATTTTTTTTTGAAAATATTTAAAAGATAATTTTAAAGAAATCCCCTTACCTTGAATTTGAATCATCACGTGCATTTAATATCTTACTAAATAATAAAATTATGTTCATTATTTTTCTTCTTCAAAAACATTTTTATGTTAATTATTAATTTTTCCTTATTGTAATCAATTATTTAATCAATTAAGATCACATCAGATGTTTTGATGATATTCAGCTCATATATCCAAAATGACTTTGGTAGGTTGACTATGGTAAAAGAGGTCATTATTAAATCATATAAAAAATAATAATAATGAAATAATTATCACTTTTATACATAAAATATAGTTTTAAAACCAATTATGAGTTATGGTTATAAAAAATGAACAATGTTATAATCATGGAAATGTTAGGTCGTACGTATGAATGGGTAAAGTTTCCATTTTTCAATGATCATTATTTAAATAAAGTAAATAATATTTTTTAATTATATAATGATAATAGTATAATAAATAAAATATTGTTTTCTTAAATATATATATATATATATATATATATATATATATATATATATATATGTCATCCATGTGATTTGGTTATGAAAAATGAATCACATCGCTTTTTGGATGAGGTAATCCCCACGTATGTGAGGACAACGTTACCATTTTTCATTGAATGAAGTGTTAAAAATAGATCATATATTAAAACTCAATAATGATCAATATATTTTTTTAATATCATATATATAAATTAAAATAATTTTTATAATTATCCGTGAGATGTTGTGATGGAAAACAAATTATATCAGTTCATAAGGAAGTAGTCTTTCGTGTGCATGAAATATGGTTTTGTTTCCCATTTGATGGAAGTGGATATGGATATAGGTAGTTACATAAAAAATAAAATATTTATTTATATTTAAGATAATTATTTTATTATTTAATCATGTTTTAATAATGTTTTATGGAGTTATAAGAAGAAATAAAAAAAGAAACTCTAGATTAAGAACTAATCCTCTTATTTGAAAAACATCTTATGGTTTACACCAAAAGCATTCATAGGTTTGTTTCCAGATCAAAACAAGGCATATAGAATGTGTGAAGGGTTTTAAAGTTGGGATTTGGGTAGGTATTGTATAATAATTTTTTTTCAAGTGTGATGAAAAAAGGGTATGAGGTGGCCTTTTATAAGTGAGGGGAGGGTCACTCTTGAATTTTCTTAAAGTATTAAATTAATAGGAATTAAATTTCATAGTAAAATTGATCCAAAAATAAATTATTTTAAGATATTATAAGTAAATATAGAAATAATATCATAAAATAAATGTTTTTAATGATTATATTAGGTTTTTTCCCATATTTTTTTTGACCCGCTTTAATCCTTTTTTAAAATTACCATGATAAAAAAGTTTTTACACTTTATGATACAATATAGATACATTAAAAGGAAAAAATACCCATAAATGGATAGTGTTTAATATTATAAATGATATCCTATTTAAATGTATGAATATAAGACTTTTGAGAATTTTATATAATTTCTCAAAACTTTAAAATATCATTAATGTCAATTTTGACACTATTAATTTAATGTGACATTAAAAATATCAATTAAATTTTTGAATTAAAATAAAAACATTTAAAATACACCAAATATGATACAATTATCTAAAAAAAATTGTAACGCAATTATTTATCTAATTTAACTTACCTTTTGATATTTCTAGTATGATTTATTTTATTTTATTTTTAATTGAATAAATACTACTTCGATGTTGGGTAAGAATTTAAGGTAATTATATAAATAATTGAAATTTAAAATAAATTATCATCATGATTAGATTTTATTATACCCAAAATAGTTATTACTTTTAATTTAAGACATTATTTATACCTTTGTGAATACATAAGGGATTTTTAAAATTAATAGGGTGACATTTTTTCATTTACATTACTTGAAATAATATATAGGTAAATTTTATAGAAAAGTGTCCCATAAAAATAAATATCAAGAATAAGGTGATCATTATATAAATAAATTCATCCAATAATATTAAATATAAAAAATGGTGGCATTATCAGTTAGTTTTAACCTAAGTCGACTCAATTTACCCTTTTAACATGGTGATAAATTTTTAATTTTCTTAATACTCAGTACTAACAAAAATTATGTTGAGAATATTAAATAATTTTAATTGTGATCATTCAAAATATGGGATAAATTTTACAAAATTAAATCTATATCATTTATATAAATTCATTTATATGTATCCCAAAAAACATGATGAAAAATAGTTTTCCAATTTAAATGCCTTTTTAGCCTAAAAGTATTTTTATCTGAGATCTTTTATAATATTTATTATTATATAATTAATTAGATAATTTCAAAATAGAAAGAGATTATTATTAATTTAGGATCAGTTTAATAAAACTGTTTAGATTTTTCAATGAACATAAATGTCAGTTTTACAAAAATCAGTATTTTCACTATTCAATTAAAACTAAATATTTTTACAAAAATCCAAAAACTCATCTTAGTATAATTTTGAAAAGATTATTTCAATAATGATATAATTTATATTAAATAAAATTTCTAAAAGTTCCATAAATTGATTATAATATTTTACCCCTAAAAGCAATAAAATTCATCATTAAAGAAAATATATTTTTAAAGAATAAAATGGATTTATGAAAATTTGAATGATTATTTACTATGAATTTATCAATAAAATTATTTTAATTGGTAACAATATATATATTTCACAAATAATTTAATCCTATTTATACCTACCATCATAAGAAATAGGTTAATATGATTATATTTAAATGATAATATTTCATGGTTCATTTAGGAATGATGTTGTATTTCCTATACTTTATCTAATATAGTTTCTTTAAAAAACATAGTGAATTACATTCTACCCTCCTTTAATAAATTGATTCCACAAATTTTAATAATTATCTCCATAATAAAAATTCTATCATTTAAAAATTCCTTTCTAAAAATCCCATATCATAAAAAGGGTTAATAAAAAATCATCTTGAAAAGAGACAAAGAGAAATATCAAGGTCATATAGAATGACATGATATATGGTTTCCAAATAGAATAAAATTAGTGGGAAGTTAAAATATTTAGATTGAGGAAAATTTTAATTCCATAATAATGATAGAAAGTTATATATATCAATGATCAAAATAAAGTGAATGTTCATTAGAAGGATAATGACCACATACTATAATAAAAAAAGTGCAAAAAAGACCATTGATTCACCTAAAATGAAGATAATATGATATATTTGTATTTTAATATTAGCTTATTAGGGTTTAATAATACCTTAAAATATATAAATTGAACATATGGAAAATATTTTTACAACAGAAGTATTATTTCATCCCTTAAAAAATATATACCGCAATATCTTCTCTTGCTCCAAATGATTAGTTTTCAAGACCAGAGTTTATGCCTAATTCGCTAAAATATACTTCTAATAGATCACATAATTCAACAAAAGGATCATAATTTGTTTCTCATGTCTTTATATATTAATGAAAAATTAAATTGTTATCATAAGATAAAAAAAATCACAAAATGAATAAACCTTCGTACGAAGAAATAATACATTAATATATAAAATTAGAAATTAATACCAAACGGTCAAACTAAATTCTCATTCATATAACTATTCTTATAATTCATCAAAATATTCTTAGATTGTATTTAAATACAAATATTAGAGTGATCTAATCACATATTCTTCTAAGAAAAATTTAGCATTTATCTCCAAATAACTTCAATCAGTCTTAAGGTCTAAAAAATATATTTTCCCTAATCATAAAAATGTAAGATATTATAATCATTTCCATAAAGAAAATTAATCACCATAAATTCACATCAAAATAATATATTCTTGTAAAATATAATTCAATATTTATTCATCAAATAAAATCCCATAATTTGTTTTTTACCATAACCATATAATTTCCTAAAATAGTGAGCTTCTTCGGAAATAACATTAATCACCTAATCAAAAAATCCATTTTCAACCCCATTATTATCAATATGAAAAATATTATATTCCCACAATAAATTTAATATCTATCTCTCATATCATTTTAAAAAAAATTTCATACTAACCAATACATCACATAGGCTAGTTATAGGTGTTTCACACCTATCACCCTTTGGTTGTGGGTTCAATCTGCATGACATGATTGGATGTGACATGTTGTCTTTTTTACTAAAAATATATTAATATAATTTTTATAATATCTCCATAAATATGATGAACACCCTTAAAAATAACCTTAATCCTCAAAGACCGTATAAACTCTAAATGATATCAATACCCTTAAACTTATTTCCATAAAATAAAAAGAACATTTTTTCTCAAATAAATTTTGTACATGTTAAATATAAAGGTTTTAAAATAGATCAATAAGTATCAAAACTTTATAAATTTATCCCAAAGTACATATATTACAAAAAAAATAAAAATAGTATTATTGATTTTAAAATTATGATCATCCTTAAATATAACACTGTATTATAGCCTTTTAATCCCAATATGTAGACAGCTTAATCATTCAATGCTATTTATAATCCATTAACCATTATTTTAAATTTTATTCATTAATAAATTACTCATAAAAATATAAAATACACATAATGTACTAATATTCAACTTTAATGGCTTTAGGTATTGCTAAACATTTATCTATTTGGTCTCTCTAATCCAATTATTGATCATTCCCCATAGGAAATCAATTTTCATAATACCAATAATCCCGAATTTTAAAACATTAATTTGATAGTTTTGAAAGAAATTTATTCCCCATCACAGAGTTAAGTAACATTTTTCCTTTTTCCATGGTATATTATTTCTTTATACCCTCCTTTTAAACATACAAAACATCTTACAATTATTTTAAAACATTTTATTAGGTGATTATTCCTCTATTTTTGACACATAGGTCTCATAATATATTTAACTTTATGATCATTATCATCTAAAATTTTAAATATCTTCATTTAACTCAATTTGAGGAAATATGAAAATAACTGAGGATGATGTTTTTAATTATATATCATGATATATGTTTAAGAATAACCATAATATTTTTCACTATAGCTCATATTCCATTTGGTTTCTCATTCATATAACCACCACATTTTAATTCCCGTCTATTTTTAATTTGGTTCCTATTAGAACCAAACATATACTAAAACCAAATAGTTTAGTGTGAGTATATCAATAAAATCATAACAAACCATATTATGAGGAGTATAAAAACTAACATATTTCTAGATATTACATCTTATACTCTTTTTATTTTTCCAAAATAACCATAATTCATCAAAAATTACTAACAATTGTGGTTATTAATGAATTTAAACAACTTCTCAAATAACAAAATATCATCTAATGTTATCTAGACCTTTAATTTTATATTGACTTCAGGGAATGATCTTACAACATTGCATAATATTTAATTTTATATTATGAATTAATTTTCTTATATCTGAGGATTTTGATGGTTTGGGGTGTCCAATATTTAGTTCACAGTACTTATATAAAAAACTAATAAAATAAATGTTGGAAACTTCCACTTAAAATCCAATTTTATTACAACAAAAAATATTTAATAATAATCATAATTTCTTAGTGTGGAAAATATTAATGATTTCTAACCTGGATTCTTCATTGTTCATAATCATCCTTAAAATATGTGAAAAATATTTCAAAACCTGGGATGAGAACAAAAATATAAGTAAGAAATATAAAAGTAAATGGATAAAGCTATTAGCCTATTTTAAAACCATTAAATCATAAAAAGAGTTTTCTTTTAACATAATAAACTGTGAGCTTAAAAATAATCATTTACTTACACATGAAATCAGTATTTCTAACCAAAATTGTTCTAAAAACACATTAAAAAATACAAAGAACAAGTCATCATCATGTGGGTTTATTAGTTAGCATGATAACCCTTGAAATTTTATTTCTTAAAAAAATATTATTTTACTAAAAGGTGGATAATTATTTCCTAAAAACAAAATATCTTTACCTTACCTTTTGATATCAAATGATTTCTAAAAAACACATAATTTTATTTTAAAATTAATGTATGTTCTTTTGTATATCATATCCATAGAAACATTATAAGAATTTTTTTTATTGGAATAACTTTTTGGTTTACATCCAATATAATTTTATGAAGAATATAATCATTATATAATGTATTGGTGAGCTATAATGGGTCTCACACTTGTATCGGGTTTACCCATTCATTATAGTCTATAATGCCGATCAACCCACATTATATTTTTTATTGGGAACAACTGTTATCATAAAAAATTTCCAAATACTATCTCATGAATAAAATAATTTAGTATTTTACATTTTCATCATTAAACCCTTGAAAAACTCTTTAGAACACATAAGTAAAATAATTTTGAATATCGAAATACCCTTTCATTTTAAAAACCCATTTTCAACTCTAATATTCCTAGAAAAAAGGTAAAGAGTGGTTTTCTTGGAATAAAACATTGAATCTTATAATGGAATCCAAATATCAAATTACAGGTATAATGGTGGGAAAATTCATTGCTTCAGTATATGTTAAAATAGAACATTCCTTTTATCCTTTTGTAAAGAAGGCTAAAACTTTTTATATAAAATAAATTAAAAATAATATTCTAAAATCCATTAAAAAGGTAAATAAAGAACTAAAATGTATTTTATAATTTATTAAAAAAACATAAATACATATACACTATAATTTTAAAAATATGGGCCTAGATGAAGAAATATTTAGAAAATAAATCATTAAAATATCTAAAATGAGTTTTTTAAAGTAAAGTGTCCCTTATGAGAAACAATAAAAAAAATTGAAAGCATGGTGGTGAAATAAAATTATTGTAAAATTTACCTCTAGCAATAACTTATTCGAAAATATTATTTTTTGAAACACTTAAATGAACATGGATATGGATGAAAAAATAATTTTAAGGGAAACATTAAATGTGTAATTTTAATATAAAATATCTTACTTGAATTCCAACACGTCACACACATTATTTATTTAATTAAATAATAAACATATGTTAATTATTAAATTTCTTAATTTTTTGATATTTATTATTCCATTTATCATTTTATAATTAATTACTTAATTAATTGTGTTCTCATCTGATGTTTTGATGATAATCGACTCATATATCCAGAATGACTTTGGAAGGTTTATTTTAGTTAAATATTTCCTCATTTATTCATTTATATCACAATAATTGTGAAATAATTATCATTTTATATATATATTATACTTTTAAAACTAACCATGAGATATGGGTGTAAAAATATCAACCACATTACAATAATAGAGATGGTAGGTTGTATGTAAGCATGAGTAACGTTTCCATTTGTCAATGATAATTATAGAAAGTAAGCATTATTTTTTATTTAAAAATTAATAATAATATAACAAATACTATATTATTTATTGAAGTATACTTATATATATATCATCCATGTGATGTGGGGATGAAAAACATATCACATCACTTCATGAAGGTGGTAATCCACATATATGCAGGAAAGACATTATCATTTTTTTATTTAATTGAAATTAAATAAAATGGATCCTATAATTATTATATAGAATGAAAAATATTTCATGGATATCATATATATACATTGAATCCATCATAATAACTAGTCTTTATTGGAGGTGATGGAAAATGAATTACATTGGTTTACAAGATGGTAGTCCTCCATACACACGAATGATGGTTTTGTTTCCCATTTTATGGATGATGAGATTTATATTGGTCATGAAATAAACATAAAACATTTAAGTATATAGAAGATATTGGTGTTATTATTTGTTATTTTTTAATGAATCCTGAAGTATATTGAAGAATAAATAAAATGAGAACACGTGATTAATAACTATATCTCATCTTCGAAAAACCTCTTAAGGTTTACACCAAAAGATTTCCTAGGTTTGTTTTCTGATTACAAAATGGACTTTTGGACATGGATAGGGAATTTTTTATGGTATTTTGGTAGGTAATGGCTGAAAAAAAAATATTTTTTACATTTGAATAAAATATTAGAGAAAGTTCCCTTTTATAAGTGAGGGTTTGGTAACTCTTCAAAAAAAATTAAGTATTAGATTAATACAAATTAATTTTCACATTAAAATGGATAAAAAATTATATACATAGAATATAGAGTTTTGATGCATCTAAATACTATAATCCAATCAAATTTGGACATTTTTAGATTAGTGCTTTAACCCTTATTTTTTTTAACCCTTATTGAGCATTTTTTACTATTACAATTCCAGAAAATTCATTACCCTTTCGAAGTTTAGATGATTTATATAAAATAAAAAATAGAACAAAAATTGATCATGGGTGATATAATATACCATATTCTATTTAATTTTCAAAGGATAATTTTTTATAAATTTTAAATCATTTAATAAAACATTATTTACTCAAAAAATATCATTAAAGTTAACTTTGACAGTATTGTATTTTTTTTTTAATTTTAAAAAAACAATAAAAAGATGGAATATGAATATAAACCATTAACACACCCCAAATATGTTATAATTATCTAAAAATTTTGTGGAACATATTAAATTATTCAATTAAAACTAATTTTAAAATCATTTTATAATTTACATTTTAATTATGTAAATACCATGCTGACATTTTGTAGATATTTATGGTAATTATAAAATTACCAAATATATAAAATAAAATATCATAATGAATATAATTTATTTATGCTAAAAAATACCATTAATATTCATTCACAACATTGATTTTTTCTTTGGTAACACATAAGATATATTAAAAATAAAAAGGGTGATATTTTTCCTTTTTCATTATATAAAATATTATAAAGGTCACCTTCATGGGAATGTATAGTGACTAAGGCTTAACATACTTGTATATTATATTAATTTAGATAAATATTTTTCATATTAAAAAAAATATACGTCATGGGACCATAATAATTTAGTGTCTATAGAAATAAGGATCAAATTCTTATAGTTTTGTGAAAGATCGTCAAAATGTCCCTTAAAGATCTTCCCCTTTAGTACTACTACTTAAAGCCTTTCTTCATAACATGGGGAAGGAAAACATAATAAATGGATGAGCTCGAATTCTTAGTAAGGGTAAATAGAGTAAATATATGAGAATATCATGAAAATAAGGGTATGGGAACATGATAATGACATTTGAATATCATACCATGCATTTCAAAGATCATAAACATGAGATATAGTATATAGATTGGAAGTTAATAATACATGATTCATAAGATAATCAATAACATGAACCATGTGAACATATCATAGGCATGTGATGTATAATTTGTAGCAAACACATAAACATGTTATATCCTTCCATATAATTCAATGCTCATTGACAAAAGATTATCAGGGCACTTTATGGGGACTAAACATACTGGGTGGGACAAACCACCATCCCTAGTCACAATTCTTTCCTTTTAAGTGATCAGGTTTCCACATTTTTCCATTGTAAATTATGTTTTCGCATCTTCCCATAATGGACCATGTTTCCCCATCTTCTCGTAGAGGATTAGGACAAAACTATTTCCTCAATTTGGATCAATCATGTCAAATTTTTTCCTATTATTATCTCATGATATATAAATCTTTACCAAATAAATTGGAGGGATATATAGGTCCCACCAGTGGCATAATAAAAACATACATACATGGACCGAAATATAAAAAAAAATCATATCATGACCTGTAAAAATATATGTGATTCATAGACATCACATCATCATGTAGGAAATGAAATGTGTATAATAAAATTTTAAAATATAATTACCTTTGTAAAATAGATAGGTTATATAATCATTTAATCAATGCATAACCCATGAAAATAAATGGGGTTCAAAAGAATATAACTAGTGTAAGAGGAAAATGTTTCATAAAAATAATTATATCTAAACCTAAAACATTTAAGAAAGTATATGAATGGTGTTATTGGATCATATACTCAGTAAATAATAATCTATAACAAATTATTACATATTATATGGAGAAGTATTTTTAAAGTTTACATGAAACATTTATTAAAGAAAGTATCATTTCATTCATAATACTTTTTATAAAGCCATTGTAAAATTATTTTCTTATAAATATCTCTTTAAAATTAAATTTAAAATTTTTTTGATGAAAATATATTCCCTCTATGATTAATGACTTTTAAAACATAGAGAATATTGAAAACCATTTTCTTTTAAAATAGATTTGAAAACTTTTAAAGGATGCTTGAAAATATTTTGAAAAACTTTTCTTTGAAAATAATTTGAAAAAATAAAAAGAATCTTTGAAGTAATTTTGTAAAACCTTTTCTACAAAATGGATTTGGGAAACTATAAATAAATATTGAAATCTTTGAATTCATTTTATTTTAAAAAAACATTTTGAAAACATATAAATTATGTATTGCAAATCATTTAAAACAAAAAATTTGCATTAAAAATTTTTGAAAACATTTTTCTTAGAAAACCACTTTAGATTCAAAAAATATCGATAATATTAGGAAAAAAATTTCTTAAAAAAATATCCTTTTAAACATAGAATGGAAGCTCCAAGTAAATTACGGTGCTAATAGCGGGTAAGTCCATACATCCTGAACATTAATTTTACACCAGAAAAGGTTAGTAAAATGTTGTTATAGGAAAATGAAAATAATATTGCTTTTAAAACTATTTTCTAAAAAGTTAAAACATTGAAAAAACCTTAATTTAGACATAATAAGATTGTAATTAAACATTTTTTATAATATTTTCAAAAAACACAGTTTTGAAAGAACACAGATTTCCGACTAGAAAGAGAAATAATATTGGATTTTCATAAAAACAGTTTCATAATTATCTTATGTACTAAGAAGTGAAAATTGGAAAATTACTTGGATATAACATTAATAACCATAGATTAATAAAATTCATGAGGGTTCATGAGATACGGATCATAATATTATATCAATGTAGGCATAATCATAAAAAAATTCGATAAATGATGAGATTGTAGAAATAAATTGTTACCATTTTGGCAACATGAATCATAATTAAATAAAAATAGTAACATTAAATGTAGTATAAAATATCATTAAAATAATTATATTAATTATATATAATTTCAATGTTAGTATTTACACCTCATTGAAAAAATAGGTGCATAACATGGCATGTGTCTCAAAAAAGGAAAATTGAGATAAAGTTACGTTACTGATATGATAAATTTTGAAATATAAACCCCATAAAATAATGTTAATTAAATGGATATGTAAATACCCATAAATATAATTATATGAATATTATAATACATCCAGGGATATTATAAACAAAACATATAAGAAATATGAGGTAAACATGGCTTTTGTCGCTGGGAAAATAAAAGTGAGATGTGAAAACCCTTACTACCTATGTAAGTTTTGAATTATGATCCCCATGAAAAAATAAAATAAATTGAGAAATATAATATCTTTAAATAATTTATATTAACTATTTAATATTTAATGGGTATGTATATACACCACACAATAGAAGAGAGTTGTGAATATGTTATGTATCTCACGAAAATAAAAAGTGAGAGGAAATTCCCCTACCTTAAGTGTTGACTTTTTTCTTACACATTCAACACTCTTTATAATAAATATAATTTTATTATAAATATATCAAATATGTGGGGGTGCATGCCTTTTTATAGTGGAGGAGGAGTAACATTCTTATAAATTTTTTAAAAGGGAATTCCACCCACGTTTTTTCTTTTATGAGTGGAACCAATAATGGTAAAATATTGAGAAAAGGTACTATATGGTAGAAATATGGACATAAAATGTCTTTTAGACAAGATTTTTTGTCATTTTTACCATTATGTTTTAGTTTTAGTCCCAAATTAAGCTAATTTTCATCTAAATCACTCTAATTAATTTTAATCACTTTTAATAATATTGTTGGTCAGCACATAAGTTGAAGTTATTAGAAATTATAAATTATGATTATTCCAAATATGGAATACATATTTCAAATTTCCAGTCATATATGTTGAATAAAATAATTTAATTTAATCATGTAGACAGGATGACAGAGCGGGTTGTTAAAGTAAAAATTTTGATTTTTTTGGTAAATTTTTATAACCAATTTCAAGGTTAAATTGATTCCAATGACATAAATTGGGTTAAATAATGTATTATTGATGTAATTTAATTTTAAAACCAATAAAAAAATAATTTATCCTTATCAATAAATTATACAAAAAAGTAGTTTTGAATTAAAATTCAGTATCATTCATTATTCATAAAAAAATAATCCTATCAGAATAATATAAAACACCCACCCTAACCTAATCATGATTTTTGTATTTAAAAAATTGTGTTTATTTTTTAATACTAAACTTATAAAATTTCTAAAATTTAGATTTAAAATTTGTTTTCAATTAAAAGGCAGTAAAATTACATTTTAGGAGAATACATCTTTTTTACTCATAAAATTAGATTTAATATTATCTTAAACATATAAAATTTATTGTCTGCATACCAAAAATATTGATTGAATATAAAATATATAAATTTTACTGAAAAATTAATCCAAAGTGTTTTTAATTTTTTGAGGTAAAACTATATTTGTACATATTAAAATAGTATTCTTTGAAATGTAATTTCTTTATTTTCAAATAGTTCTTACATCAAATTGTCATAATTAATATCCAAAGGATTCATTTTAGATACCTGTGTAAATGAAATTTTCACAATTTAGTTAATTTTAGTTATAACTCCAATTCCAATGGCTAGGTGGTAACTATAATAATATTTCAATAATAATAATAATATATTATAGTTCGGTAAAACTCAGCCTTATGTGTAATGAAAATTATTGAAGGGACTTATTATTTCATGTAATAAAAGATAAACACAGTGTTACATGCCACAAGCTAATCTAAGTGTTTTTTTAACACAATCATTAATTGGTGTTGTGTATAATGAAATCCACAATTAGTGATTTCATATAAAAAATATATATATTCAGTATTTCGAGAAATGAAAAATATCAAATGAATAATTTAATTCCAGAAACTAATTCAAAAAATATTGTGGTGCTACATTCGTACCCCTTAAAATGAATTTCACCCTCAAAATTCATCTGGGTTATTAAAATTTTGATACTTGAAATATCCTTTCATAAAAATCCACATTGTAAAAATGAATACTAAAACTTCCATTAAAAAGGGAATGTTGGAAACATGATGGTTACCCAAATTATATCATTAATAGGTTTACACATTAAAGAACGTAGGCGGGAAAGGAATATTGGATGTGGGAAAAAATATAATTGAAGAGATTGACAAAGATCATTGATCAGTAGACACTAAATAGTCAATGGAAAGTTATGGGCCTCATTACTATAAATGTAACACCCCAATGTTTTAAAAATAAATTGAAATGAATGAAAATTTATTTTAAGTAGATAATTATAACTATCCTTTAAACATAATATTTCCACTTCTATGATTTTGATTAAAAAACAGTCATCTATGATTGTGATCAGTAAGTTATTTAGAGTCTGATAGAACCAACTTGATTTTGGTGAATAGTAACATACCCTTATGAATAGTAATATGACCCTAATGAATAGTAAATTTTATTATTCTTTTATTTTATTAAGGCTTTAGGATAATGACATCTTGATTATCTTTTCAAAGTTATAAAAAATTATTTATAGTTTTAAATTTGTTAATTTTAGAATAAAATATGATTTTATTTAAATATTAAATTATTCATATTTATAAAATTATTTTCAAAAAATAGAGTTCATTTTTTAATTATACACTTAGATAAATGTGTAGGGTGTTTTTTTTGTATTTTTATGAAATTCTTGATTTTTTTATGAATAGTGAAATACGGTAAAATACAGTATATAAAAATTATAAGTTAAATACACCATTTATTGCATCATGATTGATGTAATCCCACTTGTTTTACACTAAAATGCTCTATTTACTATTTTTTTCATTGGAATGATGATTATTCATAGTCTTGGACAAAAATATTAAAATAACAATTAAAATAATGTAAAATCCCGCCTCTCCTCCGCTATAAATACCACTCTCATTCCCCTCTTCTCATCACACCTCCCAAGCCTTGAACATTGTCTAAGTTCTACCAAATCACCTCCCCAGGGATCTTCCCCAAATACAAGCCTATATGGTCTCACCAAAATTCCAAAACCAATGGCCTTAAGGTGGATCGCAAGGAGAAGAGATCAAGAGGTAAGAATCCTCTTTCATTTTCATGTGTTTTCTTTTTAATCCATTTTTTCATATACTCTCTTCCCCTAACCTTATCCAGGAGGTGAAAAATATACAAAATCATATATATTCTATATTTTATCATGTTAATGTAAAAATTTCACCATATTTCTTCTTATCAATTTCCTCTTACTATAAAAAAATAAAAACATTGTTTATGATGTGTCGTTTACCAAAATTGTGGATAATGTGATTTCAATTTCCATTACAACATTAAAATATGATAATAAAACTATTTTAATGGTTGAAACAGAATTTAATGTGTATTATGTAACCTATTTTATGTTTTTGAGTGAACTTTTATGCAAGAAATTAAACTATATAAGGAAACATGTTCATGGTTATTGAGGAACTAGAAAATAATGATCCAAACAAATATATTTAATGGTTTATATAATTATTCATCATCATATATGATAAAAAATATTTATGGTAACTTTATATATTCTGTAAACACATGAATATCATTTCATTCCACTTCTATAATTTCATTTCTATATGAAAAGAAAATCAATTACAAACCAGCCATGGAAATCATGTAAAGAACGCACCTGAAACAATGGAAGGAAAAAATACTTATAACTAAAGGGTGGAATGATGTTATAAAATGATCATATAAATTTTTATAAAGATGAAAATGTTTCGGTAAAAACTAATAACACTCTTTTAACCATTATACAATAGGTTTAAACAAGTTTTAAGTAAGACACACCCAAGGTAAGGGAATTCTTAATGCAATTTATATTATTTGGGTTAACCTTCTATTTAATTAATTGTGTTGTTTTAATATCATTTGTGTGATGAATTTTTGTTTATATTATGTTTTATTATGTTTATTTATATAAAATACACATATTAATTTCATTAAATTGATTCACATATCAATTATATGTTATTTTTCAGTAACTCTTCTTATAAAATCCTCTTTAAAACTTATACTTTTACAAAATTCAATGTGAATGATTTTATGAAAGTATTATTGTTTGATGACTATGTTAGGGTTATAGGGAATTGTTTATTCTTACAGGTGGGACCTTTATCTCCCTCTAATTCATTGGGTATGTGTACATTGGAGGTCGTCCATGTGGTTACTCTATGTATAGCTACAATGGTTACACCATAAGGTAGTCGTGAGGGTTACATTGTAAGGTAGCCGTGAGGGTTAAAAATTATAAGGTAGTCATGAGGGTTAAAATATAAGTAATTAATTCCTCAATATACCTTTATGGTTCTATTTATGTTCTTTATTTTTTTTAATCTCGTGGAAATCCCAAGTTTTACAAAGTAAGTATTTATGGGTGTAAAGTATATCTTTTGGAAAATGATTTCATACGTTTACAGGTATTTATAGACTAGTGTATTATTTTCTTTTTTATATACCTTAGTGATATTTTTTTCTAATACAAAGTTTTTAAATGATTTTCATAGATTATATGGATTTTTAAGAAAAATAAGGAAGTCAAGTCAAATGTTTTTATGATTTTTCAAGGAAATCATGTTTTATTTGAAATGATTTATATTTTGAAAGAAATGGATAATATTTTTTGGTATATGATCTATATGAATGTGAAATGTTATGTATGTATTATATATTAATTATATAGAACTCTAAACTTGAAAACATCCCCAATATGAAAGGAAGTTAGTTCTTGAATAAAATTTAAGATTATGTAATGTAATAAGGTCGGGACCTCATAGTTGGTATCATAGGGTAGTTTGGATAAAATTAGGGGATAGGATAATGTTAATAGAATACCGTAAATTATTTTTATGCTATGGTTTGTTTGAAATGAAATATAATATAATTATTACCTTGTTGCTTTTACTAAGATATGTTTGTTCAGAGTGGTTTTCCGTAGAAGAAACATTGAAGCTGAAGTGGAGAGGCACTGATAGAACGATACTCGTCTGAATTTGTAACCCAAAATGGTATTGATTAAAATTGAAAACTTTGTGACAGTAATGGATCAAATAATGCAGGAGATAAATAGAGGTGGCATCCATTTAGGTGAAAAACCAGAGGTACCGCAAAGGAACATGATTATAGTGGAACATTTTATGAGGCAACACCCTCTTGATTTCACTGGATCTTCTGAACCAGTAGTAACTAAAGTATGTGTTAAATCCCTTGAAAATATATTCTATGTTATAGGATGTTCATATAATCAATAGTTAAGCCTTTACATTTATCGTTTTAAAGGTGAAACTGATCAATGGAGGTCAATGGTAAAAAATATATGGGATAGAGAGGAGATTGATTCCTTAGAGTGGGATGCATTTAAAGGCCTTTTCATTAAATAATATTTTCCTATGGTGGTTTGACTTAGGATTGATAATAAATTAATCAAATTGAAGAAAAAAGAGGAAGATCCAGGGGTTGTGGGTGAAGCTAACATCCCCCTACTAGCGAGGTATTCTCCTAATCTTATTCTGCATCTTGAAAGAAAAATCAACCATTTTTACTTAGGATTAATGCCAAGGTATTGAAGGGAATTGGCCTCCTGTAAATTAAAAAGACATGATAAATTTTTATGATATGATGAGAGGATATAAATGGAGTTTACTGATGATCACAATTACTTTGAAAACAAGGAGAAGAATAGGTCCATATGGGAAGTGATGGGTAAGAATCAATCAAAGAAATCTGATGGTAAGAAAGATTAGTTTCTAGTTTGGGAAAAGTGTGGAAAAAATCACCCTAGGGAATGACTTACCAAAACTGGGAAGTGTTTTTAATGTGGTAAGTTTAGACATATGTCTCAAGATTTTAATGAAAATGATCCTAATACTAAACCTGATAAGAATAATGTTAAGTGTTTTAAATGTGGATAGATGGGTTATTATGAAAATTCCTTCCCAAATAAAGTTCCAAGAGATGCAAAGAAGCCAGACTATAAGAATAAAGGTGTAGTGAGATCCTTTGTGACTATGTTAGAACATTTAGGGACATCTAATGAAGTTGTATCATGTACCTTATTTGTTTACTCAAATTTTTCTAATGTTTTTTTTGATACAGGGTCTACACATTAATTTATTTATGATGAATTTTATGGTAAATTGAAAATATCACCTAAACAAATGAGACAAGAACTTATTATTAAAACAAAAAGGGGAAATGTTACAAAAAATAATAATTTTAAGAATCTTCACACTGTTATCTATGGAAAGACATTAATTTAAAACGTTGTTGTTTTTACCTTAGTAGAGTTTTATATCATTCTGAGGATGGATTTACTTTTTGTTCATCATGCTAAGATTGATTGTAGAGCTAAAGATGCCAACGAGCCTATACCCTAGTGGTTCAGGCTCCTACTTAGCATCCAAAAGACCCAGGATCAAATCCAGGTAGGGGAGAATTCCCAAGACTATAGCAGGGAACTGTAGCAGACTGTAGTAGGTCACTGTAATAGTACTGTAGCAGTGGCGTACTATAGTAGCAGCAGCACTATAGTGGAGGAGGGACTTTTGCAGGTACTGTAGAGGAAATGGTACTGTAGCAGGTACTGTAGCAGCGCAGGTACTATAGCAGTACTGTTCACCAGGGGTCCTTTGGGCCAAAAAAATGGGATTTCTAGCCCTGTATGCGGGCCACTTGGCCTTGGGCCGTTGGGCTATGTAATGGGTCACCCTCTACCCAGTCTAAAGAGGTCTTTGATTTAATAATAAATTGAGGCTTCGTCCCCAACCTTTTAAAAAAATTGTAGAGCTAAAGAAATTGTTTTTTAGAAAGATTTTTTGTTTATATACAAGAATGAACCCATACAATTAGTATCATATCATAACTATGAGAAACTATTGAAAGATGGAAATGAATTTTATATTGATCATATTGTTGAAAACAAGGTAAATGTTCAGATTAGTGAAGTTCCGGTGGTAAATGAACATATATATTTCATTCCTGATGATTTACCTGGTTTTATACCGGATCAAGAAGTTTAATTCACAATTGAATAGTTCCTGATGAAAATGTAATTTTAAAATCCCCTTACTGAATGGATCAAATAGAACTTTTAGATTTGAAAAATCAATTGCAGGATTTGGTTGATAAAGGATTCATTCGTCCTAGCACATCACCATGGAGTGATACTGTTTTGTTCATTAAAAAGAAAGATGGTTCCATGAGACTTTTCATTTATTATAGATACTGGAATAGCATTACTATTAAAAAAAAGTGTCATTTTCCTCATATCGATGACTTGTTTCATTAGATCTATGGAGATCAGTACTTTTACAAGATTAAATTGATATCCAAATACCATCAGTTGAAGGTGAAGAAGGATGGTAGCTCAAAAATATCTTTTCTTACAAGATATGGGAATTATGAATTTGTTTTTATACTGTTTGGGTTAACTAATGCACCTTCTATATTCATGGATCTTATGAATAGAATATTTCATGAGTTCTTGGATAAGTTTCTGGTTGTGTTTATTGATGACATTATAGTATTTTCCATGTGTAAATAGAAGCATGAAAATCATCCAATGTTTGTTTTGAAAACCTTAATAGAAAAGAAACAATATGTAAAATTCAGAAAGTGTGCTTTTTGGTTTGCAACAGATTCCTTTTCTTGGGAACATTGTAAATAAGGATGGAATAATAATTGATCCTGACAAAACAAAAGTGATTAATGAATAGAAAAAAACCTACAAATGTTATAGAGATTCATAGTTTTCTTGGATTAGCTGGTTATTACAGATAGTTTGTTAAAAACATTTCACGGTTATCAATCCCACTAACTAAGTTACCACAAAAAGGGGTTAAATTTGTTTGGATAGAATAATGTGATGTTTTTTTCAGGAATTGAATAAGAGATTGGGGAATGCTCTAGTTTTGGACTTGCCTTCCCAAAATGGTGAGTTTTTCATCTAAAGTGTTGATTCGTTTAAGGGAAATATTTTTGTTTTGATGCAAAATGACCAGGTTTCAATGCATTCGTCCTTTTTAGATAAAATTAAAAAATCCAAGAAGGAAGATCTTGAGCTACAGAAAAAGGTAGAATTGGTTAAATTGGATAACATTCCATAATTTAACATTGATAAAGATTGTGTTTTAAGATTTAAAAAAGTTTGTGTGTGCCTTGTGATTCCCAGTTAAATAATGAATTATTATGTGAAGCTCGTAGTTCTCCGTTTTCAATTCATCCTAGCAGTATTAATACGTGTAGAGACCTTCGGGGGTATTACTGGTGGGATGGAATGAAAAGAGATATTGTAGATTTTATGTGAAATGTTTGACATGTCAACAGGTTAAAGAAGAGAAGTAGTTACCAAAGGGGGTGCTTCAACCTTTTCTAGTGCCAACATAGAAATGGGAGAATATATATAGGGACATCATTGTGGGGCTGCTGAAAACTTCTCGATGTAACAATGAGATTTGGGTTATTGTTGATCAATTGCCTAAATATGCACATTTTCATTCTATTCAAGATACGATGTATTTAGATCAGCTTTCTCGACTATATCTCAAATAGATTTAAGGTTACATGGAGTTTCTCTTTCCATCGTATCTGGCCGGGATCCCATGTTCACTTCTAATTTTTGGAAGGGTCTTCAGATGTCGTTGGGGACAGAATTAAATTTCAGTAAATATTTTCATCCTCAATATAATGGGAAATCAAAATAAACAATTCAGACATTGGAAGATATGATTCATGATTTTTTAATGGACTACCATGGAAATTGGGATCAACATATTTCTTTGGTTGAGTTTTCTTATAATAATAGTTTTCATTCCAGTATACAAATGGCGCGTTTTGAGGCATTGTATGGGAATTAGTGTTGATATCTATATTTTTTTGATAAAGTCGATGAAAGGAAGTTGATGGGAAAATAATTAGTAGATGAATTGGCTAATAAATTTAATATGATCCATCAACACATGAGGATATCTCAGAGTAGGAAAAAAAGGTTATACTGACAATAAGAGGAAAGAAATTTCTTTTGAGGTAGGTGGTCATGTTTTTCTTAGAATCTCGCCATGTGAAAGTGTTATGCATTTTGTTAATAAAAGGAAAGATAAGTCCACGGATCATTGAACCTTATGAAATCTTAGAGAAATTTGGACCAGTTTCCTACCAAGTTGATTTTTTTCCAATTTTATCTCAGGTACATAATGTTTTTCATGTTTTGATGTTGAGAAAGTATGTTCCAGATTCATATCATATCTTAAGCCTAGAAGTAGTTCAGTTGGAAGAGAACCTTTCTTATAAAGATAAAATAGTTATAATTCTTGATCAAAGGGAACAAGTATTTCAAAATAAGGTAATCCACTATGTAAATGTTTTTTTTTTGGAGAATACGCATGGTAAAAGAAGAGAATCTGAAAACTCAATGAAGTAAGAGTACCCTCACTTTTCTAATAAGTAAATTAAATTGTGAGGACGCAATTTCCAAAATGTGGGGAGAATGTAACACCCTAAGGTTTTAAAAATAAATTTAAATTCATGATTTTTTTTTTGAATTAGACAGTTATAATTATCCATTAAAAAATATATTTCCAGATCTATGATTTGAATTTCAATAAATGGTCATCTAGAGTTCTGATCGGTAGGTTATCTGTTGTTTGATAGAACCAACTTGATTTTTGGTGAATAGTAACATAACCTTATGAATAGTAATATGCATATTAATATGATACTAATGAATAGTAATTTTATTATTATTTTATTATCTCAAGGCTTTAAGATAATGAAATCTTCATTAATTATTCAAGGTGATAAAAAATGAGTTATAGTTTTAAAACTGTTAATTTTTGAATAAAGTATGATTTTGTTTAAAAATTAAATTTATCATATTTATAAAATTAATTTCAGATAATATAGTTCATTTTTTAATTCTACCCATCGATAAATGTTTAGGGTGAATTTTTTGTATTTTTCAGAAATTCATGATTTTTTTATGAATAGTAAAACATGGAAAAATACTGTATATAAGAATTATCAATTAAATACACTATTTTTTATATCGTGAATTATGTAAGACCACATGATTCCAAATAACATTCCCTCTTTTCTATTTGGATCACATGAATAAATACAATTCATATCCTTGGACAAAAATATTAAAATATAGATTAAAATAATGTAAAATCCCTCCTTTCCTCCACTATAAATACCACTTGCATTACCCTCTTCCTCTCACACCTCTAAATCATTGAGAATTGTCTATATTATACCAAATACCCTCCCCAAGGATCTTCCCCATGTCCAAGACCTAATGGTCTCACCAAAAGGCTGAAACCAAAGGCCTTAAAGAGGATCTTAAGGAGAAGAGATCAAGAGGTAAGAATCCTCTTTCATTTTCATGTGTTTTCTTTTCAACTCCTTTATTTTCTTATACTCTATTACCCTCACCTTATCCAGGAGTTATGAACCCTACATAATCTTATATATTCTATATTATATAATTTTAATGTACAAAATTCATCATCTTTCTTCCTCTCCTCTTCCTATTATTCTAATAAAATAAAAACATTGTTCGTGATGTATCGTTTACCCAAATTGTTGATGATGTGATTTCAATTTCCATTACATCCTTCAATACTGAGCATAAATCCATTTTAATGGTTTTAATAGAATTTAATGTGTATGATGTATCATATTTTAAGTTCTTTAATTATCTTATATTCATGATATTAACTTATTTGATGAAACAACGTCATGCTTTTTTAGGAAACGCAAAAACGATCTAAACAAATATCATTAATGTTTTATCTAATGATTCACCATCATATATGATAAAAAAATAATTTATGGTGTCATTATATATTCTTAGTAACATTAATACCATTTCATTCCACTTCTGGAATTTCATTTCCACATGACAAGAAAATCACATACAAACCAGCCAAGGAAATCATGTAAAGAACGCACCCAAAACAATGGAAGAAACAAAATACTAATAACTAATGGGTGAAATGTTGTTATAAGATGATAATATAATGTGTTATAATGATGAAAATATTTCTATAAAATACTAATAACACTCTTTTAACCATTATACATAAGTTTAAACAAGTTTTAAGTAAGACAAACCCGAGGTAAGGGAATTCTTAACCCAATTTTCATTCTTTGTGTTAACCTTCCACTTCATTAACTGTGTAGTTTTAAGAAAATTTGTGTGATGAATTTTTTTTATATTATGATTAATTATGTGTATTTATAGTTCATACACATTTTACTTTTATTAAATTTATTATCATATCAATTATATGTGATTTTTCAGTGATTTCTCTTATAAAATCTTCTTTTAAACTTCTTGTTTTACAAAATTCAAAGTGAATGTTTTTATGAAAGTATTATTATTTGATGATTATTTTATTGTTATTTGGAATTATTTATGATTAAGGTTGTAACATTTATCTACCTCTAATGCTTCTTTTATGTGTAAGTTGGAGGTCATCTGTATGGTTACACCATGTGTTGCTGTGATGGTTACACCATAAGTTAGCCGTGAGGGTTACATTATAATTTATCCGTGAGGATTATAAATCATATGTTAGTCGTGAGGGTTAAAATATAAGTAAGTAATTCCATAACATACCTTTACGGTTCAACTTATGTTCTTTCTTTTTTTTTTTGAATCTCATGGAAATCTCATTTTTCACAAAGTATATATGGGTGATAAGTATGTCTTTTTAAAATGATTTCATACGTTTACAAGTATTCATGGACTAATGTTTTATTTTATTATTTTTATATCAATTAATAAGATTTTTGTGGTAATCCAAAGTTTTTAAATTATTTTCATATATTATAAGGATGTGTAAGAAAAATCAGGAATCCAAGTCAAATGTTTTGATGATTTTTCAACGAAATCATGTTTTATTTTAATGTTTTATATTTTGGAAGAAATGGATACTATTTTTATGGTATGTCATCTATATGAATGTGGAATGTTATATATGTATTATATCCAAATTCTCTAAAACTATAAAATTGAAAAGATCCTCAACATGAAAGGAAGTGAGTTCTTGACTAAAATTCAAGATTATATAATGCAATAAGGCCAGGTCCTTATAATAAATATATGATAATTTATAAGACCATAGGTTCAATAGAAATTAAGGTTAGAGGATAGATATTTTTCAATATCTTTTTCATATAGTTCAGTAATTCATTTACTATATATGAATATAAGGAATTGTGGTTACTTGATTTTATTCATTTTCATACACACAATCACACCCTTTGGTTGTGTCTTACTCGATTTCCACTTCATCTCTTACTCTAAGAAATTAAGGTGAATTTTTAATTCCTAAAGTATTAATAGATCATGAGGTTGAGTGATAAGTAATTACATAAATCTTTAGTTATTATCACAATAATAAATGGTTGAAAAAATTTATTCGACATGCATAAATCCACATATGGTGAGATAATACTTTAATTTCACAAACTTCATCCAAAGTTTAACTTTTACATTCCATAAATGGTTAGCCTTATAACCCTTCTAAAAGTTTAAAATAAAATAAAATTTAAAGTAGGTTACTAAATAAGATTTAAATTTATCCCCCCATATATCCTAAAGTAGATCTTGGTTGTCACATTCCCAACATGTGAACGCCCTCATAATATATTTTTTGGAAACATGGAATTTACCGGAAATACCATAAATCTTTTTGGAAAACATGAATTATTACATATTAAAATTATTACTAGATATAATCCTAAAATACAAGATGTTTTAAATTTTATTCATGATGACATATACCACGTTTTCAATAAATAAATAATTAGTTCTAGGGTAATCAGTATTATCCAATTTACTTTTTCCATATCAATCATCTCTTTATCCAAACTAAGAAAAATTGACTCAAAATCATGATCACATTAAGGGTTACCTTAACTTATTTCAAAATATCACCTTTAAAATAAATCAAATTTATATTTATTCATAACCATTAAACATAAATTTATCAATCTATAATAAAAAAATTATAATAAAAATACATATATATTTCATGATTCATATAACACAATATTTGAATTCAAAAAAATATACACTTCAATCATACAACTTTATTCTTAAACCATTACCCATGCTTCATAATATTATTACATAATACACCTTTTCCTAGAAAATGAAATATGAATCACATAGTAAGGTTTCTCAACCTCAATATAATCATGATTATTATGTTTAATGTAAACAATACTCTTTGAATGTCTCATACCTTAAACATGTCATTTTTAGTCTCTTTGTCTTACTAACTATAACTGATAATCATACCACCTTCCCAATTCACTTCATGGGATCTTAGGACATCTATTTTCACAATTCCTATTCTTTAATCATATAATAAATTCAACGTTAAACCAATTCCTTCAAGTTCATTCTATTTACTAAAACCACAATGAATTGTGTGAGCAGCACTTATCAAACCAGAAAACCACAAAATCATGAAAAAATTACTTATAGGATGTCTAAATAATGAAACCTACTTATTTAATATATAAAACATTAGGTTTATATTATTGTTTTCATAGTAATATTTTATTTAAATACATCATGATTTTTTGTAAATAGTTTGTGAATTACCAATATATATCCCCCAGGAGTGTCAAACCAGGTGTAGAGAAAGGCACGTTTTCATGCACCATTTCCCAATTAAGTATTCCTTAATATAACAGTTTTAGGGATTTTATTCCTATATATATGTGTGTGTGTGTTTGATAGAGAAATATCCACTTATAGTATCCAAATAAGCCGGTTTTTCTAGGAAACCTCTCACTCTACCACTTAAAAAATTCTAGGATATTTTCCTATACTTAAAATTTTCCTTAGTCTTATCCTTAGAGACATCCATAGACATACCCTTAGAAGTATTTCTTGGGATCTCACTAATGATTCCTCATCCAAGTTTTTAAGGGTTGAAAAAAATCATTTTTTACTAACTAGAGATACACAGGCTTAACATACAAGGATATCACATCAATTTAGATGAATATTCAACACATTACAAAAGTATATGCTTGAGGATGATAATAGTTTAGGGTGTTTGGAATCTTGGGACACATTATTATAGTTTTATGTACCCTCTTCAACATATATCTTATGGATCTTAAACCATATTAATCCTACTTAAAAACATTCTTAATAACATAGGAAAAGGAAACATAATAATGGGTTGAGATCGAATTATTAGTAAAGACAAATAAAGGAAATACGTATGTGTATCATGAACATAAGGGTTTGAGAACATGAGTATAACATTTTAAGATCATTCCCTACATATCAATGATTGAGAAAATGATACATGTAATAAATATTAGTAGTTAATGAGACATGAATTGTAATATAATCAAGAACATAAACTGTGTGATCATATTATAGGCATAAAACATAGAATTTTTGAAAAACACATAAACATGTAGTATCATTCACTCTAAGTCAAGGCTCATAGCCAAAAAAATATCAAGACACTTAATGGTGAAAAAAAATACTAGAAAATAAAAACCACCATCCCCAGTAATTTTCCTTTACATGTAAGATATTGGGTTTCACCATCTTAAAATTATGGATTGGGTTTCCCCATCTTCTTATAGTGGATCGGGTTTCTCCATCCTCCCACAGTGGATCAGGACACAACAATTTCCCCTATTAGATCAATCCCATCGAATTGTTTCAAATAATTATCTCACAAGATATAAATCATTACCCAATGAATTATAGGGATATATAGGACCCACCCATTACATAATAAAATCATACATACAAGTGTTGTAAGATAATACAACATTCATCATATCATGACCCATAAAAATAGATAGGTTTCATAAACATCATATCATAACCCATGAAATGAAATAGATATAATAAAATTTTATTATATTATTCCCTATAGAAAATATATATGTTTCATAGTCATTTCATCAATGCATAACCCATGAAAAGAAATGGGTTTCAAAAGAATATAATCTGTGGAAGAAGAACTGGTGTCATAAATGTCATTCCATCTAATCATAATCCATTAGAGAAATAATATGAATTTTATTATTGGATAATATCCATATTAAATCATACACTATATAAAATAATGTTATATTATATGTGTAGGGATTTTGAAATTTCACATGAAACATTTCTAAAGAAAAAAATCATTTATTTAAAAATCATTTTTATAAAACCATTTCAAAATACTTTTACTATAAAGAAATATTTACAATTTAATTTAAAACATTTCTTGAGAAAAATATATTTTCTACTATGAAAAATTATTTTTAAGACTTAAATATATTTCAAAAAATTTATATTTTAAAATATATTTAAAAATTTATAAAGGAATATTGATATTATTTTGAAAACCATTTTCTTTGAAAATACATTAAAAACATAAAAAGAAAGATTGAGAACATTTTTAAAAACATTTCTATAAAATTGATTTGAAAACATATAAATAATTATTGAAATCATATAATTCATTTCCTTTGAAAACAAACTTTTTAAAACATATAAATAAAGTATTAAAAGTCATTTAGAATACTTTTTAAACAAAAAACGATTTTGAAACCCATTTTCTTTAAAAACTAAATTAAACTCAAAAAATATCGAGAATATTTGGATGAAATTTTATTTAAAATAAATAAACTTGTAAATGTAAAAAATAAACTTCAAGGAAGTTATTTTCATGATGGTGGGTAAGTCTGTACATGCCAAACATTCCTTTTTCATCTTAAATGTTTAGAAAAGTGTTGTGATTAGAAAACAACAAAAATATTACTTTTAAAACCATTTTTAAAAATGAAAAAATGGAAATAATTTAATTTAATCTTTATAGGATAAATGTAAATCATTTTTTAAAACATTTTTAGAAAACATGGTTTTGAAAGTACACAGATTTCCAACTGAAATTATAAATACTATCGAATTTTCATGAAATTTTTTTCTTAAATATATTAACTAAAAAGAAGTGTAAAATGGAATAATTACTTGGATATGACATGAATAAACATAGGTTAAAAAAATTAATGAGATTTATTGAGATATGGATAAAGGGGGAGATAAATGCTCATGAATATTTGCATATTAGAGAGCGAATGCTTTCTAAAATTGAACTGGGATTTGAACGGGATCCCAAATTTGACTACCTCTGTCTTTCTTAGGAATAGATTATGGTTTAGAGATGTGAGACACACACGTGGAGTTGATTTTGAAGTTCACAATTGGATAAATCCCTTTTTGAAAATTTTGTAATGTTTTCTGGTCCTGGTGTTGAGGAGTTTGGTTGTTGCATGGTGTTTTTTGGATCACTATTTCAGGAGGGGGTTATTGCTGATAGCTTAAAGTGATGTTATTTGGATTTTATGCTTTCTTTGGAACCTATTTTTTCTAATATGGGATACTATATTGATTCCAACAATTTTTTTATGCTTGAGACAGCACTTGGAAGTCAAGTTGCTCCATGATCACATTTCTGGTGATGATGAGGGTTAACGTCCTTTATGATGCTATGAAGGGTAGGTACAATTCCAAGAAAGGGGGTTAACGATCAGGCCTTCCTCAAAGGAGATTCAGCTCGTTGATGATCATAGGGCTAGGAAATTGTGGTTGAACTTAATGGATGGCTGAACAAGTGTGAGGTGATCCGTCCACGCTTTTGGGTTTATACTGTTGTTCATATTAGCGGGAATTATGGATCATGATGCTAGGAGTAAGAATACGGATGGAAAGGAGACACAAGGGTGCATGGGGGCTGCTGGTTTCGGTCTCGCTTCAAACAAGAGGAGGGTTTCATCATCAAAGACTAATTTCGGACGCTAGAATGGTGAAACAGCAGCGAGTGCTGATTGGTAATCTTCATTTAGGGGCTTTTCACTGACCTGCGTACAATAGAATGTTTTCTTTTCCACTTAATTTATTGCTGGTGTAAGCTTATTAAACCTCATGTGTACACTGTTATTCCCTTTTTCTTTAATAAAATTTTTGGGGATATGGGCTGGGAGACCAGATCATGTCTCGAATCATTTCGGTATTGAGATATGGATCATGTAATTTCATCAATGGAAGCATAATCATAAACAATCTTGATAAACAATGAGATTGTAGCAATAAAACATTACCACTTTGGAAATGTGAATCATAATACAATGGAAAGAATAAAATTAGAATAATATTAAATGATAATTAAAAAATTAGATTCATGTTATAACATTTCAATGTCATAATATACACCTTATACAAAAATATAGGCACATAACATGTCATGTGTCTCAAACAAGGACAATTCAAACAAAATTACTTTACCAATTTAGTAACATTTGAAACATAAACCATGTGAAAAAAGGTTAATAAAATGGATATGTAAATACCCCTAAATTTAGTTATAATAATCACATAATACATCCATGGGAAGGATAAACACCACATATAATAAATAAAAGGTGATCATGGATTGTGTCTCATGGAAAATAAAAGTGAGACGAGAAAACCCTTACTAATATAGTTACTTTTGAATCATGATCCCCATGAAAGAATAAATTAAATTGAAACATATAATATCATTTAATATTTTAAATTAATTATATATAATTTTATATGTAAATATTTGCACCACACAATATAAATTAGTGGTGAATATGGTATGTATCTCACAGAAATAAAAAGTGAGATGAAATTCCCTTACCTTAAGTCTTGGCTTTCTACCTACATAATCAAACATTATTTATTATAAATATAAATGTATTATTCCTCAACTAAAGAAACATATTTATATATCTAATAACATATATTATTTCATTATGAATTTATATTACATTTTTAGTAATAAGTCTGCCTTAATGTTACGTTTCCCATAATATCTGTTTGTTTCTATATGTTTTGCCCTTTTATTCTTGATCCTCTTACATAGATCCTGATTTTTATATTTTCAAAATTTCATAATGATATAAATATCATATATATTAAGTATATATGTATTTATAAAAATCTGTAAAATATAGAAATATGAAATGGAATACACTATTCATGGATACAATGGGTCGTACATATGCCTAAACGTTATTTCCATTTGATTGTCGTATTAAATGAAAGAATGTAAATAGAATATATTTATGTATATATAATATAATTAAATTATAATTATTATTTCATATATATCATATATTTCCACTAAACCCATATTTAATATATTCCATTTAAAGTGTGAACAAATCACATCGCTTTGAGTAGGTGGTAATCTACACGTCCACAAATGAAGTTATCATATATACACCAAATGGAAATCATGATGGTATGTTTTATATAATAATAACATAAGAATAAATAAACAAAAAATATAATATATATAATATTAAAATAGATTTTCCATCATAATTATAAACAATGAGAGGTGGTAAAGGAAAAAAGGAACAACATAGTATCATGCGGCGATAGTTCTCCATATACAAGAACAGTATGTTCGTTAACCAATAGATGGATGTGTGTGTTTGTATAGATAAAACCATTAGAATAAAAACATATAACTATATTTTGATTATAAGGTTATTATATAATCATGAAATATGAAAATTTTAGGTGGTAGACAATGAAAATAAACCAAAATATCCTAAGGAAGGATGTTACCTCTTCTTTGGGTAACTCAATTTGGTTTGAACCAAACGGATTCCATCAATAGATTTAAGCAAAAATGAAGGATTATAAGATGAATATAAAGATTTGTGGAGATTATTTGAGTAATTTTTTTAGAGATAAAGGACTTTAGATGTGTGAATATGTGAGATGGGTCAGTGCATTTTTATAGTGGAGGATGAGTGACATTTTTGTAAATTTTTTAAATGGGATTTCCACCCACATTTTTCTTATTTTATGTGGTTAAAATAATGGTTCTAATAGAAAAAATGGAGTGTAGGGTATAAATATGTACATCTAATTGGATTTTGGACAAGTTTCCAGGTCATTTTTTCCCTTAACTTTAATGTTTAGTCCCCTATTAAGATAATTTTCTTCTTAATCATAGTAATTAATTTTAATCACTTTTATTAATATTTTTTTTCAAAAATTAATCTGAATATATTAAAAATTATAAATTACTCTTATTCCAAATATTAAATCCATTTTTCCAAATTCCAATAACATAAGTGGAATAATTTAATTTAAATTAAATCTCACGGAAAGGAAGATAAAGCAGAGTTTAAAAGTAAACAATGATCAAAAGTTTGGTAAGTTTTTATATCCAAACTCAAAGTGAAATTGTTTCCAATGAATTAAATTAGATTAATTGATGTAAAATTTATCTAATTTAACTTTTACAAACAAAATTTAACCTTATAAATAAAATTTATGAAAAAACTATTTTTAATTAAAATTTAGAATTTTTTACTCTATTAAAAATGAAACTACTTAGAAAAATACCAAAAATCACCGTAACAAAATTTTGATTTTTTAAATTTCAAAAATTAATTTTATTTTTTCTTGTTAAATATATTTAATTTCCAAAATTTAAATTTAAAATGGGTTCTCCCTTAAAAGGTGGTAAAATTAACTTTTTGAATAATACATTTTTTTACCCATTAAATTGGATTTATTCTTATCTTATACCTATAAAAGCTGTTGGAAAAGTGTAAAAAAATATTGATTTAATATATAATATATAAAATTTATCTTAAAAATAATCAAAAAAAGTGTTTTTTTAATTTATTGGGATAAAATTGGGTCTGTATATAGAAAAATAATTTTCATTGAAAAGTAAATTCATTATTTTAAAATACTTATTACATATAATTATATTAATTGATAACCTAAGGATTCATTTTATATACATGTGTAAATTATATTTTCAAAATTTAGTTAATTTTAATTATAACTTATATTCCAATGATTATGTGGTAACTATAATAATATTTTAATAATAATATTTTTATTGTAGTTTGTTAAAAATCAACCTTGTGTGTAACCAAAGCTATCGAAGGGGATCGATATTGGATGTAAAACAAGCCAAAAAAATAATTTCATGAGATAAAAGATAATATAAGTGTTGCATGTAGTAAAAAAATTTACTTAATATTTCATCTAACACAAGCCATACTTAGTGATTTCCTATAAAAATTCTATATTCAGTAATTGTCAAAAGAATAAATTAATTTAAAAAACAATTAATTCAAAAAATCTAAGAGTGTTATAGAAATATTCCTAAAAAAATAAATATCAAGCCTTAGTTGATAAGGGTTGAAATAAATTCATTCAATAAGATTTCATATGAATAGTGGAGGCCTTATCACTTTTTTTTTACATCAGTTAACCCAATTTACCATTTTTTCATGGTGATAATTTTTTACTATTTTTTCCATTCATTATGTTATAAAATTATGCTGGACATATTAAATAATCTTAATTATTGAGATTAAAATATGGAATTCATTTTATGAAATAAAATCTCTTTAGGTTGCAGAAATTCATTTTTTAAGTATCCTACAAATTGTGATGAATAACTATTTTCTAAGATAATTCATTTTTATGTCTAAAAATATTTTTATACCAAGATCACTTATAATGTTGATTATTATATAATTAATTATATTATTTATAAATATACTAGAATTATACTAACTTAGGATAAAATTAAAGATATTATAGGGTGTTTTCGTTGAAAAGAAATGGTAGTCTTACAAAAATATATATTTTTCACTATTCACTGAAATATCAATATTTTCACATAAATCTCAAACATTGATCTCTATATAATAATTACATGATAATTTTCAAAATTATAAGTTTTTATCAAATAAATTTTCTAAAAATTATAGAAATTAATTATAATATTTACTTGAAAAAAGTAATAAAAATCATTTTTGAGGAAAATATATTTTTGAAGAATGAAATGTATTTACTAAAAATTGAGTGATAATTTACTGATCATTTATTAATAAATTTATATTCAATAGTGCCTTTATATATGTATCATAAATCATTTAATCATATTCATACCCCCAATTTTATTGCAAGGTTATCAAAGTCGTATTTAAGTAATAATATTTCATAGATTGTTTAGGATCCATTTTGTGTGTTTAATATGGTATCAAATATAGATATTTTTTTTAAAAAAAATGGGGTGTTATAGAAAAATCATAGTTTTGTAGGTTCAAAATTTTACAAACCATCTCTATCTATTATGGTCATCTTTTACCTTTAGTCTAATAACCTTAACATTTCTCCATCTGACGATTTGTTGCAACTTCATGCTTTTGTATTATGAACTCACCCTAAATTCCTCAATAATGAAACAATTATCATAATTTTTTTATTTTATCTTTATTTATTCTGGTTTTACCATCAAACATACATTCTTATTTATATTTTAGTAACACAATTTGTCACACCCTTACCACGGATACTCCATTATTTTATTCTTTTCTCGATATTGGATCTTTTAGTTGAGGTTCAGGTTGAGTTACAAAAAAATTCATTGTGTTTTTGTGCTTTTGGGTTTCCTTTTAAACCTATTATAATTTATTCTTATTGGGATTAAGATACAATTTTATGTCGAGGAGTTTGTGACACCCACAATGTCACTAATTTGTGTATAAAACATTCAGGGATCATTGGGGGAACTTTCCTACTATTTGGGGTGTAATTTGGGGAGTTTTTGCCAATTTTTGGGGTCATGCAGTTTGATCATGGCCTGCCCAAACCGTGAAACCTAACCATGTGATGTTGGAGGGGTTTTATAGTAGCTATCGCATGGTTTACGCACGGTTTGACAAACTGTGCAGGAAAACCGTGTGGCCACTTCCGGAATTTATAACTTTTGATGTGGAGATCCGATTGGGGTAATTCCACCTCAAAAATGGATCCATGTCTATTGGTCATAGGACAGAGGAGCCTCCCCTTGCTTCCTTCTTTGATTTGGGTCAATTTGGGAGTGATTTGTCCAGAAATGTTTGTGATTATTTATGTATCCTTCATGAAATATTCTCTCTTTCTCTCTCCCTATTTTTTATAGAGTTTTCATTGGTGTTATTCTTCCATGGATGAACCCTAATGTCAAGGGTTTATGTTTGGTTCATTTTTATTTAGATCTAGGGTGTACGATTGGTCCTTGGGTCTTATATATCTACTCTCTTTAAGTTTCATCACATCCACGCATGGTTGAGGTAGGCGTTCCAAACTTTTTTCTTTCCGTAACACTCCACGAACACTTGTGTGATTTCATTTAATTTATGGATTGATGTGAATGATGATTTTTTATTGGTATAATTTACTAAAAATAAGTTTTTAAATGGATTTGTGTAAAATACCAAGGTTTATTTCACATAGGGTTATTTTTTAAAATTTCATTTTTCTTTAAAGTTAAATTGGGGGTTTTTATGAAATGTTTATCCTTGATTATGGTGGGATGGTTGTTTAATGTTTTTGGTCTTGATTTGGTGTGTATGTTTTGGTAATGATTTATCTTGTTAAATGTGTTAAAATTTTGTAAAAAGGGTTTTATGGTTACAATGGGATTATTTTCTCTTCTTTAAATAATGTGGATGGTTGTATGTGGTTTTAAATCATATGGTGGGTTTTGTGGAAATGGTTTTTGGATTTTCCTTGAAATAATGATTTCTTAAATGTTGTTTAAAATGGAATCCCACTGGGGGTATGCTTGTTTGGATTTTGGTGTGTGTGTTTTGGAAAATGTTTGGCTTGAGGGGTCGTTTGGAATTGCTCATTTTAAGATGGTTTTAGAAATTGTTTGTAAATGATTTTATAAATGTATTTGGGTTTATAATATTAATGGCCCATTTGGCATGATATTAAAGTTACATGTTTTTCCTAAAATGTGGATAGTCTTGTTTAAAAAATTCTTGGGAAAGTGGTGTTCCTCATGGTTTTAGAAGTGATTTGTAAATGTTTGAGTGTGTGGAAGTTATCAAGAATGGGTTTCTAATGTGAAGGTGGTGGCTTATGTAAATAGATGCTATATTTGGTTGATATATAGTGTATGTGGTAACATGTGATGTGTGAAATTTGATTGAGCACAAAAAGGTAATCTCGGGTATCTAGGTGGTCAGACTTGTACTAGTATGCTAGTTATCCCATGGGGTTTGGCCCCTATTTCACGTATCAAGTTTGAAAATGACAACACTAACTAAACTATGATGAAGATGATGATGATTATGGGGACCACTAGGTTCTGGGTATGTTCCCTACTAGTGGCTCGTGAATGAGAACATATATTGTTATGGTTACTCTTACACAGAGATACGAGGTACATGGGGCCCACAGCTAGCAAGTACCTAGGGGATTTCCCATGACTAGATATCAATGATTATATTGCACCTCTCGTCGGTATACTATAGGTTGGGTTGGTCATATTAAAAGTAAGTTCTTTGTCTTTAAAGTGTAATTATTTGAAATTGTTTTCTATTTAAATTTGTTTCATTGAAAATTGTTACTAGTATTGTTTGGATTGGGTTTTTGTTATAAAATGATAGTTTTCTTGAAAAATGGATGGTGGAATGTGTTGGCCTTTGAAACGGTAAAGTTTTGGTTGTTTAATAAAATGTGAAAATTTTATTTTTATAATTGTATTTCAAACTAGTGTTAATGGAGTGTTTTGGGAAAGGATGCACATAGAATCTGTGGTGATTTTCTACTGAGTCTTTAGCTCACACCCTATATATACCAGTCGGTATTCAAAGACCCGAGCTATTTTTCAAGTTCAGCTTTTGATCAGGTTTTTCTGGTTTGAGTTGTCTCTTGGAGCAGGGTGGTCTTGTGGTTGGAGGTGACTAAGAGGTCACATGGAGATCATGGTAATAACTTGTTTTTTTATTTTGTTGTATCTTATGGTTCTTTCGGTGTTAGTTTTACTCATTTGTATTTGTATTGGACCTGATTGTTCATTAATTGAGATTTGGTTGTGGTTTTCTCTGTGGATTTTTCAACGTTGTATATTTTAATCCTATTTATTATTGGGCTAAATCGTTCCCACTCATTTTATCGTGATTTCTATCACTAGTTTCCAGCTTGTGAGGATCAGAAATGCCCTTCGGGCCATGTCGCAGACCGGGGTGGGTGTTGGGTCAGATGGAATCCTGACTTGGTTCGTGACAAAATGGTATCATAAGAGGTTCTTTTTTGTGGTGTCTAGTAGATAGAGATTTGAACTGTTGGGACTCGGAAGGTAGGTGCGGGAATGGAATCATGAACCATTGCTTATTCTGAACTTTGAGCCACCAAGGGTAGTCCGGGATTGTGTCTTGTGTGTTGTGTTGTTTTGGAATTGAGGGATGACAATGGAGGCGATTTGGGTTATTTTGTGGCCTTACATGGGGTGGTGACCCATGTGAAGTCCAAGTTCCTAGTTCAATTCTCTCCAAGTGTTATTCCTTAATTGGGTCATGGATCACCACCATGTTTCTGGGTTAGGCATAGGCACTAGTCCCTCATTCTGGTGTTTCATTGTTGGTTGGGTTTCATTTTTGTTTTAGTTGGTGTAAGTGTGTGTTGAAAATGAAAGTGGATTTTGAAACAAGAATGGATTTAAAAAAACAGATGTGTTTTCCATGAAATGTTTTTAAATTGATAAATTGGTTTTTCAAACATTAAGGGTGTTTTGGGTTTGATAATGACAATGGAATGTGTCCCTTGGTATTTCTTATGGACGTTGACATGTGTGTGGGTTTGTATGAGAAGTGTTTGTTGGCACGTGAGGATGTGAATGGATAGACACACATGTAACGGTTCATGGGATACCATGTGTTGGGTTTTAGAATTAAAGGCATAACATTGTTTTCCTAAAGTGGATTTGAAGGAGAAAATTATTTTGGGAAAAACAGTATTGAAAATGGGTTATTGGTACTTGGGAATTATCCATGGAGGAAGGAAGTTGTCACGACCCGTCCCCCGGGGCCCGTATCGTGACTACCCCAAGCCTGCCTTCCATAGGCCAGGGGCTGGCGACTAGCAACAAAGGCGTAAATCCCCAAACTGGGAAGGCATTGCCTTTATAACAGTAAACAAACACATTAGAGTACATAACTGGAAGTAAAACACTAAGTAAAACTATATACAAAAGAGAGTTCTAAAAGTAAAGGGGGCCATAAATACAAGCCCAACAGTAAAGTACAGGTACAACGGAAGAAAAGTAAAACATCTATTGGGTCATCCTCCGGGGTTCCTACCTGAAGGGTAGGTAAAACTGGCCTCCTCAGCACTCATCGTCTGTCTGTCCGCTCCGTGCACCATCACGGCGAGTGTTCCACCTCCGGGTACCGCCCAGTCCTGCTACTCTCTACCTCGATCAGCGTTTTCAGTCATCTGCAACCAATACAACGAGGTGCAGGCATAGCCTATGCATGGGTAAGTATAACGATACTCAGTAGGGACCCTGAGACCCTCAAGGTCTCAAAAAATCCAACAAGGTTAAACCACAAGGTATGAAATCAACGGATAACCATTACTTAGGTATATTCCCATATATATACCTAATTCATCTAGTAACCCATCTCAATCACGAGGAAAACACAAAAGTCATTGACTCAGCTCAAAATCGGGATTTTATTCTAGGGTGGTAACATGTAACACTCCCAGTCAAACTGTTGAAACCTCGGCTGCGGGTGTACTCCTCCTCTATAGAGTACTGTGGGTCTGCCTCATCACACAGAGGCGCTTACCACTATCTTGGACTACTGTGGTACTCCTCCTGTTGAGTACCGTGGGTCTGCTGCGTCACACAGAGGTGCTCCCAACTGTGGGTATGTCGTGTCACACAGAAGCGCTCCCCCTCGTAGCCTACTGAGGTACTCCTCCTGTCGAGTATCGTGGGTCTACCGCATCACACAGAGGCACTCCGCACTATGGGTCTTCCGCATCACACAGAGGCGCTTCCCACTGGGCTAGTCGAAACACTCTGAGTCGAAAGGTCAGCAGTCGTCAGGTCTCAGCCAGCTATTAGGTCTTCGTACTCTGTTCGCTCGTCTTCGGAAGGATCTGCTCCGCGTGCTACTGTTCGATACTCCAACTCTCACGAAGTCTCATGTAGAAGTATCTCAAAGGTCCGCCTCGTCATAGGGGTCTCAACGCAACAGACGGCACGTCAATCGGACGTCCGGTCTGTGAGTTATTGGCATTTTTGTTACAGGGGCCCGGTTGGTTTTTAGGTTCAAACCAACCCAACTATATCCCAACTATTTCCAAACCTCAAGTGGGGTATTCCAAAATAATTTTCTCGCTCTAAGATTTCTATTGCCACAGACGGTTCATCGATCGAACACCCGTAGCCCAAGATATGGGCTAAAAGGTAAAAACAGGTCAAAGCGGGTCCGCGTCCAGTCCGACCCAGTCGGACTGACCCGGCCCGACCCGGTCCGCGGGTCCGACCCAATTCGAGGGGGTGTCCCAGCCCGAGGGTGCGGCCCGGCCCGAGGGGCGGCCCAGCCCGAGGGCATCCCGGCGACCCGTGTTGGGTCCGGCCCGGCGGCCCGCACTGGGTCCGGACCGGCGGCCCGCGCTGGGTCCGGGCCGGTGGCCCAGCGGCCTACGGGGGGTCCACCTCAGCTGCATCCAGGGGGAAGCTGCACGCCCCCTGGCTTCCGAACGGCTTAGCCATTCGGGTGCGGACCCAAACCGGCGCCAGGTGGTGCTGGTCCAGATCACGTGGGACCCAGCGGGGTCCCAATCCTCCCGGCTGGCCGAGCGGCCATCCCCTCACGCTCCACCAATGGCCGGCCTGGCTGGCCACCTCTACTCCTCCATCACGGGGTCCCCACCCTTAACCTCGTCTTGGTGGTTTTAACCACCACAAATAAAAATAAAGTTAACACATTATTTTTATTTAATTTAATTTAAAACCCAAAAACTATATTCTATTCTCGAACAACTGTCGTCGAAGTGAAATTATTATTAAGTGAATACCAGTGCTGCGAGATCAACAGTGCCCTCAGATTTCAATTCCGAGCACCGGTTCAAAATTTATAAAATCTCACTCGCACGTTTACTGAACGTACCCAAACAAAACTTCAGAAATTGATTCCAGGCACACCGGGTCTCAGAATCAAGCGCCGTAAATTTTCATGGACTCATAAAAATCCCATGAATTTAAGAAAAAAAATTCCATGGAATTTCTGGGTCTTTAAATTCTCCCCACCTCAGGTCTTTACGTCCCCGTAAGCTACAACTCGGACTAAGGGAACAAATGGGGGTACTGAGCACGCATCTGAGCCTCCCGCTCCCATGTGCACTCCTGGAGGTTCCTATACTACCAGTGAATGTGCACCAGAGGTATCAATAGTCCACGTAGGACCCGCTCTTCTCGATCCTTAATCTTCACTAGAACCTCCGTGAAAGTCACCCCGTCATCGATGTCTAGCTCCCCATGGTCGATGATGTGGGAAGGGTCGTGCATGTATCTCTTCAGCTGAGATACGTGGAAGATGTCGTGCACCCGGTGCAACTGATGTGGAAGAGCTAAGCGGTAAGCCACCTCGCCTACTCTACAGAGGACCTAGAAAGGTTTGATGAATCGCGGAGACAACTTGTCGCCTTGACCAAATCTCTATAGACCTCGTCAAGGTGAGACCCATAGAAAGACGTGGTCACCATCCTCAAACTCCAGAGGTCTCCATCTCCTGTCAGCATACGACTTCTGTCTGCTCTGTGTAGTCTCTATCTGCTCCTGGATGATCTGCACCTTCTCTGTGGTATCTTGTGCCATCTCTAGTCCCACTAGTACTGACTCACCTAGGTCTGTCCAGTATAGTGGCGATCTGCAAGGTTGACCATACAAGGCCTCAAAAGGTGTCATACCGATGGTGGAGTGATAGTTGTTGTTGTATGCAAACTCCACCAAAGTAAAGTGATCCTCCCAACTGCGACCAAAGTCAAGGACACATGCACAGAGCATTCCCTCGAGGGTCTGAATGGTCCGCTCAGTCTGGCCATTTGTTTGAGTATAGAAGGTGGTGCTCAGACGTAGCTGCATCCTGAAAGCCTCCTGCAACCCCTTCCATAGCCGGGAAGTAAACCGTGCATCACGGTTGGAGACAACAGAAGAAGGTACTCCATGTAAACGCACAATCTCATGTACATAGAGGCGTCCCAAGCTATCTACTGAGCCCTTCTATCTGATCATTAGGAAGTGGGCCGACTTGGTGAGTCGTTCAACGATCACCCATATCGAATCATGACTCCTGGATGTACGTGGAAGACCCGTCATGAAGTCCATGGATATCCCATCCCACTTCCACTCTGGGACCTCTAAGGGCTGAACCAAGCCTTCTGGTACCTGGTGCTCCGCCTTCACTTGCTGACAAGTGAGGTACCGAGAGACAAACTCCTCTACCGCCTTCTTCATACCTAGCCACCGGTGCTATTGTTGGAGGTCCTAGTACATCTTCACCACTCCTGGATGTATCACTAGATGGGAAGTGTGGAACTATCTCAACACTTCCTCTTGAAGTGATACTAGTACCATGGTACGTCCTCTGAAGAGGATTTCGTGCTCCCCACCTTCATAAAATACATCAAGTGTCTGCCCTGTGGATATCTGAGCACGTCGTGTCTCACAATCAGTGTCCTCATGCTGCGCCTCCCTGAATCACTGAAGAAGTGGAGGAGTGACTGTAAGAGACGGAAGGAAATATGCTCCATCTTGGTCCACATAAGAAATCTGTAAAGCAGCCAGTTGGTCTGTCACCTCTCCTAGTAGTTGTATACTAGATCTCCTACTGAGTGCATCAGCAACAACGTTCCCCTTCCCAGGAGTATAAACTATCTTGAATTCGTAGTCCTAAAGGAACTCAAGCCAACACCGCTGTCTTAGGTTGAGATCCTTCTGGGAGAATATATACCTGAGACTCTTGTGATCAGAGTAGACTATGAAACGCTCGCCCATCAGATAGTGCCACCACATCTTCAAGGTAAAGACCACTGCTGCTAACTCCAAGTTATGGGTAGCGTAGTTCTGCTCATACTGTCTTAGCTTCCGAGAACCATATGCGATCACTGCTCTCTCCTGCATCAGTACACACCCAAGTCTGGTCTCTGATGTGTCGCAGTAAACTACGTACCATACGCCCTCCTCTGGAAGCCTGAAGATGGGGGCACTAGTCAGCCTCTGCCTCAGCTCCTGAAAGCTCTACTGGTATCTCTCCGACCACACGAAGGGTTGCCCCTTCTTCATCAAGGATGATAGTGGTGCTGAAACTCTGGAGAAGTCTGGAAATAATCTCTGGTAGTACCCAGCCAAGCCCAGGAAACTTCATACCTCTGTCACACTCCCGGGTGGCTCCCAAGAAAGTATTGCCTCAATATTCACTGGATCTACTGCAACTCCAGCCTCCGAGATGACATGTCCCAAGAAGTGAACCTCTTGAATCCAAAACTGGCAATTCAAGAGCTTACCATAAATTTGGTGCTCTCAGAGTGTGTATAGTACTACCTGCAAATGGTAGGCATGCTTCTCCTCAGTAGTCGAGTAGATCAGAATGTCGTCGATGAAGACTATGACAAAGTGATCGAGGTATGGCTGGAAGATCCTGTTCATGAGACACATGAACACTGCTGGAGCGTTGGTTATTCCAAAGGGACTAACCATGAACTCATAGTGGTTGTACGGAAATCTGAAGGTCATTTTCTGCACATCCTCATCTCGAACTCTGAGCTGGTGATAGCCTGATCTGAGGTCTATCTTCAAGAACCACCATGCTCCCTTGAGTTGATCAAAGAGGTAGTCAATCCTCGGGAGTGGGTACTTGTTCTTCACGGTCACCTGGTTCAGGCGATGGTAGTCGACACAAAGCCTCAAGTTCCTATCTGCCTTCTTGGCGAACAGAATCGGGGCTGCCTAGGGAGAAACACTGGGAAGGATGACTCCATTCCCCTACAAGTCCTCCAGTTGTACCCTCAGCTTGTGAAGCTCAGTGGAAGCCATCCGATATGCCGGAGTAGATATCATTGTCGTACTAGGGTACAGTTCAATTTAGAAATACACCTCTCTAGGAGGAGGTAGTCCTGGGACTTCGTCAGGGAAAACATCTATGTACTGGTCCACCACCACAGGATAAGTCAGACTCTCCACATCAACTACTCTGAGGGTAAGTTAAGCCAAATGGTGAGTGATCAGCTACACCCTCCTCCAAGTAAGTCCTTTATGTGCTGCATAGGTTCCCTTATCGCCGGTGAAGGTAAACTTGGTCCCATTTGTGCGTACACACCACACTTTTCGCCTAATATAGTCAATCTGAGCATGAACAGTACATAACCAGTCCATACCCAAGATGAAATTGTAAGGCCTCGACGCCACTACAAGGAGATACCAGTCAAAGCTCTCACCTCCTAGAGTAAGCTCACACTACTGGCACCAGTTCATAATTGTCGAGTCTACTCCCATAAGAGTCTCTAGCCGTAAGGATCGAGCCAACAGCTCCATCAGAATATCTGAGCTCTTAACGAGGGTAGTGGCTATGAAATAATGACTAGAACCTATGTCTATAATAACTACAAATAAGGTGGAGTAAACACAGATAGTACCTCGAATCATCTCTGGAGTTTCGTGGTCGTATGCCTCAGTTTCCTGAAGGAGACTCGAAGAAAGGATCGCCATGAGGTATGTTGGTGTCCCTACTAGCCTGGAGACTCTCACCACAGCCTCCATCCAATCCTCAGCTGCCTGTGGGTCCATCTCTCCCCAGAACCTGGGTGGCCTCTTACACTGGAACTCGTGCAACATGCTCAAGCGGCGTGCACCATATGCTGTTGGGGTTGGTGGCATCGGTGGCCCAACCGAAAGTGGTACCGCTGGTGCCTCTGCTGGTAAAGGGCCCTACAAAGAGGCCACGTTGCTTGGTGGGCTGTTAGAGGATACGACTCTCGGGGCTCTACGAGGAGGCATATTGAAAGAAACAGATACGACACAGTCAAAATATTATACCTAGTGAACTGAGATGGTTGATCTGACTTAAGAAAACTTTTGAAAACACACATGCAATCAGTGTTTTCGTGCACTAAGTCAGAAATCAGTAGTCAGGGTCTTAGTGTATGGATAATTCGGCCTCTCGCACCAACACTGGACTCCCTGAACTGAAAACCACACTTAGTACCCTTAATATTATTGCTTCATAGAAAATTATGATCAGAGTCCTACGTTTTGCGGTAGAACTGACTCCTCTGATACCAATTTGTCACGACCCATCCCTCGGGGCCTATATCGTGACTACCCCAAGCCCGCCTTCCATAGGATAGGGGATGGAGACTAGCACCCAAGGCATAAATCCCCAAACTGTGAAGGCATTTCCTTTATAACAGTAAACAAACACATCATAGTACACAACTAGAAGTAAAACACTGAGTAAAACTGTATACAAAAGAGAGTGATGAAAGTAAAGGGGGTCGGAAATACAATCCCAACAGTAAAGTACAGGTACAACTGAAAGCATGTACAATTGAAGAAAATTAAAACAGCTACTGGGTCATCCTCCGGGGTTCCTACCTGAAGGGTAGGTACAGTTGGCCTCCTAGCACTCCTCGTCCGTCCGTCCGCTTTGTGCACTGTCACGCTGAGTGGTCCACCTCCAGGTACCGCCCAGTCCTGCTACTCTCTACCTCGATCAGCGTTGTCCATCTTCTACAACTAACACAATGAGGTGTGGGTATAGCCCATGTAGGGGTGATTATAACGACACTCAGTAGGGACCCCGAGACCCTCAAGGTCTCACAAAATCCAACAAGGTTAAACCACAAGGTATGAAATCAACAGATAACCATTACTTAGGTATATGTCCATACATATACCTAAGTCATCTAGTAACCCATCTCAATCATGAGGAAAACACAAAATTCATTGACTCAGCTCAAAACAAGGATTTTATTCTAGGGTGGTAACATGTAACACTCCCAGTCAAACTGTTGAAACCTCGGCTACTGGAGCCATCCTCCTCTATAGAGTATTGTGGGCCTTCTACGTCACACAGAGGAGCTTCCCACTATCTTGGACTGTTGTGGTACTCCTCCTGTCCAGTATCATGGGTCTGCTGCATCACACAGAGGCGCTCCCCACTGTGGGTCTGCCGCGTCACACAGAGGATCTCCCCCTCATAGCTTGCTGAGGTACTCCTCCTATTGAGTATCGTTGGTCTTTCATGTCACATAGAGGCGTTCCCCACTGTGGGCCTTCCACGTCTTACAGAGGTTCTTCCCACTGGGCTAGTCGAAACACTCCGAGTCGAAAGGTCAGCAGTCGTTAGGTCTCAGCCAGCTACTAGGTCTCCGTACTCTGTTTGCTCGTCTCCGGGAGGATCCGCTCTATGTGCTATTTTTCAATACTCCAACTATCACGAAGTCTCGTGTATAAGTATCTCAAAGTTCCACATCCTCATAGGGGTCTCAATGCAATAGACGGCGCGTCAATCGGACGCTCGGTCTGTGAGTTATTGGCATTTTCATTCTAGGGGCCCGGTTGGTTTTTAGGTTCAAACCAACCCGACCGTATCCCAACTATATCCAAACTTGAAGTGGGGTATTCCAAAAGAACCGTCTCTCTCTAAGATTTCCGTCTCCACAGACAATATGTCGATCGGACACCCATAGCCCAAGATATGGGCTAAAAGGTAAAAACAAGCCAAAGCGGGTCCGAATCCGGTCCGACCCAGTCAGACTGACCCGACCCGACCCAGGTTCGGACCAAAGTCTGACCTGGTCCATAGGTACGACCCAATCCGAGGGGGTGGCCCGGCCCGAGGGCGGATCAGCCCGAGGGTGGCCTGGCGACCCGCGCTGGGTCCGGCCCGGCAGCCCGCACTGGGTCCGGGCCGGCAGCTCGGCGGCCCAGAGGCCCATGGGGGGTCCGCCTCAGCCACGTCCAGGGGGAAGCTGCGCGCCCCCTGGCTCCCAAACGGATTAGCTATTTGGGTGGGGACCCAAACTGGCGTCATGTGGCGCCGATCCAGATCACGCGGGACCCAGCGGGGTCCCGCTCCCCCCGGCTGACCGAGCGGCTAGCCGCTCGTGCTCCACCAACGGACAGCCCGGCCAACCCCCTATACTCCTCTACTGCATCCTTCCCTGGCCGCGGCTCCCTGCTGTCCTCCACGTCGCGCATCGGTGTCGTGCCACCTCCGTCGCGGCTCAACCTGGTTGCGACCCCCTGCTCTTTCGCGCGGCGTGACGGCGTCGCGCCACCTCCATTGCGGCCCGGCCTGGTCGTGGTCCCTTGCTCCTCTGCATGGCGTGACAGCACCACACCACCTCCATCGCGGCCCAGCCTGGCCATGGCCCCCTGCTCCTTCGCACGGCACAACGGTGCCACGCCCTTCTGGAGACCTTGTGCCGCCGGTTTCTTTCATGGTCGGCCCGACGCCGGCCACCACTGCTCCGCACCGCGGTCCTCAACAAACAATGAGAAACGAAGGGGGAGGTTCGGGCCATGTTCGTGCGGCCCGATCCTTCCACGTAATAGCGATAACATTTGGAAAAACACAATCCAAGATTTGTGAGTTGAAGGATGGAAACAATTTCAAACGCAAAATCCCCTACCTCATAATTTTTGATCGTTGTTGAATTCGCGGAAAGGTGGGCATTGATTTTTCAATGTCGGAAAAAGAAGAGGATATATTTCGTTGGAGTATGAGCATCCAGAGGTGAAGAAGTCGAAGATGGTGTTCTTCGTGTTCTTCGTTGGAGAGTTATTCTCCTCCCCAAGCTCCACTAAAAGATTATGCCAACCCAAAAATAATAAAATATCACATCTTATTAAATTGTTGGCATAAAGAATTAAAATGGGGAATTAATTAAGGGGGGATCCACTTAATTAATTCTTGTGTGTAGGCACAATTTTAATTAAGGGAGTTCAAGAGGTTTCATGGGTGGTGGATCCATAAATGGGGAGTCCAAGGGTTTAATCCTAAGATGGTCCCCATCTCACTAATTGACAAGAGGTGTTTAAACCTCGAGTGGGCCCCACCACCATAACCTCTCATGGGAGGTTATGGTGTGGTGGCCCCCACCTCTAACCTCCTCTTATAGGTTTTAACCAAAACAAATAAAAATAAAGTTAACACATTATTTTTATTTAATTTAATTTAAAACACAAAAACTATCTTCCATTTTCAAACAACTGTCATCGAAGTGAAAGTTTTCTTAAGAGAATATCAGCGTTGTGAGCTCAACGATGCCCTCGGATTTCAATTCTGAGCACCGGTTCAAAAGTTATAAAATCCCGCTCGCACGTTTACTGAACGTTCGTGAACAAAACTTCATAAATTGATCCCCAGCACACCGGGCCTCGGAATCAAGTGCCGTAATTTTTTGTGGACTCATAAAAATCCCATTAATTTAAGAAAAAAAATTCCACAGAATTTCCGGGTCTTTACAGAAGCTTTGAGTTTTAAAAGGAAAATGATGGTTTTCGAAAAAGGTTATTATGGTGGTGTTTGTTTTTACTTGTCTTCTGATCCAGTTGGTTTTGGTTTGAGGATTTCCTCTTTGTTTGTGCCTCAGTTTGATTTTGGATTTGGTCTACAATTTTCATGTTGTTAAGAAAATACCACCTAGAAAGGTCCTAAATGTTCCTAATGAGTCATGCCCGGTTCCTTTTCCTTCACAAGTTTTTTCTATTTTCGGTGGTGATCAAGGTTATTTTGAGGCTATGGAGTGTATTGAGGAAGTCTAATGCATCTTTAATTCATTGGGAACTCCTAATGCTATTAGATTCTATACATTTCAAAGGTTGTTTGAGGGTCCAGACTTGGACTTGTGGGGGGTTGGTTTCCCCATCATCGACGGAAGGTGAGATGTCATGGGAGGTGTTCAAGTCCCCATTCATCCAATGGTTCATACTAGAGGAGGAAAAGCAGAGGAAGGTGGTAGAGCTGTAGGATTTTTGGAAGGGCCAGCGATCAGTAAATTATTATGTTGAAAAATTTAGAGAGCTGGTTCCATTATCTTTGGAATTAGCATCGAAGGATCAGATAAAGGCCCCAATCTTTGTTTTGGGTCTTCATCCTAAAATTATAGAGAATGTTCTCTCATACATTGAAATATGTTTCGAGAGGTTGGTGCATGAGGCATTCATGGATGAGATGGTTTTTGGGGTGTAGCCAGTGTTTTTTGGTTCTTGTGAATGTTCCCCATCTGGTGAGTAGAGTGTTCCAGGGGAACTGGTTTCTGATAAACATACTTTGTCAGCTCTGTATTCCAGTTCATCGGACGGTTTGATTGTATATTTCCAGTGTGGATGTTTTGGTCACTCAAAGCTATATTGTCCTATTCCTCTGAAGACTTGCCACCACTATGGTTGTTTGGGTCATTTGGAGAAGTTTTGTAGGAGGCGATATCTGAAAATGAATTCTTGATCAGAGGATGTGTTTCTTGAATATGAGGTAGGAGATGCTTCAGCCATAAGATCCCCAACCACAGGTCTCGAGGTGAAGCTCGTGCACAATCAGGAGTGACAGGGGGTGTGAATCCCAACCTAGATTTGTTTTATATGTTGGGATGGAATTGTTTAACATATCCTTGTTCTTATTGCCTTGACTTTGTAAGTTAACCTTTTGTGGTAATGGTGTGATGAACTAGATCTCTTGTAAGCCAAATAGTTGAGTATATCTGAATGTAGCCCATAAAAATTTTCATTCTCCTTTGAGTGTTTATTGACTTTGTGTAGGTTGTTTGCGGTTTTAACATTCGGTAGTGCTCATTTGGAGATTCTTGAGTTTTGTAGAATTGGTTTATTGTGGGTTCGGACTATTTAGGAGGATCCCTATTCCAGTGGTGGTAGTGTCCAACTTGTATATGGTAGTTCAGGTTTTACCCCGGTCGAGGTTTTTGGATTTTGGATATTCATGGGATTTTTTTCAGGTGAAACGCAGTTACCGAACGGCTAGTCAAAACCATGTGGCCCTATCCAGACAGAAAGAACCAATTGCACATCCTACACACAACCATGCGGTATGTCTCATAACCATGTGAATTTGTGTCTTTTTTGGGAAGAGGCATTGGAACGGTTGGCTCATGGTGTTGAAACCGCGCGGCCAAGCCATGCGGGGTGCCCCTTCCTTCCATTAGTTCATGTATGGTTTGCACACGGTTTGGTAAACCATGCATCCAAACCATGTGAGCTATACAGAAATTTTAAATGTTGAAATACCTTATTCCTAGTTTCATTATGGGTGTTTTTTGGGGTTTAAATGTTGTACGTATTAGTTGAGTTCTTGTGGTGGGGAGAACCCTCTCGTGTTCTCCCCTCATCCTCATTCATGCATTGTGGTTTCCTCTTGATCAGTCGAGTGAGATTTCTAGAGTGAATAGTCATACTGAGTTTCATGGTTTCCCCTTGTTTTTTTTCATCCATGGACTTGATCTTTGGTTGAAATTAGTTTGGGTGACTTTCTGGGGGAATAAAGTGTCTGTGGTGGGAAGAATTGTCACACCCCGACCACAGATACTTCATTATTTTATTCTTTTCTCGATGTTGGGTCTTTTGGTTGAGGTTTGGGTTGAGTAAAAAACAATTGTCCTTGTGTTTTTGTGTTTTTGGGTTTCCTTTTATACCTATTATAAGTTATTCTTGGTGGTATTAAGATAAAGTTTTATGTTGGGGAGTTTGTAACACCCACAGTGTCACTACTTTGTGTTTAAAACATTCAGGATCATTGGGTGAACTTTCCAAGTGTTTGAGGTGTAATTTGAGGGTTTGGGCCAATTTTTGGGGACTCATGGTTTGTGCACGGTCGGGCCAAACTGTGAAACATAACCATGCAAAGTTGCAGGGGTTTTCCAGTATACCTTGCATGGTTTGCGCATGGTTTGACAAACCATGTAGGAAAATCGTGCGGTCACTTATGGGTTTAATAACTTTTGATGTGGAGCTCTGATTTGGGTGATTCCACCTCCAAAATGAATCCATGTCTATTGAAAATTTACAAGAGGAGCCTCTCCATCCTTCCTGCTTCGATTTGGGGCTATTTTGGGGTGATTCATTATGAATGTGTTGTGATTCTTTATGTATCCTTCATCAAGTCTTCTCTCTTCTCTCTCCCTATTTGTTCTAGGGTTTTCTTTGGGGTATTCTTCCATGGATGAACCCTAATGTCTGTGGTTTATGTTTGGTTCGTTTTTATTTGGATCTAGGGTGTGAGAATGGTCCGTGGGGCTTAGATATCTCCTCTATTGAAGTTTCATTGCATCCGCACATGGTTGAGGAAGGCGTTTTCAACTTTTTTCATTCCAGAACACTCCACGAACACTTGTGTGTTTTCATTTAATTTTTTAAAATGTTTTTTCACCTCAAATTTATATATTTATTGATTCTAATGATGATTTTTTGTTGGTATAATTTACTAAAAATAGGTTTTCAAAGGGATTTGTGTGAAATACCTAGGTTTATTGCACCTAGGGTTATTTTTTAAAATTTCAGTGTTCCTTAAAGTTAAATTGGGGGTTTTTATGAAATGTTTAGCCTTGATAGTGGGGGGATGGTTGTTTATTTTTTGTGGTCTTGATTTTGTGTGTATGGTTTGGTAAGTATTTATCTTGTTAAATGTGTCAAAATGTTGCAAAAAGGGTTTTGTGGTTACAATGGGTTGTTTTATGTTCATTAAATAATGTGGATGGCTGGATGTGGTTTTAAATAATACTATGGTTTTTGTTAAAATGGTTTCTGGGTGTTCCATGAAATAATTATTTCCTAAATGTGGTTTAAACTTGAATCCCATGGGGGGTATGCCCATTTGTCTTTTGGTGTGTGTGTTTTGGAAAATGTTTGACTTGAGGGGCCATTTGGCATTGCACATTTTAAGATGGTTTTTGAAATGTTTTTTAAATGTTTTGATAAATGTATTTGGGTTTATAAGATTAAATTCTTGTTTGGCATGTTATTAGTGGTGCATGTTTTTTCTAAAATGTGGAATGTATTGTTTAGAAAATTATTTGGGAAGTGGTGTTCCTCATGGTTTTTGAAGTGATTTGTAAATTTTTTGGTGCACATAAGTTATCAAGAATAGGTTTGTGATGTTCAAGTGGTGGATTATGAAATGAGATGATCAGTTTGGTTGATATACGATGTATGTGGTAACATGTGATGTGTTAAATTTGATTGAGCACAAAAATGGAATCCCAAGTATCTAGGTGGGTGGAGTTGTACTAGTATGCTAGTGATCCCATGGGGGTTGGCCCCTGTTTCATGTAGAAAGTTTGACGATGAAAACACTAACTAAACTGTGATGATGATGATGATGATGATGATGATGATGATGATGATGATGATGACGGGGACCACTAGGTTATGGGTATGTTCCCTACTAGTGGCTCCTTCACTAGAACAGATATTGTTATGGTTACTCTTACACTAAGATACGAGGTACCTGGGGCCCAAAACTAGCTAGTGCATAGAGGCTTTCTTGTTTCTAATGCTCAATGATTATATTGCACCTTCTTTCGGCATACGGTAGGTTGGGTTGGTAATTTTAAAATTAAGTTCTTTGTCTTTAAAGTGTAATTATTTATATTTTTTCCATTTAATTTTTTTCCATTGAAAATTGTTACTATTGTTGTTTGGGATGGGTTTTTGTTATAAAATGATAGTTTTATTGAAAAATGGATGGTGGCGTGTGTTGGCCTTTGAAACGGTAAAGTTGTGGTTGTTTAATAAAATGTGAAAAATCTATTTTTATAATTGTATTTAAAACTAGTGTTAATGGAGTATTTTTTGAAAGGAAACACTTGGAATCTGTGGTGATTGCCTACTGAGCTGTTAGCTCACACCCTACGTATACCACTCAGTGTTGGTAGACCCAAACTGTTTTGAAGGTTCAGGTTTTGATCAAGTTTTTTGGTTTCAAGTTGTATCTTGGAGTAGGGTGGTCATGTGGTTATAGGTTATGAGGAGGTCACATTGAGATCATGTTAGTAGATGGTTGTTTTATTTTGTTGTAGCATCTAGTTCTTTCGGTATTAGTTTTATTAGGTTGTATTTGAATTAGACCAGATTCTTCATTTATTGAGATTCAGTTGTGGTTAGCTCTGTGGAGTTTTCAATGTTTTATATTTTAATCCTATTTATTATTGGGCTAAATCATTAACACTTGGTTTATCGTGATGCCTGACACTAGTTTCCAACCTGTGAGGATCGGGAATGCCCTTCGGGCCATGTCGCGGACTTGGTCGGGTGTTGGTTCAGATGGAATCCCGGCATGGTTTTTGACAATATTCTCAACCTATGAAGCTCATTCTACCATTGGTTCATCCATATGAAATATGATCACACAATTATCATCTTTAGAAAAATCCATATGAAATATCTTCTCCATCATCTATCACATAGATTTTACTATAAACTATTTAAAAAATAAAATATATCAACAACATCATCTTAGAAGAGTTACAAACCCTTTAGACTAATAATAAATACATAATTTTCTTTAAATTCAATGATAATTCTTTCTCACTTATTGAAAATAAATTCAATGTATATTTTATCTGCTTCTTATAAGAATATTAAGTGAGGGAATACAATTTATCCCCCCTCAATTATCATAATTTATACCCCCTTTAATGATATCTTGGGGAGATGGATGATCTTTCTCCATAAAATTTCTCCTTCTATTAATTTCCTCTATTGAACCATTAAATTAATACTTCTTTAGAGAAAGATAATTTCACTTTACTTAAAGAATCATATCCTATAGAAAGTAATGAAAATTATATGTGATACATGCTTGGTGTATAAATCAATATTTAATAACTTATGAGTTAAATATTTCCATAAAATGACCATGTCATGCCAAATTTTTAAAGTATACATTTTTAGGGGTAATTTCAATTGATTTTCATTCAACTTTCTTTCCTACATATATCTCAATAAAAAATAAAAAAAATTCATGATAAAAATTGATAAGGATTCCCCCTTTATATAATAATTCTTATTTTTTCATCAATAAATAAATATTCACCATTATAATAAAACAAAAATTTTCAAATATGTAATGGAAGAGTAATGAAAATTTACTTTAGTGATAACAATAGCTTCGATTCTATATAACATTTTTATTCAGAATTTTTTTATTCATAATCTATAGGTTATTATTCTAAGTACTTTTATTCAGTGCATGATACTTTTAGCATCTGATTTTGGATCACTTTGGGTGGCCAGAATGAATTTCTACGTCAACTCATACAGATTTTGAAATAACTAACTTCATCATTACATTAGGGTTCCCCCAAAATATCTTCATCATAAATTCCATTTAAAATACAGGTTTTATGAAACCCATGATGGAATATGGTGGATCTTATTTTTTTCTCATCTGATAGAACAATAAGGTTAATAAATTTTTCTCAACACAAAATCTATCTTATATTTAGGGTCATTATTGTTTATATTATCACCCTTATCTTTATAAGTAGTAATATTCTTTGGTGGAATGGGTTCCTTATCCTTATTTTTTCTCTTAACATTGTTTGGTGGTTTCATCTTAACTTTATCTGGTAAGGAACATAAATTTTCACTATAGAAAAAATAGAAGATAACGGCCATATTTTTTAGATTTAGAGGTAGTTTTAATAGCCTCTAATTTATTTCATGGTGATTTTAAAAAACAAATTCTTAATATTTAGTAATAAAATATTTAATGGTGTTTTTTTCACAGTTATTTCAAAAAAATTTCCAATAAAATAGATTTTCAGCAGTAGTTTTTTTTAAATTATAATCAATTTTCTTAGTACAAAATTTAGCGGTGATTTTTTAATTAGTGGTTGATTTTTTTTAGAATAAATATTTAGTAGTGGTTTTTTGAATTGTGGAATTTTTCCATTGGGGTGGTTAAAACTGCTAATAAATATGAAAATTTACCTTATTTATTGGTATTTTAAACCACCCTTATATTATTCATGGTAGTTAAAAAAATTATAAATAAATAGTGGTGGTTGAAACCACCGTAAGTTATGCAGTTTTGAAAAAAACTAAATATATTTCTTCTTGATACACGAAAGACCAATATATAGTGAATATATACAAAAAAAATCGATTAATACTATATAAATAGAATATTAACTTCCATACATCAATAAAAATTCCATTAAACATATAAAAAATTAAATTAAATCATATTTTATAATCTACAATGTTTCACAAAATTAAAATACTGACATGAGACCTAGAAACTCTACAAAGTTGTATGCCCATCACCCTACATTACTCAATGATGTTACTTCTATCACAACCTTACCCACTTCTAGCCTATGGTTATTACATTTAATGTTTTCAACCACACATCAGTCGTGATTGTATTCAATGAGTAATAAATTTAAGATAAATAATAAAATAAATTATTTCATCTAAATTCAATTTAGGTAATGTTATAATAATGAAATGAAAAATTGGTAGTCATGCACATGCACAAAATTATTGTAACATATGGTAGCCACCATTGAGTTGGAAGACACATTAAAGGATTTGGTATGGAAAACCAGAATTTTATTATCATAATATAAGATAAAATCAGTTCAGTTGGATATCCTCCACATTTCATACTATATATTATATTTTTAAACATCATGAATTCAATAAATCTAATCTATTCCTTCATGACTTCTTCTTGAATATCCTAAAACACTATTTCATCATTTTCATATTATTTTTACATTATAGTAACCATCTAAACTATTAATTATGTCCATTAGGATAATTAGATCAATGTTTGAACACTATTCACAAACATGACATTTACAGAAAAAACAATCATTTTATTATAAACAATTAATTTAAATGTTAAATGTAAAACATTCCATTAATTATATTATGATTAAACACAATCCAAATCATAAAAAAATTATTTATTACAATATTTTTATCTTACATGATTGAACATATAGACATCAAATCAGTAGTGGTTTACCAAATCATATATCATTTCCTCAACATATTCCAAAATCATGGCACCAAAAAGAATTCAAAATTAAATTTTTTATATTAATTAAAAATCATGTAATTTTATCAAAATTTATCATACATATAATACTAAAAATGTTTCTGTGGATAAATTATTATATTTGGAACCACAAGATCATGTTCCACTTGTTTTGATCTCAACACTGATATATACACAAGAATTTAAATAATAGTCACAAGATTTTGAAGATAATTATTAAAATAATTGATGACCTATTTTTATTAGATATACTAAAGAAATATTTAAATTCATTTTACTTAGAAATTTTATAAGAAAAAAACTACTAACATAATGAATATGATTATAAATTTATGAAATTTATCAATCATTCTGGGTCCTATCTGATTCATCAATATCATCTGAATAAGTTACACCTATAGATGAAATCAAATTAGAATAATATGAAATGTTATCAAAAAGTGTGCAAGGTATGAGATTAATTATAGCTTGTGTTGTATAAGGAGAATCATAACCTTGTGAAGTAGATCCAATAAAAACACTAAACCTCTTCTGGCACAATATAAATGCAAATAATATTACCATCATTTATTAATAAAAAAGTTTATTTGTTTATTAATATAAAAAACATAAAATTACAAATATTATTCCTAGTTGGTCATGTATTTATTAGGTTCCGTTGTTAACATTATTTATTCTTCTTATATTCATTAATTCTTCTTCTTCACTTCACCTCACAAGAATAAAATGTTCAATATCCTACAGTATAGAAAATTTATTTTATTTTTGATGATAGAGTTCACTATAAAAAATTTCATCAACTTCCTGAACCATATCATACTTGTATCTCAGTTTCATGTGGACAAAAATAATTCACCCTATATCCAATATATTAATAATTTAATATACCATTTTTTATTATTAATCCATAATATATGGATTGTGTTCTTCCTAATCCCCAGTATTTATCAGCCAAGATAAATTGAAAAGAGTTAATAGTAATGAATATTTCTTTATACCCCTATTAATATTGACCCAACTATATTTAAATGGAACAACTAAAAATTTCACATGATAATTTAACTCGATATTATCAACCCACTTTCCAAATTAATTGTGACATGAAACTATGAATATACCATTTTTTTTAGTTTTCACACCTTCCTCATGATCAACAATATGAAAATATGAGACCCCCAATAATGTAACCATTTAATCTACTATCATTATTCAAAGGACCTTGAGATAAAATAAATAAAATCATCATATAGTTCAACTAAATTATAATCATTCATTACTAATAGAAGTTGATAAAAAAATTATACATAATTTAGATAATTTTCAACATATTCAAAATTCATATTAAATTAAGAAGTTATATGATGTGAAAAAATTCAAAACATTATTTGGTAATAACTTTTGTTATATATTTATAATTCATGTTCGGATCCTTAGTAATATTTTCATTTATTTCCTTTATTCTTCATGAAATGGATCACCAATTTTAGTATCGATTATCACATATTTTCGTTCTTGTCTCAAATTCATATCTATCAATCAAAATGAAGATATTTTTTAACTTATTTTTCTAAAGTCAGAAATATTAATGACACGTTATTCTCATCAAATTGACTTGGATTATCATCAAAATGTCCCACTCAATTGAATATTGCCTCTATCAAATCCAAACACCTTGAATAGAAGGTTTAAAAAACTTCGAGAAGGCAACCATTAACAATAGAACCTTATGGATGAGGTCTATTTTTTACATAAGACTTAAAATAACCAAAATACCTAATGATAATAGGTAAGAAATTAATAAATAATGTTTTTAAATATTTAATTAGAAAATTAGAATATTTTAATGAAAAAATATTAAAATAAAATACCTCTTATCCGGATACATAGATTGATAATGTAATGGACCTCTAATTTTAGATTCAGTAGAAAAATTCACCATAAAATGAATCATCATAGTGAAAAATTAAGGGGGGATCAGTATCAAAAAATGTTATAGAGTGTGTAAAAATATTTCATAAAGTTTATAAAATTCATTAGGGTTTAATATTTTCTCACAAAGTTGTCTAAAGAATATGAAAATTCAATGAGACCGGTAGTTATATTATTAGGTAAAAAATGTGCATCTCCAAAGGTAGAAATTCCTCCATTAATAAATGTGATTCATGAATTTTCAATACATTTATCTCATGGTGATTCAAATAAAAATATCTTGAAATATTTATAGAATATCATGTAGATACATTGAAGTTTTTAATCTTTGAAGGAAAAAATCCTTATGATGCGATTTGAATGTAGAAATAGTTTCTAGATAATTTTTATTCTAAATTGTCTATAAGAAAATTCTAAAATTGATTACTTATAATTACATATGGGAATATAAATTATAAATTGATTTTCCCTGCCTATTAAAAAATGTAAACAACACATTATCATAAAAAAAATCTTCTCAATGTGCATAACATCAAGATTATGATGTAACAAATTAAATTCCCTATATGTAACTATGAAAAATATTGTGTCTTTATTTCATTATTATGATCTAGTTATAACTAATGGTGTTCTAACTCTGTTTACACATTAATTCAATAGAAAATATTTTAAAAAAAAATTACCAAAAATTGATATCTATTTCAATATCTGTGATCTTGATAATAACTTTGGTGGAAGACTCAAATCAATTTTCCCATGAAATGCGACTTTTCAAACTGAAATATATGAGATTTATCAAGGAAACAGTGATGACACATGAAACACAAAATTCTTCTATAATGTATCCATTGATACTCAAAATCAAAGTTATAAACTGGAAAATAAAAACCATTGTGTGTGTTCAAACCAGCTTAATTTCCTAGTCCCATAAAGTCAATATTGGTTAACATATGGTAAACATACATTTTGAATATTTTTATGGTAGTTGAATTTAATTTTTCAACAAAATTATTCCATATCTCTTATAATTATTTAATAAGAGGATGAATGTAGTCATCAATTTCATTTCCATGCATTTTATTTCATCAAATAATCATCAATGTGATGAATGAAGTATATTACATAAAAATATAGGGATGTAGATTATAAGGGATAAAAAAAATATAAAAATGGATTAACATATACATAAAGTCCCAAAAGGATCGAATCCATTAGATCTCAATCCCAAATGTACATTTCTACGATCAAAAGAGAAATATGAATGTGATGAATTGATGTTCTTCCATGTTTTTGAATCTCTTTAATGTCACATCAAATCATCATTATTATTTTGAAAGGCATTCAAATTCATATACTTAGTAGTTTTAGAATACATGAACAATCTTTTAAACCTTGATTTTAATGTTATGTAGTATAAAATCATAGCATAAATTTTCATTTCCTTTTTCATTGTGTTAGTACATAGATTCAAACTAACATCATTATTTTTTATTTCCATATATAAGTAAAACATATTTTCACTTTTCTCTATTTTAATATTTTTTTCAATAAATCATACAATCATTGGGACATGAATTCATCATCGAATAATTGATTCCCAGATTTATAGTGATCTTCTTTATCTCATAAAATGACACGGGGATCTTATCTTTAACAAATACATCACACAACAATTCCAATATCATGAAAATTTTATTATTTGTAATTATATATAAATATTTTATGTGGTAAAATTTTAGCATTAATGATAATTTTGTATATTTTAAACATAATTCATAAAATTCATGATTTCCATCTAATACTAATTTAGAAAATTTAGTAATTTTCAGGGTTGAGTTTTCCATTGTATTATTTTCCTCATTAATATCCATTAATATGTTATCATCTTGATTAATATGTTCTATATTTTAAAAACATCATTAATAGCTACAATATCACAAATTGAATCAACTAATGTGTTTCATTGTTGATGGAATTGCACTAATAATTTGAAAGAATAAATTATCTAGTTTTAAATTTCATTATGAAATTTCAAAGAATTAACTTGTTCATTTTCAATATATATATAATTTATTGATTTTTTTATAACTTTATGTTCTCTAGGAAAAATCCAACAAATAAAATGAGCAGGAAATTTTTTCAATATCAAGTGCTCGAATACTTTATCTATATTCAACAATAATCTAAATTTTCAAATATGAAATTGGAATTTGATTTTTTAATCGATGAAACAATTTTAAAATAGAGAATCCAAAAACACGTTCAAAATGATAACATATAGAGATATGTTTCAAGGTAAAGTAATATAACTATTATCCATAAGTACTTGACATCATATACAGTAAAATATGAATATTAGTTATATATTTATAATTAAAAATAAAATATATTTAATTTTAAAAATGAATAATCATTCAAGCATATCCCTTAAACATAAATAATTCATAAATATTATAAACTACAATAGTTGATGGTGAATTATATTAGTTGATTTACTAAACATAACTATATTTCATAAGTATTCCCTAAAATTGAGCACAAAATAAACTACCTATGACTAGGTTGAAATGAATCTAAGAAATCCCTTCATATATCATGAAAAGGTTCTAGTGGTGTAGTGGTAGATAGGGAATTAGAGTGGTTGATCTAACATCACGGATGAGAGGGAAACTAGTTTGGTATCGGGAAATGTCAAGGAAGAGATAATGTGGGGGTCTAATTTTGAACACCATCTAGGGGAAGGACGAGAGGGTTCTTATGTTATTCAGTAGAAAGAGGGGTATGAAGTAGTTCTTAGGTAATCTTGATAGCATCAATTGGTAGTGTGGGGGAGGCTGAGGTAGAGAGACTTCATCGAGCAATGAGGGAGTTTGAGAGGTATTTGGGGTTTTATTTTTAAAAAACATTAGTGGTGGTTTTATACAAAACCACCCTGAAATACATTATAAATATATTTAATGGTGATTTTAATAAAAAATGATAATAAATACCTACACATTAAAAAATATGTGCTAAAAATGGGTGTTGAATATAGTTTTTGGGTTCAGTGGTGGTTTTATAATCAACTGCTAAAATTTCTTGAAATTTACTAAATTTATTGTAGTTTTTTGTTATTTTTTTATATTTTAAAACTCATTTATTCCTATAAATTTCTAGGAAATAAAAATATTAAAACCTTCAAAATATGATCAACTTTATTATTTTCCTAACATATATTTACAAAAAAACTAATTTCTTTTGAATCTTGTCAACTTTTATCTAAAAAAACTATTATCATGATAAAATTATTATACAATTTTCAAGAGTGTGGATGGTAAAATTGCTACTTCCACACAAATTTATATCTTCTGTTAAGTTACTCTTTAGAGAAAACCTTCCGTGAAATTCAACTTCAATATTAGATGTTTCCTCCACGATTCCTATCCACTTGTGTCTTTATCAGATTATTTTATTTTAATACTCAATATTACTTTAATTATATTAAAAATTAATAGATATTTTACATCTATCTATGAAGGGTAATTTTCATTCATTTAATTACCATATTTTATTTATTATAAAATCTTAAGAAACATCATACATGGGTGCAATATTAATTGTAGTTGTTAATTGTTTACACCTAAAGGAAGACTTATAATCTATCTTTCTTGCATTTTACTTCATATTTTTCAACCTCATTTCATTAGTAGTAACTGAGTTGTGTTTGGTATCAGTAAAAAAAATACATTTCTATCACATAGAAACTTAGTCGTCAATATAAAAATATTTTTTTATGTAATTCAAATAGGTTCGATGTACATATATTTTTCTTCTTTTGTGAAGGTATGGTATACTTACCTAATTTTCCATTTAATTTCAATTTTCTCCTTTAATATTGTATATATTATTTATTCGTATCATGAAATACTAGGCCATAAATTTATATCCATTTTTTTAGACTTCCCCCAGTATAAATTATTTCTAATAAAACATGGCTTCTTTTGTTGTGTTGTTTTTTTTTTGATGGTGGGGGATTTTTCAAAAACATTTTTCTTCCAAATATTAATTTTATTCTTATATATATCTTTTGGGGAATTCATTAAATTTTCATTTATTATATCCATAATTATATAATATGCGGGTTTCTCAATTTTCATCAACTACATTCTTAAATAACTATAGCATACACTCAAAATATGGGAGTTAGTGGTTACATATCCATTAGAATGTAAGGTTTCCATTTTCGTTATCTTATAGAAATATTATTCTTTCAATGATTTTATATTCTTCATATCATTGAATAGAATCTTTAAAAAAGTAATATTTTCTTTAGAAACATCATTATTGTCTCTTTTCTCAGCTTCCCATGGATATTAAACATGAGTAGTTTCCATGTTTCTCAATATTATTGCCTAAATATGACACTTTAAATTTAAAATATTATTTTTATCTTCAATGACCATTAGTTTCTCTTCAAATCTTTGTTTCATCCTTTATTTTTTTTATAGAAGAAACTCATCACTTTCATTTAATTTTTAATTTCCTTTATTTATTTTTACTTGTTCTCCAGTTAAGTAGTCTTAAAACCAATAATTTCTTTATGAGTAACCTTTACTGCATGGATATTTTCTTTAAAAATATTTATTAACACAACTTTTCACACAAAATCCATTATAAAGATTCTTTTATAAAGAAGAAAATTTCTTCATAGAATCTTATTGATTGATCCTAAAGGTCATAGATTTTAGTGAAGGTTCCTTCCAATTTTTTTCCTTACACATTTTACTCCCTTATTGAGGTTATTTTTTCAGCTCTTTTATTCATCCAAATTTATCTTCCAACTGATATTTTTTTACTTCACTAGTAGTTTTTAATGAATGGAATAATTACTTGAAAATTTCATATATAAAAAAATTCTAAAAAAATAATTTGAATTATTATTCTTCTAGGTATAACATTACTATAGAATATATACATTTTCTTCCACACCCTTAATGAGTTTAGTACTAACTTTACATTAATTGAACTTCTCTCCTAATGTGTTCTTTTTCTTGTCACATTTTAATATTGACTATGTTTTTTCTCCTGTTTTCCTTTGATATATGTATATATATGTTTAATTAATCCAACATGAATATTTCTCAAGTATCCTATGATTTCATATTAAAAATATTTGATAGTTTCCACTAAATCAAACTCTTCAAAACCTGAGAAATATAATTTTATATGATTAATTTTATCACATTCACATGAATTATTACCACACACTTTAATATTCGTTAGTAGTGGATCCTTATTTTTTTTGAGAGGATAAATTCTTCTTCTTCTATGTTTCCTTCTTATAAATTTTTATATTTATGGATTAAAACTCTATGCTACTACAACTAGGAATAACTTCAATTAGCTTAATCTTAGAATTAACATCCTCAACTTTCCAAGAAATATTTTTTTTCTACAATTTGGATGTTATATTACATAAAAAATAGTTAAATACAATTTATAATTAAATTTTGTATATTAAAATAGGGGGAAACTATTCCATGTAACTAATTTAGATTCACAATCAGAATGTGTAATCACCCTGAGAAATGGGTGGGGGTTGAATCAGGGGTGATCAACTTTTACTAATTAATTAAAAATAATATCTTCATTTATTTAAATTTACTGAACCACTTTTATCCGTTAGAATGTATGAATCATTATAATATTTATATCACCACTTTTTTCTTATTCTATGAAGATAATATGATGTAAAAAAACAAATATTTTTACATGATTCAACATCAATGTTACTAACTACTTCTTGTCATGTTTACTCCTATTGAGTCATAGACTCTTACACATATATATCAATCAAAAATTAATATTGGTGTAGGAAGGAAGTATCATTAATCCAATTAATTCATTATCTTACTCAAGTGAAAGATATTTGTACTTCATCCCACATTTGATCTATCTTCCAAAAATCTCCCCTATCTCATGACATGAATGTTGGAATTTTTTATAATAGAACCACCAATGATTAAGTGTGTTTCATAAAATACCTTATAAATGTAACTTCGTATTCCTGAAGTTCTTTTATTATACTGAAGATGTGAATTAGATTATCCTCTATCCAATATAATGTTCTTCTGAAGCCCTCACTATCTAGGACCAGCACATCCGGTACTTCATTATTCGGTATGCTGTGTTCGGTACCCCTCATTACATTGTACCTATATCTGATAAACCTTCTAGATAATATAATTATGTCTTAAGTGGCTCTATCAAGTGAACTTCTATATGATTCCTCTATATTATTAAACATATTTTTTGTGAAATATTCTATCCAGTTATTCATCTTATATGAAGTCATTTCTTGGTTGGCATCTCATTCTGAGCATTTGATTATAACACTCTAGTTTTTCAATTAACTAATACTAAAACAAAGGTTATATTCCACTATTTAAATAGGATGGATTTCTCCAATAGATTTGGGGAATGCATGAGCTTTATTTTAACTTCCCTCCAACTAACATTTTTCATTGTCCTTATAAAGATATCATGATTTTGACTTCTTTTGGGTAATCACACAGCTTAGCATTAATAATATTCAAAAATTCCTCATAAATTGATGATAATCATAAAATTTTCTTTGTAATTGTTGAGTTTGTTGAACATCCTGTTTAGAATCATCACAATTGATTGATTTTAAATTTTTTACAATATATTCACACATTTTTATGGTGATCTTTAAAATTATTTATCTGATCCAATTGATCATGTAAATTTCAGATTTATCCATCTTATACTCTTCATAAGAATTATTCATATCCAGAAACACTCTTTTTGGTTCTACATTTTCTAAATCCCATGTATCTGGTATACTTTTTCATATGAGCTCATGCTTTGACATTATAAACACAAATACTACTCCATCTAATCATTTCCCATTTCATCACTCGATGATTTCATAGTTCCCCGTTTAGTGATCTGAGACATTCTCCACCCGGTGGACTCATTAGTTATTTTCTAGTATATTAAAAAGACTTCTTATATTCATTCATCTTTATAAATTGAAATAAACTCAGTGTTATTCACATACGTTCATCAGCCATAAATGATATTCTCTATCTGTTAATAATATTTATGATGATATATCAAGAGTTTTTTCATCATAGTTTCATTGATAATAATCTATCTCTTCCCAGAGGAATTCAAACATCTATATCTAATAGAGTTCATACATCTCTCTCTAAGGAAATGACCAATCTATATCAAATCATTTTTGTCCAATCAAATTTATTTTCTTTACCTAGCCTTGTGATATACTCACAACATCACTTTTTTTAATGCCACTCTATCCGTTGAACTGATGAACTATTCTTATGATGGAGTTTCAAAGTCTCTATCTGATCATAACCTCAATAATCAAATATTTCTAGCAGAAAATCTATTATTTCTAATTGGAACATGTAACTCTATGAAATGATTTCATAGACCTCAATTTGGAGAAGTTTTTACATCCTCAATTATATAGTTGTAACTTGAACTTTGTATGGAATTTATAACTTCATATTTATATAGTTCACAACACAACAATCTATTAAGATCATATTTTTAAAAACTATCTCCATCTAGTAATATCCATATATAAACTTTAGTCTGGTAACCATAATAATTATCCATTTGATGATATGATGCAATTTCTTGACTTTTTATATTAAAATAACCCTGAATTACATATGAATGAATCATAAGAACTTAATCAATTCTTTAGTGTGATCTATGCTTCTGAGGGTATTATTTTTGGGATTACATTCTTCTTTATCTTCCAGAATCACTATCCTCAACCTATAGATGTCCTTATTTCATTGGTTATTTTATCCATAATAATTTGTTTTAGTGAACTTCTTCCATATAATTCATATGAAATGTATTCTCAATTAATCAACTAATTTAATTATCTACAATCTATTGAACAAAAATAATAATATATCAATATCATCATCGTATAAGTGTTACCCTACTAATTTGGATATTCATGATGTAGTTTTAATTTGTATCAGTTTTTATAGTTGAGTATTTCCTTAGTTTTATTTTGCATGTGACACAATCTATTGAAGATAGATTTAATTTAAATTATTAAATTAATCGAGTCATTAAATTTAAGATAAGTATAATTTATGAGATTTCTAGAAGGGATTATACTATGGCTCAATTATGGAAAAATGTTCAGAAGTATCAAAAAATATTTTCTTATATGACTGATCCTCAAAGATACCAAAACTTATATTCTTAGGATTGTGTGTTTTTCCATGTTATGAAATGTTCAACTTATGGAATGAAGTAAAATAAAGATATTCATAGCTTATGTCATCTCAATTTGTATCAAAGAAGATGCTTGAAAAAATAGTTTTAGCAGTGAATCTAGTATCAGGGTTCTAGGTAACTATACATGATCGATTGATGGTTATAGTATAAATAACATTATTAATGAAATGATGGTTATAGTATAAAAAACATCATATATAGGATGTTGAAGATACCTAATTTAATGTTGTGTACAAATTAGAACTGAACATGTAATCACTTCTAATTAATTTTAATATAAATGTTATGTAATGGAAATTTAGAACACGATAAGTAGTAAACACTCACATCGAGGAGAAACATTATAATAACATATAAAATTATTTTTTATTATTCTAAATTTCATACTTTGGTAATGGTTGAGAGAAAATTGATTGATCTAGTCCTATTAACTCGAGTAGTGGTTCGAGTACAATATGGTATAATTAAGAAAGAATGTAAAACATAGTAAAAAATTGGGTAGATTGATTCACCCATATCAATTTCCCTGTATGATCCAATGGGCTCTACAGTTTGTTTAAAGGACAATGAAAAGGTTCTACTTTCATAGAGCTCACCCGAAGTCCTTTTTCCCTACCTTTACATTTATTCACAATAAGTACTGAAGATTTATATATCTTCATATACTAATTATCTTGGAGAATTATAGTTAAGATATCTAGATGTGAATTCTCTATATTGTTCATATTAAAATTTACAATAAATCAAGAGATATTTTTAAGAAATGATGTGGAAATAGGATATATAATTAGTTGTTTAAGTAGTTTGAGTATTAAAATATCAGAATGTTTTATATAACCTATCATCTTGATTATATGAGGTTCGGTAGGGACACCCTCTCCAAACTCACAAGTGAAGAGTGATTTATATATTTCATACTCTTTTATCTATATTTCTTTTGGAAAAGATCCTGTAGATTAGAGAATATGGAGTATATATCTTTTCATTTTCACTCCATTTACAAATAACTTGAAATTGATGATAGAAAAATTCATTGATCATCTAATGAATCGTCCACTTATTTCCAGTAGTCATCTTTCTTATTCACACTACATTTTATTGGATGTTAACTATATTTTGGGGGTTCTAATATATTGTACATCCTATATTATTTTAGTTTGATACATAAATACTTATACCAATATTAGAATGTTTCACTAGAAGGGAAATTTTCCTTATTTTAAAGTGATTTCAATGATATTTTATTCATGGTTTTAAATTATATAATCTATGAAAAATAAAATACCGACTTAGTAATTTATCTTTGTAACAACCCCAACCTTAGTAGCCCAGAGGAAGAGGTTGTCTTATTACAATGGCATCGATACAAGAGATCACATCACTAATGACTGATTAGTGTACTAGTCATTAATTATATATATATATACATGGTTCTTTAATTACATTGTTAATTAAACATAATACATAAAAAAGAAAATAATTTTTTTATACACTTATTCAAATATTCATTCTTCATAACTTGGGGAAGGAAAACAAATAGAAGGGTAAGATAAATGATCAATAAGGGGTATATGAGATAATTTTAAATAAAGAAAATTCAATACAGAATAAAAATTATGGAAAGATAAATAATATTAAAAACACATGAGATCAGTACACTGAGAATGAAAATGCATCTATAGGGTTTTTCAATGATAAAACCTCATGGAAAGTAATAACTGAATACTGAATGAAGAAAATGATTATTTTTTGGACATAATTTATTTGGAACATGAACCATTATAATGTGAATATGGTGTATTTATGTGGGTAAAAACCCATATTATTTTATTTGGAAACAAACATGAAAGAATTTTTACCAACTATTTTGAATCATGAGACCTATCGATGCATCGAGGGGCGATAACTGGGTCCACCCATCCCTTGAAGTACAAATAATTCTTCACATATACATTCAATTAATTAAAAATATGAATTTTAAAAATATATATATTGAGAAGTATATTAAAAGGGTATTTTTACATAGATAAAGATACTTTTAAATTATACGGTTCATACAATCTTTCAAAAAATTATCTTTAAACATTCAAAAGTTTCCAATAGCATGTTGAAACATTTAAATCATAATCCCTATAAATTGATAAAATTTAAAAACTTATAATATCTTGATAATAAAAATACTCGTGATATGATATATCAAGGGTATTATATAAACCGCATACAAGGAATAAGTTTTGAATAAGGCATAAATCACATAGAAGTAAAAATGAGATGAGAAAAAACCCTATTTACATTGTAAATAAGAGTTCTTTTGAAAAATAATTTGTATTTGTCCTAAAATTTTATGGTAAACATGTATATTTTATAAAATAAAAGTGAAAGAAATTGAAATATTTTTTAAGTCAAAAATTATGTCCAACATTTAAACAGTTTTTTTGGAAACTTTAGAATTGATCCTCTTTAGTGCAGTTTAAGGGGAAATATTAAAGTGTCATTAAAATGAGAAGAGTTATAATTTTTTTTTATAAAAACATAAATCAAAATTTTTATTTTTCAATGATAAAATAATTTATTTTAGAAAAATATGTCCTTTTTAAAACATATTTTGGATGGTACTTGAAAATGGGTAAGGAGTTGGGAAATTCACTTTAATCAGGCATGCTTATTAAGAGGAATTAAAAATGAATGTTTATAAAAAAAATTTATTTAACAATAAATAAAGATGAATTGAGATAGGTAAATATACTTAGAACTTGAACATAGAGTGTAGGAAGATTACATAATAATAATTAAGAATTAAATTTTGGTAAAGAGAGAGAAAGTGTAACTCGGATGAAAAATGGATGCTTAGGGAGAATCTCATACCTTATGTCCGAATGTGCTCTTCACATGATGTTAATGTACAAAATAATCAGATTGAATACATTAATTATTTAATTCATAACCTTTTATACATGTTTATTATTAATTATATTTTTATTAAGTTCATTTATTTCATTTCTGATGAGTTATAATATAGAATTTTATCATTCAGGAGTTTTAATTTCTTTTGTTTTCATGATCAGTTTACTTTTATACATGTATGTAAAATCATCTAAAATGAGAATATTTGAACATAATTTAAATTGTATGTTTTTATTTAACATATAGAATATGAAATGTCTATATATTTCACTCGGTTATATGGTATTTGGATGAATCATTAGACAAAACATTAATATTGAACGAAAGTTTATTTTGGTGAATTTTTCATTATCATGAACTGGTTTGGTTTTATTAATTAATATTATGTATATATACAAGTTCCATAAAATTATATGAATAATAATATGTTGATTTTTTTTATTTAACCATAAAATGGTTTTATAACTAGCATTCAAGGTGTTAAAGGAAAACGAAAATGAATCATCCACAATGATGGTAAATCGACACATCATGGACGATGTTTCCATATTATGAATAAAAGAGAGAGGGGAATTGGATTGATGATTGATTTTATATCAAAAAATAAAATTACATTAAACATAGGATAATGTTTTTATCATTTATGTTTTTATATCATAGGTGAGGGAAATATAAGAAAATATGTTAAATTGAATGAAATTGAAAGAGAGGGATTATGGGTTTTACCTCTTGAATTCTTCTCCATGAGAACCTCCTTAAGGGGCTTGAGATTGGTCTTTTGGTAATTCCAAAGGCACTGGGACGTGGTGAAAGGAATTTAAAAGAGTATTAGGTAGTAAATGTATGACAATCAAGTCTTTAGATGTGTGAGGAGAAGTGGTGGTTAGGGGTGATATTTATTATGGAGGAGAGGGGTGTTTTTTCATTATTCTATTCATTAGTTTATTATTTTGGCTCAAGGAAGACAATAATGATGATTCCATGAATAAATGTGATAAATAGAGAATTATAGTTCTAGATTATGGTTCTTTAACTATAAATCAATCAAGAAATAGTGTATTTAATATATAATTTATATATACCATAAATTATTGTATTTCACTATTCATAAAAAATTCATGTATTTTAGAAAAAACCCCAAATTTCACCCTAACCATTTTTTTATGTTTTGAATTCAAAAATGAACTCATTTTTTTAAAAAAAAATTGTAAATTTTAAAATGTAAATATTTAATTAAAATCATCATTTACATGGAAAATACCAAATTTAAAATTATAACTAATTTTATAACATATTAAAAACATAATTAAGGTATCAAAAAATTATCTTATAATCATAAGACAATGAAGTAATAATTTATGTTTCTATTTTATTAAAATAAATTTCCTTTTAAATCATTATAAAAATTATAAAAATTGTAATTAAACATTTATGTTTTATAAAAATACCAACACCTAATTTATCATTTTAAAAATATTTATTAGCATATACTCTTATATAATTATATCATATTTTCATTCATAAGATGCCTAATTTTTTTAAAACTTTCATAGTTGAGGTTACCATTAAATTGGATGAATTAATAATCCCAAGGGTTTCATTACTATTCTGTAGGTCTAGTTACTATTTCATTGATAAATGTTCCTTAATATATAGAAAAAGCCTCTTATTTCATTTATTCTTCATTTATAATATTTGTTTTGTGTTCTCTATGTGACATTATATGATTTATAGTATACTAAATATTTTTTTTTCAATGTAAACTATTGGATGTATTGAATTTATTTAAGAGGATATATATCGTAAAATCTTGGGGTGTTATATTCTTTCCTCCTTTAATGATCTGCATCCTAACAATTTCAAATTGTTTGTAGATAATAAAAGGTTGATAACTCAAAATTAAATTGTGGGAAACCCAAATATAAAATAGGGTTAATAAAATATCATCTTAATTACAGGGAAATAGAAATGTGGAGGTCACCAAAAAAGCTAGGATTTTAGGTTGGAAATCATTAGTGGAAAGCGATAACATGGACATGGAATTGAAATATAAATATAAGGTTCTGATGGAGAGTGATAGACAACATGGTAATTATAAAGTTAACCATAAAAACTATAAATCTTGACATTGGTTAAAAGTCCATTTATTTCTTAGAAAGAAAAGTAAGCATATAATGTTTTTGTTCCAAATATATGTCCTATAGTTGAGGGATTATTTTAATATCTAGATAAGCACATTAGAAAGTAAACTTAATTGATTAATTTCCATGTCATAATCATAATATCACCCCTTTTTGTGATTCTTTATATTTTCACATCATCCCTTACACCTGGAAATGAATGTTCAAGATGATTTTTTCATTCTTGAAGCCCAATTATTGAATCATATGGTCCTTAAGCCATTCCTTTAACCTTTAAATTTTTACTGAAACTAAGAATGTTATCACATGATATAAATGTACAATAATTTAAAAGGTATAACTTGATACATTCCACAATTATTTTATCCTAAGATTTATTTAAAACATGTCTACCCACATTAAAAAACCAAAAAATTAAAGGAAGGTCACTAAATTTACCAAATAAACTTAACAAAAGATTCCTAAAATAATGTAGTTCTTAATTCCACATACCAAATATATGAATACCTTTATCACCTTAAAACCATAATGAAAACATGAATGCATCCAAATCCTCAAAGAATAATAACTATATTTAAATCCTTATATATATCATGATTCTTATAACCAAAATATCATATAATTTCTTGAATCCAAAAATAAAATGCATTATTTATTACACATAGACTGTATTAACAACAAAATTTGGACCTAGATCAGATTTATTTTTCTGAGCTATAATTCATTATTTTTTTGGAAATTCATTTTCTTAGTGCCCTATCTTATTATAGAAGAAGAATTGTACATTGTCAAACTTTTTCTTACCAATGGAATTTTTTCACACTCTATGTCTTTCTTTCCATTCTCCAAACATGGAAGTTCACCATTTCCAAAATAAAATTTGTATGATCACTAAAAAAACTTTTAGTCAAAAGAAACTCATACATTCATCCACACCTTAAGTGTTGGAATCTCTTATGAATAGAAAGGGCCCGGTAATTCTAGTGGTACTACATATCATCATCCAAATCCTCTATCTCTTATTTCCAAATGAAACTTCGTCAGTTTGGATAGACATGATGAGGACATTGAAAATTATTTAGAAAGGTTTTACTTCTAATATAATTTTTTTGAATATCTACATGAACCTAAACATGTAAATATAGTCTTATTTTTTTGTCCTTGATGGTCTCAAAATTATATTTAATACTTTAAATGATACAAAAATTTAAAATTTGATACATGTAAGATACTCAGAGGTCTCCCCCTTCTGCAACTCTATTGAGATTCATGAGAGATTCATATGGTTTATAGTGGGTAAATAATTCATAAATACCATTGTAATACCTTCCATGTGTGGAATATTTGGAAAGATGAGAATACATGATTTTTTTATACAAAACATGATCCTTTGAAAAAATGGGGAATGGTAGAGGTATGAGATTCCTCATATAGTTTATTTTAGTTATATTGGATATTGATAATGGTTCTGAAATCATTTCAGGATGATTTCATGAATATCCTTGAAAATAAATCCATTATAATAGATAGAAGAGTTTGTCATGATCCTTATACTTCTATTTCATAGTTTTTCCTCAACTGAAAATAAAATTTAAGTAATAATGGTTTCACTAAAATAATATACCTTGAAAATTTAATATATTGTTAAACAAAACTACTTTGAGGAACCATTTCTAAATAATGGCATATACTGGAGTAGATCATAAAATTATGAATCATAATTTATAATTTCATACTATTAAAACAATTAACATAAATTTAAAATTTATAGATAGCTAATATCATAATTAAAATAATGGTTTAATTGGGGGATGTTTTTACATTTAAATATCTCATAATGGTCTGTAAAATGAATGTAGATTATCGTAACCATATCCCCCAAGAGTGTCAAACCAGGTTAACAGTAAGGACCATTATCATGTATAATGTTACATCGACTCATTCTCGACACACCTTGTTAGAGTTACTACCCCTAGGTACATCTAATCTAGAACCACGTCCACTTGTAGTATCCAAATAGACACATATTTCGAGGAAGTATCAAGTAATATATACCTTACCAAAATTATAGGATATTATTCTATGATTATAATCAAATTATATATTAGGGTTATGTTCCCTAGTCTATGTTTTATAAATATAGTTTCCTAGGTTTCTACTAAACAGGTTTTGATGCCAACTATAACAACCTCGACCACAGAAGCCCAGAATCGAAGGTCATTTTATTAAAATAGAATAGATAAAATAGATCACAACACCAATGATTGATCATTTAAGTCATGTAGAAGATAATATATATATACATGTTTACCTTATTAAATTGGTAATTAAATATAGTACATAACAAAAAAAACTACTTCTTGTGAGTTATTCAAAGTTTCTTTCTTCACAACCATGGGAAGGAAGACAAATAAAAGGGTGAAATCAAATGATCAGTAAGGGTTGTATGAGAAAATAGTAAATAAATAAAATTAAATACTAAATATACATTATATAAAGGTAAATAATAATAAAAAACACCTACAATTAGTAATCTGACAATGAAAATTCAACCATAGGGTTTTTCATAGTAAAAACCTCATGGAAAGTACTAAATGAAAATTGAATAAAGAAAATTCTTATTTATTAGATGTCGCGTATTTGGAACATGGAACATTATATCATCATGATGGTTTATGTATGTTGGAAACCCATCTAATTCTATTTGGAAACAAACATAAAGGGTTTGTTACAAATTGTTTTTGTCTCATGAGACATATCGATGCATCGAGGAGCTATAACAAGCCCCTCCTGTCACTACAAGTCCATAGAATTCTTCATACATGGATTAAACTCCAGAAAAATATGACTTATCAAAATATCCATATTGTGTATATGATTTGAAAAAGGATTTTGTCATAGATAAATATACTCTTAAGTGAGACCATTGAAAAATTCTTGAGGAAAATAATCTTTAATCATTCAAAAGTATTATATACCACTTTGAAACATTTAAATCATATTCCTTATAAAGGAATAACATTAAAAGAAAAATATAATATAATTATAATAATAATATCCATTATATGATATTTTATTGGTATTATATACACCACACATATGGAGTAAGTGGTGAATAAGGCATATATCTCATAGAAGTAAAAATGAGGCACGAAAAAACCCTTTTCTTTTACTATGGAAAGAATAGTTTTTTTTTTGAAAATAATTTGTATTTTCCATAAAATTAGATTTTAAATATGTATATCCAAGAAAAAAAATTATGGAAAATGAAATTATGTTTTCCCCATAAATTTTTTCCAACATCTAAAAATAGTTTTTAAGAAACATTATAATTGAGCCTCTTTAGTGTGGTTTAATGGAAAATATTAATGATCTTTAAAATTGAACGAGGAATATTTTTTTTATAAAACCATAAATGAAAAAATAAATATTTTAATGATAAAATTATTTATTTTATAAAAATATTTTTAGCTTAAAATATATTATTGATGGTACTTTAACATTTTTAAAATCATGGGAAGTGCCCTTTAATCGAGATTTCTTATCAGGAGGAATTGAAAATGAATCCTTATAATGAACATATTTACCTTAAAATAAATAAAAATAGATCTAGGTAAATAAATTTGGAACAAAAATAAATATTTTATGAGTATTACATAAGAATAATTCATAATTACATTGTGTAAAAGAGAGAGAAAACATAACGCAGATGAAAAATGGATATTCGGGGAGAACACCTAACCTTATGTATGAATGTGTTATGAACATGATGTTAATGTACTAGATAATGAGATTAAATACATTAATTAATTAACTAATAAAAATTTATACATGTATTTGATTTATTATATTTTAATTAATTTCACTTCTGTCTTTTTTAATGAGTTATAAGATACACTTTTATCATTCAAGAGCGTTCGTTTCCTTTGTTTTTATGATCAGTTTACTTGTATACATGTAGGAAAATCATGTAAAATGAAAATAGTTGTATATAATTCAAAAAATATGTTATTAATGAAATTATAGAATATTAAATGGTAATATATTTCATTCGTTTATATGGTATGAGGATGAATCTTTAGATAAAATGTTAATGATGAACATTAGTGTATTTTGGTGAATTTCTGATTATCACGAACTAGTTTTGTTTTATTAATTAATATTGTGTATATATACTAGTTAGAGAACATTATATGACTTATAATATTTTTAATAAAACATTATTTGACAATAATAATGGTTTTATGACCATAATTGAAGGTGGTAATGTAAAAATAAAATCCATTGTCCACAATGGTGGTAAATCGGCACATCCCTGACGATGTTTTCATATTTTGAATAAAAGGGAGAGGATAAGGGGATTGATAATGGATTTTTAATTAACATAATAAAATTATGGTATATATAAGATACTGGAGTTATCATTCGTGTTTGGATAGAGTAGTTTCGGTGAAGATAATAAAATAAATGAAATTGAAAGAAATTGAAAGAGAACGATTAAGGGTTATACCAATTGAATTCTTCTCCATGAGAACCTCTTCAAGGGGATCGAGATTGGTATTTTGATGAGAAAAAAGGCTCATAGACTTAAGTAATAGATTTTGGAAGTTATTTGGGAAGTTATTAGATAGGCTTCAGGTCTTAAGAGTTGTGAAGAGAAGAGGTGGTGTGGTGTGGTATTTATAGTGGACGAGAAGGGTGTTTTTTTATTATTTTATTCATTAGTTTAATATTTTGGATCAAGACTAGAAATAGTGATGATTAAATGAATAAATAAATTATATAAATACGTTTAATTAGAGATTGTGGTTCTTAAATCCGCAATGTATCAAGTAATAGTGTATTTAACTTACAATGTATATATACTGTAAAGTATAGTATATCAATATTCACAAAAAAAATCAAGTATTTTAGAATAATCCAAAAAATTAACCCTAATGATTTTTTGATGTCTAGAATTAAAAAATGAACTCCATTTTATGAAAATAATTTTTTAAATATGATATATTAAATTTTAGTTAAAATTATCATTTATTTGTAAATAAAAATTTTAAAATTATATCTAATTTTATAACAATTTGAAAAATTAATTAAGGTCTCGTAAAATTATCTTATAATAATAAGAAAACAAAATATTAATTTAAGATTCTATTTTATGAAAATAAATTTTCTCTTAAATATTGACATTAATTATAAAATATTAAAGAAATATTTATGTTTTATTAAAACTCCAACACTTAGTTTATCATTTTCAAAATATTTATTTACTTATAATGTTATTTAATTATATCATATTTTAATATATAATAATCCTAAATTTTATTTATAATTTTATAGTAGATGTTACTATTATATTGTCCAAATTACAATTTTAAGGGTCACATTACTATTCCAAAGGTCAAGTTACTATTTCATTATGTTCCTTACATTCTAGAAAAATCATCTTATTTCATTAATTATTAATTTATAAAGTTTGTTTTATATTCTCTATGATACATTATATGAATTATAATATATGAAATAATTTCTGGGCAATGTAAACTATCAAATGAATCAAATTTATTTAAGATGAAACATATAATAAAATATGTGGGTGATATATTATTCCCTCTTTCAATAAATTTCATCCTCGCTATTTGAAATAATACATCAAAGATAAAAGGTTGATACTTAAAAATTACTTTGTGGTAAACCCAAATCAGTAATAGGGTTAATAAAATATCTTCTTGAAAAGTGGGAATGGGAAATTTGATAGTCACCAGAAAAAACTAGTATTTCAAATAGAAAATAACTAGTGTAATGTGATAACTTATACATTAAATAGATATCTAACGATCATGTTTTAATGGAGAGTGATAGAGAAAATGGTCATTATAAAGTTAACCATAAGAAAACCATAAATCTTCTGACCGGTTAAAATACCATTTATTTAATAGAAATAAAAGTAAATAGATAACATTTTTTCCAAAATATTTTTCCTAGAGTTGAGGGATTCTTTTAATATCAAGATAAGCATTTGAGAAAGTAAATTTAATTGATTAAATACCACGTAATAAGAATAATATCATCCACTTTTTATACTTTAATATGTTTTCAAATCATTCATTAAACTTGGAAATGAATGTTCAAGATGATTTTTTCACAATTGAAGCAATTTTAACGAATCAAATGGCCCATTAAGTCATTCCTTTAAACATTAATTGGTTAATGAGAAAATGAATGTTAGCACATGTTATCAATGAAAAAAAATTTACAAAATCTAAATTGATCCATTATAGAAGTATTTAATCATAAGACTCTTCTCGAACATGTCTTTCCACATTCAACAACCAAAAATATAGAAGGAAGGTTGCTAAATTTTCAAAATCAACATAACATAAATAATGTAGAAAATAATCCCATATAACAAATATAAGAATACCTTGATCACCTAGAAACCTTAATGAAAACATACATTATTCCAAATATATAATAAAGAAGTACTATTGTACAATCCTTATATATTTCATTATTCTTATAACTATAATATAATAAAATAATTATTGAATCAAAAAACACAATGAATTAATTAGTCCACTTTGACTCTTGTAACAACATAATCTTAAAATTGATCACTTTTTTTTGAAATATATTTTTTAATGCTCAAGAAATTCATTTTTTTAGTGTCCCATCACCTTACATTTGAAGTATTCTACATTGCAAAAACATTTTTTTACCCTTGAAAATATGTCACACTCTAATTCTTGATTTCCAATATCTTAACATGAATTTTCATAATTTCCAATAAATTTTTATTAAGATCACTAAAAATAGAAAATTTTAGTCAAAAGAAACTCATAACTTTATCCATGTCTATAGTTTTAGCATCTCCCATGAAGTGAAAGGGCCAAGGAATGCTATTGGTACCTCAGGGCATCCCTTAAATACTCTACCTTATATTTCCAAATGTAACTTGTGCAGTTTGGATGATCATGATGAGGAAATTGATAAGTATTTAGGAAGGTTTTATTTTAAATATACAATTTTTTGAAATCTATGTGAACTTGACCTTTATAAAAAATCTTATTGTTTTTTTTCAAAAAGGTGTCAAAATTATCTTTAATACTTCCAAAGAAACAAAAATTTAAAAATTGATACATGTAAGCTAATTATAGGTCACCCTATTTAGTATGTCCTTCGAGACTGATGAGAGCTTTGAATGGTATAGACATGGTGAATAATTCAAAAATACCCTAGTAATACCATCCATGATTGGAATATTAGGAAAGCTAAGAATACATGATTTGTTCATGCACAATCCATGATACATACATGGTTCACTTATTACATTGTTAATTAGACATAGTACATAACAACATATAATAAAATGATTCTTGTCACTTATTCAATGATTCCTTCTTCACAACCTATGGAAGGAAAACAAATAAAATGGATAGATCAAATGAACCATAAAGGTTATATGAGACAATTGTAATTGAATAAAATCCAATAAGGAAGATATATTATGGCAAGGTAAACAACCTGAAAGGCACATGCCATTAGTACACAGATATTGAAAATACATCTATACGTTATTTCATAGTGAAAACCTCAAGGAAAGTAATAACTAAATACTGAATGAAAAAATGATTATTTATTGGATGTAATGAATTTGGAACATGAAACATTATAACATCATGATAGTTTAATATTGTGTTTAAAACCATCCTGATTCTATTTGGAAACAAACCTCATGGGTTTGTCGCTAATTGTTTTGTCTTATAAGACCTGTTAATGCATATAGGGGCTATAACATGCCCCACCCATCACTACAGGTCCAAATAATTCCCCATTAATATATTCAATTCATGAAAAATATGGCTTATAAAAATATCCATACCCAGTATAAGATTAATCAAAGGATTTTGACATAGATAATGATACTTTTAAATGAGACTGTTGAAAATTCTTGAAGAAAATAATCATTAAAAATTTCAAAGTGTCTTATACCACTTTGAAACATTTAAATAATAATATATATGGAGTAATAAAATTAAATGAAACATATAATATCATGAGAATAGGTAGAATCGTGATTTTATATATCAAGGGAAGTAAATACACTACACACAAGGGATAAGTGGTGAGAAAGGCATATATCTCACAAAAGTAAAAAATGCGACGATAAAAACCTTTTTTTACTTTGGAAAGAAGAGTTATTATGTAAAATAATTTTTATTTGACATAATATAGTATTTTAAACATTTATACACAATAAAAGTGTTTTGAAGAAACCATTGAATTGAGCGTCTTTAGTGTTTTTTAAGGGAAAATATTAGAGTCCTTAAAATGTAAAGAGTGACAATTGTTTTTATAAAACCATAAATGATAAAATATAGTTATTAATGATAAAATTAGTCATTTTATAAAAATATTGGTAGCTTGAAAAAAATTATGGATGATTCTTGAGAATGGGTAATAAGTTGGGAAGTTTCCTTTAATCAGGCTTGCTTATGAGGTGTAATTGAAAATTAATCCTCATAAAACCAATGTTTAACAAAAAATAAAGAAGATCTAATCTTGGTAAATATATTTGGAAGATGCACACAGAATTTAGGATATTAATAAGAAGACTTCAGAATTAAATTTTGTTAAGTAGAGAGAAATTATAACCCAAATGAAAAATGGATATTTGGATAGAATCCCTTACCTTATATCTAAATGTGTTTTCACTTGATCTTAATGTCCTATATAATCAAAATAATTCCAGTATTTAATTAATTAATAACCTTTTATACCTATATTTTGTTTATTATAATTTTATTAAGTTAAATTATGGCCTTTTTTATGAGTTGTAAGATATAATTTTATAATTCGAGAGTGTTCGTTTCCTTGGTTTTCATGATCAGTTTTGTTTTGTGCGTGTATAAAAAATCATGTAAAGTGATAATAGTTGTCCATAATTGAAATTATTTTTTATTAATTAAATTCTATAAAACTAAATGGATTTATATTTCATCATTTTATATGGTATTATGATGAATCATTAGATTAAACATTAATGGTAAACATTAGTTTATTTTGGTGAATTTTCTATTATCAAGAACTAGTTTTGTTTTATTAACCAATATAATGTATATATACTAGTTCTAGAATATTATATGGATTATAATATTTTGAACAAAATATTATTTAAATATAATAATGGTTTCATGACTATCCTTTAATGTGATAATGTAGAATGAAAATGCATCATCCATGATTAAGGTAAATCGAAACATCACGAAAGATGCTTCAATATTTTGAATAAATGGGAGAGGAGAAGGGGATTGATGATGGATTTTTAACATAATAAAATTTTATTATATATAAGATACTATATTTATCATGAATTTTTGTATATATGAGCTAAGTGAAATATAATAATAGAAATGAAATTGAAAGAAATTGAAAGAGTAGGATTATGGTTTTGACCTCTTGAATTTTCTCCTTGATATCCTCCTTAAGGGGCTTGGGATTAGCTTTTGGATGATACCAAAGGCTCCTGGACATGAAAAAGAGACTTGGGAAGATTATTGGTAAGGAATTAGACAATACTAAAGGATTAATATGTGTGAGGAGAAGAGGTGGTGATGGGTAGTATTTATAGTGGAGGGAGGGGTGTTTTTTGTTTATTTAATTCATTAGTTTATTATTTTTGTTGGGAAAAAATCCCTCCAGGTAACATTGAAGTATTTTTGGGTTGATAGTGTTTGTTGAAAAAGCAGGTTTCCATGGAGAATTTTCGAGTTCCCGAGAAGTTTTTGACAATCCATGTTGACAAAGAACGATGACAAAGGAATGGATGATCTGGAGGCGGTACAAAAGAGAAGTACAAGGTGGCGTCGTTTCCCAGTGTTTGCCAAATTTTTGGGGTCCAAAATTTTGAGTTTGGTGAGAATCTTTAAAATAGGATTTCCATGAAGATCATATTTTTATATGGTAAAGGCATGAGTTTCGCGAAGATGGGATGCATGGATTGAATTTCGTGAAGACCAGAAAAATGGAGGCGGTGATGCTTCACGATTACGTCAAAGCTTCGCGAACGGCAGAGTTGAAGCGCATCGTGGCGGTGAAGGGCTTTGTGAGGGAGCTTTGCGGCGAAGGCACTAAGGAATGTTGACGGTAATACTCCGCGATTACGACGAGCTCTGCGAATGGAAAATTGTCATGGTGCTTCGCGATTTGGACAGAATTCCGGCAGAAACTTCGGAGCTTCGCAATTTGAGATGACGTGGCGTTGACTTCATGTGGAAAGTTCGAGGGTCGGTGGAATCGCCTATAAATAGAGGCCGACCCCCTCGAGAGAAGTAGAGAGAATTTTCAAAGAAAATCCATATCTCTCGGTTCGCAGAGGTGGTTCGCGAAGGCAGTGTGCTTCGCAAAGGGGGAGCTTCGCGGCGGCTATTCTAGCTTCGCGAAAGGCGTGTGCCCCACATTGGCTCAGTGAACTTCACGTAGAGGTAGGAGCTCCGCGACGGCCTAAGCATTGCAAAGGTCTGTGCATCGCGAGAGTGCTTCACGAGAGAGCTTTGCGAAAAGTCAGGAGCTTCATGAAGGCTTGTTTAAGCTTCGCGAAATTGGGAGCCTCGTGAAGTAGGGTGCTTTGCGAAGATGTTTCCAAATTGAATTGCCCAGTGGTTCAGAGGAAAAGTGGTATTCATCATTGGATGAAAGTTGGACTTCAATGGAGCATCTATCAATAGTCGAAGATGCATTATTTCATGCAAATGAAGAGACCTACAGGTCTATAAACTATGAGTGGATCCCTTCTAAGTGCAGTGAGCATAGGAAGAGGAAAAATGTGATCCTCTCCACCAGCAGTGAGCCAGAGAGAGAGAAATAGGGAGTGACCCTTGGGAAAGCAGTGAGCTAACCCTAAAACTTAAAAAGGCAGTGAGCTTGGGATAGAGTGACTGTACCTGAACATTGTAATCCACAGCTAGTGAAGTATAGTGGAATTTGGTACGACCGGCAACCTGTCGGCGTATGCTCCTTGGACGTAGCCCTTAGCGGTGAACCAAGTAAAATTGTTGTGTCCTGTGTTTGCTTTACATTCTGTTTATATTGTGCAACAGGAAAGAGAGAGAAGAGTGTTTTGCTTAACAGCGAAACAAGACCATAACAGGCATTAATTTAAAATTAGTCATACCCTGATTCACCCCCCTCTCAGGGTATTCAGCCTTGTGGACCTAACAATTGGTATCAGAGGGAGAGGTTGATATTAGTTCTTCTCTCAATGGAGGCCACTAATCATAGAAGGATTCCGATCTTCGACGGATGTAATTTTCAGATATGGAAGAATCGAATGCAACACTATTTCCGATCTTTGGGAATGGATGTGTTTTCAACAGCTATGTATGGTATCACAGCTAATATTACTAGTGGTGCATTATCAGAAGCTGAGCATAAAGAGTTGGATGCTGATTCCAAAGTAATCAATGCCTTAGGGGGAGCCCTTTTAAATCCCATATATACAAAGGTGATGTCATGAAAAACGTCACATGCCATGTGGGAAAAGCTTTTGAATATTTATGAAGGGGATACAAAAGTCAGAGATGCAAAGCTGCAAGTGTTGTGGAATAAGTATGAAGTTTTGATAATGAACCCGAATGAGTTTGTTGGTGCATTCTTTGACAGGGTAAATGTTGTGGTAGAATACATGCGGGGTCTTGGAGAAATTATCGAAGATATAAAAATTGTGAAGCGCATATTGAGAAAACTTCCACCTCGGTTCAATCCGAAAGTTTCTGTTTTGGAAGATAAAGACCCAAAAGAACTGACATTGGATAACCTGCACAGCACACTTGTTGCATATGAAATGAGGAACGATGATAACGAGACTATGGAAAAAGGGAAATCCAAAGAGGTGGAATTCAAGGCCATGAAGAAAATAACCATTAAAGATTCTAATGAAGAAGAAGAGACAGATGAGGTGATGGCATTCCTTTCTTCAAATCTGCAAAGAGGAAGAAGAAAGTTTAAAGGTAAACTTCCACTAGAATGTTTTCGATGTGGAAAGGTTGGTCATCTTGCGGCAAGATTCCCCAAGAAATTTCAAGATAACGATGATGATGATGATGAAGTTGAAATTCCCAAGAAGAAGACTTCAGCGATTGTGAAAGGGAAGAAGCAATTCAAGAGAAATTTCTTCAAGAAAAAGAATCTTCTTTCACAAGAATTTGAAAGTTCAGAGGAGTCTGAGGATGAAGAGGTTGAGGAGTTTGAAAATTGTAAAGATCATAGGAAAAATGCTATGGTAGAGGTCATCGGTAGTTCTCAGAAAAATGAAGAAGTTGACGCTGAAGAAGAAGATGAAATTGAAGGTAGAGTTGATATGGAAGCCGAATTGGAAGCAGCTCTTGAGGAGATAGATGTTTGGAGAGACAAAGTGGAGAAATCCAATAAAGTGGTTCATGATTCCAAACTCTATATGCAACAACAGGATGAAAAAAAGTCAGAACTGTTAGAAGAAATTGAAAGACTAAAATCCTCAACACCAGAGAGCTCAGAAAATATTGTTGAGCATAAGCTTAAAATTGAGGAACAAAAGAAGGAAATTGATTGTTTGACTAACACAAGAAAGGAGCAGGTCAGAAGTATCAAAGAGCTTGAAGAAGAAGTGGTTAGTCTGCGATGAAAAATGAAGGATCAAGAAAAACTCTTGACCCCCAATGTGATATCAGAAAAACAGGCCATTCAGAAGACAGAGAAGATGAAAGAGGAGGCTCGTATTTCAGTAGGAGTGAAGCATCAAGAAATATCAAATGATAAGGTTGATTCAGGGCTTGATAAGAAACAAAAATCGGTGGCAGTTAATGTCAGACCGCAAGCACCCGTCCCGAAATTGAAGGTTGATTTGGGCACAAAACAGAATCAGAATATTCAGAAATCCCAAAGGGAAAATCGTAGTGCTGAAGTATAACGAAGTAATGTATCCTATATCAGGTGTTATTACTATGGGAAAATGGGACATTCATAGTATGTGTGTTCCATAGACAAGAGATATAGAAGGGAACAGGAACAGAGATGGCAGCCAAACAGAGAACGGTTTTCCAGAACATATTTTGAAGGACACTGTTTTTGGTGCGAAGGATTTGGGCACATGGCTAGGTACTGTACTTCGACCATTTAGAGAAATGTGGAAAAGAAAAATCAAAATGTTTGCAAGAAGCAGGTCAATAAACCGACAGGTGAGTTAAAAATGCAGAATAGATTTGCGGCTTTGAAAGATGAGGCTGGTCCATCATACTCTGAGAAAGAACAGAAGTCTCAATCCATGCCGAGTGTGAAAGAAAAAGTATGGACCAAGAAGAAGAAAAATGAGAAGGCCGTGATGGCGTAGATTTCCCTTAAAGCATCAGATCGATCTGGTGTTCGGATCCTTGAGAGTGGTTGCACATCCCACATGACGAGTAATAAGGATCTTGTTACAGGCATCAAATATGACAAAGAAGGAGTTGTCAAATTTGGAAATGATGAAGGCCTGAAGATTGTTGGCTTAGGGAAAACCAAGTTTGGGGGCAAAGAGATGAGACGTGCTGATGTCTTGGTATTAGAGGGTCTCAGTCATAACTTACTCAGTGTCAGTCAACTATGTGACTCTGGGCACTCTATCCGATTTACCAAGAAGATGTGTGTTGTGAAAGGAAAAGATGGAGTAGCTGTTCTATAGGGAAAAAGGTCAAAGGGAAATCTCTACCTTATAGGTGGGGAAGAAGATACATGTCTTTTATCCAGAGAGGAAGAAAACTAGTTGTGGCATAAGCGACTTGGTCATCTATGCCAACCATCTATGGATGATCTCGTAAAGTGTGATGCTGCTAGAGACCTTCCCAAACTATCACGTGATCCCACTCATACGTGTGATGCTTGCCAACAAGGGAAGATCATCATAAACACATACAGGTCAAAGGAACAGAAATCAACTAGAGTGCTCGAACTGGTTCATGTTGATGTATGTGGACCTATCTCACCACGAACTATAAATGGGAAAAGGTACTATGTTCTTTTCATTGATGATTACAGCAGAATGGCCTGGGTATTTGTCATTACCCATAAGACAGAGGTGTTTAGTTGCATAAAATAGTATAGGAGGGAATCAGAAAGGATGCTTGGGCAGAAAATTTTGAAGTTCCATACAGATAACGGTACATAATTCACAAACAGTCAAGTGGAAGAGTATCTCAAGAAACATGGCATAAGGCATCAAGTTTCATCAGTAAGAACTCCCCAACAAAATGGTGTGGTTGAAAGGAGAAATCGGATCATCAACAACATGACCATAACGATGATTATTGACAAAGACCTACCAGAGAAATTTTGGAAGGAAGCAGTATTGACATCGGTCTATGTTTCAAACAGGTCTCTGTTGTGTCCGAAGTAAGGGAAGACTCCATATGAACTATGGTACGGAAATAAGCCAACGTTGAAATACTTTCGAATCTTTGGAAGTAAGTGTTTCATTCTCAACAAAGAAAATCATAGGAAGTTTGAGGCACGAGGAGATGAGGGGATATTCCTTGGCTACTCAGGGAAAATCAAATCATATAAATGCTTCAACAAAAGGTTGGGAAAAATTGTTGAGAGCAATGATGTCACTATAGTTGAAAATGAACAGAATACTCAACGACCCAGTGAACAGTTCCTGTATGAAAGTGATGATAAATTAAGCAACACAGGGGGATCAGAAGTGGCAGAGGCTGACTCAGAAGAAGATACTGATGATGAACAAGAAAGTGTCAAGTCTGTGTCTGCAAGGAATCCAAAGAGTCGAGCTGAAATTGATAGGCAGAATATCATTGGTGATCAGACAGCTCCAGTTCAGACTCGAAGAATGAAGTCATTACAACAAACATCATTTTTATCTCAGGTGGAGCCGAAATTTTTTTCCGATGCAGCTGAAGATGAAAACTGGGTTCAGGATATGAATGAAGATCTTGATCAGATTGAGAAGAACCAGACATGGGAGATTGTTTCGAGGCCAACAGACAAGAATGTCATCGGGACTAAATGGGTTTATTGCAACAAGATGAATGAAGATGGCACAGTGAATCGGAACAAAGCACGACTAGTGTGCAAGGGATACTCCCAGATAGAGGGAATAGATATTGATGAGACATTTGCACCGGTTGCAAGGCTGGAAATGATCAGACTATTTTTGGGCATTGCAGTGCAAAGAAAGTTCAAAGTGTTCCAGATGGATGTCAAATCTGCATTCTTAAATGGAGTTCTGGAAGAGGAGGTTTATATTGAGCAGCCAGATGGTTTTCTCATTCATGAGGATGAGAACAAATTTTGTAGGCTGAAGAAGGCATTGTATGGGCTGAAACAAGCACCAAGGGCATGGTACTCAAGGCTTGATCAGTATTTGAAGAAACTTGGTTTCCAACGTGGAGGAGTTGATTACAATCTTTATTTCAGCAATGACATTAATCAAAGGATGATGGTGTTGGTGTATGTCGATGACATAATTTTTGGCAGATCAGATGAAGATCAGTGCAGACAGTTTTCCGAATTCATGAAAAATGAGTTTGAAATGTCAATGATTGGAGAGCTAATGTTTTTCCTTGGTCTACAGGTTACACAAGGAAGGAATGGAACTTTCATTTCTCAATCCAAATATGCCAAGGAGGTTCTAAGAAGGTTTGTAATGGATAATTACAAGGATATTAAGACTCCGGTTGCTACCCGGATGAAATTATCAAAAGATGAGGATGGCAAGGCAGTTAATATCACAGAATACAGGCAAATTATTGGAAGTTTGTTATACTTGACTGCGACAAGGCCTGATATTTTTTTCGCCACATGCCAAGCAGTGAGATATCAGAGTAATCCCAAGGAAAGCCACATGCTTGCAGTGAAAAGAATACTTCGGTATATCCAGGGCATAGTGGATTTCGGCTTGGCATAAACTGATAAATCTCAGACAGAGTTATTAGGATATACTGATGCAGACTGGGCCGGTTCAGCGAATGATAGGAAATCAACGTCAGGTGGTGCTTTCTATCTTGGTGGATTGTGTATTTCTTGGCTAAGCAAGAAGCAAGATTACATTTCGTTGAGCACTGTGGAAGCTGGGTATATTGCGGCCACTCAAGCATGAACCCAACTATTATGGATGAAGCAGCAGCTTGAAGATATGGGATTTGAAGTGAAGTCTCCGATCGAAATCCAGTGTGATAACTCAAGTGCTATAAATCTCAGTAAAAATCTCGTCCATCACTCAAGGACAAAGCACATTGAGATCAAATATCATTTTATCAAGGAGAAAGTGGAGCAAGGGATTTTGAAGTTGGAGTATGTGCCTACAGAGCTACAGGTTGTAGACATTCTGACAAAGGCCTTACCCAAGGAAGCTTTTGAGAGGCATCGACTGGCTCTGGGAGTTCAGTCGATTCCCCGCACTTAAAATAGTGTGGATGTGGAACCCCCCCCCCCCCCCCCCCTCTCCCCAAGGTATGATGTGTTTTCCCCTAATGTGCTAATATGTGTTCTCTACTCTGTTACAGACTGAAAAGGAGTGACCTTTGGGTTCGTTGACAAAGGGGGAGAAAATAGTGCTTGTTCAAGGGGGAGGTAATGTGGAGATTTGATAAATCATGAATGATATGGAGAGAAGCTGAAAAGTGGAGCAGCCAGATAGGGGGAGTTGAAGCTAGTTGAAAGTTATTAGCCAGATCTTAGCTTGGACAACACAGGAAATAGGGCTAAAGAGGTTTTGAAGCTGACAAGGGATGAAGCTGTGAACAGAAAGGGGAAGATTTTTAAATCTGACGATGCTAGAAGTGATCGATCAAAGCATAGATATCACGACAGCTAAGGATCATGATAAAATCAGAACACTGGTGTTGGAATGGTGTGAGAAGGTGTCCAGCTATCACTAATTGGGATCAGTGTGGTTCAAAAATTGGTATCAATTTATGAATTGGTATCAGGTTGGAATTGACAATTGGTAATTGAAATGAAGTTATTCATTGATGAACTTTTCATACTACTCTTGTTTCTCACGCCAAGCATTTCTCATGTGGGATTAGAGTACGTGTTAAGTGATTCCTTGAAAGCTATCATAATCGCAACAGGCAAATGGTGGTAGCGGCTGGAAGAAGACTCAGTGAGGTATCAAAGTGAAGAAAATCATTCTGAGAAGAGTTGTGAAGAATTGTCAACAAACCCAAAGGGGGAGATTGTTGGGAAAAAATCTCTCAAGGTAACATTGCAGTATATTTGGGTTGATTGTGTTTGTTGACAAAGCAGGTTTCCATGGAAAATTGTCGAGTTCCCGAGAAGTTGTTGACAATCCATGTTGACAAAGAACGATGACAAAGGAATGGATGATCTGGAGGCGGTACAAAAGAGCAGTACAAGGTGGCGCTGTTTCCCAGTGTTTGCAAAAAATTTGGGGTCCAAAATTTGGAGTTTGGTGAGCATCGTGAAAATAGGATTTCCATGAAGATCATATTTTTATATGGAAAAGGTATGAGTTTCACAAAGATGGGATGCATGGATTGAATTTCGCGAAGACCAGAAAAATGGAGGCGGTGATGCTTCGCGATTACGTCAAAGCTTCGCGAACGGCAGAGTTTAAGCGCATCGTGGCGGTGAAGGGATTTGCGAGGGAGATTCGCGGTGAAGGCGCGAAGGAATGTTGACGGTAATACTCCACGATTACGATGAGATCCGCGAACAGAAAATTGTCTTGGTGCTTCCCGATTTGGATAGAATTCCAGCAGAAACTTCGGAGCTTCGCGATTTGAGATGACGTGGCGTTGACTTCACGTGGAAAGTTCGAGGGTCGGTGGAATCGCCTATAAATAGAGGCCGACCCGCTCGAGAGAAGTAGAGAGAATTTTCAGAGAAAATCCATAGCTCTCGGTTCGCAGAGGTGGTTCGCGAAGGCAGTGTGCTTCGCGAAAGGGGAGCTTCGCGGCGGCTATTCTAGCTCCGCGAAAGGTGTGTGCCCCGCATTGGCTCAATGAGCTTTGTGTAGAGGCAGGAGCTCCGTGACGGCCTACGCATTGCGAAGATATGTGCATCGCGAGAGTACTTTGCGAGAGAGCTTTGCGAAAAGGCAGGAGCTTCACGAAGGCTTGTTTGAGCTTCGCGAAATTGGGAGCCTCGCGAAGTAGGGTGCTTTGCAAAGGTGTTTCCAAAGTGAATTGCCCAGTGGTTCAGAGGCAAAGTGGTATTCATCAGTGGATGAAAGTTGGACTTCAACAGAGCATCTATCAACAGTCGAAGATGCATTATTTCATGCAAATGAAGAGACCTAAAGGTCTATAAACTGTGAGTGGATCCCTTCCAAGTGCAGTGAGCATAAGAAGAGGAAAAGGTGATCCTCTCCACCGGCAGTGATCTAGAGAGAGAGAAATAGGGAGTGACCCTTGGGAAAGTAGTGAGATGGCCCTAAACCTTGCAAAAGCAGTGATATTGGGACAGAGTGACTGTACCTGAACATTGTAATCCACAGCTAGTGAAGTATAGTGGAATTTGGTATGACCGGCAACCTGTCGGCGTATGCTCCTTGGAAGTATCCCTTAGCGGTGAACCAAGTAAAATTGTTATGTCTTGTGCTTGCTTTACATTCTGTTTATATTGTGCAATAGGAAAGAGAGAGAAGAGTGTTTTTCTTAACAGCGAAACAAGATCAGAACGGGCATTAATTTTAAATTAGTCATACCCTTATTCACCCCCCCTCTCAGGGTATTCAGCCTTGTGGACCTAAAAATTTTGGATCAAGACAAGAAATAGTGATGATTAGCTAAATAAATTAATTAAATATAGAAGGATAGTTTGAAATTATGGTGATTTCATCAGTTATTAATCAAGGAATAATTTATTTAACTTATAATGTATATATACGGAAAATTACCATATTTCACTGTTCACAAAAATTCATGTATTCTAGAAAAATTCCAAAAATTAAACCCAACCATTTTTTGACATGTATAACTCAAAAAATGAGTCCATTTTATGAAAATAATTTTATAAATTTGATGAATTAAATTTTTAATTAAAATCATCATTTACTATGAAAATAGAAATTTTAAAATTATAACTAATTTTATAACACTTTGAAAAATTAATTAAAGTCTCACAATATTATATTATAACCATAAAAAAAACAAAATATTGATTTATAATTCCATTTTATGAAAATAAATTTTCTTTTAAATCATTATATTAATTATATTATTGAAAATAAACATTTATATTTTATAAAAATACCAACACTTAATTTTTCATTTTCAAAATATTTATTTACTTATAATATGATAAAATTATATCATATTTTCATCTATAAAATGACTAAATTTTATTTATAATTTTGTAGGTGAGGTTACCATTATATTAAAAGAATTACTATTCTTAAGAGTCGCATTAGTCTTCCAAAGGTCATTTTACTATTTCATTGATATATGTTACTTAATTTCTCAAAAAATCATCTTATTTAATTCATTATTCATTTATAATTTTTTTTGTTCTCTATGTTAAATTATATTATTTATACTATATGAAATAGTTTTTGTGAAATGTAAAATATCGAATGAATTGAATTTATTTAATAGGATACATGTCGTAAAATTGTTCAGTTTTATAATCTTTATTTTTGATTACGACATAATTAATAAATGATTTAATTTTATCTCTCACTATTTAATCAATTATAAATAGACATTAACATTAGATATAATGTGCATAATCATAGTGATATTCTAGTGTCAAGATCTATATTTTCAATCACATAACCTAGATAGCAGCATTTCCAAATTATTTAAAGGTATTTAAGTAATATTTATCCTTCCTAATGACATTGAATTGTTATTAATTGATTTTTTGATTTAACTCACCAATCCTTAAATCAAATTCTCATATTTCATCAAAAAAAATCTCAAGATTACACTAAGGAGGCTAGGGAAAAATCTCTTGATTTTAATATGGTTATGTATATCAAAAAAAATTATTATAACATCTTGTTATTTCAAAGAACCTTAACAAGGTTCAAAACAATAATTTGAACCAGGGTTGTATTATAACTCATGTGATGGAAGTATTTTAAGGAAATAATATTTTCTACTGAGGGATTTTGTTCATTTGTGTATAAGTATCTTGATTTTATTATTTTTAATGTTTTAAAATGTTTTATCAATAATATACAAAAAAAAATAACTATTTCTTACAGAATAATTTACTCATTTTTGTATTTTATGATTTTATAAGATATCTTATTTTAACATTTATATACTTTTTAATTACATTATATGTGTAATTATATAAATAAATAACTATAAATGATAAAAAAATCATATACAATTATATTTTATTTTATCTAAGATTGGTTTTTAATTTTTATATATTATGGGATCATTCTTTGTTGATAAAATAATTAAACAATACATCACATAAATAAATAATTAACAATACATAGATAAAATAAAATAATTAGATGAAATAATCATGAGAATTATCTGCAAGTTTGTTTATGGAGTAGTGATAATCCAACCTTGATTATAGTTGGAAAAAACTCTTTACGCCTAAACATAGCTTATGTTATAGTAATTTCCAATATCTAATGTATCACAGTTTTTGGTTTCATCATTATTTGGGTCCGGAACTATATCCTATAACATGGATCTCCATCCTTTGAAAGTGTATGCTCGTATTGAAGGGAGGGGTATCAGGGGTATAGGGTTACATTAAATAAACCTTAGACATAAATAGTCATATGTAATAAATAGTGATAATTCATCGATTATCACATTTATTTAAATATTAAATATCACATAATAAACTATGAAATAAATAATTAAGTAATATAAATAAATTAAACACATACATGGGTTTCTCAAAGATTATGATCATTCACAACATGAAATGAAAAACACATTTAATAATTTATTTCATTCATTTCGATTGTCAAATTTATAGATAAAGAAATTAATTAATTTATAAATTAATTAATCATCTTAAATTATATCCAATTAAGTTTCATGATACATATTAAAACCTCATTGATTATTATTACATAAATTTAATAAATTAAATTTTATTTCAAATAATTATGTACACAACATGTACTTTGGATGTTACATAATGTATAACACGTGCGTTTGACAAGATATTTCATGATAACATGATGTTTAATGATACATCATACATCATGTGATATACACTATAAGTTTTTCCATTTGTTTTTCACCTACTACATGACATGTATCTCCCACATGAAATGTCATTACATACACCACATGTAACTATATTTGTGTATTTAAACTATATAGATTTCATAGAGTGTAATAGAATATGATATATCATTATTATATAAAAAATATGCCACTATAAATCCATGTGATGTATGTGGTGTTTGATAAAACATTACATAATGTGTTCCATGCTGGCAATCAATACATGACATGTAAAGATTCCATTTACCAAGCTTGCTATTAAGACACAGTGCATAATAATAACATGTATTGACCCATGTGACATGCCTTGTAATAAAGAACATGTACCTTATATTCAGTGACACTCATCACATGGTGTATACTTTGATGATACATGTTGTATAGTCTTTTCATTTGGTGCTTAAAACTAGAAAATCCAGATAGATTCTTTGATTTTTCTTCACACGTTTATTTCCCATTATTTTCCACACAAAGTTAGATAATACCACTATGTTTATTGTTGTCCTTATATTAATATTAAAATCATTTTAACTAGAAAACTAATGCATAAAAAATTATCAAATATTTTTAACTAATTATAAAGTAAAATATGACTACTCTAATTCAAATTGAAGGTTTTAGGTCATAGTTTAAAACATGGTTGGTGGTACGTTTTTTATTTTCTATAAAATTTAACAAAAAATATGAGGAATATAATAAAAAAACCCAATAATTTCTTATATAGGTTCATAAAAATTTAATTCATAATAAATTTATATATAATTACCATAATCACACTATTCTTCCTAATCAATTATTATTATTTCAACTTTTTTTAATTGTTTTTTCAATAGAAAAACCATTAGTATTTCTATTAATGTATACACATGTTCTCTATAAAAATATGAATAAATATTTATTTTAAAACATTCAATAACCTTGTGAATAAATGAAGACATTTATCCTTACATTTTATCCAATTTATACCCCAAATTACATATAATAGAATAATAAAAAATTAATATCATTTTACATGGAATTAATTCCATCTAATATAATTTCATAAATAAATAAAATAATATTTATTTAAATGGTATTGAATATATCATTTATATTGGATCTTTAAACTTAATCAATATTCTCCAATAAAAATATTTTGAACCTTGCATAATAAAAATATTCATTTGGTAAAATAAATATTATATTCAATTAAAATTTAAATAATAAATAATATATATATTCATATAACTTTAATAAATATTTATTTTACCATATTCGATAAACTTTTGAATAAATTAAGATGATCTAAATTCAACTCCCACATTCTTAACACTACTAACTTGTGATTGGATTCTTATGATCTATATAACATATATTAAATATTATTCAAATAGATGAGAAAAAATTTATTCCTAAACATAAATTGGATAGAATTTAATGATTTTATAGATAAAGTTAGTGTGTGACAATATAGTCCAATTTTCCAATGGAAATATTCACTAAAAGTCCAATATTGGTATATAGAAACATTCCATGTATTTCATAGAGAAAGGAATTTTCATAGTAACTATAACAACATTCCTATGAATAATAATATTTTATATAATACTTGTGTCAACTGAAATATTATCAATTAGGTGTATAATTGTGTTATATCACATAATGGTTGATTTATATTTCATTTATTTATTTTAAATAAACTTGTATATAAACTACCATGGCCAAGAATTTTAGATAGACACTTACATCACAATCAAAAGTCTAGAAATTTATTCTTCCATTAACTCAGAATTTATAAAAACATTATTAATAATTTAGTTAATTCCATATCACTTATGAAATATTTAATCAATACAACCTCAATATGAGAATATGTTGTTATAATTTTCATCAATTAATTAATGAATGAGATTCATAATACAAATTAATTGTAATCTAAGGTACAATGAATAATACACAATCTCGCATATTGGAATATTTAATGAAACATAAAATATTTGGAATTTCAATTATTGGGTTAGTCCTCATTATATCCATTATTGTAGATCACTAATTTTGAACTTTATAATAAAATATTCCAAATGGTAATGAGTCCCCAACACCAGATAGTTTGACATCAACCATGTCTCTCTAGATTGATGTATCTTGACCACAAGAAATATTTTTTTACAAATATCATCACCAAATTTCTAGTTTCTCATTTTATTAGTTAACTTATTTAACCATTGGATGTGAAAAATATTATAATGATAATATTATATTAAATTTACATAGGAGAATGATCATTATGTGATAAGAATAAAAAAATATTTCATCAATTGAATGTAAAAAATATCAGTTGGATGTAGGGTACCAAATATATTATCCTTGAATCCACATTCTATAAAGGTTTTATTATAAATGTTATTCTTGATAAAATACATGGGTGATGTATCCCACACACTAGGTACGAGGATCTATTGATGTTAATCAAAAAGATTCTTGGTCTGTGTCTTAGTACATCTTTTGGTCAATTGGTAACACGGTTTAGCATAGTGAATTCCAAGAAGAAAAATTTTATAGGGTTAAATGGAATGAGTAGTATAAATATTCAATGTCATTATATGGTATTAAAAAAATAAAACATTGATTAAATTTCTTATAAATTTTTCATAATATATATGATGTACTTCATATTTTTTATAAAACCCCATGTCTTATATTCATTGATAATAATAATCATATACCAATCCAATCCTACTGAGAGTCACCAGAACATTATAAATCACATTCTTAAGTACATAATAATAAGTAAGGATATGTTCACTTTCTATAGAACTATGTATATTTTCATTATAATGGATTACAATGATTCTAGTTTCCAAACCATCAATGATTAAATATGTTCTCAATCTATCTTTTATTTTTTCTAAATGGTATTGTTATCTGAATAAAGGGTTCCAAATAATTCACTATGGTGTAGTCAAAAATTTAGGCAGAGTACATCAATATATTAAATTCTATGAAGGAATAATTTTTTATTAATAATTTAAACACTAATCATGGGGTAGTTCCCTATATTAAGGTAGAAACTGAGACTTATTATGATGAATATAGAGCTAATTATTAGGCCAAGGTACCTTAGTATTATCAATGGACTAAACACATAACTAAAAAATACCATTTGGTTCATGAAATTATTTATAGGGGTGATGTAATGAAATTTTGGGTGGATACTAAGGATAATATAGAGGATCCATTGATAAGGAAATTAACATAGTATAAGATTCAGGTTCATTTGAAGTATCTTGGGGTCACGTATATAAGAGATCAATTGTTTTCATTATTATTAAAGAATGTGTATTATTGTTTTATAATAAATGAAATCTCTATTTATAATTCATTCATGTGTGATATATATATTACATGAATAGTGGAATGATGAATCCATTTAAAGTATGAAGTTGATTTATCCCTAATCAATGATCATTAGTAATTATTATAGGTAGTGATAATATGTTAAAATTTTCATTAGTTGAATGTTGTATGTGATACAATGTAAAATCAGGAGATAATAAGTGTGGAAATAACATCAATACTGACTCATGAAAGTATATCACATGGAATATCATATGATTATTAATAAAAATATGGGTTTATGCTTCATATGAATTTCCATAACCTGGGGATGAGATGATACTTAGCATATGAACTTTCATAATTTGATACCTTTATTAATGTATCCCTAAGGATAAGCTAATTATGGGGCGTTTTGGTATGTTTTTAATCACATGATTAGTTGTGTTTAACTATGATGGTAATTTTCCTATTGTTTTAAAAGTATAACATTATGGCCCTCAATTTATTTGGACTAAAGAAATTATTGTCCATGTTTAGGTGGGAAATGTGTGATGTGTTCAACTACTTAGATAAATGAAATGTGATGTATTCAATCAATATTACTAGTATATTTTTAAGAATGATGATCATATAATATAGCTTATACTATATTTACATATTCCAAGTCTAGTGGTCATTTGAGGAATTGATCAAATGGATTATATATACATGTATATGATTTGTAGATATAAATCTTGTATAGGATATGTTTATATGTATATATTATAATGTTTCATCAATACCACACAAGACCCTTTCTTTCTGATTCATTCAGCCGAGGTGCGCATCAAGGTTCTAGTTCACATTTCTTTTCCCAACATTCTCATTTTCCAAAGTAGGGTGGTCTCTAACATCATGGTTGAAAATACTAGATCATTTATTGTAATGATGATGGGGTGTTGGGTCCTCCTTCCATGGATTCCTCCTTGGATCATGTTTTATAGTTCGGAAATCCCACAAATATTTGATTCATGTTTATGATGCTCATTCCTGGAACAATCTTGGAGTGGACACAAGTTAATTATGCTACCTCTATCACAATACTAAAGCTACATGTAGTTAGATCTTGTGGTTATGTGGACACATATAGACACATGTGGAAGTTGGGTGTGTTGGGAACCTATAATGTATTCCTCTTTAGATGTTGAGTTCATGTCATGTATGAGTAATCTTAGGTGTATAACCCAAGGCATATCAAGTCACACATAGGGTAATTTGTTCTAGGGGCATAAGGTGTTAAAGGTTTTTTACCTTTTGAATTCGATGTTCAATAAATGAGGTAGGAATTCTGATATATATAGTGGGTTCATAATATTAGAGTCTTGTGGGGACATTGTTATAGGTTTAGAGTCATTGGGACATTTTCATAGGTTTAGAGTCTTGTGGGGATGCTCTCATAGGTTTAGAGTCCTGTGTGGACATTCCCCATATACACTTGTCACGCAACATGATGTTTATGGAATGGAATCACATGAAGACACCATGTTCTAATGGGGACCTTAAATCTGGGTGGTGAGGTTGAGTGTGTTCTCAGTGGTGATGACCACACTTCAGTATTGTTACCTCCCATGAGTGGGACAAACATATTTGATTGTGGTGTTGAGGTATTAGGATTGATCCTTAGGGAGGTGTCCTGTGTATTTTGGGATTATACAGAAGGTAGGAATCCTACCTTCCATATTATGATACATGGTTAAAAACTGACATAGTTTGAGTGCATAGTTTAAGGTTGTCTTATAAGACCAGTCCATGAAGTTTAACATCATTTGGGTAAGGATGCTTCTGCCATAGATAGAGAAAGAACAAGTGATGTTCTGGGGGTTAACGATTAGGTTCTACCTAATAGGTGAGTTATCATCCCATGGAAATCATACATTGGGAATCTTGTATTTCTTGCATGAGTTTGGAATATAGTTTAACATCATTTTCTAATGAATATTTTATGCAATTTAACATCATGGGACTAGAAAATTAAGTTGTGTAGTATAAAGTATTACATCTACAACATGGTTTATATTACACCCTAGGATAAAATTTCCAATTATGGGAGAAGATTAAAACACTAGCCCATATTATAGGGAAAGGTGACCAGTTTCCCATGATAATTCCACCTTTGGGGATTACATGTTTACCATTCATGTGATTTTAGATGGAAGAGGAATAAAAATAGCCATATTTTGGTGACATGAGGGGGGTCCCAATATTAGGGTTCCTATTATTAGGATAAATAGGTGATATAAAAACCAATGAAATTCTTGTATAAATGGGTTTAGACTCAATGGTTTATGATACGCATTCCGAGGAAGGTCGGTGAACGAGTGAATTAGGTTTGAATGGGTACATTTTCTTTGAGAACTTAAAATTCATGAAGGTGTGTTCACAAAATATAAATTTCAGTTGGGGTCCTATGGGGTTGGTTTTAGGAAGGATATAGGGTAATTAAGTATAATGGTTTCACAAAGGTGAGGCCATTATGAAATAAGGGTACCCTTCCTAGGGATGATATCTTGGTTCCCATGGGGAAGGTTTTATGAAGGTTTGATGAATCGTTAAATCAAAAGAGGCATGAGGAGTTATCCTCTTTCATTAGTGTATTGATCCTTCCAAATGGTCATATAGACCATGGTCTTAAAATATAAGGTACACCTGGAAGTCTGTTAATGAATGATTTCACCTTTAGTTCACGAAGTATGATGTTTCAATAATTTATAGATTATTTGGAAGTATAAAGGTTTCATAACCATAAATGAGTGGAGAAGTTAGGTATTTATAATAAAAATAAATATGGAGACATCCATTTCATTAAATTTACCATCTTCTTATAAGATAAACTTTTGTGGTGCTCAGACGATCTTCACAAAAACCTTTCACTTCGAGAAGGATACAACCTTCCTCAATACAGAAACTTAGGTGGATTTTAAGACAATTTAATCCAATATTCAACTCATAATATCCATGAATTCCTCAACATATCTTGTAACATTTGTTTTTAGAATCAATAAATTCCCCCCTCAGAATGGGAGTTGACACAGGAAAGGAGGCTCAGATTCTAATATGGAGTAACCAAAAACGTGAGATTTAGGAATCCCACTCATGAAAAATGACCCTATTATTTTCATATAAATAAGATAAGGGGTACAAAATATTTTCACATAATGTTGGTTAATTTTATAATCCTACTAGGGTACCTCTGTCACTAGATTGTGAGTTTCAGGACTGGAAGTGTGTAATCCAATGGCCTATACTCCCCAGCTTTGGACATCCTTAATAGTTGATATAAGAAGAGTGGAAGCAGATAAAAACTACTTGAAATGAGATTAAATACAAGGTAACAATGTTTCTCTGGGTGTTCTAACATAATATCACCCATATATAGGGGTATTAATAGCTACATGAAGTCGTTGTTGCTACTAGGGGAGGCAATCAATCTTCTGAAGTCACAACAGGTGGAGGTCGTGGATAAAGTAGTGAAGGAATCCTTATTTGTGGGAGAGAGAATGGATGAATAGGGTAGGGTTTGAATCTGATATTTTTTGCTTCACCCTACTTCCAAGGAGGAATCAGTGGAGTGGGATGAGCGATAGTGGGACCTTGATATCACTCATCTTAGGCTGGCTTGGTTAGAGTAGTATGTCGCCCAATCTGAGTCATAGGTGGGGGATTCATTTTTTTGTTGTTTTAATAAATTATAGGCTATGAATTATGAATAAACCTCTTAAATTAAAGCATAAATATATTTTTCCAAATCCCAATGTGTATATTTTTCTAAATCTATATCATATTAGAAATACAACAAATAATAAAACTCTATGCCCATGTTATTATTGTTTGGTGTGAGAAACATGAGGTAAATAGATGATTAATTTCTTAATTTAAAGTACCAGATAGGGATTAAATAATTGTGGTTGTAATCATCCATAGACCACTTATATTTTCCTAACTAGTAAAAAATTGATTGGAGAGGGTAACTCTGGAAAACTGACAATATTTCCTAATGTGTGAAGGTTTATGAGTGGGGTACACTAAGGGTGTTCGATTTTACCCAAAAATGGGATTACAGAAGAAATTAATCAAGATGTTCATATCTTAGAACACAAGGAGGAGCAATAGACTAAGAGAGGGTGACTACTGAACAAGATTTAAACTCATATTCCACTAATGTGCTACCATGATTAAGGACATATAAATGAGGGTCAACCATTGAGCATGTTCGAAATACGTGACCAATAAAATTGTCATAAAAATCTAATGGGGTATTGTTCTTAGGATAGGATTTTAGCTATTTTGGTTAAGAACCATCGCCATTAGGGGTTCCCATTTGGATGTAGAAGATTGTGGGGATCCAAATCATGTCAAATGTGAAGCATATGGGTGAACTTGAGTAAATTATTGAATGATACCAACACTGTAAAATTACACAGTCATGACTCTGGGAAAATTATCTCTATGTATCAGCATGAGAAAGATCCACACTCACTTCCCAAGGGGAATATTATTGGATACCAATCATTGATCAAGGAACATGAGGGGCATAGTAGGTGACTAGACATGAAAGATAAAAATTTCCCCTTAGGTGGGTTCCTAAAAATATTTTACAATTTTATATAATGAAATGAGGAAAGAAGGAATACAGTTTAACATCTTATAGAAATGAATTTAAACATGTTGTTTAACTTTGTATAGTGAGTCCAATTCCTCATAAATTTTTACATTATGTGACTAGGATATGTGTAGCACAATTTAGCATCTTGTTACTATGATGTATGATCCAATGATAATTAAAATCTACCCCTTTGAGGCAGTGGGACGCATAAAGGGTGGTATAAAATAGAGGACTTCATGAATCAGGGGCGGTTAAGGTTTTGTTCTCACTTTTTCATGAACTAATGGGTTTGGTGAGTGAATCTAGTATTTTTTCGATGATCAGTGATGAATACTACTAGTTATATACCTTATATATTTACACCCTTTCCTTTTCCCAAGTTGAAAGGGTAACTTAGTGGGTGAGAGTCTAAATTTTTATCACATTTACCCATTATTTTTTCAACCTAAAAGATATATGAGCTTATTTTATAGGGAATTTTAGGATCATTTTAATCATACTACATTTATAGGGGAAGATGTGATTGTGATTTCACATAGTTTATGGTCATGTTTCTTATACTAAGGCTATTAGTTTAAGGTCATAGATGTTAGAAAACATGTATGCTAGTGTCACACCTCCTTATAATGTGTGATGATTCTATGGACCATTATGGAATAAGGTTACATGATCAAGTAATATGCAGTAATAGAATTTAAATATGGACCTGAAATATGAGATCTATTAATTAATACATATGCCACTAAATAGTGAATCAATCAACACATATAGAATTGGGAAGGTATGAGACCAACAGCATAAGGGGGAAGTCCTCTCAAGTGAGGATGTAGTAAACATATGGGGAATTAGTTTCTTAAATAATAGCCAAAAATTCCGAGAGCCAGGTGAAAACCTGCTCCCAAAAACATAAAAAAAAAGAGTAAACAGTACAGGGCAACTCAGGGAAGGGGGGCCTTAGACAGCCTTGTGTACAAAGTGCCAATCCTATCACTGTGAACGAGCTCATTACAGTAATCAGGAAGTACAAATGACCAGCTTGAACTAGCCTCCATAATTTCCCTTTTTGAGAATCTTAAGTGCAATACCCTCCAGGTAAACTCTTTTCACTCTCCCCCAAAACAAAGGCAGCCCAAGGTAGATGAAAAGCAGTGCACCTCTCTTAACGCCAAGCCTTCTAGCTATTCTATTTTGCCTCGCTAGTCGAATTCCTTCCCCAAAGACAACAAAAGATTTCGCCCAGCTTATAACTTGGCCTGCCACTTCCTCATAGTGATTGAAGATAACCTTTATGCAAGATATGGTTTTCCTGATAGCTTTTGAGAAGAGCAAAATATCATCAGCATAGAAGAGATGCGAAGGGGAAAAGAAACCCCTCCCATATGTCATCCTCTGATAGATCCCAAGATTGACAAGATCATGGAGGCATGTGCTCATATAGTCTTCATCCAAGGAGAACAACAGCCCAGATAATGGGTCACCTTTCCTGACACCCCGAGAGCATTGGTATCTACATGGGGATAGTAGTTCATAGTTTAATGTTATAATGCCTAGAAAAATTTTTATACATGTTAAAGGTATTAGATCTTGAACTAGGGGGAAGTGTTTTGGGACATTCATATTAAATAAATAAGTATAAACCCATCATGAATAGAGGTACAATGAGACCTCGTTCCACATGAAGCATCCCTGAGAAAATTTGCACATGGTTTAAGATCAAGATGCTCAGAAAATACGGGGACTATGAGATTATTTTTCCAACCAGTCACCGATGAACCAATTTTAAATTGAGGGACAAGACCCGGTTTCTAGTGATCATTGTCTCACTTCATGGGGTTATTTTTATCTTGGCCATATATAGTGGGTTTAGGCATCACTATATATCACATGTAACTAGGAATCAATCCACACATAGTTCTGGAACATGGTGTGGTAGGAGACCAACCCCAAAAGTGAGTGTGGGGGGGTATCCTATAAATCATGTATGAGAACATGAATGGGATGTTTAAGGTCATATATAATGGATTGATAAGGTCTACAACTAGTTTGACATCAAAAATCATGAATCATGGGTTTGTATATAGTTTAAGGTCATGAAGATTGGACCATATGGGGTGCATGTATCAAAGAAGTTTGTGTGCCTAGAAAGAGAATTAACCTAATTTGAATGGTTGGTGAAGAATGAAAAGTTATATGAAAACCTATGGGAAAATATTCTCATAGTTTAAGGTAATGATTATTTGAATATGTGGGGGTTTGTGTTCAGGAGGATATGTGTGGTCTTAGAGAGTTAAAACTGATCACGAAAGGAGTGTGAAGGATTCCTGGTGCCAAAAAAAATCTCCAATATGGAATCCATAAAGTTTGGGGTCATGATTCATGGAATAATGGTCCTAGTTTAAGGTAATATGGTTCAGTCCATATGGGTGTGACATTCCATTAGAGAACACCTATGTGTCTCAACTGTTTTTGGGGAAAAATTCCACCATGGATCTTAAGACCATGCGATCCATGCTCGATGAGAGAAATAATGAGTAGAGGGGAGTTCCCATTGTCACATGGAAAATCACAAAGGAGAACATAATAATCCATCCTAATAAGGTTCCAATGACCCTGACTTACTTGGCCATCATGAATGAAAAAATGGGTGAATAACACCATGGGTGTTGAAACTCTACCAGAAAAATTAGAGGTAGAAAAGGAGGTAAATCATAAATTTTGATACATGGATAGTGAAATGGGGTTACTTAAGGGTAGTGAATAGATTCTTATCATTTTTTAAATTTAGATTACATAACATACCTAATCAAGGATGGAAAAAAATGTAGGATCTACTGTTAAAAATGTTAGGAACACTGGAACTATCATCTATTTCCAGGGATCCGTCATAGAATGTTCCTATGATGGGAGGTGAGGCATTTTGGTTGGGCACTATGTCACGAACTGAATCTAGTCTCCACCAAAACCGGCACCCGACCCAACCCATGGAAAGTCCCTAAGGGCGTTCTCGATCCCCACGGGCTGGAACAAGTGCCCGGGTATCAAAAACTGAAAATTGGGAACGATTTACCCGAGTTTTTATACTTAAAACAACAAATGAATCCAAGAAATCAAATCTGGATTTTTCAAACCAAAACATCTTTTACTAAAATTCAGAACTGAATTACACAATTTTAAACAATGTTTTAATACCATTAAAAAGGTACAAAATCAATAAATGACATCCCAAGAACCTTCACATGGAAAGAGGCACCACCCTCAAGCCATCTCTACGACACTGCATCACGATGGACCGCTAAAAACCCGAACCAATGGCATAAAACCTGTACCCAAACCTGTGACACAAAATAAGAAAGTCTAATTACACCCAAATGTGTAATTAGGGTGTGAGAGAAATCCCAGTAGGATACCACCACTAAGAGATTCCATGTGATAAACATTTCATGACAAAAATCATTGTAAGTTTTGTAAATAAGAAGTGCTTGTTACAAGTTTCTAAAGGATGAAATAATAAATGAAAACAGTTTTCATGTGGGAAAATTTTAAAGGACCAACAATTTTAAAATAAATACCAAAGATACTGAATTTTCCAGCCAAAAATACCATATATCGACGGTAAGTACAAATGATCTAATGAGCACAAGCAATGGGAAATAATCCCTAGGCACTAGCTCATTGTGGGTCCCAGGTACCTCGTATCTCGGTGAAAGTAACCGTCACAAATATCCATTCTCGTGCACGATCCACTAGTATGGAACATACCCATAACATATTGTTCCCCAATAATCATCATCATCATAGTTTAGTTAGAGTTGTAAGCGTCAATCTTGCTAAGTGAAACTGAGGCCAAACCCCACGGGATCACTAGCATACTAGTACACGTCCACCCACCTAGATACCCAGGTTTCCCTCTTGTGCTCAAACAATTTCAACAAGGAAAGAAATATAATTTTCACATGAAAATATCACTTCCACATCACACATTCATTAAACATCCCACACGTACATCACACAAGTCACAAAATCCACGTTTTCGTTCAAATTTGTTTTGAAATCATACTCACACCAAAGTTGCCCACAACACTTTTCACATTTCCTTAACACTTCCACAAATCTATTAAACAATTTTATAAAACTATTATAAGATATTCAACTTACATAAAATCCCACACACATTTCACATAATACCCTTATCACCTTCAAAATTCATTTTATCAATAAACTAACACGAAACATCCCACACCCGTGTTTCGCACACAAAACACAATTTAGTAAAACATTTCAGAAATTTATAAAACATTAGAAAAAATGTTTAACATCTCAAATCACCACTTTACCATTCAAAAACCCACATTAGGTGTAAACTCACCCAAATAGTACATATACACCCTTTTCTAACTTCTTTTAACCAAATAAAACATTTTCAATTTTTATAAAACAAATCCAAGAGGTATAACCATTGTTTCCACACTAAATCCATTTCAAAACCCTCATTCAAGACTAAAATCATACCAATACCAATCCAAAACAGAATTTTCAGCTCTAAAACAATTATTAAACTACCCCCAAGTGTTATAAAAATACATCGAATAATACCACAAAGATACACATGAAAAACACACATTTTCACAAATCACCTTCAAGAAGTACAACACAGTTTTACACCTTAAACTCATTCAAAAACCTCCTTTCAAGGCCCACATGATAATAAGGAATTAAAAAACCAGAATTTTAATCCCCTTTCAAGACTAATAAAACACTTTCATATGTTATAAACTAAATCCAAACATTACCCCAAGAGTCACACATGAAAAGTACCCAATTTCAAGCAAAAATGCAACTAAAAATTAAATGTTTAACCAAATCCATCAAAAACTATTTTCACAGAACAAAAAACAGATTATAAAAATTCTAAATTAATAAACCAAGAAATATAACTCATCATAAAATGGATACACATGGAATCACCTACCTTTTGAGTCGAAACCCTCAAAACTTGGTGCGAAACCTTAAGCGCACCACCGCCGCACCACAAGGAATATAAATCCAGACCTAGACCACAATAATTGACCCAAAAGATACCAAACCATACCTTAGTATCGAACCCCAACTTCTGGACATGATTAACTTCAAGAAAGAGGAAATAAAACTAAAAGATGATGGAAGGAACCAAGAAGGAATTCCCTTACTTGAAATATCTTGAAGAAATTGGCCCAAATCCACCAATATATGAATCTCCAAGTACCCAAAACTGGTATGGAGGTTCTAAGGAGTCATATTAGGTCATGTGGGGAATGAAATGGGGGGAAAGGGATGAAAATTTAAGGAGTTATGAAAGATTCATTTTACCTCATCAAATCTGGTCGATTTGAGAAAGAGTGTGAAAGATATCCCTAATTCGCGGTTCACATGAGCTCCAAAATTGCGAAAACGATAATGGGGGTGATCCTCGGGATATTGGATTTTATAGGGAGGTTAAATCACGGGAAAAAAGTAAAAAATGAATGAGATATGGAAAATTTAAAAAAATAATTTAAAGCAGTAAATCGGCTTACAGGCAGGCCCATTACCTTAATCAAAAACCCAAATCCATCATGATTTTGGATTTCTATGTGGTCCAAAGGGATATGGTGATTTTAATATATCAGGGTATTCCAATTGGAAATTATAATGGGAATAAAATAGTAAAATTTTAAGGAGTTATATAAGAAACAAATTTTTTTTAAAAATCTGGAATTGGGTTCACGGTTTGGCCCAAATTTTCAAAATCCACCATTTTCAACAAAATGAGTGGTAAACCCCAAAAACAAATCAGGAATGGAAATTAAATGAAAAAAATGAATTAAAAAAAGTCACGGGTTTGACACACTATTTCTTTTTGGGGGCTGGTTTTGTTCAAGAGGGTGATTATAGTCCAAACCGAGGAAGGAATGAAGTGTGTATGTGGAAATTATGGGATGCTTAAGGGAAAGTCAAACAGTTTGGGGTATATTTTTTCATGTACTCTAATGCACTAGATAAGTTCATCGATAGGTGATCATTGAGAATTTCCCTAAGGGGGAATACCCTAAAATATATTGGTGGGTTGGTTAGGCCTTGGATATAAGATCCATTAATTAGTATGTATTCAATCATGGGTGGGAATAATTCTTTATATAGTTATGGAACATAACATGGTAGGAGACCAATGCTAGAAATGAGAGTGTTATCTCAAGTGAGTGTAGAAGTCATCACCCAAATTCACATCATCTGATAGGGATGCGTACTATGCGGTTTATCATATAGTGGAAAGGATGTTGAACACATAATTTAATTTCATAGGGTGAGGACATTTTATTACTCTCATTTGAGGTCATATTTCTTTGAGATTGGGGTCAAACAATTTAATATTAGATTACACAAAGAGGCTTCCCATGTGATGGGGGTATCATAACATTCATATAACCTAAGGAATCCCATATCATCACAAGATACATACTATGATAATTACATAGGGTATACAATATTTTAACATAAGGTTTCTAGGAAAATACTTTTTAGTTCCACATTTTGTGGCTAAGATGTTGGGATTTGTGGTTTCAAGTCATATAAATCAGAACATTGTTCCATAAAGTTTAATTTCATATGGTCGGGACATTATGGTATGATTGAGGGATATGTTTGAAATATTTTTTGGTAATGGGGGTGTTGTATCATTCTTATCACATGAGTCATCTAGTCTCTTCATTTGATGCATCCTATTCTTATTACATAGGGTATACCATAGTTTAACATCATGTATCTAGGATGATGTTGTACAATTTTATGTTGTTTGACTAAGAAATTAGGATTTTATATTTAAATTAGTATAGATTTCACTAAATTTTCTCATGTAATGTACTATTTAGGAACCTACCATTTATTGGGTGTGTCACACACTCTCAATCCTTGGTGATCAATGAGTATTCACCATTATAGTAAACCTTATGGTTGACTTAAGGTCCTTCCCACTATGGTTGTAGTATTAGAAATCTCTCTCTAGGTATCATTGGAATTCTAAGAGTGAGTACCATTTCCAATTGATAGAAATAGAGGAGGTGGGGATTTTTTTTGAACCATTATGCTACCTGATTCTCATTCCTTTCCATGTTAGGCAAGGTATGGAGCCCATTTTCTTTGAGGGATTCTAACATATCCAAATAGACTTTTGTTCTCTTATATGATGTTTACTGATAAAAAATTACTATACAAAGCAATGAAAGATGAGACTATATAGGTAGGAATTCATTTTTTCTATACACCAAGGAGTATCGGGGTCACCTGGGTGTACTTTTGAGTCCTCATATGATACACCTAAATGGAATTGAATATCTCATCAAGCCAAATCTTCTTGTTTTATCTTATTATCTTCTATAGGATTTTATAAAAGGTTTTGTTTGACACTTTGATATTCCCAATTTTAAGAATTTTATGGGGGAGGTGTGGTTGGAACAGATGTTTTACTTCATGTATAACAAATTTATATAAAAAACTAAAATATTGGTGTTTTTTCTGTGAGAATGGTGTGAGTAATCTTGAATTGAAGGATGATGTGGGATTTCAGAAACTCAATCAAGAACTATGTCTTGATATCATTATGGTGGAATGAATTCCACCCACATTTAGAAGAAATATATAGTAGTAAGAATGAACATTCATTTTCAAGATTTAATATGTAGGTAATGGCATAAAACATCAAGTCACTATATAGAACAAGGCTTGGAGTTGTCAATGGAATGGAGAAACTCTTGTGGAGGATTTCCAAAGCTGGCATTGATCTGGAATGCATGGAACCTCTAGGTGAATTTTATGTAGTAATGACCAATAGTTATCCAAAATTAACCCAACATATAAATGTATTGAGAAATATTCTATCATGATTAATGGTCCCCATATGATTCAATATGGGTTTCTTGTATGGCATGAGGGATATCCTTTTCTTAGATGCAGTAGAGGAGTATTCCATGAAAACCAAAAAAAATAGAGGGTCTTCTCAAGTATGGGGTTTCCCTGGAGGGTAAATTTAATTTCTTGATGATAAATTATCTTTCAATTGTCTTTTTTTTTGGAACAAGAGTTTGATGATATAGATTCTCAATAAAGGAAGTCATCTAATATGGTATTTCTTCGACTATCATAGGATTAGAGGGCCCTGCTGTAGTAGTGTAAATGTCAAACTAATTTACCAGAGAATCATCATAATAATAAGTTATGGGGATGATAAACCTTTGATGCACCACATGAATGGATATGTATTCTTAGATAGGTTCTATAAGAGATGAATCCAGGATTTCCAAAGCATCAGATCAGTAATTCAGTGATTACATAATATTTATTACCATCATATGGGAAGGGAAAAGGCCATAAAATCATGGGTCCTCTCTAAGAGGGGGAATGAGTTCTTGTTTCCTTTTGACATATGAACCATTGATTATATCGATGAATATATTAGACTGTACCTTAAAATGAAAAGTGAGGACATGAATATTAAGAGTCAACATGAGACCTCTGATAAGGTTCAGATACTCAGCCTCATTATTGGGGTAACCTTCTGAAAACAAGAATGAGTATGGAAAGATATACTATAAAGGTATGAATAAGATAATACCAATGTGCACTTATTTGAGTTTATTGTTGTTGATAATTCTTCAAGTTGGGCTATAGGAGGTACCATCGAAATGCATGTGCCAACATGGAACGACCTGATCCATGAATAGGATGGAATCATTTGAGAATTAAAAATGAAATGAATTTTCTTTATGGTTTAGATGTATAGACATGAAATTCACTATTTCTTATACCTTATCAACTTTCTGGGGGGAAACGGATATCAAGATACTATAAAATTACTACTGAGTGCACTAGTTGGCCTATAAATATGGGGAGGTTGAGAATTTACATTACCAGATTATCATGGGATACTATATATATCTCATGGTGCTAAAAGTAGTGTTTAAATTTCTAAACTATAAAGACCAGGGTGAGGAAACTCTTCTAAAAGGGAAAATATATAGTCTCTATGTCAAGGAGTATGTGGCTAAGTTATGATAGGATGTTTTCCTACCATCATTATTATTTTGAACTAGAAGGGAATTAAGGGACAATTCCAGGGTGGTCACATAAAATACCTAAGGCTTCTATGGGATGGGTGGAATCATGACATGAAAATGTAGTAAATACTACATAATGTCCTCAAATTGGGAATAAAAATATTCATCCCATCGGTAGGGGGTTCATTTCTTCATGAGTCGTGAAAATTGATAGCATTTTATTTTCATATTCATGATGAATCATAAAATTTAGACTAAGTGTCCTTGAATGAATCTCAACCACTGAATATTTCATATAGGAGGCATATGGAAGATAACCTTGATCATCTCTAGATGAATCTTGATTCCTTTTTATCTAACAATAATGTTAAGGAATTTTCCTAAAGTAACCAAAAACACTCAATTCAATGTGTTCATCTTCATGTTCTGAGAGTGGGATAAGTCAAAAATATTCTTCAAATCCTTGATATGGTCATGAAATTTGTGGTATTTGACCACAAAATCATCATCATTTCTTTTCTCCAATATCCTAAGGAAAAATATGATGGTATGGTGCATAAAACACTAGTATGTAACTAAAAAATTATTCAAGATAAATGGAATCACCTGGTTGAGGAAGGATACCTAAGGTTCTCTAAAATTTGTTTATTCTTCACCCCATGGGGACATCTAGATCTATTAATATCCAGAGTACCCATCCAAGAGGAACAGGTCTTGTAATCTGGCCATCGAATTAATTAGAATCTATATTATGAGAAGGGAAAAATCATCCTTTGGTAAATAGTGGTTATTATCCTAGAATTTTATGTAGAATAAGATATTAAAATTATTATTTCTAAAAGGGAAAATGGTTTCTAGAAAGTTGTTTTATTATACATCCTTGATGAAGTTGTCCATGATAATCTTGTCAACTTCATCATCAATCATGGAACAGTGGGAAGGGTGAATATTCTTGAGTATTTTTTTGAACCTAATGTGGACCATTGGGATTTCAAGGCAATAAATGAAAACATGGAGACCATGCCATGTAATTTACTTATAGCTCAATGTGAACATGGAACACTTTTATGTCAATAAATTCTATATAGTACTATTATTACAATGGAGACATGACTATGCTGATCAATGTCATCCTTAGATATTACTCGGTTCTATTATTTGCATTGTTCAAATCATCAAACATGGTTGAGACACCCTCTTAAAACTCTTAAGGGGAGCCATCCAAATCATCTTCATTATCTGAAATGTGAGGATAATATGGAGGAATCTACTACACTAGATTTGTAGACCCGGGTGTGGTACAAACATCTACCCTAGAAGAGATGAATCCCTTGATGATGGGTTCTTATTCTATAGTGGTTGTAGAGACAAAATATGATGATCCAATCCTTTTTGTTATAACCATGAGATTCACCAATAATACCAAATAAATATTGTTGATTAAATCTCTATTGAGTCATCACTAATTTATAGAACATGTGGAACTAGTGTGGATCAGTGGAAAAGTGGTGAATCTCTTAGAACTCCACCTGAGTAGAAATTTTTGAAATTAGTTTATACTATCCCATGTAGGAGTATGAGGTAATTTGTGATAACTCATTCTTATTGTGGACTATGAAATAATATCCTAGATCCCAGGTTTTGGTCTCCAACCGATGGATGAGAAGAATGAATATGTCTTTTAAATATTCCTAGGGATCTACTAAAGTGATTTTATAATTATTGGAGGCATTGATACACTCAACCCTATTATCCTATATCTATTTACCCTACCTTATGTAGTACATGAAATCCAAGTAATGGATTTCATAAGAGTTTAAGAGAGAAGAGTCAACTTGGAGTTCTCATACTTGACTATCATGGGAGTATTTGAGTAATTGAATGTATGAAGAGAGGATCTCTAGGTATGTATAGAGCTTGGTACTTCCCAATAGGTCATTTTAGGTAGTTTCCTTTGATACATCCATGATTTCAGTGCTTTTTACCATGCCATTGATATGGGTATTTAGATGAATTTTTTCATTCAATTTCTACTCGCTCTATTCATATCCCTAAAATTTCAAGTTATATAGAGTCAAATTAGATTTCATAATCATAATATGGATGAGTATCTAATTTTAAATGAGATTAATCCTAGAGATATTATTCACTAGGAAGTGACAAATTTCAATTCTATTGAAATATCCTATTAAATACAGTGAGAGTTTGTGACCTTGGATAGTGTCACCCCCATCATCTTCAGATAATGAAAAGATAACTTGATGTTATTATCATTAAAGTTACTCTTCATGGTAGGCTTGGGTGGAAGATATCTTAGTCTCAAATTGTAAATGGATCTTTAGAGCCTTGATTAGGTACTTATACATCTCCATTGACATGTGGAGTGGGTTAATGATTAAGAGTTTCATTAATATACAAGTGAGTTAATTCAAAACATAATATCTACTAGAAAGGGAAACATTTATACTTTCTAAGGGATTCAATTTAATTGAGATAATAGTGGGTGTAATTGGATGAGATTCTAGGCAATGTCTAGTACTAGTTGTGTTCCAATATTGACTGGAATGTCTAGGCTGAACACAAGATGGATGCGGTTGGGCCCTATTTGATCATTATTGAACATAATGTTTTTATGATGGTACAACATGATTGAATAATATAGTTGGATATGGAGGTACTTCTAATAGTGTAAACTAAGAGGGACATTTTCATTAATCCCTATGTGATACTTTCTTTCTGGTCTCAGTAGCATGAATAGTCTTCTATGATGTTGTAACATAGACCTCTTGCCTTCCATCAAAACACATGACTCTCCTTTGAAATTATTTTCTAGAGGTTCCTGAGGGGGACACTTGGTGTTCCTCATCATTGAGTATAGTGCAATGATCTACAATACTGATAGTATTTATAGAAGAAAATTCATATTCTTTATCAATGGAATATTCTAGGTTAGGGAAAATTATGGGGGATTATCCCAATTCAGGAGGCGTGAAGTCACTAATAGTGTAGTCTATTTTTTATTTTTTTCATCAGGCTCTGATTTCCATGGCATTTTCTTACTATTACTTCTAAAACATGGAGGTTTTTTGTGTTGATGAGGTGGATAGAGGAGTTATGTCTATCACATGGGGAATTGGATTTATCATGTAGTCACAAATAATTCTTTTTAAATGAGAGATCATCTTATGGTCCAACTAATCATTTTACTTCTACATAAAATGTATATATACTTTATTACATTCACTAATTTCCTTATCATTACTATCAAGGTCAGTGTAGACCTGTGATTCCTTTATTGGGACATCACCCAATTCATCCAGGCTATGGTCTACCTGGTCCTAGAGAAGATCATTGAATATAAAACACTCTATGATATTCTGTACAAGGAAATAATATTATGGGAAGTAGATCACATTATTAGTGAGTTTAGAATCATGGGGTCCTCTATATTCTAAAAACTTCAGGATATTCTTTCTGAAGGCAGAGTTGAAGTACCATAGGACATGTGCATCCTTGAAGTAGTAGGTATTTTTTTCAATACATGAAGGGAGTTTTTACTCCTATAAATAATAATGTTCTTGGAAGTGGTTATGAGGATATGATTGAGGAATCTAGTCTTGGTGGGCATTTCAAGTAAAGGATCCCAAAGGCAAACCTATTATAGGACTTCTTCCTATTTAGTAGTGGTTTTTTCTGGATACTAAATTTTTTTCATGCGATATGAAATAGGTAAGAGGAATGAATTCTTCTTGGTCTTCTGAAATGAATCATTCAAATGCTAATCTATTTCATTGAACTTCCTAAACATGCTCGAATATTTTAAGGATATGTTGATAGGAAGCATCTCATCTTTGACAATATTCATGAACATCATCAATAGTTGTGCATAGGAATGATTCATATCAATAGAGTACGTGAGTACATTAAATCATTAAATGAAGTTAGAAACTCATTGATTGATCCCATTCCATCATTTATAGAGGTCTTCCACATTGGCCTTTCCTAGGGTGGATATTAACTAATAGAGGAATTACCAGTGAAGATCCTCTTAGCTTGAAATGGATCATAGAGCTAGCTGAATATACTAAAAAATGTTAAGTCCCTCTATGGATTGGATTGAACCATTAATTCTAGTATTTTCCTACTACTTAGGAGTCCCCAACATCCAATCACATCCTGAGGTGATGTGGGAAAGGTGCTGAAGTGGAATACCCAAGCCTTCGAATGAGGTGAAACTCATATTTCTGAAAACTAAAGGTATGTGAACATGGTCTACCCATTTCAAATATGACTTTATTTTTGTGGGATTGAGACCTTAAATGTTTTAAAAGCCTTAAGACGAGAGATTATAGTCTCTATTTCATTATCTTATCTAGGGTTGATAGTCACTAGTGCTTTGAATTTTTTGCTAGATCACGATGTGAGCGGTCATGGTCCCATTTTGGAAAGTAATGTTTCTTAGGAGGGGTAGTCTTATCATAACTTGGTTGGTTTCTTGATCCACCAACCTCAACCCTGATATGGTGCATGGTACCATATTCCTCGACCTTGGGTGCATGGTAGAGAATGAGAATATGTTCATCTGTATGAGGGGTATAGTCCACTCAAATATTATCCTACTCCAAGAATAGTTTGACAACGAGATCAACAGTGGGTATGCTATATCCCTCAAGATCCTAGAGAAAATAACTCATTCATGGATTTAAATATGTATATATCATGGCCTTAGATAGGCTGGCGGGCTTGGTGATCCCTTTTCCTTGGTCAATATATTGCTGGGAAGGAGTCAATACCTCATTGGGGGGGGCTTCCAAGGCCCAATGAATTTCTATGATGATGAGTGTGAGAACTTATTATAATTTCTTCTTGATATGAATATAACCTCAGGTTGGGTTTTCTCCATCATTCCCCATGTGATAAATCTTGTTTCTCTAATCATCCATGGTATTGATCATGATAACCTTCACTTTTACATTAGTTGGAGGTAAAATTTTACTGTTAGTGGGTTAGATGACCTGGCGATTCCATTTTTGTCATGGAGGGGGATGAAGTGGAGGGAATTTTACTATCTGCAGCCTTTGATCTATACATAGTGGGACACCTAATAAATAACTAATTGAATCATGTAAGGGATTCTCCCACTATTCCATAGAAAGATTATGTGACATTCGTAAGAGTTGGGGTGTTGAACCACATGGAGCATGGAAATGTTGAATTTATAGCATGTTTGATGGATGGACATAAGTTACATGAGGCTCCCTGGATAATACATATAGTGACCTCCAAGATGGTTGGACATATCCCACATATTTTGGCAAATATAGGCCACTTTTTCCTCAGTGAGGAATTCGGGTATGGTGAAACGCGAGGTTGCAGGTGGCCAGAACACAATTGATAATTGGTCAGTGACTAAGATCCCCCAAATATATTCATCCCAATAATTATATAGGGGAGGTTCTAGTTCCAAATCTTCCCAATCTATAATAATAATTTTCCGGGGAACTTGGGGTGGAAGTGGCATAGACCTTCCCTATTATAAACTTTTGGGTAGAGGGGAATTGCACAAGAAAATGTCCCTTGAATATTAGAGTGCCTTCCTATGGTGGTGGAAACTTCACGGCCATATCAATATAGGATTGGGAATATAAAAACCCTAGATTATTGGGGAAAAAATAAACCCCATGTGTCTCATCAGAGTGCTCTCCATAGTATGAGTTATCTAATCCAGATCCTGACGTCACTACTAATTCTAAGGTGGAGGTCAAGGGAGGAAAGCTGATGGTGACATGGACATTTTCATAAAAAAAAATCTGGAATGGGGGTAGAATATAATCCACATGAATTTTATGATGGAGGTGTATTAGGACCATATGTAAATCATCCTCTGGGATATTTATCCTCAATCGACTGGCCACTAACCCCAGTTTTGGCGGTGGGGCTGACAGTACATTCAATGAGTCATTTTTCACCTTAGACTTTGAGAGTTCAATGGTGACATGATTTTTCCCCAATTACTACCTCATGAAGAGTGATACCTATGATTAATGATCATTTTGAGGTCATAGGGGTTCCTTTAGTGAGTAATAAAGGGAGTTCCATGGGTAGGACCCCCAAAATAGTTGTTTTCCCGCTTACCTTAGCATGAATCTTTAGGTAAGGTGAAGTATTGATCATTGGAAGGACCTCTGTTTTGTCTAGTGGTAATGAGATTATGATGTCCATGGTGAAACTATTAATCATGGGTGATATATGAAGGTTTTTTTTGGCACCCATGATGGAGATAGTCAACCTAACCTATGTGGTGGGAAGCTTAGGTCTCAATCCCAATCGGGCAAAGAGAGGCCCCCATATAGTAGTTTTGTGGGATGGGTATGGTGTTACAGTGATGGTAGGGACCACTGTACCTAATTAATAGGTATAATTTCATGAATGGTTAGTATCTTTCCCTAGGAATCAACTTTAGGATTTATGGATCAGGGTTAGCGAAGTAAGGATAAGTCCAGCCCGCTAGTATGCTTATAGAGTCAGTCAACATTAATGGTGTGGCTAGGTGGGAGCCCACTTGGTTATCTCTTGATAAGTGGAATCCATGGTAGAGACCACATTATTCCCTACTTCCTCAGAATATATGATTGAACCATCGTAATGTTCTGATGATATTCTCCTAAAATTATTTATTTTCTTGACTAGGGGGATTTCTCCTTATGTAGCCCATGGAGGAGGCATCACCGGTGGGGTTCCTATGATTCTAGGTCTTGTCGGTCCATGTCCCTAGTTTTGATTAACCCTACCCATTTTTATTTAAAATCCATTCCGTTGATGACCCTCGAGTGAATGATCTCAGAGGGGGATTTGGTTTGAGTTTTACTGGTTTATATGGGATCAGTGGCCATTATAGTAGGACTGTAGTTGGGTTGGATTTACACATCACCAATTCTCCTAACAAAATTATTTTTGTATGTGTTTTATAAAACATTTACCATATATTGAGTCTTATAGGATACAAATATTCATACATCAATTAATATCTGATGAAGGCGATGCTGAACATTCCCAACATTATCTATTCTCTCCAAAGTGGATGATGGATACACATAGACGATATCTCTAATCAGAGATTCCAGAAAACCATTATTTTCTCCCAGTTATATTTGAATATTTTCATATTGATCCCACCATTTTTTAGTGAGTCATTATTCCAATTATATCGATCTGGTGATGACCAAATTTGGTTGTGCCCAATATTATTGATCTACACATGACTAAAGGATAAGAGTTTCACATCATGTTCTTCATTTTTTTCTAATTATTTCTACAAAAGAACACATTATGGTGCCCATTCACTTTACATTTACCCATATCCCCACTTTCCAAAGGTTTTTAGGAGCTTCCATATTTGATAAAGTTGTTGGATCTTTGATTAGAATGAGATGACGGGATTTCACTTCAACCTTCCATGGATTCCTCCAGGGATCAAATTGCCTTTTCTGGGTATCCATAATTGATTTCAGTCATATTCTTGAACATCATCCCCAGAACCATCTTGAAGTGGACACTAGTTAATTAATCTTCTTCTACCACAACATGGATGCTAGCTGAGTTCAGAGATTATGGTGAAATTTTACATATCCTGACATATTTGATTTTTTTGAGTTAGGAAAATGCAAAGGCTTCATCTTTAAAAGTATAGGGAATATCAAATATGATGCATATTAGGTGCATCAACCAAGTAATCCCATGTAATCGATATTATAATGTGTGCTATGGTCATAAGGAATCAGCGGCTCTTTTCCTTAGGAATCCAATTGTCATCACATGAAGTAGGTAATCTTATATATCTATCATGTCCACAAGTTTGGGGTCTTTTGGTGATGTGGGGGAAGAATTATATTCTTGTAGGGACATTATCACATATTTAGTGTCTTTTGGGGGCATTTTCAAAGGTCTTGAGTCTTTTGGGGACATTCCCCATGTACACTTGTCTCTTACCATGCTAGTTATGGATTTTCATCCCATGGTGATACCAAGGTCTGGTGGGGACCTTATATTTTGGTGATGAGGTTGAGTGTATCCTTGGGGGAAATGATCACACCTTAGATATATATCCTTCAATGGGGGAGGATGGAAGAATTAATAGTGGTTTTAGGGTATTAGGATTTACCCTTAGATAGGTGTCACATTTTTTTAGGATTGGACCTTAGGAAGGTGTCCAATTCACACTGTTAGGAGATTAAGATCAACAACCATGTTGTTTTAGTTAATAGTTTATGATCATTTGACAAGACCAGTCCATGTTGTTTAATGTCATGTGGTAAGGTTTATCATTCCATAGAAATAGTGAAAAAAGGGATGTTGTAGGTGCTTATGCATAAGGGAAACCCAGATGTAGAGGTATCATCCTATGCTAGTCATACATGGGGAATACTATGTTCATTTCATACATTGGGGATATAGTTTAACATCATGTACTAAGAATGTTGTCATATAGTTTAATGTCATTTAACTAGGATGTTGTTTTGTAAAATTTAATTTCATACATCTTATACTTAGTTGGGATTACACCCAGGGAGATTGTTTATAAGTAGGAGAGAAGGTTACAACTCTATCCATCCTTATAGGGATAGGTGTGTAGTTTCCTATGATGATTCCATGTTCGACACTTATGTGGTTTCTATGTAGGTGATTTTGGAAGGAACGAGGTGTAAACATTACTTTATTTGGGTGACACATTAGGGCCCCCATATTATGATTCAAATGAATAGGAGAAATATGTGATATAATTATATAGACCATGTTTAGATAAAAGGATCTAGAAACAAGGGTTGATGATACCGATCATGTGAAATGATGTAGAATGAGTGAACAGGGATCGAATGGGTATGTGGCCCTTGATCTCTCAGCATTTATAAAAGGTGTGTTGACTGAAAGGTGATATTATGTGAGTTCCTATGAGGTTTGTTTGAAAAAGGTTATGGGGTTTGAGACGGTCAGGTGTTTTGTACAGATGTGGCATTTACAAAACAAAAATGCACTACCTAGGGAAGATATATTGGTTCCCATGGGGAATGTTTCATGAAAGATAGAGGCCTTAATAAACTCCAAGAGACATAAGGATTTTTCCTCTAGTGTGTGGGGCATCATCCTTTACAAAGGTAATCTCCAACAAGGTCTTAGTGGATAAGGTACTTAAAATAGATTTTTAATGAAATATGAATACTTATAGTAATACATTTCACCTTTTAGTCAAGAAGGATTAACCTTCACAAATTTAGATCTTCTCCAGAATTTTGATGGTCATGTCCTCTTAAATGAGGGGTGAAGGGATGTTTTTATAGGTTCCACATATTTGGAGACATTTGATTCAGGAAATTTACCATCATCATGTAAAACAAACTTCCATATCGCTATAATGACCTTTACAAAGCCCTTCACCTTCACAAAGGATCCAAGCTTCATGAATCTCATACCTTATGTGGATTTTGATCCCATTTCGTCCCAGATTCACCTTAATATGTTTGTTCATTCCTCAACATATCTCATAACATGCATTTTTTGGCGTCAAGAAACCCTTTGCATCTTGAGTTGTAATAACATTTTTTAGAGGATTATTTTTTTCATAAAATTATGGATTAGAGAAATAATAATGTCCTCAAAACTAAAAATTCCCTCAAGGTCACACATAATGTCAGTGAAGGAGGATTAATTTTATTAAAAATCATTTTTTATATATTTGAGAGAGTTTCTTATATGAATAATAGAATGTGTTGAAATTTATTCAAAATGAGTTATGATTTTTTTTCATAAATTATATGTGGCTTTAGTATACATAGAATATTACTAGATTTATGTAGTAAAGAAAAAACCAGGATATGGGTAGAATCACCATGCCATGATTTGGGTATCTTTATGGTTCTTAATACCACATGAGGGTGTATGTGATAAATGATATATGATATCATTCAGTTGACACTCCTATGATGATTATCATGATTATTAATCTTATTAATACATCATGATATGATGTGTAGATATATTATTGTTTTTTAAAGGGGTTTAACAATCACAAATTAATAGCGAAATTGTTATAAAGAGTTACAAAAATGTAAATCAAAAGGTTTTGTCTATTTCATATTGTATGAAATGATAAACCTATCTCTATTTAATGTAGTTCATGGAACTAATTCATTTACATGGGTGTTTATTCACATATTCAAATCACTCCAACTATCTTCTCTTCATTCGAATTCAAGAAGGAGGTTCTTACACACCTTTATAGAGAATGGATCTTATCGAAGCATTCAATGCTTATAATGATTGTGGTATACCATTAGAGGTAGGAACCAATTTGTTTCTACTTGGGAAATGAGGAAAAAGATTCCAATATGCTCAAACTTATCTTTAATGATTATGTCATGTCTTTTGATGGTTTTATTTCTAGATGAACTCGATGGTTTCTGAATTTTCCTAAATAGTTTTTTGATAATAAAAAAGTTAATTTTTAGTCAGTCTAGCAGGAGAAATCTGTTAAACTCATTATTTTAGAGGATTTAAAATTTATAGTGAGGCATGATAATTTTATATTTTGATTTCATTTTATATTTTCCTCTCTTAGAAAATTTTATTTTTTGGTTATTTAATTATACTAGACTTTTTATGTGTGTTGATATATCCCATTAACAAATTCAATAACACATATATATTTAAATGTGTTCGTTTTTACTATGATATAACTAGATAAGTATTAATTTTGAAAAAAAATTAGTTGATATTTTTTAAATAGTTTAAAAATAATAATTTAAGGAAAGGATGATTTTAGATTTGTGGCTTACTTATGAATATAATTATGAAAATTAAAATTGGTTCTTTGAGTGAAAAATATGCTAGATAATATTGTTATGTTATTTATTTAGATAAGCATTGAAATTTATATTTTTAAAATTATAGTATAGTTTTTAGAATATATGTTGGTATACTATTTTGATGATTGTTTTATTGTAAATTCATTAATAAAATAAGAGTTACCTTCGATGAGTTTAAAATTATATTTTGGTGAGAAGTTTATTTTACCATTTTTATAGTATGGTAGTGTTTTCAATGAGTTTATTAAAATAAAAGTTTAGAAATAAAAAATGTATTTTTGGCCAGTTTTGAAAATAAAAATATTTTTATAATCAGGGGGTGTTTGGAAAATATTTATATATATGATATTATTGTGTTTGAAATGTGAATAAAAAATTAATATTATAAATTATTATTTAAATTTACCTATGAAATATGATACAATTTTTTTTATTTTTCATGTTATTTTTGACATTTAACATGGTTGTGTATTTGTGTATTTATTATGTGATATAATTTAAATGATTGAAAAATATATCAGAAATTTAATATTTGGTAAAAAATGTTTTGGAAATTAAAATGTGATATTTTGGTAAAACATATTAAATGTGGTTTATTGAATGATGATTTTTTAAACCTAGAATAAGTGAAAGTCAGTTGATTAATTTTGAAAAGTGAGTTAATATGAATTAAAAAGAAAAACATCATCACATAACATATAATGTAAGAATTAAAAACAATTTAATTATTAAAATTTCATTGTTGAAGTCATGGAGAAAAGTAATATTAGGATATGAATTAACTATTAATTCAGTGTGAATAATTTATGTAACATATTTAACCAGTTAAAATTATGAATAGTAAATAGACTGGTTGATTATGTGACCTTAGGGGAATCTCCTCGAACACTTTAGTTTTTCGACTAAATGTGGAGGTCTAAAGAGATATTTTGGGGAAGTTATACCCCTTGTATTAGAGTGCACGATCATATATAAATAAACAGACATCATACATAAATAGAAAACATCCATCATTATATGTATAAGAAAATAAATTAATAAGAATCATCTATAATAAAATGAATAAAAAACTATACAACCATACTTCAGGATAGATCTCCCACTAGGATGATCATACATATATAGATCAAAATAAAGGAAATAATGATATTTTTCTCCCCAAAAGATCCAAGAAATATCACACCTTGTGATCCTAACACCATCAAATCTATTCATCTCAATATCCAACATTAAATCCATGATCCACTACTGGAAAATCAGCCTATACCCACGGTTCAAAACCGTGGGTATAGCCCCCAAAACCGTGGGTATAGGCTATACCCACGGTTTTGGGAACCGTGGGCTAGAACGGCATCGGTATAGGTCTCCAACCTATACCCACGGTTTTCCAAAACCGTGGGTATAGGCGTTCTGCCACCGTGTCAACGAAACATACACAATTTCCACGGTGTCAAAGGCTTTTCCCCACGGTTTCAAAACCGTGGGTATAGGTCCTAAAATAATGTGGTCGGTGGGTTTCGAACCGCAACCTCTCCGCTACAGAAGAAGCACCTAACCACTACCCCAACATTGCTTTTATTTATATATATTTATATTTAGTTAAATATAGTTATATAAACCGTGGGTATATAGGGAAGAACCGTGGGTATAGGACTCCTGCCAAAAAAATTGCCTTCCCGCGGAAAAAAAAAATTTCCCGCGCACACACGGGAAACCTATACCCACGGTTTTTCATAACCATGGGTATAGGTATTTTATCCCAGACCTATCCCCACGGTTTCCTCCAAAACCGTGGGGATAGGTACCCCTATACCCACGGTTTTGGAAAATCGTGGGTATAGGTGAATTTTCAGTACCTATCCCCACGGTTTTGGAAAACCGTGGGGATAGACCCCCCTATACCCACGGTTTTTCAAAACCATGGGTATAGGTCTTGAAACTTTAACTATACCCACGGTTTTCCAAAACCGTGGGTATAGGGGTACCTATTCCCATGATTTTGGGGAAAACCGTGGGGATAGATCCAATTTCCAGTAGTGATCCTAATCCCAACCTATACATGAAATAACTATATGAGAGATACTCGAGTTCCCATGTGAAATGGCCACCCAGGCAAGGTGTGTATACATAGCTTAGTATGGAACCAACAACACAATCCTGTATCAACTGAAATATATAGTGATATTTTCATGTGACATTCTCTATTGAAGAAAATAGACACATGATAAAAAAATAAACTAAAAAACAAACCATAAATGATCTCTAAGTCTATGATATTGATCAACCATACCAATATTAACTAGTAATGAGGTGTTTTTGAACACATCATGATAACTGTGTCGCCAAATATCTTGTAGGTTCTAAATCCATGACAACCCCAACTATATCCTCATGAATCCAGGGAGACATACCATGACAGTCCAATCATCCAATTTCTAAATCCATGGTATCTTAATCATGCATAAAACTCTAAATCATGGAAATTATAGTCATATCCTCACAACCTTAAGGACCCATTCCACGATTTTCCATGTATCAGAGCTCCAATTATAAGGATTATACTTTAACTATGTTCCATTTCCATGGTAGATCCTATCTGTATACCTCATGAATTTGAGGACCTATCCCATGAAATTCCAAGAACATGAGCTCGAAATCCATAGAAGATCCAATCATTAATCTCAAAGTGCATGGAAAATTTGATTCACATTCAAGATCCAAATTAGGGTATACCAACCATGTGCCTTATAATCAGTCACTCCCCCTTCGTCGTTTTCCATACATAATAAAAATAAGGAACAAGGATTGATAGATTTCTCATTCCCATCATTAACTAGTCAGCCCCATTGGGCTTCTATGTTAGTTCTTGTACTTAGGTGAAACCTAAAACTATCTCTACACATGGCCATACATACCCTCCCATAGTTGGTATTTAAATTATGTCTCCACTTGGGTCATAATACATCATAGGAACCCTCATGGGGGTCCTTGGTCTCAAATAATGTCTTGGGACAACAACCAATTCACTAAGATGTCGTCTCCATCAGAATTGTCAATAGAGTATTATGAACCCTCTGGATACAGAGGGACTTTTGATGAAGGAAACAATAAATATATGGCCCATAAACTATATTGATCCTCATGGTCACTCTGGGTCGTTCCTCCCACCCAACTCAATCCCATCCAACTTAAGGTTTTTCCACCTCAACCTAGTCATCAAGAGGGGGAGGTTCACTCACCCATAGGTCATCTCAACAAGCTAAAATACTTAAAGGGGGTCATAAGGTACTGAAATGGACTATTTAGGTCTTGCCTTTCCCAATCATCACTCACCCATATATGGGTGCACGAGGTTACAAAATGGGTAATTAATCCATGCTTATTCAATTCTTCTAAAATACACCCCTCACGAGATTCCAAAAGTCCTGGGTCAAGGCCTCAATCATCATTGACAAAGGAATCATTTAAAAAACAAAGGAAAAACATGTCCTAGGTGCTCAATAATTTAGTTTAATGTATTAAATTAATGAACAATTTCAATTAAAAGATTTAATCTAATTTAAAATTAATATTCTATCTAACAAAAATGTGTCATAATAAGTGGAGAGCCTACACAACACATGGCACATAAATCAAAGCATGAATCCATAGGGTTGGTACCAAAAACTCCTAACTGAAACAAAATATTTTTCCCTTATCTTCTGAAGTCATACGTAAGCTTCAATTTCCTATATAAGCATTTCTAGCTTCACCCATGATCAACCAAGCTCATCTCAGCATTCTGATCCCATCTATCTATCAAAAAATCAATAATTAATTAATATAACACTTGTAATTAATTATTTAATTAAATTTAAATAATAATACTAATATATAACTCATTGGGCCTTAGTTTTCTATTTAAACCAAATCATACTAAATATGGGTGGTCCTTAGAGGACTCCCATCACCATTATCGAGCAAATACATAATAACCAAAACCATTTCTATAATAAAAAAATTAATTTTAGTTAAACATATAATTAAATTCATGAACCTATATAGCTTTTATGAAATGATTAATGGTGGAATAATGACATCATTTTTGGATTTCCTCTTCCTAGGATACATGAAAACCATATTTAAATTAGGTGATTTAACCATTTTTTGGTGAAATATCTATTTTTGACCTAAAATGAATAAATAATGAATTAGAATGAAAGAGGAAGGAAAAGGAAATGAGGAAGGATATGAGAATTTATATTTAATTTTCACCAAAATCACTTAAGAATGTCGCCCCAAACCATAGGGGAATAATAGAAGAGTAAGGAGGGTTAGCTGGGTCGCTCATAAGGAGGAGGAGAGGAAAGGGGGGGGATCCCCTAAGAAAATTATTTGTAAAAATCATAAAATCCCAACTTTTAATGTTTCACATGGCTTGATAGACTATGTGGAAACCATGTAGATTTCACTACTCAATCCATCCACCTTTCATGGTTTAGTATCATGGTTTACCAAACCATGTTCTAACTATGAAGGTGGCTCTTCAAACTCCACTAAAACCCTCACATGGTTTCCTATGCAACCACACATGGGTTTCACTTAACCAAGTTCTAATCATTCATGAAACCATAATATATTTTAAAATAATGGAAAATAACTTGAACATTAGGGTGGAATATGGTTCCCCCTAAACCATGTGACCAAATCCATGCATCCTGGGTAAAAGCCTATAAATCATCCAAAATATAGCCTGATTTTCTCATGGAACACCTGAAAAACATAGATACATTAACAACCTCATTCCAATGATAAAACATCACTTTAATACATTGTAACTATTGGAATTCTATTCTGAATATATGACCAAAATTCTACCCGCATATTAAATGAAAATTAAATTTTTTTATGAATTTTAAATAGTCATCTAGATGTGAGGTAGAGTAAACTCCCAACTATAATCCTTATAATTCCTAGGAATTCCAATTGGTAACTCAATAATCCATCCTGAACTATATTTCTCACCAAAACCTGCTCAAATAGCCACATTCCACCTTTAAACACCCGACATGATTCTGAAGTGCTAATTTGAACATATGGTGCTTAAACAATGAATAATGATAAAATGATCGAGTTAATCACTAAAACAAGAGGAAAATTTCTTAAACAAATACAACCTAATACAAAAAAGACAACATCATAAAATTCATCTTTTATCCCCTGGTTCTTCAACCAAAATATTTAGCTCATAAGTACCAATTCCAATGTTGTGGAACCACCACTATTAGAGTCAACTATTAGAACTCCATAACCATGATCCAAAGATGTGCCCGATGTAGCTTATAACTATTCTCATATGAACATATATTAGAAAATAATTTTTTTATTGTTGATACCCATTCTCATTTACAAATTCCAATTTATGATGGATAAGACACATTTCCCATGAACCACACAGAAAGCTGAATTTTCCATGAAATTATATTGTTGAAACGTGAAACATGGGTCATAGTTTTCAAAACTACACACCTGATGCAGTTTCAGGATTGTTGTAACCAAACACATGAAAAAAACTTGTCAAAACTCCTTCACTCAACCCATCAAAAATATTTGCAGTGACTCTCGCTGATACAATTTATTTATCCAACCACAATACCTTGCATCTCATAGAAATCCCATGATTGTCTAATCGCACTCACCAGAGCCCATTCTCAAATTTTGGTGTGAATTTAGAGTTGATTACTCATCCATCCCAAAAAACTATTGTAACTTCTGAAAACACTAAATCATATTAGATCCAATACATTTGGATCATCATAATCCATCATGATTTCAATTCCCATTCTTATAATCCACATGATAATGTATCCAAATTCACACCTGAAATTCACTAATGAATCTAATAGTACCAGATTCCATTTATCCATTGTCATTGGAATGCCTAAACTACTATACAATGATCAATCCCATTCCACCATAACCCTTCTCATGCGAAGGTGGGACACTCATGGTCGACATCCCACTCCCCACTATAGGAAAATCCATGTAATTTCACTACAAAAAAAATTTCCAAATCACCATACCCCACACCTATTTGATCACTAGAAATAATGAATGGAATGGAAAAATCTTCTAATCCATGAGAACCAACTTTAAAGACAAATTTATCTCCAATTATTAGAATTAGATAATGTTGTCCAAGACTTCCAATAAAACTCAATCTATAACAACGATCACTAACTGAAAATTAATTTTTTATTGAGAATAACCCCATTTTAAGGGATGGGGGGAGCCATCCTGACATCATCGACTTAGAAAAAAAAAATAGCCCCAACAGACTAAATTCTCAAGAAAAAAACAACCTGCACTACAAGAGAGAAGCTCCACCCAGGAACAAAAAATATTAAGTCCGACATCTACAGTCTCAAAGCTGTATAGATAGTTTTCCCATGAAAAAGTGCACGGGTCTGGTACCGATGCCCGAAACCATACACTCTAAAACATCTGATTTTGAATAGAGATGGTACAGAGAAAATCCATTTCCTTGTACCTCATCTAGAATAACTTCTTGTATACAATTGGTTAAAAAATCCCTTGAGATGTGGACCACCAAGTCCAAAACGAAATTCATAGCACTGAAAAAACCAACCAACAAGAAAAACAACCATCATCATCCCAAGAAAATCATCACCTCATGAGCATGAACCTGCAGAGATTCGAGAAATAGACCAACATGAAGAAAACACATAATTACAATAAGTATTCCATAACATAGCCACCATTGAGGATAATATCTTCATTTCCAATTCAAAAAATAGAAAAGGAAATCTGTGAGGTCACACCCACGCCATCACACCTCAGTTAATATACCTCCACTTCCTGAACCAATTCTAGATCCAAGTGCATGGAACCAACATTAATGGAATCAAACATCAAGACTCTACTAAAGAATGCAACCCAACATCGGAACTGAAGCTCGAGACCCCACCACATCTGCAAGACACCCTCTAACACCAAACTACTACAAACCAAAGTGGAATATAAACCAACGACCATGAATTCAAGTCTTCATCACCCATGATAGGAAGACCCAACCACACCTTGAGGGAGTGTCACCATTGGGAAAAACTGAGTGGATCTAATCTTGAAATGAAACTTTGGTCTTGGAGCAGGATAGATTGAAACCACGAAAGAACCCTCTCCGAATACCAACCTGAGAAAACCATGGGAACCAGAAGGGGACTCCGGGGAAGAGACATGGCACTTCGAAAACGAAACCGCCACAAGAACACCCACATAACTTCTAACTCCATACCCTAAAAATGAACCAAAAACTAGAAAAAGGTAAAAAAATAGGAGCATGAGAAGGGGGAGATGATGCCGAAGAACCATCGGCTCGATGTTGGGGGATACATGAGCCCCCTCCCCTGGAATTCCGCTGTGGAAAACCCTAGAGCACCGCAATGTGAGAGAGATGCCGCTTAGAGGACCTGTGTGATTTTTCATATAACAGGGGTCACCACCATCAATGTTCCACTGAATAACATCCCACCACATGGATCAACTTTACCTGGTCCTAAAAATAATTATCAGAAGGTTAAACTATGAAACATACATGCTGCCCCTATAGAGACATGCTTGTTAGGATTTTGAGCTACAAGGCCCATAAATAACACAAACAATTTCCATCAGCACGTGGACCACTCATAGATGTTGATGATTCTGATTCAATTGGTTTCATGCATGAACACAATGTATTATTTTAGTCTCCCTTAAATATAACCATTGTACACTCCCATCTCACTAGTCCAACTGCTCCCCCATAGAATTGCCTTTACACTAAGGACAAATCAACCCAATATTTACACATCTCCAACCAGGTTGACCATAAACCAACTATGTATTCACATTTTAAAATCCATAATCCCTTGGAACTCCTATTTATATTTATGAAGTTTACCCATTCCATGATTTTTCACACATTTTATGCTAAAAAGTGTTATACCGACATTGTAGTTGTCTATCAATGATTCAAGATATATTAGTCTCATCCACATGATTAACATCCATATGAATCCATTCCAAACCCACAAGAATATAAGGATTCCCTCATCATGCTGCTAAGGTTATTCCAAAGTCAACTATCCCAATAACACAAACAGTTCTACCCATCGATTCTAGTCTTGACACCAAAGCACTCAAGGTGCTTCCTTTAAATGAAAATATGAAATTACCATGCTTATACTGAAACCACTAATAACCTCTCAAGAATCCATCTCAACACGAATATATAACTGAACTCACTGAATCTAAGGTAACCACAAGTCTAGGATAATTCCTTAGGTATGTTTTTCTCAACTAGTAATAAACACAGACTCACAACAAACCTAAGTAGAATGTAATGGTCTCTAGGTATCCATGTATCCCAACCAATTACACACTCTCATTATGTTCATGTATTATAGAACATCAAACATGATCCCATATTAACCCAAGAAATATCATGTGCTAAAACACATACTCTAAGACCTCAATTAACGATATGCATTACATATTAACTCATCCTTTGATAATAGAATTGTTTATTATGATAATTCCCATATGGGATTCCCCCTTAAAGAATAACTATCTCATCAGTCAATATTTACCTACATAATGACATTTCCATGGATTATATGTGTTAACAGAACCACACCACATGGTTCAGTTAAGTCAAGTTTTATTCCAGATGTATTGGGAAACACCATATAGGCCATTACTATCACTTTAAATAATTGAACCAAACTAAAAATAACCCAAATTGGGTCCAGTTATCAGAAAAAATTATGATATTGACCTACTTGGGTCACTACACCTCATGTGTATATGGACTATGTTGGCATTCTCATCATCGATCATATCCTCATTTATTCACATGACTATCCATAAAAATAAAATACATAAAAATTCCATCCTAGTTGTATAAAATTCCACCACATTCTTATATGAAAAACAACAGATGAGAAGTTGTTAATACTTTAAAAATATGCCTTATTCATGAGGTAAATCACACTCGAGTAGACTTATATGTCATTTTAATCCTACATAACTGATATGATGCATGATATGAATCTTTACCCATTAGTACAAGAGTTAAATACAATCACTAACCTAATAACAATGGGTAATGAGCTAAAAACCAACAATATATGAAGAACTGAAAACCTCCATTTGAGTCACTCAAGGTGAAAATCATATAAAATTGTAACTTTAGAAACAAAAATAGAAATCCTATTTCCCATGTAACTTAGATTTCTTATTGGAACAAGTTTTCTTAATTCACCAATCGGATATCCACCATTTACTCCAACACATTATTATATCTCCAATATTCTAAATCACAAAAATGTAAGAAATAAATAAAACATTCATCTGATACTAATTTTTATCTTCTAAACATATTTCAATTTATGAATATTAACTAGTACCATTAATTACATAACCTAAGGCACATCTCCCCAAATGATAGAGGCTACCGACTATTATTAGGGTTCTAAGGTGGTATCACAATGAGGCTATAACACCTATATAAGAGTTCACAATCATATATAAATATCCAAACATTAACCATAAATAGAAAACATCAATTAGAGAATGCAGAATTAAAAAAAATCCAATTATTAAAAATAATAAAATAAATGAAAAACATACAACCATACATCAGGATAGATCATATACTTGGTTGATCATATATATAAATACATGAATAAAGGAAATAAATTTACTTACTCCTTGATATATCTCATCCATATCACACCCCGTTCTCATGATTCTATTAAATTATCTAGTTTAATTTCCAACATCTAAGACACGGGCCTCATCGAAACCTATACCTAAAATAACCATATGAGAGATGTTCATGTAACCATATGAATCTCTCACATGTTTTCCTCTACAACCATTTATATTTTTCCCTTGACCATGAAGTAACCATATAGGAAAACAATGCACTGTATAAAAAAACTAAAAATGCCCTAATTTTCAAGGTGCTACATGGTTTCTCATATACCATGCAGTCCAAACTATGCTCCCAGGGATAAAACCACCAAAACATGGCATGAAGCTCACTTGGCCCACCCAAGCACCAGATCTACCTTCCAATACTCAACCCAAGATCAAAAAAATAACATTAAATAATTCTAACTATTAAAATCATTTTCTAAATATCTGATCAAAACTCGACCCACCCATCAATTGAAAATTCTAAAAACATCTATATTCCAAATGCCATTGTAGAGATGAGTGACTACAAATTATTTACTATGACATTAATTATTTGGATATTTAATTGAGGAATTATGATTTTTCTCTATTTAATACAACCTTTAAACATTTTTTGATTCTTCATTTGATATAGTAATCACCTTGACTAGCATGATTTAATATTATGAATTTATAGTTTCAATGAAATTTTAGTATTATTAATATTATAAGGATATAATTATGAATTACATATTATCAAATTATTTTATAATTGATCAATTATTAATATTTCGTTCATAGATTTTTTTATTTCTTCCCTTTATGATGAAAAGTTTAAGTGGTATTTACTTTAATGAAATATAAATTTTACATTGGATTTATTAATTTATTTGATATTGATATGATTAATTATTTTAAATATATTTTTTATGAATTATATTTTTCAGTGGCATAAAAAATCATATTTTTGATGTTTTTTGAAAAAAAATTAGTTCGAAGATAGAAATATAATTTTAAATTAAAAAAAATAAAGTAAATTATTTTCACAAAACAACATGAAAATAATTATTTCGTAATTAAAAATGAAATATTTTATATGGGGATAAATAATTAACACTAATATTATTGAATATATGTAATACAATATTTTTTACTTTAAATTTATTTATTTATTGGTAAAAATGAATTGATGTTTTCTAAAATTTAAATACTAATAAATAAATTATCACAAATTTTTTTCAAGTAATTATTTTAAATTCTATTCAATAGATAAAAAAAATTAATATTAGACATTATATAATTAATAATATTGAATAATTTAATGAATGGTATTTTTATAGTGATCAATTTGAAAATTTTGAACTTAGTTGTTTTCATTGAATGATTCTCATAAAGATACATAGTCATTTCATATATATTACTCAAACTGTCAATTCACTATTCTTTGATATAGATGCATGTTTTTCATTTTTGATAATTAAAAAAATAAAATAATTAGTTATCAACAATAACGATGATGGTTGGAATGTTTGTAAAGATAGAATGTTACGAATATGACGTGGTGAAATTAATAATATAAATAATTTGGATTGTGTCAGATCCCAACATAGAGGTATGTGAAATTCCTATTCCATCCTTCACTAGGTCAGGGTCTATCATCCAACACTAAGGTATCCACACAATCATGGTGAATATTTTCTCTAATCAACCTTTCACCTACTATCATCTATCAACACCCCCCCCCCCCCAAATTCATAAAAAAGTAAAATAAATAACATAATAGTAGTATATATATTAGAAAACCACTTGAATACAAGTTAACCTACTATAAATAAAATAATAAGGTATAAATCATATATGAAATATATACATAGTCCTGATTAATGATGAAATGAGTTTATTCATGATCATGATATCACCACTCCACAAGCATTCCACACAATATTTCCACCTCCTGGATCTATAAAAACCACTATCAAAATCCACTTAATTTCATGTACTCAAGGAAAACAACAATCATGTGCACATAAAAGTGTGAGTATAACAATACCTAGTATATTAATCTCACAAAATGAGCCAACCCTATATTTATATTATCATTAAATGAATAAATATTAACTAAAGTTTGGTAAGGAAGATGTTTATTAACATCATCACCATACATATTAAGGATTAATCCTAATCATTATTCCCATAATTTACTTCCACCACACCTTACAAATAATAACTTTTCTCATCAAGGAATGAAAATAATATATCACAACCCATAATAGATTTTCTACCTAGTAATTCACCATAGATTCAGTATTCATCAGATGGTGTATGAAATATATGTCACCACAATTCACAGTATCACTAGAGGGTATATTTATCTTAAATTATTATAAAAGTAAAGGATAAATACACATATATAATAAAATAAATACACATATTCAAAGCTATAATCATGTACATTTCTGGGAATAGGAGGAAATACGCATATATAGTTATAATGGTATTTATTTATGTACTAGGGGGAAGAAAAATATCCAGGGTTACCCTTCAAAATATGGTATTCTAATCCAAGATTTATGGTTGAGGGTTAGAGATAGTATCGGTCGCATTATAGTCCACCTTGACCCCAAAGCTATCTGTGAAAAAGAACATCACCGCTTAGGTGAATTTCCATTATTTTTATTCTCAAATCTATGATTCTATAGGAATTATCCATGTCAAAAAATTGCATCCATTTTGTTCTCACATTAGGGATAATGGAGGAATTACCCATCGACATTTATCCTATAATAGAGGCATTGGAAGACATAACCATATCCAACTATATCCATGAAATATCATATCTATATCATCTATATTAGTGGGTGAGTTGATGTAGATACATGCATAAATCAACATAAATATCTACCCAATTTAGTGGGTGAGAAAATATATGGGAACAATTATCCCACTCAAACACCATCTCACAAGTGATTGTAAAGGATATCCACATCTCAATCCTATCGTCATTGATATCTAACCCTTATTGACCATATAATAATTCAATTTAAATAATTACAAACTCACCAAAATATAAAACAATAAACTTAATACAAACATGGATCATCTTATCAATCTCTTAAGACCCCCAGGTAGAAAACTAGGTACTCCATCATCATCAATGGATCTCTACTTTTGATGCTCAATAGGGGATAATAGTAAATCAATAAAAGGTAAATGTGGTTTTTAAATATTTTTATTACATATAAAAAAATAATTGATCCCACACTAACTATATAATTCTTGTTCAATTCATTTAACATAACTCACGATTCCCCTTCTATGTTTCACAACAAATTCAAAACAATTTGAATATTTTATCATAAAAATTTCACCACATAATTCTTAAATTCTAATGTCACCACTTCTCATTCTCTTCCCATCATTCATATTCATTAAGTACTTAAAATTACTTAAATATCACATCACAACATATGAGGGAAGACTCATAATTAGTGTTCTAACATTATATCATTCTCAAAATTGTCTTACAACATTAATCTTCATCAACATCCTTCTTAATTCAGTATAATTTACCATATTTAATACTCTATTATATATCCTTATATACTCTGACATTAATGATTACATTTATATTAATTATTCAAATCCATATAATTCCATTTTTGAGAACACACTTACGGAAGTAATATATTTTGATTAAACCTACTTAAATTATTAATGTTGTTAGATCACCTAATACAATCTTTGTTTAAAAATCCACTTTCAATCACATAGTTTTTTATATTCTGTCACCTCATTCCCATCCTTTCCAATCATATATGGTTAATTTCCTAAATCCATTATTTCATAAAAATTTCACAACCTCAAATTGAAATGTCATATTATTTTATCAGAAATAATTAAATTTTTAAGTGATTATATCTCCCTTTTCTATAACATCGTACCCTAAAAATAGAACTGAAAAAAAGAATTATCCACCACCTCATATGGATATGTACCACATCCAATTGCTTAGTTTTGTCTTCCAAAAAAACCCTCCCAATAATTTCCTAAATTATTATTATTATTATTATTTAATAATAATATTCATACATTTAATTCACAAAAAAGGAAATATTTCAATCAATTTTTTCACACCTCACTACATTTATTCCACTCAATAATTTCATATATGATGATTCAATGAATATGTCATTAAAACACACATTTAAATAATGATTAATTTTTATTTTGTTAATAATAATAATTTTCATAATAATTTAATCATCATTAACCAAAACTGATATCCCCTTAATATTAATATAATATTCATTTTCCAATTACTCATATAATTTAATTCCAAATACTAAATGGAAAGCCTCCACTTAAACAAGTGTTTTAACAGAATAAAAATTATTATTATTTAATAATAATAATTTTTCAAATAAAATCATTCAATTACAAATTAATTAATCTATAAAATTATCCAAAATGGCCCAAAATATGTTTCTTTGTTTTAGAATATCAATATGGGTCTAACACAACTTTTGTCATTCATTTTGGAGCTACCACATGTCCTCGTGTGCAATGAGAAGTCCCCAACAATCGTGGGTTCCATGTAAAACCCCCATGTGAATCCACACATATGGACTCCCCTAGATACCCCTAAGTTTATTTTGGTTGTTAAATCTATTGATTGAATGGAAATTTCTTCACTGAGTAACACTTCCCACATAGAACACATCACCACATTTCATGCAGTCATTCACTCTATCAATCTGAAAATTGATATTCTCCATGATCATGTTATGAAGATTGAATCCCACGTCATCCACTAAGTATATTTGTACGTGTCTATGATATATGATTGAGGTTATTAGATATATAAAATGATTTATGGGGGTGAACCATATGCCAAATCCCTTCGGCCTGTGGAATTAATCTGTCCATTTGATTAAATAGAAAATGACCTTCAATTATATAACCAACCTCCAACATGCTAATCACCACTGAGAACATTCCATAGTGATTGACTAGTGTTAAACTTATCTAATGTAATCCAAACATCATATCCTATTTATTTATAGAATATTTATTATGGATTTTTTCCTTTTTCTTAGCATTCATCCTTTAGGAAACTCAAAACCAAGAGAGAAGTTGAAGAAGGTAGTAACTTCTCTCTTTAATATATCTCACTTTACAACTATGATTGGAGTGATTTTATCTGTGTTAATTTCATATCACTAAGATATTTTCAATAATTTATATAATTATTAATGATTCAAAAAAATATCCATAGATTACCAAACCTCATCCTAAACTTGTCTCCAAAATAACTCAAAATCCACAAATTGGATTCTTTTGAATCAATGGGTGTAAGATTATTTTAATCATAAAAATATTCAAAAATTTAATCTATATATTCATCAATTAATTAAGGATATTTATATAGATATTTCAAGGTATAAAAATGGTTTCAGTTCAAGTAATAGTACCTAATTTCATACTTCAATGATCCTCTAATAACAAGGCTTTTATATTTGGTGAAGGCTCTCCCTCCATGGTAACTGTACCACTCTATAAACCATATATACCACCATATTTCATCCAAAATGTGGTTATAAATAAGATATCTACTTTTAAATTAATAAAATTCATGTATTATTTATTTTAAATAATAGATCACCACCACTGAACACCACCATAACCATGTTCAAAAATTAAAGAACTCCTACCCATTATAGAATCAATTATGTACTCCATTTTCTAGTCTGACACCCAGAAGAGGATAAATTTTTCATTTCACTACCAATAAAAAATATATTTTTGTTAAAAATCACTGGTGGTTATCAACTAAGAAACAAATGAACATTATCTTAATTTAAATGTGTGATAAAAACCCCCACAACATTGAGTTATACATTGGTTTTATATCACATGCCAAGGTATTTATGGGTAAATACCTATAATATCACACCTCTCTACTTTAAAACATTTCATGATTCAAAATAAAGAAAACTATAATATTTATCCCCATTATATCCATCCCAGAAGAAGTAACCATCCAAATGATTGATACCAATAAAATGAAACAATAAACAACATTGTAGATGTCCAATACTACCTACACAACCATCCATAAAATTCAGAGATCATGAAAATCCTTCTCTATTTATGGATATTACCAAATCAATGGTTCCATTCATGATAAATTCATCCATCCAACTAAGAAAGGGGTGAGTATTTTTTCTATAGAAACCATTCTCATAATATAGAATCTCCATCAAGAGTGTTAAACATTATGGTACTGAAAAATCACAAAAAAGGAAGCCACTATAAAACCACTCAAGCATTATAATTATGATATTATGTAAATTATATCCCCATAGTTCAAGAAAATCTCAAAAAACTCCTCATAATGTCATTAGTATTCATCATTTATCCCTTTAAGAGAGTTAATATCCCAAGTATTAAGGAAGATATAAAGGCTTAAACATGGATATATTTAATTAAAACCAGTATCCTCACTATCCTCTTTTCATGAGTTTTTAGAAAACCCATGAATCCTTGATACTCAATATTGATTACCTCGATGGAGCCACATAATCTATAATATTTAAGGTCTCACAACCCACTAAAAACCCTTCTAATAAACATCCCCATTGGTAAATACATTCATTAATTGAATTTTCCTAAGATCATAATAAATTATAAAAACTATCATGACTTTACATTAAAAAATATATTAGAAACAAAAATAATAAAGCTAGATTTTTTTATTTATTGGGAGAATAATAAGGGTTAGATTTATTTTACAAGGGACTCAATTCTATTACATGGTATTAGTTAATTTCATAAGTTTTATGTTTATTTCACAAGGGTTGTCTTGGTTTCTTAAGGGTCACTAGTGCCTAATATTGAAAAAGGAAATAAATTTAAGTGTCACCCTTGATTTCATAAGGGTCACCAAGGTAGTAGGATGATGAAAAAAAATTAAATGCATCCAGTTGAAAAGGTTATTTAATCTAATCAGAAGAGTCATAACAAAAACACTAGGTAAGTTAAGAAAAAACATAAGGGTTATTCTCTTTGTGAAAAAAGTAAAATAAATGAGTTCCTTATGTAACATAAGGTCTACCATAGAAATTGACAAGATCCATTTTAGTGATAAAGTTAAAATAATAAAAGTGATTTGTTGACCTTGGAGAGAAATGTAAGGGTTGTTCCTTTTTTTGTTTAATTTTCTAGATTAATGTTGAAGGTATATGGTATTTGTAAAATATTATTCCATTATATATTCCATTGAAAAATAATATTATTCTTATATTAAATAAGAGTATGATTTAATATTGTTAATAATATAAAAATTTAAGATTTGTATATACCAGTTTCATGATAGAGACGACATCATATCATAGAGATTCACACCATGTGTCTGAATGGATAGAAATATTATTAATTACAATATATGATTAATAATTTGACTAAAAAGGTTATAGATTCCAATGTATTACTTATAATAATTTTATATAATAATATTTATAGGAAATTGTGAGTAATATAATGAATTTATGGAGAAGAGTTTTTGGTAATTAATTCAGGGAGTATACATTTCATAAATTGGATAAAATTTATTATTCTAAATAAAAATCAAGAATAAGGAAGTGATAAGAGGTGGAAGTGATTAAATAAAAGGTAGTGGAACTACTGTGCTACAATGGTCTAATACATTTTATAAATACCCATAATCAGTAGAGGAAATAAAGTGAATCAAATGCACCCTTACTATTTTTGTGCTTAGATTCTATTTACTAAAAAGTATTGTAAACAAGATTTGTGTTGCATTATCTTTGGAATCACATAGCTCAGAGTAGTTTATAAGAATTCAAGAAGAGGAAGTGTGTTTAGGTTAAATATTTTACACTCCTCAATATTTCATAATCTTAAAAATGGATAGTTTTTCCTCCTTCTATATCGATACATTATAGAAGTATTCTCCATTGACTAAACCATTATGGTGAACAAAGTAAAATACCAATGTTCTTTCATTTAAATTAATTATCATGAATGTGTCTATTTTTTTGAATAATGAAAGAATCATATTACTCATTCTAACATGATGAGAAGATCCTATATAAATAATGAGAATATAAAAACCCTAATTCACCCCCCTCTTAGGATGTATTATGATATTGGTTTAAATAAGTGACATAAGAGACAACGGTTTTGGGCTCTGAATCTATCATCTTAGAAATGTTATATGGATAATATTGTGAATAAAATAAATTTTCCATTATTTAATTAGAGAATTTATGAAATCTAGATGAATATAATGAGATCTCACATAAGGTATCTAGAACTCATTGTTTTCTTAACTACTATTCATAAAGTACATGTTGATGTGTTTATGAATAATCCATGATTGAAGGAGATAGAAAGCTACTCAATATTGATTCCAAAAACCATAAATAATTATCTGGTATCTTTTTAAATTAGAAATATATGAAGGTTATTAGTTTCATTACTAAAAAATACATTTGTGTCATGTTGGATAATATCTATAAAGGTGAAAACAAGTCTACAAAATAAAAACATAAAATTTCGCACAATAATTTTAATGATATAAATATATATCAAGATGAAAATACTGATGCGTTTTCATTTCGCAGTCAAAATTTTATGGTAGTTGGATAAATATTAGTATTTTTTATAGAAAAAATTATGTAAACATTATAAAAAATATATTTGGGAGTTTCTCACCACTTTACAACCCAATGGTATATCCTCTTTATGAATGAATCATTGTTGAGTTATCATAGGATATCTTGCATAGTAGGTTGGTGGCCTATGAAATGCATGTAAATCTAGAAGGAGAAACAAATTTAACTAAAAAATGTAATATAACTCAATGTATAAGATTAACTTAAATAATTAAGTAATTGATGAGGAATATGTGGATGATTAGTTTTCTTCTCGACTGGTAAGAATGTCTAAAATAGGTAAGACAATATATGAAGGTAAGATACCCCTGTCTTATTTGTAACATAGAAAGGTTGGATACATCACAATAAGGTTTCCTTATAAATTTTATTGGGATAAAGGTGAGTCATATTCCATACAAAATATATAATGCAAATTTTTATCTACATAAGATGTGAAACGAGGACGTTTTTCTATGATGATGTATTTAGAGAAAGATCATAGTTTGAAAGTAATACAAATTTTGTAAAGATGAATTAAAATAAGAATAAGTTTAATTTAAATCAAATAAAAATTATTCCAAGATTTCTATAGTTGAAAATAAAAAATAAAAGATATAGAATTAAAAATATTGAGATTTTGTTTTAGATATGAAAGTGTAACTTGAGGGAGCTCTTGATGAGTTTTATATTCAATGAAATAAAAATACAAAAAATGGTGAATTTTTTAAAAAATCATTAGAATATTTGGATTAGATTTTGGATGAAAATGAAAAAATATAGGAATTATATGGTCAACCATCTAGTCAAGAACACTCAAGAGAAGTGGTAGAGTTCATTCTAAATATAGAAGTAAAATCTAGAGTGATTGAAGACCTTAATATTTTCTTTGATTAAATATCTAATAGAACTAGATCCATTGAGGAGGACTTGGATACCATGAAAACTAAACTAGAAATGAAAATATATTCTATCAAAATGAAGAGAAATAAATAAATTTAAATTTTTTTGAGGTAGAACTATTCTAAAGTGCCAAATTTGGTAGTGAGTGTATTGATAAATTTTTTAATTATCCAAAATATAAAGAAAAAATAAGAGTAAAGTTTGTTGTGATATGGTGATATTAAAAACTAAAATAATAAAAGTTATAAATAAATATAAGAAAATGATAGAATATTGTCTGTAGTATTTTATAAATAATCGATAACTAATAATTTTTTTCAAAATCGAGAAACATATTGAGAGTTAAATAAGGAATGTTATTTATTTTTATAAAGTGAACATTTTGAATATAACATGGATGCAACGTGCCATATTGTGGATATGTGAGTTTTTATTTGGATAATAATCACCCATAATCTAGAAGAGAAGAATAAATCCATATCCTTCAACAAAAAGATGAAATTATTTTTATGGAATTTTCCATAAATGTTCCTAATTTATGCATAAAATTGTTAAATATAAGTCAAAGAGAAATAACATTTTCCATAATGGGAGTCAAATACTAACAAATTTAATGTAATAAAATTATCTTTTACTAGGAAAAATATTTTACACATTAGAGGAGGAAAAAAATTATTACATTTTTTTGGGAGAAATAAATGATATTATATCAAATATATAATATCAATTTTGAATCTCATGTAATTAAATAAAAAATAGATAAAAATAAAACTAGGATGAAGTTTCACATAATGAATTAAAATAATAACAACACATGGATCCTGAAAAACTGGTGTTCTTACCATATTATAGGTAATATAAAAATCATGAAGAATATGCAAGTTTTAGTTGATTGAAAATCCATTTTTACGATGATGTAACTATAATGATAGAAGTAAATAAGAAGACCAAACTAGAAGGCGATGAACTAAGGTGTATAAAAGTGCACTATGTGGATGGATTGAGGAAAATCCTCCTATGAATGAATCCAATTTTTTTACTTTAGGATTATGTTTACCTTCAATCATAAAGGAATCATTATCAAAATTAAATAAAAAATTCCCTCATGAAAGGATAATGAGAAAGAGATAACCATTTCCTAGTATAAAGAAGGAGAACATGTGTTTTTTATGATATAACAAGAGAATAGTTTGAAGCATTTAAGGATAGGAGATATTCACAATAATGTTTGGAAAATCTATGCATGATGAGAGAACAAATATGTAGATTCGATGGCTAGGTTAGAAATTGAGATGGGGGTGACTTAATAAACTTCTTTTGTGAATTATATCCTTTTTGAATTAAACATCATAAAACTATTAGAGTTATTTAAATGATTATTAATATCTATCCTTTTCACTTTATATTTAGTAATAATAATAGATAACACATCACGCAATATTTACAAGGTTTGAAATAAAATCATACTAATTTCCTTGTTGGTTATACACCACATAAAGGTTTCACCATTAAATCTCTAAGTGGATACAAAAAAAACTAGGTAAACATACCCATATAACAATAATATTAGTATTTTATTCAACCCATCTACAATTCTCAAGAAACGGGTTATACACCATTATTATAACCCCCTTCAGTTTTTTCCAATGATATGATGAACTTGATAAGATTTGAGTTTCTTCTTCACCAACTGAGATTTGATCTTCCTCTATAAAAAAGATAAATCAACACTTTTTCCCCATTTAAAATATTCAAGTACTTTATCAGAAATTTTTTTCTTGATACTCTTCAACAGATATTTAGTAATTTGGGATTTCATCTTCCATTTCACTCCTTGATATAGATTACGTATAATTTCTCATTATGTTTAAAATGTTTTTTATGAACAATAGTATTGTATTCTCAAGGAATTAACCAACTAATTTCTTTTAATTTTGTGTGAATATATATTTCACAAGTATATATAGTTATTACAGTCTTTAAAAAGATTATAATAAAGTAGTTATAATGATTTTAATTTGAATTCAAAAAGATTATGATCATGTATCAAACAATCTCTTCATCATAACAATGTATAGTTGTAACTAGGTATATTTATTTTACTACAGTTAATGGTTACTGGATTAAAACTCCTTATATAATCTCATTTTATGTACCTAAAAGGATTATGTATTCTATCTTCCTCATGCAGTTAATAAATATCCTCAATACCATTTATCCTATAAATTACTGAAATTTGGTATGTGTGTACATTAATTTATATTTAATGTTTTGGGTTATACTCCTCATAAAATTTCTTTATTATTAATTTCTACCTTAAATAAATACATGGTATTATTCGAAATTGATACATGTATAACAACATAAATATTTTTGATGTGGAATTTATTTAGAAACTAATTCACAATTCTTTTTATGAAACTGCATACATGTATCGATCACATATCCACAATATCTCATTTAATTCCACATAAATTTTCATGTATGCATACCATAAACGTCACCATGAAGAATTTTCATAGAGAATTGAAATCACAATTTTTTGTAACATGAAGATTCTTTAACAATTTCAAATAGTTTCAAGGTTTATTTCTAGCCCTCTTGTGCATATCTCAACCTCAAATAATATTTATTGTTTCCATTAATATCACAAAAGCATGGTCCCATTATCTTCTTTATGTGGAAATGATCATGCAATATTAATATTTACATAACGAGATATTCTCATTATAGTCGACTATAGTTTACTAAACTTCGTATAGATCATTTCTTATTCATGAAGTAGGTCTTTCTACCATGCCTTGAGACTCCTCAAGGGATCAATTGATGGAATATGAGATCACCCATATTGTGATAGGTCTATCTACAATGTAGACATTCCTTTATGTGGTAGGATCTGGTTCTTCATGAAGTAGTTAAAATCTTCCTACGAAGAGTTACGTGCCCATATGACCATCCTTCCAAGGGTAGATAAATCAACCATGAGAAATTGAAAATATGAACGACTGGTTATGATTAGTGTATTAAGCACAAGAAATTTATAAAGCCTTAATATCTACCCTTCCATAGCCATAAAAACTCTCTACTTGGACTTAAATAAATAAACAATATTCAGTTCGACCATTAGGCATATTCCATTTACCTCTATGCAACTAGTGTGAATCAATGAATAAATTCCCACATTTATAGAGACTCAATATCAAAATTATACTCATATTAAATAACCTTTACATAGATTATCATATTCATGAACACACCTACATACTGCCTCCTTTCCTTTCCATAGGTAGTGTAAGTCTCACATTGCCTTTATTTATCTAATTTTATACTAGGATGAAGCCTTTGAAACTTTAATAATTTTCTTATTACTTTTCCAAATAACCTATTTAACCTTTAAGTAGGAGTGTAAATCCGAATACACCCTTATGTAGACTCAAGATTTTACTATGTACCTCTTTGTATCTTATAGATTTTTCTTTCATACCGTTATGTTTCTTATATAAGAAAATAATTACCTTCAAATAGGGAGAAAATTTATCTCAAAATTAATTGAAGACCTTGTTAAAAACTTCCCAAACTCCTCATGTTTGATCCCAAGGACATATAACTTCCATCCCATGTAGTAGACATGGGTTCTACATACACCAACACTTATAATGTGTACCTTTAAATATTGGTACAATAATGATCTCATTATTAATGACATGTTATCTTCGATCAATAAATGAAATCCTCAATCTAGCGGCCTCATTATTCCTTTTCCATAGATAATGGACATAGATTAGTAATCATATAAAATTACATGGATTCATTATGAAGTGTGAAATGAAATACCAATTAATGAATTCAAAATAATCTTGCAAGCATAATAAAATCATTCCTTCACTAAACCAATATTGATACATTGAAAGAAAAATCATTTCTTACATGGACACTTCATTTTATTCCTTTTAATTTGTTGAAAATACAATAATTTTTTAGTGTTAATATATATTTTCAAATTAATTAATTCTTCTCCCCTATTGAAAATAAGTTAAAAGGTTAATGTATGGTACTTTTAATATTTTCTTCCTCATTTCTATTCACTAACAACCTATTCCCCCTTTTTTATATTTGAGAGAAGAATGATACCACTTGGCTCCTTAATCAGGATACTTTAGTTTCTCTACTCTAAGACTTTTTATTCCAAACCAATATATAAAATAAGGTAGGTACAAACATGGTTGTCTATGTTTTACATGCGGTACCATAGATGTGGTACCATTAAAAAATATTTTTTAGGGTTTTTTGAATTTGGATTTTTCAAGATAAACATATATCTCGCACAAAAATCCATAAAAACATCAATAGAATTTGTGTATAAGGAATAAAATCACCTTTTATCTTATTAAATTATAAACCAACACTCTCCCTTAATAGGTTTATTTAATACAATCAAAATAAGGTTTGTAAGTGTAGATTTTGTACCTCAAAACCTTATGTTTTATAGCATGCCAAAAAAAATTATGTTCACAAAAAAAATTTGAATTGAAAAGTTATCATCACTATTTATCCAAATCATAGGAATAATTTGTTTCCTATTTATAATGAATATTTTTTTCATTAGTACTCCATGATAACTCATCATATTTTCAATCCAAATGTGAATTTACTCAAACATATCCTTCAATTACCTATATATAAGAACAGATAATAATTAATAATAAGGAATACTGAGAGACATATTTATTTCCATAGAAGTGAACCTTAGGGTGATAGTTTCCTCTCATCCCAGACCATTATATTATCCCAATGTCAATAATTATATTATTTTCTTCATTAATTACATATAGTAAACTCATTTTCTCTAAATGATTTGTATTTATTTGAGAGGGAATATTCTTTTTCTTTTAAAATTAATGCAACCTCATAATTTTGGTTTTTAATGAAAATTTCATAAATTCTTTTACAAAGGAAGAATAATCATGGAATTTTTCATGTCATATCCAATATACTCCCAACATTCACATATCCTATTTTGAATTTTTAAATCACCACATGTTAATGAATTCTTAAGGGTGTCAATCATTTATCATACCACCACCTTCTTTTCTTTTGAATCAAAAATTTATTTTGATTTAAATATTTGTTTAGCCTTGCACAATTGGCCAGGTCAAATAATCTAATATTCTCTATTAAATTTATCACTATTACTATACTTATAATTTGAATTTATTACAGCCTTATTATGACTTGTTTAATATTCATTAATTTTTTCTTTATTTTTCCCAATCAAACCATGGGATATATCTTTTTATATCCTAGCTATGCATTCCACTTCATTTTGACCCTCCAGTCCACATCTAATACAAACATATTTGAAAGGCATAAATATTTTTTGTGTGAAAAAAGTTGGTATAGATTATTAAGAATGCATCATTTGATTTTTTGGAATCATTTTATCCCCAAACCCCTTAGTTCATACATTATTCCTAAAAGAGACATAATATACTAATGGAAAACATCTATTGTCAATAATTTCCACAAAATTAATAGAATACTTTGAATTGTGATCTCCCGCCTTGATAGTACGTATGTCTAGAAATATTTTAGGGATGTCATTATTTATTAGGAGCCATATTATTACTAAGGAGATGCATTTTTATGGATTTATTTATTCTATTGATGACAAGGAATATATTTATTCATCCTTCTTATTCAATCAATTTATATTTTTTCAAGACCTTTATTATTTATTATAGTATATCTATCTTGAGATTTATGAGCACTAGATTTTAACTAATTATTGGAACACTTTATTATAACAAAATTAAAGCATTATCCACTAACCTCTATTGATTTTCTAAAGACTTATATGGAATCGTTAAACACGTGATGAATTTTTAAATACATGTCTTATATATTGAATAACTCTTCTCAATTTTGATTCAAATTTTCATTAATATAGCATAATATATTTGTATGTTGTGTAACTCATCTAGTTCTAAATCCTCTTTTTATTTCATGGATGGTATTTTTAATTCAAATAAATGTGGAAAATTACTCACTATTTTTTAATAATGATTGTATCATCAAGATTTTCACTAAAACTCCAAATATTTATCCCAATTTCAATGACCATTGTAATTAAGTCATTGATATTTTCTTCAACATCCATATTTATTTCATCAAAATAAATCCTATAGACTTTTATATTAGATTATTTGAAATTAAAATTACTTTCATAACTTCATTTTAATTTTCAAATATTTCCTTTTTAGTTTGAAGACCCATAATCTTGATATATATGTTTTATGATAGTCACATTACATTACAATTTTGAGTATTTCCATCTTAATCTATACTTTTCATATTCATTTTATTCATAACAACCTATTTAGTAATTTTTGAAAAACAAAAGGATTAGTTTCATCAAACTTAACATGCATTGTTTCCTCAATATTGTTTATACATTTTTTTAAAACATGATAAGCCTTACTAATTGTATAATAGCCAATAAAGATTTGTTCATCAGCTTTTGGATCAAATTTATGAAAATTGTATTTATTATTCAAGATGAATACTTTACATCAAAAAAACTATCAAGTAATAAACTTTTGTATTTCTTTATGTCCACAACACATAAGGAGTTTTATTAAGAAAAGGTCTAAGTAAAACTCAATTTATAGTACAAAAAGTAGCACTAAAAGCTTCATCCCAAAAGTGTTTAGAAGCTGAGTATTCCCTAAACATGGTTCTAGTAATCTCTTAAAAATTATATTTTTTCATTCAACTACACCATTTCATTGAGGTGTTCTAGGAGATCAAAAGTTATTTGTGTAACAACTGGGCCCTACTGACAGCACAAACACTCCTCTTTAACATGGTCATCAGGTCCTAGGGCCCACCCACATGCCTGAATGGATCATAATACTAATGGTTGTCCCCACATACTAACACTTTTTCTTTTAGTGTATTTTGTCCTCACTCACACACACCTTGGGAAAATTTCAAACAGGTTACCCATCTTGATCACTACTCCAAACCAAGCATGCTTAAATGTGGATTTCTAATCAAGTAGGCTTCTGAAAAGAAAGGATCACCTTGTTGACACAAGTCATATCATTTAGCCTTTTAACCCTTTATCATTCTGGTGTGTTACATTCACCCCCTCCCCCCACCACTTATAGTAAGATGTTCTCATTGTGGACCTTGTGTCTCAACCTAGGAAATTCCAACACACTTTCAAATGGGTTCCTTCTTTAATACCAATGTAAAAACGGGGCTCTGTTAATAGCACATACACCCCACCTTAACATGGTCATCGGGTCTTATCCCACCAAGAAGCACCAATTTCCCCACAGACACATGGTCCCCTACCTAGGGACCACCCACATACTTAAACGGATCATCAGAATAATGACTGTCCCCACAGGCCAACACTTGTTCTTTTAGTGTGATTTGTCCTCACTCACACACACCCTAGGAAACTTCTCAGGAGGTTACCCATATTGCTCACTACTCTAGGAAATTCATGCTTAACTGTGGAGTTCTAATCAATTAGGATTTTAAAAATAAAGGTGTGTCTTTTTGAAATAATTCATATCATTTATCCTTTTAACCCTTTAGTATTCTGGGGTGTTACAATTTGTAATGCCTTTCAAACTATAAAAATTTTCAAAATCAATGTTTTCAAATTCTACACCATGATTACTATGAATAGTAACCATAGGTAGATTTTTCTCATTTCTAACATGGGATACAAAGTTTTTAAAACAAAAAAAGGGATTTATTTTTTTTAAATAAAAAACAGGCCCTTATATATCAATTATAATCATCAACCAAGACATATACATAGTATTTATCTCCAATACTTCCAATTTGTGTTGGACCAAATAAATCCATGTGAACTAACTGTAAAAATTAAAAATTTGATAATTAACTAATATATTTAAAGCTTGAATTATATTTCTTACCATATATAAAAGGTTCGCAAACTTTAGTATAATTAAACTTAATCTCTTTTAGATATCTATCAAGTCCTTTATTTCAAAGTTTAGATAAATTTATAACATTACAGTGTCCTAAACTTCTATTCCAAAACCAATATTGATCTTACATTTCACTTAGTAAAGGTAAATCTTGGATTATAGGGTCTTCTAAGTTAAAGGTGTAAATATTCTCATACCTATTAGCAGAAAGAATAAATTTACCTTATGAATTTTGAACATTACATTTATCATTCCTGAGGTTTACAAGATAACCTTCATCATATAATTGGATTATACTAATGAGATTTTTTTAAGTCCTATAACATATAAAACATTATAAATTAAATATTTAATAAGAAATTTTGTATCATAGATACCATATATTTCACCTTGAGTATTGTATCCAAAAGTCACCTTCACACCTTTCTTCTTTATTATCTTCTTGAAGAAGTTTTTTTTTGTCAGCAATACGTCTGGAACAACCGCTATCCATGTACCATATGTTTTGGTTGTTTTCACTATGACTTTCTCCCTAAAATAAAAATATTAATAGTTTGGTACCCAGACTTTCTTGGGTTTAGAATTATTGTCAAATAAAACTTTTGGAATCCACATTGAATAAAATTTCTTGTATTAAACATCTTCCAATTATTTAGGGATATATTCGTTATGAAATCCAAATGGATAAAAAAAATTTAAAGAAAATTTATTTTTCCAATGTCCACCCCTTTGAAATTTTTACAAAAGGGTGTAATTTTTGGAATAAAATAATTTGATTGAAATGTGTTTTTCCTGAAGTAAAACCAATCCTATAAGTATTTCTATACAGTCTCAACTTTTTTTATATGTTATAAAACTTTTCCTTACTAGAGGTAAAATTTGATAGAAGTTTTTTCAGACTAAATATCTTAGAATTTAGTTTTATAACTATATTTTATCATCTTGAGTTGAGCTATAATTATATTTTTTATCTAACTCTGAAGTAAGATTAGAAATCTTTGAAGTAGGTTTAGAAATTATAGAATTTTATTTAGAAATTTATGCCTTAGAATGTTAATAGTCTTTCATAACTTTATTATTCTTTTTCTATAACAAATTAATATATATAGTAATTTCCTTAAAACTATATTTATTATCCTCATCATCATATGTACCAATATTTTCTTCTTCTAAAGAAGTAAAACTATATTCATCTTCAGAATTGGGATTATTAGAATTTATGGTTTGATTAGTAAGGGATTTAGTGGATACATTTTCCATGTATCATTGTTTGTTCTTTGGAATTCCATCATAAAAACCCATAACCTTTTGATCATTACAACTATCATATGAAGAACTTTCTGAAGAAGAATCTCCATAAAAAGCACTCCAAATATCTAAATCTTTCAAAATATTCTTTAATTTTCTCTTATAAAACTTTCTTGTGGCTTTATCCTTTTTCTTAAACCCCAAAAAATCTATCTTGATATGCCCAGGTTTCTTACACTCATAACAAATCATTTCAAAGGTATCTTTCTTATCACCTCTATCTTTCTTAATTTTCTTATACTTGTAAAGAAATTATTTCTTTTCAACTCTTTTAGTCATCCTTTTATCTAACTGAGTGAGTTTATTCTCACTTTTTTTCAAGGAAAAAGTTTCTGATTCAACCTTAGATTTATTCTTGGATTTTGAAGATTTAGAAACCTTCTCATAAGATTTAACTTTCTTAGTTTTAGCTATATATGTTAAATATAAAGCAGCACCATTATTTTTCTTTTCTTTTTTAGCATCTCTTTTCAACCAACTCTCTTACTACATAAGAGTTCCAATTAGATCATACAAATTCATCTTTGTTAGATTCTTAGTATCATCTATTTTTGTACGCTTATATTCTCATTCATTAGGAATAATATCAATAATTTTTTCTATTAACTGCTCATATGATAACTATTTTTTACCAATATATTGAAAACTATTCACTATATTCATGAAACATTGATGCATTTAATAAATAGATTCACTTGATAAGAAATCAAACACCTGATAATTTTCATGCAACATAGATCTTCTAGTTTCCAAAACCTTAGAGATTGCAAAATGAGTAACTTCTAATTTATTCCAAATATTTTCATTAGTTTCACAAGAATAAATATGGATATATATTCCTTTTCATGGAATATAACAAAGTATTTCTAACATGATAGTTTAATTGATATTCTAACTTTTCTTCCCTACTAAAGGTTGTAACTTCCTTATCATAAATCATATAACTTCTAGTCATCATAACAAAGTTTCTAACTCCTATTTTTATATAAAAAGGTCTTTATTCGATCTTGTCAGTATTCATAGTCAGCACTATCAAAGATTGGTGGTTTTCTAGGATTAAGATTTTCTAAAGTCCTAACGGACAAACCTTATAAAGAACCCTTGTAAATTGTTTTTAACAATGTTTTTGTATTTTTTGACAACTAACCTTTTTGTTGAAGAATGTTTTTGTTTTTCAGGAATCGGAACTAGTCCATCATAATTTTGTCCATTGGAATGACAATTGAAAATCATAAAATTCAAAAAGAATCAGGGGTGGAATTTTTTGAAGTCTATCTTTGCTGAAATCATAGAAATAATGAAGTTTTTAAATAGTTTTGAAAGAAGAATGTGAATTCAGGAGTTATAAAGTTTTCATACTTTTTAAAACAAAATTAGATGATGCTTTGCTGATCAAGAAGTTCCAAAAAATCATGAAAACACTCATTATAAAATATTTTTAAGAAATGTTGGATAGGTTTGAATAATTTTATAATTGTAAAAACAGATTTCCATCATAATGAGCTGAGAAAGAAAAAGATATTGTTGAGCCTGGGGAAGAAATTTTTTGTACTGAGATTTCCATACTAGGAAAATCATACTGATATTTTTGTACTCAGATGTTCATACTGAGATTTTCATATTGGGAAGATCATACTGAGATATTCATACTGGGAAAATCATACTGAGATTTTCATACTCAGATTTTTGTCCTTGGATTTTTTGTAAAGAGATTTTCATACTGGGATTTTCTCACTGGGAAAATCACACTGAGATTTTTATACTCAGATTTTCATACTCAGATTTTTGTACTGAGGAAATCATAATGAAGTATTAATAATGAAGATTTTTTACTAAGAAAGAAACATTTCATAATGAGCTGATAAAAAAACAGATCGTAATGAGCTAAGAAAGGAAACAGATCATAATGAGATGAGAAAGAAACAGATCGCAATGAGATGATAAAGAAATGGATCATAATGAGCTGAGAAAGATATAAAGAGTTGAATAATTCCAACTTAAATTTAAATTTTGAATAAATCTTGGAAAAATATACGTAGGTTTGAAGAATTCAAAGTTGAAGTTTTAAATTTGAGATATTTTTGGAGATTTTGAGATTTGAGGAATCAGGGAATGTTTTCAAGTTTCCCACCTTTGTTTTCTGAGACGCCTATAAATACTTCCTCAGATAATTTGTTAATTTACAACTTTCACATATGCACAAAAGGTGGAGATCTAGAGAATTTGAAGTAAAAGTTTGTATCTTATTGAATAATAATTGTATTGAGCATTCTATAATAAGTTTGAGTGTTGCAAATTGAGAATGAATTCATTGTATTAAATCATTGTATTGGGAAAATCAGATCTAGGATCCAGGATTATTGTACTTAGAAAATCAAATCTAGGATCCAGAATTATCATATTCAAATAATCAGATCTAGAATTATCATACTCAAAAAATATAATCTAGGATCCAATATTATCATACTAGGAAAATTGAATCCATGATCCAACATTATTGTATTGAGAAAATCAGATTCAATATCATCGTATTGAGAAAATCGGATCCAGCCAAATCGGACTGAGGATTCAAACTGAGCAATTATGGAGCATATTCAAAAAAGTATTTATTCTTTTGTTTAGCTAAATTGTTTTATAAGTAGACATTGTAAATTTATAGGAGATATTATAATTATTCCTATTGGGAGATAGAAGGTGTCTAATGGGAGTTGGCACAAGTTGTGATCAAATCTTCTTAATAGTGTATTTCTATAGACCCATGGGAGAAACTATGGAAATGATGTAGGTTCTCACACTTAGTTAGAATCTTATAAATCCTATTTGATTTACTTTCTTTCCTACTATTGCATGCATGATTATTTATTAAAAGTTGATAATAATATAAATATTAACAGGTTGTAGGGGTTAGGTTTTGAAAAGAATTGAAACTTATAAAAGTAAAAAACTGATTCACCCCCCCCCCTTCTTAGTTGTTATTAAATCCTTTGGAACTTAAATTGGTATCATTGGGATGTTCCCTTATTGAATCCTTATCATGGATAATATAAATTCTTTCAACAGTAGAGGAATTCCTATATTCGATGGAAAAAATTATTATGAATGAAAAAATATGATGATTCCTTATCTCCTATCTCTTAAACTAGAAGTTGTTGATGTTGCTACTATTGGTTTTCCACTCATTGAGAAAGATTCTCCTATGACGTTTTCTAATAAGAGAAATATAGAAGTTGATGGAAAGTCTAGAAATGAAATCATTATGTCCTTATCATAGAATGTTTATCAGAAGGTGATGGGTATAAAAACTTCAAAAAGTATGTGGGACAAGCTGGAAAGTGTTTTTGAAGGTAATACTAAAGTCAAGGAAGTAAAACTATAAATCTGGCATAGTAATTATGAAGACATCATAATGAGAGATGAAGAAACAATTGATGAATACTTCAACTGAGTAAATAAATTTTTTTACAGCATCAGAGGATTTGGAGATGTCCTGGAAGATTATAAATTTGTGAAGAAACTTATGAGAAACTTTTTGAATAGGTTTGATTCTAAAATTTCTTCTTTATAAGATAAGGATGATTTATATCTTAATGAATTTTATAACTTTATTATTGCTTATGAAATGAGGAAAACTCTAATGTTTAAAAAGAAGATGAAAGATGAAATGTATTTTGAAGCTATGAGAAAGATTAGAATCCAAGATGTTAAAGAAGTTGATCCTTGTGAATCTGAAGATAAAGAGGATAATTAGTTGAATGAAAAAATAATGTCTCTTCTATCAAAGAACTATCAAAGAGGAAGAGGAAATTATGGAGTAAAACTTCCTCTCAAATGTTTTGAGTGTGGTTGAATTGGACACTTTTTTGTGAATTTCCCAAAGAAGAAATTTGGAGAATATTGAGATGATTCTAATGAAAAACCTCGATGTAAAAAGTGGCACAAAAATAATAAAGAAGAAAATACATTTAGTAAATGCAAGAATAAGTTTACTGGAAAAAAAGTATGTTGAGTATACTCAAAATTAATTTTTTATTATCAAACACTTTTAAGGAAAAAGTGAGAAACCAAAAGTTCAAGCGCAAAAAGAAAACACTGAGCCATTAAAGTGAAATTACAGCCTACAAATTTTAATCTCCCTAAAAAGTTTCCATGAGAGAGTTTTTACCTGAGTTTTTGGTTCCTCCATCAGAAGATCTTGAAACCTTAATGCCATCTTTTCCTAGGAATGGTTGTACTCCTATATGCTTATCTTCCCTTTTTTGAATCATCTTATTAAAATTATGTCTTTTTTATCAATCCAGGTTATTTTCTCCTCATTGGGAGGCACCCCAGTGTCCTTTTCATCATTCTTTCAGCCTCTACATCAAGAGAATTATTTTCTAGGATAGTTTCAACCATTACCTCTTCTAAGATCATAAGCAATTCTAAAGTATGTTTGAGAATAACATCAGATTTTTGTTTCGAACACGCCGACTTGGATATGTGTGGGTTTTTTTCCATCTTCTTGGACTTCAACTTCTTTATAGATATAGTCTCCATTGGTAGAGGAAAATATGAAGAATTATTCATGTCCTTATGGTTTCCCCTCATGTTATTACTTCTCCTCAATCTTGGATATCTACTACCCTATACCTCATTCTCTGTATCGCCTGAAAAATAGCTAGAGTATTCATCACTGGATCCATTACCTTAGTCCTTTTTCTCGTCTATAGAGGTTCTTCCAGGCTCTTTTTCACAATTTTGGACCAGATCATCATGGGAAAAAAGATCAAAGCGGTTTCCCAAAAGAAGTATTTTGAGTAATAAATTTAAATTAGACTCAACTGAAAACAATTATTATGAAGACGAAAGTTTAGAAAAATCAATAACCTTCATTGAAAAATTTGAGAAAACAAAATTCTCATTAGAGAGTGAAGAAGGTAGTGAAGAATCTTATAGAGAGTATCAGCTCAGAACAGAGCTTCTTGCATCTCTTGAGCAAAAAAATCTCTCAATAAAAAAATCTGAATGATAAAGAAATATTGTGAAGAAGTAACTAAAGGAAGAAAATATTTCATCAAGTAGGAGTATGAATACATCGAGGAGATTTTAAGTTACGAACTTAGAATTATTAAATAGGTAAAGATGATTGAAGATATTAGTAAGAAGTTGGAAGATGAGGAAGAAGTATTTAAAAAGTTTCAATCAAAACTTCTTGAGTTCAAAATTACCTTGAGTAATATGAATGAAAACTTCAACAAAGATTCAGAAGTAAAAGCTGAAACTTATAAAGTTTTTGAGGAGGCTCAATACGAGAATCAAGTGAAATATTATATTACTAAAAATAATGTTTCATATGATTCTTTTAACTTTTTAGGTTCCAAAAAAAATTATTGGGAAAGCTTGGTTATAGAAAGGATGTGAGAAACTTATAAAATCTACAAAAGTATAAAACTCACTCAAAAGAAAAGATGGACCACATCCTAAGTTTGTTAAAGCTAAAAGAAGCTTCTAACCTCAATAAGGTTTCTATAGAGAAAGATATTTCTTGAATAGAAAATAAATATTTGATGGATATTTCTAGTGTTGTGGAATCTATGGGAACAAATATTATAATTTTTTGGCACAACTTATCTATACCTGGAATAAGGTTTGAGAAAAGTGGAAGAAATAGTGAAAGTAGAATGAGTAGCTTTCTTAACTCACAAAAAGTTAAAAAGTTGAATTCTCAAGATGTTAGAAACTTTCCAACAAAAAATCAATTTAAATGTTTGGAAGAAATTTTTGAAAGATGTGATCAGGCTGGTCATCATGCCAAAATATGTATGACACTCTTTCTAGAACAAATTCTTTATAATAGAAAAGAAAAGGAAGCTAAAAATAAGAAAGTTTAGGAAATAGATTTTTTTGTTGAGACATCCTTGAAAACAAGTAAAAGGAACAAACCATGGATACTTGATAGTGGTTGTTCTTTACATATGACAGGTGATATAAAAATCTTGAAACGTGTTGAAATTCATGATGGAGGAGCAGTTACCTTTTGGAATGATGGTTCCTTAAAAATCCAAGGAATTGGAATGGCTGAAATTAAAGCAGAAAAGTTGAAATCTAAGGAAATTTTATTTGTTGATGGGATAAAACATAACTTACTCATTGTAAGTAAACTTTGTGATGATGGAAAATAAATTGTTTTTAGAAAATATTTTTGTATCATAAGAAGTGTGAAAGATGGAAAAGTCATTACAAAAAGAGAAAGAACCAGTGGGAATCTCTTTCAAATAGTAGAATTCAATAACTCTTGTTACTTGAGTGTTGAAGATGAAAACAAATTGTGGCATCGAAGACTTGGCCACATTGGGCAGAAAAACATGAATAAAATTTCTAATGTTGATGATGTTCGTAATTTTCCATAATTGAAAAGAAGAGATGAAGATGTTTGTATTACTTTCCAGAAAGGAAAGATGACTAACAAAAGTCATAAAACGGTTGAGATTCAATCTAGCAGACCACTTGATCTTATTCATTCCGATTTATGTGGGTCGATGAGATATCAATCAACAAAAGGAGACTTGTATTTTATCACTTTTATTTATGATTTCACTCAGATGAAAAACATCATGTTTATGAAGAATAAGTCACAGGTTTTTGAAATGTTCAAATTCTTCAGGAAATATATTGAGAAATAAATGGGGGTTTCCATAAAGAGGTTGAGAATAAATAATGGTACTAAAATCACAAACAATACTTTTGAAACTTATCTAATAAATCATGGTATCGAACATCATTATAGTGCTCCCTATACTCCACAACAAAATGGAGTAGCAGAAAGAAAGAATAGAAGCATGGTGGAAGGTGTGGATTTTGATGAAACCTTTGCCTCCATTACAAGGATAGAAACTATTTGAATGTTTATTGCAGTGGTCTCTCATTGGAATTACAAAGTTTATCAAATGGATGTAATGTTATCTTTCTTAAATGGTGAGATTGCGGAAGAATTTTACATTGAACAACCTTGTGGATTTTTACTTGATGAGGATGAAAACAAAGTTTGTAAATTGAAGAAAGCTTTGTATGGTCTGAAATAAGCACCACATGCATGGTATCATACGCTTGTAAATTGTTTGATAATATTGAACTTTTCTAAAAGGAAAAGTTGATAGAAACTTGTATGTGAAATATGTTGGCTATAGAACTATAATTGTAATTGTTTATGTGGATGATATAATTTTTTTATAGGGATAGAGAATATACTTGTAAAGAATTTTTTGAAGAAATGAAAAAGAATTTTGAAATGTCAATGTTGGGAGAATTAACTTTATTCCTTGTCTTAAAAGTTCAATGAAAAGAAAAATAAATTTTATTATCTCAAGAAAAATATGTCAAGGAATTGTTAAAGAAGCTTGGGATGGCGAAATCCAAAGAATTTTCAACTTCTATTTCAGTGAGTACAAAGTTTAGTAAAGATGAATCTGAAACAAGTGTTAATCATAAAGACTTTCAGAAGCTAATAGGAAGTCTTATTTACCTTACAGCCTCAAGACCTGATATTCTTTATGTTGTGACTTTGTGTGCCAGGTATCAAAGTAATCCAAAATAATCACATATGTTGGTAGCAAAGAGGATTATGAGATATGTCAAAGGAAAAACTTCACATGGTTTGTTATACAAAAGAAATAGTGAGATGAAGTTTCATGATTATATTTATGCCAATTGGGATGGAGATTGTAATGATAGAATATCAACCTTAGGAGGAACATTTTTCTTGGGTGAATGTTGTGTGAGTTGGCATGGTAAGAAACAAAGTTCGGTAACTTTAAGCACGGTTGAATCCAAATATGTTGCGATTACTCAAGCTTGTACACAAATGTTATGGATGAAAGTTCAACAAAAATATTTGAAAGTAAAAGTTTCTAAACCATTAAAGATACTATGTGATAATCAGAGTGCAATTGATCTTTCTAAGAATATTGTCCAACATTCAAGATCAAAACACATTGATATAAAGCTTCACTTTATAAAATAGAAAGTTATTGTTGGAGATGTTTTTTTAGAATACATTTCAACAAAGTATCATATTGTCAATATCGTTACAAAAGAAATGTCAAAAGAAAGGTTTGTGGAATTGAGGCTACAGCTTCATGTTTAGCCTCCTCCCATGTCTTCATAAACCACATAAGGAAGAACCTCCACCGTTCTTTGGATTATGTTGAAAAATGGGGATATAAAGTAACAACTTTGTACTTTGTAAGAAGTTTTTACTTATCTTTATTTTAGGAATCTGAAACTATGGTTATCATATAATAAGGGAGAGAAAAAGAAAGTGATAAAGGAAATAATGGAGGGGAGAAAAAGAAAGTGTAAACAGAAATGTGAAAAGAAAAAGTGAGGAGAGTATCTTTACACGGCCATGAAATTTGCTTTCCATCGAGGGATGGAATTGTCACGACCCGCCCTCGGGGTCCGTGCCGTGACTACCCCAAGCCCGCCTTCCATAGGCCAGGGGCTGGCGACTAGCACCAAGGCGTAAATCCCAGAAAAAGGGAAGGCATTGCCTTTGTAAGGTAAACAAACACCACAGAGTAAGCAAGCGGAAGTAAAACACTAAGTACAAAAAGAAGAGCTGAAAAGTAAAAAGGGGCCGGAAATACAAGCCCAACTGTAAAGTACAACTCGAAAAGGGAAAACAGCGACTGAAAAGTAAAGCTGCTACGCTGAGATGTCCACTGGAAATCCCACCTGAAGGGTGGGTACAGATAGCTCCTCTGCTGTTCGGGTCCCGCCATCCGCTCCGAGTATGTCCCGCCCAGTGGTCCACCTCCGGGTACCGCCTCGTCGTATAGTCCACTTCCAGGTACCGTCAAGTCCTCGAACCTTCGGCTTCTGTCAGCACTGTCCATCGTCTGCAACCAACACAACGAGGTGCGGGCATAGCCCGTGCAGGGGTGAGTATAACGATACTCAGTAGGGACCCCGAGACCCTCAAGGTCTCACTAAAAACCAACAAGGATAAACACAAGAAGATCTCAACAGATAAACCCAACTTAGGTATATGCCCATACATATACCTAAGTTATCAAGTAACCCATCTCAATCATGAGGAAACACAAGGATTGTGAAACGACGGATAACCACTACCCGGGTATATGCCCATACATATACCAAAGTTAGCAAGTGAACCATCTCAATCATGAAGTAACACAAGGTCAAAAGTCTCAGCTCAAACCAGGATTTTCATTATCGAAACCGTAACTGCTGAAGAGCTCCGTCTCTAGAGTGTACAGTGGTCCTGTAACGACTCTGAGGCCGCCGCTCACTACCCTAAGACTGCTGAGGTACTCCTCCTGTCGAGTACTGCGGGTTTGCGGCCAACTACCTGGCGCTCCGTCCGCTGAGGGTCTGTCGCCAAATACCGGGCGCTCGCCCAAAAAGCCTACTGAGGTACTCCTCCTGTCGAGTACCGCGGGTTTGCTTCCATCTACCTGGCGCTCCGTCCGCCGTGGGTCTGCAGCCAAATATCGGCGCTCCGTCCACTGGGCTAGTCGACTCACTCCAAGTCGAGTCGGTCAAGCAGTCGTCAGGTCTCAGCCGGCTACACGGTCTCCGTACTCTGCACGCTCGTCTCCGGGAGGGTCCGCTCCACGAGCCACTGGCCGATACTCCAAGTATCACAAAGTCCCGCAAAGAAGTATCTCAAAAGTCCGTCTCGTCACAGGGGTCTCAACGCAACAGACGGCGCGTCGATCGGACGCCCGGTCTGTGAGTTATTAGCCTTTTCGTCCCAGGGGCCCGGATGGTTTCGTGAGCGAAACCAATCCCGGCCGTATCTCAACTGTACCCCGAACTCCCATAGGGTAAACTCAAAGGGACCGTTACTCAACGTAACCACCAATGCTGCTGACGGCTCGTCAAGCGGACGTCCTGTCTGAAAGATATCAGCTTTTCCGTTCCAGGGGCCCGGTTGGATTTCGGGTACAATCCAACCCGGCCATACTCCGACTGTATCCAAAACTCGGGCGGAGTATGTCAAAAGTTTCTTCTCATCAAGAGGAAGTCAACGAAACAGACGGCGCGTCAATCGGACGCCCCGGTCTGTGAGTTATTGGCATTTTCGTCTCCGGGGCCCGGTTGGTTTTTAAAGCAAAACCAACCCGACCGTACTCCACCTGCGTCCAAACCTCGGGCGGAGTATGCCAAAAGATCCGTCTCACAAAAAGGAACACAACGCGACTGACGGTGCGTCAATCGAACGTTCGTAGCTCAAGATATGAGCGTTTCCGCACCGAAGGCCCGGTTGATTTCGTGAACGAACCAAGCCGGCCAAACTCAAAGTAATCCGAAACCTTGAGTGCGATATACCGAAACGACCGTCTCGATCCAAGGATCGCGTTTCCGCAGACGGTTCGTCGTTCGGAGGTCCGAGGCTCAAGTTATGAGCCAAAAACCAAAACAGGTTCGAAACGGGGGGGTCCGGGTCCGGGCCAACCCGGCCCGACCCCCCCCCCCCCCCCGGGCGGCGCGGTGGCCGGCGGCGGCGGACGGCGGCGGCGGACGGCGGCGGCGGCGGGCCGCGGCGGCGGTGGGCCGCGGCGGCGGGCGGCGGCGGCGGCGGGCCGCGGCGGCGGGCGGCGGCGGCGGCGGGCCGCGGCGGCGGGCGGCGGCGGCGGCGGGCCGCGGCGGCGGGCGGCGGCGGCGGGCGGCGGCGGCGGCGGGCGGCGGCGGGCGGGCGGCGGCGGGCCGCGGTGGCGGCGGTTGTCGCCAGCGGGGAGGCCGCACGCACGCGGGGCTAAGCCCCGCGTTTCTTCTGGCGGCGCGGCTTAGCCGCGCTGTTTTTTTTTAGCAAACCGCCCCCTCACATGAGGGGGCCTGCTTGAGCGGATCCGAGGGGGCCGGTTGCCCCCTCCTTCAAAGAACCCCCCCCCCCCTCTCTTAAAGAGGGGGTTTTATTAATACGGCCGGGGAATTTATTTCCCCGGTTTTAATGACTTCCGGCCGGCCAGCTGGCCGGCCGGTTTTCTCCAACGGGACCGGAAATTTCCGGTCCCCTCTTCGGCTTCCGACGCCGGCGGCCCGGCCGCCGTTCTTCCCTTCCGTCGCGGCCCGGAACCGGCCGCGGTCTCCTCGTCCCGCCGCGGCCCGGAACCGGCCGCGGTCTTCTCGTCCCGCCGCGGCCCGGAACCGGCCGCGGCGTTCGTCATCCGGCGCGGTGCGTTGGCACCGCGCCCCTTCGCCGTGCTTTGATTCTTTTCAACGCGGCGCGACGGCGTCGCGTTCTTGAAGATTTTTCCTCGGCGTGGCGCAACGGCGCCGCGTAAAATTAATTGTACGATCAACCGCGTGGTGCGACGGCACCACGCTACTTGCTTCCACCCGCATGAATAAACATGAACGTTGGAGGGGGGTTCGGCCGTGTTCGTGCGGTCCGGCCCCCCTCGCGTTAACAAAATAACGCAACTTAAATAAACAACATCCTCACGTTAGTCATACGAACCACGAGCAAGAATGAGATAATTAAATATTAAATCAACATCCCCTACCTCGGGTATAAGTTCGAGGATTTGACTATGCCCGCGGAAGACGACGTCGCGGAGGTCGGGCGACGCGGTCGTCGTTCGTTAAATTCAACGACGAAGAGGCACGTCCGAAGAGGCACGTCGTTGGCGAAACTTGCACGCCGACGAAGGTTGTCCGAAGAAGAGGTGGCGTCCCCTTCGTTGTCACGGTGAACGAAGAAAGGAGGTGCGGCGTTCTTCGTCGGGAAAAGAGCGTTCCTCGTCAAGTCTTGAGGAAAGTCAAATTATAAAGAAAACAACAAACTCAAGAACCTCTACCTCGATAGTCGCACGTTGACGTAGTCGTGAAATATCGTTGTCGCGGAGGAAGAGTCGTTGTCGAATCTTCGTATGCCGACGAAGAAGGTCCGAAGAGGAAGCGGCGTTCCCTCTTGTTGACACCGAGGACGAAGAAGAGAGGCGTCGTTCTTCGTCGGAGAAGTTCTTCGTTGAAGAACGACGTTCTTCGCGTTCTTCGTTGAGTTTGAAGAAGAAGAGGAGAAAAGCTTCCAAAGCTCTCAAGAAATCCTCCCAAGGGTAAAAGAAACTCCTAGAATAATATAAGCTTTAACTTATATTATTTCATAACTTAACCACAAGAATTTCAAAGGTTTGAAATTCAAAAAGGGTTTAACTCCCTTAATTAACTCACTTATTTAATATACATGAATTGTATAATTAAATAGAAGTTAACTTGTCAAGCCATTAAGAGGGAGAGAGGGGAGTTGAAAAGGTGGGGGTTCGTGTGGGTCCCACCACACTTAATCCTCCCAATGGAGGTTAAGTGGGTGTGGGTCCCACTTCCAACCTCCTTTGAAAGGTTTTAAGAAGTTATAATAAAATTTGTTCTACACAAATTTTATTTAACTCAACTAAAAACCTCAAAAATTAACTTTCAACCCGCAACAAACGCAACTCCCGAAAAGGTCTCTTTAAGCGAATATCGGCGCTGCGAGTTCATCGGTGCCCTCGGATTTCAATTCCGAGCACCGGATCAAAAGTTAGAAATTCCCGCTCGTTCGTTCACTGAACGTACCCGAGCTAAACTTCGGAAATTAATTTCGGGCACTCCGGGCCTCGGAATCAGGTGCCGTCTGAAACCGCGCTCTTGTAAAATTCTAAAGAAAATTAAGAAAAAATTTCCCTTGAATTTTACGGGTCTTTACATTACTCCCACCTCAGGGCTTTACGTCCCCGTAAAGATACAACAAAAACTAGGGAAACAAAAGAGGGTACTGAGCACGCATCTGAGCCTCCCGCTCCCATGTGCTCTCCTGGAGATTCCCGTGCCGCCATCTGTTGCGCACAAGAGGAATCGATCGCCCATGTAGGACCCGCTCCTGTCGATCCTCAATCTCCACCGGGACCTCCGAAAAAGTCGCCCCATCGACAACGTCAAGCTCCCCATGATCAAAGATGTGCGTCGGGTCGTGCACGTATCTCCTCAGCTGAGACACGTGGAAGACGTCGTGCACCCGGTGTATCTGAGGTGGTAGAGCCAGGCGATAAGCCACCTCGCCAATCCTGCTGAGAACCTGGAAGGGTCCGATGAAGCGCGGAGATAACTTGTCGCCTCAGCCAAATCTCTGAATACCACGTCGAGGTGAGACCCGCAAGAAGATGTGGTCACCATCCTCGAACTCTAGTGGCCTCCGCCTCCTGTCAGCATATGACTTCTGCCGGCTCTGTGCTGTCCTCATCCGCTCCTGGATGACATGGACCTCCTCTGACGTGGCCCGGACCATCTCTGGTCCCACATGAGCTGCAAGATTTCTTCTTTTCCGATAAGAGAAACCTGGTCTCATCCCCTGGATGAACCACATTCTTTGCCTAAAACAGTCAATCCTAACATGGATGATACTAATCCATACCAAGGATGACGTCGTAAGGCCTCGACGCTACTACTAAGAGATCCAACCGTTACTCTCGCCTCCAAGGGTTGAGTCACACTGTCGGCATCAGTGTGTGGTAACTGGTCTCCTCCAGTAGATGTCTCACAAGTGAGGGTCAAGTCAACAGTCAACTGGAACCTCTTAGTAACATCACAAAAGAGGACAGGAATGAAAACATCACAAAGTATGCGTCTTTTATTATTGCAGCTCATAATACAAGACGCTACACAAAAGCAACATCAACATGGAACTAGAAGTACAAAAGACGTATCCACTAGTTCCTCCCCTGTCCACCTGCTCCCAGAGCTCCAGCATTTGTCGATGCCTCAACCTCGGTGGCTCCCTCCAAGCCTGCGGATCGAGGAGTCGGACAGTCACGTGCCAGGTGACCCTTTCCGCGGCATGAGTAACACAACCTGCTCCTTGCACGGCTAGCTCTGTTCCCACTCCGGGTGCCCTGCACCACCGGTCCTAAAACCCGAGATCGCCCAACTGCTGGTCTGGTCCTCCTGGACCTCTGCATCATCTGTCTACTGCCCACAGATGACTCGGCTTCTGATCGAAAAACACGCGGCAAAGGCAGAATCTCCTGTACACGCTCGGGGTGTAGAGATACTGGCACAAACTCCACCCTGAAGAAGGTCTCGAAGTCTTCCCATGCGAAGTCCATCTCATCGCAAAACTGAAACAAGTGGCTCCACCACCTACCTGCTGCTGCCTGAAGGAGGCTGGTAGCAAAGATCACCATGAAGTCTGACGGCGTCCTCACTAGCCTAAACACTCGTACTACTACCTCCAGCCAGTCCTCTGCAGCCTGGGGATCCATCTCCCCGCGAAACCTGGGCGGTCGCTGGCGCTGAAACTCATGCAGTGCGCTGAGGCGACGTGCATCGTCAGCGGCTGCTGCTGGAAGCATCGGGGGCTCGGCGGGTAGAGCTACCGCCGGTGCCACTGCTGACAAAGGGCCCTGCACCGAGGCCTCGTCGCTCGGTGGGCTGTCGTCACGTTCGATTCTCGGAACCCTAGCTGGCTGCCGTCGTGGGGCCATCCTGAAAGAAACAACGTAACACGATCAAACGATTATACCTGGTGAGCTGACCTGGTTTGAGCTGTTTTAAGGGGAAAAACCTTTGAAAACACACACGCAATCAGTGTTTTCATGCACAAAGTCGGAAATCAGTTGTCAGGGTCCTGGTGTATGGATACGTCGGCCGCCCGCACCAACACTGGACTCCCTGAACTGAAAACCACACTCGGTACTCTCAACACTATTGCTTCACAGAAAGAAACATCAGAGTTATAAGTTCTGCGGTAGAACCGAACTCCTCTGATACCAATTTGTCACGACCCGCCCTCGGGGTCCGTGCCGTGACTACCCTAAGCCCGCCTTCCATAGGCCAGGGGCTGGCGACTAGCACCAAGGTGTAAATCCCAGAAAAAGGGAAGGCATTGCCTTTGTAAGGTAAACAAACACCACAGAGTAAGCAAGCGGAAGTAAAACACTAAGTACAAAAAGAAGAGCTGAAAAGTAAAAAGGGGCCGGAAATACAAGCCCAACTGTAAAGTACAACTCGAAAAGGGAAAACAGCGACTGAAAAGTAAAGCTGCTACGCTGAGATGTCCACTGGAAATCCCACCTGAAGGGTGGGTACAGATAGCTCCTCTGATGTTCGGGTCCCGCCATCCGCTCCGAGTATGTCCCGCCCAGTGGTCCACCTCCGGGTACCGCCTCGTCGTATAGTCCACTTCCAGGTACCGTCAAGTCCTCGAACCTTCGGCTTCTGTCAGCACTGTCCGTCGTCTGCAACCAACACAACGAGATGCGGGCATAGCCCGTGCAGGGGTGAGTATAACGATACTCAGTAGGGACCCTGAGACCCTCAAGGTCTCACTAAAAACCAACAAGGATAAACACAAGAAGATCTCAACAGATAAACCCAACTTAGGTATATGCCCATACATATACCTAAGTTATCAAGTAACCCATCTCAATCATGAGGAAACACAAGGATTGTGAAACGACGGATAACCACTACCCGGGTATATGCCCATACATATACCAAAGTTAGCAAGTGACCCATCTCAATCATGAAGTAACACAAGGTCAAAAGTCTCAGCTCAAACCAGGATTTTCATTATCGAAACCGTAACTGCTGAAGAGCTCCGTCTCTAGAGTGTACAGTGGTCCTGTAACGACTCCGAGGCCGCCGCTCACTACCCTAAGACTGCTGAGGTACTCCTCCTATCGAGTACTGCGGGTTTGCGGCCAACTACCTGGCGCTCCGTCCGCTGAGGGTCTGTCGCCAAATACCGGGCGCTCGCCCAAAAAGCCTACTGAGGTACTCCTCCTATCGAGTACCGCGGGTTTGCTGCCATCTACCTGGCGCTCCGTCCGCCGTGGGTCTGCAGCCAAATACCGGCGCTCCGTCCACTGGGCTAGTCGACTCACTCCAAGTCGAGTCGGTCAAGCAGTCGTCAGGTCTCAGCCGGCTACACGGTCTCCGTACTCTGCACGCTCGTCTCCGGGAGGGTCCGCTCCACGAGCCACTGGCCGATACTCCAAGTATCACAAAGTCCCGCAAAGAAGTATCTCAAAAGTCCGTCTCGTCACAGGGGTCTCAACGCAACAGACGGCGCGTCGATCGGACGCCCGGTCTGTGAGTTATTAGCCTTTTCGTCCCAGGGGCCCGGATGGTTTCGTGAGCGAAACCAATCCCGGCCGTATCTCAACTGTACCCCGAACTCCCATAGGGTAAACTCAAAGGGAACGTTACTCAACGTAACCACTAACGCTGCTGACGGCTCGTCAAGCGGACGTCCTGTCTGAAAGATATCAGCTTTTCCGTTCCAGGGGCCCGGTTGGATTTCGGGTACAATCCAACCCGGCCATACTCCGACTGTATCCAAAACTCGGGCGGAGTATGTCAAAAGTTTCGTCTCATCAAGAGGAAGTCAACGAAACAGACGGCGCGTCAATCGGACGCCCGGTCTGTGAGTTATTGGCATTTTCGTCTCCGGGGCCCGGTTGGTTTTTAAAGCAAAACCAACCCGACCGTACTTCACCTGCGTCCAAACCTCGGGCAGAGTATGCCAAAAGATCCGTCTCACAAAAAGGAACACAACGCGACTGACGGTGTGTCAATCGGACGTTCGTAGCTCAAGATATGAGCGTTTCCGCACCGAAGGCCCGGTTGATTTCGTGAACGAACCAAGCCGGCCAAACTCAAAGTAATCCGAAACCTTGAGTGCGATATACCGAAACGACCGTCTAGATCCAAGGATCGCGTTGCCGCAGACGGTTCGTCGTTCGGAGGTCCGAGGCTCAAGTTACGAGCCAAAAACCAAAACAGGTTCGAAACGGGGGGGTCCGGGTCCGGGCCGACCCGGCCCGACCCCCCCCCCCCCCCCCCGGGCGGCGCGGTGGCCGACGGCGGCGGGCGGCGGCGGCGGCGGGTCGCGGCGGCGGCGGCGGCGGGCCGCGGTGGCGGCGGCTGTCGCCAGCGGGGAGGCCGCACGCACGCGGGGCTAAGCCCCGCGTTTCTTCTGGCGGCGCGGCTTAGCCGCGCCGTTTTTTTTTTAGCAAACCGCCCCCTCACATGAGGGGGCCTGCTTGAGCGGATCCGAGGGGGCCGGTTGCCCCCTCCTTCAAAGAACCCCCCCCCCCTCTCTTAAAGAGGGGGTTTTATTAATACGGCCGGGGAATTTATTTCCCCGGTTTTAATGACTTCCGGCCGGCCAGCTGGCCGGCCGGTTTTCTCCAACGGGACCGGAAATTTCCGGTCCCCTCTTCGGCTTCCGACGCCGGCGGCCCGGCCGCCGGTCTTCCCTTCCGCCGCGGCCCGGAACCGGCCGCGGTCTCCTCGTCCCGCCGCGGCCCGGAACCGGCCGCGGTCTTCTCGTCCCGCCGCGGCCCGGAACCGGCCGCGGCGTTCGTCATCCGGCGCGGTGCGTCGGCACCGCGCCCCTTCGCCGTGCTTTGATTCTTTTCAACGCGGCGCGACGGCGTCGCGTTCTTGAAGATTTTTCCTCGGCGTGGCGCGACGGCGCCGCGTAAAATTAATTGTACGATCAACCGCGTGGTGCGACGGCACCACGCTACTTGCTTCCACCCGCATGAATAAACATGAACGTTGGAGGGGGGTTCGTCCGTGTTCGTGCGGTCCGGCCCCCCTCGCGTTAACAAAATAACGCAACTTAAATAAACAACATCCTCACGTTAGTCATACGAACCACGAGCAAGAATGAGATAATTAAATATTAAATCAACATCCCCTACCTCGGGTATAAGTTCGAGGATTTGACTATGCCCGCGGAAGACGACGTCGCGGAGGTCGGGCGACGCGGTCGTCGTTCGTTAAATTCAACGACGAAGAGGCGCGTCCGAAGAGGCACGTCGTTGGCGAAACTTGCACGCCGACGAAGGTTGTCCGAAGAAGAGGTGGCGTCCCCTTCGTTGTCACGGTGAACGAAGAAAGGAGGTGCGGCGTTCTTCGTCGGGAAAAGAGCGTTCCTCGTCAAGTCTTGAGGAAAGTCAAATTATAAAGAAAACAACAAACTCAAGAACCTCTACCTCGATAGTCGCACGTTGACGTAGTCGTGAAATATCGTTGTCGCGGAGGAAGAGTCGTTGTCGAATCTTCGTATGCCGACGAAGAAGGTCCGAAGAGGAAGCGGCGTTCCCTCTTGTTGACACCGAGGACGAAGAAGAGAGGCGTCGTTCTTCGTCGGAGAAGTTCTTCGTTGAAGAACGACGTTCTTCGCGTTCTTCGTTGAGTTTGAAGAAGAAGAGGAGAAAAGCTTCCAAAGCTCTCAAGAAATCCTCCCAAGGGTAAAAGAAACTCCTAGAATAATATAAGCTTTAACTTATATTATTTCATAACTTAACCACAAGAATTTCAAAGGTTTGAAATTCAAAAAGGGTTTAACTCCCTTAATTAACTCACTTATTTAATATACATGAATTGTATAATTAAATAGAAGTTAACTTGTCAAGCCATTAAGAGGGAGAGAGGGGAGTTGAAAAGGTGGGGGTTCGTGTGGGTCCCACCACACTTAATCCTCCCAAGGGAGGTTAAGTGGGTGTGGGTCCCACTTCCAACCTCCTTTGAAAGGTTTTAAGAAGTTATAATAAAATTTGTTCTACACAAATTTTATTTAACTCAACTAAAAACCTCAAAAATTAACTTTCAACCCGCAACAAACGCAACTCCCGAAAAGGTCTCTTTAAGCGAATATCGGCGCTGCGAGTTCATCGGTGCCCTCGGATTTCAATTCCGAGCACCGGATCAAAAGTTAGAAATTCCCGCTCGTTCGTTCACTGAACGTACCCGAGCCAAACTTCGGAAATTAATTCCGGGCACTCCGGGCCTCGGAATCAGGTGCCGTCTGAAACCGCGCTCTTGTAAAATTCTAAAGAAAATTAAGAAAAAATTTCCCTTGAATTTTACGGGTCTTTACAGGAATTCCTTCAAAACATTACTTTATCTAGTAGTGTGGTGTCAGGACACTCTCTTTTGAGAAAGGTTGAGTTGAGAAAAAATTCTGAGGTTTTGAAAAGTTATTAACAAGGGTTTTCAACAAATACAAAGGGGGAGATTGAAGAACCTTTGTGAATTGTTTTTAACAAAGTTTTTTTATTTGTTGAAAACTAACATTTTCATTGAAGAATGTTTTTATTTTTTAGGAATTAGACCCAATCCATCGTAATGAGATCCATCGGCATGACATTTGAAAATCATCGGATTCAAAAAGAATTGGGGGAAGAATTTTTTGAAGTCTATATTTGTTGTAATCATAGAAAGAATGAAATTGCTGAAGAGCTTTGAAAAAAGAATGTGAAGTCGGGAGTTGGAAATTTTTCATAATTTCTAAAATAAAATCAAACGATGCTTTGCTGATCAAGAAGTTCTCACAAATCATGAAAACACTCATGATAAAATCTTTTTAAGAAATGGTGGAGTGGTTTGAAGAATTTCAGAGTTGCAAAAAGAGATTTCCATCATAATAGTAATTAAATCATAATGAGATGAGAAAGAAAAAGATGTTGTTGAGACTGAGGAAGAAATGTTTCGTACTGAGATTTTCATACTAGGAAAATCATACTGAGATTTTTGTACTGGGAAAATCATACTGAGATTTTCATACTCATATTTTTGTACTGAGATTTTCATACTGGGAAAATCGTACTAAGATTTTCATACTTTGAAAATCATACTAAGATTTTCATACTCGGATGTTCAAACTCGGATTTTTCATATAGAGATTTTCATATTGGGATTTTCATAATAGGAAAATCACACTGAGATTTTCGTACTCAGATTTTTGTACTCGAATTTTTATACTAAGGAAATTGTACTGAAGTATTCATAATAAAGAGTTCATACTATGAAAGAAACAGATCATAATGATCTAATAAAGAAACATATCGTAATGAGCTAAGAAAAGAAACAAATCTTAATGAGATGAGAAAGAAATATATCATAATGAGATGAGAAATAAACAGATTGTAATGAGATGAGAAAGATATAAAGAGTTGAAGAATTCAAACTTTAATTTCAATTTTGCGTAAATCTTGGAGAAATCTAATGAGGTTGAAGAAGTTGAATTTGAAGTTTTAAATGTGAGATATTTTCAGAGATTTTGAGATTTTAGGAAGCGGAGAATGTTTTCAAGTTTCCCGCCTTTGTTTTCTAAGTCACCTATAAATACTTCCTTAGATCATTTGTGCATTTACAACGTTCACATACGCACAAAAGGCAGAACTCTGGAGAATTTGAAGTAAAAGTTCATATCTGATTAAAGAAGAATTTTATTGAGAATTATAGTAGAAGTTTGAGAGTTGCATATTGAGAATGAATTCATTGTATTGAATCATCGTATTGATAAAATTGGATCCAGGATCCAGCATTATTGTACTCTAAAAACCAGATCTAGGATCTAGCATTATCGTATCCAGATAATCAGATCTAGAATTATCGTACTCAGAAAATCCGATCCAGGATCCAACATTATCATACTTAGAAAATCAGATTCAGGATCCAGCATCATTATATTAAGAAAATCAGATCCAGTGTCATCATATTGAGAAAATCAGATCCAGCCAAATCGGACTGAGGATTCAGACTGAGCAATTGTGAATCAGATTCAACAAAGTCTTTATTCTTTTGTTTGGATAAACTATTTTATAATAAAACATTGTAAACTAACGAGAGTTAGTATAATGATTCCTATCGGGAGATATAAGGTGTATAATGGGAGTTGGCACAAGTTGTATTCACTTCTTATTAATAGTGGATTTCCATAGACCCATGGGAGTGGCTATGGCAAGGATGTTGATTCTCACACTGAGGCCAAACCTTGTAAATCTTGTGTGATTTACTTGCTTTTCTACTATTTCATGCATGAGTATTTACTAAAAGTTGATAAGGATATAAATCTTAATAGGTTTCAGGGGATAAGTTTTGAAAATAATTGAAACTTATAAAAGTGAATAACTAATTCAACCCCTCCCCCCTCTCAGTTGTTATTCGATCCTTTAGAACTTCACTTTCCATTACAAAACAAAAATATTCTCCTCTACAAACATAGTGTAAAAAAGATATAACAAGTAGGGACATACTCTGATACCAAATGTTAGATCATAATAATTTTAACAAGACTTCAAGAGGGGGTGAATTTTAGTTTTTATAAAATTTAAACTTACAATTTTCCCAACACCTCTAAGAAAGTCTATTAGAATAAAAAAGTTGTACCAATATTCTTTATAATTGGAATAAGAAACAGTTTATACAAAATAATATAAACTTTTCTAAAACATGTACAACGGAAATAAGAAAAACTTATAAAAATAAGGATAATAAAGTAATGCAATTATTATTAAAAAACTTAACAAACTTACAAAATCTTTTATAAGAAATATCTTTATTTTAACATCGAGTGATAAAGAGGTCTCTTAACCCAACTTTAGGTATCCATGACTTAACCTGTCGTAAGGTTTATCTTCCAAGCCTAGGAAATCCTCAATCAGAATGATTAGATAAATCTCTGTCTCCATATCCCTAGGAGCCCTTGATCAAACAGATCACACAAACTCTGTCTCTCTATCCTTGAGATCTCTCTATCAACTAGATCATAAAAATAGGAATTAAAAATACATACCTTAAGGAACTTATAAAGATAACTCAAAAATGATTCCTTAAGAAAACTCTTTAAAGATTACAAATGAATCGATCTCAATAACAAGATGTTACAACACTTCAATCATCAAATTGAGATCATTGTATTGCAAATTCTTTCCAAGATATTTCCAAAAGCTTCATCGCCCACGAGGATGCGGTCCTATTTATAGGTGATTTCCCAATTGTTAGATTTTGTGCTTCTCGGGATTAGTTGCAATGGAATCAAACAAACTTCCTCTTCTTCTTCTATAAAATCTTCACAACATCAATCTTTCAGATATATGTTCGATACAGCACCATTATAATGCTTTGAATATTTCGTTTGATAGAAATAATAGGTCTTAATATGGTAACATTGTACTTCTTCATCTAGCAGGATTAGTAAATATTCATATGGTAGACTTTGTAGGTCTTCGTGTAATGGATTTTGTCTGATGGACTTTATAGTAATCTATCCAATGGACTTTGTAAGTCTTTATGGAATTTGTATACATTCGTCTGATGTAGTTTGTACATGTCAATTTGATGTACTTGGTAGTCATTTGTCTGATATACGTGATAAATGTTTGACTAATAGATCTTGTTTTCTCTATCCAGTAAAACTTAACACCTTCCTATAAAACACTTTATAACTTGGGAAAGATAGATATTAGAAATACTAAAACATATAAAGAGTGAATTGTGATTTTTAAAAGGTTAGAAAGAAGTTTTTTGTATCAACATCTTTTCGGTTGATCTGAATGGAAAAATAAACAAGCTTTATATTCCTAACAAAGCTCACCTCGAATTGCTACGAGTCAATCCCTTGAAGCTGAGGGCCAAAGACAGTCAATGGGGGCTCAAAGACTTCCAAATACGCACCTATAATCGCCCAAGGTCTAAGAGAAATCGAAGGAAGTAGAGGGGGATCAAAGGGACTTCCAAATTTATATCTGGCAGGAAAACTGCCTTGTCGCAGAGCGACATACCATGATCACACCACGATGGGTATAATTCCAACAAAACTTTGGAAATCGTGCCACAAATCTCCATATCTTCTCCATTCAAGGCTCAATCAAACTTTCCAATTCTGATGTAATCAAAGAAGGGTTGTGATATGACCAAAGCTACACGACATGACTCTACCTAAGGCAGAACCCTCAGATTCGGCCTCCCGAGCTCCACGTTGCGGCAACCACGGGTGCACCGCGAAGGCCATTTCGCAAAAAAAATCACAAACTCCCCCAAAACATTGTCACACTACCAAACAACTCTACACACCACGACCATAAAAACGATTAAGGATAACTTTATAAGAGTGGACAAGATTTTATAAGGTTCCCTTTGCCAAAATAATCCTCCCTCGAAACCACGATGCACTGCGACACTCTCCATCGCACCCGACCAAAGAATTGGCAAAGGCATGCGTAAGATGTTCAATCCATACGTATGATGTCCAATGGTCATGCACACAATGTTTACTTTGAAAAATTTCCCTTTGAGATGCTTGCATTGTGACTGAACTCCTAGCGTCAACACTAGATTTGATAGCCCATGCACTAGGGCTGCAACATCTCCTCTGCACTGCAACACACCACCTACAAAACCACCCCTCTACTACACCCAACCCTTCATGTCGTGACCTCGTGTCTCCAACTGAAATATTAGCTCCAACAACACATCTTCTCCTCCAAACTCCTACCAAAACCTCCAAACACCCAAATCATGCAAATGAACGGGCCAGAAATGTTTGAATTGTTACAATTTCTTTTTACAAATAATTCGATGACAACTTATATCAATCAACCAACAACATTATTGAATATAAGACACTAAAACCCATTCTCAGTTCATATTTACATATTAACAATACATGTTTCTCCAATGTAAATGCAATTATGGAAGTTGACATCCATAAATTTTTTAGATATTACAAACCACAATAACAAATAATCATGGATGCATAAAGATGGGTCATTTTGACTGGTTGTGGATGAGAAACAAATTCATAAGGGGGGAATAAAAGGATTGAGAGCAAATACAAAATTACATAGTTACCTGGATCGGTTGGTGCGGGATCTGTGTGTATTGGAGTTGTGTAGGATTCGTTCACCTAGATCTATGTGAATGAGAGTCTAAAGGAACCTGCAAGGGTCTGCATCAGATTTAAAGGAGGGGCATGCAGCTTATGGGGGCAAGGTTTTTCCACGACAGCCAGTGTGAACCGTTGGACGTGGGGCGTGGCACAAATGGGGGAAAAGATGGAAAATGTTTTTGTGTGGGTGCAAACAATGAGACGCGAATGTAGATAAAAATAGAAGGAGGCACTCCACTGGTTCTCTAATTCGGAGGCCCTAAACTGGAATTAAGGAGTTATTTTGGTTCGTAAATGTCATTCTTTTTAAGAAGCAATCCTAAGGATCCACAAGTTGGTTCGTGATTGTGCAAGATACAAACTTATTGTGTTAAATCTGTTTAAGCCCATTTTAAAAACAAGTAAAAAATACCAGGACCAACTCACATCGTACCTATGGGCTAGCCTGTGACTTTCGAAGTAATGTGTTCAATTTTAAAATAATTTGCGGTTTTAATTTGTTGCAATTTTGTAAAACTTTTCAAGTTTATTAAAATATAATTTATTATATCTTGATTTATTTGTTCTTGCAGAGATGGGTCAGTGGAAAGGGTCGAGTATGGGTCACGGTGGTTCGATTTTTACTTGTTGTTCTTTGATCATAATTTAACCGCTTCAACATTCGTGGATATAATGACATTACACAGTTTTATCAAGATCGATTTGATGAAGCCGGTTTTCTTTATCCGCTTAGATGACATTGGATTTAAAGCATCTCCAATGTATTACACCATTTTGAAGCAAGGTTCCTCTAAAATAGTGTATGGATAGTGAAAAGGGTTCAATGTATTGCATCATTTTTTACATCAAATAGAATATTATGTGATTGTTTTTAAATTTTTAATGAAATATAACCATTTATTATGTGAATAAATGGAATATTAAAAAAAAAACAAGATATCACATGTACGATGCGGCGCTGAATTTAGTAGAGCAAAATGAAATGGTGTACATGGGAGACCTAGGTAGGAGTTTCTGTTCAGAAACTCGGAATTTATTTTGGTTAATGAACTTCGCATTTATTTTTCTGAATCTGCCGCAGACAATTTTCCCTCGAGATGGAGATCCCGGAGTTGGAAGGAGGATTGAAGGTGCTGGATTCTGGCATTGCTTATGTCAAATGGCCACTCAAAAGACAATCGAAGCACCGTCTCGAGATTGGTTATCTATCCTTTCTCTTCAATTATCCACCTGTTCTTCGTCTCCGCGGTTCTTACAAATTTATGTACTTGTAAGAAATAGGGATTTTCCAAGGATTGTGGTTTTGAATCCCATGATAATTTCTTTTATCGGCTTAAAGCCTGTGTCTTTTCGAGCTGACGGTTTCCTCCACTGAAATTATTTTGGGCTTTGAACTCTTTTCGTCCGCTGTCTGTATTAATATGGTACTGATTTTATTTTGGTGAGATTTTAGTAAAAGAAAAGAAACGATTTAATAGTTTATAGATGACAATAAAAGAAAAGAAATGATATTGATTTCTCCAATTGTGTTGAATCAATAACTTAGTAAAAAGGAAATAAATGGTTTAATAGTTTATAAAAGAAAAGAAAAGAAAATAAATGATATGATAGTGATTTATCTCATTGTGTTTGAATCAATAACTTAGTAAAAGAAAAAAAATGATTTGGATTTCTCTCGATTTTATTTGGTGAAACTTTTTAAAAGAAAATAAAAAAAATTCTTTTCTAATACATATAGAAAATAGGGATGAAATTGGAAATTTAAAATATTAATTGGCTTCCATCACCATTTCATTCCAAATTATCTCAATTTTGAAATGATTTAAAAACAATAAGAGGAGAGAAATTTATTTCTTCTGTCTATTTCTTTCTCCCCTTATCATTTATTTCCTCTTAAAATTTGATCACTAAACATTAGAAATCTATTTCCCTCCGTATCATTTCTTTTCTCCCCAAATCACTCGTCATATTTTTCTTTTCTTTGGTTCTTATGCTTGGAAGAAGATGAAGAATAAATGTTTCTATGGCTAACAGTTGGTTGTTTTTTATGAACTTTTCTGTGCAGATATTCTTGCCTTATGTACTGGATTGAGGCCAGTTGTAATGGTCGATTACGGTGGGAAAATGCCTGAATTAAAAGAGAAGCTCTCTGCACTCGTCAATTTCTGTCGAGAGGTTTCACAAAAAACCAGCTCACTGGATCAGTTGATCGAGGACACTAATTTTTGCTAGCTCATTCCTATAACATTTGAGTGGGCTATGATTGATTTGCATCCTGAAGTTCGTGCAATCACTCAAAATGAACTTTCTTATGGGTTGATTTTCAGGAGTCATCCTTCTTTGAGCAGCTGAGGGTAATGACTATAGAAGATATGATTTATTTGGTCCATACCGGAGGTCTAGCAAACTTTGTTGAATCAAGCCTAAACTCAGAAGCGGTGCTTCATTTTGTGGATATTGAAAAGGATCCTCCACAGGTTGCTTTTGTCCAAAGGATTCTTGTTTTTGGTCCTTGTTTTACTTCAGCTGCCCGTTTGAATCAAAATATGACGATCCCTCGTCTTCTCCAGATGATAGCAGAGGCAGAGAATAGCTCACTTGCAATGCAGCTGGAGTTAATCCAGAGATTTTTTTCTTCAGTTTTCCCTGTCAGTGGTTTGAATGCTGATTTTTCACCATCTCGAGTGAATGATGATGCAGTCAATTCTAAAACAGCCTCTGTTGATTTTCTCGATCTCAGTAGCTGCATGCAAGATACAGAACTTACTTTGCCTACTATAAATGGGTAACTTCCCCTAGTCTCTCTCCCATGGTAACACAGGCATCTCCCCATGGATAACATCCATTGGGAAAGTGTTTATTTTTAACTGTTTAGATTTCCATTTTTGATAAAAAGTGCTGTTTTTACTCAATTGGTATTAATAAAAGGTCAGAAAAAGAAAAAAAGCATAAAATACCAAGGCCCTTTACTGGTTTCCTTTGAAAAATTTCAATTAATTTTATAAAAACAAACACATGCTATCCGACTTGGAAATATCTTGAGATTCACTAGAAATTACTGCGTGTTCCTCTTGCATATCCTCTAGCATTCTCTCCTTACTGTCTATTCCTTGTCCATGTAGGAGTATTTACATCTGACCTAAATGTTGTTGTGCTGGTTTTCTGCCTATTTTCTGGTTTTCCCATATAACATTCTTCATGTCACATTTATATTCTATGCCTGCACAAATCATTATAACTTGGCATAAATTTCAGATGGCTGCTTGGTTATCCCGTGGTGTACTTGTTTGGGAAGAACAACATTGCTGATGCTGTTCACAATCTTTCCACCCATTATTTGCATGTATTCAGCATTTCAGTCTGCAGGTTTGTTCTTCCAGCCTGGTGGGAAAAAAAAAATGCTTCGTGTTTGGTTTGGGGTGCACCTTTGGTTCCTTTCCCTCCATTTTGCTTATTTTTTTGACTCTCACTTTTGGACCTCTGGTTTGCTTTTCAAGTTTCTTGTCATTTTTAAAATTTACATTTGCACTAATTAAATATGAAGTGTCTTTTTTTTATATTCATGGTTGGGAAACAATATTTTTGGTTCTCAAACATTCCATCTATTATCAAATGGGACCCTATAATATAAGTGATCTTCTTATTTATATATATATAAATGATATTTTTATAATTTAAATTGGTTTAAAACTAGGGATGACAACAGGTTGGGTACCCATGAAATTTTGGGTAAATGAACCCTAACCCCTTTAGTTTTTCAAAACCCGAGCCTGTTTATATTCATTTTTTGAAACCCATTACCCTAACCTTATCCTACTATGTTTTGAATTACCCGTTCAATCATTCTAATTCATTTAAATGCTCGTTTATAATTTCAAAATTTCAAAATCATTTATAAATATACAATTAATTGCTATCAAATTAAATAAATAGGTTTTATAATTTTATTATTATTTAAAAATATATTGTTAATGAATTTAATTGGATATAGATCTAGAATTAATTTATAAATCTAATATGAATTAAACTCAAAATAAATAAATATATTTTGTAATATTATTATTAATCCAATCTACATGCGAGTACAATTTGATATGAAATGCAAAGGGGGTAGGATAAGTGGTTAGATTAAGTTTCATGTCTTGATGAAAGCAAGTAGTCAATGTGAGTCTGCATCCCACATCGGACTTGTGGTCCGATGTGGTCTTTATTATTCATTGTAGAATGGGAAAACCCCCTTGCCTCCTTACCTCAAAGTGAGGCGGAGGCATGCTTTTATAATGAATGAAAAGAACCACATCGGACCTCAAGTCCGATGTGGGATACAGACTCCAACACTCCCCCTCAAGCTAGGTGTTCCTAGCTTGGACACACACTGAAAAGAAAGCAACAAAACAGACGCTAACACTCCCCCTCAAGCTGGACATGCCCAGCTTGATGACATAGACGAGACAAAAATAAAATAAAGGAAAAAAAACTGCAACACTGATGCTCCCCCTCACGATCGCAGCTCCCCTCAAAATGATGGATGAATGATGTTGTGGACGCAGCAGATGACCACTCAGACCGATCGGTTGACGAAACGCCAGGAATGCCGCACTAGTGGGGCCGGTAGATGAAACGTCGGGAAATCCAAACTAGCACCGGGAAAACCGCACTTGCGGGGCCGGCGAGGAGAGGCGGGGATTCCGCAGAATTGTTGCGGGATCTGGCGGCGCCAACGGGCCCAAATCCTAGGTGGTCGAGTTGCTGCGCCAGCGAATGGGCGTGCCGGCGGATAGAGATGCGGCTGCCGGGAGTCGTCGGGAGATGCCGACGAGGCGGGGATGCCGCAGGAGGTGCTGGAGAGCAGAAACTTGAAGCAGGGCAGCCACAGGAGGTGCCGGAGAGCCGAAACTTGAAGCAGGGCAGTCGCTGGGAGAAACTGGAGCCGGCTGGCTGCTGGAAGAGGAGGGCATGCACAGTGGGAGGCGGTGCTGGAAGCCGACCGGGAATGGAGGCCGGCTGGTGGGACCACCCGCACAGGAGGCGGGTTGCCGGAAAGAGCCGTCGACTGTAGCTGGGAAAGCCGCGTGAGGGCGGGGCCGGGACGCGTCACGGAAGGCGGAGCCAGCGAGAGCCGGGAAGCCGCAACGTAAGCGGAGAGCCGGAAAGACCGTCGGGAAGAGCGGAGAGGGGAAACCGCCAGGAGGGGGATGCTGGCAGATGGATGTGCGCAGGGGCCGGGACTCGCCGGGACGCTTCGCAGTGGAGGGGAGGAGGGCGGCCGAGAAACAACACAGGGAGGCGGTGTCGGATGAGACGTCGACGGAGGGTCGCGCGCGGGTGAAGGCGGGGCGAGGGCGCCGACGGGCGAGGGCGCCGACGGGCGAGGGCGCCGGGAGAGAGAGGCCGCCGGGAAGGGGAGCCGAGTCGCGCCGCGGGAGGGAGGCGAGATCCGCGCGCAAGGGTGCAGGGGAGGGTCGGCGTGGAGGGCCGCCGGGCGAGAGCGCAGGAGGGAGCCGCCAGGGATTGCGACACCGCGGGAAGGGTCGGCGTGGAGGGCCGCCGGGAGTCGGGTGCCGCGGGACGGAGGCAAGACGGCAGGAGGCGCTGCGGGATCTGGCGGCGACGAACGGGCCGGTGCCAGGACTGCGCAGGGGAGGCGGAAGCGCCGTTGGCGTCGCGCACAGGCGGGAGGAGGACGAGGCGGGCGCCGGCGTCGGGATGCCGCAGCAGGAGGCGGGGCCGTCGTGCAGGGAGCCGCGGAAGGAGAGGGGCGCCGCTCGAGGGAGAGAGGGCCGCCGCGCGCAGGAGGAAGATCCGCCGGGTGGGAGAGCCGCCGGGAGGGAGGGCCGCTTAGGGCAGCCTGGGAATCGAGTCCGGAGGGGCGGCGACAGAAGGGAAAAAAAAACGTAGCCCTACATGAGGGGCCGCCGCCCCCCCACAGGGGGAAAATTTGAGAAACCCTAGATAGGGGAAAATTAAATGGGAGGGAGGGATCGGGATTAGGTTCCCTCTGATACCATGTAGAATGGGAAAACCCCCTTGCCTCCTTACCTCAAAGTGAGGCGGAGGCATGCTTTTATAATGAATGAAAAGAACCACATCGGACCTCAAGTCCGATGTGGGATACAGACTCCAACATTCATTATTAAAGAACCTCAAGACCTCCTTTAGAGAGGACCTTGGGGATTCGGGTCTACATCTTTTATTATTCTACATGGTATCAAAGGAGGTTGTTTAAACCCGACCCCTCCCTCCCCATCTCTTTTTTTTCCACGTCGGCCTCTAGGTTTTCCCCCATTAGGGGGTGGCGGCCCCAGGCCCTTTGACCACCATCAGCGCCGCCCCCTGGTCGGCCTCTGCGGATTCCCGGCTTAGCCCGACCCCGCCTCCCTCCATCTCTCCCGCGGCATCCCGGTGCCTCCTTTCCCGACATCCCCTCCCGGCTGCGCGAGACGGCCCCGCCATCCTCGCGCGGCTCTCGCCTCCTTGCGCGGCTCCCTGCGCGCGACTCTCGCTCGCCGACGCTATTCCCGACGGAGTCCTGGCGCCCTTTGGCTTCCGGCCTTCCTGCCTAGGTCGCGCCTCCCGTCGCGCCTCCCGATCCAGACGAGATCCAGCCGCGACTCCCGGCCCGACTCCTCCCGTGGCCGCCTCCCTGTGCGGACTTTCGGCCTGCCTTTCCGCGCCACCTCTAGTTCCGTCGCCGTCCGTCCCTGCGCGACGGATCCTGCAGCTCCGTCGCCAGTGCGCGCTTTGTCTCGTCCGACGCCTCCAGCGACGACGGACGCCCCGCAGAGGAGTCCCTGCCGGCTTTCTTCTCGTCTCCGGCTCCTTCGTCCGGGGTTCCCCCTTCCTGCGAGGCTCCTCCGGACAGCCACCCCCGACGGCCCTTCCCGACCCTCCTGCCTAGGTCGCGCCTCCCGTCGCGCCTCCTGATTCAGACGAGATCTAGCTGCGACTTCCGGCCCGACTCCTCCCGTGGCCGCCTCCCTGTGCGGACTTCCGCCCCGCCTCCCCGCGCCACCTCCAGTTCCGTCGCCGTCCGTCCCTGCGTGGCGGATCCTGCACCTCCGTTGCCAGTGCGCGCTTCGTCCCGTCCGACGCCTCCAGCGACGACGGACGCCTTGCAGAGGAGTCCCTGCCGGCTTTCCTCCTGTCGCCGGCTCCTTCGTCTGGGGTTCCCCCTTCCTGCGAGGCTCCTCTGGACAGCCACCCCCGGCGGCCCTTCTCTGCGCGCGACTCCCATCCGCCTGACCCTCTTGCGCCCCACTCCCATTCATGTCTCCCCCCCTGCCGGCCTCTCCAGCAGCCGGCCTCCGCCCCTGTGCGACGGACCTCCCCGCCCCTCTGGGCTCGTTTCCTAGGCGACATTCCTCCTTCGGGCTCGTTTCCTAGGCGGCCTCCCGGTCCCGTCCTCCCGCGGCGCGTTCCAGCCCGCCTCCCTTCAGGCGGAATCATCCGCTCAGCCTTCTCCCTCAGTGGCTCCCGACCCGCCTCCCGTTGCGTCTCCCTGCCCCGCCTCCCGTCGCGATTCCATTCCGTCCGCCGCGCTGCAGCGCGACTCCCTCCCGTCGATGCTCCCGCGACGACTCCCTCACGACGCCTTCTTCACCGGCGTCCCCTCCCCTCTGCGTGCGACGGGATCCAGCCGCGACTCCCGACCCTCTCCTGTCTCGACTTGCGGCTCCTTTCCCGGCTCCCGCCCGACGCAGCTCCAATGGCCCTTCAGCGCCATCCCTCCCGCGGCGCCCTTCCAGCCTCCCGGCTTGCGGCCTCCTGGACCGCCTCCTACGGAGCTTCCCGGCCCGCCTCCTACAGCATTCCCCGACGTCCCCCCCCTAGTGCGTTGCTCCACTGCACCGCCATCCCTCCTTCCAGTTTCATCCGCTCCAGTTCGGCGACTCTCATCATCCGACACTTCCTTCGGCGACCCGCTGCTCCCTCCATGCCGACCTCCTGCGACGGCTCGCTTTCGCACCTCCATCGCGTCGTCGATGTACAACGCGGCTTTCCTGCGCTCTATCGTCCGACCCCGCTAGTTCAGGATTCTTGGCGCTTTATTGTCCGGCCCTGGTAGTTCGGGTTTCCTGGGGCTCCGACGTCCGGCCCCGCCTGCGCGGTTCCGATGCTGCGCCTCATTGCCACGCCGCATCATTGATGTTATTCGGCTTTTCAACGCCATCTTCAATCATCCATCGTTTTCATCTCAAGGGGAGCTGCAATCACGAATGTTTTCTTTTGTTTTGTTTTGTCGAGTTCTGTAATCAAGCTGGGTATGTCCAGTTTGAGGGTGAGTGTTTGCAGTATGTTGATTGATTTGTTTTTTCTTTATGTGTTCAAGCTAGGTACACCTAGTTTTAGGGGGAGTGTTGGAGTGTGCATCCCACATCGGACTTGTGGTCCGGTGTGGTATTTATTATTCATTATAAAAGAATCTCAAGGCCTCCTTTAGAGAGGACCTTGAGGATTCGAGTCTACCTCTTATTATTCTACACAATGGATTCTATAAGAAAGCATGACCTGTTATTTAGAACAACATACCTAACAATGAATTGGATAATCAATCCACTCAACAATGCACCCTAGGTGATACTTAGATTAAGGGTTTTGTGGTTTTGGATTACCAATCTAACAACACAAATGAAAAAACACGGATTTACAAGATGCATAAGCGAGAGAAGGATAACTCATAATCTTAATTTTGATTCTTAAAATAAAAATGAAAATAAAAAACTAGTTTAATGAGAGTGACTATCTAGTTCCTTGAATTTTAATGTTTGGGCTTGTCTCCACTATTACCACAATGAACATAACTTTGTATTTGTTGCATGTATCCTTGACTTTGGATACTATTTCATGACAATTGGGGTTCAAAATAATTTTAAAATCACATTTATGAATTCATTTATACTCCAGCTGCAATGTCTTTCATCTATTTTAAGTGCCAAGGGAGTTTGCATGCTAATTTATGAATTCATCTATATGCTTGCAGGAATGCTTTAACAACCAAAGGGCCTCAAGATGAAGAGTTGATGAGGTATAAATTATCTTTATAATTTTGCTTTAACTAAAATTAATCTTAGAATTCGATTATCAGACATTATTTTTTGACTGTTTAAATATAAAAAAGCAGTTTTCAAGAAGTGAATTCCAAACATGGCCCTAACCTTTGTGAGAATTCTTAGAAATGATGATGAAAGTGCGTAAATGAATTGAAATGTGGATTGATTGTAACGAGAACTGGAAAGGCAGCTTTTCAGTGCCATACGAAGTGAGCATGGGAGGGAGGAATGAAGCGTGGGCAGAGGTGTTTCTGAGCGCCATGCAGGCGAAGTGGGAGAGATGCAGGCATGTATGGGGGCCCTTGCAGATGGAGGTTAGTGAATGCCATCCTCTAGCCATTGCCTTATAGTCAAAACATATTTCTTGAAACTCCCCTTGAATTTGTGTTTTTAACAAATTTATTAGGCTAACTGTCAAAACATTGTCTAGATCTCAATTGAAATCTTCGAAGAAAATATATTCATGAATGTATAACATATAATTTTCAGAAGTAATCATCGTGAAGGTCGTAGACAAATGGTGTCTGGTTAACAGATCCCCAAACAAGAAATATCATCAAACATTATTCATATGATAGTGGACATGATGTCACATATGAACATTGACAAGTCGAAAAATGAACATTGACTTCACAATTTATCATTAAAGGTACAACTACCAATGACAACTCACACACACTAAGAAATTGCAAATAAATCTGCTGGTTTGGGGACTCGTCCCCGCGACCACGCCCCAAGAAATGATTAAATAATTAAATAATTAATTAAACTAAAGAAATATCATCAAACATTATTCATATGATAGTAGACAAGACTTGCTTTTTATCACAATCTTTGGATAATTGAGTAATACTCAATTTCCATTTAAGGATCCATCCTCGAGAGAATCGCTACTAAGATGTGGTTGAGTCAATGTAATATATCATCTTTTTGACCGAGATAACATGGACTACTAATCAAATGAACATTTAAGCCACCTGTTCTTTTCATTAATTCAAAAAAATTAAATAGAATTATCGTAGACAGAGAACCATTATTTTGATAATCTTAGTTGTTCTTAACTGATCTTAAACGAAATAAACAATTAAACATATAAATCTTTGTTGAAATCGGAAGTGATGATTAACTTTCTATGATCAATGTTGAATACAACATAAATCATTATTGCTTTTTTCAATATAATGAAGCGCGATGAACTTATGCGAGTGAAAATAAGTTATTAAACAACATTAAATTTTTTCTTTACATTATCAAACCCCTTTAAACATTTTCCATGTTGATGGTTTGGTCGTTTATCAAACTTTTGCCTTCATTTTAATATTGGATTGATCATTTTTTTAGATATATTCTCTTTCTACTGATTATTTTATTGCGATGTTCGCATTATATTAGAACTATTGGTTGTGAAAGTTTAGGGTTTTATCATTTTTCTATGAACCGCTTTTGCATTATGTAATTTTTTCCATATTTTCTTAATCAATCTAAACTGATTTTAACCGATATAAACCGACAGGTTCAGTATATGTTGGGTTTGGACCAATCATCGGTCATTTTCGGTTTTCACTTAAAATAATTTTCTTTTCAATCGGTCGTTTGAAATTGGTGTCTTTAATCAATTTTAACCTACCGTGCACACTCCTAATGATGAGGGAAACAAAACGGTTGAATGTAAACTAAAATATTAATGAGATATTTAAAATTAGGTGCATTTATCTTTTCAGTTTCATTGATAATAATTCATTATGAATGAATTAAATGACTTGAATATTCATTGAATGAGTTCAATGAATAAATGACAATGAGAATTAACGTATGAAGATACGTTGAATATGACCGACACGTTTCATTAAATGAAAAGCGTGAAGGATGACTTTATAAAGGGATGAACCCTTCCTGTCGTGCACTATCAATTGTATGCAAGGCTCTCTAAGTTCTCTTCCTTCTTATAGTTTGTTCATTACCATCAATGCACCTCTTTAAGTGTATGAGAGTCCTTCGATTGAGATCGGGATCCAACATCAATCATCCCCCCTCGGTGGCAGGAGATCTTTGTTTGCTGCTTCATTGATCTCCCTCGAGCGTTCTCCCCGCATTAAGGAATAAGAACACCGCTGCAAACAAGAACCATGTATACTCTGTTTTTCGTATTTTTTTATTTACGACTCGTGTTGCTTTCGGGATCGTATGATGATCCTCGAAAGCCTAACATTGGTATTAGAGCAAGCTTCCTCATTAGATGAACATGCATTTATCTTTGCTTATGAAAAACATGATATATGCTACCTTACTAGTTTGACTTTGATAGATATTTTGTTATTTGATAACAACATGAAATAAACGATTTAATTCATCAAAATGATCGAGTTAGTATGTTCAGAAGGAAAGGTCTTTTCAAGTTTTGATCATGTTTAAATCATTGATTTTCAAAATTGTAAATCAGATTACAGAAATAGCTATCTAGATCTTCACGTAAAGGTAATCATGGATTTACCCTTACATAGGTGGTTCACATAATGATAAAAGCCATTTACCCTTACGCAAAGTGTTTGCGTGGGGGTCATGTGTGATTACCCTTATGCAAAGTGTTTGCGTGAGGGTAATGATAAATTACCCCGCATAATAGAGATTCCTTACGTGAGTTCTTTGCGTAAAGGTGATCACAAATTTACCCTTACATGGGCGGTTTACATAAAGATAAAAGCCATTTGCCCTTATGCAAAGTATTTGCGTAATGGTCAGCGACGATTACCCTTATGCATAGTGATTTCGTATGGGTAATGACAAATCACCCTTACGTAGAATAGAGATTTTGCATAAGGGTACATGAAAAATTTCAAAAATTTCATGTTTTGTAATTTTTTGCTTATTTTTTGTAAAATGTTTATAATTGATGAAAAATGGTATTTTGAGAATATTTTAATTTATAAATTTTTTATAAATTAATTAATTATATATTTTTTTATCAAATATTTATGAACAAAATATTCCAACTATTAAATGTTAATATTTAAAATACCTTCCCCAAATTATTTGCTATGTTTTGTGATCTAGAAATAAAATGTTTATTTAGAAATCAGTAGGGGTAATTTATAACGTGTTATAAATTATAAAATAAGGTCGAAATATAAAGAAGTTTATATTTAAAATTATGATTAGTTCATAAATAATTAATTTAAATCTCAAATTAAAAGGGGTCTTGTTTTGAGTAATTATCAAGAAAGTTTTGATAAATAAATAAATTGTTTATTTATAAAGAAAACTCAATTAAGAATTGAATTAAATTATTTATAAATTGTTTATACATAATGAAAAGGTTTTATGAAATCTTTATGAATTTTATAAAAGGGTGTTTTATAAATTAACTATAAAATGCTTATGATTACTGGATTAAATGTCTTTGAAACATTTATTACAAATATCCCTTTAATATTAGAGAGTTAATATTAAGAATATCATTTTCACATTAATATGATTTATAAATGTTATAAATCATAAAGGGTATTAAAACCTTTTTACCTATAATTATGACATCTTTGTAATCTTTAAATAAAATGTTTATTTAAAATGATTTATAAAAGCTTATAAATCTCATACATATGGTCAAAATATAAAAGATGTTTTGAATTGTTCATAATTAATTAATTTGAAATTGTTCAAATTAAAATGGAACCTTATGTAAAGATGTTATTTAAACTACATAAGTTTTTTATTGTTGATTTGATCAAATGTTTAAATTATAAATTGAAATGTCATATAATATATAATACGAATGTGTTCATATTGGATTAAGTATAAAAGATTTTATATTCAAAATTATGTAATGTCCATAATGTTAGCTAATTTATAAAAGGGCTTATAATTAGCTTTTATTTATAAACTATTCCCAAATGATTATTTCATATTTAAATGTTTGAATTATTCATTTATTTAAAGATTGTTCCCTGTTTTATTTATAGTTATAAAATTGTTTATATTATGAATGTTTATTCTTTAGTTTAATTGTTAAACCTTTTCTAATAGATAGGGTCTGACATTACATGCTCGGTATGACTCCATAAAATTTAGTTTTCATCTACTCTACCTTGGTTTGCAATTGAAGTTATTAGCTTGAATTCAGTTGTTGAGTATAGTTTATGCATATCATGTAGTAAAGATTTTATGAATTGAATTATCTTTTGAGTAAAGTCTCCCCAAAGAGAGGGAATTGGGGTCGGACCATCTATCGGTCTGGAGGCTTATGCCTTATCCTAGAAAGGTGAATGAGGTTGACTATCTGTCGCTTCAGACTTACTCACGTGAAGATTATCAATCTCATGTTTCTCTATGCCTTTACATGAAGAGTTCATGTATCTTATGCATATGATGCATTTAGATATGTATGAATATGCTTGACTTCTATTTTTGGGTAACATATATTGTGGGTTGTGTAAAAAGGTGCACAATAATTTAGTGGTTGGAATATGAATTTTAAAAACTAAATCGTTAAAAGCATTCATATATAAAAGGGAATAAAACATGAGAAGATAAGATGTAATAATTATGAATTTAATATGCATATGTTGTGTATTAAATTGGTGAGACTTTTAAAGGAAAACCCCTTAAATACTAAATGTGAGATTCCTTCCAAAATGACACTTGCGAAGACTTTGATTATCGAACTGAGTAGTTTCGTGATTAATCGGGTGCCCCTGGATTATCCCGTGTAAGACAAGCAAGTAATAAGTTACTCTGGATTGTCCCACCAGGTAGTTTTGTGATTAACTGGGTGCCCCATGATTATATTGTGTAAGACAAACAAGTAATAAGTGACTCTGGATTGTCTTGTCAGGTAGTTTTGTGATTAACTGGGTGCCCTTGGATTATTCAGTGTCAGCTTGTTTTTGGCGTTAGCATTGTGTTACACTAGCAGTGAAATCTTAACAGTTAGGATACCAGATGAATAGAGTTGAGTATATCCATATGATGGATTTGGAGAAAGAGTTAACCACTCAACTATCCAAGAATCACGATCGTTTTTGATTGTGATGATTTCCCACCTAAATAACTAAGTAGTGAGATGAACGTTATAGTTGACTCATTACATAGTGAAATATGGATCTTGGTTCATTGAATGAATATGATGTATGGGGTAATCAATTTTAGTGGGAACACTATCATTAAAAGTCCATAATGATAATATATAAATACATGATATTCATCTGATAAAAACTTTTGTTGTAGATAATGGCATCATCATCATCCAATTTGATCTTGAGGTCTGTTCTGGATAAGGAAAAATTTTATGGAGCCAACTTTCTCGACTGGTACCTAAACTTAATAATAGTTATTAAGCAAGAGGATAAATTCTATGTGTTGGAATTACCATTATCGGAGAAGCCAACTAGGAAGGATATACCTCAAAAGGAGTTGGATGCCTACAACAAGCATCTAAAGGAGTTGGATGCCTACAACAAGCATCTAAAGGACTCATTGGAGGTTTCCACTCTTATGCTTGTTACCATGGACCCTGAGTTGTAAAAACAACATGAGTTTATGGATGATTACAAAATGATAGACATCTTAAAGAGGCTATATCGAGAACAAGCAAGACATGAAAGGTATGAAGTTTCAAAGGCTCTTATTCGAAGTAAAACAGTGGAAGGAACCTTAGTCTTAACCCACATGCTCAATATGATTGAGTATGTTAATGACTTGGAGAGACTGAGTTCATCTCTTAAACTTAAGCTTGCCACATATTTCATTCTACAATCATTATTAGAAAGGTTCCAACAGTTTGTTGTTCATTACAATATGAATGAATTTTGTAAACCTTTACCCAATCTCCTCAATATGTTAAGGATAATTGAGCAAAACATGAGAAGCCTGGGCTTAAGTACCATGTTGATGGTGCATGAAAAGGATAAAAGTGTTAACAAGAAAGGAAAGGAGGTCATGAAGAAGAAACAATGACAATGCTGCCATTATGGCTAGATTGACCATTGGAGGAGGAATTGTCCTGAATACCTTAAAGGGGTCATAAGAAGCAAGTTGCTGAGAACACTTTAGGTATAAATATTATAGAATTCAATTCTTAAATTATGAAGGGTATATGATACCAATTGTATATTTTACAAATGATTGTAAATGTACAGGAGTTCTAAAGTAGAAAAATTGAAGGATAAAGCTTGAAGTTATGGAGAAAATGGTTGCTGCATAAAGACTTGGTTGCAAGGAATACTTCAAGCTGGATGAATATTTTGGATGTGTATTTGTATTTCTCATTTTTAAGTTTGCTAACAATGGTTGTTTAAATTAATGAGATAATGTTTTGATACACATTTGATTCATTGGTTTCTATAACATATTTTAAAAGGAATAGATGGATAAAAATGCTTTGTCCAGGATAAAGAGTTTATCTAGTTTGTTAAAATATGAGGGAATGCGTTCCCGCTACCCATTAGTGGTTTATTTTAATAGTCTTTTTAAAATGAAAAATGTTCCAACCACATAAAATACCATATGAGATATGAAAACAATAGTTTATTTGTTAAATATTTCTATTAATAGGAAATAAATGTTATTTCCTAACACAAATAAGTCTATGTTGAATCCTAGTGAGACATTCTGAGATGAATAAAATGTCTAAAAGGCTAGTGAAAGTATGTTTGGACTTAGAGAAGTTCAAAGTTAACAAATAAAGAATTGTACCAGTCTAAGATTGAGTGGTTTTTCACTTAATATCTATTGGACTCCTCATGTGTTAATCATGTTTTAATGATCACAAATCCTATACATCCTGTAAAGCTTGTTAATCTTGTTTAATCTGTCTCAAATCACGTGTACAGATGAATGGTTTCTTTATGCCTTAAATAATTATTGTAAACTATTTTTAATTTGTGTTATAATGGATTTCCTTGATAAATGATTAAGTCTAATCCATTCTATGAATATCACTATTTAAGTCTATATACAGATATTTGGCTAAGTCTGAGAAACCGTGAGTCTGCCATCGATTATGTTTTTCTGGAAAATGATCCAGAAACCGTGACCCAGACACCGTGACCAGACACTGTGACCAGACACCGTGACCCAGACACCGTGACCCAGACACCGTGACCCAGACACCGTGACCATACACTGTGATCCAGACACTGCATCTGTGCTATCAGTTTCTGATCTCTATACAACTATGCCACCATGACTGTCTCATCGCTCAAAGACAAAGAAGGAGACACCGTTTCAAGGAGACACCGTTTCATATTTGAAGTTTTTAAATGCACTGACATAATTAATGTTTTTTTGTAGACATGTCACCTGACAGTACGAGGTACGAGCTGCAGAATACATGCATCCTGTCAGCTCCAACACATGCACTCTAAGAATAAAAAGAACAACGTGGCCAGAAATGAAAATAGAGGATAGAGAAACAAGGAGCGCGATAACGAAGAAGCATAAGCATTCTTGAGAAAAGAACCGACACATGCAACTCAATACTTCTGAAGAACACATGAAGCAATCTCGAATCCAAAAAACTGGGATACCATTGGTCAGAGTCGAGAACATCTTCGCAATATAGACTCCATGAAGAACATGAGTCAGATCTGAACCAAAGCACCAGACTTGCGATACTCTGTTTTTCGCAAGAGGACTCGATTCCTGCATCTGCTTCATCCTAGAAGTCCAGAGCTGCATAGACTAACACTTAGAGCACTTCTAACCTTATCTCATCATTTTTGCTCTGTTGTGTATTGTTTTTAGCTTTCGAGCAGTGTGTGTGTGTCTGTATAAAAACACACACTGTCTCCTGCATTAAACTGAGGGATACAAGATATCCTTCCTCTCACATATTTTTACACTTGTTTATTCCCACAGATAAGTGTGGAAGAGGTCCCCGTGTGACCTGATAGTTCATACCCACGAAGAACTGTGGAAGAGGTCGTGTGACCTGGACAGTCCTGTGTACTGTTGTTTACCCCGATCCAGGGTGTGAATCAAGTTTATTAATATAAACTGCTTGGTGGCAGGTGATCACCAAGTGGAGTGGATTAGGTCTCGGCTTGAGATTGAACCACTTGTTGTATATTTGTTGTGTTGTTTAAATTAACTTTCTCTGTTTTACTATATAATTCAGAAATCACTAACTTTACTTTGATAGTTAATTTTGGAAAGAAGTTATAATTGTTTTTCCTTATTAGAATAGCTTCAAAAGTAATATTAATAACTGATATTAAGATTACCGAGAATTAATCAATCTTTTGAGAAGTTATTTAAACAGTCAAACTTTCATAACCGTATTACTTTGATTAACTGGGTTGTATTTAAATTTATTGGGGAACCTTTTAAGAATACTTTTCAAACAAATTTTTTTATAGATACTCAATTCACCCCTCTCTTGAGTACTTTATTCCGACCAACAATATCCTAAAGAGTTAGGATGTGACAGTAAAGAAAATGTAAATAGTTATATTTAGTTACTATAATAAAGTGAATATCATTGTTATGTCAGCTTATTTATCAAGTGAAATTCACTTTTCCTAAAAGGTTTAAGATATAATGGTAAAAAAAATTTAAATAGTTACATGTGTTTACCACAATAAAGTGAATGTCACTTTATCCTATGAGTTTAGGATATGCTGAATAATAATGTAAATGGTTACATTGACCTCAAAGAGAAAGTTTGATGACATAATTTCACAATTGATGATGATGTTAGCTTAGAAAGAGTTCTAAGTAGACAATGTAAGATAACATTATAACATTTGATGTTATGAAGTTAAGATGTTTGAATATAGGTTCAAGGAGTTGAATTTACGGAATATGATTCCCAAGTCTCATCATTATTCAAACTAGCTTGCTTCGTAAAGGTTACTAAGAAGTTAGTAGGATTATTCTATCAGATGGCCACATAAGGATGTGACAAAAATTACATGTGGATGTAATGTTCAAAAACCATTACTGCAACAACAACATGAGAGTCATGTAGAATCTCTGGATATTAAACACTTGAGAGATTGGTTGCAATAGTTGTAAGCATATCATGTAATTATAATAAAGAAAATATCCATTTATCATTCATTCATGTGTGTTGAAATTTATTTTACATGAATGGTTGAATGATAAATATCCCCTCAAAGTACAAACTTTGATTTGTCCCTAATTGATGATCATAACAGAGTATTATGAGTTGTGATGATATGTTAATATTAGCTTGAATAAATTCTTGTACTCATTGCAAAGGGTTGTATACAAGATACGGAGAATAGATTCATGAGATAATAAGTAAAGACTCATTATTTGGATTGACTTGGGCATTACAAAATAACGAGGAAGTAAAAGTGATTGAAATGTGAGGGGAAAAACGTTGTTGCACATTGACACTCTTACCTCCTATATTATTGTTGACTAGCATAGACACGAAATCATAAACCAGCTGTAAAAATGATTGCACCGCATTAGGTTCTGAGGTCCCCCCTTTCGATTGACCAAGGAAAGAATCGATACGACTGTCGAAAGCGATAACAACAAAAATAGGGCTGGATTTGTGAATGAGAGATGCACGTTTCCGAAACTCAAAGGAATTGACGATTAAAGTATATCTCATGGAAGGTCATACATTCATAAATATACTTAGGGGTGTATGCTTATTATTAATCCTTCTTACCTGAGTTTGGCGAGATACCTAACATGAGAACCTTCATACTTTGATACCCTACTTACACAAGTCCAAATATGAACTTAGCTAATTAGGGGGTGGTTGGGTATGTTGCTGATCATGTCGTCAGTTGGAGTGCAACCAAGATGAGATTTGTCCACTTGTATGAAAAGCAAAGACATTTGAACCTTGATTGAATTAAACTGAAGAAATGCATGACCATGTTTAGTTGAGTCATATATGACGTGTTCAACTACTTTGATGAAGGGCATTTGATGCGCTCATCTATTAGATGAATGACATGAGATGTATTCATTGACTCATTCAATTTTTTTCAGAGAATCAAGAAAAGATGATACAACTATACTAGATTAACATGTTCCATGTCTAGTGGTCACTTGATGTCATCAACGAAAGGATTACACAGACATACATACGATGTATATGATACATCTAGTGATGAACATGTTTGTATAAAGATATGAGTATGTTTGATGGAGATCACACCAGACCCCTTAGTAGCTTGAGTAGCACTTATGTTTTGGTGATGAACACTCTTTGCTTACATCTATGAAATATGGTTTTCATATTTGCTGTCAACGCCACTAAGACCTGCAGGGTCACACAGTTAGGCTTCTAGATAAAGATTAAGTTCCGAGCAAAGTGTTTACTCCAAAAATGAAGAGAGAATGATGAAACCGTATCCAAAAGGAGTTTTGGATGGATTCATAGAGTTATGAATTTTTGCACAGTCCTTATGGATTTTAGTGCAAGTGAGAGATTGTTGAATGTGCATTAAATGAAATATTTAAATTTATGTTCATTTATCTTCCATGCAGTTTCATTGATAACAATATATTATGAATGATTTAAATGATTTGAATATTAATTGAATGGGTTCAACGAATAAATGACAATGAGAATTAACGTATGTCGATATGTTGAATATGACTGACGTGTTTCATTAGATGAAACACATTAAAGATTGTTGTATGAAGGGGATGAGATCCTTCCTATTGTGCACTACCAATTGTATGCAATCCTTTCTAAGCTCTCTTTCTTCCCATAGCTTAATTACCCTCAGTGAAGACGCTAACACCTTTTCAAGTGTACGAGCATCCTCTGATTGAGATTGAAATCCAGTGGATGGTGTTTCCCCCTCAGAGGTCGAAGATCTTTGTCTATTGCTTTAGTGATCTTTCTCAAGCATTCTCTTTGCATCAAAGAAGAAGAAAGTTGTTGCAAACAAGAACCAGATATGCTATGTTTTTCATGTATTTTTATTTACGATGCATGTTGCTTTTCTTCGAGGATAATTCATGCCTGTTTGGGTATTCTTCCGCTACCAAAGGATTGTGCAATGATCCTTGAAAACCTAACAAAAACATCAAAATAAAACTCAAGAATTTTGAAGATTGGTATAGAGAAAAATGTGTGGATGAATGAGTATTTATAGGTGTGGAAGGGGTGACACGAACAATTCATAACTCAAAGTGTGATTTTGTACTAATTGAATATGTGAATCATACAGTAATTTGGTTTGTGAATTGAATAATACTTGTATGTGTGAGTTGAATAGTGACTTGACATGTGAACTTTTAAGATAGGACTTCTAGAACTTGAATTTTCATATTCCCCATTGAATTATATCATATATGATATTTTGTTATTTAATGTTGTATTTTACTATTGGTGTTTATTTTCATATTTTACTCAACTAATTTTGATAATTTAATTTCAAATATGAAATTCATTTTCTTGAAACAAAAACTTCATCATTAATTACAAATATTAAATATGTTAAAAATATGGCCTTGGTAAGATTCAATACATGATTTTTAAATTAAACATTTTATTCATTCAAGAAAACACATAAATTATTATTACACTACCAATTTATGTATTCCCTTAACATTTCAACATACTACATCAATGTGTGGTGTGCATCCGAGAGAACTTTGGGAGGATTTTCATCAACGTGAACTTTTTCTGTTGGAAAACTTGTTGTGGTGTGTCTTTTAGCTTTTAAGATCAAATCCTCTCTTTGGAACCATTCTTAAGGTGCCACTTCCATTAACGTGCAATAAGTCGTTCTTTCCTGCACGTGGTTATTTTTTTTTAAATTCATAATACCATCATCATCATTTTGTTGGACCAAGCATGGTTTTATTAATCATATAATAAAATTCTAGATCAAAATTTAAAATGTATTTGATGACACAAACAACTTTGGATGCCACTAATTTATTACTGCTTCGAATACCCTTGAACATGTGATTCTTTTATAGAATGCTCACTAGATATGTTGGCTTGTTTCGTATCACTTGCCCTCCAAAATCAAGGATTTTCATATTTTTTAGGTTCCATTCTAATTTTACTTTTTATGAATTTTAGTTTATGTAAAGAATCTAACACATACTTTCTCAAAAGTGAGACATTAAATAGATCATGTATGCGAACAAATTCGGTGGTACATTTGATTGATATACCATAAGTGCTACTCATTCTAACATTTCAAGCGATCTGGTGTATTTTGGTCTCAATTTTCTTTTATTTGCAAATCTCATTACATACTTTCATGGAGATATATTTAGAAAAAGTGACCCCTCTTCGGTTCTCCAATTATCCTCATTAGTTATTGATGTGTCGATTGATTGCATTTTCTTCATCATTTCTCGAATCAATTCACCCCCCAATAATTTCCTTTTACCATTGTTATCCCAACATGATGGAGTTAAAATTTTGAATCAATTCGCATGTTATGCGTGTTGATTAAAATAAATATTGAGCATCATATACCATATATAAAATGATCTATTAGAACCATTGATAAGATGCTTACAACACTTAGATGAATAATTTAGATGTAAAGTGTTGAAAATCAACAATCTGATTATACACTTCAGAAGTGTGGTTTAACTGATTATATAATCTTTGTTCATTGTAAGTTGAAAACAATATATCTATTTTCATTTGAAGAGGAAAATGAATGCATTAACAATAATGTCTTTTTAGATATTGTTCCTGAAGTGACACCGGTACTAGATGAATTATAAGATTTCATTAAATATTATCGATGATATAATTGAATTTTTGAAAGCTTTCAAAACTCATCGATGACAATGTAATTTTAGAGATGTCAACATTAAAATAATTTTCCCAAAGGATTAGAGGAATCTGTGACATGTTCAACATATAAATTTTTGGACCGGTTATCCAAACTACCAAGACTATTGAATATATATGAGCATATTGTAAAAAATATTCTTCCTTATATATTTGGATATTTATATTTGAATTATTTTCGATTGATGTTGTCATTGTTTATCCATATGGTAACATTGATTACAAAAAACTACATATGAATCCCCGAAGGGTTCAAAATTCCTAAAGCATATTCAAAATTATGGAAGTTTCATCCAATCTAATAAATTACAGTATGGGGTGAACTGAATATGATATATTTCATGTATCCATTAAGGAAGAATATAAAATTGATTTTATGATCACATTGTTTGTATAAGTTAGTATATTTAATCATGTTATCAAGATGTTTTGAAAAAACATCAAAACTCCTTAAGAGTTTTTAAAAGAAATAAAGTATTTAATCATCAAATTACAATGAATGTCCTTGTGTTTTTTAAATTAATCATCCAAAAGATGAAATCATAAATTTTGGAATGATTTTGTATATTCATGGAAATACCTTTAACAATTAAAATCTCTTGCTTATAAGAGTGATATAATTATGAGGGGAAAATAAAGAACTTATTTATCCAAGAAGGATTAAATATAAATGTACATTTCATTTATCTTTGAAGGATATATATGTACATGTGTATATATACCTTGTAAATAATATTAAGTCTTATTATAATAAATTTGATGCAAGGTAATGTTCTTCTCATACTCATTGAGATTTATGTGTATAAATGATTACCAATTCCAAAATTTAGAATCAAAATTGGTTGCTTATGTCAATGTTGGATATTTATTTGATCCACATAAAGCCAGATCTCAAAACATATATTTATTCACATATGGTGGAACTTCCATTTCATGACATATTGCAAAACAAACCATTTTCTTGACTTCATCAAATCATATGGATTTGATTGCGATCCATGAATCAAGTTGGGTATTTTCTTAGTCGATATCAGTTATTCATCATATTATAAATAATTATGGATTAGACATGAGTAATGATATTCCCACCATATTATATGAGGATAATGTTGCTTATATACCATAACTGAAGGATGGGTATATCAAAGGTGATATAACAAAACAAATCCCACCAAAATTCTTTTTCATCCATGAACTTCAAAAGAATGGTGAGATTGATATTTGAAAAACAAGGACTTGTGATAATTTTGAAGATTCATTCACAAAGGATTTACTAACTATGATCTTTCGAGAAAATGATTTATAAAATTAGGATACAAAGACTGTAAAGTCTATCATGACTTTATGAGGGGGAGTTGAGAATGATGCACTCTTTTTTCCTTCATTAGGTTTTCACATTAGTTTTTCCTGATAAGGTTTTTAATGAGACAGTATGGCATGAAATTCAATTACTTTGGGTTCACTTATTTTTCCCACATGGGTTTTTAAGTGAAGATCATATGAGATTCCATGAAATTATGCCATCCAAGGGAGCATGTCCTGAAATATTATTTATGGATGCCATAATTATAAGGTGACTCCACATTTCTCAACACCAACTCTTTATTTTCTCAACCCTTCATATCTTTCAACTTTTAGTATTCTCATGTTCCCTATATAAATACACGACTATGTTATTGAAAGTTTGATGACTTTTGGGCCATACATCTTCTTTATACTTCTTTTTTATTACTTATTATCATTTCTGTTCATTATCTCCATCCCAATTACTTGACGCATGTTTTGTCAATGATACGCTTCACCTACGATTGATCACATATTTCTGATTTCAATTTTTTTTACGGTTTAAATTAACGTTCGATCTATTTCACAATATAGTGGTAATATTAAGATTATTATTATTATTGGTTTAATTTGATTGTGTTTTTCTAAAAAAAGGGTCAGCACACGCTAATAGGGATGTGTGCATGGTGATAAAAGAGGTGTGTGGGTGGTGATAAAAAAAATAAAAAATGCGACTGTTCAAAAAAACATGTTAGTGTAAAAAGTATAATTATAAAGGTTGTTTCGATTGCGACCAATATGCAGTGCACATGGGCGAGAGGGTCTACGAACCTTCTCAAAAGAGAGGGAAAAAATTTAAATGATATAAAAAATAAAATAAAATAAAGCCTGCTTAATTTTTTTAATAGGCAACAGTAGCAGACGCACTCCTGATGGGAGTCACCCATCAAACCCTATCATGGAATCTTCATTTGTTTTTTGCCTTAAAAATAGTAAGATATAAATTTTATTTGAGTTAAAAAATATATAAAAAATGTTTATGATTTATAAAAAAATATCTTTTTAAATAATCAGTCTCACGTGAAAGCTTTCATTTGTGTGGGCTCAACCCGCCTCGGTCCACATCCACACGGGGTGAACCCACTAAGCCCGTATTTTAAATGGTTAAATTTTTTATGCCCACCATTATTAGTGACATGTGTAAAAATAATTATTGTTATTTACAAATAAATACTGATGATTGATTTTAAATATATGATAATATGATGATGGAGACCATTAAAAGGATGCAGACAATTTTAAATGACATGTTTGGAATATTATTTTACATATGTTTAAAATGATGAATTATGATGATGAAATATAATTAATTAATTAATTATTAAATGGTTATTATTTTATATGTTGTGGTTGATGGTGGAATGTATAGTGAAAAATTTATTGGTTAACTATATATATGAAGTTTATTCTAATTATAGTTTCTTGTGTGAAATTAATTAATTATTACAGTATATTTTATAAGTTGGGTGGTGATGAAAATTAGAGGAATGTGGAAGCTTCTTTCCTCAAAGGGTGTAATTGTGATATGTGTGCATTAAAGACGAGGAAGCTTGGCCAATGAGTTGAATATAAACCATTATTTTATGTGGAGTTTTCACCTCTAAACAGACGGGGTGGATAAATCATTTATTCACACAACATTCCTTTTTTTTTATTTATCGTTATTAGTAATTTTCTTGAGCAACTCAATTTGTGGTTGGAGAAGAGTGATTGAAGAATGGTGCTTAAAGGATGAGGATCAATCAAAGTGGCCCGATGTAGGTGAGTTTGAATTACCTTCTTTTTCCTTTGTGGCTAAAAGATATATTTTTTATTCATAATGCAGAGTTATAATATGGAGGTGAAAGGGTTAAGCTATTGCAGAGTTATCATTGTTTTTCATCATTCTTTAATGTTCTTAAGTTTGATCAAATATCCTTGAGTTTTATTTTTGGGTTATGATCAAATATTAATGGGATTGATCTTTTTGAGGTGATTAAGAATATTCTGTTAGACTATGGTGGGTCACCATGGTGGCATTCTTTTATAACACAATGGCGTTCTGAAATATTGAGGGCTCCCTTTTTACGAGTTCATTCTAAATGGATAGCGACATAGTGATGATATCAGAATAAATTTAGTGATGAATATGATGACGTGATAAGATTGTGGTGCATATTATGATGGTTTTATTTTTTATTTTTTAGTGTTATGAATGATCATGAAGATTAATTAGAGAGGTAATGGATTGATCTTTATATCATTAGACAAGCACGAGTAGTTGGCAAAGAGCGAGGGGGGGGGGGGGGGGGCTTGGGTTCGGCCAAGAGCTCTCGGGCTCGCTTAGGGTTTCCCCCCTTTTCAGCGGCGGTGGTTGGCTCCTTATTCGGACAACGGCCCTTCGACTTCATTAGTGACGGTGAGTTCCTGGTGTCGGCGATCATCTTCGTGTGGCAGTTGCGGTGGGGGTTTCAGATGGGCGATGGCGATGCAGACACTGTGCTTCATTCTTGGAGTTGACGGTGGCTTCGCGCGGAAGATATAGGTTTCTTTCATCAATTCCTGTTCTTGACTCGAGATGTAATCTTGTTCGTATGTTGGATGGTTTCCAAACTTTCCTTTCTGATGGAATCAACATTCTGAGGCTCGATATGGGGGTTTCTACATGTGGGAAGATTTATTATTGAAGCCCAATCGAAATCTTGATTCCCGAAATCGATGAAGGATTTTGATGAAGACTTTTGCCTTTTCAGATCTGATGAAATAGCGACACCGAGGCTGGTTAAATTAGAAAGCCATGTTCGTTTTTGGATTCACTATTTTTGTTCGAGTTGAGTTGTTCCTGCTCGAAAGACTCGAACCTAAAGCCAGTTTGAAGCATGAAGGGAGTAGGAATGATCCGACCGTTTCAACGGAGAAGCTTGTGATGTTCAGTGGGGGTCCGGACCCCAGCCCTGTGATACGTCCGGAGGCCTTTGTGATGCACGACTCTGGTTGCTCCAATCATCTCTATGATACGCTTTTCAGCTGTTCCAGTCGCCTCTGCGATGCACATTTCGATTACTGCAGTTGCCTCTACGATGCGCTTTAGGCTGCTCCGATGTCTTTTGCCTCTCCCACTCGATCTTTACGTGGCTTCAGTGGGGGTCCAGACCCTGTGGTTGTGGTTCTCGGCCTTGTGATGCACTCTTATGCTGCTCCGGAGGCCTCTGTGATGCGCGTATCTGGTTGCTCCAGTGGCCTCTACGATGCACTTTCTGCTGCTCTAGTCACCTTTACGATGCGTGTTTCGGTTGCTCTAGATGCCTATGCGATGCACTTTGGGCTGCTTCGATGGTTTTGTCCTGTGCTGGTTTTGATGATGGTTTCTCATGATGGTGATGCTCGAGTTGCTGTGATGGCGGCAAAGGTGACACGTTGGTGCCAAGATGTGGTATCGTCGATTATTTGTCCTGCCTCTGTTTGCTTGGTTCTCTGCTATGGTTCTAGGATTCCTCCATTCTCTTTGACGCAGAGCATTGTGATGGTCTTCTTGTTCCTTTGGGATGTGAGTTTGGGCGGCCAGTTCTGAGAGATCGATGGTGATCATCGATTTGATGGCTTTTTGGTGACTTTTTGGATTTGAAATTTAGAAATTTCTCTATGGTGGTTTCTGAAATCTGAAATGGGCGGGATTTGAGGTAGTTTTTGGATTTTGGTGTTTTTTGATCTCTGATGGTGGAAGCATCTAGCACTCTACAAGGATCAGCTCCAGATGAGGATACATAGCAGGAAGCTTCCATCAAAGCATGGCCATTCAGATTTGCACAAACGAGAGGCTATGACTTTTCTATTGGTACCAGGCCCGTGCAACCCTGCGCGAGACAACTTGCTAAGTGGTCATGTGAGGCGGAGGCTTGACATAACGATGTAGTCGCTGGAGAGGGGTAGTTCCTAGTAGTCTTGATCTCGGTTTCTTCTTGTATGATTTTATGTCGGGTTTCCCACGTTTTCCTCAAAAGTGATTTTTAAATAAAAAATTTAATTTTCAGTCATTAGACATGGATTGTGAGCTCCATCATCAGTGTGAGGAAGTTAAGTTGGAGCCGTAACCACAACCTATGATGGGTGTAACCTTAGATAGTAGTCAACTATATATTCTCATCACAACGTATATGTGATTAACGGAAGCATGAGGATTAACCTTGAGATATGAGTGACTCACTCGTGGGCATGGATTTGTGAGGGTACAATTCACTGTGAAATAAAAAACTATCTCCCCCTCACATGATAACTATGGGTATTAGGGATATGATGATTGAACTTGAGATAGAGTATCTACAAATGTTCTGACCTAGAAGAATGGAGGGTACATATCCTTTCTTAATAGGTGACTATCTCCTCCTTAAACTATGTGTGTCAGTGGCATGAGTACTATGAGTATCAGAGGCATGAGGATTGGCCATGAGAAAGAGATCCTAGCCTGAAGGTTTGACCCATGGTAAATATTATCAATGCTAGAAATGGATTAGAAGTTTTTTGGTGTTTAATTTATGCTTGAAGTGGTTTTGAAGGTTTAGAATGAAGTGACACGACCTGACCCACCGAGACCCCACCAGGCCCGATAGTAAGCCGAGTGTGCCACTTCAAGCTCACCTTTAATAAGTTAGGGGTTGGTGACTAACACCAAGAAGGAAAAAACATATATGGGAGGCCTTAATCTATATTAACCTGCAATAGAAATGAAACTCCAATACACAATATATATACTAAAAACCACCAAAAAAATGTATATAAATTACCAAATGTATAACAATTTCATGTGTCAGATGACAACTATCCAATACAACGCCATAAGGGAAAATTCCAAGGGAAGAATATATGAAAGATAACATCACTATGTACAACTCATCACTATAAGGGCTCTTGGGATGAACTCCTCATGACAGGGATTCCTAAGAATAACTCTATCGGCCACTATCTCCACTATGTACCACCGTATGCTACTATACATCATCTCTACCAGCTCTGCCCGCTCCACGTCTGTCGAATCCACCACTAAATTGGTCCACATCTACATAAGCACAACACATGTGGGCACAAGGCTAGTGAAGATGTGAGTATAAAGATAACTAGTTGAATGCCCCCAAAACACAAAGGAAAGATGAAATTACTAGTCATCTCAAAATCTGAGACAAGAGAGGAATTGAAAAGAAGGAAACCCAAATATGCTTTAAATGTAGGAAACTTAGGGACAAAAATAAGTCCCATCCATCTTATCTCAGCTCCAAGAAGGTTCATATCTCACACAAAACTAGGGTTTCTCAGAATATTAGAAGATCTACAAGGTCTGAATTAGACAACCTAGATATAAGTTGCAACTTGGTGGAAATAAGGGGTATTAAAAGAATTCAAAAATCACTAGTCCAACTCTACATAGTTTTCATGCTGAAAAAACATGATAATATCATAGGATCTGTGATGTATGAACAATACAATACCTCATAATCCCCAAATCACCACTCCAAAACCTTAAAGTGGATCTACGCCTCATTGAAGAAAGGTATACTGGTTGTGGGCACACACCTCCTATGGGACAGTTCCCCAATACACGGGAAAGAACTAACTCCATGGATGGAGGGATACACCCTGACACTTGAGAGGGTACTTGAATCCCATCTACTTTGCTCCCAACCTTCCATGCTAACTCTATAATTGTAGTGGGGGACCCGTGCCTTGGTGAGGATTGTATATTAGTTGTGGGGGTTCCAACCCCAACAGAGGACCCACACATCATTGAGAGGGATGTGCATCACATGAGGGGGTTACCTAAACCATAAGTGAATGACTCACACTCTATCAGGGGGGAGGTTACCTACCCAACTAAGTGTATCACTATTACTAAACCCACAATAAAAAACGGTAGTCTTTATCCGCACTAGATAAAAGTGTTGATAAAGACCACCCTTTTATCATTGCTTTTATCTAGCGCTGATAAAGGGTTCGGCCGAGAACTCTCGGGCTCGCTTAGGGTTTCCCCCCTTTTCAGCAGTGGTGGTTGGCTCCTTATTTGGACAACGACCCTTCGACTTCATCAGCGACGGTGAGTTCCTGGTGTCAGCGATCATCTTCGTGTGGCAGTTACGGTGGGGGTTTCAGATGGGCGATGGCGATGCATACACTATGCTTCATTCTTGGAGTTGACGATGGCTTCGCGCGGAAGATATAGTTTTCTTTCATCAATTCCTATTCTTGAATTGAGATGTAATCTTGTCCGTATGTTGGATGGTTTCCAAACTTCCCTTTCTGATGGAATCAATATTCTGAGGCTCGATATGGGGGTTTCTACATGTGGGAAGATTTATTATTGAAGCCCAATCGAAATCTTGATTCCCAAACTCGATGAAGGATTTTGATGAAGACTTTTTCCTTTTCAGATCTGATGAAATAGCAACACCGAGGCCGGTTGAATTAGAAAGCCATGTTTGTTTTTGGATTCAATATTTTTGTTCGAGTTGAGTTGTTCCTGCTCGAAAGACTCGAACCTAAAGCCAGTTTGAAGCATGAAGGGAGTAGGAATGATCCGACCATTTCAACGGAGAAGCTTGTGATGTTCAGTGGGGGTCCGGACCCCAGCCCTGTGATATGTCCGAAGGCCTTTGTGATGCACGCCTCTGGTTGCTCCAATCATCTCTATGATGCGCTTTTCAGCTGTTCTAGTCGCCTCTACGATGCACATTTCGATTACTCCAGTTGCCTCTACGATGCACTTTAGGTTGCTCCGATGTCTTTTGCCTCTCCCACTCGATCTTTACGTGGCTTCAATGGGGGTCCAGACCCCGTGGTTGTGGTTCTCAGCCTTGTGATGCACTCTTATGCTGCTCCGGAGGCCTCTGTGATGTGCGTCTCTGGTTGCTCCAGTTGCCTCTATGATGCACTTTCTGCTGCTCTAGTCACCTCTACGATGCGTGTTTCAGTTGCTCTAGATTCCTATGCGATGCACTTTGGGATGCTTCGATGGTTTTGTCCTGTGCTGGTTTTGATGATGGTTTCTCATGACGGTGATGCTCGAGTTGCTGTGATGGCGGCAAAGGTGACACGTTGGTGCCAAGACGTGGTATCGTCGATTATTTTTCCTGCCTCTGTTTGCTTGGTTCTCTGCTATGGTTCTAGGATTCCTCCATTCTCTTTGACGCAGAGCATTGTGATGGTCTTCTTGTTCCTTTGGGATGTGATTTCGAGCGGCCAGTTCTGAGAGATCGATGGTGATCATCGATTTGATGGCTTTTTTGTGACTTTTTGGATTTGAAATTTAGAAATTTTTCTATGGTGGTTTCTGAAATCTGAAATGGATGGGATTTGAGGTAGTTTTTGGATTTTGGTGTTTTTTGATCTTTGATGGTGGAATCATCTAGCACTCTACAAGGATCAGCTCCAGATGAGGATACATAGCAGGAAGCTTCCATCAAAGCATGACCATTCAGATTTGCACGAACGAGAGGGTATGACTTTTCTATTGGTACCAGGCCCGTGCAACCCTGCGCGAGACAACTTGCCAAGTGGTCATGTGAGGTGGAGGCTTGACATAACGATGTAGTCGCTGGAGAGGGGTAGTTCCTAGTAGTCTTGATATGGGTTTCTTCTTGTATGATTTTATGTCGGGTTTCCCACGTTTTCCTCAAAAGTGATTTTGAAATAAAAAATTTAATTTTCAGTCATTAGACATGGATTGTGAGCTCCATCATCAGTGTGAGGAAGTTAAGTCGGAGCCGTAACCACAACCTATGATGGGTGTAACCTTAGATAGTAGTCAACTATATATTCTCATCACAACATAATGTGATTAACGGAAGCATGAGGATTAACCTTGAGATATGAGTGACTCACTCGTGGGCATGGATTTGTGAGGGTACAATTCACTGTGAAATAAAAATCTATCTCCCCCTCATATGATAACTATGAGTATTAGGGATATGATGATTGACCTTGAGATAGAGTATCTACAAATTTTCTGATCTAGAAGAATGGAGGGTACATATCCTTTCTTAATAGGTGACTATATCCTCCTTAAACTATGTGTGTCAGTGGCATGAGTACTATGAGTATCAGAGGCATGAGGATTGGCCATGAGAAAGAGATCCTAGCCTGAAGGTTTGACCCATGGTAAATATTATCAATGCTAGAAATGGATTAGAAGTTTTTTGGTGTTTAATTTATGCTTGAATTGGTTTTGAAGGTTTAGAATGAAGTGACACGACCTGACCCACCGAGACCCCACCTGGCCCGATAGTAAGCCGAGTGTGCCACTTCAAGCTCACCTTTAATAAGTTAGGGGTTGGTGACTAACACCAAGAATGAAAAAACATATATGGGTGGCCTTAATATATATTAACCTGCAATAGAAATGAAACTCCAATACACAATATATATACTAAAAACCACCAAAAAATGTATATAAATTACCAAATGTATAACAATTTCATGTGTCAGATGACAACTATCCAATACAATGCCATAAGGGAAAATGCCAAGGGAAGCATATATGAAAGATAAAACCACTATGTACAACTCATCGCTATAAGGGCTCTTGGGATGAACTCCTCATGACAGAGATTCCTAAGAATAACTTTATCGGCCACTATCTCCACTATGTACCACCGTATGCTACTATACATCATCTCTACCATCTTTGCCCGCTCCACGTCTGCCGAATCCACCACTAAATTGGTCCACATCTACATAAGTACAACACATGTGGGCACAAGGCTAGTGAAGATGTGAGTATAAAGATAACTAGTTGAATTCCCCCAAAACACAAAGGAAAGATGAAATTACTAGTCATCTCAAACTCTGAGACAAGAGAGGAACTGAAAAGAAGGAAAGCCAAATATGCTTTAAATGTAGGAAACTTAGGGACAAAAATAAGTCCCATCCATCTTATCTCAGCTCCAAGAAGGTTCATATCTCACACAAAACTAGGGTTTCTCAGAATACTAGAAGATCTACAAGTTCTGAATTAGATAACCTAGCTATAAGTTGCAACTTGATGGAAATAAGGGGTATTAAAAGAATTCAAAAATCACTAGTCCAACTCCACATAGTTTTCATGCTGAAAAAACATGATAAAATCATAGGATCTGTGATGTATGAACAATACAATACCTTATAATCCCCAAATCACCACTCCAAAACCTTAAAGTGGATCTACGCCTCATTGAAGAAAGGTATACTGGTTGTGAGCACACACCTCCTATGGGACAGTTCTCCAATACACGGGAAAGAACTAACTCCATGGATGGAGGGATACACCCTGACACTTGAGAGGGTACTTGAATCCCATCTACTTTGCTCCTAACCTTCCATGCTAACTCTATAATTGTAGTGGGGGACCCGTGCCTTGGTGAGGATTGTATGTTAGTTGTGGGGGTTCCAACCCCAACAGAGGACCCACACCTCATTGTGAGGGATGTGCATCACATGAGGGGGTTACCTAAACCATAAGTGAATGACTCACACTCTATCAGGGGGGGGGGGTTACCTACCCAACTAAGTGTATCACTATTACTAAACCCACAATAAACAACGATAGTCTTTATCAGCGTTAGATAAAAGTGTTGATAAAGACCACCCTTTTATCATTGCTTTTATCTAGCGCTAATAAAGGATATATTTCATCAAAAATTATATCATTTAAAATTATAGATTAATATATAAATATATTTATATTGATAAAAATATAACATATTTTTTTTAAATGTGATTTATATGACTAAATATACTTTTTTTTCACTTGATATAAAGTTATTTAGTTAAAAATGTCATATAAAATAACACACACACACACAAAATTTTATTAAATATTATATATAATATGAAATATTTATTATAAATCTTACAAATTTATATGTCATACATTGAGTGAAAAATAGTTTATTAATTTAATGAAATATATTTAATATTAATTAAAAAATATTTACTAATTAAGACATTTTTTATCAATGTCATTTGTTTTTTCAATTTGACATATATATCAAATAATAAATATTTAATTATCAATTAAAAAATTGACTAAATATGTCACACTTAATATTTCATACAATAATTTCGCACGTATACATATACGAAATTATTTCAATTTTATAGAGAGAAACATACAAAAATAATATAAATTATAAATATCACCATTTTATATTTTTGTTTATTAATATTTAATATTTAATATATAATATAATATGTTTTTAATTATTAAATTTTATTCATTTTTTATATTTATCTTTAATATATACAATTTATTACTACTTATAATTAATTAATTAATTAATTAATACATATATTAAATTTATTCATTTTTATTAATAATTATTTCATTAATAAAGTTTTTAATATTTTTGTAATTTATTCATTTTATAATTTTTATTTGTTTAATATTTGTTTAATTTTATTCATTTTTAATATTTATTTATATTTATCGATTAACATTTAATGTTTTTAATACAATTATAATTTACATAATTAATATAAATTCATTTTCATTTAAACATATATTCATTTTTTTAAATTTATATAATTAATCTATTATTCATTTTTATCATTTTTTCAATATATTCATCTTTTAATTAAATTCCACTCATTTAATATTATTTATTCATTAATAATGTTAAGTGTTTTTTTGTACTTTTTTATAATTTATTGATTTTAAATATTTATTCATTTTTTTTAATTTATTCATTTTTATTGCTTCTTATACATAATTATTCATTAATAAATTTAATATTTTTAATATAAAAATACATTCATATATAAATATAGATCAATATATATATATTATTTCCTTAAATATGATTTATATAATACAAAATATGTATATCTACATTAAATAAGTCACATATTTAGTGAAAAATGGTTAATAATTACAATTAACATTATTTAAAAATATTGACTAATTGTATCAAGTAATGAATGTTTAATTAAATGTCATTTGTTTTTTCAATTTAACATATATCAAACGCGTGCTACATTAATTTCACACATACATATACGTAATTAATGCATTTTTATAGTGAACACACCCACATAATATTTCTGTAATTTATTCAATTTTTAATATTCATTTTAGAATTATATTTATTAATATAATATATTTAATATATATTATGTTTCTAATATGTAAATTTTATTCATTTTTTATATTTGTATTAAATATATATAATTTATTGCTTTTTAATATATATATTTTTAAATTTATTTATTTTTAATATTTTTGTAATTTATTCATTTTCAATTTTTTTTTTAATTTTATCCATTTTTAATATTTATTTATACATGTTTATTCATTAACATCTAATGTTTTTAATATGATTGTAATTTATATGATTAATATTATAAGGACCCGACCTTAAACATTACTTAATCTTGAGTTAAATCAAGAATTCACATTGAGGATCTTTTCAAGTTTAGAGTTTTAGAAAATTAAGCCATAACTATTACATATCAACTTGAATATTACAAAGTAGACACTTCTACTATAATTGATTTTTCACAACGATAAAACTCCTTAAATAAAACAAGAGTTCTTTTCTTGATATAAATCTTCTTGAATACTTCCTTTCTCTTACCCTTCCTTATAACCTGTGAAAAACATTTCAAAAACTTGGGATGAGCATAAAAATCTCAGTAAGGGTTATAAAATAAGGAAAGGAAACATTAAACCATCAATAAATACAAATCAATGAAACCGTAATTTTCAATCATAACATACCTTCTGAAATCATAATATTTATGAATAACACATAGTAATCATAAATTATAAAGGTAACTTTAGGCATCCATATCATACTTACATTGTATCTATCACTGCTACAGAGGGAGTCACATTTGGAATACCCATCACAGTATATTCCTTAAATCTCTTAGGAGAAACATTCACGTTTACCTTCGTCACGTTACCTAATGCATTGGAGAGCTATCTCGGGCTCACCCGCCCTAGGTTTATCACAGAACCACCCATATACGCAATCAATGCCCAAGAACCATAACATATTCATAACACATAAAAAAAACATAAAAAAAGATAACATTTCCACATTGCTATCACAATATATTATTTCAAGACATTGACGTAATCAATTCTTTATCAAACGACTTTCAAAAACCATTTAAAACATTTAATAAAGAGATTTTTGAATCAAAGTGTCCCATACCACTTTGAAACTTTTAAATGAATTATCATTTGAAAACATTAATGTCCATATAAATAAATCCTAAAAACCATTTTGAAAACATGGACATTAATGAGAAAGATTTAGAATAATAAACGATATTTTAGTTAGAGAGTTTTTAACAAAATGAGAGATGCTTGAATACCAATAATTAAGGAATTACATTTAATCAAAACTTTATAATATCATGAGAATAAAGAGATTCATGATATAATATTTCCAAGGGTAGTATATATACTATATAAAAGTGAATTGGTGTATAACAACAAATAAGTCTCAATGAAATGTAAATTGACACAAAGTCCCTTACAAAGATCGTATCCTTAGATTAATGATAAATCAATGACATACTTATGTGTGAAAAATAATAATACACCCAATATAAGTGGATATTAAGTGTAAAACAATCATAGGTCATTCACACATATTTATAGCAGGACATAATCAAGAAGTAGAAGTTTAACCCAAAGAATTGAAATTGGGTAAAGAAGTTCCCTTACAGAAATTCGACAGCCTAACGACGTCACTTTAAAATTCAGAAAATGAGTTGATGAGAGAAAAATGTATCTCATCACTTGGACCTAAAATTTACAGCAATAATGATATAGAATTACATATCCCAACACAATAAGATGTAAATTAAAAGACATAACAAAAAATAAGTCTTTTAAAATGAGGAGGGTGAAAGGTTCCTTTACCGATTTGTGGTAACTTACGAAACATACACCACAAGAAAGAAGGAAGATGAAAATACCCATAAATTAAAGTATACTACACAAAGAATACAATCATGGGAAGTACATACACCACATAAAAGGAAATAGTGGCAATATAACATGAATCTCACGGAATAAAAGTGAGATGAAAACCCTTACCACGTTGTAATTCAATCGAGTCGTATGACCAAAAGTTAATAACCACCAATGAATCACAGAATACCATGAATATAAAGAGAATAATGATTATATACATCAAATGGAAGTAAAAAATACACCACATGCAATAAATAAGTGGTGAACAATGGGAATCTCATGGAATTAAAAGTGAAATAAGAAACCCCTTACCTCGTGTCCGACTTGACTTGTTTGTTCCTTGTTCTTCCTGAATAATAAACTAAAGTTAATTTATAATTTCTTAAGAACCTTTTCAAGTTTATAATTCCTTTTAAATCACTTATTACCATGTTATAAACGTTATGTAATCATTTAAGTTAATAATGGTCATTTTGTCGATATTTGGTACTTGAGTCAAAAATGGACTTCTTATAATTACAAGTTGTTTATGTGGTCAAAAGTTCATTATATCCAGAATGATATTTATGATTTAGATATCATATATATCATATATATTCAGTATATACATGTATTTATAATAGTATATAACATTTGGAGATAAGAAATGAAATGCACCGTTCATGGAGACGGTAAACCGTACGTACGCATGAACACTACTTCCATTTCTATTTCGTATTGTAATGGAATGAAAATTTAATGATACATAAGTATATTATAATTCCATTATAATATCATATATAATTTCATTAACTCTACCCTTTATACGTTCCACATAAGGCATGAACGAATCACATCACTTTGAGGGGGCAGTAGTCCGCACTTCCTCAAATGAGATTATCGTATTTACCCACTATGGAAACCATAAAAGTATTCTATAAATAAAAAATATAGAAGCATAGAAACAATATAAATATAATATATATTATATATAAATACAGTGCCATCATAATGGCCACCATGAGATGCGGTTGGAGATATTTGAACAATTATCGTTTCGTGAGACAATAGTTCGCCAACCACAGAAACAATAGGTTCTTTACCCATTAGATGGAGGTGTGTGTAAGCATAGTTATAATCCTTCTCATAACAACAACCTAGTATATTTAGTATACTGGTGTTGTTATAAAATAAAGGAATAAAAAGAGTTTAGGGGGTTGGAGAAGTAAAATAAAACAAAATAAAACAAAAGAATTTAAGAGAAACTGTTACCTTTAATTCAGGTACCTCCCTTTGGTTTGAACCAAAAGGACTTCTTGAAGTGCCTTTTGCCTAAGGTAAGACTTCTAGGAGGAAGAGGGGAATCCTGAGATCTTATTTGGACAGGTTTTGGATGAGCCAAGGGGCTTGAGAGGTGTGAGGAATGAGTTAGAAGTGGTGTCCTTTTATAAGGGAGAGGAGGGGCTCTTTAGGAAAGTTTGAAACAATTATTTTATTATAAACTTATCTTCGGTTTCAAAAGGTCCAAAACTCATTAAAGTTGAAGATAAGATGACTGTAATGACCCGAAATTTTGAATAAATATTGTTTCCTAAATTTTGTGTGTTATTTTATTTCATACTCAACAAAACTGTTTCATTTGATAACATGAGTATAATTAAAATGAGACTATTGGGTTTTGACTATTATATGACTGATAGTCAGTATGACCTTTGGAAACCAAATGTGGTGATTATTGTCTCTAAATACAAGTGATATTGGTTAATTAATATAGAAAGAAGATTTGATGGCCTCATCCAGTAGTATCGGGCCAATCGAAGCCCATCTAACGGAACTTGGGAAGGAGGTAGCACCACTGGGCTTTGCTCTGGACCAAACCCAAGCCGAACTTTATCGTGTGAAGCTAGAATGGAATCGCCTTCACGAGAAGTTCAAACTGATAGAAATTACTACTTGTGCAATGTTGGCCGAGCCTCCCCAAGATTCTCTCACCTTAGCACACCTTACTCTTAGGTCCTATGCTGGTGTTATAAGGGGCTATGTAACGAGACTGTAACAGCCCTGTGTAATCCTTTGACTTAAATAAAAATTTTGTTTTCTTCTTATGATGAAGTTTGTGAATTTTCAAATGTCCAGATAAATATAGTATGCATATTTTTGATGAATTTTAGAGAAATGATATTTTAAAAATGTTTATGTAAACCTTAAATAATTAAAAATGTGTAATGATTTTCAAAAAATGGTCTTCTACAATTATGTTCAGTACGAAATTTAGAGTCTAATAAGATCAACTTAATTTTTAATGAATAGTAAATTATGAATAGTGATTTTACGCTTAGGATTAGTAATGTGACCAAATGGATTAGTAATCTCACTTAAAGAAAGTATTAGTATAATCTAGGCACCTTGATTAAGTAATGTGATTCAATAAAATAGGTAAATAACTGTTTCAGAAATTATTAGTCAAGTATTAGTTTTTTCGGGTGAATAGAGTTTTTTAATTAAAAATTAAATTAAAAATATTTAGAAAATTATTTTTATAAAATGGATTTCATTTTTGAACTCAGAGCATCTATATTATGTTAAGGTAATTTTTGGGGATTTTTCTGAAAAAAATGATTTTTTTGATGAATAGTGTATTTATTTAAAAATTAAATTAAAAATATTTAGAAAAATATTTTTATAAAATAGACTTTATTTTTGAACTTAGAGCATCGATATTTGGTTAAGGTGAAATTTTGGGATTTTTCCGAGATAGTTGAATTTTTGATGAATAGTGAAAATACAGTTTTTAAGTTACGGGTGTTTAATGACATCATTAAATAATGTATTAAGTATGTAATCAATTTGGTCGACTTATGAATATTAAGATAAGTTATGAGGTGTCCCAAGTGGCAAATATCATGGGAAAATACCATGGGCAAGCCCATAGTTTTTCCAATACCACCAATGAGGTGTCCCTTGGCCATTAATGCCTTGTCCCCTCACTTTCCCTATAAATACCCACCCTTTCCTCCTTTAGTTTCACTCCCAACTCTCCCCCCAACGAATCTATGGTCTCATTACCTTCCAAGGAGTCCTCACAAGGTACCCCCAATCCCTCAAGGTCCCAACCTTTGAGTTTTAAGAGTTACATTTTAAGGTAAGGGATCCTACTTCTCTCTTTCTTTCCGAGTACTCTCTTTTATGTCATTTCTTTTATGCTCCATGTTCTTATGTTGGAGGATGTTATTTTATATTAATTCTACTTACCTTTTCATGTTCATATTATGAGAGACACCCTCTTTCTCTCATCAATTCATTTTAAGAATGTTTATGTGGCGCCGCTAGGCTGCCGAATTTTTAAGAGATTCTTCCACCCTTCTCATTTTTCAAGTTCTATTTTCATGTCAAGTCTTTCAAGTTCCTTTTATTATGTTGGGGTATGATATATATATCTATAATAATGATATTTTATGTTCATATTATGAGATACCCCATTTGATCTCTTCAATTCAGTATTTTGAAGTTTTAAGTGGCGCCGTTAGGCTGCCGAATTTTTAAGGGATTCTTTCACCCTTCTCGTTTTCAAGATCTATTTTCATGTCAAGTCTTTCATGTTCCTTTTTATTATGTTGGGGTATGATATCTATATCTATCATACTGATTTTTATGTTTATATGATGAGAGACCCCCTCTTTCTCTCATCAATTCATTTTAAGAATGTTTAAGTGGCACCGTTAGGCTGCCAAATTTTTCATAAGAGAAATATTATTTTTGTTTTCCTCCCATGTTTTTCATTTCATATGGTATGTATTTAAAATTTAATTACAATGTTCTTATATCCTTTATATTATGTTCCTATACTATTTTATGGATCATTTATGAGTGGGTGACCCATGTCCCCTCTCTTTTCAACGTTTTCTAAAGCCCTGCAACATAGCCATTATGCTGTAGAATTTTTGTCTCAAAATGTCTCCCTATTTTTCTCAAATTATTTTATTTTATTAAGTGAATACTCAAGGATATTTCTTATACAGGGGTATTCACATATATATCAAAATTTTCTATTTTAAATTCTGGTATTTACATACACGAAACCCGCTTTCCTTTTTCATGGGTTTAAAGCGACATAAAGATCATGTCTTTAAAGCAGTTTTTAAAATGTGATGACTATGAAATTAAACCCATTTCTTTTATGCTATATGGGTTGTTTATGAAATGATTGATGATGATATATGTGGATCACATGATAATAAAGGCAAATTTAAGGGTGCACCCTGATAGTGCTCCAATGCATTGGGTAAAGACTTAATCTCTAGAGATGACCATTTTGACTGATACCTTGATGAATAACCTTGGTAATTTTTAATGACACCTTGGGGATGGACCTTGGTGAAACAGAAATGATTGTCTATGTTAAATGTTTTAGCCACATATTCAAGTTATGAAACACGTTATTTTTATTATGATATGCCTCATGATCTCTTTCTCATGCCTTAAAGTTATTTTTCATGACTTTTGATGTATCTTAAGTTCACATGTAAAATGTTTCCCTTACCGGGCCTTCTACTCACCCTTTCTTTTGATGTATGATCCCTGGTTATGAGATGCAGTAATGAACCTAGGATGAACATAAGGACAATACTTTCAAGTGTTTAAGAAGAATGTTTTATGTTTTCATGTATTAAGTTCCTGGTTTCCAAGACACTAAACCTTAAAGATCCTCAGTTTTGTATAATGTAATGAAAGTTTATGTGATAAAAAGGCGGGATGCCATAGTTGGTATCAAAGGATGGTTTAGTTATTTGTAGAAATTAGGATATGAAAACTTTAGGAAGAACCCTATAGAAAAGTTTAAATATAGGAAATCTTCTTGGTATTTTGGTGAGTATTGAGTAAGGGGTTTCCAAGCAAATACATCCCTGTCTGGATACGAGCAGGTAGAGGTGGATCTGGCACAAATGTACATAGGGGTAAAACCTGAAAACACCGCTTTGAGCTAGACTCGAATGAGAACTGGTACACGACAACGGGCCTTGATGCACTCTTGGTTACGACACTCCCAGGGGATATGCTTTGGTAAATTCATAAGCTTAGTATGAACCATTATTAAAGGAACAAAGATAAAATAAAATAAAGATTCACATAAGAATATATGATCATGGATAACATAGTTTGGAACCTAGGGGATCACAAGTTAGGGTATACTTTTCTTCTACAAGTTATCCTTCTATGCTTTAAGTTCCTTTTCATGATTATTGGCTAAGTATTTAAGCCCCTAATTATACTTTCATTTCTTAGTTAATGGTGGGAAATGGAAGAACATGTCCCAACAACCAATGTGATAGAAAATGTGATGATTGCCGTATTAATATGACATAGATGATTAAGGGATTAAAAGATGATTATTATTTTGGAAGACGTTCACTATTTTGGGAACCCTATATGATTGAGGTAAATAGATTACTATGGTATTTTCTTTGAGGAATAAAGGATGACTTATATTTTGAAGAATCGAAAAATTTAAGGTGAACTTATGGTAATATAGGTTACTTATGGAAATTATTAACCTATCTTGGGGAAAATATGTTTAGGTTAGATACTTTTGTCATAAGATGTTAGGAGTGGTTGATGTTGTCTGGAGATGAACGATGATGTTTATTTTGGAAGATTATGTTATCAAATCCTTCTTGTATTTAGGTTTTAATCTTAGTTTGATTTATTTTGAAGAATTTTAAGGACAGTTATTTATGGAATGGTCTATGATGTACTTTGGGTAGTACCGTGGAATTTTGAAGATTTAAAAGTAGTTTCCCTTCCTATGGGGTTCTTTATTTTGGAAGAGTTGTTTTATCTTACCCTTTCTGTTTTTGGGATAATGTTTAAAGATAGAAGAAATAGATAGTTAATATTTGGTGGATTATGTGATTCTCTAAAAGATTATTCTTGTGCTTTTGATGAGACCAAGTGTTTTTGAATGCTCATCATTTGGAGAAAAGATTAGTTTTGGTAGAAACTTATTAAGGGATGAAACTCTACTTGAAGGTAAATATAATTCCTTGTGTTTTTATTCTATATAGTAAATGAATTCCTCAAAACTATGAAATGGAATGTAAAAAAAAAACTTTGTCTGTTAACGTTTCCTAATGGGAAATCAAATACCATTTAACCCATCATAAGTTTGTGATTTTCTTATTGTTAACTTTCTCCTAATCATGTTTTCGATCACTCTCCCTCAGAATGTGACCCTTTGTTTTCTCTTCCATGTCCATGTTTTCCTACATGGAATCCTAGTATGGGTTAACTCGGGTGGCCTTTGTACTTATTTTTATTTCTTTTAAAGTAATAGTGTTACTGACTCTTTTTCCGATGTGGGACTTTCAATGAAATTTCCAAGACCAATTTTTAAAAATTGCGAGGATGCAATTTCTTAAGGGGGGAAGAATGTAACGACCTGAAATTTTGAATAAACATTGTTTCCTAAATTTTGTGTGTTATTTTATTTCATACTCAACAAAACTGTTTCATTTGATAACATGAGTATAATTAAAATGAGTCTATTGGGTTTTGACTATTATATGACCGATAGTCAGTATGAACTTTGGAAACCAAATGTTGCGATTATCGTCTCTAAATACAAGTGATCTTGGTTAATTAATATAGAAAGAAGATTTGATGGCCTCATCCAGTAGTCTCGGGCCAATCGAATCCCATCTAAAGGAACTTGGGAAGGAGGTAGCACCACTGGGCTTTGCTCTGGACCAAACCCAAGCCAAACTTCATCGTGTGACGCTAGAATGGAATTGCCTTTGTGAGAAGTTCAAACTGATAGAAATTACTACTCATGCAATGTTGGCCGAGCCACCCCAAGATTCTCTCACCTTAGCACACCTTACTCTTAGGTCATATGCTGGTGTTATAAGGGGCTATGTAACGAGACCGTAACAGCCTTGTGTAATCCTTTGACTTAAATAATTTTTTTTTCTTCTTATGATGAAGTTTGTGAATTTTCAAATGTCCAGATAAATATAGTATGCATATTTTTGATGAATTTTAGAGAAATGATATTTTAAAAATGTTTATGTAAACCTTAAATAATTAAAAATGTGTAATGATTTTCAAAAAATGGTCTTCTACAATTATGTTCAGTACGAAATTTAGAGTCTAATAAGATCAACTTAATTTTTGATGAATAGTAAATTATGAATAGTGATTTTACGCTTAGGATTAGTAATGTGAACAAATGGATTAATAATCTCACTTAAAGAAAGTATTAATATAATCTAGGCACCTTGATTAAGTAATGTGATTCAATAAAATAGGTAAATAACTGTTTCAGAAATTATTAGTCAAGTATTAGTTTTTTCGGGTGAATAGTGTTTTTTAATTAAAAATTAAATTAAAAATATTTAGAAAATTATTTTTATAAAATAGATTTCATTTTTGAACTCAGAGCATCTATATTATGTTAAGGTAATTTTTGGGTATTTTTCTGAAAAAAATGAATATTCGGTGAATAGTGTATTTATTTAAAAATTAAATTAAAAATATTTAGAAAAATATTTTTATAAAATGGACTTTATTTTTGAACTCAGAGCATCGATATTTGGTTAAGGTGAAATTTTGGGATTTTTCTGAGAAAGTTGAATTTTCGATGAATAGTGAAAATACAGTTTTTAAGTTACGTGTGTTTAATGACATCATTAAATGATGTATTAAGTATGTAATCAATTTGGTCAACTTATGAATAGTAAGATAAGGTATGAGGTGTACCAAGTGTCCAATACCATGGGCAAATACTATGGGCAAGCCCATGGTTTTTCCAATACCATCAATGAGGTGTCCCTTGGCCATTAATGTCTTGTCCCCTCACTTTCCCTATAAATACCCACCCTTTCCTCCTTTAGTTTCACTCCCAACTCTCCCCCAATGAAGCTATGGTCTCATTACCTCCCAAAGATTCCTCCCAAGGTGCCCCCAAGCCCTCAAGGTCCCAACCTTTGAGTTTTAAGAGTTACGTTTTAAGGTAAGGGATTCTACTTCTCTCTTTCTTTCTGAGTACTCTCTTTTTTGTCATTTCTTTTATGCTCCATGTTCTTATGTTGGAGGATGTTCTTTTATATTCATTATACTGCCCTTTTCATGTTCATATGATGAGAGACACCCTCTTTCTCTCATCATTTCATTTGAAGAATGTTTATGTGGCGCCGTTAGGCTGCCGAATTTTTAAGAGATTCTTCCACCCTTCTCATTTTTCAAGTTCTATTTTCATGTCATGTCTTTCAAGTTCCTTTTATTATGTTGGGGTATGATCTCTATATCTATCATAATTATCTTTTATGTTAATATGATTATATACCCCATTTTATCTCTTCAATTCAGTATTTTGAAGTTTTAAGTGGCGCCGTTAGGCTGCCGAATTTTTAAGAGATTCTTTCACCCTTCTCGTTTTCAAGATCTATTTTCATGTCAAGTCTTTCGTGTTCCTTTTTATTATGTTGGGGTATGATCTCTATATCTATCATACTAATTTTTATGTTCATATGATGAGAGACCCCCTCTTGCTCTCATCAATTCATTTTAAGAATGTTTAAGTGGCACCGTTAGGCTGCCGATTTTTTCATAAGAGAAATCTTATTTTTGTTTTCCTCCCATGTTTTTCATTTCATATGGTATGTATTTAAAATTTCATTACCATGTTCTTATATCCTTTATATCCTGTTCCTATAATGTTTTATGGATCATTTATGAGTGGGTGACCCATGTCCCCTCTCTTTTCAACGTTTTCTAAAGCCCTACAACATAGCCGTTATGCCGAAGAATTTTCGTCACAAAATGTCTCCCTCTTTTTCTCAAATTATTTTATTTTATTAAGTGAATACTCAAGGCTCTTTCTTATACATGGGTATTCACATATATATCAAAATGTTCTATTTTAAATTCTGGGATTTACATACACGAAACCCGCTTTCCTTTTTCGTGGGTTTAAAGTGACATAAAGATCATGTCTTTAAAGCAGTTTTTAAAATGTGATGACTATGAAATGAAACCCATTTCTTTAATGCTATATGGGTTGTTTATGAAATGATTGATGATGATATATGTGGCTCACATGATAATAAAGGAAAATTTAAGGGTGCGCCCTGATAGCGCTCTAATGCATTGGGTAAAGACTTAATCTCTAGAGATGACCATTTTGACTGATACCTTGGTGAATAACCTTGGTAATTTTTAATGACACCTTGGGGATGGACCTTGGTGAAACAGAAATTATTGTCTATGTTAAATGTTGTAGCCACATATTCAAGTTATGAAACATGTTATTTTTATTATGATATGCCTCATGATCTCTTTCTCTTGCCTTAAAGTTATTTTTCATGACTTTTGATGTATCTTAAGTTCACATGTAAAATGTTTCCCTTGTTTCCCTTACTGGGCCTTCTGCTCACCCTTTCTTTTGATGTATGACCCCAGGTTATGAGATGCAGTAATGAACCTATGATGAACATAAGGAGATGCCTTTCAAGTATTTAAGAAGAATGTTTTATGTTTTCATGTATTAAGTTCCTGGTTTCCAAGACACTAAACCTTAAAGATCCTCGATTTTGTATAATGTAATGAAAGTTTATGTTATAAAAAGGCGTGATGCCATAATGACTTATGCTCAAAATAAAATCATCCAATAAGAATTGGACAGGTTTTGGATATTTTTTTAATCTTTATAATCTTATTTATTTAAATCATTTATTAATGAGGTAAATACTGCATCATTTTTGTGTGATAAATAATTTTTTTATGTGATGTCTAAAAATTATAAACAAAATAACATGTAGGAAATATTTTTAGATTTCCAACAAATATTTATAGTCGAAAAGATAACTTATATAACCCAATGTAAAAATTAATTTACTAAAAGATATTTGTTTATGTCATTTTTGTCTTTACTTTAAATTAATTAATCTAAGTGTCATTATCACTCCCAAGTGGCTCCATGAGGTCCCAAAATCGACCCAAGGATGCCGATGGTTGGCCACGACTCATCCAATAAGGTTAGGATAAGTGTTAAGATAATTTTGTTTTATTATGATATTATTTTTACCTTGAATTACCCTATTTACCTTTAATCTCGGTAAATAAAAGTCAAAAGTTACTATTCACCAAAAAAATATTTTCATTTGATTGAAATAAATTTTACTTACTAATAACAACCATGTATGTCAGATTTTTGAAATTCAATTCACAGAAGCGGTAAAATTTCATTTAAATGAAAAAGTCAGTTTTTAACTACTACTTTGTTGTTTCACCATTCATCAAAAATTGAAGTTCAAAAAATTCAACCTAAGCTATATTTGATATTTTGAATTCAAAAACGATGTCTGTTTTACCAAATTCAAAACATAGAAGTTGGATTAATTAATTTAAAATTAATTCCCGTTGTCGAAACAAAAGGCGTGTTTTTAAGAAATATTAACTATCAAAAGATTGACACTTGTTTATGTCCAATTCCAAAGTGAAATTAATTCCAATGACCACTATTTGATTAAATGGTAAAAATATAATCTAATTACACTATAAAACCAATTAAAAAGATAATCTAACCATATAAATAAATTAGATTAAAAGGCAATTTTGAATTAAAATATAATTTTTTTCACTATTCATCAAAAAATGAATTTTATCAGAAAAATACCAAAATTTTACCCAAAGTGAATTTTTATGTCCCAATTCAAAATAAGAATTTTATTTTGTCAAATAGAACATATAAAAGTGACCAAAACTAGACTTAAAGAGGGTTCGCCATCAAAAGACGGTAAATCAACCTTTTAAAGTAAATTATGCTTAAAATTAGATTCATTCACATTTTAAGCCTCTAAATTTTATTGGATAAATGTAAAAACATTTAACAAATATGTATAATCATATTGTAGTTAGTTCTATTCATTCCCACCAATAAAATTACTAGGCGCTAATTACCATTTAAAATAATATTATATTATTATTTTTCAGTATGACTCAGTATTGTTTGCAACATAATATTTTGGAGAAACCCATTATTGCATGTCAAATACACCCTTGAATATAACATCCCCTTGAAAATAAAATTAATATTTAATTCAAAAATATTAATAAATATGGAAATTTCATATTCTTTATTTTCTTGGGATGTTACAAATATGTATTCATTTTCATTTTAACATATATTCATTTTTACCTTTTTAATAATATATATAATTAATAACACTTGTTATTTTTTGTAATATTTTTACAATATACTAATTTTTTAATTATTAAATTTCTCTCTTATTTAACATTCATTTATTTAATATTATTTAGTATATTTTTTCACTAATAATGTTACTTGTTTTTTACTTGTCTTTATAATTTATTCACTTTTAATATTTATCCTTTTAATATTTGTGTAATTTCTTTATTTATAGATATTTATTTATTAACATTTAAGGTTTTTAATATGGTCGTAATGTACATATTTAATATGCATTAATTTCATTTTAATATATATTTATTTTTAAATTTTTTTAATAATTTATATAATTAATAAAACTCATTCATTTTTTTAATATTTTTAAAGTTTATTCTTTTTTAGTTATTAAATTTCACTCATTTATAACATTTATGCATTTAAGATTATCTATTCATTATTAATGTTAATTATTTTTTACCTTTTTTTATTATTTATTCAATTTTAATATAAAATCATTTAATATTTTTTAATTTATTTTATATAGTTTTTTAGTGCTTTCCAAAGAGTGCCGATAAATATAGGTTTTGTCAGCGCTAGAATAATAAGTGCTGACAAAACCCATCTTTATCAATGCTTTTTGGAAAGTGCTGATAAAGATTAGTTTATCAATGTTTTTTGGAAATCATGGATAAAGATCGGTTTTATCAGTGCTTTTTATTTTAGCGCTGATAAATATGGGTCTTTATCAGCGCTTTTTAAAAAGCGTTGATAAAACCTTTACTATCTTTTAAATAGATCCCTAATAGAGGTCTTCATTGCTTGCGCTGTTCAAGCTCCAGCGGAATTGAAACTTCACCGTCACCCACCCTCGCTCTCCTCAGACGAATTGACACCTCCAAGCCCACGATACGTGACTTATGATCTACCGTTTTAGCATTTTTTAGTTCTTCTTTGGGTGTTTTTAACTTTTTGAAGGATTTTAACGGCGCGTGCCAGCAATTTTGCTTTGATCCACCTCCTCGATTCTCCACCCACACTCCCTCGCCTCGAGCCATTGTTGCTTCACCCTCTCCCTCGCCCTCATGTTTATTGCCTTTTATTCTGAAATGAGATTAAGTTGTGTTTGAATCCATTAATGTACATGTTCTTGATCTATCTAATTAGGATGTGCATAAACTTCCCATTATGTGATGTTGCGAGAAAATTTTCTAAAAGTGTAAATACATTCTAGATTTAGAAATGATATAGGGGCTAAGGGGAAGGTGCACAGAAAAGTGCACGGTTTTTCCAAACCGTGCGGCCGCCCAGGAGAAACCGTGCTCAATGAGACAAAGAGATTTTGCAGAGTTAGACAAACCATGTTCCAATTATGCAAAATCTCTCTGTCCCACTGAGCACGGTTTCTCCTAGGTGGCCATACAATTTGTAAGAAACATGCACCTACCCCTATGCCATCCCCTTAGCCCATGTCTCATTGTGCACAGTTTCTTATAGGTGTTTCACGGTTTTCACAAACCATGCACCAACCGTGCACCCTTAGAAAAGCCCCCAAAACATTCCAAACTTCTTCCAAACCCTCCCAAACTTCACCCGAACACTTTATATACTTAAAATCACAAAGAAATAGTTACTTACTTGAAACTGGGGTGTTACATTTTATGTTGAACTTAAAGTTACTAGGGAGTTGGATACATAAGTGTTTTGGAGACACTTATAGGAATTAGAATCTTATTGTCATGGGTTTTCCAATGAGACGAGCATGACATGCATTGTAGCAATAACTTCCCACTAGGAGTACATATTTCATTTTGAGTAATGATTTATGATTTGGTGAAAACATGTTAGTTTTTGAAAAATGATAAAGTTGTTTTCAAATATGATATTTTGAAAAAGAGCACGATTGTAGTATTTTGAAAATGGTGTGATTTTCAAAAGCATGGTTAAAATTTTCAAACTAGTTGAATGTTGAAAATTTTGAATTTTGGAAAGAAATGTTGTGATAGTATGATGTGGTAAAATTTGAAATTGTCAATTCTTTAGTTGCTAGATAGTGAGACTTATGGAATTTGTTGTTTGTATAGAAAATGGCAACTGATAGGTGTTGTAGAAACCAATTGGAGGAAGCTGCTGAGAATGTGGTTGCACCTGAGCCACAGGTGAACCAACAACTAGTTCAAATTATAGTCCAAGATTTTCAAGCTGTGGATACGGGGAACATGAGGGATGAACCAAAGCAAGTGGACTATTCAGTGTTGTTATAGAAATAGAATCCACTCATCTTTCGGGGTGATTCTGAATTAGAAAAGGCAGAGGTGTGGCTGAATAGGATGAATCGTATCTTCAATTTCCTTGGAACACCAGTGGAGCTGGAAGTCAAGCTGATCATGTATATGCTGGAGGATCTTGCATGCTAGTGGTGGGATTTAGCTATTCAGGTTAAGTTAGACCACAACCTCACATTGGAGGATTTTGAAGAATTGTTCAATAAACAATTATATCCTCACATTTATAATTAAAAGAACGATGTCCTTATTCAGTTTGAAGTAGGAAAATCTTTCTATCATAGAGTACATTACTAAATTCATGAATTTAGTGTACTTTTCAATCAAAGTTACTATGAGTGCATCCTTGAAGGAACACATCTTTGAATCAGGGATGAAACAGGAGATTCACTTGAAGATTTCCATACTCTGTATAACAAATTATACAGAGATGGTCAATAGTGAGATAGTGGAAGAAAGGGACATCTCAAGAGCTACAGGAGGAGGAAGAATATTGATACCCACAGGAAATAGTGAGAACTCTAATTTTGGGAGAAAGTGGAAGAGGGACACCTATTTCCAATGCAGTGGGATGACTCAGAATCCGACAACTAGATCAGTGAACCTTCCTCCAAGACCCAAGAGAAAAATATGGATGTTTCCAATGTGGTTTGTTCAACCACATGAAGCGAGAGTGTACGAAACCACCTTGAGCATTCCATAATAGCAATTATATGGGGAATATTCAGCGCTATTGTTACAGTGCTCCAAAAACGGGTGTTTGGGACACTTCTCAGGTGTCGCGAGCGTCGTATGCCTTGACAGGATGAGGTCAGTAGAATCAGTCTCATTAGTAGAACAAAGATATCTGTGGTATTTTTAGAAATACCATGACTCCTCAGTATGGGCAATCTCAACTAGTAAGCAAATAAAAAAGTGTCGTGAGAATGCAATTATATGGAGCTGAGTAGGTTATCATGGACAATCATTTTAGACCATCATTGGTGAGAGGTACGATTCTTTTGAATTCTACCCTTATGCAAGCATTGTTTGATATGAGTGCATCCCATTCCTTTATTAATTCTTGTGCTGTTGATTTGATGAGTTTAAAAGTTGATATGATTCTTTATGTGTTAAAACTTCAAACTCCTCTTGGTCAAAGAGAATGTTGAGCCTTTGTGTGTAAATCATGCTCTATAACTGTTGATGGAGCCGAGCGGAAATGAGATATCTTTGTTCTTGAGATAGATGTCTATGATATAATCCTGGGTATGTATTGGTTGAAAACATTCAAGGCTCACATTTACTATGATACCAAAAAGGTTAGTTTTACAACTGAAGATATAGTCAAGCATCCCTTTTGAGGAGACTAGAGTGTAAAGGCAGGTACAATAGGCTTGTTGACACCAGCAGTTAGAATGATCTTGTACCAGTTGTAAGCTTTGACTTTGGCATTGATGTAAGAGATCTAGAACAACAGTTTTCTAGCAATTATGGATCAATTTCTTGATTTTTTTCTCAAAAATTTCTCAGGGTTTTGACCTGTAAGGGAAGTAGAGTTTACGATTGATCTCCTTCCAGGGACCAGTCCTACTTACATTCCGTATTATCATATGACACCAAAATAATTAAGGGAATTGAAAGTGTTGTTGGAAGAACTGGAAATAAAATATTTCATTCAGCCTAGAACATCTCCATGGGATACATTGGTCTTGTTTTTCAAAAAGGTGAATGGAAATATTTAGTTGTGTGTAGATTATTGTAAGTTTAACCAAATTATGATAGAGAATAGGTATCCACTTCCATGAATTGATGATCTATTCAATCAATTGAGGGGAGCTCAATGGTTCTCTAAAACTGACTTGTGCTCAAGAGATCACCAATTGCGAGTTCGAAAGGAGAATATTCCAAAGAAAACTTTTAAGAGCAGATATGACGATTATGAGTACATGGTAATGCCTTTTGTCCTTACAAATGCACCAATGGTATTTTTGGAATTGATGAATCATATATTTTAGTGATATCTGGATTCTTTTGTGGTGGTGTTTGTGGTTGATATATTGGTGTATTTAAGGACAAGGTATGAGCATGAAAAACACTTGACGACATTTTTGTGAATCTTGAGAGATCATCGATTGTATGCCAAATTATCAGAGTGATATTTTTGGATATAATAGGTCTGAAATAGGTGTTTATATGGATCCATAATAGATAGAAGCTGTTATCTCTTGGAAACCACCAAATAATGTCTTCAAGATATGGAGTTTCCTTGGTTTAGCTGGTTATTATTGATGTTTTTTCATTATTTTTCACCACTAGATTCATCTATGAAAACTTTGATATAGAATAATGTTCCATTCGAATGGAATAAAGAACGTGATAAGGCTTTTCAAGAGCTTTAAGTTCTCCTTACATCAACACCAATCTCGATTTTTCCGAAATTAGGAAAAGGGTATATGGTATATTGTGATGCTTCGGGAACTGGGTTGGGGTGTGCTCTCATGTAAGGAGATCATGTTGTTGCATATGGATTAAGGCAACTGTAGTTACATGAGAAGAACTACTTAACACACAATTTGTAGTTAGATATCACATTCCATGATTTGAATACTTGGAATTATTACCTCTTTAGTGAGAAATTTACCGTGTTTATAGATCATAAAATCTTGAAACATATTTTCTCACAAAGAGATTTGAATCTAAGACAAAGAAGATGAATGGAGTACCTAAAAATGTTTTAATTTGACTTGATGTATACACTGGGAAAAGGAAATTCGGCAGTATATGTATTAAGTAGAAATCAATATGCTCAGTTGGTAAAAGAAGCTTCATATGAGTGGTAGTTGATGTCGGTCCTAGCCAACATGCACTTGGAGTGTGAAGACCGAGGTGGAGTTATGGCTTTCTTTCCAGTTTTGTTTGTTCCTGATTTGGTAAATATGGTTAAATAGGTACAAACATATGATGTAGAATGTATGACTATGAGGTCAAAACTCAATGGTGGGGAGACCATTGAGGGATGGATACTGGATGGGAGTTCAGTGTTGTGGTTCAAAAATCAGATGGTCGTACCTATGACTTGTTAGGAATATCTTCTTCATTCTTATCTCCATTCAACATGGACTATTAATCCTAGAATAAAAAATATGTATAAGGCATTGAAAGTATAGTTTTGGTGGATCAGTATGAAAAGGAAGACAAATGAGTTTATTTAGAGATGCTTAACTTGTCAATAAGTTAAGGAAAAGCATCAATGACCAGTATGTGTGTTGTAGTCTTTACCAATTCCAATTTGGAAATGGGAGCAGATAGCTATAACTCCCCGACCCTAGTTACCCAGAGTCGGTTCATTGTTACATAACATTAGCATAATCACAAGGGATCAAATCCCGAAAGACCGATCAGTTTAGTAGCCTTGGAAGTACTAGATACATAGATAAGTTTTACATTACATTATGAATTGAAAAACAACAACATTGTGTCTCTTTTGAACACACTCATATCCCTTATCTTATCCCTGTAAGTCATTCATAATGTAATTATTTGAATCCTGGGAAAAATAAAACATAGAAAGGGGTGAGCTCAGATGCTCAGTAAGGATAACAATTTAGCGGAAACTTTCATAAATAAGCATAAACATTTAAGGAAACGTATAAGACTAAAAAAAATCCTTTTAAACTTAAACTTCAGCATAATATGGAAAATATAAGTCAAAAAATTCCATTTACTTATTCACATGGATATTCTACTAGTCGAATAATCACATGTAATATCAATAGCTAATTTTATAATGATGGAATGCATAATGCCGGACATCATGACCACATATTCAAGGCCTCGTGACAAGAATACATATAATATTTTTTCAAGTACTTGTGCCAAGACACTAGTTTATCTCATGATACCTACCGATGTATCGAGGAGCTATAGTGGGCTCCACCCGTCACTTACTAAGTCCAATGCATTCCTCAAATGAAAATATTGAAACATAACATAAACATTCATATTAAAACTAGCATACGAAATGTTAATACTTTAATCATAAACCATGAATGGTATAAAAATAACACATCTACAGTAAAACATATCACAAAACCTTCAATAAAATATGGAAGATTTCAGCATAATAAATCAACTTCAAACATGTGTAAAATCCAATGAAAGGATATTGACATAGATGAAATCAAAACCATTTGAGAGAAATATCTCTTTCTATTTTGAAAGAATTTAAAAGTCACATAATTATAAAATAAAACATTTATTTTTAAAATATTATTATAATCTTGTAAGGGAAGCTTTTAAGGTGTTATAATAGTAGAAAATAGGTGCACCTTCCATATAAGTTAAAAAAAAATTCTTGCCTTAATATGTCGAAAAGGTCCTAAAGTACCTTTTTTGGAAAATGACGGAAAGATTCATTTCAAAACATTTTATAAAAAGTCAAAAAAAGGTATAAATGACATTAACCCATATTCTAGGAAATAGTAAAAATATTTTGAAATACATTTTTAAGAAACACAGATGTGGATGATAAAGAGGTCCCAGTAGATACTTACGTATAAACAACTTCAGATAATGAAGAGATTGTAGAATTAACCCTTACCTTGTACTTTTCCTTGGTCGAGGGTACGTTAACCTCATGTATAATAGTTAAATATTTTTTTATTAAATTATACAAGAACCACATACAAAAATATGATATCATATATGATCTTATAATATTGTTTTGTTAATAATATTTCAGTAGTATCATTGTTTCAGGTGTTAACTGATTCGTTTTCCTTTATATGTTTTGTTACGTAAGTCATGTTTGTTATGGATAAGATGTATTTGATTCATATCCAGAATGATATTAATTTCTTAAATATTATTTTTTATTCATAAAATGAAAATTATTCTTGAATGGTTACGATGGGGAATGAATCTCATTACGTTCGTGGAGACGGTAATCCGTACGTACGCACCTATGGTGACTTTTTCATTCATAGGATGGATAGAAAAATGAATATGGTTGTACCATATTTATAATAATATCATAGTATATAGAAGTTACTGGATTTATTATTTTTTTATGGGAACAACAAAGAAAGAGGAAGTGGAAGAAGAAAAGAACTTTGAAAGAGGTGATGAAATTATTACCTCTTCTTCGGGTGATTCCTTTTGATTTGATCAAAATGGATCCTTAGGTTGGATTTATGATAAAATTAAAGCCTATAGGTTTAATTGAGGGTAGTTGGGAGGATATTTGAGCAGGGTTTGGATGAGCCAAATGGCTTTGGAGGTGTAATTTTGAGAGAAGGGGAAGTACCCTTTTATATGAGAGGTAAGAGTCATTTTAGGAAAAGCTTGAAATATTAATTTATTATACAATAATATTTGGTTTATAATGGCTCCAAAAGGATTTATTTCTAGGATAAGGTGGGGATGGGTCAAAAACCTCTCAACCAATAGGTTTTAGACAGGTTTGAGCCACCATATTAACCATAGCTTTTAGATTTAACTCTTAGTAAAATAGTTTAACTTTTACCATGTATTCTTGTATTATTATAATAAATGGTTAATAAAAATACTATAAAAATCCAAGAGAACCCCAAGTGGTTCATTATTGAAATATATAACCTTATATAAGTCCTTTTCCCAAACCTTATATTTTTAGAAATATTATATCAATTAATAATATAGTATTTGTTTTAAAAACTCATTTATGTCAATTTTGACACTATTTAGTATTTGGTTTTTTTGAAAGTAAAAAAAACTTGATTACTTCAAACAAAATATATTAAATCAATACTAACATGTCATATTAACCTAGAATTTTTTTGGAATTCATCAGAAGTCTCAATTTACATTTATTGTTATATTTATAATATCAATTATTTTAATCTTTCATCAATAAGGTAATTACTACATCATCATTGTGTCATAAATAAATATAATTATTTAATGCCTAAAAATTATAAATAAATACAATTATGTAGGAAATATTTTTATCTTTATAATGAATATTTACAGTTGAATTTATCTTATGTATAACCCTATATTAAAATTTTTTTAGTTATTAAAATTTGAATTTAACACTTTTAACTCTTCTTTAAATAAAATAATAATAAGTGTCCTAATCTAATCCAAGTGGATCAAAGAGGATTATATTTTATTCCTAAGGTTTATTTTAGTCGAAATAAACTTATCCAATAGAATTAAGACATGTGTCAGGGTAATTATAATATCATTTTTACCTTTAATTACCCTATTTACTTTTAACTGTGGTAAATAAAATTCAAAAGTTACTATTCACCAAAAATTATTTTCATCATATTGAACCACATTTTACTTACTAATTTCAACCATGTCTCTCAAATTTTTGAAATTCAATTCACAGAAGCGGTAAAATTACGTTTTATACAAATTTGCAAATGTGCCTAGAAGGTGGGTAAAAGATGTTAAATTTTTCAATAAAATTTTATACATCTAATTTTATTATAAAATGAATCCAATGAATTAAATTGAACTTATATAGGTATTATGTATCTATTTTGATCTAAAATAAATTTAAATAAAATAAATAATTATTTAAATAAAAAGTAAGTTTTAAACAATAACGCAATGTTTTTCACTATTCATCAAAAATTGAAAGTTTTCAGAAAAATACCAAAAATTCACCCTAAACTAATTTTGATATTCCGAATCCAAAAAATGAAGTCCATTTTGAAAAATAAAATTTATAAAATTTCAAAAAGTGGGTATGAATATTCATAACGACTAGTTTGATTGGTCGTGCTGTGCTAGAACTCGAAGTTGCGTACAATGCAAGTTAATGTATTATTCCAAGAGAAGCGTACTGTGGAATCTTGAGGTGTTACATTCTTCCCTCCTTCAAATAAATTCATCCTTGAAATTTCTAGAATACTACTGCATAAAAAGTTTCGGGTGGTTCTCCATCATAAGTTCCTCGGGTTCCCACATTTCCTCTTCCATATTATGGTTTCTCCATAGAACTTTTACCAGAAGAGTCATCCAGTTTCTCAACACTTGTTCTCTGGTATCAAGAATCTTGATAGGCTCTTCACAATAAGACAAATCAGGTTCCAGTTCTATTTCTTCATAGGTGAGTACATGCATTGTGTCAGGCATGTATTTTCTCAATAGTGATACATGGAACACGTCATGAACTTTGGAGAGACTTGGAGGCATTTTCAAACGGTAAGTTACAACTTCAATTCGTTCTAGAATTTCGAAAGGTCCGATGTACCTAGGACTTAATTTACCCTTCTTACCAAATTTTATAACACCCTTCTATGGAGATACCTTCAAGAAAACATAATCTCCTACTTGAAATTCCAAATCCTTCCTTCGGTTATCTGCATAGCTCTTTTACCTATTTTGAGCTACTTTGATGTGGGTTTGGATAATCTTCACCTTTTCCATTGTTTCCTCAATAAGTTCTAAGCCTATGAGTTTTCTTTCACCAACATCATCCCAACAAGTTGGTGTGTGACATATCTTTCCATATAATGCTTCATATGGTACCATCTGAATACTTGAATGGAAGCTATTGTTATAGGAAAATTCTACAAGAGGTAAATATTGATCCCACATACCTTGAAAGTCAAGTGAGAAAGATATCAACATTTCCTCTAAGGTTTGAATAGTATGTTCTGATTGTCCATCAGTTTGAGGGTGGTAGGCAGTGCTCAAACGAAGTTCAATATCCAGAACCTTATGAATACTTTTCTAGAATCTTAATGTAAAATGGGGATCATGATCAAAAAAAATCGATAGGGGTACTCCATGAAGTGTTAAAACTACATTAATATATAGTCTTTCTAAACATTCAAGTGGTAAATATTATCTTATAGTAAGAAAATGTGCTGACTTGGTAAGACAATCAATAATGACCCATATTGCATCATTCCTTAAAGTATTATTTGGTATCCCCATGAAAAAGTCCATCGTAATATCATCCCATTTCTACTCAGGTATGAGAAAAGGTTTCATGACTCCTCTAGGATGTTGTCTTCCTGCCTTCACCTGCTGACAAACCATACATCTTGACACATAATCAGAAATCTCCCTCTTCATGTTGTCCCACCAAAAATGTTCCTTCAAATCTCTATACATCTTAGTGTTACTAGGGTGTATAGAGAAATTAGATCTACGAGCATCATCCAATAATTCCCTTTTTAGATCAGGTATGTCAGGAAGACAAAGTCTCTTCCTAAATTTCAAAATTCCATCTTCATATACGAAGTCAATCAATCTCCCATCATTCAAAACTTTAATTTTCTTTTGAAAATCCTCCTCATCAGTCTAAGAAATTTTTATCCTTCTAGTAAATATGGTTTGGAAACCATTTGAAAAATTATTGATGTTTCACCTCCCATGATTATTACCATATCCATATTTACTAGATCCATGAACATAGGATCCCTTTAAACTCTCATCTTGTTTAAAACTCCATGATCCTTTCTATTCAAAGCATCCACCACCTTATTTTCCTTCCCTAGGTGGTAGTGTATAGTGAAATAATAATCCTTGAGTAGTTCAAGGCATCGTCTTTGCCTCATTTTGAGTTCTTTCTGTGAGAAAATATACTTCAAACTCTTGTGATCAATATATATCTCACATTTTCACCATAAAGATAGTGTCACTATATATTCAAAGAAAAGATTACAGCTAATAACTCAAGATCATGAGTGGGATAGTTTTGTTCATTAATTTTTAGCTGTCGTGATGCATAGACAATAACTCTATCATTCTGCATAAGGACACGACCAATTCCTTTATTTGAATCATCACTATAAATAACAAACCCATCATTCCCTGGTGGTAGAGTCAAGATAGGAGCATTGAATAATATTATCTTCATTTATTCAAAACATTATTCATACCCTTTTGTCCAAACAAATTTAACCCCTTTACGTGCGAGCTTGGTTAATGGGTTAGCCAATCAGGAAATATTTTGGACGAAATGCCGATAATAACCTGCTAAACTAATAAAACTATGTACCTCAGTTATACTCATCGGTACTGGCCATTCTTGTATTGATCTTGTATTAGAAGGATCAATATAGATTCCATACTTAGAGACAATATGTCCAAGAAAATAAATCTACTAAAGCCAGAATTTAAACTTGCTAAACTTCCCATATAATTCATTTCTTCTAAGAGTCTTTAGAATAGTGTGCAAGTTATTTTCATGATCTTCATATATTTTGGAGTAAACCAAGATATCATCAATAAATACCACTACAAAGTCATCAAGATATTCCTTGAAAACTCTATTCATTAGATCCATGAAGATAGAGGGTGTATTAGTCTTTCCAAAAGGCATTACTGTAAACTTGTAATGCCCATACCTGGTATGAAATGCTGTCTTCGAAATGTCTTCTTTCTTCACACACAATTGATGATATCCAGATCCAAGGTCAATCTTTTAAAAATATTGAGTTCCATAAAGTTGATCAAATAAATCATCAATGCGAGGTAGGGGATACTTTTTCTTTATTGTTATAGCATTGATCTCCCTATCGTCAATGCACAACCTCATAGATCCATCTTTCTTCTTAACAAAAAGAACATGTGCTCCCCATGGAGAAACACTAGTGAGGATAAATCCTTTATTACTCAATTCCTCTAGTTGTTTCTTTATTTCCACTAATTCCACAGTGTCCATTCTATAAGGGGTCTTTGATATGGGCCTTGAACCGGGAATTAAATCAATGGAAAACTCAATTTATTGTTCTGGAGGATGTCCAGGTAAATCCTCTAGAAACACATCAACATATTCTTGAACAATAGGTACATCCTCTATTTGAACATTCCTTTCCTCACCCATATTTATTTCACTCTTTTCCTCCCCAATAATTGAATTTAGTAGAGCTACTGGGGGTGGATCTAGTTAAGAATCATATGGTGACGTTTCTTCTCTAAAGATAAGGTATTCCTTATCATCATCGAAAATTGTAACCTCCTTCTTCTTATAATAAAATTTCACATCATGGTCTGAAATCCAATCCATACCGAGGATTATATCAAATTAAATCATGGGTATGATGATGAGATAAGTAGATAAATCATGTTTATATTCCCTAATGGGAACTGATTCACTTCCCTTAGGATTTTTGACTAACAACTCCCTTGTTAAATCAAATTGGAAATATCTAATTTTCTTAGAAAACTGGGAAGATATGAAACAATGCGATGATCCAGAATCAAATAAAGCATTGACTAAATTTGAGGAAACCATTAAATTACCTGCCACCACATCATTCAGAGCTTCAATATCAACAGTAGTGATCACATAAGCTTGGCCTTTATCCCTTGGCCTTTTCTAAGGTATGTTTCCCTAACGCTTAAGACATTCATTTTCATAATGCCCCATTTCTATACAATTGTAGCATTCAATATTGATAGACTCTTTCTTTCCCTTGCAATCATGAGCTTTGTGGCCATTTTCACCACACTTGTAACAGATTCCCATTCCCTTCAGAAAAGTACCAGGGTGTTTCTTCCCACATTTACTGCAGGATGGAAATTCAACTTTTCCCTTCTTCCCATTATTTCCATTTCCAGAGTGTTCAATAGATCTCTTCTTCTCTTGCTTTTCTTTAAAGTCATAAGACTTAGATAATTCCTTTTCTATCTTGATAGCACACGAGACAATATCTTCGTACAATGAGAAGGATTGTGAGACTAATGCTCGACGGAGAAATATTTTTAACCCATTAAATAATTAATCAATCTTACTACTTGGGTTATGTATATAATTTGTTACATGCCTTGCTAACCTTGTAAAGTTAGCCTCATACTTTGTGACATTCTCATCCTCCTTTTTCCTCAGACTCATAAATTGTCTTTCCATATCTGCTCAATGGTCACGAGGAAAGTATTTTTCTAAGAAAATATCTTTAAACTCCCTTAATTCCATTTTTGATACTTATTCATCCTCTTTTTTGTTTTGAATTAATGACCACTATTGATCTGCATCTCCCGTAAGGTGATAAACCGCCACAACAACTTTTTCCCTTTCGCTACTCCCTAAAGCATGAAATATTCTCTCTAAGGAACTTATCTATTTCTCAGCTACAAATTGATTTATATTCCCATTGAATGTTGGTGGTTTTTGCCTCATGAAGCGGTCTAACTTTGATCCTCCATGTTTTGAATCAGGATGCTTCATATGGGTAAAGTTATTATTCATAACCTGAGTGAGTTCTCCCAGTATGGTTATAAGTTTTTTAGCACTGGTTGCATCACCAGCTCCACTATAATTATCTTGAGTAGGAGGGAAATCCCTACATGTATTATATGCATTGATACACTTTCCATTCCTTCCACTAGGAACCATTTCTAAATAATGGCATACACTTGATTAGTTAATGAATCACAATACATAATTCCAAACTAGTAAAATACCTAACATAAATTGATTAGTTTATGCATATAATCCATAATCATAAAAAAATGTTTTCTTTGAGGAAGTATTTACTTATAAATCCTTCATAATGGTTTGTAAATAAAATTTGAATTATCCTAAGCATATCCCCTGGGAGTGTCGTAACCAAGAGTGCAGCAAGGCCGCTTGTCTTGTACTAGGATACCCCGGGTCAAGACCGAAACTCCTTGTCAGAGTTTTTAATCCTAGGTACATCTGTGCCAGATCCACGTCTACCTGCTCGTATCCAAACAGGGATTTATTGCTTGGAAAACACACAAAATATCTACATTACCAAAATTATAGGAAGTTCTTCTATATTAATCCTCAAATTCTATCTTAGGGTAATGTTCTCTAATTAGAGTTTTTCTAAATCTAGATTCCAAGGTTTGTACTAAAATTCATCTAATACTAACTGTAATGCTCTAAACCTAGTTACACAGAGTCAGTGCATTATTACATAACATTGGCATGACCACAAGGGATCAAATCCCGAAAGACCGACCAGTTTAGTAGCCTTGGAAGTACTAGATACATACATAAGTTTTACATTACATTATGAAATGAAAAACAAAAACATTGTGTATCTTTTGAACACACTCATACCCCTTAGCTTATCCCTGCAAGACAGTAATAATATACTTCTTTGCATCCTGGAAAAAATAAAACATAGAAAGGGGTGATCTCAGATGCTCATTAAGGATAAAAAATTAGCGGAAACTTTTATAAATAAGCATAAACATTTAAGGAAATGTATAAGACTAAAAAAAAGCCTTTTAAACTTAAACTTTAATATAATATGGAAAAGATAAGTCAAATAATTCTATTTACTTATTCATATGGATATTCTACTATTTGAATAATCACATGTAATATCAATAGATAATTTCATAATGATGGAATGCATAATGCCGGACATCATAACCACATAGTCAAGGCCTCGTGAAAAGACTACAAATAATATTTTGTCATAGCCTTGTGCCAAGACACTATTTTGTCTCATGATACCTACCGATGCATCGAGGAGCTGTATCGGGCTCCACCCGTCACTTACTAAGTCCAATACATTCCTCATATGAAAAGGTTGAAACATAACATAAACATTTGTATTAAAACTAGCATACAAAATGTTAATACTTCAACCATAAACCATGAATGGTATAAAAATAACACATCCAAATTAAAACATATCACAAAACCTTCAATACAATATGAAAGATTATAACATAATAAATCAACTTCAAACAAGTGTAAAATCAATCAAAGGATGTTGACATAGATGAAATCAAAACTATTTGAGAGAAATATATCTTTCTATTTTGAAATCATTTAAAAGTCACATAATTATAAAATAAAACATTTATTTTGAAAATATTATTATAATATTGTAAGGTAATCTTAGAAGGTGTTATAATGGTGGAAAATAGGCACACCTTCCGTATAAGTTAAAAAAACATTCTTACCTTAATTTGTCGAAAAGGTCATAAAGTACATTGTTTGGAAAACGATGGAAAGATTCCTTTCAATTTTTTTTATAAAAAGTAAAACAAGGGTATAAATGAATTTAACCCATATTATAGGAAATAGTAAAAATGTTTTGAAATATATTTTTAAGAAACACATATTTGGATGATAAAGAGGTCCCAATAAATACTTACGTATAAACAACTTCAGATAATGAAGATATTGTAGATTTAACCCTTACCTTGTAATTTTCCTTGGTTGAAGGTATGTTAACCTCCTGTATAATAGTTAAATCATTTTTATTAAATTATACAAGAACCACATACATAAATATGATATCATATATGATCTTCTAATATTGTTTTGTTAATAATATTTCAGTAGTATCATTGTTTCAGGTGTTAACTGATTTGTTTTCCTTTATATGTTTTGTTACTTAAGTCATGTTTGTTATGGATAGGATGTATTTGATTCATATCCAGAATTATATTAAGTTCTTAAACATTATTTTTATTCATAAAATGAAAATTATTCTTGAATGGTTACGATGGGGAATGAATCTCATCGTATTTGTGGAGACGGTAATCTGTACGTACGCACGTATGGTGACTTTGTCATTCATAGGATGGATTGAATAATGAATATGGTTGTACCATATTTATAATAACATCACAGTATGTAGAAGGTACTAGAGTTATTTTTTTGGGAACAACAAAGAAAGAGGTAGTGGAAGAAGAAAAGAACTTTGAAAGAGGTGATAAAATTATTACATCTTCTTCGGGTGCTTCCTTTTGATTTGATCAAAATGGATCCTTAGGTTGGATTTAAATTCAAATTAAGGCCTCTAGGTTGAATTGAGGGTAGTTTTAAGGATATTTGATTAGGGTTTGTCTGAGCCAAATGGCTTTGGAGGTGTAATTTTTAGAGAAGGTGAAGTACCCTTTTATAAGAGAGGTGAGAGTCACTTTAGGAAAATTTTAAAATATTAATTTATTATACAATCATATTCGGTTTATAATGGCTCCAAAAGGATTTATTTAGAGGCTAAGGTGGGGATGGGTAAAAAATATCTCAACCAATAGGTTTTAGACAGTTTTAGGTCACCATATTAACCTTATCTTTTATATTTAACTCTTAGTTAAATAGTTTAACTTTTACCATATATTCTTGTATTATTATAATAAATGGTTAATAACTTACTATAAAAAGCCAAGAGAACCTCAAGTGGTTCATTATTGAAATATCTAACCTTATCTATGTCCTTTTTCTGAACCTTATATTTTTTGGAATATTATGTCAATTAATAATATAATATTTGTTTTAAAAACTCATTTATGTCAATTTTGACACTATTTAGTATTTGGTTTTTGTGAAAGTAAAAAAAACTTGATTACTTCGAAAAAAATAAATTAAATAAATCATAACATGTAATATTAACCTAGAAAATTCATGGAATTCATCAGAAGTCTCAATTTACATTTATTGTTATATTTATAATATAAATTATTTTAATCTTTCATTAATAAGGTAATTAATGCATCATCATTGTGTCATAAATAAATATAGTTATTTAATGTGTAAAAATTATAAATAAAATTCCATTATTTAGGAAATATTTTATCTTTCTAATGAATATTTATAGTCTAATTTATCTTATGTATAACCCTATATTAAAAATGTTTTAGTTATTAAAATTTGAATCTAACACTTTTAACTCTTCGTTAAATAAAATAATAATAAATGTCCTAATCTAATCCAAGTGGATCATATTTTATTCCTAATGTTGATTTTGGTCGAAATAAACTTATCCAATAGAATTAGGACATGTGTTAGTGTAATTATAATATAATTTTTACCTTTAATTACCCTATTTACTTTTAAGCGTGGTAAATAAAATTTCAAAGTTACTATTCACCAAAAATTATTTTCATCCAATTGAATCACATTTTACTTACTGATGTCAACCGTGTCTCTTGAATTTTTTAAATTCAATTCACATAAGTGGTAAAATTACGTTTTATGCAAATTTGCAAATATTCATAGAAGGTGGGTAAGACATTAAAATGTTCAATAAAATTTTATAAATCAAATTTTATTATAAAAATACTCCAATGAATTACATTAAAATTATATAGGTATTATGTATCTATTTTGACATAAAATAAATTTAAATAAAATAAATAAGTATTTAAATAAAAAGTAGGTTTTAAATAATAACGCAGTGTTTTTCACTATTCATAAAAAATTGAAAGTTTTCAGAAAAATACCAAAAATGCACCCTAAGCTAATTTTGATATTCTGAATCAAAAAATGAAGTCCATTTTGAAAAATAAAATTTATAAAATTTTAAAAAGTGGGTATAAATATTCATAACAGCAAGTTTGATTACTCATGGTGTGCTAGAACTCGAAGTTGCTTACAACACAAGCTATTGTATTATTCAAAGAGAAGCGTGCCATGGAAGCTGGGGTGTTACAATATCTATTTATTTTGTAACAGGTATCCCAAGAACGGTTTGGAAACACAATTCCATATGGGTGATAGTGGACTGACTCACAATGTCAGACCATTTCATCTCTATTCATGAATCTCATAAGGTGGAGAAATTTTCAAAAATCTAGATCTAAGAAGTGGTAAAGAGGCATAGTGTACCCATTTCAATAGTGTTTGATAGAGATCTGAGGTTTATGTCTCATTTATAGAAATCCTTACAGGAAGCCCTTGGGACTTAGTTGACTATGAGTACTGTGTATCATCCTCAGACGGGTAGCTAATCCGAAAGGATGATACAATCATTGGAAGAAATGATGCAGGTTTGTGTAATGGATTTTGGTGGCTCATGAGAAGAGCACATGCTGTTAGTGGAGTTCTCATATAACAACAGTTATCAAGCCTCAATACATATGGATCCTTTTGAATCATTATATGGTTGTCCTTTTTGTTATCCAATTTGTTGGGTGGAAATAGGTTAGACTTCACTGGTAGGACTAAACCTTATACAAGATATAACATAGAAGATTCAGTTGATCAAGAATAGAATGGAGACGACTCAGAGTCGTCAGAAATCCTATGCAGATCATCCTCGACAACCATTGTCATTCAAGGTGAGTGATCATGTGTTCTTGAGAATCTCTACAAGGCTTGGGCATCATCATTTTGGGATGCAGGGCAAGTTATCTCCTCGATACATAAGCCCTTTTGAGATACTTGAATGAGTTGGTGAGGTGATATATCTATTGTCTTTGCCACCAAGGTTCAGTTTAGTACATAATGTGTTTCATGTATCTCAATTAAAGAAGTATCATTCTGATCTAGAGCATGTGATTTGATGGGATTATGTTGACCTAGATCTATATGCTACATTGGTTCATGTGCTAGTACAGATTGTGGATAGGCAGGAGAAAGTCTTGCATGGGAAAATCATTAGTTTAGTGCAGGTTTGATGACAACATGGTCAGATTTTGGAAGAAACACATGGGAATGAGAAGGAAATGGTCAAGAAATTACCTGAACTCTTTCAGTCCAAATGTGGTTTTCAACTTCTTGGGGATGAAAAGACCATTTTTGGGGAGAATTTAGCACCCTCAGTTTCAGGTACTTGACCCTTTATTTATGTATTTCAAGGATCAATTTTTGTTTTATTTCTTTCTCAAACCACTTAAATTTTTCTTATTCCATGATTATATAATAAAAATAGTATCCTTAATATACTAATATGTTGTTATATTAAGGTTTTCACCTACACCTTCACACACTTCCATCAAATGGGATACACAATCATCATTTGTCTGTACGATGAACTACCGCCTTACGAACTGATGTCGTTCGTTCTTCCATTACCACCTCTCAAGGTTGGGAATAATGATGGAATTACTATTTTTATACTATATATATGATATTTATGATTTATTTATACTTATTTAATTATTATATAGCACATACCTTCATTCTTTCCATTTTGTGGGAATACGATAACATCGTTTGTGGGCGTGTGGATTACCACATCCTCAAAGCGATGTGATTTGTTCATGTTTTATATAGAATGTATTAAGGATGGATTTAATAAAAATATATGATATAAATGAAATATTTATTATATTCATAACATAATTATCTCTCTGTACATATAACATATCATTTTCTTCTTTCCATTTCACTTACTGAAAAAGTGATAATGTCGTTCGTGGACGTGTGGACTATCGCCACCTCGAAGCGATGTGATTCTTCCTTTTCATCACCACATCACAAGAATGATATATATAAGTATATATAATTAAATAATATAGTATTTATGATATAATTTTCATTATGGAAATATAAACATTACATACCTTCTTTCCATAATGACCATTGAATAATGAGAACATTACTCATGCGTACGTACACCCTCCCGTCTCCATAATCATAACGTTGATTCATTTTTCCTAACCATATTTCATGTATGATTTTAAAAGTACAATTTATGTAAAAATTTGATAATTATTTCATGTTATTATTATATATATATTTAAATAATTACCTCATTGACCATAATCGACCTATCAAAGTCAGTTTTGACACATAAGATGAATATGGTCAAAATACCTGACTTAAACATTATTGATTATGTAATTGTATATAACTTGTTTATAATTGAAATAAAAGTAATAATAAACTTGTAAAGTTTTATTAATCAAGTAAATAATTAACATAAGTTTATTATTTAGGAATACATAGGACAAGCATGACAAATAAAACTCAAGGTAAGGGATTTCTTAACTAAATTTCCATTCACTAGGTTAAACTTCTATGTCATTGGTTATGTTATGAAAAGAATATTTGTGAAATGGCCTCTTATTGTTTTATAATTTATTTAAAATTTTATTGTGTGGATTTAATTTTTTCACACATAATTATTTTATTGATTTATTCTCACTCCAATGATACAATATTTGTAAGGGATTTTCTCATCTCACTTTTATTTCTATGAGATACATTCTATATTCACCACTTATTTTTTTTGTGTGGTGTATATACCTCGCATGAATATATTTGAGGATACTTATCCTGAAATTTGTGGGATTTTACATATCCTTTTTATGATCTCTATTTCATGGGGTTTACGATTTCAAAGTCACCAAAGCGGTAATGGTTTTTGTCATAATTTTCCTTCTTTGAGACGTTTGTTATATTATACAACTATATTATTTTATAAGGTGTGTATATTTATACTTTTACATGATATATCATGAATATAATTATTCTCATGATATTCTAAGTTTCATTTAACGTTATTAATTCATGGGGATTATGATTCAAATGTTTCAAGGTGGTATGGGACACTTTGGAATATTTAAACGTTATTTTAATCATGGATGTTTCTAATGATATTTTATTGGTATTTTCATTCACCAATTTCAAAAAAACATTTTTATTACTTATCCTACACTAGGAAAATTTTATATTGATACCATCCTTATTCTTTTATGGATGGATTAAAATCATTTCAAAGAGATTTTTTGCGGAAGCTGTTTCTTTTCCACGACTAACCATGTTTTGAAGAGAATTTTATAGAACCCATTTCTTTTACATGGTTTAATCATGTTTCAAATATATTGCTATTGAACCCATTTATTTTCCATAGTTTAATCATGTTATAAGGATATTTTTATGGAACCCAATTCTTTTCCATGGGTTTATTATGTTATAAATGAATAACGACCGTTTCTATGAGTTTTATGATGAAAGTGTTTTATTCTTGACATGGTACTTGAGAATTATAAAAAAATGGTGAGCCTGATTCTACTTAAACGAAGGGTTGATCCCCATTATAGCTCATGGGTGATCCCTATATATCTTATATGAAGGGTTATTCCCCATTATAGCTCACAAAAAATGGGTGATTTCGATATAGCTTATATGAATGGTGATCCCCATTATAGATCTACGATGCATTGGGTAATGATAATATTGGAAGTCACTCGCATGGTTATTTCAATTAAAAGGGTTTTGAAACATTTTTATGAAAGTGATGCTCCAAGTTACTAAAAAGAGTTTTAATTGCTTGTTTTGAGTTTATAATGTTTCTAATGATTGATATTGATATCACATAGATTTTAATTATTGATTATGATGACTCTTTCCCTTTCCATGTTTTCATATTTTATGATCCAGGTATTTATGGGTATGATTTCTTTTATGATTCGCTCATGCACTTTGATTATGTAATCATACCCTTATGCACTCTTATACCCATTGATAACATTCAATTGTTAATGTTATGTTTACCCTTACCGAGCATTTGAGCTCATCCTTCTTATGTTTCATTTTCCCCCTAATTTTAAAGAATTATATTGAACATGTTATTTCTAGAAGTAATTTCATATTAATGATGATGATGTATTAATGTGAAAAATAAAAGCTGGGTTAAGCAGGAGAAATGATAATTTAAAGTTATGTTAACTGTTTATATAGGAGTTTGTACCAATTCTAAAAAACTCTAAACCTAAAAGGTCATTCAAAATATAAGTGATCCAAGTTTTCCTTTTTATGTTTTAAGGTTTAGATGAAAAATTTTGGTCGCAATTATTGGCATCAAATCTAGGAATGTAAAGTTATGAATTTCAGCACAAGATCTAGGTGTGTGGATTCTGAGATGTTATATGACCACTCTTCCATTTTTCCTGTCTCACGGGGGGGGGGGGGGAGGGTCAACCTTTGCAGATCCTAAAGACTCAACTCTCTCATTTTTTGAAATTTTTTAGCTATCATTTGTTCTTCCAATAACATTTTTCCACCCCGAGATAAAGTATGACATTATACATTTCTATATTGGATCTCCTGATGAGATCTCCTTGATTTCTATAAATTAAGAATAAAGAAATCATTAATATAAAAAAAATTCTAAAAGGTAACATTTCACTTACCAAAAATAATTCTAATCATCTACTTTAAATAAATTATTTATATGTATTTTCATCAATAAATGGATATATATCACATGGATTATGATTTTGTCTATGCCCAAAAATGAAATCTGATGTGAGGGTTGATTTAAAATCCCCCCATCTCTTAGAAAACAATGATAAACATTTCCTCCCAACTCCTCCAGTATCAGGTATATCATATGTCATTTAACAAGAAGGGGGAAAACATATATTACTATAAAAATTTCTTGATAAGTAAAATAATAATAAACAATCTTACCAATAATGTTTCCCATAAGTGAGATATTGTTATTTTTTCAATAGTTATATAATAATCAATCAAAATACTAACTTTTCTTTTAGAATGTACCATAATAAAATTCTTGTTTTTTTTAATTTTTACCTCTTGGAATATCATAATTATAAAAGTCTTCTTGTATCCTCTGGTCTTGGCTATGAGTAATTAACAATTTTAGTAAATGTGTGCTGCCTTGTTAACAAACCCTCAAACTCTTTTTCATCCTATGAAAGTAGATATATCTTGTAAAGAAAGATGAAGAGGCTCATCAACAAGATCATGTGTATATTCTTCCCATAGGTATGTATATGATCCTATCTAGAAGTATGCGGGAGATCATATGTTTTATTTTTCATTATCCTACAAATCAAAGTTATAAATAATTAGTACACAAATATACAAATCCAACTATTATATACAAATGTAAATAGAAAATGAAAAATTATTAAACAAAAAGTAAACTAAAATAAAAACATTTTTATTCATATTTTTTATATTTAAATAAAATTCTATTAATATTAATGAGGGATGAGATGACACAAGTGAATGAGAAAAATCCAAAAATAGTGTGTGAATAGTAAAAATCCTCCAGTGTATAACAACATTTTTTACACCAAAAATAATTTTCTTTGAATATATAAAAAATGATTCAATAAAAAGTAAACTAAACTGACCACATTTTTATTTATATTTGTTAGAGTAGTTAATTTAAATGCTAAAAACATTAATTGGAGATGAAAATAAATAAAATAATGAAAACAAATAAAAAAATGGTGTATGAATAGTGAAAATTCTCCAACCTAATAAATCATTTTTACACCAAAAATAATATTTTTAGAATATACTCATTCACACAATATTTTTGTTTTTATTTAACAAATTATTTTTAAAATAATTGTTTTTCAATAAAATAAATAAATAGATAAGTTACGTAAGGGTAAAAATGGTAAAAAAACAAAAAAAAACTAATATAAATAAGTAATTTAACATATTAGTTATAATATGTGTTTTTATAAAGAAAATAAAAGTAAAATATCTACCATTTTATGAAATTTTAAAAAATTTATTAGAAATAAACATATATTACCTATAATAATAGGAATGTACTAAAGGATTTCCCCCATAATTCCTTTGTCATGATCATTCCGTACGAAACAAAACCATGTCTACAACGTGTTCATCAATATTTTATGTTAATATTTCTATAAAAGTAGGGATCTCAGATAAATTAGCATCTTCGTCATGTTTATCATCACCAACATACTATTTTTTCCTTGTAAAATAATAGACCATTGCATATCGGATTGATCTAGAACATATAAACCTTTTTTCATGTGTTTTCATGATAAAAGGATCAACTATGTATTCCTATCTATTTAGATTAACTAATGTCATTCCAAATTCATCGTGTCTGACACTATTGTTACCGATAACCATTTGTAGTTAAACACTAAAACTTGAAATTTAATGTAACAAACCTCCCATATTTATTTAATGACCCCATAATATGAACTTGATGCAGAGATTGGGTTTTTTTCTTTGGCACTCAAAAAATTCATTTCTTATACGAACACCAATACAATACTATTTTGAATTGAACTTATGTTTTCCTGATCTTTTGTATGAAATGTATAGCCATTAATGTCATAACAGGACCATGTTATCAAATTTAAACTTGTAACACCCACTAACCATCTCAATGTTTTTGATGCATCTGATCTATCCATGATTTTCTCTTTAAACCATGGAAAAAAAGTTTTGTTATACTCATTAAAAATCCATATGTCTTTCTTATTTGGATAACATTATTTTAAAATATTAATATGCAATGTTATATATGGATTAACATCATATGTATTATTCAAGATGTATAAATGTACCTTATTTATCTGTTCACCTATAAACGATTCTACTTTCATGACACATACCCCCTTTCCTCCATAATTGAATCATTCATGATGATATATAGGCAAAAATATGTGCTCCACTATAGACAAGAAGCTTGTACAAAAATCTGCAACCTCTTTAGAAATATACTTCTCAATAATGGAGGCTTCAGGTTGTTATAGATTCTTAACATACCCCTTCAATATATTCATATACATTTCAAAAGGATACATTCATCATAGATATATCAATTTGAAAAGCTTTATTTCTCACACCAAATGAACCATTAAATTCACCATGATATCAAAAAAAAGATGGAGAAAAATGAATCTTCAATCAAAAAAGTATAGAAACCGATTTTTCCTCCAAATTGTACAAAGCATTACGATCAATTACCTTATTAAAAATTGAATTGAAAAAATAACAAAACTTTATGATAGTTATTCTGACACAGATGGAAAATATTCAACGCAGTGCAACTGGTAGGAGCTGTTGCATCATGACGTGAAAATCATGATATTTCATTATTTTTAACTTCAAATCCTTTAAAGTCACAATTTTTTTTACATTTTAAGAATAAAACTACAAAAATTTGATATCATGAAGTCACTGAAAAAACTAATTTTCTCCCTCTTGTATAATGTATGAAAATCCGGGGGTAGTAATGTTCACCTTCCATCAAGAGTGGGATTTAACTATAAACATATTCCCATTGAGAGTAAGTATAATCTTGTATTAAACCCATTATTAGTATTTCCTTTAATATTTAACAATGTTCCAATCAAGTTTTCATATATATTCTTCTCCAAATGCATGACATCAATGTTATGTTTGACCTCATGATATCTCTAATAAGGTAGCTCAAAAAATATTGATTTTTTTCTAAATATTTCTATCATTACTATATTTTTGTGCCTTTATAAATGTCACATCAATGTTTTTCACCCTCTCAAAATACTAATCGATGGAAAAAGGTTTTGAAGCAATATAAAATTCTTGTGAGTCATTAAATTCTTTTTTTAATCTTCGATAAGAGTTATCCATAGACAAAAACGTTCGATGAACCATGTATAATGTTTTTCTCCCATGTTGCAGTTGATAATATGATGTTTGTTACTCACAAATTAGATAATATTTATTCCCCTTATCACTGGATCTAGAAAAATTTCCATATTATGGGAAGCCATTTATAGTGAACACAACCATTTCATATAGTTTAAACTATTCCATTTTATAAGAATCATACACCATAATACCTTCCTCCCATAAAAGTTTCAAATCATCAATTAATAGTGATAAGAAAACATCAATACCATTTCCGGTCTATTTTGGTCTAGATATCATTAAACTGAACCTGACATATTTTCACTTCATAAAAAATTCATGAGATAAGTTGTAAATTACTAATAAAACAGACCATTAACCATGTGTTCTACTATGTCTTTGATATGGATACATTCAATCTATGTACGGTCTAAGTTTGTGATTTCTAACTTGATTTTTGAATATAGGAAACTATTGATCAATTTTATTCCACTGTGGACAAATAGCTAGATGTCATAATTTTACATCACATATCCGCAAATCTTCATTCCATCTTAACCTTTTTGCATCATTTAAATTTGGAAATAAACATTTCAAAAAAGGAATTATAGAAAGATACCAAAATTCCTTGATAGGGGTCTTTGTAACTTCTAAATTAGTCTATTATTTTTCATTCAACTTATACTATAACATCCCACATTTAGAACACCTTGAATAAAATTCACATTCCTTCCTACATATCACACATTCATTTAGACAAGCATGTATTTTCTTATACCCCAATCCCATTGGGAATAATATTTTCTACACTTTATAATATGAATATGGAAGATCGCTATCTTTAGTAAGAATGTATTTCAACAATTGTAGTAACTCTGTAAAACTCTTATCACTCCATTCATTTTTCACCTTCAAGTTAATCAATCTAAACACCACCGATAAAACCAAAAATTACATACAACCCAGATACAATGGTTTTTCAGCATCTCCATATAGATTCTCAATTTTTGGTTATTTCTCAATTTCCTATACTTCAATATCACAAATTATTTCGTCAAATTTTTCTGACTTATCATCCTACAAAGCATCACCATCAATAGATCTGAAATTCTACTCAGTTTCATCATGCCAAATCGAAGGTCTGTAACTCAGATTAAAACCATGATAAATTAAATGATATTTGACCTCTATTCTTTTTAAATTCTTCATATTTAGACATTTTAGACATGTACAGAAAAACATGTCGTTGTTTGGAACATTTCATCTATAAAATTCCAAAAAATCATCAACACCTTCCTCATATTCATCACTTATTCGAAGTGAAATAATCCAACTTTGACTCATTATTATCTATAAAAAATATAAAAAAATATATTTTCAAAATAATATAGTGGTGATAAAAGTGAGTTAGATGGGTGATTAGTAGATTATTTCAATGATAATCAAGAAGACACACTTGTGGTTTTATTCATCAGTAAAATGTTTCTATGATTTTCAATGATAATGAATATAATTTTAAAGAAGTTAATAACATTAGAGATGAAATTTAATATTAATCGGAATGATTATACAATAAAATAGAAAATAATGGAAATAAATTTATATCAATAGATTATAAAAGAGAGTCTTACTGAAAGAATAAATGAAAGCCTTAGAAAAAGGGATAAATATCTAAAAATCTAATGTAAATATTTCATTTAATTGAATGTAAAAAAAATTGAACAATAATATAGGATCATTAGTGACTAGAATTGATATAACCTATTCTTGGATCTCGCAAGACATGTTTTTAGATGTTTATTTATAGAAACCCATGTTTTTAAAATCTTCACCTAAAATAAGGGAGATACCTTATTTCTTCCCCAAATTGTGTGCTACCTACACCTAAAACAAATCAAATTTTCCCAGTAGTTTTAAATCAAATATCTGATTACAGAAAAAAAAAATTTATAGATAAAATATTTTTAAAATATATATATAAAAAAGAATAAAATATTAAATAAATAAATAAATAATAATTTAAAATCATTAAAAATTAATCTAAAACTAAATAACATCCCAAAAAATTAGAATAATATCATATTTAAAAAGAGAATGCATAATAAATCTGTGTAAAAAAAATATTTGGTTAAATAAAAAATTCAAATACATGATAAACCAGAAAGAGTTTACTTTGATTACTCAAGTGGGAAAGAAAAATTAATAAAATAGTATATGAAATCCAAACATGAGATTTATCCTTGTAATGGATAAGGTTTCCAACATAGTTATTTTTCAATAGAAATCATTAGGGTAGAGGGAAAGAAACCCGACGTTGCACAAAATCATGAGTTCCAATAACATGAAAAAGGAATACGATCAAATTGAAACCCTTAAAATGTAAAAATAATTTGAAAGAATAATTTTTTAAAGGATTAATCCATGGGCCGACCAACTAAGATAGGATTGAGAATTTGTGAGGCTTACCTAAGAGATGACCAGAGCTATCTTTAAATGCACAAGGAGAAAAGCACTGAGGGGGGTGGGTAGGCAACAAATTAGTAATCACATGATGAGGCTGATGAAACATGAGAGTGGATAAAGATGGTAATGGAAGATTAGAGTCCACCAGATCAAAGAAATTAGGATTGGGTATTATTCTTGAGAGAAACATGAGTTATATCTTGAGAGATAAAGAAACTAAATAACCGATGTGAAAAACAATTTTTTCATGTTGGTTTAAAATAATCGACTTTATAAATATTTTTTCAACATCAGTTATCCTGAAACTGATGTTATAAACCTAATATTCAACAACAGCTTCTAGGTAACAAACATATAAAATAAAACAATTTTAAATTTCACATCGGTTATATAATAACTGACATGAAAAAGATTTTTTTTTCACATTTTTTTCACATCAGTTATAAATAACCAAAGTTTAAAATATGACGTGATAAATATTTTTTTACTAGAAATGTGACCAACCCAAGGGTTAATATTTCTTCTTCTGTCAATGAAATCCATACAATCATCCCTACGACTCTAAACAAGATCTCATCCATTATCAAAGATAACTTGGTTTGGTTATTTCCTCTCTTCATGAAAGTGAATAAAGAGCATATCAAAAGATAACACTAACTTCCTTAATCCTCCATGAAACCAGATTTTAACTTATTGATGGCTCATCGCACCAAAATAAAAATCAGATAGTTCTCACACGTTTATCCTACTTTACTATTTTATCTCCAGACCCCAGGATAACACTTACCAACTCAAGCAACTAAAACCGCAATCCCAAGAGGAACATCCTTCTTCGCATAGTTAGAGTTTCCACATGATGAATATCAATGCTTGGTTAGAACACCACCACCATGGTATCATACTATATTGGGTGTTCTTAGTTTATAATATACTCACTACAACACAAAATATGATATTTATTGGTACAAAATTATCTAACCTTAGAATAAGATGACATAATCCCCACTTTTATAAGAATCCATTTGGTGCACTATCTATAAATACTATATCACACATGATCCCACAACCGATGCTGCTATGTTGGGACTCACTCAATCATTCCTATATAGGATCCATAAAAAATTATGAAATACATATCAAATCTCTCTATTCATTTAAAAACATCTATAATGATTCTAACTAATCATATATACCTTTCATCTACTAAGTACATAATTCCAGATAGGGGTACCAACCACCATGTTGTCGCTGCACCACTCCCATCGCACAAGCCTATATGAACCTAAAATTAATGGAGACCAACCATTAAACATCTATTATAAGAAAATACTCCTAAAAAGGGATGGAATTATTGAATCAAGAAATCAAACCTTTAGAGTTTACCATACTAACGGTGCTCATGAACTAATCCATGAACAAACCCCAAACATTCAGAATAATCTCTCTCCGATTCAACTTATCCAAGGGTGTCATAAATGGAAACTACTACCTTAAATACATGGGTTTCACAAACATGAAAGGGGTGTTCACTTCTCCTAATAACACTCTTAGGATTCTAGGTTATCCATGGAGATATAAGTACAAATCCCAAACATTTGGAATGATCACCCTCCGATTCAAATCATATAAGGGTGTCATCAATGGGAACTACTACCATTGGTACATGGGTTTAATGAACATAAATGGGTCATTAAATAATCCTAATAACACCACTTGGATTCAAGGTTATCTATAGATACACCTAAATAGTACACACTGAAAAACCTTTTGAAAATACCAAAGATAAAATCAGTCATACTTGTATACACCCTCTTCCTTCCTCAATCATAGAGGTACCACTGATTCCAAAAAAACCTTTTTATAATAGGACTTCCAACTACTCCATCAAATACTGAAGTTTATTTGGGTTATATGATAAACTATAGTATATATTTATATATCCCCTGAAGAAATCTAATATGGAAGACAATCACTCAACAAGAGAAATCTTGGAATATCCTTTAGAAAATATTCATGTGTTCCTCCACAACTATGAGAATTACTCCTCCATTTCATCTATAACACTACAAGATACCTACCAACTGGTGGATAATCGATCATAATATTCCAAGTATTAACCTACTCATCCTCTCTGAGGGATAACTCACTATCATGGGTGGACCTAAACCCATCCACTCAACTAAAGAACCTTACAAAAAATGTAAACCTACAAACCTAAATTGATAATAACAAATACACTTCAAGGTTGATTTCATATGATCTCATCCTGACATGATGTAATACCATTTAATATCTCCCTAACTTGAAAACAAGCTCACACTATCAACCATTGTGATATTGGGATGATCATATCATATAGGAGTTTCCAGTCAAATATGTCTATCTAGGAGCTCCACTATAATCCCCCTTTCCAAAAAATACCATAGAGAGAAAGGAATGGATAATGATATCATTAATTAATATGAATGTACATAAAGAAGACACAAATATTGCATTGAACCCTACCAAACACCTCTCATTTCAAGACATCCATCACACAAAACTATTTATGTTCTAGTCATAATCTCTCTATGCCTAATGAGGACCACATGGAGTTGGTAGTAGTGAAAGTGGATCGAAAGATCATCCAACACTAGCCAATATTGCACCATCATATCCTTTACCAAAACCACCCCTCCTAGAAATATACCAAGAATATAGTAGGTAGTTCCTACCCTTAAATATTCCTTAAATGTCAATGTCTTTCCATGAAACTACTTCACTCATCCCTAGAAAAGCACTATCCTATTCCAAAACCAAGGTGAATCACTACCAGGAAACTATCAATTTCAAATTCTCAACCAAGGAATCTAGCTTAGGTGAGGTATACTATAAGGTATGACCTAAACTAGAACCTAAATTTGGATTCCTTACACAAACTCCCAAGATTGAAGGAATCTACATTAAATTCCACCTAAGGATTACCTCATTCACACACCTCAACATTAACCTGATCATAGTAATGCTATCATGAATAGGTATCAACATATTTTGAACTCAGAACCTCCTTAACGTTTCCAAAAAGAACACATGAACTAGAGATAAAACTATAACCATGGTAGAGTAGCATCATCGTGAGTCTCAATAAATATAAAAAAATAGTTTGCTATACTGTGAATATGCAAGTACCACAATCTAGTCATAAGTTTTCCAAAATAGATGGAAAACATGATTTACTGACTCTAAACAATCCTATATCTATTGAGGACTAAGTTTTCCTTAAAACCTAGGAGGACTCTATTGCTAGCACACATGTAGTGAAGTCAGTTTATTGGTAATCTATTCATAGGGAACTACAATTTTATCTATAATAATTCCTGGTAAATGTATAAATAACAGGGATTATCCCTCTACACATTGGGAAAACATATCACCCAATTAGATATCTGAATCAATGCCTTATCACTATACTTATCAGTGGTGAGAGGCACAAGCACTGGCATGGGCACATCATACCCCTTCCTCTGTATCTGAGTGGGTTTCCAGTGGGTAACATCCTTTATGACTGGATAAACCCATGATTACCATATCATATCTAGGTGAGATAACACATGAAAGACATGATAAATAACAACTAACCAATACATAATTAATTTACCATCCTAATTATGACCCATAATCAATACCTCATAACTTTAAGTTGTTCGGGTTCCCCTTCAACCCTTAAAAGGGGGATTATCTATAATAAAAATAAAAAGAAGGCCTTCAGGCCATTCAGGCATAGATTTAAGTTGACTAATATATTATCAGAGTACTAGTGAATGGATTTAATGACCACCACACCAAAACTGGGTTTCTTAGTTTGATGACTAAACTAAAAAAACCTTAACACCGTTTTCCTAAGTTTTCCAAACCAATCCTCATAAAAATACTAACTCTAAACTCTATATCTAGGACTCAAACTTCTTTGATATAATTCTAACCTTACTCGACCCATCAAGATCTCACCTAGGATGGAGGTAAGCTAAATGTGATACCCCAATCCCACCTTCAATAGGCTTGGGGATAAAGAATAGAATCAAGAAGGAAAAAACATACATGAGAGGCCTTATCCTATATCAATCTGAATAGAAATGCAACTGAAATACAAAATATATATACCAAAAACCACCAATAATGTATATATATAAAAAATTTTATAAAAAATCACGTGTGAGACAATAACTATCCAATAAAACACTACAAGGGGAAATGAAAAGGGAAACATATATGAAAGATAATATCACCAGGAATAACTGACACCAATTATGGGAAGCCACATCCCCACTGTAGGGACTCTTGGAAAAAATTCCATCAGCCAACATCTCTTCCATATACCACCATAAACTACTATAAATCAGCTCTACCATCTCCACTAGTGCCATGTTTTCTGAAGCCACCATCAAACCAGGATATGTCTGCACAGGCACAACACATGTGGTCATAAGGCCTGTGCATGGGTGAGTATAAACATACCTAGTAGTATTCCAAAAAAACAAAAAAGTAATGATGGAATTACAAGTTTTATCAAACTCTTAAATAATATAGGAACTTTAAAGAAGGAAACCTAGATATGCTTTAATGGTAAGAAACTCAGGGGAAAAAAGAAATCCCAACCACCTCATCTCAACTACATGATTGTTAATATCTCAAAAGTAACTAGGGTTTCTCAGAATACCATAATATTTAGAAGGTATGAAGTCAATAACCAAGTTTTAAGTCACTACTTGTTGGGAATTAGGGGTATAAGAATAATCCACAAATCACCAATCCAACTCTATAAAGTTTTCATACTGAAAGGATCCTGATGATATTGTAGGATCTATGTTTCCCAAACAACATAATACTTTTCATCCCCACATCACCACTCTGAAACCTTTGAGTGGATCTATGCCTTATCAAAGAATACTATAAAAACTATGGGAATATCCTCTCCAATAGGGATAATACCCTAATATATAGGAAATAACTAACTACATGTATGAAGGGATAAACCCTAGAACCTAGGTGAGTACTTGAACCCGATATACTGAACTCCAAACCTTCCATGACAAGTCTCCAACTATAGTGGGGGACTTACACCTCATTGACAAGCATAAGTCATTTGAGGGGGGTACCAACCCCTATAGAGAATCCACACATTGTTATATGGGATGTGAATCACTCTAGGTGGTTTCCAACTCCATAAGTGGAGGACTAGTTCCCTATCAAAAGGGAGGTTACCTACTCAACTAAATGTATAGAGGACCTATACCCTTATATCAATGTGTTTTCAGGGGGTTACCAACCTTGTGTTTGATACAAGTATCTTTCCCTCACCCTATATCTATATTTATGAATCTAAGGAACATAAAATACCTAAAATGAATCAAAAATGGTTTTTGATGAAAGAGGATCATACCATCTCACTCAATGTGAAAAAATTATCAAAAAGAACTACTCATACATCCAAATCTGGATCCCTAGAATGAAGATATAAAAAATACCAAAGGACTCATAGTACATAATATGAAATTTTATATAAATTTCATGTAGGCCCTATGGGAATGTATTTCAACCATCATTCAATGTGGTGTCAAACTATATTACATATAATTTTAAGTACATATAGTGTATGTCTCACAAACTAACCAAGTGCATACTTCAAAACACACCATATCTTGTGACTTAACACTACATGACATATAATTTAAGACCACACACCCTATAGTACTTAAGGATATAAATTAAACCCTATATTCCACTGATGACTATACATGGAATGTACCCTAGGGTTACACATAATGTAATATTTAATTTATGTGAAAACTATAGCCACTTTTATAATTTTATTAATAAAAAAATAAAAGGGTTTTGGTGGGACCTATATTTCTTTGAGGCAAGGATTGATGAGGTGGAAAAAACTTTTAGAATCACACATTAGAAATGGGATAAAAACTCTCAAGGCTCCTCCCTTTAAAAAAGGGCCTTGGGAATATGGTTTTCCATGAAAAAAATATATATTCCAAAATGATTTTAAAAATGATTTTAAAAAATGTATATTTTTTAGTAAATTTTTTATTATATGTATATATAAAAAAACAAAAACAAAATAAAATATTTTATAAAAAATGAATAATGATGAGATTAGTCATGATGATTGTATTTCAAAATTCAAAATCTGATCGATTGTCTCCCTCTAAAGGTTTCCTTATTTTGATTGAATCCAAGTTTATTTTGATCAAAATGGCGAGATAAAATCGATGTGAAATGCAATAGTTTTAATCTATAAATAAGAAGGATATTGAGATTGTTTTGATCAATCTATTCAATCTAAAATTCTCCATATATAATCTTATAATATTGATACTACGGGATAGTCAAAATTTGGTGTTCATCATTCCTAAAATCATGGTGAAATACTTGATGGAAATTTCGACTGAGAACCCTACACCAACAACTGGGGGTGGATCAAAACCTTTTGGATAGTGAATTTCATTCAAATATCAAGATTCAAAAAATTATCTATCTTCTTAGACTGAATTATTATTTTCCAACAATAAAAAGGGTTTGATAAAGGTTGAACCTAGAATATGGATTTATAATCCCTTAAATTCATGATTTAAAGACATGGTTAGATTGTATATTTCAATGGAAATAACTTCCTCTGGTAGAAATATAAGATGATTTTCCTTATAGCAGTGTTGAATATTTTTTACATTCTAGAACCAAAACTTCTTCCTATTCTTAATGACCACATTCCAAATACAGATGACACACCCATTGATATGACTCAAGTTGAGAACATTCATGTAATTTGGAAAAAACATAAATATGATGAGGTTTTGTGTTGAGGATATGTTCTCAACACTTTATCAAATCATCTTTATGACTATTTCTCCAAATGAAGTCCATTAGAGAGACATGGGATGCAATCAAATCAAGTAAAAATATGAGGAATAAGGTAACAATAAATTTATTATTGTAAAGTATCTTAAATTTAAGATGGTTGATAATAATCCAGTACTGGAGAAAGTTCATGTGTCACGACCCGTCCTCGGGGCCCGTGCTGTGACTACCCCAATCCCACCTTCCATAGGCCAGGGGCTGGCGACTAGTATCAAAGGCGTAAATCCCGATAAAAGGGAAGACATTGCTTTTATATAAGTAAACAAACACAACATAGAACACAAGATGAAGTAAACACTAAGTAAACTGAGTACAAAAGTAAGTGCTAAAAAGTAAATGGGCCAGAATACAAACCCAACTGAAAGTACAGTACAACTAAAAAGAAAGTACAACAACAGTAAAGTAAAATCAGCAACCACCGAGTCGTCCTCTGGCTATCCCACCTAAAGGGTGGGTACGGATGGTCTCCTCATCTCCTCAGGTCCGTCCATCCACTCCGTGTACGTCCTACCTGATAGTCCACCTCTGGATACCATCCCGCTCTTCAAGCCTCAACCACGATCAGCGCTGTCCGTCGTTTACAACCAACACCATGTAGTGCAGGCATAGCCCATGCAGGGGTGAGTATACATACTCAGTAGGGACCCCAAGACCCCCGGAGGTCTCCCAGAATCCAAAAAGGATAAACCACCAAAGGAAAGATACAAACATGAAGTATCAACCAACTCTACTTAGGTATATGGCCATACATATACCTAGGCCATCAATTCCAGTTCATCTCCAACTCATCCCAAGTATAACCTAGTCCACACATGAAAGCACAACCCAATCCACACAGGAAAGCAAGTCAATCATATCGATGATATTGATTGAAAGTCAAGAATTAGCTCATACAGGTATAATACTCATGAAGAGGGGTGGAGATGATAGATGTAGCCTCTGAATCATCTCCCCTGCCGAACCCACGTAGGATCCAAGTACAGAAGTCATCGCTGCCGAACCCACGTAGGATCCTAGTACAGTAACCATCGCTGCCGAACCCACGTAGGATCCAAGTAAAGTCGTCCTTGCTGCCAAACCCACGTAGGATCCATATACAGTCATCCTCACTGCCGAACCCACGTAAGATCCAAGTACAATCGTCATCGTCGTCACAGTCGCAGCCAACTCTAGGGTTCCCGCACACAGCATGCTCGATTCTGGGAGGGTCCGCTCCATGATCCAAGAGGGTCGATACATCAACTATCACAAAGTCTATAATTGATGTATCCTGAAGTTTCGTCTCGTCAAAAGGAACTCAACGCAACAGACGGCGCGTCAATCGGACGCCCGGTCTGAGAGATATAGGCTTTTCCGTCCTAGGGGCCTGGTTAGAAATATGCTCGTTTCTAACCCGGATGATAGAAAAAATCGTCCGAAACTCACTTAGAGTATCTCAAAAGGGAAGTCTCGTCGAAAGAGTCCTAGTGCCATAGACGACGCGTCGATCGGACGTAGGGTCTTTAAGTTAACCCCGTTTAAGTGATTAACAGGCCCGACCCGTTTAGCCCAGTGGGCCGATGGGTCGGGTTGACCTAGTTTGACGGGTCCGACCCAGAAAGGTGTCGGTCTGGTCCGAAGGGTTACACAAGTCGGCCTGAAGGGGCGCGGCCCGGCCCGACCCGACCTAGTGCAGCCCGGCTCGGCCCGGCCCGACGCGGCCCGGCTCGGCCCGGCGCGGCCAGGCGTGGCCCGGCTCGGGCCGGCCCGACGCAGCCCCGTGCGGCCCGACCCGGCCCGGCCTGGCGCGGCTCAGCTGGCTCAGCCAAAGCCGAGCAATTCCAGGGGGGGTCTTCTACACCGGCGGTGCTAGGCGGCGTCGCCCTTCCCCGAACCGGCCGGCTAGACTGTCCGGTCTTTTCACACGCGGCCCGCATGGGTGGGCCGTCGGTCCTCCAGCGCGGTGCCCTCCTAGCACCGCGGTCCAACACCGCCTGCCCGGCCGGTCCTCAAATGCAGTGCCCTCCTAGCGTCGCAGCTCCTCTTCGCCCGGCTGGCCGTCGGGCCGCCCGATTCTTCCGTCGAAGCGGCCCGTGTTGCGGGCCGCGGTTCATTCTGCACAACTGGCACGACGACGCCGGTTCCCTTCGTCACGATCCTGGCATGGCGTGACGGCGCCATGTTTTTCCTCCACCTCCAGTTTCCAATTCCAAAGGAATAAAGTTCCAGCGGAGGGTTGTCGGGCCGTGTTCGTTCGGCCCGTGCCCTCTGCATTAGACGGTATCACATGGCCAAGAATGCACAAGGTTCACGAAACACAGTGAACAATTTTATTCTCAATAAGATTGAATCAACACACCCTACCTCGATAATCAATTTCGTTCACCGGGCGTCGCGGAATATGGCGTCGTTTCCGTCGTCATCGGTGTGCACCCGAGGAAGAATGACGTTCCCTCTTTTATCACAGAGAAGAGAATAGAAGACGTGCCATTGCTAGCGAGTTCTCGCATCGGTGTCTCCTCCCTTTCCGTGGAGGAAGAAGATGATGGAGAAACCGGGGTCACCGAGCGATGTTATTCGTCAGAGAGTTGGCGTTCTTCATTGAGGATGAAGTTCTTCAAAAGAAACTAGACTTCTCCCAATTCCTCCTCACACAACAATTCTAACCAAAATAAAATATGGCTTCTCCTTATTTTATTTTATTTTTCCATGAATTAAAAATTTAGAATTAAAACACTCAATTCATTTAATTGGTGAGGTTCAATTAATTAATTAAGTGTGTGTTGGAAAGAATTAAAGAGGGAGAGAGGGGATAGGAAGAGTTACAAATTTAAAGGATACAAATATTATTGGGGAGTTTCCATGTAATTAACATGGGAGTTCAAAGGGGGTTAAGGGGTTATGGAATGTGAAAAGGGTGGGGCTCGTGTGGGCCCCACCTCCCACATAACCACACATCAGAAGTTGGGTGGTTGTGGGCCCCACCAACAACTTCCCATGGGAGATTTTAACTTCCAAGGATAATAAAATAAAATTGCACAAAATTTTATTTACTTCTTTTTTTAAACCCCAAAATTTAACTTCTTCTCCCGTGCAAACACATCTACGGTAAAAGTTCTCTTAAGAAAATACCGGCACTGCGAGTTCATCGGTGCCCTCAGATTTTAATTCTGAGCACCAGATCAAAAGATAGAAAAACTTGCTCATTCGTTTACTGAACGTACCCGAGCTAAACTTCGGAAATTGATTTCGAGCACACCGGGCCTCAGAATCAGGTGCCGTTAGAAGCCACAGACTCGTAAAATTCCAAATAATTTAAGAAAAAAAAAATTTTCTTGAAATTTATGGGTCTTTACATTACTCCCACCTCAGGTCTTTACATCCCCATAAAGCTACATTATAAACTAGGGAAACAAATGAGGGTACTGTGCACGCATCTGAGCCTACCGATCCCATGTGCTCTCCTGGAGGTTCCTATGCTGCCAACGAATGCGCACAAGTGGAATCGACCATCCACGTAGGACCCGCTCCTATTGATCCTCGATCTCCACCAGGACCTCTGCAAAAGTCACCCTTTCATCATGTCCAGCTCCCCGTGATCAATGATGTGCGTCGGGTCTTGCAGGTATCTCCTCAGCTGAGATACATGGAAGAATTCATGCACTCGGTGCAACTGAGGTGGAAGGGCCAGGTGATAAGCCACCTCGCCTACCCTACTGAGAACCTGGAATGGTCCGATGAAGCGCGGAGATAACTTGCTGCCCCGACCAAATCTCCGTAATCCACGTTGAGGTGAGACCCGTAAGAAAACATGGTCGCCATCCTCAAACTCCAGTGGTCTCCGCCTTCTATCAGCATAGGATTTCTGCCTGCCCTGTGCAGTCCTCATCTGCTCCTGGATGATCTGCACCTTCTCCATCGTAGCCTGAACCATCTCTGGTCCTACGAGTGCTGGCTCCCTAGGGTCAGTCCAATACAGAGGTGACCTGCATGGTCGACTGTACAATGCCTCGTATGCTGCCATCCCGATGGTGGAGTGGTAACTATTGTTGTAATCAAACTCCACCAAGGGTAGGTGATCCTCCCAGCTACGACCAAAGTCGAGGACACATGCACGGAGCATGTACTCGAGAGTTTGAATGGTCCTCTCAGTCTGGCCATCCATCTGAGGATGAAAGGCAGTGCTCAAGCGTAGCTGCGTCCCAAATTACTCCTACAACCCCTTCCAAAGCCGGGAAGTAAAGCGAGCATCTCGATTGGAGATGATAGATGATGGAACACCATGAAGTCATATGATCTCCTGAACGTAGAGATGTCCCAAGCTCTCTACTAAGCCCTACTCTCTGATAGGTAGGAAGTGGGCCGACTTGGTGAGTCGGTCTACGATCACCCAAATAGAGTCGTGTCCTCTGGAAGTACGTGGAAGCCCCGTAACGAAATCCATGGATATCCCATCCCACTTCCACTCCGGGACCTCTAAGGGATGCACCAAGCCTACCGGTACCTGGTGCTCTGCCTTCACCTGCTGGCAGGTGAGGCATCATGAAACGAACTCTGCCACAACCTTCTTCATACCCGGCCACCAGTGCTGTCGTCTGAGGTCCTGGTACATCTTCGCTACTCCAGGATGTACCGTTAGAGGGGAAGTGTGAAACTTTCTCAGCACCTCTTCCTGTAATGAAACTGGTACCATGGTACGTCCCCTGTAGAGGATGACATGCTCTGCTCCTTCAGAAAATCCATCAGGAATCTTCCCTGTGGAAATCTGAGTACGTCGCGTCTCACAGTCAACATCCCCACGCTGTTCTTCTCTGAACCGCTGAAGAAGTGGAGGAGTGATTGTGAGGGACTGTAGGAAGGCTGCCCCATCTCTATCCACGAAGGATATCTGCAAAGCAGCTAATTGCTCTGTCGCCTCTCCAAGTAGCTGAATGCCCGACCTCCTGCTGAGAGCATCAGCTACTACGTTCCCCTTCCTAGGAGTATAGACTATCTCAAAGTCATAGTCCTGGAGAAACTCGAGCCATCGCCGCTGTCTCAGGTTTAGGTCCTTCTGTGAGAAGATGTACCTGAGACTCTGGTGGTCAGAATAGACTGTAAAGCGCTCGTCCATCAGGTAGTGCCGCCACATCTTCAAGGTGAAGACCACTACTGCTAACTCTAGGTCATGGGTAGCATAGTTCTGCTCGTGATGCCTCAAATGTCGTGAACCATAAGAAATAACTGCCCGCTCCTGCATCAGGACACACCCGAGTCTGTTCCCTAATGCATCGTAGTAAACTACGTACCCTACGCCCTCCTACGGTAGCCTCAAGATGGGTGCACTGGTCAATCTCTGTCTCAGCTCCTGGAAGCTCTGCTAACATCTTTCAGACCACACGAAGGGTTTTCTCTTCTTTGTCAATACTGAAAGTGGTGCTGCAACTATGGAGAAGTCTGGCACAAATCTTCAATAGTACCCAGCCAGACCTAGGAAACTCTGCACCTCCGTCACACTCCTGGGTGGCTCCCAAGCAAGTACGACCTCGATCTTCACAGGATCCACCGCAACTCCCGCCTAAGAGATGAAGTGACCCAAGAAGTGGACCTCTCGAATACAGAACTGACACTTCGAGAGCTTACTATAAAGATGGTTCTCTCGGAGTGTGTCCAGTACAACCTACAAGTGGTAGGCACACTCCTCCTCAGTAGTTGAGTAAATCAGTATGTCTTCGATAAAGACTACGACAAATCGATCGAGGTAGGGATGGAAGATCCTGTTCATGAGACTCATGAACACTACTGGAGCGTTGGTTACGCAAAAAGGCATAACCAAAAACTTGTAGTGGCCATACCGACATCTGAAGGTCGTCTTCTGCACATCCTCGTCTCAAAATCTGAGCTGATGATAGCCTGAATTGAGGTCTATCTTTGAGAACCATTGTGATCCCTTGAGTTGATAAAAGAGGTCATCAATCCTCGAGAGTGGATACTTTTTCTTTACGATCACCTGATTCAGGCGACGGTAGTCGAAACATAGTCATAAGTTCCCATCCTTCTTCTTGGCGAATAAAATTGGAGAATCCTAGGGTGAAACACTGGGTTGGATGAATCCCTTGCCCTGCAAGCCCTCCAGCTATACCCGTAGCTCACGAAGCTTAGCGGGAGCCATCCGATATGCTGGAGTAGATATCGGGACTGTCCTGGGGTACAGGTCAATGCAGAAATCTAACTATCTCTGAGGAGGTAGTCCTGGAACGTCGTCAGGAAAAACGTCCGCGAGATGATCCACCACAACAGGAAAACTCGGACTCCGCACATCAACTGCTCCTAGGATGAGACTAGCCAACTGATGTGTGATCAGATGCCCTCTCCTCTGCGTAAGTCCATCCTGCATTGCAAAGGCTCCCTTCTCACTGGTGAAGGTAAACCTGGTCCCATCTGTGCAGGCACACCGTACTTTTCACCTAATGCAGTCAACCTGAGCATGGACTATAGACAACCAGTCCATACCCAAGATGACATCATAAGGCCTCGACGTCACAACAAGAAGATACCAGCCAAAGATCTTGCCTCCTATAGAAATCTCACACTGCCAGCACTAGTGCGTAATCATCGAGTATGCTCCCGTAGGAGTCTCTAACCGTAAGGATCGAGCAAACAGCTCCGTAGGAATCTCCGAGATTCGAACAAGGGAAGAAGAAATAAAATAATGACTCGCTACTATGTCTATAATAACTACAGAAAGGGTGGATTAGACACAGATAGTACCTCAAATCATCTCAGGTGCGCCGTGGTCGTAAGCCTCCACTGCCTGAAGCTGAGCCTGCCTCTGTCCGCCAGCTCCCTGTGGTCGGGGCGGACCTCCTGGTGGTGGTGGTGGTGGAGCCTCAAAGCGTCGCCCACCACCCGCTGCTCGGCCATCTACTCTTCCTCATCCACCTATTCCCTATAGACCACCACAGTCAAACATCTGCCTCTGCCTGGGTGGTACCTCAGCCGTCTGCTGCTCTTCTGCATGGCGGGTCGGACAGTCATGAGCCATGTGGCCCTGCCCGCCGCATGCATAGCACTGCCTGCCTCTCGTATGACTGGATCTGCTGCGTGTTCCCCACACCTCAGAACCAGTATCCTGAGGTCACCCACCTGATGGCCTGGTCCGCTTGGACCTCTGTGACATCTGTCTACTGCCGGCTGCAGAAGAATCAGCTACGTGTCGCCCTGCGGTAGGCCTCGCTGCTGGCGTAGGCTCAGCAAGGAAGCTCTCCCCAAGAAGGGATCGCTCCAGTACTCCTGTCTGCATCAGAATGCTGAGGTAGATCATCAAAGCCCTGATCTCATGCCTCAGTCCCTGCTTGAATGTCTGGGCCCAGAAGAATAGGTCCCGTACCATGTCCGTGGAGTAGCGCGAGAGGTCGGTAAATCTCACCGAGTACTGGGCTACTATCATGCTACCCTGCCACAACTGTAGTAACTCCTGGATGCGCACCACACAGAGGGTGGATGGAACGAACTCTGAGCAGAAGAGGCTCTCGAAGTCCATCCAAAGAAAAGATGCCTTGGCGTGCACCTGGAGCATCAGGCTCCACCATCTACTTGCTGCTGCGTGTAGGAGACTCGCGACAAGGATCACCATAAGATCTACTGGTGTCCCTACCAATATGAAGACTCAGACAATAGCCTCCAGCCAATCCTCGGCTGCCTGAGGGTCCGTCTCTCCTCGAAACCTGGGTGGCCTCTATCGATGAATCCCGTGAAGTGAACTCAGGCGGCGTGCACTCTCTGCTGCTGGGGCTGGTGGTATCGGTGGCCCAGCGGGTAGAGGTACCGCTGGTGTCTCCGCTGTAATGGGGCCCTGCACCGAGGCCTCGTCACTCGGTGGGCTTCCATCTCGCATGTAACTGGGAACCCTAGCTGGATGCCATTGTGGGGCTATCCTGAAAAGAAACAGGTATGCTACGGTTAATACAATATACCTGGTGAGCTGACACAAAGTAATCACTAAGAAAACTTTTGAAACACACATGCAATAAATTATTTCATGCACTGAGTCGGAAATCAGAAGTCAGGGTCCTGGTGTATGGATACGTCGGCCTCCGCACCAACACTGGACTCCCTAGACTGATAACTGCACTCAATATGCTTAACACTATTGCTTCACAGAAAGAAATTATCATAGTCCTAAGTTCTACGGTAGAACCGACTCCTCTGATACCAATTTGTCAGGACCCATCCTCGGGGCCCGTGCCGTGACTACCCCAAGCCCGCCTTCCATAGGCCAGGGGCTGACGAATATCACCAAAGGCATAAATCCCGATAAAAGGGAAGGAATTTCCTTTATATAAGTAAAAAAACACAACAGAGAATGCAAGATGAAGTAAACACTAAGTAAACTGAGTACAGAAGTAAGTGCTAAAAAGTAAATGGGCCAGAATACAAACCCAACTGAAAGTACAGTACAACTAAAAAGAAAGTACAACAACAGTAAAGTAAAATCAGCAACCACCGAATCGGCCTCCGGCTATCCCACCTGAAGGGTGGGTACAGATGGTCTCCTCAACTCCTTGGGTCCGGCCGTACGCTCCGTGTACATCCCGCCTGATAGTCCACCTCCGGATACCGTCCCGCTCCTCAAGCCTCAAACACGATCAGCGCTGTCCGTCGTTTGCAACCAACACCACATAGTGCGGGCATAGACCATGCAGGGGTGAGTATACAATACTCAGTAGGGACCCCGAGACCCCGAAGGTCTCCCAGAATCCACAAAGGATAAACCAAAAAGGAAAGATACAAACACGGAGTATCAACCAACTCTAATTAGGTATATGCCCATACATATACCTAGGTTATCAATTCCAGTTCAGCTTCAACTCAAGAGCCCAAGTACAACCCAGTCCACACAGGAAAGCACGACCTAATCCACACAGGAAAGAAAGTCAATCATATCGATGATAATGATTGAAAGTCAAGACTCAGCTCATACAGGTATACTACTTACGAAGAGGGGTGGAGATGATAGATGTAGCCTCTGAAACATATCCCCTGCCGAACCCATGTAGGATCAAAGTACAAAAGTCGTCGCTGCCGAACCCACGTAGGATCCTAGTACAATAACCATCACTACCGAACCCACGTAGGATCCAAGTATAGTCGTCCTCACTGCCAAACCCACGTAGGATGCAAGTACAGTCATCCTCGCTGCCGAACCCACATAGGATCCAAGTACAGTCGTCATCGTCGTCGCAGTCGCAGCCAACTCTAGGGTTCCCGTACACAGCATGCTTGATTCCGGGAGAGTCCTCTCCATGATCCAAGAGGGTCGATACATCAACAGTCACAAATTATAGAGTTGATGTATCCTAAAGTTCCGTCTCGTCAAAAGGAACTCAACGTAACAGATAGCGCGACAATCGGATGCCCGGTCTGAGAGATATAGGCTTTTCCGTCCCAGGGGCCCGGTTAGAGATATGCTCATTTCTAACCTGACTGATATCCAAAATCCTCTGAAACTCACTTAGAGTATCTCAAAAGGACCGTCTCGTCTAAAGAGTCATAGTGCCGCAGACGGCGCGTCAATCGAACGCGCGGTCTTTAAGTTAACCCCGTTTAAGTGATTAAGAGACCCAGCCCATTTAGCCTAGTTGGCCGACAGGTCGGGTTGACCCAGTTTGACGGGTCCGACCCAGCAGGGTGTCGGTCTGGTCTGAAGGGTTACACAAGTCGGCCTGGTGGGGCGCGGCCCGGCCTGGCGGGGCGCGGCCCGGCCCGGCCCGACGCCGCCCGGCTTGGCCCGACCCGGTGCCGCCCGACACGACGCAGCCCGGCTCTGCCCGACCCCACCTGGATCATCCCGGCCTAGCGCGGCCCGGCCTTGTGCGTGGACCGACTGGCTCAACCGAAGCCGAGCGGTTCTAGGGTGGGGGGGGGGGGTCTTCTTCACCAGCGGTGCCAGGCGGCGCCACCCTTCCCCGAACCAGCCGTCTAGACCGGCTGGTCTTTGTGCACGCGGACAGAATGGGCGGGCCACCGGTCCTCCAGTGCGGCACCCTCCTGGAGTCACATTCCAGCACCGCCCGGCCGGTCGACGGGCCGGCCGGTCCTCAAACGCGGCGCCCTCCTGGTGCCGCGGCTCCTTTTCACCCGGCCGGCCGTTGAGAAGGCCGATTATTCCGACGAAGCGCCCCGCGTTGCGGGCCGCGATTTGTTCTGCACAACTGGCATGATGGCGTTGGTTCCCTTCGTCATGATCCCGGAATGGCATGACGACGCCTTGTTTTTCCTCCGCCTTCAGTTTCCAATTCCAAAGGAATAAAATTCCAACAGAGGGTTGTCGAGCCGTGTTCGTTTGGCCCGCGCCCTCCGCGTTAGACGGTATCACATGGCCAAGAATGCACAAGGTTCACGAAACACAACAAACAATTTTATTCTCAATAAAATTGAATCAACACACCCTCCCTCGATAATTGATGTCGTTCGCCAGACATTGTGGAAGATGGATTCATTTCCGTCGTCGTCGGTGTGCACTCGAGGAAGAACGACGTTCCCTCTTTTATCACGGAGAGGATAATAGAAGACGTGCCGTCGCTAGTGAGTTCCCGCATCAGTGTCTCCTCCCTTGCCATGGAGGAATAAGAGGATGGAGAAACCGGGGTCACCGAGCGATGTTCTTCGTCGGAGAGTTGTAGTTCTTCGTTGAGGATGAATTTCTTCAAAAGAAACTAGAGTTCTCCCAATTCCTCCTCACACAACAATTCTAAGCAAAATAAAATAAGGATTCTCCTTATTTTATTTTATTTTTCCATGAATTCGAAATTTATAATTCAAACACTCAATTAATTTAATTGATTAGGTTCAATTAATTAATTAAGTGTGTGTTGGAAAGAATTAAAGAGGGAGAGAGGGGAGAGGAAGAGTTACACATTTAAAGGATATAAAAATTAATGGGGAGTTTCCATGTAATTAACATGGGAGTTCAAAGGGGGTTAAGGGGTTATGGAATGTGAAAAGGGTGGGTCTTGTGTGGGCCCCACCTCCCACATAACCACACATGGGAAGTTGGGTGGGTCTCGTGTGGGCCCCACCTCCCACATAACCACACATGGGAAGTTGGGTGGTTGTGGGCCCCACCAACAACTTCCCATGAGAGAGTTTAACTTCCAAGGATAATAAAATAAAATTGCACACAATTTAATTTACTTCTGTTTTTAAACCCCAAAATTTAACTTCTTCTACCGTGCAAACGCATCTACGGTAAAAGTTATCTTAAGCAAATACTGGAACTGCGAGTTCATCGGTGCCCTCAGATATCAATTCTGAGCACTGGTTCAAAAGATAGAAAAACACGCTCATTCGTTTACTGAATGTACCCGAGCTAAACTTCAGAAATTGATTCCGGGCACACCAGGCCTCAGAATTAGGTGCCAGAAGAAGACACAGACTCGTAAAATTCCAAAGTATTTAAGAAAAAAAAATTTCCTTGAAATTTATGGGCCTTTACATTACTCCCACCTCAGGGATTTACATCCCCATAAAACTACATCATAAACTAGGGAAACAAATGAGGGTACTGTGCACGCATCTGAGCCTCCCGCTCCTATGTGCTCTTATGGAGGTTCCCATGCTGCCAACGAATGCGCACAAGTAGAATCGACCATCCACGTAGGACCCGCTCCTGTTGATCCTCGATCTGCACTAGGACCTCCACAAAAGTCGCCCCGTCATCGATGTACATCTCCCCAAGATCAATGATGTGCGTCGGGTCGTGCACGTATCTCCTCAGCTGAGATACGTGGAAGACATCGTGCACTCGGTGCAACTGAGGTGGAAGGGCCAGGCGATAAGCCACCTCGCCTACCCTGCTGAGAACTTGGAATGGTCCGATGAAGCGTGGAGATAACTTGCCACCCTGGCCAAATCTCCGTAATCCACGTAGAGGTGAGACCCGTAAGAAAAGGTGATCTCCATCCTCAAACTCCAGTGGTCTCTGCCTTCTATCATAATAGGATTTATGCCTTCTCTGTGCAGTCCTCATCCGCTCCTAGATGATCTGCACCTTCTTCGTCGTAGCCTGGACCATCTCTGGTCCTACGAGTGCTGACTCCCAAGGGTCTGTCCAACACAGAGGTGATCTGCATGGTTGACCGTACAATGCCTTGTATGGTGCCATCCCTATGGTGGAGTGGTAGCTATTATTGTACGCAAACTCCACCAAGGGTAGTTGATACTCCCAGCTGCGACCAAAGTCGAGGAAACATGCATGGAGCAAGTCCTCGAGATTCTGAATGGTCCTCTCAGTCTGGCCATCCGTCTGAGGATGAAAGACGGTGCTCAAGCGTAGCTACATCCCAAACGCCTCCTGCAACCCCATCCAAAGCTGGGAAGTAAAGAAAGCATCTCACTCGGAGATGATAGACGATGGCACACCATGAAGTCGTACGATCTCCTGAACATAGAGACGTCCCAAGCTCTCTACTGAGCCCTGCTCTCTGATAGGTAGGAAGTGGTCCGACTTGGTGAATCGGTCTACGATCACCCAAAATAGAGTCATGTCCTCTGGAAGTACGTGGAATCCCCATCACGAAATCCATGGATATCCCATCCCACTTCCACTCCGGGACCTCTAAGGGATGCACCACGCCTTCCGGTACCTGGTGCTCCGCCTTCACCTACTAGCATGTGAGGCATCATGAAATGAACTCTGCCACAACCTTCTTCATACCCGGACACCAGTGCTGTCGTCTGAGGTCCTGGTACATATTTTCTACTCCAGGATGTACCGCTAGAGGGGAAGTGTGAAACTCCCTCAGCACCTCCTCCTGTAATGCAACTAGTACCATGGTATGTCCCCTGAAGAGGATGACATGCTTTTCTCCTTCAGAAAATCCATCAGGCTCCTGCACTGTGGAAATCTAAGTACATTGCGTCTCACAGTCAATGTCCCCATGCTGTGCCTCTCTGACCCGCTGAAGAAGTGGAGGAGTGACTGTGAGGGACTGTAGGAAGGCTTCCCCATCTCTATCCATGAAGGATATCTGCAAAGTAGCTAATTGATCTATCGCCTCTCCAAGTAGATGAATGCCCAACCTCCTACTGAGAGCATCGGCTACTACGTTCCCCTTCCCAGGAGTATAGAATATCTCAAAGTCATAGTCCTGGAGGAACTCGAGCTATCACCGCTGTCTCAGGTTCAGGTCCTTCTGTGAGAAAATGTACCTGAGACTCTGGTGGTCAGAATAGACTGTAAAGCGCTCTCCCATCAGGTAGTGCCGCCACATCTTCAAGGTGAAGACCACTACTGCTAACTCCAGGTCATGGGTAACGTAGTTCTGCTCGTGCTTAATCAAATGTCGTGAACCTTAAGCGATCACTACCCACTCCTGCATCAGGACACACCCGAGTCCGGTCCCTGATGCATCGCAGTAAACTACGTACCCTACGTCCTCCTCCGGTAGCCTCAAGATGGGTGCACTGGTCAATCTCTATCTCAGATCCTTGAAGCTCTGCTGACATATATCTGACCACACAATGGGTTTAACCTTCTTCGTCAATGATGAAAGTGGTGCTGTAACTCTAGAGAAGTCCAGCACAAATCTCTGATAGTACCCAGCCAGAACTAGGAAACTCCGCACCTCCGTCACGCTCCTGGGTGGCTCCCAAGAAAGTAAGACCTCGATCTTCACAGTATACATCGCAACTCCAACCTTAGAGATGATGTGCCCCAAGAATTGGACCTCTCGAATCCATAACTGACACTTCGAGAGATTACCATAAAGCTGGTTCTCTCGAAGTGTGTCCAGTACAACCTGCAAGTGGTAGGCGTGATCCTCCTCAGTAGTCGAGTAAATCAGTATGTTGTCGATGAAGACTACGACAAATCGATCGAGGTAGGGCTGGAAGATCCTATTCATGAGACTCATGAACACTGCTGGAGCGTTGGTTATGCCTAAAGGCATAACAAAAAACTCATAGTGGCCATACCGACATCTGAAGGCCGTCTTCTGCACATCCTCATCTCTACCTCTGAGCTGAGGATAACCTGACTTGAGGTCTATCTTCGAGAACCATTGTTCTCCCTTAAGCTGATAAAAGAGGTCGTCAATCCTTGGGAGTGGATACTTGTTCTTTATGGTCACCTGATTCAGGCGACGGTAGTCGACACATAGTCATAAGATCCCATCTGCTTTCTTGGCGAATAAAATCAGAGAAGCCCAAGGTGAAACACTGGGTTGGATGAATCCCTTGCCCTGCAAGTCCTACAGATGTACCCGTAGCTCACAAAGCTCAGCGAGAGCCATCCGATAGGATGGAGTAGATATCGGGGCTATCTTGGGGTACAGGTCAATGGAGAAATCTAACTCTTTGCAAGGAGGTAGTCCTAGAACGTCGTCAGGAAAAACATCCGCGAACTGATCCACCACAACAGGAAAACTCAGACTTCGCACATCAATTTCTCCTAGGATGAGACTAGCCAACTGATGTGTGATCAGCAGACCTCTACTCTGTGTAAGTCCGTCCTATGCTACAAAGGCTCCCTTCTCACTGGTGAAGGTAAACCTGGTCCCATCTGTGTAGACACACCGCACTTTGCGCCTAATGCAGTCAATCTGAGCATGGACTGTAGACAACCAGTCCATACCCAAGATGACATCGTAAGGCCTCGACACCGCTACAAGAAGATACCAGCCGAAGTTCTCGCCTCCTAGAGAAAGCTCACACTGCTAGCACCAGTAAGTAATCGTCGAGTATGCTCCTGTAGGATTCTCTAGCCGTAAGGATCAAGCCAACGGCTCCGTTGGAATATCCGAGCTCCGAACAAGGGAAAAAAAATAAAAGAATGACTCGATCCTATGTCTATAAGAACTGCAGCAAGGGTGGAGTAGACACAGATAGTACCTCAAATCATCTCAGGTGCTCTGTGGTCATAAGCCTCCACTGCCTGAAGCTGAGCCTGCCTCTGTCCGCTAGCTCCCTGTGGTCAGGGCGGACCTCCTGGCGGTGGTGGTGGTAGAGCCTCAAAGCATCTCCCACCACCCGCTTCTCGGACATATCCTCTACCTCGTCCACCTATTCCTTGCGGACCACCACGATCGAACATTTGCCTCTGGTTGGGTGGTCCCTAAACCGTCTGCTGCTCCTTTGCATGGCGGGTCAGACAGTCATGAGGCATGTGGCCCTGCCCGCCGCATGCATATCACTGCCTGCCTCTCATATGACTAGCTCTACTGCGTGTGCCCTGAACCTCCGAACCAGTATCCTAAGGTCGCCCACCTGATGGCCTGATCCGCTTGGACCTCTGAGACATCTGTCTACTACCGACTACAGAAGACTCCGCTACGTGTCACCCTGCGGTAGGCCTCACTGTTGGCATAGGCTCAGCAAGAAAGCTCTCCACAAGAAGGGCTCGCTCCAGTACTCCTTCCTCTATCAGAATAATGATGGAGATCATCGAAGCCCTGATCTCATGCCTCAGTCCCTGCTCGAAGGTCCAAGACCAGAAGAATGGGTCCCGTACCATGTCCGTGGAGTAGCACGAGAGGTCGGTAAATCTCTCCGAGTAATGGGCTACTGTCATGCTGCCCTGCCACAGCTGTAGTAACTCCTAGATGCGAACTGAATAGAGGGTGGATGGAACTAACTCTTAGAGGAAGAGGCTCTCGAAGTCCGTCCAAAGAATATATTCCTCGTCGTGCACCTAGAGCATCAGGCTCCACCATCTACCTGCTGCTGCGTGCAGGAGACTCACGACAAGGATCAACATAAGATCTACTGGTGTCCCTACCAATATGAAGACTTGGAAAACAGCCTCCAGCCAATCCTCGACTGCCTGAGGGTCCGTATCTCCGCGAAAACTGGGCGGCCTCTGTTGCTGAAACTCGTGCAACGCACTCAGGTGGCGTGCACTCTCCGCTGCTGGGGCTGGTGGTATCGGTAGCCCAGCGGGTAGAGATACCGCTGGTGTCTCCGCTATAATGGGGCCCTGCACTGAGGCCTCGTTGCTCGATGGGATTCCATATCGCACGTAACTGGGAACCCTAGCTGGCTGCTGTCGTGGGGCCATCCTGAAAAGAAACAGGTGCACCACGGTTAATACAGTATACCTGGTGAGCTGACACAAAGTAATCACTAAGAAAACTTTTAAAACACACATGTAATAAATGTTTTCGTGCACTGAGTCGGATATCATAAGTCAAGGTCCTGGTGTATGGATATGTTGGCCTCCGCTCCAACACTGGACTCCCTGGACTGATAACCGCACTCAATATGCTTAACACTATTGCTTCACAGAAAGAAATTATCAGAGTCCTAAGTTCTGCGGTAGAACCAACTCCTCTGATACAAATTTGTCACGACCCATCCTTGGGGACCGCGCCGTGACTACCCCAAGCCCGCCTTCGATAGGCCAGGGGCTGGGGACTAGCACCAAAGGCATAAATCCCGTTAAAAGGGAAGAAATTTACTTTATATAAGAAAACAAACACAACAGAGAATGCAAGCTGAAGTAAACAATAAGTAAACTGAGTACAAAAGTAAGTGCTAAAAAGTAAATGGGCCAGAATACAAACCCAACTGAAAGTACAATATAACTGAAAATAAATTATAGCAGCAGTAAAGTAAAATAAGCAACCACCGAGTCGTCCTCTGGCTATCCCACCTGAAGGGTGGGTACGGATGGTCTCCTCAACTCCTTGGGTCCGGCCGTCCGCTCCGAGTACGTCCCGCCTGATAGTCCACCTCCAGATACTATCCTGCTCCTCAAGCCTCAACCACGATCAGCACTGTCCGTCGTCTGCAACCAACACCACGTAGTGAGGGCATGACCCATATAGGGGTGAGTATACAATACTTAGTAGGGACCCCGAGACCCCCAAAGGTCTCCTATAATCCAAAAAGGATAAACCACAAAGGAAAGATACAAACACGAAGTATCAACCAACTCTACTTAGGTATATTCCCATACATATACCTAGGTCATCAATTCCAGTTCGGATCCAACTCACTAGCCCAAGTACAACCCAGTCCACACAGGAAAGTACAACCCAATCTACATAGGAAAGAAAGTCAATCATATAGATGATATTGATTGAAATTCAAGACTCAGCTCATATAAGTATACTACTCATGAAGAGGGGTGAAGATGATAGATGTAGCCTCTGAATCATCTCCCCTGCCGAACCCACATATGATCCAAGTACAAAAGTCATTGCTGCCAAACCCACGTAGGATCCTAGTACAATAACCATCACTGCCGAACCCACGTAGGATCCAAGTACAATCTTCCTCGCCGTCGTAGTCGCAGCCAGCTCTAGGGTTCCCACACACAGCACGCTCGATTCCGAGAGGGTCCGCTCCATGATCCAAGAGGGTCGATACATCAACTATCATAAAGTCTAGAGTTTATGTATCCCAAAGTTCCGTCTCGTCAAAAGGAACTCAACGCAACAGACGACGTGTCAATCGGACGCCCGGTCTGAGATATAGGATTTTCCGTCCCAGGGGCCCGGTTAGAAATATGCTTGTTTTAATCCGGCCGATATCCAAAATTGTCCGAAACTCACTTAGAGTATCAGAAAAGGACCGTATCGTCGAAAGAGTCCTAGTTCCGTAGATGGCGCGTCGATCGGACGCGCGGTCTTTAAGTTAACCCCATTTAAGTGATTAACAGGCCCGACCTGCTTAGCCCAGTGGGATGACGGGTCAGGTTGACCCAGTTTGACAGGTCTGACCCAGCAGGGTGTCGGTCCGGTCTGAAGGGTTACACAAGTCGGCCCGGTGGGGCACGGCCCGGCCCGGCCTGGTGCGGCCCGGTGTGGCGCGGACCGGCACGGTCCGGCCTCGCGCAGCCCGGCTGGCTCGGCCGAAGCCGGGCGGTTCCACGGGGGGGGGGGGGGGGGGTCTTCTGCCCCGGTGGCACCACCCTTCCCCGAACCGGTCGGCTAGACCGTTGGGTCTTTGCACACGCGACCCGCATGGGCGGGCCGCCGGTCCTCCAGCGCGGCGCCCTCCTAGCGCCGCGGTCCAGCACCGCCCGTCCAGCCGATGGGTCGGCCGGTCCTCAAACGTGGCTCCCTCCTGGCGCCGCGACTCCTCTTCGCCCGGCCGGCTGTCAGGCCGGCAGGTTCTTCCGCCGAAGCGGCCCGCATTGCGGGCCGCGATTCGTTCCGCAAAACCGGCGCGACGACGCCGGTTCCCTTCGTCACAATCCCGACATGGCGCGACGATGCCATGTTTTTCCTCCGCCTCCGGTTGCCAATTCCAAAGGAATAAAGTTCCAGGGGAGGTTTGTCAGGCCGTATTCGTTCGGACATCACCCTCCGTGTTAGACGGTATCACATGGTCAAGAATGCACAAGGTTCACAAAACACAACAAACAATTTTATTCTCAATAAAATTGAATCAACACACCCTACTTCGATAATTGATGTCGTTCGCCGGGTGTCGCGGAAGATGGCGTCGTTTCCGTCATCGTCGATGTGCACCCGAGGAAGAACGACGTTCCCTCTTTTATCACAAAGAGGAGAATATAAGACGTGCCGTCACTAGTGAGTTCCCACGTCGGTGTCTCCTCCCTTTCCGCGGAGGAAGAAGAGGATGGAGAAACCGGGGTCGCCGAACGATGTTCTTCATCCGAGAGTTGGCGTTATTCGTTGTGGATGAAGTTCTTCAAAAGAAACTAGAGTTCTCCCAATTCCTTCTCACACAACAATTCTAACCAAAATAAAATAAGGCTTCTCCTTATTTTATTTTATTTTTCCATGCATTCAAAATTTAGAATTCAAACACTCAATTCATTTAATTGATGATGTTTAATTAATTAATTAAGTGTGTGTTGGAAAGAATTAAAGAGGGAGAGAGGGGAGAGGAATAGTTACACATTTAAAAGATACAAAAATTAATGGGGAGTTTCCATGTAATTAACATGGGAGTTCAAAGGGGGTTAAGGGGTTATGGAATGTGAAAAGGGTGGGGCTCGTGTGGGCCCCACCTCCCACATAACCACACATGGGAAGTTGGGTGGTTGTGGGCCCCACCAACAACTTCCCATGGGAGAGTTTAACTTCCAAGGATAATAAAATAAAATTCTACACAATTTTATTTAATCCTTTTTCTAAACCCCAAAATTTAACTTCTTCTCCCGTGCAAACGCATCTACGGTAAAAGTTCTCTTAAGAAAATACTGGCGCTGTGAGTTCATCGGTGCCCTCAGATTTCAATTCCGAGCACCGGTTCAAAAGATATAAAAACCCGCTCGTTCGTTTACTAAACGTACCCAAGATAAAATTCATAAATTGATTCTGGGCACATCGAGCCTCGAAATTAGGTGCCGTCAGAAGCCACAGACTCGTTAAATTCCAAAGTATTTAAGAAAAAAAAATTCCTTGAAATTTCCAGGTCTTTACATCATGAACTCAAAGTTTTAGAATAAAATATTATTTCCATTAAAATTAATATACCATAAAATTTCCAAGTTGGTGAAATTATTTCTAAATTACCACCTATGTGGAAAGACATTAGTAAATCACTCATTAAAAAGAGTGAGTGTATTTCCTTGAAAAAATTACAAAAGATTATTTTTTATTAAATAAGAATCCATATTGAGAGATGTGGGTATAGCTTTATAATTTGATACCAAGGTTAATATCATTTAGGTAAGGGAACCACCAAACACTTCCTTATATGTCAAGAAGAAAGGTCAAAAATTCAATAAGAAAGTAAATCCTTCCAAGAAGAGAGAGGAATGATTTGTCTATGGAAAACCAAGTAATTTTGCAAGGTAATGTTACTATCAAAATAAAATATAAAAACCTTCTATAAATATGCCGAATAAAGAAAATATAGTTGCGATGATATTTGAATTCAATATGGATTCGAAAAAATGGGATGTTGGCTTGATTTTAGAGAAATCATCTATGCGTTCAAGGATCATTCAATGTTCAAAAAATTTTATGAAAGTAATATCATGAATGAAATACTCCTTGTAAATAATGCATGCATTAATGTCACTGATCAAGGAAGTGTGGAACTAGAATTTACTTCTAGGAAGAAGTTGACTCTTCTAAATGTGTTTTATGTTCTTGATATTCAAAAGAATTTAGTCTCTTTTGATATTCTGTATAAGAAGGGATTTTGGTTTTGATAAGGCAATCCTATTTAATGGAGGTATATTTGTGGGGTATGGGTACTCAAATTATGGCATGTATAAACTATCTATTAATAACATGATTGAATCTTCTACTTACATGACTGAGTCCTATAATTTATGGAATGATCATTTGACACATGTTAATTATAATTCATTAAAAGTAATAGATAAGTTAAACTTAATTGAATTTGTAAATGAATTTAATAAATGTGAAACATGTGTAGAATCTAAAATAGTTAAAAAACCATTTCAAAGTGTTGAGAGAAATTATGATAAATTATAATTAGTGAATTCTGATATTTATCAATTAAATTTATTATTAACTCATGAAAGAAAAAAGTATTTTATTACTTTTATTGATGAATGTAGTGTAAAATTACACATATATATATATATATATTATTAGAATAAAATATGAAGCCTTTAATATGTTTAAGAAGTATAAATCTGAAGTTCAAAACCAATTAAAAAAAGGATTAAAGTATTATGCTCAAATAGAGGTGGTGAATACTTTATGAATTAATTTAACGAGTTATATGAAGAAAATAGTATAATTAATGAAAGTAATTATCCTTATACACCTCAATAAAATGGTTTATTTGAAAGGAAAAAATAATAATTTAGTAGAAATGGTAAATTTTATGATTAATAAATCTAATCTACCACTAAATTTATGGGGAAATGATTTATTGGATTCATTTCATATTCATAATAGGATTTCTTCTAGGAAAACTAAGTTATACCCTTATGAAATTTGGAAAGGTAGAAGACATAATATTCCATATTTTAAAGTGTGGGGATATTTATCTTACTATATATTTCTTGATCTTAAAATAACTAAAATAGGTACATGAGTGATTAAAGGTATTTTTTTTGGATATTCAAAAAATATTAAATCTTATAGAGTTATGGATTTGGAAGCTAATGTCATTGTTGAATTAAGGGATGTAGAGTTTTTTGATAATAAAATTTATAAAGATGACACAGAGGAGGTTATTCCTCAAAACCCTATATATTGTACTACATCTAGTTCAAATAAAATAGTAGAGAGTAATGATGATTCTTGAGTTGAAACTAAATGGAGTACAAGACTTAGGAAGGGGAACATATACATCCAGAATTTATTTCTCCTATTTCCATAATTTTCCTTGTTTAAGGAGATCAAAATAATTATCTTATGAATAAGTATCCTATGGTATTTACTATTGAATATTTCTCAAATACATATAAAGAAGCTATTAATTCTAGAGAAATTTATTTCTAAAAAGAAGCAATTAATGATGAAATAGATTCCATTATAGGGAATAATACTTGGGTCCTTATGGATTTACCAAGAGATTAGAAATCCATCAGTTGTAAATGGGTTTTAATAAATAATTATGATTCCAATGGAAACATTCAAGTTTTAAAATCAAGTTTTGTTTCCAATGTTTTCAGAAAAAAAAGAAGGAATTAATTATTTTGATACTTATGCTTCTGTATCTCAAATTACTTCAATATGGATTTTTTTACATTAGCTTAAATTAATCATTTATATATCCATCAAATGGATGTTAAAACAACTTTTTGAATAGATAATTAAATGAAGAGATTTACATGGATTTATAAGAAGGGTTTGTTTTACAAGGTAATGAAAATAAAGTATGTAAACTAGTTAAATATCTCTAGGGCCTTAAACAAGATCCAAATCGATGACATGAAAAATTTGATTCTATTATATTATATAATGGATTTATTCATAACAATGTCGATAAATGTGTATATTCCAAGTTTATAGAAGAATATGGAGTTATTATGTGTCTATATGTGGATGATATGTTAAGTTTTTGAACCAATATGATTGATGTAAATGAGATAAATAATTATTTATCCTCTATGTTTAAAATGAAGAATCTTGGAATAGTTGATACTATTTTAGGTATTAAAGTTATAAAATATAGTGGGGTTTATTCCTTAAGTTAATCTAATTATATGTATAAAATGTTAAATTAATTTGATTATTTTGGTTTCAAGGATTCTAATACTCCATTTTATTCTAGTGTTAAACTGTTTATGAATACAAGTAGATCTATAGAACAACTTAAGTATGATAGTATAATTGGTTATTTAATATATAAAGTGCATTTTACTAGACCAAAACATATGTAAAATGAGTAGATATACCAGTAATCTTGGTGTGGATCATTGAAAATGTATAACAAGAATGTTTGGATACTTGAGAAAGACCAAAGATTTAAGTTTATAATACAATGATTATCTAGTTTTATTATAAGGATAAACTAATGTTATTTGGATGATTAATATTGGTGATAATCAATCCATATATGGATGGTTGTTTACTCTTTAAGTTTGTATTGTTTCTCAGGAAAGAAAGAAAGAAACATTTATTTCACATTCTACCATGGAGTTGGAGTTTATCGCCTTATTGGAATGTGGAAATGAAGTTGAATGGATTATAAACCTATTATTGGATATTATATTTTGTCCTAGTATGATGCCTCATATATCTTTAAATTGTGATAGTGAAGTAACTTTATAAAATTCATATAGTTTCATGTATAATGGAAAGTCTATACATATAAGTTTGAGACACGATTATGTGAGACAATTTTCAAAAGATGGCACCATAAAAATTTTCTATATGAGATGTGTAAAAACCTTGAATATAAATTTAAAAAATCTCTATTGATAGAGATCATTAATATAACTAATAAATATATGAGGTTAAAACCCATATAATCAATCATTTTTTTAATGGAAAACCAACACTTTCATTAGGTAGATCCTATTAAAAGCATTTAATGGGTAAAAACAAGTTATGAAGGTGATTTTTGATATTAAAAATTATAACCCCAACTACATGGTGTCAATATCATTCATTATAACTAGAGTTTGAGTTATAAACTCTTAAAAAAATATTAAGACTCAATGATTTATGTGTTCTAATAATGGAAACACAATGTAATATTTTTCTTATATGAACTTAGAAGTGGTATAACTACTTATAGTAGTTAATGTGTTTACTACTTAGATAGTTCATGAAAAGAATATAAGTACATGACCATAAAAGTGATACAAAATGAGATTTTGTATTGAAATATCATTTTATTAATGATATCACTAATTTATCTTAAATATTAACAAGTTTAATGTTTCAAAAATTTGTAAATCAGATAATACTTTGAGATATTGATACTAAGTAAAGGTTTAAATTGAAATATACCTTTGTTATTTATAATGATTCACTTATGACCTGGAGAGATAATATTTATGAATAAAAGTGGGGGATTATTCTAATTTTATTCATAAAAAATAAATAAAAGGGTTTTTGTGGGACCCATATTTTTTGGATGCGAGGATTGATAGGGTGGACAAAAATTATGTAACCCCAAATTGGAAATGGAATAAAAACTCTCAAGGATACTCCCTTTTAAAAAGGTCCTTGGGAAGCAGGATTTCTATAAAAAAATATATATTCCAAAATGTTTTAAAAAAGGATTTTAAAAAATATAAAAAAACAAAAATAAAATAAAATAAAATAAAATATTTTATAAAAACCAACTCACGGTGAGATTAGTCATGATGATTGGATTTAAACTTTAAAAATCCGATTGGTTGCCTCCCTCCAAAGGTTTCCTTATTTTGATCAAACCAAAGTTTATTTTTATTAAAACTATGAGATAAAATTGGTGTGAATCACATAGGTTTTAATCTATAAATAAGTGTGATGTTTAGATCCTTTTGATCAATATCTAAAATTAAAAATTATCTAGATATATTCTTCCAACATCGAAGCTGTGGGGATGTTGGAATTTGGTGTTCGACATTCTCAAAATCTTGGTAAAATCCTTGAGGTAAATTTCCACCAAGAACCCTACACCAATAAGTGGGGGTGGATCAAACCCTTTTAGACATTGAATTTAATTCACCCATTAATATTCAAAAAATTATCTATATTTATTTACCGAATAATTATTTTCCAAGATTCATTATATGAAATTTCAAGATTCATAGTCTTTTTTCACTTCTAATTATGTGACCAAATTTTTTGGAATTTCCTTCATTGTTGCCTACATTTATATCCTCAATATCACTTGTCATGTCATTTGTTTCATGCGTCCCTTACTAGAATCACCCCTTTAGTTTTTTATCACCTCTGAACACACATTTCCCAACCGCCATCAAATTTACCCCCTCACTCCCACTATAGAAATACTCCAATCATCCCCTAAAAACACTACTACCACCATCCATGTGGTACTGAGAAAGATGATTTACCTCATCACCTCCCTTACATACACTTCCTTTACCAAAATATACCATCTCCCTAGTTATAATTTCTCTCCGTGATCTCCTCAGTTATCGGTGTTGAATCACCAACCATTGTGAAGGATAATGATGAAAGTGTTTCATAAGAAAGGGGATCAGGTTTTGAATAGAAAAACTTAAAATGGCCAGTGATTGAATACTCTACAAAATAAATTCAAGAGCATGTCATAAAACTTACACTAAAAGGAATTCATTAATTAAAATAATAGTATTTTTCCTCAGAAAAGAACAAGGCATAATAATTCAAAACAAAAATAACTCGGAACCTATAATTATAACCAAGAATAAAGTATTATAATTCAATGTCGAATAAATCTAGAGTCAGAAGAATTGAATTATTCCTGAAAAGAATAAGGTTATAAGAATAAAAAATAATCCCTAATTTATTGGTGGATCACTTAAGCTTAAAAGGTTTATCATTGTTGGCTTAAGAATATTCTAATGTTCTATAAATTTGATTGATCCTCTAAGAATGCAAGCTCCTAAAATTCCAAACCACCCATTTCCTTTCTAGGGTTCTATAATTGATGACAATGTCTAACCCTATATAGAGTCATAAAAAATTCATATATATTCTAAGATTAGGTTAACCAAATAAAATAATAGAACACTCACAAAGGCCTAGGTCCAACACTTGATAATCAAGCATAATAATTATACCTCACATAGGTAAAAACACCTTATTTTGGACACAAAAACGATGTAATAATTTCTATTTGAGATTTCATTTTGAAGTTAACAATGTTCAAAATCATGAAATAAATATTTATTTATTAAATCAATATTAAATATTACTTAAAATTTCATCGAATAAAAAATTCACAAGAATTAAGTATAAAAAAACACTATTTTCTAAAATCACCAGAACCACTAGAAATTTTTTTTGAGGTTATTAACTAGGGTAAATTTATCATTTTATCTCTATAGAGGTTCTGATACTCTGGAACTCAAAATTGAGTTAAGTCTTTCTCAATGAAAAATCTAAGTCTTTATAAGAAGTGGGTTTGATTTTTAGTAATGGGTGTTGATTATAGCGTGTTATGTTAAGGAATTATTTATTATGGATTTTACTCTAGGACATTTTTTTTAAATTTTAGGTTTTATTCAGTTTTAAAATTGATTTGTTTTTTTTGTTTTAGATTTTATATTCTTGGAAGAATATATATTCTTTTTTTTCACATTAGATACGTTAGGAAGTCAAGGAAGGAACATATTGAGTATGTTTATTCTCACACCTATTTTTATATTTTGTTTTCTCTTACTAGTATTGGATTATAAGAGTGATTTGGTGGTGGAGCTGGTTATAATAATTAGGTTTCAATTTTGATAATTATGGAGCTTGGAAATCATAAATTGAGGTAGTTGAGATTGCATAATATTTTTTATTAATGGTTCCTTTTTGGGGTTATATTATTTATTTTTCAATTTAATGCATGATATTAATGAAATTAACTATTTTTATTACTAAATATTTGAAGTTTATCTATTTTCATTTTTTTAGGGATTGAATATGTTAGGATTATGATATTTTAGGTTATATATAGAGGGAAATAACTCCCATTTGAGAGATTTATATCCTCAACAAAAATCATTAACACCTAATCTATTAAAGATGGCCTCAGAGTGACACTAAATTTCATCATTAGTCTAAGGATAGGTCTCAATATAGATGAGTTATGATATAATGACATCAAAGATTTTTTTAGGATTTATGTTTGGTGTTGATATATATGAGATTTGTGATTGGAATAAAAGATAATGGTACATCTAAAACTTAGATGGAAAGATGACTAAAGAAACCAACTGAGGATGTGCATGAACAAAATATTCCTACACATAGTTCTTGACTGTTTACTATATTTAGAGGATGAGCGTACTTTCAATGGGATAATTTCCATGTTCAATATCATGCATCATATAGTTTTCACATAGGACATGATGATTGGGCGTGTTGTTTTGGTTTCATGATTTTTAGGGTTTTTAATACCAAATTTGTATGAAATAAGTAAATTAGTTTTATTAGGAAAGTAAATGATTGAATTATATTAGTTTAAGAATTCAATTTTGTAATATAAAGAGGTTTTTATGAAAATTGGTATGAGATAAGGTATGAAGTCCCTTTGTTTACTATGTTATTTAGATTCCAAGTATTCTGACTCCTCATGATTCATGTTTTTGTTTGATTTTTATCTCTAATGATTAAGGTTGGTTTTCTAAAGGTTGGAGTGTGTATTTTATAGATTCGTAAAATCATGTTTTAGAGTTTGTGAAAATTTTAAATAATATTTTCATAATTTTTTAAATTGCAAAAAAAGATGATTTTGATTTATTAAATCAAAAGGAGGTTTTAAAATATATTTAAAATATATTTATTCTATATTATATGGTATGATTAATATGTGAGTAAATTTAATTGATGTAATATATTTATTGGAATAAATAAGTATTGACTAATTTTATAAAATTTTAAATAAAATGTTTCATGGATAAATGTGTTTTTATAATATTTGTATTGTTATAAAATGATATTTTGATATTATTAATTGAGTATAATTATTTAAATTATTATATGAAAAGTTATTTGATTTTTTGTTGTAAAAATTTAAAAAGAAATGTGATGGAGAAGGGTTATCCTAAGGCCCAACTTTATAAAGTGGGGTTTACACTGTTGAAAACTTAATACATGTACTAGGGGGTGTGGGGGTTTCTGTAAAAAAATTATTGATCATGGGATAAGGATATTAGTATCCAAGTTCAACCCATGTTAAGGATTGTTGATGTTGTAATAGGATTATAATTTTTTCATGTTTATCACTTTAAGTGGTTTAAAAATATATAATAGGAGTGGTTTTAAAATGATAAAGGTGAGTGAATGATTATGGTTATAAGGAACCAGCCTTAAACATTACATAATCTTGAGTTAAGTCAAGAATTCACATTGAGGATCATTTCAGGTTTATAGTTTTAGAGAATTAGGCCATAACTATTACATAATATACCCATACATTACATGTAGACAGTTACACTCAGTATCCACTTTTTACACCAAAGGAAACCCTTTAAACAAAACATGATTTATTTTTCTTGATAAAAATATTCTCGACTTCTTCTTTTCTATTACCCATCCTTATAACCTGTGGAAAATATTTCAAAACTTCGGATGATCCTAAAAATATCAGTAAGGAATATAAAATTAGGAATAAAACCATTAGTCCATGAATATTTTAAACCCATGAAAACATTTTCACTATATCATACTTCTCACTCATTAAACATAAACTATTTAACTTACATCATGTAATCATAAGATTCCTACAAAACTTCATATAAATCATAAAACATAAAGGTAAATTGTGGAATCTATATCATACTTAAATTGTAGATTTCAAAGATACATAAGTAGTAACCTTCATAGTTATGTTTGGAATACCCATTACAATATATTCTCTAAATCTCTTAGGATAAAACTTAATGTTTATCTCCGTTACATTAACTAATGCATTGGAGAGCTATCATGGGATCACCTACCCTCAATTTATCATGGAACCACCCATATATGTAAATAATTCCCAAGAACCATAACATAATCATAACACATAAAACAATCATAAAGGTAAAATAACATTTCCACATTGCAATCACAAGATATCATTTTATGATATTGATATAATCAATTCATTTAAAAAATTCAAAAAGAAGAGTTTTGAATCAAAGTGTACCATAACAATTTGAAAATATTGAAAGGAATTTAAACTTTAAAACAATAATCTCCATATAAATAAATCCTTAAAACCATTTTTAAAACATCTAAATTAATGAGAATTATTTAGAAGAATAAATCTTTAAAACATTTAAAACGATGTTTTAGTTAAAGAGTCCCTTACCACTTGAGAAACACTTGAATAAAAATCATTAAATAATAACATTAAAAAAAACTTATAATATCATGAGAATAAGGAGATTCATGATATAATATTTCAAAGGGAAGTATATACACCATATAAAAGAGAATTGGTGTATAACAACAAATACGTCTCAATGAAATGTAAATTGAGACGAAATACCTTACAAAGACCATATCATTAGATTAAGGATAAATCAATGAAATAATTATGTGTGAAAAATATAAATACATACAATATAAGTTCATATCTATTGTAAAAAAATCAGAGGTCATTCACACATATTCTTGGAAAAAAACCAATGACATGGATATTTAACTCAATGAAATGAGATTGAGTTAAGATTTCCCTTACCTTGAGTCTGACTCATCATGTACAATATTTATGTTCTTGAATAATAAACTTAGGTTAATTTATACTTTCTTGAGAACCATTTTCAATTTTATTATTCCTTTTATATCACTTATTACCATGTTATAATGATTACATAATTATTTAAGTTCATATCGGTTGTTTTGTCGATATTCAGTACTTGAGTTGAAAATGAACTTGTTTTGATGTAAATTGTCCATGTGGTCAAAATTAAATTATCTCTAGAATATTATTAATGATTTAAATATCATATATATATCCAGTATATTTGTATTTATAATATTCCATAACATTTGTAGATAAGAAATAAAATTCACCGTTCATGGAAATGGTAGGCCATATGTACGCATAAACACTACTTTAATTTCTTTATCATATTTAAGGAATGAAAAATAAATTATAAATAGGTATATTATAAATCCAGTATAATATATATGTTATATATGTTACATAATTTCATTAACTTCATCCTTTATACATTCCATGTATGACATGAATGAGTCATATCACTTTGAGGGGGCGGTAGTCCACAGTTCCTCAAATGAAATTATCATATTTACACATTATGGAAAGCATAAAGGTATGTTGTAAATAAAAATTAAATAAGAATATAAAAAATAAAAATATAATATATATCATATATAAATACATTTCCATCATAATGTTCACTATGATAGGTGGTATGAGAAAATTGAACAATCATCGTTTTGTGAGGTAGTTGTTCGCCGTACACAGAAACAATATGTTCTATATCTATTAGATGGATGTATGTGTAATTATAGGTAGAAAAATTATCATAAAAACATCATAGTATATTTATGATACTTTTTTTGTTATAAAATAATGGAATAAAGAGAGGTTAGGGGGCTAGATAAGGGAAATAAATGAAAGGAGTTTGAGATAATACACTACCTCTAAATCAAGTAACTACTTTTGATTTGAGACAAAAGGATTAATTGAGTTTCCTTTTACCCAAGGGAAGGATTATAGGAGGAAGTGAGGGATTTTGGGAGATTATTTGAGCATAATTTTGGCAATACAAGGGTATTGGGAGGTGTGAGTAAGTGGGTAGAGGTGGTGAACTTTTATAAGAGGGAGGGTGGGAACTTTAGGAAAGTCTTGAAATATTATTTTATTATAAATTTTTTTTCTAATTATAATAGCTCCAAAGTTATATATTTCTAGGATAATATGAGGATGGGTCGAAATACTCTCAACCAATAGGTTTTAGACAAGTTTAGGTCACAAATTTAACCGTATATTTTAGATTCAACCCTTAGTTAAATAATTTAACTCTCACAATGGCTTCTTGTATTTCTACACTATATGGTTAATATAGTTACTATATAAAATTCCATAAAAGATCGATCGATCTCCACATAGAGCCCTAGCCACACGCTCGCCATTTGGGTGGTGGCGATGGCTGTCCCACTTCCCCCCACCCTCATCCAGTGTTCTCCCCTTTCACTAATCCTTCCTCGCTCCCAGATTTTCCCCAAATCATCCTTAGCCTGAAAGTCTCGAACTTACACTTTGGTGCTCCTTTGCTTCTGATCTCTCTTCACGAGTTCTCAAAGGCTTCGTCGCTCAATTGGTTATCCCTTGTCTCCATCTTTGGTCGTCAATGACCTTCCCTCGACCGCTTTCATAGGTTCTTCAACAGTGCCTAACCCCTGAAGAAATGCATTGTGGATGGGCTTCTGGATCCTCATCACTTTATTCTTCACTTCAAATGCGCTGATGACCTGGATTATGCGTGGTCCAAAGGCATGTAATCTTACGATGGCTCGCATTTCTTCTTTTTCTGATGAAGTTATGAGTTCCACTAGAAATGTGACTCCTCACTCGCAACAATTTGGGTAAGATTCCTCTATCTACCTCTTCCTTTTCAAAATCCCGCCATTCTTAAGATGCTGGGTAACCTCGTCGGGAGGTTCCTAGCCTTCAATGAGCATTCTTTCTCCCTTTCTCACTCGATTTCTCCCCATATCTGTGTGTAATTAAATATTTAAAAACCTCCAGTGGACATTGTTTGGATTGAGGTTGGTGAAGAACTCCGTTATCAATAATCAGTAGTCTTCAAAAATTGGTTCGATTTTTACAGTTCATGCTTTCGTCTCAGTCATCTTCATTCCAGTTGTCATTCATCTCGTAGCTCAGATAAGTCAAAAAGTTTTTTTCCCCTTTGGTTGGATGCATGACCATTTCTTCCTGGCATGCAGACGAATCTAGTCACAATGGAGGGGGGTGCATGTTTCTCCCCTAATGCTGCTGGTGGGAATCAGGATATTGCTGCTCCTGTTACTGAAGGTTCGATTGGTGTGAATGCAGGATTGGTCTCAGTCTTGGTAAAGGGACTTCAATGTAATCCTCCATGGAGTAATACCTTATTTCATAATGTCTTCAATCATTTGAGGAATGATTTGGGTGTTCCCTCACCCGTTGGGAATGGTTCAGTGGGTCTTGCTGAACCTGGCGTGGCTAAGGATGCTGCTGCTGTTATTAACCAGGGAGTGGTGATTCGAAGGCTAGTAGAGGAAGGTGAATGTCATAAGATCTTCTATTATGTGGAGGCTATAAATATAGGTATTTATGACACTAGAAGTGAGCCCCCCCATTTGATCCCACTCCTTTGATCATTTCAAGACCGAGAAGAGTGGTGTCAACTATGAAATTGAGTAACCGTTTTGAGAGCCTAGAGAACAAAGGGCCTACTCAGGAGGCATACCGAGAGGAAAAATTCAATAAGGAGTAGGGAATTATGCAGGAGGAGTCTGGGGATGACTTATCTAGTCATCTTTCAGGGGTTAGTGATCAATAATTTCAAGGAAGTGATGCCTACAGTCCGAGGAGGAGGAAGGGATGGCGAGGAGGCAAGAAAGGCCGAAAGGACTACTCTTATCTGCCTTCTCCAATGAAGACCTGATCTGCCAGGAAGTTGAAGGCCCAATTGAAGGATGATACTCCCATCTCTAAGGGTAATATAATAGGTGTAGAGGCTACGGTCTCTAGGGCATTCTGATAGGATTTACCTACAAGATCAAGGCAGCGTAGCTGCTCAACCAGTGGAGCTGCTTCTGCATTCTGGAGAAGTTATGGAGGAGTAATCCCTTGTGCTTAATGCTTAAAAATAATATAATGAAAAGATAATGTTAAGGTCCATTCAGTTATCCACCTATAGAGATCAGTTGGATTGGATTTCCAAGTAGAATTTAATCTTAGTTATAAGCTTCAACGGGGGTAAAACCAACCAAGAGGATTTCATGCAACCATGGGATAGATTGGCACACCGCTTCGATGACCTTATTCAGGATGATCCAAAAACACTGGTAACATCTATCTCCTAAAATCTCCTTAAGGATAAACATTCCAATAGGCTTAAGTTGTCCTTAAATAACTTTTTTTTCTCCTGGGGTTTCTCACTTTTACCTTAAAAGTGTCTTATGGTTAATAACAAAAATATGAAGTTAATATAGTTACTATAAAATTCCAATAGAACCTAAAGTGGATCATTAATGAATTTTTTAACACTATATAAGTCATTTTTCAAAATATTATATTTTTATAACTATTATATCATTTAATAAAATTGTATTTGTTTTAAAAATCATTTATGTCAATTTTGACACTATTTAGTAATTGATTTTTGTTAAAGTCATAAAAAATGATTTATTTGAAAAAACTAAATTAAATCACATATAACATGTCATAATCATCCATAAAATTATTTTATGGCATCAAAATGTTCAAATTAAATTTATTTTAATATTTATAAAATCATTTATTTGAATCTTTCATTAATAAGGTAATCACTACATCATCATTGTGTCATAAATAAATAAATTTATTTAATGTATAAAAATTATAAATAAAATACTATGATGTAGAAAATCATTTTATATTTCTAATGAATATTTATAGTCAAATAGATAAATTATATAACCCCACATTAAAATTGTTTTAGTGGAAATATACATGTTTATGTTATATTTCTCTTTACTTTAAATTAATTATTATAACATGTCATTATCACACCCAAGTGACTCCATGGGGTCCTAAAATTAACCCAAGGATTCTCATGGTTTACCATATCTCATAAAATATGATTAGGACACATTTTATGATAATTTTATATTATTATAATATTATTTTTTACCCTTATTTACCTGATTTACCCTTTAACTATGGTAAATAAAAATAATTACTGAAGTTACTATTGATAACGACAAAAAATAAAGGGGAAATATTTACATAAATTGGAACTTCTTATTCAAAATATGAAATATATTTTTACTAATTCAAAACATATAAGTTTCAGTAATTAATTTAAAATTAATTCCCATTGTCAAAAAGATAAAACGAGTTTTTAAAAAGTAATAACCATCAAAAGATCGACGTGCGTTTATATCTAATTTCAATATGAAATTACTTAAAATGAACAAAATTTGATTAAATGATAAAAAAATAATCCAATTAAACTTTAAAACTAATTAAAAGGACAATATAACTATATAAAAAAATTAGATGAATAGGCAGTTATGAATTAAAATCCAGTATTTTTTACTATTCATTAAAAAATGAATTTTATTAGAAAAATACCAAAATTGAACCAAAGTAAATTTTGATTTCTTTATTCTAAATAAGACTTTTATTTTTTTCAAATAGATCATATAAAAGTGACAAAAAATCGACTTAAAAAGGGTTCACCATCAAAAGGTGATAAAACTGTATTTTTTTTTTGAAAAATACTTCTTTTATCTGAAAAAATTAGATTTGTTCTTATATAATATCTAGAAAACATATAAGATAAATTTTAAACATTAAATTGAATATATAATATATAAAAATTCATAAATATTGATTTGATTTTATAAACACAATTATTCTCTTTTAAATAGGTTTTCATTAAAATACAACCTTTATATTCAATTAGTTTTTATTTCCATTTATAATAAATTTGGAAACCAATGAATCATTATTTAAACATGTGTAAAACATATTTTTATAATTTAGTTGACACTATTCATTCCCGCTATTCTAATGGATATGTCATAACAGTAACATTTAAATAATAATATTTAGTTGTTCATTTAAGCTAGATGTAGCGTATCATCTATGCTATTAAACATAGTGTTTATTTCTTAAAACTTAGGATGTTACAATATTAATATTATTAGGATTGTGTAGAATCTTTCAAGTTACCTGATTCAACTTACCAGAAGTAGGAACTTGAGAATATCACCCTAACCTTATCATGGAAGCAACAACACTATCTTTAGAACATGGGGTTTATTTATCAAAATATAGAATTATTTCAATGGCATTTTCAATGTAGTCTATATTTACTGAATGGGGAATGTGAACATTCCACTAGTTATAACATTTGAGTTAGTACTTTCCATAGGACAACAATGAATTCAATGGATGGATGACTATAAATGTCAGATAATGGTACTACCTATTCAACCAGATATGTACCTCTATAAAGTATAGGTGGGAATTGATGATATCTTGTATGATGAATCAAAAGAGTAACACTGGATCCTAAGCTAAAATGTTTATAATCCTTTGATTTTCTGGTGAAATAAAGAGTTTTTAGTTTTCTCACATGCAAGTAGAATGAAAATATGGACCACATAATATTGTACTTTTAATTTACTTTTCCTATTAATTTATTTTTATTTGAATGATTGTGTATGATATTGTTCAGAGAGTGCGTGATCAAGTGTGAGTTAGTGTAGAGAGTGGGGTGTCAAGTATTACCATCTTTTGGTACACTAAACTCAAGGGGAAATTCTAGCCATTTTATTTTTTCATCACATAATCTATGGTGAGTGTGATCTTTTGGTGGATTAGAGGAGTATCTTCTAATGGTTTCATATTTGGTCCTTCCCCCAACAAGTGGTATTAGAGCTTTAGCCATTAAAAATCATGCTATAACTCAGGTATCATTCACTCTTAACTCAAAATTATATTGATTTTTGTTGGTTTTACTACCATCAGAATATATGAAGATGGAAGCAGGAAAAGTTTGAATCAATTAGTTCAATAGAACCAATTATGGTTTCTGGTGGATGGATATTGAGGATTATCTCATCCAAAAGGATTTGGAACTTCTGTTGGGTGGATAGAAGCCTGAAAATATAGAGAAAAAATGAATGGAAAAAATGATAAATAAAGAACTAGATTTAGTGAGTATGTCAATGGCATGAAATTTTACCTTTAATACATTGGAGAAGAAGACAACAACTATACAAATTATTTTCATGAAAGATATGTTTGAGAAAATAATAGAATTAAACAAGGTGTTTTTATTGCAAAGGCTGTTTAGCATGTGGTTATCAAAATAAAGGTCTATGGAAGATCATTTTAATGACTTCTACATTATCAGAAATTGTATTGAGGTAGTGGAAGTTACCTTCATAGATAATTTATATGTAATCCTACTAATTTTATATTTATCAGAATAATGGGATAAAATGGTATTTTAGTTAGTAATTCATGCAAAAAGACTAATATAGTGTTCTCCAATGTCTTGAATTTTATTATCAATGAGGAACTCTGGAGAAGAGAATCCAAAGTACCTTTCAACAGTGCACTAAATGCTGATGGAAGGGGACACTCACTTTAGAGAAAGAATCATCAACGAGTGAAAGATAAGTCTATGGAGAAGAGTCGAGGAAATTTGATTGGTCCAAGAGCTACCGGTTTTCATTTTGGGAATTATGAAAATATTTATTAATCATAAGAAAGTTACCAAAAGGATATCTTTTGGAAGTTCAAAATCCATTTACAAAACTAAAGATGGAAATGATTTTCTACTTAGCACCATTGTCCCTATGGATTCATGGGTGGTTGACTCTGATTAATCCTTATACTCAATGATAGATCATAGGTGAATGATCTAATATATACCTGGAATCTTTGAAAAATTTAATCTAGTGGATGATGAAACTTTGGAAGTAATCAGAAAATGATATGTAAACGTATGGATGAAGAATGGGTGTTTCTTACAAATGAAGAAGTTGAGAAACATTCTAGGTCTCTAGAAGAACCTCATATCTTTGAGGTAGTTAGATGATGAAGGATATGAAACTAAATTTACTTATGGAGTTTTTAAATTAACTAAAGGGTACATAGTTTTGGAATAAGGAATAAATGATGGTATATTATACTTGATTGAAAATTCATATGGAAGTGAAATGGTCAAAATTTCAACCTCAAAAGATCTGAAGGTATGAAATTATAAACTCATGAACATCAATGTGAAAAACACGAAGGTTATATCTTTAAATGGATTACTGAATCTTTATAACACAAGCATCAAAAGATATGATATTTGTGTGTTAGGAAAGAAAAATAGGGTTTCATTCAACTTGAATAGAAAAAATCGTAGAGCCCAAAACATGTAGCTTGTTCACTTGGATGTATGAGTTCCAACTCTAGCTTGATATTATAGAGGATATATTTACTTAATTATGTTTATTTATGATTCAAAAAGGTCGGTATGGGTGTATTTCCTTAGGAATAAGTTTGATCCTTTCAGTGATTTTGTGTAGTGGAAAGCTATGGCTGAAAGGGAGAGTGGTCATAAGTTAAAGTTCTTCAGAATAGACTATGATAGTGACTATAATAGAAGTTACATATAAAAATTATGTCAAAATAAAGGGATTAGGATCAAAATAAAGTTACAAAAAACACCAAAAAATAAAGTTTCATAGTTAATGAATCAAACTTTTATTACAAAAGTAAGATGCATGCATGTGCACTCCAAAATCCCATGTCTATTTGGGAGGAAAAAATTAACACTACAACATATGTACCTAACAAAGTCCATCAACTACTATGAGAAAAATTCTACCATAAGTTCTATAATACGATAAGTCATTAGAATTTGGACACTTGAAAATATTTAGAAGATTAACTTACACTCTTATTGATGAAAAGGATAAAGACAAGCTAGAGGAAAAGTCCAATGCTTGGTTTTCGTGGGCTACGAAAATGAAAATTTTGATTTCAAATTATTGTATGATGAAAATATCCAAGTAATAAGAAGTAAAAAAAGTTCTCTTAAATGAGAATATCCTTTGGAAGGATAAAAAATTTGATGAATTAGAACTTGAGGGAAATAATCCAACTACTAAAGTACAAATTTATCTGGATAAAAGAAATAGAGTTCAAAAGTTTAGGTTACTCTAGATATCAACATAAGTTCACTAGAAATTTAACCACATAATACATTCTATAAGGATCAAGGTCTCTTAAATCCTAAGTGAAATATCTAGAAGTTTATAAGTTGACAATCGACTCACTAAAAGTTAGGAAATTAGAATTTGTTACTTCAGAAAGATCTGAATATCAGATAGAGTTGAGAAGATCTTATATAGTTAGGCGACCAGTTCAGATGTATGGAGTTAATATGAATTTATTACTTCTATTGGACACTGGGGAACCTAAATTTATGAAAGATTCAATGATTATCATTGAATCTAAATAGTGGGAGTCAACCATGGAGGAAGAAATAAATTCCTTAAAGTTCAATGAAACTTAGGAGTTGGCTAAACTACTTGAAGGAAAGAGAATATCGGGGAACAAATGGGTTTTCAATTTTAATTAATAAGATAAAAGAAATAGAAGATAAAATGTGAGTATGGTGGTGAAAGGATTCTAATAGAGGGAAGGAATCAATTTCTCAAAAACATTTTCACTGATAGTTAAACATACTACCATTTGAATAGTGACGAGTCTCATTTCTTCTAATGATATACACTTGTAGTAAATAGATATTAAGACTACCTTTATTCACAGTAAATTATAAGAGTAGATCTACATGGAGCAACCAAAGTTATTTAAAGACCATATGGAGGAGCTCCTTTTTTTTTAATTTGAAGTGAAGTCTATATATCTTGAAATAGGAACCTCAATAATAAAACTATAAATTTGAAATTTTCACGATTGAGAAAAGTTTCACACAATGTGACTATAATAATTTATATTATCATAAGTTATGGGATAATATTACTTAAATCATACTCCTAATATACATGGATGGATTATTGTTAATAGGTTTAGAGAGTTCACAGATTTTGGAGCCGAATTGTAAGTTGTATGGATGATTTGAATGGAAGGATATTAGCCAAACCAATAAAATCTTAGGGATGAGGATAGGGAGGGATAAAAAATATGGTACTTTGGTTTTATTCCAAAAGTAATAAATCTGGAATATAATTGATAATTTTAGGTTGATTAGATGTAAACCTATCTCAACCACCCTTTTGGGACACTTCATGATATCCAAATCACAAGCACCAAAATTGGAATATGAGTTACAGTACATGGAGAAATTACCATATGCATCATATGTTAGAATATTTATGTATAAAATGATTAATATTCATCCTAACATTGAATTTTTGGTTGGATTGGTAATTCAGTTTATGTTAAACCCTGGAAGGAATAATTTATAAGTTGTGAAGTGGATCATCTGATACTTTAAGGGATCAAAAGATATTGTTCTATGATTTTTTGAAGATAATACTATGTAAGGATTCATATATGTATATTTTAGTGGGGATTCATATACCCAAAATAGAATAATGATATTAATGGCTATGTTTGAAATAAAAATGGTTAGTTGGATGTATTGGATACAACTTTTGGTTGGTTTATCTACAATAGAAGTAGAATATATAGTAGCTATGAAAGATGTAAATGATTTAGTTTGGTTAATTTTATTTCTAAAGGATATTATAAATCACTGTAAGGATAAGTGTTATTATTCTATAGTTATAGTGTAATTATCCTTTCTCAAAACACAGTGTTTCATACAAGAGAAAAACACATTGACTTGAAATTCCATTTTATTTTGAATATACTCGAAGTGAAGGTGTTGGAGATGAAAAAGATAGTTGGGAAGAAAAACCTGAATAATATTTTCATGAAGGTTTTAGTACTTTAAATTCTAAGGTGGCATTATGCCTCAGTGGGACTCTATTGAATGGATTATGTTGGATAACACTACAAGCATGGAGGATGAGGATAAGTTTTTACTAAGTGTTTGATAATTTCGATAATGTCCTTGAAGCAGTATTCAAGTGGGAGATTTTTCATATTGTAAAGACTCTTTTAAGTTACTCGATTCAAATTACCATAAGGAGAGAATTTGAAATTTCACTCGACTTTGTCAAGGTAGTGACAACATCGTATCCAATACACAAGTTTCATTTATTTGAAGATTGAGTTCTTATGGTGGGATATGCAAGCTAGTCTATGTTTATTGGATGGAGACTCTAAATAGTCCACCCACTGTAGTGGTTGTGTTGGTTATTTCCAAATAATAATGATGAAGTCAATGGATGGATGACTATAAATGTCAGATGATAGTGTTAACTATTAAACTGGTTCTTTACCTTTATAAATTAGAGGTTGGACTAGTTGCTAATGTATCTTTTATGAAAAATAAAAAGTGAAACACTAACTCCTTAACTACAGTGTTTGTAATACTTTGTATTTCTAGTGAAATAAATAGTTTATAGTGTTCTACCATGGAAGTTGGATGAAATTTTTAACCACATACTACTATGTGTCAATTTACTTTTCTTGTTGTTTTCTTTTTGGTTGAATTATTTTGCATGGGATTGTTCAGTGAGTGTGTGATAAAGTGTAACTTAGTGTGGTGAGTAGGGTTCCAAGTCATCCTATCTTTCGGTACACTAAACTCATGGGAAAATTTTGGTGATTTTATTTCCATAACACATAATCTATGGTGAGTGTGATATTTCAATGGACTAGTGGATTATCTTTTGATGGTTTCACTTTTGGTCCTTCCCCCAACATAGACATATAGGGGATTTTTTTTGATTTTACTATGGTTTAAATTAGTATTTTGTGTGTTTTTTTGAGGCTTTGGATTTATTTTTTTTTCTTATTTTCGATTATACACTAGTCGAACCATGAAGATTATCTTCTCACACTAGACAGGTTGAAATTTTGAGAAAGAAAACTAGTGAGTATTTTACTCTCATATGTATTTCTATATATTTTTCTATTACCATTATAGATTTAGAAGAGTGATTTGGTGGTGGAGTTAATGATATTAATTGGATTACAAAGTTAATAGTTGTAGAGATAGTAGAGATTAACTAGAGGTATTTGAGATTGTATTGGAATTTCACACAGGTATTTGTTTTGGGCTCGATGCCATTATTTACTATTTATTCTGATTCATGACATTCATTTAATTCTCAAAATTGGTTTCCGACCCTTGAACTACTAGAAATGGATCTAGGGTGTCATACTTGATTGTATTATCATACCAAGGAGGGCTATTAGTAGGACTGGGTCATGAAAAAATAGAACTAGAGAATTTTTTTCCAAGATTAGTGTTTGGAGTAGGAACATTAAAGTTTGTGATGGGATAGAAAGACAATACTACATTTGAACCTATTATGAAAATAGATCATAGAAACCAACCAACGAAATGGATTTCCAATACATTATGCAAGGACCTTGATCATCTATTTTATATACATAGATGACGAGTGTACTTTCTATAGGGTACTTTATAAGTATGTGATCATGCATCATGTAGTTTTCACATATGATATGATGATTTCATGTGTTGTTTTGATTTAATGTCTTGTAAGGTTTCTTAAGATATGATTGGGGAAATGTAATTATAGTGGTTTTATTTAAATGTTAATTGATTCTCTCTTGATAATCCATTTTTTTTCAATTTTAAATAACCACTTTGAGGTTATGTGGGAACTTTATACAGATAAACAAAAATAAAACCACCATACCACTATATTCATCCTAAAAAACTATATGGACCCCACAAAACACTAAAAACCAACCAAAACTGGGTTGGTATAGAGAAAGAGGAAACCCAATCTTATCCATACTCAAACATTTCATGGGGAACTGGGGAGGAGGTTTTAATAACTCAATCACCACATACATTCTTGATCCTCACACCCTTATGATAATTCTCTTCATATGAAAAACCATCTAGATTACTTCATCAATGTAAAATTTTTCCCTCCAAAGATCTAGTGCTGATGATAAAATAAAAATTCCACCATTGTTAAAGCACATGAGAGAAATAGTAGACTAAGAAATTACCAACCTTTTAAAAAATAACTATGATAATGAAAAACACATTAGTTATTGCTAAATCTAGGAATGAGAGCCAACATAACACACTAGTCATCGAAGAAACAACCTCACACCCAAAACCCTTCTTCCCAACATACAACATTGTCTTTTTGTAACACCCCAAAGTTTTAAAAATAAATTTTATGAAATGCATGAAACACTAAGTCTCTATGAAACAATACTTTGTTTTATAGAGATAATTATAATCTATCCATTAAACATAATTTTGTTGTTTCTGTGTTTTGAATTTCAAAAAATGGATATACATGGTTGCGATCAGTAAGTTATTCAGAGTCTGATATGAAAAACTTAATTTTTTAGTGAATAGTAACATACCCTTATGAATATTAATGTTACCCTTATGAACCGTAATATGACCATTATGAATAGTAAAATTTCCAAATGAATAGTAACTACACTAATGAATATATAACAAAAAGGCATCTTATAAGTGATAATATGATCATTATATAAGTGTTGGTATTTTTGTAAGTCATAAATATTTAATTAAAATTTTATGATTAGTTAAATAATTTAAATGAAAATTTATTTTCATAAAATTTAATAATAAATTATTATTTTATTATCTTATGGTTGTAAGATAATTTTATGAGACCTTGATTAAATTTTCAAGGTGTTATAATATGAGTTATAGTTTTAAAATTGTTATTTTTTGAACAAATTATAATTTTATTTAAAAATTAAATTAAAAATATTTAGAAAATTATTTAGATAAAATGGAGTTTATTTTTGAATTATACACATCAAAAAATGGTTAGAGTGAATTTTCAGTATTTTTATGAAATACTTGATTTTTTGGTGAATAGTGAGATTTGATAATTTACAAAATATTCTAAATAAATGAATTTTTTCATCATGATTGAGTCATGGATTATGTAAATGGAAATTGGTTCGAACTGACATTCACTTATTAATATTTTTTTAAATTAATCAAAACTGTTCATAGTATTGAGCAAAAATATTTAACTAATGATTAAAATAATGGAAGACCCATACTCTCCTCCACTATAAATACCACCCTCACCCCTCTTCCTCTCACACCTCTAAATCTTTGAGAATTGTCTAAATTCTACAAAATATTCTTTCCAAGTCTCTTCCCAACATCCAAGACCTTCTGGTCTCACCAAAAGGCCAATACCAAAGGTCTTAAAGAGGATCTCAAGGAGAAGATATCAAGAGGTAAAAATCCTCTTTAATTTTCTTGTGTTTTCCTTTAAATTATTTTTCTTTTCTTATACTCTCTTAACCTACTCTTATACAAGAGCCATGAAATCTCCATTATCTTATATATACTAGATTATTATCATGTTTATGTAACAATTCATCATTATAATTCTTCTCCTCTCCCTCTTATTCTAAAAATAAAAACACCGTCTGTGATGTGTCGATTTTCCAACATCATGGACGACATGTCTTTAATTTCCTTCACTTTCTTAAAATATGGGTGTAAAACCATTTTAATGGTTGAAAAATATTTTAAAGTTTATGTTATGACCTATATTATGTTTTTTAATTAACTTATATTCATAATATTAAAGGTATATGATGAAGTAAGTTTGTGATTATCAAAGAACCGCCAAAATGATCTAAACGAATATCAATAATAATTTATCTAATGATTAATACTCATATCATATAACCAAAATGATTTGTGGAATAATTTAATACTCTGGAAACATATTAATAACATCTCATTTCACTTCTGGATATTCACTTCCATTCGATAAGTAAATCCATTACGAACCGACCATGGAAACCTTGTAAAGAACGCACCCAAAATAATGTAAATAAAAAAAATATTATTAATAAATGTGTGGAATGATGTTATAAAATGATCATATAATGTGTTATAAAAATTATTATTATTATTTAAATTATTAGTAACACTCTTTTAACCATTATACATGAGGTTTAATCATGTCTGAAGTAAGATGAAATTGAGGTAAGAGAATTCTTAACCCAATTTCTATTCTTTGGGTTAACCTTATACATTATTCATTATGTGGTAATAAGATTATTTTTTGTGATGAATTTTTGTTTATATTATGTTTTATTATGTTTATTTACAGTTTATACCCATATCCATTCCATTATATTAATTCTCACACCAATTATATTTGTAAAGGGATTTCTTATTAAAATATTTTTAAAAATCACTTTAATGAAATTCAGAAAGATTGTTTTATGGAATGAGTGGTTTATCCTAATTTAATGATTCTTTATTACTATTTTGATTCCATTATATGTTGACCCAATAATTTTTAACAAATATTTTTCCATTATTATGTGCACGTTTTTCTTATACTTTAAAAGTGATCTGTTTTACGAAAAATGGTATTTTGAGAATCTGAATGTGTTTTAGTCAAGGGTTTAAATGAGTTATCAAGTGTTTTATTCATGATATGTTCCTTGGAAATAATTATGTTTATTTGAGCCCATTATAACTCAAAATATTTTTGGTTGAGCCCATTATAGCTCAAGATATGATGGGTGAGCACTGTTATAGCTCTCCAATGCATTGGTTACTTTAGAGATAAAAGTTGACCGAATGGTTATTCCATGTGTAAGGGTGATTTTAAGAGTGATATGGTAAATATATCCCAAGGAAACTGCATGATTTTTCTATTCATGTTAACTAGTTTTTATGAAATAGGTTTTATTGGGTTTTATGTTATCACTTGACTAATGATTTCTTCCTTTATATCCCTTATTGAGCTTTTTGTGATCATCCTAAGTTTTTAAATGTTTTTCATAGGTTATAAGTATGTGTAAGAGAAATAAGGAAGTCAAGTTAAATGTTATGAATATTTTTCAAAGAAATCATGTTTTATTTAAATTTTTTATATCTTGGAAGAAATGGATGCTTTTTTAGTGGTATCCACTCCGTGTAAATATGGGATGTTATATATGTTTTATGTCCTAATTCTCTAAAACTCTAAACCTAAAAAGATAATAAATGTGAAATATTGTAAGTTGTTGACTGAAATTCAATATCATGTAATGTTTTAAGGATGATTCCTTATAGTTTTTATCATAGGATGGTTTAGATAACTTTAGGGGTTAGGATGATGTTAATAGAATACCATAAATGATTTTTATTACATGGTTAATTTAAAATGATATAGAATTTAAATATTACCATGTTGATTCATCTAATATATGTCTATTCAGAATGGTTTTACATAGAATAAATAGGGAAGCTGAAGTAGTAAGGCACCAAAAGGCTGATATCTATCCGAATCGACAACCTGGAATGGTGGGAATCGAGACTGAGCAGTTTGTGATAGCAATGGATCAGTTAGATTAGGAGATAAAAAGTAGTGGTATCCAAGCTAGAGAGGAACATGATCTACCATGAAGAAACATGTCTTTTGTGGATCATTTTATGAGGCAACATCTTCCTGTATTCAGTGGAACCATAGATCTAGTGATAATATAAGAATGGATCAATGCTCTGGAAAAGACATTTGATATCATGGGATGTTCAGAACGCCAAAAGGTAATACTAGACAACTATATTTTTTGAAGGTGAAGTCGATCAATGGTGGGATTTGGTTAAGAATACAAGAGAAAGAGATGATCTTGACAGTCTGGACTGAGTTGATTTTAAGAGTCTTTTTTCTAGAAAAACATTTTCCTAAAACTATTCGACTCAGAATGGAGAAACAATTCTTAGAACAAAAGCATAAAGATGATGATTCTATGGTAGTATATGAAACCAATTTTACAAGACTATCTATGTACGTACTAGATTTTACTTGGGACTTTGATAGTAAAATTAATATATTTTAATTTGGTTTGAAACCATGTTTATTAAAATCTTTGGCTTCATGAGAGTTTAAAAGCTATGAGAAACTAGTTTGTTGTGATGAAAAAGTTAAGATGGAGTTTGCTGACATGAATGTTCAATGTGATGAAAAGAATAAGAAGCGGCCAGGTTAGAAGGATTTGGGGAATAATTCATCAAAGAAATATGAAGGTAATAAAATAAATTTCCCTTATTGTGAAAAGAGTGGTAAAAATAATCCTGGATAATGACTTGTAAATTTTGGGAAATGCTACCGATGTGGAAGGTTCGGGCACATGTCTCTGAGTGCATGAAAAATGATCCTAAAATTAATGAGAATCTAACTATAAGGAATTAATTAATTTTTCTAATGTGTGTTCTAATCTAGTAACTCAGGTAGGGAATTAGTCATATTGTAAGTAGAAGGGTGTGAAAAAATCTTTGTCAACCACTTCCGCAGATGTTGAGCTGAAAAATGAGGTGGTATTAGGTACATTTCTTGTTTTTACAGATTTTTAAAATGTGTTGTTTGATTTAGGGTCTACATATTCATTCATTACTAAGAAATTTTCTACTAAATTGGAAATTACACCTCAAGAAATGAACCCAAAACTCATGGTAAGAACACATGGAGGAATTATTGCGGAAACAAGAAATTATAAGAACTTACCTATCTTTTTCTATGGAAAGAGTTTACCTGCAAAACTTATTCTATTGCCTCTAGTGGAGTTTGATGTTATTCTAGGTATAGATTGACTTTATTTATATTATGATAAGATAGATTATAGAGAAAAAGAATTTGTTTTTTTATAAAGAGTTTCAATTTTTATACAAGAATGAACCCATACCAATGATAACATATCAGGAAGCTAAGAAACTATTAAAATATGGAAATGAATGTTATCTGCACACATTGTTGAAAATAAGGTAACCGTTCATATTTATGATGTTTCAATGGTAAATGAGTATCTTGATGTATTTCCTGATGATTTTCCTTATGTTATTTATGATTGAGAGGTTGAGTTTACTATCGACTTAGTTCTTGATGCTAATCCAATTTATAAAACCCCTATCGAATGGATTAAATAGAACTTTTAAAGTTGAAAAATAATCTGCATGAATTATTAGATAAAGGCTTCATTCGACCACCACTTCACTATGGGGTGATCCTATCTTTAAAAAAAAGATGGTTCAATGATACTTTTTATTGATTATAGATTCTTGAATAACATCACTGTTAAAAACAAGTATCATTTTCATCATATCGATGATTTGTTTGATCAGCTCTATGGAGCACAATATTTTTCAAAGGTTGACATGAGGTTTGGGTACCATCAGTTGAAATTAAAGGATTAAGACATCCTAAAGACTGTGTTACATACTAGATATGGGCATTATTAATTTGTAGTTATGCCATTTAGGTTATCTAATGCACATGTTGTATTCATGGATCTTATGAATAGAATATTTCATGAGTTCTTGGATAAGTTTGTGGTTGTGTTTATTGATGAAATTATTGTATATTCCAAAATTAAAGTGTAGAATAAAAAAACCTAAGGGCTGTTTTGAAAACCTTAAAAGAAAATAAATTGTATAGAAAATTCATCAAGTGTGAATTTTGGTTGCAAAAAATTTCTTTTCTTGGTCACATTGTTTCTAAAGATGGTATAACTATTGATCCTTCTAAAACAAAAGTTGTTGAAGAATGGAAAAGACCCACAAATATAATTGATATTAATAGTTTTATTTCTTTGGAAGGCTATTAATAGAGGTTTATTGAAAATTTTTCATGGTTATCTAGCCCATTGACTAAGTTAACTCGAAAAAGAGTTAAATTCATATGGACGAAAGAATTTGATGATTGTTTTCAGGAATTGAAAAGATGATTGGTGAATGATCTAGTTATAACCCTAACTTCTAAAAGTGGTGAATTTTTTATCTACAGTGATGCTTATTTGAAGGGACTTGGTTGTGTTCTGATGCAGAATGATTAGGTAATTTCTTATGCTTCACGGTAGTTTAAACCTCATGAGTTAAATTACCATACACATGATTTAGAATTAACTGCTGTTGTTTTTGCATTAAAAATTTGGAGGTATCATCTGTATGGAGTAAAATGTGAAATATACACTGAACATAAAAGTTTTAAGTATATATTTACTCAGATGTAATTAAACACAAGATGGAGAAGATGGATAGAACTAATCAAGGATTATGATTGCACGATCCATTACCATCATGGAAAAGAAAATAGTGTGCTTGATGCCTTAAGTAAGAAAAATAATGCTACATTAACCATGATATATTTAGAAGGTGACACTTTGGTTAATGATTTGATGAATTTTGGATTGGAAGTTGTTGGTGTAGCAAACACCTCTATCTTGTTTCAGGTTTCAATGTAGTTATCTCTGTCAGACAGAATAAAGCATGCTAAAAAAGATGACCATGAGTTGCAGAAAAATGTATAATTGGTTAATAATGGTAAGTTTCAAGATTTTAAAATTGATATGGATTATTTTTTAAGGGTTGGGAAGAGATTATGTGTTCCTTTTGATTCTTATTTGAGCAAAGAATTGTTATGTGAAGCTCACAGTTCTCTGTTTTCAGTTCATCCTGGATGCACAAAGATGTAGAAAGGTATTGGAGAGTTTTTCTGGTGGGATGGAATGAAAAGATATATTGATAATTTTACCATGAAATGTATGACATGTCAATAGGTTAAATAACAACAACAGTTAATGAAGGGGATGCTTCAACCTTTACTAGTGCTAGAGTGGAAATGGGAAAATATATCCATAGACTTCATTGTTAGACTACCAAAGACATCTAGAGGTAACAATACAATTTGGGTTATTGTTGATCATCTGAATAAATATGTCCATTTCCTTCCTATTCGAGATACTATGTATTTGGATCAGATTTCTCAACTGTACCTTAAAGAGATTGTCAGGTTACATGGAGTTCCTCTTTCTGTTGAATTTGACCGTGATCCCAGGTTCACTTCTAGCTTTTGGAAAGGACTTAAAAATTCATTGGACACAAAATTAAATTTCATCACTTCTTTTCACCCTCAATATGATAGAAAGACTAAGAGAACAATTAAGACATTAGAGTATATGCTTTGAGATTGTTCAATGGAATACCAGGGAAGTTAGGATCAACATATTTATTTAGTTGAGTTTTCTTACAATAACAATTTTCATTCAAGTATACAGATGAAACATTTTGATTCACTGTATGGAAAGCAGTTTCGAACTCCATCGTTTTGGGATGAAGTCAGGAAAAGGAAGATGATTGGGCCAGAATTAGTAGAGGAAGCTGTTGAGAAAGTGAAGATAATCTAGCAACATATGAGGACATCTCAGAGCAGGCTAAAAATTTATGTAGATAATAGGAGGAAAGACCTTTCATTTAAAGTAGTTTATCATGTTTTCCTTAAAATATCAGCATAGAAAAGTGTTATGTGATTTGGTAAGAAAATAAAGCTAAGTTCATGGTTCATTGGACCTTGTGAAATCCTAGAGAAATTTGGACCAGTTTCCTACTGAGTAACTTTTCCTCTGAGTTCATCTCAGGTACGTAATGTTTTTCATGTTTTGATATTGAGAAAGTATGTTCCAGATTCATCTCATGTTTTGATCCCAGAAGTAGTTCAGTTGGAAGAGAACCTTTCTTACGAAGAGATACCTGTTCAGATTTTGGATCATAGAGATAAAGTATTGAGGAATAAGGTAATCCACTAGGTAAAGGTTTTGTGGAGCAACCACATGGTTGAAGAAGCAATATGGTATTCTGAAAATGTTTTGTGGGAAAGGTACCCTCACTTGTTTAATAAGTAAATAAAAATTGTGAGGATGCAATTTCTAGAAGATGGGGAGAATGTAACACCCCAAGGTTTTACAAATTAATTTAATGAAATGGATGAAACACCAAGTCTCTATGAAAGAACACTTTTTTTAAGGATATAGTTATAATCTATCCATTAAACATAATTTTTTCTTTTCTATGTTTTGAATTTTGAAAAACAGACATACACACTTGCGATCAGTATGTTATTTAGAGTCTAATAGGACAAAATTAATTTTTTAGTGAATAGTAACATACCCTTATGAATAGTAATGTTTCCCTTATGAATTGTAATATGAACCTTATGAATAGTAAAATGGCAAAATGAATAGTAACTTCACAAATGAATGTACAATAAAAATGTATCTTATAAGTGACAATATGATCATTATATAAATGTTGGTATTTTTGTAAGTCATAAATATTCAATTAAAATTTTATGAATAATTAAATAATTTGAATGAAAATATATTTTCATAAAACTTAATAATAAATTATTATTTTATTATCTTATGTTTGTAAAATACTTTTACGATGCCTTGATTAATTTTTCAAGGTGGTATAATATGAGTTATAGTTTTAAAATTGTTATTTTTCAAATAAATTATGATTTTATTTAATAATTAAATTAAACATATTTAGAAAATTATTTTGATAATATGGAGTTCATTTTTCAATTATACACATTTAAAAATGGTTAGGGTTAATTTTTTTTATTTTTCTGAAATACTTGAATTTTTTGTGAATAGTGAAATTTGATAATTTACGAAATATGCTAAATAAATGAATTTATGCACCATGCTTGAGTCATGGATGATTTAAATAGAATTTGGTTCAAAATTATATGCACTTATTACTATTTTTGGTTATAATAATCAATAATATTCACAGTCTTGAAAAAAAAATTAAACTAAAGATTAAAATAATGAAAACCCCTCCTCTCCTCCACTATAAATATGACCCTCACCCCCTTTTCCTATCACAAATATCAAGATTTGAGAATTGTCTAAATTCTACCCAATATTCTTACCAAGGATCTTCCCCACTTCTAGAACCTTTTTAACTCACCAAAATCCCAATACCAAAGGCCTTAAGGAGGATCTCAAGGAGAAGAGATCAAGAGCTAAAAATCCTCTTTCATTTTCTTATGTTTTCCTTTCAATTATTTTTCTTTTATTATACTCTCTTAAACTTATCTTATAAAAGATCCATTAAAGATCCATTATCATATATATACTTGATTTTTTTCATGTTTATGGAAAAATTCATTATCATACTTCTTCTCCTCTCCCTCTTATTCTAAAAATAAAAACACAATCCGTGATGTGTCGATTTACCAACGTTTGGATGGCGTGTCTTAAATTTCATTTACTTACTTAAACGATGGTTGTAAAACCATTTTAATGGATGAATTTTTTAAATTTCTTAATATGACATCTCTTACATTCTATAATTAACTTATATTCATAATATTAAAGGTATATGATGGAGCAAGTTCGTGATTATCGAAGAACTGCCAAAATGATCTAAAAGAATATCACTAATGATTTATCTAATGATTCAACCTCATAATATATAAAAAAAATGATTTGTGGCATAATTTTATATTCTGAAAACATATTAATAACATCCCATTTCACTTCTGTAGTTTTTCTTCCATTCGATAAGAAAATCCGTTACGGACTGACCATGGAAACCATATAAAGAACACACCCGAAACAATGTAAATAACAAAATATTATTAATAAATGTGTGGAATGATGTTATAAAATGATCATATAATGTTTTATAAAAATTATTATGATTATTTAAAGTATTATTAACACTCTTTTAACCATTATAAATGAGGTTTATTCATGTTTTAAGTAAGATAAACTCGAGATAAGGGAATTCTTAACCCAATTTCCATTCTTTAGGTTAACCTTATACATTATTAATTATGTGGTAATAAGATTATTTGTGTGATAAATTTTTGTTTATATTATATTTATTTATATTTTATACACATATCTATTATATTCTATTAATTTTCACTATAATTATATTTTCAAGGGTCTTTCCTTTTAAAATCCTTTTAAAAGTCACTTTAATGAAATTCAAAAAGCTTATTTTATGGAATGAGTAGTTTATCCTGATTTCATGATGATTTATTACTATGTTGATTCCATTATATGTTTACATAGTAATTTTCAATGAATATTATTCCATTATTGTGTGCATTCTATTTTTATACATTAAAAGTGATCAGTTTTATGAAAAAGGGTATTTTGAGAATCTGAATGTGTTTTTCTCAAAGGTTTAAATGATTTATCAAGTGTTTTATTCAGGATATGTTTGTTGGGCATATTTATGTTGGTTTGGTCCCATTATATCTCAATATATGTTGGTTTGATCCATAATAGATCAAGATATGTTGGGTTGATCCCATTATAGCTCAAGATATGATGGGTGAGCCCCATTATAGCTCTCCAATGCATTGGGTACTTCAGAGATGGAATTTGAATGAATGGTTATTCTATATGTAAGGGTGATTATAAGGGTGATATGGTAAATATATCCCAAGTAAACTACATTATTTTTCTATGCATGATAATGAGTTTTTATGAAATGGTTTTATTGGGTTTTATATTATCACTTGACTAACACTTTCTTCCTTTATATCCCTTACTGAGATTTTTGTGATCATACTAAGTTTATAAATGTTTTTCACAGGTTATAAGAATGTGTAAGATAAAGAAGGAAGTCAAGTTAAATGTTATGAAGTTTTTTCAAATAAATCATGTTTTATTTAAAAAGTTTTATATCTTTGAAGAAATGGACACTGTTTTAGTGGTACCCACTCTATGTAAATGTGGACTGTTATATATGTTTTATGTCATAATTCTCTAAAACTCTAAACCTGAAAATATATTCGATGTGAAATAATGTAAGTTCTTGACTAAAATTCAAGATTTTGTAATGTTTTAAGGCTGGGTCCATATACTTTTACTGAAGGTCACCACCACACTAATAATGCTCATGTTATAGATGTAATCCATATGTACAAATATAGTTATAAATTCAATAAATAATATACATATTATGTATAGTAGGGTCTCTTCCTAGCTTGTGAAATAACAGATGAATTATTTCACAATCTATATACTGAATATAATAGGGTAATTATTCATAGTCTATAAAATAGTAAAGGAAGTGTTGATAAGTTTTTATGCAGAATTTAATAGGGTCCTTCTCAGTAGAATTAATAAAGTAATCTATACACATAATATAATTGACTTTTATTAAGTAATTTGAGTCAGTATACATATAGAGTGAAAAATGAAAAAAGGGGGAAATATTAGAAACAAATAACAATTAAATAAAGTAAAATATGATCCCTATAAACTTATGTTATTTCCTTAAGAAAAATATTCTCCCTCTATGATGTATAAGGTCATGATAAATTGTCTCCCAAGATAGAATGGATCACCTTCCTTGGACAATGGAACTTCAAATCTAAGAACTTCTTTGAATGCAACTTTTGTATAAAAATCAAAATTTGAACTCTTGAAGATCATGTAGAAAATATGATAGATCTTTATTACTTTGAGAGAGGGAAAAATCCATATATCAATAGAAGTGGGTTAGGAGGGGGATACCCTTTAATTTATAAGTAAAAGTAAAAGGAATATTTTTAAAATAAAAAATAAAAAATAAAATATTTTTTTTAAAACTCCCATATAAGAATTGGTTTTCAAAAAAATTAGAAATGGAGAGTGAGCAATGATTATGACTGCTAGACACTCACCAATGACACCCCAACTCCCATATTTCAATTTTTTCATTTATTTCAATCAATCACCCACATAAATAGAAAATAATTCATTATAAAAGTACAAAAGTGTGTAGTTATCTAAATATAGATAATTGTCTTAGGATAATTAGTTTCTCAAAATTGAATTTTACTTTATGAATACAATTATAGTTTCTTGGTTAATTAGTATACATGATATCTTTGAACTAAAAATATTTTTGTGAAATTTTAACAATTGGAGACAAAAAATTATTTTTCAAACTCATTTGGTCCTCAATTTTGTGTTCACTTTGTCCATGAACACCGCCTAGTTTCATGAGTATTTCATAGAATATGGCTTGGAAATTATCCTTGAACTGGACCCACTTTATACTCAAATAAGTGATTTAAAAAACATCAATTCATTTATAAAATCAGTACAAGAACATTCTTAATATCTTCTTAAAGTAATTTATTATCATAAGAATGTGAATAAAAGAGTACTTCATACTTTATCATAACTTAGTTTTTACTTTGAACCTATATATTGAGATCTCCAATCTACCAGTTAGGTTTTCCACTATAAAGAATTTATTTAATAGGCCTTATACCCATTCGTTTTGATGATTTCTCTACTCATTCTCTAGTTATAAATTTCATAAAGGGATCTACAATATTAAATTTTGAGTTAACATAGTCACTCGTAATAATCTCACTAGATATTTGTTAGCTAACTAAGTCACATCATCGACATATATGTCATGATTTTCCATTTTGTATAACCTTATTTCCCCTTCTTATCACTGCTTGACTATCACAATGAATACACATAGTAGGCATAGATATTGGCCAAAATAGAATGTCATCTAAGAAATTTCAAATTAATTCAGGTTCTTATCCATCTTTTTCTAAGGAAACAAACTTTTCCTCTATAGTATATTGTAAAATACATATTTTTTTGGATGATCTATAGGATATAAATCCACCACCAAGTGTAAACACATAACCACTAGTGGATTTATTGTCTTTTAAGCTAGTTATCAAAATTTCATCACTGTAAACTTCAATTACCTTATGATACTTTGTATAGTTCAATGAATATTTCTTGGTATATTCTAAACATCCCAATATTAATTTAATATCCATATAATATAGATTATTTCGATTGATAGTAAATTAACTTAGATTTCTTATAAAAAAATCTATGTATAGTTAGTTAAATTCATTACATATATCAAACTACCTATAATATGAGCATAAACCAATCGAGATTTGATTTCACCAGTGTTATTTTAAATTTATAGATTAATATCTATTAGAGTATATACTGATTTTATATTAAGATTCTATTTTTTTAAAAAATCTTCTCAATATAATGAAACAATGATAATTACAACCCATCCGATGTTCTTTGTATTTGAACTCCCAAAATGATATCTTCCACTTCCATGTATTTCATTTAAAATTAACCCATTCATACACATTTGGTGGATTTAATAATATCCATATTGCTTCATAATATGTGAATATCATAAACATATAAGCATATAATGGCATACCCATCTTGAGTGTTTCTAACATATATATATATTTATCAGAATCCTTGATCATGAAAGTATTTGATAAAATTACATGATAAAATTTCATATGCCATTTCTTGGGAACTTTTTTTAACCTATAAAGGGATTTAACCAATCAAAAAACTTTATTTTCTTATCTAGGAATAGTAAAATCATTAGTTTGTTCCATGTAAATATATTATTACAAATCACCATTTAATAAGGTAGTATTAACATCTATTTGATGTATTTATATCCCATTTAGAGCCACTAAATAAATTAACATCCTTATATATGTAATCCTTGTAAGAGTGAATAAATGTTGAAGTAATAAAGTTACTCCTTTTTTGTGTACCACTTTAGTATAATTCCAACCTTGTATTTGTTAATTATTCCATAAAACATAAATTTATTTCTAAATATCGACTTACATCCAAGTAGTTTGTTTCCAAGAATAAGATTATCCAATACACAAGTATGGTTGGATGAGATGAAATCAATTTCACTATTGATAGATTCGTCCCAAAATTAAGATTTAGGGGTGTTCATAGACACTCTAAATGTTTGAGTCTCATTTTCTAACAAAAATATTATAAAGTATGGTCCAATGGAATTAAATATATTTTTTTCCTTTGAGGTTCTAACTCTATTGAATATATTTATTATACATTATTTAGAGGCTTTTTATTGTTCTCATTCACCTTATTTGTTAGATTATATGGAAATATATTTTCAAAGAATGAATCATACCTCGATTTAATTATTTTATTGTTTTATATTTCCATGATCTCATACTTATGAACAAGAAATTGGTATTCACTAATATTAAGTGAAAAACCAATAAACATGAAATATTTTTTTTGACCCAATCATAACCATTTTAGGTTTAGGAACTACAGACTTGAATGAATACCACCACACTTTATGATATTTTAAGGTAAAATTTCTTACCTTTCACAACTTATAGGGAATACTTGGCATCTTCTTGTGGGGAAATTTATTTAATAAGTGATTTATAATTAAAATATCCCCCAAATATTTTTCAAAAAACTAGTACTATTTATTATAACATTCATCATTTATTTTATGGTTTGGTTTTTCATTTTAGAAAATCCATTTGATTTTGTAGAGTAAGGATATATTGTTTGGTGAATTATTCCAAATTAATTGTATACATTTTGGAAAGGTAAATCATATTCACCTTCCCAATCACTCCTGACACCTTTAATTCCCTTGTTGATTTGATTCTCAACTTCATTTTTGAAATGATTAAATAAATCTATGGTTTTATCTTTATTATTAACTAGATAAACATAAAAAATCATAGTACAATCATTTAATAAGGTGATAAAGTATTTCTTACCACCTATTGAAGGTACTGAGTTTATATCAAATATTATAGTTTGTATTAAATCTAAAGGCTCATAAATTTTTTCTAAAAAATAAAAGGGTAGTTTACAAAATTTTGATTCCACACACACTCTATAATTCTTTTATAAACAATCAAATTTTGGTAATAAATACATATTAATTAATTTATTTAAAGATTTATAATTCACATGGTCAAATATTTCATGCCACAAATCAACACACTTCATTACATAAACTAAATGAACATTACATTAATTATTATCAGAATATTTGGTTAAAATAGTCATTACATTTAATTTGAATATACTTTCACTCAAATAGAACTTAGAAACATAAACATAAACCATGAAGAGTATAACTTTGTTAGGAAAAAGCACTAACTTGAATCAATTCTTATCTATAAGAGATTCCAACACTAAATTATTGTGAATATTAGGTATATGAAGTATAGTTTTTTAATGAACTAATTTTTTATAGAATGAATTTTCAAAATAACCTTGCATGTTCATTCCACTCTAAAAGTTTATGAGTTCCCCATAAAGAGTTTATCATCACTTCCCACTAATGTAAATAATGATAAAATCCACTTATTAGTACCAACATGGAGAGTGGATCAGTGTGAACCCACCAATACTTTAGGTTTATGATGTGATTTCACTTAGAAACCATAAAATACAAATAAAAATATTTAACTTCATTAGAGATCTTACCAAAATACACTATGTTAGATCAAGGTTTCATTTTACTATTTGTTTTTTTATAATCCTTAGCTTGATGTTTAGGATTTTAATAGTTATATCCTTTAACTTTGAATATCTTTTGACCATGGATAGGCTCCCCTCCAGTAAAATTTCAATTCTTGATCTTTGATCCTCCTTTTACAATGTTGGATTTTAAGATCATGTTGTTTATGATTACTTTAATTTTAAAAATTTTGATATCTTCTTATATCCTCAATCACATGATCAAGTATTCAAGTGGCATGTCCTTTCTTATGTGTTTAAGATAATTTTTGAAATATTTCCAAGAAGTATATAATTTCTTAATAAAATTAACAAATTAAAAGGTTTCACTTAAGGAAAAAATTTAGTGTGAATATCATGAATAATGACCTTAAATTCCTAGAATTGATTTATTATTATTTTTGAATCAAGTATCTTGAATCATTGAAATTTTCTGACAATGAATTTGTTCAAACTGACCTCTTTGGTTATATACTTGTGATCAATAAACTCTCATTACTCCTTAGTATTTTGGAAAGAGTTATGACATTATATAGGTAATTTTACAGACTATTGAGGATATAATTTTGACATAGGAAGTAATAATGCTTCCAGGCATCAATAATAGTAACATTATATATGCTCGTTTCTTCTATACTAAACTCCGATGCTTCTTTACTAAGAATTTTTTTTATATTTAATGTAGTGAGGTAGAAATATTTTTTTTCCACATTTCGAATTCACCACCATTAAATTTTTATGGATCATCTCATCAAGCATTTACTGGATACACTGTGGTGGGAGACATTACCAGATTTTATTTAAACATTTGTATTATGAAAAAAATTGAAATCAATATGTTTTTCTGCAAAATTAAAAAATTTATCTTAATATTTTTGGTGATTCAATCCATGAAAACAAATATAGTTATAATTTTAATGAAAAATCTACAAAAAATGTGTAGTAGGGTCTATTCCTAGTTTATGAACTAGTAAAGGAAGTGTGGACCAATTTGTATACTTAATATATCAGGGTCCTTCCTAAAAAATAAAGGAAGTGTAGAACATTATATATACTGAATACATTAGGGTTATTATCAGTAGACTTAATCAAGTAATAGACATATAAAATATATTATATTTTTATCATGTAATCTGAGCTAGTCTATACATAGAGTGAATAAGGAAATAAGGAGGATAAAGAAAAGAAATTTAGAATAATTAAATAATATAAAATCTAAGCGCAATTAAAATATATTATTTCCTTAAGAAAAACTTTCCCCCTCTATGATTACCAAGGTTTTAAACAATTGTCTTATAGTATAGAACATATCATTTTTCTGGATAGTTTCACATCAAAACCAAGAATGCATTTGAATGAATCTTGTGTAGAAAAATTACACTTTGGGGTCTTAAAGATCATGGAGAATATCCTATAGAATTTTAGTATTTTGAGATAGGGTAATATCCTTATTTCAATAGAAGGGGGTACCCTTATATTTATTAGAAAAATAAAAGGTAGTATTTCTAAAAATAAAAATAAATAAATAAATAAATATATTTTTAAAAACCTTATAGAAGAATTGGTTTTCCAAAAAATTAAAAGAAAAAATAAAAGGGAGAGTGGGTAGCAGTTATGCTAACTGGCCACTCACCCATGATTCCCCATTACCCATATTTTAATTTTTTCATTTATTTCTAACATTTACACCACCTCCAAATAAGAACACCAAAACTACCATGCTAAGAAATTAACATATATATAGATTGGATAGGAAAGGCCAGAATAACTATGTGGATTTAGATAGAGAGAAAAAGAAATGAATACCACCTCCACGAGATCAAAGAAAGAATAAGAATCTGGAATGTGGCCCGACTAAAAATAGGGGTCCATAATGAGACCATGTCATAAAAGAACACCACACCAATGAAGATAAAGAAGACGATGAAGTGAAATTCACATGCTGGAACTGTAACCTACATAACCATCATCAGAATCCAAAACTTTCCTAAAATCTCTCATGCTTGAAAAAAGTTGGGGTCTTGTGTGATGGGTCATGAAATAAGAGTATATGTAGACCACATAGGGTGAAACTAATAGAAACAAAACTAGGAAAACCACTAACAACCAAAGGAGGAGGCAACAACAATATAAAATGAACTCATTGGAACCACTATAAAAAGAACCACTATTATAATCCCAAACCATCTTAAACACCTATGTTTCTAACCATATTTGGGGTCCAACATGGCATGTAAAAAAGAAATAGAAGACATGGACAGGGAATGATCCCCTAAAATGTGAGTAATGATTCCAAAAAGCATTAACCTCAGTAAAACATGGGTAATGAAACCCTAACAAAGATGGTGAAAAAAGGGAAAATGATCTCTTAAGACCTGGACCGAGGTAAGAGACCACAAATCCAAAAAAATAATAAATGAGAGATTAAATCCAAAAATGTAATAAACTAGGAAATAAAAGAGTGGAAACACAAGCTCTAATAAGAAAGAAAAAATATGAGGCAGAGGAAGAGGCACAAATATAACAACCCATATTTCTAATACATTTTATTTCATAATTTTTAAACAAAAGATCCTTATAATATAATTAAAGAAATCTAGAGGTCAAGTGTATTTGGGAAATTAGATACATAATACATTAACTTAAAATAAAAAAACATTATTTTAAATATTCATAATGTGGTCCCAGTTTCCTATAAACTCATAATACTGTAAAAGATAACTTGGATACATACATAAAAAGGGGTGAGATATAAATATAATTAAGGGAATAATCAAGCATAACATGATGGAAAGTAATATATATGAGTTAATAGGAAAATTATAATAATATAAAAATGTGAGAATCATATATATAAACATTGAATAATGACATGGGAGGATGATATCATAAGATCAAGGCATCATAGAAATATTGTAGAAACATAAAATGTGACATCATATGTATAAGTTGAGGATAACCACGAAGAAATCATAACATAGTGTTCTTAGGCTATCTTTATATTCACCATACTTGGTATCTCATGAGATGAAAACATTACCCAATACATTGGAGATCTATCAGGGTATGCCCTTTATATGACTAACTTTATGTGTGTTATATTGATCATATAACATAAGAATGTATATCATCATTCCAATCCCATGGTTAAGGAATGTGGGTTTAATAAATTAAAGTCCCTAATCAATGAAGGATATTTATATCTAGGTGAACACCCTTTAATACAAATAGTGTTGGGTATTCACAACATAATGGTATGACATGGAAAATCAAGGAATAATTTCAACAACATAATGGGTGTATATAAAAGTTTATGGAAGGTATTAATAAGAGATAAAGATAGTATCTATTTAATAGGGAATTATTTGTATAGTAAAATAATGATTATGAACACATAGAAACATAATAAAGTGAAAATAAAAAGGCTTATTATAATGGATGTACTTGAATAAAAGGGGAGAGGAAGAGGATCCCTTAACTTGAGAGGTTTCTTATTAAATATTTAGAGGATCTCCTTAGGAACTTGAGAAATCCTTGGGGGGATCTAGAGAGGTAAAATGAGATTAAATTAATTCTCAAATGATTTATAGTTAAGAGGAATGAGAGAGTGGGTGGGTATTTATATAAAAATAGAGGGGATGATTTATTAATTTTTAAATTTAGGTATTGGACATCTAGTTAATAAAAAATACAAAACCATTAGCATTACCATGGTTTTTCCCAATATATTTTCAAAGTAGGAGTTGTTTTTAATGTTTTATTAGTTTAAGAAAAAAACATATTTAAATAATATTATTTTTGAGGTGGAAGTTATCTCTTTACAAAAATAATTGTTTTTAGAGTCCTTAAAATATTTATTAGGTTTTGGAAGATTCATTATAGGTTTTGAAATATAATATTATCATATTAAAATAACTTATTTTAATTAAATACACCTTTTTGGTTGATAAATCCATTTATATAATTTATTAAATCACTTTTATGTTATTATGACGTCATACTACTTATCACATATTCATACCGTATTTAATTTTTACCTAAAAATTCAATTATCTTAGAAAATTATGAAAAATTTATCATTGGATAATTTGAATGTAATTTTTTCAAAAATTATATTTATTCTATCAAAATAATTTTTTAAATATGAACATTTTTAAATTTTAAATAAAAATCCATATTTATTAGAAAAATATATTTTATGACATAATCGAATTTATGACCCTTATAAAATTTACCCCTGACTTTATAAAATTATATTATCATTTATATTTAAATAAATAGTGTTTTATAAGACTATTTCATGAAAATAAATTTTATTTAAAATTATTTAATTTATCATAAAAGTGTATTTTAATTGGAATTATATATTTTCCAAAAATAAAATCATGTTTTCTTTGTATAAAAAAATTAAAAATATTTATCCAATATTCACATGAATTTTATATTAAATAAAGTAATAATTAAAATGGGATCAAAGTAATCATTATTTCATTTCTAAAAATAAAATTTACACCTTTACACTACTAAGGTCTCGATACATAAACCCTTATTACACCGATAGAAACCCTAAGGGTAAGGTGTGTGATGAAAATAATTTCATGGGGTGGTTTGATGAATATAGATTGGGTGGTGATATCTATAATCTTAAAATTTTCTCTTAAATGGTTTCACTCAAGTTTTGGTTGTTTAATATCATCTTGGTCCTGGTTAAGGGTGAACCCTAATAATTCCATCTTCTTTAAATGATTTGATAAGCAAGCCTCATAAGGTATGATCCTACTGGTAGAGGCCATAAATTCTTCCTTCTTCATCAATTAGTTTTTATTATTACCCTATATATACTAATTTTAGCGGTAAACTTATAAAATCTACATTTACAAAGATAATAAGTCTTAGCGGTCATTATGACCAATGATCATATTATGACTATATTTTATGATGATAATAAATTCTTATTGATTTTTATTATGTGGTGAGTGTGTTATATATTATAACACATTACTAAATATGACATATATTCATTCAAAAGGTAAATTTCACATATAAAATTATGGGTCATTACATTATTCCTTTAAAATATTTCATTTCTTATCCTAAAAAAATGAGGGTAATTTTATTTTATTGATTCTTCAGTTTCCTATATCACCTATTCAAACTCAGGGTTCCACCATAGTACTTTGATTAGGTGAGTTACTTATTTCATAAAAATTTATCTCTATGATCCAAGATCTTCATCAACTGGTCCTCATATGAAAGATCATTCTCCAATAGTACCACCTCTAGATTTAGTACATGTGAGGAATTTGGTATGTACTTCCCCAATATGGATACATGGAACACATTGTGTAATTATGATAAGTTTGGTGTTAGTGTTAGTCAACAGGAAATAGATTTGATGCGACCAAGAGTCTCAAATGGGACGATGTATCTAGGAATTATCTTTCTCTTATTCCCAAACCTCATTACTTTTTTCCATGAGGATATATGAAAAAACAAATTTTCTCTAACCTAAAACTTGAGGTATTTTTAATGATTATAATCATAGATTTCTTATTGAATTTGTACTCATTTCATATGATGTCGAATGGTTTGAACCTTATATGTTACCTATTGGAAAATATCAAGACCCATACACTTCCTTTATCTAACTTCAACCCAACATGTTAGAGTATTGAAACTCTTCCCATATGGATCCTCATAAGGAATAATTTAATTTCTAGAATTGAAACTATTATTATATGGGAACTCTATTGTAACAATCCCTGAAGGGCCGAGCCCAAACTATAAAATGATTGAACATGACCATGAAAATCCTTGATAAAGAGTAGGCCCCTAGGACCCTACCACAAGGCCTAATAGATAGCACATGGTAGGAACCTTCCCATCCTATGAAGGGTTTTTAATTATACATACCCTATAATTATACTCATTAATGTAGGGATAAAAACCAACTAGGAAGTATTATAAGTACCACTGATTTGTGTTTAATAAAATTACCAAATGATTTTGAAAATAGTATTTAGAAATCATAAATATGTTTTTATTTTTTAAATTTATTTCTCAAAATATTTTACGTAGAATTCCAAGTTCCACTTGAAATTCCAAGTATTAATGAATTATTTATAGAATTGTTTTAAATAAATGTGAGGTTTAAAATAACATTTTTACCCTTTGGGTTATTTTAATGAAAATGGTGAGTTGGTTTCTTTGATGGGATTTTAAATGGTATGATAAATCATTTTATAAAAAAATGGTATGTAAATTATATTTTAATGTATTTATTTTAAAATATTCATTTTAAGTGGAATTTTAAATAACTAGAAAAGGATTGGTATCTTTATCCCATTTAAGTGAAGGCCCTTGTTTTACTTTTAATGGTTTAAAAAATGGTGTGTGTGTGAGACCCTCTAAAGCCTCATTTTTTTGAGATTTAAATAAATTGTTTCTTGAGGGTGATTATTTATTTTGGGTGTGTTATGATGGATTTGTGCTCGAGGGTGTTTCTTGAGAGGGAGATGGAGGTGAGGGTGAAATTATTGTTTATTATTTTTGTTGGCTATGATGATTTTATAATTGATCACCCTCAATTTGTATTAGTCATTGAAACCTGGGTCTAGGAATAAAGTCTATATTTATGACACACTAGGTAGTCACACACTACTAGTTACCACCCCTAGTTGTAGTGTGAGAAAAGTATAATGGGGATGTGGCCCCTTGTGAAGATGGGTGCAGTCTAGTCAGATGGGACAAATTAGGACACACTATAGGCCATTAAGTTGGTCTATATTTATGTAAAGTATAACACGACCTTACCTTAGGACCTAGGGTAGAGCCCATGAGATCTATTCCTTGGTTGGTGGTTTGATATATAGGATTTATTTAATTTCTTAATATATCCTCTAATTATTTGACCTATGCATGGAACCATTGATTTACTCCTTTATTTCTTATATTTGTCTCATTTATGATATGTTTCCATTGATTGACTTCCTATTTATGCATTTTGAGTTGGTTTCAAAAAAATATTTTGGAAATTATTTTAAGAAATAAATTTTAAATAGAAAATAGTTATTTTATAAGGATTTCATGCTTTTAAAGAAATTTTTTCAAAGTGATTGTTTTAATTTCTAAAAAATAAAGAATAAATTTTTTAAAACCATAATGATGTGTTATTGGTTTTTAATTTATTTAGTATTGAATAACCTATATTTCTTATTGTGTTTCAAATTATCTTGAAAATGGTATTATAATTAAATTTTTTTCATGTGGTAAGGTGGGTGGTGGCCTACTTAGTATTTTTATACTCATGCATATCTATCATTTTAGTTGCATGATCAGGTTCATCTTCTAACCGCTCTTAGAGAGTTGACTACTATAGGGATTTAGGTCTATTTTATTTTATCACATCGACCTTTGGTGCCCATTACATGATTTGGTAGGGATTTAATTTATTTTCATAGAATTTCTATCCAAGTTTTCCCTTTAAATGATTTATTTATTGATTTTAGTTATGGTTATTGATGGATTACATTATTTATATGGAGAAAAGGTGATTTGGGTATTTTTAGCATGTTGAGGGAGTTTGGGGGTGAGCAGAGGGTGTTGGCTAGGTGAGGGAGTTTGGAGGGTGAGTTAAAGGATTTATTTATGCTTTTATTATATATTCTATTTTTTTTATTTCTACTTATTTTATTTGCTGTGGACATCCAACATATGATCGGGTCATGCCGGTTTTTCATTAGAATTACGCTGATGCTTTAGCTCTGATTCTAGGGTGAAATTTTCCCAATAATTATATTTGATACCCATGATTCTTTCTATTAGACTGAGAGGATAAAGGATTCCCCTTAGGTATATAATGGGATGGTTTGGGCATCTGTTAGATAGATGACTTGGGTTGTATCATGAAATCCACCTGGGGAAGGTGTTAATACCCATATCCTTGGAAATATATTAAATATGATCTCATCATATCCTCCAGAGTTTTAATGGATTAATCAGAATGATCATCTATATGAGGGTGAAAAAAAATAATAAAACAAATATTTGTATCCAACACTTTATAAATAATTATCTAGAACCTTGAGGTAAACCTCAGATCTCAACCAGACACAATGGAGAGTGGTACTCCATATAGCCTCACCACTTCTCTTATGTATATCTTGGAAAGTTACTCAAGAGAAAAACCCTACTTGATGATAATAAAATAAACTAACTTAGTAATGGGAATTGACTACAACCTAAATGGAATAATGGCCTTTAGATGTCATGGGTAATCATATGATAAAATCCATGGTGATTTGTTTCCCATTTCCATATAGGTATGAGTAATTGTTGGATCATACCCTTAGTATTATATCCTTCATCCTTAACTTTTTGGAAAACCAAGAATTTAGATAAAAACTCTACAATCACAAAACTAGAAAAATCACCTATGACCACAATTTAGAACCATGGATGTATGTGAAAAAACCATGGCAATAGGTTATAGCCACAATTTTTTAAACAATGGATTTTAAATATGTTGTAGTAGGTTTTTTTTAACAACCACAGTTTAAATTATGGATGTAGAATTTGTATATCCATGGTTTAAACCATGGAATTATCTATGTATATCCACATTTTAATCATGGAAATTAGTATCAAATACCATGGTTTAAACTGTAGAAATTGATTCCTACACCACAATTTAAACCATGGAAATTGATGGATATAACTACATTTTAACTGTGGTAATTAACTTCTATTACCATGGTTAAAACCATGGAAATTTGTTGATACATACATGGTTTAAACTGTGGAAACAAATCTAATTAGGAAATAGAAAAATACACTGACAACATATACCATTTTCACTAAAATACAACCAAAATGTACTAGAAACATACCATTTTCACCAAAATCAAAACATAAAAATACCAAAAAACTAATACACCACATATAAAATTTTCATTTTATAATCAATAAAAACAAAAAATTGATAGATATATAAATACATAAAATTTAAATAATATCAATCAACCATGTTATCCAAATCCTCATCATCATCGGTGCCAATATCAACATGTGTGCCACCAACACCACCATTATCAACACTAACATCACCATCATCAGCACCAACATCCTCATCACAACCAGAATCCTCTCTATTATCATCACACTCTCTAGTATCATTATCATAAACACTTTAAAAATCATTATAATCTTCATAAATCGAGAACAGACTCGATAAAAATCCATCCACTATCGCTACACCCTCTAGAGAAAGTGAAAATCATATAGATGATATCCCTTTGAATAGTCAGTCATTTTATTTTTTTCTTCTGTTGAGACTCTTATAGAAATTATTTATTTTTTATCTCAATGGTGACATTTAACTATTATTGGGTAACCATTCCTGCATCATTTTTATAAGATTTAATACCCTAAGACCAATATTTATACAACATGATTTTACTTCCGGGTTTATAAGAAACTCTGGCACTACGCTCATCACTTAGTATATAAGGTAAATGATTGTTTGGTCTAAATATATCTAGTTCCTTACCAGCTAGAGATTTTAGAGAATCTTATAAATGGGCGTTACCATTTTCGTATATGATCAAAAAAATAAATAATATATAACATGAATATAATACAATCTAAAAATTTAATTAAGTACAACCAATTATTCTAGAAAATACACACCAAGATCAAGTTAAAATATGTTAAAGGGATTTCAAAATAATTACACACACTAGAAAATATACAATTAAAAGTATATTACCTTGCATGGAATTTAAATACAAAATACAATAATTTTGTTTTTCATAGAATATGAACAAAAAATTCATATTTATAGACCATATTCTAGAATTGAAATGTATGACCTTATACAATAGAACATGAATAAAATCAAAATCAATACAATTTCAGAATAGTATATAACACCATTTATAATGAATTAATAGTAAAATTAATCTGTTTCTACCTATAAAATGAGTATACACTATTTTTGTAAGAAATAGTTCACTGATAAGTCAGTTTAAAACCTTAAAAATCCCATTGTATTTTATATCTTAGTGGATTTAAAATTAAGCAACCAATATTAGGTTATAGAAAATAAATATCCAGTTCAAGAGTTATCCCTATATTTTTATTGAAAAAAAAATTCAACCATTCCAGTTAAATGGATAAATTTATTATTTTTTATAAAACACCCAGATTATATTCGGATTTCGATAGTTTAAAGATTTCATTAGATAATGGGATAAAAAAATATATAGAAAATTGGGCTTAGTGTAGACATGGTCTGATATTAGTTCTAGAGAATTTAAACCTACAACATGTATGAATGTAACTGTAGAAACAATTTAAGACATACCATAACAATGGTTAATGGATTTTAAAAATTATAGAGGCCAAATACTATTAGAAAAAATCTATAATATTGAAATTAAATAAAAGAAACTAAAGTTATAAAACATTTTTATTGAAATATAACTCACTAATTGGAATTTGTTACAAATAAATTGTATAAAACCAACTTCATGATAACTGTTATAGGATGAGGTAAAAAATTTAAAATTTTCTTATGATCAAATGGAAATAATAAAGTGTTATATGTAATAATAATTATGAAAAAGTTATATTATTTCAGGAATATATATAGGTGAAGGATGTTTCAACATTAACCCGGATTTCTTTCAATACAAATAATAGAGTAACTATTCAAATACTTTTGGTATATGTTTCTCATATTCACATAAAATTATTTTAAATGGGTTTAAAGAGTTTTTAAATAGTTATATAATGAAGAAATTATTTTTAAAAATTACTTGTTTAGAACATGAAATAAATCTAATTAAATGAAACCAAATCAATATCTGGACCTTATTAAATACAAACAAACAAAAATTTTTAAAATACTCTTACAATTTTTTAATGTGTTTCCAAATTCACAACACTTCTATCTTTATTTTTCTATTGGTAAAAACCAATAATGATCTAGGAACATTTCAATCAATATTTAGTTCTTGTTTTTTCATGAACATTAAATATAAATAAAAAAAATAAATATATATTCAATGGTAAATGATATATTACCCATATTTGTTCATGATTTGGAATTGAAGCGCACCCCAAATTATGAATATATTTCATGGCTCCCTTATTTATTATGTTCATTTTAGATGATTCCTATTAGTAAACAAAAAATAATAGCATTTTAACATGTCATAAGGGATAAAACATCACCATTTCAAATTAACAATTCAATGAGTTTGAGATATAAATCAAATAACTATGTTTGTCAAATTTCATAAAACTAAACACAATCATAAGTACCAAATTTAAATTAAATTAATAGACCAAGTAATTAATTCTAATTTATTATGAAATTAACATCTTAGTTTCTAATAAACCAAAAAAGTCATCACCAACCAATAAAAAAATAACAAGAAAACTTTATTTTAACATATATAAGAAATCTATTTTAAAAAGAAAAGAGAACAAGTGAAATATATCTAGGTATATTTGAGTCTCTTGAATTAAGTTCAATATAGTTATATTTTTTTGGTTTTGTTCATTACCAATTCTATATGAGTATGTAGTTTTTATTTTCACACATAATAAGTTTGTCTTATTTATTATTTTAATTTATTAAATCATGAAAATTTATCTCTATTATACTATTCCAATTATGTGTAGTAATGTGTGTAGTGATGTTTAATGATATTTATATTAATTGATTAAAACATAATGTGGTTTGTTTGAAATACATTTTATCAAATAAATGAAAAAAATTCATTTTTGTAAAAGTTTTATAGATTTAAAAATAAATAAGTATCCTTAGAAATGGGTTGATGTGTATTTAAAAGGAATTTTATTGGTACTTTTTATTAATGAAATATTTAGGAGTCTTTCACCAGTTTTGAAAAAATGGAAGTTTTTTTGTAAAGACCCGACCCTAGTTTCCCAGAGCTAGTTCCTTAATTCATCATGTTGGAATGATTATAATAAAGTCATATCTTGAAGGAACAAATAATTTATTAGTTTTGGAAAACCAGATATACACATAAGTTCAAAATTACAACTTGAAAATAAAAACAATATTGAAATTCCTTTGACAACATCCATAACTCCTAGGTTATCCATGCATGTCATTCATAATATACCTCTTCATGTCTTGGGAAAATGAAACATAAGAATGGGGTGAGTTCAAATGCTCATTAAGGGTAATAAATATAGTGGAAGATATCATAAACATAAACATTAGTCATGGTGAATAACTAAAAACACATTCCTTTAAAAATAAACTTGAGCACATTATGGCAGGAATAAGAGCTGAATAAATAATTCCATAATAAAGCATAATCATGGGTATTATACTAGTCGAATAACCACATGAAATTTCAATTACTAGTTTCATAATGAGGTAATGCATAATGTTTTACATCATAATCATACCATAAAGGCCTTGTTCCAAGACCATAAAAAACCATTTTGTTAAGGTCTTGTGCCAATACCATAAACAACCATTTTGTCATGGTCTCGTGCCAAGACTGTAGTTTGTCTCATGAGACCCACCAATTCATCGAGGGGTTATAGTGGGCCTCATCCATCACTTACTAATTTTAATTAATTCCTAATATGAATTGGGATAAACATAAACAACGTATACATTCATTTTGAAAATGACATATGAAATTTAAATAACTTTCCCCAAACATTAAGCATAAACACAAACCATTCAGAGTAAATTGGTGAATGGTTTTAAGATAGAACATCCACAGTCAAACTAATTATAAACAATTCAATTAAATATTTTATATTATATCAAAAATTATTAATCCCAATAATACATAAGAATCAACAAGAGTTTTGAAATAGATGAAGATACTCTTATAATATCACTGAGTAATTTTTTAGATAAGTACTCTTTTACTTTGAAAAGAAGAGTTCTTTTGGAAAAATATTTGTATAAAACCATAAGTTAAGTAAGATAGTATTTTCATAATAAAATTATGGATTTTATAAAGATAATGGTTTCTAAAAATATATTATAGAGTGAACTTGAAAATAGGTAAGAATTTGATTAATTCCCTTTAATTGGGCTTGTATTTCGGGAAGAATTTTTATAGATCCTTTTAAAAAATATAACTCACCATAAATAAAAGTAGGATTATGGTTAGTACACATATATAGAACATTAAAACATAATTTATGATGATTTTATAGAAACAAATAATAATTTAATTGAGGTAAGTAGAGAATAAGAGTAGCCCGAATGAAAATTGAGGTTCGGGTAGAAAACCCTTACCTTAAGTCCGATGGTATTATTCACTTGATATTATTATCCTGTATAACCAAATTCAATTCATTAATTAATATTTCAATAACCTATTATTTATGTAATTTATTAATTATATCTTTATTAAGTTCATTCACGGCCTTCTTGATGGGTTTAAGAGGTTCAATTTTATTGTTTTGGAGCGTTTTCTTCCTTCGTATTCATGACCGGTTTACTTATATACATGTATGAATAAACATGTAAGATGAGAATTGTTTTCCAGAATATAAGTTGTATTTTATTTTTTAACATCTATAATATTACATGGTTATAAAATTCATTTGGTTATTGGGAGTGAAGATGAATCATTATATAAAACTTTAATGATAATTGTTTGGGTTAATTAGCAGTTTTTGATCACAACAAACTCATTTTGATTTATAAATTAATATAATTTGTAAAAAAATATTACAAAAGATTACATAATTTATAATAAATATTTTATAGTCTGATTTAACCATCAAAATGGTTTCATGACCAAGATTGAAGATGGTAATAGAAATTGAAAACCGGTTATCCTAGAATGTGATAAATTAACACATCTTGGATGGTGTTTTAATTTCTAGTATAAAATAAGGGGAAAGGAGAGATGATGATTTTCACACCCGGATTTTTGATTCCATGGTTTGTTTCAAATCCTCTTTTGGTTCTTGGATTTCTCTTAGTTTTTTGAGTGTTCTGAGTTTGAATTTTTTGTGTCTCCTCTGTTCTTGAGCTATGACCTTGGTCTTGTGGGTATTTTATGATACTTTTCCTCCTATTTTTTCAAAGGGATGGTATGATGTTGTGGTGTTTTGGAGTTGTATTAGTGACATTCCTATTGGAATCACTTGTGGGGTAAGTTGTTGAGGTGTTTTGTACCCATTGAGTTGGATAAGTTTTAGGGCGAAAAGAGTGATTTGTTTTGAGAATTTTTCTCCCATATACTTGGACTATATTTTCCCCTTGGTTTTCCCCTTATACCCCCCTAAAATTGGAGGCAAAACATCACATTTTGGGTGGCCAGAACAGACCACACGGTTTGGCCACACAGTTTACTAAACCGTGGAGCCAAACTGTGCAAGGTGACCTGGTCATTAAAAATATTTTTGAAATTACATTTTTTCCTCCCAGAAATAAACCTAATCCACCCCATTCTTCTCCCATTAGACCCTATCAGCCATGGGAGGCCTCCAAGCTCTTCAAACCTCCTATGTAACTCATTTTTAATGGATGATTAGGTGGAGAAACCTCAAAATTTTTCAAGTAAGTGAATTCCTTCTTGGTTTCTTCCATATTCATTTAGTTTTATTTCCTCTTTATTGAAGTTCCTCATGTACATAAGTTAGGGTTAGAACCTATCGTTTTATTTGGTGTCTTTTTGGTCAAATTTTGTGGTCTAGGTCTGGATTTATCTTCCTTGTGGTACGGTGGTGGTGCAGTCAAAGTTTCGCACCAAGATTTAAGGGTTTTGACTCAAAAGGTAGGTGATTACATGTGTAATAAAATATTGATGAGTTATATTGGTTGGTTTTTTAATTTATAATGTTCCTAATCTATTTTTTGTGATGATAAAACCATTTTTGATAGCAATAGTAAAGCATTTAGTGTTAAAGTTACATTTTTTTGAAGTGTGTATCTTTCAAATGTAACCCTCGTGTTATCTCTTATGGTAGTTTTATAAAATGTGAAAGGGATTTATTAGTTATTTAAAGTGGCTTAAAATTAAGGTTTTGTATTTTTTTAGGGTCATGTGGGCCTCAAAAGGGGGGTTTTAATGGGTGTTATGTGTAAAACCTTGTTTCACCCCTTGAAAGTGTTTTATTAAAATGTGTTTTTTTCACGTGTATCTTTTGTGGTATTATTTGAGGTAATTTTATAGAATTTTATAATGGTTTAATAAATGATGAAAGGGATTACAATTCTGATTTGGTAGGGTCTTGGTCTTATTTTTTCCTTGAAAGTGGGGTTTGAAATTGTTTTTGTGTGCAAAACATAGTTATACCCCTTGGGATTGTTTTGTGAAAATTGAAAATGTTTTATTTGGTTAAAAAAAGAAGGAAAAGGGTGTATATATACTTTTTGGGTGAGTGTGTTCACCTAATATGGGTTTTTTAAAGGTAACATGGTGATTTAAGATTTCAAACATTTTTATAATGTTTTATAAATTGCTGAAATGTTTTATCAAATGGAAAGAGTGGTGCGAAACACGTTTGTGGGCTGTTTTGTGCGAGTGTGATGTGAAAAATGAATTTTATTATTGAAAGAAGTATTATGTGATATGTGTGTGGGATATTATGCGAGTTGGAATATCTTGGAAAGGTTTTATAAAATTGTTTAAAGTATTTGTGGAAGTGTTAAAGAAATGTGAAAAGTGTTGTGAGTTATTTTGGTGTGAGTATGATTTCAAAATGAATTTGAATGAAAAAGGGGATTATGTGACTTGTGTGATATACATGTGGGATGTTTGGTAAATGTGTGATGTGTAAGTGGTATTTTCATGTGAAAATTATATTTCATGGCATGTTGAACTTGTTTGAGCACAAGAGGGAAACCCGAGTATCAAGGTGGGGGGACGTGTACTAGTATGCTAGAGATCCCATGGGGTTTGACCTCAGTTTCATGTAGCAATATTAATGATTAAAACACTAACTAAACTATGATGATTATTTTTTGGACCACTAGGTTATGGGTATGATCCCTACTAGTGGCTTGTGCGCACAATAATAGATATTATGATGGTTACTTTCACCGAGATATGAGGTACCTAGAACCCACAACGAGCTTGTGCCTAGGGGTTATTTTCCCACTACTTGTGGTAATTAGTTACTTTTTGCTTACCATTGGAATACGGTATGGTTGGATGGAAAATTTTGTAGCATTGGCATTATTTTTAAAAGTGTTGATTCATTAAAACATCCCACTTAAAAACTGTTTTTATTTAAAGTTGCATCTTTAGAAATTGTTTCTAGCATTTCATGTTATGAAAACCTAAAAGATTTTCATCTTTGTATGTTGATAACATGTAATATATTAGTGGTGGTATCCTACTGGGATTTGGCTCACACCCTACTTACAACTTTGGGTATTAGTAGACTTGGTTATTTTGTTGTTGCAGGTTTGCATACAACTTTTGTGCTAATGGTTCGGGTTTTTAGCGGTCCATCGTGATGTGGTCTTGTGGAGATAGCTTGAGGGCAGTGCCTCTTTCCATGAGGATGGTTTTTGGGATGTTCATAATGGGTTTAATCATCTGTTTTAGTCTTTTAGAATTGTTATAAATTATGTAATTCAGTTTTGAATTTTGTAAAATATGGTTTGGTTTGAAAAATCCAAATTTGGTTTATTGGATTTGTTTATTGTCGTATGTTTATAAACATGGGTAAATAATTTTTAACTTTCATTTTATGATACCTGAGAACTTGTTTCAGTCTGTGGGGATTAGGAATTCCCTTCGGGACTTGTCACATGTCGGGTTTGGTACCAGTTTTGATGGTGACCAGATCTGGTTCGTGACAAAATGGTATTAGAGGAGTTTTGCTCTCTTGAGGTTATGATATCTAGGGAAGAGTTGGGATAGCCTGGAGGTAGGATTGTTGAGACTTGACATTCCTGTTATGGGTAGTGTTCCTGGCTAGCACACTTCATGATGGGATTCGAGTTTATAGGGGAAGTTGGGATTTATCTGAGTACTTCGGTTTTCTTGGTTTGATGATGATTAGGGGAAATGAAAAGAGAGTTGGGTTAATGGTATCAGTGAGCTCACAGGGATTGGAAATCCATGTGGATCTGGGGATATTTCCCTAGAACACTCTCTATGATGGTGCAGTGATTGGCATATGGCCTCCAACCATATGTCCAAGTCACCCACCAAAACTAGTTTCCTCTCGCATTGTCTTGTGTCCTTTAGTTTTGGGATCTTGGAAGTTTGGTTTTAAAGAAAAAATGACATGGTTTTAAGAAAGTGTAATGTTTTTGTGAAAGGATTTTATAATAAATATGGGAGCGTTTTATTTATGAAATGGTGGAACTGAATTTTCAGAATTGTTTTGAAATGGAAAATGGTGTGTTTACACCTCTTTTGAAAGCAGGAACAATGTTAAAGTTGGTTTTGAAAAAGTGTTTCCAATAGAGCTTTATAAAATATTGAAAGTTGTTTTAATGGGATGAGATGTTTTGAAATTGATGTTAATAGATTTAAAGTGATTTTTCATTTGAATGATTGTGCCTTTCTGATTTTTTTTGAAAGATGTTAATTGGGATTTTGATTTTGTGGTTAGCGGTCTTGAGAAAAAGGATGTATTGGTTGACTGTTTTGGTTTTGAAAAGTGGAAAGAATTTTGTTTTAACCTTGTTATCTCTGTGAGATACCACATGCATGGGGATATATGGGATGATGGATGGTTAATGGCACGACTGGATGAGTTCTGGGATGGATATGAGGATGGTTCACAACATGGCACATAAAGATGCATGTGTGAGGCCCATGGGGTACCGTTGGTGGGTATGCTAACTACTGAAACGTTTATTTTAAAAGAGATTATTTTAAAGGAAAACATGATGTCTTGATGACTGTTTAGGGATGGTGTGTCTTATGTGTGTTTAAAAATGTTATTGTTGTGGGATGTTTTGAGTCCAAGAACCCCTCTCGTTGAATGGTGTTTTGGGTTTGTGTTCGGTCAGGTAAGCTAGGTTTAAGGGCTGGTTAGTGGTCTCTTCTGAGACAAGTTTGGGAAGACTTTATGGTGGTTCTATTCATGTGTTTGGATATGTTTTGTGGAACATTTTGACCAATGTACCATCTTGGTTGGGTCCTTGGGTTCTCTCATTGGGTAAGGTATTCCCCCATTAAGGGTTAGTGCAAAACTAAAGTGCAACTCGGATTGTTTCGCCATTGGAAGATCCTCCAGTTGATCAATATAAGGAATATTTTTCTTGATATTTTTAGATTGAGACTAAAAATTTTCCTTTAATTTTTTTGTGGATCCTATTGTAGCGAGATATTTCTTGTGGAAGGTTGAAAGAGACATTAGTTTCTTAAGTTACCTGATTCGTAGAAGGTAGAAGTGGTCTAGGGTTGTTAGTCTGGATGAGTATCTGGATGGTGTTTAAGAGGGCCTCTAGGTCCTTCATGGTATCTTCAAAGAAAGAGTTCATGTTAAACCACTAGTGCATGAAATCTAGTCATGAGAGGATATTAATTTCACTTTCTGGAATTGTGTGATGTTTGGGGATGTTTCATAAGGTCTACCTCAATGTATTGTTTCTATCAGTTGAAATGGCCATGTTCAGTGATTCCTTGTGATGTCGTGTGCTCATTTGACTATAAAGGTGAAGGTCATGCAATCCTCTAAGAGTCTCTGTTATGTTGGGATTATGACTCTATTGTAAATACTTCAAAATCCTCTATTTTAGAGGAAGATTTTCAAATATAACATTTCCTTCTGTTTCTTCTCACCCGAAGAAAAAAAGGGTGATGTGTGTGCGTCTTCGAATCACTTGTTTCAGTGAAATGTTGGGTTTTGGTAAAGTGATTTTTGGAATGTGTTATGTCTTGGTAAACCCATCTGGGGTTGTGGTGTAGTTATTGGTGGAATTGAAAGAAGAAGTTCCTTTTATGGGGTTTACAAAGCCTAACTGGGAGGTCGAAGATGCTTCAATAATTTGAGCTCCAGCCATAGGTCTCGGAGAGAAGCTGTCATGTAGTTAGGGGAAATCCCAGGGTCATTCAAGACCTTTTACAAAGTCCTATCCTCATTATGAAATATAGTGAGAGTTTAAACCTCTGGTGTCGTCATATTTCTTCTGTTGGTCCCGTTCGGTGGAAAGAGGTGGAGGGCCTCGTGCCCATGTTATCACCCAATGTCATTATTTTCCCCTTTGGGTTCCATTTAGTTTTTAGAGAATGGTTTGGAATTTGGGTAGAAAGGTTGAGCATAGGGTTTGTGCACGATTAGTAGTGACCATGTTCCAGGAATCCATGTAGACAAAATGGTCCCCATGGTTAGTGCACTGTTTCCCAAACTGTGCGGACTAACCATGCAACCATCCCGACTCTTTAAATTTTGTGGTCTTTATGTGACTTACCTTGATGGTTGGTTAAGGTGGTTGGTTTTTATGGTGGGGAGACCCACTATGAGTTTTATGTAAGTTCTTTTGTAAAGGTCAAACGGAAGTCTACACCTTATGCTGGGGAGTCCGTTCGGGCCTCCTCTAGTTAGAGTCCTAATACTGTCATGGGAAATTTTAGTTGTCTCTTATGCTGTGGAGCCCATTTGTGTCTAACCATACCAGCAACTCAAAATTTTCCTTGGCCTTGGATTGGAGTTAGGTATTCTTGTTCAGAGCTATCTAACTATCAACATCTTCTTTGGGTAAATGTTGGGATTGGAGAGCGCCCAATGATTTAGTTAAAGTAAGGTAACTGTTACCTTATTCTATGTTGTTCTTCATTTGAGTAAATTTCTCGAGTCTTTTTTGGATAGTGTTTTAGGAGATTTATTTTGGGATAAATTTTGAATGTGCATGACCATTTTATAAGAGTCATGTAAGTTTTGGTTTGTGAGAGTATTCCTTCCTTAATTTATCACTGGAGGTGTTTTGGCCTTTGGGGAAAAAACTTGGCAAGGGATTCCATCTTGGTTTATCGGTTGGTTTTGGTTTTTTCTTTTGGACTTGATGTGGATTTATGGGGTAAGAAATCTTTATAGTGGGGAGAATTTCCACACTCTGATTTTTGATTCCATTCTTTGTTTTAAATCCTCTTTTAGTTCTTTGATTTTTCTTAGTTTCCGGGTGTTCCAGGTTTGAATTTTTGGTGTCTCCTGTGTTCTTGAGCTATGAACTTGGTCTTGGGGATATTTTATGGTACTTTTCCTCCTCTTTGGTTAAATTTATGGTGTGAGGTTTTTGTGTTTTGGAGTTTTATTAGTGACACTTCCAGTGGCACCACTTGTAGGGTAAGTTGTTGAGGTGTTTTGTACCCATGAGTTGGATGAGTTTGGGGTGAAAAGAGTGCTTTGTCTTGGGAATTTTTCTCCCATATCCTTGGAATATATTTACCCCTTGGTTTCCCCCTTTTAACCCTCTGAAATTGGAGGAAAAAAACCACATTTTGGGTGGCTAGAACATGCCACACGGTTTGGCCGTACGGTTTACAAAACCGTGCCGCCAAACCGTACAAGGTGTCCAAGTCATTAAAAATATTTTTGAAATTCTATTTTTCCCTCCTAGAAATAAACCTAATCCGCCCCATTCTTCTCCCATTTAACCCTAGTGTCCATGGGAGGCCTCCAAGCTCTTCAAACCTTCTATGGAACTCATTTTTGATGGAGGATTTGGTGGAGAAACCTCAAAATTTTTCAAGTAAGTGAATTTCTTCTTGGTTTCTTTCATCTTCCTTTATTTTTATTTACTATTTCTTGAAGTTACTCATGTCCAGAGGTTAGGGTTAGAACCTAGGGTTTGATTTTGTGTCTTTTGGTCAGATCTTGTGGTCTAGGGCTGGATTTATCTTCCTTGTGGTGCGGCAGTGGCACGATCAAAGTTTCGTACCAAGATTTAAGGGTTTTGACTCAAAAGGTAGGTGATTACATGTGTAAGAAATTATTGATGAGTTATCTTTCTTGTTTTTTTAATTTATCATGTTCCTAATCTGTTGTGTGTGGTGTGAAAACCATTTTTGGTAGCAATAGTAAAGCATTTAGTATTAAAGTTTCATTTTTGTTTTTAAGTGTGTATCTTTCAAATGTAACTCATGTGTTATCTCTTGTGGTAGTTTTATAAAATGTGAAATGGATTTATTAGTTTTTGAAAGGGGATTCCAATTCTGGTTTGGTGATGTTTTAGTGTCATGTGTGCCTAAAAAGGTGGTTTTGAATGGGTGTTATGTGTAAAACCTTGTTTCACCCCTTGAAAGTGTTTTATGAAAATGTGTGTTTTTCACGTGTATCTTTTGTGGTATTATTTGAGGTAAATTTATATAACTGGATAATGGTTTAATAAATGTTAAAATGGCAGCCAATTTTTCTTTGGTAGGGTTTTGGTGTGATTTTGGCCTTTAAAGAGGGTTTTGAAATGGGTTTTGTGTTCAAAACATAGTTATACCCCTTGGGATTGTTTTGTGAAAATCTTAAATGTTTTATTTGGTTAATAAAATTGGGGAAATGGTGTATATTTACTTTTTGGGTGAGTGTGTTCACCTAATATGGGGTTTTTAAAGGTAAGGTGGTTATTTAAGATGTTAATTTTTTTTAAAATATCTTATAAATTGTTGAAATGTTTTATCAAATGGAAAGAGAGGTGAAAACCTGTTTGTGGGCTATTTTGTGTGGGTGTGATGTGAAAAATTAATTTTGTTAATGAAATAAGTATTATGTGATATGTGTGTGGGATGTTTTTTTGAGTTGGAATATCTTGGAAAGGTTTTATAAAATTGTTTAAAATATTTTTGGAAGTATTAAAGAAATGTGAAAGGTGTTGTGGGCTATTTTGGTGTGAGTATAATTTCAAAATGAATTTAAATGAAAAAGGATATTATGTGACTTGTGTGATATACATATGGGATTTTTAGTGAATTTTTGATGTGGAAGTGGTATTTTCATGTGCAAATTTTATTTCATGGAATGTTGAAATTGTTTTATCACAAGAGGGAAACCCGAGTGTCTAGGTGGGTGGATGTGTACTAGTATGCTAGTTATCCCGTGGGGTTTGGACTTAGTTTCACGTAGAAATATTAACAATGAAAACACTAACTTAACTATGATGATGATGTTGGGGGAGCACTAGGTTATGGGTATGATCCCAACTAGTGGCACGTGTGCATGATAATGGATATTGTAATGGTTACTCTCACCGAGATATAAGGTACCTGAGACCCAAAGCGAGCTAGTGCCTAGGGGTTATTTTCCCTTTACTTGTTCTCATTAGTTACTTTGTGATTATCGTCGGCATACGGTGTGGTTGTCTGGAAAATTCAGTAGCACTGACATTATTTTTAAAAGTGTTGATTATTTAAAATAGTCCACTTGAAAACTGTTTTTATTTAAAGTTACATCTTTAGAAATTGTTACTAACATTTCATGTTATGAAAACTTGCTAGATTTTCATATTTGAATGTTTATAACATGGAATATATTAGGGTTGGTATCCTACTGGGATTTTTCTCACACCCTACTTACACCTTTGGGTGTAAGTAGACTTGGTTATTTTGTTGTCGTAGGTTTGGGTACAACTTTTGTGCTGATGGTTCGGGTTTTTAGCGATCCATCGTGATGCGGTCTTGTAGAGATGGCTTGAGGGCATGCCTCTTGACATGAGGATTGTTCTTGGGCTATTAATAGTGGGTTTCATCATCTGTTTTAGTCTTTTAGAATTTTTTAAATTATGTAATTCAGTTATGAAATATTTTAAAAGATGGTTTGTTTTAAAAAATCCAGATTTGGTTTATTGGATTTGTTTGTTGTTGTATGTTTATAAACTCAGATAAATCATTCCCAACTTTCATTTTATGATACCCAGGCACTTTTTACAGTCTGTGGAGATTAGGAATGACCTTAAGGCCTTGTCACGAGTTAGGTTTGGTGTCGGTTTTGATGGTGGTCAGATCTAGTTCGTGAAAAAAATGGTATTAGAGTAGGTTCGTTCTCTTGGGGTGATGTTATCTGGGGAAGAGTCAGGATAGTATAGCGCTAGGATTTTCGGGACTTAACATTCCAGTTATAGGTAGTGTGCCTTGACAAAAAACCTCATGATAGGATTTGAGTTTCCAGGGGAATTCGGGATTTATCTTAGTCCTTTGGGTTTCATGGTTTGATGATGGTTAGGGGAAATGAAAAGAGAGTTAGGTTAATGATCTTAGTATGATCGCAGGGCCTGAAAAGACATTTAGAGAAGAGGATATTTCTCTAGATAACTATCTGTGATAGTGAAGTTATTGGCATATGGCCACTAACCATTTGTCCAAGTCATCCACCGAAACTAGTTTCCTCTCGCATTGTCTTGTGTCCATTAGTTTTGGGATCTTGGAAGTTTGGTTTTAAAGAAAAAATGACATGGATTATGAAGCGTAAAGTTTTTGTGAAATTTTTTTCTAATAAATATGGAATGGTTCTATTTTTGAAATGGTGGAACTGAATTTTCAAAAAAATTTTGAAATGGAAAATGGTGTGTTCACACCTCTCTTGAAAGTAGGAACAATGTTAAAGTTGGTTTTGAAAAAGTGTTTCCAATAGAGTTTTCTAAACTATTGAAAGGTGTTTTAAAGGGATGAGATGTTTTGAAATTGATGTTAATAGCTTGAAAGTGAGTTTTCATTTGAATGATTGTGCCTTTCTGAAAAAAATTGAAAGCTGTGAATTTGGATTTTGATTTCGTGGTTAGCGGTCTTAAGAAAAAGGATGTATTGGTTGACTATTTTAGTTTTGAAAAGTGGAAAGAATTTTGTTTTAACCTTGGTGAGAGACCACATGCATGGGGTTATATGGGATATTGTATGGTTAATGGAATGACTGTTTGAGTGATGAGATGAATATGAGGAGGGTGCCCGGTGTGGCATAGAAACATGCATGTGTGAGGCCCATGAGGTACCATTAGTGGGTATGCTAACCGCATAACCATTTATTTTGAAAGAGATGATTTTAAAATAAAACATGACATCTTTATGATTGTTTAGTGATGGTGTGTATTATGTGTTTTTGGAAATGTTATTATTGTAGGATGTTTTTATTCGAAGAACTCCTCTTGTTGAACAATGTTTTGGGTTTGTGTTCGGTTAGGTAAGTTGGGTTGAAGGGTTGGTTAGTGGTCTCTTATGAGAAAAGTTTGGTAAGCCTTTATGATGGTTCCCTTAATGTATTTGGAAATGTTTTCTGGAAAGTTTTGACCAATTGACCAACTTGGTTGGGTCCTTGGGTTCTCTCATTGGGTAAGGTAGGCCCTCATTAAGGGTTAGTTTACAACTGAAGTGTAACCTGAATTGTTTTTATTTTGGAAGATCCTCTAGTTGATCAATATAAGGAATATTTTTATCGATATTTGTAGATTGATACTAAACCTTTTCCTTTATTTGTTTTGTGGGTCCTCTTGTAGCGAGAGAGTTCTCATGGAAGGTTGAAAGAGACCTTATTTTCTTAAGTTACATGATTTGTAGAAGGTGGAAGTGGTATGGGGTTGTTAGTCAAGATTAGTATCTGGATGGTGTTTAAGAGGGTGTTTGGGTCCTTCGTGGTCTCTTCGAAGGAGTTCACGTTAAACCACCAGTGTGGGAAATATGGTCATGAGAGGATATTATGGACACTTTATAGAATTTTGTGATGTTTGGGGATATAGCATAAGGTCTCTCTCAATGTATTGTTTCTATCAGTTGAAATGGTCATGTTCGGTGACGCCTTGTGATTTCGTGTGCTCATTTGACTATAAAGGTGAAGGTCATGAAACCCTCTAAGAGTCTCTGTTATGTTGGGAGTATGACTCCCTTGGGAAGACTTCAAAATCCTCTATTTTAGAGGAAGGTTTTCATACGTAACTTTTCCTTCTGTTGCTTCTCACCCGAACAAACAAGGGGTGATGTGTGTGTGTCTTCGAATCAATTGTTTCAGTGAAATTTAAGGTTTTGGTAAAGTGAGTTTTGGAATGTGTTATGTCTTGGTAAACCCATCTTGGGTTGCAGTGTAGTTGTTGGTGGAACTGAAAGAAGAATTTCCGTTTAGGGGGTTTTCAAAGCATAACTATGAGGCTGGAGATGCTTCAACAATTTGAGTTCTAACCATAGGTCTTGGAGAGAAGATGAAACATATTTATGGGAAATAATAGGGTCATTCAAACCTTTTTACAAAGTCCTATCCTCATTATAAAAGATAGGAAGAGTTTAAACCTATGGTGTCATCATCTTTCTTCTGTTGTTCCCGTTCGGTAGAAAGGGGTGGAGGGACTCATGCCAATGTTATCACCCAATGCCATTTTCCCCATTAGATTCCATTGATATTTTGGAGTATGGTTTGGAATTTGTCTATATAGGTCGAGCACATAGTTTTTGCCCGATTAGTAGTGACCGTATGCTAGAAATCCATGCATAAAAAATGATCCCCATAGTTAGCACACAGTTTCCCAAACTGTGTGGACTAACCATGCGGTCGTCCCAACTCTTTAAATTTTGGTGTCTTTCTGTGCCTTCCCTTGTTGGTCAGTTAATATGGTTGGTTATTATTATGGGGATAACCACTATGAGTTTTATGTAAGTTATTTTGGAAAGGTCCAATGGAAGTCTACCCCTTGTGCCGGGGAGTCTGTTCGGGCCTCCCCTGTTAGTGTCTTAATCCTGTCTTGGAAAATTTGAGTTGTCTCTTATGGTGGAGAGACCATTTGTGTCTACCCATACTAGTAACTCATATTTTTCCTTGGCCTTGGCTTGGTGTTAGGTTGTCTCATTTAGTTATATCTAAATACTGACATATTCCTTGGGTAAACGTTGGGATTGGAGAGTGCCCAATGGTTTAGTTAAAGTATGGTAAGTATAACCTTGTTCGATGTTGTTGTTCATTTGGGTAAATTGCTTGAGTCTTGTTCAAATAGTGTTTGAGGAGTTTCCTTTTGGGATAAAGTCTGAATGTGCTGGATCATTTCAGAAGAGTGATGTAAGTTTTGGTTTGTGAGAGTATTCCTTCCTTAATTGATCACTGGAGGTGTTTTGACCTTTGGGGGAGAAACTTGGCAAGGGAGTCCATCTTGGTTTATCTATTGGGTATACTTTTATTTTATTTTATCCTTGATGAGGATTTCTAGGGTTAGAAAGCTTTACAGTGGGGAGAATTGTCACACTCAGATTTTTTATTCCATTCTTTGTTTCAAATCTTCTTTTGGTTCTTGGCCTTCTATTGGTTTTCGGGTGTTCCAGGTTTGAATTTTTGGCGTCTCATGTGTTCTTGAGCTATTACCTTGGTCTTGGGGCTATTGTTTGGTAATTTTACTCCTTTTTTTCAAATGGATGGTATGAGGTTTTAGTGTTTTGGAGTTGGATTAGTGACACTCCTAGTGGCACCACTTGTGGGGTAAGTTGTTGAGGTATTTTATACCCATGAGTTGGATGAGTTTGGGGTGAAAAGAGTTATTTTTTTGGTAATTTTTCTCACATATCCTTGGAATATCTTTCACCCTTGGTTTCCCCCTCGGACCCCCCTGAAATTGGAGGCAAAAAATTACATTTTGGGTGGCCAGAATAGGCCACATGGTTTCACCATATGGTTTACTAAACCGTGTAGCCAAACCATGAAAGGTGTCCAGGTCATCAATTTTTTTTTTAAATTCTATATTTTCCCTCCTATAAATAAACCTAATCATACCCATTCTTCTCCCATTTGACCCTAGAAGCCATGGGAGGCCTAAAATATCTTCAAACCTCCTATGGAACTCATTTTTGATGGAGTAGTTGGTGGATAAACCTCAATATTTTTTAAGTAAGTGAATTCCTTATTGGTTTCTTCCATCTTCCTTTAGTTTTATTTCTTATTTCTTGAAGTTACTCATGTCTAGAAGTTAGGGTTAGAACCTAGGGTTTTATTTGGTGACTTTTTGTCCAAATCTTGTGGTCTAGGGATGGATTTATCTTTCTTGTGGTGCGGTCGAAGTTTCACACCAAGATTTAATGGTTTTGACTCAAAAGGTAGGTGATTCCATGTGTAAGAAATTATTGATGAGTTATATTTCTTGGTTTTTTTAATTTTTCATGTTTCTAATATGTTGTGTGTGGTGTGAAAACCATTTTTGGTAGCAATAGTAAATCATTTATTATTAAAGTTACATTTTTGTTTGAAGTGTGTATCTTTCAAATGTAACTCATGTGTTATCTCTTATGTTAGTTTTATAAAATGTGAAAGGGATTTATTAGTCATTGAAAGGGGATTCCAATTCTGGTTTTGTAAATTTTTAGTGGCACTTTGGCCTCAAAAGGTTGTTTTGAATGGGTGTTTTGCGTAAAACCTTATTTCACCCCTTGAAAGTGTTTTATGAAAATGTGTGTTTTCCACATGTATCTTTTGTGGTATTATTTGAGGTAATTTTATAGCACTTGATAATGGTTTAATAAATGTTGAAAGGGATTCCAATTCTGCTTTGGTAGGGTCTTGGTGAGATTTTGGCCTTGAAAGAGGGTTTTGAAATGGGTTTTGTGTGCAAAACATAGTTATACCCCTTGGGATTGTTTTGTGAAAATTGTAAATGTTTTATTTGGTTAAAAAAAGTGGGAAAAGGGTGTATATGTACTATTTGGGTGAGTGTGTTCACCTAATATGGGTTTTTTAAAGTTAAGGTGATGATTTAAGATTTCTAACATTTTTATAATGTTTTATAAATTTCTGAAATGTTATATCAAACGGGATGAGAGGTGTGAAACACATTTGTGGGCTGTTTTGTGTGAGTGTGATGTGAAAAATAAATTTTTTTTGATGAAAGATGTATTATGAGATATGTGTGTGGGATATTATGTGAGTTGGAATATCTTGGAAAGATTTTATAAATTTTTTTAAAGGATTTGTGGAAGTGTTAAAGAAATGTGAAAAGTGTTGTGGGCTATTTTTGTCTGAGTATGATTTCAAAATGAATTTGAATGAAAAAGGGGATTATGTGACTTGTGTGATATACATGTGGGATGTTTGGTGATTTTTTGATGTGGAAGTGGTATTTTCATGTGAAAATTATATTTCATGGCATGTTGAACTAGTTTGAGCATAAGAGGGAAACCTAGGTATCTAGGTGGGTAGACGTGTACTAGTTTGCTAGTGATCCCGTGGGGTTTGGCCTCAGTTTCACATAATGAGATTAATGATGAAAACATTAACTAAACTATTATTATGATGTTGGGGGCCACTATGTTATGAGTATTATCCCTATTAGTGGCTCGTGTGCACGATAACATATATTGTGATGGTTTCTCTCACTAAGATACGAGGTACCTGAGACCCACAACGAGATAGTGCCTAGGGGTTATTTTCCCGTTGCTTGTGCTCATTAGTTACTTTGTGATTACCGTCAGCATACAGTATGGTTGGATGGAAAATTCAGCAATGTTGGAATTATTTTTAAAATTATTGATTCTTTAAAATAGCCCACTTGAAAACTGTTTTTATTTAAAGTTGTATCTTTAGAAATTGTTACTATCATTTCATGTTATGAAAAATTTCTAGATTTTTATCTTTGAATGTTTATCACATGGAATATCTTAGTTGGGGTATCCTACTGGGCTTTGTCTCACACCCTACTTACACCTTTGGGTGTAAGTAGACTTGGTTATTTTGTTGTCGCTGGTTTGGGTAAAACTTTTGTGCTAATGGTTCTGGTTTTTAGAGGCCCATCATGATATGGTCTTGTGGAGATGGCTTGAGGACGGTGCCTCTTTACATGATAATGGTTATTGGGATATTCATAGTGGGTTTCATCATCTATTTTAGTCTTTTAGAATTGTTTTAAATTATGTAAATCAGTTCTGAAATTTTGTAAAAGATGGTTTGGTTTGAAAAATCCAGATTTGGTTTATTGGATTTATTTGTTGTCATATGTTTATAAACTCAGGTAAATCATTCCAAAATTTCATTTTATGATACCCAAGAACTTGTGCTAGCCCATGGGGATTGGGAATGCCCTTCGAGCCTTGTCACAGGCCGGGTTCAGTGCTAGTTTTGATGGAGACTAGATCTGGTTTGTGACAATGATGAATTATTCCATTATCATAAAAAAATTCTAGTACATGTATGGTACTAGAGTTATCATAACACTTGGATGAAAGAAAGTGATAAAATAAAAATAAAATAAGGGAACTTGAAATAAAAAAAAATGAAAAGAGGAATTTACCTCTTGAAGTTATCTTCCTTGAGTACCTCTTTAGGTGAGAGGTTTTGGTATTTTTATAAGACCAAGAGATTCTGTATGTGGGGGAGGATCTTGGGAGGAGACTTGAGCATAATTTAGACAAGTAAAAAGTCTTGAGAAGAGTTAAGAGAAGAGGGAGTGAGTGGGGATTTTTTAGTGGAGGAGAGGGGTGATTTTTGAATATCTTATTCATTATTTTATTATCTTCCTCAAGACAACCAATAGTGTTAATTCATGTGACCCATAATAGAGATAAGTTCATGTGAGTTCAAACCAAGTGTGATTATATTATCCATGGTTCAAGTAATAGTGAATTTAATTGATAATGTATATATACAGTAAATTACCATATTTTACTATTCATAAAAAATTCAAGTATTTTAGAAAAATCCCAAAAATTCACCCAAACCATTTTTGACCTGTTAAATTAAAAAATAAAATCAATTGTTTGAAAATAATTATATATATATGATTAATTTAATTTTAAAAAAATCACAATTTATTCAAAAAATAGCAATTTTAAAACTATAATTCATTTTATATCACCTTGAAAAATTAATCAAGATTTCATTATCTTATAACCTTAAGAAAATAAAATAATAATATGATTTACTATTCATATGGGTTGTATTACTATTCATAAGGGTATGTCACTATTCAAAAAAAATTAAGTTTGTATTATCAGACTTTAAATATCTTACTAAACGCAGCCGTGTATATCAGTTTTTCAAAATTCAAATCACAGAGGTGAAAAAGTTCTGTTTACTGGTTAGGTTATCACAAAGTGGTATTTTTTAAGGACTTAGTGTTTCATGAATTAAATATTAAATTTATTTATAAATCCTTAGGGTGTTACATTCCCCCCCTTACAAAAACTTCTTCCTTGTAATTTCCAGAGTGTTACCTTACAAAAAGATTTGGGTAGTTCTTCACCATAAGCTCCTTAGTCTCCCATGTTGCTTCTTGAATTATATGATTTTTACCAAGTACCTTTACCAGTCGTGTTGTTCGATTCATCAACACATGTTCCTTAGTTTCTAAAATCCGAATAGGCTTTTCATAGTAAGAGAAGTCAGGTTCCAATTATATACCTTCAGAAGTGAGGACATGCGTTGGGTCTGGCATATAATTTCTCAACAATAAGACATAGAATACATTGTGTAATTTAGGCAGGCTAGGCAGCATAACCAAAAGATATAAAATAGATCAAATCCTCTCTTGGATTTAAAAAGGTCCAATGTACCTAGGGCTCAGTTTCCATTTTCTTCCAAAATCTTATAACACCCTTCTAGGGAGATACCTTCAAGAAAACATGATATACTACTTGAAATTCCAAATCCTTCACTCGATTATTAGCATATATATTTTGCCTACTTTGAGATCCTTTGATATAGGTTTGAATATTATTTACCTTTTCTGTTCTTTCCTCTAAAAACTCTGGATCCACAAGATTCCTTTCACCGAATTCATCCCAACATGCTAGTGTACGACATCTCTTTCTGTATAATGCTTCATATAGCACCATTTGAATGCTAGAATGGAAAATATTATTGTAGTAAAAATCCAAAAAAGGTAAATACTGATCCAACGTACCTTTAAAATCAAGTGAGCACGATATCAACATGTCTTCTAAAGTTTGAACCATCATTTTTTATTTTCCATCAGTTCAAGGGTGATAAACAGTTCTCAAACAAAGATCAATATCCAAATATTTCTGAAGAATTTTTCATAATTTCAATGTAAATTGAGTATCATGATCAGACTCTATTGAAAGAGGTTCTACATGAATTTTATCAAATAAATCATCAATGTGAGGTAAGGGATACTTGTTCTTTATTTTTATAGCATTGATCTTCCTCTATTCAGTGCACAACATCATAGATCCATATTTATTCTTAACAAAAAGAAAAGGGGATCCCCATGGAGAGACTCGAGGGAGAATAAATCCTTTATCACTCAATTACTCTATTTGTTTCTTTAGTTCTACTAATTCTACAGTGTCCATTCTATAAGGAGTATTTTATATAGGCCTTGAACCAAGAATTAAATCAATAGAGAACTTAACTTCCCATTCTAGAGGATGTCCAGGTAAATCCTTTGGAAAAACATCAATATATTCTTTCATAATAGGTATATACACAATTTGAATATTTCTTTCCTCACTCATTGATATTGAGTTATCATTCTCCCTAATAATTTCATTTAGTAGAGCTACTAAGGGTGGATCTTTATAAGAATCAGATGGTGACTTTTCTGATCTAAAGATAAGGGATTATACATCATTATCAAAAATTGTAGCCTCCTTATTCTTGCAATAGATTTTCACATCATGATTAAAAATAAAAACCATATCGAGGATTATATCAAATTTAATCATGAGTATGATAATAAAATTAGAAAATAAAGAACATTTATATGCCATAATGGGGACTGCCTGACACATCTTTATTGCAATGATACTTCCCTTAGGAGTTTTGACTAACAACACCCTTATTAAATAAAATTGTAAATATCTAATTTTCTTGGAAAACTAGGAATATATGAAAGAATTTTATGATCCAGAATAAAATAAATCATTTTTTAAGTTTGAGGAAACAATCAAAGTACCTACCACTACATCATTAGGAACTTCAATATCAGTAGTTGTGATCACATAATATTGGCCTTTCTTCCTTGACATTCTTTGGGGAAAGTTTCCTTGAAACCTAGGAAAATAATTTTAATAATGTCCCCTATAATTTAAATTTTATAATTGAACATTGGTAGATTCTTTATTCCCCTTACAATCCCGAGATAGGTGACCTTCTTCTCCACACTTTTAATAAAGACCCATACCCTTCAGGCAAGTACCAGGGTGTCTCTTCCCACAATTATCATAGGGTGGAAGGTCAAATCTTCCCTTCTTCCCAATTTCCTTATTTTATTTTCCAAAGTTTTCAGAAACCCTCTTCTTATCTTTATTTCCCTTAAAATCATAAGATAAATAGAGTTTCTTTTCCATCTTGATATCACATGTGACTATATCTTCATATGATGTGAAAATTTGGGAGGATATATCCCTTGAAAGGAACGGTTTTAAACCATAAAATAATTAATAAACCTTTCTCCTTGGATTACGTATGTAGTCCGCAACATTTCTTGCTAACCTTGTGAAGTTAGCTTCATACTTTGAAATATTCTCATCCTCTTTTTTCCTCAATTTCAGAAACTGCCTTTCCATATCTGTTCGTTGTTCATGAGGGAAGTATTTTTCTAAGAATATTTCCTTAAAATCCCTCTATTACATTTCTTATATTTCTTCCTCATCCTTTGTATTTTTAATTAAATACCACCACTAATTCGCATCTCCTGATAGACAATAAACCACCATGACAACCTTATCTCTTTTGTTGCATCCCAAAATGAGAAATATCTTCTCTAATGAACTTATCCACTGATACACTACGAATGGGTTTGTAATCCCATTAAATGATGGAGGTTTTTGTCATATAAATAGGCCTAACATAGCTCATCCACATTTTGGACCCGGATGCTCCATACGGGTAAGGTTATTGTTAATAGCATGAGTCAACTATCCCAATATAGTTATAAGTTTTTCAACACCAGTCGAAACACCAGATCTAACATCATTATCTTGCAATGGTGGGAAATCCCCACACAAGACATGTGTGTTCATTTTGTTTCCATTAATTCAACTAGGTTCCATTTCTAAATAATTACATACACTAGATTAGGTTATGAATCATAATGTATAATCTCAACGCAGAAAAATACTTATCATAAATTGAAATACTATACATAGCTAATCTCATAATCATAAACATGGTTTATTTGAGGAAAAAATTGCATTTAAATACTTCCTAATGGATTGTAAAGAAAATGTGAATTATCCTAAGAATATACCCTAAGAGTGTTAAACTAGGTGCATAGTAAGGCTCGTTGTTGTGTACCAAGATACCCCAGGTCAAGCCTGAAACTCCTTATCGGAGTTGTTACTCCTCGGTACATCTGTGCTAGAACCATGTCCTCTTGTAGTATCCAGAGAGGGATGTATTTTCTAGAAAGATAAACATAATCTATTCCTTACCATAATTCCAGGACGTTCTTATATGTTTATCCTCAAAGTCCATCTTAGGGTTTTATTCCTTAATCTACATTTTCTAAATCTAGTTTCCAAGTTTTCCATTAAACTTCCTCTGATACCAAATGTAAAGACTCAACCCCAGTTTCCCAGAGCCAGTGCCTTAATTAATTACATTGGAATGATTACAAGAAATTTGTATCCTGAAGGAATGAATAGTTTATTAGTTTTTGAAAACCAGATACATACATAATTTCAACATTATAACTTGAAAGGAAAAAAAATATATAAATTACTTTGAAAAAATCCATAACTCCCAGGTTATCCTTGCATGTCATTCATAATATACCACTTCATGTCCCGAGAAAATGAAAAATAAGAAAGGGGTGAGCTCAAATGCTCAGTAAGGGTAATAAATACAGTGGAATATATCATAAACATAAACATTAGGCATGGTTAATAACTAAAAAAATGTCTTTAAAAATAAACATGAACACATTATGGAAAGAATAAGAGCCAAATAAATAATTCCATAATAAAGAATAATAATGGTTATTCTACTAGTCAAATAACCTCATGAAATTTCAATTAATAGTTTCATAATGAGGTAATGAATAATTTCATACATCATAACCATACCGTCAAGGCCTCGTGTCAAGACCATGAACAACCATTTTGTCAAGGCCTCATTCCAAGACCGCAGTTTGTCTCATGTGACCTACTGATACATAGAGGGGCTATAGAGGGCCCCACCCATCACTTACTAATTCCAATGAATTACTCATATGAATGGGGATAAAAATAAATAATATATACATTCATATTTAAACTAACATATGAAATGTAAATAACTTTCTCCGAACATTAAGTATAAACACTAACCATTCAGAGTAAATTGGCGAATGGTTTTACGATAGCACATCCAAATTCAAAATAATAATAAAAAATTAAATTAAATATGGTAGATGATATAATAAAAGATTAATCTAAATAATACATAAGAATCAACAAGATTTTTTAAATAGATGAGGATACTCTTATAAAATCATCAAGTAATTCTTGAGATAAATACTCTTTTACTTTGAAAAGAAGAGTTATTTTGAAAAAATATTTGTATAAAACCATAATTGAAGTAAGATAGTATTTTCATAATAAAATTAATTATTTTATAAAGATAATGGTTTCTAAAAATAGATTATATATTTCCCTTGATAATAGGTAAGAATTTGACAAATTCCCTTGAACTGGGCTTGTATTTCGGGAAATGTTTTTGAAAGATCCTTTTGAAACATGTAACTCCACATAAATGAAAAAAGGATTCTAGTTGGTAAAAATATATAGAACATTCAAACCTAACTTATGAGGATTAAATATGAATAAATAAGAATTTAATTGAGGTATGTATAGAATAAGAGTAACTCGAATGAAAATGGAGGTTCAGGTAAAAAGCCCTTACCTTAAGTCCGATGGTGTTCTTCACTTGATCTTAGTGTCCTGGATAACCAAATTAAATTCATTAATTAATATTTCAAAAACCTATTATTTATGTAATTGATTTAGTATAGCCTTATTGTGTTCATTCATGGGATTCTTGATGGGTTTAAGAGGTTTAATTTTATTGTTTGGGAGCGTTTTCTTCCATGGTATTCATGACCAGTTTACTTATATACATGTAAGGATAAACATGTAAGATGAGAATGGTTGTCAAGAATAGAAGTTGTATTTTATTTTTTAACAGACATAATATTACATGTTTATAAAATTCATTTGGTTATTGGGAATAGAGATGAATCATTATATAAAACTTTAATGATAATTGTTTGGGTTAATTGACGGTTTTTGATCACAAAAAACTGATTTTGATTTATAAATTAATATCATGTGTAAAAAAAGATTCCAAAACCTTAAATAATTTATAATAAATATATTATAGTCCGTTTCAACCATAAAAATAGTTTTATGTCCATAATTGAATATAGTAATAGAAATTGAAAACCCTTCGTCCTTGAATGTGATAAATTAACACAACTCAGATGATGTTTTCATTTATAGTATAAAAGAAGGGGAAAGGAGAGATGATGATGAATTATTCCATTATCATAAAAAAATTACAGTACATGTATGGTACTTGAGTTTTAATAACATTTGGATGAAATAATGAAAGGAAATAAAAAGAAAAGAAAGGAACTCAAAATAAAAGAAATGAAAAGAGGAATTTACCTCTTGTAGTTATCTTCCTTGAGAGCCTCTTTAGGGGAGAGGTTTTGGTATTTTTATGAGACCAAGGGCTGATGGACATGGGGTAGGATCTTGGGAGGATATTTGAGAATAATTTAGACAAGGAAAAAGTCTTGAGTGGAGTGAAGAGAAGAGGGAGTGAGGGGGGGGGGGGGGGGTTATAGAGGAGGAGAGGGAGATTTTTGGACATCTTATTCATTATTTTATTATTTTCCTCAACAAAACAAATTATATTGATTCATGTGACACATAATAGTAATAAGTTAATGTGAGTTAAAAAAAAGTGAGATTACATCATCCATGATGCTAGGAATGGTGAATTTAACTGATAATTTATATATACGGAAAATTACCGTATTTTACGATTCATAAAAAATTTGAGTATTTCAAAAAAATCCCAAAAATTCACCCAAACCATTTTTTGAAGTGTCGAATTAAAAAACTAACTCCATTTTTTGAAAATAATTTCTAAATATGAATAATTGGTTTTAAATAAAATCATAATTTATTCGAAAAACAACAATTTTAAAACTATTTTATACGAGCTTGAAAAATTAATCAAGATCTCATTATCTTATAACCTTAATACAATAAAGTAATAATAAGATTTGCTATTCATAATGGTCATATTACTATTCATAAGGGTATGTTACTAGTCAACAAAAATTAATTCTCTCTTATAAGACTCTAAATATCTTACTGAACGCAACAATATATGTCAATTTTTTGAAATTCAAATCACAGAGGTGGAAACATATTGTTTACTGGATAGGTTATAACAAAGTGGTGTTTTTAGAGACTTAGTGTTTTATGCATTCAATATTAAATTTATTTATAAATCATTGGGGTGTTACATTTTTGACGAGAAACTTATAGTTAATTTTGAGTGTTTTAAATGTATGGGTTTCAAGGATAAATTTTCATGAGTTTAACTAATGTTTTTTATGATTCTTTTGAACATGATTGTAGTGATTAAAAAAGTATAAGGTGACTTTTTTTCATTTAATGGTGTAGTCGAATACATTTTGTTGATTAATATTATTGGGATTTTGTGTGGTAGATATGATTAGTGGGGGGGGGGGGGTTAATTGATTGATGGATGATATATACGAGTGATAAGAAATGTATTATTGGTGGAAGAAAGGATGTTGGTTGGGTATTAGGGTTGAATTATTATATTTAAGATGAATTGATTCATCTTTCAGTGTGCTTGTGTGAGGAGCATCTATATCCCAAGGAGAAGAAGAGGTCAAGCACATCCATGGGGGATATCTTCTTTATATACTTGGTTTTTCTTTGTTTTAGACATGATTTTCTAGTCATTTTATAAAGGGGATGAGGGGGATGTATAAGATCATATTTTTTCTACCATGTGAAAAATAGGTATGTGATTTTTAAAGACCCGAAATTTCCATGTAATTTTTTTTAAATAATTGGTAATTTTTCAAGTCCGCAAAAATTTACGGTGCGTGAATTTGAGGCCCGGAGTGCCCGAAATGAATTTCTGAACTTTTTTTGGGTACGTTCAGTAAACGTGCTAGTGGGTTTTTCTAAATTTTAAACCGGTGCTTGGAATTGAAATATGAGGGCACCGTTGAACTCGAAGCTTCAATATTCTCTTAAGGAGACCTTCACCTTGACCGCAGTAGGTTGAGGGTGGAAGTTAGCTTTTCACATATTCGTGAAAGAATAAAATAAAAATAAAATTTTGTAGCTTTTATTTTTATTTTTTATTCCATGTGGATGTTGAGAAGTGGGGACCACCAGACCTAAACCTCCCATGAGAGGTTATGATGGCGGGGACCACCCGAATTAACCTCCCATGAGAGGTTATGGTAGTGGGGACCACCCGAGGTATACACCCCCTTGAACTTCCCTCTTAATGAGGGAGAAACCTCTCAACTCCCTCTTTAATGTGGAGGAGCCTCTTGAGCTTCCTCCACATTAATTTTGCCAACGCCATACTTTAATTTTTCCAACTTGTGTGTGTGTGCCAACTTATTTTATTCTTACGTTAAATTATATTGGCACCGCTTTTCCTTTGGGTTGGAAAAGGAGAGATCTCTTGGAGGATTACTTTCTTCCAACGAAGAACTTCTTCTCCAAATGAAGAAATCCAATGAAGAACTTTTTCTCTAAATGAAGAACGACACCGAAGAATGTTCTTCAGAATCAAGCAAGAGGACGATACACGAATCGACAATCGTGGAAAACGCCGATGACAATGACATCCATCTTTTCCCAAAGATTTGTCTTTTTGATCATGACCTTGTCGACGTCATCAAGCAAATGAGGTAGGGGTTTTGTTCCCATGTTCTCCCCTTCTATGTTTATTTTGTGGAAATGGGATTAGTGATTGACGAAGGTTGTGGGGATTGAAGTTCTTAAATATCTTCCATAAACGTTCTTGTTCTTATTGAGCCACTTGGTACCGCTCTAATGCAGAGGGTTCTGGCTAAAAAACCATGGTCCAACCCCTCTGATGTTCTTCTTGAATGGTGTATCCTTCGCGATGGAAGAAAGTGACTTTGGTGACGGTGACCGGTGCCGGTGGTTGGCACCAGTGGAACTCGAGAACCACCGATGAAGACACGAAGCCCTGATGCCACGTGGCCTCATGCGCCACGGCGCTCCGCCGTCTGTGGCCACCGTCGCCACGCAGCCTCTGCTGCTCAGGGCCGAGCCGCCACCGCCGCCGGGCCCAACCATCGCCACCGTCCAGGCTGAGCCACTGTCGCCGTTCAGGCCGAGTCATCGCCACCGTCTGAGTCGCCACCGCCACTGGGCCGAGCCACCGTCTGAGCTGCCACCACCATCTGGGCCGAGCCTCCACTGTAACGACCCGAAATTTTGAATAAATCTTGTTTCCTAATTTTATGTGTTATTTTATTTTTATACTCAACAAAAATGTTTCATTTGATAACATGAGTATAATTAAAATGAGACTGTTGGGTTTTGACTATTATTTGACCATTGGTCAATATGACCGCTGAAAACTAAACGTTTTGACTATTGTCTCTAAATACAAGCAATCTTGGTTAATTAATATAGAAAGAAGATTCGATGGCCTCACCCAACAGTCTTGGACCGATCGAAGCCCATCTAACAGAACTTGGGAAGGAGGTAGCACCACTGGGCTTTGTTCTGGACCAAACCCAATCCGAACTTCATCGTGTGAAGCTAGAACGGAATCGCCTTTGCGAGAAGTTCAAACTAATAGAAATTACTACTCGTGCGATGTTGGCCGAGGCTCCCTTGGATTATCTCACCTTAGCACACCTTACACTGAGGTCCTATGCTGGTGTGATAAGGGGATATGTAAGGATACCGTAACTACCTTGTGTAATCCTTTGTTTTAAATAAAAATTTGGATTTCTTCTAATGATGAAGTTTATGAATTTTCAAATGTCCGGATAAATATAGTATGCATATTTTTGATGAATTTTAGAAAAAGGATATTTTAAAAATGTTTATGTAAACCTTAAATAAATAAAAATGTGTAATGATTTTCAAAAAATGGTCTTCTACAATTATGTTCAGTACGAAATTTAGTGTCTAATAAGACCAACTTTATTTTTGATGAATAGTAAATTATGAATAGTTATTTTACGCTTAGGATTAGTAATGTGACCAAATGGATTAGTAATTTCACTCAAATAAAGTTTTAATATAATTTAGACACCTAGATTAAGTAATGAGATTCAATAAAACGGGTAAATAACAGTTTCATAAATTATTATTCAAGTATTAGTTTTTTCGGGTGAATAGTGTTTTTTAATTAAAAATTTAATTAAAAATATTTAGAAAATTATTTTTATAAAATGGATTTCATTTTTGAACTCAGAGCGTCGATATTATGTTATGGTAATTTTTGGGGATTTTTCTGAAAAAAATGAATTTTCGGTGAATAGTGTATTTATTTAAAAATTAAATTAAAAATAATTAGAAAATTATTTTTATAAAATGGAGTTAATTTTTGAAATCAGATCATTGATATTTGGTTAAGGTGAAATTTTGGGATCTTTCTGAGAAAGTTGAATTTTCAGTGAATAGTAAAAATACAGTTTTAGGGTTTCAGTATGTTTAATGACATCATAACTGTGTCATGATGATGTCATGAGATATTTTAAGGGTTGACCGGCCAAGGGTGATGAATTATTGTTTTGGGGGCCCCATGTGTCCTAACTCCATGGTAAATGCCAAGGGAGAGCACATGGTTTTGAGAAAAGCACTTGTGAGGTGTCCTTTGGCCATTAATGCCTTGTCCCCTCACTTTCCCTATAAATACCCACCCTTTACTCCTTTAGTTTTCACTCCCAACTCTCCAACAACGAAGTTCTGGTCTCCTTACCTCCCAAGGAGTCCTCCCAAGGTGCCCCCAAGACCTCATGGTCCAAACGTTTGAGTTTTAAGAGATACGTTTTAAGGTAAGGGATCCGACCTCTCTATTTCTTTTCAAGAAATCTCTTTTATGTCATTTCTTTTATGCTCCATGTTCTTATGTTAAAGGATGTTCTTTTATAATCCTCTTACTGCCATTTCCATGTTCATATAATGAGATAGCCCCTCTTACTCTCATTATTTCGTTTTATGATGTTTTAAGTGGCGCCGTTAGGCTGCCAAATTTTTTGTAACAGATTCTTTCTCCCTTCTCATTTTTCAAGATCTATTTTCATGTAAAGTATTTCAAGTTCCTTTTTATTATGTTGGGGTATTATATCTAAATTTATCATACTGATATTTTATGATCATATGATGAGAGACCCCATTTGATCTCTTCAAGTTTTAAGTGGCGCTGTTAGGCTGCCGAATTTTTAAGTGGTTCTTTCACCTTTCTCCTTTTTCAAAGTTCTAATTTCATGTCAAGTTTTTCAAGTTACTTTTTATTATGTTGGGGTATGATCTCTATATCCATCATACTGATATTTTATGTTCATATGATGAGGGACCCTATTTGATCTCATCAATTCATTTTTTTTGAAGTTTAAGTCGTGTCGTTAGGCTGCCGAATTTCTAAGGGTTTCTTTCACCCTTCTCGTTTTCAAGATCTACTTTCATGCCAAGTCTTTCAAGTTACTTTTTATTATGTTGGGGTATGATATCTAAATCAATCATACTGATATTTTATGTTCATATGATGAGGGAACCTATTTGATCTCATCAATTCATTTTTGTTGAAGTTTAAGTGGCGTCGTTAGGCTGCCGAATTTCTAAGGGTTTCTTTCACCCTTCTCGTTTTAAAGATCTACTTTCATGTCAAGTCTTTCAAGTTACTTTTTATTATGTTGGGGTATGATCTCTAAATCTGTCATACTGATATTTTATGTTCATATGATGAGAGACCCTATTTTATCTCATCAATTCATTTTTGTTGATGTTTAAGTGGCGCCGTTAGGTTGCCGAATTTCTAAGGGGTTCTTTCACCCTTCTCGTTTTCAAGATCTACTTTAATGTCAAGTCTTTCAAGTTCCTTTTTATTATGTTGGGGTATGATCTCTATATCTATAATACTGATAATTTATGTTCATATGATGAGATACCCTATTTGATCTTGTCAATCCATTTTTGGAAGTTTTAAGTGACGCCGTTAGGCTGCCAAATTTTCATAAGAGAAATATTATTTTTGTCTTCCTTTCAAGTTATTCGTTTCATATGGTATATCATTAAAATTTCATTACCATGTTCTTAAATACTACATATTATGTTCCCCTACTGTTTTATGTATCATTTTTGAGTGGGTGACCCATGTCCCCTCTCTTTTCAATGTTTTCTAAAACCATGTATCGTAGACGGAATGCTGCATAGTTTTCGTCTCAAAATGCCTCCCTCTTTATCTCAAAATTATTTTATGTTATTAAGTGAATACTCAAAGCTCTTATTTATATAGGGGTATTCACATATATATCAAAATGTTCTATTTTAAATTCTGGGATTTACATACATGAAACCCGCTTTCCCTTTCCGTGGGTTTAAAGTGACATAAAGATCATGTCTTTAAAGCAGTTTTTAAAACGTTATGATTATGAAATGAAACCCATTTCTTTTATGCCATATGGGTTGTTTATGAAATGATTGATGATGATATATTTGGCTCACATGATAATAAAGACATGTCAAGGGTGCGCCCAGATAGCGCTCCAATGCATTGGGTAAAGACTTAATCTCTAGAGATGACTTTTTAGACTGATACCTTGGTGAATAACCTTGGTAATTTTTAATGACACCTTGGGGATGAACCTTGTTTAACGAAATTATTGTCAATATTAAACGTTGCAGCCAAATCTTCAAGTTATGAAAAATGTTATTTTTATTATGATGTATCTCATGATTTCTTTCTCATGCCTTAAAGTTCTTTTCATGTCCTTATTGAAGTATCTCAAGTTCACATGTAAAATGTTTCTCTTGTTTCCCTTAATGGGCCTTCTTCTCACCCTTTATTTTGATGTATGTCCCCAGGTTTGAGATGCAGTAATGAACCTAGGATAAACATGAGGAGAATCCTTTCAAGTGTTTAACAAGAATGTTTTATGTTTTCATGTTTTATGTTCCTGGTTTCCAAGACACTAAACCTTAAAGATCCTCAGTTTTGTGTAATGAAAAGAAAGTTTATATTATAAAAAGGCGGGATGCTATAATTGGTATCAAAGGATGGTTTAGTTATTTGTGGAAATTAGGATATGAAAACTTTAGGAATAACCCTATAGAAAATTTTAAATATAGTAAATCTTCCAGATATTTTGGTGAGTATTGAGTAAGGGGTTTCCAAACAAATACATCCCTGTCTGGATACGAGCAGGTAGAGGTGGCTCTGGCACAGATGTACATAGTGGTAAAACCCAAAAACACCGCTTTGAGCTAGACTCGAACGGGAACTGGTACACGAAAACGGGCCTTGCTGCACTCTTGGTTACGACACTCCCAGGGGTTATGCTTTGGTAAATTCATAAGCTTAGTATGAACCATTATTAAAGGAACAAAGATAAAATAAAATAAAGATTTGCATAAGAATATATGATCATGGATAACCTAGTTTGAAACCTAGGGGATCAAAAGTTAGGGTATAATTTTCTTCTACAAGTTATCCTAATATGCTTTAAGTTCCTTTTCATGATTATTTATTAATTATTTAAGCCCCTAGTTATACTTTCTATTCTTAGTTAATGGTGGGAAATGGAATAACATGTCCCAACAACCAATGTGATAGAAAATGTGATGATTGCCGTATTAATATGACAGAGATGATTAGGGGATTAAAAGATGATTATTATTTTGGAAGATGTTCACTATTTTGGGAACCCTATATGATCGAGGTAAATAGATTACTACAGTATTTTCATTGAGGAGTAAGGTTGACTTATATTTTGAAGAATCGATGAATTTAAGGCGGACTTATAGTAATTTAGGTTACTTATGGAAATTATTAACCTATCTTGGGGTAAATATGTTTAGGTTAGTTACTTTTGTTATAAGATGTTAGGAGTGGTTGATGTTGTTTGGAGATGAATGATAAAGTTTACCTTGGAAGACTATGTTATCAAATCCTTCTTGTATTTGGGTTTCAATCTTAGTTTGGTTTATTTTGAGGATTTTTAAGGACAGTTATTTACGGAATGGTATATGATGAACTCTGGGTAGTACCATGGAACTCTGAAGATTTAAAAGTAGTTTCCATTCCTATGGGATTATTTCTTTTTGAAGAGTTGTTTTACCTTACCCTTTCTGTTTTTGGGATAATGTTTAAAGATAGATGAAATAGATGGTTAATCTTTTGTGGATTATGTGATTCTCTAGAAGATGATTCTTGTGTTTTGATGAGACCAAGTGATTTTGAATGCTCATCGTTTGGAGAAAAGTTTATTTTTGGGTAGAAACTTATTAAAGGATGAAACTATACATGAAGGCAGGTTTATTTTCATATGTTTCTGTTCTATGTAGTAAATGAATTCCTCAAAATTATGAAATAGAACGTAAAACAAAAACATTGTTGGTTTACGTTTCCTACTAGGTAATCAAAGACTGTTTACACACATCATAAGTTTGGGATATTCTTATGGTTAACTTTCTCCTAATCATGTTTTCTATCACTCTTCCCCAGAACTTGACCCTTTGTTTTTTCTTCCATGTCCATGTTTTCTTACATGGGATCCTAGTATGGTTTAACTCGGGTGACCTTTTTTACTTCCCTTCCTTTCTTTTAAAGTAATAATTTTACCGACCCCTTTTCCGATGTGGGACTTTCAATGAAATTTCAAAACCCAATTTTAAAAATTGCGAGGATGCAATTTCTTAAGGGGGGGAAGATTGCAACGACCTGAAATTTTGAATAAATCTTGTTTCCTAATTTTATGTGTTATTTTATTTTTATACTCAACAAAAATGTTTCATTTGATAACATGAGTATAATTAAAATGAGATTGTTGGGTTTTGACTGTTATTTGACCATTGGTCAATATGACTGCTGGAAACTAAACGTTTTGACTATTGTCTCTAAATACAAGCAATCTTGGTTAATTAATATAGAAAGAATATTCGATGGCCTCACCCAGCAGTCTTGGACCGATCTAAGCCCATTTAACAGAACTTGGGAAGGAGGTAGCACCATTGGGCTTTGCTCTGGACCAAACCCAAGCCGAACTTCATCGTGTGAAGCTAGAACGGAATCGCCTTTGCGAGAAGTTCAAACTAATAGAAATTACTACTCGTGCGATGTTGGCCGAGCCTCCATCAGATTCTCTCACCTTAGCACACCTTACACTGAGGTCCTATGCTGGTGTGATAAGGGGCTATGTAAGGAGACCATAACTGCCTTGTGTAATCCTTTATTTTAAATAAAAATTTGGATTTCTTCTTAAGATGAAGTTTATGAATTTTCAAATGTCCGGATAAATATAGTATGCATATTTTTGATGAATTTTAGAAAAAGGATATTTTAAAAATGTTTATGTAAACCTTAAATAAATAAAAATGTGTAATGATTTTCAAAAAATGGTCTTCTACAATTATGTTCAGTACGAAATTTAGAGTCTAATAAGACCAACTTTATTTTTGAGGAATAGTAAATTATGAATAGTTATTTTACGCTTAGGATTAGTAATGTGACCAAATGGATTAGTAATTTCACTCAAATAAAGTTTTAATATAATTTAGACACCTAGATTAAGTAATGAGATTCAATAAAATGGGTAAATAACAGTTTCATAAATTATTATTCAAGTATTAGTTTTTTCAGGTGAATAGTGTTTTTAATTAAAAATTTAATTAAAAATATTTAGAAAATTATTTTTATAAAATGGATTTCATTTTTGAACTCAGAGCGTCGATATTATGTTATGGTAATTTTTGGGGATTTTTCTGAAAAAAATGAATTTTCGGTGAATAGTGTATTTATTTAAAAATTAAATTAAAAATAATTAGAAAATTATTTTTATAAAATGGAGTTCATTTTTTAAATAAGAGCATTGATATTTGGTTAAGGTGAAATTTTGGGATCTTTCTGAGAAAGTTGAATTTTCAGTGAATAATAAAAATACAGTTTTAGGGTTTCAGTATGTTTAATGACATCATAACTGTGTCATGATGATGTCATGAGATATTTTAAGGGTTGGCCGGCCAAGGGTGATGAATTATTGTTTTGGGGGCCCCATGTGGACTAACTCCATGGTAAATGCCAAGGGAGAGCACATGATTTTGAGAAAAGCACTTGTGAGGTGTCCCTTGGCCATTAATGCCTTGTCCCCTCACTTTCCCTATAAATACCCACCCTTTACTCCTTTAGTTTTCACTCCCAAATCTCCTCCAACAAAGTTCTGGTCTCCTTACCTCCCAAGGAGTCCTCCCAAGGTGCCCCCAAGCCCTCAAGGTCCAAACCTTTGAGTTTTAAGAGTTACGTTTTAAGGTAAGGGATCCGACCTCTCTATTTCTTTTCAAAAAATCTCTTTTATGTCATTTCTTTTATGCTCCATGTTCTTATGTTAAAGGATGTTCTTTTATACTACTTTTACTGCCCTTTCCATGTTCATATAATGAGATATCCTCTCTTACTCTCATTATTTCGTTTTATGATGTTTTAAGTGGCGCCGTTAGGCTGCCGAAATTTTTGTAACAAATTCTTTCTCCCTTCTCATTTTTCAAGATCTATTTTCATGTAAAGTATTTCAAGTTGCTTTTTATTATGTTGTGGTATGATCTCTAAATTTATCATACTGATCTTTTATTATCATATGATGAGAGACCCCATTTGATCTCTTCAAGTTTTAAGTGGCGCCGTTAGGCTGCCGAATTTTTAAGTGGTGCTTTCACCTTTCTCCTTTTTCAAAGTTCTAATTTCATGTAAAGTTTTTAAAGTTACTTTTTATTATGTTTGGGTATGATCTCTAAATCATTAATACTGATATTTTATTTTCATATGATGAGGGACCCTATTTGATCTCATCAATTCATTTTTGTTGAAGTTTAAGTTGCGTCGTTAGGCTGCCGAATTTCTAAGGGTTTCTTTCACCCTTCTCGTTTTCAAGATCTACTTTCATGTCAAGTCTTTCAAGTTCCTTTTTATTATGTTGGGGTATGATCTCTAAATCAATCATACTGATCTTTTATGTTCATATGATTAGGGAACCTATTTGATCTCATCAATTCATTTTTGTTGAAGTTTAAGTGGCGTCGTTAGGCTGCCGAATTTCTAAGGGTTTCTTTCACCCTTCTCGTTTTCAAGATCTACTTTCATGTAAAGTATTTCAAGTTCCTTTTTATTATGTTAGGGTATGATCTATAAATCTATAATACTAATATTTTATGTTCATATGATGAGAGACCCTATTTGATCTCATCAATTCATTTTTGTTGAAGTTTAAGTGGCGCCGTAAGGCTGCCGAATTTCTAAGGGGTTCTTTCACCCTTCTCGTTTTCAAGATCTACTTTAATGTCAAGTCTTTCAAGTTACTTTTTATTATGTTGGGGTATGATCTCTATATATATCATACGGATAATTTATGTTCATATGATGAGATACCCTATTTGATCTCGTCAATCCATTTTTGGAAGTTTTAAGTGACGCCGTTAGGCTGCCGAATTTTCATAAGAGAAATCTTATTTTTGTCTTCCTTTCAAGTTCTTCATTTCATATGGTATATCATTAAAATTTCATTACCATGTTCTTAAATACTATATATTCTGTTCCCCTACTGTTTTATGTATCATTTTTGAGTGGGTGACCCATGTCCCCTCTCTTTTCAATGTTTTCTAAAACCATGTATCGTAGACGGAATGCTGCATAGTTTTCGTCTCAAAATGCCTCCCTCTTTATCTCAAAATTATTTTATGTTATTAAGTGAATACTCAAAGCTCTTATTTCTACAGGGGTATTCACATATATATCAAAATGTTCTATTTTAAATTCTGGTATTTACATACATGAAACCCTCTTTCCCTTTCCGTGGGTTTAAAGTGACATAAAGATCATGTCTTTAAAGCAGTTTTTAAAATGTTATGATTATGAAATGAAACCCATTTATTTTATGCCATATGGGTTGTTTATGAAATTATTTATGATTATATATGTGGCTCACATGATAATAAAGACATGTCAAGGGTGCTCCCAGATAGCGCTCCAATGCATTGGGTAAAGACTTAATCTCTAGAGATGACTTTTTAGACTGATACCTTGGTGAATAACCTTGGTAATTTTTAATGACACCTTGGGGATGGACCTTGGTGAACGAAATGATTGTCAATATTAAACATTGCAGCCACATCTTCAAGTTATGAAAAATTTTATTTTTATTATGATGTATCTCATGATTTCTTTCTCATGACTTAAAGTTCTTTTCATGTCCTTATTGAAGTATCTCAAGTTCACATGTAAAATGTTTCTCTTGTTTCCCTTACTCGGCCTTCTGATCACCCTTTCTTTTGATGTATGTCCCCAGGTTTGAGATCCAGTAATGAACCTAGGATGAACATGAGGAGAAGCCTTTCAAGTGTTTAACAATAATGTTTTATGTTTTCATGTTTTATGTTCCTAGTTTCCAAGACACTAAACCTTAAAGATCCTCAGTTTTGTGTAATGAAAAGAAAGTTTATGTTATAAAAAGGCGGGATGCTATATCCACCTGAGCTCTCATCGCCTTTCTAGACGAACCACCCCGACCGAGCTGCCCCGCGACCTCTCAGTCACCCGCGGCCCTCCACGACCCCTCTTGGCCACCCGCAGCCCCTCACGGCCACCCGTGGCCTTCCGCAGCCCCTCGTGACCTGTGGGGTTGGACCTAGCGGGCCGGGCCGCCCAGCGGGTCAGGATTTTTCGGGTTGGTTCGACCGGGTCGGACCAGACTCGGGCCCACTACAACCCATTTACATTCTTTTGGTCATAACTTTGGCACCAGGCATCCGTTTGAAGAACCGTCAGCGGAACTGGAAATCATGGAGCAAGATGGTACCTTTGAGTATACCCCACTATAGATTTTGTTTAAGATGGGGTATGGTTGGGTTGAATCAAGCACGAATCTAACTGAGCCCTCGGGACTAAAAGGCTAACATCTCATAGACCGGGCATCTGATTGACACACCATCTATTGCGTTGAGACCCCTATGACATGGAGAACCTTTGAGATACTTACTCTTGGAACATCTTGGTAGTTTTAGAATCGACTAGTGGCTTGGGGAGTGAACTCTCCCAGAGATGAACAAGCCTAGTACGAAAACACAGTAACTGGCTGTGACGAGAAGATTGCTCCAAGCGATCCTGTGCGGGTTAGATCCTAGCGATCCCATGTGGGTTAGCTCCTAGATATCCTGTGTGGGTAAGCTCCTAGTGATCCTATGTAGGTAAACTCCAATGATCCTATGTGGGTCAGCTTCTAGAGATCCTGTGTGGGTCAGCTCCTAGCGATCCTGTGTGGGTCAGCTCCAACGATCCTGTGTGGGTCAGCTCCTGGAGATCCTGTGTGGGTCAGCTCATAGAAATCCTGTGTGTGTCATATCCTAGAGATCCTATGTGGGTTAGCTCTAGCTAACCTGTGTGGATCTTCTCCTAGGGATCTTGTGTGGGTCAGCTCATAGCAATCCTGTGTGGGTCAGCTCCAGCGTTCCTATATGTGTCATCTTTTAGAGATCTGGTGTGGGTCAGCTCCTAGAGATTCTGTGCAGGTCAGCAGCAAAGCCTCTTAACGGAATAATATGATTCAGTATTTATAACTAATCCTCTCTACTACCATACCAAAAGATATGACTGGTGTGAGTTGAGTCAATACCTCTATGTTTTCCTCATGATTGAGATGGATTACTTGAAAACTCAAGTATATGTATGGGAATATACCTAAGTAGGGTTATCTGTTGATTTCATACTTTGTGGTTTATCCTTGGTGGATTTTTTTGAGACCTTGAGGGTCTCAGGGTCCCTACTGAGTATCGTTATAATCACCAATGCATGGGCTATGCCCGAACCTTGTTGTGTTGGATGCAGATGGAGGACAACACTGATTGATGACGAGGGTCCAGGATTGGACAATGCTTAGAGGTGGACCATACGGCATGTCGGTACACAGAGGAGACATGTGGACTTAGATTGCTGAGGAGGCGATCTGTACCTACCCTTCAGGTAGGAACCTCAAAGGATAATCCAGTATCTATCTTTTCTCTTTCTTCAGTTGTATTATATTTTTTTTTGTACTTGTATCTTTACAATTGAGCTTGTATTCCAGCCCATTTTAGTTTTAGCACTCTTTTTATTATATAGTTTGCTTGTGTTCGTATCTTGATGTGTGCATAGTTACGTGAGTTTACTGGTTATAAAGGGAATGCCTTCCCAGTTCTTGGGAATCCGCCTTTTGGTGCTAGTCACCAACCCCTGACCTTTGGAAGGTGGGATTGGGGTAGTCACAGCACGAACCCCGGGGGACGGGTCATGACAAATTGGTATCAAAGGAGTCGGTTCTACCGCAAAACATAGGACTATGATCTTAATTTTTAACGAAAATAGTGTTAAGTGAAGTGAGTATGGTTATCAGTTTATGGAATCTAGTGTTGGTGCAGCGGCCGACGTATCCATACACCAGGACCCTGAATTCTGATTCCTAACTCAGTGCACAAAAACATTGATTGTGTGTGTGTTTTGAAGAGTTTTCTTTATGATCTTTTGAGTCAGCTCACCAGGTATAACTTATTGACTGTGGAACACCTGTATCTTTTTAGGATGCCTCCACACAGACATCCAGTTAGGGTTTTCAGAGTTGTAAGCACTGATATCCCACTGAGCGATAAGGCCTCAGTGCAGGGCCCTCTTCCAGTAGAGGCACCACCGGAGACACCAGCGGTACCATTACCCGTTGGCCCACCGATGCTACCAGCCCCAGCAATAGAGGGTGAATGCCGCTTGAACACGTTGCATGAGTTCTAGCCCTAGAGGCCACCCAAGTTCAGGGGAGAGACAGACCCACAGGCAGTTGAGGATTGGTTGGAGGCTATAGGGAGAATCTTCCAATTGGTAGGGAAACCAGCCGATCTCATGGTGATCCTTACCGCCAGCCTTCTACAGGCAGCAGTGAGAAGATGGTGGAGATTGATGCTCTAGGTTCACAATGAGGTGACACTTCTCTGGGAAGACTTCGAGAGCCTGTTTCGGGCATAGTTTGTCCCAACGACTCTTCGCGCAGTGCGCATACAAGAGATTTTTCATCTGCAGCATGGCGGCATAACTGTAGCTCAGTACTCAGTGATGTTCACTAACCTCTCACGCTAGTCCACTGATATGATGTAAGACCCTTTCTTCAGGGCCCAAACCTTTGAGTAGGGACTCAGGTGGTAGATCAGGGATTCGATGACCTCACTCAGAATTCTGATGCAGGCGGGGGTGTTAGAGAGATCCCTCTTAGTGGAGAGTTTCATTGCTGATCAGTCACCAGCAGTGAGATCCACCACCAGTCATCACGTAGTAGAGTCGTCTGCAACTGGCAGTAGACAGATGTCGCAGAGGTCCAACAGGACGAGACCTATAGGTGGATGACCGCATGATTCAAGGTCGGTTTTATGAGGCACCTGAGGCAGAGACAATCATGCCAGGAGTGGGCAGTGTTACACATGCAGCGGGCAGGGTCACATGGCTCATGACTGTCCGACCCTCCATACAGATGATCAACAGATGATCGAAGAACCGCCCAGGCATAGACAGAGATTTGACTGAGGAGGTCCGCAGGGAGTAGAAGGATGTTGCAGAGGAGCTAGTCATGCAGCAGGCGGTGGGCGATGATTCAAGATGTTACCACCACCACCACTGGGAGGTCCACCCCGACTGTAGGGAGTAGGTGGACAGGGGTGAGCTCAACTCCAGGCAGCTGAGGCTTATGACCACGATGCTCTGGAGAAGATACAAGGTACGATCTGTGTCTACTCCACCTTAGCTGCAGTATTTATAGACATAGGTGCTAGTCATTATTTTATTGCCACTACCCTCATTCGGAGCTCAAAGATTCCGATGGAGCTATTGTCTTGATCTTTATGGCTAGTATTGTACGCAATACCGAGTTTCACTAAACAACGATATGCTATTAAAATATTATTAAAACTAGCCGTTATGAATAGTAATACCCACTTTTTAAAATTTTATAAATTTTATCCTTCAAAATGGAATTCATTTTTGGATTTGGAATATCGAAATTAGCCTAGGGTGAATTTTTGGTATTTTTCTGAAAACTTTCAATTTTTGATGAATAGTGAAAACATTGGGTTACTATTTAAAAACCGACTTTTTATTTAAATAATTTTTTATTTTATTTAAATTTATTTTAGGTTAAAATTGATACATAATACCTATATAAGTTCAAATTAATTCATTGGAGTCATTTTATAATAATTTTAGATATATAAAAATTTTATTGAACTTTTCACCGTCTTTTACCCACATCCTAGGAGTGTTTGAAAATTTACATAAAACATAATTTTACCGCTTCTATGAGTGAAATTTTAAAAATCCTAGAAACATAGTTAATATCGAGGAGTAAAATGTGGTTTAATAAGATAAAAATAATTTTTGTTGAATAGTAACTTTTTACTTCTATTTACCATGGTTAAAAGTAAATTGGGTAATTAAGGGTAAAAATGATATTATTATTACACTAGAACATGTTATAATTCTATTGTATAAGTATATTTCGACCAAAAAAACCTTAGGTATAAAATATTACCCTTTAGGTCCACTTGGATTAGATTAGGACACTTATTATTATTTTATTTAAAGAAGAGTTAAAAGAGGTAAAATCAAAGTTTAATAACTAAAACATTTTTAATATAGGGTTATAAATAAGATAAATTCGACTATAAATATTAATTATAAATCTAAAAATATTTCCTAAATAATTTTATTTTATTTATAATTTTTAGACTTTAAATAAGTTAATTTATTTATGACATAATGATGATGCAGTAATTACCTTATTAAGGAAATATTAACATAATTGATATTATAGATACCCAAATAAATGTAATTTTAGAATTTTAATGAATTACACTAATTTTATAGGTTAATATGACATATTAGTATTGATTTAAATAAATTTTTTCGAACTAATCATGCTGTTATGATTTTCACAAAAATCAATTACCAAATAGTGTCAAAATTGACATAAAATAGTTTAAAAAAAATATTATATTATTAATTGTTATTTTATTCCTAAAAATATAAGGTTCGGCCAAATGACATAGATAAGGTTATATATATTAATAATGAACCACTTGGGGTTCTTTTGGCTTGTTATAGTAAGTTTATTAACCATATAGTGTAAGAAAACAAGAAGACACAGTAAAAGTTAAATTATTTAACTTAGAGTTAAATCTAAATGATAAGGTTAAAATAGTAACCTAAACTTGTCTAAAATCTATTGGTTGAGAGTATTTTGACCCATACCCACCTTAGATTCTAAATAAATCAAATTGAAGCTATTAAAAACCGAATATGACTTTATTATAAAATAATATTTTAAGTTTTTCCTCAGGTGCCCCTCTCCTCCCTTATAAAAGGGCACCTTCTCCCTCTCCTCCACACACAACTTTGAGCCTTAATGCTCATCCAAACCCAGACCATTTCCCTTATCAACTTCCCTAGAAACATCCTAGAGGTCCAGGTATTCTTCAAATACCACCTTTAGTGCCCTAAGAGGAGGTTAAGAAGAGGCGCTTCAAAGAAGAGGTAATGTCCGTTACCGATTCTTTCAACTTTATTTCTTCTTATACTTATTATTCTTTAGTTGTTTAATTATTAAGTAATAAAATCAGTATCACTCATATACTAATATGTTATTATAATTATGAAACAACCCTATTTCACCTTCTATCCATCCTACGGAAAACGAAATCACCGCGCGTGCGTACGTATGAAATACCGTCTCCACGCCGTGGTGTAATCTGTTTCCACCACCACCTTACTTGGATGAGTATAATGGTGTAAAGAATAACTATATATGATTATTGTAAAGTTATATTGATTCTGAAATATTATACATACACTTCAGTATAATTCCACGATCATGGGAACAATATCATCGCTCGTGCGTACGTATGACCTACCGTCTCCACGATGTGATGCAACTCGTTCTACATGATCTTCAATGAATAATGATTATATAAATGAATTTAATGAATAAATATGATATATATTATAATAATACCATTATGGAAATGAGGTATCTATAACCTAAAAATAAGAATAAGAATTTATTCGACAAAACACGCATAAGAACAAAAAGCAATAAACACCCAAATAACAAGTAGCAATGAAATATTACTAATAAGAAGATAAGAATATGACCATATTTGATATTATAACAATGATTAAGATTTTGGAATAAGTAAATAACATTATTTAAATCATTATACAGGAGGTTCAGACACGTATGAAGCAAATCAGACCTAAGGTAAGGGAAAATCTCGTAATCTCATTTTTATCTGAGATTGTTTATACTTCAGAATTTACTGGGGAATATTTATCATCCACATCCATGTTTCCTCAATATGTAATATTATTTATATCCTCTTACAATTGTTTAAATCCAATTTTACCCTTCGGTGAGTTTTTAGTAAAAGATATGAAAGGAATCCTTTGTCGTTTTTAGTACGAGGTACTTTTTTGACTTTTCCGGCCAAAGTAAGAGAAGAATGTTTTTCTTTAACTTATACGACATGAATGAATTTTTAGAACATTATTTCCATGAATCTCCCTCTACAAGTTTTCAAGTTTATTTTTAATCAACTTCTTTTAGTTTAAAATTGTATGACATGTTAAGAAAGGAAAAATGTTTTTGAAGTAAAAAGGATATTTTACTCAAAAATGAAGTTCAAGTGTTTTGTCAAAATTATTTTCCATATAAGATAATATAGGGTTCTATTTCTATCCCTATTTTTACATTGATTTTATTATGTTATGATGTAATTATTTTTATGATGTCCTTTTATCTTATATGAATTATGTTATGATGGCATGATGTTTAAGAATCCCATTTTTATTACATGGGTTATGCTATGATGTATGATTCATGATCTTATGGAAAACATAAGAATGGTATCATTATGATATGGGTGGGAACTATATCTCCCTCTAATGCATTGGGTAAAGATTTATATCTCATGATATAGACATGGCTGGAACGATAGGTTAATCCGGTTCAGTGATACAGGACTGAAACGAGGAGTGAACTCGGTTCAGAAATGGACTTTGTCCGCTAAGATAGTCTTGGAAATGAGTCTTGACTACTAAGAAATGATTCTATATGATTATGTGTGTATGACACAAAGTTTCATTTTTTATGTTATGATTATTGGGATTAAATTTCACTACTATGATTTATCCCATGTTATGAAATTATGATCTCTTTTGCAGGTTAAGATTTCCAAAATGATATGTTCCTATGAATATGATGTGATTGGTATTTCTTTTTTTTACCCTTACTGATCATTTGAGCTCACCCTTTTGTATGTTTTCTTTTACCCAAGTCCGAAAGAAGGGTATTAAGTATGATATGCCAAAAGGGACTCTAGATATGATAAAATAAAAGGGGGACAATGTAGATGATTTATGAACCAGTTGTTTATGTTTCCCAGTTTCTAAAGACACTATACCTATATGGTCCTTTCATGGTTTTGTTGTATGTTGTAATAAGTGTGATTCAATTTCGAAGTAAAAACAATGTATGTAAAGTATGGGTCGTTATAGCAGTGATCACATATGGTTCTCGATAGTTAAGACAATATGAGAAGAACTACGCTACCCATGACTTGGAGTTAACATTAGTGGTCTTCGCCTTGAAGACATGGTGACACTATCTGATGGGTGAACGTTTTACAGTCTACTCTGATCACAAGAGTCTCAGGTATACTTTCTCTCAGAATGACTTGAACCTGAGAGAGCGACATTGGCTTGAGTTCCTCCAGGACTATGACTTCGAGATAGTATATACTCCTGGGAAGGGTAATGTTGTAGCAGATGAACTCAGTAGGAGGTCTGGTATATAGCTGCTAGGTGAGGTGACAAAGCATGTGGCCGCTTTGCAGATATCCTTCATGGAACGTGATGGAGCAGTTTTCCTTCAGTCTCTTACAGTCACTCCCCCACTTCTTCAGTGAGTTAGGGAGGCACAACATGGGGACACTGACTGCGAGGTACGACTTGCTCAGATATCCATAGGACAGACACCTGATGGATTTTCTGAAGGTGAGGAGCACGCCATCCTCTTCAGAGGACGTACCATAGTACCAGTGTCGCTTCAGGAGGAAGTGATGAGGGAGTTCTACACATCCCCTCTAGCGGCACATCCAGGAGTGGAGAAGATGTACCAGGATCTCCGACGACAGGACCGGTGGCCGGGAATGAAGAAAGCAGTTTCAGAGTTTGTCTCTCGGTGTCTCACTTGTTAGAAAGTGAAGGTAGAGCATCAGGTACCAGTAGGCTTGGTTGAGCCTTTGGAGTTCCCAGAGTTGAAGTGGGATGGGATATCCATGGACTTCATGACAAGACTTCCATGTAAATCTAGGGTTCATGACTCAATTCGGGTGATCTTCGATCGACTCACCAAGTCATCCCACTTCCTACTGATCAGAGAGAAAGGTTCAATAGAGATCCTGGGACGTCTCTATGTGCAGGATATTGTATGGCTACATGGATTAACCTCGACGATTGTCTCAGACCGTGATGCACGTTTTACTTCCTGGCTATGGAAGGGGTTGCAGGAGGCTTTCGGGACGAAACTTCATTTGAGCACTGCCTTCCATCCTCAGATGGATGGTTAGACTGAGCGGACCATTTAAACCCTCGAGGACATGCTGTGTACTTGCATCCTCAACTTCGGTCATAGCTGGGAGGATCACTTTATTTTGGTGGAGTTTTCATACAACAACAGCTATCACTCCACCATTGGGATGACACCTTTTGAGGCATTGTATGGGTGACTTTACAGATCACCCTTGTGTTGAAATGACTCAGGGGAGTTAGCACTTGTGGGAACAGAGATGGTACGGGATACCACAAAGAAAGTTTAGATCATCCAAGAGTGGATGAAGACTACATAGAGCATGCAGGAGTCTTATGCTGACAGAAGATAGAGACCTCTGGAGTTCAAGGATGGTGACCACGTCTTTCTATGGGTCTCACCTTGACGAGGATTACATAGATTTTCCCGAGGCGGAAAGTTACCTTCGAGGTTCATCGGACCTTTTCAATTCCTCAGCAAAGTTGGAGAGGTGGCTTACCACTTATCACTTCCACCTCAGTTGTACTGGGTGCATGAAGTCTTCCATGTATCCCATATAAGGAGATACGTGCACGACCCTTCCCACATCATTGACCACAGAGAGTTAGACATCGACGGTGGGATGGCTTTTACGAAGGTTCGAATAGAGATTGAGGATCGAAAGGAGCGGGTCCTTCGTGGATGGTCGATACCTCTAGTGCATGTTCGCTTGCAGCATGAGAACCTCCAGGAGAGAACATGGGAGTGGGAGGCTCAGATGCATGCACAATTACTCAACTTGTTTACCTAGTTTGAGATGTGGCTTATAGGGATGTAGATCCCTGAGGTGGAGAGAATGTAAAGACATGTAATTTCCATGTATTTTTTTTAAATAATTGGGAATTTTTTGAGTTTTTGAAAATTTACGGCACGTGAATCTGAGTCCCGGAGTGCCCGAAATTAATTTCTGAACTTTTTTTTTCAGGTACATTCAGTAAATATGCGAGTGCGTTTTTCTAACTTTTAAACCAATGCTCAGAATTGAAATACGAGGGAACCATTAAAATCGCAGTGCTGGTATTCACTTAAGGAGACCTTCACCTTGACCTCGGTAGGTTGAGGGTGGAAGTTATCTTTTCACAAATTTGTGAAAAAATAAAATAAAAATAAAATTATGTAGATTTTATTTTTATTTTTATTTTTTATTCCATGTGGATGTTGAGAAGTGGGAACCACTAGACCTAAAACTCCCATGAGAGGTTATGATGGTGGGTACCACCTGAACTAACCTCCCATGAGAGGTTATGGTAGTGGGGACTATCACGACCCGTCCTCGGGGCCCGTGCCGTGACTACCCCAAGCCCGCCTTCCATAGGCCAGGGGCTGGAGACTAGCACCAAGGCGTAATTACCGATAAAAAGGGAAGGCATTGCCTTTATAAAGTAAACAAACACACAGAGTAAGAAAGCAGAAGTAAACACTAAGTAAAACTGGGTACAATAGTAAGTGCAGAAAAGTAAGTGGGCCAGAATACAAACACAAACTGAAAGTAAAGCACAACTGGAAAAGGAAGCACACCAACTGAAAAGTAAAGTCGCAATGTCGAGCCGTCCACTGTAAGTCCCACATGAAGGGTAGGTACAAATTAGTCTCCACAGATCCACGGGTCCAGCCGTCCGCTCCGTGTATGTCCCGCCCTGTGGTCCACCTCCAGGTAACGTCTCGCTCCACGAGCCTCAACCGCGATCAGCGCTGTCCGTCGTCTGCATCCAACACAACGTAGTGCAGGAATAACCTGTGCAGGGGTGAGTACAAGCTACTCAGTAGGGACCCCAAGACCCCCGAAGGTCTCCCAGAATCCACAAAGGATAATCCACAAAGGAAAGATACAATCACGAAGTAAAATCCAACACTACTTAGGTATATTCCCATACATATACCTAAGTCATCAATTCCAGTTCAGCTCCAACACCTGAGCCCAAGTTCAATCACGTCCACATAGGATAACACAACACAATCCATATAGTAAATCAAGTCAATCATATCAAATATAATGATTGAAAGTCAAGACTCAGCTGACACAGGTATACTTCTTCAGTGATAGAGATGATCAGAATATAGCCACTTATTCATCTGAGCTGGGACCCACATAGGATACTAAACCAGCTACTCTGCCAGACCCACATAGGATAGCAAGAACAGGGTCAGACACTTCCAGACCCACATAGCATACATGAACAATAGTCAGTTCCGTCGAACCTACATAGGATTTCAGTACGGTCTTCATCACTTCCGAACCCACATAGGATTTCAGTGCAGTCTTCATCTCTGTTGAACCCACATAGGATTTCATTACGGTCTTCACCAGTGGTCCTCCCAGGAACGGCTCTTTACTGCGAAGGCCTCAAATGCCTTTGCGGCCTGCTTCGTCGCCGTTCGTCGATCCGCACACCAAGAATAAAGAAACAGTGGGTTCAGGCTTGTTCGTTGGTCCGCACCCGCCGCGTTAGCGGTTCAAACAACTCCCGAAAATTAAACACATGTCGAGGATATAATTCACATAGATTCAAATAAACCAAACCCTCTACCTCAAGGTGTTGATGAACGAATATCGTCGCAGGAAAAAGACGTCACGGGAGACGACGTCGTGGAAGGGGATCGTCGGCGTTGCGGTATACGATGTCACGTCGTCGATCTCCGAGGAACTAGAGTTCTTCATCGCCCTTCGTCAGAGGCTGGCGTTCTTCGTTGGCGATGGTGCGTTCTTCACGTTCTTCAAGGAGGAAGATGAAGTTTCAAGGCTTTGAGAAAAACCTCTCAATTCCTCTCGCACAACCAAAGCCACCCCAATAAAGTAAGGCGCAACCTTATTTTATTTCTCATGCCAACTGTTTTTGAAAATCAAAAACAGATCATTCAATTAATTGATTTAATTGAAGAGTTTTAACCACCCAATTAAAGAGGCCTTTAATAATTAATTAAACGTGAGAGTTGACTTGGCATTTAAGAGGGGGGGGGGTGCGGGTGAGTTACCAAATTTAATGCATGTGGAAGGTAAAAGGAAAATTAAAGGGGGTGGGGCTCATGTGGGCCCCACCTCACTAATATCCTACCTAGGAGTTAAGATATCAGTGGGTCCCACTCCAAGCGCCATGCCTAGATTAACACTGCTTAGAATAAAAATAAAATCTGTTGCACAATTTTATTTTATTCTTTAGTTAACCCAAAAATTTTAATAACCTCACCCGAGAAAACACAACTCCAGAAAAGGCGTTCTTAAGTAATTACCGGTGCTGCGATTCCATCGGTGCCCTCAAAATTCGATTCTGAGCACTGGTTCAAAAGTTAGGAAGACCCGCTCGTTCGTTCACTGAACGTACCCGATCCAAACTTCGGAAATTGATTCCGGGCACACCGAGCCTCGGAATCAAGTGCCGTCAGAAACTGCGTTCTTGTAAAATTCTAAAGAAAATAAGAAAAAAAATTTCTTGAATTTTACGGGTCTTTACATTACTCCCACCTCAGGGCTTTACGTCCTCATAAAGATACATCATAAACTAGGGGAACAAATATGGGTACTGAGCACGCATCTGAGCCTCCCGCTCCCAAGTGCTCTCCTGGAGGTTCCCGTGCCTCCATCTGATGCGCACTAGAGATATCGACTATCCATGTAGGAACCTCTCCTGTCGATCCTTGATGTCCACCAGGACCTTCACAAAAGTCGCCCCATCGTCAAGGTCTAGCTCCCCATGGTCGATGATATGCGTCGGGTCGTGCATGTATCTCCTTAGCTGAGATACGTGGAAGACATCGTGCACCCGGTGCAACTGAGGTGGTAGAGCCAAGCGATAAGCCACCTCGCCTATCCTACTGAGGACCTGAAATGGTCCGATGAAGCGTGGAGATAACTTGCCAACTTGGCCAAATATCCGTAGTCCACGTCGAGGTGAGACCCGTAAGAAGACGTGTTCTCCATCCTTGAACTCCAGTGGCCTCTTCCTCCTATCAGCATAAGACTTCTACCGTCTCTGAACTGTCCTCATCCGCTACTGGATGACCTGGACCTTATTTTTCATGGCCTGGACCATCTCTGGTCCCACAAGTGCTAACTCACCAGGGTTTGTCCAGTACAGAGGTGATCTGTAAGGCCGGCCGTACAATGCCTCATATGGTGCCATCCCAATGGTGGAGTGGTAGCTATTATTATACCCGAACTCCACCAAGGGTAGGTGGTCCTCCCAGCTGCGAACAAAGTTGAGGACACATGAACGGAGAATATCCTCAAGAGTCTGAATGGTCCTCTCCGTCTGACCATCCGTATGAGGGTGAAAGGCGGTGGTCAGATGTAGCTGTGTCCCGAATGCCTCCTGGAACCCCTTCCAAAGCTGGGAAGTAAAGAGAGAATATCGATCAGAGACGAATGATGATGGCACACCATGAAGCCGTACAATATTCTGAACGTAGATATGTCCCAAGCTCTCTAATGAGCCCTGCTCTCTGATGGGTAAGAAGTGGGCTGACTTGGTGAGTCGGTTGACAATCACCCAGATGAGTCGTGACCTCTGGAAGTATGTGGAAGTACAGTCACGAAATCCATAGATATCCCGTCCCACTTCCACTCCAGGACCTCCAAGGGTTGTACCAAGCCCGCTGGTACCTGGTGCTCTGCCTTCACCTGCTGGCAGGTGAGGCATCGAGAAACAAACTCTACCACATCCTTCTTCATACTCGGCCACCAGTGCTGTCGTCTGAGATCCTGGTACATCTTCGCCACTGCAGGATGTACTGCCAAAGGGAAAGTGTGAAACTCTCTCAGCAACTCCTTCTGTAAAGCAACTGGTACCAAGGAACGTCCTCTGAAAAGAACTCCGTGCTCTGCTCATAAAGATAATCCATTAGGTGCCTGTCCTGATGATATCTGCGCACGCCGCGTCTCACAGTTGGCGTCCCCACGCTGTGCCTCTCTGACCCATTGCAGTAGTGGAGGAGTGACTGAAGAAATGCTTCTCCATCTCTATCCACGAAGGATATCTGCAAAGCGGCTAGCTGCTCCGTCGCCTCCTCGAGTAGCTGAATGCCCATCCTCCTGCTGAGAGCATCAGCTAATACATTCCCCTTTCCAGGAGTATAGACTATCTCAAAGTCATAGTCCTGGAGGAACTCGATCCATCGCCGCTATCTCAGATTCAGGTCCTTCTGCGAGAAGATGTACCTGAGACTCTGGTGGTCAGAGTAGACTGTAAAGCGCTCTCCCATCAGATAGTGTCTCCACATCTTCAGAGCGAAGACCACTGATGCTAACTCCAGGTCATGGGTAGTGTAGTTCTGCTCATGCTGCCTCAACTGACGTGATCCATAGGCGATCACGGCCCGCTCCTACATCAGAACACATCCAAGTCCGGTCCCTGATGCATTGCAGTAGACTACATACCCTACTCCCTCCTCCGGTAGCCTCAAGATAGGTACGCTGGTCAATCTCTGTCTCAGCTCCTGGAAGCTCTACTAACATCTGTCTGACCACACAAAGGGTTTCCCCTTCTTCGTCAAAGCTTAGAGTGGTGCCGAAACTCTGGAGAAGTCTGGCACAAATCTTTGGTAGTACCCAGCTAGACCCAAGAAACTCCGCACCTCCGTCACGCTCCTAGGTGGCTCCCAAGATAGCACAGCCTCGATCTTCGTGGGATCCACCGTGACTCCCGCCTCAGAGATGACGTGTCCTAAGAAGTGGACCTCACGTAACCAGAACTGAAACTTCGAGATCTTTCCATAAAGCTGGTGCTCTCGGAGTGTGTCTAGTACAACCCGCAAGTGGTAGGCATGCTCCTCCTCAGTGGTCGAGTATATAAAAATTTCGTCGATGAAGACCACGACAAATCGATCGAGGTATGACTGAAAGATCCTGTTCATGAGACCCATGAACACTGATGGAGCATTGGTTATGCCGAAAGGCATAACCAAGAACTCATAGTGGACATACCGACATCTGAAGGCCGTCTTCTGCATGTCCTCGTCTCGAACTCTGAGTTGATGATAGCCTGATCTAAGGTCTATCTTTGAGAACCACCGTTCTCCCTTGAGCTAATCGAAGAGGTCGTCAATCCTTGGTAGAGGATACTTGTTCCTCATGGTCACCTAGTTAAGGCGACGATAGTCGACACAAAGTCGCAAGCTCCCATCCGCCTTCTTGGAGAAAAATATCGGGGAAGCCCAGGGTGAAACACTGGGTCAGATGAATCCCTTGCCCTGCAAGTCCTCCAACTGTACTCGTAGCTCTCGAAGCTCAGCGGGGGCCATCCGATATGCTGGAGTGGATATCGGGGCTGTCCTGGGGTATAGGTCAATATAGAAGTCTACCTCTCTAAGAGGAGGTAGTCCTGGAATGTTGTCAGGGAAAACTTCTTCATACTGATCCACCACTGCAGGAAAACCAGGACTCCGCACGTCAACTGCTCCTAGGATGAGGCTAGCCAACTGATGAGTGATGGGATGTCCTCTCCTCTGCGAGAGTACATCCTGTGCTGTAAAGGCTCCCTTCTCACCGGTGAAGGTGAACCTGATCCCGTCGGTGCGAAGACACCGCACCTTGCGCCTAATACAGTCGATCTAAGCATGGACTATGGATAACCAATCCATGCCCAAGATGACGTCGTAAGGACTCGAAGACACTAAAAGAAGATCCAAGCCAAATCTCTCACCTCCTAGAGTAATCTCACACTGCCGGCACCAGTGTGTAATCGTCGAGTCTTCTCCCATAGGAGTCTCTAGCCGTAAGGATCGAGCCAACGGATCCGTCGGAATCTCTGAGCTCCGAACAAGGGCAATGACAATAAAGGAATGACTCGCTCCTATGTCTATAAGAACTGCAGCAAGGGTGGAGTAGACACAGATCATACCTCAAATCATCTCTGGCGCACCGTGGTCGTAGGCCTCTGCTGCCTGAAGCTGAGCCTGTCTCTGCCCGCCAGCTCCCTGTGGCCGGGGTGGACCTCCTGGTGGTGGTGGTGGTAAAGCCTCAAAGCGTTGCCCACCACCTACTGCTCGGCCAGCTCCCCTGCCTCATCTGCCTGCTCCCGGTGGACCGCCACGGTTGACCCTCTGCCTCTGCCTGGGTGGCCCCTCAACCATCTGCTGCTCCTCTGCATGATGGGTTGGGCAGTCACGAGCCATGTGGCCCTGCCCGCCGCATGCGTAGCACTGTCTGCTCCTCGGAAGGATGGATCTGCGCCCTGTGCCCCGCCCCTCTGAGCCAGTGTCTTGAGGTTGTCTGCCTGAGGGTCCGGTCCACCTGGACCCCTGTGACATCTGTCGACTGCCAGCTGCAAACAACTCTGCTACATGCCGTCCTGAGGTAGGTCTTGCTGCTGGCGTAAGCTCGGCAAGAAATCTCTCTATGAGAAGAGCTCGCTCCAGTACTCCTACCTGTGTCAGAATGCTGAGGGAGATCATCGATGCCCTGATATCATGCCTCAGTCCCTGCTCGAAGGTCCAGGCCTGGAAGAATGGGTCCCGTACCATTTCCTTCGAATAACGCGAGAGATCGGTAAATCTCACCGAGTACTGGGCGACTGTCATGCTGCCCTACCGCAGCTGTAGAAGCTCCTGGATGCGCACCGCATGGAAGGTGGCTGAGAAGAACTCTGAGCGGAAGAGGCTCTCGAAGTCCATCCAGAGGAGATCTGCCTCGTCGTGCACCTGGAGCATCAGGCTCCACCATCTGCCTGCTGCCGCGTGTAGGAGGCTCGCTGCGAGGATCACCATGAGGTCAGCTGGTGTTCCCACTAACCTGAAAACTCGAACAACTGCCTCCAGCCAATCCTCGGCTGCTTGAGGGTCCATCTCCCCGCGGAACCTAGGTGGTCACTGACACTGAAACTCGTGCAGTGCACTAAGGAGATGTGCACTATTAGCGGCCGAGGCTGGTAGCATCGGTGGCTCAGTGGGTAGAGGTACCGCCGGTTCCTCTGCTGTCAAAGGGCCCTGCACCGAGGCCTCATCACTCGGTGGGCTGTCGTCTCGCACAACGCTCGGAACCCTAGCTGGATGCTGTCGTGGGTCCATCCTGAAAAGAAATAGGTGCGCCATGGTCAAAACACTATACCTGGTGAGCTGACACAAATTAATCACAAAGAAAACTTTTGAAACACACATGCAATCAATGTTTTCGTGCATTGAGTCAAAAATCAGAAGTCAGGGTCCTGGTGTAACGATACGTCGGCCGTCGCACCAACACTGGTCTCCCTGGACTAATAACCACACTAAATACCCCTAACAATATTGCTTCACATAGAATAAAGATCAGATTCCTGAGTTCTATGGTAGAAACGAACTCCTTTGATACCAATTTGTCACGACCCATCCTCGGGGCCCATGCCGTGACTACCCCAAGCCCACCTTCCATAGGCCAGGGGCTGGCGACTAGCACCAAGGCGTAATTCCTGATAAAAAGGGAAGGCATTTCCTTTATAAAGTAAACAAACACATAGAGTAAGCAAGAAGAAGTAAACACTAAGTAAAATTGGGTACAATAGTAAGTGAGAAAAAGTAAGTGGGCCAGAATACAAACCCAAACTGAAAGTAAAGTACAACTGGAAAAGGAAGTACAACAACTGAAAAGTAAATCTGCAACGTCGAGCCATCCACTGAAAGTCCCACCTGAAGGGTGGGTATAGATTAGTCTCCACAACTCCACGAGTCCTGCCATCCGCTCCGTGGGTCCCACTCCAACCTCCATGCCTAGATTAACACTGCTTAGAATAAAAATAAAATATGTTGCACAATTTTATTTTATTCTTTAGTTAACCCAAATATTTTAATAACCTCACCCAAGAAAATGCAACTCCGGAAAAGGTGTTCTTAAGCAATTAACAGTGCTGCGATTCCATCGGTTCCCTCAGAATTCGATTCCGAGCACCGGTTCAAAAGTTAGGAAAACCCGCTCTTTCGTTCACTGAACGTACCAGAGCCAAACTTCAGAAATTGATTCCAGGCACACCGGGCCTCAGAATCAGGTGCCGTTAGAAACTGCATTCTTGTAAAATTCCAAAGAAAATAAGAAAAAAATTTACTTGAATTTTACGGGTCTTTACAGGGACCACCCGAGGTATAACACCCTTGAACTCCTCTCTTAATGAGGGAGAAACCTCTCAACTCCCTCTTTAATGTGAAGGAGCCTCTTGAGCTTCCTCCACATTAATTGTGCCAATTCCATACTTTAATTTTTCAAAATTGTGTGTGTGTGCCAACTTATTTTATTCTTAAGTTAAATTATATTGGCACCACTTTTCCTTTAGGTTGGAAAAGGAGAGAGCTCTTGGAGGATTAATTTATTCCAATGAAGAAATTATTCTCCGAATAAAGAACTCCAATGAAGAACTTCTTCTCTGAATGAAAAATTCCATCGAAGAACGCTCTTCAGAATCAAGCAGGAGGATGATGCACAAACCTACAATCAAAGAAAACACCGATGACACCGACGTCCGTCTTTTCCCAAAGATTTTCCTTTTTCCTTGAGACCTCATCGACGTCATCAAGCAAAAGAGGTAGGGGTTTTGTTCCCATGTTCTCCCCTTCTATGTTTCTTTTGCAGAAATGTGATTAGTGATTGATGAAGGTTGTGGGGATTGAAGTTCTTAAATATCTTCCATACACTTTCTTGTTCTTGTTGAGCCGCTTTCTATCGCTCTATCGTGGAGGGTGTGGGCCAAAAAAACATGGCACAACCCCTACGCCATTCTTCTTGAATGGTGAATCCTTCGCGATGGAAGAAAGAATCTTTGGTGATAGAGACTGGTGCCGATGGTTGGCACCAGTGGAACTCGGGAACCACTGATGAAGGCACGACACCCCGCCGCCCCATGGACTTCGCACCCCACAGAGCTCCACTGTCCGTGGCCACCGCCGCCACGTGGCCTCCGTCGATTAGGGTTGAGCTGCTTCCGCCGCCGAGCCGCCACCGCTGGGACTAGCCGCCACTACCATTCAGGCCGAGCCACCACCGCCGTCTGGGCTGAGTCGCCGCTACCGTCTGAGCCGCCACTGTTGTCTGGGCCGAGACGCCGTCACTGTCCGGGTCAAGCCACCACCGACCGGCTACCGCTAGGTTGAGCCACCGTCCGAGCTGCCACCGCCGTCCGAGTCGAGCTGTCGCTTGAGTTGTCACCGAAATTCAAGCCAAACTGCCCCGACTGAGCCGCCCCATGGCCTCTCAGGCACCTGCGACCCTCCGCGGCCCCTCGCGGCCTGCCGGGTTGGACCCGGCAGACCAGGCCAAACCCAACGGGCCGGACCCAATGGGTGAGGCCGGGTCGGGCCGGGTTGGCCCGACCGGGTCGGATCGGACCCGTGCCCACTACTACGCATTTATATTCTTTTGGTCATAACATTGGCACCGAACATCTGTTTGACGAACTGTCAGCAGAACTAGAAATCTTGGAGCTATACAGTCCCTTTGAGTATACCCCACTGGAGATTTGGGTTAAGATGGGGTAAATTCGGGTTGGATCAAGGACAAATCTAACTGGACCCCCAAGACTAAAAGGCTAACAACTCACAGACTGAGCATCCGATTGATGCACCATCTATTGCATTTAGAACCCTATGACGTGGAGAACCATTGAGATACTTATTCATGGAACATCATGGTAGTTAGAGAATTGACCAGTGGGTTGGGGATATGACTCTCCTAGAGATGATCAAGCCTAGTACAAAAACCCAGTAGCTGGGTGTGACAAGAAGAGTGCTTCTAGTGATCCTGTGTGGGTCAACTACTAGCAATCCTGTGTGGGTCTGCTCCTAGCGATCCTCTGTGGGTCAGATCCTAGAAATCCTATGTGGGTCAGCTCTAGTGATCCTGTGTGGGCTAGCTCCTAGAGATCCTATGTGGGTCAGCTCCTAGCGATCCTGTGTGGGTCAGCTCCAGCGATCATGTGTGGGTCAGCTCCTAGAGATCCTGTGTGGGTCAGCTCCTAGCGATCCTGTGTGGGTCAGCTCTTAGAAATCTTATGTGGGGAAGCTCCAACGATCCTGTGTGGGTCAGCTCCTAGGGATCTTGTGTGGGTATGCTCCTAGTGATCCTCTGTGGGTCAGCTCCAGCGATCCTATATGTGTCAGCTCTTAACAATCCTATGTGGGTCATCTCTTAGCGATTCTGTGCAGGTTAGCAGCAAATCCTATTAACAGAATTAGATGATTCATTATTTATAACTAATCATATCTACTACCATACCAAAAGATATACCTTGTGTGAGCTGATTCAATACCTCTGTGTTTTCCTCATGACTGAGATGGATTACTTGAAAACTCAGGTATATGTATAGCATATACCTAAGTATGGTTATCTGTTGATTTCAGACTTTGTGGTTTATCCTTGGTGGATTTTTATGAGACCTTGAGGGTCTCAGGATCCCTACTAAGTATCATTATACTTACCCCTTCACGGGCTACGCCCGCACCTTATTGTGTTGGATGCAGACGACAGACAACGCTGACTGAGGACAAGGGTACCAGGACTAGATGGTTCTCGGAGGTGGACCATACGACGTGTCAGTTCGCAGAGGAGACAGGTGGACATGGAGAGATGAGGAGGCGATCTGTACCTACCCTTTAGGTAGGAACCTCAGAGGATGATCCAGTATCTATATTTTCTCTTTCTTCAGTTGTATTTTATTTCATTTGTACTTGTATCTTCACAGTTGGGATTGTATTTTGACCCCTTTTACTTTCATCACTCTTTTTTATACAGTTTTCTTGTGTTCGTATCCTGATGTGTGCATGGTTATGTGAGTTTATTGGTTATAAAGGAAATGCCTTCCCAGTTCTAGGGAATCCACCTTTCGGTTCTAGTCTCCAGCCCCTGACCTATGGAAGGCGGGCTTGGGGTAGTAACGACACGGGCCCCGAGGGATGGGTTGTGACATGATTTATGTTTATACACTTTATGCTTTAATTATTTATCCAAATATTAATTTATGAGGTGTGAGGGTGGTGTAGTGAGAGTGGAAACCCAAACCTAGAACTAAATCTTGGTAACTACATCACAAGGAATGATAATTCAAGGGATGAAGTGGAAAAATAATCATAGATAATGTATATAACCACTACTTATAAAGGATAAGAGAAACCTCATGGGGAATATTGAATTTACGAGCAAGTCCTTAGCTATCACGAGAGTGGATTTTAAGGAATTTTTTATGTTTATAATTCATTATTTTGGTAATTCATTTTTCATGCATCAAAATTTTGATCATAACTCTAAAATTTCCACCCAAAATTCATTTAATCTAACTCTAATTGTTTTTGTTGCTACTTTTCTCTTCCATTTCATTATACACCCACAATTTAAACTTAAAAATACCAAATACAATTTAAATTCATATCATGAGAACACATAAACCCCTTGTGAGTTATTATTGTGTCTAAGAGATTCATTTATCCACTTATATGATTAAACTCTTTGTTTATGAAGAATATTTACTTGCTAATGCTTAATTATACTACAATTTAAGTAGATATCATTTTCATTTGGTTTGATAAAATTATTGTAATGAAGAGGGATCCTATAATAACTATAGTGATACATAAGTTGTTTATAAATAATTCTAGGTTAAGAATCATAAATTCTTATATTTCATTCAATTTATAAAATTAGTGGATAAATTTTGCCTAAAATTTTACCAAACACAATAAGAACATGGTTACCCACCTTAGGGGTGATACTTATAAATTTTTTTCTTATCTATGTTCTTGTTTAATTTTTTGTATATGGTTGAAGAAGAGATAAATGATTGAGAGGATCCTAGCTCTAATTTTCAATAGAGGTTAACTTTAAAATATATTTTAAAAGTGGGAAAAACTTATTCAAACCCCTACCTTATAAGTGTTACTTACCATCTCTCATGGGGTACCTCAACAATCTTTAAAAATCCCCACTTTCATAATTAAATGCATTAATGGTGTCCCCTTTCCCCTTGATCATGTTATTATTTGAATATTATGATAAAATATATCCAAATCGTTAACATTTAAAACATTTTATTTAATGATATTTATATGTAAACTTATAATTATTTATAAATTTATATTTGAAAATATTTTGGAACCTACTTTGATTTCAATCTATTTTTAATTCCATGATCATAGGTATTATAATTGTTTAACTTAAAAGATAGTTTATACTTATTACCATATGATGTGAAGTCCCATAATTATGTTTACAATATTTAAGAATATAAGAATTCATGAGATAATGTTGGTAGGAAGTCAATGAGATTTAAAAAAAGGAATTGGGATGACTGGAGGTTGAGTTTAGTTGTTCAGGATATTATTACAAACTACTATACATATATTGATATTTTGATAAGGGAAACTTTAAGAAGAATACCAAAAAATAAATCAACCATTAATCTAGAACATCTTATGAATATTACTATCAGAGATAGTTGGAAGATCTTAAAAGTAGATCAGTGAAGAATGATGCGGGGTGGAGAAAAGACCCTACACAGGTTGGTACAGACTAGGAGTGAACCACCACGTGGAGTGGTATGAATGACCTGATGGGTGGGTAAACCCTTAAATATTTGTTTTGGGTGTTAAAGAGTGTGATTATTAATATATAGGTACCCATCTATGTTGAGATTTAATATGGGATCATCAAGTAGAAACTACTGTTCATTTACAAGTATAACTTCAACATAGATTCATTTTGGGTTTTTAAAACATGTCAATACGAACTTGAATATACTGGTTTTGAATAAAAACAATAGTTTCAAGAGTTATAAGAATTTATACTTGACTTATATCACTATATCTCATTATATAAAAAAAATTTCAAGTTGTTTCATGAAAATAAGATCCTTAGAAATACATTAAAAGAAAGAGGCCAAGTATATCTCTTTAATTTTAAACTTAAATTGTTTTTTTATGTTAAATAGTTAATGAATCCTAATACAATAACAAAATTAAATATAAAATTTAATAAATTACCAGAAATCTTTACTATTTGAGTATGCAATCCGGTCTTTGTATTTTGAAAATGGGAATTCATTGAAGATTTATATATTTTTAGGATCAATACCTCTTCTAGTTTTCCATATGAGATGAAAGGAATTATTGTAGGCCTACCATATCTCATCAAGTTATATTAAATTATCTTCCTTTGTGTTCATGCCATACGGGAAGTTATATTAGAGTTGAATATTAAAAGAAAAACTATCAATAGTACTTGATAAAGAAATTTAAAATTAATTTCAAAAAATATATTACCTAAATTTCAGTCCAAGGATTTTATTTTATTTCATATTAAAATTTTACCTACTAAATTAATTGAAATGGAATGATATTACTATGTTTTTTGAGTGTAACCATGAAGCTATGCAAATATTTACAATTTTTTTCCTATTATTTACATATCTTCATTATACTAAACCGTGATTTGTGTGTGTATATTTGACACTACATGAATCTTTATATGATTATGTATTTTACTAAAAGACGATCCTAAGGAAATAATTGAATATTTAATAAAAATATATAACTAAAATTTATTAAAAATATATTTACTTCATTTCTTTTTAAACATTTATTAGAAAAAATGCCTGTTCCCACTGAATTCTGTACACTATGTTGGGGGCTAATAACTAGAGGAGTGTCCTCTGTAGTAGACTACATATGTTGAAGTTGGGTAGGAGGGTATGGGGATTCATGGGGAATAAAAAATAGTGGTGTACCCTATAGAGATTAAAGTGGATTAGGGAAAAAAGGATGAGGGATGGAAGGAGAGGGACTGCCCTGCATGGTAGTAGGAGGAAATGGATAAAAAGGATGGCCAGACTTGTATGTGTAAGGTATATAAGGGGGAGGCATGATGGGAGGAAAGTGTATTGGTGAATTTAGAGCTATGGTCTATGAGGAAATACATTTAGGGGGATTTCATATAGGGGAAGTCCTATATTTGAGACTGCCTAACCTATCCTCACCAAATGTAAGTTTCCTCCTTCATGATTCCTATAAATATTAAATATTATTTTTTAAAGTTCACACATAGTCAAAAAATAAATAATTCACTGACTAGAACAATCATATTTATTAGTCTAACTTCTCTAAACTATTGATAATTTTCCTTCATTTGTTTCCTATGAACCTCCTCACAAGTCATAATAACCTGAAAATTCTACAAGCGGTGTGAAAATTTTAAAAATATAACAAAGAATTAAATAAATATAAAGATTACAAGAAAATTCATAATATTTTTCAAAACATTACATCTTCCATTAAGTTTATTTTCATTAAGTTGATTAGTCACAAAATTAAAACATTACACAACAACATAAAATGCGACATTAAATTTCAAACTGATCTAAATAATTGTTTTTAGTTGTTTAAAAGGATTATATTCTTAGTTAACCATAAAAATAACATGATATTATATTTTCATTTTTTACCTACAACTTCATATTAATTACACATTTTGGAGGATATAATAGGCATGTGACAATAAAAAACAATTCAAAAATAATTTCTTATGTTTTCAAAGATAATGTCTTCTCCATTTGAGTTTATTTCTTTATTAATTATTACATTTATTTCAACAATATTAACTATATTCAAGTATAAATGACTAAATAATTGGCACTTTTTAGAATAAATTTTAGGAATGTGAGACTATAATAAAAATCTATTAACAAATACTTCATAAATTTAAATATTTTCAACCATACATAAAACATAAAAAGAATATGAAAATAGATAGAGAGTATAATATACTTAAAAAAATTAATTATGTACCATTTTTGAAAGATTAAAAAACCACACACTATTTCAAAATAATATAAACTAAATACTTATAAACATGTCAATGCTATGCATTCTCTATTATAATTCTCTATTCACAATCCCTTATAAAAATTGAATTATCTATACCATCAAATTACATGTTCATTATATTATAGATAATCGTATTTTCATTTCCTATTATAGAAATTTAAGATACTTTTAATTCACTAAAATATTAGAACAAAACTTATAAAAACCTAAATATGTTCAACTCATTTCATGAAACATATACACTTTGTTTCTATAAGAAACATTTTAAATCATCTCATATAAATGAAATCAATATCATGGGTTCTACAAATACCATCAATATTATATTTTCCTTTATAAACCAACATCATTAAAAATAAAATGCTATAATTCTCCTATTAAAATTAATTCAATTATCCCAAACAAGTAATAAAATAAATTCAAATCAAACACAATTATATTTTATTTTTTAAAAAATATTATGTAAATAAAATATTTATAAAAACATTATTTTCAAAATAAATTTAATAAAAAATTTCACAAATAAAAAACATTAGAATAAACACACTACCTATAATGCGTATTATAAATGTTTAAATAGAAAAATGAGGGTTAAGACACTATAACAGAGTCTAGTGGCATACCATACCTCGCACTGCTCATTAAGTAGATAAAAATACTTGATTTAGTAATATCTAGGAAAAAAAGTCTTTAAAAAACATATAGATAATAACTAGTGTTAACTAAAGTAATGTTGGTAAATATTAAGTATGGTATTGTCCATAAATAGTTAATACTTATCATAACAAAAAATAGAGACTAATATATGATACATAGATTAATTAAAATAAAAATTTAAAATTAATTCTTATTTATAAATAATTTTCTCATATTTAAAATTTCATTTATGGGAAACAACCATTTAACAAAAATTGTTTATTGTTATAAAATGTTTTTAATTTCACTCCTTTATACTATAACAAGAAGTATAATAGGTTTATATTGAAAAAATACATTGATTAAACATAGTAAATTATAGAATGATTCCTCAAAATATAGTCAATCCTATCAAATATTCTATGTAGTGTTATCGAAGGCATATTGAGGTGAACACCATGGAAAGAGGTACTATGAGGCACACCTGTTTCACTTAGCCACTAGCGAGTTGAGGTGACCTCTCTGAGGCACGCTAAAGGATTGAACTCATGCCTCATCCCCAAGAGGCCTTTACACCTTATTGTGTTTCACAACTTTAACAACTATGATGCTATATACACCTCCTCCATTTTTTAATTCTTTATGAACTAAGAATAAAGATTGAAAGAAACATAATATCACAATTTTCAACAAATGACATAGAAAAGATATTAAAATAATAACAATTTTTGAATAAAATATAACAACTGGGATTTTATATATAATAAAACAATGGATTATATGATCAATTTATTTAGGGATAGAGTAGTTTGAATTAGATATTTTAGTAAAATAATTACCATTACCAGTAGGGAAAGGTGAATAAGTTACTTGATTTAAATTTTGAAGAGCCTATGTGAAAAAATGATGCTTCATGAGGGATGATTTCTAGTGCCATGCTAAAGTCAATTTTCATCACCACACCTCTGATTTCACCTAGATAGGAAGAAAGGGGTAAATAAAAATACAGAGGATCATGGGTTGGTCGACCATGATGGGAATAAGGTACAATATCTATTCTAGATCCATTGAGTTGGGAGATTGAACAAAGATGGTAAGTGTTAGGGAAGCACTGAATAGAAGTAGTGGGGAAGATCTAACTAGGAGTAGATCTATGGAGGATGGGGGGTATTGATCGTGAGTGCTGGTTGGGAGATATATGTAGAGGATAAAGGTCTCGATTATGCATGTTGTCTAGGAGAGATCTATAGAGGATGGGGGGCTTGATCGGGAGCTCTAGTCGAAAGTGATCTGTAGAGTATGGGAGTCTCAATTATGGGACGATGGCTGGGAGGAATATAGAGTGTATGGGGGGGGGGGGTTCTCAATCATGAAATGAAAAGGGGGTTCTCAATCATGAGAGGAAAAGGGGAATGGGTGATCAATTATGGAAGGGAAAGGGGAAGGGGTGGGGGGATACATATTTCCATAGTTTTAAATAACCATGGAATTAAATAGCATATTTCCATAATTTTAATAAACCTTAGTAATATGTGTGTTGAAATAGAGCCATTTTGTAGGAGTCTCAGCCTCTTCATGCTATCCCACTATAAGGTTTTCTTCAGATCTCTATATATATTTGTGTTCCTCGAATGAATAGGGAATTATGAGTTATATGTATCACCACAAATATCTATCTTTAGTTATTGTTTTTATCGGAAACATATCTTAGTTTCAAACCTTATAACTCCATATTTATCAAAGTTAAACTTTAGAATATTCACTACCTTTCTCTGTAGCTTCACATCATCTCTTTAAGCCTCTTTTATCTTCATATGGATGAATGGTTGAGAATTTACTTAAGAAATTTAAGATGAAGTTATTTTCTTTATGATTCCTATGTACATAATTTTCATGTCCAAGAAGATTGGATGCCTCTCAATCCTCATCATAGACGACGTTTTATGATACTTTCTACTCAAATCATATGCTACTTTATTTTCCTTCCTTGGATGGGAATAGATTAAATAGTAATAATACTTGATTATATCTAACCATATTCATTAGTGCATGTTGAGATATTGTTGTGTGAATATATACTTGAGGATATTATAATCTATATAGGTAATATATCTAAATATTTAATGTGAAAATTAGTGAAAAAACTCAAGGTCATGTATCAAATATTTCTTATAACGAGTCTTTAATTTTCAAGAGCCATAGGTTATCACTTTATCATTTTTCATGAGTAAAAAACCTAATCCTTTCATGAAAAAATCACTATATATCACAAAAACTTCCTCACTTTTGGGTAGTGTGAGTATAAGTGAAGTTATTATCCTTTTATTTAACTCTATGAATCTCTCTTCACATTCATCAGTATAAAAAAACTTTACTTTCTTCTGAGTAAACTCGGTAAATATGTTTGATAATCATGAGAATTTTTTTTTCAAATCATAGATAATAACCATATAATAAAATGAAACTATAAATATCCATTACATATGTTGGTCTAGTCTATTCATCAATTGTATCTGTTTTTAAAGGATCAAAAAATACCTTTACTAGTGATAACATGACCTACAAATGTTACTTGCTCCATAAAAAACTCACATTTACTATACTTTGTATGTAAATTCTCTATTATCAAAGTCTTAAGAATAATATTCAAATTCACCTCATGTTCCTCCATGATTTTGGAGTAGATAATAATATCATCTATGAAGACTACCACAAATTTATCAAGGTAAACTTTGAAGAATCTATTTATTAAGTCCATAAATATTGTTGGAGAATTAAGGAGTTTTAATAGAATCACTTTGAACTCATAGTGGGCATACCTTGAACAAAAATTAGTCTGGGGAATATCCTCCTTCTTTACCTTTACTTGGTAATATCTTGATCAAAGGTCCACTTTAGAGAAGTGTTGGGTTCCATGTATCTACTCAAACAAGCCATCAATCTATAATAGGGGATACTTGTTCTTTATTTTGATCTTTTTGAGTTCATGATAATCAATGTAGAGACCCATTAAACCATCATTATTCTTGAATAAGAGGACCTATGAACCCCATGGTGAAGAACTTGGGTGTATAAATCCCTTATCTAGATTCTCTTTTAGTTTCTCCTTTAGTTCTTATATTTCCTCTAAACCATTTTTTTGTATTATTGAAAATCCACTTTTTGAGGAAAAGTGGAAACCTTACATAAGTTATATAGATCTTCCAAAAACCAAATACGCAAATCAGATTACAAAATTCCAAATATCCAAACATCCATATCACCGCACCATAAACCAACATACTTTCAAATTTCAAAAAAGAGACATCATGACCACCTCGACCCTACCGCCTCGTGATGCACACCCTGACACAAACTGAACCTCCTCAAAACAAGATCACTATTGATAAACATCCACCGGAAATCATTATCACCACCAGAAACATAGAACCAGCATGAAATATAGCCGAAGAAAGAACCATTTTCATCGACACCCAAGACGAGCCAGGATCACCATGCCTCAGAAGCAACACATACGGAGAACCAAAATTGAGGGAACCATAAAAGGGAAGATAATCGCCCGTCCTGCCTCCTGGAGTCCCCTGCCGCTTGCACAAACACATCCCAAAACCTATGTGGAAGCTATCTCACTCAACCGACCTAGAAATGATCAATGTACCTAGAAGCCAGAGTAGCGTGAGATAAAACAGGAACTCCACAGTGAGCCACGATGAAGCCAACACCATCAATCCCACATAACACGTCAACATTAGACTAGCATAACAAAAAATTATGCTCAACACAAAAAAATTGCCAACAAAGGACAAAAAAAACATCTAAAACAAAGAAAACAAACCAAAAAACACCAAGGAACATATGAAAATGCTGGAAACCCTAGCAGAAGAAATCACCAGTTGAGACGAGACCCCGCCACTGATTTTCAACCACCAACACCGTCCCAAATCCACTAACACCATTTCTCCCTTATCTTTATAGGTTGTTGCCACCAGTTATCATAAAAAACCTTCAAATTTGGTCAATGGTTTGAATGGTGTCCATGTTCCTTATAGTTGAAACATTGGACCATGGGATGAGGATTGTTTAGAACCTTATTTTCCTCCACCACATTATTGGGATTATTTATCCCCTTTCAAAATTCATTAGATTGATTCACCTCCTTTCCACACTTGATTCACTTCCTTCTCCCCCTATGACAGTTCCCAAGATGCTTTATTCCACACTTATGTAATGTGGCCAGTTTGACTCTATTATTACCATGAGGATTATCCAGTGATCCATCAGAGTTAAACTACATTCATAACTTCTTATCTTTTGTACCATGAGACAATTTAGAATCACCAATTTCTATATCAACTTTAAGGGAATAACATGAAATTTTCTTCTTGCTATCAAAGTCTCAAATTTACAAAACTTTTCATAGGATCAGATTTATCCCAGTAAATAAGTGGTAAAATTTACTTTTTGTGTTAACGAAAAAGCTATAGGTATATCATTCATGCCTTGTGAAGTTTTCTTTGTATGACCCAATAGATTCATCTTCTTTTTTATTAAGTCCTAAGAACTCTAGATCCATTTTAAGATAGAGATTTTAGGGAAAATATTTATTAAAAAATATTTTCTTAAATCCATCCCATTCCTTGGATTCAATTTCCTAATTGGGATTTATAATCTTGATCAGTGTGCACTACTGATCAACTTCACCTTCTAGGTGACAAACATCTTGTATAAATTTCTATTTCTCATAACATTTAAAGATAAGGAATATTTTTTAATGTATTTAATCCATTTTTTCATGATTAGGGGATTATAGGATCCACTAAAAGTTAAAGGCCTTTTTTAATATAAAGGAATCAACTTTAACTTGTTCTTTATTAGAAGAAGGAGGGTGTTCTATATAATTATAGTTATTATTAATAACTTGTGTTATTTGAGTGATTAACTACATGAATTTCTTGGCTCTTTCTCTCATTAAATTAGGAATCTCATTTGGGAAATCATCACATTGCCCATTATATTGGCTATTGGAATGATTCCTCCTATTTACATCCATTTACTAATATAAAGGAATAATTAGTGATAAGAATATTCAAAATAAAAATAAGGTAAATTGGTAACTATGAACTTAGAAGGAATAACTCATAAATGGAATATAAATTACATCTCATGAATGTCTAGGATTAAATATAGGTTATCAATGGTCTATTTATTATTAATTTATTTAACCAATTATATTTAAATCCTTTATAATGGTTTGTAAAGAGCATATAAATTTTTGAAAGAATATCCCTGAGTGTTTCTAGCTAGGTGGGTAGTCTTATGCCCACTCTTCATGAAAAAATTAAATATTGATTCAAAACTCAACCAGCCTTTTTCAAGGTCATTACCTCTAGGTGAATCTATGACATAACCACATACACTTTTTAGTATCTAAAGAGGGGTGAAATTTATAAGAAGATATATAATCTATAATCACCTAAATTTATGGATCTTTTCCTATATTTAGACATATACATAGGGTTTTAATTATGGTTTTATAGTCCTAATACACAAAAATAACTACAAATTTCTATGATACTAACTATAAAAACCCATATTTCTATAACATTTTATTTCATGATTTTTAAACAAAAGATCTATATAATGAAATACTAGAAATATAGAGGTAAATTGTTTTTTGGGATATTAGATACATAATTCATTAACTTAAAATGAAAAAATAATATTATTTCAAATATTATTAATGTGCTCTTAGTTTCCTTTAAACTCTTAGTAATACATAAGATAGCTTAATGAAATACATAAGAAAAGGGGTGAACTATAAATCCTGTCAAGGGAATAATAAATAATAACATGATGGAAGTTAATACATGTGAGCCAAGAGGGAAATCATGATAACATTAAAAGGTTAGAATCATATACATAAACATCAAAGAATGACATGGGATGATGATATTATAAGATCATGGCATCATAGGAATGTAAAAAAAACATAACACATGACATTATAAGAATAAGTTGGGGATAACCTATAAGAAATCATAACATAATGTGATTAGGATGACATCCCATGCACCATACATAGCATATCATGAGATAAAACCATTACCCAATGCATTAGATTACTATTAGGTTTCACCCTTTGTATGTTTAACTTTCTGTGTTTACATAAATTATATAACATAATAACACATATCATCATTTCAATCAAACAATTAAGGAATGTGGGTTTCATAAATGAAATCTCCAATCAATGAAGGATAGTTATATCTATGTGAAAGCACTTTAATGAAAATAGGCTCAGGTATTTACAACATAAGGGTATGGCATGAAAAATCATGGGATAATTTTGACAACATGATGGGTATACCTAAAAGTTTGTGGAAGTTATTAATGAGAGAGTAAAGTAGTATCTCATTAGCAGGGAATCATTTGAATAAAAAAAGAATAATTATGAATGCTTGGAAACATAATGAAATGAAAATAAAAATGATTATTACAAAGGTTTTACTTGAATAAAAGGAGATAGGAATAATATCCCTTAACTTGAGAGGTTTATTCTTAAATCTTGGGAGGAGTTACTTAGGAACTTGAGAACTCCTTTGGAGGGCTCTAAAGAGGGAAAATGTGAGGAAATTCATGCTCAAAAGGTTTAGAGTAAAGAGTAATGGGATAATGAGTGTGTATTTATTATAAAATAGAGGTTATTTTTTATTAATTTTCTATCTTAGGCCTTGAAAATCTAGTTAATAAAAAATAAAAAACCATTGGTCTTACCATGGTATTTGTAAAGATCCCTAATGGGTCGAGCCTAAACCATGAAAGGAATGACCATTACCATTGAAACCCATGGAAGATAGAAGGCCCTTATACCCCCCACTGTAAGGCCCAACAGATAACACATGACATGAAATGTTCCCTCCCATGTAGGGTTTTTAATTTCACTTCTCCCATAACTCGAACCGGTGACCTTAGGGATAAAAACCAACCGAGAAGCATGATGAGTACCACTGACTCAGTGATACTTATAACACTTCTTGGTTGGATGTTATCCCTGAGGTCATGTGTTTGAATTTTATGTGAGGTAAAATTAAAAACCATGTAGGGGAGGGGAAAGTTCCTACCATGCTCTATTTTTTGGGCCTTGTGGTGGGGACCCGAGGGCCTGCCATCTCCCAGGGGTTTCAGTGGGAATGGCCGGTCTTTTCACAGTTTGGTCTTGGACAATAAGGGTTCATTATAGTATTTTAAAATAAGGAGTGGGTTTTAATATTTTATTAATTTAATAATATAAACTCTTTAAATAATATTATTTTGGTGTTGGAATAGATTTATTTACAGAAATAATTGTTTTTAAATTCCTTAAAATATTTATTAGGTTTTGGAAGTTTCATTATAGGTTTTGAAAAATAATATTATCACATTAAAATAACTTATTTTAATGAAATGAAATTTTTTGTTTGATAAGTTCTTTTATATCATTTATCACATCATTTTTAGGTTATTATGTTGTCATAATACTCATCGTATATTCATACAGTATTTAATTTTTACCTAAAAAATTATTGACTTAGAAAATTATAAAAAAATTATTATTGGATAATTTCAACATTTTGATTTCAAAAATGATATTTATTTTATAAAAATAATTTTCTAAATATGATAATTTTAACTTTTAAATAAAAATTCTTATTTATTAAAAAAAAACAGCTTTTATGAAATAATGAACTCTTTGACCCTTATAAAAAGTACTTAAGACTTTATAAATTTATATTATAATTTATATTTAAATGATTATTATTTTTTCATGAAAATAAATGTTATTTAAAATTCAGGAAGTTATCATAAATGTGTGTTTTAATTGGAATTATATATTTTCCAAAAATACAATCATGTTTTATTTGTATTAGAAATTTATTTATCATATTCATCCTATATTCATGTGAATTTTATATTAAGTAAAGTAATAATGAAAATATGATCTAATTAATAAATATTTCATTTCTAAAAATAAAATTTAAAACTTTACCCTACTATTGTCTAGATATATAACCCCTTATTACACTGGAATACACCCTAAGGGTAAGGTATGTCATGAAAATACTTTCATGGGGTGGTTTGGGAAACATAGATTGGGAGTTTATCTCTATAATATTGAACTTATATTATAAATGGTTTCATTAGAGTTTCAATTATTGAATCTCGACTTGGGCTTGGTCAAGGGTGAACCCTAGTGATTCCATCTCCCTTAGAAGATCTGATAAACAAGCCCCAAATGGTATGATCCTACTAGACAAGGGAATCACTTCTTACTTATGTATTATTTATTTATTATTATTAACCTATATATATTAATATTAACGGGAACTTTATAGTAGCTATATTACCAAATATCGTAAGGGATAATGATCATTATACCTAATAGTTATATTATGGTTATATTTTAGGAGACTAATAAAGTGTTATTGATTTTTATTACGTGGTGTACGAGTTCAATATTTTTATACATTAATAAATATGAAATATATTCATTAATAAGGTAAATTTCATTTATAAAATTCTAGGTCATTACAATAGATTCCAGATGAGATGAATGAGCACTATCACCACTATAATATCACTCAAGAAACTCTAGATGAGTGAGGGGGAGAGGGTGATGTTGATCACTTTGAGAGAACCTAGATAATGAGGTTCCATATCATTGATAAATAATGTTTTCAAAAATGTAAGTTACTAAATTATATTAATTTGAGACTTTATATTTAGAATATAGCCTTGGTGGTTATGGAAATGGCTCAAGATAAGGCATGAAAACCCTTAGTTTTTTGAGTTATTCTCTTGATTACAATTATTATTTTCATCTTGATTAAAGTTTTTATTTAGTTTTTTTCTCTTATGATTATGGTTGATATTTTCAAGGAAAAAATGGGTTTAAAGGGATGCGTATCAGGAATACCTAAAAAACATATGTCTTAGTGATTGCAAATATTTCAAGTTTATTTTTACAGTTTTTCAAGTTAGGGAAAATGGTTTAAAAAAAGGATTTTGTTAAATATATTAAAAAAATATTTATTTTAAATTACATAGTATGATTAAGATGAAATTTATATAATATATTTATTGTAATGGATAAGTATTGATTGATATTATTAAATATTAAATAAAATATTTTATAGATAATCATATTCTTATAATATTTGGATTATTATAGAATTATATTTTCATAATATTAATTTTAATTAATTTTTAAAATGATTGGATTGATAATTATTTGATTTATTACTGAGAAAATATTAAAAATATATGATGTAAGATTATTATATATTGATGTATATTTCTATGAGTAAATAATTTTAGAATAATTTTGAGAAAATAAATGAATATCAATTTGTTTCATCAGTTCACAATAATATGTGCTTTTAATAAATATTTTATAATAAATATTTGTTTTAATTAGTGTCAAAATAATAAAAATTATTTAAAGAGAAATATTGCTTTATATTTTGTGGTTGGAGGTGTAATTTGTATTGAAATATATTATAATCAACTATATTTATGGGGTATATTATAATTATAATTTATTTTATGGAATTATTTTATAATTGCAATCTATTTTATTAGTTTGGTAGTGATTTAAGTTAAATAATGGTAGAAGTTTCTTCGGTAAAATGATGTAATTTTGGACTATGTGAGGATATAAGGTCAATGAGATGAATGTGAAACATCAATTTAAAATTAAAAAGGGAAAATTTAATTTATGATTGGAAAATATTTATGGGACTATTATGTATAGGAATTTAAATTTGGGGTGGAATTTTCATTTATAAATAGAGTGTGTGTATAAACCATTTCATTACAAAAAATTTATTTTCTCCATTACCTCTATTGAGGTAATTTATTTTGTACTTTAGAGTGTAGATGATGAATAGTGATTAATGAATGGTAGATTAATTAAAATTACTAAATAAATAGATTAAAGGAAAGTGAATGTTTATTCTCTTATATTTATATTTTGATTAAAATATATTTTTTATCCATAGTGATAGTTTAAATATAGAGGTGTAGGGATTAATGTATGATGTGGTTATCATTATTCTTTTTTATTCATTAATATTTTTTGATTTTGAAGGAATATCCTTGAGATTTATATATGAGTAATTATCATATATTCAAGGGATTGATATTTTTAAAGTGATTTAATATATTTTATTTAACTTGGGTGTATCAATATAGTGTAGTTACATTATGACATGGTGGTATTACTAAATGATACAATCCTATTTTTATTATTTTATTTTAAATTTACAGTGGTATAGTGATGATGCGAGAATATATTTGGTGATGAATATGATTATGTGATAAGGTTATGGAGAATTATACAATGAATTTTTAAATCATTTTATTATCAACAATTATGATGATTAATTATATGGGAAAAAGATTTTGATCTTTATTATTAGGTGAGAATTATTATCCTTAAATGAGAAGTTTGATTTGTGTGAGGAATCTATGATGGAGATGCAACCATCAACTATAATGTGTATAACCCTATATAGTAGTAAACTATATTCACTTTTAGTATAACCATGAGTATTAGAATCATGGGGGTTGGACTTAATATAAAATTGATTCACTTATGGGTGTGTGTTTGTGTTGTTATGATTTAAAATGTAGTAGAAAAATATATCCTCCTTATAATAAATCCATGAGTATTGTATGCATGAGTAATGACCTTGAGATCTTATTTTTAGTTAATGCGTTAAACCTAAGAGAATGGAGGGTATGTATCCTTTTTTATTTGGTGGATATCTACACCCATAATACACAGTTAAGGGTATCAAAGGAATGAGGATTAACCTTGGTATAATTATCCTAGCTAGAAATATCATCCCATGATAAAGATTATCGATGCTAGAAGTGGATTATTGATACTTGATGCTTGATTTAGTTTAAAAATGTTTTAAAGAAGTGGATTTGATATGCTAAATATGATTTATTAATTATAGTAATATATTTGGTAGAATTATTTTTTATTGTTTTTACTATAGATTTTTTTTGGGATTTGGGGTTTCTTTGAGGCTATGGGATTATTTGGATTTTTGGTTTTAGGTTTTATACTCACATATGAATTTATATGTTCTTATAATATTAGGAACATAGGGATTTTAAGGAATGAATTTTTTTAGTATGTTTGGGATCATAAATATTTATATATCTTGTTTTATTTTACCATTACAATTTTATAAGAGTGATATTTGTAGAGACATGTTGATATTGATTGGGTTTTATAATTGAATGTCATTAAGCTAGTAGAGCTTAGCAAGAGGTAGTCTATATTGTATTATATTTTTTGTCAGATTTTTCTTTTAGGGTCGATGACATTGTTTATTATATATATTGGTGCATGAGATTAATTAAGTTACCTTTTGTTACTACATGTGATTTAAAGATAATCTATATTCATTTTTTGGATTGGATATATTTAAATTATGATACTGTAGGCTATCTATAGAGTAAAATTACTTCCATATGTGAGATTTGTACTATTATTGTTACTCACCAACTTTTGACCTACTTGAGGTGGGTTTGTGCTGTTAATATTTATTTTATCATTATCACAAGGAAAAATCTCAGTGGGGTCTGGTCATGACATGCTTGATTGTTATCATAAATAAATAACAATAATCTTTCTACTTAAACACATCACTTGATGGGTTTTTAGTTGTTTAATATTCCATAAACACAATAAAAAATAACAAAACTATATCTAAGATTTACCAAATTTTTTTAGAGAAAAACACATAAAATAACTAATGTATGAAATTAGGAGTTTCTCTATTGATATTGTTTATTTATCCATGCTTGATGAACCCAAATTAACAATAATTAAAAGATTATTTCCTTCTCAGATAATCCACCAACTATGGAATCATGGATCAATTGTTTTAGTATTTATGTAATAATTTTTTATTGGATTTCTCTTTCAGTCTATAGTGTAACAATATCTATTAATATTAAAGGTGAAAGATAAAATAATGAGATTCATCCGGATATTTTCTAAACTATCGTGTAATTTTCAATAAGGATTTATATTCCATTCTATAAAACTCTTTTATAAAGTGAAGTATAATCCATTTGATGACATAATTTCATAAATTCTATATCAAATAATGACTTAATTTATAATGTTTATTCATTATTAAGTAAGGTTTTTATTAATAATTAAAACATTCAATGATTAGTGAAATATGGAAAAAACTTATTTAAATACACCATCTACTGATATGATATTTGGTTTATGAATAATTTATATTAAAAAAGACACCCTAGGTATTATGATATTTTAATATCTTATAACTAAACTAGCATGTTGTGAATTACAACTATGGTATATTACACAATATGATACACATGATTTATGGAATATATATTTCAATATTCCTCTTTCACTAAATAATTATAACCATAATGCATAATTTACATTATCTAACATGATATATAATCAATTGTGAAACCATATCACAAACTATTAGATAAATATGTAATATAATTTTTATCAGAATATAGAAATACATTTTATGAAAAATAAATTCTTATTCATATATTTTTATGTCTAGATATGTAGGTCTTTATAATATAGATAATGATTATTAATTATTAACCATAATTAAAGAGTGATATCTAAAAACATTTGATTTACACTCAATATATAAAGGGATTTGGTATGAGTTCCATTGAACACATATATCTATATAAATGTGACATATATCAAATCATATTTACCTCCATGTATCAAATATAAACTCATATAAATTCCATTATCCATGAAATCAAGTATAACCATGAGACACATTAAATTTTAATCCTGTATTAGCTACCTCATTCATTCTTGATTCTTTGAGTAAACTGATGTAACAAATTAATACTTCTCATGTCATCCAACAAAGTAAATTAGCACATCACATGTCACTCAACTAAGAATAACCATGAATTTTCATATCCATACTCATTCAAATGTCCAGATTTTATACCCATCATAAGAGAGGATAAATCCTATATTAGTTAAGAAAATACCTAACTATCCTTTGATTATATCAATATAAAACTGATATATGATGAGTATCAAGGTATGCATATTCACATGAATGAAACCTTTTAACCACAAGTAATATATATTATTATTAAGTATACACCCTAAGCATACCAATGACATTTATGTATAAAATTCCATGGGGTATACTTAAAGCTAGTCAATTTCGACAATAACCCACTTTTGTGTTTAATAAGAGAATTTTGTATCTTTATATGATCCCTTACTCATATTATATCTTAACATATTATCACAATCCTTTAATTTCTAGGATAAGAATCAAATATGGACATATTAGGGTGATATCTTTGAGGTTTTAATTATTATTTCACATTTAATGGTACAAATACAACATACATGAATGAGTGATAATACATAAATTTCTATAAATTATAAAATCATGTTACATTGCATATTTTCATGCATCAAATTATATAAAATATGTTTGGAATAAATATATATATAACTAAATACATTAGTTTTAGTGTCCTCTTGTATCTAATACCTAAATACTTTACATGACTCATATTTTTATTTTTATAGAGGTTTTTAGAGGATATATTATATTATAATCTATTTAATGCGACATCCCTATGTCACTATGGTGTTATTTTATGTTATTTTTTTTGTGGTTGAGTATTTTTTTAGTTTTCATGAAGTCTTGGCTGGAAAATTTGTAATTTTAGTGTATTTATATGGTGCATGGTTAAGGCGCATGACTTGGAGGAAACCATGAGGATACCCTTACATGGTACTAGGAGACCCTTACATGAAATTTAATTTGAACATGCATGGTTTAGGTTTCATGAGCAATGAAAAAATTGAGTCTAAAACTTGCGGATCCTAATAGATAATATGTGGGACCTATGGTGAGTCTAGGTTATAGTGTATGACTTGTGCACAGTTTGGTAAATCGTGTGACAAGTATGCGATTTGGATAAATAATTTAATAGTTCCCTTTTCAATTGTTGAGAATAGTTTTTCTAAACCATGCGGGGTCCTATATAAACTGTACTAGTGGGTTTTGGTTAGGTATTAGCGTTCCCATGGTTAACACATGGTTTGTAAAACTGTGGAGTCAAAACATATGGCCCACCTAGTTTCATTAAAAGTAGAAATTTCACTTTACCCTACTTTTATTAAGGCTTCCAAGCCCCATTTCCCATCACCTCTCATTCAAACAAACTAGGAACTTCCTCCTTGGGAGTATTCTCCCTTATCATTCAATTTTTTATGTATTATACCTTGTATTTAGGTGGTTTTCTTTATGGTAAGTCCCACTAAGCCACTTACCCTATTCTATTTCTTCTTTCCATTGATTTCTAGTTCCTCCTATGAATTATTATCTTGATGTGGATCAATTTTAAGGTTGGTATTGGTCTAAACGATGGGGATTTAATTATTTAGAGGTTATAGAGGGAAAATTTTATCTTTTAGGAGGTTATCCATCATAAGCAATAACTTTTTACATGATCTCCATTTAAATGAGGTAAGAGTTTATTTGTTTTTGATTTATATTTAATTAATTTAAATGTATGATAATTTGAGAATGTTTTTTTAATTAAAATATTCTACTATATGTGACCCATGAGGGGAAAATTTTATTTAAAGTGGTTTTAAGACTTCACATGATATGGTATTCTATGCAAAGTGTTTCTGAAAATGACTAAATTTATTTTAAAAATAATTTGGTTTTAAAAGTGGAAGCAAGCATTGAATTTTGGTTTTTAAATTTATTACTATATTAAATGATGTTTAAACTAAGTGATAGGTGATTTGAAAGTGTTTAAAATATTGAACATGGGTTTTTTGGTTTTAAAGGGTTGGTTTAACCCTTTTGTGCTATATTTTAAATCATTTACTATCACATTGGATTTTAATGTCAAAGGATTGTGGTTTTTAAATATTTTTAAATAATCAAAGAGGGTGATTTTATTTTAAAATTGTGATTTATCCCACATGGATCATGATTTGGAACTCATTGGCGGCTTTGAATATTTTCAAAGGTATTTTAAAGGAAATTGTGAGTTCGCACTTGGGTTTCCAAATGTTTATAAAAAAATTTGGTCTTAAGAGTTCATTGAGTCGAATTTTAAAAATAGGGTGTTGTATTGGAATTACATACCTGTTTTTAGAGAAAGGGCCATTTTTAAATTTAAATAAAATGATTTTTCATTAAATAAGTGAGGCCCTCTTGAGACCCTTTTTATTCTTGTATGCCTGAGTGGTTTTTAATCCCATCAGGGGATGTTTATTATTGATGAATTTTTATATGTTTCTTGTGTTTTGATGTAAATGGGTATACCTCCTTGTGAGGGTGTGGATGGTGAGGTGTGTATGATTTAAAATGTTTTGTATTTGATATATGTGATGTTTGATTGTAATCACCTCCTTTAATTTTTCATGGTAGACCTTTAAAGATAGGGTGGGTGGATTAGGTGGTTGATTCCCTCACCTAAGTTGATGTTTGTTAAGAAGCATTACAATAAGACTGAGAGATCCAATAGAGGGGATACTCCCCATGATACCAAGTGTACTCATGGGTGGTGGGGGACTGAGAGAGCCAAAGTGGTGATCAGGATATCCTAGAGAGGATCTTGAGAGCCTATAAATTTTGTGCTCATGTTTGGTCACTAAAGAACCTTTGGTTATTCTAATTCATGCTACTTCACATTTTTTAGAGCCCATTGGTTAGATCCATGACACTAGGATCCTATTTGGGATCATTTAGAGGATTTAACCTATGATTTGATTGTATCCCCTATTTTATAAAATTATTAGTTGAAACCTATGTTCTTATTGATTATTTATCCTTATTATGTTTCTTGACATAGTGGTCCTTGACTATGTTCTTTATTCCTTATTTATTTTGTTTACCATTCAAATGTTTTTAAAAGGGTTTGTGAAAGTTTTTAAGATAAAGATAAAGTAAGTCTGATTTTAAAGTTCTTTAAAAATATTTTAATAATGAGTTTTAAAGGAGTTTTTAAATGTGAAAAGCGGTAATGTATTGTTTTTCAAACTCCAAGTGTGTGTGAGTTTTAAAAATTTGGTTTATATCAACGTGCATAATTTTGTGGAAATATATTTTTTTCAAGTATGTTTTTGGAAAACCAAGTGAAAATAGAAAAACTTCTTGAGTTTTGAATTTTTTATTTCAAAAAAGAGGTGTTTATAAAATGGTTTTATAGTGAAAGTTTACAACATTGGTTTTTCTAAGAGTTTTTGTTTGGGAAAAATTATTTTCCAAGTGATTGTTTTCATTTAATAAAAATTATAGAAAAGGAGTTTTACCACATTTTTTATATGTTCTTATTTATTTTTGTAAATAATTATTAAAACTGTATACTTTTCTACTATATTTAAAACTATAATTTTTAGGATTTAATAAGAAAAAAACTACTTATATTCGGTGAGTGCTAACCTAGTGGACTGTTTAGATAATTCCAATATTTTATAGGTCTAGGTTCATTCCAGTTTGTTTCTCTTATTTTATCTTGTGGGGAAAATGAATAGTTGGATCATGACCATGAGCCACTTGGAGGTTCATGTGATCAATGGGGTTTTTTTGTCCAGTGTTGGATTTTTTATTGGTTGTTTTACTATTGTATTTAGTGATTCAATTTTATTTATATATTATTATACTATTTATTTATTCTTGTTCCAACATTCTTCTTTTATTTGATATTCAATTATGTTTATCTTCAGTTGGATGTTTTTTATTTTATATTCATATTTTTATTTATATCATTTTATAAGGGTGAAATCAGTTTCAAGGTGATTCCTAAGATTTATAGGAACTAGTTACCATCTCTTGGGGATCGAGAATGCCCTTATAGCCTTGTAGTGTATCGGGTTGAGAGATGGGTAAAATGGACACCTGAGATAGATCAATAAAAAATAGTATTAGGGGATTAGGTTCTCAGTGAGACTTTGGTTCTAGAATACTGTATAATTATTTTTCATGTTGGTAGTTTGGATATAGGGTTGTCAAGACTTGGGAGTTAAGTTTGGGGAGAGTTTCATAACCTATTTCTTTCCCTAAGCCAAAACTTTCCATGGGAAGTTGTGTTTTTTCCTTGATTTTATTTTTTTGTTTGATCTCTTTATTGTTTTATGATTTTATTTCTTTGGTGGTGGTGTTTTAATAATTAATGGAATTGTTTGAGATTCCTTGGGGGATCATGTTTAGTATTTAGTATGGAGACATAAAAGGGAATTGAAGCATGTGGTTGTCTTTTAAGACTTGAAAAACCATATGAAAACTAAAATTTTTATTCTTGATACATCTTAGGAACAAAAACATAATTGAAATGTGGATATCAATCATGTAGACAAGTTGGGAATAGTTCTAAATACCACATGTTTTTTCTATTTAGATCCTATGGCCCTTGTATTTTCTAGTGTGTTAGGGAAATATGAAAAGAGCCATGGTTGGTCTTGTGATATGTTAGCATCATCAGAATAAAATTTCATTGAGGATTGTGTTACAACTTTTTTATGAAATTTTTTTATGGGTTGTGAAACTTGATTTGTGTGGGTGTAAATCAGACTTTTAATGCAATTTTTTTTTTCAATTTTAAAATATGGCCTTAGGTATTGTTTGTAAATTTATATTCATTTCATGAAATGTTTTGAAATAGTTGAATTCATCTAAAAGTTAAGTTTTTTTTATTTTATTATAAAACCTAAAATGGTGATTTATTTTTCAAAAAAGTTGGTGTTTGTTTTAAAATCAATTTTAGACACATTTTAAAAGAACAAAGTCGATTTAGAGATTAAGGTTTAAAATTATAAGTGGGTTTCATTTGGGTTTGGTGAATGGAGGTCCAATTTTAATGGTGCCTCAGTTTTTAAAAAGGGAGATATGTTTTTTGATAAATATTATGATTTAATTAGTCCCTTGGTTGATTTGGTGTGTACTTTATTTTTTTAGTTACGTTAATGGGTAGAGCCTATTTATTAGGTTTTTTAATGTAACCCTCCTAGAAAATCCTAGGGTGGAAGTAATGTATTTTTTTAAAGTTATTTTATCCTTCTAGCTTTAAAATTTCTTAGACTCTGAATGGAGTGGAATTTGTTGTCTCCTCTTCCTAGTAGTGTTTCTTGGAGTTTTTATAGACTATGTTGGTTGAGTGATGCTTCTTGGGAATCATGTGAGTTATGTTGTATAGACCCATGATCCTTGGTTTGATGGTTGGATTACAAAGGATTAATTTTTTAGAGACTATTGTGTGAGAAATCATTTGGGGTATTTTTTTAAATGAGTTTTGATGTGTTTTTATTTATGGGCGAGGGACCACCATTTTGTGTACCCTTATGGTGTTTTATTTTTTCTTTTGGATGAAGAATAATTTTGGGGATGTAAGCTCATTGATATTAAAGTATCATGGCTTAAATAAATCATTTTTGGTGTTTCTTTAGTTTCTCATTATGAGTGGTGGTTCCTTTGGAGAATTCTCTCATGAATTATTTATCAATGTGCTAATTATACATAGTTAATACCATGGTTTAGACTTTGGTTTGTTAGTTTTGATATGGGAAGAACCTATGGTGCATGCAGGGGTACCTAGGGGTGTGGTTTGGTTTTGGTCGTAATGCGATTATCATTGATCTATGTTTTATATTAGAATTACCATGGGAAAATATTTCTTGGATTTGGGATTTAAACACCCACACATGAAAAATGTGACCTTTAGGTTAGATCCATGCCATTTCTACATAAGGCATGTTTCTAGTTGATGTGCTCCTTGGTTCTTGGATACCTTGGGTTGGTGATAAAGTTTTGGGACCCTTCAAGATGTTTTGAGGTTTAGTGCCTTCTTTTTGAAGTATGATCCCATAATTTTTGGTTGGATGTTTCTTGTGGAGTTTTGTGTGATTCCCTTTAGATATTTCATGAACATAGTTTTTTTGGTGATCTCTCATTTTATAGAATAGGTATTCAGTTGTCCTACTAATTTAGATTGTTTCTAATTGGTAGGGAGACAGATGATCGATATCCATATCTTTAAAGCTTCTCCATAGTCATTTTTTTGATTTTTTTTCTTGAGTATGTTCAATGATATATGAGGAGTCACACATTTCTTAGAGGATTTATAATTTTTTTGAGAGATTTTTTAGAATTTGTTTTCCATTGACGTCCACATGGACTCAATACTTTCTTGGAGAATAAATTATAATGGTGGGGAGAATTGTGACACCCCCATGTCATCGTGTTGTTATTTTGTGTTATTTTTGTGCATTTGAGGTTCGTTTTGAGTTTAAAAGAAGTTTCTTCCCAAAACTTAGAAATTTTGGAGTTTTTCTCTAGCAAACAGTTAATGTGCACGACTTATAAGAAACCATGTGACTAACCTTATAATGATATTAGAGACCCTTATGTTTAGTTCATTTTAAACACACATGGTTTTGATTACATGTGAGATTCATGAGTTGATCCATAACCATGTGAAGACAAGGAAAAAAATGTATGGAACCTCTATTGAGTTTGGGTTGTAGTGAACAAATTGTGGACAATTTAGTAAACTATGTAACAAGCATGCAAATCAGCTGTTTGATTTGATAGTTCTATTTGACATGGTTAGAGAATGATTTGTCTAAACCATGTGGGGTCCAAATTAAATTGTGTGAGTGATGTTTATCTAGTCAGTGGCCTATGCATGGTTTGGAAAACTATGTGGCCAAACCATATAACCCACCTAGTTTCACTAAAAGTAGAAATTCCACTTTTTCCCCTACTCAAATCAAGGAAACCAACCCTCATTTCCCATCCCATATCATTAAAATAGACTAGAAACCTCCTCTTTGAGAGTATTCTCCCTTATCCTTGAATTTTTGATGGCTTCTACCTTGGATTCAAGTGATTTTCTTCATGGTAAGTCCATCTAAACCTATTTAACTCATCCATTTCTTCTTTCACTTGATTTATAATTCCACCCATGGAACCTAATACTGATGTAGGATGATTTTATGGTTGGTATTGGTCTGAATTAAGGGAATTTAATTGTATATGGTTTGTAGAGGGTATGTTTTTTATTATAGAATTGGTCTCTATTGTAGGTGAAAAAATTCATCATGATCATTGTTGAACCAATGTAAGTGTTTATTTTTTATTGATTTATATTGAAATACTTTAAATGATTGATAGTTTGAGAATGAAGTTTTAATTAAAATTATTCCTATATGAATGGTCTATGAGGGTCCAATTTTGATTTAATGTGGTTTTAACCCTTATCATGGAATGATATTCCATTCCAAGTGTTTATAAAAATGACTAAATGGATTTTAAATTATACTTTGATTTTAAAAGAATTGGTGAGCATCGAATCACATTTTTTAAAGGTGTTATTATATTAAATAATGTTTAAAATTAAGTGATAGGTGTTTTAAAAGTGTTTAAAATATTAGAAATGGGTTGTTTGGTTTTAAAGGGTTGGGTTAACACCTGTTTGATACATTTTATATAGTTTTACAAACTTTATTTATTTTCATTTCAAAGGATTTCAATGTTAAAATCTTTTGAAATAATAAAAGAGGGTTTGTTTCTTTCATAATTTGAGTTATCTCATGTGGATCATGATTTAGAACTCATTTGTGGCTTTGAATGTCACCAAAGGTGTTTTAAAGGGAAGTGTGAGTTCGTACTTGGGTTTCAAAATGTTCTAACAAAATTTGGCCTCAAGTGAAAATTGAGATGAAATTTTAAATGGTGTTTTAGATTGTAATTAAAATTTAATTTTTGGATAAATGAATGTTTGGAATTTTATATAAAATGTGTTTTCATAAAAGAAGTGGGACCACCTATATCCAATTTTTTTTCTTATATTACCGTGTAGTTTATAATCCCATTAGGGGATGTTTATTATTGATGAATTCATATATGATACTTGTGTGTTGATGTAAATGGGGATGCTTCTTTGTTAGGGTGTGGGGGGTAAGGTGTGTGTGATATCTAATGTTTTATATTTTATCTAAAAGATTTCTAATTGTTCTTACCTTCTTTTAATTGTCATGATAGACCTTTTGGGATGGGGTAAGTGGCTTAGGTAGTTAATTCCCTAACATAGGTTTATGCCTGTTAAGGAGTGTTGCCTTGGGTCTGAGAAAGCCTATAGATGAGATATTCCACATGATATTGAGTGTGGTCATGGGTGATGGTAGACCAAGAGATCCCCAACAAATTCCAAGAGAGCCTAGGTAGGAATGATAGAGCCATCAAATTTTGTGTTCACTTTTGGTTCTTAGAGAAGCTAGGGTTTTTTTAAGTCATGCTAGTGCCGATTTGTTAGATACCATTGGTTAGATCAATGAAACTAGGATCCTATTTACGATTGCTTATGGTATTTATCCTTGTGATTTGATTGTGTCCCATATTTTATTTGATCATTTTTTAAAACCTATGTTCTTATAGATTATTTATCCTTGTTGTGTGATTTGATATAGTGGAACCTACCTTTGCACTCTCTTCTATCTTTATATTTTTTACCATTAAAATTTTTTAAAAATGGTTTTTGATTTTTTAAGAAAAAGTAAAAATTGAGTGTGATTTTAATGTACTTTAAAAACGTTTTATTAATGAGTTTGATAGGTGTTTTAAACTTGAAAACTGGAAATGGATTTTTTTAAAACATCAAGTGCGTGTGAGTTTTGAAAAATAATTTTTAAGTATATGTGCCTAGTTTTTTAGAGATATTGTGTTTTCAAGTATCTTTTTGAAAAAACAAGTAAAAATGGAAAAAATTCTTGAGTTTTGAAATGTGTATTTCAAAAAAGGAGGTGTTTATGAAATGGTTCTAAAGTAAGGATTTAAAATAGCTGATTGGAAAAGAGGTTTTGGATAGGGAAATTGTTTTACAAGAGATTGTTTTAATTAATAAAAAATCTTGGAAAAAGAGATTTAACACACTTTTTATGTGTCATTGTTACTTTTTGTAAATACTTATGGAAAAGTTTTTATTTTTATATTTTAATTCAAATTGTAATTTTAGGTTTTAATATAAATATTATGGCTTAGTTTTAGTAGGCAATGACCTACTAGGATGTTTAGTGAATGCTTATATTTTATAGTTCTAGGTTCATTCGAATTTGTTTCTCCTATTTAATCATTTGGGGAAGATGTGTGGTTGGATCATGACTGTGAGACACTTGGAGGTTTATGTGACTAGTGGGTATTTTACTTTTAGCTTTTGGTTTTTTATTGGTCATTTGATCTCCTGTATTTAGTGATTCTATTTTATTTTTATTTATTATAGTATTTATTTTTTCTTGTATCAATAGTCTCATCTTATTTGATGTTTAGTTATGCTTAACTCTAGTTTGATATTTTTATTTTATATTTTTTCTGATTATATATATCATTTTATTTGGAAAAAATTGTTCCTATGGTGATTGTGACAATTCCAAGCCCAAATTTCCATCCCATGGGGATTAGGAATTCCCTTTGGACCTTGTAGAATATCGGCTCAGGAGCTGTGTCAGATAAAGACCAGATTTGATTTTCTATATAGCCAACCAATTTTTTTTACATCTCCACTCTCAATGATTTCTCTAATTATATTTTGTTTTCATAGAATTTGTTTTTATATTTTGTGAGATCAATGTTACTTATATTATGACATGTCTCTATTTTTGTTACAATGAATTTATATTAGGTTTTATATACTAGGAACAAACCCTAGGTAAAAAATACACTTCTCTATCTAAACAAAATACTTTGTTTCATCTAATACTACAATGTACTCAATTTTTTTATATAATCAACCAAAATTAGATTAAAATAACTCTTCTAATAAATTTATCCACCATCTAGGAAGAACACAAACCAATATTGAGATATAAAATCATCCATGAAAGCTTAGAAACTATAATTGGTGTAAAATCATACGATAAACTCATCATCACCTTCAAAGAATAAAAATATATCCTTAGTTCTTATAAAGTACTTAAGGATATTATTAGTTGTGATCTAATGACTTTTTACTAGGATCTTTATGGAATATACTAGTTTATTTCAAAGAATAAGAGACATTGGTCTAAGTAATAAACATGGTGTATATAGTATATCCTATTTTCAAAACATAAGGAATTAATTTCATGAATATCCTTTATACATATATTAAAGGAAATCAATCCTTTATATGAATCACATATTTAACAATGATAAATAAACTTTAACGGATTTATCCATTATAAACCATTTTTAACTTTAATAACATATACATTTTTAATCAAATTGATAAGATTTTTTAGTCTGTATTTATTAATATTTATTCCTAGAATACATGCTGATTTTCCCATGTCTTTTATAATGAAACATTTTCTAAACCAAGAATTCATAGACTACTATGTTAGGATTTCATTTCTCCTAATAAGTATTTCATCCCTATACAACACTAGAAATATAGCAGTTCTCCCACTAGTTTTCTTGTGTATATGATACTTATCTTTTATTTGATGATACCAAACCCTTTTACTGCATAATCAAATCTAATGTTTTTTTATATTCAAGAAGCTTTATTTAATCCATATATATATATTTATACCATAAAAAAATTTCATACCTTAGTTTTACCATTAGGATCCTTAAAATATTTGACTTATAAAATTTACACATCCTTAAATATATCCACATTAATGAATTCAATTTTTAAAATCCTTATGGTAGATAGAATAATTATATGATTTTTATATAGGAAAAAATATAAATATAATTAATTACATGTACCGTTAAAAATTTATCTCCATTTTTCATACCAGGAATTTATTTACAACCCTTTATAACTATACAATCCTTATAGATAGAAACTCATCCATCCATGTCAGTTTTATTTCTAAAATTACATTTTATCATAATGAGTTTGATCCCTATAATTAGATCAAAAATTTTAAAACTTGATTTAGGCACTAGAGTTCTATCTTATATTTTATGGTTTTTTTCTATTTATAAGAATTAGAACTATCAACAACTTCTTATAAGGAAGTCGGTTCATCTTATATAAATGAAAATTCCTCATTTTTAATAATAAATTGACATATCTCATGATTTTTAAAAAAATATTACCAGACCTTAAAGGGAGTTATATAAAATGAATCAGTTCAGATTATAAAAACTCTTATGGAACAAAATCATTAATTATCTAAGGAACATTTCCATTTTTTTGGTCTTGAATTTAATTTAGTTTTAAGTTTTATTCAAATGGTTACTTGATAAATAAAATCATTATTAAATATTATAACATTTATGATATCAAATTATGATCACAATTAAAATTAAAAATGATAGGTATTTTAAAATAAAGAGCACAATGTTGATTAAAGACATAGGGATGATGAAAAAACACAAACACACAATCACAATGATAAATTAAAATAAATAGAAAAGGAGATTAAAAAAATAGTCATAATTTATTTATTCATTTTCATATAATAACATATATATGGGATAAAAGAATCTATAATAAATTGTCAGGATAAATTAATATATTCCTATAAATATTGAAAATTTTAATTTAATATACGGGGATAGAGTTTGAAAAATGAAACCCATGAGAATAATAACCCATGTGAAATCATGATATAAAAAATTAAATTAAATTTATTTATAACGATTCCCCTAATATTTCATCAATTTCATTGAATATTATTTAATTTTAAAATTAAAAAACCATGTGAGAATAAAATTGAAGTCAAAATAATTTATTTTAATATACAATTGAACTTACCTCTTTAAAAATAGTATCAAGAAAACCCAGTGGGGAAAAAATGATTAAGGAAAAAGGAGTAAAAAATTTCCAACTCCTACTCATTAAATCATAATAAGAATTTGGAATTGAAGTCTTTGCATCCTGGTTTTATAAACTAGTTTTCAATATTTTTAGTTCATAATGACTTTGTGAATACTTATATAATATTATCACATGATTTAATTTTCTTCTCACTATTATTTTGAAGCTCATGAATAAAAAATAATTTTGGTGAGATATGTTTTCATTTAAAATTTAATATATCCACCCTTTAATTGTGTTATAAAATCCATATTATCTTCACATAAATTAGTCAGAAGATCATTATTCATAGTTAATCCATAATTATTTATGATATTATGAATAATTAGTCATAACCAGACATATTATCAACTTTCCTCATGAATTTTAATCAACTCATTGTGATCGGTAGAAGTTGTAGAAATGGTTTATTTAATAGAATACCATGAAATAATAGTTTCACCACATGTAAATAAATACACATTTTTAGATTGAGATTTATGTGTGATGAAAAATATTTTACCATAATATAACTAACTAATTTTGGTTCTAAATTTTCAGCATAAAATAATCTTTAATAAAAAAATATTTAAAGGTATCACAATATATGTTTGATACCATTTCAATTTATTAGAGTAAGAGAAGAAATGTACTTGGAAAATAAATTCATAGAAAATGATTTATCTGAATATCTCTTGGATATTGATAAAACCTCATGAATTGGTTTGATAAAGGGAGAGTTGAGAAGACCTCAATTAGGTCTTGGTAAAAATATTATCGATATTTACACTAAGTGTTGTAGAAATCTCAAAAAAATCATTTTATCTAATAGTGTTGTGTTTAGAAAAATCTCACATTGTGAGTGTGCTATGACTAGTTTCTTGAGATAATAATTCATGAAATTTACATATGTTTTTCATGTTTTATTTATTGTCAAAATTCTTAGGAATGATGGAAGACCATTTAGAGGAGAATGGGATATAAAGGAATGAATAATTTTCAAGGAAACACAAAAAATTATGTGGTGATTATCAAAACACATTGTGGTTATTGCATTGAAAAATGTCCTTTGAAGAGTTAAATGAAAACAACCATTTTGATAGTGTTAGTCTTCTATATGTTTAGTTGGAATCCAAAGGGAAGCTGAAAACTAGCATGGTTGTCACCACTATATCACGGTCCAGGTTGAAAGTGACCATGAATCACTTTACCATGATACTATATAATTGGAGGTGGAGTTTCAGGACAAACACCAGGAATCAAAATGGTGTGATTTACAAAAATAATTTCATTGAAATTTCAAAATGAAAATTCTCATCCTTATGGTTAGAAGATTTTAAGTTTAGAATTTTTTCATGAGGAAACCGTTCCATGGTCATTCTCACTAAACCGTGGTATAATTCAGAGACATGATTGAGGAAGAAAAATTAATTCTTATATTTGAGGAGTCATATAGATTTCTGAGCCCTGGTTTTTAGATTTTTATTTTCTAAATGCACTATGCAATGGAACATCATCACCACACTTGTTTTTTAACTATATTTAAATGATGAATTTTTATTGGATAACTATGATGAAACATTGAGATAGTTTTCCAAACTATTAAAGGTTAAAGTTTAGATCATTTTGGTTAGGTTTGAATAAAATAATGGAGGTGAAAATTTTATCCATCATTAGAGGAATTTGAGGAGGATTATATAAGAATGATTGAATTATTAATGGTTAATTTTGATCATTCTTATAATGTCGTTTAAAAATATATTCTTTGTCTATTTCACTATTCCTTATTGATAATAAAAATATGGTGTGGGTAGTTGGATCATAATCACTAAACACAATGAGTTGCCTAATCGATAAAATGATTGAGTGAATGTGTTGCGCCCTTAGCCTCGATACCCTAGAGGTATTTGAATTAGTATGCGACTACCTTAGGAGAGTTCCTAGATCCTTAGGGGCTGATGGATATCATTGAGAGTTTGAGTTTATCATTGGGGAATGATTTACCCACTTGATTAATACAATAATTCATGAAAAAAAATCTTCCAAGGAATCAATGTGACTATTCCATATATTATACATTCCTAAGGAAAATTGAGAAGACAACCCATCATAACTAAATAACAATATAAAAGAATATTGACATCTCTGTATGAATGAAATAAGAACATAGAACCAATTTACATGAAAATATACTTGTAAGGCCTTGTATAACTATAAAAATACAATACAACTAAATGAAATAAGTGATGTGACAATACTACTCCTATTAAAAATGGTTTCCCACTTTGATACTACATGGATAATGATTACATGAACCCATATCAACATCGTACTAGAAAAAAATTAATTAAACTACTATATATGTACGAGTTATATAAAAAATGTAGTATGTGAAGCTACATGTTCACTGAGGTTTCCATATATGGTGTGAGCATAAATAATTAGCTACAAACCAATAATGGTTCATCAAAACAACAGTGAATATACATGTGTATGCATGAACATGTCTAATCATTACATAAATGTAAAAAATAGAACATATTTACCCACAATAACCAATTAAAAAATGGAATTAAAAAACATAAAATTTATACATAGATTTATATGATATACAATTAGTAACTCCCTATACCAGAAAGATCCATACCTATACAAACCTTCTTCAAGCCCAATGCTCAGAATTTAATATGACCTAGTTAGGGAAACCATGATACCCATCCTAGTGAAAATAGAACAAGGTAGTAAAGGTATACAAACTATCTAGTGGGAAATAATAAGGTGTAGACTAGAGTTAGGGATTATTGTTATTCATCCCTTTAGGAATAGGGAAAGGGGTATATTAGAGTTAGGGAATTGCGATCCCATCCCAATCATCATTCTCCATATAAGATGTATCTACTTTATATTCATATAATAATAATACTATTATTATACCCAAGATATAGTTTAAATATAAATCACATTATATGTTTTTAAAAATAATAACCAGTCAAAATTAATTTCTATATTTTGAAACCTTATAACATTTGAAACATTTATAGATATGTGTTTCCATAAATAAAAGCACACAAAGAGTAAGAACACAAGACAAACTGTAAATTTTATGGAAGATATAAATTTAAATCAATAAAACATGATTAATTTTCTTACATGAGTAAGAAAGAAGGAACATATATTTAACATGTGAAATAAGGGAAAATAATACATTATCAAGTGATGAATCCCACATGTTGTGAGGATATGATGGACCATCAATTTAAGCAACCCATTTAGGAAATGTGGAATTCTATGTAATCAAGTTTAAATTTAGTATAACTATTAAATAATTTACCAAAACAAATTTCATAAGGTTTTTAAATAGGTAAATTATATAACAAACCATTATATGAGATTAAATAAAATTAACTTTTGAAAACCTTTAATATATTGTATAAAAATATTATTGAAAACTATTCACTCATAATTTATGAAATAGTTGGACACATTTTATTATTAATTTTATAAAAAAAGTGGTAGTAATATTCTAGGAATATCTTGATAATTCACCCAAGGGTTGATAAGTGATAACTCTAAGATTATAAGTGATTTCACCATGCTATAGTGAAATCAAAAATAAAAAGCATTAACTAATATAGAATAAAGAAAAAGAGATGGTATGAATAGGAAATAATATATGAGAGGAGAATTTTACCTTTGATTTTATAATGAAAAATAATCATTAGATTCCATGGATTTAAGAGAGAGAACGAATAGGATGAGGTAAATCAAGTAGATCCAAGGAAGAGGCCTTCAGATGGATGAGGGAATAAATTCTCAAGTGATCCAATTTAATGTGTTAAAATGATGGAATAAAAAATATTTAAATCTACCTTCTCAAAATAAAATGCTATTTTAGTATGACAAGTACTCGTTATAGATTCACCAGGTACCTAATTGATTCCCTAGAAATACCCCCTTTCTACCCTGCTCTTTGGGTACCTAGTGCCACTTTTATTTTTAAACTATAGGTAGTTCCACCTCTAATCTACCCAAAACCTTCAAACCTTCTTCGAATAACCCACCAAACCTCAAAAAATAAATAAAAAAACATAATAAATCATCCTCAAAATTTAAATTTCACATCCATTTCCTAAAAAAAATGACCCCTAATTGAAAAAAATTCAAATAATCCAACATTTTCATCATTGAATTCTCTAACATGTATCTATAAGAATTAATTAGTACATATTATTAGGATATGAGTTGCTAAAAACTCCCCAATATACATTTTAAACTCCCTAATAAGTTTAAAGATATGTTCACTCATGATTCACTACTCTACCAAATCAAAAATCCACAATCATTTCTCTAATATATATATCTCAAAACAAACATCTCAAATTCCATTCATAACTTCAAAATATGACACAAATTATTAAATACTAAAAGATCCTAATATACATAAGGAACAATAATCATAGAACACACTAATATGTATCCCAAATATCACCATTAATCCAATGCATGACTCCCAAAACAAATACGAATCCCAAATCACCACAAGATATCCATATTAAAGGTCAAACTAACATCCTTATAATTATTCAAATACCAAATACCAATAAATAATTATCTAAAATTATTCCCACTATATTTATTATCTAGTTTCTACCTATACCTTATTAACCACTGAGTTCTAATTTTATAATTTTTTTTCTTGTTAAAACAATTTTATAGAAACTCAAATCCCCATTTCAAAATCACAAGTAAAAATACATTTTCAAAACACTACATTTTATAAAAACCTAATAATTTTACAATTTATAACAACTTTTATATGACTATTAAATTTTTAAAATAACTTACCCTTTAAAACATATGGTTATAAAACATTTATTCTCTTTACTTTTGAAAACATTAAAATTCATTACACAACACTTGAAAAAGAAAACACCAAATAACATGCCTTAAAACTATATTCCAAAAAATTATAATAACACATTACTAACATAGATATTTTATCTAAAACAAATTCACAATTAATGAACAATAATAAATAATAGTATTTCACTAAACAAATAATAAAGAACATGATTATAACTTTGAATCATAACAATTTCTATGCTATACTACTAAATATGTTTTAAGTTTCTTGTTTTGGGTGAAAAATTATTCAATAATTCTAATAATCCTTATCAAATAAATAATATATGGAATGATTTTAAATCAAAACTATAATAGTTTCTACAATACAAAAATAAATATAAAACATGTAATAACATGCTTGGATTCTAAATTACATAAAAATTCTACACCAAACTATTCAATTGGGAGAAAATATTCAATCTTATAATAGGTATAAAATAAATAACATGCTCAAGAATCACATATTATAAAAAATTCTAATAATATATATCTAAACATGGAATACACAATCAATATCAACATGAACATATATGTCACTATATTTAATTTATTATATAACACCTAATAAGGTATTTAGGGAAATAATGATTACTTTATTAGTTATTATTTAATTAATTAAGGCCATTCATATATGATAATTTTAATATAAATGAGATAAACATGTATTAAAATTACTATAGACCATATGATGCATAAATCCATAAGGATTTTGGCTCCCAATAAATCCCTATTAACTTCTCAAGTTTCACCAAGTTATACTTGATACATTTAATCACACCCTCACTTTTGAACCTATAGTTCCTACACACTACCCTAACATACCATGGTAATTTCAACTTCCATAATAAAGATATTTATTAATATTATTTATGGATTATTTTTTAAGTCCCAATAGTGCTATATCTTTTCTAGATAAAATTAAAAATCCTAATAAACCCCACAACACTATGATACCACTTTTTAAAGACCTTGACCCCGATACCCTGTCAATACCCAAATAAAGATTCCAATACCCTAGGAGCATTCTCCAATCCCTAGGGGTTGGAAAATTGTGGCACGGGTCTGAGTCTATCATTGGGGAATGATTTACCCACTTGATTAATATAATACATCATGACTTTATTATTTTAAGAAACTAGTGTGACACATCTATATATTAAAAATTCAAAAATAAAATTAACAAGAAAAAATTCCATGACCAAATACAAATAAAAAAATAGTGAAATGTATTTATGAATAAAATAGGAACATTGAACCGGTCTATATGAAAATTTAATATTAAGGTCATGTAAAATTAGATAAATAGAACATAATAAAATGGACTAGGTGATGTTCTAACACTTGTCCTTCCAATCATGGCCTCCTATTCCAATGCCTCATGGAAACTGAATACACAAATCAATACTAGTGTCTTTTTAGTTAAAAATTAATCTAATAGCTATCTATATACCTATTATACCTGAAATAAAATATGTAAAGCTTCATTTACACTGAGGTGTTGAAGAAATCTATGAGTTTAAATACTTAGTAGTAAACCACCAACAATGTATTAACATAATAATGAATAAATAGGTTTATGTATAAACATGTCTACTCATTTATATAAATATAATAAATAAATACCCTTACCAATAATCACAAATTAAAACTTGGAAGTAATAAACAAAAAAGAAATACAGAAATTAATATCACTTATAATTAGTAACTCTATATACTAGGAGGATCCACACTTACAAAAACCATATTTGTGGCTGGTGCTTGAAATATGAGATGAACTAGTTAAGTAAATAATGATGCCCATACTAATGAATATATAATAATGTAGAGTTATGGGATATCACAACCTATCCCTTCAAGAAAGGGAAAATGGGGATGCTTGAGTCAGAGTCTTGTGATCTCATCCCATACATGATTCTCTATATAAGCTATATCTTTTTACAATTCATATAATAGAAATTCACCTCTTTTAGCATACTCAAAATATTTTAAAAATTGTATCCATGTTCAAGACAACATTACTAGATATATCAACCAACATGATTGATAAAATAGAACAAAAACACGATTAATATTTTAGAACACTATCCATGATCAAATATCAATTTAATCATAATAATTATCATTCTCATTATATCAAAAAAATCATCATGCTCACTTATTCGCTATTAAATAAGTAATTAAAAGTAATCAGGTATGATATATAGTCAAGTCACCCTTGGAATAATGTATGATATATTCAAATAATATGAATAAGAGGATCAAACAATGCACTACACAAAATTTAATAAATTTCAGTGATATTTTATTAAATCATATTAACATGAGTACAAAAAAGGCACAAACTAAATCCTGGGAAATAACTAATCTATAGTAGTGGCACACCAAGGGAATAATAACATTAATAAATGGTTTTGGGAAACATTTTTTTATCCACAACCCAAAAAATTCATAAAGAGTGACCAAGATATTAGTTTAAGACACTCAAGTTGAGAGATAATAGATTTTTGTCATATAATTATTATATATAAAAAACTCATTTTAAGAAAAATCGTCCATGTATTAGAAGAGTTTGGCTTGGGAAAATTTTAAAACATTTAAGGAGAAACATTTATGAAGTTACCATAAATGAATTTTATTTGTTTTCATTAAGTATAACAGCTATTGTGAGGACAAGAAATCAATATGTGTTTTATAAAGGAAAGGGGTGATTTTTGGAGGATTGTTATGGAATCATATTTGTATAACTAACAAGGGTGAGTTGGTATTGGATTTCATGATTGATAAGAAAACCAATATGGGACAATGAATTTTGAGGCTTCATCTTGGAATTTCAACTTAGAAATACTCAATTAAAAGTAACAATTTATATGTAATGACTATTGTGATGTTATTCAAGTTAAATACTAGCACTTATGATGAAATTAGTATCTTCATTAGTGGTGAATGAGTTTGGAAGATTCTAGCTAATGGATAATTTTTAATTGGATGAAACTCTTTATAAGGAACATGTTAAAGAAATAGAAGATGCCCATTCATTAAAGGGAGACCATTAGGTTAGGTTTAAAGATGTTTTGAGTCGTTTTATAAGGCTTGAAGGTGGGTTGAGTAATCTCTGGTTGAATTGTGCGATGTCGAGAATTATAGTTCTGAAGTTGTAAATTTGACAAAGGTATGGATGCGAATACATGTTTTTATAATTTATGTAAACACCATAATTTCTCTTAAGGTTACTAAAATATCATTAGGTTTTATGAGTATCATTTAAAGAATAATGTGTAATGACCTGACCCACCGAGGCCTGCCTGACCGGTAGAATATTGGGCCACAACAACCCCACGCCCACCTCTTTAAGCCAACAGCTAGTGAAAAGCACTGGGAAGGCATAACTAAAATGGGAGGTCTTTTCTTAATTTACCTGTATGAATTCCCCCAACCATATCTATGTAGAATTTCCTAGGAATAATAAAAATATAGTAACGTCTAGAGTAAAAACCATGCATGTAATAACCTATAGGGAATAAAAAATGGTGATATAGTGTAATATAAAATGAAAAGTTATAAATAAATTCCCACCCATAAAAGATGTCCCAACCAAACAAAAATTGGAATAGAAAAATAGTTGAGAGATCTTGACTCAAGATCTATAAGAACTGACCAACATACATGGTCAATGCACTCTAGTTTCCCTATACTCCTATGAAATCACTACCGATCTGTCCATCATATTCATAAGACACAACACATGTGGGAAAATACCATGCAAGGGTGAGTATATACATATATAGTAGGATTCCATGAAAATTGAAGAGGGAGAAATAGAAGATATGATAGAAGTAGTCAGATCAACCCAAAGCAAGAGGGAAATTAAACCCAACATCATATATATATATATATACTCATATAATAAACCCATACAAGAGAGAAAGGGGAAATCTGTGTCATAGCCCAACCCAGGACGATGATTCTATCTATAGATTCAAAGGTCCATCACCGATTCCCAATATCTCACATGTATATCTAAAGAAGTCATGAGGAGGGTCTACACCTCACCAATACTCTACAACCCAAGGGATCACAATCTACAAAAGATATAGGACCCATTCCCTAGTACAATAGGGAAATACCACTTAGTAGGTATAGGACCCATGCCTGTGTAGGGGTGTACTGTCTCAATATTAATGTATAGAATATGGGGAACCTGCACCCTAGTATGATAGGGGAGTACCGTCCCCATAGACATAGAACCCACACATGTGTAGGGGAGTATTATATCTATATATGGAATAATGAGTATAGAGGACCCACACCCTAGTACGATTGGGAAGTACTATATCCATGGATAGAGGAACCGTTCCCTAACGTGATAGGGGAGTACCGTATCTATTTGAACAATGAGTATAGAGAATATGCACCTTGGTGTTACTAGGGGAATCCATTTCCATTGATAGAGGACCCACACCATGAATAGGGGAGTACCATATTTATCTGAATAGTTAGTATGGATGAACCAAACCCTGGTGAAATAGGGGAGTACTATCTCCATGGATAGAGGACCCATGAACCAGTGTGGCAGTGGAGTAATATCTCTATCTACATAATGATTATGGAGGAACAGTACCCTAGTGAGATAGGGGAGTACCCTCTCCATGGAAGAGGAACCATGACTTGAATAAGAGAGTAATATCTCTACCTAGAATCTCTCAGATGATCCTTCTTTATCAATACCATTGTCAAGCATCTCCTAAAGAAGTGTCATTCTTGGAACATCTCACATCATTTCTTAAAATAAACTATGAAGTCCACCATAATTTTCTATGTGAAAAAATAACTCATGATAGGATACCCACAGGCCAAAATATGAGTCTAAACAAAAGAGACATGATAGGTAGATGTTTCTCAAAAATGGGGTACATAAAGTGTATGGGGTCCACATGGCATGTGGTCTTGCTCTATTTTCTGGCCATGTTATCCTCTAGACACAAATTAGTAGAAATTTCACCATAAATGGAATGTATGGAACCCCACATGACATGTCTCAGCCACTGAAGGCTTATTTGTGTGTTCTTGGCCATGATCGTTCCTATCAGGTCATGTTGTATACCTGGCCATTCTCGGGTATTGATACACACCCGTTTAATCCTAGAGTACATGAAATGTCCTCTAATATGTGGTCCTAGGAATGTGTAGTTGTCACACGACTTGGCTAACCAGGGAGGTTTACATGACGTATGGCCTAGCCACACGTCGTTTGATCCTTATCTTTTTCCCAAAATGCTAGCCACTATAGATGGGTGACTACATAGTTTGTGTACAACCTAGTATACGCCGTGTAGTTGGTATTTTCAATGAATACAAGGAAATATTCACATAGATTCTAGATCCATGACCACTTCTATGATTCTCATCATTTTACCACCTCAAACTGGTGGGTTTTTCCTTTTTCCATCTATTCCATCCCTCCAGTGGCCAGAAATCAGATCCCAATAACTCACGGTGGTCCGTCGCATGTCTCGCATGCCTGCCATCACCCGTCAGTTGTCCCAGATCCTAGATATATGTAAAAAATCAACTGAATCCCACAATGAATCTCGATCTGTTAAAAAATCTCCATCCTAATTGTCATTCACACAACTTCTATAAATTGAGGGGTTCGATCATGCTCGAACCCACCCCAAAAAGTTGGACCGCGACCCCATAGGCCAATGGTGAACAATGTGAAGAATGATGGTTGAATAACACATTAAAAATGGTGATAAATATTTTTGGGAAATCATTATCATACAATGATTATAAATCAAGGAATCTAGGGTGATATCATAGAATAAATTAATTTATAAAATAAAACAATTTAACCAGATGATGAGCTCATTTGAATTGTGAGAATATGTAGAATCAAAACATTATAATCAAATATCCGTGATAAAAAATTTAATAAAGTGAGGAAACCACAATAAAAAAGTCTTACCTTGATTATGGTCTGATCATTGGTTAATAATTCCTTCACCAGCGATGAGGAAAGACCCACTGTGTTCACTACCCGTCAATCCACCTCGATGCGATCATCATTCATCATTCGATGTTGATCCACTAACGAAGAACACTCTCATCCTACTCTTAGATATAGAAAGGATTATATAGAAAACCCTTGGAAAATCATCATAAGTTGGTATTTATAGAGTATTTAATTAGGTTGTTTAATAATAAAATAAATAAACAATTTATTTATTTTAATTAAGTGTACCCGCCAATGGCTTCCTCAACCGGACATCCGACGCCGACCAACCATAGGTCGCACCTAGGGTAAAAATCATGCTATGGATTATACCACGATCTTAGATATTATATTTGAGACACCTTTTAGGGGATATTCCATTATTTATAAAAAACTATGCTCATATGATATAAATATGTTAAATATTTTTATAAAATTAATTCCGGGCTCACTAAGCCTCATAATCCCATGTCGTCTAGGAACATATATCTAAAAATATTTCTTAATATATTTCAAAGTCTCAAAAGGGAAAACATTTTATATATTATTCCATCCTTCAAATATTTTTTCCTTGAAATTAAAAAACCAAACAAAAATGTGGGGATACTGAGCCCACATCTAGCTCTCCCGCTCCCAGGAGCTATCTTACATGATCCCGTGTTGCCAAAACACACGAAACAAGGGAATTTACCATCCATGAAAGATCATCTACTATTGATACTCAATCGACACTAGGAAATCCATGAATGTAGATCCATCCTTGATGTCAATATCTCCCCAATAAATAATATTCATAAGATCATGGATGCATCTCCTAAACTATGAAACATGGAAGATGTCATGCATTAGATCCAATTATGTGGGTAAGTCTAGGTGATAAGAAACATCATTAACCCTCTATAGGATATCGAATGACCTAATAAAACTCAATGATAACTTTCATCCTTGGATGAATATTGAAAATCCTCTTCGTGGGGAGACTCTATTGATAACATAATCTCCCTTCTCAAACTCAAAGGGAATATGACATAGATCTGCATAAAATTTATTTTATATCTAGTCTATCCTCATCCATTCATGAATCACCTAGACCTTCTTTATTATTGCACACACCATATCTATCCCAAAAAGAGATGCCTCACTAATATCATTCTAGTATAAGGGTGACCTTCAGGGTCTCCCATACAGGGTCTCGAAAATAGTACAATGATAAATATTATTATAATTAAACTCTACCAAAGTTAAGAGATCCTCCCAGCTCTAGAAAAAGTCTAACATGCAATACCTCAACATATCCTCCAACACCTAGATAGCGTGTTCATTCTTCCATTCCATATCATGATGAAAAGATATACTCATCCTCAACTGGGTCTAAAATTACTCATGAAGTCCTCTCCACAACCATGATGTGAACCACACATCAAGTTTGGAGGCAACCATTAAGGGAACCCCATGAATTTGGATGATCTCCAACACATGAAACTACCCCAAAATATCCACAAAAATCTTCTCCCTAATATCAAGGAAGTGTGGAAACTTGGTAAGTAATTCAAATTTCAGCTAGATGGTGGTGTGGACTCTTGATTTCCATGGAATACTTATCACAAATTCCATATATAAGCTATCCCATTTCCACTCTAAGATATCAAAAGGCTACAACAAAATTTCTAAAACCTAGTGCTCAAGCCCTCACCTGTTGACATGTGAGACATCAAAAGATGATCTTAGAAACACTATTACTCATTCCAACCCACCAAAACTTACACTTAAGGTCCCTATATATCTTTCCTACACTGATATGTACAACCAAATGAAAAGTGTGAAACTCCCTCATCAGCTCCTCTCACAATGTGACTAGAACCATAATTAGTCCCTAGAAAAGGATAACATGATTACCTCCTTCAAATAATCCATCTGGTAAATCTACTTTGGATATCTGGTCACTTAGGACCATTGAGTTGATGTCTCCAAACTGAGTCTCCCTCACACATTGGAGAAGTAGAGGAATCTACACCATCAACTGAAGATAAATTGAACCCCTCTCCTCTACTAGGGCTAGTTACAAAGAAGCCAACTACCTAGAAAACTCCCCTACCAGACGATAATGAGAATTCCTTTTAAGGTAATCTTCCACCATATTACCTTTACCATGAGTATAGACTATCTCAAAATCATAGTTTTATAGAAACTCCAACCAGTGCTTTAATAAAAAAGTTTAGATCTCTCTCTGTGAGGATATACCTGAGACTATGATCATCTGAGTAAACAAAAAAGTGCTCTCCCAGAAGATAGTGCCTTCATATCCTCAGAGTGAAGACTACTTTTGTCAACTCTAGTTTGTGAGTCACATAGTTTTTCATGTGAGTTCTCAACTACCTTGACCCATATGCGGTCACTAACTGCCTCTATATTGACACATAACTGAGTCCGTATCCATAGGTATCACAATAAACTATGTACTCCATGACCTCCTCCAGTAGTCTCAAAAATAGTATAACTTTTCAACCTCAGACTCAAATCCTAAAAGTATATCTAACAATGCTCGGTCTAAATAAATAGATGTGATTTCTGTGTCAATCTGGTTAAAGGGGCTTCCATCTTGGAGAATTATTCCATGAACCTCCTATAACACCCTTACAAACCAAGAAAACTCTACAGCTATGAAATGTTCTTGGGTAAATACCAAGACAGAGCTACATCAATATTCAATGGGTCAAAAACTAATCCATGCTCAAAAATGATATTCCATAGATATTAAACTTTATGGATCTAGAACTAGAACTTTAAGATCTTACCATAAAGACGGTGCTCTTAAAGTAAGTCTAAGACCATCCTAAAGTTCTATACATGATCCTCCTTTGACACAGAGTAGATGAGTATATCATCAATAAAGAAAACCAAAAGTCATTCTAGATATGGGTAGAAGATCCAATTTATCAGATCCATAAACACAATGGGAGAATTCATCACACTAAAAGGCATCACTGAGAACTCATAGTGTCCGTATTGACATTAGAATGCTAGCTTTATAATATCATACTTAAAAACCCTCAAATAGTGGTATCTGGACTTGAGATTGATCTTAGAGAGCCATATCACACCTCACAACTGATCAAAGAGGTCATAAATCATAATAATATATAATTTTTCTTTACCATGGTCTGGTTTAGGTGATGATAATCAATACTAAGCTACAAGCTCCCATCCACCTATTTCACAAAAAAATAAAGCTGCCTAAGACTTCACCCAAGGTATAATAAAACCATTATCTCAAAGTTACTCTAACTATAACCTCATATCCCAAATCTTGGTAGGGGCTATTCGATATGATACATAATATATTAGAGTGGTCCTGAGGTGCAAGTTGATGCATAACTCCACCTCCCACCTCAGAGGTAGTCCTAGAACATCCTTGGGAAGACATCCATATAACCCTACTAGGATAAAAGAATCTAGATTCCTGAAGAGACCACTATTTATATGAATAAACTTTAAAACAAATGGATGATGGGTTGTATCTTCCTTATCAAAAAACCCACTTGTGATTCTATGAGATCTATCTCATTTAAAAAGGATAATCTTGTCCCATCTACATGAAAGAATATGAATCATCTGTGGTGATAGTCAATATGGGATCGGGCTGTGGGAAACTAGTCCATAACCAAGATAAAATCATAATATATCATCATGAAGAACAATAGGTCCCATGAAAAAGTCTCTCTACCAAGCGATAGATCACACTACAATAAGATATGTGATATTAAAGAACTGTTCCCTATAGAAACATCAAGCCAAAGTTGTTGTGATAAAGTATCAACTGGGAGATCCTTTTCTCAGAACGGGAGTAGGGATATGAAGGAATGACTCACACCATTATCTATTAGTACTGAACCAAGAGTTTAATAAACATAAATTGTACCTTTGATCATCTCATGAGTCGTTGAGTAATAATCCTCCATAGCCTGTATCTACCCATGGACCTAATCGCAAAATCCTTGAGTCTAACATGGGACAACTGGTGGTGGTGGTGGAAGTAGATCATAACATCACCCTCTATCAGAAAATCATCCTCTGGGATCCACACCTACTCATCTTTCAGCTCCGACTCCCTTGAAACCATCTTGTCCATGCCTGGGAGAACCCTGATTATGATGTTCCCTCTTTCTTGGAGGACCATCCACTATATGCCTTCCCTCCTTAGCATGTTGGGCCATGAACTCATGTGCAATGTAACTTTTCACATCTTAATTATATAATCTCCCCTCTTCTAGATTCCTTGGTCCTTTACATGTTCCCTGAGTTACATGAACACATGCCTAAGTTTGATCATGGGTATACCTCCTATACCTTGACACCTATTGTCTATTAGCCACTATAGATGACACAACCTTGGGATGCCTACTGAAGGCATAAACTATATGGTTTACCTCATCTTAGAATCCCTCCATCCCCAATTCCTAATCCGACACCCCAACATATGTGAAAGTGAACATGGGAAACACACTGACACATATGTCTTTGTAAAGTCCCTTCTTAAACTTCCACACCTAAAAGTAACCATCTCGAATCATGTCAATGGATTATAGTGTAAGGTTATTGAACCTCATGACATAATCAACAAATGTCACCCCTCTCTATTTTAGCACTAAAAGATCCTAAATCTGATCTGGTCATAAGAACATGGGGTAGTACTCCTCAAAAAATATCTTCTGGAAGTTAGATAATGAGAGTGACAAATAATCATGCATCAAAGTGACTAGACTCCACTAGATCCAAACTAATATATGGAAAAGATTGTCTACCAGTGCAACCATATGGTTTTTTGGGGTCTGTAGACGTCTAAAAACTCATATCATCATCTCAATCCAATCCTCTAATGCCTAAGGATCTAACTCACTATGGAATATCAGTGGTCTCTAGAATTATAACTCATAGAGTGCACTATGTTTGCACACATCTTCATCCTTCTCTACTAGAATAATATTTTTTTTCGAAAGACAATGTTGATGCTAATTCCCCGCCTGAATAAAAAATATCATGAGATTGCCCCTAAACTAAGGCCTCATCACTCATCGAATCATCATCATGATCATGAATCAATAACCTAGACAACTATCTTCATTGAGGAATCTTGAAAGTAATTAATATGTACTATGGTCAGATTAGAATATATAAATGGGGATATAATTAATTAAGGACAATCAAATGAATTAATTTTATATTATGCATGTACCAATGTTCCATGAAACCAATGTATTATTATGAAATTTCAACAAGTAGGTACTTAGAGTCCTAGTATATGGATACATTAACCGCCACACCAACACTAGGTTCCCTAGCCTGAATGATTCACTCTATAATCTTTGACATTGTTTCCTTAAATTCCCAACCAAACCTCCTAAGGGTAAAAAAATCCAAACACCATCCTGTGCTTGAACCACATTTGATACCACTCTATAATAATCCAACCCACCAGGGCCTGCCTATCCAATAGAATATCCAGCCGACACAACCCAAATCTCTCCTCCATAAGCCAAGGGATAGTAAAAACCACCAAGAAGGCATAATTAAAATTAGAGGTCATTGACTAATGTACCTGTATAAACACACCCAACCATCTCTATGTAGAAATTAAGAATAATAATAAAATGATGCTAACATATCGAGTAAAAACTATTCATGTAATAACCTCTAGGGAATACAATAGAGTGTGACAACATAATACGAAATGAAAAGGAAAAAATACACACCAACCCATAAAAGATATCTAAACCGGACATCAACTAGAATACAAAATACCTAAGAGAGACCATCTCCTGTTATCTGAGACTCAACAATTGTATGTGGTCAATGCACCCAAGTATCTCTATGATTCTATGAAATTATTGCCAATATGTCAGTCGTCAGCATAAAACATGACATTTGTGGGAAAATCCTATGAAGATATGAGTATATACATACCCATTAAGACACCCTGAAAACTAATGAGGGATAAATAAAAGACATGATAAAAGTAATCAGATTAACCCAAATCAAGAGGGAAATGAAACAAAACATCATATATATATACTCATATAAGAAACTAAACAAGAGAGAAAGGGGATCTCTATATCATAGCCCAACCTAGGACGACGAGTATTCCTGCTACTCCAAAGGTCCATCATCAATTCACAGCATCTCACGAGTTTGTAGGATGTATTATACCTTGAGAGTACTCCACATCCCAAGGGATCATAATCTCTAAAATACAGAGGTCCCACTACCTAGTAAAATAGGGTGATGCCACTCAATATATAAAGGACCCATGCCTGTGTATGGGAGTATTGTCTCTATATTTGTGTAAAGAATATAGGTGACCCACACCCTAGTGTGACAGGGGAGTACCATACCCATATATAGGGACCTGAACCCATATAGGGGAGTACCACCTACATATATATAATAATGAGTATAGAGGATCGACACCTTAGTTTGATAGGGGAGTACCATCTCCATGGATAGAGGACCCACACCCTGATGCGACATGGGAGTACCATCTCTATCTGAATAATTAGAATGGAAGACCTACACCCTAGTGTGACATGGGAGTGTCACCTCCATGGATAAAGGACCCATTCCATGAATAGAGGAGTACAATCTGTATATGAAAAATGAGTATAGAGGACCCACACCCTATTACGATAGGGGAGAACCGTCTTTATGGATAGAGGACTCATGCCATGGTGCAATAGGGGAGTACCATATCTATCTGAGAAATGAGTATGGAGGAACCATTACCTAATGTGATAAGGAAGTACCACATCCATGGATAGAGGGCCCATACCCTAAATAGAGGAGTACCATATCTACCTAAAATATCTCTAATGATCCCACTCAATTACTGCCATCATCGAGCATCACCTTAACAAGCATCACACTCATAACACATTTCATCATATATCAAAAATCCACTACAAATTCCACCATCATGTGATATAAATAAAAAAACTAAGGATAGGATACCCACATGCCAAAATCCAGGTCAAAACAAAGGATATGTGAGAGGTATAAGTTTCTCGAAAAGGTGGTACGCGACCTGTATGGGGTCCACACATCATGTGGTCCTACTATGCTTCCTGGTCGTGTTAACCTATGAACATGTATTAGTGTCCATTTCATAGTATATGTCATGTATAAGGCCCACATGTATTTTTACAACCACTCGAGGCCTAACCGTGTGCTCCTGGTCATGCCCCTATTCATCAGTCCATGTTGTGTACCTGACCATGCCTGGGCATTGACACATGCTTGTGTACACTGAGAGTACATGAAATTTCCACCCACATGGGGTCTTGGGTGTGTGTATTTGGAACACAACCTGAATACCCATAGAGGGTGACATCGCATGTGTCCTAGACACAAGGCATGGGATCCTTATCTTTTTTTCCAAAGCACTAGCCACTATAGCTAGGTGACTACACAACATGTGTTTATCCTACTACATATCGTGTAGTTAGGATTTTGAAAAAATCTAAGGAAATATTCATACAAATTCTAGATCCATGGATAATGATACAATTTCTTCTATTTGACTACCTGAAACTGGTGGGGTTTTCCTCCGACCATCAATTTGGGCCCTCTAGTGGCCTAAAATCAGATCTTGATCACCCGTGGTGGTCCATCACATGTCCCACATGGCCACCATCGCCCGTCGGTTATCCCAAATAAAAAATATATGGAAATCATCACCATAATTCCATAGTGAATCTCAATCCATCCCTAAATCACCATCCCAATCATTGTTTTAACAAATACTATGAATTTTAGGGTTTTATCATGGTCGAAAGAACCGCGAAAAAGTCGAACCACCTCCCTGTAGGCCAATGACGAAGAATGCAAAGAATGATGGGGTAAAAGAACCATAAAAATGGTGATAAAAATTGTTGTGAAACATTTCTTGTCCAATGATTACAAATTAGGGAATCTACGATGAGATCATGGCATAAATGAATTAATTGAATAAAAAAATTTAATCCAACAATGGGCTCTTGTGAAGGGTTGGAATATACAGAATCAAAATAAGATAATCAAATATCTATGCTAAAATGTTTAATCATGACCAGAAACCAAAAATTCACAAGACCTACATCAATTATGGTTCAATAGTTGGTGAAGAATGCATTATCCAATGACGAGGAAATAACTTTTTCATTCGCTTCCAATAAATCTACCTCGATATGATCATCATTCATCATTCGATGTTGATCAAACAATAGAGAACACTATACTCCTCCTCTCAAATATAGTAAGGTTTATGTGACCAACTCTTATAAAATATTCATAAGAGATTTTTTATCTAGGATTTAATTAGGTTGTTTAATAAAACACATAAACAATTTATTTATTTATTTGAATTAAATGCACCCTCTTATGACTACCTCAACTAGACATCCTACACTAGCCAACCTTAGGTCACACCTATGGTAAATTCCATAATCTGGATTCAACAATGGTTTCATATTTTCAATTCAAGACTCTATTAAAGAGATATTAAATAATTTATAAAAACCAAATATATGTGATATCAATATATTTAATATTTTTATAAAGTTAATTTTAGTCTCACTGGGCATTGGAATCTCATGCTCTCTCAACACCTAACATCAAACATATTTCTTAATATATTTCAAAGTCTTACAAGAAAAAAACAGAGTCTCTACACTATTTAAGAAGTATATACTGAAACATTAGTGCGTGTAAGGGTTTTATACTAGATATATAAACATAATTCTTGAGTCTGTGTAAAAATAATTATTGTTTCTATGTAAGCACCATTTATATAGGCATGATCTGCATAAGTTTAATTTCCTTAGTTTAATTTTATGAAAATTATAGACTGAATAAAACTTCATATGTTTGAATTTTAGTAAAAATTTTATGAATATTTAGAATAAATATAATGAATAAAATTATATAAAATTAAGATGACACAAGACGATATGATATTCATGGATTCAAAACATCATAATCAATCAAATGATAATAGTCTAAACTAAGGATGAAGGAATATCGGCTAATAGAGAATCTGGATGCTAAGATGAGTTCTACACCACAATCCAATGCTACCACATCATCCGCATGATTTTACACACACATGGATAGAGATTCCAGAGTATTTAAATGATTTTTTTGTAGGATTTAAGGGAAGTGTATTTTGGGGAGGATTTCAAAGAAGGAAATGCCCAAGTCTTCATTGAATTTAAACTGGAACACTCAACTAATATTTCAATGGAGAATTAAAAATGGAAATATCTTCTAGATTTGAATATAAATATTATTTACTGACTAAGAATTGAGGAAGTTTCCATATTTTGAATATGGAAACAATATTGATGATAATATTCATATAAAAATATATAATAAGAAGAATAAAATAGGTGTGAGAGAGAGAACTCACCATAAGTATTGCAATAATTTTTAAATAATGGGAGCCCGATACATCACTATATCAAATAGAGAGAAAAGGTGTTCAATCATGGGAATCATTAAATAATAGTGGGCCTTAGTTTGCGCTCATTTTTTATATGTTGATTAGGAATAGATAATGTGATGATTTGAAAATATGAGAAATATAGATGTTCATATTTTGAAGAAGATAAGGACATACAAACTTGAAGGAGTGGAAATGTAACTCCTCAAATTAAACCACTAGGTCTGAGCTGAAGAGCCAAAAGACGTCATCCATGCCTCCTTGTATACAAGAGAACATAAACTAGTAGTGAGGGTCTAAGGTTTATTCATGAGGAGAATATAACTTTAGTGTTATATTCTTACACCAATAATATAAATAGAATATAACAACATAGAGTAACAAATGTAGAAGAAAGAAATATTGAATGGAATAAAGGTTATACAAAAAAATACCTCCCTAAGTGGAAATACAAACCAGAGTAAATGTTCAAATAGGTAAATAAATAAATAAAACTCTATAGGAATCCTCTAGAGTCTATTTTGGTCCCACCTCCAGGTCTATGATCTATGACTCAGTCGTTTACCATGGCCCCCTTACGCTTTCCAAGATCTCTATATATGGAATTTTTACACACATTAAAATTCCTATATAGGGTATGAGTAATAAAACCCAGTAGGACACTACCAATGTGTCCTAAAAAAATTTTCTCATGTATAATAAGTGTATACCATGATAAAAATAAATTTAAAAGTATCCATAAAAAATCACAAACTCAGCACTCATGTGCTAACTAAGACACCATGAGCCTCGGTCGTACCTGCTTCAGCTCCAAGAGGGAAGGAGCATCATGACATCAGAAGTAATCAAGAACCACCCACAAGGCTAGTAAACATGATACTCAACATCATGTGAATAAGCTACTCAAAATCTACTAGTAATAAAGTAAGTCATGTTATCAGTATCCACTATGCATTGACTGATCATGTTAATTGGAATCTACTATGCCTTGAGAAAACATGCTACTTGGAATACACTAGGAATCGAGTGAATCATACAGCATCCACGAGGCATATTTATATCCGTACCCTCTTCTTAGGTCCATAATTTCAATCATTGAAAGTCATGTACACTTCACCTCTAAGGGATAACCATGTCACGATGGTCCACCTATTTTGAGAGTCAAGAAAAATACAACCCAAGACTTGGTAACACACATAATAGGGTATATCATACAAAGAAATTTATAAAATATCATCATGAGAAAATATTAGAAACATACAATACAAGTGATTAACATAAAACATGAAGAAATAAGCTATAATCATACTCATGGAAAAAAGTATCATAAACGGGTCTCATGGGATACCCACACACCCACATGTGATCACAATTAAGAATGATCATTAGAGTATGAAAATATAAGAATCCTAGTAAGGAAAAATGTGCATACAAGAGACCCAAAGAGAAATGAACTTCCTACATAAAGGATATTTATGAAGAACTCCAAGGTTCATCAAGGGTGTCATCTCTGAACCAAATTCACACACAAAATCTAACTTTCTCACTTTCCAAGAACTCCTAGAACTAGTTTCACATAAAATAAATTTTTTTCTTGATAAAGAAATAAGGAAGAAAAGAAATGGGTTATAATAAAACTCACCCAATTATAACCACCATCAATGGTAAAACATGAGTCTTCTTGAATAGAAACTTCCAATTTAGATACCAATAGACTCACTAAGAAAAAAATTCACTTGTAGGTTCACCACCAAGACATATAAGAATGTAAATGGTAATCAAGAAGATTTACTATCCAATAAAATTTATTAAAACCCCATTAGATCACTTGATATATCATTTCCATAACTGTATTAGTCCTATTCTAAGATCGTCCAAAGATGGAGAAGAATAATTCAGATAGAATAAGAAGAACTCAATAGGTTCTCCACTAAATAAACCCAATAAAAAAGAAATAATAAATAAGGATAGAAGGAGGCCTTATATCAATAAAAGGGAGGGAAATATTTATCTAAACAAGGAATAAATTTTATCTTGAATGAACCGAACTAATTATTGAAGTTGTTTTATGTGATACTATTTGAAAATATTACGAAACCAATTTTATTTCATGAATTATTTTTTGATATGATGAAATATTTATATCTTATAGAACACATATTTAATGATGATGATGTGTGGGGTCCTATATCACCCTCCAATTCATTAGATAATGTTTAATATCTCACGAGATCAAGAAGGTACACTAGTTGTATCTCAATTCTAAATAGGTACATGAGTTTTTTCCCAATCCAAAATAGGTACATGGGTTATATCCTAAGCCTAAAGAGGGGACACATGTTATTAGCCCAATCCCACTATGATATGGGAATCTGGTTGTGATTCCCACTCTAGTAAGTGATTTTATTTTTATATTCTTATTTTTGTATCATTTTTTAGGATATTCCAATTTCTTTTTATTCTTCCATGATTCAGTATTATGGTTATATGCTTCAAAATTATGATATGATTGTTATTTATCTTTGAAGACCTTATCGTGGTCTTATTCTCCTTTGATATTTGTATATGATATTTCTTTCCTTATCCACATTACCTAAAATTATTCTAAAATAACCCTTATGATTCATTGAAATTTTTACCTTATTGAGTACTTGAGATCACCATTTTGTTATGATTACATTCCCCAAGTTATAAGGATTGAATTAGATTATGAGAATATTAGGAAAAGGTCTAGAATGGTGTGATTATAAAGTAATGTTCACATGCATCATAGAATAATATGTTTATATAATTTATCTCTAAAGATACTAAACTGATTAGTTCTTAGGTTTTTGGGATTATAATATAATGTAATGTTTTAGTTAAGGAAATTATGTAAAATATATACTTGTTTAGCTTGGTATTCAATAGACAGTATCAGAGAAAAGGTTTAGTTTTTTGAAGATTAGTTTTGTTTTATTTGGTATTAAGGCTATATAACCTTTATGAAAACTCTATAGACGATTCTATGTATAAGATGATATCCTAAAATATTGTTAAAGTCTTGAGTTGGAGTTTTTTCTAGAAATAAACCCCTATATAGATACTAAAGAGTTGATGTTATTGTAGCATAGATGAACCTAGTGGTAATCACCCTAAAAATGGATTGTTGTGCGTTGAATTTATTTTTACTTTGATGAATGATGAGTGAAACTAAGAATGAATACCTAACTAGAAACTTTTGGGGGATATTATTTGGTTGATAGTATGATATATTTGAACCATTATGAAGGGTATATTTGTAACACCCCAAGATTTTATAGTGTGTTATTTCTTCAAAATAATTCAATAACTTTCATTACACGAAACACCGATTTCAATTACACCATGACTTACCAAACAAGCCATTTAAAAGAGGTTATTAATAGTATTAGATAAATTTTAAAGTTTATGTAATCCTTATAATTTTAGAATCCATATTATGAGTTTCTTAGATATAATGCAAGAACAAATTCATTTTCAGTATTGCACTTTTATCAACTTTTAATAGTGAACCATTTTTAAATACTATATTTTAAACTTTTTGACTAAATGGGGACATCAAAAATTTAAAATGAAACATCCCAAGCTTCTACGGTACGCTTCTCTTTGAATAATGTGATAGCGTGTGTTGTACGCAACACCGAGTTCTAACAACCAATTAAACTAGCCGTTATGAATAGTAATAACTACTTTTTGAAATTATATATATTTTATATTTTAAAATGGACTTAATTTTTGGATTCGGAATATCGAATTTATCCTAAGGTGAAATTTTGGTACTTTTCGGATAACTTTCATATTTTGATGAATAGTGAAAATTACTAAATTTTAATTAAAAACAACTTTTTTAATCAAAATAATTAATAGTGATAAATTATGAATTGGAGTGGTTTTAAAGTATATTTAAAATATATTTTTACCGTTTAATATAATGTTGGTCATTGGACATAATTTTACAATTAAACCGAACATAAACAAGTGTCAATCTTTTGATAGTTACTACCTCTTAAAAACACGCTTTTTGTTTTGACAGCGGGAATTAATTTTAAATTAATTTCTGCCACTTCTGTGTTTTGAATTTAGAAAAATGGATTCCATATTTGGAATCAGGATGTACAAATTGTGTAAATAGGTAACTTTTATTTTTAGACATTTTGAATAATTACTGTGGTAAATATTTTATTTACCATGGTTAAGGATAAATCCGGTAAATAAGGGTTAAAAAATAATATTATAATAATACAAAATTAACCTAAAACGTGTCCTAACCTTATTGGTGGACACATACCCGACCATGAGCATCCTTGGGTCAATTTGGGGACCCCTTGGAGCCACTTGTATGTGGTAGGGACACTTTATATTAATAAAGTTAAAATAAAAATAAAAATGGCATACGCTTACATCTTTTAGAAGAATAATTTTTACATAGGGTTATACATGTTGGATTTTAGATTATAAATATTCATTAGAAATCTAAAAAGATTTCCTACATAATTATATTTTATTTATAATTTTTAGACATCAAATAATTTAAATTATTAATGACACAATAATGATGCAATGTTTACCTCATTAATAAATCATTTAAATAAATAAGATTATAATGATTAAAATATTATCTAAAACCTGTCCAATTCTTATTGGTTGATGTTATTTAGAATATGAGTCATCTTATCTTTGACCTCAATGATTTTTGGACCATTATAAACCGAATATAATTATATTATAAAGTAATACTTTCACTCTTTCCTAAAGAGCCCCTCCTCTCCCTTATAAAAGGAGACCACTTCTACTCATTCCTCACACCTCTCAAGCCACTTGGCTCATCCAAACTCTGCCCAACTAAGCTCCCCACATCCCTCTCCTCCTCCTTGAAGCTTCCCCTTAGACAGAAAGCATTTCAAGAAGTCCTTTGGTTCCAACCAAAGTGAGTTACCTAAATTAAAGGTAACGATTTCTCTTAAATTATTTTCATTTATTTTCCTTCTCCAACCCCAAACTCTTTTTATTTCCTTTCTTTTGTAACAAAACCAGTATCCTAAATATACTAGGATGTTGTTATAAGAAGGATTCAAACTACACATACACAAAACTACATCTAATGGATGATGAACATAATGTTTCTGTGGATGGCAAACTAACGCCTCACGAAACGATGATTGTTCAAATACATCTTACCGCCTCTCATGGTGGCCATTATGATGGAACTGTAATTAAATATGATATTAATGATATATATTTTATATATAAGCTTCTGTAATTCCATTTTATTTCATACCATTATTCGTTTCATGTTGTATATACATACGATAATTTTATTTGAGGAAGTGCGGACTACCGCCCCCTTAAAATGATATGACTCGTTCATACCACACATGGAACGTATAAAGGATGGTGTTAATGAACTTAAGTTATATATATAAAATATTATATTATACTGTAATAGTAATATACCTATGTATCATTTTGATTCAATTCTTTTAAAATAAAAATTAAATGGAAGTAGCGTTCGTGCGTACGTACGGACTACCGTCTCCACGAACGCGGTGAGATCCATCCTCCATCGTATCCATTCAAGTATTATTATAATTTTAGGGTTAAAAATAATGTTAATATCATTCTGATTATGAATAAGATTTAATCTATCCATTACAAACATGTCTTACGTAACCAAACATTTAAGAAGAACGAATCGATTATCACCTGAAACGACGATAATACTAAGATATTATTAATAAAGCAATGTTAAAAGATCATATATAATATCATATTAACGTATATGATTCTTGTATAATTTAATAACAATTATTTCACCATTATACAGGAGGTTAACCGACCCCAACAAAGGAAAAATACAAGGTAAGGGTTATTTCACAATCTCTTCATTATCCGAGGTTGTTTATACGTAATAAATCTACTGGGATCTCGTTATCATCCACATCCATGTTTCTTCAAAAATGTATTTCAAAACATTTTTAATATTTATAAGAATATGGGTTAAAGTCATTTATACCCTTGTTTGACTTTTTATAAGAGGTTTATAAGGGAATCTTTCCGTCATTTTCCAAACAAGGTGCTTTTTAACCTTTTCGACAGAATTAAGATAAGAATGTTTTTTTTAACTTATACGGCGGGTGCGGTTATTTTTCGCCGTTATAAAATCGTCAAAGCTTCCCTTACAAGCTTGTAAGAATATTTTCAAGAAAATGTTTTATTTTATATGACTCTTAAATGATTTCAAAAATAGAAAGAGATATTTCTCTAAAAAGTGTTTTGATTTCATCTATGTCAACATCCTTCGACGGATTTTACGCTTATTTGAAGTTGATTTATTATGATACAAAACTTCTATATTGTATTGAAGGTTTTGTGATATGTTTGACTGTGGATGTGCTATCTTTATACCATTCATAGTTTATGGTGAAATTATTGACATTTCGTATGCTAGTTTTAATACGAATGTTTATGTTATGTTTAAACCTTTTCATATGGGAATGCATTGGACTTAATATGTGACGGGTGGAGCCCGCTATAGCTCCTCAATGCATCGGTAGGTCTCATGAGACAAACTAGTGTCTTGGCACAAGGCCTTGACAAAATATTATTTGTAGTCTTGGCACGAGGCCTTGGCTATGTGGTTATGATAGTCTGGCATTATGCATTCCAACATTATGAAAGTGGTTATTGATTTTGCATGTGATTATTCGATTAGTAGAATATCCATGTGAACAAGTAAATGGCATTATTTCATTTTACTTTTTCCATACTATGTTGAAGTTCAAGTTTAAAAGGCTTTTGTTTTAGTAATTCATTGCCTTAAATGTTTATGCTTATTTTTGAATGTTCCGCTATATTGTTATCCTTACTGGGCATTTGAGCTCACCCCTTTTCTATGTTTTATTTTTCCCAGGATGTGAAGATGTAAGTTATGAATGACCTGCAGGGATATTATGAGGGGATTATAGTGTGGACTGTGGAAACATTATGTTGTTGTAGTAGTTTTTTATTTTATGATGTAATGTAAAACTTATGAATATATCTAGTGTTTCCAAGGCTACTAAACCAATCGGTCTTTCGAGATTTGATCTTTCTTGTGATCATGCCAATGTTATGTATTTAATGCACCGACTCTGGGTAGCTGGGGTCGGGGCGTTACAGTTGGTATCAGAGGAAGTTTAGTACAAACCTTGGAAGCTAGATTTAGATAAACTCTGATTAGAGCACGTAGATCTAAGATGAACTTTGAGGATTAGTATAGAAGAACATCCTAGAATTTTGGTATTGTAGGGATTTTGTGAGTTTTCCGAGCAATACATCCCTGTCTGGATACGAGCAGGTAGAGGCGGCTCTGGCACAGATGTACCTAGGGGTAAAACCCGAAAACACCGCTTTGAGCTAGAATCGAACGGGAACTGGTGCACGACAACGGGCCTTGCTGCACTCTTGGTTACGACACTCCCGGGGGATATGCTTAGGATAACTTCATTTTCCTTACAAATCATTATGAAGGGTTTATGAGTATATACTTCCTCAAAGGAGACATTTTTATTATTATGGATTATATCCATAAATAGTTCAATTTATGTTAAGTGTTTTATAAGTATGGGATTATGTATTTTGATTCATAAACTGATCTAGTGTATGCCATTGTTTAGAAATGGCGCCCAGTAGAAGGAATGAGAGCTCCAGAAATGCACATGATCCAAAGAGAAGGAAGGATCATATCTTTCATGGTCTTAAGATAGAATTTATAAGAGAAATAGTCTCTCATGTATTATCATCATATGAAGAAATAATATCATGTGTTGATAAGATAAGTAAAGAGTTTACTGAGTCCTATGGCTTTGAAGGGAAGCAAGAGAAGAAAAGGATGGAAGATAGAAAGATGGATAAAGGGAAGAAGGAAAAGAAGAATTTTCCCATATATGGTAACTGTGGAAAGAAACACCCTGGAACTTGCCTGAAAGGAATGGGAGTTTGTTATAAGTGTGGAGGAAAAGGGCACAAAGTACGTGACTGCAAGGGTAAGAAAATGGTTTTAAATGTACAATGCTTCATTTGCAAGGAGTTTGGACACTACGCGAACCTATGTCCCAGTCATCAGACTATACCGCAAATGATGTTATTGGATAATAATCAAGTTATGATACTACCGCAGATGAAGAGGAATGATTAGAGTTCTTATGTTGATTATGTCAATTGAGTGTTGTATCAACAATGTACTTGATATAATAATTATGGAGTATATAAGGATTGTACTGCAGTACTATTTCATTAAGGACATGAGATTGTGTGGAACAAAGAAAAGTGACTCAATAGCAGGATAAATTTTTGGAAAATATATGGTTGAGAGAATGATAAATCATAATATAGTTCTGATACTGAGGTAGTGATTTTGGAATAATATGTGATTGTTTTGGATAAATTATATTGGATATTCTTGACTACCTTGGAACTGATTAATGATTTGTATATTCCATCATTGTTGGGGCTTAAAACATTTTTGGATTAATGAAGTATATCCAGCATTCTATATGGAATAAGGGAGCATGAATGTAATCAATAAGGAATATGGTAATACATGATGAAGGTATTCATATGCTATTACGGGGTAAAAAGGATCTATATTATGTTTACCTTCCTTATAAATGTTGGACTGTGAGTTTGGACATAAGTATTTTGAATAGTTCTAGTTTGGATTATTTTGGATTGCCATAAAAGGACAACCCGGAAGTCGGGCGGCAACCCGTCGCGTCCGGCAAGGCTGTGAGACTTGAACCCGCAACCGAAGGGCGACAAGGGTGTATCACCTACCACTGGCCCACGAGATTTCCTGGATTAAATAATTTAGTTTTTATTAAAAGATCTTGTAGATGAATTATAAATTCGTTTATTTTGGAACCCTATACGAATAGTGTAAATAGAATTTTTTTTAAATTCTATTATCTTTTAGAGTGAAAGATGAGTTTGTGGTAGAAATTTATTAATGGATAAAACTCTAATTATAAAGTAACTATATCTCCTTATGATCTTATCCAATCTCATAAATAAATTCCACAACATTAAGAAAAGGAACTTAGAACAAAAATGTTGTCCTAGATGGTACCTTAAATCATCACTAATTTATGGCTTTGGGATTGTTGGCCTTTTCATATCCATGTTCTCTACCACTCTCCATCAGATAATTGATGGTTAGATTTATCCTCCATATCCATATTTTCCTACATGGAACCCTAGTATGTGTTATTTTCGGTAATCTTCATACTTTCCACTCTTTATTTTAAATAGAGGCCTCATTAATTCATTTTTCGATGTGGGATTTCAACTAAGATATTTTGAAACGTCAAAAATGTGTTATCCCAATACCCTATATTTTGTTGAACCGATGGTACTTCAAATCATCATAGATTGATGAGTTTAAGGACCTCAATTTTATACTTGTTTGTGATTGATGACCTCAATCACTACCTATAAATATTTACATTTTTCCTCCAATTATATGTCTCTAATTGCCACCAATGTTCTCTTAATCGAGATCATAATTTGGTGGTGACCCTTTCATTTCTCTTTTCCCCATATTAAGACTAAATTTTAGTAACCCAATTTCCGATGTGGGTTTTCCCACAAAGATATTTTCTATTTTCAACCTTTTATTTTCGAAGAACAATTTCAAATTGCGAGGACGCAATTTATTGAAGGAGGGGAGAATGTAACACCCCAAGATTTTATAGTGTGTTATTTCTTCAAAATAATTCAATAACTTTCATTACACGAAACACCGATTTCAATTACACCATGACTTACCAAACAAGCCATTTAAAAGAGGTTATGAATAGTATTTGATAAATTTTAAAGTTTATGTAATCCTTATAATTTTAGAATCCATATTATGAGTTTCTTAGATATAATGCAAGAACAAATTCATTTTCAGTATTGCACTTTTATCAACTTTTAATAGTGAACCATTTTTAAATACTATATTTTAAACTTTTTGACTAAATGGGGACATCAAAAATTTAAAATGAAACATCCCAAGCTTCTACGGTACGCTTCTCTTTGAATAATGTGATAGCGTGTGTTGTACGCAACACCGAGTTCTAACAACCAATTAAACTAGCCGTTATGAATAGTAATAACTACTTTTTGAAATTATATATATTTTATATTTTAAAATGGACTTCATTTTTGGATTCGGAATATCGAATTTATCCTAAGGTGAAATTTTGGTACTTTTCGGATAACTTTCATATTTTGATGAATAGTGAAAATTACTAAATTTTAATTAAAAACAACTTTTTTAATCAAAATAATTAATAGTGATAAATTATGAATTGGAGTGGTTTTAAAGTATATTTAAAATATATTTTTACCATTTAATATAATGTTGGTCATTGGACATAATTTTACAATTAAACCGAACATAAACAAGTGTCAATCTTTTGATAGTTACTACCTCTTAAAAACACGCTTTTTGTTTTGACAGCGAGAATTAATTTTAAATTAATTTCTGCCACTTCTGTGTTTTGAATTTAGAAAAATGGATTCCATATTTGGAATCAGGATGTCCAAATTGTGTAAATAGGTAACTTTTATTTTTAGACATTTTGAATAAAAACTGTGGTAAATATTTTATTTACCATGGTTAAGGGTAAATCCGGTAAATAAGGGTTAAAAAATAATATTATAATAATACAAAATTAACCTAAAACGTGTCCTAACCTTATTGGTGGATACATACCCGACCATGAGCATCCTTGGGTCAATTTGGGGACCCCTTGGAGCCACTTGTATGTGGTAGGGACACTTTATATTAATAAAGTTAAAATAAAAATAAAAATGGCATAAGCTTACATCTTTTAGAAGAATAATTTTTACATAGGGTTATACATGTTGGATTTTAGATTATAAATATTCATTAGAAATCTAAAAATATTTCCTATATAATTATATTTTATTTATAATTTTTAGACATCAAATAATTTAAATTATTAATGACACAATAATGATGCAATGTTTACCTCATTAATAAATCATTTAAATAAATAAGATTATAATGATTAAAATATTATCTAAAACCTGTCCAATTCTTATTGGTTGATTTTATTTAGAATATGAGTCATCTTATCTTCTACCTCAATGATTTTTGGACCATTATAAACCGAATATAATTATATTATAAAGTAATACTTTCACTCTTTCCTAAAGAGCCCCTCCTCTCCCTTATAAAAGGAGACCACTTCTACTCATTCTTCACACCTCTCAAGCCACTTGTCTCATCCAAACTCTGCCCAACTAAGCTCCCCAAATCCCTCTACTCCTCCTTGAAGCTTCCCCTTAGGCAGAAAGCATTTCAAGAAGTCCTTTGGTTCCAACCAAAGTGAGTTACCTAAATTAAAGGTAACGATTTCTCTTAAATTATTTTCATTTATTTTCCTTCTCCAACCCCCAAACTCTTTTTATTTACTTTCTTTTGTAACAACACCAGTATCCTCAATATACTAGGATGTTGTTATAAGAAGGATTAAAACTACACATACACACAACTACATCTAATGGATGATGAACATAATGTTTCTGTGGATGGCAAACTAACGCCTCACGAAACGATGATTGTTCAAATACATCTTACCGCCTCTCATGGTGGCCATTATGATGACACTGTAATTAAATATGATATTAATGATATATATTTTATATATAAGCTTCTGTAATTCCATTTTATTTCATACCATTATTCGTTTCATGTTGTATATACATACGATAATTTCATTTGAGGAAGTGCGGACTACCGCCCCCTTAAAATGATATGACTCGTTCATACCACACATGGAACGTATAAAGGATGGTGTTAATGAACTTAAGTAAAATATATAAAATATTATATTATACTGGAATAGTAATATACCTATGTATCATTTTGATTCAATTCTTTTAAAATAAAAATTAAATGGAAGTAGCGTTCGTGCGTACGTACGGACTACCGTCTCCACGAACGCGGTGAGATCCATCCTCCATCGTATCCATTCAAGTCTTATTCTCATTTTAGGGTTAAAAACAATGTTAATATCATTCTGATTATGAATAAGATTTAATCTATCCATTACAAACATGTCTTACGTAACCAAACATTTAAGAAGAACGAATCGATTATCACCTGAAACGACGATAATACTAAGATATTATTAATAAAGCAATGTTAAAAGATCATATATAATATCATATTAATGTATATGATTCTTGTATAATTTAATAACAATTATTTCACCATTATACAGGAGGTTAACCGACCCCAACAAAGGAAAAGTACAAGTTAAGGGTTATTTCACAATCTCTTCATTATCCGAGGTTGTTTATACGTAATAAATCTACTGGGATCTCGTTATCATCCACATCCACGTTTCTTCAAAAATGTATTTCAAAACATTTTTAATATTTATAATAATATGGGTTAAAGTCATTTATACCCTTGTTTGACTTTTTATAAGAGGTTTATAAGGGAATCTTTCCGTCGTTTTCCAAACAAGGTGCTTTTTAACCTTTTCGACAGAATTAAGATAAGAATGTTTTTTTAACTTATACGGCGGGTGCGGTTATTTTTTGCCGTTATAAAATCGTCAAAGCTTCCCTTACAAGCTTGTAAGAATATTTTCAAGAAAATGTTTTATTTTATATGACTCTTAAATGATTTCAAAAATAGAAAGAGATATTTCTCTAAAAAGTGTTTTGATTTCATCTATGTCAACATCCTTCGACGGATTTTACGCTTATTTGAAGTTGATTTATTATGATACAAAACTTCTATATTGTATTGAAGGTTTTGTGATATGTTTGACTGTGGATGTGCTATCTTTATACCATTCATAGTTTATGGTGAAATTATTGACATTTCGTATGCTAGTTTTAATAAGAATGTTTATGTTATGTTTAAACCTTTTCATATGGGAATGCATTGGACTTAATATGTGACGGGTGGAGCCCGCTATAGCTCCTCGATGCATCGGTAGGTCTCATGAGACAAACTAGTGTCTTGGCACAAGGCCTTGACAAAATCTTATTTGTAGTCTTGGCACGAGGCCTTGGCTATGTGGTTATGATAGTCTGGCATTATGCATTCCAACATTATGAAAGTGGTTATTGATTTTGCATGTGATTATTAGATTAGTAGAATATCCATGTGAACAAGTAAATGGCATTATTTCATTTTACTTTTGCCATACTATGTTGAAGTTCAAGTTTAAAAGGCTTTTGTTTTAGTAATTCATTGCCTTAAATGTTTATGCTTATTTTTGAATGTTCCGCTATATTGTTATCCTTATTGGGCATTTGAGCTCACCCCTTTTCTATGTTTTATTTTTCCCAGGATGTGAAGATGTAAGTTATGAATGACCTGCAGGGATATTATGAGGGGATTATAGTGTGGACTGTGGAAACATTATGTTGTTGTAGTAGTTTTTTATTTTATGATGTAATGTAAAACTTATGAATATATCTAGTGTTTCCAAGGCTACTAAACCAATCGGTCTTTCGAGATTTGATCTTTCTTGTGATCATGCCAATGTTATGTAATAATGCACCGACTCTTGGTAATTGGGGTCGGGGCGTTACAATATTTCTTAGTTACTTTGAAGGATTAAGTTATGAATTATGAGATCACTCAACTTAAAGTAAACTATATTGAATCAAGAAATATATAGGTTAAATTGTGAATGATATAGGTTAAATGAAGAGTGATATGGCTTAAACTGAAAGAATTATAGGCTAAGAGGTTGGTAAGACATTTTAAGTTGGAGTTTAATATATAAACTTATGCTAATACCCTTATGATGTTATTGTTAACCACATATGACCATTTTGGTTTTAATAATGTTTATATCTAGAAGGAATCAAGACAACAATGGAAAATATTGACAACACAGTGATGGTCCTACTTATAAACCCAACATGATAGAAGATGGTGTTTAAAATATTATGGTTATTATCACCCAAATAACATGTGTTATGATTAATAAACTAAAACATAACAAACTTTTAGACTCACAAAAGATTATAAGGATGATGTTCCCTACTTGTTCTAAGGATAAGGGCCTTGATGAAGGGAATATTCAATTTATTACATGTCATGAATATGGATTTAATCACCTAGGATATTTTCTAAAAGGAATGGGAATGTGTTTCAGTTGTAGAAAGGTTGGTCATAAGGCTAAATATTTTCATAGAAATTCAAAATATCCAATGGAGGATAGGAAGTTTCTAATTAATACATTACACATACTTTGTTGCTTTAAGTGTAGTGAGTTTGGGAAATATGAAAAATGATGCCCTAATCTTGATCAACCAAGGATAATAAGCATTAATAACCTCTAAAACCATGAGAATAAGTGAAAACCTATCTAAATAACTAATACAATAGTGGATAGTGATACTTAAGTGGTACACTCACCCTCCACTTCATGTTTGTGGATACCTTACAAGATTTGGATCTAGCCTCCCTTTTATACCTAAATTTTTTTCAAAAAATATTGAATCAACACTTAGATGATTTGATTATCAGTGAAAATTTTTAGATTTTAGATTTTTATTTTTATAGTCAGTTTTTATGGTAATTAGAATCTTGTTATTCTTTCTTTATATTGATTTTATGAAGGATAAAATATTTCCATATAGACTCTATACCAAATCATATCTCAAACCAACCTATGACAATGTATCACTATAAGGATGGGTATGATTTTTTTTTAAATTTATGATATTCATATTAAGAAAAAATCACGATATGTATTCAAATAAAATGGTTGGAATAAACTAAATATAGAGATAATATACCTATAGGTGAGTTTCCTAGTTCTCCATAAGATTGATACCTCATTTAAAAATTAAATTTCAATTCATGTATACCTCATAGTCCCCATAATATATCTTTAATTAGTAAGTAATAATTAAAATTTTGATTATTAAATTTATTTAATGGTAAGATAATGAAACAATACACATTTTCTATAAATAAATTATGCGTTCGATAACATACACCACACACACCATCAAACTAAAATGAAATAGTGATATTTTTAGACTATTAAAACATGGTAATTGAATTAGTATATGTTAATAGTAGTATTTATAATATGAAATAGATATAGAATTAATATAAAGTTCACTTTTAAACCTAATGAAATTCAATTGATATAACTAAAACAACTAATAAAAGCATTTTATGCTTAGAAATGAATTATACTAAAAATTTATTTTTTATGCATTAATCATTTGTATTTGAAGAAATTTCTAATTAAATGATAATAAAATGAATAAATTTTTAATAATAATTTAATTTTTAAATTATAATAAATAATAATAAGTATAATTTGTATTCTAAAATGTCTTTTTTCATATAAAAATAGAGTTTCATTATATTATATAATTTTATTAAAAAAATAAAATTTATAAAATTTATATTTTTAATTTTATAAAATGAATATATTTTTAATATTCAACATAAAAATATTATATTAGGATAAATTTTTGGTATTTTTTTAGAACGATTGATTTTATGGTGAATAGTGAAATATACAATTTTTACCAATATCATGCCTTTTATGGAATTATTAGTATATAATTATGATTTGGAAATTTAGGAAATAATTTTATTGAAAAAATATGTATTTTATAAGTTAATTTATAATTTTACAAATATTGGTTTTAATTTACAAACCTATATTTTACATTTTAAAAATTATGTTATATTTTTAAAAAGATTTAATACATTATACAATTATTATTTTAAAATTAATTTATATCACTTTAAAAAATTGAATCAGATAAATTGGATTTAAAATTTTAAATCATTAGGTTCAAATTATTTAATAAGGTCTATTTTAATTTTAGGCATAAAGGATAAGTTACCTTAGGTAAAAACCAGTTGTTACGGTAAAAGATAATATGGTAAAAGTGAAAAATATATTAATAAAGGGTTGAATATTTTTTAAAACGTGTTTATAAATGGTAATTTGAGGGATTTATCAACCTTATATATTCCCCTATTTATCATTTCTCATTTTTTGAGCCACTTTCCTTGAGAGTGACTTCCCATTATTAAAATGTGTTGGGTATTTACAAAAAAAATCATCCCTTATAACTTAAAAAATATATCTCCTCTCATCACATCCCTTCACACCATAAACCCATTATTTCATCCAAAAAATTTACCAAAACTATCATATAAAATAATATACATCTTAAATTTGTTCTTTTAATCCCAAAATACTATTCCTAAAATGTTTAACCCCCTTCACAAAGGAGATAATCCAAGAAGTGTGGTAAAAATTTATAACCACTCCTTTCTCATATATATTTATTTATGCACACTTATTCCTCCTCAAATTCCATTAAAAAACATTGAGATGATAAAATATGTATAACTATTATACTAATATTTTATTATAATTGTTGTATAATAATAACCACCTTTCCATTTTCCATTAAGAAAAATGAAAATGTGAATCGTTCGTACGTTCCCACTACCACCTCCATGATGAAACATGTTCATTTACCTTCAGAACCTAACATGACGAGTTAAAAATGTAATATAATATATAATTATTATATTTATTAATTATTTAATACTCTGAAATTATAATCCATATTATTCTTCTCCCATATTCTCTGAAAATGAAATCATCACCCATGTGTACGTGCAGACTATCGCCTCCATGGAATGGTGTGTTCCGTTTTTCATTACTACATCTCATGGATGGTTATATAAATGGATTTAAATGATAAATATGTTTTTATGTAATATTTAAGGTCCTTTTATAATAAATTATATAACCTATTAATGATATTATAATTAAATGATTGTCATAAGTTCAACCATTCAAAACGATCATACTAAGAGGAAAAAAATCTATTTGTTCTAAATAATTTATTTATATGAATTATATTATTCTTATAATTATTTAAAATTATGACATATCACACTAATGGACAATAAATAATAATATTATTCTTATGGTATAATGATATGACAACTAAACCACTTCATAATCATCCATTAATCAGGGTAAGTGGCACGAACCAACCCAAATTGACCCTGAACCAGTCCCTCAAGCCATCCCAAAATAAGGCTCAAGAGGTGTTCTTAATCCTCCTAGGTTGAAAACCAGTTTCGAGCATCAAGTATAATGAAATTGGGAAAAATTTTTCCCATAAAAAACCAATAAATAAATAAAAAATAATAAAATAAAAGAAAAAAATTAGAAGCAAAAAAGAAATAAAAATGGGACATACCTCCACATGATCTCAGAGGTCACCTCCCACCAAAGAACCAAGTTATCTCAATGAGAGATCTAGAATAGAGAGAAACTAAAATTAAGAAATGATAAATAAAGTAGGTTTGTGCACTGATATTCTCTGTAGGGATGTAAATGGTCAACAACTCCCTATACCTCACCCTTAAAGTGAAATCCATTCTTGCTAGTTTGAAAATAGGATATATAAAAATAAGGTTTTCTATTATTTTCAAAAATAGGAAAAAAGATTCCATTTTTAATAAAAACCATTTACCATTTCATTCCCAAAACTGTTTCCAAAGCATGTAGATTTTTTTTCAAAAGGTTCCTTTAAAATATAATCAGTGATGGATCAGGTATTTTAATATGAAACAAAAAGATATAGTGTCATGGAATCAAGTAAAAAAAGTTCCAAAAAATTAAATAGGAACCTAAAAATATGTATTCATGGGAATTTCCTAAACATATCTAGAATAAATTCCTATACATACTCAGTTAGGACTCACCTGCCGACATGTGGTGAAACTCCATAGCGTGTTACCAACTGGATACTCTAAACTAACCACACCAGTGGAACATACCACCTGAACTCTCCAAAAACTAGGGGGTACCAACCCATCTAATTAGTTTTGATAATAAATCATCACTCAAACCTCTAGATGAAACCCAAGAATCCCATGATAATAATACATGGTGGATGGGGAGGTCCTCACACGCATGACACAAACTAAAACCCCTAGTCACCATGATTTCCTTTCCCAAAAATCAACAACACCTATACGATGACCCTATCCTTAGAGAGTCCACCATAATTGTGACTATGTCACATCAAGTTATACAAAAGTTCCAACTGGGCCTACACATCATGTCACTTTGAATCCAATTTTTAAAAATTCCATAAAGTATCAACCAAACCATTAATGCTAAAAATTCAAAATATATTTCCAAATTCATTCCCAAAATCAATTTGAAAACACACATCATGTAAGAAAGGTTTCAAATGGGTCTTTATGTTATTTAGAAATCAAAACACATATCAAAGTTCCAAACAAGACAAGCATTAAATGACACATTTAACCAAACCTTTAAGTTTCAAGAAACACACTTCACATCTTAGAAATAATTTAGAAAACTATTTTAAACATTTAGGATACTTTACATTTAAAGGAAAAATTGTAAAGAGGCTTATAAAAGTTATGTAAATAAATAAGAAACCAATTAAAAGAGGAATAATCAATTTTAACTAATATATATATATATATATATACCATATAAATATAAAAACAAACTTTTAAAATTCTATGAAATCAGGGATTTCAAATTAAAGGCACGAGCATATGGAGCCTACCTCAAAATCAAGGAACACTGCTTTAGATGATAGTAACTCAAATCTTCTCTTTCCTCTTGCATGAATATGCAACTTTTCCTATATATAAGAACACCTAGCCCCTATGTGCATATTTTCATGGACAAATATGTAAAAGGGGATCCTTACATCTATTCTCATTTGTGCATAGACCTATTTACACTTAGACATGTATCAATTTTTATATACACATATAATCAAAACTAGAACCATTATATATATTAATCCTACCATTGGTGAATATATATAAAGGGGGAAATTATATATATACATGCCTACCTATGCATATTCCTATAATTATTCGACAACAATGGCTCAAATCCACCACAAAAATGTCCAAGATGCACTACAATAATAATAGGGACCCTAATATCTCAAAAAACCTAATTAAAATTGGGCTAAAAGAAAATAAAGAAGTAAAGCTACTTTAAAATGGTGACAAACATACTAAAATGGTTCAAAATGCTTCACATTTGGTGCTGGATTCCGAAACATGCCCAAAGTCGACCTAAGAGAATCGTTGTACACCCTAAAATATAATCAAACTGGAAAATAGGTTAACCCACAGCCTAGGGTTTTGTTAAAATGAGAGGGGTTATGAGGAGAGGAAAAATTCTAAATCAATGGAGGAGGAGGGAGCTAGAGTGCTTACCTCAAAGGATCGATCGTAAAACCAAGATAAATTCGATGGATTTTCCAAAGAAAAGGGAGCTGGGGGGGGGGGGGGGGATGGTGCACGAGACTAGAGATGGGTTTAGGGGCTGTCTCATTCTGCACATAGAAGAATGGAGAGGAAAAAATAGGGAGGAGATAAAAAAATAAGAAAAATAAAAATAAAAATAAAATATTTTTTTAAAAAACCAGAAAACCTACACAGTTTACTAAACCATGCACCAATCATGAATTGACCACTTCTTAGGCAATAAAAACTGACATGGTTACCCCTAGGAAAACACACCATTGAGAAAAATAAGCTCCAACCATGCCAGATGACACTATCCCGATGACAGATCCTTACACACAGTCTCTGCACAATTACTCCCAACTGTGTGAAACCTGTGCATAAGATCCCTTTTCACTTGAAAATTTTAACATCTAAACCTAGAATTTCCCAAAATAAAATCTAGGATAAAAATAATTAAAATTATTAAAATAATTAATATTTTAAGTTTGGGGTGTGACAATTCTTTTCACCATTAACAATTTCCCCCAGAAAGTCACCCAGTCTAAATGAGAAACCAAACCGAACTCAAACTTAGATGAAAGATCTGGAATGAAACTTTGATATAAAGACCAAATTCAAAGAAAACCTACTAACTAAATCCAAAATTGAAGAGAACAAACAAACATGGTGTGAGCTTTCAACTCCACAAGTCACACCAGACCAAATCTATAGAAAACCAAAAAAATAAGAGACCCATGGTTGGTCTCCGCACCATTTAAGAAACTAGAAATCAAGATAGAACCCCTTCCCCCTAAAAACATAAGGGAATATAAGGAATAAATTAAAACCAAAGATCAAACAAAACCATGATTCATAAGATCCATAAAACACATTAATATCTAAAAAGGAACCACTCAAAGGTAAAACCATTTTAAAAAATGGTTAATCGCTTAAAATTACTCATCCACAAGGAACAACCAAAGAAATTTTAGGAGAATGAGACATCCAAGATTAAAAAATTAAAATTATTTCTAGAACATAAGAGCTGCAACCAAAAAAATTTAAATAGTTCCACTATGAAATTGGAAATAATAAGCTTTATTTACATCCCCACAATTGGAAATTCCCCGAATGCATGAAAAGCTTCACTCTAAGACCTATGGATTGAGCCCTGACATATTGATGCATCTACTGACCCATTGTTGGGAACTAGAAACCTCTGACTAAGTACTATTCTTATGTCAACACAAATTATATAAATTTTCAATAGCCACACCATCAACAAGACTTCAGAGGATTATGACAATATGGCTTGGAGTTCCCAAACCAACCACACTGAAAGAAAACAAGCAAGTGTTATGATGAATGAAAAATAGGAGTTGACAAGGTGACTTGTCTAAAATAGGTTCCTCTAGTTCACGATCCTCATCAGACGAGGAACCTTTATGAGCCCCAAAATAAACCACTAACTACCACGAGTTTCCCTCTAATACTTTCCCAGACAAAATGACACGGTCCTTATTTCCTAGATAGAGACCCCACATGAAAGGAGGAGATTATAACTAACCACTCAATACTATCAATGTAGAAAAGGAAACCAGTTAATTGAAATTGTAAACCTTCCTCTTCACCTTCAATTGACCTTATTGAGTGTCCATGAGATCTGAAACTTTCTTCTCCTTAAATTCATCAAGAATAAACCACTAAATTCAAGTGTTCTTGAACATCACCCAAGATATCACAACTTACAATGAGAATGGGATGACCACTTCCACTAGTCTAGTCCCAATCCTTCAAACATACCAAAGACAAATCACACTCTCACAAAAACTAGAGTTCCCAAAAACCCAAATACACCATCAACTTACTCAAGAAACTCCAAATATCCTAACATACCTCAATAACTATATCCAAAAGGAAATGATTGAGAAGTGCCCAGATCCACCACTTCACAAGGAGTCTGGGTAGAGCTGACAACTAGAAGAGAAACCTCATAATCCTTCTTGGCCTTTCTGGGTGGAATACTTTCAAGAACATAAGGCATAAAACTAGATCAAAATTGAAATAAGACTCATCCAATCAATATTTTAAACCAAATACCAAGATAATAAACCAATACATCACAAAAAAATCAAATCTCAACTAAAAAAACCATAACATCTCAAAAAAAAAAACGAAAAACCCTCTTTTAGAAACCACAATTTCCAAATTCAACCATTTTTAAATTTAAACCCCCTTTATAAATCAAAATAATTTTCCATTTATAAAATAATTTTAGTATATCCACTTAAAAAATAAAAAAAACCACCTAAATTTTCCATTTAAAATAAAAAATACCATTAGAAAAATCCCCATTTTTACAAAAACCATTTTCCCTTTCAAAAACCACCTTGGAAAAACCAATTCAAACATTTAAATTTAAATTATCAGCCATGAAATCCTATGAACTATCACATATTTGTGCATCCCACTTTCACTTATTTTATCCACACATACATACCAACATGCACTTTCCACACACACATGCTTGTGAATTTCCATAAGAAATAACAATAGTCGTACATAAAATTTTATCATCAAAACCAAGCATTTACCAAATTCCCAATTCACCTTTCCTAAACACTTTTCCAAACATTTTTTTAAAATTACGAATCAATTTCTATTTTAAAACCCATTTTTACAATCTAGAAACCATTTTTAGAAATCATTTTCCTTTCAAAATCCACCCACACCAACCCAAATCAGATCAAAGCATCACCAATACCAAAATAAATGGAAAAGGGAACTAGTGTTCAGTCATACCCCAACCACATGCTTTAGAATACTGTGTAATGTGCATGAACTAACCACTGGAATCAAATTGAACCATTCACATGAGCTCCACATGGTTCTCTATACCATGGAAGATCACCTTGTAGCACCAACTCACTTTCTCTGTCATCTCCCAATATACAAAAGATCATTGAACTAAAAAAAACTCTAATAGCATAACCCAAAATCAAAAACAAATACTTAAAACCCAATTACCCTTGGTGACTTTGGTCCTATCATGAGTGGTAGTGATTAGGAACAGATGCATGAACTACCTCATGAGCCCCAAAAATCCTATCTTTGATCCACCTAACATCCTAAATAACAAGGCCTTACTTTGATACCATTTTGTCACGAACCAACCTAAGTTAACCCCGAAATGGTCACCATAGATGGCCCAAAACAAGGATTGAGAGAAATTCCTGATCCCATCGAGCTGGAAACTAGCGTCGAGCATCAAATATAATGAAATTGGGAACAATTAAGGTCATAAAGAAACCAATAAATAAATAAACAAGAATAAAATAATATAAAAAATGGTAGTGGAAAAGAAAAAAAAATGAAACATACCTCCATGTGACCTCATGGGTAACCTCCCACCAAAGAAGAACATTTTCTCCATGAGTGATCTAGAACTGAGAGAACCTGAAACTAAAAAATGACAATGAAAGTAGGTGTGAGAACTAAGATGATCAGTTGGGATACCAAGGATTAAAAACTCTCTATGCCTTACCCGTAAAGTGAAATACATTCATGATAGTTTTAAAATATGATATATAAAAATAATTTTTTAGATTATTTTCAAAAATAGTAAATAAGATTCTATTTTTAAGAAAAACCATTTTACATTTCATTTCCAAAATAGTTTCCAAAGCATGAAGAATAACATTTCAAAATGTTCTAATAAAAGATAATCAGTGTTGGATTATGAATTTTAATATGAAATACATAGTAAGGGTGTTATGGGATCAAGTACCAAAAGTTCAACAAAATGAAATAGAAACATAAAAATATGTTGTCATGGGAATTTCCTAAACCTCACTATAAGAAATCCTTAGATGTACTTGGTTCAGACTCACCCAATGACATGGTGCAAATCCATAGTCTATAACCAACTAGATTCTATAAACTAACCTCACTAATGGAAAATACCACCTAGTCTCTCAACAAATATAGGGGTTACCAACCCATCTAATCAGGGTTGATAAGTAAATATCACTCAACCCTCTAGATGACACCTTGAAATCCCATGATAATGGTATGTGGCTGATGGGGAGGTCTTCACATTTTTGAATCAAACTGAAACCCACAATCACTGTGTTTTACTAGCCCAAACACCGAAAAAACCTATATGATGACCCTCTCCTTGAAGATTCCACCATTGGTGTGACCATCTCACAACAAGTCATATACAGGTTCCAATTGGGCCTACACATCATGTCACTTTGAAACCAATTTCCAAAAATTCCATAAAGTACCGACCAGGCCTTCAATGTTTACATTTACAAATATATTTATAAAGTCATTCCCAAAACCAAGACGATAACATAAAAATGTATGAAAGGTTCCAAATGGGCCTTTAAGTCATTTATAAATCAAACCACATCTCAAAGTTCCAAACAGGCCAAGCACTAGATATCACATTTAACCAAAGACTTTGAGTTCCATGAAACACACTTAACAAGTTAGGAATCATTTAGAAAACTATTTTAAAATTTTAGGATACTTTACATTTAAAGAAAAACTTGTAAACATGACTATAAAAGTTATGTAAATAAATTAGAAACCAATTAAAAAAGGCACAATTAATTTTACCTAACAACCACACACACACACATATATACCACATAAATAAAAAAACACACTTTTAAAATGATAAGCAATCAAGGAATTCAAATTAAAGGTGAAGGCATAGAGAACCTACCTCAAACTCAAGGAACAATGATTTAGACGACAACAACTCAAATCTTATGTTTCCTCTTGAACACATATGCACCTTCGCTTATATATAAGGACACCTAGTCCCTATATCCATATTTGCATGGCCAAATATGTACAAGGGTATACTTACATATATACTCATACATTAATGTACCCCTTTACACTTACACACATATGCATTTTCATATACACATATAATCACTCCTATCCCTATTATATATATTCATCATACCATGGGTTAATATATATAAAGGGGGAACTTATATATACACATTCCTACCTATGAATATTCCTATAAGTCTTCAATAATGGTGGCTTGAATCCACCCCAAAAAGGTCCAAGATGCACTAAAATAATATTTGGGACACAAAAATCACAAAAAAACATAATTAAAATTGTTTCAAAATCAAAGGCATAAGAAAACCTACCTCAAAATGGCGGTGGGTGGACTGAAATGGTCTGAAACGCTTTGAATTTAGTGGTGGTTTCCAAAACATGCCCAAATACAACCAGAGAGATTCACTTCACACCCTAATAATTAAATAAAACTGAAAAAATGGATCAACTCACACTCTAGGGTTCATATGAAATGAGTGGGGTGATAGAGAGAGGAAAAAAACCAAATCAAGGGAGGAGGAGGGAGCCAGAGTGCTTACCTCGAAGGATTGGCTTCAAAATTGGGAGAAATATGGTGGATTCACTAGATAAAAGGTAGTCAAGAGGGGGGTAGCGGTGTGTGTGGATGAAGAGGGGGCTAGGATGTGTTTCATGATGCACAGGGGAGAATGGAGAGAGAAAAATAGGAAGGAAAGAAAAAAATAAGAAAAAGAAAAATAAGAAGAAAATAAAAACCAAAATTTTTAAAAACTGATCAACCCCCACAGTTTGCATATGGTTTACTGTACCACATGCCAACCATACATTTTCCACTTTCTAAGACAAGAACCCTCACATGATTACCCCTAGGAAGATACATGGTTGAGAAAACCATGATCCAACCATGCCAAAAGACAATGTCCCGATGACAAAATCTCATGCACAGTTTCTGCATGGTTACTCCTAACAATGTACAACCCTTGCACATGACCCCTTTTTTCTTAAAAATTTTAAAATTTAAACCTAGAGCGACCCGAAATCAAAAATTTAGGACACAAATAATTTAAATAACTAAAATAATTAATATTTCTAGGTTAGGATGTGATAGTAAGTTCATGTTTGGTTTGGTTTAAATACCCACTTGAACCACTATGTTTAATACCTTTGGGGGTGGATGAGGGTATGTCAAATTAAACTAATTCTCACTTTTGACCCTGTTTGGTGGTTAAACAAAATTATCTTCTCTCTTCTTCTTATAGCCAAATATAAACTGAAATGATAACATGAACATGACATAATAATTTTACTTGGTTCACCCTAACTTTACTAATATAAGGAACATACAACAACAATGTATCGAAGTACCAAGATTCACTAAAGCTTATTACTATTACAATGTTGGAGTAGAATCCATATAACTCCTTGTATACAACCATTCACACTTGATAATTCACATATAAAACTACTAAAGTGAACATATTACTACCCCGAAATAATATTATGATGATCTATGTCAAGAATAATTTAGTTCACAGCAAAATGGGTGTAACATGTAGCCCTTTTTTCATATAAGATATAAAATTGACCTTACCATGTTGCATTTTATCCATGAAAAACTCATCCACCTACTCTTATTCTTCACAAACTAATCCCCCATTTACTTGATTCACGAATTTTTTTTCATTATTTACTATTACTTTATGAGCTATTCTTATGATACATGAACTTCCTATCATTTATAGTCTATTTTCATCATAAAATAACTTTTAAATTCACAAAATTATCCTCCTTTGTGCACTAAATATTCTCTATGGACCCCTTTTTCTTTGAGGATTGAATATTCTTCACATAAATATTTCTCTATGAACTTCCTATACTTCATAATGAAATACCTTCAAAATTTCATAAAATCTCCATTGATGATCTTCAAAGTTAGTTTTTCACTCTCACTTAATGAAGTGATTAGGTGTCTTTATATATGGAAAGAAATCCCAAAAATACCTTAATCCTGAAATTACACTTAACCTATTTTATTAATATACTTTATGAATTATGATTCACTGTAAACTTCCTTCATGATCCCCAAACATATACTTACCCTACTATGTAGCCTCACATAATGAAAATACCTTTACAATTGGCCTAAAAACACCACCTTACTCTCACAAATTATAAGGACACTTCAATAAATTACCTCCGTGGCTGGTAAAAAACACCAAATATTTATTATAAACAACACTAAACCCTTCATGAACTTTCTATGTGAATCACGTATATGCTATACGAATGGAATGCCTTTTCCAAAAATCCTTCATCCCGAACATAATTTATAGATTCACATAAGTTCTATTTGGCTCATCAAATCTTCTATATAGTTTACATAACAAAAATACTATAAGTAAATCCTCCCTTTTCCATCATACCAAATTTGTTCTTCCTCTATGATTTCATACCAAAAATATTAGAAAACATTGAGAAACTTCACCACCTTCTATACACAATCTCCAAACACCTCAAAATTATTTCAGAACCAATTTTGTTAAATTTATTTGTCAATAAACACACTGTAAAATTTAAAACTTCCATTTTCAACAAACAAAATAACCTAAAAACTCTAAAACCTCGCCTTGAGGTATTTTTTTCTTCCCTTAAATTTGTATCCACTTTGACCAACCTTTTGTTCAGTATTTTCAATTTTCTAACCTCAATGTTTAACATATTAACATGAAACTCTTGATACACATCATACATTTCTATATTGATGTTTTCTCATTTAATACATTGTTCATATAATCACCCCACTCATAATGAAAGTCACACCTATTATACCTCATATCAGATAACCATAATGGATACAATTGAGATCTAAGACTAAAGAGGCCAACCTAAGATAATACTAACTAGAATGAAACTCTGAGGTATTGAAAAATAGTAATAGTAGTAAAAGGATACCAAATTAAATAATAGACAATATAAAGGAAAAGGAAATGGAAAATGAAAATGAAAGGGAACCAAGTGAATGAGAAAAAACACATCCTTATACTTTAATTTTGATCAAAATAACTACCCTATCTAATTACCTTAACCTCACTAATCACAACCAAGATACAACATTCTTAATAATCTTAGGTCTCCCAACATGATAAAATTACATACCATTCACTAACCTATATATTTTTATTTTGTTTACCCACACCTAGAGATAATAGGTTTAGCATGTCAACCAATTGAAATTAAAATAATTATTTATTTAAAATAACATTTTTTAATATTAAGTAAATAAATCATCTTTATTCAACCCACCAACCCCAACCATTACATTAACACATATGAAACATCTTAACCAAAGGTTATGTGTCATTTTTTGATTAAGATATCTATGGAAAGAAATGGTTTATTCTTTAAATAAAAATAAGGAATTCTAGAGATGTGCTTAAAAATAAACAATATACACATGATGAAACTTACCTTAAAAATCAATCACATACCACATAAGGAATATAATAATAAATAATATATATATATAGGGAAATATAGACATAAAAACACTCATTAACTAAATAATAAGTTTACCATAGGATTAAGTTTTGAGCAATAATAACACATGATTTATCAATGAATTAAAGATTCATATGGAAACAATACAAGGTTAAAGAAAACATCAGATTCCCCAAGAATAATTAAGAATTATAAGATAACATTACTAAAAATACAATTCAATTTAACAAGGTAATTTATTTATAAATAACTTTTATTTACTTACTATCTAATTTAATTTTATCAAATAAATATTTTAATTTAATTATACTTTTGGAATAAATTTGATAGGAATATCACACAAAAAAACCAATTAACTACCAGGGGATAAGACCACCTACTTGAATAACTCAATAGTTAGATTAAATTAATTCAAAAACAATTAAAAATTCCCTAATAATTATAAATTAAAGATCGTAAATAATAAAATACCCAATAATTATCTAAAAAATTTATAGATAACCCTCTATATACCCCTTCCACTCCCATAAACAAAAGACCTAAATTAAATGTCCCAAAAAACCATTATGTTATCCTAAAAATGTAAAACATGTAAAATAATCTACTAGGAAACTTAACTTCCTTGAAATAGTGATTAACAAGGTGCAATTAATCATTGCTAGTCCCATATAGCTATCACACACACCTTACATACATATATATTTCACTATACTCTAGAAAAATAAAACATATAATCCTTATCTAAATTGATATAAATCAAAAAAATAGTCGAGATAAATAAGAAAATAGGGAGAGTAATGTAGAATTATGCTAAATCACCAAACCAAAATCTTTACAGACACATAGGATCAAGTAAAAAATAGGGGAGAAAGTAGTAGATGAAGGGAATAATCATCCCATCTATTTAGTTATTTTAGATAATAGAACCTATAAGGGGTGTCTAAAAATAATTTCTCATAAATGAAAAAATCCCTAACTTTAAAAACATCAAGCTAGGAACCATCAGTCACTTAATGGATCCTTATTAGCTACTAGTGGATCACTAAAAATCTAACACAATTCCACCAACAAAATAGTGGTAATCCAATTGTTCATACAAAATAGTTGTATCACCAAGTACCTAGTGGTATCATACCAGATACCAATTAGAAACCTACAATTACCATCCATAAAAATTAATTCTACTAAACTTAAAAATTCTAGTTCTAAGATTTCAATTAATCTTCCAATATCTAAAAACTTTCTCAAAACTAATGAAAAACACCAAAAAAGATTTCTCTCTAAATCAAAGTATAAAAATTAAAATAAACTAGGATGTCATGAATAAAATTACCCAAATTGAATCCAAAATTTCAAAATTTCTGCAAAATTCACCATAACCTAAAATCTATAAATATAAAATCAATTATTAATTTAATCAATAATTATCCAATACATTTAAATTCTCCCACCATAATGATTCTAACCCCAAAAAATCAATGATAAAAAATATACCACTTCTCACTATAGTAAATTTATACTTAAATGATTAATTCACTAAATTCATACATAAAATATATAACATTTTCAATAAAATAGTTTTAAAAATATTCATAGAAATAATTTATATAATAAAAAATAGAGAAATTCCATTTTATAACTCTAAATTTTACAAATCCAAACAAATTTTTCAAATATAATTTTATAAAAACAATCCCCAGTTTATTTTAAAAGAAAATGATCATTTTTAAAATTTTATTAGCATTTCCAAATTTACTTTTATTTATTGTATTTCTGTAAAATTTTTAACAAAATTTTAAATGCCAAAAATGTTTTATAAAATTTAAATATAATTTTTTAAAACTTTATCATCACATCATCAATTATAAATTGAAAATAATAATAATAAAATATATATTCAAGCGACATTAATTAATTAAGTCAACTATAGTATAATATTTGGGTTAATACTATTTAATTTATTAGTAACTTTTAGTTAATCCAACTCATTCACCTAAAATAATATGAATTTATGATATGAACATATCCTACATGTCAATATCTATATGATGTATGAAAAATAAAAAAATCAACTTCTAATTAATCCTTATGAATTATCCCGAGTCCCACCCATTTTGTAGTAGAAATGACTAAAAAAAGATCACCCATTCCTAGAGTTTCTAGATTGAACAACTGGACATCCCTAATTACTTATCTTTTCATTATATCCTTTTTGAACAGACATGAATACATCATATGAAATAAGACTCAACAACCTATCTCTACATCTAATTGAATTTTTCCTAAACCAAAACATGCTATGATACCACTTTTTAATGACCATACCTAAATTTGGAATTGTTTCAAACTATATTTCCATATACCCCAAGTACATTACCTAAATAGCTTGGGTTGATGAATAGAATCAATTTCTAAGTAGATCATTGATGAATATTTACCCTCTTTTGAAATAATCATAATCATTACTAGATTCTATTTAAAATCTAACACGACCTTTCCATAAGTCAGACTTTTCAAGAAATGAATAAAAGAAAATATGAGCCTTATATAGGGCCTCACAATCCCTTTATATCAATATAAAATAGAAATAGTTTGTATGAATGAAGAATATTCAAAACAATAGTCCATATATGATGTAATATATTATAAAGATACAAAATTAAAAAAATAAATAAAAAACTCAATGATATGTTTGATGTCATATCTTTCAAATACTATCCTCCCTCACTCCACTACCTATTGGATTCCTATCCTATAATTGTGACACCCTAAAATTTTATAATTCATCTAAGAAGATATCTATATGTACCTTCTCATACCATCAAAACCATATATGAAATTATATGTGTTCATAAAAGGACCTCAACTGTTAAAAGTGTATATAATCTGACCAATCCATGTGAATATGCCTATAAAATTATATATATATATATATATATCTAATAAAATGAATGAACCAAAAAAACCTTCTAGGTACTATTAACCCCAAACAATAGAATAGAAACCAAATTATTTACACCATCAAAATGAGTTATACAAATAGTACCATGTTTTAACTACCGTACCACCAAGAGGATCCATACACCATTGAGTCTAAGTTCAGAATCCCATAAAAATGAGTTATAAATCCTCAAGAAAATTCCAAGAGGGAAATAAAATTACGAATATAATTAATATGATGGGAAATGAATATATTAACATCCCTATAGGGCTGGAAAATCACACATGTACAACCTCACTATGAGAAAAAACAACCAAGGTACCCATATAACCTAAAATATATCACCATTCATACCAAACCAAAATAAATAATGAATTGGATGGATGAAAATTTATAATAAACATATCAAATGGTAACATATAATAACCATGTTAATAAAATAATCATATTAACTATCCAAAATAAAATATATAATAAAATTATAAAAAAATGATACATAATAGCCATTTAGCCTAACAAAAAAAATATGTTTTTTTTCTTCCAATTATTAAATTGATCCAAGACCTATCCTTCACACAAGCTATCCCATAAGATGTTATATAAAAAAGTTCCCTAAACTATAACACTAAACACAATGAGCCACACCTATTGTATCCCCAATAATCTCACTAATTGGTTTCTCTTTATAACATATCATAATTTATAATAATCAAATACCAAACCAAATCTCATATAACATTGTTACCCAATTACTAAATTACCATAATCTTCTATCCTTTATTAAAATATAGGATATCAAGAACTACCTATAAATAATATATCTCTCATCTTGAGTCTCTACCATTCTTTAGTTCCATTATAAAAAATGAAAATTGATTGGATATTATAAGGAACACACCCTCATATCTTGAATAACCGTTATGTCACTAAATTTTAACCCTAAACCACATAACAATAATTTCATCACACTCAGTGTATATTTATAAGATCAATTTGTAGATAAATACACTCGCAATGTATCTCACAGTTATTATACTTCACGTCAAATATCCATGTGGTGGATATTGAAATTTTTTAGGAATCACGTAGATAACCCAAGAGACTACCAACCAGAATGAAACTTTCAGTCCTTGGAAACTAATTACACTAGTCAAAGGAGGTATAATGTTTTAATATACAATAAAAGTGAAAATTAATTTGAAAATTAATAATAAAATAGAACTAATTAATTGATAAATAATTCATCCTTTCATTTAAAATCTTATTGAAAGAACCATACAATCTAACTATCTCAAAATCACTACCCATGAACATGATAAAATATCCTTATACATCTTGGGAAATTTAACATAATAAAATTTTAACCACTCATCCACTTATTTATTATTACCTAGGTTACCCATTCCTATATATAAAAGGTTTCAAATGACAAAAAAATTAAAATTAAAATAATTTTTTGTTTAAAATAAATTATATCAATATCACATGACTAAATAATCCATCTCCAACCATTGAAGACAACCATTACACCCCCATAGATGAAACCTATTATCTAAAGATTTCATTTTATTCATTGAGTTATAACCCATTTAGGTTATCTATGAAAATAAATGGTTTATTCTCTAAATTAAAATTTGTAATTCAGGAGATTTTTTTAGAAATTAAAATATGTATAACAAGGTAAAAAAATTATAGATCATGAGAGGAATTAAATAATAGATGAAAGATATAAAAGCTAACATATAAATAAAATAAATCAATAAAATTTTCATTTAAACCAAATAATAAAAATAATTTGTTATCTATATTATTTAAATATGAAAATCATAATGTAATATTTATTAATGAATCAATCATTTATATGGAAATACTATAGGGTAAAGAAAAGTGTTATATGTTCCAAGAATAATTAAATACGATTAGGAAACATTTCTATAAATAAAATTATATTGAAAATGGAAATTAACTTATAATTTTTTTTATGTAATCACTAGTAAATTTAACTTAGTAAAATAAATGTATAAATTTAAATAGACTTTTTAAAAGTGTTAAATAGATACCTCACACACAAACATCAATTAGAGACAAGGGTGGATGATACCACAAACCCAAATAACCTAATGGAGAGTTCAATTTAATTCAATGATCAGTAATAAAATATTTGAAAATTATAAACTAAACATAATAAATGATTACACATAAAATAATAAGTCAATATATATACAACTCCTAAAATACCTCTAAAACTTCCACAAAAAAATATCAAAACTCTATAGCCTGAACAATTTCAAGTTATCTTAAAAGTGATGAAATCAAAAAATAATCAACAAATACATTTACCTTACCTGAAACTATGTTTTAAGTAATGTAATAAATATTTTCTAGCCTATTATAGGAATAAAACCTTAAAACCCAATAACTATGAATATAATTCGACCAAATATAGTGAAATTTGATATAAAATACATAACCTAAATAATGTAAACCTGAGGGGTGGCTAGAGGAATTAGAAATGAAGGAGAAAAGGGAATAATTACCTCATATAATATAACTAAATTCAACTTAAACACTTAAGATCAAGTAATAAATATGGGAGGAAAGAGGATAGGAAGATTGGAAACTCCCTATCTGTTAATCCATTTTAGAAAAGATACCCCCATGGGTGTTTAAAATGATATTCCTCAAATAATATTTCTACCATTATAAAAAATAGGATAAGAACTACTGGGTAACCAGTATATCCCTACCAGCACCATAGTGGCTCTCTTGTAACTTATTAGAATTCCACTAACCTCATAGTGACAATTCACTAGGTCACCCAACTGGCTGTCTCACTAGGTACCCATTGATATCATACCAAGTACCTGGTGGCTATATACAACCACCTTTCAAAATATTCATAATTATAATCCTTATAATTACTCTTTTTATATTTCTATGAATCTTCCCACATCTTAAAACCCCATTGAAACTCATAAAAAATAGAAATAATGGTCTCCCTTTTAATCAAAATATAAAAAATAAAAAAACCATTTTTACTATATCTAATCACCAAACATCAATTTTAAATTTCAAATTCTCCACTAAATTAACTCTAAAATTAAAATTTATAAATAGAAAAATAATATTGAATTTAAATAGTAGTGATATGTGTTGTTACATTGAGTTTTAACATAATAAATAATATATTCAACACTTATGATTATTAATATATAATAATTATTATAATCATGTGATGGATATTCACCAGTAATTTCTAGTTGAATATCATTAATTGAGTAATCAAGAAATTGTTTCCTTAATCTGATTATTTGAAGAATAAATCTTATAAATTTTAGGTTATGAGTTAATAGTAAAAAGGTAGGAAAATCTAGTAGATGCATCAATAAAATAATGAAATATTTAAATGTTTCACATGGTAGATTTATTGGACTACATATATTACTATGAATTATTTATAAGAATATAAAATATTTTTTACAAATTTTCAAGGGTAATTGTTTTATAATTAATTTACATTGAGAAAAAACTAGAATACTCAGATCAATTAGTGTACAACTAGGGGTAGATAATTTTTAATTTTTTACCAATCGTTTCCTTTAATAAAATAAACCCCATTGACTTGTTAGAGTCATGATTCACTCATAATGTCACTTCCTCCCTGTAAGAAAAAATAATTGAAGAAAAATAACACATAATATTTTTTATAAGGTTTTTATTCAATATGAGATCCCAACCCTTTGGAAGTTTTTCTTGAGTTTTGAGAATTGGATTATCATTAATATAACAATGATCACAATATAGAGGAAATGTTAATCCTTGAATCTTTATGAGATATAAAATAGATAGTACAAACTAATGGTAGGTGAAATCCTTGAACTTGTACTCTAGTATTAAATGAATAATGTTGTTTACCTTGGTACCACAAACCCTGTAATATTTTCTCCCCTCTATTGGATGAATAATATCTTAAATAACTTTTAAATTATTTTTTATAAAATATAAGATATACATTTGAATGAATATTTCTTGTAAGAGAATAAGTAATAATAAAAAATTCATGTCAGTCACTTTTCATAATTTTGAAAAATCTGTCCTTAAATGGGAGAATTTATGCATGAACAAGTCATAATTTATCCTCAGGTATAAGACTCAAAATTAGTTATAGTATAATCATATTACCTCGACCTCTTTAGGAATAATTATGTAGAACATGTCAATATTCTTCAACTTACCTTTATTCAATACAGTGTAGTATTAGGGTATCAATTATAAAAATTACATCACTTCTTGATTTCTTAATTTTATATTCATACAATGAATATTAATTAAATTTTCCAAAAATATTATGGAAATTTCATTTTCATCTATACCAAATATCTGAGTCAATTACTTCTTGAAAAATAACAGAAACAATCATAACGAATAATTTTGAATATTTGAATTCTAAATTTCCATTAATCTTGGTCATGGTCTATCTTATTCAATATCAATTTAAAATTACTTGAATCTTGGATTGAATCATGGATATTGAATGAGCACATTATTTTTTTGAAATAAAGAGTAGAAAATAATAATCAGATAAAATCACTATTTTAAATGAATTCCTGTCACTCAAAGAATATTTATAAGGGTAATCTAATCCTTATGCCTTCATTATCTATACAGATCAATCCTTATAGACCAATATAATTATGGTGTCATCTTTAGGGAACAACATGGTTATGGTATAATTATTACACACTCAATGAATAATACTTATGGTCACAACATGCTTATAACTCATCCTTTTTTCATCTTTCTAAAGAATATCTATAAGGATAAATGATCCTTATAGTTCTTCTAATGATACTTACATGTAAGGATAAAATTATGCGTATGTAGACTCAAATTATTTTCCATATTTTGATTATAGACTTCCTTAAATGCATCTATAGCTTCTTGCACTAATATCCAAGCCTTCTCAACCACTCAAACACAATTCTCAAACATGCCATCAAAAATTTCAATCAAGCTTGATAACAAATAAAACTTCATCCACAATCCTGAGGGTACTTTAAAAACAACACATAAATGATCATTTAGTGTAAGAAATATTTTATAAACCAATGTATGTACATGTATGAATTCAATAATTTTTCTCATCAAATTGATAATTGATGTAAAAATTGGTCAAGTAATATAATGAATGTATATATGAAAGTGAAATTTTAGTTTACTATATTTGATTCTTTTATACATATATTCACAGAGTAAAACCCATAATAAAACCATGAAAGTTTCCCTTAAATAATTTTTCCCATTACTAATGCTTATTATATAATGGGATTGAACACTTATTTTATTTATAATATTAATTTGATATATTTTTTTGAAAAATATATTTGAAGCTCAATAGATTTTATTTATACTTGGGTAAAAACAAATTATTATTTATTAAACAATTTATATCACCTGGTGATATTATATTTTATCTTATAGATTATTTTATTAATTTAAAATTATTGGTTAATGTACTCACATTATAACTTATAATTTTTATGTTTGATGAAATATTTATCATATTTAAGTGTTGTATGTATCTTAACAATGTAGATGAGACAAATATATTTAATTCGGTAATCAATCACAATATATATATTCATAATATTAGTTTTAATAAAATAAAATATGATATATAATCTTTCATTTATGATAATTTTCATAAAATAATCCTGATAAAAACCTTTAGGGTTTATAAAAAATAATATCATAATGTATTATTTCATCATCATGCTTTATGACCTCTCAAAAAAAAATTCATCAATAATTATTTATTTACCTTTAATTGGTTATTGATAAAAATATCCAAATTTTTATTTTATGATGTCTATGTGACTAGTTTCCTTTTATAACACACTAAAAACATTAAATTTAAGCACATTTTTAATTTTTAAAATCAATTTCTCATTATTTACTACTTTTGGTAGACCCCTTTCCTCTTTTAATTAAATTAATTTTTATGATCAATTCTAATAGATGTAATGATATAGAAATGTATGATATTTTAAAAAGACTTATTTATAAGATTTATTATTAAATTTTATTTTATCACTGAGACCATATGCATCCAAATTAATTTTGGTTTCTATAATTCTTGATTGAATATTTTTTCTAGTTATGTCAAGTGGAAGGAAACTAAACATAGAAATTTATCCCTATAAAATAGAACTTGTATGTTACTCCACATCTATTCAAATGAGAAAAGATATTATTTGTAACATGTTGTTAAATTATGATCACAATGATTACTAAAAACATGAAACATTTCAAAATCTAGTGTGTAACATTTATTAAATATAAGGTGATGGTGAACAAAAAAAATACAAACTCATAATGATATTCTAAAATAAAGGGATAAGTGGTATACAAAATTATTTTGGAAAACATTTCTTTATTCAAAATCATGTAATACCATATATATAGGCAACACAAATATATAATAATCTATCCAAATAAATTTATTCATACCAAAAATATAAATGGTTTTTATTAAATTCACGAGAATCGATTTGGGAAATGAAATCCATGGGAACCATTCCCCAAAGAAACTTATGGCATCTACCACAAAATTTTATTTATTTATTACAATATTGAGCCATAAATATTTTAATATATAATTTTTTATTAAAAATAACCCATAATTTCCTTATGATATTATTTAAATTTATTTTTTTTGAATTTAAATTCACTCTCTATTGAAAGAGTTCACTTGATATAACTTTCACAACCCCAAAATTTTCTAAAATAAAATTTGGTATGTTCACTAGTCCATGTGTCATATAGTTTATTTTAAATTTTATTATATAAAACATGATTCAATGTGGTTTAAAAACCATAATCATATAAATAAATAAGGAGGTCTAACTATATCATCATTGATTGAAACGATATTAATAAAGTCTAATTACTTAACTTGGACACACAATTCCATTACTGTGAACTTATAAGAGTGAACTACGAAAAAATTCAACACCCTCTTAGAAAACCAAAAAAATTATGAATTAATTATTCCTTTATTGATTTAACTAAAGTATCCCAATACTATTTCTAAGATGATTATGCACTTTATTTTTTAACACCACATACATTTCAATGTTTTGAATCTTTTATTTATTAAGAAACATATAACTATAAAAACTAAAGTTATTAGTAAAGGTTATAAGGTAATGATAATCATAACTAGAGTGGTTACTCATTAGAATAAGAAAAATAAAATTTATTAAAACCAACATTCCATGTAACACCTCAAGTTTTTAAAAGAAAAAACTTTGTTCAATAATGTATGAAATTCCACCAATGATTGATTGAATATGACCATTTTAACCTTCCATTAATTTTATGGCTATAATTGAGATTACATAATTTATTAATAATATATATATTTATTAAATATATTGATAATTTTTTAGTTAATATTCAATAAAGTTTCGTAATGTATTTTTTGTATTTCAAAATATGATTTCCTAAAAAATGATTTTTGTTTATAAAAAGAATATTATAATTATTTTATAGAATATTTATGAAATGAATTTTATAAAATGAGCCCCAATTTTGATTTCATAATATCAAGATTATCATATAGATAAATTTTGGGTTTTTTGGAAAATATAAAATTTTCAATGAACAGGGAAAAATACTATTTTTAGGTAAAATTATAATTTCTTTGAAAATTCAACCACCTTACATGTTTAATTATTGTTTTAATTATATTAAAAGATAGAATATATATTCATTAGTTATATTTAATTAAATTAATTACTTTTAAATCATCTTTATATTGAATTTTTTATATGTTTATTTTTTGGATTAAAAACATATTTTTATAAAAATTATTGTAAAATGCATAATGTTTCTCCATTATAATTAATTTACGTAACTGTCACGACCCAACCTATAATGAGGCCTAAGCTGAAACTACCCCAAGCTCACCTCCATAGTCTAGGGGCTGGCGACTAGTGCCGAAGGCACAACAAACTCGGGGAGGCCTTAACCTAAGAACATACACACACACACATAGCCAACTCAATGAAAAAGTGCCGAGGAAAAGAAAGAAAGATACCACACTGCTATAAAAAGGGAACCAAACATAAATGAATCGTCCTCTAAATAGTACAAGTACAAGAAAAGTAAAGATGAAAGGGAAAGGGGCAAAAACACACCTAAATAGAAAAGTGCCACAACCCAGCAACATGTGAGAATGTAAAACAACTGGAAAAGTCCCACTCCTGAATCCAAAGCTACGACCACCGATTAACCCCTTTCACGATTTTCCAGCTCGATTTTGTTCTCCCATTCTCTCTCCAATAAACTCAATTATTCTTCCACGATTTTCACCCCTGTAGACGAACTATGAACCCTCTGAACCTCCGCCTCGGATATGGCCAAACTGACTCCACCGCACCTCCTCCTTACACACGGTAAGACTGCCTCCACCACACTACTTACTCGCATCGCCGCCTGCTCTACCTCATCACTGGCCGAAGCCGCCTGGACCCTAGTTTCTGCGTACACACCACCTCACCAGATCCTCCACTCTAACAAATGCTACCGTGAGCCACACCCCTTCAGACTTCTCCCACTTTCCCGCATAAATCACCCTCAAGTCTTCGCATGGACCGCCGAAGTACGTCGCACCACCTATATTGCTTGGAGCTGTTCCCTGATGACACGCCAGAATCGTACCACCACATTTCCCCTTCTATGGGCCACTACATCTTCGTTCTATGCCCAAAAAAATTTGAATATCATAGATTCGTGATCCTCGGGATGAGATCTCTTCGTCCGTATGCTACACTCAACAAAACATTGAGTTTCTAGCACACTTAATTATTTGGAGATAAAGAACACGTGAAGAATGCACGAAGAATGAAATTGAAAAGATCATGGTATATGTGCGGATCGATGGCTATGTTTATTTGTCCATCTTCGTTGAGAATAAAGAACACGAGGAATCAAAAAATAGATATTTATCACACTTCAAGATTTTTAATCTCAAGATAAACGAGAAGAAAAATTGATTCAACCCATTGTGTTTCGATCCATGAATTAATTCATTTAATTTTAGTTCATCATTAAAAAATAAAACAAGGTAAGGAATTCAAAAAGATAAATCCTACCTAGAAAGGATCCATTCAGTGTTAATGAAGATCACACTTTCACATCGATGAGAAGAAGATGTTGCATTTGTCGTGCTTCGATCTGCCTGGATCCAAGGCTTCATCTTTGTTTGTCAATGGAGAGGATAAGAGAGGAGAGGAGGAGGAGTCATTGGAAAAAGGGTTATGAGGACAAGATCTCATAACCATGAATTTATAGTCTCTCATTAGGTTAAATAAAATTAATCAAAAAATTAAATAAACAATTATTTAATTATTTAATTATTCTCCCACGATGGCGCATATTCCGAACACCCGACGCTGACAAATGTTATACCTTTTTTAGAGTAAAGCCTATGTTCTGAGCTCATCAGTGGTCTCATATTTTTCATCTGATCCCTTATCCATTAGTTATTCGGGTTTGAGCTATTAAATGAATTAGTTAATAATTTAACATATAAATTTAACACACCGCCAATGAGTGTGGAGTCCGAACGTCCCATGCCAACTTATTTTATGTCGTTCTTAGGGGAAACACCGCGATCCAGACCCAACTGTGGTCTCTAATTTCCGATCTGATCAATCTTTTAAGAGATATCCCATTTTATTTAGTTAACTATGCATGCATAATATAAAAACACTTCACATTTTTATAAAAGCAATCCTGAGCACACCAGGCCTTGGAATTGCATGCTGTCTCAGTGCCCAGCTTTGAAAATATTTTTAGAAATATTTCAAAGTCTTATTAGGCAAAAAATAGGGTCTTTACATTATTCCGTCCATCAAGATTTCCGCCATTGAAAAAAAACTGGGGAAACCACTTGGGATTCCGAGACCACACTTAGCTCTCCCACTCCTAGGGAAACCTGTATGTTTTTGGGCTACCAAAGAATGTGGACCAAAGGGCTGGTCCACCCTCATAAGTATTTCTTCAGTTGATGATGTGTGTAGGATCACACATGTATCTTCTCAGTTGCAACACATGTAAGACTTCATGTACCCACTCAAACTATCTGGGATATGGCAAGGCGGTATGCAACCTTGCCATCTCCTTGCATAGTCTCGAATGACTTGATAGAACTCGGGGAAAAGTTTTCCTCCCCGACCGATCCTCTACATCCCATGTTACAACTAGAATAACCGTTTTTCACTGGAATAGTGTCTCGTAATTCCCTCCTTCAGAAATATCCATATGGTGAAGCACCTAAGTATATCTGGTCACACAGGATTTTACAGTCGATGAATCAAAACCGATACTCTCTTACAAGATCGAGAAGTGTAGGAGTCAACATTGTCGACTAAAGAAATGTTTTATGCTCTTGTTCCACCAGGGTCAACTGTAGGGAAGTTAAATGATCTAAAACTTCCCGCACTAGGTGAGTCTAGGACTTCCCATACTTCCCACTAATGGAATATACTACACAACCACACCTTGAGTGTATAAGTTAGAGGGATTCTTCCACCACACTTTCGCTTCGCTGTCTGGGTCCCATATGACCAGGTTCCTGAGACTGATCATGAGAATATCTCCTATGTTGAGATCTCATCATCTGGAATCTGCTATCTGTAAAATATTTCTAAGCTATATTGCACTCACTACCACAACTAGGTGTATGGCGTGATGGGAAGCTCTCTAAGACTAGTTCCTACTCTAGAACCTTAGCATAGGTGGGGATTCACAAGGGTACTATGATAGCACAAATCTCTCTATGGAGTCCCTGCTCAAACTTCCATACTTAGAAGTTTCCGTTATGGATCATGCTCAGAGAGTAGTGTGCAAGGTATGTGAACCTATTCTCACACTCAGTCACCGTAATCCCTCCCTACCATCACTGGAGGAGCTCTTGAAGTCTAATGGAGTGCAAGCAAGAGGGGTAGAACCCCTCAAAAAACAACAGATGGAAGTCGCCCCATAATGATGCCAACTCATCATGTATCTAAGTAACCAAGATACACTATCATCCAGCTACTCTAGGGAAAATATTGGACACCAAATATAAAATATGATCTGCTGGTGTCTGTACAAGCCTTAAAAGGCAAACCATCGACTCTAGCCAAACCTCTGCTGTCTGAGGGTTTGGCTCACCGCATAACCTCAGCGGTCTCTGGTGATGGAACTCGTGAAGTGCACTCAGCTTGTGCACGTCCTTAGCCTACTCTGTTTGGGGCAGTTTTCTGCTCAACATGTAGGGGTGATGCTACCTACCCACCTAGAGAAAGGGGCTCATATGAAAGGTCCTAAACTAAGGCCTTATCGCTCATAGGATCATCGTCACGAACCGCAGCTAGTATCCTGGATGGCTGTCATCGCGGAGACATCCTGAATATTATCAAGGAGTACCACAGTCGGATGAGAATATCTATATATCATCAACGATGGGGAGCTGACTCGATAAGTATAGTCAAAGGCTCAATCCTATATGATACATGTACCAGTGTTCCCTTTAACAGGTGTCTCAGGGTGATGAGTCGACAAGTGGGTAATCAGGGTCCTAGTGAATGGATACGTTGGATGCCCGTACAATCACTGGACTCCCTGTCCTGAGAGCGAGTCTCATGACACTTCATCATTGTTTCCCTAAACCCAACCAAGACCGTTTTATGGAAACATCCAAACAACGTCCCAAGGGTCAAACTAGCTCTGATACCACTTTTTCATGACCCGACCCATACCGAGGCTCGAGTTTCAACTACCCCAATCCCACATCCATAGGTCAGAGGCTAGAGACTAGCACCAAAGGTAGAAAAAACTTAGGGAGAACTTTGCCTAAGAACCCGTAAAAACACATACAGCCAAATCAATGCAAAAGTGCAGAGGAAAAGAAAGCAAGGCACCACATTTCTATAAAAAGTGAACAAACATAAATTCATCGACCTCTAAACAGAACAAGTACATGAAAAGTAAAGCTGAAAGGGAAAGGGAAAAAACACACCCAATAAGAAAAGTGCCACAACCCGACAACATGTGAGAAAGTAAAACAGCTAGAAGAGTCCCACTCCTGAATCCCAAGCTATGACCACCACACATGGTCCAATCACCCCGTATCCCTAAGATACTCTGATATCATGATCAACTTTTATGTCTTCTGTAAGGGAACACCAAATGTGGGAAAATACAAAGCAAGGGTGAGTGTAAGAATACTTAGTTGGATTCCCTAAAGGCTCGAGGGAGAAACAAGAGAGGTACTGAAGAGGGGAGTAGTAAGAGAGAACAAGGTACACCAAGAGTGAACGGAAAGAGTACAACTCCACCCAATAGTAGATATTCTCACTCAAGGAAACCCAAACAAGAGTGTAAGGGAATCTCCATATCATAGCTCACACCAGTTATATGCCCATACATATACCTAGGGAATCTAGATATACTCGTCTTAGCCATAAATAATCATAAGGCTCTGACCTCAATCTATTACAAGGATTTCCAAAGAAGGCTCAAAGCATAACTCAAGGATTAGGAGTACACGTTCCATGAGCTAGCCATCCCTGATAGCACCCATCTGAGAGATGTACCCCATTAGGTACAACTCAACCATTTCTAATGGTACGCCTGAAAGGATGTTCTCCATCGGGAAATTTCTATTAAAACCGCCTCTAGTGTCGGGCACTAGAGGTCTCGCTAACACGATCTTGCACCCAAGGTATGACTAAGGGAAAGAAAGTGAATAGGACCACTCCTGAACATTGAGTTTAGTTGGGGGAACACTTCTCCAGTCTAACCCATGATGTCTCAGTCGCTCTAGTAAGAAGTTTCCCACACCTTAGTCCGTTGAGGGGGCACTAACTTCTACCCTGGTATGTAATATCACAAGCATGATCTAAATCATGAAGAAAAAAGAAAAAGAAACAGCTTACTCTAATGGTATAACTTACAGGTTACTGGGATAGGGATTAATAGTTGTAAATCCAAATCATCATATCCATAGTAAATATACTCTTGACTTTTATAGGTCACTGTATGCTGACCCGTATTGGTCACTTTGTGCTGAACCATATTAGTCACTAGATGATAACCCATATTGGTCACTGGTGCTGACCCTTATTGGTCCCTGGTGCTGACCCATATTGGTCCCTAGTGATGACCCATATTGGTCGCTGGTGCTGACCCGTATTGGTCGCTGGTGCTGGCCCACATTGGTCGCTGGTGCTGACTCATATTAGCCGATGGTGTTGACCCATATTAGTCCTTGGTGCTAACCCGTATTGGTCATTGGTGATGACCCGTATTGGTCGTTGGTACAGGGGTAGGTATGATTAGTCATACAGGTATATCTTTCCACTCTGGAGTTTCTGATGCTGACCCGTATTGGTCGCTTTTCTTCATCATGTCACATCCAACCATTGGCTTCCCGCTCATAGCACGCTTGATTCTAGGAGAACCACACCTCAATCCATCAGTCATATTTCAATCGGTATGAAGTCCCATGAAGAAGTAACATGATGATCCATCATGTCATAAGGGTTACAATGCAATAGACAGTGCGTCAATCGAACACCTGGTTTGTAAGCTATATACATTTTAGTGTCGAGGGCCTGGTTGGATTCGAGTACAATCTAACCCGGCCAAACTCCAACTTTCAACGAAATTCATGTAGAGTATCTCAAAAGGACTGCATCGTCTTAATGATTTTAGCACCGCAGACGGTTTTTCATTTTGACACTGTATGGGGGAGATATGTCGGATACAAGATCCCACAGTATTATTATTATTATTATTATTATTGGGGGTTTCGTGGACCCGAACCAAAAACCAGAATTTAATATTTAACATTAGACTTAAATCGATTATCTTAATGACAGGATCACGTCACCACTGACGACAAGTCAATCGGACGTCGCACACATGAGTTTTGGCGGGTCGAAGATTTAATAATAATAATAATATGCTATTATAATTTGAGTGTTTCAGGTATCTGATACACAAACCTAAAAAAGACATCCAATATTAGACTTGGAATGTCTGTATCAGATTCAGGGTCATACTGCCGCTGACAGTTCGTGAAACTGATATCACATGAAGAAGTTACTGACAAAACACAATTTTCCCAATGAAAATAATAATGACATAATTATATTATCATTATTTTTGATTTAATTTGTTTCTTTAAATATTAATACCAAAAAATTACATGCACCACCCAAAAATAGGCGCTTCCTCCTTATTCAATGGATTTCCTCTTTAATTGCTTTAAATTTTTAATTTATCTCTTTTCAACTCTTCCTCTCTCTAATTAACCCCTTTCACGATTTTCCTTCTCGATTTTGTTCTCCCATTCTCTCTTCAATAAACTCATTTATTATTCCACAATATGAACCCCTATAGAAGAACCAAAAAACCTCTACACCTCTTCCTTGAACATGGCCAAACTGCCTCCACCGTGCTGCTTATTCGCGCCGTCTCCTGCTCTGCCTCGTCACTGGCCGAAGCCGCCTGGCCCCCGGTTGCTGCGTGTGCACCACCTCACCGATTGTGTTGGCTCCTCCGCTATACCACGTGCCATTGTGAGCCATTCCCCTTCACCCTACCCTCCCTTTCCCACATGAATCTTCCTTAACTCTCTGCACAAACCGCCACAGTACGTCACACCACCTATATTCCCCGGAGATTCACCCCAAAGACATGACAGAATCGCACCGCCACGTTTCCCCTTTTGCGGGCCACTGAAACTTTTTTTAAGACCTAAAAAATGTGAGAATTATATATTCATGATCCTATAGATGATATTTATGCATCTGTATGCCGTGCTTAATGAAACATTGAGTTTTTATCACGCTTAATTATTTGGTGATGAAGAACAAGTGAAGAATGCATGGAGAACTAAATAGAAAAGATCATGGTATATGTGATGATCAATGATCATGTATTTTTGGCCATCATCATTGAGATTCAAGAACATGAGGAATCAACAAATAGATATTTATCACACTTCAATATTTTCAATCTCAGGATAAACGATAAGAAAAATTGATTCAACCCATTTTTTTTTCAATCAGTGAATTAATTCATTTAATTCTTGTTCGTCATGAAAAATTAAACTGGGGTAAGGAATCCAAAAAGATAAATCCTACCAGGAAAGTATCCATTTGGTGTTGAAAAAGATCAAACTTGCATAAAAATGAGAAGAAGATGTTGCGTTTGTCGTGCTTCGATCCTCCTGGATCCAAGGCTTCATCATTGTTCGTCAACGGAGAGGATAGGAGAGGAGAGGAGGAGTCGTTGGCAAAAGGGTTATGAGGACAAGATCTCATAACCATGAATTTATAACCTCTCATCAGGTTAAAAGTAATTAATCAAATAATTAAATAAACAATTATTTAGTTATTTATTTTATTATCCCACGATGGCTCATATGCCAAACACCAGACGTCGAAAAAGGTTATACCTTGTTTAGGGTAAAGCCTACATTCTGAGTTCATTTGTGGACTCAAATTTTTCATCTAAGACCTAGTCCATTAGTTATTCATGTTTGATATATTAAATGAATAAGTTAATAATTTAATTTATTCATTTAACACACCACCAATGAGTGAGGGGTCCGAACATCCTGTGCCGACTTATTTTATGTCGTGCCTATGGGAAACACCACGATCTAGACCCAAATATGGGCTCTGATTTACAATCCGATCAACCATTTAAGAGATATCCCATTTTATTTAGTTAACAGCACATGCTTAATATAAAAATACTTCACATTTTTATAAAAGAAATACCGGGCACACTGGGCCTCGGAATTGCACGTCGTCTCATCGCCCAACTCTAGAAATATTCTTAGAAATATTTCAAAGTATTATGAGGCCCAAAACCTAGTCTCTACAATAACCCATAATGAGAAATTTTATAAATAATATTTTTATATTATATATAAATCTTTATTAAATTAAATTCATATAATAAATATTTTTAGTTATAGAGTTAAAGTAAAAACATCTTTTCCTTAAAAATGTATTTTTTTGGAAAATCACTTTTCATCATGCTTGAGGGTTTTATAATAAATTAAATTCTCCCACCTCTGAAAATTTATTTTTATAAAATGGATTCAATATTTTGAGTCATCAAAATTAATATTAGGTTATAATGAATACTTAATTTTTGAGCAATATAAATAGTTACTATAGTAAATATTTATTACCACAATAAAAGAAAAATATGTTGATTAAGGGTGAAAATAATTTAAAAAAGAATCGAAACAAAGTTAACATAATAGTATGAATATTTACTTTTCATTTTCATTGAAATTATGATATTATTTATTTTTATTTCCTTTAATTTATAAATGATTAAGTAATCAGTTTGTTAAAAATTATAATTAGATATAATAAAACACAAATAGTATTTATTGTTAATATTAGAATTAAATTAAGGAATTTATTTTTAAGAATTAATTATATTTTTTATTAAATCATATTAAAAAAACATTATTAGTAAATAATTTTTATCAAATATAAATGATCATATAATTTTTATGAAGTCAGATATAATTTTTAAAATGTTTCGAAAACTATTATTATCTAAAGACCCAATATTTCTTAATAAATGTGATATTATTTTAAAAGTATAAATTAAAACATTTAGAAAATTATTTAGATAAAATTAATATTATTTTTTGAATCATTCTATCTAAATTACCCAATAATGATTTTTTCATAATTTGCGGAGACAATCAAATTTTCAGGTAAAAATTAAATATCATATAAATATACTTTGTGTTTTATGAAATCATAATGACCAAAAAGTGATGTAATAATTAGGATAAAAGAGATACAAGAAAAAATATATTTTTTTCTTTTAAAATAATTTGTTTTTAAATTTATTATATTTAATTTTTAAATCCATTATGAATCCTCCAAAACATATATTATAATTTAAGGTTTTAAAATATTTTCTTTAAGAGTATGAATCACCTCAATATAATAAATGACATTATTTTAATAATTTATTCCATTTTAATAATTAAATAATTATAAACACTCCATTTTGGTAGAAAAAATGGGAAAAAATGATGGGATGGTTTGTGGTTTTGTATATTTTATTATGTAGAGTCCAAAACCAAAATAATAAAAAAATCCCCCTATTTTCCTATATAAACCCACCCAATATCCCATTTATCCTCACTAAAACTCTTTATATCATGACCATAATCTACCCTATACTCTCTAGAGTCCTCCCAAGGCACTCTAAGCTCTCAATAATCCCTTCCCAAGCTTTTAATGTCACACACTCAAGTAAGGAATCCTTACCTTCCTCTCCTCCTTTCAAATTCAAGATCCTTTTTTGAATTTAGTTATTTTAATTTCAATTGGTTATATTTTAATTCATTTATAATAATTAACTTAATGTCCAATTGGTTGTATTTTAACGTGGGATCATTTATACTCCCACATTTGGACCCTTTCATAAGTCGTTACTATGCCAAAATTTCGTAAGGGATCTTCCACTCTCCTTTTTATTCAAGAACTTATTTTATGTTATGCTTCTTAAATTACATTTATTAATTTTGGGATATGTTTTTTCATATCTTACATACTATAACTTTTATTTTTACATGATTATATACCACTTACACTCTCATTAATCCTTAAAATTAATAGTTATTACACCTGTTACCGTGCCGAAATTTCGTAAGGGATTTCTCTCTTCTCATTTCCATTCAAGAACTTATTTTTTGTTATGTCTCTTAAATTTAATTATATTATATTATAATATATTTTTACATATCCCCATTACTGTCAATTTAATTTATAAACTATGAGATCTCCCTTTCACTCTCATTAATCCTCTCATGATCCTTTATGTACACCCGTTACCATACGAAAATATAGTTAGGATTTGTTTATTTATTCAAGTTCCTTCCTTATCTTATGCCTTATATTTACAAATTTATAATGTTGGGATTTGATTTTACATGTCCCTATTACTTACCATTTGATATATATGTTTTTAGAGACCACTTTCTATCTCAAAACACATTTTTATGAATCTTTATGTGACACTGTTATGCTGCTGGAATTTCACTACAATCTTCCATGCAAAAACAATTGTGTAGTGAATACCATACCCATTTCCTATTAAGGGTGTTCACATTTCTACCCATATATTTTGATGTGGGACTTACTTGTTTGTATTCCACAATAATTTGTCATGGAATAAATTATGATGATGAATGAATCCATGTTGTATGATTTATATGGAACACTTACACATGAAAATGAAATGATTTTATGATAGTTGTGCCTAGGTAGCACTCCAATGTATTGGGTAATGTTTAGTATCATGATACTTCATGTTGGGATATAGATTGAACTTTATTTCTTTATGGGACTTTTCCTACCATGACGTCTTGGTGGGTTTATCCTTGACCTATGATTATTATGAAGTGTTTTAGGTTGTTTCCACTTTTCCCATGTTATGATTATCATTCTATATCATGCCTTATTATTCATGTTCCTTTAATTCTTCATTGATATGTCTATTTTCTAAAATGTATCACTTATTCCATGTTTACTACCTTACTGGTCTTTGTAGTTCACCCCTTTCTTATGTATGTCCCCAAGTTATCCCATGCAGTTTTAGGTTTGAAGGAGTATTTTGAGCATGTTAAAGAAGTTTTCAATGAAGATATTGTATTAGATATTTTATGTTGTTATGAAATGTACCTAATTACCAAAGATACTATACTTTTTGATCATTCAGATTGTATGAATTATATTCTTATGAAATAAATCAAGTATTAATGTGAAATAAAGAGTAGGGTTGTTATAGTTGGTATTAGAGGAAAAGTTTAGTGATTTTTGGGATTAGGATTAGAAAACTCTCTAAAAACATTAAGGATAAGAATAAGTATAAGAAAACATAACTGAATTTTGGTAAGTATAGAGTAAGTGGTTTATCCAACAAATACACCCCTATCTGGATATTACAAGTGGACGTGGTTATGGGAAAAATGTACATAGGGGTAACAACTCTAAAAAAGTGTCCCGGGCCTAACTTGGGGTAACCTGGTAAATGAAAAAGAATCTTAATATGAACTTAGTTTGACACTCCTAGGGGATATACTTTGGTAAATTCATATACTCATTATGAACCATTATTAAGGGAACATAAAAATTACCATATGTGTTAATGTTATCAAATATATCATGGATAACATAGATTGAATCTTAGAAATTCATAATTTAAGGAATAAATTTCATTAATAAGTTACCCCTTTAATGTTCTAGGTTTCCAAATTTTGTGTTTAATCATTTGAAATTACTCATACCTAATTCTACTTTTATTCTAGAAAAAGGTGGGAAATAAGATGAACTGATTAAACAACCAATGTGAAGGGAAATGTTGTGACTTCCCAAATGAGATGCCAAACATGATGGGAGATCATGCAGAACATATTGTTTTTTTCTAAACCATCTATCAAAAACAAAAATTAACAACCGATACTTTGTTGAATGACCAATGACATAAAAGAAGAGGGAGATAAAATCTCAAGGAAGGTCATCTGGAAATATGATAAGGGAAATAAAACCCCATTTTTTTATGCAACAAGTGTGGAAAGAGGCACCAAGAGAAATTCCATAAAGAAACTGGGAGATATTTTAAGTGTAGGAATATAGGGCATAATGTATCAAATTTACATGAAAAATTGGATAATGTGATGGATGAAAATAATGTTCAATATAAGGTACCTTATACAGTTCTATGTTAAAAATGTGGAGATGTTGGGAATTATCCAAGACAATGCTCTATTCCATGGGTTGAGAAGCATGATGAGCATAAAAAATCTCTTGGATTGAGGGAATAAGGAATGACCTATACTAAGATAGATCATGATGACCAATGTACAAGTAGTGTATGTCATGTTGTTTTTCAATTCATTCCATATGAGTATTATTGTATTTTTTCTAAGAACATAAATCACACCTTGAAATTATATGACAAAAAAACATCTATTATTATGTATAAAATGTTGATGTTTAGAGGAATTTTCTTCTTGAAAATATTATCATTCTTCATTTAGTGTAATTTGATGTTATCCTAGTTATATAACTATTTTCCTTTTATAAAGACAATATAAATTTCTAGGATAAGTAGGTTATCATCCGTACCATGAATCCCCATTCAATTATATAAAATTACAAGGAGGAGGATGAATATTCTTTAGTATGGACATTATTTCACTAGAAGAAAGAGTATATATCTTAAATTTATGGGAATAAGGAAGGAACTATACTATATAAATCATTGAAGTGTAATTATTAAAGTGTTTATGTATGGAAATTTGAGAGTTATGTTATAGAAGTGGTATATAAATGAAATTTTTGATATAAGGATCATGAAACATCTAAGTATTGTTCCGTAGTTTTGTTTTTTTCCTTTAAGGAATTGAAATTTTTATTTAATGGTACTGATAACCTATAAAAGTGATATAGTGATAAAGTGATATTTTAGAAAACAGATGAATTTTGGATTGATAACACTTTTTAATTAATTTATTTTAGAAAAAACCTAGAGTCTTGGGATGATATCTCTAAGTCTAATATTATTTTAAAGGCATTAATACAACTTTTGAATATTTATACGGTGTAAGTTTAGTACTATATTTCTTTGGAAACATATTACAGTTTCAATTATTTTTAATTTTTTGGGGATTAATGATAATTTGGGAGATGTTTTATTTGGTAAAGGTATATATATATCCATTATGATTATTACAGATGAATGATCTTATGACTTTGGAAGTCTAAAATGTAGGGTATGATACAATCTTTGAAGTTAAAACACTCTTTAATTTTGAGGATATTAGTGTTATATATGGGTATTTATTTAAGGATTAATCTATATTAAAATTTTGGGAATATTTGTTCAATTTTTGAGATTAATATACTAAGGTATTATAAAAAATTATGCTAACCATTTTGGATTTAGTACAATATAGGAAGAACATATTGTTATTATTTAGTGTGTTATGATATTCGTTATAAGTTTATAGTGATTCAAGCATAAAAAATATTCATCTTGAGTTCTCATTGTTTTGAGAAAAAGATAATATTGTAGTTGAAATTAATTATACTTTTCAAAAATTATATTTCCTTGTATTCCTAGTCTAGATGATAAATGAATTATCTATCTTTATGAAAATAATATTGATTTTTTTTCATATTATGGTTATTTCCAATGATTTGATGGTATTTTATCCATAAAAAATGTATGGTATTGTTGTCATTGAACTTCTCTTAACCATGTTTTATATCACAATCAAATAGCTCTTTGGTTCTATTTGTCTCTTCCATGTACATGTTTTTACTTCCCATTAAAGTTATCCTTATTGGAAACCTAGTTATGCGATGACCTTCATACATCCCTTTCTCAATATTCAAGATAATGTTTTATCAATCTTTTTTATGATGTGGGTTTTCAATAAATATATTTTCATATTTCAAAACATTTCTTACTAAGTTCAAGTTTAAATTGTGAGGATGCAATTTATTAAAGGAGATAATAATATAACACCCCGAGTTTTTAAAGGAGAAAACTATGTTTAATAGAGTTTACAATACAAACAATGATTGTTTGAATATGACCATTTTAACCTTCCATTAATTTTTTTGGATAAAAGTATGATTAACTAATTTATGATATATATATATATATTTAAATATATATATATATCATAAATATATTTATATATTCTTTTTAAATTATCAATAAATTTCTGTAATGCCTTCTTGTTCTTTAAAACATGATTTCCTAAAAAATATTGTTTTTATAAAAAGAATATTATAATTATTTTATTGAAAATTTATTAAATGAATTTGATAAAATGAGACCCAATTTTTAAATTAGAATATCAATATTATCATATAGTGTAATTTTGGGATTTTTGAAAAATATAGATTTTTTAGTGAATAATGAAAACTAATATTTTTATGTAAAACTCTCATTTATTTGACAATTAAATTAAGTTAAAAGTTTAATTTTTATTTTTATTTTATTTAAAGTAATAATAATTATTAATTAGTTACATTTAATTAAGTTAATTACTTTTAAATCATCTTAATACTGTATTTTTTTATAAGTTTATTTTTTTGGATTAAAAACACATTTTTTCTGAAAATTATTTTTAAATGCATAATGTTTCTCCATTATAATTAATTAAAATAACCCCTAATGAGAAATGGTATAAATGAATTTTTTATATTATATATCAATCATTATGAATTTAAATTCATATAATAAATATTTCTATTTATAGAGTTAAAGTAAAACTATCTTTTCCTTAAAAATGTATTTTTTTGGAAAACTAATTTCCATCATGCTCAAGGGTTTTAAATTAAATTAAAAAATTTCACCTATAAAAGTTGATTTTGATAAAATTAATTCCACATTTTGAATATAAAAATTAATATTAGGTAATAATGTCTACTTAATTTTTGAGAAATATGAATAGTAACTATAAAAATATTTATTACCATGGTAAAAGGAAAAAATGTTGATTAAGGGTAAACATAATTTAAAAAATATTAGAAAAAAAGTAAACAAAGTATTACTAATATAAATTTTTCATTTTCATTGAAATTATTATTATATTCATTCCTTGTTTCTTTTAATTTATAAATGATTAATTAATCAGTTTGATAAAAATTATATTTTGATACAATAAAACACAAATAACATTTTTGGTTCAAATTTGAATTCAATTAAGGAATTTATTTTAAATAATTAATTAATTTTTCAATTAAATAATATTTTAATAAAATATTATTAGTAAATAATTTTTATTAAATATAAATGATCATATAATTTTTATGAAGCCAAATGTAATTTTTATAAGGGTTTGAAAACTCAGATTGTAAAAAACCCATCACTTCATAATAAATGTAAATTTTATTTTAAATTTGGAAATGAAAAAATTTAGAAAATTATTTATATAAAATGAAAATTATTTTTGGAATTAGATCATTGAAATTATCCAATGGTGAGTTTTTGATAATTTTCTGAGACTATCAAATTTTCAGGTAAAAATTAAATATCATATAAATATACTTTGTATTTCATGACATCATAATGACCCAAAAGTGATGTAATAATTAATATAAATGAAATCAAATACCAAATATATTTTTTCGATTTAAAATAAATTTATTTTAAGTCTTTGATTTATTTTTTAAATCCATTATGAATCCTCCAAAACATATAATATATTGTAAGGTTTTAAAATCCTTTCTTTAAGAGTATGACTCACCTCTACATAATAAGTGGAATTATTTTTATATGTTCAGCCATTGAAATTATAAAATAATTATATCCACTCCCTTTTGGAAAAAACCATGGGCAAAAACTATGTGATGGTTTGTGGTTTTTTATATTTTATTTTGTAGAGTCCAAAAGCTAAATAATAATGAAATATCCCTCTTTTCCTATATAAAACCACCCAATATCTCATTTAAATTCAATAAAACTCTTTTTATCATGACCATACTCTTACCTCCACTCTCTATCATCCTCATAAGGTACCCCCAAGCTCTCAAGAAGCCCATCCCATGCTTTTGAAGTCAGACACCCAAGTAAGGTATCCTCACCTTCCTCTCCTCCTTTCAAATTCAAGTACCTTCTTTGAAATTTGTTCTTTTAATTTCAATTGGTTATATTTTAATTAATTTATAATAATTACCTTAATATTAAATTTATATTATTTTAATGAGGGATCATTTATCCTCCCTCATTTGTACCCTTACCTAAGATATTACTATGCTGAAATTTCATAAGAGATCTTCCACTCTTCTTTTTATTCAAGCACTTATCTTTAGTTAATGATTTATAATTTCTATTTATTCATGTTGTGATATTCCTTTACATATCCAAAATAACATCCATTTAGTTTTTACATTATTATAGACCCATTTCAATCTCATTAAGCCTTCCAGTTAACAGTTATGTACACCTGTTACCATGCCGAAATTTCGTAAGATATTTCTCTCTTAACATTTCCATTGTAGAACTTCTTTTATGTTATGTCTCTTAAATTCAATTTTATTATGTTGGAATATGGGATTACATATTCTACTTACTTTCAATTTAATATATAAATAATTATATCCCTCTTTCACTCTCATTAATCCTCCATTATTCTTTATGTACACCTGTTACCATGCCGAAATATAGTTAGGATTTGTTTCTTTATTCAAGTTTCTTCATTACCTTATATATTCTATTTCAAAATTTCTAATTTTTGGATATGATTTTCCATTCCCCTATTACTGATCATTTTATATCTATGTGATGAGATACCACTTTCTCTCTCATTAACCAAATTTTATGAATATTTAAGTGACGTCGTTATGCTTTAAAGAATTTAACCATGATCTGCCATGCCAAAATAATTGTGTAGTGAATACCATACTCATTTCCTATCAAGAGTGTTCACATTTCTGCACATATACTTTTGATTAGGGGACTAAATTTTTTTATTCCACACTCCTTGATCATGGAATAAATTATGATGATGAATAAATCCATGTTGTATGATCTATGTGACACAATTAAACATGAGAATAAAATGATTATGATGAGTGTGCCCAGATAGTGATCTGATGCATTAGGTAATGTTTAGTATCATGATATGTCATATTGGTATAGAGAGTGAACCTTATTCCTTTATGGGAATTTTTCCACCATGATGTCTTGGTGGTTTTAGCGTTGACCTATGATTATGATGATGTCTTTTAAGTTGTCGTCACATTTCGTTTGTTATAATTATCATGATATATCATACCTTTTTATTAATGTTTATTTTATTCCTCATTGATATGACTATTGCCTAACTTGTATCAATTATTCCATGTTTATCCCCTTATTGGGATTTATATCTCACCCCTTTCTTATGTATGTCCCCAGGTTAATGGTATTTATCCTCAACCTAGAAAAACTTTTGAAGTGTTCTGGTATGCTCCTCTCCTAGGATGGATTAAAGTTAATGTTGATAGTGGTTCTAAAGGAAACTCGGCCCCTTCGGGTTGCAGCTCTATTTTCAGAAATCACTCTGGGAAGATTATTGTATGTTTCTATGGCACTTATGGAATCTCCTCAGCTCTGGAGGCTGAAATGATGAGCGTAATCTATGCTATCTCCTTCACAAAGAAACATGGTTAGAATAATATCTAGATTGAAAGTGACCCGACTACCATCATTCATGCTATTTGGAATGGTGTGATGCACTTCGTGTGGCATCTTACAACACGCTGGATGGACCGTCTCCATTCACTCATGGACTTCAACTATATTATTACGCATTCCTTTCGTGAAGTGAACATAATGGCTAATGGTCTTGCAAATATGAGAGTCAACCATGTCACCACCTAGTTGGATGACCTCCCTATTTATTTACTACCCTTTTATGATAGATATTGTAAAATAATCCCATATTTTAGACTCATGTAATTCATTTTGTTAATAATAAATTTTGTTCTTTGGTCATTGACCATGGAACCACCTTCTTAGAAAAATGGGATTATTAATATTTTAAAATATGAAAAATATTGTTATTTTATTTTGTAAAATATAATGGGAAGATGATTAAAATTTGATTATTGGAATTATTTTTTAACCTTTTAGAAGTTTTATGATCATTATTTTATTAATATATATATTTTTTTCTTAAAATCAATGTTTAATATGAGTTAATGACATTTTTCACATGACCATTTCAAATGATAGGGTCTATTACATCTTCGAGATAAAATCTTTGATGGTGATCTTTATTTATATGATAAGGTAATGTGATGCATGAGGGACATGATAAGTTTCATAGGGACCATGCTACGTACGGGTGATATATAATTTTATCCAATATCTTACATGAGCTACTTTTATTTCCTATATGAGTTTAGGACAAAATGGCACGAGACCATGAAAAAAGTTAATGGGTGTTGTGATTTTCAGTGATTATTGTTCTTTCTTTTTTATGTTATGGAATAGAGGTATGCTATGAAATATAGATATACATATGTATATTAAATGAGGTTAGTATTAAGGTTGTATTTTTAAATATTAGATATATATTTAGTATTTGAAAGATTGATATCAAGAGGGCCAAGTTTTATATTATAAAGAGATGTTATAGATATCATTTTATAGAGGATTGGTGTAGATAATTGGTTGTTGTATTATTATTTTTCTATATCTATGGAATGTGAAAAATTATTGATATATTTATTTATCTCTTGGATATTTTGTATTGGATATGTCAAGGTAGATGGTAGTGTGTTCAAGATGGGTTTACAATGGAGAAAAGAATGATGGTGTATTATAATGAGAAATATGATGGTAAATTATGGATACATGAGATTGATATCATAGTTGTGGGATGGCCTTTATTTGGTTTATGTAAAATAATAGTTATTAAAATATATTTTGTTATTTAGTAATTTATAAGTTATATTATACAAATTTATATACAATAAAAACCAATGTTGGTATCAGGCATGACCCAATATCCTTATTGTATTGGATGGTTGATCAATTCCCCCTTCAACTCTCCATAGTGGGATATTTTATTCCTTGATGATGATGTGGTATATAAGGATATTTTATTCACATATAGTGATTTTATTTATGGAGAAATGGTATGAGGACCCTAAATTTTATGAAAAAAGGGATGAAAGCCTTAAGAAATTTGATATTAAGATTTATAAAGACAAAGTCGATGGGAGTTAGTTACTAAGAACATTTTCTATATAAATAACCCTTCATATGTTGATGATGTAGTATTTTATTTGTTATTTATAATTTATTTTTATAATTTTCAAAGATATTTGGAGTCAATAATGATTGAATAAGTGAATTTTCCTATAGGTGTTCTAAAAATAAGTCAATTAAAAGTTAATAATTTGTATGGTGGAACCATCAGAATTAGGAGAACTATAGATACATGTTCTACTATTAGAAGATGACATTAAAGAATATTAGATAATATAACTAAATGATAATAGGAACTTTTGTTAGTGAAATTATTAAAGATAAATGAAGTATGTTCTACTAACATAATAAGGATGCATTCATAGAGTCTATTATATATATAAGTGGAATATACATATTACTATTTTTATCATCCCTTAAAAAGAAAGAAAATTACTAAAGATGTTAAAAGGTACCATATACAATATTCATCAAGTGGAGATTGAAGAGTGACCATTAGAATCATAAAGTAACTAGATAATTATATCGATGATTTGAGTGATTGATGGCTGGGATAATTTGACTGGAAGTTACAAAATGTACTTATGGAGAAAGAATTGTTAACTAAATATTATGAATTCAGAAGATAAAAAGTTGAGATAAAATGATCTCACTTAGTGAAGAAAGATGAATATAAGATGATTGAAAGGAAAAACCACACTGAAGAATTAAAACATTCCCTAATATTTATCCCCAAAAAATATAAGGTGAACTTCACCTTATGGAGAGAGAGCTACTAAAGAATCTGAAAAATGGATGAAGTGTAGTGTATCCAAAACTACACCTATATAAGCATTCATACAGAAGATACATTCAAAGAAAATATATTGTAAGGTATCTGAAAAATGAATTTGTAAGTTAAGGAGATAATTATGAGTGAACTTAAAGGCTTGAAGTTAAGTCATATGAAGTTTTTTAGATCCTTAAGTTTAAAATATATTGATTAATTAATGTATTTCATGATTCTAGCCAAGTTGATCGAAAATTAATTCGATCAAAAGAAATAAAAAAGGATTTTAATATCTAAGGTGGTAGAAGAAGGTAATATAAATAAGAAGAAGTAAAATTGGGTATCATCTGTAGTCAAGTTAGTGGAAGCTTAGGTAGAAGTGAAAGGAATTATAAGAGTAGATGAAGATGGTGAATTGTCAAGAAGATCACTTCTTTGTACATTAGGTGAATCATGAAAAGGTCTAATTCTAGTATCATATATTATTAAAGCATTAGATGATTAATATTTACTTTAATGAAATATATAGTGATCATAAGTTGATATGATCAAAAAGTTGATGTTGCTAATGGAAGTTTGAATGCAGTCTAAGTGAAATCTGTGAAACCCCTCGAAACTAAAATGGTGGAAGATAAGGCTTCTAATGTTTGGATAGTCCGAATAATTGGAGACTTTAAATGAAGGAAAAAGTATTAGAATCTTGAATAATTGATTAATATATTGAATTCGTTAAGGATAAAATGATGAATTTAAGCCTAGATACACAGAATATAAAAGCCTTAGAAGCTAGTGGTTGAATATTAACATGTAATAAGGTGAACAAGAGATACACTAATCATAATAAGAAGTTACATTCCATAGTTTGAACAAAATGAAGGTGTTACAGTTGGATACCACTATAAGCACATGAATCACATCAAAAGAAGTTCTACAGGTTGAGATATGAATAATATTCATTAGAGGAAAAAGATGAACTGGAAGAACATGATTGAATTCCATAAAAATTAAATGACTGGAAGATGCTGACGGAATTTACATTAATGTGAAGTTAAGATCATTATGATGATGTTTATATGGAAATTCAAAGTTCAATTTTTATAACAAAAAGTTTGTGATTCTGACTATTATTTTCAGATGAGTTGAAAAATTTTAACATTGAATTTTGTGAAGGATTTGATGTAGTAAATCTATGATATATATGAAAGCATTAAAGGAGTTTGACTGATGACTTTGAGTTAGAAAGAGTTCCAAATTGAAGCCTTTATGTTCCCCAGATTTATCAAAGGATGTATGGTTATATAAATGGCGGATATCATTGGAGTAAATAGTTGATTATTGGGAAGAGAATATGAGAAAGGGAAAAAGTTGAATATGGGTAGTTTTAGACCTATATTAATTGGAATATTAGAAGGGTTAATGTTTGAAGAAGATAAAAACTTATGGTTCTAAAGAAGTAGAGTGAGTTCTTTGGATTTAGATGACCAGAAAAAGGAGAGTCCAACCAACATTAAGTAGTGAACTAAAAAAGTGCTAAATATTGAAGTACTATAGTGATAGACTTATAATTAAGTCACTGGAAGAAGATAAAATATGGTGTTCACGCTGAGTATAGTAGAATTTAACCTAGTAGTCGAAGATTCATCCATGAGGAAGTTTGAGGATAAATCTTGAAGACTAGTTGTCACAGTATAAAAACACTACATTCTTACATAGAGGTAGAATTATATTTTTAAGAGATAGCTCAACCACATGGGTAATATTTTTCTTTTGGAGTTTAGGTTGAATAATTTTTTTTAGTAAAAGAAAAAAACATTCCACATTATAATAATTTTGAGAATATTGAAAATATATGATCTGGGATAATAATTGGACGTAACATGGAGTTGGTTTCCCAAATTGGGGAAAAACCTTTTATAAATAACCATGTGTTGTTTAATTCACTTTATCTTTATTTGGTGATGGAGTAAGTGTGGAGGGAACACATAAATGATCCCCACATCCTAACTTAAATCATAGGTTTGATAAACTTAAAGGAATAAAATGTTTATGTTGATCTTAATTTTTAAAAAATTGGTCACCTTGATTCACCCCCTCTTAGGGTGACTGTAAAATCCGCTGGTACTAACACTATATATATATATATATATATATTTGTGTTGAATTATATGATATTATAATTATATTATCTTTTTGGGAGTGTGTTTGATTTGAAATATAATAAGGAATTAGATATAGGTGTTTGATTTGGATTAAGTTGTTTATAATGCTTTATTTACTCATTCATGGATGCATTAGTATACTACAACCACATAGAAAAAAGGGATTCAGTGGATGATCCAACTGACTATTTATACTCTTCCTAATTTTATATACATTGTTTTAGGTTTATAACATCAAGTATGAGGAGATATTAGTCAAGTTGTTTTAGATATTTTTCCTTGGAGTTATATTTCCTTTATTTTATCTTTTGTATAGGCGTTAGGATATTTTTATCACATTTGTTTTTTCATTTATAGTATTTTTAGTGCCTAGTGTGACATGGAGACACATGTGAGGTGGGGGGAGTGTGTTTGATTTGAGATATAAGAAGAACATATATATGTGGGTTTTATTTTGATGAGATTGTTTTTAATATTTTATTTAATTATTCATGGATACATTAGTATACTCCAACCACATAAACAAATAAGGGTTTCAATGGAAGGTCCAACTGAGTATTTTATACTCATCCTTATTTTATATACATTATTTTCAGGTTTATAAGATCAATTTAGATGAGATATTAGGTAAGTTATCTTAGTTTTTTTTTCTTTTGATTTATAGTTTCCTATATTTTACCTTGTTTAGAGGTATTAAGATATTTTTATCATAGTTGTTTTTCCATTTATAGTTTTTTTAGTGCCCAGTAGACCATGTAGACACATGTGAGGGGGGGGGGGAATAATGGGTGCACTGATATTAGAAAAATATGAATTATTAATTTTTACTTAAAACCTTTTTTAAACCTCTCTCTACTATTTAGATGTGAATGGATATTTTTTTTAATTTTCCTCACCAAACACCTAGATACACTATAGATGATGAAAGTAAAAATTTTCAGAGTATTTTTATAAGTTTTATACCAAGTATTGGTAACCTAAAAATTAACACGTTAACTCCCATTGAGTCATGGATTCTCTACTATAATTGAATAAATATTTACCATGGGTTTTTATGGATCACCCTGAAACCTCATAAAAAAACATTACACATGTGTGGTCACTATATTATACAGGTAAAGGTGTATTTATAACACTTCCATGGTTTTCAAATCCCACTGGTTCACTACTTAATTCAGTATTTTGAATTAGATCTTGTCTATGAACTTGATGAAATGAAAATATAAATATCAAATCTGTTTCCTCACCTTAGAGTACTCCAACTGCCTGAATGTGTTCAAACTTGGCTCATGAATCTCGGCCTTTATAACTATCTATAGCTTTAAATTCTTCTTAAAAATATATTACTGAACACTCATCTCAAAATATATATTATTCTTTGAGATCCATCTTGTTTCATAGGTTTGAAACTCACTTTTATACTTCTTATTTATGATGGCATGTAGAAATTTCTTCATTTTCTTCTTCATGAGCTTTAGTGATCTCAAATTATTGGTTATCACTACTATATAGCCACAATACCAATGACTATTTCTTCTTATTTTATTCTATTATTGATATCCTAAAACTCATATTAATAGGTGGATAAATTAAATTCATTATTTCTTTTTTAAATACCATAAATGGAAAGTTGGGAATAAAAAATGGCTTTCAATGGAAAACTCCATAATATAATACCTAATTCGGGTACTAATGAATTCTTATGAACTTCTTTTTTATTCTAAAAGAGAAATTAAAATGCACCCCTAATAAATTATTCCCATTTATAAAAAATTATTAAATAAAATATTTCCTTAATTTTCTCCAAGAATAATTTATTCTTCTCAAAAGCATCCACAAAATCTATACTTCACCGATCTCCTTGGATATATAAAAAGTAAACAACAAATAACTTATTCTATAGTGTGGAACTCATAATAATTTCTCAAAATTTTAGTCTTAGTAAAATTCTCAAAAATCAATCTTAGACCCCAATAAACACTCAAACAAAATCATATCAAAATGATGTAGCCTATGATAAATAGTAGTTTGAGTTCGATGATTCTTCATTTTCATTATTCTTGAAAAACCAATAATTAAATTTTATTTATCAAAGAATAAATATAGTGTAAAATATCATTACAATGACCCTAAAAATATCTTGGATCCAATATTAAATAAGATTAATGATGCTTTGAACTAAAAATAACATCCTCAATATCATCTTATTTATATCTTCTTTGAATTAAATTATTATAGAAACTCCCTTTTTCATTTATATTTGATCTTCCTTTTCCATGGATGAAGATAAAATTCTATTTCTTATAAAGCTTAGATCACAAAAAATATAGATTTTCATGAGGTTTATACCATAATTTAACAACATATTCATCATCCTATTTGGTTTCAACTTTGTTAGATTTTAAATATGGAAACTCAAATTTTCATCCAATAGAACTTACAAAATTTCATAAGTTTTATAGTCTTACACTAGGTTCTTCAATGTATTATGTGTTGTAAGGATTAGGTTCAGAGACTTACGGTTAGTAGAATACGTCTTATATTCATCTTTTAAAGACTTACACTCTTCCCTTTACATTTTTCCACATTAACTCAAATTCATATATTCCATGAAAGTCATATGATGATCTTGAATATATATGGTGATGTCTTACAATAAAGACCTATGTTGTGGTAGAAGTCATAGAATCATGATTTTATCAATTATCAGTAGTCTCTAATGCCTTATGCTGAATTGAAATAGTTGTTAAATACTTAGTATTGACATAGTTATATGATAGGTCTCAAATCCTTACAATTATATCAATTTATTAAATTCATCACTTGAAGCCTTGTATTTGGAGTGAAGTATTATGATCAATTGAAAAAGACTTACCCTTAGATCGTATCCATTTTTCATGAACTCTAAAATATATATTTCTGTTGGTGGCTTAAAAACAACATTGAATTGCTTCCAAGGACTCTATTTTCTCTTCAAATCATCTTATATTTCCATTCAATATATACTAGTATTATTAAAATAATTCCAATCTCCTCCCATCTCAGTTCCATATTGTTGTAGCATATAAAATACTCTTTGTAGTGTATTTTCATGAATATATCTACCAAATCTACTGGGGATCCTATTAAATTAATCCTAATCCATATTTTATCACTTAAAAATTCAACCAAGAGTGTATAAACACTATCATAGAAACCAACATGTTTTTTAATTCATGTATGAGTTATCCTTTGGGTACCAAGGAATCTATACAACCATATATTCTAAGGACTTGTAGTCTTTTTCATCACCAAATATTCCTCATGGAAGAAATTTATATTTCATATTTGTACACTAACTTCTTAAAAAGACACATTATCTTTATTTTAGATTAAATCATTGAATTAATATTTGAAAAAAAATATAACAGACACAACCATATATAACCTTTGGAAAAAAATCTCTCCCTTTTTATTTGTTTTCAAAACATATATCATATCAAAGTAAATTGTATCCTCTCATAACTTTTGATAATAAATGAAATGTGTAAGATACTCTCCAATTTTTTACACATAAAGTAATATTCTCTCCATTTTATTAATATAGTATGATCATCCTTAAATTTATTCCCCCTTTATTGTTTTATATTACTTGATATTGACACAACTTGAAATAATAGTTAAGATGCTCACTAATACTGATTTAAATGTAGGATAATTCATATTTTCAAATTCCTATCCCTTTTATGATACCACTAGGAGGATAGCACCAATAAATATACTCTATATATGATTTCTATCCCCCTTTCAGAGATCCATTAAACTTCCATATGTAAGGATGATTTTAGAAAGAATCACTACTTACTATTTTCAAGTGACTTTTGGAACTTCATAACTGATATATTTCTTGGAATGAAATTTTTTATAGAAAATTTTCATAGATAGATAAATTATTAGTATATGTGGGAAAAACCTCTATACAATGAATGAGTGACATTTTTAGACAATAAATATGTCAAAATTTGGATATGTGATACTAGTTTATATCTGGATCTATTGTGTGAAGCACATTTGGACTTTTAATAATTTTCAAGAACCTATTCTCACTTGAATAAATATATAAAAACATTTAAAGTGACAGGTAATACCCACATGGTAAGATACATACTACCCCTATTATAAAACTAATATATACATGTTAAAATAGGTAATTGGAGATTGAAATAATACCTCATCCTATATATTTTGAAGGGGATTTATATATTTATTGATTCAGTAATATTAAATAAATTCTAATAGATTATCCACTTTTTGGGAAGACCCCCATCAATTGATAATCACTAAACTTGATCACCTTATCCAACATTTATTTAAAAACTAAAAAATAAATTTTGTGAAAGGGTGTATCTTTTAACATCTCCTCAGTTTGAGTAAGATGGATGAGATCAATTTCTCAATCTAAAAACTATTTTCTTTATCAGTCTAAAATATCTAGAACCATTCATTCTTTCTTCGCTCTTTTCTTTCCAATTCTATTCACCTTTGATAAGCATGGTTATTGTTTCTTTTCAAGCCTATTTATTAGCTATAATTATCTTCAAAAAATTAGAAAACAAATTTTTAGATTTATTTTTAGAATTCTATAGATTTACATCCAACTTCAACTGATCTAGAAATATGGTTATAAAACCTTCAGAAACATTCATAGCCTTATCTAGGAGTGTTTATTTCTTCTATGATGGAGAGATATTTGAACTTGATATCATAGGTTCTTTCCATTTTCACTTATCAAATACAGGAAGGATAGTCATACATTTGATATCTATGTGTCCTACCTAGTTTCACCTTCCACACATAATTTAATCATAATTTTATTTCCCTTATATAGAGGCTTCTCATACTCTTAAAAATGAGTGTCAACAACTATACCGATTCATTTATCAATTTACTGAATTTATTCACTTTTGTTTTTTTAAGGTTTATCTATTTTACTTTGAAAATCATGTAAATATTTAGATGGTTTATGGTGTGACCTATCTTATCATAATATAATCACTTCTTCCATGTGGGTTTTAAATCCTAATTACTTTTTTTAATTGCCTTCTTGGGAGTATTTTAACTCATTAATTTCTTCTAATTATCACCCAAGGCTGATACATAATATTTTTTTATATGCTTCTTAGTTTTTTATATCTCTCTATTTTCATCAGATATAGGATGATATCTAGTATTATTACACTATAATTATTCATATAAGTGACAAATAATGCTTCATGTCTCAAAATATTTCTTTAGACATTCAAATTTTTTCATTAGAGACAGATTCATCCTTTTTTTGAGGTCTAATTATTTCTAATATTTTTCTTTCATTAAATAGATTTAATCCCAATATATTTAATATTTATAGAACCTTTCATACTAACTTATTATTCTATAAATTAATTTCTCCATTTACAAACTTCCCATAACCCCAACACCTTCCAATTAACCTTGTTCTTATCGCTTATTGTGTAGGCTATCCAACATGAAATGCTTGATGTTTTTGGGTTGGAACACTAATGTTTTGGCATACTTTTGGGGGGTATTTATTTTTAACATACTCAAATCTATACTAGACATATTGGGGGATATACTAATTTTTTTACTTCCATATTTGTAATGTTTTTTTCTCATTTTGAACTTCTAGAAAAACTAGATTTAGTTCCATAAAACTTTATCTACATAGTGGGTTTCCTTATTCCATGAGACATCGGTCTAAGATTCTACAAATGATCTCAAACTCACTTTACCAAACTTTTGAGTCCCTTGTGAGTCAATCCTTAGCTCTGAGGCTAGTGTGGAAGTACACTATTTGTCAACATATTACAAAGTTATAAATTTTTCCTCTTCTAGTTTTTTTGTTCAATTCCTATCTATAGAAATTTATGGCTGATACTATTATTATGTTCTTCCATTGATCTTAGGTTTTCTTCCCAATAAATATTAAACTTCTAAATTTCATCATCCTGAATTTTTATTGAATATTTTAGAGAAGTTTCCATCACTTTCAATCTTTTTGATTTAATTTCTAGATGGAAATATTTGAAATCCATAGAGACTTTATGAATCTTCTCCAATGAATGTACTACCTTCTTCTCAACACTATAAAAAAATTATTTCCCCCAAATAAATCTCTTAAAATCATTATCAACTATGGAATATTTTTCATTGAAAATTGTGGATGATTGTTATTTAGATTTTATAAGCTTTGTGAGTGTATCACAATAACACACTTTCTTAGATAATGCCTCTTCCATTTCATCAACTTCTTATTATAGCTATGATTTTTCATCAATCATCCCTTAATGTATGAGAAAATATACGTAATAAATTATTTGATGCATTTTTAGTAATTATTAATTTTAGAATAAAATACACTGAATGACTCTTTAAACACATATTCTTCATAGCTTGATCTTGCTACCATAGAGTATTGACAATCAATATATTTTTCTCATAGGTTCTCACCATTATTAATAACTTTAATTAATGGTTTTTAATATCACTTATTCAAAAAATTTCATACATTTTTGGCTTCTTTATTCTATCTTTTTCTCAAAGTCTTTTCCGAGACCTCCAAATAGTCATTTATAGGGATGGAGATTGGTTCTTCTTATTTTAGGTACTTATTTAGGCATCTAAAATCCACACTTCATGTATTCAATAGTCACAACATCCAATTAGAGGTAACCTATTCTGTAATATAAATGGTTGAACTTCAAAAAAATCTAAAAAGAGGTAAACATGGATTTAATATCATTTATAGTGCCTAGTGGACCATGCATACACACATGAGGGGGAGAGGGGGTTAATTAGGCATGGACCAATTTTACCAAAAATCAAATTCTTATTTTCTCTTAAAATCTATTTTAACCTGTACTAGCTATTACTATATGAATGAATCTTTTTTTAAAATTTCCTACCAAATACCTATATATATTACAAATACTAAAAGTAAAAATAGAATATGTATTTTTACCAGGTTTTTCCTTAGTGTGGGAAACCTACTCATTTAAATGTTAACTCCCATTGATTTACATATTCTACACTATAATAAAATTACCAATTTAAATGGGTGGCCAGAGATCATCCTGAAACCTATTCACATAATAATACACTTGTGTGGTCACCATATTACATAGGTGACAAACCTATGATATATAAAACAAGTAAAGAGGTCATTATACTGATTTTACAGTCTTTATCTTATATTTATCATCCTCTTTACAAATTTGAAAGTATATCTTCCCTATGAACTAGGAGACCCTACACCAAAAATATTATATCTACTTCCTCCCCTAAGAGAACTTCAAATACCTGAATGTCTTAAAACTCAAGTCATGTAGATTTTCCCTAGAACTATCCAAAAATTCTAATTCTTCTTCAATTTTTTTTGCTGGAAACTCAACATGAAATATATATTATTCTTTGAGACCTATATGGTAAAACATGATCACCACTCACTCTTCTTCATATTCTTTTTCTACGAAATTCAAATAATTATTCCTCTTCTTATTCAAGAGCTTTAGTTCTCTCAGATTATTAGTTATCACTACTGTGAAACCATAATACCAGTGATTGATTCTTCTTCTTTTATTCTATTTTTTATATTTTCAAACTCACATGAAAATGAGGATAGATTAAATTCATTTTTTCTTTTTCAAATACCATAAATGTTATATTGATAAAAAATGGATCATAGTGAAAAGAACCACAATATAATCCCCAGTCCAGGTTCTAATGATTTCTTGTGCAATTTTTTTTCCTCTTAATGGGTATTTTAAAAGTACTACTAATAAATGCTACTAATTTATGAAACAAAACTAAATAAAATTTTAATTTATTATTTTTTAGGAATAAATTATTTTACTCAAATGAATCCACAAAATACACACTTAAAAATTATACAAAACTATATACAAAGTACACAAAAACTAATTTGTTCTTCAATGTGTAACTTATTCTTATTTCACCAACTTTTAGTCTTGGGAAATTTATTAAAATTTAATATTAGATCCTCACTAACACTTGAAAATCCTCAAATAAAAATTATTTTTTCTATAATTAACAAAAACTCAATTTTTGATGGTTATTCATCTAAATTATTCTTAAAATCACAATAATTCTATTTTACTCATCAAATAATACATGTAGTGGAATGCCTCATTACAAAATTACTAAAAAAATATTAGATAATTGATTAAATAATCATAATAATGTTTCTAAACTCAAAATCACAGCTTCAATATCATCAGATTTTTATTTCATTCGAACTAAATAACTCTAGAAGATATCTTTATCATTTATCATTGATATTCCCTTTCCATGGATTACAATAAAATTTTCTTTATTCTTAATCTTAGATAACACACCAATATTGGTGTTTGTGATGTTTATACTATGATGAAACATTACATTAATTATACCATTTGGTTTTATATTAATCACATTTGAAATTTGGAAACTTGGTTTTTTATCTAGGAAAACTTCCTAAATTTTAATAAGTGTTAAAGTCTTACATGGTCCCCTTCAATGTATTATGTTTGTAAAGGGTTCTATTTAGAGACTTATGCTTAGTGGAAAAGTATTACGTTCAACTCCAAAATACTTATGCTCTTGAATTTTCCATTTTTATTCATCAGCTCAAAGTAATATATTCTAGTAAATTCATATAATGATCTCATAGACTTATAGTAAAGTCTTATATTCAAGATTTTTAAAATGGATGATGTCATACTATCATACATTTATTGATTATTATAAGACTCTAAATATTTAAAATTATGTATCATAGATGAAAAATACTAATGATTATCACAGTTATATGATAAATCTTAAATTCTCATGATTTTATTAAAGTATTACCTTCAGTACTTGAAGCCTTATATTTGGAGTGGAATTTTACGATCAGTAGGAAAATACTTACTATTAGGACTTAACTATTTTTCATTAAATATAAAATCCAAATTTATATAGGTAACTTCAATAAAACCTCTGATTGATTTGAGGGCTTCTCAAACCTCTTCAAATCATCTCATAACTCCTTCTAATAAATAATACAATTATGAAAATAATTCCAATATCCTTACAACTTAGTTCCAAAGTATGTCAACATATAAAAAAATATTTATAGAGTACTATCATGAATATATCTTCCATCTCAAGTGAAAATTATATTTAATCGATCTAAAGACTTATCTTATCACCCAAAACTTCAACCAGGAGTGTATAAACACTCTTTGCACAAAAGATAACATGATTTATACTCTAGATATGGGTTATACTTTGGGTATTAAGGAATCTGTCTAGCTATTAATTCCATGGAACTGTAATTTTCTTATTTTCCATATAGTCCTCATAGTGTAAGCTCTTATTTAATTAGTAGATACACACTTCTTCACCTAAGACCTCATCTTTATTTTATCTCATATCATTGATGTAATATTTGAAAATAAATACAATAAACACATCCATATACACCCTTTTTCCATAATAGTTTATTTCCTTTAAGCTTGTTGTATTGCATTCATTTATTTACATTATTTTGATAATTGGTTTTCAAGGATTAATCCATTTAAATTTCAGTTGATATTTATTTTATAATTTCCTATATTTTAAGGGTAATTACTTCCATTATTTTTTATTTATACCCCTAGTACAAATCATTAGCTCATGACCTATTGATGGTGTCATTGAAGATTCATTCCTATTCACTTAGTTAGCGCATGATAGGTCAATATAGGGTTTGGCTGAGACTGAATGATATTGTACACTTAGGTTAAAAAGTTATTTAAATTTGGAAAATGGTAGGATCAAATTTTGTTGGTAGGGAAATGGTATATTTGAATCTCTGATGGAAAATAGACAATGAAAACCAATTAAAGATATATTATGTGAACATATTTCTATATAAGGAGCTTGATTTTTTATTTACCATGCTTAGAGGATAAATTTACTTACTATAGGGTACTTTTATATATATGAAAACATGTATCAAATAGTTACACATTGGTTATGATGATTGAATATGCTGAGTAGATAATGATATCCACAAGGGTAAGCTAGTAAAATAGTGTAATAATTTTCCATATCCTTTGGTTTTGTTAATTTTTGTTAGTTTATGTTATACCATTTTGTATCATTATTGTGAAAAACATCTAGAGGAGGTGTCGTGGGATCATGTTCTTTTTCATTAATGAATAAATTTGAAAACTAGTTAGTCTTAGAGAATGAAATTTTAGGACTTCCAGTGTAAATATTTATTAAAGTATAAAAGACCAGTCTATGAAGGTATTATCACTTTGAGAGTGATTTATATAAAAAAAATTAATTCCAAGTTACCAATTTTAGTGTAAAGAACTATGTAAAGGTAATTTAGAATCACTATAAGAAAACAGGTGTTTCGTAGTTGTTTTTTCACGGCGGTTTTAAAAACCGCCACGAAAAAGCCGCCGCGAAATGTGTAATTTTATTTTTTAGTTTTTTTAATTTTTTTTTTAATTTTTTCGAGGATTAGCCGAGGTTTTTTAAAAAACCTCCGTGAAATAGCGGCGGTTTGGGTAAAACCACCGTGAAATGAAAAGAAAAAAATAAAAAAACATGGGAAAACCCGAAATCACTAAAATGACCATAACTTTTGATCTGGGCATTCGTTGGAGCACCATGACCAGTCAAATCGAAGATCATGAAGAGATCTAGAAGCAAGTATAATCAAAACCATGAGAAATTCTAAGGTGATGAAGATATGAGAGTTATAAGCAAGTTGAAAAAAGGTCTCCAACTTCAAATGGCCATAACATTCGCTCCGGGTGTCCGTTTGAGCTCTACCACATATCAAATTGAAGCCAACAAAGAGAGATACACACCAGTTTGACAGAAGGAATCTTCTATAATGTTTTTGGACCTCAAAAACCCCTATGAAGGCCTCCAAAACCTCATTTCCGTCACCGGTGTCCTGTCGAACTTGTCTTCAAACGGACCTAACTTTCGATCTATGTGTCAGTTCGGACTCCTCCACCTGCCAGATCGTAGGTCGTTCCATAATCTTTGGTTTGACTGGTCACGGTGCCCACATGTACTCATGGATTATAAGTTATGGCCTTTTTAGTGGGTATCGGGTTTGTTATGTTTCTTGATGCCTCATTTCTACCAGCCATTCCCCGTCAGTTTTTTTAAACAGTTGTAACTTCTGATCTGTCGGTCCATTCGGTCTCTTTCACCTATCAGCTCGATGATCGTTATAGGATCTTTGATTTGACTGGTCGTGGATCTGGAACGGAATCTCGAATCATAAGTTATCTCCGTTAATGTGAGTCCAATGTTTTTGTCACTTTATGACCGTTTTGATGGGTTTTAACGGTTGCTTCATTTATTACTATTTATTTGGGTTTCCATGACTTGTTATCTTTAGCAATTGTTTTTTGTGGGTTATTATGATGATAATGTTGAATTATTAAGGGGTTTTCTAGAGTTGTCATAAGTTTTCATGCGTTCTCATTCTTTCTAATGCCTCATTCTTCATGCTTCTCCATCCGTTTTCATGCGTTTTCATGATTTTTCATCCCTTATCACGTCTTTTCATACTTTTTCATGTGTTTCATTTATTATTTATTATTTATTATTTATTATTTATAATATACTTTAATTTATTTATTATCTATTATTTGTTATTGGTTATTTATTATTTATTAGTTATTATTTATATTTATTTATTATTTATTATTTTTATTTATTTATTATTTATTATTTATTATTTATTATTTAATATTTATTAATAATAATAATAAAATATTATTAATATTAATAATATATATTACTGGTTATTTATTATTTATTATTTATATTTATTTATTATTTATTATTTGTTATTTATTATTTATTATTTATTATATATTATATATTATTTATTATTTACTATTTATATTTATTATTTGTTTATTATTATTTATTATTTGTTTATTATTATTTATTGTTTATTATTATTTAATATTTATTATTTAATATTTAATATTTAATATTTTTATTATTTATTCTTTATTATTATTTATTATTTATTATTTATTATTATTTATTTATTATTTATTATTTGTTATTAATAATAAAATATTATTATTTTTAATAATATTTGTTACTGGTTATTTATTATTTATATTTATTTATTATTTATTATTTATATTTATATTTATTTATTATTTACTATTTATCATTTATTACTTATTATTTATTATTTATATTTATTATTTATGATTTTTTATTTATTATTTATTATTTATTATTTATTATTTATTATTTATTATTTGTTTATTATTATTTATTGTTTATTATTATTTATTATTTATTGTTTATTATTTATTTTTATTTATCTTTATTATATATTCTTTATTATTATTTATTATTTATTATTTATTATTTATTATTTATATTTATTATTTGTTTGTTATTATTTATTATTTGTTTATTATTATTTACTGTTCATTATTTATTATTATTTATTGTTTATTATTTATTTTTATTTATTTTTATTATTTATTCTTTGTTATTATTTATTATTTATTATTTATTAATATTTATTAATTATTAATTATTAATTATTAATTATTATTAATTATTAATTATTTCTTATTTCTTATTTACTATTTATTATTTATTATTTATTATTTATTATTTATTATTTATTATTTATTATTTGTTTATTATTATTTATTATTTGTTTATTATTATATATTGTTTATTATTATTTAATATTTATTATTATTATTTATTCTTTATTATTATTTATTATTTGTTATTTATTATTTATTATTTATTTATTATTTATTATTTATTATTTATTATTTATTATTTATTATTGTTTATTGTTTATTATTTCTTATTTATTATTATTTATTATTTATTATTTATTATTTATTATTTATTGTTTATTATTTATTATTTATTATTTATTATTTATTATTTATTATTTATTATTTATTTATCATTTATTTATTATTATTATTTATTATTATTTGTTTATTATTATTATTTATTATTATTTATTATTATTATTATTATTTATTATATCTATTAGTTATGTATTATTTGTTTTTTCAATTAATATATATATAAGTATATTAAATTCTATTTATTAACAACATGACGAGCTTGCTGGAGTGGTAAAGTCTTTGGAAAATATGCAAGAGCTTAGGGGTTCAAAACTCACCAAACACAGTATTTCATTATATTGCATGGGGATGGGCATGGGGATGGGCATGGGCATGGGCATGGGTATGGGCATGGGCATGGGCATGGGCATGGGCATGGGCATGGGCATGGGCATGGGCATGGGCATGGGCATGGGCATGGGCATGGGCATGGGCATGGGCATGGGCATGGGCATGGGCATGGGCATGGGCATGGGCATGGGCATGGGCATGGGCATGGGCATGGGCATGGGCATGGGCATGGGAATCAGGATGTCATACATTATCTTTATGGTGATATAGATGATTTGAGAGTGATTTATATAAAAATAGGCAATTCTAGGTTAGCAATTTTAGTATAAAGAACTATATAAAGGTAATTCCGAATACTAAATCCATTAAAGAAGAATAATCTTAGATAAGTAATATCAAGGATGGGATTTATTTTAACTATTATAAGAGTGGACATGGAAAAATGATATTTTAATTATCTGTACATGAAATTATGACACATGTTTAAATGTTAACCACTATCTCAGTCACATTTCTACAGAGTTTGAAACTCCCATCCATTTAGTGGGAATCAGGATGTCATACATTATCATTATAGTGATATAAATGATTTTAGATTCTTATTTCACTAGTATCATGTTATTTAATATATATTTTAGTGAAGAAATATCATATATGATCCACCCCATCAATTTTAAGGAGCATCTTGGTAGCTTTTTCTATTACCATTCTAGCAGCGACATGATCACCAAATTATTGGACCATCCGTACATGGTGGTGTTGGTGTAATATTTCTAAGGGATGTTACCCATCCCTCGTAACATTTATTTTATCTATGGAGAGGAGGTGGTATTAAGTGGGGATGTACAGAATGGGATCTGTCCATGTAAAACTTCATATGATAGAGATAAAATAGGTGGAATGATTAGTGATTGTTCGAGGTATGATACACATATTTTATAATATTGTTTCTATGTTGATCAATATAGGTGATTCTCATTTATTCATTACAGCTTCCCTATTATGAGGGCTATAACTTTGAGTGTATTGGTTTCATAAAATGTTGGGTTTTTTACTCCTAGTGGTTGTCAATTATGGTTGTGGAAGTATTTCGTGGTAGTAAATTAATGAAGTTATCATAGTTTTATTTATTTTAAATGAGTTAATATATGTTCTGTATAAGAATTATTGTTACATGTGGGATTACTTTGGATTTAATTCTCGATAATACAACCAAACAAAAATCCTGAGATAATTATTAATGGTTCTATTTGAAGACCTTACACAGAAAACTTCAAAATAACCTCTTATAATGTTATGATTGATGTTTTTATTTTTAATTAAACTAAATTAAAGTCATGAAAGATGTAGAGACACTATCTACAACAACTTGGAAGTAGTTTTGAGTTATTTTCAAAGTTATAGAATCGATGATCAGTTTTTTAAAGGTATGTTTGGTTTGAATATTTCTATGTAAACATTAATCCAGTGTAGTAGAGTGAAAAAGGGGAAAGGAATGGATGGGTAATCCTGAATACCTTTGTTGTATAACCATTAATTGATTATATTTAAAAATGATGTTTTACCATGTGAACATCATGAAAGTATTGTTTAAACATGAAGTGTTAATACGTAAAAATGAATTGCATTGTGTAGACATGATTTTCCTAGAAATCATCCTAAGAGTAAGCATGAATGGAACCATATAAAGATAAGGAGGTGTTACATCAAGGTGAAGTGATATTTATGTTATCTTCACATGGTGGATCTTCATAGTCAGTCATTTTTATATTACAACAATCCATTGATATGATATATATATCTACTTCACATAGCCAATCATCATAATAAGATAGTTTTATATACAGTTGATCTAGATCATCTTTTTAGATGACCTCTTTACATAGTTCATACATTGAGTTATACATATAATTGATCCATTATCTTCATCATGATAGATATATATGGTGATAATATGAGTTTCTATTTTTTTATTATGAACAAATGAAATCATATTGTACTACTATTATATTCCCCATGGAATAAAAAAATATGATCATTTATGTGGATCATTATCTAAGAAAAAATCATAATGAAGTAGAGAAGAGAACCTGCTATAGTATATTATGTGTAACCATTTTGAGGCATGTGGTATCTCAAATTAAAGAAGGTGTAATGATAAAAATTCCATTCGACCCTATAGATTAGTCATGGTGTCCATTTTAAGAAGTCTCTAACACATAAAGCACAAAATGAGGAATTCAGCATCGTAGGATAAGTCATGGTCAAACATGAATTCATAAATATGTGGAATAATTAATATGGTGTGGTATTTATAGATATTCTAAGATTAAAATATTTGGTATATTATATAAGGAATAAAAATTGAGTCATAAATAAGTATAAGAGGATGACTTGACTTGGATTCGAATGAGTTTAAATGAGAAGATAAATCAAAAATACTTTTACTGATTTAAAAAGAACATAAAAACTATTGTTGATAATCATAGTATTTACATATTTTAATTATGGGATAATAACATAAATATTATGATAATAATATTCATGATATTATTATTTTGAATTTGAAAGGATAATAAAGGTTATGAAGAAGTTGCTTGAGCCTTGAGAATTATAAGAACCCAATGACCCACTATACTGAGGAGAGAAAAAGATATGATGTTAGAAGACATTGAAGAATAAGGTGATATTCTGTACACTCGAGTATTTGTGAAGGATATGTAATTTCAAGTTCTATCAAAATATATATGTAGTTTCAATACCAACAATGATTTACTCCATTGACAACTACTAAAGTTCTTGAAGGTTTTATACACATGTGAAACAAATATTATTAATCTATGGGGGAAGATCATTTTAATGATTCATAAAGGAATACCTAAAGAAGAAAAATGATAAATTTATATCACTTGATCAAAGATGAAGAATGACCTTGTTACCGGGGTGTCTAACCAGTTATTGAAGAGGCTTACAATAAGGTTGTCTAAATAATTATAGAAGATAATTTTAATTGGGGTGTCTAACTAGTTACATAAGGATTATAATTGGGGTGTTTAACCAACTACCATTGTAACCATTTTTTTTATAGTTTAGAATCCAATCTTGGGGAATCTAACTGACATGGAAAATAGTTGAATTTTATGTTGAAAATTGTAAATGATTTGTGCATCAATCTTATTCATTACTATATTATACAAGGTGATACCATGAGATAATATTTAGGGGATCAATAACTTTAACAGGTTAATTAGGTTTAATTTAAAAGAGGTAGTAAATTAATATTAGTTATTCACCCTCCTCTCTATAGTAAATATAGCACGGGACTCTATAAGAGATATCCAAGTGAATGTTCCATATTAATATCAAAAATGGTTTATGAGAAATGAAGAATCTCAATTATATGAATAATTGGGGTGTTATAAATTTTTATGGAAATAATTATTGTATTTTGAGGAATATGATGATTTCCAAAATCCAATTACTTTTCCTAAAAGTGGGAGAGACATCAATAGTGGGTTTTACACCCATTTATAAATATGCTTCTATAAATCAAGATGTTAAAAGAAATATAGATTTAGATTGGAAGGCATACAATTTCATCTTTATGTACCTATCATATAATTTCTATACAATTGACATGGGTCTCTAGACTACCAAAGAAATCGATTAGAAATTAATAAGTAGATATGAATTCAATTTCAATGTCAAGGAATCCAATCATCAAGTTTGGAAGATAAATTTTGAGGACATAAAAATTTATGATGACGAAAATATTAATGCCCATTTCAATAGAATGAATTAGATAGTCAGCAACATTCAAGGTTTTGGTGAGAAGTTAGAGGATTCCATCATTACTAATAAATTGAATAGGAATGTTATAGATCATTTTTCTTAAAAAACACCATCCCTAGAAAAAATTGAATATTTAATACTAGATGAGTGACATAACATCCTCATAGATTATGAGATGAGAAAAAACCCATATTTCAATAATAAATAAAAATATAAGATTACCTTTAAATCCAAGAGAAAAGAAAAATTCAAGGAAAAAGAAGTTATCTAGTTAAGTGAATCTGATGCTAAGGGAGATAATGATATTATTTAAATCATTACACTTATATAAATAGGATTCAAAAATAATAAGAGTAAAGATAAAAATAAAAATATAAAAAAATTGAATGAATTGTGATAGCCTTGGAAAATTTCCCTATAATATCCAAAATAATATGGACGTTGGGTTTAAATCTGATGAGGAAGATTAGAATATTTGAAAATAGAAAAGGGATAAGAAGAATAATAATTTTAGTAGTAGAAAAAGGAATATTATGAGAAAGTTTGATAAAACTAATTCATTATTAAATATTTCTTTAGATTATGTGGTTAAATTTATTATGAAAGTTGAAAATGTATTTGATTCATAAATAAGTGATGATGATGGAAGGTAAAGAACTAAACATGAATGTATATTTAATGAAAATTTAGAATAATATCTATAAAATAATTTAATGATCAAGAAATAAGATAAAAAATAAAATAAAATAAAAGTTTATCTACAAAGAAGGACATGTATGATAGAAAATAAACAACCCTTATTGATGATAGAAAGAATAAAAACTTAAAAGAGATTAAACTATAGAAAATGGTAAGTGATCTTGAAGGAAATATTTATTTAAGGGAATAAGAACTAGTAAAGACATAATCCAAATGAATTTTCGTTAAAAATTAATTAAATAAGAGTATATAATACTTGATCAAGTATTCTGAGGTTAGAGGTAAATATTTTCATACTGCTGATATGATGGTTTAAAACATGGATGTAAATCTATACCCAAATACTCTCAAAATAGATATTATATATCTAGCAGTACATATCTCAAAAACAAGTCCAAGAGTAGTGGACCAAGAAGGATGAGAGGAAATATTTCAAATAAAAGGAAGAAATAAATGATCCATGAATATTATTTCACCTAGGAAATGCTTATTGTGTAGAAGGACATGAGTAACATATACTATAATTTTTTTGAATTTATTGGTAAGATTAATGTTTCAAGGGATGTGCTGGTGGGAAAATTTTTTAGACATAAATATTTCTTATATTGGGATAATATGTCTCTTACAAGGAAGTGGCATGAACCAAGGGAGAGTTTTGAAGGGTATCCAACAAAAAAAATTAGTGGAACAAATTTTTGAACAAGAATATATAAAATATTCCCCTTCAAAATAGATTTTATTCTTTAGAAGAATTTTGTAACAGATGTGGACATGAGGGTCACATGCTATGGAGTTCATGAAATTTATGCCAGGAGATACTCCCTACACAATTAAAGGGAAAAATATTCAATAATATAAAGGAAAGGACTCATGAAAAATTATATCTGCAAAGTAGACATGTGAGAATACAAAAAAAGTTGAGAAAGTAATGAAATAATGATTAGATATCTAGTCAAATCTATTGGAGATAGCTAAAAAATGGATATAGAATAAATGGATTATAAAGATAAAGTAAAAAAAGTTGTTACACATGATGAAGTTAGAGTTCCTGATAATTTTTCCAAAAATAAATATTTGGAATTTAAGAAAAATCATGTGTATAACAACCCTGCTCATTATTACCCACTTAAACATGATTTATTACATAAACTTGCACTTAAGACAACTATGAGGATTGACAGGTCTAGTGTCTTGGGAAATTAGGAACATTACATGACAACTTAAGACATAAAATACAATATCTTTATTGAAAAATTAGTTTACATGACCACAACATTCCTTCATACTTAGCATTGCATGGGATAACCTGAGGACATACATAAGAAAATGGTGAGATATAAAGCCCAGTAAGGGATTAAACAAGGAATAACATGAAGAATAAAATAAATGCTAGCCAATAGTAATATCAATGTATTATAAGATAAATTTGAACATAATGGCATGATATAACATAGATATGTGGCAATAACATTTAACTTTATATTTGCATGAGCTAAGGCTCATTGCACATGGAGCATGAGTAAAACCTCAGTTCACTTGATTTAGAATGATTAAACCCTCATTTCACTTGAATTAGCATGAGTGAACACTCATTTCACATGACATTTCATGATACAATTATTTACCCAATGAATTGGAGTTCTATTAGGGAGCGCCCTTCTTAATCATTTCATTTCATGCATAAGTGTGCCACATAGATTATAAAATATGGATTAATTAAACATAATAATCTCTTCCAAGAATAAGAGATGTGGAATACATAAATTTAAGTAATCAATAAACAATTATATGTTAATAAAGGTGAATAACCTTGATAGAAAAATGGGTATGGTATTCACTTACATGATGATTTTGTCATGGGAAATTTTGGGGTAACTTCGGCAGCATAATGAAATCCAATAGAAATCACAAAATGCGTTGATGAGAGAGAAATTGGTCTCTAATAATTTATACATGAAATTTAAAGTAAGGGATTCATGTAACATAATATACCAACATATGTAATGTAATTTATATGCATAATATAAAATAATGGCGTGAATGTAAATGAGGAGAGAGAAATCCCTTACGAAATTTTTGCATGGTAACAGGTGTACATGGGAGGCATTAATGAGAGAGAAAGGGGTATCTAATCATTCAAACATAAGTAGGGAAGTGTAGGAAAGGTGAGAAATCATAACCCAACATTTTTAATTGAAAATAAAATTTCATAACAATATAAGGAAACTTGGACATAAATAAGGAAGGAAAGTGAGGATCCCTTACTTGGAAGTGTAATTCAAAAAACATGGGAGAGGCTTGAGAGAGGATTCATGGGAGCTTGGGGTGCCTTTTTAGAATTCAAGATATATTAGGGACTATTTTGGTCGAGCTCTAAATGGTTTGAGTGAAGAGGAATGGGAGATTGAGTGGGTTTATATAGGAAAGGAGAGGGAATTATTTATTATTTAGGTTTTGGACACTACACATCAAACTAATCAAAAACACAAACCATACCACGTTTTTTGCCCATGGTTTCTTCCATAGTGGAGTGAAAAAAATTATTTTATAAGGACAATGGCCTAAATTATTAAAATATTAGGCTTTCTTATGTGGAGGTGAGATACACTTTCAAGGAAATCATTTTAAAAAGTTAAAATATTTTATAAGTCTAAGAGGGTCCACTAAGGCACCATAAAATTAAACAATCAAATCTAAAATCACATTATTTTAAATTTAAAACATATATTGGATGAATATCACTTTCATAGTATTTTATTAAATTATTATTTGGTCATTATGATGTGATAAAACACATTATAAATTTAAACAATATTTACTTTTTACCCAAAAATTCGGTTGCCTCAGAAAATTATGAAAAATTATCCATTAGATAATTTTGATATCCTGAATCCAAAAATAATATTCATTTTAACTAAATAATTTTCTAAATATTTTATTTTTTACTTTTAAAATAAAATTGATATTTATAAAAAATTCATGGGTTTTTTATAAAAACAACATTCAAACCTTAATAAAAATTACAATTGTATAAAAATTGTATGATCATTTATATTTATTAAAAATTAATTTAGTAATAATATTTTATAAAATAATATTTAATTCAAAAATCCATTAATTCATCAAAATATATTTCTTTATTGAATATTAACTAAAAATACTATTTATGCTTTAAAAACTATTTACGAAGTAACAATAATAAAGTGAATATATATTATTTATTCTATACAATACTAATACACATAATCATAGTGCTAGGGTATTGTTACATAACCACTTATAACAACTTCATAAGACCTAAGGGTAAGGTGTGCGACGGTTACACACTATTGGGGTGGCCTAGTTAACATCGCTCGAGCGATAATCTCTATTAACTTACACTTCTCCTATAGGAGATTCCGTTAAAGATTAACGTGTTGAAGCTCAGCTTGGGCTTAGTAAAGAGAGAAGTCCAATGATGCCACCTCCTTTCCAAGATCCAACAAATGGGTTTTGTATGGAGTAATTCTACTGGATGAGGCCATCAATTCATTTTTCTGAGTAAATTGGATTTGTTAAAGCCTTATATTTATACTAATCATGTGATCACTATTCAATGACTATATTAGAAATGATAATATTTATTAACGGTATTTTAAATTATGAAAACATAGAACCAAGAAAGTGCATATGTTTTATATTACAATTTTACATAATAATACATTTAATTAAATCAATAGTAATTTTCATTAATAAAAGTTTGGGTCATTATAATCTTCCTCCTTAAAAAATTTCTCCCTCAAAATTTCTTTTTCCCACACTAAAATAGATGAAGGTGACTTTGCTTCATCACTTCCTCCTATTCCCATGTTTCTTCTTTAAACTTGTGGTTTGGCCACAACACCTTGATGAGGGGCATTGTCTTATTTCGTATAACTTGTTCCCTATGATCTAAGATCTTCACCGACTTCTCTTCATAAGATATGTCATTCTCCAGTAGCACCACATCTGGATTAAGTACATGCAATGGTTTAGTTATGTACTTCCATAAGATTGATACATAGAATTCATTATGTATTTGAGATAGGTTCGGTGGGAGTTATAGTTGATATCCCACAGCTCCAATGCGATCAAGTATCTCAAAAGGGCCGATGTACCTTGTAATAATATTTCCCTTCTTCCCAAATCTCATAACTCTCTTCCATAATGATATATAGAGAAACGCCATGTCTCTTATGTCAAACTCTAGGTCTTGTCGGCAATTATCATCATAGCTCTTATGTTGACTCTGAGTATATTTAATGTGATACTAGATGGTCTTAACCTTCTCCACGATTTCATTGACCATTTATAGACCTAGGAGTTTTTTCTCCCAAACTTCATCCCAACATGCCGGTGTTCTTCACCTCTTCCCATAAAGAGATTTATAAGGAGCCATTTGGATGCTTGAGTGGAAACTGTTATTGTAAGAGAACTCAACTAGAGAAAGATATTGATCCCATCCCCCTTTAATGTCCATTGAGAATGCTCTCAACATGTCCTCAAGTGTTTGGATAGTTTTCTCAGATTGGCCATAAATTTGAGGATGATAATCTGTACTAAATTTTAGCTTAGTATTTAGAGCATGTTGGAGACTCCTCTATAACTTAGAGGTAAATCATGGATATAGATAGAATACAATAGATAGGGGTACTCCATGAAGCCTTACCACTTCTATGATTTATATCCGTTCCAGTTGATCCAATGAGAAATCCTACCTAATTGCAATGAAGTGTGCAGTCTTTATAAGATAATCCACAAAAACCCATATAACATTGTTTCCTTTGGATATATTCTGAAGTCCAGTGACAAAGTCTATAGTTATGTTCTCCCATTTCCAGGTTGGTATGGGTAATGGTTGCATCATCCCTTTAGACTTTTTCCTCTCAGCCTTCACCTACTGACATACCAGGCACTTTGATGTATAATCAGCGATCTCATTATTCATGTTATCCAACCAATAATGCTCTCATAGATCTCGATACATCTTTGTGTTTCTTGGGTGAATGGAGATATTCAAACTATGTGTATCACCCAAAAATTTCATTCATTAAAACCAGATTTGATAGAACACATAGTCTTTTCCTAAATCTCACAATTCCTTCTTCATTAACATTGAACTATGAGGATTTCCCTTTTCTAATAGTTTCCAATTTCTTTTGAATTTCTACATCATCCTTTTGAGCATCCTTTAACCTTTACAAAAGTGACAGTTGAGAAATAATTTGTGAAAGGATTGATTATGTTCCCTTCTTTTTGATTCCCATTTCCATCTTCATAAAATTTAAAAAGATTGGATCATTTTCAATTCTCATCCATGATAGAATCATTGGGTCCTTTCTTCTTAGAGCATCTTCCACCTTGTTTGATTTACCAGGGTGGTAATAGATTGAGTAGTCATAGCCTTTGATTATATTTAACTATATTCATTGGTGCATGTTCAACTCTTTATATGTGAATATATACTTGAGTCTTTTGTGATTTGGGTATATTTCACACTTCTCCACAAAGAGGTAATTTCACCAAATTTTTAAAGAGAAAATTACTGCAGTTAACTCCAGATCATGTGTTGGATGGTTTTTCTCATGAAATTTCAATTTCCTTGAAGCATAGGCAATGAATTTGTCATTTTTCATCAACACATAGCCCATGACCTTCTTCTAAGCATCAATAAATACCAAAAAATGTTCTCCACTTGTGGGTAGTTTGAGCACGAGTGTAGTGATAAGCCTACTTTTAAACTCCATGAATCTCTCTTTAAATTCATTAATACATGTAAACTTGACTCCCTTATGAGTTATCTTGGTAAGAGGGTTTGACAATCCTGATAAATTTCTAACAAATTGGCGATAATATCCAGTTAACCAAAGGAATCTACGAATATCCATCATAGATGTTAGCCTCAACCACCCCTCAAATTCATTTTTCTTGGAGGGATCCACAGATATCCCATTTCTTATGATGATATGACCCATGAATGATACTTACTTAAACCAAAAATCACACTTTCTATACTTTCCATAGAGCTTCTCCTTTCACAAGGTCTCTAGTATAGTGATTATTTGCTCATAATCCTCCTTCATGGTTTTGGAGGATATTATAATATCATCTATAAAGACTACCACAAAATTTTAAAGGTAATATATAAAGAATCTATTCATCAAGTCCATGAATATTTATAGATAATTAGTGTGTCTGAAAGTCATTAATATGAATTCATAGTGCCCGCACCATGTACAAAAAGCAATCATTGGGATATCTGCCTTCTTCACCCTTACTTGGTAATATCCCAATCATAGATCCAATTTGGAGAAGTATTGTTTTCCTCGTAGCTAATCAAATAAGTCATCAATTCATGGAAGTGGATACCTGTTTGTTTATTGTGATTTTTTTGAGCTCACAATAATCAATTCAAAGGCGAATTGACCCATATTTTTTCATGATGAAGAGAAATGGTCCACCCCATGGTGAAGCACTTGGGCGTATAAACCCTTTATCCAGATTCTTCGGTAGTTGTTTCTTTAGATCCTAAAGCTCCACAATAGCCATTCTATATAGAGTCTTGGATATTAGAAATTCCCTAGGTATAAGATCAATTGAGAATTCAACATCTCTTCTAAGAGTAAGACAAGGAAATTCCATGGGAAACACTTTAGCGAATTCCATCACAATAGGCATGTCTTCAAGGATGGTTTATTCCTTAGACTCAATCATCGGAGCAAGATACACTTTATCACAGGGCAGTAATATCCATACTAGAGATGATAGTGCTAAAGAAGATTAATCTTCCTCCTTTCTCTTGTATAGAATTTGGCGTTGAATCTCCATATGGAGAGTGATTCCCCTCTCACAAAAATTTATGTGGGCTCTATATAGAGAAAGTCAATACATGCCAAGAATTGCATCAAATTCCACTAGAGGGAGCATAAATAAGTTCTCCAGAAAGTTCAATCCATAAATTGTGATAGGGGATGAGTTATATTCATGGGATCCAATTATTTACCCATTTTCTACTCTCACCGACATCTCTACTTCCATGATTTGTGGTGGTGTTGGGATTATTCTACTAAACTTTTAGGATATAAAAGAGTGCATAGAACTAGTATCAAAAAGTAAATTTTCTATTATTGAATGAATAAATAGCATACCTATCACCACTTCATTTTAATGGTTCACTTTGGTGGAAGTAATGGAAAAATATTTCCCTTGCTTCCTTGGAGGTTGTTGGTTTCCTAAAATAACCCTTGGCTTAGGGAACTGGTTTGTAAAGTGACCTAGTTCTTTGTAGTTGAAGTAATGAACAATGTGTTGAGGGTCGAATGGAGTGTTCCTATACTCTGTCACAATAGTGGGTTTTTTCTTGTAGACAATTAATGGCTAGGTTCCCTTCTCATCTACACCTAAATAATTTCCACATCCCCTTCAGGAAATTTATGGGGTGATTCTTTTTGAACCTTTGTCAAGTGGGGTGATAGATTTTTTAGCACCGTTAAATTTATCCATCAGACCAATAGAATTAAATTACAATTTCCACTTCTTTTCCACATGACACCCATGATATTCTATGGTCTCCATTTCAATTTGGAAGGAACATCAGACAATTTCCTCATATCTATCGAATTCATGGATCGATAGGGATTTCCGTAGGCTTTGTAACACCCGAGAATTTTATGTTATATAAATCATAAAAGGAATCTTTTTCTACACAACACTTTCTTGGCTTGCTTTACACGCAATCACGACCTTCCTCGATAGCTTGCGTCGTACGCAATACCGAGTTTCACTAAACAACAATATGCTATTAAAACTAGCCGTTATGAATAGTAATAACCACTTTTTGAAATTTTATAAATTTTATTTTTCAAAATGGACTTCATTTTTGGACTCAGAATATCGAAATTAGTCTAGGGTGAAATTTTGGTATTTTTCTGAAAACTTTCAATTTTTGATGAATAGTGAAACCACTAAGTGGTAGGTTAAAAACTGAATTTTTGCATAAAACTTAATTTTACCGCTTTTGTGAATGGAATTTCGAAAATACGACAGACACGGTTGATATTAGTAAGTAAAATGTGGTTCAATGAGATAAAAATAATATTTTGGTGAATAGTAACTTTTTACTTTTTTTACCGCGGTTAATAGTAAATAGGATAACTAAGGGTAAATATGATATTACTATTACCCTAACACATGTCCTAATTCTATTGGACAAGTGTAATTCAACCAGAAACAAACTTAGGAATAAAATATTACCTTTTAGGCCCACTTGGATTAGATTAGGACATTTATTATTAATTTATTTAAAGAAGGGTTAAAATAGTTAAAATCAATGTTTAATAAGTAAATCATTTTTAATATGGGGTTATACATAATATACATTCGACTATAAATATTCATTAGAAAGTTAAAAATATTTCCTACATAATGGTATTTTATTTATAATTTTTAGACATTAAATAATTTAATTTAATTATGACACAACGATGATGCAGTAATTATCTTATTTATGAAATATTGACATAATTGATGTTATAAACACCAAAATAAATGTAATTTGAGACTTTTTATGAATTACACTAATTTTATAGGTTACTATGATATATTATTGTTGATTTAATCAACTTGGTTCGAACATATAATTCTGTTATGACTTTCACAAAAATCATATATCAAATAGTGTCAAAATTGACACAAAATAGTTTTTAAATCAAATATTATATTATTAATTGTTATTTTATTCCTAAAAATCTAAGGTTCGGCCAAAGGACTTAGATAAGGATATTTATATTAATAATAAACAATTTGGGGTTCGTTTGGCATGTTATAGTAAGTGTATTAACCATATAGTGAAAGAAAACAAAAAGACACGGTAAAAGTTAAATTATTTAACTTAGAGTTAAATCTAATTGATAAGGTTAAAATAATACCCTAAACTTGTCTAAATCGTATTTTTTGATAGGATTTCGACCCATCCCCGCTTTAGCTTCGAAATAAGACCCTTTGGAACCATTATAAACCGATTTTGACTTTAATATAAAATAATATTTTGAGATATTCCTAAGGTGCCCCTCTCCTCCCTTATAAAAGGGCACCTCCTCCCCCTCCTCCTCACACAAAATTGAGCACTAAAGCTCGGCCAACCCCTGCCATTTTCTCCTCTCCACTTCCCTATAATAATCCTAGAGGTCCTGGTCTTCTTCAAAGACCAATCTTAGTTCCCTAAGTGGAGGATTCAAAGAGGCGTTCCAAAGAAGAGGTAATATCCATTACCGATCTTTTCAATTTCTTTCTTCTTCAACTTCTTCTTCTTTAGTTGTTTCATGATGAAGTAATAACATAAGTATTACTTACATACTGATATGTTATTATAAATATGAAACAACCCTAATTCACCTTCTATCCATCCTACGGAAAAATGAAATCACCGCACGTGCGTACGTACGGAATACCGTCTCCACGCCGTGGTGTAATCTATTTTTCCACCATCACTTTACAAGGATGGGTATAATGGTGTAATGAGTAACTATTTATGATTATTATAAAGTAATATTGATACTAAAATAATATATATATACTCCAACACAGTTCCACGATCATAGGAACGATATCATCACTCATGCGTACGTACGGAATACCGTCTCCACGATGTGATGCGACTCGTTCTACATGATCATCATTACATAGTAATTATATAAATGAATTGAATCAATAAATATGATATATGTTACACTAATACCATTCTGGATATAAGGTATCTATAACCTTAAAAGAAGAATAAGATTTTATTCGACAAAACACGCATAAGAACAAAAGGCAATAAAGACCCGAGTAACAAGTAACAATGAAATATTACTAATAAGAAGCTAAAAATATGACCATATATGATATCATATCAATATGTATGATTCTGGAATAAGTCAATAACATTATTTAAACCATTATACAGGAGCTTCGGACACGTACAAAGCAAATCGGACCTAAGGTAAGGGAAATATCACAATCTCATTTTTATCCGAGATTGTTTATTCGTAAGTATTTAATGGGGTGTATTTATTCATACACATCCATGTTTCATCAATATGTAATATTATTTCCATCCACCTACAATTGTTTAAATCCATTTTTACCCTTCGGTGAATTTTTAGTAATATGTATGAAATGAATCTTTTGTCATTTTTCGTACGAGGTACTTTTCGACTTTTCCGACAAAAGTACGAAGAATGTTTTTTTTAACTTATATGGAATGAATGGATTTTTAAAACATTATTTACAAGAAACTTCCTTTACAAGTTTTCAAGTTTATTTTTAATAAACTTATTTTATTTTAAAGTTGTATGACATATTATGAAAGGAAAAATGTTTTTGAAGTAGAAAGGATATTTTCCTCAAGAATGGAGTTCAAGTATTTTATCAAAATTATTTTCCATCTATGATAATAAAAGGGTTCTGTTTTTATCCCTATTATTTCATTGGTTTGATTATGTTGTGATGGAAATATTTTTATGAATTCCTTTATCTTATATGAATTGTTTTATGATGTCATGTTGTTTAAGAATTCCATTTTTATTACATGGGTTACGCTATGATGTATGGTTTATGATTATGTGGCACACATAAGAAAGGATTCATTATAAGATGGGTGGGACCTATATCTCCCTCCAATGCATTGGGTAAAGATTTTATATCTCATGAGATAGACATGGCTGGAACGGTAGGTTATACCGGTTCAGTGAAACAAGATTGGAACAAGGGTGACTCGGTTCAGAAAGGGACTTTGTCCACTAAGATAGTCTTGGCAATGAGTCATGACTAACAAGAAATGATTTTCCATGATTATGTGTGCATGACACAATGTTTCAAGTTTTATGTTATGATTATGGGGATCTCATTTTCACTTCTATGATTTGTTCCATGTTAAGATATTATGATCTCTTTTGCAGGTTATGATTTTCAAAAAGATATGATATGATTTTTATTTCCTTTATTTTCCCTTGCTGAGCATTTGAGATCACCCTTTTATGTTTTCTTTTCCCCAGGTCAGGAAGATGGATATTAAGTAGAATATGCTAAAGGGACCCTAGATATGATGAAATAAATGGGAGACACTGTAGAAGATTTATGAACCAGTTGTTTATGTTTCCCAATTTCTAAAGGCACTATACCTATACGGTCCTTTGTGGTTTTGTCATATGTTGTAATAAGTGTGCTTCAATTTTGAAGTATTAACAATGTATGTAAAGTATGAGACGTTATAGTTGGTATCAGAGGAAAGGTATAGTCAACCTTTGGAAACTAGGATGTGAAAGACTTAGTAAGAACCCTAAGGATAAGTCTAAGCATAGAACACAATCTTAGTGTTTTAGAAATGGCCATGAATACCCTAGGATAAGACCTTAAGTGTGAAATTTTATCCTTGATTATGTGGTTTTCCTATTATAATTAGTGTTTCTCACACTATTCTTCTTGGTTTTAGTCAATGGCTGGAACCCGAAGGAACCGTGTTAATGCAGAATGCGATGGGCAATGCAATGATTGTCCCCCTGAGCAACCAAACGATATGGGAGCTGGAATGCAAAATCTTGTAGCCATGCTCACACAACTTTCTCAAGCTATGAATCATGCAAGAATTCAAAACGAGCAAAGGAAGGAGCAACATTCTGTTGAATCCTTCATGAGGCAGCGTCCGCCTTCTTTCAGTGGATCTACTGATCCATTAGTTGCTGAACAATGGATTAGTACTACTGAAAAGATATTTTCAGTTCTTCAATGTTCTGAACATGATAAAGTCATCCTAGTAGTGTATCGTTTGGAAGGAGATGCTGATCAATGGTGGAATCTTATTAAGAATACGAGGCAAAGGGATGAAATTGAGTCTATGGAATGGGACGAGTTCAAGAACTTATTTTTCAATAAGTACTTCCCTCGTATTCTCCGAACAAAGATGGAGAAAGAGTTTCTTGAACTGAAGCAAAGGGATGATGAATCTGTTGGTACCTATGAAGCAAATTTTACAAGACTTGCAAGGTACGCTTCTGGTATTATTATCCAACGTGAGAGTAAGATCGATCGATTCTTTAGTGGCTTAAAACCAAGTCTTCGAAGGGCGTTAGCCATAAAGGACTTCAATAGCTACGAGGAAATCGTTCGATGTGCTCTCAAAGTCGAGATGGAGATTGGAGTAACCCATCAGTCACATGGGTTTGATAAGAAGAGGAAGATGGAATTCAAAGGAAAATCTAAAGAGCACACTGAAAAGAATATGAGATTTCCCTTATGCTCAAAGTGTGGAAAGAAACATGGAGGGAGTTGTCTTAAAGGGACAAGTAAATGTTTTAAATGTGGAAAGGAAGGTCATCGGGCATTTGAATGCCGCGATAATGGGAAGAAGATGTATAATGATGCAAACAAAGGAAGGGATACACAGGATGAACCTATTACACTTCAATGTTTCAAGTGCAAGGAGATGGGGAATTATGCCAATCAATGCCCAAATCCAAGGGTTGATGATGATGGTCGACGTCAACAAAATCTTAAAGCTAAAGACAAAGGAAAGTCACATGCAATTTCTATCAGCGATGTGGAATACGATAACGAAGTGGTGAAAGGTACACTTACCATCCACTCTAAAGTATCAAATGTTTTATTTGATTCTGGATCCACCCACTCTTTTATTTCTGAAAAATTTTCTAAGGGTATCACCGTATTACCTCAACAATTAGATGTTGAGTTAGCTGTGACAACACCTAATGGCACAACAGTCGCATCAAAAGTTTATAATTCTTCTCCGATCGAATTTTGTGGGAAAGTGCTTCCTGCAAATCTTGTGATCCTTCCTTTAGTGGAATTTGATGTGATTCTTGGCATGGATTGGCTTTCTCTACATGGATCTCATATCAATTTCCAAAGAAGGGAAGTCACATTTCATATTCCAGATCAATCTACGATCGTCTATCGATGCAAGGATGAACATAACCTTCCAGTGGAAATTCCTTCCATCTTATGGGTCTTGATACCACTAAATGAAGGTTATTTATCTCAAATGGTTGGTGAGAAACTTACGATTAAGAATATGCCCATCGTACGGGAGTTTGATGATGTCTTTCCGGAGGAATTACCAGGTCTTCCACCAAATCGTGAAGTTGAGTTTTCAATAGAACTCGTACCGGGTGCTTTGCCTATTTCAAAGACACCTTATAGAATGGCCCCAATTGAGTTGCAGGAATTGAAGAAGCAACTCCAAGAGAATCTTGATAAGGTATTCATACGCCCTAGTGCATCACCTTGGGGAGCACCTGTTCTTTTTGTTAAGAAGAAAGATGGATCAATGAGACTCTGCATTGATTATCGAGAACTTAACAAGATCACTATCAAGAACAAATATCCTCTCCCACGCATTGATGACTTATTTGCCCAACTACGCGGAGCTCAATACTTTTCCAAGATTGATCTTCGTTCAGGGTATCATCAATTAAGGGTCAAAAGGGAGGATATACCAAAGACGGCTTTCCGTACAAGGTATGGACACTATGAATTTATAGTGATGCCATTTGGTCTTACTAATGCCCCTGCTATCTTCATGGATCTAATGAATAGAGTCTTTAGAGACTATCTTGATCAATTTGTGGTAGTCTTTATAGATGATATTCTTGTCTATTCAAAGAGAAAGGAAGAGCATGAAGATCACTTGAGAATTATATTGAAGACCCTGAGAAAGGAGAAGCTTTATGCCAAATTTACCAAGTGTGAATTTTGGCTTCAAAAAGTTGCATTTTTGGGTCACATAATCTCAAAAGAGGGGATATCTGTGGATCCAGCAAAAACAGAGATTATCGAAAGATGGTTGAGACCAACAACAGTAACTGAGATTCGATGTTTTCTTGGTTTGGCTGGATATTATCGACGTTTTGTAAAAGATTTTTCACGATTATCTAATCCACTCACCAAGTTGACTCGAAAAGGAGTTAAGTTTGTCTGGACAGAGGAATGTGAAGAGAATTTCAAGGAGTTGAAAATAAGGTTATCCAGTGCACCTATGCTCACACTGCCTTGTAGTGGAGAAAGGTTTGTGATCTACAGTGATGCATCCAAGAAGGGATTGGGGTGTGTTCTTATGCAAAATGATATGGTGATAGCTTATGCCTCACGACAGTTGAAAATCCATGAGCAAAATTACCCAACACATGATTTGGAGTTGGCTGTGGTAATCTTTGCATTAAAGATTTGGAGGCATTACCTTTATGGTGAAAGGTGTGATATTTATACTGATCATAAAAGTTTAAAGTATATTTTCACACAAAAGGAGTTGAATATGCGCCAAAGAAGATGGTTGGAGCTGATTAAGGATTATGACTGCTCAATCCATTACCACCCTGGGAAAGCAAACAAGGTGGCAGATGCATTAAGTCGACAAGACCATGCTAGTTTATCCATGATGAGGATCACAAAAGATCCAATATTTATGGATTTACAAAGGATGGATCTTGGAATTATAATGGAAGGGGAAAAATCTTATCTTTCTCAAATGAATGTTCAACCATATATACATGTGAAGATTAAAGAGGCACAAAAGAAGATGTCGAGTTACAAAAGAAGGTGAGAAATGTTCCTGAATTCAACCTTGATTGTGATGGGATAATAAAGTTCAGGAATCGGGTTTGTGTTCCTACCATCCCCGAATTAAAGAAGGAGCTGCTGGATGAGGCTCATAGTTCATCATTCACTATTCATCCTGGAAGCACGAAGATGTATAGGGACCTGAAAGAGTACTTCTGGTGGGATGGCATGAAAAGAGATGTTGCTGAATATGTCTCTCGATGCTTGGTTTGTCAACAAGTTAAAGCTGAGAGACATAAGTCTAAGGGGATGTTACAACCATTACCCATACCCGAATGGAAATGGGAAAACATCACTATGGACTTTGTCACAGGACTTCCTAAAACATCCAAAGGCAATATTGCTATTTGGTTCATAGTTGATCGTCTTACAAAATCTGCACACTTCATTGCTATTAGAGAGGATTTCTCTCTAGATCAGCTTGCCAGGATATATGTAAAGGAAGTGGTAAGATTGCATGGAGTACCACTTTCTATTATATCTGATCGGGATCCGAGATTTTCCTCGAAGTTATGGAGAAGTCTTCAGCATACTCTGGATACAGAGTTGAGTTTCATCACTGCTTATCATCCCCAGACAGACGGTCAGTCTGAGAGAACAATTCAAACCCTAGAAGATATGTTGAGAGCTTGCTCTATGGATTTCAAAGGAGGTTGGGATCAACACCTACCTTTGGTGGAATTTTCTTATAATAATAGCTTTCACTCCAGTATTCAGATGGCTCCTTATGAAGCTCTCTATGGAAAGAAATGCAGGACTCCAACTTGCTGGGATGAAGTTGGGGAAAGAAAGCTATTAGGACCTGATCTCGTTGATGAAATGGCAAAAAAGGTCAGATCTATTCAACAACACATAAGATCAGCTCAGAGTCGACAGAAAAGTTATGCCGACAACCGAAGAAAAGACCTAGAGTTTGAAGTGGGTGATAAAGTGTTCTTACGAATATCTCCCTAGAAGAGGGTTATGAGATTTGGAAAGAAGGGGAAGTTGATCCCTAGATATATCGGTCCTTTCGAAATACTGGATCGTGTTGGGAAGGTAGCTTACCGATTGGTGCTTCCACCGAATCTCTCTCAAGTTCATGATGTGTTCCATGTATCTCTCCTGAGAAAGTACATACCTGATCCTTCACATGTACTCAGCTCAGAAGTTGTACCGCTGGAGCAAGATCTTTCTTATGAAGAACAACCGATAGAGATTCTGGATCGTAGAGAAAAAGTCCTACGAAATAAGACCACTCGATTGGTGAAAGTTTTATGGAGGAACCACCAACTTGAAGAAGCTGCATGGGAGCTTGAGGATATGATGAGGGAGAAGTATCCTCATCTGTTTGTTACAAAGTGACGAATTTCGAGGGCGAAATTCTTTTTAAGGGGGGGTAGAATGTAACAACCGAGACTTTTATGTTATATAAATCATCAAAGGAATCTTTTTCTATACAACACTTGCTTGGCTTGCTTTACACGCAATCGCGACCTTCCTCGATAGCTTGCGTCGTACGCAATATCGAGTTTCACTAAACAACAATATGCTATTAAAACTATCCGTTATGAATAGTAATAACCACTTTTTGAAATTTTATAAATTTTATTTTTCAAAATGGACTTCATTTTTGGACTCAGAATATCGAAATTAGTCTAGGGTAAAATTTTGGTATTTTTCTGAAAACTTTCAATTTTTGATGAATAGTGAAACCACTAAGTGGTAGGTTAAAAACTGAATTTTTGCATAAAACTTAATTTTACCGCTTTTGTGAATGGAATTTCGAAAATCCGACAGACACGGTTGATATCAGTAAGTAAAATGTGGTTCAATGAGATAAAAATAATTTTTTGGTGAATAGTAATTTTTTACTTTTTTTACCGCGGTTAATAGTAAATAGGGTAACTAAGGGTAAATATGATATTACTATTACCCTAACACATGTCCTAATTCTATTTTACAAGTGTAATTCGACCAAAAACAAACTTAGGAATAAAATATGACCTTTTAGGCCCACTTGGATTAGATTAGGACATTTATTATTAATTTATTTAAAGAAGGGTTAAAATAGTTAAAATCAATGTTTAATAAGTAAATCATTTTTAATATTGGGTTATACATAATATAAATTCGACTATAAAAATTAATTAGAAAGATAAAAAGATTTCCTACATAATGGTATTTTATTTATAATTTTTAGACGTTAAATAATTTAATTTAATTATGACACAACGATGATGCAGTAATTATCTTATTTATGAAATATTGACATAATTGATGTTATAAACACCAAAATAAATGTAATTTGAGACTTTTTATGAATTAAACTACTTTTCTAGGTTACTATGATATATTATTGTTGATTTAATAAACTTGTTTCGAACATATAATTCTGTTATGACTTTCAAAAAAATCATATATCAAATATTGTCAAAATTGACACAAAATAGTTTTAAATCAAATATTATATTATTAATTGTTATTTTATTCCTAAAAATCTAAGGTTCGGCCAAATGACTTATATAAGGATATATATATTAATAATAAACAATTTGGGGTTCGTTTGGCATGTTATAGTAAGTGTATTAACCATATAGTGAAAGAAAACAAAAAGACACGGTAAAAGTTAAATTATTTAACTTAGAGTTAAATCTAATTGATAAGGTTAAAATAATACCCTAAACTTGTCTAAATCCTATTGGTTGATAGGATTTCGACCCATCCCCACTTTATCTTCGAAATAAGACCCTTTGGAACCATTATAAACCGATTTTGACTTTAATATAAAATAATATTTTGAGATATTCCTAAGGTGCCCCTCTCCTCCCTTATAAAAGTGCACCTCCTCCCCCTCCTCCTCACACCAAATTGAGCACTAAAGCTCGGCCAAACCCTGCCATTTTCTCCTCTCCACTTCCCTAGAATAATCCTAGAGGTCCTGGTCTTCTTCAAAGACCAATCTTAGTTCCCTAAGTGGAGGATTCAAAGAGGCGTTCCAAAGAAGAGGTAATATCTATTACCGATCTTTTCAATTTCTTTCTTCTTCAAATTCTTCTTCTTTAGTTGTTTCATGATGAAGTAATAACATCAGTATTACTTAAATACTGATATGTTATTATAAATATGAAACAACCCTAATTCACCTTCTATCCATCCTACGGAAAAATGAAATCACCGCGCGTGCGTACGTACGGAATACCGTCTCCACGCCGTGGTGTAATCTATTTTTCCACCATCACTTTACAAGGATGGGTATAATGGTGTAATGAGTAACTATTTATGATTATTATAAAGTAATATTGATACTAAAATAATATATATATATATACTCCAACACAGTTCCACGATCATAGGAACGATATCATCACTCGTGCGTACGTACGGAATACCGTCTCCACGATGTGATGCGACTCGTTCTACATGATCATCATTACATAGTAATTATATAAATGAATTGAATGAATAAATATGATATATGTTACACTAATACCATTCTGGATATAAGGTATCTATAACCTTAAAATAATAATAAGAATTTATTCGACAAAACACGCATAAGAACAAAAGGCAATAAAGACCCGACTAACAAGTAACAATGAAATATTACTAATAAGAAGCTAAGAATATGACCATATATGATATCATATCAATATGTATGATTATGGAATAAGTCAATAACATTATTTAAACCATTATACAGGAGCTTCGGACACGTACAAAGCAAATCAGACCTAAGGTAAGGGAAATATCACAATCTCATTTTTATCCGAGATTGTTTATTCGTAAGTATTTACTGGGGTGTATTTTATCATCCACATCCATGTTTCATCAATATGTAATATTATTTCCATCCACCTACAATTGTTTAAATCCATTTTTACCCTTCGGTGATTTTTTAGTAATATGTATGAAAGGAATCTTTTGTCATTTTTCGTACGAGGTACTTTTTGACTTTTCCGACAAAAGTACGAAGAATGTTTTTTTTAACTTATACAGAATGAATGGATTTTTAAAACATTATTTCCAAGAAACTTCCTTTAAAAGTTTTCAAGTTTATTTTTAATCAACTTAATTTATTTTAAAGTTGTATGACATATTATGAAAGGAAAAATGTTTTTGAAGTAGAAAGGATATTTTCCTCAAGAATGGAGTTCAAGTATTTTATCAAAATTATTTTCCATCTAAGATAATAAAAGGGTTCTGTTTTTATCCCTATTATTACATTGGTTTGATTATGTTGTGATGGAGATATTTTTATGAATTCCTTTATCTTATATGAATTGTTTTATGATGTCATGTTGTTTAAGAATTCCATTTTTATTACATGGGTTACGCTATGATGTATGGTTTATGATTATGTGGCACACATAAGAAAGGATTCATTATAAGATGGGTGGGACCTATATCTCCCTCCAATGCATTGGGTAAAGATTTTATATCTCATGAGATAGACATGGCTGGAATGGTAGGTTATACCGGTTCAGTGAAACAGGACTGGAACGAGGGTGACTCGGTTCAGAAAGGGACTTTGTCCACTAAGATAGTCTTGGCAATGAGTCATAACTAACAAGAAATGATTTTCCATGATTATGTGTGCATGCCACAAAGTTTAAAGTTTTATGTTATGATTATGGGGATCTCATTTTCACTTCTATGATTTGTTCCATGTTAAGATATTATGATCTCTTTTGCAGGTTATGATTTTCAAAAAGATATGATATGATTTTTATTTCCTTTATTTGCCCTTGCTGAGCATTTGAGATCACCCTTTTATGTTTTCTTTTCCCCAGGTCAGGAAGATGGATATCAAGTAGAATATGCTAAAGGGACCCTAGATATGATGAAATAAATGGGAGACACTGTAGAATATTTATGAACCAGTTGTTTATGATTCCCAGTTTCTAAAGGCACTATACCTATACGGTCCTTTGTGGTTTTGTCATATGTTGTAATAAGTGTGCTTCAATTTTGAAGTATTAACAATGTATGTAAAGTATGAGACGTTATAGGCTTGGTTTTAGTCCACCAAAGAAGAAGTAAACCATGCATTAATGTGTAATGAAAAAGATGGAGATGTATCGTGCAAGACTTGTAAAGTTTTCCTCATACTACCTAATGTATTCATCTTATTTTTACCTGAGGGAAAGGAAGTACCTTTCCATCTTAAGTCGTAGGGTGCGTGAAATATATTTACCGACAAACATTTTTTGAAAATCCTTCCCTTCCAACACCTTGATCGCTTCCTCAAGCTTTATATTTTTTTATCAATTTCCACCGTTGATCAGATTCCCCCTCTATATGATAATAATCCAGAAGAACCTTCTCTTGTTTGGAACATTGAATTATGGATAAGATCTTCTCAATGTAGTTGATTCATTGTTCAGCAATTGAGGGATTAGATGATCCATTAAATGTAGGAGGCCTTTGTCTCATGAAGCTCTTGATTGAAACTTGTTTTTTCATAGGGGGGTTGGATGTTCCTTTTTACCCATGTTTCTATTCAAAACATGAGTGAATGGAGATAATATCATGTCAAATTTAGAAATTCCCACTCCCATCGAATTGGGCATCTCATTAGAACAGAATCACATTGATCTTCGCATCGGTTGTTAGCCCAAGTCATCCTATTACCAGCCATTGGATGTAATAAAAGAAAATTTAGGGGCAAAATATATAGGAGAATCCAATGAAAAAATGGATAACTTATAAATTTCATTTATTTCCTTAACTTATGAATTTATAGGCATCAATATATGTTATCCATGATCTACTTCCCAACATATAATCTTAGGGGAATTTTTTTATTCCCTTAACAATGGTTCATACTAATCTTATGAATTTACCAAAGCATATCACCTGGGAGTGTTGTAACCAAGAGTGCAGTCAGGGCCGTTTTCGTGCACCAACTCCCATTCAAGTCTAGATCAAAGCACTATTTTTGGGTTTTACCCCTTGATATATCTATGCTAGAGCCACCTATACTTGTTAATATCAAAACATGGATGTATTTTCTTGATAAACCAATTTATCTATACTAACCAAAATTTAGGTATGTTTTTATTATACTTAGTCTTATCGTTAAGGCTTTCAAAAAGGTTTTATAATCCTAATCCCAAATATAACTAAACCTATCCTCTGGTACTAACTATTACAACACTTCTTTTTATTACACATTTAAATATGATTTATTACATAAAATCACACTTAAGACAACTCTAAGGATCTAGAGGTATTGTGTCTTATGAATTTAGGAACATTACATGACAAAATAAGACATACAATATAATATCTTTATTGAAAACTAATTTTACATGACCACAATATTCCTTCGTACTTAGCATTGTATGGGATAACCTAAGGGAATTCATAAAAAAAGGGTGAGATATAAAGCCAAGTAAGGGAGTAAACAAGGCATAACATGAAGAATAAAATACATGTTAGGAAATAGGAATATAAATTTAGCATAAGAGAAACATTAACATAAAGGAATGATATAGCATGATTATTATAACATGGAGATGTGGCAACAATATTTAACATGATATTAGAATGGGCCAAGGCTCATTGCACATAAAGAATGAGTAAAACCTCATTGAACCTGAATTAGCATGATTAAACACTCACTGAACAAGAATTATCATTAGTCAACACTCATTACACTTGAAAAATCATGATACTATTCTTTAACCAATGGATTGGAGCACTATCAGGGCACACCCTTCTTAATCATTTCATTTCATTCATAATTGTGCCACATAGAGCATACAACATGGATTCATTAAAATATAATAATTTATTCCAAGAATAAGAGATGTGGAATACATAAATTTAATTCCTTAATCAACAAGTACTTGTTCATAAAGGTTAATACCCTTGATATAGAAACATGTATGGTATTCACTTACACTATGATTTTGGCATGCGACATTTTGGTGTAACTTCGACATCACAACGACGTCAAATAAAATCATAAAATGGGTTTATGAGAGACAAAGGGGTCTCTAATAATTTATACATGAAATAGACATTAAGGGGGTCATGGAACATAATATCATAACATATGTAATGGAATTTAGATGCATAATATAAAAGAATTTCTTGAATGTAAATGAGGAGAGAGAAACCCCTTACTGAAATTTTGCATGGTAACAAGTGTACATGGGAGGAATTAATCAGAGATAAAGAGGTCTATAATAATTAAAAAATAAGGAGGGAAGTTTAGGGAAGGTGAAAAATAATATCCCAACATTTTTAATTGAAAATAAAAGGGAATAACAATATAAGGAAGGAAGGAAAGTGAGGATCCCTTACTTGGAAGTGTGATTCTGAATGCTTGAGAGAGGCTTGAGAGAGGATTATTGAGAGATTAGGGAACCTTAGGAGGATTCTAGAGAGAGGATAGAAGAGTTTAGTCGAGCTATAAATGTTTTTAGTGAAGATTAATGGGATATTGAGTGGGTTTATATAGGAAATGAGAGGGATTTATTTATTATTTAGGTTTTAGACAATACACATTAAACTAATCAAAACCAAAAACCATCCCATGGTTTTTGCCCATGGTTTTTAAAAAAGTTGATTGGAAAAAATTATTTTATGAGTAAAATTTATGAACTGACTAAAATATTAGTCTTTCTTATGTGGAGGTGAGTCACACTCTCAAGGAAATCATTTTAAAAAGTTAAAATATTTTATAAGTCTTAGAGGGTCTACTAAGGCACCATAAAATTAGTCAAAAAAAATCTAAATTCACTTTATTTTAAATTTAAAAAATATATTGTACAAATATACCTCTTATAGTATTTTATTATATCACTATTAAATCATTATGATGTCATAAAACACATTATATATTTAATCTGCATTTGATTTTTACCCAAAAATTTGACAGTCTCAGAAAATTATAAAAAATTCACTGTTAGATAATTTTGATGTCCTGAATCCAAAAATAATATTAATTTTATCTAAATAATTTTATAAATAGGTGAATTTTTAATTTTTTTTTAAAAACTAACATTTATCAAAAATTCATGGGTTTTGACAAAAACATCTTTCAAACCTTAATAAATATTACTATTGTATAAAAATTGTACAATAATTTATATTTAATAAAAAGTAACTTAGTAATAATATTTTAATTAAAATATTATTTAATTCTAAAATCCATTAATTCAAAAAAAATATATTTCTTAGTTAAATATTAACTAAAAATACTATTTGTAATTTAAAAACAATTTACAAAGCAACAATAATAAAATGAATGTATATTATTTATTAAATAAAAAACTAATGCACATAATCATAATGATAAAGTATTGTTACATAACCCATTATAACACCATCATAATACCTAAGAGTAAGATGTGTGATGATGATAGACTCTTGGAGTGGCTCGAATAACATCACTCGAGTGGTAATCTCTATTAAATTAAACTTCTCTCATAGGTGATGCCATTTAAGATTAATGTATTGAAGCTCGGCTTAATCTTGGTCAAGAGTGAAGCCCAGTGATTCCACCTCCTTTGTGAGCTCTAAAAAATGGGATTTGTATGGAGAAATTCTATTGAATTAGGCCATCACTTCCTTTTCCTGAGTAAATTTGATTTGTTAAAGACTTATATTTGTACTAATCATATGATCACTATTCAACAGCTATATTAGCAATGATAAAAATTATTAATGGTATTTTAAAATCCAAAAACATAAAACCAAGGAAGTGCATATGTTTTTATAACAAATTTACATAATAATACATTTAATTAGACCAAGAATAATTTTTATTAATAAAAGTATGGTTAGTTACAATGTGAATGGTGTGGTCAAGCTTGACATGGATCAAAAGATTACATGAAAATATTTTCAGCTCTATAATAGTTTTGGAGGAATAAAATGAAATAATTAAGAAAATAAATATCCCTGACATTTAAAGTGTAAAATAAAACTAATTTACATAATAAATTAGTTTAAGTGAAGATGAAGATCAGTAAGAAACCTATTAAAACGATTGATATGAAATAAAGTGATGATATTAGAAATAAAGAGTGCATATGTTGAGAGGAAAATATGAATATAAATTTTATATCTAAGTAATAAATAGGTCCCTCCATATTCCCAATTATTCTTGTTTATGTTTTATAACATATAGGGAATTAATAGAATTTATGAGTTTTATACACTTTGTACAAAAAAGAAGTTTGTATTCATCATAGTTCCAAAATTCAATGATTGAAGAGAAATGAGTTCATACCTTGAGGGGGAGAAAATATGAGGAGGAGATACAAATATTTAAAAGCTATGTGAATATAAAATTTTGGATATCCCTATAAAATTTGAAGATAAAGTATTTCAATTAGACAAAGATATGTTATTTTTGAAATATTTCAATTTATTTTATAATGTTGGGTGTTAAATAATGAAAAGGGTGAGACAAAGGGGGAGTTTTATGATTTTCACATGAAAATTTTTATGTGTTTGTTGAGATACATGTATGAAATTTTTTTCTTAATAAATTTGTAAAATATTTCCTTAAATGAGTTTTGATAATGGTTTCACATGCAAGGTTGTTTATAAAAAACATTGGAAACCTTAGTTATAATTTATTTTTTATACAATTGGTTTAATAGTGTAGACTTAGAGATTCTTAACCAAAGGATATTTTCTATGGAAATCATGTGGTATCATATTTCTAAGAATTTACTTGATTTTTTTTGGATTAAAAAAAATGGAGAAGGTATTGTGTTTTGGAAGAAGGTAAATAAAGAAATGATATCCCTAAAATTGTCATTGTATTTATTATCAATAAAATCTAAGTTGAGAGATTTAATTTCCCATTAGATGAGTTGTATTTATTATCAATGTTTCAATATCTATTTTTTGAAATATTTAGTAATTATTGAAGTATATTTATGTAATCCCTAAATTATAAGACAACTGAGAACACAACCCATGATAAATATTTGTGTTTTTTCTTTAAGAGATTGGTTGGACAAATTAAAATGAGTTACTTTCAATGTGTTGATTAATGGGTCGATCATAAAGGAAACTAATGGAAGGTTTTTATGTATTTAAATACACCATATAAAACATCTTATAAGGGGTTTTAGGTTTTTTTTAAATGATTGGAATTTATGTGTAGATATGTATAAGTAAGATGAACTGGGGTAGTATTGCGTAAACATCAATCTAGTATAGTTGAGTGAAAAATGAAAAGGTTTTGTTGCCTAAGAATAAATACCTTGTTGTGTAACCATGAATTGAATGAAGTTATACTTTATAAAAATCTTGCAATTTTTGTGTAAACATGAAGTGTTGTTGTGTAAAAATTAATTATGCTACATAGACAAGATTTTTATAGACATTAAAATGAAAGTAACCACGAATGGTGATGTGTAATGGTATAGAGGTACTATGTCATTGTAATGTGAGATTTGGATTATATTCACATCACCAATATTCTTGGTTGGTCATTTTTATATGAGTTTGATCAATTGATACAACTAATTTTCCTAATTTACATTACCAAGAATCATAGTAAGATGGTTTTGAATCTAGTCAATCCATATTGTCATTTTAGATGGACTTGTTACACAATTTATCTATTAAGTTTTACATATGATCGATCCCTTTTCTTCCTCATGATTGATCTTTCTGGTGGAAATATGAGTTTATATAATTTGTATATTATAAATAAATAAAACAAGAAATTATTTCTTTTGTGTTATTCATTTATTGAAATATCATGACCATTTATGTGGATTATGATCCAAGAAAAAGTTGAAAGGAAGTTGAGAAGAGAACAACATCATAGTGTATCATGTGTGACCATTTTGGTGGTAGTAGTGTCCTAAATGAAATATTAAGGAGTAAAAATAAAAACAACATGGAACAAACTATAGTTCATTCATGGTGGATTTTTTTTGAAAGTCTTTAACATTGAAATCTCGACACAGGGAGCTCTACACTACAAGATAATGCATGGTGATGCATGAATTCAAGCATACATATATTAATTAATATAGTGGGAGATTTGTGGAGATTATGAGATCACAATATTCAAATATTGTAAGGAATAAAAACTGTGTCTTAATGTGGTTTAAGAGGATGAATTGAATCAAATTCAAAGGAGTTTAAATGTGAAGATAAATTAGAAATCCTTTGATCGATTTAAAAATATTAAAAAAATTACTACTGGTAATAATTGTGTTTTCAAATTTTAATTAGGATATTATGAGAATAATATTCTTGATATTATAATTATGAATATAAAAGGAAACTAGAGGTGATAGAGAATTTTTTTCAAGCCTAGATAATTCTGAGAACCTGATACTCTGCTGTGTTGAGGAGAGAGAAGACTTAGCTAAGAGTGATTAAAGAAGAAGGTGATATATTATGAACCCAAGTATCTATGAATACCAATGAAGATATATTCATGTAAACATTTAGAGGGATTTTCAAGACCACTATTACTGTCATTCCTTGATAAATGTTGAATATATTAAAAGTTTGTAAATACATGAACCAAATCCAATTATCTCTTAGAGGAAGATAATTTAAGGAGGCATAAAGGAATCACTAAATAATTAGGAGATATTTATATCACTAGATAAAAACTGAAGAAGGATTTGTGACTGGTGTGTCTAACCAGTTACTAAAGAGGATTCTAATTGGTGTGTCAAACCGACTGTAGAATGGAATTGTGACTGGGGTGTCTAACTTTTCATTGGTGGATTATAGTTTGGGTATCTGAACAAATAATTCTATAACCACTTGTGTCAATAGTTAAGAATACATATTATGGAATCTAAACAAGATTGAATAGAGTAGGATTTTATGTGAAACCTTGTAAATACTATGGGAGTCTCTCTCTTTTATTACTACTGCACATGAGAAAAGGCTGTTGAATAATATTGAGAGGATCAATAACTTTAACAGGTTCAAGAGGTTGAATTTAAAAGTGTAAGAATTTATAATATAATACTACTAATTCAAATCCACCCCACCATAGTCAATCTATCCTAGGGATTTACAATCAGTTTTTAAATATGAACAATCATCAAGAAGCTTAATCATGATATATATACAACTATAAGATATCATTTTTTTCCTAGATTGGTTATGTTAGATGTGATCCTATGTTGATAATTTATTCTTAGAGCATTACATCCCAGATAAAAAGTTTGATGTTATTTATAGTTGAAGCACATGTGCATGAATTTCCTAATTTTTTGAGATATTTTCTGGATGTTATCCAATTGGAGGTTTTAAACTTACCTCTATGATAATATATTGAGTTCATGATTTAGTTGTATCTAGATGTGTCCTCTATTTTTATTTTCCTTATCAAATGGAGCATGTAGGGACTCAAAGGTTACAAATAAAAATTAAGGATATTCTAAAGAGAGGTTTCATTCAGATTAGTATGTCTCCATGGGAAATGTATATATTATTAAATAAAAAGGATAATAGATGTTTGAGGTTGTACATTGATTATCGATGATTGAATCAAGTGATGTTGAATAATTTTTATCCTCTTCTAAGGATTTATGATTTATTTAACTAGTTTAAAGGAGAAAGCTCGTTATTAAAGATTAAACTATGACCAAGATATCATCATATGAGAGTGAAGGATGAGGTAATTAAAAATATAGAAATTTTATGTAACTATAGACATCTTAGGCTTATAGTAATTATCTTTATGTTTATGAATTAACCAATTATATTTATGGGATTTATGAATTGGGTTTTGAGAGGCTATATTGATCAGTTTATTGATGTTTTCATTAATGGTATTTTTTTTCATTCAATGATAGATTGGGGACATGTTTAAAAGATTAAGATTTTTATGAATTAATTAGGGAGTATCAGTTATATAAAATGATTTTGAAGTGTCAATTCTAGAAGTGATATGTTTATTTACTTAAATATAACATCTATATTTTTTTATTATTTTAAAATCTGGTTTATAACTTCAAATCATTAATTTATGTTTTTTTTACATGGAGTTCAATTAAATTTTTATTATTTATTTATGGAATTTGAAATATTACTTTTTTGTTATATTATTATTAGAATTAGATAATTTTTTGGGATGAAAAGTTATCTCATGGAAATTAATGTGATGGTTAACATGGATATATAACTATGGAATATTAATATTTAGAATGATATTGATTTAGTTGATTCAATTGTAGTATAATTTGATTATTCAAATGGGGATATTTATGACCTGAGGTCATGGGGGCGGGGAGATTCTTTCAAAATTAATGGAGAGTTATGAATTTAACATAATTAACAATTCTAATGTTGGTAAATTGGTGGAGAAATATGTAGGATATGGTATAGAGAATATTTATAGAGGATTTATAGAGTTAATAGAGTAGAGAGGTAGAAAGAGGAAGTGTGATAACAATAGAGGAAGATGTTACTATCTTTTCCAAACACTTCATTGACATCCTATTATTTCCCCTTGAGCTCTCTCATCTTAAGAATTCCTCCACAGTGAAGGTGTAGTGAAGGAATGCTGAACTAAAGGATTAGAGGAGTATCTAGAACATTGATGTACATAACCTAATTTGTTTCATATATTTTATTGCACGTAAGCCTCAGCCCAGTTGGTGAGGTATCCTTAAGTGCATCCATGAGACCCAGGTTCAAAACTAGCTAGAGGCATATTTCTAGGGGCACTGTAGCAGTATTGTAGCAGAACTGTACACCATGCGGTACTATACGAGTACTGTAGTAGAACTGCATGTTGTACAGGTACTGTAGTAGAACTGTAGTAGTTACTGTTTGGTACTGTAGCAGTTGGAACTATTCACCTTGGCCCATTGGTTTGGTCTTGGAGTCCTTAAGGATTTCAGGCCACCCATTCCTTCAGGTCAGTAGGGATTTCAGGCCACCTTTAAGGCCTTCGGGCCACCTCAAGGCCTTCGGGCCACCTCAAGGCCTTCGGGACACATGCAGTTGCCCCAAACAGACTTTAAAAAAAAGGAGCAACCCTAGAAGAGGATTTAGAGTAGGTGCACTCACCAGAGTAGAGCCGAATGGATTGTCAGAATGAGAGGGTATGACTATGCCATCAGGACTAACCTTTGCTTGCACGGGAAGCCTATCTAGACGACCATGTGAAGGTGGAGAGTAATAATCATGATGCAGATGCTGGGGAGGGGAAATTCCATGTAGATAGTATGGTTGAATTCCCTAAGACCTTCAGGTCATATAATCTCCTAAGCCTACGGGCCTTGTAATCTCTGAGCCTACGAGCCTTGTAAGGGTTCCCCCTCATCCCTTGAAAGGGGGGTTATCAAAAATCAATAAAAAATATGGCCTTTGGTCCATTCAGGTTTATATATTTTATAGAGATTATTTAACGTGGTACAAAAATTTACAGTGTTGTAAAACCAAAAAATTATGATATTCTCTATTCAAGTATTTAATAAGGGGTTTATAATATTAAGAATGGACTATGATAAAATTACACAAGGGTTATTCCACTCACTATATATATATATATCCCCCATATTATTTTTCTTCTAATCCTCCAAATTAAAGAGTTATGTAGGTATATTACATATTATAATGGGGACTATTACACTCACAAGATTTTATACACTTTAAAATATAACTTTACATGGGAACTATGTAAAATCATAGGGATCATACTACAATGAATGTGGGTCATGTTGAACATGCATGTTCCATTCTAAATGTCCTCTAAAGGGGGTTATTATATTTTTTCAATAATTAAAATTTATGGAATCCTATTAGTGATAGAGATTGGTGTTTCATCCCATAAGGATCATCAAATTAATTATTTATAGAAATTATAAATAATTCACATCTAGGTAGATGAATCAAAACTAATCATATGGGCTATTCTTCTGTAGAATATCTAGTGAAAGTTTAGATAATAATTAATATATATGTTTTTTGATAAATCATTACATGATTATTTTGAATAATTTTTTATCTAAAATTTTTAATTCATGGTTTAATGGGTGTTTTGAAATCCATTTTATTTATTTATCAAATGAGGGGTTTTTTATAAAATGTGTGGTTATGATTTATATTTAGTATTATGCTTAATGGTTTCCCATTTTTTAATTCTTTTAAAATGGTGGTTTTTTAAATATCTTTTTCCTTTGTTTTAATTGACAATTCATGGGTTTTGTAATATATTCAAGAGAAAATATTTTTTGATCTATTTTAAAAAACACATGTTTATATTTCCTTTGGTGGGTTTTTATTATTGGGAATATTTGAGGTTATGTTTTCTAGATTGATCTAATAGTCTATTAACAGGGCATTATAACTCGGTTCTATATTCTTTTTGAAATATGAAGTGGTTAGGAAAAGGATTTATAGTCACGAAATTAATTTCTCCATACGATTGAGATATGTGGGAGATGATCTATGAATATTAGAATTAAATTTTTGGTAAGTATAATTTCCTTTGGGGTTTTACTTAATGTTCATAGTGTTTCTTAGTAAACATATAGTTTATTTATGAGATATTTTTTTGTAAACTTGATATTTTTTTTTTCATATGGGGGTTTTTATTATGACATGAATATCTTTTACTTGATTATTATTATTCATTATTGGATTACTATCTCCTTATTAGATTAAAATGCATTGTAGGATTTCCTTTAAAGTTATTACCTTATTTATTGTTTGAATAATTGGATGTATTATTTTCAACGGTTTTGATAAATTGATTTTTGTAAATTTTCGATAAAACTTTTATTTACAATGTGTATTTTTTATTACTCATGCTTTGATTTATATAGTATTTTCTTAGAAATACTATTGATTTTAAACTCACCCCATACATATTTATTTTAGTAGAGTTATAAATTTCATTGGACATGATTTAAGAAAAATAATTTCTTCTTCATCAGTGGTGTGATTTAGATCCATGATAGAGATATTGTCGGGGAGTCTAGTGACTTCGAAATTTAGTTGCATTATCTTATTTATATTTTCATGTTATCTCTTTTCAATGTTTATAAAACTTAAAATATTTTTTTCTGCAATTTATCTATTATCTTTGTTTTACGAAAACATATTTAAACTATATTCATTCATAGTTTATTATTATTATGAGAAAAATAATTCCCCCAACATTTTAATTTATACCTTGGAACTTGTTTCCATAATCTTCTGATCTAGTAATTCACTTGAGGCCTTGTGGCAGTCCGATTCATGTCTTGGTATTTGATTACTTGGTTTATTTCATTTAAAAAATATATCAGAGGCAGTCATAGATCATTGGGTTCTTAAGGTAATTGACCACTATAGTGGGAAGGATTCCTGGTTACAAACCTAGATCACACATTAGTTTGAGAGGATAATGAATCATGCCACACTAGAGGGTGTGGATAACTCTCCCATCACAAGGCCTTTTCTAGGGGTCCCACTGAAAGACAAATCCATGAGGGATGGTAGGTCCCAAAGTAGAAAATATTGTGATTGTGGGTGGTTCAACATGTTACATTGAAAATGTTATTTATCAATAAGTTGTATAATCATATCTACAAAAGGTTGATGAAATAGTTTCTTAGAAGGTTACTAATAAATTTTTAAAGAATATAGATTTCTTAGTTTAGAAGGATATTATTATTGCTTAATAATTTATTTATATTTCATTGATAAAAATTTATCATTACCAATGAATAAATTTTATTCATTTAACTATATGAAGCCATGTAAAGAAGATTTTTAATACCTAAAAGAGAGCCAAGATAGTGCACCATTTATTTATTTTCCTTGAAATGGAATTATGTTCAATGTTTGTTGAGATTCATTACATTAGGGGTTAGAATACATATTGATATAGGGGAGAGAAGTCATTTATTATGGACCTATGTAGTTATAACCATGTGAATGTGACTGTGAAACTCATGGAATTTATTTGATAAAAGTAGTATTTTCTTTGAAATTATAGATGAAATATTTTCTCCGAGATATATTTTTTATTTATATGAATTAGAAGAGTTTGTGAAATATATTTACACAAATATATATGAACTTTTGTTAATGAATATGATTATATTTTCTTCTTGATTATGAATTTGATATCACATATTCTCCTAAAAAGTGTATTATTATGTTTCCATGAGATTAAAATTATATAGGGATGTTGTTCCAGATTAAAGAGAGGAGTGAGATAAAATAGAGAATATTATATATTTACATCTTGATATAGTGAAAGTAGGTAGCCTATCCTGCCTATATAATATCATAGTGATATCTACCTTAATTAATTAAGTAATTGAGCCTTATTTAGGATACCCTATAATAGTAGTACAAAGAGATTTAAATATCAGTGGTGATTTATTTATGGTTTCATAGAATATGGAGAGCATTATAATTTATTTTAGATATTATTATTTTTACCATAGATCATGGAAGTTGAGGTTTTACATGAGTTCCATAAATCTCTTTTAGGCATGCATCTAAGTATAATGAGACATAACATTCCTTGAAGAGGAAATTTGGGTGGCTATAAATGAATAAGTTTATGGATTACTATGTATATAGATTCTTTACCAATTAGTATGTAATGGATTAACATTAAATTCTATCAATATTATTGTATATTTTGATTATTCCTTAGTGGAAATAGTAATTTATTTATAAGAATTTATAACCATATTTACATGTGATTTGAGAGGTTATGATTATTTGTAGGATATATTTGATTAATAAATTAGTTCAACCCATTTCTATATAACTAGGTATTCAAGCTTATTTGAGAGTCTAACAATACTTTATATGACACAGGAAGTGGGATTTTATGGATTTAATCAAGGAATCATTTTATATTGTGATTATTACTTTAAATTTAGGGTATATAGGTAACTAAAATGTAATTTTTCTACCTAACTTCACTATAGTCAAATATTTAACCTATATACTAATGAAAAAAGTAAGAGAATGACACAAACAATGAAGTAATCAATGGGATAATGAGTAAGGAAACCAACTTGGGAGCTCAATCCATGAGAAAAGTGTATGAATATCCATAAGGACACAATCAAATTCCTTAATCTATAGAGGCTAAAAAATAGTGTTGAGGGATAGAAATATTCATCCTGGAATGATTTTACCTCAAATAAATAACCAAATATATGATGAAGGAATGTAATAACCATTAAAATACAACACTAAAATATAATTCCCATTCAATTTTAATTTTCTAACTCATTCTATGATGTATGAGGGAACACCACCACATCCACTACAAACTGAAATAATAAGATATATCACCCAGGAATATAAAATAATTTCTCTTACATGCATCATGATATAAGTTTTCTAGATTCCCACTGAGATGGGAGAGTAGGGGTGAGTAAGAATACCTAGTAAGATTCCCCAAGACTGTCATACATTCACATGTAGAATTATTCCCAACCATGTTACCAATGATATTAAAAATATATTATAAAATTTAAAATAAAATAGTTTATTTGAACTCTAGGTAATCAAAGAAATAGATGCAAATAATATAACCAATTATTTTCCCAAAAAAAGTAACCCATCATAGTGAAATCACAATATATAACCAATAAATAAAAAGTATAATATAAGGATTATGGAGTAAATAAACCACCATATAACATAAATTCATTCCTATAATGGTAACATAGACCCATTTTGGATTATCACCCGTTGGAGTGGTTCTGGAATTTCAAGGATTTCCCCACCCATATTAAAATGTTGTGAAACATACTATCCACCTCGACCACCCAACCCTTTCATTTTTACCTAAAAATTATTGTTTATGTATTATGCACAAAAAATTTCCTTTCTAAAAACATTTTATTTCACAAAAATAATTTTACCAAAAAAATAAATCACAACCAAAATCTTAAAACAAACCAATTTAAGATAGCCAAGAATCTATTTATAATCATCCTTAAAACCCAAATCCCATGGTTTGATGAAATACTTAATTTACTAATCCTTATTAATTTAGTAAAATACCAATTTATTAAATTAATTTAATACAATTATTGGTATAACAATCAATAAAGAAAAATATATTAAAAGAACATTAATCACAACATAAGTAATATCAATCCCATAAGAAGTTAATAAGTCCCACCTACAATAAATGATCATCCTATGATTATCTTGAAACCCTAGATCCAGTTTTAGAGATCATGATATGATTCCGTAAGACCTATAAATAAAAACATAGGATCTTTATTATTTTATTCATGATTTAAATCCATGATCCAAAAACTGAAAACTAATCCAAATAAATATATTTAATCAAGTAAGAATAAATTATTGAAGATATATATTTAATATTACATGATAATATAAAGATCAAACCTCAGAATTATTGGAGATTCAATTAACATTAGATAAAAACATCATTTAATGATAGAAAATCCTTAATTTCACTCTTACAGATCCTAGAGTCATACCATGTCTAGTTAGGGTATCTAATGAGGCTTATATGAGGCTAATTTTGGGTTTAAAATAGAAATCATCTAATAAAATATCTATTTCATGGTTAGGTTTCATGGTTATTCAAGACTATACACCAAACATGAAGGCACCTCTTCCCACAACACATGATTATATGGACACTCATGATAGTGCACCGATTATTCACTCACCATTTCCTAATTTAGATGACTTAAACGTTCCTAATTCACGCTCTTTAGAACCATGTAACCTAATAGTGTAGTGTTCACTATTTCTTTAAAACTCAAAAAAATCACCAAAACTCCAAGGGGGGATAACTTGTCAAACCTGAGATGTCACATTCTCCCCACAACCAAAATTTTCATCCTTGAAAATTCACTTGGATAGTTCTACTTGAACAAAAAAACCAATTACCATTATATCTGATCCTTTATATCCCTTTTATCCACTTAAATTAAACCACACTACCATATTACACACACCAGTGGAATACTCCTTCCTATTAGGATCTTCACATACTTATAAAAAATCCTCATCAACCTTTCTTTGACTATCACATCTGGTTCCAAAAGCCAAAATATCATAGTAAATAATATGATAAATATATGGTTAGTAATTTATTAGTCAAGAGACATGGAACACATTTTTAATTGTAGAATAATTTACTATAAAATTGAAGTAATAATCCATATATATGATTATCTTGACAATATTGGATGTAACAACATATGGGGGTGTCAAATTCCCTTGATTCCTGAGTCATCTATGTTCCAATCACATCAACATTCATTAGAAAACTAAATCTCTAACAAAAAACTCCAACATACATAGAAAAATATTGGGATAAGATTCATAATATATTTTAGCTATCACCAACCACTTCCAAATTAGGTGAACTCGATATGTACTGTATTTCAACAAGATAGGTCTTAAGAGGAATCTATCTCACAATTTTCTTCAATACAATATTAATCAACATGACCATTCATATAGTGCTAAAAAAATGGATATATAAATCAGTGATTAATATATTTTATTATAGAATAAATCCTCCAAAGACTCATGGTTGTCCTATGATCTCCCAAAATATAGAATTTAATCTTGAAGCTTGTCTATAAAATTCTGTAAGGCCTATTTTTCCTACCCATCCCCTTGAGGGTGATGCGACGTGATCATCTTTAGTTGAGTACCCATTGGATTCTACAACCCTATAAAAAAACTCATTGTAAATTGGGGATCATTGTATTATATGATAGATAAAAAAACTCTATAAATCCTAATGATATCATCCATTTACATCATAACATGGTCCTCAATTGAGAAAATCTCTATAATTGGGTATAAGTAGGCTGACTTCATGATTTGATCCACAATCACCCATGTCGAATTATAATTCCATAGTGATTTTGGGAAACTAGTTACAAAATCAAGAGTGATAGCTTCCCACTTTCATATTAGCATGTCCAATGAATGTAAAATCCTCACATGTAACTAATATTACACCTTTATCTAATAAAAATTCAATCATCTAGCGACATAATCAGATACTTCCTTCTTTATCCCGAACCACAAGAACTACTATATATTATTAGGATACATTCAACATACTCTATGATGAAATAACCAACTAGTGTTACAGAACAAAACCATAACATAATTCCTTAAACTTAGATGAATCCCCACCATCTCATAGAAATAGAGGATTGATTTTTCTTCTAGAAACCACTCTTCCATGCCCCCACTATATAAGGGGACACTAGTCTTCTTATATTCAACATCAACATTTTATATGTTATTTACTTCATCCAAAATAACAAAAGTAAAATTTAATTATATAACATAATTTCTCTTCCATATTCATGAGATTCTAGATACAAACATTCCATCAATCCTATCAGCTACTACTACTCCTATGAATCCATTACCAGATGAGTTTCTGACTTAGGGAATCCGCCACAAGATTACCATTTCATGGTGTATATATATACTCAAAACAAAATGTTTGAATATACTTTATACATTTGTGTGTCCTTGTGTAAAAATATCATTGGCTAAAGATCTACCTTATACTCTTTTGATCCAAATGTACCATGAACCTCTCACTAAAAAGGTTATGTCCACATTACTTTAAAAAAATAGAAAACCACTGCTAAATCTAAACAGTTCATGGGAGAGTTCTTTTAATATGGTAATTACTACCTTAATTCATACATAACCACCTTATCTTATTTCATGAACACACATATTAGTCTATCTCTAGATGAATCATAATAAAAATTAAACCCTTTACTAAAATATGGAAAGATAATTAGTGGTAAAAATGTCATCCATTTCTTTGACACATCAAAATATCCTTGGAACTTATCTTCCCAATAAAATTTCATGATTTTCTAAGTCAATGATATCATCAGAGATACTAAATTTGAAAAGTGTTGAATAAAAAATCATTACTATCCTACCAATATGAGGAAACTCGAAATCTTGAAGAATTTCTTATGCCGCTCTCAGGACATCATTGCATCAACTTTCTATCGATCCATAGAGACACCTTTCTAAAAAATAATGTATCCTAAGAACTTCACATTCCCCATATAAAACCAATATTTGGATAGATTTTTATACAACCTATGATCATATAATGTGTCTATCATAGTATATAAATTCTTCCCATTACCCTCCTATAATTAAAAATAAACCATAATATCATCCACAAACACCATAATGAATAAGGGAATTTATTTATGGAAACAAATACATAAAGGAAATAAAAATAACATGAGTATTAGTAAACATGAGTAGAAATATCAAAATCTAAAAATTATTATACCTTATCTTAAATGAAGTCATTAGAGTGTCTTCTTACTTCACCCTTGAATGGTAATATCCATATCAAAAATTGATCTTTGAAACCACATAACTCTTTTCAATTGATCTAATAGTTAATCAATTAAAGGTAGAAAATATTTATTTTTATCCTTCACCTAATTCAAATTCCAGTATTCAATGAATAACTATAATCCACCATCAATTTCTTGGTAAAAAAGAAGCAGTTCCAATTTTGAAACAGGTGGTTGATTAAATCCCTTTCCTTCTAAATTATCTAACTAAATCATTATCTGTCACGACCCAAACCAACATATATTGAGCCATGACTACCCTAATCCCTCCTCTATAGGCCAGGGGATGGAGTCTATCATTGATTAGACATATAAAACACATGGGAGGACTTAGCCTACGATACTTTTATGCACACACCGAGATAAATCTCTATGAAATAATGTTGAGATAAAAAAACTGAAAGTAAAAATTCATGAATACATCTATCCCACAACAAGAGTATAAAATAAGTACAGAAAAAAAATAAAAATAAAAATCCACATAAATGAAAACTGTAAAAGTGTCCAACCTACTAATAAGTAGGGGATTGATATCAAATTAAACTGCCAGTAAGCTCCATGGACCAGCTCTAGAAAAAATCCCAGTCTGTCTAACTCCCTAAGCTACGCCTTCTCTGGGATCTTTTGAGACTCTGTCGAAAGGCCTGTCATATTCTTAAGACACAACATATGGGGGAAAATCCTATAAAGTGATGAGTATAACAATACTAAGTAGGAACCCAAAAATCTAAATAAAATGGAGTGACAAAAATGTAACAGTCTGGTCGACCCAACCAAATGGAACCCGAATGAGAGATAAACTACATCTCAAACCCATCAATGGATATACATTAGTAGTCATCTTAGTCCACATGGGGTGTCAACCAAGAAATGTGAATACACAACAAGGACTCCCAAAATCACCCAGATATAATCATCTCAGAATCCAAGTCTCATATGGTTCCTACCACATAGTTTGCTATAAGATTTTACTCAAGGCTCGAAGGTAACATACACCCAGGAGAACGGACTCCACTAGATCAGCCATATTAGATAGAACTCATCTAATAGATACAATCTATCAGGAACCACTACCATCCATAATAGCACATCTTAGAGATACCACCCTATTAGGTATCCCAAACTGATGGCGTATCCCTGCCATCCCAGGTGGCATACATATGAGAGAGAACGCTCTTCATATCTCACCATGAATAAATTCACATTGAAACTCAGTGGATCTGGATACTTAGATAGGGGATCTCACCCATCCTATATGGGGGATGCTACTAACCCTACTATATCCATACAAGTTATCATCACTCAAAAAGGAGATCACTCCCAGGATCACTGGGGGACACTATGAACCCAGTTTAGAATATAGAGGACCACGCCTCCTTAGATAAGGGTTCACTCTCAGGACTGTTGGGATACACAATAAACCTAATATGGTAACTAAAATATCTCTCAGAATGGATATAACTCCCAATACCACTAGGGGAAACCACAACCTGATCATACATCTCAAAGATCATATAGTTCAAATAAGGGATGACCACACATGTAGTGTTGGTCACGAAAATTCCAAAAACCCCACCTGGTAAAACTTGTGAAGTTGGGGATCATATGGATGATGAAGAAAAAACCCTAAATAAACCATATGCTAAGTATGGGATCTTATACTCAACGATTCCATAAACCCTACTAGGAAATCCTACTAGATTAGGGATCTCTTCCTGTGTAGTATAGGTCACAATGATACCAAGAACCCGATCTAGGAAAATGATATGATAAAGGATCCCGCCTCAGCCTCTCTTGAAGGATACCCCAACCCTATCCAATATCATCCTATAAAGAGAATCACAATCCTATGATGATGACTTAATTCCAATGTAACCCCATAGGGATTGACCAAGGGAATCACTCAATTGATGTTGGTCCAAATGTTTCTAATAGAAGAAACCCACAACATCGCCTCGAATTGCACTTCCAAGTCCCAAATTGTGGACAACTTCACTTTCTAAATGGGAAAATACTCCAGATAGGAAACTCAGAGGCCGGAATATGAGCTTCAAAGAAGGAGATATGCTAAGAGGAATTCTCTAATAATAAGTACGCGATATGTACAAGGGTCCACATGCCATGTGACCCTTATTGAACACCTGGATGTGTCCTATAATGAACATATTGGATGGCCGTGTGAGATTACATGGTGTGAATAGCCTATACATAGTGCATCTCACCTCACTCGGCCCCCAACCATCTATTTCCTTAGATAGCTCAGCCAACCATGTCTCTTACATAGTGTGTACCCCATGAAACACTATGTGTCTCAGCCAACCGACCACTTGAACATGTCATCTGATCCTATTTGTTTCTAGCCCCTTAGTACCATGTAGCTGGCTGTGTACTTTCACATGGCCATGTACTTTCACATGGCTTCCTTGTCCATGTCCCATGGCCACATGACCTGGGCTCACTACACAACGTGTAACCCTCATACATGGTGTGTAGTACTCAAAAGTCATCTTACCTCAATGGTAAGAGAACATGACATGTGAACACACACTACACACTATGTTATCAGGAATCCTGAATGTGAATTCCCTATGAGCCTCCTGAATCACCCTCGGTTTCCCCCAAAATACACATATCGACCCCCATGTGGTCCCTAGTAGTTGTCTAAGGGATCTATAACCTTAAAAAAACTCACAAAAAATAATATTAGGAATTAAAACTAAAATATTACTAACTCATGGATAAATTATGATGCTTAGGGTTAAAATCAGTGCTTTGGACATGCTTCTCCTAGATCTGGTGATGATCGACATCAAGAAAGGAGATTGGGAGAAACTCCTCACCTTGGTTGGCTTATGGGCCGTCTGTCACCGTGGGAGGAAAAAATCATCCTCTCCCTTTTATACACATGAGAAGGGGGGTTGAGGAGGATATTAGTTTACTTTTAATAAAATAATATCATCATCTCAACCACCAATAGACCCTTGAAAAAACACATGGTACTGACATATTTTATGCCACACCTCAAACGAACTAAATATTCTGAACTCAACCGTGGTCTCAAAATTCCGATCCGAGACTCCTCTTGAGATTTATTCCATGTTTCCAAAGAAACTATGTGTGTGTGATAAAATATATTTAATATTTTTAATATCACTGCACCATGGATATCCATTCCCTAGAAATCTACATCAACTCAGCACCCGGATTTAGAAATATTCATAGGAATATTCCAAAGTATTATAGGTCAAAACCCAAGTCACTAATTCCTCCCCAACTTAAGAATATTCATACATAATAAACATTAATCTCAAAAAAATGAGTGAAACTAAGCTCTCAACTGGGACTCCCATGCTAGTGATCTCACTAAAGGGTTCCTGTGTTGGCAACAAGCATGCACTGAGGGGAACCACACAGGCCAAAACTCCCCCAAGTCCAGCTCAAATCAGGTAAATATCATTAAATAAATAGGGAAAATGTCTCCTAAAATATGATAAGTAACACACCAAATTATCCTCCAAGGATCACATAGCATGATACCCCAATAAACCACACAAAAGAAAAGGAACTCATTTACTACACCTCGATACTACCCTCTTTTGGTTGAACTGACTTGCCCACAAGGTTTTGCATCGTGTATCAAGAACACATCTTAGTGGGGGAAGCATCAAGTATTGTGAGTCTAAAACCATTCCAAACCACAAAACATATTTCTCAAGCATCTCACATAGAATTTGACACTAAACACGTGAGGGTACAAAAAAAAGGATTCCCAAGTGAACACACTAGGTCTTAACAACACCTCCATCAAAACTGTTGACATGCAACCCCACCCTGAACACACAGTTCAAAGGAACTCATCCACCACAACTCAACATTATCTACTTTTAGTGGAATTTAATTGCCCTCAATATTTTAGTTGAGTAAAAAAAACACATCTCAATAGGAGAATCATCACTATTTCTCATGAACTTTAATCTATGTAATACCACCCTCAATGTTGGGCTCTACTAATTCCCCTCATCACCATGGACAAAACTTGACCAAGAAGTGTCACGAAAAGAGTAACTTATAGAAGTTTATATCAGAACTAATATATAAAGTAAAAAGTAGATATAGTGTACCTCTAATCCTCCTTGGAACCTTAGGGTCAAAGGCCTCTACAACCTGCATCTATCCTCGATCCCATCCTCAAGATCCCTAAGCCTACCGAGGACCACCTGGGGGTGGTGGTGAAAACTCAAATTGTCTTCTACCTCTTGCTTCTCTCACAAATATTTTTCTATGACTGTCATCATGAAAAAATCCATGATTCAAATGCATCCTCTAATAAGGAATTCTATTTACCACCTCCCTCTCAACAACATGGAGAATCAAACAATCTCTAGTAAGATGTCCCTGATCATCGCAAGTATCACACCACCTCTCCTATGGCTAATAAAAACAAACCTGAAAACCCTAAGCCTTAGACCCCACATTCTGGGATCATCTCCTAAAGTTTCTTTCACGCCCAGATCCCTAATCCTGCCATCAGAAACTAGATGTTGAGGTATCATCTCTTGTGTTCCCATCACTAGCTGTTGAAGTTTTATTAGTGAGAAATATATCCAACACAAATCCCTACTCAAGCACGCTTACATAGGTGGGAATGAACAAATATACCACTGACACCTTGATCTCCTAGTGTAAGCCCTTCTCAAAGATCTGTGCTCCAAATAACATATCCTGAACCATATCTAGGTAGTATTGTGAGAGGTCTATGAACCTATCAATGTACTATTCCATGATCATTCTATCTCTAAGAAGATACAAAAGCTCCTGGATATGAATCTTTATCAATGTGGATAGATATAAATCTTCCTTGAAGATCCACTAAAACTCTTCCCAAGTGAGTGTCGTCTCATCATGGGTCTACATCACCAGACTCTAGCATCACCCAACCAAACCCTGTAGAGGGTTCACTACTAGGACCACCATTTTATAAGGAGATATAATCACAAGGCATAAAACACATGTGACTTTCTGAAGCCAATAATAATTTACATGGGGTTCTGGATCACCCCAATACCTCATAGGTTGCTGCCTTTGGAACTCATGTAGTGCGCTTAGCCTATGCGCATCCTTAGCCTAAACTACCGACACAACCCACTACTCAAGAGGTGGAGTCTCAAATGGAGGACCATATATAGGTAAAACTTCATAACCAATGTCTTTCATTGAATTCTCAGCACTCATAGGATCATCACTATGATTTGGATGGATAATCTTATTTGGATGTCATTGTGAAGGAACCTTGAAAAAGGATTAAGAAATACCATGTTCACTATTATATCCGGGGAACTGAATTAATAAGGACAAGGAACCCAAAAACCGAGTACTATATGATGCATGTACCAACATTTCTCTATGACTAGTGTTCTAATGTACCGAGTCAAAAATAAGGTTTTTAGAGTCTTGGTGAATGGATATATTGACTGCTGCATCAACCCCAGAGCTCCTATCCAGAAATTTGAACTCAAAACACTTTGACATTATTTCAATATAACCAAAACCAATCTTGTGACACTATGGCCACAAAGTGTAACCTCCTTTGATACCATTATATCATGACCTAAACCAATGGTTCTTGAGCCACGACTACCCCAAGCCCACCTCCACAGGCTAGGTGATAGAATCTAACATTGAGTAGACATATCACACCCATGGGAGGCCTCAACATCTGATACCTTTATGAAAAAACACACATAAATCTCCATGTAATAGTGCAGAGATAAAAAATCTGAAAGTAAAAATGCATGCATACATTTATCCCATAACCATAGTAAAAAATAAGTACAAAAACTGAAAAATAAAAACCCACCAAAAGTAAACTATAAAATCATCCAAGCTACTCAAAAGGATGGGATTGCTATCAAATTAAAATTCCAAAAATCTCTATGGCCCAGCTCTAGAAAATACCCCAAAATGTCTAGCTCACTAAGATCCACCTACTATGGGTCCTCCTAGGACTCCATTGAAAGGATTTTTTTTCTATACAAGAGACAACATGTGTGGGAAAATCCTATGTTGGTTTGAGTATAATAACAATCAATAGGTTCCCCAAAACTCAAAAAAGGGATCAAATCAAAGGCAATAGTCTGCTCAACCCAACCAGAGGGAATCCAATTGAGAAAAAAAATCCATCTCAAACCCATCCTGATCTATACATAACTAGTAAACTCATCCAACATGGGTGTCAACCAAGACACCTGAAAACACTACAAGGACTCCCAGAATCACCTAGATACACTCAACTCAGAATTCAAGGATCTCGAGGTTCTGAACTCATATCTAGCTACAAGATTTTACTTGAGGCTCAAAGGTAATGTACACCTAGGAGAACACACTCCATGATCTCAACCATCTCTAATGAAACTTATACAAGAGATATAATCCATTGATAATCATTTCTATCCCTAAGGACACATCTAAGAGATACCACTCCTTCATGTATCACAAACCTATGAAACATCCCCACCATCCTAGATAAAATTCATCCGAGAGAACACACTCATTATATCTTTCAATGAAGAAAGTGATGGTGAAACATGGAGGGTCTCAATACTCAGATAGGGTTTCTCACCCATCCCATATTGGGGATTCTATTAACCCTACTAGATCCATGAGGTGCCTCATCACTAAGAAAGGGGATCACTCCTAGGATCATTGGGGGACACTATGAATCCATTCTAGAATAATAAAGACCACACCTCATTGGATAGGGGATCACTCCTAGGATCATTGGGAGACACCAAAAACCCAATCCAGTAACTCAAAGATCTCTCAAAAAGGGGATCACTCCCAATACAACTGGGGGACACCCTAACTCGATCTGAAATCCTAGAGATCATATCACTCAGATAGGAGATCACTGCCTATGTAGTATTGGTCACAATAATTCTAAAAACCCCACCTGGTAAAACTCGCGAAGTAGGGGATCATATGACTGATGATGAAACAACCCCGCATAAACCATTTTCTGAGTAGGGGATCATATATCTGATGATGCCACAAACCCTACTGGGATATCCTTCTAGATAGCGGATCATCACCCATGTAGTGTAAGTCCTAATGATATCAAGAACCCAGTCTAGGGAAATAATATGATAGAGGATTCCACCCCAAACTCCCTGGAGGGATACACCATCTATATCCAATATCATTCTATTGAGGGTGTCACAATCCTATATCGAGGATTTAATGACACTATACCCTTGTAGGGATTGACCAAGGGACTTACTCAAATTCTAATGGTCCAAACACTGCTAATCGAAGAAACCCACAACATCGCCACACATTGTACCAACAAGAAGAAAACCATACCCACCATCATGTTCTACATAGAAAACTTCTCGGGATAGACTGCTCATAAACTTGAATCCGATCCTTAAAAAAGGAGATACATTGGGTGGGAGTCTCCATGAATAAGTAAATGATGCGTACGAGGGTCCACAGAGTGTGTGATCCTACCCTAACACCTTGATATGTCTTTTTCTACATGGATTAGCTTGCCCTATGATCTTACACATCATGTACAACCTATAAATGACATGTCTCACCTCACTTGGGCCCACAACCATGTATTTCTCCACATGGATCAACCAACTGTGTATCTCACATGACATGTACCCTACGGTACATGGCATGTCTTAGCCAACCATCCATTTGTCCATATTGTCTGCTCATGTCCATGTACAACACCTTGTGGCCGTGTAAACTAGCCATGTACTTTTAAATAGCCATGAATGTTCAGACAGCTTCACTGGCAATGTCCCATGGCCACACAACATAGGATCAATACATGATGTGTAACCCCATTACATGATGTGTAGTCCGAAAAATCCATCTTCCCTAAATGGGAAGAACAAAAGGTGTGTGACCCCACACTACATGTCGTGTGATCCGTAATTCCGAATAAGAATTCCCTGCAAGGTGCCTGAATCACCCCCATTTTACTCTAAAACAAAAAGATCGATCCTCATGGGGCCCCTTCTTGTTGTATAAGGGATTTAAAACCATAAAAATGGAAAAAAGGGTGTCCTGACTTAAAAATAAAATCTACCAATCTCATGGTGAAATTATGAATATTTGGGTTCAAATAACAACCTGGGACATGTTTCTCCTCAATTAGGTGACAATCAGTGTTGAAAATAGAGATCGACATAACCTCCTCACCTGGGTTTACCTATGGGCCATCTATCACCATGGTAGGAAAACCTCCAACTCTCTCTTTTATATGTGTGAGTAGGAGGGTGGGGGAGAATAATAGTTTATTTTTGATAAACTAATATCATCATCTTAACAGTAAGAACATCCTCAAACAAACACCTAATACTGATTGATATTATATTGTGCCTTAGATAAACTCAAACATGGTCTCATAATTCCGATCCAAGACTCCAATTAGAATTTATTACTTATTTCTAACGAAACTATGCATGCATGAGAGAATATATTTAATATTTTTTTTATCACCACACAGAGGCTCTCTGGGCCCAGGAACATCGTGGAAACTTAACACCTAGCTTCGAAAACATTATTTGGAATATTCTAAAGTCTTATAGGTGAAAACCTGAGTCAATAAATTATCTCTCATATCTCCTCAAAAACCATGTTATATGAAGAAAATAGTATTAGAATCATTCTAGAAAAAATAATGATGGAGAAATACATATCTCTCTCAAGTGGAATTCCTAGAATTATTATAGAAACAAATTCAAGAAATACTTCACTATCACCAATAGCTAAAAGAAACCCTTAGATTTTACTGACATAAGAACCAGAATAGCTAATTAACATGTTAAATGCCCAATGTATTTATCAATAAGTCTCCCCTGACTAGAATAGTTTTCCCATTTCACATAAAAGGTGAAAAAAATCCCACCAGGTAAGGTAATTGAAAAATTTTACTCATAGTAGTTAACATGTTCCTTTAACTTCACCAACTAATATATTCTTATTATAAAATCATAAAAATCTATTTCTAAAACTATGAAGTCTCATAAGATTTCCAAATCCTTGATCATAGTGTAATAATAAGAACACTTAAACCCTCACTCTATACTTTCCGTAATAGATTTCTCAATCTTCAAAGATTAAGACATTATCTATATGAAAATTCATTTGGTATACTACCCATGAAGATATGAATTAATTAGATGAACCCATATAAAAAATAGTAGAGGTCATAATTATAAGTGATAAGTAGAGTTCCTCTCATTATTGTAGGTCCTTCCCCAGAGCATTATGGAACATGTTTTGTAGGAAATTTCTATCCCTGACACTTATAAGCCCAACCCTATTTAATATTTCCACCAGTCCATGCCTAAAACTCAAATCTAGACTAATTTATCTCCTCTATAGACACCATTGATCCTTATATTTGATTGGAACCTCAAATTTTACCACCCTAAAAGATAAAATTATAGAAATTATTGAAATGGAAAATTTTACCCCACTAATGGAATGTTATAAGATTATTAGGATGGGAATGATTCATTTGTATCATGATTCCACACTAATAACAAATAAATAACATCCTACATTGAGAAAATATTGAGATTACTAATTTCTCCTAACTACTTATCCATTGAGAATCATTATGCTTCATCTTTTTCACTCCAAAAAATCTTAACTCCCTTAGGTTGAGGAAGGAAATTATTTAAAATCGTTGCATCCATTTTGTCCACCACAACCAAAATTGACTTATTTACCACAAAAATGTAGTTTGGTAAATCGTATAGAATTAACCTCAATTGAATCTTAGGATGAAGAGTCATCTTAAACCTTTAAACCTTGAGACTATTGTTGGTGATAATATCAAGTAAAAAAATGCACCAACTCCACCGTAAGATCCCAATACTTTCTGGAGTTATGTCAAGCTCATTTATAAGTACCCTTTTTGTTTAGTGTTGAGTAATTTTCATTTAGGTTTTACCTTGGAGTGTGTTTGGGTAGAACTTGGAGAAAAATGAATGAAAAAGTGTTGTGCAAGGTTGGTTCACAATTAAGGAGAACCATGCTCCCCAACCCAGCTAATCATGCAACTCTGGATAGAGGATAATTACGCTGTTGGTGAATGATTTGTCAAAACATGCACTCTATTAAGAGTAACTATGAACCACCATAATAGAGGCTCATGGTTTAGGCACATAGTTAGGGTAAATTTTTCTCCCCTACCCAGCAAACCATTCATGGAAATTAAATTAACCTAATAATTAGTTTTAAAAATTCCCAAACCCCCATTTTAATCCCAAATCAACCCCATTCGACCATAGGATCTCATTTATGATTTTTGAGCTCCACATATGAATTTTAATCCCACACAACCTCCGTTATTTCTAATTCAAATCCCATATCAAAGATATTCACCCCTGTCGGTAAGTGGATTATATCTCATTTACTTTCCTATTCCTCCTCCTTTCTTATCTCTTTCATTAAGAGAAGTTTTTTCCTTATTTAGTTTAGATATATATGTCATTTTGTGGATCTAGATCTTGGATTTTATATCTAGATATAGATTTTGAGGATATTGATTTATTTTATCTTGATTTAGGTTTTAATTCTAGATCTCCTTCTATATTGTTAATCTACTGAAATTTGGGGATTTATGTCAGGCGACTATTCATCAATGAATTGAGGTAGGTGGTCTAATATTCAAATACTATAGTTATTATTTTTATTATGTGTATGTAAAATGAATAATTTCTAGATTTGTTAATTAATTTAATATCCTAATTGGATTAATTAATTTGGTGAATTAATTAATGAATGAATTGATAAATTTTGGGATAATTAAATATGGAATTAATTATGAGATATTCAGAATGTGTTTTAGATAATTAATTGTGGATTAATTATGATATACTGAGATTATTTAATTAGATAATTAATTGTAGAATTAATTATTGGATGTTGATATTGTGAAATGATTATTTAGTTATTGAATTAAATAATTGAATTTATATGGTTAATTAATTATTGGATTAATTAAAAGGATTGGAATAACTAATTAATTATTGAATTAATTTATAGAATGGTTGTGATTAATTAACTTATGTTTAATAAATGAGTTTTATATTTTTGATAAAATTAATGTCTATTAGTCTTGATTGATGTGACTTAAGTGAAGTATGTGATATTGTGATATATGTGGAATATGTGTGATAAATTTGTGTGGGATACGGACTGAGGGTCTAAGTACCCATATGTGTAATAACTGTGTATGATATAGGTACTAAGGCTCTAAATACCCATATGTGTTATAAATGTGTGTGGGATAGGGATTGAGGCTCTAAAAAACCATATGGGTGATGAGCTTGTTTGGAGCAAGGACCAAGGTTATAAATACCCATATATGACAATAAGTGTGGGACATGGACTGAGGCTACAAATACCCATGTGACATTGGGGTGTGGGAAATAGACTAACACTATAAATACCCACAAGGTGATAGAAATGATACTATATGACCATGAAATTGGAATTGGACTATGGTTCAACTTAGCAGTGATAGTTAACTGATAATTCAAAATGGTTCAGACTTTAACACGGTCCAAAGCAGGTTTTGAGATTCAACTGTCCTTGAGAACCTGGTGGTTTATGTGGTTAAATAAATATTAATTGATAATATGATAACTATTTACTTAAGAATTATAATTATTTATTTATAAAATTGTATACACTTGTATTGACTAGATATTGTTTTAGACTTTATTGGTGGTGTCCTACTGAGTTGTACTCACACCCTTCTTGGGCTTCCTGATTCATACCAAAATATACTTCATGGATGAAAAGAAAAGTTAAGGTAAATTCCATGGGTTATATGGCTGAATTTGGATGGAGAATAGATAAGGGAACCTGATGTGGTTTGAGACTCACTTGGGAGTAGATAGTGTCATTATTTTGAGTTTTCATTTGAAACTAGACACATACTTAGGTATGTCATGTTTAATACTTTAGTTTTGATATTGCATTTCTAGTTTTGGTCATATTTTGATATTGGTATTGTTTTGTTAATGGTTATATGTTATTCTACTATTGTTGATTTATTTTTCCTGCTATATTAATATGATAAAAGAGGGTGTAGTCACCCCATGATCAAAATATTAGACCGTCGCTACTAGTTAGAAGAATCTAGAATATGGGGAGGTGCACTTGAGGTCATGTGACTAACCGAATCGAGGAACCGGTGTGTGGCACCCAGGTCAAGATGTCACAAATTGGTATCAAAGGCCAATTTTATTTTATTTTTCTTTTATCTTAATTTTTGGTAAAGGTAGACAGAATACTAGGAAGAGCTGGACATTTGTTACGAGCTCGTGCATGGGAGTTACAAACCCATGTATGGGAGGAAACCCAAGTACTTAGGGTGGGATTGCTGTTATTGCTACTTTTTGTTACAGTTGAATATTATTTCACCTTGAGTGACCACTTGTTCTGTGAAGTGATTATTGTTTTTTAAAAATTGTAGGGAATTGACTCGTGGCCCGGTATTGAACAAGAGTTGAGTTTTCATGCATTATTCTAGGATCTCATGATTTTTTTATGACATGCATCATTTTTAGGCATGCACAGGAAAACAGGTGTTGGGTAAGTTGCTGAACTTAAACTATTTTTCCTTGCTTATGAAATTGAATTGAAAATAGTGACTAATTTTGTAAACAATATCCTAAGGTGAATGTTTGTAATTGTAGATATATTCCTATACTATTATTCTTATTGAGAGGATTACAGGAGGATATGGATGGTGATTCTCTACCAGTAGTGGAACATAAGGCACCGATAGTGCCAGATTAGAAAGTAAGGGATAAGTTCTAAGATAAATTACCCCGCTTTATGAAATTAATCCAAAGATAATCGGGGCAGGTTATGAAAAGTATGTTTGAATTGACACGTGAGTTTCAGTTATAGAAACCTATGAATTTTACTATAGAGGGTGGACCTGAGGGAGATGAGTTTTGGGTTGATTCTATCGAGATGATACTTGAAAATTTGGATACTCCAGCTGAGAAGATGGTCAAGATGACTACTTATATACTATGAGTATCAGTGAAGCACTGGTGGGACATCTAGGCACGGAATGGATAGGCTGATTGTATTCTATGGAATTACTTCTTTGAGAAGTTCACAGAGACTTCTATCTAGCGACAGTGAGGTAGGAGAGAGTAGCTGAGTTCAGGCAGTTGAATAAGGGGAGCATATATATGATGGACTATGATTGATGATTCAAAAATTTGTAGCACTTTTCTACAGTGTTGGTAGAGGATGAGAAAAATACGACAAGGCATTTTCAAGATAGGATTAATTGTGAGATTAATTCCCAAGTTAACCTATTTTGATTATGTAAGTTTTTTGAGGTGGAAGATCCGTCTCTCATAGCTAAGGGAAACCTCATAGTGGATTATAGTATAGGATAGTCGGTTGGTACTAGATAACCACGAGGTACATATTTTGATATAAGGAATCATTGTTATGGGAAATTTATCCAAAGTATTGGGAAGAAGAGTACTCATTCAGAGGGATCAGTTACCCATGATATTACATGAGAACCATTCCACCAATGTGGTAGACCGAGACATTTTCAAAAACATTTTCCCCAACCACCAGTAGAGTGACAATATTGCAGCAAGATGGGCTATCTACAGAGGTTCTATAGGAACCCCCATCAGACTTGTAGTGATTGAGAAGCTATATAGAACCACGGTGCAGGAAGGGGACCTTATGCACCATATCAGTCTGGTAGTTGGAGTTATACTGGATGAGGTGGTAGAGTCAGTGGAAGTGGTGATTCTAGGAAAGAGTTCCCATATTAGTAGAGAGATTTAGATTAGGGGATTCAAACTAAAACATAGGGTAGAATGATATAATGGTTGCATTAAATTCATCCAACACTTGTGGATAGAGAGGATGAACTATCGACTCTGAGCGGTACTATTCTTGTAACTTCTATATTAGCTACTGCCTTATTTGATATTGGTTCCTCTCATTCCTTTATATATGGAAAACATGTTAATTGTTTGGACCTAGTGATGGAATTAGTAATTGAGGTTATGATTATTGATACACCATTTTGAGTATAGTCTAGATACATCTAGTTATGAAAAAAATGTTCTCCTGAGATCAGGGAGTACCGTTTTCTCTGGGATCTCTATATTATTTACATGTCATGATTTAACCTAATTATTGGTATGGACTAGCTAGTCGCATACCGAGCCCAAATTGTTTTTTATCACAAGATAGTTTCTTTTAAGTCTCATAATGGTGAATATTACATTCACCATGGAGAGTTGGAAATCCAGGTAAGCCAAGTAAGGCTAATTACTCAGCAACCGGGAGAGATCATAGCCAAGGTTTCTAGTATATTGCTAGATGATGAAGGTGTAAAGTATGATGTCTTTCCACCAGTAGTGAAATGGTTTTAGGATGTGTTTCCCAAAGGATTATCAGGTTTTACACTTGAGATAGATGTGGGATTTATAATTGAGATCATGCCTAGGGCTAAGCCAGTTTCTATTCCACCATATATAATGTCACTAATAGATCTTCAAGAGCTCACGACTCAGCTAGAGTTGTTGGAGGATAAGGGATTTATCTATGCGAGTATGTCACCTAGGGGTTCTATATTCTTGTTTTCTAAGAATACTGATGAAAATCCATGATTGTGTATCAATTAATAGAAGTTGAATCAGATGAATATTAAGAATAAGTATCCTCTTCTGATTATCAATGATCTATTTGACCAGTTGAGATGAGCTTGTGTCTTTTCCAAGATAGAATTGAGATCATGGTAACATCAGTTGATGTTCCAGAATTATTATATACCGTGAACTTCTTTCATAAGTTGGTATAGCCTATATGAATTCATCTTAATACTGTTCGTGTTGAAAAATGCACCAACATTGTTTCTAGACATGATGCATATAATATTCTATCCATACCTAGATATTTTTGTGGTAGTATTTGTGGATGGCATATTGTTGTACTCCATAACTCATGATGATCATTCCAAACACCTTGACATCATCCTAAGTACACTATGATAGCATCAACTATATTCCAAGATATCTAAGTGTCATTTTTGGATTGATTGGGTACACTATTTAGGTTACATCATCTTGGAGGAAGGTGCTTTTGTGGACCTAGATAATGTTCAGGAAGTGGTTTCTTGGGAGAAACCCAAGAATTTTTTTGATATCCGAAGCTTTCTGGATTTAGCTGGATATTATATGAGGTTCATCCAAGATTTTTTCAGTTTTAAGCACCACATTTAGGTTTGAACAAGAAGGGGATAAAGTTTGAATGGATGGAATCATGTGGGGATGACTTCCAGGAGATAAAGAAATGCTTGACATCGACACCAATCTTGATCCTACCCAAGACATGTGAGGAGTATATAGTGTATTGTGATGCATTTGAAATTAAACTTAGATAAGTGATGTTGAAGGGAGATTGTGTTGTGGTGTATGAGTCTAAATAGTTTAGGACTCATGAACAGAACTACCATACACATTACCTCAAGTTGGAAGTAGTTGTATATGCCTTGAAGTGTTAGAGACATTATCTATTGGGGGATAATTTTACTGTGTTCACAGATCACAACATCTTGAAGTATATCTTCTCCCAAAAAGATTTTATTCTTTAGTATCAAAGATGGTTTGAGTATATGCGGTCATTTTATTTCGATGTAGAATATATGCTCATGAAAGGAAACGGTGTGGATGACATTTTGAGCAGGAAAACTCAGACTTAGGTAAGTGTTGAGTAGAAAATGACGACTCTACTAGAGGAAATGCACGTGGTGGTTCTAAAGAGTTAGAATAATATGAATATTATATCAGTTTCAGTAGAGTCTACACTTTTTAGTTGGATTAGAGACATGCAATATGAGGACCTATAGTGTTTGACCTTGAGGGAAAGACTTGAAGGTGGGGAGTCACCTTTCGATTTGAGCATAGATGAAGATATGATCTTCCATTTCAAGAATAGAGTTGTTGTGCCTATGAGCATGCGAGAGGAGTTGATGTGGAAATTTCATGCCTCAAGGTGGATGATACATCTAGGTGTCACCAAAATTTATCATGACCTTCAATGAAAATTTTCGTGGATAGACATGAAAAAGCAAATAGTAGGGTTCATGACATGATGCTACACTTATCAGTAGGTGAAGGCTGAGCATCAATGACCTGGAGGTTTACTAGATCCATTTTCCATTTGGAGTGGAAGTGATATGATGTGACCATGGAATTGGTGGTGGGTCTCTCGAGGATATCTCAGAAGAATTATGCTATTTGGGTTGTTGTAGACCGTTTGACAAAGGTGGCATATTTCTTACCTATACACGAGGCTTTATGAATGGAGCAGCTGATGAATTTGTATGTTAGAGAGATAGCCCATCTGTATGGGGTGACATAATCTATAGTTTTAGACCATGAATCATGATTTACTTTTTGATTCTAGAATGGATTAAAAAAGGTGACTATTATGCATGTTTTGTTGAGTATGACTTTTCACCCACATACATATGGGAAATTAGAGCATACTATATAGGTGCATAAGGATATGCTACAATCTTTTGTTATTATCTTTTGTGGGTTTTGGTAGAGGCACCTTGATTTGGTAGAGTTCACCTATAAAAACAATTATCAAGAAAATATTTAGATGGAACCATATGAGTCTCTTTATGATAGTCCATGCAGATCACCTCTATGTTTGATGGAGGTAAGTTAGTCAGAATTATGAGGACTGAGTCTTATGTAGGATACATCAGAGTAGGTACAACTAATTCATAAATGTATGAATACAATTTAGATTATATAAAATTCATATAATGATAAACATCTATGACCGCTATAGTTTTCAGAGTGTTATCATGTCTTCCTTCAGGAGCCACTTATATTGAGTCACTATTGGATATAGATTTAGGGAAAGTAGGAACCCATGTTCATTGGAGAGTTTTAGGTTATAGAGATAATCAAGACGGTGGGGTACCGATTGGATATTATATAGAAATATAGTGCTATGCATGGAGTTTTCCACATGTCACAACTATGATAGTATCACCCTGAACCTTCTCCTGTGATCTATGTGGATGATGTTGAGCTTGAGATAGATGTTTCCTTTGAGGAGCATTTGATATGTGATTTGGATCATAGTGAGAAATATTTTTGGGTAATTACCGTGCTAATTGTTCATGTATTGTGGAAACATGTGCGTGTTTAGGAGGAAACATGGGAGAGGTAAGTAGATATGTGGGTTTAATAACACGATCTTTTTGACTCGGAATCATAGAGATTCTTGGGAGTGTAGCTTGAGGATGAGAAATTATAATGTGGGGAGATTTTTAGATCTCGAAATGTTTTTGGAGTTGTCTCAGGATATTTTACAGCTTCCATATTTTTTATTATTGATTACTTTTCATTTGGGGTTTATGTTGGGTTTTCTTGGGTTGAAATTGGAGAAAAATAAAAGAAAGAGGGTTGTGAATGGTTGGCGCATGGTTAAGGAAAACTATGTGCCCCCGCACTGCTAACCGTGCAACCTTGGGCAGAGGGGAATTACATGGTTTGTGCATGGTTTTTCAAATCATGAACCCTCTTAGGAGTAACTATACTCCCCTATAATAGAGGTGAATTATTTAGGTGCATGGTTAGGGAAAAGTTTGTGACCCTGTACAAAAAATCGTGTGCGGAATTAAAGTAACCCAAAAATTAATTTTAAAAATTCCCAAAACCCATTTTAATCTCAACTTGACCTCCATTCAAACATAGTCTCCATTTCACAATTTTGGAGCTCCCCAAATGAATTCGAAGCCTTCCCAACCTTCTTTATTCATGATTTAAAGCCCGAATCGAAGATCTTCACCCCTCATGGTAAGTGGATCCAATCCCGTTTTCTTTCCTGTTCCCCCTCAGTTATTCTATATTTATTTAAGGAAAGTTGTTCCTATTTTGGTTTAGATATATAACTAGTTTTTGGGATCTATATCAAGGATTATAGATATAGATCTAGATTTTAAGAATATTTATTTATTTTATCTTGATTTAGGTTTTAAATTCATATCTCATTTTATGTCGTTACTCCGCTGAAATTTGGGTATTTATGTTCGGTGATCATTCATCAATGAATTGAGTCAGGTGGTATAATATTCAAATCCCATAGTCTTGATTTTGATTTCATGTATAAAAATTGTAGATTTATTATAATTTTTTAGAAATTGAATTTATTAATTGAATTAATTAAATTGGTGAATTAATTTATGAAGTAATTATGTCATTTTGTGACTTGGGGATAACTAATTGTGGAATTAATTATGAGATATTGGGAATGTGATTTGGATAATTAATTATTGATTAATATGAGATATTGAGATTATTAAATTAGATAATTAATTGTGGAATTAATTATTGGATGTTGATGTTGGGAAATGATTAATTAATTGTTGAATTAATTAATGGACTTTAAATGGTTAATTAATTGTTGGATTAATTAACAAAAGTGACATGATTAATTAATGGTTGAATTAATTCATAGAATGGTTGTTATTAATTAATGTTTAGATTAATTAATGATTGTTATTGTGATGATAGGGTTAATGTTGATTAGTCTTGATTTATGTGACATAAGTCAAGCATGTGATATTATGATATATTTGTGATAAATGTGTGTAGGATAGGTATTAAGGCTCCAAATACCCATATGTGTGATAAATGTGTGTGGGATAGGAACTAAGGTTCAAAATACCCATATGTGTGATAAATGTGCGTGGGATAGGGAATGGGGCTCTAAATACCTATGCGAGGGATAAATACCTATGGGACAAGGATTGAGGTTCCAAATACCCATATGAGATAACAAGTGTGGGATAGGGACCGAGGCTCCAAATACCCATGTGACATTGAGGCATGGGATATAGAATGATGCTCTAAATACCCATAGGGTTCTAGAAATGGTGATATATGCCCCTAATATTTGAATTATACTATGGTTCTAATTAGCAGTGATAGTGAATTTAGAATGAAAAATGGTTTAGACTTAGTCATAGGACAAAGCAGGTATTGAGATTCATGGATCCTCGGGAACCTGATGAACTTTGTGGTTAAATAAAGATTAGTTGATAATGTTATAAATATTTAATTATTTATTGTAATTATTTAATTATAAAACTAAATACACTTTTACTAACAGAATATTTTTTAGAAACCATTGGTGGTGGCCTATTGAGTTGTACTCACACCCTACTCAAGTTTTCTGATCGGTAACTGAATAGATTTTATCGATGCAAAACAGGTGAAGGAAAAATACATATGTTAGATAAATGAATTGGGATAATTAATAGACAAGGGAAACAAACATGGTTTAGGACCCTATTAGGAGAAGTTACTGTATTTATTTTGAGTTTTCATTTTACAATAGACACGTACTTAATCATGGAATGTTTACTACTTTAGTTTTGATAATGTATTTCCAATTTTGTCCATCTTGTGATACTGGTTCTATTTTGTTTATGGTTATATGTTATTATTGTATTTTTTATTTATTTATATTATTTTATTACTTTGATAAAAGAGTGTATAGTCTCCCCATGATCGAAATATCAGATCCTCACTGCTAGTCGGCAGCCTTTGGCATATGAGGAGGTGTTCTTGAAGTCATGTGACTAACTTTCTTAGGGAACCGGTTTGTGGAACCTGGTTTAGGACATCACATCCACAAATCGATTAGTATCCTCAAACATAGTAATGTTCCCTTACTCCATCTCAAGGAACTCTTGATCTTTCATTAAATTAAATAAGTAAAGACAAAAGTGTTGACTAAACATTGTATGGAATCCAGACCATGTCATATCATCATCAATATTTTATTACAAAACTACATTTAATGACTTATGAGTCACTAGATTAACCATGTAATTAGACAAACTCACCATTAAAATCTAACAAGTAAATATAAACAACAATATTTGGTTGATCCCTATCTTTTTTTCACTCTATCATTTCCCTTAAATATAGAAGGATTCTACTTATGTTACATAGAATCATTATCCACCTTCTTAGGTCTCTATTAATTTATAAACCTTCCAAGAACCTGGATCACTTTCTCCAACTTTATATATATTTTTTATTTGATAATCCATCATTAAACTAGGTTGATGGAGAACCCTTACCTTTCCCAAAGGACTACAAGTAAAAAGTCTAAAGTACACAGACTAGAATCCTAATGGTATAATACCTTTCATATTTATGACTCAACTTCACTAAAACCACCCATCTCTAGAGCCTATTCATGTTTATATGATCTGTCCACTTGAAGTTTCTAATTGATTTTAATGACCTCGTATAGAGTAGTATGTGTCGATGGCTAAAGACATATCCATATTTCAAACATGGGTCCAGTTTTCTTTGACTAGTGTCTGCTTCTACTCTAATATATTAGTTATAGGTTTATCTAGTAATCCAAACCTACTTTTCTTTATGACCCAGGGGACATATGGCCTAGATACCTTAAATATTTTTCCATGTAAGTCCTTTTTTCTAAAGGCCCATTGATGAACTAAAGGAACTATGTCCCATTTAAATGGATTGAAGGCCCAATTCGAATGAATATTTACATGAATACAATTTCACTTTAGTACTTGTTACAATAACTAATATAAAAACTAAAAAAATTCTCCTTCATAGAGATTTGAAACTATACTATTCATGCAAGCTGACAAGGTGGTTACAACTAAATGAAACTCCAACTACACCTAGATCTTTTGACCTAACATTTTTATGAGTTCATGAACACTATCCATGTTCCTATTTTCTTCCTCACTCAACTTCTCACCTCCCACATTATTAACCCATTCCTTATGGACAATATCCTTAAATAGTGGAATCTATAGAACATCATAATTCGAGAAAGAAAATCATATAGAAAACTGCATTGAAGTTCCCTCTACTTAAAGAATAAAACTTGAAACATAGAATCTAAATTTCATGTTTAAATGGATCAATTCACCATATAGTGATTCCTTTATAGATTAAGTTCAAATAATCAATAAACAATAATTTCAAAAAAAATTAAGTTGAAAAATTTTCAAAAACCTTTTGAAATATAATTTGAAAACAATAAACCTTTGTGGAAATCCAACACACATATAATTTATACATATACATTCTAACCATTATGCATGAAAACACTTCCTATCCCAACCCATCATGAGTTCATATGCTTATAGTTCACAAAAAACTAATATAATATAAGGGAAACTTATGACCAATTATCTTACCTAAACTCCTTGGTATTTTTTTTCACAAAGAGGAAAATAATTATTTTTCATGTGTAACTATGATATTATAAATACCCTAGTCCAAATGCCTTAAAAATATCCAAGACTCATACTTTAAAATAACTATTTAATTGCATTTTTTGACAACTATATCCTAGGATACCAAACCTCAATATCTAATCTGGAATCACAACAGGGCTTCAACAATGTTCCCCAATCACCAGGGGCTAGAAACTAGTATCATGAGATTAACATAATCATTAGGGAATTATTTTTCCTCAAATAAAAAACAAAATATAGGAGATAAGAATGAAATTTAACTTAAATTTAACACCATATTTATGATACCAGTTAAAATTAAACCAACAACCAAATAGATTTCCTTGGAAAATGAAGCAGTCACTAATCTATATATGACATGATAACCCAGAAGATGAAACAAATTTATTGAAAATATTCCAATTTTTCTCTAATTTATTACCAAATAACTCCATTTTTAATATTAATTCATCTCATAATATTTGTATCCCTAGAACATTTGACCTTTATCCTTATCAATATTATGACATAAGACATCTACATGCACACAGTGATACATGGGTTGGGGTGAGTAAAACTACACAGTAGGACTTCTCAAGACTTTGATGCAATCCCATTTAGACATATTCCAAACCATGTAATTAATTCCATCGAAAACACGGTGGTGATTATGGAACAAAATAATTTATCAAAATTACTGATAATCAAAGAAGTATATGAAAAATAATATAACCCATTATTTGAAAAAACAAGGTTATCATTTTTAATTCCACCCCAATATGAAACCAATCAATAACTGGTATAGTCAAAGGTTAAATGAGTAAATAAAATATAAAATAACATAAATTCATGATTATAATCCTAACATACACCAATTTTGGATCATCACCCACCTGATTGGTTTTCAAATTTCTTAACATTCCCTGTCCATATCACACATGCGATGGAACTTCATTTTCACAACAATTACCAAAACCTTTCATATTACTCAAAACTTCTTGTACATTTCTCATTCATAAGGAATTAAACTCCCAAAATCATTTTAATTCAAAAAAATTATTTTCAAGAAACAAGTTATTACATAGCCAATATTAATCTCAATCAATTTAACTTACCAAAGAATACATTTTAAAAATAAATTTTAAAATGAAAATACCATGGTTATGGAAAAAGTATCAATTTTACAAATCCTTTTTAGTTTAAGAAAACAAATATTTATCCAATAAATTAAAAAATATTTGGTAAACACTCAATATATTAAAACAGACTAAAATCGCATCGATCACACAAAAAGGTATCAAAACCCCTAATAAGTGAATAAGAGAAAACAAAATTATATGAATATCTCAAAATTATCCTAAAAACCTTGATCCTATTTAAATAATCATGAATTAATTCCTATAACCCTGAAAACATGAACATGGTAACATTATTCTTTCAATTATAATTTCAAATCCCAAATTTTAATTCCTAAACCAAATATAAAGAGATAGATCTAGTTAAGGAAGAAAAAATAAATAAGGAGAGAAGAGATAGATTGAAGAATGCATGATATCATTAAGATGAAACCTCAGATCTATTGGATATTTGATCAATACTAAAGAGAAAATCACCATTTAATGATAAGAATCCCCAATTTCTCTCCCAAGTAATCTTATATACTTCCCAACTCGAGTTGGGGTGTCTAATAAGGCTTATAGAAGTCAAATAAAATTTTTAATAGGGAAATTTATTAATACAATAATAATTACATGGACAAGATATATGGTCATCTGGGACCATGTACTGACTATACAAGTACCTCTACCCACAAACTCTCAGTTTCATGGTCACTATATATAGTAACCAAGGACTTTTTAGCAACTATGAAATCACCTCTTCATCGCATAGGAGACATAAATTTTATTAATTCATAGTCTTTGAGACCATGAACCTCAACCGTGTAGTGTTCAATGCTCCCCAAAAACATAAAAATGAAGCCAAGAATCACTAATACTCAAAGGGGGACTAACCTATCATACTCAGGAAATCAGAAAATGAATCTTTAATTTAGTTGGATAATGGGATGATACATTTAATTTTGTAGAGTTTTTATACAATAACAATTTTCACTCATCTATTGGAATGATACCATTGGATTCATTGTATAAACAACCTTTTGAATTACAATTTTTTTGGGTGGCTATTTTTGAATCATCTATTACCTACCTAGACTTGGTGTTGAGTATGATGAATAAATCATAAATGATCTAGTAGTGAATTAAGACTATAAAAAGTTTTCAAAAATATTATATGGATCGGAGGAGTGAGGCATTTGTTTTTTCTTTATTTTTGATCATTTTTTTATAGATTTCTTCTCAAGTAAAGGAATGTAGATTTTTCCATGGTTGTATGATTTCACCAGGATTTATTAGATGATTTTATGTGCTTGAGTATATTTGGGAAGTATTTATTTTATTGGTATTTACACTATATTTGGAGTAGATTCGTGGAATTTTACTTGTAACCTAATTATGGAGGTGTCTTAATGATGTTACACATGTGAATAATTGGGTAAATATGTATATTGTAGAGGTTTCTAAAATTATTGAGCATCTAGTAGAGATATAATAACATAAAGTGAGATTGTATCTCATTTTTAGGAAGAATACCCCATATTTTAGTTTTCCTTATATTACTTTATAAATGAAGAAAATTATAATTGTAGTATAGTAATGATATGAAAATTTTGGTTTAGATGTTTAAACTTAATATGAGAATCATATTTTTGAGGATAAATAGTTTTAAAGGTGTGTGTAATGTATATGTTTAGAAATTATTATCTCATGGTTGGTAAAATTATTAAGGGAATTTTGGTCATTTATTATATAGAGAGTAATATGGTAATTTTTATAGTTCCATAATTAAATTTTTGAATTCATTATAAAAATCTAAATAATTTTTTAACCTTTCTGTGTGATATTGGTAAAAATTAATGTCTACTTGATGGTTTGTGTAATATGGAATATTTAGGAAAATACTACCTATTTTTCTTATTATACATAGAAAAATTTATATAAATAAATAATGTTATACTATTTGAATGTGATATGAAATTTTGAATAAATTAAGGGAGTCTTGGTTAATCATGTTAATGGTGTTATTTTATAAAATTCAAAAGTTGAAATTCAAAGATTTAATTAAAGGGAGTTACAATATTAATGGGACTATTACATTAGTGGTAATAATGATAAAAGGGTTTTTCCATATAGAAACAGAGGTATTTTCCATCATATTCTCTATAAAACTAAGACTTTTTCCTCCCATTTTCTTTGTTATGGTTCTCCACGAGTTCCTCACTAGTGGATGATGAACAATGTGAAGAATGAAGAATGATAAGTAAAAGACAATGATCATCATGGAACTAAATTAAGTTAATCTTATACTTTTTAATCTATGTGGTTGAATAATTTTTTATTCTATGATAAATAAAAATTTCATGAAAAATATCAATAATTTGATGAACTTCATAATTTGGAAGGATAAGGTATATGACCAACGAAGATGGAATTATGATGGAAGTTGAGTAGGATAATGCGATGATATGAAATTGTGGAAATAAAAAATATATGTTATGGTGAAATTAAATAATGATTAAGTAAATATAATGAAAATGAATTATGATAGATTATATTTACATATATTGAGGATGTTTATTGTCATGGTATTCTTAATATTTTAAAGGAAGGAAATTATTGTCATTTTATTTTAGAAAATATCTAGAAAAGATTATTCAAATTTGATTATTAGAAATATTCTTTAAATTTATAGAAGTGTTATGAGAATAGTTTAATTAAAATATAGTCTTTTTATTAAAAGTTACATTTATTTCATGTTTACTACATTTGAAGTGGGGATATTCTAAATCGCATGGTAGCTATTCCAGTTTCTTGATTAAACTTATCATGATGATATTCCTTTAGATGATTAGACATTAGGTTGAATTTGTAATATTATACTTATTGGTGATATGTATTTTTATCTATTAGCTCATATAAGGGTGTTATATCACCCCCATAGGGTTACACTAAAAATGGAATTGGGCTATTCTAAATCAACACATGTTTTATTCTACCCACTACTTATTCTATATTCTCTTTCATATGATAAATTAGAGGTATGATTTATAGTATAAATATATAATGGTATTATAAAAGAGTTTAGTAAGTATTTCATATTCTGAAGAATATTTTTTTGTGTGGTATTTCAAAAGATTGGTGACAATAGTCACTAGTATAGAAAATGATTTTTCACATTAGTTTTGTTTACATTGGATAATAAGAGTCGCCTTTTGAAGTGAAATTGTAAATAATCCTTTTAAATTAGTTATTTCATCTGATATAAATACCAACATACATGATAGTTATAATAATGACCAATAATGAAAACCCTCTTAAAATAGTAAACCATGGGAATTTTTATTTCAATTATTTTTTAACTGACATGGAAGTTGGTAATTTACATTTGTTATTTTATAAAACCATTTAAAAAACCAAAAATCAAATTTTTTTATAAAATAGATGACATGGAAATTTTTTTTAATTCAAGTTAGAAAAATAAACAACATTAAAATAGTTTTGTTAAAAACATTAATTAAAAAACACACTACCCAAACCTATAATAGAAGAAAAAATGAAACAAACAATGACAAAACTTAATAGAAAACAAAAAAAAGAAAAAAAAATCAATTAAAATCCCACCGTAACTATTTATATCAAAACCTTCTTAAAACCACAACAACTTTACATATTTAAATTTAAATTGGAAAATATTCTTTAAAAATATAAAGAGATAAACTGAAAGTTAATAAAACTTGTAAAATAATCATTCTATTCTCCCTATAAATTATTTATCTTTGTTCCATTTTAAGGGTGAGAATTATCAAAAATCTATAAATTAAAAACATATATTCAACATTTAATCTCAAATATAATGATTATAATAAATTCTAACCTTGTGGAAATTTGTAACTGTACCGGTTTTAATTATTTCATAAAAAATATCCAAACAAAATATAATCACTTAACCACTCTTTATTGCAAATGATAATTATATTTAAAAATAAGTTATAAATTGAAAATAGCAATATAAGTATCTACTAAATTTTTATACTTATAAAATAATTCTATTTTGTGTAAACATATTTTATCTTTTTTTAACTATCATATTAACTTGTTACAATTATTCCTTTCCCTATTTAAAAATGAATAATATGAAATAAAATAAAAATTTATTATAATATATATGTATTAAAATAATGAAACGTAGTTTATTAATATTTCTTTAAATTTTTTATACCCATCAAGATAAGGAAGCATCCAATACTTAATAACTTCATTCTGAAATGATTGAGAAGCATATTTTATTCTTTCTATAGTGCCTATATTTGTAAAAAAAACTATGAGGGGTGGGTGGGTGGTGTGAATTACTGATCCATTAATTTTATGAATTATTATTTTGAATTCAAAATATTTGGTCAATTAAGATCTTGATCCTCTAAATGTGTATCTCACAACCACACTCTAATATCGTGGAAAGTAAATGACACACGAAATAATTATTTTTTATAAGGTTTGACCTCGATGTGAGAGTTGAATCCTTACTGTTATTTTATAAACTTACCCCAAATCATAAATTATATACTATAAATAGAAGTGGTTAAACTATAAATCATCTTCATGCCATCAAAATATATTTTCACTAAGCTCATGTTCTAGAGTCCTACTATAAAACTACACCTTCCTATTTCCCACTACAAATTTTTTTGAACCAAAACAAGAAAGATACACTTTTACATCTAGTTTCATCTAAACTACTTGAAATAGATCTTACTTTTTATGCATCCTGGATAAAATGTTATGAAAATCTTCACTTATTCAAGAACATCAATAAATGATGATCGTGATTAGGTCTTATTGTCTTACTCACTTTCTTTTGATATTTAAAGATTTGATTGTTCCTTAACTCCTTGATCACTGAAACACTATAAGTATCCACATTTCTAAAAGGATGATAAGTTCATTCTCTAATTTATTATAAGTTATTCATTCATCTCAGTACTCTTCATTGATAGATATTGGTTATTTTAAAATCAAAAAAGAGTTGAAGTGAATATATCATTTTTCTTACCTTCTTCCCAAAATTTTTATGTATATCATTATAGTGAATATTGTTTACATATTCAAAATATATAAACTCTCCAAATCTTGGTTGGAAGGATACCTTATCACATTTAAAACCCAATAAAAATACCACTCAATATTATAATTTTTGTTTCCCTGATACTCGATAAATTTCCCTTCATGAGATTATAAAATATATCTACCTTATATTCATTATAAAAATATACCATATTTAATAATTTAAAATCCATTTCCATGTATTCATGGCCACATGAGCCATTGAAACATGGTAGTTTTCCTTGAAATGTGGATCCTCAAAATTTCAGCTTAAATTATAATTATTCTAATTAATTCCACTATGAACAACTAATTCATTGTATTAGTTAAATCCCATTTCATAATAATTTTTTATCCTATAAATCATAAATAATTTATCTTTCAGTAATATCTCATTTCACATAAAATTAACAAGCAATGACCCATACATAATCCTCAATCATCTTTATCAAATCCTTAGTATAAACTATTTCATAATAATGAATAATCCTTATGGTATGTAGAATCATCATTATAATATCATAGATTTTTCAAGGTACTAAAGAATCCTTATGAATTTAACTATTATAATGTTTTCCATTTAGAAATGAATCTTATCAAGTCACCAAAAAATAAATTTTATTGAGTATAAACTCATCCTTATGAAGTTACATATTTACCATTAATAATTTTATTTCATCCTTACAAAGTCATGGGATGATAATTATGAATTCATTTTCATCCTTAAAAAGTCCATGAAATCATCAATATGATCATAGAGATTGCTTTATGAATTCATTGATTTTCTCATCAGAAGAGTCAAAATGATTCTTTTACAACTCAGAAATCATCATTATGATTACTAAGATTATCATTATAAATTCAAAGATAAGAATCAATAATTTTCCATTTTTATTACTTCAACACTAAAATTCTTGAACTTATCCATAACATCTCATGTAATCTCAAGGAATACTCCAACACCTCAAATCAAGTCAGAAGCATCATCAAAAAGGTTTTTATCACTTGATATAGCAACTTCCATAATTTTAACACCATGAATGGTCTCTAAAAATTTCATCTATATCTTTCTTTAATTAATTACAAATTCAATGTACCAACTAGCTCTCTTCCTCCCAAACATATTACAAACTGTTGTAGATAATTTTTCTTCATCAAAACTTGTCTTTAAGTTGATGAAAATATTAACAATCATTATATATTAAGGAATCTATCATAGAACCTATCTTATCATAATAAAAGTAATTTTTATTGTCAATAAATAAAATCTATATGTGGGATCTCAATATATTCATTAGTGTTTGTTGTCAATAGCTCCAAATCATTATTTCAATATGTGAGACATTTTCTTTTACTACTTATTAGCAATAAACACAATGGAAATTTAAGGGAAGGTGTTATACTCTTTAACCGCCTTCAATAATTTTTCAAAAATAATCCTCCTACATTTTATATATATCATATCTTGCACCAAGTTTTTGATAAGGGTGATATAAAATGTTTCTTTGAAGTGAAACATTAACCGTTCAAATCTATGTCTACTTAGGATAAACTGATGTAGAAATAATGTGTGAATAAACATATGCACAAAAGCTGTCCATTTATTTTTTCAACATGTGATTACACTTTTGTTTTCTCATTTTAGATACTCTCATCATATTTTATCTAGGTTATTTATTGAGTCCACATTTAGTAAAAGTAGATCTTATTTCTGATAGTCTCCTCTCCATGGTGGATTTCCCCTAAAGGGATACACACACCTCTTAATCATGGTTGATTTACTTCATTAGTATTCTATGATAAACACCCCTTTCTTACTTTTAAATTAGTTTTATCCATATATAACTCCCCATTAAGACGTCAATTTCAATTACCTATATGTAATTATAGATAAATAAAGGGATAAGGAAATAATAAGTGATCAATTAGCTATATATTTATAGCAGTAAGTCTAAGAGTTAACATTCAACCATGATCCATAAACCATTCTAATATCAATATGGAAAGGATTATTTATACTCCAATTCCTATTGTGATTATATATAGGTTTCATGAAAATTTATTTCCTTTGAGGTTATTTCTTATGTGGAGTTGTCTTCTAAACATTGGTCACCAAGTAAAATGTATTTCCTAGTGATTTCATTATCTTTTTTAATTACCCTTAAGATGGTGGGATAGTTGTACGATATTTTATACCATGTATAGATTGTTCAAACCATACACATAATCACTCTTGAATATTTGAGTCACCACCTTTTACAACCTATCTTGAAATTGGATCTCTTCTTTTGAAAAAAATTACTTAACTTTATCACTATATTTCATTCTCTCTTTCTCCATATATTTATCAATTTTCAGTTGGTCTAAAAAAATAGCTAAGAACTGTAACACCCAGATGTTTTTATGAAATATTTTCTTTAAATAATTTTTAAACTTCTGTAGCTTACTTTACACACAATACTAAGTTTAAAAAAACTCTGAGAGGATTTTAATATAAAATTACTATTATAGACTATCTATTAGGTTATCAGGAATAATTATAGCTAACTTATGAAAATGCATTACGAATCCATAGACTGTTAATTATTTATGAAAAATATAAATCAATTAGATATTTATATTTTTTGAGTGAATTAATTCTGGTAATGAAATTAATAATATATATGTGTGTTATATACTTAATAAAATATTTTTTATATTTATCCAATAGATATTTCAGTTATAGGGTATGAATAAAACTCTATTTTATGTATAAAAACCAATTTTTTAAAAGGTTAATGTTTACCTTTGAATAGAAAAACCATTTTAAATAAATATTTTGACACATTAATAATTTCTATATGGAAACATAAAAGTTTTATTTTTAAGCGGGATATAAAAATTTACTTTGAATAAATTTTTGATATTTTTCTGACCACTTTCATGTTTTGATGAATAGTAAAAATACGCTAAATTTTAATAAAAAAAAGATTTTTTCATCATGATAATTTATAAGGTTAAATTATAATATTTAATGGTTTTAAATTATAAATAGAATATATTTTTACCATTTAATATAATTTATATTATTATAATTAATTTTACATTGAATTCATAGGTAAAAATATTTTAATCTTTTGCAATGTTTTAACTTTTAAACCTGTTTTCTCTATAATGAGATTAGTTTTAAACTAATTACTGCAACTTCTATTTTCTGAATTTTGAAAAATTGATTTCATATTTGGAATCATTAGGTCCAAATTATATTAATAGACTATTTTTATTTTTGGGCATTATGAATAGTAACTTTGGTAATTATTTTATTACCATGGTTAATGGTAAATCGGGTAATTAAGGGTAAAAATAATATTATAAAATTACCATAAAAACTAACAAAAATCATATTGAATGACTCAATTTATACCTTATCATCCTTTTCTCGAAATTTGATCACTTTATGACCAATTACCTACAAATATGACATGAATGTAATAAAAACTAATGAATGTGACAAAATGTCACAATCTCATTTTATATAAGTATATCAATTTTAATATATGGGTAAATAGGAGATAATATTGACTATAGATAGTATCTGGAAGTCTAAATGAGTTAAATACATAATATAATTTTATTTAAAAATTTTTGAGATTAAATAATTACCATTAATGATGACACATTAAAGATGTAAAAATTATTTTATTAATAAAAATATCAAATAAATGGTTTTAAAAATATTTAAAGAAATATCATATTAACTAATTAGAGTTCTCCAATAATTTTCTACATGACTATGACATGTTATATGTGTATTAAATATTTTGGTTAGAATTTATCTTCTATTTTAATTTTATTTAAAATCAAATAAATGAATAGTGTCAAAATTGACACTTTTGACATTTTATAAAAATAACATTTTATTAAATTATTTATAAAACTATAAAAATATTTAGAAATTAAAAATTAATAATTATAAGGTCTAAAACGTCAGAAAATATCCATTTATGGTCAATTAAGACCATATAAGTAAATAATTATAACCATTAAAAATTTAGAATGTTATTACCATAATTAAAATTAAATAGAATAAAAAAGTGTTAATGAAAATGATAATACTTAAATTAAAATAAAAACTTGTCTAAAAATTATTTATTGATGGGATAAAAAATTTATCTAATCTCATAATATAATTTGAGACATTTTGGAGGTTTTTAAGTGGGGTTTGAGTTTATAATAAATTAATATTTTGAGAGTTTCCAAAAGTGCCCCTCTCATCTCTTAAAAAAGGTCACCTCCTCCCACTCCTATTAAATTTATTTTCATCCTTAAAGCTCGTAAAAATCCAGAAAATTTATCTTCTCAAATTCCCAAGTTACATTCTAGAGGTTCTAGTCTTCTCAAAAGACCAACTCTAGTTCTCCAAGAGAAAATTTAAAGAAGGCACGTCGAGGAAAAAGTAATCTCTTCTACCGGCTCTTTAAAGTTTATTTCTTCTTATACTTAATCTTTGTTAGTTGTTTCATTATTAATTAATAACACAAGTATCTATAAATTACTTATATTTTATTATAAATATGAAACAGCCCTATTTCACCTTCTATCCATCCTACGAAAAATAAAATCACCACGCGCACGTACTTACGGCTTACCGTCTCCACGCCGCGGTGTAATCTCTTTTTCACCAACTTAACTGGATGCGTATAATGGTAGAAATAATACTTATATATGATTATTATAATATGATACTAATTATGAGATAATATACACCATCCACTTCAATACAATTCATCAATTATATGAATGATATCATCGCTTGTGCGTACGTACGGCTTACCATCTCCACGGTGCGATGTGATTCGTTCTACATAATATTCATTAAACCATGATTATATAAATTAATTGAATAAATAAATATTATATATATTATACAAATACCATTTTATAAATGATATAACTATAACCTAAAAATATGAATAAGAACTTATCTGACAAAACATGCATATAAACATAAAGCAGTTAATACCTGAATAATGAGTAAGAATGAAATGTTACTAAAAGATGGATGAAAATGTTATCATAAATGTTATCATTAAAATGATAATGATTATGGACTAAAAAAATAACATTATTTAAATAATCATATCGGATGTTTGGATACATGCAAAGCATATCAGACCTAAGGTAAGGGATAACTTTGCAAATCCCTTTTTATTTGAGATTGGTTATTAGTAAGTATTCACTAGGGTATAATTATAATCCACATCCATGTCTCAAAAATATGTATTTAAAAATATTCTTTATATCATTCTATAATTTTTAAAAGACAAATTTACCCATTTGTAAATTTTTAAATGGTATAAATAGAATCTTTCATCATTTTCGGTACGAGGTAATTTTTGAATCTTCCAGCAAAAGTATGAGAAGAATGTTTTTTTGTACGATGTGAATGAATTTTTATACTTTAATAATTCCTTATTTCTTTTAGTCTTCTCCTAAAATATTATAAGGTTATTTTCACATAAAATGATTTCTTCTAAAATTGTGAGGCATTTTGAGGAAGGAAACAATTTTTGAAGAAGAAATGACATTTTCCTCAAGAATTAATTCCAAGTGTTTTCTCAAAATTATTTTCCATCTAAGATAAAAATATATAAATAGGGTTATATTTCTAAACCTATTATTACTATGATTTTATTATTATGGAATTTTATTTTGGAAATCTATTTGTTCAATATCAATTATGATTGAATGATGTTTAAGAAACCCATTTGTTTTCCTGGGTTATGCTATGGTAAATGTTTTCATATTTTGTGGAACACGTAAGAATGGTTTAATTATGAGATGGGTGAGACCTATATCTCCCTAAAAGAATTGGGTAAAGATTTATATCTCATGACATTCACATAACTATAATGGAAAGTAAATCCGGTTTAGTAATACAAGGCTGGAACGAGGAGTGAACTCGGTTTAGTAATAGACTTTTTCCTTTATGATTGTCTTGGAAATGAGACTTGACTAATATGAAATGATTTTCTATGATTATATGTGTATGACACAAAATTTCATGCCTTATATTATGACTATTGGGATTACATTTCACTTTTATGATTTATCCCATTACATGATATTATGATCTTTTATAGGAAGAATACGAATTTCAAATAGTTATGTTATTATGAATATGATATGATTGATATTTAATTTGTTTACCCTTAATGAGCATTTGAGATCACCCTTTCATATGTTTATTTTCCCCAGTTCAGGAATAAGGGTATTAAGTAAGATATTCCAAAAGTATTCTAGTTATAAAGAAATAAACAGGAGAAAATGTAGATGTTTTATAAACCAGTTGTTTATGTTTTCCAGTTTCTAAAGTCACTATACCTATACAGTCCTGTTATGGTTTTGTTATATGTTACAATGAAAATAATTCAATTCTAAAGTAATATCTATGTATGTAAATTATGGGTCATTATAGTTGGTATCATAGGAAAGGTATAGTTAACCTTTGGAAACTTGGATGTGAAAGAATTAGTAAGAACCCAAAGGATATGTTTAAGTATAGGATACAATACCTATGTTTTATAAATTACCACGAATAACCTTGGATAAAGCCTAAAGTTTCCTCAATTGAAATTTCATTCTTGATTATGTGATTTTCCTATTGTGATTAGTTTTTCTCACACTATGCCTCTTGGTTTTAGTTAATGGATGGAACCCGAAGGAACCACGTTAATGCTTAACGTGATGGGAAATGCAATAATTGTACCCATAAGAAACCAAATGTTATGGGAGATAGAATGAAAAATCTTTTATCCATACTCACAAACCTTTCTCAAGCTATGGATCATTCCAGACTTCCAAAAGAGGAAAGGAAGGATCAAAATTCTGTTGAATCCTTCATGAGGCAGCGTCCACCATCATTTAGCGGGTCTTCTAATCCATTAGTGGCTAAACAGTGGATCAATACCACTAAAAAGATATTTTTAGTTCAATAATTTTATAAACATGATAAAATCATCTTATCATTATATTGCTTGTAAGGTGAAGCTGATTAATGGTGGAATCTTATCAAGAATACGAGGCAAAGAGATGAAATTGAGTCCATGGAATGGGGAAAGATCAAGAACTTATTTTTCAATGAGTAATTCCCTCATATTCTTTGAAAAAAGATAGAGAATGAGTTTCTTGAATTGAAGAAAAAGGATAATGAATCTACTGGTACCTATGAAGCAAATTTTACAAGACTTTAAAGGTATGATTTTGGAATTATTATCCACCCTGAGAGTAAGATCGATGAATTCTTTAGTAGCTTAAAACAAAGTCCCCAAAAGGAATTATCCACAAGGGACTTTAATAGATATGAGAAAATTGTTTTATGTGATCTTAAGGTTGAGATGGAGATTGGAGTAACCCATTAGTCATATGGGTTTCATTAGAAGAGGAAAATGGAATTCAAAGGAAAATCTAAAGACCACACTGAAAAGAATAGGAGTTTTCCCTTATTCTCAAAGTGTGGAAAGAAACATGGAGAAAATTATCTTAAAGGGAAAAGTAAATGTTTTAAGTGTGGAAAAGAAAGTCATCAAGAAATTTAATGCCAAAGTGATGGTAAAAATATTTTTAATGATGCAGACAAAGAAAAGGGTACATAAAATGCACCTCCTAAACTTCAATGTTACTAGTGTAAGAAAATGGGGAATAATTTCAATCAATTCCCTAATATAAGGGTTATTGATGATGATCGATGTCAAAAAAATATTAAGGCCAAAGAAAAAGGGAATTCACATGCAATTACTATCGGCGATGTAGAGTACGATAATGAAGTGGTGAAAGGTACACTTACCATCCACTCTAAAGTAGCAAATGATTTATTTGATTCTGGATCGAAATACTATTTTATTTCTGAAGAATTTTATAAGGGTATCACCGTATTTCCTCAATAATTGGATGTTGAGTTTTCCATGGCAACTCTTAATGGCACAATAGTCACTTTAGAAGTTTACAATTCTTCTCCAATTGAAGTTTGTGGGAAAGTTATTCCTACAAATCTTGTGATCCTCCCTATAGTGTAATTTTATGTGATTCTTGGCATGGATTATCTTTCTTTATATGGATCTCATATCAATTTCTAGAGAAGGGAAGTCACAGTTCATATTCTAGATCGATCTGCGATCATCTATCGATGCAAGGATGTATATAACCGTCCAGTAGAAATTTCTTTCATCTTATGGGTCTTAATTCCAATAAATGAAGGTTTTTTTATCTCAAATGGTTGGGGTGAAATTCACGATTAAGAATACACCCATTGTACATAATTTTGATGATGTATTTCTGGAGGAATTTCTAGATCTTTCACCAGATCGTGATGTTGAGTTTTCAATAGAACTCATACAAGGTTCTATGACTATTTCAAAGACACCTTATAGAATGTCCCCAATTGAGTTGAAGGAATTGAACAATAAACTCCAATAGAATATTGATAAGGGATTCATATTCTCTAGTTCATCACCTTGGGGATCACCAGTTCTATTTGTTAAGAAGAAATATGGATCAATGCGACTCTACATTGATTATCGAGAACTTAACAAGATTAATATCAAGAACAAATATCCTCTTCCCCGCATTGATGAATTATTTAACCAACTAAGTGGAGATCAATACTTTTCCAAGATTGATCTTTGTTTAGGATGTCATCAATTAAAGGTAAAAAATGAGGATATACCAAATAAGACATTCTATACAAGGTATGGACACTATGAATTTATAGTGATGCCTTTTGGTCTTACTAATTCCCCTTCTATCTTCATGTTTCTAATGAATAGAGTCTTTAGAGACTATCTTGATTAGTTTGTGGTAGTCTTTATAGATAATATTCTTGTATATTCAAAGAATAAGGAAGAACATGAAGATAACTTGATAATTACACTAAATACCCTGATAAATGAGAAGATTTATGCCAAATTTACCAAGTGTGTATTTTGGCTTCAGAAAGATTCATTTTTGGGTCACATGATCTTAAGAGAGGGGATATATATGGATCCAGCAAAAACAGAGGTTATTGAAAGATGGTCAAGACCAACAATAGTAATTAAGATCTGAAGTTTTCTTGGTTTGTCTAGATATTATCGACGTTTTTTGAAATATTTGTTACAATTATCTAATCCACTCACCAAGGTGACTCAAAAAGGAGTTAAGTTCATTTGAAGAGAGGAATGTGAAGAGAATTTCAAAGAGCTAAAAATAAGTTTAGCCAGTGCACCTGTGCTCACACTACCTTGTAGTGGAGAAAAGTTTGTGATCTACAGTAATGTATCCAAGAAGGGGATGGGGTGTGTTCTCATGAAAAATGATATGGTGATAGATTATGCCTCACGATAGTTGAAAATCCATGAGCAAAATTACACAACTCATGATTTGAAGTTAGCTTCGGTAATCTTTGTATTAAAAGTATAGAGGAATTATCTTAATGGTGAAAGGTGTGATATTTATACTAATCATAAAATTTAAAGTATATTTTTACACAATAGGAGATGAATATGCGCCAATGTAGATGGTTGGAGTTGATTAGAGATTACAACTACTCAATACATTACCACCTTGGAAAAGATAACAAGGCAGCATGTGCTTTGATTTGAAAAGACCATACTTGTTTATCCATGATGAGGATCAAGAAAGATCCAATATTTTTTCATTTGAAAATGATGGATCATTAAATTTTAATGGAAAAGATGAAATCAAATCTTTCTCAAATGAATGTTCAACCATATATACAAGTGAATATTAAATAGGCACATAAGGAAGATATATTGTTACAAAATAAGGTGAGAAATGTTCCTAAATTCAACCTTGATTTTGATGAAATAATAAGGTCCAAGAACCAGATTGGTATTCCTCCTATATGAGAATTAGGGAAGGAGGTATTGGATGAGGCTCATAGTTATTAATTATTTATTCACCCTGGAATAATAAATATTTACATGGACTTGAAAGAGTACCTCTGGTGGGATGGAATGAAAAAGATGTCGCCGAATATTTCTCTCGAAGCTTGGTTTATCAGCAAGTTGAGGCTGAGATACAGAAGTATAAGGGTATGTTACAACCATTACCCATAAAATAATGGAAATGGAAAAAAATCACTATGGACTTTGTCATTGGACTTCCCAAAACATCCAAAGAAAATAATTCTATCTGGGTTATAGTTGATCTTCTTACGAACTTGACACACATTATTTCTATTAGAGAAGATTTATCTCTTGATAATATTTCCAAGATATATGTAAAGGAAGTGGTAAGATTTCACGGAGCACCACTTTTCGTAATATCTGACCAGGATCCAAGGTTTACTTATATGTTCTAGTGAAGTATTCATCATTATCTAGATACAGAGTTATGTTTCATCACTACTTATCATCCTTAGAAAGATGGTCAGTCTGAGAGGACAATTCAAACTATGGAAGAAATATTCAGAACATTCTCTATGGATTTAAAAGGTGGTTGGCATCAAAACCAACCATTGATGGAATTTTATTAAAATAATAACATTCAATATAGTAATCAGATGGATCCTTATGAATCCCTCTTTGGAAAAAAGTGTAGAACTCCAACTTTCTGGGATGAAGTTGGGGAAAGAAAGCTATTAAGACTTAATATTGTTGATGAAATGATAGAAAAGGTCAGATATATTGAACAACAAATAAGAGCAGCTTAGATTCAAAAAGAAATTTATGCTATCAACTGAAGAAAATATCTTGAGTTTGAATTGGGTGAAAAGGTGTTCTTACGACTATCTCCCTGGAAGTGAATAATGAGATTTGGAAAGAAGGGAAGCCGAGCCCTAGGAATATTGGTCCTTTTAAACTAATGGACAGTGTTAGAAAGGAAGCTTACCGATTGGATCTTCCACAGAATCTCTCTCATGTTCATGATGCGTTCCATTTCTCTCTCCAAAGAAAGTACATACTTGATCTTTCACATGTATTAAATTCAAAATTCGTACCACTGGAGCAATATCTTTCTTATGAAGAACAACCGATAGATATTCTGGATCTTAGCAAAAAATTTCTACCAAATAAGACCACTCTCTTGGTCAAAATGTTATGGAGAAACCACCAATATTAATAAGCTACATGGTAACAAGAAGATATGACGAAGGAGAGGTATCATAATCTGTTTATTTCCAAGTGAAGAATTTCAAGGTCAAAATTTGGTTTAAGGGGGGTAGAATGTAACACCTAGATGTTTTTATAAAATATTTTCTTTAAATAATTTTTATTCTTCAGTAGCTTAATTTACAAGAAATCATGATTTTAAATGAACTATGAGATGAACTTAATATAATATTACTATTATATTCTTTCCTTTAGGTTAGCAGGAATAATTATAACTAACTTATGAAAATGCATTACGAATTCATTGGCTATTAATTATTTATGAAAAATATAAATCAATTAGATATTTGTATTTTTGAGGGAATTACTTTTAGTAATGAAATTAATAAGATATATATGTGTTATATACTTAATAAGATATTTTTTATATTCATTCAATGGATATTTTAGTCATAGCATATGAATATAAGCTTATTTTAATGTATAAGAACCTAGTTTTTGTAAAAGGTTAATTTTTACCTTTGAATGGCGAACCCATTTTAAATTAAGATTTTGACACATTAATAATATATATATGAAAACATAAACATTTTACTATGAATCGGGATATAAATATTTACCTTGGAAATTTTTTGATATTTTTCTGATAACTTTCATGTTTAGATGAATAGTAAAAATACGCTAAATTTTAATTAAAAACAAATTTTTTCATCAAGATAATTTATATGGTTAAATTATAATATTGAATGGTTTTAAAGTATAAATATAATATTTTTTTACTATTTAATATAATATATATATAATTATAATTAATTTTACATTGAATTCATTGGTAAAAACATTTCAATCTTTTTTAATGTTTTAACTTTTAAAACCCATTTTCTCAACAATGGGATTAATTTTAAATTAATTACTGCAACTTATGTGTTTTGAATTTTTAAAAATGGATTCCATATTTGGAATCATTAGGTCCAAATTATGTTAATAAACTAATTTTATTTTTGGGCATTATGAATAGTACCTATGGTAATTATTTTATTATCATGGTTAATGGTAAATAGGGTAATTAAGGATAAAAATAATATTATAAAATTAAATTAACACCTATAAAAAATCCCATTGGATGAATAAATTCGACCCTTATCATATTTTTCTTGAAATTTAATCACTTTATGGCCACTTACCTATTAATATGACATGAATGTAATAAAAACTAATGAATGTGACAAAATATGACAATCTCATTTTATATAAGTATATCAATTTTAATATATGGGAAGCTAGGATATAATATCGACTATAGATAGTCTCTTGAAATATAAAATATTTAGATAAATAATATAATTTTATTTATAATTTTTAGCGACTAAATAATTACCATTAATGATGACACATTAGTGACGTAAAAATTATTTTATTAATAGAGATATCAAATAAATGGTTTTAAAAATATTAAAAGAATTATCACATGAACTAATTAAAGTGATCCGAGAATTTTTTATGTGACTGTGACGTGTTATAAGTGTATTAAATATTTTATTTCGAATTTATCTTTAATTTTAATTTTATTTAAAATCAAATAAATGAATAGTGACAAAATTGACACTATTGGCATTTTATAAAAATAAAATTTTATTAAATTATTTTAAAATCAGAAGAATATTATAAAGTTAAAAACTGATAATTATAAGGTCTAAAATGTCATAAAATATCCATTTATGGTTAATTAACACCATATAAGTAAATAATTATTACCATTAAAAATTTAGAATGTTATTACCATAATTAAAATTAAACAGAATCACAAAGTGTTAATGAAAATGATAAGGATTAAATTAGCATAAAAACTTGTCTAAAATTTATTAGTGGATGATATTACAACCCTATAGCATCTGATATTATAATTTGAGACATTTTTGAAGTTTTTAAGTGGGGTTTGACTTTATAATAAATTAATATTTTGAGAGTTTCCAAAAGTACCCCTCTCCTCTCTTATAAAAGGGCACATCCTCCCTATCCTCTTAACTCCATTTTGAGCCTTCAATATCGATAAAACCCATCCCATTTATCTTATAAACTTCTTTAGTTGTATTCTAGAGGTTTTGGTCTTCTCAAAAGACCAACTCTAGTGGCCTAAGAGGAAATTTAAAGGAGGCACGTCGAGGAAGAGGTAATCTCTTCTACCGATTCTTTCAAGTTTCTTTCTTCATATTATTTCTCTTATTTATTTGTTCCATTATTAATTAATAATATCAGTATCAATAATATATTTATATTTTATTATAAATATTAAACAACCCTATTTCACCTTCTATCAATCCTACGAAAAACAAAATCACTGCGCGCGTGTATGTATGACTTCCCGTCTCCACGCCGTGGTGTAATATGTTTTTCAGCACCACAATTGGATGGGTATAATGGTATAAATAATAACTAAATATTATAATTGTAACATTATACTAATTCTGATATACTATACACCATTCAATTCAATACCATTCAATAATTATAGAAATGACATCGACGCTCGTGCGCACGTACGACTTACCGTCTCCACAATGCGATGTAATTCGTTCTACATAATATTCATTAAAACATGATTATATAAATTCATTTAATGAATAAATATGATATATACTATACCAATAACATGTTTTAAATTATATAACTATAACCTAAAAATCAGAATAAGAACTTATTTGAAAAAACATGAATAAGAACATAAAGCAGTTTATACCCGAATAATAATTAAGAATGGAATGTTACTACTAAATGGATAAATATGTGATCATAAATGATATCATAAAAATTATTATGATTTTTTAATAAATCAGTAACATATTTAAATCATCATATAGTAGGTTCGGATATATACGAATCATATCATACGTAAGGTAAGGGATAACTTTGCAAATCTCATTTTTATCCGAGATTGGTTATTAGTAAGTATTCACTAGGGTATAATTATCATCCACACCCATGTTTCCTAAATATGTATTTCAAAATATTATTTATATCCTTCTATAATTGTTAAAATTCATTTATACCCATCGTAAAATTTCTAAATGGTATGAATGAAATATTTTTTCATTTTTGGTTTGAGGTACTTTTTGACTTTTCTAGAAAAAGTACAAGAATAATGTTTTTTCGTACGACGTGAATGGATTTTTACGCTTTCCTAATGCCTTATTTTCCTGAAGGTTCACCTATAATCATATAAGTTTATTTTCACATAAAATTATTTCTTCAAAAATTGTGTGGCATTTTGAGGAAAGAAAAAGTTTTTTAAGACAAAAGGATATTTTCCTCAGGAATTAATTTCAAGTGTTTTCTGAAAATTGTTTTCCATATAAGATGACAAACTCTAAATAGGGTTGTATTTATAACCCTGTTATTAATATGAGTTAATTATGATGGAATATTATTTATGAAATATATTTGTTTAATATCAATTATGATTGAATGCTTTTTAAGAAACCCGTTTGATTTCATGGGTTATGCTATGGTAAATGTTTTTATATTTTTGTGGAACAAATAAGAATGGTTTCATTATAAGATTGGTGGGACATATATCTCCCTAAAATTCATTGGATAAATATTTTTATCTCATTATATTGACATGATAGGAATAAAAAGTAAATCTGGTTCAGTAATACAGGGCTGGAATGAGGAGTGAACTCGGTTCAGTAATGGACTTTGTCCGCTATGATGGTCTTGGAAATAAGCATTGAATAATATGAAATGATTTTATATGATTATGTGTATATTCCACAAACTTTATTTTCTTATGTTATGACTATTGGGATTACATTTCAGTTCTATGATTTATCCCATGACATGATATTATGATCTTTTATAGGCAGGATAAGATTTTCAAATGTTTATGTTCTTATGAATATGATATGTTTTATATTTCCTTTGTTTACCCTTATGAAGATTTTGAGCTCACCCTTTCATATGTTTCTTTTCCCCAGGTCATGAATAAGGGTATTAAGTAAGATATGCCAAAAGTATTCGAGTTATGAAGAAGTAAATGGGAGACAATGTAGATGTTTTATGAATTAGTTGTTTATGTTTCCCAGTTTCTAAAGACACTATACCTATACAATGCTATTATGGTTTTGTTATATGTTGTAATGAAAATAATTCAATTCTGAAGTAATATCAATGTATGTAAAGTATGGGTCATTATAAGCACTATTTTTTAATATTCTAAACTTATTTGGGGTTTTAACATGATTTTTGGGAAACCATAGAAATACATGATTGTTCATCTTTTACCATATAAATTTTGTTCCCTTTCATATAAAAGAGAATATCTCTAGGTAATATAGTCATGATTTACTCACCTATATGATCCTTCTATTCACACCTACCATAAATTTATTTTAAACATAAAAATTTATTTTGGGTTTATGGTTTTGAAAAATTCATGGTCCTAGTTTTCCTCTGATAATCAAATATCATTTTCTCAGTTTAGAACCCCCAGGTTCATGCCTCCTCCATAGAAATGAAATATTGAAATAATAATTGTAGGATTTATATAAAAAATCCCCAAAAAACTATAATAACATTAAAACTTTGGTTTTCTATATTGATGATAAATATATCTAAAAAACTATTATTGTTGTCCTACTATGAATTGAGCCCAAAATTTCATATGGGGGAAGTGGTATTATTTGTATATTACTCTTTTCTTTTGATGTGGAAGAGTGTATCTCACTATTCTTCTTGTTACAAAGTGGTTAAGGTTTATTTTTTTAACCTTTATTGTTATATATAATAAGTTTTCATTGAAACCAATTTGGAATAAATTTAACTTTCCTATTAGGGCCCTTTTTATCAATTGCTTGAGATTACCTAGATTTAACCTCAATAAGATTATCAAAATATTCTCTGACATTTTTCAAATCATTTTGAGATTCAAGAAACATTGATTATATCTCAAAAACATCCTCTTATATCACAACCAATTTTCATTAATATTTATCACTAACTTCCCTTACTCTTATACTCTCAATTTTTATTTCTTAATCTCATTAATATAAGTTAGTTATTTCTTAATATAATCCTATTTTCCCTCAAACACCTTATCCTTTTCTTTCAGCTACTTCCTCCTATACTTATTAGGATTTATGTTGTGATCAATAAAATCTTCTAACTCATTCATCAAAAATTATTTTTGGTTATTTAGTTCCACTTCATCACCATCACCGTTTGAGGTATCAAAACCCTTTACAACTTGATCCATAAAAATAACTTCATCTTCTAACTAGATTCTTTATGAGTAGTAATATTATTCTTATTTTCTAATAAAATTTATTCCTTTTTTATTATAGGAATTATTTTCTATTATACATGATTTAGTTGAATATTTTTAGATTTTAATATTTTAATATTCATATATTTTTCATTATATTCTTCATAATCATATTCTATAACCTTCTTCTTTGAAAAAATTATAGAAAAATGACTAGTTCCATTAGAAATATAAAATATTGTTGAGATTTTTTTTATTTTTCTCTTAACCTAATTTAGATTCTATTATAATATATAAAAAATTCTATTAAAATATTCATCATCTTCCTTATCATCAAGATCACTTTATTTTTAAATTTTGTTATCTTTGATTTTAATCTTTCTCATAGATTTAAAATGTATTTCTTCTTTAATATTATTTTTAAAAACTAGAATTTATCTCATTTCATAAGAAATGATAAGATTTTTATAATTTATTTATAGAAACATATTATTTATCTTATAAAGTGGAAATCTTAGGATCAAAAATATTAAAAAAAAATTTCATTAGATTTTTCCAAATTGTGTAATCTTATAGTTTTTCTCCAAATCACTAGATATTGCTAAAAAATTCATTTAATCAATTGAATTAGTTATGAATATTTTCTTCATTATCCATATTAATATACTAAAAAACACTACTTAAATTGTTTAATTTTTCCTCATTAACTTTATCATTAACTTTATCATTAACTTTGTAACTTATCTCCATTGATCCAAATTTTCCTTAATTGCTTGATGTATGAAGAATTTTTCACACCTTTTTCAAAATAGACCACAAATTGGAATTTTGAAGTTTTCTATAAACATCCATATTTCTCATGTCAGAAAGAGACATATGAGAACCCTTAACAATTGGTGGAAATTCCACTATTTATATAACTCTGACTTGTGATCCAAGTGATAGAAGGTGGTGAAACATCTTACTTCCCATCAAATGTGAGAACACCCATTCTATTAACTTAATTTAGACTATCCATCCTTATAAACTCTCATATATGAAAAAGGGAACTTCAGTTTTCTCTAATAATTATTAAAGTGCCTAGATTTTGTAAGATCACTAAGAGGGAATATTAGTCAGTGATACAATTATTTTATGAATTCTTATTTTTAATATAACCTTTGTGATTGGTTAAGTTATAGTTCATATTAATGTGTATCTAACTGAATCAACCAAATATTTTAGATAGTAAATAACACAATAGACAACAATTATTACCAGGTTACACCTTGATGTGAAGTCCTACTCTATGATGTGATTGATTAAACCCCCCAATCACAGATTTTAAACTATTAATGATTGTGGCTACACCAAGAATATTCATAATCCCATTATCATAGACTCACACTATGCTCCTGATCTAGATTTGCACTAGAAAAATACAATTTTCCACTACCTAGTATAAAAATTTTCAAAAAAAAATAAGAAAGACATCCTTTTAGTCATGGTTAATTCTACACCAGTTGAAATAGATCTTATTACTCAAGCCTCTTGGTTATAATATTCCTTGCAAGATTACTTATTTAATAAATCCAATAACTAATGATCACAGTAAGGTATTCTGATCTTAATCACTTTTTTTAGATCGTCAATGATATGATTTTTCCTCAAATCCTAGAATAATTAGTCGCTGAAATTATCCTCCACTCTCATCTTTAGTCTCTTATTTTTAAGTAGTGTTTCTTATTATTAATCTTATTTAATAGAACTATATTTATTTAGAATAACATAAGTGTCAAATACGTTCTCTCATTTTTTTCTACCTTCTTCCGCACCTTTTTATCTATAAAATTATCATAAATATTTTTTTTATTTGAAAGATTCAAATTCCTCAAATATTAGTTGTTAGATAATCTTCTCATATTTTAAACTCAATAAAAAATCTCAGTGAACATTCTCTTTTAATTCTCTCAAAGACCTCATATATCTTACATCATGTGATAATAAAATATTACAAAATTTTAATTCTCTACAAATTCTACAATATTTAAATATTTTTAAATATTTTTCTACATATTCAAGGCTTTATGCACCATTAAAACATGCAACTTCTTCTTATGGTGTGGATCCTCAAAACTTTAGATTGAATCAAAATTATTCAAATTAATTATGATATTAATTGCATGAAGAAAACTAACATGAATCATTAGTGTTAAATCCATTTTCATTAGAATATTTTCTTATGTAATTCTTCAATAATTTTTATTTCAATAATCTACCATTTGACTAAAATTTCATAAGTAATTATTTTTATAGAATCCTCAATCATCCTTATGAAATCCTCAACACCAACTATTTCATAACAACGATTTATACTTATAGAACCAAGAATCATCAGTAAGATCTCACTAAATTTCACAAAGTACTGAGACATATGTAAAAAAATGACTCTTATAATGTCATCCACATGAAAATGACTCTTATAGAGTCCTTAGTAAATGAATCTTATAGAGTACAAAATCCTCCTTAAAAAGTGTTGAATCATCCTTATAAAGTTTAGTCCATTATAAAAAATTATTGGGATGATTCTTATGAACTCATTACCATCCTTATAAACTATATAAAATCATCCCAACACTCATAGGCATCATTCATTTTCCAATTTTCTCAGATGAAGAGTGAAGATGACTTCTATATAGCTTATAAATCACCCTTATAAAAGATAACATGATCGTTATAAATTATAATATAAGGATAAATACTTATAAATTTATCTCAATTTATCATATCAATTCCAATATTCATCCATATCATCTAAATTCATCTTATGGGATTATATAACAATAAAAATTAGCTCAGAATAATCATCCAAAAGGTCTTTATTACTTGATACAACAACTTTTCGACTTGATTCTCCATGGATGTTTTCTCCAAAATTACAGTATATTTTTATTTCATTAATTAGAACTTAAATATCCCAATTATATGGATTCCTCTAACATATATTTTAAACTATTTTAGATAATTTTTATTAATTAGTAATTTTCCTTAACATAAAGAAAAACCCACTAATAATTAAATATTAAAGTTTTTTCTAAGAAACTATCCAATCAGGTATTATTAATAGCATCATCAATTTATTTTTCCTATATACCATAGGAAATAGTTTTACTTGAATACTTTTCTCATTTATGTTTGAGAATCACCTCACCCATTCCAGACACATATTTAAATATATTTCATAATAATGATGTTCCTTATTTCCAACAAATACAATCCATACTTTGGATCTTCACTTTGTTCATCCCTAATAGTATTTAATATTAGAGAAATGGATTATGTGCCCATAAATTTATACGCTAATATAGTATCATATTGAATATAATTATTTTGAAGATAACTAAACAAAATATAGTTAGTAAGTTAGATAAAATTTATAAAATTGAAATAAATATGATAATCGACTTACTTAGAAAATTCCTACATCACTACGAGGTCCAAAGTATATGAAGCTAAGGGATAAAATATATCTCACTTATAAATCATTAGTATATATTAACACCCAAAAATTACACTATTAATTGGCATCTCATAAAAATCCAACAACATAAATTAATATGATACTAATTTACAAATCCCTTAAAAAAAGTAGTATGAGAAGTTTAAGGGGGATCAACATGACATTTCTTCCTATATAATATGTCATTAAATTAAATGAATTCATCGAATATATATATATATATATATTAATTAAAATATTGAAATATATTAAAAATTAATTTTAATTAAAGAATATAATATATTCATACCTCAGTTGTATATTTTTAGAAAAGTCTAGATGGCCAAATTAAAAAATATTTGATATTCTTTCTGACTATAGATTCCTCATCAGTAGGGAACAATACTCTAGTAGACACATCTATAAAATACCCAACCATTTCATTAAGATGATCTATACCCATCTTAACATGATATAATATATCCTCAATATAATATATGGTAATATATTCAACATTATGGTATTGGGGATACTCAACATATAAATCACTGTATATAAGAAACTATATAGGATAAGGTGGAGGAGTGGGGTATGCAGGTAGAGGTGGGGGACTAGAATATATAGGAGAAGGTGGGGAGTAGGATAATAGACCCAAAATTATCTTTTGATGCTGAAAAAATCAACTATACCAAATATCTAATCATATTCTCCATCATCTAACCCATATATTGAAATTTAGCTTCTAAAACATCTTTTTTTCAATTATATATATACCCCCTTAAAGAAGTTCCAGAATGATCGAATTTTTTTTAATGGATACAGCCTCCCCATATCCTCACATGAAACCCTAGTGTTATGGATTTCCTAATTTGGTATCCAAAATTTCCATTCTAGCATTCGGTATGAAGGCCTCCTATATGCTCTTCACATTAATGAATTATTGTAAGGAACATTTGAATATTCTATTAGTGAATTAAAAAATATAAAGAATTTAAAAATATCATAAATAACTTCTTATAATCTTTTCAACCATAAGATTTAACTCTTCTATAATAGATATTATCTTTTTCATTATCCATATATTTTTCCATTTTTTATGTTTAGATGGGTTGGAAAGGAGGGGTAGTCTTTGTGGATCTTAAAGACCCAGCTCTCAATTTTTTAAAAATGTCATCCTTTATTTGTTCATTGAGTAAAAGATACCCTATTTGAGATAAATTATGAGGGTATATGATTTTATATTAGATATCCTGATAATATCTCTTTAATTTATATAAACTATAGGCAAAAAAATCAACAATATAATCATTTTTAGAGATTATACAAAAAATACTCCAAAGAGTTGACATTTCACATTAAAAAAATGATTATAGTTGTCTACATTCATCAAAATTTCTCTATGTATCATAATATTTAAAATTATATATTTTACATGTAGTTAAGAATTTTCTTCAATAAAAAATGAAAAATGAAGTTAGTGTTGATTTAAAATCTCTCTATATCCTTATAGTAAAAGATAAACATCTCATCCCGACTTCTTGAGTGTTACATATGTCATTCAATGAGAAGGAAAAATTAATATGTATTAGTAAAAACATGTCATAAAAAATAAAATAACAAATTATATTACTAATTTTTTCTCCCAAATATGAGATAGTTTCATTTGGTTGACACTTCTCAAATTATTAATAAAAATGCTTACTTTTCCTCAAGCATTCATAGCTAGAAAAATCATAAAAAACTTTTAATTTAGACTTCTAGGTTTACTATTACCATAAAATGTGATAGATATCCTCTATTTATTAATACTACCGAGTGATAATTAAGTAAAATTGTGTTACCACATTAACTAACCCTGTAATCCTTCTCTTTCCCTATATAAGTATAAGGCTAATGCGTAGAGGATTGAGGAGGCTCCTAAGTAAAAGTATGTGGTGGGATATTCCTAGAATATTGAGTTGAATTAACAATTTGATATGAAATAATTCTATAGATAAAATTAATAAAAAAGTAGTCAGATATTATAGAAACCCAACTGTAATATATAAAATAAAATAATAATTTAAAAAATGATTCAACCTAAACTAAATTAAACCAAACACACATTTTATTATATTCATTAGATTAGTTGACTAAAATGTTAAAAAAATTATTAAAACATATATAAGACATGAAATGATATAAATAGAAGAAACAATAAGTAAAATGTTATACAAATCTAACTACTACATATAAAATCATATAATAATTGAAAAATGATTCAAAAAACTAAACTAAACTAAACACGTTATTTATCATATTAATTAAAATAGGTGACTAAAATACTATATAAATACTAAAAAATTTATGAGACATGAAATGATATATGTAGAAGTAATAAAACACAGGTAAAAGTCTATACAAATCCAACTCTTACACATAAAATCGAATAATTATGAAATCATACAAACTAGAATAACCAAAACAAAACACACTTTTTTATCATATTTTTCAAATTAGTTAAATAAAGTTTTAAAATATAGTGAGTACATTTATGAGACATGATATGATATATATAGAATAAATAGAAACATAAGTATAATTTAAAATAAAGAAAATATGATTAAAAAATTAATATTTACATGTAATAAACTTTCGAGTAGTAAAATTTTTTTTTATATTTTTTAAAATATGTGACTTAAATAATTTTTTTCTGATAAATCATATATTTTATGTTTTTCAGAATTTTAGATGCTAAATAGGAAATATATATATATTACTTGTGATATAATAAGATTAATAAAGGATTTCTTTCCCATATTCCTTATTTATAATCATTTTTTCATGCTCCAAACCATGTCTACTCAATAGTCATAAATATCCTCTGATAATATTTTTATGGAGGTAGGTATCTCATATAATTCAACATCATCAAAAAAAATTTCATTATCAAAATACTACATTTCAATAGAAAACAATAGACCACTGCACATTTGATGGATTACGAGTATATAAAAGCTATTTTGTATGTGTTTCCATGATGAAATAGATATATGTGTATTCCCATATATTGAGATCTACTAGTTTTATATCAAATTTATCATGTTTAACATTGTTGTTACTGATAAACCATTTAAATGTGTACATAATAAATTTAAATTTAATGTGATCAATATCTTATATTTCTTTAGTAACTACATAATTTTCACTTGACATAACGATTGAGTTTTTTTATTTTCAACTCAAAAAATGCATTTCTCCAATGAAAAAATACATTTTTATTTTGAACTACACTTTTTTTTGACCTGGGCTTTGGAATAAAATTCATAGCCATTGATTTTGTACGAATACTTTGTTATCACTTTTAAACTTAGGTAGATTGCTGACCATATAATTGTTTCTCGTTTATCAAATCTACACCAAGTAATCTCTTTAAGCCTTGAAAAAAAGTTTTCTTATGATCATTTAGTACCCACATATCTTTATTCTTTAGAAATTTTTTTATCACATTAATATGAAGTATTATATATGACTAAGAATCATCTATGTTATTAAATATGTATAAATATGACATGATTATTTGTTTACATATGAATGAATTTATTTCAATCCACATAGCCCCTTTCTTAAAAAACCAAATAATTCATGAATGGATGTGGAAAAATTAACCTTATCCACTGTATAAAAGTAGTTTGTACAAAACACTACCACCTTATTAGAAATATACATCTCAATAAAAGATAATTCTAGTCGATATCGATTCATAATATATCCCTTAAATATCTTCACATACCCTTTAGTAGGATATATCCAATGTAAATATAAAGTACTAAAAATATTTATTTCTCACACCAAGTAAACCATTAAATATACCATGATATCAAAAAAAGATGGTAGAAATTACGTTTCAATTTGAAAAATTATATCAATTATACCATTCTCTAATCTGTTCAAAAAATTCAAATCTGTCACTTTTTTATAGACGGATTTGAAAAAATAATACACCGTGATGATAATCAATCAGAAATAGTTTGGTATTATTACATGTAATACAACTATTGGGAGTTATTTCATCATAACATGATAATAATGAGATTTTATTCTTACTAAAATAAAATATTTTAGGGGAATGACATCTTTTACATTTAAAGAATTACACTATGGTACTTTGACACCATGGAGGCATGATAAAAACTGATTTTCTCCCTCTTGTATAATGTATGGAAATCCAAATACAAGTACATTTTTTTTTTCATTTTGGAGTGATAGATAAATCAAAACATATTCCCATTGATAGTAAGTCTAATATTATATTCAAACCATCTTTAACCATGCCTTTAATATCTAAAAATTTTCCAATCAAACTATCATAGATATTCTTTTCAATATATATAACATTAATGTTGTATTTGACCTTATTGTATTTAGAATATGTAAGGTCAAAATATATTGATAATTTCATTCATATATTTCTATCATTACTAGATTCCTATTTCCATACAAATGTGACATCAAGTTGTTTCACCCTCTCAAAATATTAATTGGTTGAAAATGGATTTTGATCAATATCAAATTTCTAAAATCCATTGAATGTCATTGTTAATCATCCATAATAGAAATCGATAGATAAAAATCTTATATTAACCATGTACAATATTTTTCTCCCATTTTGTAACCGATATCTTGAAGTACCTTCTTCATCAAAAGGACAAGATTTATGCCTCTTAACACTCTATCTAGAAAAATTTCCATATACTAGGAAGTCATTTATAGTGAAAATAATCATTAAATGCAATTGAAAACATTCCTTTTTAAAGAGTCATACACCCTGATACCATCCTTCTATAAGAGTTTTAAATCATAATTTAATGGTGATAAGTAAGAATCAATATCATTTCTATGAAATTTTGATCTAGAAATAATTAAACTCAACATTATATATTTATTCTTCATATACAGTTTAGGTGATGAGTTGTAAATTACCAAACAGGTAGGCTAAGAATTTTGTTTTCTACTAAGGTTATGATATGGATTCATTCCATTAGTGCATAGTCCAAGATTGAGTTTATTGTTTTTAAACATATGAGATTGTTGAGAAATTTTCTTCTATTGTGGACAATTAGTTGGATAATGTAATTCTCCATCAGTTATTTTCTCATTTTCATTAAATATTATACTTTTTTTATCATTTAAAATTTTTATATAAACATTTTAGATAAGTAATTATATAAATATACCATATCTCCTTGATTAATATACATGTAATTTTTATTTCAACTTATACCATGATGTCCGAAATTTAGTACACTATGACCGATCTTAAAATTTATTCATATAAACACATTCATTGGGGCAGTCATGTATCTTCTTGTACCCTAATCCCATCAAGTATAATATTTTTTACATCATGATGTGAATATAGCATGTTGTTGTCTTTAACAAGAATGCCTTTCAATGGCTATAGAAACACTAGAAAACTTTTTTCACTCTATCCATTAATGGATTTTAAGTTAACCAATATTAAAACTATTGATAAAACCATATATTTCATAAAAACCAGGTATAATGTTTTTTTCAAAATCACCATATGGGCACTCAATCATTGTTATTTTATCAATTTATTCTATTTTAATATCACAACCCATTTATTTTTCATAATTATCATCTTTAAAATATTCTTCATCATTAGATCTTGAATTATTCCAAATTTCACCATGAAAAGTAAATCGACTATGACTTAGATTAAAACCATTGAAAATTAAATGATATTTTATTTCTTCAATTTACAACTTCTCATATTTTAACATTTCATGCATGGATAGGAAAAGAGTTCACTGTTTGGAATTATTCCTTTGGAAAATTCTAATAAATCCCCGTGAACTTATTTATATGTGTCACTTTTCCATTGTGCAATAATCCAACTATGATTTATTATCACATATAAGAAATTTTAAGTATTAAATTTAATTTTTTTTAAATTGAAATTTTAATTGAAATTTAATTTTATAAATAATAATATTTTTTAAATAATAATAAGATAAACATAATTAAAAATATAATATACGTAATATATATATATATTATATTTTTAGAAATAGAACAAAATTTTTATATTTTTATTCAAACTATAATTTATTCATAAAATCTTAAAAATTTAGTTTAATAGAATATTATTCTTGATATCATGCATATCATGTATGAAAAAGCTTTATGTGAATTGTGATATATAATAAAAATATTATTATTTAAATGTTATTGCTATAACATATACGTTGAATTGGAAGGTATGAATAAGAGTAACTACATTATGAAATATATGTATAATTCTCCTACCAAATATAAATGCATTGATTAATTCTTAGTAAATAAGCACTCATTTTCTTATCATGTCATTGTATGCTTTGGAATATATTTTCTTCATAAATGGTTTTTATTACTTATTTTGAGAGAATATTATAATTAATTTCATATTTTTTTTAAATTTTATTTGTGTAACTGATATAATGTTTTTAAATCATCATATAAAATATATCTTACAATGAATTTCTCGGTTTTTTCCAGAAGTGATTGATTTTTTAATGAATAGTAAAAAATACAGTTTTTTGTAAAATTATCATTTATTTTCATTAAATCAAGTAATTGAAAAGTAAGATTACGTTTTTAATTATATATTTAAGTTAAATAAGTCTTATTTAATTATAAATAATCTAATTTATTACCTGGTAATAGGTTTTATACTTTATTTTGGTATAAGTTCTTTTTTGGTCTTAAAAACACATTTTTCCCAAAATATATTTTTATGAAAGCCATGTGTTTTTATCTAAATTAATTATATTAAACTCTATTTATTAATTTTTTAATAAAATTAACATATTATATATTTTAAAAAATATTTAAACATTATTTTTATGGTTTTTACTAGGTTTGAAATGAATGTAAATTTAGTTTTATCTTAAGAATTTATTTTTTTGAATATTGGTTCTTGTTGCATTTTGAATGATTATTTAAAATTAATTTCTTCCAACTATATAAATTTAATTTTATAAAATATATTCCATATTTTTATTCATCATTTCAAAATTTAAAAATCAGTTAAATTTCATTTTTGGTCATTATGAATAGTAATTTGGATAAAAAATGTGTCACAATGGTAAATGGTAAATAGAGATAAACTAGGTTAGAACGAAGTGATAAGGCTATATAATTTCATATTTATTATTATTTGATGAATTTATTTAGAATATTATTACCTTATTCTCTAAATTTATTTATTTATGGGGCATTGTTCCATTAAAAAAGACTTAATAATATTTAAATATTTTGAGAAATTCCAAGGGTGTCATCACCCTCAATTATAAAAGGAAACCCTCTCAACCTTTCCAAACACTTTAAGATCCTCTTAGATCAGCCCCCCTACTGAAATATATTCCTAAAATCACTCCAAATATCCTATAGGCCTTGTTTATGTCCCAATACCATCTTTAGAAGGCCAAGGTGTAAACATAAGGAGGTTGTCTGAGGAAGAAGAAAAACACTTAATTAAGTATAAGAACCCTGCCTTAAAACAATCCATAATCTTAAATTTTAGTCAATAACTTACATTATTTCACATTGAGGATATTTTTTGGATTATATTTTAATATAATTATCACATAAAACATATATAACATCCCACATTGACACAGAGTGGATACCATAAAAACAGTATCCATTTCTTCTAAGATATATAACATTTTATATAAAACATGATTTCTTTGAAAAATCTTTATAACATTTAACTTGAATTCATTATTTCTCTTACAATTCCTTATAAACTGTGGAAATCATTTAAAAACTGGGTATGGGCAAAAAAATCTCAGTAAGGGATATAATGGAAGAAATTGTTAGTCAAGTGATAACATAAAACCCAATAAAATACATTTCATAAGAACTAATAAGAATGCATAAAAAATAATATAGTTTACATGGGAAATATTTACCATATCAATATTAAAATCACCCTTACCATGGAATAACCATTTGTTCAACTTCCATCTCCGGAGTACCCAATGCATTGAAGTGCTATAATGGGGCTCACCTATCATATCTTGAGCTATAATGGGATCAACCCAACACATCTTGAGATATATTGGGATCAAACCAAAATATATTGAGCTATACTGGTATCAACCCAACAAAAATATGTCCAAGTAATATATCTTGAATAAAACACTTTATTACTCATTTAAACCCTTGATCAAAACACATTTAGATTCTAAAAATACCCTTTTTCGTAAAACATATCACTTTTAAAGTATAAAAAATGTTCACAAAATAATGAAATAATATTCATTGAAAATTACAATGTAAAAATATAATGGAATCAATATAGTAATAAATAATCATTAATTCAGGAGAAACCAATCATGCCATAAAACAATCTTTCTGAATTTCATGATAGTGACTTTTAAAAGGATTTTAAAAGGAAAGACCCTTAAAAATATAATTGGTGTGAGAATTAATATAATGGAATGGATATGTGTATACAATGTAAATACACATAATAAAACATAATATAAAAAAATTCATCCCACAAATAATCTTATTACCACATAATGAATAATGTATAAGGATAACCCAAATAATGGAAATCGGGTTATAAATCCCCTTACCTTGACTTCATCTTACATCAAACGTGATTAAACCTCCTGTATATTGGTTAAAAATGTGTTAATAAAACTTTACAAAATAATAATAATTTTTATAACACCTGATATGATCATTTTATAACATCATTCTAAACATTTATCAATAATAGTTTTTTATTTACATTATTTCAGGTGAGTTCTTCACATGGTTACCATTGTCGGTTCATAACAGATTTTCTTATCGAATGGAAGAGAACCTACATAAGTGAAATGAGATGTTATTAATATGTTTCTATAATATTTAATTATTCCAGAAATCATTTTTGTTATATGGTATGAGGATGGATCATTAGATAAATCATTAGTGATATTTGTTTAGATCATTTTGGCGGTTCTTCGATAATCATGAACCTCCTTCATAATACAACTTGAATATTATGAATGTAGGATCTAAATAATGATGTAGATGATCAATATACAAGAGGGGGGGGGGGGGGGGTTAATTGTACCCTTTAAAAAATTTCTTGAAACAAGTAAAGGTCTAAGTTTAACAAAGTTAAACTAAGAAAATTCACAACACCTCTAACACCAATTGAAAGATTGGGACAAAGTATGAAGTTACAAACTTATAGTTCTATACACTTTCTTAAATCTGGAAAGTGATTCCAAAAAAACCGGTTCCAGAAATATGGATCCGGAAAATGAAACTTAACCAAAGTTTACAATAGGATATTCTACCTTAAAGCGTATAGAATCTAACTGAATCAGAGTACAAAAGTGTAAGGAAGTATAAGATGGTTATACTTTCTTAAATATACAAAATGTAGCGGAAAAGATAAAATTGTAACAAAAAAAGTAACAAGATATAAATCTCTTAACCCAAAGAGAAGGGTATCCAAAAACCTTGGATAAAGGTCCCTTGATTTATACTTTCAAGAAAGTCTGTGTTACCCACACCCGGGTAAGCCCTTGATACGAAGATCAGAGTCTCTGTCTTGCTATCCCCGCAAGCCCTCAACTTCAAGGTAGTTGGAACCTTTTTCTTCCTCAGCAAGGAATCCCTCAAACTTCATGGTAGTCGGAACCTATGTCTTCCTATCCCCGGAAGCCCTCGATTGTAATTAGCAACAATAGGAGTTGCACGAAGCAATCTGAAAGAGCAGTTTAGTGCACACAAGGCATGAAAAGCTTCTTTCTCTAGAAATCACCTTAACAGTATGTGGTCTATAGAGTGATCAACTTGTTGTTAATCTCTTTCAAATGAGCTTCTATTTATAGGCTCGATGGCAACGATCGACTCCCTCCTCGAATGGTCATATTTTACTTAAATTTTGGAGAGACCTGTACACGTGTCACTCAACCAACGGTTAGTTAAAAATAGAATGGACGACATCATTTTATAACAAAAAATGTGTAACTGAAAGCACGACATCATTTTATAAAAAACTTAACAAATCAAAGTGTAAGTAAAAAGTTCAGAGTCTAACCAAAAATTATATCCAGAGTCTATATTACAAGGATATTTGGATTCTATTTATTAGAAGAATTCGGAGTCCAATTTCATAAAAGTTCGTATCCATAATTTGTAATCATAATTCACAACCAGAATTCATAATGAGAATTATGTAATGGATTTCTTAATGAGAATTCGTTATAGAATTCTGAATGAGAATTCATCACAGAATTCATAATGATAATTCACCACAGAATTCATAATTAGAATTCATCACAGAATTCATAATGAGAATTCATCAAAGAATTCGTAATGGGAATTCGTCATCATAATTCGTAATGAGAATTCATCACAGAATTTGTAATGAGAATTATGCATTATAATTCATAATCAGAATTCATCAAAAAATTCATAATGAGAATTAGTCATCAGAATTCGTAATGAGAATTTGTCATCAGAATTATTAATGAGAATTTGTCATCAGAATTCGTAATGAGAATTCTTCATCATAATTCGTAATGAGAATTCATCACATAATTCGTAATGAGTATTCTGCATTAGAATTCATAATGTAAATTCGTCATCAGAATTTGTAATGAGAATTCATCACTGAATTCGTAATGAGTATTCTGCATTAGAATTCGTAATGAGAATTCGTCATCAGAATTCGTAATGAGAATTCATTATAGAATTAGAAATGAGAATTCGGATCCTGAAACAAAATTCTTCATATCTAAGTATTATACGATTCTGAGAATATAGATATGAATCTGATTTTTATACTTAAGAAAATTTTTGATATGAACAATGAAAACAAGAAAGAGGTAAATTTCCTTAAGGAAATTTTCTTTATAGAAGTAAAACAGTGATAAAAACAAATTTGCTTAATGATAATGTGTTTGTGATTTTCAAAACAAGAAGGAATGGAAAAGTCATACAGAAAGACTTTTTAACTCAATAATCTCCCCTTTTTTGGAAAGTACAAACATCCTTATGAACAAAATATAAGAGCTTAGAATAAATTTCTAGACTTTGAAATTAAAGCTTATCTCCCTTTGTTTATGAATGATAGTGAATACGACTAACTCCCCCTTAGGATTTGGAACTCTAAGGATCGTATTCTAGATTTATGGAATGGAATTTTTATTATCATAAGAATGAAAAACTTTGTAATGTGAAACTCCCCTAGATAAGATCCCCCTTACTTAGGGATAGTTCTTCTTTACTTAGAAATTTTTATTCTCCCTTTTAGATTCTTCCTTCTCTCCCTTTTGAGTAATTATTTTTTCTTCTCCCCCTTTTTGATTTTAAAAAATAATTGAGGGAATAGAAAAGATAATAAATTACCGGAAATATTAGTACATGCAACCAACCAAAAGACAAGTAACCAAAATTTCATTACTATTGGTAAGAACTAGTACAAGGAAAACAGTACAACAAAATATTGGAGTGGTCTATTTTGTTTCTTTTTCCTTAGGCATAAGCATTTTGACAATTGTCTTCAGCTTCTTCATTTCTTTGTGGTCCTCCTCCACTTTCTTCTCTAAAGAAATGATTCTTGCATCTTGAGCCTCCATTGCCACTGCCTGAGATTTAAGAGCTTCATCTTGCTTTAAAACCTTTGCTTCCAACTGAGTCCGAAGATCCTTTTCTTCCCTGTAGTATTGGACAAGAGAACTTAGCTTCCCATTCAGATCTTTGACCTCCTGAATCAGAACATCCTGCTGAAGAGTTAACTTCTTCTCAAAAGAATTTGTAAGATCCTTGATTTTAGAGTCTTTGGTATCAAAATAATCTTTAACATCTACTTGGAATTGATCATGCTCCACCATCTCTTGAACAATTTTCTTAGACCACTTGGTTATCTTCTTGAAAGAAAATATAAGAGCATCATAATTGATAAGAAAGTTTTTATGATCAGCCTCAAGCTTAGTACACCTATCCATAACCATGGATACAAAGTCTGATTTTTGATTTATGCTATGCTGAATCATCAGGAATCTAGATTCTATTGCTGAAAGAATTGGAATGATGTCCACCAGCTTCTTTAGGGACTGCTCAACAAAGTCATGTCCAAAGACAGATGACTCCGAATCTGATATTCTGGTTGGAGATGGTTCTTTCTATGACTGTATCAGCTTCCTTTTGGATGATCCTCCAGCTTCTTTCCTTCTTATAATATCTCTTGTTAGAGTTTCAACAACCACTTGCTTGCCTTTATCAACTTTCAGAGTGGTCTGTTCATTAGGAGATCCTTTCTCACTTTCTGAAAGTTGAACAATCTCATCTTCATTAACTTTCTCCTTCTCTTATCCAGCTTCAACATCCTCAGGCTATATAAAGTCATGATTGTGACTTTCTTCCTCAGATGGCTTGTTAACTTTCTATTCACCTTTCTCATTAACTCTAGGTGTATCAATATTTGAAGATCTGGCTTGGGAAGTCCAGAGTGAAAATTTCTCGGAAGAACTATCCTTCTTATGATATCCTTCAACTTGTTTTAATACATCACCAGAGCCACCACTGCTCTCTGCTTGCTGTATTTCTTCCACAAATTGCTGGACTCTCAGCATCAATTCCTTCTCATCTTTGTTCTTTTTAGAATTTTTTGGAGTCTTCTCACCCAGAGTTTCAGGAAAACCTTCAACCAAAAGGGATTTGGGAATGGGTAAATTTTCAGATGCTACTTTAGTGACCTTCAGAAGATATTGAACAATCTATGCCTCTGACATCTTCTTTTTCAACTTCTTCTCTTTGGCTTGCTTTTCTAATTCATCAGCCACTTTCTCTTTCAAGGCCTTAGCCTCATAAGGGTCCAATCCAAATTGAGGCTCCCCTTCTTTCCTTTTTTATTTATCTTGCCTCCACTTGGAAACCACCTCATCTAGATAAGACTTTTGTTTCTTGGGTTTAGGGGGTGCGGATTGAGTTTCCTTAGACTTGGGGGTTTTATCAGCAACTTCCACTTCCTTCAATTTCCTTTTCTTTCCAGCTTTCTTTAATGGTTCTAGAGTTTGTTGATCTTTTTGAGCTGCCTCAGACTCTTACTCTTGTAAACAATATAATTCTCCGGATTCAACAGAAACTGACATTTTCATCCTCTTCAATGTATCATCACTAACAAGCATTACCTTGCAATTTCTTGGCTTGGAAGTGCAAGAAACCTTAAACGAATCAAGACACCTGATAATAAGCTTGGAAAGCAAGGCCTGATATATTATAATCTGAGATTTCAGATTCCCTTCTTTAATATTCTTAACTATAATCAAAACACGCCTCATCAAATTTAACTTCCTTAGATTTACCAAGAAATCTAGGATATAAATGTCACTTTTCTTGAGGTTATCCTTATCACCCCTTATCGGTATGAAAAAAAACTTGTACCCATAGCTGTAGAATCTGATTATTTGAATAGATATGAGAAATCTTAGCGATCTTAACATCTTTAAGTCCAAGGAATTCCTTATCCTTGACTTTATTGAAACTTCCTTGCTCATCTGGCAGCTTGTGTGAGCAAAATTCATCTTCACCTTCATATGATAGACCCACCAAGATTGTAGCCTTGATGTAAGATAATTTGAAAGTCTTACCATAAGGCTTGAAAGAAAACTTCTCTCTGCCATCTTTCTCAAGGAATGAAACAGACTCGTAAAACTCTACAGGCAAATCTGAATAAACTGGACCCTGATTCACTGGATTTGATAAGCATACATCCTCCCAGCCATTCAATCTGATATTATTAGATATAATAGAATCATACTTGTAGAAATTAGGATGCACCATCCCCTCCCTGTAAACTAACCACTTATAAATGGGCTTCCCAGATGACATATCTTGAGAAGTGTCTTCTACAGACATCCGGAACTGAACACTTCTGAAGAAATCAAAACAGACTTGGGAAAGATTGGAGTGGCCTTAAGTAAGGAGGACAGAGCATCGAGACGCAAAAACTTAATATCTGATTTGGGGAAACCCTCAGGGGTCCCCTTTATATAGGCGTTGAGTCGACAGTTCAACTTCTATGGTTGATTGAACGGTTGAGAAACATTGAGATTTGATCTGAAGGTTGAGAAACAATACGAAAGTAAAACTTGACTCCGATCTTTTGAGGTTTTAAGAAAAACATTCGGATTTAAGAAAACTAGAATCCAAAAAATTTAAAAACCCAAGAAAATACTAGAAAGTAAAATATGATTACAAAGACTTAAGTAAGGAAATCATACCTTTCGGATTGGCTAGAAAGATTGTTCGTAATAGGTGACATTTTTCTTGAAGAAAATTTGACTACGAAAATCTTACTATGAAAAACTCAGTGCTAAAAAAACATGAGTATGAAAACTTTCATTATGAAGAAATATATGTATGAAAATTTCATGACGAAAATTCTCAATACGAAAATTTCATTACAAAAGTTCCAGTATGAAAATTTCATTACGAAAGTTCTAGTACAAAAATTTCATCACGAATGTTCCAGTACGAAAATTTAATTACGAAAGTTCCAGTACGAAAATTTCATTACAAATGTTTCAGTACAAATTTTTTTGAAAAGCTCAGTACGAATTTTTTTGAAAAGCCTATTACGAAGTTTTTTGAAAAGCTCACTAGGAATTTTTTTGAAAATATAATAAAAAAATATACTCCCCGTATGAAAAAGAGTTTATTACTGTAATGAGATTGTTTCAACAAGAAGTTAATGAAGAATAATTACCTTATGGTTATCATTCATAACTTTTGTTTAATGTATTCAAATCTATCAGAAGGTAAATATTTTGTAAAAATATCATCAAGTTGATCTTGCGTTCTGATAAACTGAATAATGATATCCCCTTTTTGTGTGTGTTCCCTAAGAAAGTGATGGCTAATATCTATGTGCTTTGCATGGGAGTGATGCGAAGGGTTTTTAGTAAGGGCAATGGCACTTGTGTTATCACACAAAAATTGAGTCTTAGTAAAACTCATGCCATTGTCTGTGAGTGTGTGTTGCATCCACAACACTCGAGCACAACAACTTCCAGCTGCTACATATTCAGCTTCAACAGTGTAAAGTGCTACTGAATGTTTCTTCTTGCATGACCAAGAAACTAAAGAATCTCCTAAGAAATAACAAGTTCCGGATGTAACTTTTCTATCCATTCTACACGGACCAAAGTCAGCATCTGAAAAACTATTTAAGATAAAATCATTTCCAAAAGTATAAAATAATCCTAGATCCATGGTTCCCTTTAAGTAGTGAAAAATTCTTTTCACTGCCTTTAAATGAGATTCCTTAGGATTGGATTGATATCTGGCACATAAGCATACTAAAAACATTAATTTTTGACGACTAGATGTCAAGTATAGTAGTCTTCCAATCATACCTCTAAAAGATGTTTGATCCACTGGTTTCCTAGCTTCATCAATATCAAGTGTGTTTGAGGTACCAATGGGAATACTAATAATTTTAGTGTTGTCATATCCATACTTTTTAAAAAGATCATTAATATACTTATGTTGAGATATATAGGTTCCTTCTGGTTTTTGAGAAATTTGAAAACCAAGGAAAAATGTTAACTCACCCGTCATACTCATTTAAAACTCAGATTTCATTAAATTTGAAAAGAAATCAGTTAATGATTTCTAAGTTGAACCATATATGATGTCATCAACATATATTTTAACAATCAAAACATTTTTCTTGTCTTTCTTTTTAAAAAGGGTTGGATATTCATCTCCCTTAACATAGTTATTTTGAAGCAAAAATCATGTTAGTCTATCTTACTAAGTTCAAGGGGCTTGTTTAAGGCCATAAAAAGCTTTGGTAAGTCTAAAAACATGATCAGGATGTTTTGTGTCTTCAAAGCCAGTAGGTTGTTCAAAAAAAACATCCTCTTGGACATAATCGTTAAGAAAATCACATTTCACATCCATTTAAAAAAGTTTAAAATTGAAGAATGCTGCAAAGGCAAGTAAGATACAAATAGATTCAAGTCTAACTACTAGAGCATAGGTTTCTTTATATTCTATTCCCTCTTGCTGATTATAGACTTTATAAACTAGTCTAGATTTATTTATAACAATGACTCAATTTTCATCACACTTATTTCTGAAAACCCACTTTACTCTAATAACAGAAGTCTCCTTAGGTCTTTTAACCAAGGTCCAGACTTTCTTTCTTTCGAATTTGTTTAGCTCATCTTGCATGACTTTGATCCAATCATCATCACCTAAAGCTTCATCAGTTCTTTTTGGTTCTAATTGGTAAAGAAATGCTAGATGTTCTACTTCATTCCTCAAGGAACTTCTTGTCCTTACAGGTTTATTTACATCACCAATGATACTATCACATGGATGATTCTTAAGAAACACCTAACTTGGGTTTTGTAAAACATGTTCATCAACATAGGGTAGAAAGTCTTCTGGGGTAAATGGTTCAGAAATATTTTCTTGAACATTTTCCTTATTAGAAGGATCTTCTAAAAAAGGTTGATAATCAGTTTTTGAAAACACATCCGAGGATGTAGGTTGGGATGGTTTAAAAACAAAAGGATAAGTTTCATCAAATTTTACATGTACTGTTTCCTCAACAATACAAGTGTTTTTATTGAGAACTCTATAAGCCTTATAAGTTATGGAGTATCCTAAGAAAATTCATTCATCAGATTTTGGTGAGAATTTGTGTAGATTATCTTTAGTATTCAGGATGAATACCTTGCAACCAAAAAACTTGAAGTAGGAAATTCTAGGTTTTCTACCATTCCATAACTCATAAGGAGTTGTATTAAGAAAAGGTCTAATAAAAACTCGATTTATAGTATAAAAAGCAGTACTTACAGATTCAGCCCAGAAATTTCTTTCTATAGAATATTCACTCAACATGGTTTTAGTTATCTCTTGAAGAATTCTATTTCTTCTTTCAACTACACCATTTTGTTGAGGAGTTATAGGTGCTGAAAAGTTCTGAGTAATACCTTTTCTACTACAAAAAGTTTCAAAATCATATTTTTGAAATTCTCCTCCATGATCCCTATGAATAGTCTTCAGTGGAAGGTTTTTCTCATTTTTAACTTGGGCTCTAAAACTTTTTTAAATAAGAAAAAGCTTCAGACTTATTTTCTAGAAAATATACCCATGTAAATATAGTGTAATCATCAACTAGAACAAACACATAATATTTGCCACCAATGCTTCTAGTTTGTGTTAGACCAAAAGGATTTATGTGCACAAACTGTAACGCATCAGTTATTGAGACTTCACCAATTGATTTAAAACTAGATTTATGTTTCTTTCCACATTGACAAGGAGTGCAACCTTTAGAAGAATCAAATCTAAGCTCCGGTAGATCCTTAACTAGTTTCTTCTTAGAGAGTTTACATATGTCTCTAGGGTTACAATGACCTAACCTTCTATGCCATAACCAATAATTATCTTCCATTGCACTTAGGCAAGGTAAGTCTTGGCTCCTTAGGTCTTCTAAGTTCAATGTGTAAACATTCTCTTGCCTATGGACAGAGAGAATAAACTATTCCTTGGAATTGTGTACTAAGCACTTATCATTCCTAAAATTCACAAGGTATCCTTCATCACATAATTGACTTATGCTAATTAGGTTGTGATTAAGACCCTTAATAGACTAAACATTTGAAATAAAAGTTTTACCAAGAAGAAAAATATTACCTATACCAACAATTTATCCCTGAGCGTTGTCTCTGAAAGTTACTTTTCCACCTTTCATCTTGATAATCTTTTCAAAATAGTTTTTATTACCAGTCATATGCTGGGAACATCCACTATCCATGTACCATGTATTGATGTTGGTACTTCACTTATTTTCCTGAAAATGAGATAAAAGTTAGGTTTTCAGAATCCAGACTTTCTTGGATTCAGAAATGTCAGAAAGAAAAATTTTGGGCACCCGCATCTTCTTAGAAAAATAAGCCTTGTGAAAACCTAAATATTGGGTTTTGTTTAATGAACAATTCTTTGCCTAGTGACCACCACATTGACACTTGGTACAAAATGGGGCACTTTGAGGAATAAAATAATTGTTACTAAAAGTTTGTTTTGCATGGGTATAACCAAATCCGAATTTGTTTCTTAAAGGTCGTATTTGTGAATACATCTTATCAAAATTTTCTTTACCTAAGGTAAATTTCGACAAACAATTATTTAAGGAAAATATTTTGGACTTGAGTTTTATAACCAAGTTTTTATCTTCAGAATCATTAGATTTGGAACCAGAGCTAGGCTTGAAAACACTTTTCTTAGAAATTACTATTTCTAGATCTTTAGAAAGTTTATTCTTCTCAGAATTTACTTCCTCAAGACTTTTTGAAATACTAATAAAATCAGCATTTTTCTTATCAAGATCTTTAGAAATATCTGATATTTCCATAGAAAGAATAGTATTCCTAGAATTTTCCTTATCAAGTTTTTTATTGAGTTTGAATTCTCAATATCAAGAAGTTCAGCAAACCTAGAAACTTCTTTATAGGTAGGTAACATATTTTATTCATCAGAAGAGGATTCTTCATCCGAAGAGTTATAATATTTACTATCATTAGAATTTAAAGAAAAATTGGTCAATTATTTTGCATTGTGTACCTTATTCATAAAGCAATGATTGTTAATAGGTAATCTGGCTATAAGACCAAGATTCTTCTGTCTAAAAGATTCGTAATCCGAAGTTTTATCTGGAGAGTCACCACCACTGGCACTCCGAGTATCATTAGATTTCAGAACATTCTTAGCTTTAGCTTTATAATACTTATTCCTATTCCTTTTATAATGCCTCTCTTTTCTTTCTTTCTTCTTGAGCAAAGGACAATCAGGTCTTATGTGTCCAGCTCTCTTGAATTCATAGCATGTGACTTCTGAATCTTTCTTATCTTTCCTTTCATTCTTCTTATACTTGGATTGGAAATTTCTTTGTCCAGCTATCTTGTTCATCCTTCGATCAAGATTTTCTAACTCATTCTCTGAGACTTCACTCTCACTAGATTCGGATTGGATAACAACCTTCTTAGATTTGTATCTAGTTACTCTCTCAGGAGTCTTAGCTTTCATGTGATTTGATGTTGTAGTAAAAGCAACAGTACCATTCCCATTCTTATTTTTGATGTTGTCAGCATCTCTCTTCATCCTTGTTTCATGTTGGAGAAGAGTTCCAAACAACTCATCTATGAAAATTTGAGTGACCTTCCTGTTCCCATCAATTGCTGTTCTCTTTGATTCCCACTCATTGGGCATAATATCAATGATCTTGTCAACAAGATCTTCATCATCTAGACCATTCTACCCCATAGACTGTAAGCTATTCACGATAGTCATAAATCTTTGTTACACCTTACAAATGGGTTCTCCATAAGGAAAGTTGAAACCATTATACTCGGCTCTAAGAATAGCTCTTCTAGTCTCGATCACTTTGGTTGTACCAAAATGTGTAACTTCGAGTTTCTTCCATATACAGCTAGCTGCTTCATAAGAAGAAATTTGGCTATATATATTCCTAGTCATTGAACATAGTAAAGTATTGAGTACCTTATAGTTTAATTGATAATAATGCTTCTCTTGATTGGTGAAAGTACTAAATTCCTTATCAAGAATTTGATATCCTCCAGTAAGCATAACCAAATTTTCTACTCCAGTATTAATAACAAAAGTTTTCATTCGATCTATAAAATACTCTTTGTCTTTACCATAAAAAATTGGTGGTCTTGAAGTATTTAGGTTGTCGATGGAACCAACATTGATTCCTGCCATCTTAAAAATATTTCTACATAAAAACTTGTTAATAACAAAAGTTTGGATTCAAGGAGAATATTCCTAAACAAGGAAAATATAGAACAATGTAAAATTGAGCAAGAAAAACTTATATGTGAGTATAAGTATTTCAGAGACCTCTTCTGATACCAATTGTAGGATTGAAATAATGATTTAGATGCTCAATATACAAGAGGGGGGGGGGGGTGAATTGTACACTTTAAAAAATTTCCTTAAACAAGGAAAGGTATAAGTTTAACAAAGTTAAACTAATAAAATTCACAACACCTCTAACACCAATTGAAAGATTGGGACAAAGTATTAAGTTACAAACTTCTAGTTCTATACACTTGCTTAAATATGGAAAGTGATTTCAAAAAAACCGGTTCTGGAAATATGGATTCAGAAAATGAAACTTAACCAAAGATTACAATACGAGATTCTACCTTAAAGCGTATAAAATCTAACTGAATCAGAGTACACAAGTGCCAGGAAGTATAATATGGTTTTACTTTCTAAAACATAAAAAATGCAGTAGAAAAGATATACTTGTAAAAAAACAAGTAACACGATATAAATCCTTTAACCCAAAGAGAAGGGTATCCAACAACCTTGGATAAAGCTCCATTGATTTATACTTTCAAGAAATTCTATCTTACCCCCACCCAGTTAAGCCCTCGATACGAAGATCAGAGTCTTTGTCTTCCTATCCCCGCATGCCCTCAACGTCAAGGTAGTTGGAACCTCTATCTTCCTCAGCAAGGAAGCCCTCAAACTTCAAGGTAGTCAGAACCTCTGTCTTCGTATCCCCGGAAGCCCTCGATTGTAATCAGCAACAATTGGAGTCACACGAAGCAATCTGAACGGGCAGTTTAGTACGCATAGGGCATGAAAAGCTTCTCTCTATATAAATCACCTTAACAACGTGTGGTCTCTAGAGTGATAAACTTGTTGTTGAGATCTTTCAAATGTGATCCTATTTATAGGCTTGGTAGCAACAGTCGACTCCCACCTCTAACTATCATATTTTCCTTAAATTTCGGAGGGACCTGTACACGTGTCACTCAACCAACGGTTAGTTAAAAATAGAATGGACAACATCATTTTATAACAAAACATGTGTAATTGAAAGAATGGAATTGTTTTATAACAAACTTAACAAATCATAGTGTAAGTAAAAAGTTCAGAGTGTAACAAAAAATTATATTCGGAGTCTATATTACAAGGATATTCAGATTCTGTTTATCAGAAGAATTCGGAGTTGAATTTCATAAAAGTTCATATCCATAATTCATAATCAGAATTCAAAACTAGAATTCATAATGAGAATTCTGTACTGGAATTTGAAACGATAATTCGTCAGAGAATTCGTAATGAGAATTCATCACAGAATTCGAAATGAGAATTCAGCACAGAATTCGTAATGAGAATTCATCATAGAATTCGTAATGAGAATTCATCACAGAATTCGTAATGAGAATTCGTCATCAAAATTCGAAATGAGAATTCATCACAGAATTCGTAATGAGTATTCTGTATTAGAATTCATAATAAGAATTCATCACAGAATTCATAATGAGAATTCATCATCAGAATTCGTAATGAGAATTCTTCATTAGAATTCGTAATGAGAATTCGTCATCAGAATTCGTAATGAGAATTTTTCATCAAAATTCATAAGGAGAATTCATCACAGAATTCGTAATGAGTATTCTATAATAGAATTCATAATGATAATTCTTCATTAGAATTCGTAATGAGAATTCATCACAGAATTCGTAATGAGTATTCTGCATTACAATTCTTAATGAGAATTCGTCATCAGAATTCTTAATGAGAATTCATTACAGAATTCAGAATGAGAATTCGGATCCTGAAACAAAATTCTTCATATCTATGTATTATACGATTTCGAGAATATAGATATGAATCCGATTTTTATACTTATGAAAAAGGTTGATATGAATAATGAAAACAAGAAAGAGGTAAATTTCCATAAGGAAATTTTCCATATAGAAGTAAAATAGGGGTAAAAACAAATTTTCTTAAAGATAAGGTGTTTGTGATTTTCAAAACAAGAAGGAACGGAAAAGTCATAAGAAAATCCTTTTTGACTCAACAATGAATATATGTTAATTAAATAACATAAGATAGGTCATATAATACACTTTAAAATCTATTTCAACCATTAAAATGGTTTTATAACCATCTTTTAAAGAAGTAAATGAAATTGAAGACACATCGTCCACGATGTCGGTAAATCGACACATCACAGATGATGTTTTTATTTTTAGAATAATATGGAGAGTAGAAGAAGTATGATGATTAATTGTTCCATAAAAATGATAAAAATATAGTATATATAAGATACTATAGCTTTCATGGATCTTGGATAATAGGAGGTGAAGAGAGTATAAGAAACGAAAAATAATTGAAATGAAAACACAAGAAAATGAAAGATGATTTTTACCTCTTGATCTCTTCTCCATGAGATCCTCTTTAAGCCCTTTGGTATTGGCCTTTTGGTGAGACCATATAGTCTTGGATGTGGGGAAGAGCCTTGGGTGGAATATTGGGAATAATTTCATAAATTCTCAAATCTTGATAGGTTTGAGCGGAAGAGGGTTGTGAGGGTGGTATTTATAGTGGAGAAGAGGAGGAGTTTTACATTAATTTAATCATTAGTTTAATATTTTTTCTCAAGACTATAAATAGTCTTAATTATTGTTACCAAAAATAGTAATAAGTTCATGTGTGTTTGAAACAATTTCCATTTACATCATTCATGACTCAACCATGATGCATAAATTCATTTATTTAGCATATTTCGTAAATTATTGAATTTCACTATTCACAAAAAATTCATGTACTTCCAAAAAATCCCAAAAATTCACCCAAAATATTATTTGATGTGTATAATTAAAAAATGAACTCAATTTTATAATAATAATTTACTAAATATTTTTAATTTATTTTTTTAAATAAAATCGCAATTTGTTCAAAAAATAACAATTTTAAAACTATAACTCATATTATAACAACTTGAAATATTAATCAAGGTCTTATAAAATTATCTTACAACCATAAGATAATAAAATAATAATTTATGATTACATTATATGAAAATAAATTTTTATTTAAATTATTTAATTAATAATAAAATTATAATTAAATATTTATGACTTAAAAAAATACGAACGATTATATAATGATCATATTGTCACTTATAAGATGACTTTTTATTATACATTCATTGGTAAGGTTACTATTCATTTGGAGATATTACTATTCATACAGGTTATATTACTATTCATAAGGGTAACATTACTATTCATAAGGGTATGTTACTATTCACCAAAAAAATTATGTTTGTCATATCATACCCCAAATAACATATTGATCGCAACTATGTATGTCTGTTTTTCAAAATTCAAAACACAGAAAAGAAAAAATTATGTTTAATGGATGGATTATAACTATATCCTTAAAACAAAGTGTTGTTCCTTAAAGACTTAGTCTTTAATGAATTTCATTAAATTTATTTGTAAAACCTTGGGGTGTTATATTTTCTCCATCATCTGGAAATTGAATCCTCACAATTGTTTTTACTTATTAAACAAGTGAGGGTACCTTTCCTTCATTGAATTTTCAGATTTCCATGTTTCTTCTCCAACCATGTGGTTTCTCCAGAAAACCTTTACCTGGTGGATTACCTTATTCTGCAATACATTCTCTCTATGATACAGAATCTGAACAAGTCTCTCTTCATAAGAAAGGTTTTCTTTCCACTGAACTACTTATGGGCTCAAAACATGAGATGAATCTAGCACATACTTTTTCAATATTAAAACATGAAAAACATTGTGTACCTGAGATAAATTTGGAGGAAACGATACTCACTAGGCAACTGGTACAACTTTCTCTAGGATCTCATAAGGTCCAATGAACTGTGGACTTAGATTTTCTTTCTTAACAAAGCACATAAAATTTTTCCATGGTGATATTTTAAGGAAATCATGATCACCTACCACAAATGAAAGGTCTTTCCTCCTATTATCTACATAACTTTTCTTCCTGTTCTAAGATCTCCTCATGTGTTGCTGGATAATCTTCACTTTCTCAACAACTTCCTCTACTAATTCTATTCACATCATCTTCCTTTCTCCAACTTCATCCCAAAATGATAGAGTTCGACACAAATTTCCATATAATGCCTCAAAAGGATTCGTCTGTATACTTGAATGAAAACTATTATTGTAATAAAGCTCAAATCAAGGAAAAATGTTGATCCCAACTTCCTTGGTAGTCCATTGAAAAATCTCTAAAAATATCATCCAAAGTTTGAATTATTATCTCGTTTTTTCTATCATATTGAGGTTAAAAAGTAGTGATGAAATTTAATTCTGTGCCCAATGAGTTTTGAAGGCCTTTCCAAAAGTTTTAAGTGAACCTGGGATCACAGTCATATATAATGGATAGAGGAACTCCATGTTACCTAAAAATATGTTTGAGGTATAATATAGAAATATGATCCAAAGAAATAATATCTAGAATAGTAAGGAAATGTGTAGATTTAGTCAGACGAACAACAATAAACCAAATTTCATTGTTACCTCTTTATGTATTTGGTAGTCCCACAACAATGTCCAAGGATATATTTTCCCATTTCCACTCTAGAACTGATAAAGGTTGAAGGATCCCCTTTGACAACTGCCTCTCTACTTTAACCTATTGAAATTTCAAACACATCATAGTGAAATTAGCAATATCTCTTTTCATTCCATCCCACCAGTAAAACTATCAAAGATCTCTTTACATATTTCTGCAACTAGGATGAACTGAAAATAGAGAACTGTGAGATTCACATAACAATTATTTTCTTAAAATAGAATCACAAGGAACACATAATTTCATCCCAAATCTCAAAACACAATCCATATAACTATTAAGCTTTAGAAACTTACCCTTATTAACCAACTCTACCTTTTTATGAAACTCACGGTCTTCCTTCTGGTCATGCTTTATTCTATCCGACATAGATGATTGTACTAACACCTAAAACAAAACAGAGGTATTTCATGCACTAACAAATTCCAAGTCAAAATTCATCAAATAATTAACTAAATGGTCACATTCTAAACATATAATGGTTAATGTAGCATTATTTTTCTAACTGAAGGCATCAACCACTCTTTTTTATTTTCCAGGATGGTAATAGATCATGCAATCCTAATACTTTATTAGTTCGAACCATATTTTCTGTCTCATGTTTAATTCCTTTTGAGTAAATATATATTTAAAACTTGTATGATCAGTATATATTTCAAATTTTACTACATACAGATTATGCCTCAAAAATATTAATGTAAAATCAAAAAAAGATAATTCTAAATCAAGTGTAGGGTAATTTAACTCATGAGGTTTCAATTGACATGAAGCATAAACAATTACCTGATCATTCTGTATCAGAACACAACCAATTCCCTTTAGATAAGCATCACTGTAGATGAAAAATTCACACTTCTAGAAGGTAGGGTCAGAATTATATAATTCTTCAATATGCTTTTCAATTCATGAAAACAATCATCACATTATTTCTTCCAAATTAATTTAACTCCTTTTCAAGGTAACTTAGTCGGTGGGATAGATAACCATGCAAAGTATTAAACAAACCTCTAGTAATAACTTTCCTAACCAAGAAAACTAAAAATCTTGATTATATTTGTGGGTCTTGGCCATTATTCAATAACTTTTTTTAGTAAGAACAATATTTATGCCATCTTTAGAATTAATGTGACCAATGAAAAAAAAATTTGCAACCAAAATTTACACTTGCTGAATTTTTTATACAGGTTCTTTTTTTATGGTTTTCAAAACAACACTTAGATTTTTTTCACACTCCTATTTAATTTTAGAATATATTAGAATGTCATCAATAAACACAACCAAAAAATTATCCAAAAACTCAAAAAATATTCTATTCATAATATCCTTGAATATAAGAGGTGAATTAGTTAACCCAAGTGGTATAACTACAAATTCATAAAGCCCATATATAGTATGGAACACAATCTTCAGGATGTCTAAATCCTTTACTTTCAACTGATGGTACTCAGACCTCAGGTCAAACTTCAAAAAATATTGTGCTCCTTATATTTGATCCAACAAATAATCAATATGAGGAAAAGGATACTCATTTTTAATAGTTATGTTATTCAAGGATATATAATTAATGAAAAGTCTCATTGAACCATCGTTATTTTTAACAAACAAGATAGGAGCACTTCATGGTGAAGTTCTTGGTCAGATGAAGCCTTTTTCTAATAATTTTTGAAGCTTCTTTTTAAACTCTAAATGTTTCATTTGAGAAATTATATATGGGGTTTAGAAATTGGATTAGCATCAGAAACTAAGTAAATAGTAAAATCAACTTCTTTATAATGAATAACACATAGAAAACCATCAGGAAATACATCAATATACTCATTTACCACTGGAACATCATAAATATGAACAGTTCCCTTGTTTTCAAACAATGTGTGCAAGATAACATTTATTTCCAACTTGTAATAGTTTATTAGCTTTCTAATATGTTATCATTGGTATGGGTTCATTCTTGTATACAAAATGAAACACTTTCTGAAAAAAAATCATTTTACTCTACAATCTATCTTAGTATGATAAAAAGGAAGCCACCCCATACCTAGAATAACATTAAAATCCACTATAGGCAATAAAATAAGGTTTATAGGTAAACACTTTCCCCATAAAAAGATATGTAAATTATTATAATTTCTTTTTTCTATAATATTTCCTCTAGGTGTTCTTTCTATGATTTATGTGTTCATTTATTGAGGTGGAACTTTTAATTTAGTAGAAATTTTTTCAAAAATAAAGGAATGTGTAGACTTTGAATTAAATAACACACTTGAAAAATATGTAAACACAAGAAATGTACTTGATACCACCTTATTTTTAGCCCAACATCAATTTAATTATTTGTAGCATATTTTTCTACACCCTTCCACTTCCAATCTATCTGATTCCCTACATGAGTAACTAGTTTCTGACACACATTAGAAAAATGGACTAATTACTTGCAGTTAAAGCATCTTACCATCAACTTATCATTAATTTTAGGATCATTTTCCTTGTACTCATGAGACATGTTCCAAAACTTTACACATCAGTATCATTTACAATAATTTATTAGACATTCTCCAAGATGGTTTTACCACACTTTTTACAAGAAAGGAAATGGATTTTCTTACCTCCACATTTATTTAACAAATTCTTCCCCAAAATTTACCAACCATACCACTTATTATTATTATTATCATGTGGCACATTCATGTTAGAAAACTCCATCTCAAATTTTTCAGCACAACAAACAAGTTTCTCATATATTTTAAACTCTTATGAAGCCAAAGATATTCATAAAAATGGTTTCAAACCAGAGTAAAATCTATTAATTTTATAATCAATGTCCCTAGTATAATTTGGTATATACCTCACCATCCTTGTAAAATTAGTTCATATGCTTCAAAGAATCATTATCTTTCTGCATTAGTTTAAATAATTGTTTCTCCATTATTATTTTAATAGTTTCAGGAAAATATTTTTCCTAAAAAAGACACTTAAAATTATCCCATTACAGTCTATCAAAATCATCTATTTCTCTTGTATACTAAACCATATACCACCATTGATTGAATTCAAATTTTAAACGATATATGGATAATATTACCTTTTGGAGTTCTGAACATCCCATGACATCAAATATCTTTTCTAGATTATTGATTTATCCTGTGATTATCATTGGATATATTGTTTCACTAAATGTTGGAGGACATTGCCTCATAAAATGCTCCAAAAAGAAATGTTTATTCATGGTAGATCATGTTCCTCTCTATCATGGATAACACCACTATTTATCACTTGAGTCAACTGATCCATTGCTATCACAAACTTCTTGATTTCGATTCCCACCATTCCAGGATGTAGATTTGGATAGACATCAGCCTCTTGGTGCCTTCCTACTTCAGATTCCCTATTTATTCTATGGAAAAACATTCTGAATAAACATATCTTAGATGAATAAACATGGTAATATTTAAATGCTATATCATATTATATTAACCACAGTGAAAAAATCTGTTATGGTATTCTATTAACGTCATCCTAACCCCTAAAGTTATTTAAACTATCCTTTGATACCAACTCTAAGGAATAGACCTTAAAAAACTACATAATATTAAATTTTAGTCAATAAATTACATAATTTCACATTGAGGAACTTTTTAGGTTGATAGTTTTTATTGAATTAGGGAATAAAACTTTTATAACACCCCACATTTACACCGAGTTGATACCACTAAAACAGTATCCATTTCTTCTAAGATACAATTTTTTTAAATAAAAAATAATTTCTTTGAAAAATATTTATAACATTTAACTTTACTTCCTTATTTATCTTAAACATACTTATAATCTATTAAAAAATTTAAAAACATGGGATGAACACAAAAATCTTAGTAAGGGATATAAATGAAGAAATCATTAGCCAAGTGATAACATAAAACCCAATAAAACCCATTTCATAAAAACATGTTAGCATGAATATAAAAATCATGTAGTTGAATTAATAAATATTTACCATATCACTCTTAAAATAACCCTTACACATGGAATAACCATTCAGTCAACTTCAATCTTCGAAGTACCTGATGCATTGGAGAGCTATAATGGGGCTCACCCATCATATCTTAAGCTATAATGGGGTCAACCCAACATAACTTGAGCTAAAATGGGCTCAAACCAACATATCTTGAGCTATAATGGACTCAAAAAAACATAATTATATTCAAGTAACATGTTATGAATAAATCACTTGATAAATCATTTAAACCCTTGAGCAAAACACATTCAAATTCTCAACATATGCTTTTTCGTAAAACAGATCACTATTAAAGTATAAAAAAATGTAACACAATAATGGAATAATATTAATTAAAAATTAATATTTCAACATATAATGGAATTAAAATAGTAATAAATGATCATGAAATCAAAAGAAACCACTCATTCCATAAAATAATCTTTCTAAATTTCATTGAAGTGACTTTTAAAAGGATTTAAAAAGAAAATTCCCTTACAAATAAAATTAGAGTGAGAATTAATAGAATGGAATAGTTATGTGTATCAACTATAAATAAACATACTAAAACATAATATAAAAAAAATCATCACAAAAATAATATTATTATCACATAATGAATAATGTAGAAGGTCAACCAAAAGAATGGAAATTGGGTTAAGAATTCCCTTACCTCGAGTTGATATTACTTAAAATATGATTAAACCTCCTATATAATAGTTAAAAGAGTGTTAATAATGATTTAAAGAATCATAATAATTTTATAACACCTTATATAACCATTTTATAACATCATTTCACACATTTATTAATAATATTTTGTTATTTACATTATTTCTAGTGTATTCTTTACATGGTTTCCATGGTCGGTTCTTAACAGATTTTCTTATAAAATGGAATAAGAACATAAGAAGTGAAATGATAGGTTATTAATATGTTTTAAAAATATTAAATTATTCCAAAAATAATTTTGTTTATATGGTATAAGGATACATCATTAGATAAATCATTAGTGATATTGGTTTAGATCATTTTCATAGTTCTTTGATAATCACGAACTTGCTTCATTGTATACCTTTAATATTATGAATATATGATAATTGTAGAACATAATAGAGGTCATATAATAAAATTTAAAATATCCTACAACCATTATAATGGTTTTACAACCATATTTTAAGGAATTAAAGGAAATTGAAGACACATCATCTACGATATCAGTAAATCAACACATCACAGATGATGTTTTTATTTTTAGAATTATAGGGAGGGGAGAGGAAGTATGATGATGAATTGTTCCAAAAACATGATAAAAATATAGTATATATAATATAATGTATCTTTCATGGCTCTTGGATAAGAATAGGTTAACATAGTATAAGAAAAGAAAAATAATTGAAAGAAAAACACAAGAAAATGAAACAGGATTTTTACCTCTTGATCTTTTCTCCTTGAGATCCTCTTTAAGGCATTTGGTATTTTACTTTTGGTGATACTAGTAGGTCTTGGTTGTGGAAAATATAATTGGTAATAATATTGGGTATACTTTTGACAATTCTAAAAGCTTAAGATGTGTGAGAGGAAGAGGGGGTTGAGGGTGGTATATATAGTGGAAGAGTAGAGGGGTTTTCTATTATTTTAATCATTAGTTTAATATTTTTATTCAAGAATATTAATAGTCTTGATTCTTGTGACTAAAAATAGTAAAACGTTCATGTGAGTTCTAATTAATTTCCATTTACATCATCTATGACTCAATCATGATGTAGGATTTCATTTATTTAGAATATTTTATAAATTATCAAATTTCACTATTCACCAAAAATTCCAGTATTTCATAAAAATCCCAAAAAATAACACTAATTGTTTTATGTGTAGAATTAAAAAATTAACTCAATTTTATCAAAATATTTTTCTAAATAAGTTTCATTTAATTTTTAAATAAAATCATAATTTATTCAGAAAATAACAGTTTTAAAATTATAAGTCATATTAAAACACCTTGAAAAATTAATCAAGGTATCAAAAAATTATCTTACAACCATAAGATAATAAAATAATAATTTATGGTTTAATTTTATGAAAATACATTTTCATTTATAAATTTTCAATTAATCAAAAAAATTTAATTAAATATTTTTGATTTACAAAAATACCAACACTTATATAATGATCATATAATCACTTATAAGATTACTTTTTGTTATAAATTCATTGGTGAGGTTACTATTAATTTGGTCATTTTACTTTTCTGAAGGGAAATATTACTATTCATAAGGGTAAAATTATTATTCATAAGGGTTGGTTACTATTTAATAAAAAAGTATGTTTGTCATCCCAAAATCCAAATAACTTACTGATCGCAACCGTGAATGTTCATTTTTAAAAATTCAAAATACAGAAATGAAAAAATTATATTAAATGGATATAAAATATATATTTCCTTAAAACAAATTATTGTTTCATAGAGACTTAATGTTTCATGAATTTCATTAAATTTATTTGTAAATCCTTGGGGTGTTACATTAAGTGTTTTGATTTTATTTATTATTTTATCTCCATAAACCTCTCTTAAAAATTAAAATTTAATAAAATCAGTATCTCCAATGTACTGAGATGTTATTATTCTGATTTCATAACCTCTATCTATATCTTCTTCTATCTAATAGGAAATGAAACCATCATTCATGTGTATTACAGACCACCCCTCACGAACTGATGTAATTCATTTTTTATCACCTCCTACCACAGTCAGTTATAATGGAATATTTAATGGATATACATTATATTCATGACATAATTATTATTTTTTAAAGATAATATATTATCTATATTATTACCTTTCCATTCATTGAAAAATGCTAGCGTTGTTCACACGTACGTGCGTATTACCACCACCACCACGAAGTGATGCAATTCATTTTTCATCTCCACCAAACATAGATGGTATATATATGTTTATTTGATGAGGAAATATGATTTTTATGATATAATAATCATTTTTTATTGATTAAATGATACTTACCTTCTTCCAATCATGTCTTGGAAAAAAGGAAACATTATTGATGCGTACATACATACTACAATCATCATGATGTAATGTAATTACTTTTTCATAACTACCTTAAGTAGTTATTGATAAAAAGAATAATAAATTTATTAGAATTTTAATTATTTCATGATTATTAGTCTATATATCTTGTAATAATTACTAATTTTACCATGATCAATATACCAAAGTAATTTTTCAATTACGAACCGAACATCCTAATAACACATGATGTCGAAATAACCAATCAAGTAATTAAATATTTTTTTGAAATAAAAGAAATAAATGGTTTAATAATAAAGTAATAAACCTATAAAATATTCTTGAATATATAAATAATTAATTTAAATTTATTTTATAGGAGTTAATGGATGAACATAGTAATCTGGAACTCAAGGTAAGGGGTTTCTTAGCTCAATTTACATTCATTGGGTAATAAATATGATTTATTGAATATGTTAAAAAGATATTATATATGAAATGAACTATGATTGTAATATTTTTTATTTACTCTTGTTTTTTTTGGTTTTTAAAATTATTACACACAATCATTTCATTGATTAATTCTAACTTTAATGATATAATCTTTAAAATAATTATTCGTATAAATATTGTTTATTGGAGACATGTCCTGTAATATACACATATTTACTTTTATAAGGTGTACATGATTCTTATTGAGATATTATATCATAATTTAATCTTTGATCCCGATATTTAAATTTCATTTCAAATTCTCTCTTTCATGAGATATTGATTCAAATGTTATAAAATTTTCATGGGTTTCATGGTCTCAATTTAAATTCATTGATAAATAAATCATTTTGTGTAACTTGTTTTATTTTATATACTGTAATTACTACCCCATTATTTTATTCACATATTATTATATAAAAATTATTAGTTTTTCTAAATCATGTTTTTTCATTCATTCAATAGATTTTTTATTCAAGCATTACCCAAGTTGGAAGGGTTTCTCTTATGAAACTTCTTTCTTTGAGATATATTTTTATTAATGAACCTATATTCATTTATACAATGTATACATGGAATCTTGAAATATAATGTCATCACTATTTTTATAATCAAGGAATTTTATGTTCTTTCTCATGTTATTTATTTCAAATGGTTTCGATTTTTAAAAAGTCAAAAAACACTTTTCTTTAAAAACAACGTTTTAATGTTTTTAAAATATTTTAATGAAAATATTCCTCCAAATTATTGATCTTATTTAAAAAATGTTCTTTTCTATACTTACATGATTTAATATTTTTAATTTTCATGATATTTTACCTTATTTTAAAAGGTTTTAAATGGCAATTTCTTAAATTTTTTCACATGGGAAACTCTTAACTCTCGTTACAAAATTTGAAAAAACAATGCTTATTTTTAACATTTTTGACATGAATAGATTTTAGCACCATCATGGCCATTATTTTACTTAAAGATTAATTTATAATTTTCCATGGTTATTTTAAAATAGAATATTTCTCTCTATATTATATAAAATTTCATATAATATTATCAACACAAAAGATTATTTTACAATATTTTATAAGAAATGTCTTAAATGTTATTTTAAATATATTATTTTCTTGTGTAAATATCGTTTATTTTTTTCTTATACAGTAATTGGGATATGTTATAATGATACCATCATTATTATTTCTCTAGATGTATTATGATTGGTTTAAAGATATTTTCATGTAACTTATATATTTTCTATGTGCTAACCATGTTATGAAAGTGTTAATGGTTATTTTAGAGAGAGTAATGATGAAATATATGATATATATACTTAATTCATGTTATGGTTATTGGTAATTTTTTATTATGGTTTGTGAGCATGATATAGATCTCCAATGCATTGGGTAATGATTATGTTCTCTATAGAATTATTTTTTAAATAATCAAGTAGGTTATTACATTTATAAGGGTTATTGTAAGAATTATTGTAAGGATTATAGGACGATAATATTACATGAAAGATGCATAGTTTTTCAATAACTGATATAAGTTTGAATTGATACTTCTCTCATGTACTGTTTTCACATGGAACATGATTTTTGACTTATATAAAACTGGTGTTATGTTAAATCTTTTTTCCATGTATCATGACTTATGATCCACATCTTGATGGATTTAATTATCTTATGTTATTCTCATGCACTTTTATTATGCCATCTAATCCATTTTCTCATAATGCACTAACCAATGAAATTTTGTTTGTTAATTCTTATATCCACACTTACTAATATTTTGATCTCAATATTTATATTTTTTCAATTTCCCCAGGTTATGAATAATGATTTTAAATAAATGATGTCAAGAATGGTTTTATGTGTGAATAGTTTTATAGGAGATATTGAAGACTTAATGTGGAATAATAAAACCTTGATATAGTCTGAAAAATTCTCACTTTAATACATGTGAATTATTATGTAATATTTTTTCTTAATTATATAAAATTCCAAAACTAAAAGGTCCTTCATTGTGTAAGTGATAAAATATTCTCATTTTATGTTATATGTTTTTATGGCTAAAATCAGGTCACATTTATCAACATCAACACCTGAAATGTAAATATTTTGTTTTTAGAACCAGATCCAAATGTGTGGGTCTTGGGATTTTATAGCTATCATTAGAGCATGATTTAGATAAATTTGAAGATTAGTATATTTTTATGTGAGGTTAACCTAAGAGTTATAGATTTCATCATGAGTTTATAAGTTTAAGATTGACTGAAATTTCAAAGGAATATAAAAAACTTTTGAGGTTTTAAGTGATGATATTTTAATGTGGATAATAATATTTTGGGAGACATTTTTTTTGAGGTTAAGGTATATATAACCCTTACGTTAAATGAGAATAATGATTTGGGATGAATGATATTGCATTTTTTGGGATATAATTAGGAGGATATGAGAAAACCTTTGAGGTTAAAACATTATTTAATTTTGAGTTTATTGATATTTTTTAGGATATGTAGTTATTTATTTATTGAATGATCAAAGTTAAACCTTTTCAGTTATTGTAGAAATTTCAGAGGTAATATATTATTTATTCAAATGAAGGTTTATACATTTTGGATATTATCTTACCATGTACTAACCATTTTAGTTTTTATTAATATCTAAATACAAGAGGAATAACTTGATATAATTTTATGGATTATGTGATCTGTTAGAAGTTGAATTTAGTTATTTAGGAATGAAAGCTTCATCATGATTATTCAGTTCATAGAACAAGAGATGAAATAAAAGTGGAAATTTATCAAAGAAAAACCAAAGGATGAATGTATTCATAGGAAATACAAAGAAATCAAGTAAGTATATTTTATATTGTTCTATATATTGATAGTAAAAGAATCCATCAACTCTAGGAAAATGATATTGAAGTAAGAAAATTATCTTACTACATCCATTTATGATGAATTTATGGTCTTATTTATCCCCTAATGGTTTATGTTTTTTTAGTATTTAACTTTCTCATGATAATGTTCACTATCACTTTATATTATCCCTTAGGTATTTTTTATCTCCTCTATCTCTATATTCCCACTCCCCACAAATGATGAATTTATCTTGGAACTAGATTATGTGTTATTCTAAGTGAACTTCATGTCACCCCTTCCTATTTTCAAAAGGATGTTTTAGTATACATTTTTACATTGCGGGTTTACAATAAAGGTTTTTTTAAAATATTTTCATTTTTTCCTTTTCATGATTGCATGTTTTGTCTTCCACTCCCTAGTATTGTTTAAAAAAAATATTTGATACAATTTTTATCAAGAAAGAGATAAAATTGTGAGGAATTAATTTTTTAAAATGGTAGAATTTAACAACCCAAGATTTTAGTTTGACATAATACTATTCTCCATAGCTTACTAAACATGAAACATTGAGCCTTAAAATAATTATGATATAATATAAAAATATTATTATTTAAATTTTACCATTATAAAATAGTCATTGAATTGATGGGTATGAATAGGAGTAACCAAATTATGAAATGTTTTTATATTGGTCCTGCCTAATAAAAATACATTGATTAATTTTTATAAAATAAACACTCAATTTTTAGGGACATCATTTTATGCTTCAAAATAAATTTTGTTCATAATTGTTTTTTTGTTACTTTCTATGAGTACATATTATAATTAATTTTGACTATTTTTAGGAATTTTATTTTATTAATTTAATTTAATTTTTAAAATCATCATATCAAAATTATCCTAGGGGTATTTTTTTAGAAAATACTATTTTTCAATAAATAGTGAAAAATACATATTATGTAAAACTATCATTTATTTTTATTAAATAAGTAATTAAAAAGTACCATTATGTTTTTAATTTTATATTAATTTTAAATAATTATAATTTAATTATAAATAATTTAATAAATTTTTTAGTAATCGTAATTATAATTAATTTTGTTATAAGTTATTTTTTTGATTAATTTTTTTTATAAAAATAGTTTTTATGTGAGAAATTAATTTTAATATCAATAAATTATATTAACCTATATTAATTAATTTTTTTAATGAAATTTATATATTATATATTTAGAAAAAATATTTTAACATTAATTTGATTGTTTTTACTAGGAAATAAATGAAACTAAATTCAGTTATATTCTTAAAAATGCATTTTTCTAAAAACGGGTTTTCATTATATTTTGAATGATTATATAAAATTAATTTCATCCAAATATAAATTTAATTTGATAAAATGGAATAAATATTTTTAATCATAATTTCTAAGTTTATTAATGAGGAAATTTTCATTTTTGGTCATTTTGAAAAGTAAGTTTATTATAAGATGTGTCACTACAGTAAAAGGATAAATTCGGTTAACCTTGTTTAAAACTAAAAGATAAGGAAAAAAAATTCATTTGAATTATTATTGGATAAATTTATTTTTACCCTTATCATATTATTCTTAAAATTTATTTTTTATGGGATAATTTTCTATGAAAATGACTTTAGAATATTTCAATCTTTTTAAAAATTCCAAGGGTGTCTTCTCCCTAACTTATAAAAGGAATTCCCCTATCATATTTCATCCACACATAAATATCCTATTAGATTTGAAAATCCCATATAAAATTAATTTATAACATCTCTATCCATTTTTTAGAATCCCCGTTTTGATTATAGTACCCATCTTAGATTAAAAAAGTTGTAATCCTAAGGAGGTTGTCTGATGAAGAGGTAAAACACTTCATTATGTGTTTTTATTTTATTTATTATTTTATGTTATTCAAAACTATAATAAAAATTAAAATATAATAAAATAATTATATATCATATAATGATATGGTATTAAGTTTATTTAATAACCCTTATTTGTCTCCTATTCCCTCAAATAGAAAATAAAATTGTCATTCATTTGTACAGTGGATCACTGTCTTGCAAACCGATGTAATTCATTTCCGTCACCAAATATCAAGGATAGTTGTAATGATGATTTTAATATATATATATATATGATCTTCATGAAATAATAATGACTACTATAATATAACATATCAACTATTTTCTTACCTTTCTGTTTATTGAAAAATGGAAACGTCATTGGTGTGTACATGTGGATTACTGCCTCCACGAAGAGATGGGATTTATTTTTCATCACTATATCACATGGAAGATATATGTAAATATATTAAAATAAATAATATGATATTTCTGAAATAATAATAATTTTTGTAAATATTAAATGGTATTTACCTTCTTTCCCTTATGTTAATTAAAAAATGTAAATGTTGCTCATGCACTTGTATGGACTACCATCACTATGATGTAACACAATTAATTTTTTACAAACACATTACATATTTTGTTCTGTAAGTATAATTAATATATTAATATGTGAAATATATCCTGATTATTATTTTCAAGATGATGGTATAATTAACTCTTTTACTATGATCATCATACCAAAGTTGTTTTGTAACTAAGTACCAAACATCCTCAAAACACTCAACATAGACTTTAACAATTAAGTAATTAAACTTTTCATTGAAATAAATGAAATTAATGGTTTAATAATAAATTAATAAATTTTCAAAATTTCTTTAAACAAGTAAATAACTAAAATAAGTTTATTATACATAATTTAAAGGAGATACATATCATGTTGTAACTCAAGGTAAGGGGTTTCTTAACTCAATCCATTGATTGGGTTATAATACTACTACATTGACTATGTTGTGAAAATATGATGCGTAAAATGAACTATGATTGTATTATTTTTATTTTAACTTGTTTTTTTGGTTTTACAATTATTAACCATAATAAATTCATTGATTAATTCTAACTTTAATGATACTATCTTTGTAAGGATTATTCTTCCCAATATTGTTTCTTTGAGACATGTCTTTTAATATGAACCCAATTACTTTTATAAGGTTTATATGCTTCCTATTGAGATATTAAATCATGAATTAATCTTTTTTTTCATGATATTTAATGTTAATTTGAATTTTTACCTTTCATTATATATTGATTCAAATTTTATAAAAGGTGTAATGGGTTTCATGGTCTCAATTTGAATTCTTTGAGACATAATTCATATTATCCACCACATTTTATTTTATATAGTGCAATTAATACCCCATGAATGTGTTTACACATATTATATCCTGAAAATTATGATTTTATATAATCATTTTATTTTCCTTCATTCAATTTCTTTTTGATTAAAGCCTTACCAAAGTTGTAAGGTTCTTTCTCAAACTTCATTCTTTGAGGCTTGTTTTGATTGATGCGTCTATATTAATTTATATGGTGTATACATTAACTCTTGATATATACTATCATGGATATATTTATACTCATAGTATTTTATTTTCATTATTACGTTCTTTATTTTAAATGGTTTTATGTTTTTAAAAGGCTGGTAGTGGGATTTTCTTTTAAAATGTTATTTTAAAGATTGTAAAGACTATTAATCAAATACCCCTCCAAATTATTTACATTATTTCATGAATATAATTTATTTATTGAATTCCTATTCCTTGATCTTTGAACTCGTTTTTAAAGGTCTTAAAATGAAATTTCATAATATTTTCTACATGGTTCAGTTTTAACTCTCTTTACAAAAGTGTTAAAATATTGTTTATTTTCAATGTTTACAACAGGAACGAATTTTCTTTCCATAATAAAAATTTTATTCTTCGAATATTACTTTATATTTTTAAATGATTATTTTAAATAAAAATATTTCTCCCAATATTCTGGTTATTTTTTAAAACATTTTCAAAAGAAAAGGATGTTTTCACTTATTTCCAAATTAATGTGTTAAATGTTATTTTAAATTTATTTTTCATTTTTGGAAATATGATTTGTTGTTTAATTATATTACAATCAATGTTCTAATTATACCTACATTATTATTTATTGGAATGGATTCTGATTGTTTTAAATTGATTTTCATGGAATCTATTTCTTTTTCGAGGGTTAATCAAATTATAAAAGAAATAATGGTTATTTCTATGTGTTTTATGATGAAATGTAAGTTATATTGACTTTATTAATATAATGGTTCTTGGAAATTTTGTATGGTGGTGGGTGATCCTAATATATATTTTTAATTCATTGGATAATGATTATTTTCTCTGGATAATTATGTTTGAATTAACCGAGTAGGTTATTCCATTTGTAAGGGTTCATGTAAGGGTTCTATAAAGATAATGTTACAAGATACCCACATAGTTTTTCAATGCTTTATATATGTTCTAAGTGATCCTTTTCTCATGGATTATTTTATCATCGATCATCATTATCAACTTTTATGACTTTGGTCTTATGTCAAGTATTTATACCATGTCTCATGATTTTTATCCACTTATTTTTGGGTATGAATTCTATTATGTTATTCTCATAAACATTGATTATATCATTGTAACCTTATGATCATTAATTAAAATCATTTCTTAATTATTATGTTTAACCGTACTAAGAATTTGAGTTCACCCTTCTTATGTTTTCCATTTTCAAAGGTTATGAAGAATAATATTAAATGAATTATATCTTGAAAGGTTTCAAGTATGAATAATTTTATGGGATATGTTGAATAATTAAGATGGAATAAGAAAAGATGGGCATAGTGGTAAAAAAATTCACTTAAATACATGGGTATTATTGTGTAAGAGTTTTTATTACTTCTATAAAACTCTAAACCTAAAAGGTCCTTGGGTGTGCAAATGATAAAAAATGTTCATTTGATGTTATATGTTTTTATGGATAAAATTGGGTCACATTTTTATTATCAAAGAATGGAATGAAAATATAATGTTTTTAGAATTGGATTCAGGTGTTCCGATTTGGGGTTGTTATATTACCATGGAACTAAACATCAATGAATTCTTAAATAACTATGTTTGAGATTAAAAATTTTTGTAATATAATGAAAATATCACTAAAATTTTGAATAAAATACTATCCAAATTTTAAATTCACCGACATGTGAGGCCTCTGAAACATTGTAAAATTTTCTTTACAATTATCTTAATTTATTAGAAAAGAAAAAAACATTTTCTTAACTAGAAATTTCTTTACTTTTTTCCAAAACCTTGGAGTTTGAGTTACTTATATTTTTAATTATCTAGGAATTTATTTGATATTAAATCCCCCTTTTTTAGGATAAAACTTTTTATCCAAACCTACCTAAGAATTTTATCTTGGTGAGTCCCTTATATTCTATAAACAACCTACCAGTTATCCCCATTACAATTCATTTTACCTATCCAATCTGCTCTAGTAAACAAAATTGCATGACTTAATTTAATTCACATATAGGGGAGCTGTATTGTGGTTATCTACATAATTTTCCCATATTTTGGGAAGAAAACCCAAAATCTAGATAATTTTTATGTTGAAAAGTAATGATACCAAAGCTATTCCTTTTTAAAGTTTTTCATGAAGATTTTAGAAATAAAACATTAAGAAATTTTTGTGGTACTGGAGATGATTTAAAAATAAATGAATAATTTATTTTAAGAATACGTGGAAAATTATTTTTTAATAAATAAAAAACCTTTAAGTTAATAACACATTCTGGAGCTCAAAATTTCCTCTATTCCCTTCACTATCTTAGAATTGTGATGAAATCCAGACCTGAAAAAAAACAAATGTGAATCACTATAAAAAAATAAGGGTAGTGGTAAGAAAATCATGTTTCAACTAATTTACTAAACGATATTATTTGTACTTAGTGTTTCTAAAATATGATTGAGTTGATTTATTAATGTAATAATGTTGAGAAATAGAACTTAACTTAAAAAAAACCATGCATTTTTTTATAAAAGATCCAAAATATGCTTATTCTATTGTAGAAGTTTTAACACCTAAAACCTACCAACCAAATTCCATAGAATAACCTAAAAAAATCCATCATGATTTAACACAATTCCTTGAATCACATTAGGTGTATATTTAGGATTTAATCAAACTTATGCAGACACATTCTTTTGATTTAATGAGAAAAACTTTTTTAATAATACATATTTTTGTGAAATTGAAAAAACTCATACATGGCAAGTGATTTGTGGGTATGGGATGGTAAATAATGTGTAAATAAATTTTGTGAAATTAATGGATAATTTTGAATAAATTTTTTCTAGGATTAATTATAATTTTAACATCCTTAGCGCTAAAGTGGCGAATCTCATGGTTTTTTTCTTTAAAATTATTTTGGTTGAAAATTTGTCACTTACTTGTCAAGTATTCCAAGTTGTATGTTTGGGGGAATTTTTTGAGTTTTTTTATTTTCATAGCATATCTTGTTGTTTTATATTATTAAATTGCTATATTTTTTCATTTTTAGTTTATTTTTATCACTTTTATTTTTCAAAGATATTTTGGTATTATTAGTGGAAATGGATTAATTCATTTTTATGTGTGTTGAATAATTTGTGGATTTATTGGTTAAATCTATGTTTTTTTATTAAAATTCATTTATTTATTTGAAAATTCTATTTTAGATAATGAAATAATGCATTTTAGCTAATTATAGGAGTTCATATGATATTTATTTCTACCTCGTAGTGTATTTTCTTCATGTATGATGATTTACTTTGTCAAATTTTGGTCTGTTAACATATATTTTTGGGGACATTAAGAATTATTTTATTCACAAAATAAGTATTTTGAATTTTTATGATATTTTTGGAACTATCACATAGAAATACTCTATTCTAGATTACAATCTTGTATGAAAGTTTTTAGATTATAGTATTTTTATTGCAGCGTGTGATATTTCTCACCACATATGATATTTTCACCCCATATGTTGATTTACATTGCAAAATTATTAAGAATTATGGAAAGTAAACTTCACACTAGTATATTTCAACTAACCATATACCTTAGTGACAAAGATTCAATTGAAGAGGGAGTTGAATAGGTGATGCATCACTGGAAGATTCAAAATATAAATAAAATATTAGGGCATATGGAAATTAATTTCTCTTCCATGTGGTTGAAGAAATTGGTGATTCTAATACTTAGAGCCATCAAAAGGAATTTTCTACACACACATAAATATTATTGAGGAAAAATAAAAGTTCAAATCAAATTATGAATATTTTTCCATCCATTTTTATAGTTGAAGATAGTTTTAAAAAGTAGAAGGTGATTACAAAAAATGGTGAGAGTGCAAAAATTTAGAGAAATGGGAAGTGTGAGAGGTCTATAGATTTTTTTACTAAAAGATGAATATAGAAGTATATTTATCAATTATAGGGTAAACTCTTATGCATTTTTTTCTATGTAATCCAAGGTTGAATCGTTTATAGTCTCTGTTCTTTCTTTGTATCACTTTTATATTTCCATGGAACTTTATTTTTTCGAATAAATGAGTTTTTTCTATTTATTGAATTATTTTCCTCTAAACTATTCTATATAGTTTCTCAATTTATAAAATTAATTTAATTTTCTCCATATTTTAACTTCTTTGAAAATTTCATATCATTGATCATAGTGAGTTCAGTTAGGTTTATATTCTTGGAGGTATTTAGGCTTAAAAATAAATTTTAGAAAGAAAAATACATTTACCATGGTCTTGGTATATTTTTAAGGTGTATTTAGTTGTTAACTTGGAGTTATTAGAAAATAAAAAGATAAATAAAAATGAGAAAATAATTTTTAAAAATGAAGAAGTAGGAAATTTATGTTATCCACACTTTCCACAACAGTTTAATTGAAATTTAATTTTACACTATATTTTTATGCATTACCAATCTCAAAAAAATTCATCTTTGAATTCTACAATCTGTTTTGTGTTAGTTTTATTTGTATGAAAATAAAATAAATCCATAATATTAGTTATAATTTATTTTCAAGAACAGAAAACCAAAGTGATAGTTTGAGACTTAATTCTAACAACCTCCCTAAGAGATAATCTGAGAGACTACTATATTTCATTCTTCTGGGGATGATTTTTTTTAAGATACCCACGTTAGATATCTTCCACAAGTTGACATGTGGAGTGATATTATTATAAACACCAAAAGGATAAATAAAGAAGTAATGATAAAATCAATATTAAAAAAATGTAATATCATGATCATAAGATACTAAATAATGTTTTTTGAAAGAATATTTTATTTTTTGAAAATATAGAGGTGCTACATGTATTCAAAAATAGGTGTGTGGATTACTGAATAGTTTCTTTTATGATATCCTATAAAATCAACCTTCAACATAGGTTAGATGAAAGATATAAAATATTTCTTTCAACCTTTCTTAATCACAACTAAATTTCATGAAATTAACCAATTAATTTTTGTGACATAATTTTAATATCCACACAATCAAAATGAACACATAATTATACATGGTTCAATATTTAAAATTAAAGGATAATTATTTAGAATAAAATGGTATCATTAATTTCCATTGGATATTTTAGAATAACTCAATTATTTATAATAGAAATATTTATACTTAATCTCAGGTGAATACAAATGTTTTATTATATAAACAAAATATAGTCATTCAAAATGATATAGAAAATATAGTCATTCCCAAAATAAATATACTTTAAAATTATATCAGTAGAGTATCACTTACTTTATTATTCTTAAAGTAATGAAAATTTTAAATCTAGTAGATAAATAACTATCCTAGATCACACAACATCTCTATTCCTCATCCTCTAAAATATATTAGTGTGTATATGGGTTTTTGATAATCAAATAATAGATTAAATATTTATAGATCACTACATAAAAAAATCATTCCACCCTCTCTTCAAATAAAACATTCAATAATAAAATTATAAGGATTCTTACAATAAAAACAGAGTTTATGATTGACTATAATTCACAAATCTTATTTGGGGTATACTTCTTTTCTAATCCTTATAATTATCTTCTCTGACTCACAAATATGTACTCTGAATTGTATCTCGAACATTGAATTTTGAAATTAAAATAAATTTGTTAGATTGTACTTCAACTTTCACTTAAATTAATCCTTTAATTTGATCGTTTTGATAACTCTATACCTTCAAATAACTATCTATATATTTAGGTTATGTTTATGGTTGAGTTAAAAATAGTCTATGTGAAAAAACTACGACAAATCATCAAAACACTTGAATCTATAAAGTTACATTAATCATGGAGTAACCATCTAAATGATAGTGAAATGCCTATAGTTATAAAATGGTTAAGCAAAAATAATTTAAAAATAATATTTTTGTCATATTTATTATATTTTATCAATTCTTATTTTTATGTAATGTCCTCGGTTCCATTCTTGTACCTTATAAACAAAACATATACCTTTTCCCATAAAAACAAAAAATACACCACTTTTATTACAAACTTATATTGTAGAGTAATATCTAGACATAATGTCTAGAAACTACAACTCCAAAATCTCACGAATTAAAATTTTTGGCATTATTTTAACCTTTATAGTGAAACCACATAATTCAATCCATAACCATCTATAAATAATTACTAACAAGAATACATGTAAATCATGTCCTCTTGATTGTATCATGACATATATTTCATGAAAACTAGTACAAGAATCACAACATCTAAAAAAATGTTGAAAAATATTTATGAGTTCTGGTGTAATATTTATACTAATTGTTTTATAGAAATTCACAAAAGATATCATTGTGTAACAAATAATTTCACAACATTTTTTCTTCTAAAACACAAAAAACTTCTATATATTCTCTAGAAATTACCAAAAGTTCCAAACATCCATATGAACTTCTAAAAATATTCATCAAGCAATTAAAGCACCTAAAAGGTCATGAATCACATGATTGATGGGTCTAAAGAAATAACCATCCCCAACAATTTTAATCATTTCAAACAATAATATTTTTATTTCATTTAATAATAATAATATCTCTAAAAATCAAACACATTCTTTAGTCATAAATAAATATTCATTTATATTTTTTGTTAAATAACGAACATAAATCAACATTAAACATATAAAAAATATTTAATCATTCATTTTAATCCTATTTGAGTGTAATTAGTGTAAAAAAAGAATATAAATAACAATCAAAAAGATGTTTATAAGAGTAAATCACATTCAATTTCAAATTTTATCAAACTCTTATTGTCATAAAAAATTCCTATTTATATATGCTAAATATATTTCCTGTACATATACTCAAAAAACACCCCAAAATAACTTACAAACCACACAAACATACTCTAAAGTAATACTTTCACACCCTCCCACCCACATGTGTATTTTGAAATCATAGTTTTCCACTTTTTAAAACACCCCATAAACATATAATACTTCTAGGTAAGTGATTTATCCCCTATAATGAAAATATATACCTTTTAATTTATATTTTTATTCTCTAACTTTGTAATAAATATCCAAATAACAAGTGAGTGATGGGATGAAAACATCATACCTTAGCCTTGAGAATATTTATTTTGAATGCCCACTATCAACACCAATTTCTAAAAAGTATCATTAGGAAATGATTTTTTTATCACACCCACCAAAATCTCTTTTATTGGAACAATATCTATCTCCAAGAACCATTATATGAATTTATCCATGATAGAAAAATACTTTATCAATGTGATTTGATAAAAAATGAATGACTAAATTTCTAAAAAGACTTAAGAAGCTTTGATTGTCTAAACCCACCAATAAGGGTAAGTTTAATTCCACCTTTATATCCTCATGTTGTGTCTTTATCCACATAAATTGAACTATTTATTATGTGTAAATGATATATTATTATTTCACGTAACTGAAGATAATATGAATTTTCTTCTTCTTTTGATATGTTACACAATTTTTATTCTAATAATAACAATCCACTAAAGATGGACTTCACGTCATCAACACTTATAGTCCCATCCTCATCAATATATTTATAAAGATTGAGATTCCAAAAATTATAATAAACCAATATGAAATATTTAGTTCCTTATATAATATATAATTATCTAAACTTTTAAGAAATTATATTTTATTGGATTACGTTGTTATCTTACACATAATGTAACAATAAAGAAAATCTATTCTTCAAGTTATCAAGTAGGAAAAACTCCCCATCAATTTTATCAAATAATTTTGATTAAACTTATTTATATATTAATACTTTTAGATTCAAATTTCCACTGAAATTACAGTAGAAAATAGATTTTCCATCATCCATACCAAACTTATACAAATGTTTATTAGTATATATCGTATGTGAAATAAAAATGTGATATCTATCTTAGAAATTAAAATTACATAAAAATAATTAATCTAATATAACATTGATATAATGAAAAAAAATTTAAATAAAAAACATTACATCATTTTAAACATAAATATCCACAAATAACTACCCATTAATCTAGAGTTTAACTATCTTTGAGAGATGAGGAATATAATACAAATTTCTCAATGAACTATATAATATTTCTTTTCCATATTTATAATATGAATTTAAATATCATTATATATCAATCACTACATGTGATTCCCTAGGAATATATATAAAATAAATGGGAGATCTATAAATCCTAGTAAAGGGATGATAAAATATTGACAGAGGGATAATAATCATCATGAAATATATAGACCAACAAGGAAATAACATGAAATCATGATCATAAAAAAATGAATCATAGAAGCATAGAATAAGTGAAAATAAATCTTATATATGTGGAAATAACATAATAAAACACTATAATTAGAAGTAAAGGAACACTACTAAGACAACGTAACACAATGTTCTAGTCTCATTACCCATAGACCATACATAGAATATCATGAGATAAAATCATTACCCAATGCTTTGGGGGGGTGTAAAATTCGGGGGCCACCCATAAAATAATATATATATATATATGCATATGTGTGCCTCATAAAAATAAATTATATATAATGCATGATCATGATAAGAACCCATGGGATAGAAATATTCAACAAAATCATGTCTCAAATAAAAACCAAATGATGTATCATAAATCTTCCCAAGAAAATAAGAGATTAAGGATGTTTAAACATTCATAATTTGATAAATAAGCATACTTTATAAAGATATAATTAAAGTGAAATAAATATCACAAGAAAGGGCTGAAGAAGTATGTGTGGAAACCCCTTAAAAGTTGTTTTATGAAACATGTGATGAAACTTTAGAGGAGATAAGAGAATAGATATTTCCTAAAAAAAGAAATGAAAAATAATATTTTTCATTAAAATAATTATTTTTTTACAAATCATTCACTATAAAACCCATTAAAAGAGTGATACATGAAAGTGAATTAGAAATAGAAAATTTCCCTATAATATTATTTTCTTTAAAGAATATAATGGTAAGAAAACATGTAATGGTTACATATCCCTAGAAAATAAAGAGAAAATAAACTAGTTATATATGGAGTAAATATAATCATAGAATATAAAAGAATAATATGTGAATAATGGGGGGGGGGGTGAGAGAGATTATAATCCAAAATAAAGAGGGAGAGTGAAAGGAACCCCTTATCTAGAGTCTTGAATTGTATTTTTACACATGATTAACTCCTAAATAATCAAATTAAAGTTATCAAATAGTTTTATTAGAACCTTCTTCTTGGTTATTTAATTATTTATTATTATTTTATATTTATTATAATCACTTTATTAAAACTTGATGTTTATGTACACTATCTCGTGGATGTTTATCACATGGTTCTATGGTCACATTAAAATAACCGTAATGGTAAATGTTTATGTTCAAGGATTCTAGAACTCTAGTTATGTAATAATATGAAGTTCAAGTCTTTAAAAAAGTTAAAATGGTTCAAAATACTAAAAGGTATTCCAATGTATGTATGATTCGATTGGTATAAATATTACTATATAATGTAGTGTTCATTTAGGTGGTTTACCATAAATGATGAACTTAATTTATTTTTTAATATCATACCCCGACTCTCTAAGAACAATAATCAGACATGTGGTGCTACATGATCTCAGGCATGCCACGTCTCACGTCAGAGGCTATTGAATAGTAGCGGAGGTCTGGGGTTATACTCTTAGGAAACTATACCTCTATATCTGAGTGTGTAACAATATATGAAATAAGAATATATCATCCATACTTATCCATCAGAGTATAATGAAGAAAAAATTAGAATCATCAATAATAATAGAAATTCTATATAAAAACACAAATGGTCATGCCATCATATACGGAAAATCACCCACTAGGCCAACCACATATAAAAATAAAAATAAAAAAATAAATAATTATATTAAAATTACAAGAGGTTCCAATACCATCCATGAGCCTCACTCGATCCAAATCTCCAAATCCCATAAGAGATTCTTCAGCATGATAAAGAACCACCATCCCTCATCCTAACCTAGGCCAACAATAAGTGAGGGATTCTTAGGTACCCAAGTGCAATGGTTTCCTAAGTAGGGTGAGAGTAAAAAACTCATTAGGGAACCACTAACGTGGTATTGTACATACAAAACATATAGTGATATGTGTATGAGACATTCTCTAAATAAAATAAATTAATACTAAAAATAAAAAAATAAAAAAATAAACCATCATTGATCCTTAGATCTATGACCTCAATTGACTATACATACTTCGGCTAGTTCTAGGGTGTCTTTGAGAAAGTCATGATCAAAACTCTAACCTTATCAACAACCCTGGGGTCTTTCACCATGGTATATAGAGATAATGACATAAGGGATAAAATCACCTTGGTATACTATATAAGGAAATGGAGAATGATTTATATTGGTATCACAACCTCAGGACTGATCTATCATAGTATACAATGGTTTCTAGTAGTTGATCCATATTAGTGTGAAGACTAGACCATGACTACCAAATACCCTAAAATCTATGATAACTTGCATGTGGAGAGACTTATCCATTACTCAGAACTGACATAAAATCGACTCCAAATCCAAGGCAACCCCTGTAAGAACCCGGATATTCTTTTCAGGTATGTTTTCATTTTTCTAGTGTTCTTGAGAAAAAGAGGAGTTTATGGAAATTTTTGAAGTACACGTCATGTACTTAGATGTACACCCCGTGTACTCCATTACCGTACGAATCCATGTGCTGGCCGTGTAATGGCCAAGCACACAACCGTGTGTGGTGACCTGGAGACCACCTAAAGTGGGTCTCAGTGAGGGAAAGTACACACCATGTACTTTATTTTTTTCATTAAATGTACTGGGGTCACGTCTGATGGACAGAAACACCTCCTTCTCAAACTAGTTCATCCGAGAGCATCCGTACGACCGTGATTCTTCCCCGATCCCCTGATCGAGAATCCGTTATCCGAATCAACCACTGTTGATTGCATTGGGATCACCACGGTAAGCTCTTCATTCTTCTAGAGCTTCGTTTCCTGATTCCTCCTCATTCAAGAGTTATCTTTGGTTGAATATTTTAGACGTTTTTGTAGATATACGGTATTCTTGGGAGATTCAAGGATTTAGGTTCACATATATTGATCCTACAACACTAAGGTAGGTGGTTTGTGCCTTTCCATAGCTAGTATTTGAGTTATATGTGCACAATTTCCCAATATCTTTGAACGAGGTATTGCGTGGTTACTGTTTTAGCCCTGATAATTGCCTGCTATGCTGTATGCTAGAATAAAGGTTAATTGAATGTGAATAGGTTTAATTGCTATTCTTTGGAATTTTTCCCCATGCATGTTTTGTTTATGACCATTTGGTCTTGTTTAGCCTGTTAGGCTGCCATGTTTTTGACCATGAAAAGTACTGTAGAATGGAGTGTTTGTTTATCTGACATGTTGTTATGCTGTAGACTATTAGAAAAGTAGTTCTTGAGATTTAATTTGGCCGTATTGCATTGATGTTCTCATTTGACTTAAATAGGGATGTGAGAACCTGGTGTAGTAGACCATAAGGAGAATGGATGTAAGGGATTCTCTAGAGTGTCTGTTTTTACTTTTATGATGCGATACCATAGGGGGAATTGATGTAAGTGATTCCTTAGAGTTTCTATAGTTCCTTGAATTAGGCCACATGGGGAATGTGACGCATGTGCTTCCCCATAGAACCTTTTAGTTACTGATACGAGACTATAGGGGGAATTTAAGATGAGTGCTTCCTCAGAGAGTCTATGCTTAATTCAAATTAGAGGGGTTGGACTATGTGTACTTCCTAGAGGGTTTCTTGTGTTTTTTGGTTGAACCAGAGGGGTTAGGTTGAGAGTACCTCCCATAGGGTTATCTTCTTTGTTTATCTGCTTACTGATATACAAAATTTAATGCTATTGAACTATAGGAATGTTTACTGTTGAGTACTACCTTGTTTAGTGATTATTTTTACTTACTTTCCTTACATTTATATTCACTGACTATTAGGCACATATCTTTTGGTGGTTTCCTAGAAGGATTATTCTCACACCCTATTTGGGTCATGATTTTAGGCCCAAATAGATTATATTGCTACAGGTATAGATAAGGGCAAGTTCCCTTCTACTTTAGGTACTTTTCTACTTTAGAGCTGGAGAGCATGGGACTATGCTGAGGCTTACGATGCAGAGGAGCTTATCTATTTTCTTTTGTACCTTGGTTTAGTTCTTTATTTAAACAATGTGACGTGTTTGGATGCTTTCCTAGACATATGTATCATGCATCATTTATATATGTGCTCCAGTTGTTTCTTACTTTCAATTTTCAATTGTTTACTGATGTATGGTGTTATAACTGCTTCCGCTATTGGATATCTATTTTATTTACACTGTGTTACTATGTCAATGAGGGAATAGTTTCCCCACTATCACACCCAAGGCCCTCACTGCTAGTCGGCAGCCTCTGGCGTTCGAGGAAATGCACTTGATGCCATGTGACCAACCGGGTACAGGGTGCCTCTGGGTGGATTTCGAAATAGGGACGTTACAAAGTGGTATCAAGGGAATTATTTTCTTTGTGGCTTACTTTTTGGAGCCTATAGCTAGGGATACGATGGAATAGGTACTTGGTAATATTTTGTTCTCGGGAGTAGCTAACTTGTGTACAGGGAAAAGCCAATCTACCTCGTTTAATGCAATTTTGCTACTTTTTCAATTTTACAGTTGATATGATTTCACCATTTGGGGGATTCACATGTTTTTTGATGTTGTTTTTGATGTTGTTTTTGATGTTATTGATGTTCTATTTATGTTGCATCCCGATGTGATGAGGGTATTCCATCTCATGCATCATATAGGCAATTTCTAGAAGTAACATGTCATGCATTCTTGTCATGCCATTTAGGGTGAATTAGTTATTGTATGTTATTATGGTAGATGTTGTGCTAGATATGCATACTGTTGTGATAGATTCCTTGAGAGAATATCTTCTCTTTGATAAGGTATTGTATTGTGTATGTTTTTGTTATAATGAACACCAAACTTTGGTTCTTGAGGTGTTATGGGCCCTCATGAATCGGGATTTGGTAGATCATTGCCTTACTTTCCTTGTATATGACATGTATAAGATGACAAGCTTTGATTCATGGGGAGTATGGGCCCTCAAAGATCAGAATTTGGAACTTTAATGTTCATTTCAGTGTTTTTCTGAGTTTTAGAGTAGTTTCTGAGGCTTACTGTCCAGAAAAACCCAGAATACACAGCGTGTAATGATGGATACATGACCTGTGTTCTTCTGTTTGGGAAGAAACTGTTTTTTCTCAAGTACACGTCGTGTAGTCTCTAAACGTTTCACTGGATGTGTGGGCATAAACATGGGGTTGGAAATCATTGGTAGGACACGTCGTGTACTTGATGTACACACCGTGCTGTAGAACCATGTAACCGGCCGTGTCACTAACAACACGGGTCAATTGATTCTTTTCTAATACATGTCGTGTACTCCTGGAACACACCATGTAGTGTAACCTGAGTATATGGATGTGTAATGAACAACACAAGTCCAGAAAATCTTCCTAGTACATGCCATGTCTGGAAAAAACATACCATGTAGTTTAGCCGTGTGTCCACCCATGTAACTAACAAAACATGCAGTTAAAACCTAATAAGTACACACCGTGTCCATCTGGAACACGCCGTGTAGGGTGAGCCATGTAACCAGCCGTGTGACTAAAAACACGGGTCAGTGAAGTTCAACTAGTACACACTGTGTCTAGCATGAACACACCGTATAGTCTTGTCTCAGGAGAACCAGATGGGTTATCCGTGTAAGGGAACTTGGGCAGGGGAAGAAAAGTCAAGTACACACCCATGTGAAAGGCTTAAGGGAACACACCGTGTAGGCATTATACACGTTGTGTATCCATGTTTTGGAAAACTTGAATTCTTTCTTTCTCCTGTTCATTTATTACACACGTAGTTTTCAGTACTTGATAATTTTGATCTAAGTTGTGCACTTGAACTTGCAGAGTCATTCCACGGAGACGTTCTCCAGTTGCATGCCCGATTCAGGGTAGTGATCAAACACTTGACATGGCTAATTAGGGACTACCAACAGATCCTCCATTTGTTCCAATCTTGTAACCAACTGTTATTCCGGACACCGGTGCTGACGAATAGTTCTGAGAGGGCTTTATGAGGTTCATGCAGAACTTCTGTAGAGTACCGCATCCTGCCCCATCTATGGCAGAGCTAACACAAGTTTTCCAATAGTATCATCCTCCCACCTTTACAAGAAAAGAAGGACCTCAGACTGCAGAGTCATGGTTAAAATCCATGTTGTCTATCTTCGATCATTTGGAGACGCCTCCAAAGAGGAGGGTCAAGCTTGCTACATACATGCTTCGGGATTCTGCCAAGAGATGGTGGGATGTGATCTCACAGGTGGGGAATGTATAGGTTATGGAATGGGATGAGTTATAGCATACCTTCAAAGACTACTTCTATCTGGAGACTTTGAGGGATGATAAAGCCCAATAGTTCATAAGTCTGGAGAAGGGTACTCTTTCAATTATGGAGTATTCTTCCCGCTTCACAGAGCTGCAACAATTCACACCTATTCCAGGAGGTGATGAGTTATTCTTGGAAAGGAATTTGAGGATGGTCATAGGCATGACACCCGATCATAAGTGAACATCATCAGGATGACATCCATCACTTCTATAGTCAATCAGGCACTGATCACAGAGCACAATCTGAAGGATTCTGGAGTTGTGAGATAGGAAGGCTCAACATCGGGAGTTAGTATTCCTCCTACTGATAGTAGGAATCACCATAGGGAGTCTACGCGTGGAGATCCGAGGAGGAAAGGGACTCCTTATGGTAGCCAGGTGGTGTTCTACTAGTGTGGGAAGAGCGGGAATACAAGGCCGCATTACTCGAGGGACCCAGTTAAGTGCCGATCATGCAGAAAGATGGGCTATATTCCATGATTTTGTCAGATCATCTCACTAGAAACTAGTGACATGGGTTTTTCTATGACTCCGAATTCAGGAGCAGCACCACCAGTTTCTCACCAGTCTGGGAACTGGAGTTCTTTCGGCTGTTCAGGACGAGGTGGAGGTCATGGTCGTGGTAGCCAGTCGCCAGGCTTTCTGTGAAAATAGGATGGATCAGCTCAGAGTGTTCAGACATGGTTACATGGTTGCGGTGTAGGTTATTCTTTTACAGTGGAGCAGACCCAGCATAAGAAGGATCCATAACCCTCTACAGTTCGAGGTATGATTCTTGTTGCCTTAGTTTTAGCTTCAGATCTTTTCGATATAGGGGATTCCCATAGTTTTATATCTATTGTGTTGTGGATAGCCTTGGGCTCTGTATATTTTTTTCTACTGATATCTTGACTCTAGAAACTCCGTTGGGGACAAGAACAACTAGTGTACATTAGTGCAAGGAGTGCCCTCTTGAGGTTGGTGGGTGTCACTTATTATGGGACCTCTATATCTTGGAGATGATATGCTATGATGTCATACTCAAAATGGACCGGTTAGTTCCCTTCCAGGATGTTGTCAACTGCTATCGCCGTAGGGTGAGTTTTATGTCACCATAGGGTTGATCGTTTCTTCATAAGGTAAAGTGGGATGTCTAGACGAGCAGAGAAGGACCCGAGCATCATGGGTTGGGAGGAGTTACAACCCAGATCGCTAATCAATATCTGGATGACCATGGGAATTCACAGATGGACTTTCTCCAGTGGTGGATTGTTTCAGGGATGTCTTTCCAGAGGACTTTTCAGGTTTTATTCCAGAGCATGAGGTAGACTTTTCTATTGAGATTGTGCTAGGAGTGGAACATGTGTCCATTCCTCCTTATAAGATCGCTACACCAGAGTTATAAGAGCTCAATAAGCAGTTGGAGGAGTTGTAGACAAAGGGTTTCATCCGACCCAGTACTTCTCTATGGGGTTATCCTGTCCTGTTTGTGAAGAAGGTGGATGGTACCCTCAAACTTTGTGTGGATTATCGGAAGTTTAACCAGTTGATGGTCAAGAACTGATATCCCCTTCCAAGGATTGATGATCTCTTTGATCAACTTTGAGGAGCTCATGTGTTCTCGAAGATTGACTTGAGTTATGGTTATCATCAGTTGCGCATTATACCATATGATATACCTCTTACAGCCTTTCGGAGTAGGTATGGTCTGTACGAGTATGTGGTTATTCCATTCAGTCTCATGAACGCGCCTACAATTTTCGTGGAACTGATGAACCAAGTGTTCCATCAATACTGGGATTCTTTTGTGGTTATCTTAATGGATGATATCTTGGTGTACTATCACACTCAACACGACTATGGTACCCATCTTGAGATCATTTTGAGTACACTGATTGAGCATCATTTATATGCTAATCTCTCAAAATGACACTTTTGGATGGACCATATTCACTTATTGGGTCATGTTATCTCAGAGACAAGAGTATCAGTAGACCCATAGATAGTGAGTGTAGTAGTTTCCTGGGAGAAGACGAAGAATGTATTTGAGGTACTTAGTTTTCTAGGTATGGCTAGATACTATATACGTTTCATACAGGGCTTTTCACACTTAGCAGCACCACTGAAGGGCCTGACTAAGAAGGGTGTGAAGTTCTTGTGGTCAGATTCTTGTGATTCAGCCTTTTAGGATCTGAAAGAGAGGTTGACTTCAGCACCAATAATAGTTTTACCAGAGCTAGAAAAGAGATGCACTATTTACTATGATGCTTTAGGTATCGTCTTGGGATATATGTTTATGTAGGGGGAAGGATTCGTTGTGTACGAGTCTCGGTAGTTGAAACCACATGATAAGAATTACCCGATGCACGTTCTCGAGTTGGTTGCTATTGTTCATGCTTTACGTTATTGAATACATTATCTTCTGGGAGAGCATTTTGTGGTTTTCACTGACCACAAAAATATCAAGTACATATTCACTCAGCGTGACCTAAATTTGAGACAGTGAAGGTCGGTTGAGTACCTTCAGTCCTGTGACTTTGAGCTTCTCTATATGTATGGGAAAAGTCATGCATTGGATGACGCACTGAGTATGAGAACTTAGATACAGGCAGTTCAGGAAGCGAATAGTGAGTGGAAACTTATGGATCTGTTCTATGAGATGAATTTGGAGGTTTATGAAAGACAGGGTAAGAAGTTTCTTTCCTTTGTAGATTTTACCTATAATCTTCTTGATCGAGTGTGAATGAGGAAAACATACGTGAGGAGATGATGTGAGAATTTCATTCCACAATTTGGGAAGTTCATCCTGGCATCACCAAGATGTGTCATGATCTACACCATCAATATTGGTGGCTAGGTATGAATAGAGCTATTGCTGGTTTTGTCATGTGGTGTTCCACTTATCAGCAGGTGAAGGTAGAGCATCAGCGACTAGCATTGCTTTTGTAACAGTTACCCATTTCCAAGTGGAAGTGGAATGATGTCGTGATGAATTTCATGATTTGTTTTCTGAGGTTACCTTGAGGGAATGATGCGGTATGATTTTTCATTGACAGACTCATGAAGGTTGCACACTTCTTGCTGATCAAGGAGACCTTCAGTATTGATGAGATGAGAAGGTTGTACATCTGAGAGATTGTACATCTACATGGGGTAACTCACTCCATTGTTTTAGACAAGGATGTACATTTTACTTCTCGGGCCTGGTAGGGGTTTCAAAAGGATTTGGATACAAATGTACTTTTGAGTACAACTTACCATCCCTAGACAGATGGCCAGTCCAAGTGTATGATTCTGGTACTTGAGGACATGCTGCGAGCATGAATCCTGGATTTTGGATGTTCTTGGGAGAATCACATAACTCTTGTGTAGTTTTACTACAATAATAGTTTTCACACAACTATTCTGATGGAACCTTGTGAGGATTTTCATGGCAGGCCATGCCGATCACCCTTATGTTGGATGGAAGAAGGAGAGGCAGCTATGTTGGGACCTCGTCTTGTCCAAGAGACCACAGAGCAGATCGAGTTGATTCGGAAGAAGATGGCTACGACACAGTCTTGACATAAGTCTTATGCTAATCGACGAAGATGAACTTTGGAGTTAGAGGTTGGGGATCAGGTTTTCTAGCTTTTCACACTGAGGTTGGGACACAAGAGGATTAAGAGATAGGGTAATCATTCATCGAGGTACATCAGGCCGTTTGAGGTGTTGTAGAGAGTTTTTCCGGTTTCCTATCGGTTGTAGTTACCTTAGAGGTACCAGGCTATGCATGATTTCTTCCACATTTCTCATCTTTGATGTCACTTCTCAGACCCGTCTCATGTTTTTCAACCCATGGAGGTTGAGTTAGAGGTGGATGCCTCGTTCCAGGAGTGCCCTATCTGGATTATTGATTGAAGTATGAAGGTTATCCATGGTCGGTTTGTTCCTCTGGTACGAGTGCTCTGGCAGTATGGGAGAGTACATGATGAGACTTGGGAGAGGGGGACCGATGTACGATCATAGTGGTCGGAGCTGTTCAGGGTTTCTTCTTCTATGCCTCCTTATTAAGGAAATTCGAGGACAAATTTATTTAAGGGGATAAGTTTGTGAGAACCCGAATATTTTTTTTTCAGGTATGTTTTTCTTTTTTCGAGTGTTTTTTAGAAAAAAGGTGTTTTTTGAAATTTTTGAAGTACACGTCGTGTACTTATTTGTACACACCATGTACTCCGTTGCTACACGAAGCCATGTGATGGTCGTGTAATGGCCGAGCACACAGCCGTGTGTAGTGACCCGGAGACTGCCTAAAGTGGGGCTCAGTGAGGGAAAGTACACACCGTGTACATCAAAAGTACACACAATGTACTTTATTTATTTTCATTAAATGTATCGGGGTTGTGTCTAACGGACAGAAACACCTCCTTCTCATCCTAGTTCATCCGAGAGCATATGTACGATCAGAATTCTCCCCCTAGCCCTTGATCAAGCATCTATTCTACGAATCGACCACCGTCGATTTCATTGGGATCATCATGATAAGAAATTCCTTCTTTTAGAGCATTGTTTCTGGATTCCTCCTCTTTCAAGAGTTATCTTCGATTGAAAGTTTTAGACGTTTTTGTAGATCAATGGTGTTCTTGGGTGATTCAAGGATTTAGGTTCACGTATAACGATCCTACAACACTGAGGTAGGTTGTTTGTGACTTTTCATAGCTATTCATTGAGTTATATGTGAAAAATTAACCAATACCCTTAAACGGGGTATTGCGTGGTTACTGTTTTAGCACTGATAATTGCCTTCTATGCTTGTATGCTGGAATAAAGGTTAACTGAATGTTAATAGGGTTAATTGCTATGCTTTGGAAGTGTTTTCCCATGCATGTCTTTTATGACCATTTGGTCCTGTTTAGCCTATTAGGCTACCTTGCTTTTCACCATGCCTAGTACGGTAGGATGAAGTATTCATTTATTTGACATGCTATTATCTTGTAGACTGTTATCCAAGTAGTTATTGAGTTTTAATTTGACCATATTTTATTTTCGGGCTTTCTTCACTTACACAGGGTTGTGAGAACTTGGAGTAATAGACCATAGGGATAATAGACATAAGGGCTTCTCCAGAGTGTCTGTTTTTACTTTTAAGACGCAAGACCATAAGGGGAAATGACATAAGTGCTTCTTTAGAGTGTCTGTAGTTACTTGACTTGAGCTACAGGGGGATTGTGATGTAAGTGCTTCCCCAAAGCTCCTTTTAGTTGTTGATACGATACTATTGGGGGAATTGACGGCGAGTGCTTCCTCAGGGAGTCTATGCTTAAGCTGAACCAGAGGGGTTAGAATGTGTGTAAATCCCAGAGGGTTGGTTGTGTTGTTTGGTTGAACCAGAGGGGTTATGATGAGAGTACTTCCCAGAGGGTTACATACTTTGTTTAGATACTTACTGATATATGGAATTGAATTCTATTGAAATGTAGGAATGTTTACTGCTGATTACTTCCTTGTTTACTGCTTCTTTTTACTTACTTGCCTGCCATATATATTCAATGATAGTTTGGAACATATATTTTGGTGGTTTCCTACTAGTATTAGTCCCAAACCCTGTTTGGGTCATGCTTTTGGTCCCAAATAGATTATATTTCTGCAGGTATAGATAAGGGAATGCACCCTTCTACTTCAGGTACTTGCCCGCTTTGGAGCTGGAGAGCATGGGACCAAACTGAGGCATGCGATGTTGGGGAGTTTATCTGTTTTCATTTGTACCTTAGTTTAGTACTATATTTCAACATTGTGATGTGTTTGGATACTTTCCTAGAAATATGTGTCATGAATAATTTATATATGTGCTCCAGTCATTTCTTACTTTCATTCTTCCACTGTTTACTGCTGTATGGTGTTATAACTGCATCCGTTATTGGATATCTATTTTTTTCTGCTGTGTTACTCTGCCAAGGAGAGAATAGTTTCCCCACTATCACACTCGAGGACCTCACTGCTAGTCGGTATCCTCCGGAATTCGGGGAAATGTGCTTGAGGACATGTGACCAACTGGGTACAGGGCGCCTCTGGGTGGATTCCAGAATCGGGACGTTATAGTCCCACCAGTAGTATCATAGACCTCAACACTAAGGGATTTTTCTTTAGTAATATAGACCTCCCTACTAGTGTAGTTTATATTAGTATCATAGTCCTCTATACTAGAGAATTTTTATATTTATAAAAAAATACTCCCTAGAGGGCCTTTTCCATATATATCATGAATTCCATGGGGGTGAATTCCATCACAAATCATAACAACCCCAATATTTATTCTATAAGTATTAGAAAAACTTCATATGAAATTTCCACATAAATATAAAAATTAAAGGAAGAAAAGATTTATATGCATGAATAAACCCAACGTCACTATCCACAACCCATAATCTCATGTGTAAGGTATGGGTTCTAAAGTGAAACCCACAACCATCAATACCCTTTCCTATAAACTCTTTATCTAGGTCAATAAAAAGTCAGGGTGGATACTTGAGTTCATTAGGTTAATATAGAGGAAGACGCACCCTACATGGGGTCCTTGGTCTCAAGAAAGTCACTCATGGAATAACCTATATCACTGGGGATTTTATCCTCCTACAAAGTTCATAAATAGAACATGGACTCAACAAAAAAATGGGATACAATGAATTAATAAATGTACAGAGAGATGGATCATGGCCCACCTCAAAGTCAATCATTGTACTAGGTCCTTCCACACACCCAACCGATCAATAATGAACCCATATACTACCATTATGGTAGTCATGCCTCAAGGGAAAGAAATAACCACCCTAGTTTAACAGAAAATAGCATAAGGGCTCTATATTATCACTAGGGTACTGTACGATCCATGGGGAAAAAATCTCTTCACATCACTGAACTTCTACCAAGAGGTTTCAATGGTCTCCTAGATAAGGACCACCAGGCCCCAATCACTTTGTTCATACACCTCAAGGGGTCTGTATTCCATATAGTATGACAAAAATAGTCATAGACATAGACATTAGTATCCAAGGAAAATTAATATAGTACTCCAGGGTCTACTATGGAACTTTGATCTTTTCTCAAGACAAGGTACTCTGAAAGTGTTAATCAATTAACCTATTATTTAAACCATTTAATTTAAATTGAACAATTACATTATCAAAAGGTGATATCTTTAACTTATTAGTGACACCAAACATCCACATACACTATAATAAAATCACAAGCAATAGTGAATGTAGTAGGACAACCTACCTCATTTTGAATCTTTCCCCATTTAATTCTCTAAGTTGAAAACTGTTCTTAGGCTTATAAATCCTATCCAAGTTTATCCACCCACTTACCACCCATGTGGGGACCTAACATGCAGCAAGAATAAAAATAAAAATAATAATTATAATCAAAATATTATTAATTTTAATAATTAACAATTAAATGTATAATTAAATTCTATTAGTATTAATTTCTTAATTACTCACCTAACAAACTTGTCACACTAGAACCAAAACCAAAAACCATTAAGAGGTCCGAAATAGGAACCCAAAATCACCCATGGAAAATAAATAACCTAAATTGACCAAAAAAAACTAATAATAATTCAACTTTAAGAATTAATTTTAAAAAAAAATCATGACATACCTCACTAAAAGGCATGCGACATCATGTGGATGTTGCCTTAGGCCATCCTCTTACGATGTTGAGAAAAATCCCCATGAGAATCAGATGAATCAAATATGATTTTGTGGACTTTTATTAAAAAACATAACCATATAAAAATAAAATTAAAATATTGGCAGGATGGGATAAATGAACTCTAATAGAAATTGAATGATACCTCAAATAAATAATAAAATCCAATTAAAACACCACCTTAAAGGATCTTGAAGAGGAGAAGAAGGAGAAAACCCCGAGATGAGTGAGATAAATGAAGGGGGAGAACAGGGTAAGACCACCTATAAAATTTTTAGGAGGAAAAAATGTAATTTTCCAAATTAAATAACCCACCAGCCAGATGGGGGGCACCATTAGTATGGAGGTGGTTCTGTCCAGCCACTGGTTAGCCTGCACATTTATGCTACTTGATACTAGTTTCCTTGCCACTCTAAGACAACTCCATCACTCTCCCAAGTCTTCCTGACACAAAATATATTTTATTATAGGTCTAAATAAGCATGTTTAATAGTTATAAACCTTAATAATATTATTCCAAAGTTTAATTCCAAAATTATACTTCTAGCAGGACGAAAATTTGAATTCTCTCTAAAATTTTGATCTTGCATGGAAACAGGATCTTACAACCTCCCCATTTTAATATTTCTAATTACTAGGAAGCCCCATTGACAACATAAAATGAACTACATCAGCCATAAACTTATATCCAAATTTCTTTGTTCTATCTTCAAATTCCAAATGCACCTCTATAATGCAACCCCAACACAAGGAACATTTCTCATCAAAAACCAACCCGTCACTAGAACTCATCACCAAAACACCAAGACAACGCCCATCCATACTAATCAATCGAAGTGTTATCATACCACTAACCATTAGGCCTATGGTTATCCTACCTATAAGAAAAAACTCATGTATCCCTTATCAAACCACTAAAAATATATGTTGTACCAAATACAATGCAGTCGATGCGATTTCTATCTCACAAAATCAAATCACATATAAGAATGTTAGTCAAACCTCACCTAGTCAACACATCTTGAAAACACTAATATTAAGCTATTGAAAAATCATATGATTCGTCCAATAATGATTCCATTACTCCCAAAGGTATCCCATGATCAACCAAACATGATCTCTTAAACCCATGTTTGTCTCTCTAGGAAATTACTCAACTAAACCACTAACTGGAAAAAATTGCCATCATGATTCCACCTAAGAACCATTGAATCACCTAATAAATCCAAAATTTAATTAACTAAATATATTATAAACCCTATGTAAATACTTTGACTCTATACAACATTATTGAGGTCACATCCAATATTCTCATAGGTATCTAGATGAATTATAACGTCTCATACTTTACATACATTGTTAATACTTCAAAATTGAAGCACACTTATTACAACATATGACAAAACCACAAAGGACTGTATAGGTATAGTGCCTTTAGAAACTGGGAAACATAAACAACTGGTTCATAAATCTTCTACAGTGTCTCCCATTTATTTCATCATATCTAGGGTCCCTTTAGAATATTCTACTTAATATCCATCTTCCTGACCTGGGGAAAAGAAAACATAAAAGGGTGAGCTCAAATGCTCAGCAAGGGAAAATAAAGGAAATAAAAATCATATCATATCTTTTTGAAAATCATAACCTGCAAAAGAGATCATAATATCTTAACATGGAACAAATCATATAAGTGAAAATGAGATCCCCATAATCATAACATAAAACTTGAAACTTTGTGGCATGCACACATAATCATGGAAAATCATTTCTTGTTAGTCATGACTCATTGCCAAGACTATCTTAGTGGACAAAGTCACTTTCTGAACCGAGTCACCCTCGTTCCAGTCCTGTTTTACTGAACCGGTATAACATACCGTTCCAGCCATGTCTATCTCATGAGATATAAAATCTTTACCCAATTCATTGGAGGGAGATATAGGTCCCACCCATCTTATAATGAATCCTTTCTTATGTGTGCCACATAATCATAAACCATACATCATAGCGTAACCCATGTAATAAAAATGGAATTCTTAAACAACATGAAATCATAAAACAATTCATATAAGATAAAGGAATTCATAAAAATATTTCCATCACAACATAATAAAACCAATGTAATAATAGGGATAAAAACAGAACCCTTTTATTATCTTAGATGGAAAATAATTTTGATAAAATACTTGAACTCCATTCTTGAGGAAAATATCCTTTCTACTTCAAAGACATTTTTCCTTTCATAATATGTCATACAACTTTAAAATAAAATAAGTTGATTAAAAATAAACTTGAAAACTTGTAAAGGAAGTTTGTTGGAAATAATGTTTTAAAAATCCATTCATTCCGTATAAGTTAAAAAAAATATTCTTCGTACTTTTGTCGGAAAAGTCAAAAAGTACCTCGTACGAAAAACGACAAAAGATTCCTTTCATACATATTACTAAAAACTCACCGAAGAGTAAAAATGGATTTAAACAATTGTATGTGGATGGAAATAATATTACATATTGATGAAACATGGATGTGGATGATAAAATACACCCCAGTAAATACTTACGAATAAACAATCTCGGATAAAAATGAGATTGTGATATTTCCCTTACCTTAGGTCCGATTTGCTTTGTACGTGTCCGAAGCTCCTGTATAATGGTTTAAATAATGTTATTGACTTATTTCAGAATCATACATATTGATATGATATCATATATGGTCATATTCTTAGCTTCATATTAGTAATATTTCATTGTTACTTGTTACTCGGGTCTTTATTGCCTTTTGTTCTTATGCGTGTTTTGTCGAATAAATTCTTATTCTTCTTTTAAGGTTATAGATACCTTATATCCAGAATGTTATTAGTGTAACATATATCATATTTATTCATTCAATTCATTTATATAATTACTATGTAATGATGATCATGTAGAACGAGTCGCATCACATCGTGGAGACGGTATTCCGTACGTACGCACGAGTGATGATATCGTTCCTATGATCGTGGAACTGTGTTGGAGTATATATATATTATTTTAGTATCAATATTACTTTATAATAATCATAAATAGTTACTCATTACACCATTATACCCATCCTTGTAAAGTGATGGTGGAAAAATAGATTACACCACGGCGTGGAGACGGTATTCCGTACGTACGCAGGCGCGGTGATTTCATTTTTCCGTAGGATGGATAGAAGGTGAATTAGGGTTGTTTCATATTTATAATAACATATCAGTATGTAAGTAATACTGATGTTATTACTTCATCATGAAACAACTAAAGAAGAAGAAGTTGAAGAAGAAAGAAATTGAAAAGATCGGTAATGGATATTACCTCTTCTTTGGAACGCCTCTTTGAATCCTCCACTTAGGGAACTAAGATTGGTCTTTGAAGAAGACAAGGACCTCTAGGATTATTCTAGGTAAGTGGAGAGGAGAAAATGTCAGGGGTTGGCCGAGCTTTAGTGCTCAATTTGGTGTGAGGAGGAGGGGGAGGAGGTGCCCTTTTATAAGGGAGGAGAGGGGCACCTTAGGAATATCTCAAAATATTATTTTATATTAAAGTCAAAATCGGTTTATAATGGTTCCAAAGGGTCTTATTTCGAAGCTAAAGTGGGTATGGGTCGAAATACTATCAACCAATAGGATTTAGACAAGTTTAGGGTATTATTTTAACCTTATCAATTAGATTTAACTCTAAGTTAAATAATTTAACTTTTACTGTGTCTTTTTGTTTTCTTTCACTATATGGTTAATACACTTACTATAACATGCCAAAAGAACCCCAAATTGTTTATTATTAATATATATATCCTTATCTAAGTCATTTGGCCGAACCTTAGATTTTTAGGAATAAAATAACAATTAATAATATAATATTTGATTTAAAAACTATTTTGTGTCAATTTTGACACTATTTGATATATGATTTTTGTGAAAGTCATAACAGAATTATATGTTCGAAAAAATTTGATTAAATCAACAATAATATATCATAGTAACCTAGAAAATTAGTGTAATTCATAAAAAGTCTCAAATTACATTTATTTTGGTGTTTATAACATCAATTATGTCAATATTTCATAAATAAGATAATTACTGCATCATCGTTGTGTCATAATTAAATTAAATTATTTAATGTCTAAAAATTATAAATAAAATACCATTATGTAAGAAATCTTTTTAGCTTTCTAATGAATATTTATAGTCAAATTTATATTATTTATAACCCCATATTAAAAATGATTTACTTATTAAACTTTGATTTTAACTATTTTAACCCTTCTTTAAATAAATTAATAATAAATGTCCTAATCTAATCCAAGTGGGCCTAAAAGGTCATATTTTATTCCTAAGATTGTTTTTGGTCGAATTTCACTTGTCCAATAGAATTAGGACATGTGTTAGTGTAATAGTAATATCATATTTACCCTTAGTTACCCTATTTACTATTAACCGCGGTAAAAAAAGTAAAAAGTTACTATTCACCAAAAAATTATTTTTATCTCATTGAACCACATTTTACTTACTGATATCAACCGTGTCTGTCGGATTTTCGAAATTCCATTCACAAAAGCGGTAAAATTAAGTTTTATGCAAAAATTCAGTTTTTAACCTACCACTTAGTGGTTTCACTATTCATGAAAAATTGAAAGTTTTCAGAAAAATACCAAAATTTCACCCTAGACTAATTTCGATATTATGAGTCCAAAAATGAAGTCCATTTTGAAAAATAATATTTATAAAATTTCAAAAAGTGGTTATTACTATTCATAACGGCTAGTTTTAATAGCATAATGTTGTTTAGTGAAACTCGGTATTGCGTACGACGCAAGCTATCGAGGAAGGTCATGATTGCGTGTAAAGCAAGCCAAGCAAGTGTTGTGTAGAAAAAGATTCCTTTGATGATTTATATAACATAAAAGTCTCGGGTGTTACATTCTACCCCCCTTAAAAACAATTTCGTCCTCGAAATTCGTCACTTTGTAACAAACAGATGAGGATACTTCCCCCTCATCATATCCTCAAGCTCCCATGCAGCTTTTTCAAGTTGGTGGTTCCTCCATAAAACTTTCACCAATCGAGTGGTCTTATTTCATAGGAATTTTTTGCTACGATCCAGAATCTCTATCGGCTGTTCTTCATAAGAAAGATCTTGCTCCAGCGGTACAACTTCTGAGCTGAGTACATGTGAAGGATCAGGTATGTACTTTCTCAGGAGAGATACATGGAACACATCGTGAACTTGAGAGAGATTCGGTGGAAGCGCCAATCGGTAAGCTACCTTCCCAACACGATCCAGTATTTCGAAAGGACCGATATATCTAGGGCTCAACTTCCCCTTCTTTCCAAATCTCATAACCCTCTTCCAGGGAGATATTCGTAAGAACACTTTATCACCCACTTCAAACTCTAGGTCTTTTCTTCAGTTGTCGGCATAACTTTTATGTCGACTCTGAGCTGCTCTTATGTGTTGTTGAATAGATCTGACCTTTTCTGCCATTTCATCAACGAGATCAGGTCCTAATAGCTTTCTTTCCCCAACTTCATCCCAGCAAGTTGGAGTCCTGCATTTCTTTCCATAGAGAGATTCATAAGGATCCATCTGAATACTGGAGTGAAAGCTATTATTATAAGAAAATTCCACCAAAGGTAGGTGTTGATCCCAACCTCCTTTGAAATCCATAGAGCAAGGTCTCAACATATCTTCTAGGGTTTGAATTGTTCTCTCAGACTGACCGTCTGTCTGGGGATGATAAGCAGTGCTGGAACTCAACTCTGTATCCAGAGTATGCTGAAGACTTCGCCAGAACTTCAAGGTAAATCTCGGATCCCGATCATATATAATAGAAAGTGGTACTCCATGCAATCTTACCACTTCCTTTACATATATCCTGGCAATCTGATCTAGAGAGAAATCCTCTCTAATAGCAATGAAGTGTGCAGATTTTGTAAGACGATCAAATATGACCCAAATAGCATTATTGCCTTTGGATGTTTTAGGAAGTCCTGTGAAAAAGTCCATAGTGATGTTTTCCCATTTCCATTCGGGTATGGGTAATGGTTGTAACATCCCCTTAGACTTCTATCTCTCATCTTTAACTTGTTGACAAACCAAGCATCGAGAGACATATTCAGCAACATCTCTTTTCATGCCATCCCACCAAAAGTACTCTTTCAGGTCCCTATACATCTTCGTGCTTCCAGGATGAATAGAGAATGATGAACTATGAGCCTCATCCAGCAGCTCCTTCTTTAATTCGGGGATGGGAGGAACACAAACCCGATTCCTGAACTTTATTATCCCATCACAATCAAGGTTTAATTCAAGAACATTTCTCACCTTCTTTTGTAACTCGAAATATTCTTTCTGTGCCTCTTTAATCTTCACATGTATAGATGGTTGAACATTCATTTGAGAAAGATAAGATTTTTCCCCTTCCATTATAATTCCAAGATCCATCCTTTGTAAATCCATAAATATTGGATCTTTTGTGATCCTCATCATGGATAAACTAGCATGGTCTTGTCGACTTAATGCATCTGCCACCTTGTTTGCTTTCCCAGGGTGGTAATGGATTGAGCAGTCATAATCCTTAATCAGCTCCAACCATCTTCTTTGGCGTATATTCAACTCGTTTTGTGTGAAAATATAATTTAAACTTTTATGATCAGTATAAATATCACACCTTTCACCATAAAGGTAATGCCTCCAAATCTTTAATGCAAAGATTACCACAGCCAACTCCAAATCATGTGTTGGGTAATTTTGCTCATGGATTTTCAACTGTCGTGAGGCATATGCTATCACCATATAATTTTGCATAAGAACACACCCCAATCCCTTCTTGGATGCATCACTGTAGATCACAAACCTTTCTCCACTACAAGGCAGTGTGAGCACAGGTGCACTGGATAACCTTCTTTTCAACTCCTTGAAATTCTCTTCACATTCCTCTATCCAGACAAACTTAACTCCTTTCCGAGTCAACTTGGTGAGTGGATTAGATAATCGTGAAAAATCTTTTACAAAACATCGATAATATCCATCCAAACCAAGAAAACTTCGAATCTCAGTTACTATTGTTGGTCTCGACCATCTTTCGATAACCTCTGTTTTTGCTGGATCCACATATATCCCCTCTTTTGAGATTATGTGACCCAAAAATGCAACTTTTTGAAGCCAAAATTCACACTTGGTAAATTTGGCATAAAGCTTCTCCTTTCTCAGGGTCTTCAATATAATTCTCAATTGATCTTCATGCTCTTCCTTGCTCATTGAATAGACAAGAATATCGTCTATAAAGACTACCAAAAATTGATCAAGATAGTCTCTAAAGACTCTATTCATTAGATCCATGAAGATAGCAGGGGCATTAGTAAGACCAAATGGCATCACTATAAATTCATAGTGTCCATACCTTGTACGGAAAGCCGTCTTTGGTATATCCTCCCTTTTGACCCTTAATTGATGATACCCTGAACGAAGATCAATCTTGGAAAAGTATTGAGCTCCGCGTAGTTGGTCAAATAAGTCATCAATGCGTGGGAGAGGATATTTGTTCTTGATAGTGATCTTGTTAAGTTCTCGATAATCAATACAGAGTCTCATTGATCCATATTTCTTCTTAACAAAAAGAACAGGTGCTCCCCAAGGTGATGCACTAGGGCGTATGAATCCCTTATCAAGATTCTCTTGGAGTTTCTTCTTCAATTCCTACAACTCAATTGGGGCCATTCTATAAGGTGTCTTTGAAATAGGCAAAGAACCCGGTACAAGTTCTATTGAAAACTCAACTTCACGATTTGGTGGAAGACCTGGTAATTCCTCCGGAAAGACATCATCAAACTCCCGTACGATGGGCATATTCTTAATCGTAAGTTTCTCACCAACCATTTGAGATAAATAACCTTCATTTAGTGGTATCAAGACCCATAAGATGGAAGGAATTTCCACTGGAAGGTTATGTTCATCCTTGCATCGATAGACGATCGTAGATTGATCTGGAATATGAAATGTGACTTGACTTCTTTGGCAATTGATATGAGCTCCATGTAGAGAAAGCCAATCCATGCCAAGAATCACATCAAATTCCACTAAAGGAAGGATCACAGGATTTGCAGGAAGCACTTTCCCACAAACTTCGATCGGAGAAGAATTATAAACTTTTGATGTGACTTTTGTGCCATTAGGTGTTGTCACAGCTAACTCAACATCTAATTGTTGAGGTAATACGGTGATACCCTTAGAAAATTTTTCAGAAATAAAAGAGTGGGTGGATCCAGAATCAAATAAAACATTTTCTACTTTAGAGTGGATGGTAAGTGTACCTTTCACCACTTCGTTATCGTATTCCACATCGCTGATAGAAATTGCATGTGACTTTCCTTTGTCTTTAGCCTTAAGATTTTGTTGACGTCAACCATCATCATCAACCCTTGGATTTGGGCATTGATTGGCATAATGCCCCATCTCCTTGCACTTGAAACATTGAAGTGTAATAGGTTCATTCTGTGTATCCCTTCCTTTGTTTGCATCATTAGACATCTTCTTCCCATTATCGCGGAATTCAAATGCCCGATGACCTTCCTTTCCACATTTAAAACATTTACTTGTCCCTTTAAGACAACTCCCTCCATGTTTCTTTCCACACTTTGAGCATAAGGGAAAGCTCATCTTATTTTGAGTGTGCTCTTTAGATTTTCCTTTGAATTCCATCTTCCTCTTCTTATCAAACCCATGTGACTAATGGGTTACTCCAATCTCCATATCGACTTTGAGAGCACATCGAACGATTTCCTCGTAGCTATTGAAGTCCCTTATGGCTAACGCCCTTTGAAGACTTGGTTTTAAGCCACTAAAGAATCGATTGATCTTACTCTCAGGTTGGATAATAATACCAGAAGCGTACCTTGCAAGTCTTGTAAAATTTTCTTCATAGGTACCAACAGATTCATCATCCCTTTGCTTCAGTTAAAGAAACTCTTTCTCCATCTTTGTTTGGAGAATACGAGGGAAGTACTTATTGAAAAATAAGTTCTTGAACTCGTCCCATTCCATAGACTCAATTTCATCCCTTTGCCTCGTATTCTTAATAAGATTCCACCATTGATCAGCATCTCCTTCCAAACGATACACTGCTAGGATGACTTTATTATGTTCAGAACATTGAAGAACTGAAAATATATTTTCAGTAGTACTAATCCATTGTTCAGCAACTAATGGATCAGTAGATCCACTGAAAGAAGGCGGACGCTGCCTCATGAAGGATTCAACAGAATGTTGCTCCTTCCTTTGCTCATTTGGAAGTCCTACATGATTCATAGCTTGAGAAAGTTGCGTGAGCATGGCTACAAGATTTTGCATTCCAGCTCCCATATCGTTTGGTTGCTCAGGGGGACAATCATTGCATTTCCCATCGCATTCCGCATTAACACGGTTCCTTTGGGTTCCAGCCATTGACTAAAACCAAGAAGAATAGTGTGAGCAACACTAATTATAATAGGAAAACCACATAATCAAGGATAAAATTTCACACTTAAGGTCTTATCCTAGGGTATTCATGGCCATTTCTAAAACACTAAGATTGTGTTCTATGCTTAGACTTATCCTTAGGGTTCTTACTAAGGCTTTCACATCCTAGTTTCCAAAGGTTGACCGTACCTTTCCTCTGATACCAACTATAACGTCTCATACTTTACATACATTGTTAATACTTCAAAATTGAAGCACACTTATTACAACATATGACAAAACCACAAAGGACCGTATAGGTATAGTGCCTTTAGAAACTGGGAAACATAAACAACTGGTTCATAAATCTTCTACAGTGTCTCCCATTTATTTCATCATATCTAGGGTCCCTTTAGCATATTCTACTTAATATCCATCTTCCTGACCTGGGGAAAAGAAAACATAAAAGGGTGAGCTCAAATGCTCAGCAAGGGCAAATAAAGGAAATAAAAATCATATCATATCTTTTTGAAAATCATAACCCGCAAAAGAGATCATAATATCTTAACATGGAAAAAATCATAGAAGTGAAAATGAGATCCCCATAATCATAACATAAAACTTGAAACTTTGTGGCATGCACACATAATCATGGAAAATCATTTCTTGTTAGTCATGACTCATTGCCAAGACTATCTTAGTGGACAAAGTCCCTTTCTGAACCGAGTCACCCTCGTTCCAGTCCTGTTTCACTGAACCGGTAAAACCTACCATTCCAGCCATGTCTATCTCATGAGATATAAAATCTTTACCCAATGCATTGGAGGGAGATATAGGTCCCACCCATCTTATAATGAATCCTTTCTTATGTGTGCCACATAATCATAAACCATACATCATATCGTAACCCATGTAATAAAAATGGAATTCTTAAACAACATGACATCATAAAACAATTCATATAAGATAAAGAAATTCATAAAAATATTTTCATCACAACATAATCAAACCAATGTAATAATAGGGATAAAAACAGAACCCTTTTATTATCTTAGATGGAAAATAATTTTGATAAAATACTTGAACTCCATTCTTGAGGAAAATACCCTTTCTACTTCAAAAACATTTTTCCTTTCATAATATGTCATACAACTTTAAAATAAAATAAGTTGATTAAAAATAAACTTGAAAACTTGTAAAGGAAGTTTCTTGGAAATAATGTTTTAAAAATCCATTCATTCCGTATAAGTTAAAAAAAACATTCTTCGTACTTTTGTCGGAAAAGTCAAAAAGTACCTCGTACGAAAAACGACAAAATATTCCTTTCATACATATTACTAAAAACTCACCGAAGGGTAAAAATGGATTTAAAAAATTGTAGGTGGATGGAAATAATATTACATATTGATGAAACATGGATGTGGATGATAAAATACACCCCAGTAAATACTTACGAATAAACAATCTCGGATAAAAATGAGATTGTGATATTTCCCTTACCTTAGGTCCGATTTGCTTTGTACGTGTCCGAAGCTCCTGTATAATGGTTTAAATAATGTTATTGACTTATTCCAGAATCATACATATTGATATGATATCATATATGGTCATATTCTTAGCTTCTTATTAGTAATATTTCATTGTTACTTGTTACTCGGGTCTTTATTGCCTTTTGTTCTTATGCGTGTTTTGTCGAATAAATTATTATTCTTATTTTAAGGTTATAGATACCTTATATCCAGAATGGTATTAGTGTAACATATATCATATTTATTCATTCAATTCATTTTTATAATTACTATGTAATGATGATCATGTAGAACGAGTCGCATCACATCGTGGAGACGGTATTCCGTACATACGCACGAGTGATGATATCGTTCCTATGATCGTGGAACTGTGTTGGAGTATATATATATTATTTTAGTATCAATATTACTTTGTAATAATCATAAATAGTTACTCATTACACCATTATACCCATCCTTGTAAAGTGATGGTGGAAAAATAGATTACACCACGGCGTGGAGACGGTATTCCGTACGTACGCACGTGCGGTGATTTCATTTTTCCGTAGGATGGATAGAAGGTGAATTAGGGTTGTTTCATATTTATAATAACATATCAGTATGTAAGTAATACTGATGTTATTACTTCATCATGAAACAACTAAAGAAGAATAAGTTGAAGAAGAAAGAAATTGAAAAGATCGGTAATGGATATTACCTCTTCTTTGGAACGCCTCTTTGAATCCTCCACTTAGAGAACTAAGATTGGTCTTTGAAGAAGACCAGGACCTCTAGGATTATTCTAGGGAAGTGGAGAGGAGAAAATGGAAGGGTTTGGCCGAGATTTAGTGCTCAATTTGGTGTGAGGAGGTGGGGGAGGAGGTGCCCTTTTATAAGGGAGGAGAGGGGCACCTTAGGAATATCTCAAAATATTATTTTATATTAAAGTCAAAATCAATTTATAATGGATCCAAAGGGTCTTATTTCGAAGCTAAAGCGGGGATGGGTCGAAATCCTATCAATAAATAGGATTTAGACAAGTTTAGGGTATTATTTTAACCTTATCAATTAGATTTAACTCTAAGTTAAATAATTTAACTTTTACCGTGTCTTTTTGTTTTCTTTCACTATATGGTTAATACACTTACTATAACATGCCAAACGAACCCCAAATTGTTTATTATTAATATAAATATTCTTATCTAAGTCCTTTGGCCGAACCTTAGATTTTGAGGAATAAAATAACAATTAATAATATAATATTTGATTTAAAAACTATTTTGTGTCAATTTTGACACTATTTGATATATGATTTTTGTGAAAGTCATAACAGAATTATATGTTCGAACCAAGTTGATTAAATCAACCATAATATATCATAGTAACCTAGAAAATTAGTGTAATTCATAAAAAGTCTCAAATTACATTTATTTTGGCCTTTATAACATTAATTATGTCAATATTTCATAAATAAGATAATTACTGCATCATCGTTGTGTCATAATTAAATTAAATTATTTAATGTCTAAAAATTATAAATAAAATACCATTATGTAGGAAAGATTTTTAGATTTCTAATGAATATTTATAGTAGAATTTATATTATGTATAACCCCATATTAAAAATGATTTACTTATTAAACTTTGATTTTAACTATTTTAACCCTTCTTTAAATAAATTAATAATAAATGTCCTAATCTAATCCAAGTGGGCCTAAAAGGTCATATTTTATTCCTAAGTTTGTTTTTGGTCGAATTACACTTGTCCAATAGAATTAGGACATGTGTTAGGGTAATAGTAGTATCATATTTACCCTTAGTTACCCTATTTACTATTAACCGCGGTAAAAAAAGTAAAAAGTTACTATTTACCAAAAAATTATTTTTATCTCATTGAACCACATTTTACTTACTGATATCAACCGTGTCTGTCGGATTTTCAAAATTCCATTCACAAAAGCGGTAAAATTAAGTTTTATGCAAAAATTCAGTTTTTAACCTACCACTTAGTGGTTTCACTATTCATCAAAAATTGAAAGTTTTCAGAAAAATACCAAAATTTCACCCTAGACTGATTTCGATATTCTGAGTCCAAAAATGAAGTCCATTTTGAAAAATAAAATTTATAAAATTTCAAAAAGTGGTTATTACTATTCATAACGACTAGTTTTAATAGCATATTGTTGTTTAGTGAAACTCGGTATTGCGTACGACGCAAGCTATCGACGAAGGTCACGATTGCGTGTAAAGAAAGCCAAGCAAGTGTTGTGTAGAAAAAGATTCCTTTGATGATTTATATAACATAAAATTCTCGGGTGTTACAAAGCCTACGGAAATCCCTATCGATCCATGAATTCGATAGATATGAGGAAATTGTCTGATGTTCCTTCCAAGTTGAAATGGAGACCATAGAATATCATGGGTGTCATGTGGAAAAGAAGTGGAAATTGTAATTTAATTCTATTGGTCTGATGGATAAATTTAACGGTGCTAAAAAATCTATCACCCCACTTGACAAAGGTTCAAAAAGAATCACCCCATAAATTTCCTGAAGGGGATGTGGAAATTATTTAGGTGTAGATGAGAAGGGAACCTAGCCATTAATTGTCTACAAGAAAAAACCCACTATTGTGACAGAGTATAGGAACACTCCATTCGACCCTCAACACATTGTTCATTACTTCAACTACAAAGAACTAGGTCACTTTACAAACCAGTTCCCTAAGCCAAGGGTTATTTTAGGAAACCAACAACCTCCAAGGAAGCAAGGGAAATATTTTTCCATTACTTCCACCAAAGTGAACCATTAAAATGAAGTGGTGATAGGTATGCTATTTATTCATTCAATAATAGAAAATTTACTTTTTGATACTAGTTCTATGCACTCTTTTATATCCTAAAAGTTTAGTAGAATAATCCCAACACCACCACAAATCATGGAAGTAGAGATGTCGGTGAGAGTAGAAAATGGGTAAATAATTGGATCCCATGAATATAACTCATCCCCTATCACAATTTATGGATTGAACTTTCTGGAGAACTTATTTATGCTCCCTCTAGTGGAATTTGATGCAATTCTTGGCATGTATTGACTTTCTCTATATAGAGCCCACATAAATTTTTGTGAGAGGGGAATCACTCTCCATATGGAGATTCAACGCCAAATTCTATACAAGTGAAAGGAGGAAGATTAATCTTCTTTAGCACTATCATCTCTAGTATGGATATTACTGCCCTGTGATAAAGTGTATCTTGCTCCGATGATTGAGTCTAAGGAATAAACCATCCTTGAAGACATGCCTATTGTGATGGAATTCGCTAAAGTGTTTCCCATGGAATTTCCTTGTCTTACTCTTAGAAGAGATGTTGAATTCTCAATTGATCTTATACCTAGGGAATTTCCAATATCCAAGACTATATATAGAATGGCTATTGTGGAGCTTTAGGATCTAAAGAAACAACTACCGAAGAATCTGGATAAAGGGTTTATACGCCCAAGTGCTTCACCATGGGGTGGACCATTTCTCTTCATCATGAAAAAATATGGGTCAATTCTCCTTTGAATTGATTATTGTGAGCTCAAAAAAATCACAATAAACAAACAGGTATCCACTTCCATGAATTGATGACTTATTTGATTAGCTACGAGGAAAACAATACTTCTCCAAATTGGATCTATGATTGGGATATTACCAAGTAAGGGTGAAGAAGGCAGATATCCCAAAGATTGCTTTTTGTACATGGTACGGGCACTATGAATTCATATTAATGACTTTCAGACACACTAATTATCTATAAATATTCATGGACTTGATGAATAGATTCTTTATATATTACCTTTAAAATTTTGTGGTAGTCTTTATAGATGATATTATAATATCCTCCAAAACCATGAAGGAGGATTATGAGCAAATAATCACTATACTAGAGACCTTGTGAAAGGAGAAGCTCTATGGAAAGTATAGAAAGTGTGATTTTTGGTTTAAGTAAGTATCATTCATGGGTCATATCATCATAAGAAATGGGATATCTGTGGATCCCTCCAAGAAAAATGAATTTGAGGGGTGGTTGAGGCTAACATCTATGATGGATATTCGTAGATTCCTTTGGTTAACTGGATATTATCGCCAATTTGTTAGAAATTTATCAGGATTGTCAAACCCTCTTACCAAGATAACTCATAAGGGAGTCAAGTTTACATGTATTAATGAATTTAAAGAGAGATTCATGGAGTTTAAAAGTAGGCTTATCACTACACTCGTGCTCAAACTACCCACAAGTGGAGAACATTTTTTGGTATTTATTGATGCTTAGAAGAAGGTCATGGGCTATGTGTTGATGAAAAATGACAAATTCATTGCCCATGCTTCAAGGAAATTGAAATTTCATGAGAAAAACCATCCAACACATGATCTGGAGTTAACTGCAGTAATTTTCTCTTTAAAAATTTGGTGAAATTACCTCTTTGTGGAGAAGTGTGAAATATACCCAAATCACAAAAGACTCAAGTATATATTCACATATAAAGAGTTGAACATGCACCAATGAATATAGTTAAAGATGATCAAAGGCTATGACTACTCAATCTATTACCACCCTGGTAAATCAAACAAGGTGGAAGATGCTCTAAGAAGAAAGGACCCAATGATTCTATCATTGATGAGAATTGAAAATGATCCAATCTTTTTAAATTTTATGAAGATGGAAATGGGAATCAAAAAGAAGGGAACATAATCAATCCTTTCACAAATTATTTCTCAACTGTCACTTTTGTAAAGGTTAAAGGATGCTCAAAAGGATGATGTAGAAATTCAAAAGAAATTGGAAACTATTAGAAAAGGGAAATCCTCATAGTTCAATGTTAATGAAGAAGGAATTGTGAGATTTAGGAAAAGACTATGTGTTCTATCAAATCTGGTTTTAATGAATGAAATTTTTGGGTGATACACATAGTTTGAATATCTCCATTCACCCAAGAAACACAAAGATGTATCGAGATCTATGAGAGCATTATTGTTGGATAACATGAATAATGAGATCGCTGATTATACATCAAAGTGCCTGGTATGTCAGTAGGTGAAGGCTGAGAGGCAAAAGTCTAAAGGGATGATGCAACCATTACCCATACCAACCTGGAAATGGGAGAACATCACTATAGACTTTGTCACTGGACTTCAGAATATATCCAAAGGAAACAATGCTATATGGGTTTTTGTGGATTATCTTATAAAGACTGCACACTTCATTGCAATTAGGTAGGATTTCTCATTGGATCAACTGGAACGGATATAAATCATAGAAGTGGTAAGGCTTCATGGAGTACCCCTATCTATTGTATTCTATCTATATCCATGATTCACCTCTAAGTTATAGAGGAGTCTCCAACATGCTCTAAATACTAAGCTAAAATTTAGTACAGATTATCATCCTCAAATTTATGGCCAATCTGAGAAAACTATCCAAACACTTGAGGACATGTTGAGAGCATTCTCAATGGACATTAAAGGGGGATGGGATCAATATCTTTCTCTAGTTGAGTTCTCTTACAATAACAGTTTCCACTCAAGCATCTAAATGGCTCCTTATAAATCTCTTTATGGGAAGAGGTGAAGAACACCGGCATGTTGGGATGAAGTTTGGGAGAAAAAACTCCTAGGTCTATAAATGGTCAATGAAATCGTGGAGAAGGTTAAGACCATCTAGTAGCACATTAAATATACTCAGAGTCAACATAAGAGCTATGATGATAATTGCCGACAAGACCTAGAGTTTGACATAAGAGACATGGCGTTTCTCTATATATCATTATGGAAGAGAGTTATGAGATTTGGGAAGAAGGGAAATATTATTACAAGGTACATCGGCCCTTTTGAGATCCTTGATCGCATTGGAGCTGTGGGATATCAACTATAACTCCCACCGAACCTATCTCAAATACATAATGAATTCTATGTATCAATCTTATGGAAGTACATAACTAAACCATTGCATGTACTTAATCCAGATGTGGTGCTACTGGAGAATGACATATCTTATGAAGAGAAGTCGGTGAAGATCTTAGATCATAGGGAACAAGTTATACGAAATAAGACAATGCCCCTCATCAAGGTGTTGTGGCCAAACCACAAGTTTAAAGAATAAACATGGGAATAGGAGGAAGTGATGAAGCAAAGTCACCTTCATCTATTTTAGTGTGGGAAAAAGAAATTTTGAGGGAGAAATTTTTTAAGGAGGAAGATTATAATGACCCAAACTTTTATTAATGAAAATTACTATTGATTTAATCAAATGTATTATTATGTAAAATTGTAATATAAAACATATGCACTTTCTTGGTTCTATGTTTTCATAATTTAAAATACCGTTAATAAATATTATCATTTCTAATATAGTCGTTGAATAGTGATCACATGATTAGTATAAATATAAGGCTTTAACAAATCCAATTTACTCAGAAAAATGAATTGATGGCCTCATCCAGTAGAATTACTCCATACAAAACCCATTTGTTGGATCTTGGAAAGGAGGTGGCATCATTGGACTTCTCTCTTTACTAAGCCCAAGCTGAGCTTCAACACGTTAATCTTTAACGGAATCTCCTATAGGAGAAGTGTAAGTTAATAGAGATTATCGCTCGAGCGATGTTAACTAGGCCACCCCAATAGTGTGTAACCGTCGCACACCTTACCCTTAGGTCTTATGAAGTTGTTATAAGTGGTTATGTAACAATACCCTAGCACTATGATTATGTGTATTAGTATTGTATAGAATAAATAATATATATTCACTTTATTATTGTTACTTCGTAAATAGTTTTTAAAGCATAAATAGTATTTTTAGTTAATATTCAATAAAGAAATATATTTTGATGAATTAATGGATTTTTGAATTAAATATTATTTTATAAAATATTATTACTAAATTAATTTTTAATAAATATAAATGATCATACAATTTTTATACAATTGTAATTTTTATTAAGGTTTGAATGTTGTTTTTATAAAAAACCCATGAATTTTTTATAAATATCAATTTTATTTTAAAAGTAAAAAATAAAATATTTAGAAAATTATTTAGTTAAAATGAATATTATTTTTGGATTCAGGATATCAAAATTATCTAATGGATAATTTTTCATAATTTTCTGAGGCAACCGAATTTTTGGGTAAAAATTAAATATTGTTTAAATTTATAATGTGTTTTATCACATCATAATGACCAAATAATAATTTAATAAAATACTATGAAAGTGATATTCATCCAATATATGTTTTAAATTTAAAATAATGTGATTTTAGATTTGTTTGTTTAATTTTATGGTGCCTTAGTGGACCCTCTTAGACTTATAAAATATTTTAACTTTTTAAAATGATTTCCTTGAAAGTGTATCTCACCTCCACATAAGAAAGCCTAATATTTTAATAATTTTGGCCATTGTCCTTATAAAATAATTTTTTTCACTCCACTATGGAAGAAACCATGGGCAAAAAACGTGGTATGGTTTGTGTTTTTGATTAGTTTAATGTGTAGTGTCCAAAACCTAAATAATAAATAATTCCCTCTCCTTTCCTATATAAACCCACTCAATCTCCCATTCCTCTTCACTCAAACCATTTAGAGCTCGACCAAAATAGTCCCTAATATATCTTGAATTCTAAAAAGGCACCCCAAGCTCCCATGAATCCTCTCTCAAGCCTCTCCCATGTTTTTTGAATTACACTTCCAAGTAAGGGATCCTCACTTTCCTTCCTTATTTATGTCAAAGTTTCCTTATATTGTTATGAAATTTTATTTTCAATTAAAAATGTTGGGTTATGATTTCTCACCTTTCCTACACTTCCCTACTTATGTTTGAATGATTAGATACCCCTTTCTCTCTCATTAATGCCTCCCATGTACACCTGTTACCATGCAAAAATTTCGTAAGGGATTTCTCTCTCCTCATTTACATTCACGCCATTATTTTATATTATGCATATAAATTACATTACATATGTTGGTATATTATGTTACATGAATCCCTTACTTTAAATTTCATGTATAAATTATTAGAGACCAATTTCTCTCTCATCAACGCATTTTGTGATTTCTATTGGATTTCATTATGCTGCCGAAGTTACCCCAAAATTTCCCATGACAAAATCATCATGTAAGTGAATACCATACCCATTTTTCTATCAAGGTTATTCACCTTTATTAACATATAATTGTTTATTGATTACTTAAATTTATGTATTCCACATCTCTTATTCTTGGAAGAGATTATTATGTTTAATTAATCCATATTTTATAATCTATGTGGCACACTTATGCATGAAATGAAATGATTAAGAAGGGCGCTCCCTAATAGAACTCCAATTCATTGGGTAAATAATTGTATCATGAAATGTCATGTGAAATGAGTGTTCACTCATGCTAATTCAAGTGAAATGAGGGTTTAATCATTCTAAATCAAGTGAACTGAGGTTTTACTCATGCTCCATGTGCAATGAGCCTTAGCTCATGCAAATATAAAGTTAAATGTTATTGCCACATATCTATGTTATATCATGCCATTATGTTCAAATTTATCTTATAATACATTGATATTACTATTGGCTAGCATTTATTTTATTCTTCATGTTATTCCTTGTTTAATCCCTTACTGGGCTTTATATCTCACCATTTTCTTATGTATGTCCTCAGGTTATCCCATGCAATGCTAAGTATGAAGGAATGTTGTGGTCATGTAAACTAATTTTTCAATAAAGATATTGTATTTTATGTCTTAAGTTTTCATGTAATGTTCCTAATTTCCCAAGACACTAGACCTGTCAATCCTCATAGTTGTCTTAAGTGCAAGTTTATGTAATAAATCATGTTTAAGTGGGTAATAATGAGCAGGGTTGTTATACACATGATTTTTCTTAAATTCCAAATATTTATTTTTGGAAAAATTATCAGGAACTCTAACTTCATCATGTGTAACAACTTTTTTTACTTTATCTTTATAATCCATTTATTCTATATCCATTTTTTAGCTATCTCCAATAGATTTGACTAGATATCTAATCATTATTTCATTACTTTCTCAACTTTTTTTGTATTCTCACATGTCTACTTTGCAGATATAATTTTTCATGAGTCCTTTCCTTTATATTATTGAATATTTTTCCCTTTAATTGTGTAGGGAGTATCTCCTGGCATAAATTTCATGAACTCCATAGCATGTGACCCTCATGTCCACATCTGTTACAAAATTCTTCTAAAGAATAAAATCTATTTTGAAGGGGAATATTTTATATATTCTTGTTCAAAAATTTGTTCCACTAATTTTTTTTGTTGGATACCCTTCAAAACTCTCCCTTGGTTCATGCCACTTCCTTGTAAGAGACATATTATCCCAATATAAGAAATATTTATGTCTAAAAAATTTTCCCACCAGCACATCCCTTGAAACATTAATCTTACCAATAAATTCAAAAAAATTATAGTATATGTTACTCATGTCCTTCTACACAATAAGCATTTCCTAGGTGAAATAATATTCATGGATCATTTATTTCTTCCTTTTATTTGAAATATTTCCTCTCATCCTTCTTGGTCCACTACTCTTGGACTTGTTTTTGAGATATGTACTGCTAGATATATAATATCTATTTTGAGAGTATTTGGGTATAGATTTACATCCATGTTTTAAACCATCATATCAGCAGTATGAAAATATTTACCTCTAACCTCAGAATACTTGATCAAGTATTATATACTCTTATTTAATTAATTTTTAACGAAAATTCATTTGGATTATGTCTTTACTAGTTCTTATTACCTTAAATCAATATTTCCTTCAAGATCACTTACCATTTTCTATAGTTTAATCTCTTTTAAGTTTTTATTCTTTCTATCATCAATAAGGGTTGTTTATTTTCTATCATACATGTCATTCTTTGTAGATAAACTTTTATTTTATTTTATTTTTTATCTTATTTCTTGATCATTAAATTATTTTCTAGATATTATTCTAAATTTTCATTAAATATACATTCATGTTTAGTTCTTTACCTTCCATCATCATCACTTATTTATGAATCAAATACATTTTCAACTTTCATAATAAATTTAACCACATAATCTAAAGAAATATTTAATAATGAATCAGTTTTATCAAACTTTCTCATAATATTCCTTTTTCTACTACTAAAATTTTTATTCTTCTTATCCCTTTTCTATTTTCAAAGATTCTAATCTTCCTCATCAGATTTAAACCCAACGTCCATATTATTTTGGATATTATAGGGAAATTTTCCAAGGCTATCACAATTCATTCAATTTTTTTATATTTTTATTTTTATCTTTACTCTTATTATTTTTGAATCCTATTTATATAAGTGTAATGATTTAAATAATATCATTATATCCCTTAGCATCAGATTCACTTAACTAGATAACTTCTTTTTCCTTGAATTTTTCTTTTCTCTTGGATTTAAAGGTAATCTTATATTTTTATTTATTATTGAAATATGGGTTTTTTCTCATCTCATAATCTATGAGGATGTTATGTCACTCATCTAGTATTAAATATTCAATTTTTTCTAGGGATGGTGTTTTTTAAGAAAAATGATCTATAACATTCCTATTCAATTTATTAGTAATGATGGAATCCTCTAACTTCTCACCAAAACCTTGAATGTTGCTGACTATCTAATTCATTCTATTGAAATGGGCATTAATATTTTCGTCATCATAAATTTTTATGTCCTCAAACTTTATCTTCCAAACTTGATGATTGGATTCCTTGACATTGAAATTGAATTCATATCTACTTATTAATTTCTAATCGATTTCTTTGGTAGTCTAGAGACCCATGTCAATTGTATAGAAATTATATGATAGGTACATAAAGATGAAATTGTATGCCTTCCAATCTAAATCTATATTTCTTTTAACATCTTGATTTATAGAAGCATATTTATAAATGGGTGTAAAACCCACTATTGATGTCTCTCCCACTTTTAGGAAAAGTAATTGGATTTTGGAAATCATCATATTCCTCAAAATACAATAATTATTTCCATAAAAATTTATAACACCCCAATTATTCATATAATTGAGATTCTTCATTTCTCATAAACCATTTTTGATATTAATATGGAACATTCACTTGGATATCTCTTATAGAGTCCCGTGCTATATTTACTATAGAGAGGAGGGTGAATAACTAATATTAATTTACTACCTCTTTTAAATTAAACCTAATTAACCTGTTAAAGTTATTGATCCCCTCAATATTATCTCATGGTATCACCTTGTATAATATAGTAATGAATAAGATTGATGCACAAATCATTTACAATTTTCAACATAAAATTCAACTATTTTCCATGTCAGTTAGATTCCCCAAGATTGGATTCTAAACTATAAAAAAAATGGTTACAATGGTAGTTGGTTAAACACCCCAATTATAATCCTTATTTAACTAGTTAGACACCCCAATTAAAATTATCTTCTATAATTATTTAGACAACCTTATTGTAAGCCTCTTCAATAACTGGTTAGACACCCCGGTAACAAGGTCATTCTTCATCTTTGATCAAGTGATATAAATTTATCATTTTTCTTCTTTAGGTATTCCTTTATGAATCATTAAAATGATCTTCCCCCATAGATTAATAATATTTGTTTCACATGTGTATAAAACCTTCAAGAACTTTAGTAGTTGTCAATGGAGTAAATCATTGTTGGTATTGAAACTACATATATATTTTGATAGAACTTGAAATTACATATCCTTCACAAATACTCGAGTGTACAGAATATCACCTTATTCTTCAATGTCTTCTAACATCATATCTTTTTCTCTCCTCAATATAGTGGGTCATTGGGTTCTTAGAATTCTCAAGGCTCAAGCAACTTCTTCATAACCCTTATTATCCTTTCAAATTCAAAATAATAATATCATGAATATTATTATCATAATATTTATGTTATTATCCCATAATTAAAATATGTAAATACTATGATTATCAACAATAGTTTTTATGTTCTTTTTAAATCAGTAAAAGTATTTTTGATTTATCTTCTCATTTAAACTCATTCGAATCCAAGTCAAGTCATCCTCTTATACTTATTTATGACTCAATTTTTATTCCTTATATAATATACCAAATATTTTAATCTTAGAATATCTATAAATACCACACCATATTAATTATTCCACATATTTATGAATTCATGTTTGACCATGACTTATCCTACGATGCTGAATTCCTCATTTTGTGCTTTATGTGTTAGAGACTTCTTAAAATGGACACCATGACTAATCTATAGGGTCGAATGGAATTTTTATCATTAAACCTTCTTTAATTTGAGATACCACATGCCTCAAAATGGTTACACATAATATACTATAGCAGGTTCTCTTCTCTACTTCATTATGATTTTTTCTTAGATAATGATCCACATAAATGATCATATTTTTTTATTCCATGGGGAATATAATAGTAGTACAATATGATTTCATTTGTTCATAATAAAAAAATAGAAACTCATATTATCACCATATATATCTATCATGATGAAGATAATGGATCAATTATATGTATAACTCAATGTATGAACTATGTAAAGAGGTCATCTAAAAAGATGATCTAGATCAACTGTATATAAAACTATCTTATTATGATGATTAGCTATGTGAAGTAGATATATATATCATATCAATGGATTGTTGTAATATAAAAATGACTGACTATGAAGATCCACCATGTGAAGATAACATAAATATCACTTCACCTTGATGTAACACCTCCTTATCTTTATATGGTTCCATTCATGCTTACTCTTAGGATGATTTCTAGGAAAATCATGTCTACACAATGCAATTCATTTTTACGTATTAACACTTCATGTTTAAACAATACTTTCATGATGTTCACATGGTAAAACATCATTTTTAAATATAATCAATTAATGGTTATACAACAAAGGTATTCAGGATTACCCATCCATTCCTTTCCCCTTTTTCACTCTACTACACTGGATTAATGTTTACATAGAAATATTCAAACCAAACATACCTTTAAAAAACTGATCATCGATTCTATAACTTTGAAAATAACTCAAAACTACTTCCAAGTTGTTGTAGATAGTGTCTCTACATCTTTCATGACTTTAATTTAGTTTAATTAAAAATAAAAACATCAATCATAACATTATAAGAGGTTATTTTGAAGTTTTCTGTGTAAGGTCTTCAAATAGAACCATTAATAATTATCTCAGGATTTTTGTTTGGTTGTATTATCGAGAATTAAATCCAAAGTAATCCCACATGTAATAATAATTCTTATACAGAACATATATTAACTCATTTAAAATAAATAAAACTATGATAACTTCATTAATTTACTACCACGAAATACTTCCACAACCATAATTGACAACCACTAGGAGTAAAAAACCCAACATTTTATGAAACCAATACACTCAAAGTTATAGCCCTCATAATAGGGAAGCTGTAATGAATAAATGAGAATCACCTATATTGATCAACATAGAAACAATATTATAAAATATGTGTATCATACCTCGAACAATCACTAATCATTCCACCTATTTTATCTCTATCATATGAAGTTTTACATGGACAGATCCCATTCTGTACATCCCCACTTCATACCACCTCCTCTCCATAGATAAAATAAATGTTACGAGGGATGGGTAACATCCCTTAGAAATATTACACCAACACCACCATGTACGGATGGTCCAATAATTTGGTGATCATGTCGCTGCTAGAATGGTAATAGAAAAAGCTACCAAGATGCTCCTTAAAATTGATGGGGTGGATCATATATGATATTTCTTCACTAAAATATATATTAAATAACATGATACTAGTGAAATAAGAATCTAAAATCATTTATATCACTATAATGATAATGTATGACATCCTGATTCCCACTAAATGGATGGGAGTTTCAAACTCTGTAGAAATGTGACTGAGATAGTGGTTAACATTTAAACATGTGTCATAATTTCATGTACAGATAATTAAAATATCATTTTTCCATGTCCACTCTTATAATAGTTAAAATAAATCCCATCCTTGATATTACTTATCTAAGATTATTCTTCTTTAATGGATTTAGTATTCGGAATTACCTTTATATAGTTCTTTATACTAAAATTGCTAACCTAGAATTGCCTATTTTTATATAAATCACTCTCAAATCATCTATATCACCATAAAGATAATGTATGACATCCCGATTCCCAAAAAATGGATAAGAGTTTCAAACTCTATAGAAATGTGACTGAGATGGTGGTTAACATCTAAATATTTGTCATAATTTCACGTATAGATAATTACAATATCATTTGTCCATCTCCAGTCTTATAATAGTTAAAATAAATACAATCCTTGATTTATTTATTTCTTTATTTTATTTCTTTATTTATTTCTTTATTTATTTCTGCCCATGCCCATGCCCATGCCCATGCCCATGCCCATGCCCATGCCCATGCCCATGCCCATGCCCATGCCCATGCCCATGCCCATGCCCATGCCCATGCCCATGCCCATGCCCATGCCCATGCCCATGCCCATGCCCATGCCCATGCCCATGCCCATGCCCATGCCCATGCCCATGCCCATGCCCATGCCCATGCCCATGCCCATGCCCATGCCCATGCCCATGCCCATGCCCATGCCCATGCCCATGCCCATGCCCATGCCCATGCCCATGCCCATGCCCATGCCCATGCCCATGCCCATGCCCATGCCCATGCCCATGCCCATGCCCATGCCCATGCCCATGCCCATGCCCATGCCCATGCCCATGCCCATGCCCATGCCCATGCCCATGCCCATGCCCATGCCCATGCCCATGCCCATGCCCATGCCCATGCCCATGCCCATGCCCATGCCCATGCCCATGCCCATGCCCATGCCCATGCCCATGCCCATGCCCATGCCCATGCCCATGCCCATGCCCATGCCCATGCCCATGCCCATGCCCATGCCCATGCCCATGCCCATGCCCATGCCCATGCCCATGCCCATGCCCATGCCCATGCCCATGCCCATGCCCATGCCCATGCCCATGCCCATGCCCATGCCCATGCCCATGCCCATGCCCATGCCCATGCCCATGCCCATGCCCATGCCCATCCCCATGCCCATGCAATATAATGAAATACTGTGTTTGGTGAGTTTTGAACCCCTAAGCTCTTGCATATTTTCCAAAGACTTTACCACTCCAGCAAGCTCGTCATGTTGTTAATAAATAGAATTTAATATACTTATATATATATTAATTGAAAAAACAAATAATACATAACTAATAGATATAATAAATAATAATAATAATAATAATAAATAATAAATAATAATAATAAACAAATAATAATAAATAATAATAATAAATAAATAATAAATAAATAATAAATAATAAATAATAAATAATAAATAATAAATAATAAATAATAAACAATAAATAATAAATAATAAATAATAAATAATAAATAATAAATAATAATAAATAAGAAATAATAAACAATAAACAATAATAAATAATAAATAATAAATAATAAATAATAAATAAATAATAAATAATAAATAACAAATAACAAATAATAATAAAGAATAAATAATAATAATAAATATTAAATAATAATAAACAATATATAATAATAAACAAATAATAAATAATAATAAACAAATAATAAATAATAAATAATAAATAATAAATAATAAATAATAAATAATAAATAGTAAATAAGAAATAAGAAATAATTAATAATTAATAATAATTAATAATTAATAATTAATAATTAATAAATATTAATAAATAATAAATAATAAATAATAACAAAGAATAAATAATAAAAATAAATAAAAATAAATAATAAACAATAAATAATAATAAATAATGAACAGTAAATAATAATAAACAAATAATAAATAATAATAAACAAATAATAAATATAAATAATAAATAATAAATAATAAATAATAAATAATAAATAATAAATAATAATAAAGAATATATAATAAAGATAAATAAAAATAAATAATAAACAATAAATAATAAATAATAATAAACAATAAATAATAATAAACAAATAATAAATAATAAATAATAAATAATAAATAATAAATAATAAATAATAAATAATAAATAATAAATATAAATAATAAATAATAAGTAATAAATGATAAATAGTAAATAATAAATAAATATAAATATAAATAATAAATAATAAATAAATATAAATAATAAATAACCAGTAACAAATATTATTAAAAATAATAATATTTTATTATTAATAACAAATAATAAATAATAAATAAATAATAATAAATAATAAATAATAAATAATAATAAAGAATAAATAATAAAAATATTAAATATTAAATATTAAATAATAAATATTAAATAATAATAAACAATATATAATAATAAACAAATAATAAATAATAATAAACAAATAATAAATATAAATAGTAAATAATAAATAATAAATAATATATAATAAATAATAAATAATAAATAACAAATAACAAATAATAAATAAATATAAATAATAAATAATAAATAACCAGTAATATATATTATTAATATTAATAATATTTTATTATTATTATTAATAAATATTAAATAATAAATAATAAATAATAAATAATAAATAAATAAAAATAATAAATAATAAATAAATATAAATAATAACTAATAAATAATAAATAACCAATAACAAATAATAGATAATAAATAAATTAAAGTATATTATAAATAATAAATAATAAATAATAAATAATAAATGAAACACATGAAAAAGTATGAAAAGACATGATAAGGGATGAAAAATCATGAAAACGCATGAAAACGGATGGAGAAGCATGAAGAATGAGGCATTAGAAAGAATGAGAACGCATGAAAACTTATGACAACTCTAGAAAACCCCTTACTAATTCAACATTATCATCATAATAACCCACAAAAAACAATTGCTAAAGATAACAAGTCATGGAAACCCAAATAAACAGTAATAAATGAAGCAACCGTTAAAACCCATCAAAACGGTCATAAAGTGACAAAAACATTGGACTCACATTAACGGAGATAACTTATGATTCGAGATTCCGTTCCAGATCCACGACCAGTCAAATCAAAGATCCTATAACGATCATCGAGCTGATAGGTGAAAGAGACCGAATGGACCGACAGATCAGAAGTTACAACTGTTTAAAAAAACTGACGGGGAATGGTTGGTAGAAATGAGGCATCAAGAAACATAACAAACCCGATACCCACTAAAAAGTCCATAACTTATAATCCATGAGTACATGTGGGCACCGTGACCAGTCAAACCAAAGATTATGGAACGACCTACGATCTGGCAGGTGGAGGAGTCCAAACTGACACATAGATCGAAAGTTAGGTCCGTTTGAAGACAAGTTCGACAGGACACCGGTGACGGAAATGAGGTTTTGGAGGCCTTTATAGGGGTTTTTGAGGTCCAAAAACATTATAGAAGATTCCTTCTGTCAAACTGGTGTGTATCTCTCTTTGTTGGCTTCAATTTGATATGTGGTAGAGCTCAAACGGACACCCGGAGCGAATGTTATGGCCATTTGAAGTTGGAGACCTTTTTTCAACTTGCTTATAACTCTCATATCTTCATCACCTTAGAATTTCTCATGGTTTTGATTATACTTGCTTCTAGATCTCTTCATGATCTTCGATTTGACTGGTCATGGTGCTCCAACGAATGCCCAGATCAAAAGTTATGGTCATTTTAGTGATTTCGGGTTTTCCCATGTTTTTTTAATTTTTTTCTTTTCATTTCACGGTGGTTTTACCCAAACCGCCGCTATTTCATGGAGGTTTTTTAAAAAACCTCGGCTAATCCTCGAAAAAATAAAAAAAAAATTAAAAAAACTAAAAAATAAAATTACACATTTCGCGGCGGCTTTTTCGTGGCGGTTTTTAAAACCGCCGTGAAAAAACAACTACGAAACACCTGTTTTCTTATAGTGATTCTAAATTACCTTTACATAGTTCTTTACACTAAAATTGGTAACTTGGAATTAATTTTTTTTATATAAATCACTCTCAAAGTGATAATACCTTCATAGACTGGTCTTTTATACTTTAATAAATATTTACACTGGAAGTCCTAAAATTTCATTCTCTAAGACTATCTAGTTTTCAAATTTATTCATTAATGAAAAAGAACATGATCCCACGACACCTCCTCTAGATGTTTTTCACAATAATGATACAAAATGGTATAACATAAACTAACAAAAATTAACAAAACCAAAGGATATGGAAAATTATTACACTATTTTACTAGCTTACCCTTGTGGATATCATTATCTACTCAGCATATTCAATCATCATAACCAATGTGTAACTATTTGATACATGTTTTCATATATATAAAAGTACCCTATAGTAAGTAAATTTATCCTCTAAGCATGGTAAATAAAAAATCAAGCTCCTTATATAGAAATATGTTCACATAATATATCTTTAATTGGTTTTCATTGTCTATTTTCCATCAGAGATTCAAATATACCATTTCCCTACCAACAAAATTTGTTCCTACCATTTTCCAAATTTAAATAACTTTTTAACCTAAGTGTACAATATCATTCAGTCTCAACCAAACCCTATATTGACCTATCATGCGCTAACTAAGTGAATAGGAATGAATCTTCAATGACACCTTTAATAGGTCATGAGCTAATGATTTGTACTAGGGGTATAAATAAAAAATAATGGAAGTAATTACCCTTAAAATATAGGAAATTATAAAATAAATATCAACTGGAATTTAAATGGATTAATCCTTGAAAACCAATTATCAAAATAATGTAAATAAATGAATGCAATACAACAAGCTTAAAGGAAATAAACTATTATGGAAAAAGGGTGTATATGGATGTGTTTATTGTATTTATTTTCAAATATTACATCAATGATATGAGATAAAATAAAGATGAGGTCTTAGGTGAAGAAGTGTGTATCTACTAATTAAATAAGAGCTTACAATATGAGGACTATATGGAAAATAAGAAAATTACAGTTCCATGGAATTAATAGCTAGACAGATTCCTCAATACCCAAAGTATAACCCATATCTAGAGTATAAATCATGTTATCTTTTGTGCAAAGAGTGTTTATACACTCCTGGTTGAAGTTTTGGGTGATAAGATAAGTCTTTAGATCGATTAAATATAATTTTCACTTGAGATGGAAGATATATTCATGATAGTACTCTATAAATATTTTTTTATATGTTGACATACTTTGGAACTAAGTTGTAAGGATATTGGAATTATTTTCATAATTGTATTATTTATTAGAAGGAGTTATGAGATGATTTGAAGAGGTTTGAGAAGCCCTCAAATCAATCAGAGGTTTTATTGAAGTTACCTATATAAATTTGGATTTTATATTTAATGAAAAATAGTTAAGTCCTAATAGTAAGTATTTTCCTACTGATCGTAAAATTCCACTCCAAATATAAGGCTTCAAGTACTGAAGGTAATACTTTAATAAAATCATGAGAATTTAAGATTTATCATATAACTGTGATAATCATTAGTATTTTTCATCTATGTTACATAATTTTAAATATTTAGAGTCTTATAATAATCAATAAATGTATGATAGTATGACATCATCCATTTTAAAAATCTTGAATATAAGACTTTACTATAAGTCTATGAGATCATTATATGAATTTACTAGAATATATTACTTTGAGCTGATGAATAAAAATGGAAAATTCAAGAGCATAAGTATTTTGGAGTTGAACGTAATACTTTTCCACTAAGCATAAGTCTCTAAATAGAACCCTTTACAAACATAATACATTGAAGGGGACCATGTAAGACTTTAACACTTATTAAAATTTAGGAAGTTTTCCTAGATAAAAAACCATGTTTCCAAATTTCAAATGTGATTAATATAAAACCAAATGGTATAATTAATGTAATGTTTCATCATAGTATAAACATCACAAACACCAATATTGGTGTGTTATCTAAGATTAAGAATAAAGAAAATTTTATTGTAATCCATGGAAAGGGAATATCAATGATAAATGATAAAGATATCTTCTAGAGTTATTTAGTTCGAATGAAATAAAAATCTGATGATATTGAAGCTGTGATTTTGAGTTTAGAAACATTATTATGATTATTTAATCAATTATCTAATATTTTTTTAGTAATTTTGTAATGAGGCATTCCACTACATGTATTATTTGATGAGTAAAATAGAATTATTGTGATTTTAAGAATAATTTAGATGAATAACCATCAAAAATTGAGTTTTTGTTAATTATAGAAAAAATAATTTTTATTTGAGGATTTTCAAGTGTTAGTGAGGATCTAATATTAAATTTTAATAAATTTCCGAAGACTAAAAGTTGGTGAAATAAGAATAAGTTACACATTGAAGAACAAATTAATTTTTGTGTACTTTGTATATAGTTTTGTATAATTTTTAAGTGTGTATTTTGTGGATTCATTTGAGTAAAATAATTTATTCCTAAAAAATAATAAATTAAAATTTTATTTAGTTTTGTTTCATAAATTAGTAGCATTTATTAGTAGTACTTTTAAAATACCCATTAAGAGGAAAAAAAATTGCACAAGAAATCATTAGAACCTGGACTGGGGATTATATTGTGGTTCTTTTCACCATGATCCATTTTTTATCAATATAACATTTATGGTATTTGAAAAAGAAAAAATGAATTTAATCTATCCTCATTTTCATGTGAGTTTGAAAATATAAAAAATAGAATAAAAGAAGAAGAATCAATCACTGGTATTATGGTTTCACAGTAGTGATAACTAATAATCTGAGAGAACTAAAGCTCTTGAATAAGAAGAGGAATAATTATTTGAATTTCGTAGAAAAAGAATATGAAGAAGAGTGAGTGGTGATCATGTTTTACCATATAGGTCTCAAAGAAGAATATATATTTCATGTTGAGTTTCCAGCAAAAAAAATTGAAGAAGAATTAGAATTTTTGGATAGTTCTGGGGAAAATCTACATGACTTGAGTTTTAAGACATTCAGGTATTTGAAGTTCTCTTAGGGGAGGAAGTAGATATAATATTTTTGGTGTAGGGTATCCTAGTTCATAGGGAAGATATACTTTCAAATTTGTAAAGAGGATGATAAATATAAGATAAAGACTGTAAAATCAGTATAATGACCTCTTTACTTGTTTTATATATCATAGGTTTGTCGCCTATGTAATATGGTGACCACACAGGTGTATTATTATGTGAATAGGTTTCAGGATGATCTCTGGCCACCCATTTAAATTGGTAATTTTATTATAGTGTAGAATATGTAAATCAATGGGAGTTAACATTTAAAGGAGTAGGTTTCCCACACTAAGGAAAAACCTGGTAAAAATACATATTCTATTTTTACTTTTAGTATTTGTAATATATATAGGTATTTGGTAGGAAATTTTAAAAAAAGATTCATTCATATAGTAATAGCTAGTATAGGTTAAAATAGATTTTAAGAGAAAATAAGAATTTGATTTTTGGTAAAATTGGTCCATGCCTAATTAACCCCCTCTCCCCCTCATGTGTGTATGCATGGTCCACTAGGCACTATAAATGATATTAAATCCATGTTTACCTCTTTTTAGATTTTTTTGAAGTTCAACCATTTATATTACAGAATAGGTTACCTCTAATTGGATGTTGTGACTATTGAATACATGAAGTGTGGATTTTAGATGCCTAAATAAGTACCTAAAATAAGAAGAACCAATCTCCATCCCTATAAATGACTATTTGGAGGTCTCGGAAAAGACTTTGAGAAAAAGATAGAATAAAGAAGCCAAAAATGTATGAAATTTTTTGAATAAGTGATATTAAAAACCATTAATTAAAGTTATTAATAATGGTGAGAACCTATGAGAAAAATATATTGATTGTCAATCCTCTATGGTAGCAAGATCAAGCTATGAAGAATATGTGTTTAAAGAGTCATTCAGTGTATTTTATTCTAAAATTAATAATTACTAAAAATGCATCAAATAATTTATTACGTATATTTTCTCATACATTAAGGGATGATTGATGAAAAATCATAGCTATAATAAGAAGTTGATGAAATGGAAGAGGCATTATCTAAGAAAGTGTGTTATTGTGATACACTCACAAAGCTTATAAAATCTAAATAACAATCATCCACAATTTTCAATGAAAAATATTCCATAGTTGATAATGATTTTAAGAGATTTATTTGGGGGAAATAATTTTTTTATAGTGTTGAGAAGAAGGTAGTACATTCATTGGAGAAGCTTCATAAAGTCTCTATGGATTTCAAATATTTCCATCTAGAAATTAAATCAAAAAGATTGAAAGTGATGGAAACTTCTCTAAAATATTCAATAAAAATTCAGGATGATGAAATTTAGAAGTTTAATATTTATTGGGAAGACAACCTAAGATCAATGGAAGAACATAATAATAGTATCAGCCATAAATTTCTATAGATAGGAATTGAACAAAAAAACTAGAAGAGGAAAAATTTATAACTTCGTAATATGTTGACAAATAGTGTGCTTCCACACTAGCCTCAGAGCTAAGGATTGACTCACAAGGGACTCAAAAGTTTGGTAAAGTGAGTTTGAGATCATTTGTAGAATCTTAGACCTATGTCTCATGGAATAAGGAAACCCACTATGTAGATAAAGTTTTATGGAACTAAATCTAGTTTTTCTAGAAGTGCAAAATGAGAAAAAAACATTACAAATATGGAAGTAAAAAAATTAGTATATCCCCCAATATGTCTAGTATAGATTTGAGTATGTTAAAAATAAATACCCCCCAAAAGTATGCCAAAACATTAGTGTTCCAACCCAAAAACATCAAGCATTTCATGTTGGATAGCCTACACAATAAGCGATAAGAACAAGGTTAATTGGAAGGTGTTGGGGTTATGGGAAGTTTGTAAATGGAGAAATTAATTTATAGAATAATAAGTTAGTATGAAAGGTTCTAGAAATATTAAATATATTGGGATTAAATCTATTTAAAGAAAGAAAAATATTAGAAATAATTAGACCTCAAAAAAAGGATGAATCTGTCTCTAATGAAAAAATTTGAATGTCTAAAGAAATATTTTGAGACATGAAGCATTATTTGTCACTTATATGAATAATTATAGTGTAATAATACTAGATATCATCCTATATCTGATGAAAATAGAGAGATATAAAAAACTAAGAAGCATATAAAAAAATATTATGTATCAGCCTTGGGTGATAATTAGAAGAAATTAATGAGTTAAAATACTCCCAAGAAGGCAATTAAAAAAAGTAATTAGGATTTAAAACCCACATGGAAGAAGTGATTATATTATGATAAGATAGGTCACACCATAAACCATCTAAATATTTACATGATTTTCAAAGTAAAATAGATAAACCTTAAAAAAACAAAAGTGAATAAATTCAGTAAATTGATAAATGAATCGGTATAGTTGTTGACACTCATTTTTAAGAGTATGAGAAGCCTCTATATAAGGGAAATAAAATTATGATTAAATTATGTGTGGAAGGTGAAACTAGGTAGGACACATAGATATCAAATGTATGACTATCCTTCCTGTATTTGATAAGTGAAAATGGAAAGAACCTATGATATCAAGTTCAAATATCTCTCCATCATAGAAGAAATAAACACTCCTAGATAAGGCTATGAATGTTTCTGAAGGTTTTATAACCATATTTCTAGATCAGTTGAAGTTGGATGTAAATCTATAGAATTCTAAAAATAAATCTAAAAATTTATTTTCTAATTTTTTGAAGATAATTATAGCTAATAAATAGGCTTGAAAAGAAACAATAACCATGCTTATCAAAGGTGAATAGAATTGGAAAGAAAAGAGAGAAGAAAGAATGAATGGTTCTAGATATTTTAGACTGATAAAGGCTCAAAGTGGTGTGAGGAAGAGAGGGAGGAGGTGCCCTTTTATAAGGGAGGAGAGGGGCACCTTTGGAATAACTAAAAATATTATTTTATTATAAAGTCAAGTTCGGTTTTAAATAGCTCCAAATTGATTTATTTCGATTCTAAGGTGGGGATGGGTCGAAATCCTCTCATACAATAGAATTTAGACAAGTTTAGGTTCCTATTTTAACCTTATCATTTAGATTTAACATTAAGTTAAATAAGTTAACTTTTACCGTGTCTTCTTGTGTTCTCATACTATGAGGTTAATAAACTTACTATAAGCAGACAAACGAATCCCAATTTGTTTATTATTAATATATATAACCTTATCTAAGTCATTTGGAAGAACCTTAGATTTTTAGGAATAAAATAACAATTACTAATATAATATTTGTTTTAAAAACTATTTTATGTCAATTTTGACACTATTTAGTAATTGATTTTTGTGAAAATCATAACAGAATTATTAGTTCGAAACAAGTTAATTAAATCAATACTAACATGGCATATTAACATATAAATTAGTGGAATTCATAAAAAGTCTCAAATTACATTTATTTTGGTGTTTATAACATTAATTATGTCAATATTTCATTAATAAGATAATTACTGCATCATCTTTGTGTCATAAATAAATTAAATTATTTAATGTCTAAAAATTACAAATAAAATACCATTATGTAGGAAATATTTTTAGCTTTCTAATGAATATTTATAGTCGAATTTATCTTACGTATAACCACATATTAAAAATTATTTACTTATGAAACTTTGATTTTAACTATTTTAACCCTTCTTTAAATAAATTAATAATAAATGTCCTAATCTAACCCAAGTGGGCCTAAATGGTCATATTTTATTCCTAAGTTTGTTTTTGGTAGAATTACACTTATCCAATAGAATTAGGACATGTTTTACGGTAATAATAATATCATTTCTACCCTTAATTACCCTATTTACTTTTAACCGTGGTAAAAAAAAGTAAAAAGTTACTATTCTCCAAAAAATTATTTTCATCTCATTGAACCACATTTTACTTACTGACATCAACCGTGTCTCTCGGATTTTTTAAATTCCACTCATAGAAGCGGTAAAATTAAGTTTTATGAAAAATTCAGTTTTTTAACTACCACTTAGTGGTTTCACTATTCATCAAAAATTGAAAGTTTTCAGAAAAATGCCAAAAATTAGGCCTAAGCTATATTTGATATTATGAACTCAAAAATGATTTCTATTTTACCAAATTCAAAACATATCGTTTGCATTAATTAATTTAAAAATTAATTCCCGTCGTCAAAACAAATAGCGTGTTCTTAAGAGATAATAACTATCAAAAGTTTGACACTTGTTTATGTCTGGTTTAAATGTGAAATTACATCCACTGACCAACATTGTATTAAATTGTAAAAATATATTCTAAATATACTTTAAAACCACTCAAATTAATAATTTATCACTATTAATTATTTCGATTGAAAAAGTTGTTTTTAATTAAAATTTAATAATTTTCACTATTCATCAAAATATGAATGTTATCCGAAAATCACCAAAATTTCACCCTAAGCTAATTTCGATATTACGAATCCAAAAATAAATTCCATTTTGGAAAATAAAATTTACAAAATTTCAAAAAGTGGTTATTACTATTCATAACGGCTAGTTTTAATAATATTTTAATAGCATATTGTTGTTTAGTGAAACTCGTTATTGCGTACTACACACGCTATCGAGGAAGGTCGTGATTGCGTGTAATGCAAGGAAAGTCAAGGATGCGTGTTGTGCAAGCTTTTTTTGGTGTAGCATATAACAGAAGACATTAATGAAATTAAAATAATATTTTTCATAAAATCTCGGGGTGTTACATTCTACCCCCCTTAAAATGAATTTCGTCCTCGAAATTCGTCGGGGTTATAAATGGTTTACTACTTGAAAGTTTCTTTAATAGAAACCCACATCGTAAAAAGGAATACCAAAACCAATCTTTAAAAACAAAAGTATGAAACGTAACGGTTACCCAAATAAACTAATCACTGGGTTTCCACATAGGTGAAAATATGGATATGGAAGAAAAATCTAACCATCATGTTCTGAGGGAGAGTGGTAGAGAACATGGATATGGAAAAGCCAACAATCACAAATCCATAAATTTGTGACGATCTAAGGTACCATCTGATTAATCTAATATAAGAGCACTAGGACAACATTTTTGGTTTTCAAGATCGTTTCCCTAAAGTTGAAGAATTTGAATTAGAATAAATACTTACTTTATTTTGGTACAATCTCACTATTGTTCGTGCCTTGAACAATTTCTACTTCATCTCTTAAATAAATGAAGTTGAATTTGTTATTCGTGAAGTGTTAGCAGATCATATGATAGAATGACGGGTCATTCCATCTGTCTCAAACAAAAGGTTAGCAAAAGTTATTAAATATACATAAGTCATTCTATAGTGAGATTAATCATATATGGTTCCTAAAATGGACTTATACTTCATATATCATACTGCTTAATATAATAAAACTAGTTTCTACTAAACAGGGACTTCATGTAGGCCAGTGGTAGGCGATAAAGGCCAGTCACACTTCGGTTGTGGGTTCGATTCCCACAGCCTTGTCCGACGTGATGGGCTGTCGCCCGTCCTGCAGGTTGTCCTTTTTCTAAAGCTATATTACTATAAATACCATCAATAATATCGAAAAACGTTTTATCCTAACTTATGTCCAACATAATCCATTATAATCTTTAGGCTTATCTAAAATACTTCGGTCCAAGCTCATAGTAAAAAGGAAATCATTACTTGAAATGTCTTCAACCAAGCATGTGAATACCATCATTTATCCCCCATATATCTTGTTGGTCACATTCCAATCATGTGAATACCTTAATCATGTATTCTCTTGAAAAATGAATACCAATTAAACCTTAGTGAAAACATGAATGCTGTCAAAAGTTAACTCTTTCCACATACCAAAATCCAAAAATTCTATATACTCAATCCATTACATAACCTTCTCCTTATATCAGTCATGAGCTCATGAATACTATCAAACATTTAATTTTCTCCTTATCCCTTCATTATGCGCATATCATCTACTTTCCAAAAAAACTGGTACCATTCATCACATACTTTCAAAACTTAAGGAAAGACAACAGTGTAACAATCCTTAGATGTCTCTTTATTCCATGGTACCATGAGATTACTTATACAACATTACACTTGATAAACATGTAATCATTCCACTACATTCTTAAACCATTGTCAGAGCTTCAACAATTCTTTCATCTCACATATCATTTGTAGTCTCATCATCATCATCAACATAAATACTACCCATACAACCATACTGATTCTCTTCATGAGACATTCCCTTAGGGAATTGGTTTGTATAATGCCCGTACATTCCACATTTAAAACATTTAACCATTGTTTATGTCGTAGCAATACCATTATCCTCATCCCTGGTGTTAACTGAACCTTTTCCTTTGCACTTACTAGCTTTGTGTCCTTTTCCACACCCAAAGCATCTTCCAGTTCCTTTGAAACATTCTCCTTGATGCCTCTTCCCACATTATTTACATAGGGGAAATTGAACTTTCTTTCCTCTATGATCTTCATGAAACTCCATCTTTCTCTTATTAGCCGAGTCAGGAAACTTACCAAATTTTACTTTATTGATCATATTATGAGATTGCTGATTCGGCATAATAATGATGTTTGGACCTCCAAATCCCATTTCATTTGGTTTCTCATGAAGAATATCATTCCATTGTCCATCATATCCTCCATTATCGTGAATCATCTTGTTTCCAGCCATTTTCTAAAACCCAAATAGAATAGTGTGAGAGGGAAAAATCATGCAAGGGAAAACAACATTATAAAGGGGGAGTATCCTCAATATCTAACTTCTTAGGTTAAATTCTATGATCGTTACCGTAGTTCTAGGACTATATCTTATATGTATACTTATCCTTAGGGACATCCCTAGACATACCTTAGAAATATCTCCAGGGATCTCACTAACGCTTTCGCATCCTAGTTTCCAAAGGATGACTAAACCTTTCCTCTGATACCAACTGTAGAGACCCGTATCTTGACGTACATTGACATTACATTACATTTGTGGAATACTTATTACATAACAAAAACACACACACAAGGATCGTAATAGTTTAGTGTCTTTGGAAACTTGGAATATAATCTTCTAATCGTGGTGAAAGATCTTCAACATCTCCCATAAAGATCTTCCTTTTTTTACCTAAAACCTTTATTTATATCCTGGGGAAAAGAAAACAAAAAAGGGTGAGCTCAAATGCTTAGTAAGGGTAAACAAAATAAATATCAATCACATCATATTCATAAAAACATAACTTTTGGAAATCTTAACCTGCAAAAGAGAGCATAATTTCATAACATGGGATAAATCATGGCCGTGAAATGTAATCACAATAATCATAACATAAAACATGAAACTTTGTGTCATACAAACATAATCATAGAGAATCATTTCTTGTTAGTCAAGACTCATTGCCAAGACTATCTTAGTGGACAAAGTCCCTTTCTGAACCGAGTCACCCTCGTTTCAGTCCTGTTTCACTGAACTAGTATAACCTACCATTCCAGCCTTGTCTATCTCATGAGATATAAAATCTTTACCCAATGCATTGTAGGGAGATATAGGTCCCACCCATCTCATAATGATACCATTCTTATGTGTTCCACAAATTCATAAATCATACATCATTGCATAGCCCATGTAATAAAAATGGGATTCATAAACAACATGACATCATAAAACAATTCATATAAGATAAAGGAATTCATAAAAATAATTCCATCACAACATAATCAAATAAATGTAATAATAGGGATAGAAATAGAACCCTATATTATCTTAGATGGAAAATAATTTTGATAAAACACTTGAACTCCATTTTTGAGGAAAATATCCTTTCTACATCAAAAACATTTTCCTTTCTTAACATTTCATAAAATTTTAAACTAAAACAAGTTGATTAAAAATAATATTGAAAACTTTTAAAGGAAGATTCTTGGAAATAATGTTTTAAAAATCCATTCATGCCATATAAGTTAAAAAAAACATTCTTCTCGTACTTTTGTCGGAAAAGTCAAAAAAGTACCTCGTAAAAAAAACGACAAAAGATTCCTTTCATATCTTTTACTAAAAACTCACTGAAGGGTAAAATAGGATTTAAAAAATTTTAGGTGGATGGAAATAATATTACATATTGAGAAAACATGGATGTGGATGATAAAATACACCCCAGTAAATACCAAAGTATAAACAATCTTGGATAAAAATGAGATTGTGATATTTTCCCTTACCTTAGGTCCGATTTTCCTCGTAAGTGTCCGAACCTCCTGTATAATGATTTAAATAATGTCATTGACTTATTACAGAATCATATTCATTGTTATTATATCATATATGGTTCACTTATGACTTTATATTACCCGTTATTTTGTAAATTCATGTTAAAGTAGCGTTTTGGGTAAAATCGTCTCATTTGTCATTCGTGTTTTAACTTGTAGTTATTCATATGATTACATAGATCATTATTACTTACTTATAGAATATAAAACATGATTTATATATAATATATATTCAGAATATACATATATATAATGGATCCATAAATGGAAAGAAATACACCGTTCATGGAGACGGTAGGCCGTACGTACGCATGAACGCTGTTTTCGTTTCCTTATTGAATTGAGTGGAATTAAGTAGATGACATACATATAAATACACATAAATAAAGTAGCTTTATAATGTCATATATTTCATTATTATTGCTTATATATACTTTATAATCATTCTTAAATGGTTAACATGGAGAATGAATCTCATCGCGTCGTGGAGACGGTAGTCCGTACGTACGCACGAGCGATGATATCATTTCCATAATTATTGAATTGAATTGGAGTGGATGATACAATATATCAGAATCATTATGATGTTATAATAACTATGTATAGTTATTCTTTACACCATAATACCCATCCATGTAAGGTGTTGGTGGAAAAACAGATTACACCACGGCGTGGAGACGGTATTCCGTACGTACGCACGCGCGGTGATTTTGTTTTCCGTAGGATGGATAGATAGTGAAATAGGGTTGTTTAATACTTATAATAACATATCAGTATATGAGTGATACTGATGTTATTACTTCATAATGAAACAACCTAAGAAGAAGAAGTGGAAGAAGAAATAAAGTTGAAAGAATCGGTAACGGAAATTACCTCTTCTTTGAAGCGCCTCTTTGAGACCTTCTTTTAGGGCACTAACATTGGTCTTTGAAGAAGACCAGGACCTCTAGTATGTCTCTAGGGAAGTGGAGAGGAGAAAGTGGCAGGGGTTGGCCGAGATTGAAGGCTCAAAGTGGTGTGAGGAAGAGAGGGAGGAGGTGCCCTTTTATAAGGGAGGAGAGGGGCACCTTTGGAATAACTAAAAATATTATTTTATTATAAAGTCAAGTTCGGTTTTAAATAGCTCCAAATTGATTTATTTCGATTCTAAGGTGGGGATGGGTCGAAATCCTCTCATAAAATAGAATTTAGACAAGTTTAGGTTCCTATTTTAACCTTATCATTTAGATTTAACATTAAGTTAAATAAGTTTACTTTTACCGTGTCTTCTTGTGTTCTCATACTATGAGGTTAATAAACTTACTATAAGCAGACAAACGAACCCCAATTTGTTTATTATTAATATATATAACCTTAACTAAGTCATTTGGCTGAACCTTATATTTTTAGGAATAAAATAACAATTACTAATATAATATTTGTTTTAAAAACTATTTTATGTCAATTTTGACACTATTTAGTAATTGATTTTTTTGAAACTCATAACAGAATTATTAGTTCGAAACAAGTTAATTATATCAATAATAACATGTCATATTAACCTAGAAAATTAGTGGAATTCATAAAAAGTCTCAAATTACATTTATTTTGATGTTTATAACATTAATTATGTCAATATGTTATTAATAAGATAATTACTGCATCATCTTTGTGTCATAAATAAATTACATTATTTAATGTCTAAAAATTAAAAATAAAATACCATTATGTAGGAAATATTTTTATCTTTCTAATGAATATTTATAGTCGAATTTATCTTATGTATAACCCCATATTAAATATTATTTACTTATTAAACTTTGATTTTAACTATTTTAACCCTTCTTTAAATAAATTAATAATAAATGTCCTAATCTAACCCAAGTGAGCTTAAATGGTCATATTTTATTCCTAAGTTTTTTTTGGTCTAATTACACTTATCCAATAGAATTAGGACATGTGTTAGGGTAATAATAATATCATTTCTACCCTTAGTTACCCTATTTACTTTTAACCGTGGTAAAAAAAAGTAAAAAGTTACTATTCACCAAAAAATTATTTTCATCTCATTGAACCACATTTTACTTACTAAAATCAACCGTGTGTCTCGGATTTTTGAAATTCCACTCACAGAAGCGGTAAAATTAAGTTTTATGAAAAATTCAGTTTTTTAACTACCACTTAGTGGTTTCACTATTCATCAAAAATTGAAAGTTTTCAGAAAAATGCCAAAAATTAGGCCTAAGCTATATTTGATATTATGAACTCAAAAATGATTTCTATTTTACGAAATTCAAAACATATCAGTTGCATTAATTAATTTAAAAATTAATTCCCGTCGTCAAAACAAATAGCGTGTTCTTAAGAGATAATAACTATCAAAAGATTGACACTTGTTTATGTCTGGTTTAAATGTGAAATTACATCCAATGACCAACATTGTATTAAATTGTAAAAATATATTCTAAATATACTTTAAAACCACTGAAATTAATAATTTATCACTATTAATTATTTCGATTGACAAAGTTGTTTTTAATTAAAATTTAATAATTTTCACTATTCATCAAAATATGAAAGTTATCCGAAAATCACCAAAATTTCACCCTAAGCTAATTTCGATATTACGAATCCAAAAATAAATTCCATTTTGAAAAATAATATTTACAAAATTTCAAAAAGTGGTTATTACTATTCATAACAGCTAGTTTTAATAATATTTTAATAGCATATTGTTGTTTAGTGAAACTCGTTATTGCGTACTACACACGCTATCGAGGAAGGTCGCGATTGCGTGTAATGCAAGGCAAGTCAAGGATGCATGTTGTGCAAGCTCCTTTTGGTGTATCATATAACACAAGACATTAATGAAATTAAAATAATATTTTTCATAAAATCTCGTGGTGTTACAATTACTATGCCAAAATTTAGTAAGGGACCATATCTTTATCCTATTTGTTCAAACACCTTATTTTTGCAATTCACTTTGTCATCAAATTCCTATTTATGGGATATTATCTTCTACATAACTATTAATTTATTTATAATTTCCAAGCGTCAAGCGACCCCTTTCACTCTCATTAATCCCACCTATGATATATTATGTTTCCCTGTTACACTATCGAAATTATCCTATGATTTTCCATGCCAAGTTTTTCTTAAAGAACCCTACTTATCTTATGCATATTAATTACCAAATTTTTATATTTGATTATGTTCTTAAATATCCATCATTTTATCCTTTTTTACTTCCAAGTTATAATAGATCCCTATCCCTTTAATTGAAATTTTTTATGAATCTTTATATACTGCTGTTACATTGACTAAATGTAACTGTGATTTTCCACACCAAACACTTGTGAGGTGTATAACTCTACCCATTTCCACTCAAGGGTATCATCTAGATGTACCTATACATCCTTGATTGGGGAATTCTGTGTATAAAATCCCCAAACCTTAATCATGGCATTAAATGTGATGAAATATGTTCCAATGTTATATGATCTATGTGGAACACTTATACATGTACACGATATGATTATGATGGGTGCACCCAGATAACACTCCAATCCATTGGGTAATGTTTTAGTCTCATGACATGTCATGTATGGTGCATGGTAGGTTATACTAAGTGCATTATTTTATGATTTCATAGTTTTTAACCTTTAATTATTCTTATTATGTCATGTTTAAAGTTGTTTACAATTTCCCATGTCGTATTTAAGTTATCATGATACATCATGCCTCATTGTTCATGTTTATGATTCCCACCAATTTTATGTCCCATTGAAATGAATATTGTATAATATGTAATAAATTATTTATATTATGCTTTTTTTATTACCTAATTGGACATTATATCCCACCCCTTTCTTATTTATGTCCCCAGGGTATGCCATGCTGTTTTAAGAATGTTGGAATATTATGAAAATGTTAAGGAAGCTTTCAATAATGCAGATGTACCCCTATTTTAAGTTGACATATAATGTACCAAATTACCCAAATACTCAAGTATTATCAATATTTTGGGCTATATTATGTGCATTAATATGTAATAAATCATGAATTAATGTGTAATAAAAACAAGGGTTGTCATAGTTGTTATCAGAGGAAAGTATAGTTATTTTTGGGATTAGGATTAAGAAACTCTAGAAAAATAATTGGGGATAATACTAAACATAAGAAAATATCTCTAATTTTTTTGATGTATATAGTATGTAGTTTCCAAGAAAATAAATCTATTTCTGGATACTACATATAGATGTGTCTTTGGAACAGAAATACCTAGTGGTAAAAATCCTAAAAAGAGTGCATTGATCTGGGATTGATTATCATCTAGTGCATGACAATGGGCCTTGATACACACCTAGTTTGAGACTCCTGAGAGATATTATTTAGTAAATTCACAGCCTTATTATAAACCATTATTAAGGGAACAAAAATAATCTCATAATTGTATATGTTAGGAAATAGATAATGGATAACATAGATTGAATCCGAGAAATTCATAAGTTATAGAAATACATTTTATTTATAAGTTATCCCTTTAATTTCATTGGATTTTTTTTATGTGTTTAATAGGTTGAAAATTATCATCCCTATGTATATTTTGGATAAAGTAAATAGTTCTAACTATAATAAAAATGTTAAAGGTAGGGTTATCATCTATAGTTCTATGCATTCTTTCTTATCACATAAGTTTAGTAGATCTATTCAAACAGCATCATAAAGCATGGAAGTAAATCTATCAGTGAAAATGGAAAATGGGGAAATTATTTCATCCCAACTATGTAACTCCTCCCCAAGAAAGGTTTTTCATATGAACATCCCATCAAACCTTTTGATATTCCCTTTAGTGTAATTTTATGAAATTATGGGTATGGATTGTTTTTCCTTATATAGAGGCAATATAAATTGTTATGGTAAGTAAATCACTCTCCATATAGGGAATAATCTTAAAATTATATAAAGTGAAAGGAGGAGGATGAATCTTTTTTAGTACCATCATCTTCAGAAGGGATATCATTTCCTTATGAGTAAGAATATATAGATCAAATGATTGAGATTATGGAAAAGATCATTTTTGAAGACATGCCATTTGTGAGGGAATACACTGATGTGTTTCCTAAATAATTTCTTGGTCTCCCTCTTAAATGTGTGGTTGAGTTCTAAATAAAACTTATACCTGGACCAAGTAACATTACTAGGGAATTTCATTGCTATCCAAGGAATATTTGTTGATTCTTAAAAAATAGATGCAATTTATGGATGACCAATACCAACCACTATGATGAAAATCCATAGTTTACATGGATTAGATGGGTACTATCATCGATTTGTGAGAAATTTATCATGATTGTCAAACCCTCTAACCAAGATAACCCAAAAATGAGTCAAGTTTTTTTGGAATAATGAATGTGAAAAGGGATTTAAGGAGCTGAAAAAGAGGCTTATCATTGCACTTTTACTTACACTACCCAAAAGTGGGGAACTTTTTTTTGGTATACAACGATTCTTAAATTACAGGATTGGGATGTGTACTAATACAAAAAGAAAAAGTTATAGACTATACCTTAATGAAATTGAAATTTCATGAACAAAACTACCCAATGTATGATCTAGAGCTGGCTTTAGTAATCTTCACATCGAAAATATGGTGGAATTATCTATAAAGTTAAAAGTGTAAAATATATATAGATCATAATAGACTCAAGTATATATTTCCATAGAAAGAGATTAATATGAAATAATGACGATGGTTAATGATAATTAAGGAATATAACCGCTCAATCCGTTACCATCCTTTGAAAGAAAAAGTGGAAGATGATATTAGTATAAAATATATATAAATTTTATCATTGATGAGAATTGAGAAGTATTTGATCCTATTAGACTTCATAAATATAGATATCAGAATCATAATGGAATAAAAATCATTAATTTATTCACAAATGATTGCTCAACTGTACCTTCTGGGGAAGATAAAGGATGCTCAAAGAGATTATGAATAAATTTAGAAGAAAGTGGAAGCTAAAATTAAAGGTAAATCCCCAGAGTTCAAAATTAATTGTAAGATTTAGGTAATGAATATGTATACCATCAAATGCTGTGTTAAAGAAGGAGTTTTTGGATTATAGTTATAGATCGACCTTCTCCATCCATCTAGGGAGCACAAAGATGTATCAAGATCCCCAATATCACTATTGGTGGGACAATATGAAGATAAAGATCATGGAATATACATCAAGGTATCTTCTATTTCATCAAGTTAAAGTTGAAAGGAAAAAATCCAAGGGAATGATGAAACTTTTCCCATACCTACATGGAAATGAGAAAACATAACTATGGAATTTTTCTCTACTTTTCTAAATAAATCCAGTGGAAATAATGATATATGGGATGTGGTGGATTTTCTTACAGAGACTAATCACTTCATTGAAATTAAATATAACTTTTTACTCAATCAACATGCAAGGATATACATTAGAGAATTGGTGAGGATGCATGGAACACCAGTGTTGATTTTATATAATTTGAGAACCATGATTTACCTCTATGTATTGGTAGATTATCCATGATGATCTAAATACTAAGTTAAACTTTATCATGTATTATCACCCTCAAACTAATGGCCAATCTGAGAAGACTATCCATAAAATTAAGGAAATATTGAGATTATGATCGATGGAATTCAAAGGTGGATAGGGTCAACATCTTCCTTTGGTCAGGTTCTCATACAATAATACTTTCCACTAAAGAATCAAAATGAATCCCTATGAATCCCTTTATAGGAAGTGGTGAAGAACACATACATGATGGGATGAAGTCGGTGAACATAAACTGCTAGGTGCTAAAATGGTTAATGAAATGGTAGAAAAGGTAATAAACATTCAACCAAACATCAAGGCTTCTCATAGTTGACAGAATATATATACTGAAAAGAATCTATGAGGCATATATTTTGAGGTTGGAGATAAGGTATTATTATACATATCTCCATGGAATAATGTCAGAGATTTTGGAAGAAGGGAATGCTTATTCCAAGATACATCGGTCCCTTTGAGATCCCTGATCACATCAGAGAAATGTATTATCAACTAGAAATCTCACCTAACCTATATCAAGTACATGATGTGTTACATATATACCTATTGAGGAAGTACATACCAGACCCCTCACATGTGATGAATTCATAGGTAGTACCATTGGATAATTGTATTACATATTAGGAGAAACCGATGAAGATCTTAGATTACAGAGAAAAAGTTATATGGAATAAGACAATGCACCATGTAATTGTGCTACGGAGAAACCCAAGTTTAAAGAAGCAATGTGGGAACTAGAGGATTTGATGAAAAAGAATTACCCTTATCTAATTTAGTGTATGAAATGAAAATTTCAAGGTTAAAAGTTCTGAAGTGGGGAATATTTTAAAGACATGAAACTTTATAAATAAAATTCACTTTGTGATTGAATTAAATTATCTGCTATGGTTATATAAAATAAATTCCCTTCTTTGGTTGTATTATATCTGATCAAATTTAAAAGTCCATTAAGAATCATACCCGTTGATAAAATATTCATTGAACAATGATTATGCAATTAGTATGAATATAGGGTTATGATAAATCCAATTGACAAAGACAAAAGAACAATGGCCTCAATAATCATGACTATACCCTATAAATCCCATTTATCAGAACTTCTGAGGGTGATATCATCACTAGTCTTTGACCTCAAACAAGCCTAATATAAGATCCAACTACTAAATCATGAGAGAAACCATTTATGGGAGGAGTTTAATCTCATTGAGATCACAACCTAAAACATGTATGATGTACTGCCCCATAAAAATATCACCCTCATACACCTTACCATTTAAAAATTTTCTAATGTAATAAAGGGATATGTATCAAGACCCTAATACCAGGAACATGTATATTATATAGAATAATGAATATATTTACTTATTATTGTGATTAATTTATAAATGAATCTAATAAAACACAAATTAATTTATTATATAGAGTCCAAAACCTAAGCTTGGAAAATAAAAAAGAACTCCCCTCTCTTTTTGTTATTGATTACATTATTATATAGGGACAAAAACCTATGTTTTAAAATAATAAATAACTCCTGTACCTTTTACTATATAAACCCACCAAATATCCCCATTCCTATTCACTCAAAAACCTCGAAGGACATACTTAATATAACCTTCACTCTCTATATTCCACTAAGGGTTCTTCCAAGCTCTCAATGAGCTCCTCCAAAGATTTTAGAATCACCCTCTCAAGGTAAGATATTTCTTTATCTTATTTTCCATTCATGCCCATCATTTTTAATTAGCCTTTTGAATATCAATTTTTTATTTTGATGTGACTTTATAAATATCCCTGTATTTTCCAATTGATTTTATAAAAATTATTGACCAGTTATCCCCTATCATTATATCATTTACCTATGCCGTTACTAAGTAGAAATTTAGTAAGGAATCATCTCTTTCTTCAATTTATTCAAGAACCTTGTTTATGTAATGAATTGTTTTCATCCAATTACCATTGATTGGATATGATCTTATACACCATATTAATTCCATTATAATTTAAAATTTATGAGTTACCCTTTCACTCACATTAATCCCTCCCATGATTCATTATATACCCCCATTACACTGTCAAAATTATCTTGCGATTTTTCCATTACATGTTTTTTTCAAGATCCATTATTGTATTATGCCTATTAATTACCAAATTTTCATATTTTAATAGTATCTTACATATCCCTCATACTATCTTTTTGAATTCCAAGTGGTGAGAGAACCCTTTCTCTCTCATTGAACTATTTTATGAATCTTCATGTATGGTCATAACACTACCAAAATGCCACTGCAAATTTCCATGTCTCACATTTATGAGGTGTATACCCATACCCATTTCCACAAAAGGGTATTCACCTAGATGCACTAATACATCATTGATTGGGTATTTACATATATTTAACCCAAAATCCTTAATCATGGTATTAAATGTGATGAAATATGTTCTTATTTTATATGATCTATGTAGAACACTTATTCATGTACATGATATGATTATGATGAGTGAACTCAGATATCATTATAATGAATTGGGTACTGTCTTAGTCTCATGATATTCTATGTATCATGAATGAGATTTTATCCTAATAACATTATGTTATGATGTATTAGTGGTTAACCTTTACTTATACTTATGATTACATGTTTAAAGCTGTTTCCACATTCCCATGTTGCCTTTATGTTTTCATAATATATCATGACTAATTTTCCATGTTTATGATTATCATCCATTTTATGTACCATTGAAATGACTATTTTAAAACAATTAATACTTTCTTCAGGTTATGATTTGTTTATTCCCTTATTGGGCTTTATATATCACCCATTTCTTATGTATGTCCCCAGGATATCCCATTCAGTTTTAAGAATGAAATAATATTATGATCATGCTAATGAAGTTTTCAATAATGTCGATGTACCCCTGATTTTAAGTTGATATTTAATGTGCCTAATTACCCAAAGACATTATGATTCTAAATGTTATGGGTTGTATTATGTGTATTCTTATATAATAAATCATGAATTATTTTGTAATAATGATAAGGGTTATCATATGTAACCACACACACATCCATGTTCCCATCTACAAATTATAAGAGCTTACTTGTATATCACTCGATCACACAACTAGACACACAATATCATTATTCACATACTATAAAAATTGTATCAGATGCCTAATTCACTAACTAAACTATTCATCCTATCAATTTCATCTTAATAGAGCACCCTTGGCACTCCGCTAAAAGATTAGTCATAACTTTTATTACATGCTTAAGTAAATTCTTAGCCACCATCTAACATCACACTGAAACCAAACCATCTAACCATGAATGAAATAAACTTATAAAGAACATACGATGTCAATATGGATATGTGCTCAACTGGTAGTTCCCTAGAAAACTATATTTGATACCAATACATAATCAATCAATGTTATTTCCTCACAATAATATATAAGGTACATGAAATTCCTTTTTCTAAAACCCTATAAATGTGTTAACATTACTAGGCTAACCCCTCTCATGGGTTTACCCCACACTTAAACTAAAATATCACTCTAAATAATCTTCAATCACATATCAAAATTCACTAGGGTATCTTACCTTTTCGATAAATCAGGTCTCTCATAGTTCAAAAACCATGAAGTATCACCCACACACCCATCTCAGGAATTAATGAACCTCTAAGGAAAACAATAGTGTCTCACGTATACATATAATGACACCTTATACTAGAAAAATCAACTTACCACTCTTAAGAAACCCAATATCTTAGAGTATATGTGCTAGTCAACTACTCCTTCATGGATCTGGTCACATCACACATTCATACATATTCAATGGCTATTTCCCAATGATAATTTGTATCCAATGAATCATAGCTACATAGTTCAGTTATGTATAATTTCATTCCAAACCATATGGGAAAATTGATATAGGTTTTTAATAACAATTTAAGTAACTTAAATATAATAATAACCACCAATAATGGGTTTATCATATAAGCATCGAATTCCCACATTGACCTACTAGGGTCACTGCACCTCCCATGCACTTGTAACAGTACCGTCTTCCTCATTATCTATCTCTTCACCATAGATCCACTTGAACTTCCATAAATAAAGATAAATATATAAAGATTGTGATCTATATTAGTATAATTACACCAATAAATTATATAGAAAAACATACTATGAGATGTTGTTGAAACTTTAAAAAGTTTATCCTCTATAACTAGTGATGTAATCGCACACAAGTAGAAATACATGTCATGTGGAGCTTATGATCATGATTATGATGCATGAGATGCCTTTTTTCTCTACAGTTAAGAGCCAAATAAAATAATTGGATTCTTTCCAATGGGATGAGATCCCAAATAAAAGAATAAATCATAAATCTGAAATACCATGTGTGTCACATGAGGTGAAAATCACATTAATCATAACATAACATACTAATAACATAAATCCCATTCACGGTAACCTATTTTTCCCCATTAGAAATGGAGTTCATGATACACTGACCTAAGGTACATCACAATCCCCAACACATTCCTATGTAGCCTATCTACCATACCCAAAATAGTAAAATAAATAAAAACATATATGATACAAATTAGAAACGTCCTGACCCAACTCACTATAAATAATAACTAGAATGGTGGTGCTATGTGAATTAGGAATGCCTCATTGTGTACTAGGGGTTGAAGACTAGAAGTGGAGGTCTAGGGTGGTTTTGTGAGGAGACTATACCCACTATATTAGAGTGTGTAAAAACATATAAAATAACCAAGTGAAATCTATACATATCCATATGAGTATAGAGAAACAATAATATGAATCATAATTAATAATTGAAATACTACATATAGACACTAATGGTCATTCAACATACAAGATAGATCACCCACAAGGATGAACACAAATATATATAAAAATAAAGGAATAAATAAAGACCAAAATAAAAATTCAGGATGAATCACTATAGTCTCTATGCCACACCTTATCCCGATATCCAAATCCCATCTGAGCTACTCTATCTTAGTTAAGAAATTATAGGCCTTTGACCAACATGGACCTGCATCAAGAGAGGGAATCTTGGATACCCATGTGAAATGATGTCTTGAGCATTGGTTAAGTACAAAAATTAGTAAGGAACCACCAACGTAATCCCATACATACTATCAATGTAGTGATATGTTCATTTTCCATGCTCTTAATAAAATAAATAATTTATAAAAATAAATAAATCAAAATAAACCATTTTTGATCCTTAGTTCCATGAAATAGATAAACCATATCTGCTTTGACTAGTGCTAGGGTGTCTCCAAGTACATCATGATGACCATGCCATCAATATCAACAACACATGGGTCTTTCACCCTAGTATACAATGATAATGACCAGGGCATAAACTAACCCCAATATACAATATAATTACCTGAAGAATTCTCTATACTGGTATCAAAAAACATTGTAATTATCTATCATCATATAGAATGGTTTGTGAGAGTTTATCCCTAGCAGTGAAAAAGAATCAACCACAGTCTTTAAATATCCCACAAGCTTTATAATATAACATGTGACAATGCCTATCCTTTTCCCGGAACCAATATGAACCCAGGTCCAAATCCATGGTGTCCCTACTAGTAGTATCACATACCTCTATACTAGGAGAGTTTTCATTAGTATCACAATCTTCCCAAGTAGGATATTTTTATTTAGTATCATAAAAGTCCATATTATGAGAGTTTTTAATTTATTTGAAAAGACCTCCTTGAGGGTGTTTCCCATACCTATCACAACTACTATGGGGTGAATTCAATCACACATCATAAACTCCCCAAGGCATATAATGTCGTTTTCATGACCACCAAATAGGCATTTTACACATCAATAAAAAATAAAAGGGAATAAGGGTTGGTTACATGACTAAACCTGACATTACTATCCACAACCCATCGACTCAAAAGAAAGGTAGAGGCTCTAAATTAGCATATACATCCATACATACCCTTTACAATACACACCTTATTAGGGTAAATAAAAATATAGAGTTCTTACTTGTGTTCTCTAGGTTAGTACAGAAGATTAGCCACACTTCTAGTAGTCCTCAATCTTATGAAAGTCACTTGAGGCATAAGCCATCTCATGGTGGATGTCACACTTATCAAAAATGTTATAAATAGAACCATACTACATAATACACAAAGGATATGAAACATTGGTAATAGTCAAGAGAGATGTATCACGTCCCAACATAAAGTCTAGTGTCATTCTAGGTCGTCCACACACTTAACCCATCAATAATTTACCAATGGCCTGACCATATGGTAATCATGTCTTAAGGGGATGGAATACTCTCCCCAAGTTTACTTAAATGAGCCTAAGGGATCCAACATATCAATAGTTTCATATATTTTTCATGGGAAAAAACTATATCCAAGTCATTGAATATCTTGTAAGAGGTATCATAGGTATTGTAAAATAAGACCATCATGTCCCAAAAACGTTGGTCACACTCCTCAAGGTTTCTAGCTTTCATAAGGTACCACAAGAATAGTCACGACCTCGACCATTGATGGATGAGGCAAGTAATTAACTTATGGAGGGTTCACTATGGACCAAGAAAATTTCTTGGTCTAATTTACTTCATAAGAGTTTAAAAATTCCCATGTAATTTAACTCATTTATCTGAAATCAGAAAATTACACTGTTGAAATTCTATTTCTATACCTTATTGGTAGGACTGAACACCCACATATAGTATAATGAAATCATAATCCATAAAAAATGTAACAGGACCACCAACCTCATTTCAAATCTTTCCCCTTCTAATTCTCTTAGTAACCAACTTTTCTTAGGTTCACCAACCTATCCAAGTCCATCATCCTTTACCCACCTATGTGAGGCCATAAATCTCACAAAGACTCAACACATAATTAATTATAATCAAAATATAGTTAATTAAAATAATTAGTATTTAAATTTATGATTTAATTGGATTAGGAATAACTTCCTGATTACATAGAGAATATCATTGCTGCACTAGAACCATGACAATGAAAAACATGATAGGTCCATAATATGTTTCCTACATCAACCAAGGAAATGTCCCTAACATACATCACTATAAAAAACACCAAAATGAATCAAATTTTAGAAGAAATATTAAATACAATGATGACACACCTCACTGAAATGGAATGTGATGATGTGTGGAAGTTGTTTCAGGATATCCTCTAGCTAGGCTAAGAAAAATACCCATGAGAATCAAATTATTTAATGATTATCTGATATAATCATCTTAAAAACACTAACTATAAAAAGGAAAATTTTAATAGAAGGAGTATGAGATCAATGGAGACCAACAATGGTTGAATCATACATTGGATTGATGACAATATTTACTTAAAACACCACCTTAAAAAAGTTTGAATAGGAGAAGGAGGAATAAATCCTTATATTAGTGAGAGAAATGTAGGGGGAGAATAGGGTATTTCCAATATAAAAACTAAAGGTAGAAAATATAATATTTTCCCTTAAACACCACACTAGCTAGACAATGGCTGCAAACTATGGGATATCAACAACCCATCCATCACGGGATAGATACAACACTCTTTTGTGCCTCATGATACCTGATGGTCTTCATTCCATGTCCAAATATACATGTTTAAGAGGTTTCTAAAATGACCCATACTATTCAAACATAGATATCACATCTTAATATATGAGTAATCATTATATAACATAATGATCCATTCTTTAATGATATAGGTCTAGTGCCTTTAGAAACATGGATACATAAAAAAATGGCTCATAAGTGAACTATACAATCTCCCACTATGTTCTTCATAACTAGAAATCTTATTAGACTTATCATACATAATACATTTATTCATAACCTATGGGATGGAAATATAAGAAAGGGTGATCTCAGATTCCCATTAAGGTTAAAAAAGGAAGGTATCAAAATTATATGAGTATAAGTTTATAAGAATATGAGAAAAACATTTTAAAGTTGTACCCTCTATATCATAGATCATAATATTGAGTAATGATATAAATCTTGGTAGTTCATAAGAGTTGAATCATTAAGGAATCAAATTGGATGAGCTATGAGAGAATAACATTAGCATAAGACTTAGATTTTTGGAATACACATAAGAATAAAAAAACCATTTCCTTAGTAGTCAAGGCTCATTGCCAAGACTATCATAGTGGAATGGTTTCTCTCCCTAAATCATTGTATTAGTAATGGTTCACTCCCAAGACTATCATAGTGTATATAGTCCCTTAATGAATTGGGTTCACTCCCCATTTTAGTTCTGTTTATCTCGTGAGATATCACTATTTACCCAATGCATTATAGGGATATATAATTCTGGCCTCACCTATCACATAATGAAATAATAAATATGTGTACCAAAAGATAATAAGACATTAATCATATCATAAATTGTGAAAATAAATTGGTTTTATAAACATTTCATTAGAGTATAACCTATGTATAAAAAATAGGTTTCATAATCATTTCATCAATTCATCATAGAATAACCCCTGGAAATGGAATGATATTCATAACCATCTTGCCATCATAATAATAAAAATTATAGAGAAAGAGTAAGGATGGTATCATTTGATTATATTATTACTAAAGGTCATGAGACATCAGATCATTCCATCTTTGATGGAAAATGATTTTAAAAGATAACAAAGAAAATTTATTTAGAAAAATATACTTTCCACATTCAAATCACTTATTTAAAATATAAAATTTCCCAAATATTAATGAAAAATATTTATTGGAAAATAAATATAGAAAATTGTAAAGGATGACTTAATAAATTGAGTGGTTATAATGGAGGAAAATTTTGTTCATTCCATGTGTGGTAAAATAAATATAATTTTCAATTTTTTATAAAAATATAAAAAGTACCTCATTAGGAAAATGAAAAGAAAATTCCTTTAAAACCATTTTATAAAAATTAAAACATTGGTAAAGATGAATTTAAGCAATAATATAGGAATATTACAAAAAATATTGAAATAATGATTAGAAAATATGGATATGGAAGAAATATTAATTTTGATTGAATAGAAAAATTGAGTCAATTTTACTTAAAACAATTCTTTCAGACTGTTGATTACATAAAGAGAGGTGTTGGTCATAGTGTGAAACTAAAGAGGGGAGGGGGGAGGGGGTGTATTGGCTTTCTTATTTAAATTTATTTTAAAAATTATTTAAAACTTAGACCCAAAATTTATAAAATACACATAGTATACTAAAATAGTAAAGTTGTATAATTTTATATTTATTAAAGCTTCTCAAAGATTGATCACATGTCAGGTAAAATAATTTTGAAAATAATTTTCAATTTTGAAACTAATTTACTTAATAAAAATTCTTATTTAAAACAAAAATTCATGTTAAATCATATAGTAATGTTTTTTCATATGGTTTAAAAAAAATACAGATTAGTTTTGTAAATAAATTAAAAGAAAAAATATAAAAGTAAATAGTAGAATTAAATAAGGGGTTCAGTCTTAAGATGATACCAAATCCCCTCCAATTAGAAATCAACCACTTCTTGGTAGTTTATTATAAAAAAATATCCACTACTTGGATTGTGTTTTACTGAAAACGATTCAAAAAAAAATCCAGGTTTTCAAAAATCATCTTACATAGTTATTAAAGGGATAAAAAAGTGTCCATTTCATACATGGCCTCTTCCTTAGTTATACATGGAAATTTAAATGTAAAAAAATAGAAGAGAATGTTAATAAATCTATAAAACAGTGCATGAATCTGAGTTTATAGATAAACAGAGTAAAATAAAAAAAACATTAAAGTCAAGTAAAAATAGAAAGAGAAGAGGATAGAGATATTAAAGATTAGATATAGCTCAAACCGATCATCCTTGGTAGTTCAGGAGTTCTTGAATTTTTTTGAAAGTGCTCAACCAAGTTTTCATAAAAGGTTTAGGAAAACAGAGCATCATAAGGTGTTCCGAACAAGTCCTCTCTATATTATAGAGGAACATGTATTCCTTTATTTTTCTATATATGTATATCATATTACAAATTTTTCACCATGAACAATTATTCTTATTAAAAGAAAAATCCATCACAAGTGTATCCATTAGAGAACATTCATTATTGACTTAAATTCCCTAAAAATTTAAATATGTTCTGAAAAGTAGTTATTGGAGATTTGGAACTGATCCACTACTTATATTAGACAAAATTGGTAGGATTTAACTTTTTCAAGATCTCTTTGATCCACCATTACTAGAAAATGTTGGTTGGGAACTCCATTCCTTCAGGTGGTGGGTACTTTTATTCTAACATTAGGTATATCTCTTTATGCTGTAAGTACTTTTTTGTCATGGTAGATACATATCTTCATGTTGTAAACAGTTTTCTTCTTGAATTATGTATATCTATTCATGAGATAAGTACTTTTATTCTTTATATAGGTACATATCTACATGAAGTAAGTACATAAATTCGTTTTTTCTCTTAATAGAACATATGAATAGTTCATTACATAAAAAAATTACTTACCTTTGCAAGGTAACTAGATTTCTTCATGTGGTATATAGTATACTTTAGGTAGTCACTTCACTAGTTTTCATGGTTTCATATTTTAATTACATGTTAGGTTCAATTGTTCATGTGGTAGGTTCAGTATACATGAGGTCACTTGAAATTCAATTCATGATTAGTATAAGACTTGGATAGAATTGGTGCATGGTAGGTAGTTTGTTCATGCATTGAACACTACATGGTTAGATGACCTTCATGGTTAGTATAATTTTTTCATTAGGTTAGTATGAAAGGTAAGTTCTATAATTAGCCATTTTTTATAGCTTTAATGGAAGAACAGTTGACTAACTTAAAATATTAAATTCATTAATAACATTATAAACATGATTTGGGATAATTAAAAGAAGGAGGTTTGGGTCTAAGCCACCAATATCCCATGTTTTTATGATAAAAATCATGATAAATATGAGCAATGAAATAAAGAATATATATAAGAATTGAATTGAGTATATTATAGGTTTTATCAATTTCAATAATAATAAAATTATTCACAAACTAATACCCTATTATTACACTCAAATTTTGGATTATTAAAAAGGTTGACTGGAGAGGAAATAAAATAGATATGAGGAAAAATATAAAAACAAATGGGAATTAATAATAGTATTTTATTACCACTTAAAAAAATATTACAAAAAGAGTTACAAGTAGTTCTAATTAGGAATTATTCTTAGAATAAAAATTTGGCACATCATGGATATCAAAAAAATTGTTAGGATTAATTATTTTGGTAGTAAAGGTATGGATAGAAGATATAGTCTCTTGAGAAGAGGTGGAAATAGGGTCAGTATTGACTATACATCTAGAAATAGGTCTCAAATGTGTAAAATATTGTCTAGGAAACAATATAATGGGATTTAGGGTAGATGAGGTAGTGGAAGGAGTTATAGACATATGTGTTTCTAGAGGAAATAGAACATCTATATTGGTAGTGTAAAGGTAAAATTACATCACATGGTAAAACCAGTCACTGTCTGAGATCTATGCTCTTAAGCCTAAAGAAATTCCTTTCAATTTTCATTGAAGACTTCCTATATTGTGGTAAACACCATGAGATTCTCAAATTTAGAATTAAAATTCTAGGTTATAGGTGGAATATTAATATACAAAATAAGATTTATGAACATAACGTTAATATTCATTTGGTTAAAGAACAAGATTAGGTAAAAATTAATTCTATTCTTGATTGTTTCTATATCTTTCCCAAATTATTTGATATATTTCTTGAATAGTTATAATGTTTTACAATCATGTGTTTTAAAATGATCAAAAACCAATTCCATTATCTTCTTGAATCCACCAAACAGAACCTATAACTCTTATCTAATTAACTATCTGATTCTTCCTTCATCAATAGATGTTTTGATAGGATCAAGAGGTGGATCAGAAGATGTTGAATCTTGAAACACTGAACTTAGATACCTCTAGTCAAGCATAAAAATCATATAAAATAATTATACCTATAAAGAACCCATTTTTTACTTTAAAATACTCAATCTCATTTCTAATTAAATCCATATTGGGATGAAATTTGGGATGAATATAAAGAATGAATAAAATAAAAACCTGAGATATATCTTCCACTCTCATAATCTATAGATAATTTACAAAACTAATAAATAGTTCTTTGAATACACCCATCATATCTATTTTGAACTCATCCAAATTATCATTGGAGGTATAATATTCTAATATTACAGAGGTAGGTATAGAAGTAGATGTATCATAATCATAATGCATATTATCTAACTCTATTTCATCTTATACTGATCTATCTATTTAAGAATAATCTTGAGCTCCGCTATTAACTTCTTATTCATGAATAGTAAGCTCAGCATCTTCAACATTCTCAATAAGTGTAGAACTTTTATCAACATCCTCATTGTCCTTTGTGGGAGTAGGGAAAAAAATTCCTTCAAATATTGGTCAAATGATGGTCTCAAAGGATATATATCAAGTATATCATGAGAATCAATATCATATATTAGAGATACTTCTAAAAAACACTAAGAAGAAGATATAGAAGGTCCACCATGTCTAGGTGGACTAACCCCATTATCATCATCTTCATCAGACTCTGAATATTATAGGCCCAACACAGAGAATCCAAGAGACTTATCCCCCTTAGTAGATGCATTTGGAATAGACTGTCTATATGAAATTATTATCATAGGCTATCAATCTGAGTTGTTTTTATCTTATATAGAGTTATCAGAATCATCCTATTTAGGCTTATAGCCATTGAAAAACAACTTAGTATCAACGAGATCCTAATATTTCACATCTATCTAATGAGATGGAAATAGAAGAGGTGAGTTGGGTGGTCTATAAGATATAACTTGAGAGAGCCCCTATCATCCTCATGGGATGCCCATACATCCCCATCGTAATAAAAAATCTCATCTTCATAATAATAATAATAATAATAATCATCATAATATTAATAATAATAATAATATTCTTCTTTTTGAATTTCCTAAACTACCACTTCTTCCACAAAAAAAGAAACATCATCATTATAATACTCAAAACATTCATCTGGTTCAATACCTAGATCTACTATATCCTTTGGTCTAATTGGATATTTATCATGGTAAAATTTATCATAAATATTTTACAGATCATCCACCCATTTTTTCTTCCATGGGTTCTAATTTACTCTAATTTGAATAAAAATATTTGAGTTAAGCACAAACCATTTGAATAAGTTGTCATTTCCTCCCCCTCAGGTACTAAAACTTTATACTCTTACAATGTTGATATGAGTTCTGGGTAAGGCAGAGAACTAAATTTTGAACAAGGCTAATATAACTCATACTTGTGATTCATCACATACCTTTCCAATTTGATATAAATTCTTTTTTTTTTTCATTAAAAAGGTAAAAGATCATGATTCCTCAATAAACTAAAACATCCTTTTCATTGATAGATCAAATATCATATGAACTTAGGTAATATCATGCACTCACCAATTTGTTTTACATTGGTTGACCTTATGGGTGTTCCATGCCCTGTTTTCTCTTCCAAATCACTTATAAAATAAAAATGAGCATGATCTACTAGATAAAAACTTTAGTAATCTCTGAAACCTCCCTTATGAAGAACTCTTAAGATTTTTCAAATTATTTGAATATAATTACAAAATTTCATAATTTAATATTTTCATATTGAAATATCTATTATATCTAGGGATAAATTCAAGAAACACACAAAAAACCTTAACTAGTTTTATGTTAAATGGATTACTATTATTCTTAAAAAATTCATCCCATCCTTGACATTGAATTTCTTTCCAAACTAGTAAATTTCTCAATAGAATCCATTGATAAAAAATATATTTATCTACACATATTATGTTTTCAACATTATTTGGATTTTATGTCATTACTATATTGTTTTTCAAGATTTTGTTTTCACAAAATTATCTTTAATAGGAGATTCGGTGGGAGGAGGGGCATTAGAATTTCACTTTGTCCCAGATATTTTCATGTATTTATTTGAACTCATAATGTTCACATTTTCATGAGAAATTTGTGAAACGAATTTTTAGGTTAGAAAGATAGATCTTATGAAAAATGGTTTTGATTTTAAGTGATATTTAGAAAATAAGAAATGGATTTTATGAAAGAGATGTGTGTTGATTCGAATTCTTATTAAAATTTTAAAATTCAATTATTTAGGGATAAAATAATAATAAAATTTTAAGAAAATCCCTCCAAAATGACTTTACTAAAAAACCCACATAAAAAATACATGGTAGGTATGTTGTTTGTGTGACCATGGTAGCTTAGATGACATAATGGGTATACTAATCATGAAAGTAATATTTCATGGCAATTATAGTGACCTTGTGATTGATATTACATAGTAGGTATGGTGACCATTTGCGTTAAGCTCTATGGTAGGTATAGTTACTGTATGACCAGTTGGTCACAGAAGGTATACTAACCATGTGAAAAAGAACAAATGGTTACTTAACGAACCATGTGAAATAAACTTCATAGCTACTTAATAAAAAAGGTAAATAAACATAAGTTTAAGTATTTATCCTCAGAATTTAAATAACTAAAATGTAAAAAACGAATTTATAGAATTACACATAGTTTATCATTACTATTTCTTGTCTAATATAGTTCATTCTCTCAATATTCGATGGATTTATAAATATATCAGCAAGATAATGACCAATATCAATTAATTAATGAGTTATATCACCTTTTTGAAAATGGCCTCTTAAAAAGTGATATCTTATATCAATGAGTTTGATAATGAATGTGATACATTATTTTTAGAGATATTTATTACAATTTTATTTTACCAATTTATAGAGGCATGTTTAAATTTATATCCATAGTCTAGTATTCTGTGTTTCATCCAAAGACTCTATACACAACAACTGCATGCAGCTAGGCACTAAAATTCATTAGTGGATAATGAAATAGAGATCTATTTTTATAACACCCTGAAAAATAGACTTTCCTAAAAGGTGGGATCTTCCAGAAGGTTTTTATATCAAACTTACACCCACCAAAATCTTCATAAAGATAACTAATTAAATCAAATTATTTCCATCTACAATCGGATATTGTTATGTTTTTTTTTTATTTTTGAGGTATTTAATTTTTTTTTCATATTAATTAAATGAGATTCATTTATATTTTATTGAAAATTTCTGCAAAAGAACACACTAAACATAATATATGGTCGAATAAAACTTGTGATTAGTATATTTGAAATCACACTAATATTAGTAGTTTGATCAACTGGATTCCCAGAATCATCAAGACCCAATTTATATCTTGTACTTATAGGAGTATCACTATCTTTAGTACCATCCATACCAAAATGTATTAAAATATCCATAGTGTACTTTCTTTGGTTTAAAATAGTTCCATACTTATTTTGTAAAATTTGAAAACCATGGATGTTTTTTAACTCACCCATCGAAATCATTAAAAATTCATATTTCATCAATTTTGTAAATTTAGTACACAAAGGGTAATTGGATGATCCAAAAATAATATCATAAATATATATTTTTACTAATAAATTATCATTTTAAATTATTTTAATAAATTGAGTAGGATAATCTGTTAATTTAGTAAAACCTTTAGAAATTTGAAATGAAGCGATCCTACCATACCAAGATCTAGGATCTGGTTATAACCCATATAAATATTTTTTAATTTAAATACATGATTTGGAAAATTATGGTTTTGAAATCCTTGGGTTTGTTCCAAAAACACATCCTCAATTATATAACAATCCAAGAATTCATTCTAGACATCCATTTTATATAATTTAAAATACAAATGGGATACCTAGGCAAGAATCATTCTGATAGCTTCATGTCTAGATAATGGTGTAAAGGTTCATTCATAGTTAATACCTTCCTCTTTAAAGTAACCTTATGTTTCCAATATAGATTTGTTTCGAATTATAGTTCCTGAATCATCTACCATATTCCTATACACCCACTTAGTTTTGATGGTTAGGAAGTCCTTAGGTCTTTTGACTAGTTTATAGACTTTATTTCACTCAAATTGATTCAATTATTATTTCCCTTATATTACCCATAATTCATCATCTATTTATTATATGATGCTACTAGGTTCAATATGTGACAAGAAATACTGACGTTAAACCTGATTTCTAAGAGATGTACTAGTTTGTTTTCCTCTATCTATATCTATCACTATAACATATAAGGAATGTTCTATATGATTTATAATAGTTAAAGGGATATATTTATTTGATAATTAATTCAATTCTATTGGTTCAGGTTCAAATAGTTCATCATAACTAGGTAACTTTTATACAGTAGTTCTCAAGTAATTATCAATAGATTTAGTATTGATATCTAAATTACAAAGGAAACCCTCAAGGTTTTTTAAGGATTCTTAGGCTCATGTGGATCTATTTAATAAAATTTAACCTATATAGATTATTTCACATTTTTGTATTAAATTCCTTGGATGATTTATTGGATGTTGAATAACCAAGTAATATTCCTTCATCACTTTTGGATGCATATTTGTCTAAATTCTCTTTTGTATTGAGTATAAAGACATTAAATCCAAAAATGCTAATGTAATTATCTTTTGGTTCTATTTGATTCCATAAATAATATGGTGTTTTCTTTAATAATTGTCTAATAAAAAATATATTAAAAATATATAAATCCATATTATTAGTGTGTGAAAAAATAAACAGGTAAGATGTAAACATTAATCATAGTCAAAGAAATTTCCCAAAGAGTTCTGTTTCTTCTTTTTTACTACACAATTATTCTATGGGTTCATAAGAGTATAAAAGTTGTTATTATAGCCATATTATTATAATAATGATCAAAAATATTTATTTTTGAACCCACAACCATGATCAATTATTAATTTCATAATAAAAATTTAGCTATGGTTTTATATAGAATTTTAATACTTGGAAAAATAGGAATAAGATTCAATTTTGTGATCTAAAAATAATACCCACACGTATCTACAAAATTAATCTACTATAACATAATAATAATGATTCCAATTTAAGCTATAAACTCTAGGTGGTCCAAAAAAATCCATGTGAACCAACTCTTGGGGTTGAGAAGTTGACACTTATTTCATTGATATGAAAGATATTTTTTGTTGCTTTCCATTTTTACATGTGTTAAAGACTTTTTCTTTTGGGAATTCCGGTTTAGGTAAATGATTTATTAATCCTTTATTAGTTATATTTCTAAGTGATTGAAGGTTCCAATGAAATAGTCTCCCATTCAAATTTAAAAACTATTCATTAAATTAACATAAACAAGAAACATTTTGATAAAATAATGAGTTCAAATCAATATTATAAACATTATAATTTCATAGAGGAGTAAAAACAAAAACATGTTTTGATTCATATATTTTACAAGAAATATTTTAAACTTTATCATTGTATCAATAATCACATAACTATGAGATTCTAAATAAATTATATTTTAATCCATATATAGATAACACTTTTGAAATCAAAATAGTACTATAGTTAAAATTTGTTCAAGTCCAATTACTTTTCCATTGTTATTGTCACGAAAAATCACATGTCCAATATCTACATTGATAAAGTTATTGAATGTTGAGTGGACCCCATTCATGTGTAAAGAACATCCACTATATAGATATCACACATTTTTATAGTTAATTTTCAAGAAGGTTCCATACATCCAAATTTTAAAAAGAAATTATTTTAGCACCCATATTTTATTAGTTCTTAAAAATTTTATTAATAAAAGCCTTAGGAATATATATATTTTTAATTGGTTTATCATAAATAGACTTTATAATTTAATAAATAAATAATTTATTAGGTCTATAAAAATAATAACTATTTATAGAAATTGGAAAACATTAACTAAGAACAAATTTATTCTTATAAATATTCCTCTATCCATGTTGGTAACCAATCCCAGTGGTATATTTCAGAGTGGGATGTTTTTAATAAATCATTGTAAGAGTTTATCTACAATTTTGGAAAATTACAAGATCCTTCTTTAGTGTATAATTTGAAATTTTTAATCCATCTTTTTCTTTTGAAGATTAATTATTTTTATCTTTTTCCACACCGATATCAGATTTGAAATGAGAAGATAAATCAAGATACTTCTTTGGACTATTAGATTTATCTTTGATCTCATTGAATATTTTCTCCAACATACTATAATATTCAAATAAATCATAACTAAAAATATTTTCTTCATAGTTATTATTCTCAAAGAGGTTAAAAATATGTTCAGGTGATTCATGATTAATAATTATTACCTTATATGTAATTTTCATGAAACATATGTTAGATATTACATTTTTATCTTCTCTAGTTGAGTTAGAGTCACCTGAACTACATTCAGAGGCACTCCATCTGTCTTCTATAAAATTTTATACAATTTAATTGTGTACTACTAATTTTTATTATATTTATTCTTAGTACCATCATTATTGATGTGTCATTTACTTTTTTCACCCATAATAGGTTTTCTCATTTGTAGAATCATCCTTTTCCCACTCTTTCCTTCAATTTCATTTTCTACCATACATTCCTCCATATTTAGTATTTTTGAATAATTTATACTTTATGTATAATTTCTTGAATCGCCTAGACAAATGAACAATTTCATCATCACTATCTGAGGGTGATTTATCATCACTAATTCTATCATATTTGATCTTTTATTTTATATTTAATTCAGAATCCTTAAAGAATAATTAATTTTTATTTGGATCATATTACTCCTATTTTTTTACTTGAAATTCCTCATTATATATTATAATATTTCCAATAATACCCTTTAAGGGTAAATTTTTGAGGTTTCATGATTCTTTGACTGAAACAATGGTTCCTCTCCACTTATCATGTAGACATCTTATAGGTCACATTATTTGATCCATGCATGAAATTTTCCTCCCAAGTGCATGATTTTTTTTCACAATCTCATTAAAAATGAGATACAATTAGAAATGGATTCATCATGATTCATTTTAAAGGTATAATAATTAAAATAATATGTATTAAAACAAACTAACTTAACATCTGAGGTTCCCTCATGAGATATAACAAGAGTATCCAAAATTTAAAAAGTGGTTGTACAAGAAGAAATTAAATTAAAATTTTCTTCCCCCAAAGAAAAAGATAATGCATTAATTTCTTTTCTGATTTAGTTATAAGTGGCCTTAGTTGAATCACTCCATTAAGACCTAGTTTCTTTGGGTTGTTCATATTATTCCTCAATAATAGTCAAAATATCGAAAACCATTCTCTCGATATGAATTTTCATCTTTATCTTCCATTGAGAATAACTAGTTCCATTAAAATGAGGAGGAATATTAGTGTAGTTTTTTTTATTATAATCCATAATGATAAAAATTTATATTCAACATAAATTTTAAGTTCTTTTGGTAAAACTTGATCATGGTAAAAAGTATTTTGAAAATGCTCTAATACCAAATATTAGTCCCAATGAACAACTGAAGAGGGGGAAGTGTTAGTTGATTTTCTAAAAAAAATTTACATTAAAAATAATTTAAAAAATAAATCAACCATTTTATAAAATTTAACCAATTAACTAAAATAGTAGAGTTATATAATTTGATCTTTATAAATGGTTCTCAAATCATGATAACGACTTAGTTAAAATAATTTTGAAAATATTTTTACTTTTGAGATTAATTTATGTTAACAAGAAGATTATAGAAAACATAAATTAAAGTTAAATAATAGGGTAAGGTTTCTTCATATAGTTTAGAAGAAAAATAAAAATATTTTCTAGAAATAGATTAAAAAAACTATATAGTGGAACTAAATAGGGAGTTCAGTCTCAAGCCGAGACCTAATCCCCTCCATTTGGAAATTACCACTACCAAGTAATTTATTATAAAATTAACAGATCCACAACTTGTATTTAATTTTATGAAAAACTGTACTTAGACAGTCTATGATATCCAATATCCTCTTCTATAGTTCCCCATGGGATGCAAATGAGACTAGGGAACACATAACCTCTTCTATAGTTATACATGGGAATAAAGACATAAAATAATAGAATATAGTGTTGGGATCCCTCTAATATAGTACACGAGTATGTGTTTATATATAAATAGAGTAAAAAAACACAAATCAAGGTTTAAGATAAAACAACAATAGAAAATAATGGATAGATTGAAGATTCGATGAATCTTAGACTGATCTAATTTAGTTGTTCATGATTCCTTGATTTTTTATTTGAAAGGGCTCAACTGATTTTTCATATAAGGTTAAAGAAAAGAGAGTATCATAAGGTGTTTTCGATGAGTCCTCTATGTGTTATTTGTTAATTTGTATTCCTATATTATTATCTATCTGTATATAATATTTTATATTTTATACCTTGAATGGTTCTTATTATTAAAATAAAACTCCATCTCAATGGTATCCATTGGAGAACATTCATTGAAGCCCAAAATTCACCAATTCTTTAATTAATTATACAAAAAGTATATATTGGAGATTTTAAAAATCTCTAATAGTTACATTATACATGTTAGGTAGTCTTTAAATTAGGCTTAGTCACATTGATAATTGGTTAATACGCATAGTTTGTTGGAAACTTCATTCCTTCAAGTAGTGGCTACACTTCTTCTTACAGTAGGGACATCTCTTCATGTAGTACATAATTTTATTCTCATGGTAGGTACCTATATTCATGAAGTAAGTAAATTTAATGTTATTTTAGGTATATATATTCACATGGTAAGTCGTTTTATTCTTGTGGTATGTACATCTCTTCATGTGGTAAGTGATTTTCTTCTTACAGTTACTACAATAACACATGTAGTCAATACATTACTTATAAAAAAAATTACTTTCCATCACAGGATGACTAGATTTAATCATGAAATATGTAGTCTCCATCATGTGTCCATTTTACTTATTTTCATTATCACATTTTTTATTTATGTGGTAGGTTCAATTGTTCATGTGGTAGGTTTAGTAAAAATGTGGTTGCATGAACTTTAACGCATGGCCCACACAAGTCTTGGATTGAGTTGGAATGTGATAGTTAGTCGTTTAATATAGTCATTACTACATGGTTATTTTAACTTCAATATAAGTATAATTTTTTCATGTGGTAGGTACACATGGTAGGTTCTAGACTTGGATATTTTTTCTATCTTGGCGAGAAAGACATTTTAAAAACATAGAACCCGAAATTCCTTAATAACTTTAAAAACATTGTTTGGGATAATTAAAATAAGGAGGTGATGGTCTGATACAAAATGAATAAAATGAAAGTAAAACATGTAATTTAAATATCTGATCATAGGATAATAAAATATAGGATATTATTGGTAATTAGATCATGTAACCTCATTATCATAGTCATAATCATAAATAATCCCGATAAACAATGAGATTGTAACATTAAAACCATTCTACTATAGTTATTTTTTAATCATAAGAACCATGAAGGAAAGAAAAATATATTTTTTTAAACTAAAATAAATTTTTGATAAAAATAATCATAAAATTAATTCATGGGAATTGTATACAATACATAAAAGAAACAAGTTTTGAAAATGACATGTGTCTTGAAGATATTAAAGTGAGATGAAAATATCTTACCTCAAGTCTGAATTCCTTAATACGTGTTTGAAAATATTTTATTATAGATATATATTAATTATATATCTATTAAATAACCATAATAATATATATAATACCATATATGATTTACTTATAACCTTTTATCAACCATTTACAAAAAATTATATATTATTCCACGTGATAACTACTTCATTTTTCGTGTATGTTTTGGTCCAGTAGTATTTGTACTTTTACTTTGATTATGGTTCCATCATATCATGAATGATAATTGTTATATAAATATCATATATATTCATTATGTACATATATATATTAATCCATAAATTTTATAGATAGAAAAATGAATTACACTGTTCATGAGGACACTAGGTCATACGTATGCAAGAACATTATTTTCATTTTTTGATGGATAGAAGGAAATAAAGGTATGTAATATTTCACATATCATGAATAATTTTTATATCATATATTTCATATATATTCATTAAATTAAGCCTTATTACCATCCATTTCAAAATAAAACGATAAATGTATCACATTTCTTCATAGAGGCGGTAGTCTACACGTACGCATGAGCGACATTATCATTTTTGAAAAGAATGGAAGGTAAAGAGGTAGATGTGATATTTTAATTCTATAAGTATAATTTTTTAATAAAAATAATATAAATATATATATTTTTTAAATTCACAAATATATCTAACTATCAGAGGCGGTGAAGGAAAACAAATTACCTCAATTCGTGAGGTAGCAGTTCGCCTTATACACGATCAATAGTTTTTGGTCCCCATTTGATAAAAGAAGAGATGGATATAGGTTATTTCAATAACATAATAAAATATAAGTATATTTAAGATAATTGTTTTTTATTTTTTTCAGAATATTTTAATATGATTTAAAGGAGTTGGAAGAATAAATAAAAAAATTCTTCGTTAAGAATGATATGTATCCCTCAGACAACCACATTAGGTTTTTACAAAAATCCTTCCTAATATTGTATTTTGATCAAAGAATGGAATACAGGTAATAGGTAGGGATTTAGGTATGAGTTTCTCTTATAGAGCATCCAAACAAAAAGGATATTTAAGTGTGGATAAGAGAGGAGATGAGGTTTCTTTTTTATAAGTTGTGGAGGGGTCGCACTTGAAAATTTCTCAAATAGAATACAAAATGATAAATCCATTCCCAAGAAAAATTATTCCAAATGGACATATATTCAAATTAATGATATTATAAGGTATACATAAGACCATATAATTGGATTGAGACAAGTTTAATTTCAAAAAATACCCTTATCATATGGTTTAACCCTCGGTAAACCTAATTTAACCTTAAACGTGATAATTAATTTTTACTTTTTTTACTATTAATTATGAATAATAATTAAGTTGACCATATTACCAAATATTAATTATGAAAATTAAAAATATATAATATATTTTACCAAATTTAATTCACATAGGTGGAAAATTTTAATTTATTTTTGAACCCTCTAGCATGATGAAAAGTTGTTTTTTGTAGAAAAAGTTTTGTGAAGTATAAAAAAAAATTATATCCAAATTAAACATAAAATTAATTAAAATTATATATATATGATTAATACTAATATTTTTAAACTAATTTTCCTTTTAAAACAATTTTAAAATAAAATTTGACATTTTAAATTCTTTAAACTAAAGTAACGTTTTTAATAAAAACTAGTATTTTTTATCTATTCATCAAAAAATTAATCTGTATTGAAAATTCTAAAAAAATTCAATATAATATAATTTTTAAATGTTTATTTAAAAAATTAATTACATTTTATATTTTTTACCTAAAGTTTTAAAAACTAATTTTAAAATAAGTGCGCAAAACCTAATGAAACTATTTTTTAGAAAAATAATGTTTTTAAGCCTAAAACTAAATTTATTCTTATCCCATTCCTAGAAAGAAATATTAGATGAATGGTAAAAAATATTATTGAAAGTATATAATATATAAATTTCATTAAAATAATTCACCAATAGTGACTAATTTAATTTATTATGATAAAAACACATTGTTCACAAAAAAATTGTTTTCTTGAAAGTATTTCTTTTACTCTCAAATGATTTTTATTTTCATTTATTTTCATTTGACATCCAGTGAATTTATTTTATCTATTTATACACCACATTTTTTCATAATATAGTCAGTACTATTTATACACACCTATTTAATGTCTTGGTAATGACAATATACTATATTATATTTCGTTAAAAGATGGTGTTACATGTAACTCAAGATAACGAATAAATTAAATTTATTTTAAAACAATCATAAAATATTAGGCTTTTACATTCTACCCCCATTGAGATGAATTTATTCCTCATAATTATGTTACTATTATACAGACAAATTAGGATACTTATGCCTCATCAAATAATTATTTTTCTATTTATCCTCCTCAAATTGGTGGTTTTGCCACAAAACTTTGACTAGGTGAGTTTGTTATGTTTCGTAGCACTTCCTCTCTACAATATAGAATATCCAACAATGTTTCCTAATAAATATATATTTATCTAGTGGTATAACATTTTATTTTAGTATATTTTGAGGTCAATGTAATTATTTTATCAGGAGAGATACATGGAACACATCGTAAACTTGAGAGAGGTTCGGTGGAATCACCAAGTGATAAGCTACCTTCCAAACTCAATCCAGAATCTCGAAGGGGACAATATACCTAGTACATAGATTTACTTTATATTATAATCTCATAAAATTATTCCATATATAAATTCATAGAAATAACTTCCCACCGACTATGAAATTTGGGTTTTTCCGATGATTATCAACATAACTATTCTGTCAACTTTGTGATTCCCTTATGTGTTGAAGAATGGATCTGACTTTCTCTATCATTTAATTATCTAGCTCATGTAATAATATATTTATTTCTACAACTTCATCACAAAAAATTGATGTTCTAAACTTATTTCCATAGAGGGATTCGTAAGGATCCATATGAATTCTTGGGTGAAAGTTATTATTGTATGAATACTCGACAAGAGAAAGGTGTTGATCCCAACCACCTTTAAAATCCATACAAAAAGATCACAACAAATCATCTTGGGTTTGGATGGTCATCTAAGACTGAACATCTATCTAAGAATGATAAGTTGGGATGAAACGTAACTTTATATCAAGATGTTTCTAAAGACTTCGCCAGAACATCAAGGAAAACCTAAAATCCCATTCAGATAAAATAGAATGTGGTAAATACATGAAACCTTACCACTTACATAATGTATATTTTAGAAATATAATCAATTGAGAAGTATCCACTAACAGAAATGAGGTTTTCTGACTTTGTAAGGTGATCGAATACAACCCAAATAGAATTATGGACTTTAGATATTTTGTGTTGTACTATGACAAAATATATGTTGATATTTTCCCATTTCAATTCATGTATGGGTAATGTATGTTACATCCCTTTATACTTTTGTCTATACGTGTTTACTTGTTGACATTACAAGAATAGAGATTGTAACACCCTAACCAAAGAATCCTGGAGCTAGTGCATTATTTTATTACATTGGAATGATTATAAGGAACCGAATCCTGAAGGACTGATTAGTTTAAGAGTCCTGGAAGACCAGATTACATTCTTGATACTAATAATACATTGAAAAAAGTAAATAAAACATGACACAATATAAAATAAAATAAAATGCTTCCTTGAAATATTATTAAATGTTTTATTCTTCATATCCCAGGGAGATGAAACTTATTAAAGGTGTGTGCTTAGATGCTCAGTAAGGGTAAGTGATATAGAAGAAGCATAAATAATAAGGAATGGTGAATAACATAAGAACACATGCCACTAAAACATAATCTTAAACATAATACAGTAGGAATAAAATCTGAATAAATAATTCCATAATAAAACATAATTATTGATGTTCTACTAGTCGAATAATCACATGGACCATAAATTACTAGTTTTATAATGAGGTAAATTCATAATGATAGATATCTAAAACAAACCTTCAAAAATTCATGTCATGAATCTTTTATTATCAAGGCTTCAGGGAAAAAATATATTATTATCAAGGGTTTCTACCAAGAATCTAATAAATGGGTACAACCTTGGTCAAAACCATATCATGTTTATTTCATGAAACCTACTGATTCACCGAGGGGATATAATAAGCCCCACCTGACACTTATTAAGTCCAATTAATTCCTCATATGAAAGGGTGAACCATAAACAACATAAACATTCATATTGAAAATATAGAATACAAAATGTGAATACTTAAATGAAAATATATGAATGATATAAAATAGAACATATGTAGTCATATAGATCATAAGACCTTTAAAACATATGTTATATTGTATCATAATAGATAAACCTCAATTAAGAACAATATTTAACAAATTTAATTGATATATATGGAGATACCATTGAAAAATTCTCAAAGAATTAATCTTTAAACATTAAGTGTCCCATACCACATTGAAACATTTAAATAATAATACCTTATAATATCATAAGAATAATGATACTATTGGTGCGATATATCAAAGGTAAGTACATACACTACACACATAAAAATAATTGGTTATCAAGGAATATATTTTAGAGAAGTAAAATTTAGATGAGAAAACACTTCTTTACTTTGGAAAGAAGATTTTTTTTGAAAAGTCATTTATATTTGTCATAAAATCATATTTTAACCATTTATATCCCATAAAATAAAGTTTAAGTACATTGAAAATATATTTGAAGCATAAATTATGTTCCACTAAAGTGAAATCATGCAAATTTTTTTTAAGAAACTTTATATATAAAACATTTTAGTGCAGTTTAAGGAAAATATTAAAGAGATTTTAAAGCAGACATGCATGTTTGTTTTGATAAATCTAGAAATTAAATAATACAGTTTTTATGATAAAATGTGCTATTTTATAAACATAATTATGGATTAAAACATATTATATAGTTCACTTAAAAATGGATAAGATTTTGGGATTTTGTCTTTTAATTAGGCTTGTTTATTTGGAAGAATTGAGAAGGGAACCATTTTAAAACATTTATATCCCCATAAAATAAGAATGATATTATCTTTATATATGATTTTTCAACATATAAATATAATTTATAATAAAAATACAAAAAATAAAGAAGCATTAAATTTGATTGAATGTAGAGAAAGAGTATCCCGAAGGAAAAACATGGGTTCAGGTAGAACCCCTTACCACTTTGTAATCAATCTAATCATATGCCCCAAAATTAATAATCATGAAATGATTAATTTAATACCATAAAAAAAATATATTCATGATATTATACATCAATTGAAAGTATACATACACCACAAAAAAAAAGAAGTGGTGAATAATGGAAATCAGAGAGAAATAAAAGTGAGATGAAAACCCCCTTACCTTATTTTTGAATATGTTATGCACTTGACCTTAATGTCATAGATAATAAAATAAAATTAAATAAATAAATAAATTTTTAACCATTTATACATGTATTATAATAAATATAGTTTTATTTAGTTCATTTATGGCCTTATTGTTGAGTTATAGAGTTTAATTTCATAGTTCCGGTGCATTCATTTTCTTGGTTTTCATGATCAGTTCGCTTGTTTATAAGTAATAGAGTTCAAGTGGAATGGATATAATTATACAGAATTGATTTTATATGATAATAATGAATGTAAAAAATATTTCATGGTTATATATTCAAATTTTTATATGGAATAAGGATGAGTTATTCGATAAAACATTAGTGATAATCGTTTATATTATTTTGGGGGGTTTTGATCATCATGAACTAGTTTTGTAATATGAATTAGTGTTGTGTATATATACTAGTTATAGAACATTAAATAGGTTATAATTAACATATTATAGTCTTTATTAACCATAAAATGGTACCATGTCCTACATTGAATAGGAAATGGAAGAAAGAAAGTTTGTCGTCCATGAAGGTTGTAAATTGGCTCCTCCTAGATGATGATTTCGTTTTAAATATTAAAGAGATAGAGAGTAAGAATATTGATAATGGGCATTACATTAACATGATATCCAGACAGTATATATATGATACTATATTTATCATTATAATTTGGATAGATATTGTGAGGAGATTAAAATAAAAGAAATAACTTGAAAAGAAAATAAAAGGAAAAGGAATAAGATTTTACCTCTTAAATACTCATCCTTGTAAAACTCGTTAGGGAGAGGGGTTTGGGTATTTTGGTAAGAATAATATCTCATGGAAAAGTTTAGATACCTGGGAATAGGAATTTTGGTATAACTTTTACAATCTTCAAGTCTTATAGGCGTGGGGAGAACAGGGGATGACGGTTTTTTATAGTGGATGAGAGGGGTGATTTCTTATTATTTAATTCACTATTTTATTATTTTGATCAAAAAAATAAATAGTATTGATTATTGTGACAAAATACACTAAATTTTTCATTTTACTTCAAACCAGTGGTTCTTAAATCATCCTTACATAAACAATGACTAAAAAATTCACGTTTTTTCCATTTATCGTAAATTATCGTATTTTACTATTCATAAAATAATCATGTATTTTAGAAAAAAATCAAAATTTTACCCTAATCATTTTTTGACATGTAGAATTAAAAAATGAACTCCATTTTGTAAAAATGATTTTCTAAATATGAAAAATTTAATTTTTAATTAAATATTCCTTTACTCAGAAAATACAACTTTTAAATTTACATCTGATTTTATAACACCTTACAAAATCAACTAAGGTCTCATAAAATTATAATAAAATCAAATGACAATAAAATATTTATTTATGAAAACATTTTATAAAAATTAGTTTTCCTTTAAATCATTTTGTTAAATATAAAATTGTAAATAATTATTTATGACTCATTATAATATCGACACTTAAATATTAATTTTTTAAAAATTCATTTACTTATACAATGATAGAATTATACCCTAATTTTATTTATAAGATTCCAAAATTTTATTTATACTTTCAAGGGTGAGTTTACTTGTCATTTGGTCAGTTTCATAAGGGTCATATTACTATTTATAAGGGTAACATTACTATTCAAAAGCTCAAGTTAATATTCACCAAAAAATTAAGTTGGTCCAATCAAACTCTAAATATATTACTGATTGAAATCATGTATGTTTGTTTTTATAAATTCAAATCATATTAGAAGAAAAATAATGCTTAATGTCTTGGTTATAACTATCATGTTTAAATAATTATAATAACAAAGTGTTTTTTTTCAGAGAATCGGTGTTGTGTGCATTACATTGTATATTAAATTTATTTGTAAATCCTTGGGGTGTTAAATTATCATCTACTTAAATAAATTGAATCTTAAAAATTCTAAATTGTAATTGAAAAAATTTGAGGTTTATGTTATTTAAAATTAATTTGTGGGAGACCCACGTAGGGAATAGTTTTATGAAAACATCCTCTTAAAAATAGGGAAAACTGAAATGTGAAGGTCGCCATAATATTAGGGATTTAAAATAGGATAATATTAGTTGGAAATCTAAAAATGGAAATTAAAGAGGAATATAACTATCATATTTTGATGGAGAATGATAGAGGACACAATCATTCGAAAGTTAATCATCACAAAACCATAAATCACGTGTTTGGTTTAAAGAGCACTGACATACTAGTAAGGAAAGTTAATACATAACATTTTTGTTTCAAAATCTTTTTCCCACGGTTAATGGATTCCTTTACTATCTAGATAATCACTTTATAAATTAATATTATGTGATTATATTCCATTTCATTATAATAATATCATCATTTGGTTGTGCTTTGATCTATTTTCACACCATTCCTTATACATGGAAATGAATGTTCTAGATGAAATTTTCATACCTAAATAATTCAAATAAACTTCTATAGATAATAGATCCCAAAATATTATAACTGTATATTCATCTTGTATTTATACATTAACCAAACCCAAAATGGTTAGGATAAGATAATTTAATTCCCAAAAAATAATATCCCTTTATATGATGAAAAATAACTTTAATCTGAAAAATTCAAATGTAAAACTCAAAATTCGTCATATATAATTTTCAAAATTACTATCATTCTTCAAAAAAAATATATTCTACACTATGACCCCAAAATCAAAAGGATTTTTTCATATATTCTTCCAAAAGACATCAATAAATCTTAATGTACTATACTAAAAATTTAATTTCCCCTGTCACATAATCTCTATGTTATTCTATCCATTTCCAAAAATAACTTGGATCACAATAAGTCCACCATAAAATAATATTTGACTCCAAAATAAAATTCAACATTTATTCATCAAAATATTATATTTTCCAAAATATTATAGGATTCCAAAAAATTAAAAAAATCATTCAAAATAACATTAATTACTTAATCACCAAATCAGTTTCTAATCCCAATGTTATCTTATTGATAAAACCAAAAGTTCCTAAAAAATAACATTTATCCATTAGATGTTTTAACTTAAAAAAGTCACGATAACCAGGACTTCACATAGGCGAGTGGTAGTTATTTCACCCTCATCGCCATTAATTAGTGGTTTCAAACTATATGGACTTGCTGAACAAGGTGGGTTATCACACGGTGTGTGTTGTCCTTTTTCTAAAACCATATAAGTTCCAATATAATTATGATGGACGTCCTTGAAAAAATTTCAATCACTAAACATCATTTTAACTAGGATTTTCAATACAACCTCGATACAAAAACAAATCATACATTTATTTTTCACATAAAACTTTCTTTGTTCTAGAGGTTATCCTATTGAATAGGTAATTGACTCGGGTAATGCCTGAGTCCCTTATATTTAATGGAAATATCTAAAAATGCATTCTTAGGATCAGTGTTATTTCCTTCCACTGTACTCTTCATTTTCCCCATCAATTATTTTCTTTATTTCCTTCTTTCCAATACATAGAGAATTTATTTATTCCTTTGAGACACTTTCTTGGGTGTATCCTTCCACATTTCTTGCATGATGGAAATCAAGCTTTGTTTTCTACATGGTCTTCACCATTAAAGCTCTTAGAAAACTCCATTATTCTCTTATTTGGTGGTTTTTGGTGTTTGTTAAGGTCTATGTTGTAAATAATATATCTAGAATACTGATTAGGTATGAACATAATATCTTTCACTATTATCAATATCCCATTTGGTTTCTCATCACCACCACCTTTTACATCATGTTCAATGTTAACATGAATCCTTCGGGTCCATCCACTGACTAAAGCCATAAGGCATATTGTGAGTAATAATAGTCATAGTGAGAAAAATGTATAATAATTTATAGAATATCATAAAACCGTATTTACAAGATAAAATACATTAGTTTTAACCTAGTTTATTTATTTTCATTATATTTTCAAATCCTTACTAATGCTTTGTGAAGTTAATGTGAATTATCCTACGCATATCCCTCAAGAGTGTGAAACTAGGTGCGCAGTAAGGCTAGTTGTCATGTACTAGGTTACCCTGAGTCAGGCCCGGGACACCTTGTCAGAGTTGTTACCCTTAGGTACATCTGTTCCAAAACCAGGCCAACTTATAGTATCCATACAAGGATGTAATTCTAGGAATACCCACAAAATCTCTACCACAAAAAAATTATAGTATGTTCTTCTATACTTATACTCAAATTATATTGTATGGTTATGCTCTATAATTTTCAAAATCTAGTTTCCAAGGTTGCTTCTAAACTTCCTCTAATACCAAATGTAATGACCCAACCCCATAATCCTGAAGTTAGTGTATTATTTTATTACATTTTCATGATTACAAGGAATCAAATCTAGAAGTTCTGATTAGTTTATCAGTATTGAAAGTCTAGATTACATTCTGTTGAGATGGTATGTGAGTATGATATACTCTATAATACCAAATGTAGAATCAGAATAATAGAGATACTGTATTGAGTATCTAATGATGCTCAAAATACAAGAGGGGGGGGGGGTGAATTGTATACTTTTAAAAATTCCTTTTTAACTTTTAAATATGGCTATGTTTAACAAGGTTAAACAAGGTAATTCACAAAACCTCTAGTTCTACACGCTTACTTGAATCAGGAAATATGATTATGTGAAAGAAATTCCAGAAAAGCAATTCTGAAAATGAAACTTAATGAAAGTTTACAATAATGAAGATTCTACCTTAAAGCATATAGAATCTACATAAATCAGAGTACAAATATAAGGAAGTATAATATAGTTATACTATTCTTAAGAAAACAAATATAGCGGAAAACTTGTAAAAAAAAGTAATAAGCAGTAAATCTTTTAACCCAAAGAGAAGGCTATCTAACAACCTTGGATAAATGTCCCTTGATTTATACATTCAAGAAAGTCTATCTTACCCACACCAGGGTAGGCCCTGGATACAAAGATCAGAGTGTGTCTTTCTCTCCCCACAATCCCTCAACTTCAAGGTAGTTGGTACTTCTGTCTTCCTTAGCAAGGAAGCCCTTAACTTCAAGGTAGTCGACACCTCTTTCATCCAATCCCCAAAATCCCTCGATTGTATACAGAAACAATTAAAGTCACACGATGAAAAACTGAACCAGAAGTTCAGCACACAGTAAGAAATGAAAGTCTCTCTATGGAAATCACTTCAACAGTATTTAATCTCTAGAGTCATCGAACCGTTCTGAGTTCTTTCAAATGAGATCCTATTTATAGGCATGACTTCAATGGTCGACTATCTCCTCCAATAGTTATATTTTTCCTTTAATTTCAGAGGGACCTGTACATGTGTCACTCAAACAACGGTTAGTGAGTAACTGAAAGCACGAAATTGCTTTATAACAAAACAAGTGTAAGCATAACTAAAATCCAATATTCGGAATGTAAGAAAATATAAAAGTTTGGAGTCTAACCAAAATTGAATTCGGAGTCTATAATACAAGATATTCATATTCTGTTTTCAAGGAATTTGGAACCTTAATTATATAGAATTCCAGAGTATGAATTTCAAGGAAATTTGGAATCTAGATTCACAAGAATTCTGAACCAGAACTTATAAAGTTTGGAGTGAGAGTTCAAGAGAATTCGGAGTCAGAACTCATGAGAATTCAGAGTCTGTATTCTGAAAACTCGAAGTCCGAAATTATAAAGTTTGTAACCAAAATTTGTATTCAGAATTCGGAGTCGAAATTCGTAATGAGAATTTAGTGTTAGAATTTATAATCAGAATTCGTTGTCAGAATTCGTAATCAGAATTTATAATCAGAATTTGGAGTCAGAACTCAGAAGAGTTCGTAACCAGAATTCTGAGAATACGAATTCAAAAACAGAATGCTTCATATCTAGGTATTTATTGGATTCCGTGGTTTTGGATTCAAACTGAATTTTATACATAGAAAAATTATGATATGAACAATGAACATGGTAAGGATAAATTTCCTTGGGGAAGAAAATTTCCCTTTAAGAAGTAAAACAAGGGGTAAAAAGGGTTTTTCCTTGAGATAAGGTGTTTGTGATTTTCAAAACATGAAGAATGGTAAATTCATAAGGAAAATGTTAATGACTCAATCAATCACCCCAAGTATGAAGGAATAGAAAAGTCATAAGTAAAACCTTATTGACTCAACAATATCCCCTTTTTGGAAAGCACAAACATCCTTATGAAAAAGATTAAAAGGACTTAGAAAATATTTTTCTAGACTTTGCAAATAAAACATATCTCCCTTTTTACATTGGCAAAGATGAATACAACTAACTCCCCCTTAGGCTTTGGAACACTAAGGATCCTATTCAAGATTTCCGGAATGAGAATTTCCAATATCTTGAGTATGGAAATCATCATAATGGATAACTCCTCCTTAGATAAACTCCCCCTTACTTAGGGATATTTATTCTTTATATAGAATTCTTTTTGCTTCTCCCCCTTTGTGATTTTAAAAAAGATTTTGAGGGAATAAAAAAGAAATATGGTACCTGAAATATTAGTAAAAACATCCAAGAAAAAAATAAACCATAATTTCATTAAGATTGGATGAATTTTTACAAGGAAAACAGATAAAACAAAAGATCATATTTGGATCTGTTTTGGTTCTTTTCCTTGGGTATCAGCTTCTTCACAATGGTTTTCATCTTCTTTAGCTCTTTGTGATCCTCCTCTACTTTCTTTTCTAATGATTTAATCCTGTCATCCTGAGCTTTCTTAGCCTCTGCCAGAGCCTTCAGTAATTCATCTTGCTTTACTAGATTTTCTTGAATCTCGATCCGGATATCCCTTTCTGTTTTCCAACTATGGACTACAAAATTCAACTTCCCATTAAAATATTTGATATCCTGAATCTGAGTATTTTTCTCATGATTTAGATTTTCCTCAAAACTATTTGTGAGATCCTTGATTTCAGAATCTTCAGTATCCAAAGCTTTCTTAACATCATCTTGAATGTCATCAAGCTCTCTCAGATCTTCGACTATATTCTTTGACCATCTCACCATTTTTGTTGCAAGATTTTTCATGGGATTCATAGTTGATAAAGAAATCCTTATGATCATCCTGAATCTTTACACACCATCTATTACCTTGGATAAGAAATCTAACTTCTGATTCATGCTATGTTGGAGCATCGGGCATCTGGAGTCAATTGTTGGAAATATCGGAATGGTTTCTAATAGCTTCTTTAGGGATTGAATGACAATGTCATGTCCTAAAGATGATGACTCTAAATTTGACATTTTTCTTGGTGATGGTTCTTCTTATAGCTCGACCAGCTTCCTCTTAGAAGTTCCACCAGCTTCTTTCTTTCTTAGAATTTCTTTTTTTGGGGTATCAACATCAACTTGTTTCCCCTTTTTGAGTTTTCGGAATAGCTTCTTCATCTGGAGATTCCTGCTCACTCTTAGATAACTGAACAATCCTGTCTTCATCAATTTTTTATTTTTCAGCTCCAGCATCTATATATTCAGGATGAATGAAGTTAAGATTAGAGATTTATTCCTCAGATAATTTGTCACTTTTTATTTATCCTTCTCATCAATACCAGGATTAGCAAGTTTTGAAGATCCATCTTGATAAGTTCAGATTGATAATTTTTCAAAAGCACTTTCCTTCTCATGAAAGTCCTCAACTTTCTAAATGAGATCTTCTATGCCAGTACTTCTTTCCTTTTCTTGCACTTCTTCTACAGCTCCTGTCTACTCAACAACCTTCTCTAGAACTTTTTCCAGATACATGAACTTCTTTCTCAGAGTCTCAGGTAATGGTTCAACTAAGAAATATTTCGGTACGAGAAAGTTCTTGGATGCTACTTCAGTAGCCTTCAAAAGATATTGGACAATCCTTGCCTCAAACATCTTCTTCTTAAGCTTCTTGTCTTTGGATTTCTTTTCAAGCTCCTCAGCAGCTTTCTTTTTCAAGGCATTGGCCTCTGCAGGGTCTAGGCCAAACTGTGGCTCCCCTTCTTTCCAGTTCTTCTTATCCTCCCTCCATTTGACAATAAATTCATCTGTATAGGCTTTCTGTTTCTTAGGCTTTAGAAGTATAGATTTAGTTTCTTTGGCCTTAGGGGTCTTCTCAGTTTCTTCCACTTCCTTTAGCTTCCTCTTCTTTCCATCTTTCTTTGATGGTTCAGCCTCCTATGTATTTTTCGGAACGACTTCTGCTTCATCCTCTGGTAGAAAATATAATTCACCTGACTCCTTAGAGAAACCAACTTTTATTCTCTTGAGGGTATCATTGCTGATTAACATTCCTTTTCAATTCCTTGACTTGGAACTGCATGGGATCTTGAAAGATTAAGGCATCAAACTATCAATTTGGAGAGTAGATAAGGATACATGATTATCTGTGCTCTTAGATTCCCATTCTTGATATTCAATATCTTAATGAGAATATGCTTCATCAGATTGATTTTCCTTAGATTCACCGAAAAATATAAGATACACATATCACTTTTCTTAAGAGAGTCCTTGTCACCCTTTCTCGGTATGATAAGACCCAGAACTCATAACTCTTGGATCTGATTGTTGGTAGACATGTGAGAAATTTTTGCGGTCTTGACATTTGTATGTCCAAGACATTGCATAACATTTACTTTTACAAAACTCCCTTGAACATCTCGAAACTTGTGGGAACAAAATTTTTCCTCTCATTCATAAGAAAATCCAACCAAGATATCAGCCTTGGTGTATGAAAGTGCATATTTTTTTCCATAACTCTTGAAGGATTTGTATTCCTACCATCTTCCTTAAATAAACAAGCTGACTCATAAAACTCTATTAAAAAATCCGGATACACTACATCCTGAGCTCCTGGCTTTGAAATGACTACACTTTCCCATCCATTAATTTTGATATTCTTCGAGATAATAGAGTCATATTTGTTGAAGAAGTTCAGATGTACTAACTTATCCCTATATATTTTCCTCTCTGCAATCGGATTGACAGTAGACATCTCTTGAGAGGGAACTTCACCAGACATTCATAATTGAGCACTTCTGAAAACTTAGGAACGAGGTTTTGAAGTGGATCATAGATTCAATATGCAAAAATATTTGAAAACCAATGTGTGACAACCATCGGGGGTCTCCTTTATATAGGCATTGAAGATACATTTCATCTTCCCATTCCAATCCAATGGCTAAGAATTCTTCAGATCTGATCTGATGGTTGAAATGATAGCCAATAGGAAAAATTTGTAGGATCCGATATTTTGAGATTTTTAAAGGAAAACATCCAGATTTAAGGAAACTAGAATCTGAGAAATTTTTATAAGACAAAAGAAAACTACCAGTAAGTAAAATATGATTTAAAAAAACTCAAAAAATAATTATAGCTTTCGAATTGCTTGGAAAATTATTCATAATGAGGAAAATTCTTCTTGAATAACTTTAAGATTTCGAAAAACTTGATTATGAAGAATAAAAAAGAAAAAAAAACTTAGTATGCAGATCTTTATTATGAAAACCTTCATTACGAAAATCTTCAATACGAAAATCTTCATTACGAAAATTTTCATTACGAAAATCTTCATTACAAAAATCATCATTATGACAATTTTCATTACGAAAATCTTCATTACGGAAATTTCATTACAGAAATCTTCATTACGAAAATTTTCATTACGAAAAACATGAAAACCATCATTAAATAACATGAAAAACATCATTATAAAAAATATGAAAAATCATCATTACAATGTACTCCCCCTATGAAAATGAGTTTATTACTGTAAAGAGATTAATTTCAATAGGAAGTTAATATAGAGGATTACTTTATGGTTATCATTCTTAACTTCTATTTAATGTATTCAAATCTATCAGAGGGTAAATATTTTGTCAAAATATCAGCAAGTTGATCTTGTGTTCTGATAAATTGAAGAATGATATCTCTTTTTTGTGTGTGATCCCTAAGAATGTGATGCCTAATATATATGTGTTTTCCATGAGAGGGATGTGCATGGTTTTTACTTAGGGAAATGTCACCTGTGTTATCACACAAAATTGGTGTTTTGGTGAAACTTATACCATAGTCTGTGAGTGTGTGTTTCATCCATAACACTTGAGCACAACAACTTCCAGCTACTACATATTCATCTTCAGCAGTGGAAAGTGATACTGAGTGTTTCTTCTTACAAGACCAATAAACTTAAGAATCTCCTAAGAAATGAAAAGTTCCAGATGTACTCTTTCTATCCATTCTATATCCACCAAAGTCAGCATCTGAAAAACTTTTAAAAACAAAACCATTTCCAGAAGTATAAAAAATTCCTTAATCCATGGTCCCCTTTAAGTAGCGAAAAATTACTTTCACTGCCTTTAAATGGGATTCCTTAGGATTGCATTGATATCTTTCACATAATCATACTAAAAACATTAAGTCTGGATGACTACCTATCAAGTAAATTAAACTTCCTATCATACCTCTAAAAGATGTTTGATCTAATGGTTTCCTAGCTTCATCAAGATCAAGTGTGTTTGAGGTACCAATGAGAGTACTTATACTCTTAGTATTGTCATATCCATACTTTTTAAGAAGATATTTAATATACTTATGTTGGGATATATAGATTTCTTTTGGTTTTTAAGAAATTTGAAAACCAAGGAAAAATCTTAACTCACCCATCATACTCATTTCAGACTCAGATTTCATTAGATCCGCAAAGGAATCAGTTAAATATTGCTGAGTTGAACCAAATATAATGTAATCAACATAAATTTGAACAATAAAAACATTTTTCTTATCTTTATTTATAAAAAGTGTTGGATCTGCATTCCCATTAACATAGCTATTTTGAAGAAAAAATCCTGTAAGTCTATCATACTAAGCTCAAGGGGCTAGCTTAAGTCCATACAATGCTTTGGTAAGTCAAAAACATTATCAGGATGTTTTGTATCTTCAAAACTAGGAGTTTGTTCAACCACAACTTCCACTTGAACATAACCATTAAGAAAAGCACATTTCACATCCATTTGAAAAAGTTTGAAATTTAAGAATGCTGCAATGGAAAGTAAAATATGAATAGATTCAAGTCTAGCTACTGGAGCATAGGTTTCTTCATAGTCTATTCCCTCTTGTTGATTATATCCTTGAGCAATTAATCTAGATTTATTTCTTACAATGATTCCATTTTTATCACACTTATTTCTGAAGACCCATTTTACTCCAATAACAGATGTTTCATTAGGTCTTTCAACCAAGGTCCAGACTTTGTTCCTTTCGAATTCGTTTATCTCATATTGCATAGCTTTTATCCAATCATCATCACCTAAAGCTTCATCAGTGCTTTTTGGTTCTAATTGGGAAAGGAATGCTGGATGTTCTACTTCATTTATTAAGGAACTTCTAGTCCTTACAGGTTGATTTACATCACCAATGATACTATCACTAGGATGATTCTTAAGAAACCGCTGATTTCGGTTTTGTAAAACTTTTTCATCAACATAGGGTAGGAAATCTTCTGGGGAAAATGTTTTAGAAGTATCTTCTTGGAAATTTTCCTTATCTGAAGGATCTTCTAACATAGGTTGATAATCAGTTTTTGAAAACACATCCGAAGATGTAGGTTGGGTTTGTTTAAAAACAAAATCACCAGTTTCATCAAATTTCACATGAAATATCTCTTCAATAGTACAAGTGTTTTTATTGAAAACTCTATAAGCCTTAGAGGTTGTGGAGTAGCCTAAGAAAATTCCTTTATCATATTTTGGTGCGAATTTTTGTAGATTGTATTTAGTATTCAGAATGAATACATTGAAACCAAAAACCTTAAAGTAGAAAAGTATAGGTTTTCTACCATTCCATAACACATCAGAAGTTTTATTAAGAAAATGTTTAATCAAAACTCGATTTATAGTATAACAAGCAGTGCTTACAGCTTCAGCCCAAAAATGTTTGGCTACAGAATATTCACTCAACATGGTTCTTGTTATATCTTGAAGAATTATATTTCTTCTTTCAACAACACCATTTTGTTGAGGTGTTCTGGGTGCTGAAAAATTGTGAGTAATTCCTTTTCTACTACAAAAAGTTTCAAAATCCGAACATTGAAATTCTCCACCATGATCACGATGAATAGTTCTCAATGGAAGGTTTTTCTCATTTTTAACTTGGGCTCTAAAACTTTATAAATAAGAAAAATCTTCAGATTTATTTGGTAGAAAATAGTCCCATATATATCTAGTGTAATCCTCAACTAGAACAAATACATAGTACTTGCCTCCAATTCTTCTAGTTTGTGCAGGAACAAAGAGATCCATATGCACTAACTGTAATGGCTCAGTAGTTGAGACTTTACCGACTGATTTAAAACATAATTTATGTTTCTTTCCATATTGACAAGGATCACAAAATTTAGAAGAATCAAATCTATGCTCCGGTAGATCCTTAACTAATCTTTTCTTATAAATCTTACATAAGTTCCTAAGGTTACAATGTCCTAACCTTCTATGCCACAACCAAGAATGATCTTCCATTGCACTAAGGCAAGGTAAATCTTGGCTCCTAAGGTCTTCTATGTTTAGTGTGTAAACATTCTCTTGCCTATGGGAAGAAAGAATGAACTCTTCCTTGGAATTGTGTACTAAGCCCTTGTCATTCCTAAAATTCACAAGGTAACCTTCATCACATAATTGACTTTTTTCTAATGAGGTTGTGCTTAAGACCCTTAACAAATAAAACATTTGAAATCAAAGTTTTTCCAAGAAGAACAATGTTACCTATACCAATAATTTCTCCCTGAGCATTATCTCTGAAAGTTACTTTCCCTCCTTTCATCTTAACAATAATTTCAAAGTATTTTTTCTTAACAGTCATGTGTCGGGAACATCCACTATCCATATACCATGTATTGCTGGTAGTAACTTCTCTATTTTCCTGAAAATAAGAAAAAGATAGGTTTTTGGAATCCAGACTTTCTTGGATATGGAAATCTCAGAAAGCAAAATTTTAGGCACCCACATCTTCTTAGAAAAATAGGCTTTATGAAATCTTAAAGACTGGGTTTGGTTTAGGGAACAATTTTTTTCCCAGTGTCCACCACACTGACACTTAGTGTAAAAAAGAGCACTTTGTGGAACAAAATAATTGTTACTAAAAATAGGTTTCGAGCTAGTATAACCAAAACCAAAACTATTCTTTAGAGGTCATATTTGAGAATACATCTTATCAAAATTTTCTTTACCTAAGGTAAAGTTTGAAAAACACTTCCTCAAGGAAAATATTTCGGATTTCAGTTTGATAACCAAGTTCTTTTCTTCAAAAACATTTCATTTTGAACTAGAGTTAAACTCGAAAACAATTTTCATAGAAATTCCGTTTTCTATATCTTTAGAAAGTATATTCTTCTTAGAATAGACTTCGTCAAGATTTTTTTAAGTACTTCCCAAATCTGCATTTTTCTTATCAAGATCTTTAGAAAGATCTGATATTTCCATAGTAAGAATAATATTCCTAGAATTTTCCTTATAATGTTTTTTTACGAGTTTTAAATTTTCAATCTCAAGAGGTTTGGAAAACCTAGAAACTTATTCATTAGAAGGTAAAGTATTGTCTTTATCAGAAGAGGATTCTTCATTAGAAGAGTCATAATATTTACAATCATTAGCATTTAAAGAACCATTGGTCAATGATTCATCATTGTGTACCTTAGCCATAAAGCAATGATTTTCAATAGCTAGTATAGATATTAGACCAAGATTCTTCTGTCCAGAAGATTCATAATCTGAAGATTCATCTGAAGAGTCTCCACCACTGACACTCCAGGTGTCATTGGCCTTCAAGAAATTCTTATCTTTAGCCTTGTAATACTTCTTTCTGTTTCTCTCAAAATTCTTTTCCTTTCTTTCTTTTCTCTTGAGCATGGGGCAATCGGGTCTTATATGTCCAACTCTCTCGCATTCATAACATGTTAATTCTGAATATTTCTTGTATTTCCTATCTTTCTTCTTGTATCTGGATTGAAAGTTCCTTTGTCCAGCTATCTTGTTCATATTTTGAGCAAGATTTTTTAATTCATTATCTGAGGATTCACTTCCAGTCGATTCATATTGGATAACAACCTTCTTAGATTTGGATCTGGTAACTCTCTCAGGAGTCGTGGATTTCATATGATTAGAAGTAGTTGTAAAAGAAACATTTCCATTTCCGTTATTCTTCTTAACATTGTCAGTATATCTCTTCATTCTAGTCTCATGTTGAAGAAGAGTTCCAAAGACTTCATCAAGTGTAATATGAGTAACCTTTCTTCTCTCACCAATAGATGTCCTCTTGGATTCCCACTCATTGGGAATAATTTCTATGATCTTATCAACAAGAGCCTCATTATCTAATCCTTTTTCACCCATGTATTGTAACCTATTCACAATAATAATCATTCTTTGTTGCACCTTACATATGGGTTCTCCATGAGGAAAGTTAAAACAATGGTACTCAGCTCTAAGCATAGCTCTTCTTATTTTAATAACTTTGGAAGTTCCAAAGTGAGTAACAATGAGTTTCTTCCATATAGAATTTGCTGCTTCACAAGATGAAATTTGGCTATATATATTTCCAGTCATTGATCAAAGTAGAGTATTGTGTACCTTATAATTCAGTTGATATTCATGTTTTTCTTGATTTGTAAAGGTAATAACTTCCTTTTCAATGATTTTATATCCTTTAGTATGAATAAAAAAATTATCAACACCATTATTGATAATGAAAGTCTTCATATGATCTCTCTAATACTCATAATCATTTCCATCAAAGATTGGTGGTCTAGTTGGATTGAGATTGTCTATGGAACCAAAACTGATTCCTTCCATCTTTAAGAAAATTCTTTCCACACAAAATAGTTAATAGAAAATGTTTTTAAGCAAGGAAAATATAGAATAAGAGTTATATCCAAGAAAAGAGAAACCGAACTATATAAATCCAAAAAAATATGATTCTAAAAAATAAAGAAGAAGAATTCCCTTCTGAATCTAATCGTGAAATTAATTTAGATTGAACCAAAATTATGAAGCTAATTATTAGATTGGTTCAGGATTGAAGTTAACCTCCTCTGATACCAATTGTTGAGATGGTATGTGAGTATGATATACTCTATAATACCAAATGTAGGATCGAAATAATAGAGATACTGTATTGAGTATCTAATGGTGCTAAATATACAAGGGGGGGGGGGTGAATTGTATACTTTTAAAAATTCCTTTGGAACTTTTAAAGATGGTTATGTTTAACAAGGTTAAACAAGGTAATTCACAAAACCTCTAGTTCTACACGCTTGCTTGAATCAGGATATATGATTCTGAGAAAGCAATTTTGAAAAAGTGATTCCAAAAATAAAACTTAATGAAAGTTTACAATAATGAAGATTATACCTTAAAGCGTATAGAATCTAATTAAATCAGAGTACAAATATAAAGAAGTATAATATAGTTATACAATTCTTAACAAAACAAATGTTGTGGAAAACTTGTAACAAAACAAGTAACAAGTAGTAAATCTTTTAACCCAAAGATAAGGGTATCCAACAACCTTGGATAAAGATCCCTTGATTTATACTTTTAAGAAATCCTTTCTTACCCACACCAGGGTAAGCCCTCGATACAAAGATCAGAGTCTATCTTTCTATCCCCGAAAGCCCTCAACTTCAAGGTAGTTGGTACCTCTGTCTTCCTCAGCAAGGAAGCCCTCAACTTCATGGTAATCGGAACCTATGTCTTCCTATCCCCAAAATACCTCGATTGTACACAACAACAATCGGAGTCGCACAAATAAAAACTGAACTAGAAGTTTAGTACGCACTAAGAAATGAAATTCTCTATCTAGAAATCACTTCAACAACATGTAATCTCTCGATTTATCGAACTGTTATGAGCTCTTTCAAATGAGATCCTATATATAGGCACGACTTCAATGGTCGGATCCCTCCTCCAATGGTCATATTTTTCCTTGAATTTCTGAGGGACCTGTACACGTGTCACTCAAACAATGGTTAGTGAGTAACTGAAAGCACAACATAGTTTTATAAAAAACAAGTGTAAGCATAACTAAAATCTAATATTCGGAATGTAAGGAAATATAAAAGTTCAGAGTCTAACCAAAATTGAATTAGGGTTCTATAATACAATATATTCGGATTCTATTTTCAAGGAATTCGAAACCTGAGTTCTATAGAATTCAAGAGTCTGAATTTAAAGGAAATTTTGAATCTAGATTCACAAGAATTCGGAACCAGAACTTACAAAGTTTGGAATCAGAGTTCATGAGAATTCGGAGCCAGAACTCATGAGAATTCAGAGTCTGTATTCCAAAACCTCGAAGTCAGAACATAGAAAGTTTGTAACCAGAATTTGTATTCAGAATTTGGAGTCAGAATTCGTAATCAGAATTCGGAGTCGGAATTTATAATCAGAATTCATAGTCAAAATTCGTAATCAGAATTCATAATCAGAATTCGGAGCCAGAACTCAGAAGAGTTCGTAACCAGAATTCTGAGAATTCAGATTCTAAAACAGAATGTTTCATATCTAGGTATTTATTGGATTCTGAGGTTTTGGTTTCAAAAAGAATTTTATACTTAGAAAAATTATGATATGAACAATGAACATGGTAAGGATAAATTTCCCTGGGGATGAAAATATTCCTTTAAGAAGTAAAACAAGGGGTAAAATGGGTTTTCCTTGAGATAAGGTGTTTGTGATTTTCAAAACAAGTGGAATGGTAAAGTCATCAGGAAAAAATTAATGACTCAATCAATCTCCCCATGTACGAAGGAATGGAAAAGTTATAAGGAAAAAATTATTGACTCAACACATTTTTGATACCATAATACAATGGGAAAAGTAAATAAAACATAATACAATATAAAATAAAATTAACTGCATCCTAGAAATATTATTAAAAGTTTTCATCTTTATATCCTAGAGAAAATAAACATAAGAAAGGGGTGACATTAGATTATTAGTTAGGGTAAATATCATATCCTAAGCATAAATAATAAGACATAGTGAATAACTAAATAACACATACCATTAAAACATAATCTTGATCATATTATAGAAGAAATAAAATATGATTAATAATTCCATAATAATACATAACCGTGGTTATTATACTAGTAGAATAATCACATGGAATATAAATTACTAGTTTCATAATGAGATAAATGCATAATTCTGGATATCTAAAACATACATTCAAGGCTTCATTCCATGAATCTATTATTGTTAAGGCATCATGCCAAGAATCTATTATTGTCAATGATTCATACGAAGAATCTAATAAATGGGTATGAGCTCAGTCAAAACCATATCTAGTTTTACTAATGAGACATACCAATTCACTAAGGTGCTATAGTTATCCTCAAATAATAGTTATTAAGTCCAATTTATTACTCATTTGAATGGGTGAAATATAAACAACAAAACCATTTTTATTGAAAATATTTCATACAAAATGTGAATACGTGAACCAAAATCTATGAATGGTATCAAATAAAACATCCATAGTTAAAATGATTATAAAACCTTCAAAAACATATGGAATATGGTATCATAAGAGATAATCCAAAATTTAGTATTTTATTAGATAAGGTTAGAAGACATAGATGGAGACACCATTGAAAAATTCCTGAGGAAATTAATCATTAATGATTCCAAAGTGTCCCATAAAACATTAAAACATTCAAATCATAATAACATATAATATTACATGAATAAAGATACTATTGATATGATATATCAAATTTAATTAAATACACCGCACACATATGGAATAAGTGGTTAACAAGTCATATATTTCATGGAAGTGAAAGTAAGATGAGAAAACCCTTTTTTTACTCTAGAAAGAAGAGTTGTTTTGGAAAATAATTTGTATTTTTAATTAAATTAGATTGTAGACATTTATTTCCCATAAAATAAAATTTGGGACCTCGGAATTATATTATAAGAATAAATAATTTCCCACTAAAGTGAAATTGTGTAAAAAGAGTTTTTAAGAATCTTTAGAAATAAGACATTTAAGTGTAGTTTAATGGAAATTATTAAAGATATTTTATAGTGGAAAGACATGTTTGTTTTAATAAATCCAAAAATGAACCTTGATAGTTTTTTCATGAAAAAATGTATGATTTTATAAAATAATTACGGTTTAAAATAGATTATATTGTGCACTCAAAAATGGGTAATAATTCAGGAAGGTTCCCTTCAATCAGGCTTGTTTATCGAGAATAATTGAGAAGTGAACAATTTTAAAACATGTATATCACCAAAAAATAAGAATAATATGATATTTATATATGATATTGGAACATGTATACATAATTTAAAATAAATATAAAAAAAATAAAGAAACATTACATTTGAGTAATGGTAGAGAAAGGGAAACCCGAAGGAAAAATGGGGGTTTGGGTAGAATCCCTTACAACTCTTTAATAAATCAAATCATATTCCTCAAAATTAATAATCATAAAATGATACATTTAATACCATAAAATTAATAGATTCATGATATAATACATCTATGGGCCGCATAATTACACCTCATAAAAGAAATAAGTGGTGAATAATAAAAGTCTCATCGAAATAATAGTGAGATAAAAAACCCCTAACCTTATGTTCGAATGTGTTATGCACTTGACCTTAAAGTAATTTATAATAAAATTAAATCCATTAATTAATTAATTAATAACCATTTATAAATGTATTAGAATCAATATAGTTTTATTAAGTTCATTTATGGCCTTATTGATGATTTATAGAGTTTAATTCCATCATCCTAGGGCATTCATTTTCTTGGTTGTCATGATCGGTTAACTTGTTTATAAGTATTGGTGTTCATGTGTAATGGATGTAAGTCTCAAAAATTAATTTTGTATGTTAATAATAAACATAAATAAGATTAAATGGTAATATAATTCAATTTTAATATGTTATGAGAATGATTAATTAGATAAATCATTAGTGATAATCATTTAGATTATTTTGGCAGTTTTTGATCATCACGAACATATTTTTCCATATGAATTAGTGTTGTGTATATATAATGGTTATATAACATTAAATATGTTATAATGGACATATTATATTTTTGATTAATCATAAAAATGGTATTATGTCCTGAATTTAAAAATAAATTATAGAACAAAAGTTCATCATCCACAAAGGTTGTATTTCAGCATCTCCCAGATGATGATTTCATTTTCAAAAATAAAAGAGAGAGAGTATAGATATTAATGATTGGTATTTCATTAACATGATATAATTTCATTATATAGATGATGCTGGAGTTATCATGATATTTTGGACAGATATGATGAAGAGATGATAATAAAAGAATGAAATTAAAAAGGAAATAAGAGGAAAAGGAAGAGGATTTTACCTCTTGAATACTCTCCCTTGAGAACCTCCTTAAAGAAAGGGGTTTTTGTCTTTTTGTAAAGAAAATAGCTACTGGAAGAGGGGAAAGACTATAGAAGAGGATTTGGGTATAAATTTTACATGATTAAAGTCTTATAGGAGTGTGGAGAAGAGGGGATGGGGGTGTTTTTTATAGTGAAGGAGAGGGGTGATTTCTCATTATTTAATTCATTATTTTATTATTTTACTCATGACAATAAATTATGTTCATTATTGTGGTTAAATATAGTAACATTTTTATTTTATTTCTAACTAATGGCACTTACCTCATCCTTACATCAATAATGACTCAAAAATTCATGTATATAACATTTATCATAAATTATCATATTTCACTATTCACAAAAATTACATATTTTAGAAAAAACTCAAAATTTGACCCTGACCATTTTTCGATGTCTAGAATTAAAAAATTAACTCTATTTTGTGAATATAATTTTCTAAATATGAGAAATTTAATTTTTAATTAAAATCTTCATTTACTCAAAAAATACATATTATAAATTTATAACAGATTTTCTAACACTATGAAAAATTATCTACGATCTAATTAAATTATCCTAAAATAGTATGAAAATAAAATATCGATTTATGAATAAATTTTATAAAAATTCATTTTCCTTAAAATCAATTTGTTATTTATAAAATTACAATTAAATATTCATGACTCACAATAATACCAACACTTAAATATTAATTTTTAAAATATTCATTTACATATACAATGATATAATTATATAATGCTTTCATTTATAATATGCCTAAACATTATTTATACTTTCATTGGTGAGGTTACCATTCATTTGGACTATTTACTATTCATAAAAGTCACATTACTATTCATAAGTGTGACATTACAATTCCAAAGGTTCAAGTTGCTATTCACGAAAAAAAATAAGTTGATCCTATCAGACTCTAAATATCTTACAAATCGCAACCATGTATGTCCATTTTTCTAAATTCAAATCACAGAAGCATCAAAATTATGTTTAATGGCTAGGTTAGAACTATCATGTTTAAATAATTATAATAACAATGGTTTGTTTCACAGAGACTCAGTGTTGTTTTAATTACATTCTATATTAAATTTATTTTTAAATCCTTGGGGTGTTACAGATATACATACTATGCACTGTCTCTATTCATTTAGTCCCTCCAAAAACACGATTTCAGATCTCTATAAGTCCTTGTACTTATAGGATGTCTAGAGGATGATAATCTACGAGCCTTATCCAATAGCACCTTTTTCAAATTTGGTATGGAAAGGATACATACGCAATGTCTGAACATTGTAATTCCATCATAAGAAAGATTAAAATTTTAAACACTTATCACCTTATTATTTAGTTCAATATCTCCCCCCAACGCCTCTTTAATTATGACATGGATAGATGGTTAAACACTAATTTGAGAAAGATAATACTTCTCCCCTTTCTTTATGATTTCTTGATCCTATCTTTGAAAATTGATAAATGTTGGATATTTTGTGATCCTCATCATAGACAAGCTAGCATGATCCTTTCATCTCAAAGTATCAGCCTCCTTGTTCACTTTCATGGGGTGGTAATGTATTTAATAGTCGTAGTCTTTATTCTTCTCCAACCACCTTCTTTCGAACACACTCAACTTTTTTTGTGTGAATATATAATTTAAAATTTTTTGATCAGTATATATATTATACATTTTTATATAAAGATAATTCATTTATATATTTAGTGGAAAAATCACTGCATCTAACTCCAAATAATGATTTGGGTAATTATACTCATTAACCATTAATTTTCATGATACATAATCAATAACTTGGTCATTCTGCATGAGAAAACATATGAATTTCTTCATTGATGGATCAGTATAAATTAAAAACCGTTCTCCATTGTAGCATAATTTAATCATATGTGTGCAAAATAACATTCTCTTTAGTTCCTTGAAATTTTCTTCACATTAATTTTTACCAAAGGAACTTGGATCCATTCTGAGTTTACTAGAAGATTATATTAGAAATTCATGAGAAATTATCCATAAACTATCGATAATATTCGTCCAAATCAAGAGAACTTTAGAACTCAGTCACAGTGGTTGGTTTGGGCTAATTTTTAATAACTTTGATATTTGATGGATCTATTGATTCACACTCTCCTAAGATTATATGACCTAAAAATGAATCCTTATATAGCCAAAATTTGCAGTTGGTAATTTTTTCATACAACTTCTCATTTCTAAGGGTCTTTAAAAAAATTCCTATTGATATTTATACTCTTACTTTCTCTTTGAATATATAATAATATCATCTATGAAGATTACCACAAACTAATCAAGGTAATCTTTAAAGACTCTATTCATTAAATCCATGAAAATAGCACGGTAATTAGTAAGACCAAATGAAATCACTTTATATTCATAGTGCCTATACCTTTTACGTAATGATTTCTTAGATATATACTCATTAACACTCAATTGATAATATCTAGAAATATAGTCAATCTTGAAAAAAAATTGAGCTCCATGTAGCTGATTAAACAAATCATCAATAGCGGTAGAGGAATCATTTATCTACTATGATCTTGTTTACATCCCAATAATCAATGCAGGGGTGCATTGATCTAGATTTATTATTAAAAAAAGAATAGGTTCTCCCTATGGGGACACACATGGATGAATAAATCCCTTGTCAATATTCTCATGAAGTTTCTTCTTTAATTTATACCAATCAATATGAGGCATTCAATATGGAGTCTTTGAAATAGGCTTAGCACTAGGTATTGGTTCTATTGAAAATTACAATTAAATATTTGGTGGAATACTAGAAAACTCTTATCGAAACACATCAATAAACTTCCAAAAAATAGCCACATCTTCGATTTTGTGTCTCTCCCTAACCATCTGAGCTAAACACCTCTTTTGTATTGGAATCACAATCCATAAAATGAATTCAGTTTCCATTGTAAGTTCATATATATCGTTGCATTGATATATGATCATAGATTTTTTGTAATAGAAACTGTGTCTTCCCTTACTCTATAATTAATGTGGTATTTATGTAGATAAATCAAATCCATGCCTAAGAAAATATCAAATTGAACCAGATGGATACTAACAAGATCTGTAGGAAGAAAATTCACACAAAATTTAACCCAAGAAGAATCATAGACGTGAGATTAAATCATCATATCATTAGGGGGTTTCACTAATAATTCAATATCTATTTTTTGGAAGAATTTTGATACCTGTATAAAATTATTTATATATAAAAGAGTGGGTAGATCTAGAGTCAGATAAGACACTATGAGTTCTAGGATAGATGGTAAGTGTACCATTCACCACATCATTATCATACCCCTCATTAGATTTAGTGATCACTCGAGATTTATCTTTATGTCATGAATTAAGAGTTTACTGATGTAAACCATAATCATTAACCACCAAATTTTAGAAAATGTTAGCATAATTCCCATACTCCTTACATTTGAAACACTATAGTGTGGGTCGTTTATTTTGTGGATATTTCTCACTGTTCACATCATTAGCTATATGTTTCCCATTAATTAATCATTCAGCAGCTCGATGACCATAATTTCTACACATAGAACATTTACTAGTACCCTTAATAAAATTTACTCCCGATTTCCTTCTACACTTCGAGCATAAAGGAAATATCATCTTCTTATCTCTATGGTTTTTAGAGTTTCCTTTGAACTCAATCATTGTTTTCTTACCAAATCATGAAATTAATGGGTAAATCCAATCTACATTTCCACCCTGATATCACATCAAATGATTTCATCATAACTACTAATGTCCCTTATAGATAACACCCATTAATGATTTTTAAGACACTAAATAATTGGTCAACCATACTTTCGTGTTGGATGATAATACCAGAAGCATACCTCACAAGTGTCATAAAATTTCCCTCATAGGTACTAGTGAATTCATCATCCTTCTTCTTTAGCTCCATGAATTCCTTGACTATTTTCATATGAAGAATACAAGGAAAGTATTTATTAAAAACAAGCCCTTAAAATCATCCCAGTCCATAGATTAAAATCATTCAATTTTCCTCATATTCTTGATAAGAGCCCCTATTGATTTCCTATGAATTCCAAATGATAGACAACTAAAATGAACTTTTCATGTTCCAAACATTAGATAAAGGAAAATATATTTTCAATGGAACTAATACATTTCTCACCAAATAGTGGATCAATTGAACTACTAAAATATGGTGGATTTTTTCTCATAAGTGAACCAATAAAACTTTGTAGGATCCTTTTCTCATTTAAAAGTTTAACATGATTCATAGCTTAAGAAAACTGTGTGATCGCAGCGACAAGATTTTTCATTCCAGCTCCCATAAAATTTTGTTCCTAAAGAGGAAAATAATTACATTATCCATCTTATTCACCATTAACTTGGTTATTTTGGGTTCTAGCCATTGACTAAAACTAAAATCATAGTGTGAGTAACAATAATTGTAGTGGGAAAACACATAGTCATGAAAAATCAGTTATAGGGTGTCTTAATACAACCACTATATTAAATTCCCAAATCCATTTTTAATATTTTCAAATTCTACTTTAAAAGAATAAGTGTGAACCCTAATAACTTAAAACAATTGAAAACATTTAAAGGAAATACATCCAAGATATACACTATAGGAACTGCCCATCCCCAATGAATAAATTGTTATGTAAATCCTCCACCATTGCATGACCACTTGGATAGATTTCCCATGCAGGGTTACTGAACTTGTTACTGATGAGAAACCCCATACCCTATCATTGTTCCAAATCCAAATGGACAAGTTCTGGTGAATACTTCCTACTTTTAATCCTTATCTATAACTGTTCCGTGTAGAGTGTCTAAATGATTTCACATTCCTGAATCAAAATATAACCAAATACCATCTTGCAGTCACAAACTATAAAGATTTGTGCATGGGTAGGATCAACCCAAAAAAAGACATTCCACAAGTGAAATAAAAATTTCAAATTCAAATTCATAAGGAGCACCATTTTCATCCTCAGGCCACATGACCACTTTCCTTGAGCTACGAAACATCTTACAGAACATCGTCAACCAACCCCACATTCAATTTTGTGATCGAAAGCCTCAACCTAACCTTCCAAAACACCACAAAAGTTCATAGAAGATCATTAGAATCCATTTAATCCACTTTAAAAATTATATCCTCAACATCGTCAAACTATGGGAGCCAATAGAGACATAAACACCACAATACATATGTGGTCACTCTCCCTCAAATCCCAAAGCACTATAAATACCACCACTTGGATATTATTTAGAGAGAGTGGAAGAGTCCTGGAGTAAGAATAGAAGAATGAAAAACCAATTACCTTGACATAGATCATCTCCATGACCCCCCAATGCCAATGAACACCATCAAAATCAATGATGAACAATATAGAAGACAAAAATACCAATCACATATCATCCAATCAACATCAAATCACAAAACCTCATAGAAAAAACCCTATAAAACACCACATATGAAACAAATATAAACCTAGAGAAAGCCTTCAAACTAGAGCTCATCCGACTCAGGCTGCACTAGGATATCGATGACTGCCTGTCCCCATCGCCCCAAACCTCTAAGAAATAATCATAGTAGACCTGACTGGGAAAACTGCCATAGAATTAAGAGGCCATAAAAGGGATAGGCAATCGAAACCACCAAACAATGATAACCTCTATAGGTCAAACATTAGTTGAGCCACCAAAATCTTCAAATAGATCCAAGGAGAAGGTCACAAGAAGAAACCACTAGTAGAGAAACCTTATTTGAAATCTATGACATATTAGGTTTAATATAGGTCATCCATGGTCATCTTTTATTCAAATACTTCATAATGGTCCAGACTAAAATTTTTAATTAAAACTATAATATACTATAAGAGTGTTAAACTAGGTGTGGAATAAGGTCACACTCACCGTAAACCATAAATACGACCATGATTTACTCAACCAACTCTTTTCAGGGTTATTACCATAGATCCATCTATTCCAAAACTCTATCTACTTGTAGTATCCAGATAGTTATGTATTTCTAGAAAAAAGAAAACTAATTTAATTTCCATAACTTAGGATGTTAGTTTATATATATTATTATCTTAAGGGTTCTCACTATGTTTTTCTCATCCTATTTTACAAATATTAACTAAACCTTGCCATGATACCAAATATATTGACTCATACTTTTCATTTATAGATATCACATCTTAATAGATGAGTAGTCATTATATAACATAATTATCCATTCCATAATAATATTGGTCTAGTTCCTTTGGAAACATAGATACACAAACAATTGGTTTATAAGTGAACAAAATCATCTCACACGATGTTCATCCTAACCAGAAATATTCATAGACGTATCATACATAATTTATTTCTTTATAACATCAGGAAAGGAAAAATAAGAAAGGGTGATCTTATATGATTACTAAGGTTAAACAAGGGAGGTATCAAGATAACATGAGAACAAGGGTAAGAGAAAAAGTGAATAAAATTTGAAAAGAATACCCTATATATCAGAGATCATAATTTTGATTCATGGAATAAATATTAATAGTTCATAAGACAAGAATCAAAAAGGAATCAAATAAAATGAGCCATAGGATCATAAAATAGGAATAGGACTTAGATTTTTAACATACTCATAAGCATATAAAATCATTTCCTTAGTATTCAAGGATCATTACTAAGGCAATCATAGTGGAATGAGATCATGATGAAAACTATTGTGGTAGTCAATGTTAACTCCCAAGAATATCATAGTGGATAAATTCCCTTACTAAAATAGGCTCATTCGCAATTTGAATCCTGATTATCTTATGAGATAACAATATTTACGCAATTCACAAAGAGATATATAATTATGATACCATCTTTCACATAATGAAAATCTTACAGGTGTGAGCCTTATGATCTGAAAACATTATTAATATCATAACCCATAAAAATAAATGGGGTTCATAAACATTTAATCAAAACAAAACTCGTGGGAAATAAATAGGTTTCATAACCATATCATTAATTCCTCATAACATAACCCATTGAAAAGGAATAGGTTTAAAAAATATGTTTTCATCAAGAAAATAAACCATACAAATAATGAATTAGGATTATATCACTGAATAATATCCATATTAATGGTTAGGGAACTTCAAAGGATGATATATTATATGGAAAATTCTTTTAAGAGACTACTTGGACCATTTCTTGAAGAAAATATCCTTTCCACTTTGAAATGACTTATTTATAGCCTAATATTTCCAAAATATTAATGGAAAAATTTATTTTAATAGAATCTTGTAATGTTTTAAAGGAATATTTAATGAATTTATTGGTCATTATGGTGAGAAATTATATTCATTCCATGTACAGTAAAACAAATATTCCATTCATATTTTTGGTAAAAAGTAGCACATTGGGAAAATGAAAAGAAGATTACTTTTGAACAGTTTTTAAAAATGTCAAATATGGGTAAATATGAATTTAAAAAATCATATAGGAGGATTAAAAACATTATTAAAAACATTTTTAGAAAACATACATATAGAAGAAAAAGGATATTCGACTGAATAGAGAAATAGACTTTGATTTCCTAAAAACCACTCTTTTGGAATGATGATTACATAAAGAGAGTAAATTGAATGGATACCATGTAATTTAAATAATTAACTATTGGATAATATAATTCATGATATTTATGAGATTTATATCATGATACTTCATCATTTGAATCATAATCATAAATAATCTTAATAAACAATGAGATTACAACATAAAAACCTAACCAGTTTTATTATTTTTGAAACAGAATCCCCATAAAGGAAATAACCTTATATGGGTATATAAACACACATAATTTTCATAATAATCCTCATGAAATAAATTCATGTAAATTATACACACCACATAAAAGAAACAACCAGTGAATATGGTAAGTGTCTCACAGAAGTTGAAGTGAGATGAAAATCCATTCCCATAGATTTGAATCTATTTGTACATGTTTGAACATAATTTATAATAAATATATATTTATTATACATATATTATATAAGGTAATCATATATATCATAACATATATTATTTACTTAGAACATTTTATCAAATATTTATTAGCAATTCAATATTAAAATCAACGTTCTAGGTGACAACTACTTCGTTTTTCGTGTATGTCTTGGTTTGGTAGTTTTGTTCCTTGTAATTTTATTATAATTAAATCATATATAAAATTTTAATAATGTTATAAATATCATATATATTAATTAAATATATATTTAGAGTCATCTACAAAATGTAAAAAAATAAAAATGAATTACACTACTCATGGAGTTGGTAGGTCGTATGTACACTTGAATGTAATTTTCATTTTTTGATAGATGGAACGAAAGAAAGTAATATAATATTTTAACTTTAAAAAATAATTTTTTATATATTATATATTATATATATTCATTAAATATATCATTATTACCATCCATTCATAATAAAATGAAAATCCTATCATATCACTTCGTGGAGGCAGTAGTCCACACGTACATACTAGGGACATTATCATTTTTAAATGGATTGGAAGGGAATAATGTAGTTGTGGTATTATAATTAAAGAGTTATAATTATATCATAAATATCATATATATAATTTAAATACACCATTATATCAATTCATGATAGGTGGTGATGGAAAATGAATTATATCGGTTCGCGAGGTGGTAGTCCACCGTACACTCAATCAACATTTTTTTGATTCCCATTTGATGTAAGAGGATATGAATGTAGGTTATTTAATTAACATAATAAAATATAATTATATGGAATATTTTTTTTTTATTTAATCATATTTTAAGAATATTATAAATAGGTGTAAGATGAAATTAAACAAAAATCCCTAAGTTAAGAATGATACCTTTTTTTTGGACAACATCTTTCAGTTTTCCCCAAAATAATTCCTAGGATGGTTTTATGATAAAAAGGGGATGTAAGTAATTTTTAGGTATTTAAGGAATGTTTATGGGAATGAATTTATCATATAAATGGGATCATGAAGTGTGTAGGGAAGAAGTTATGAGGTTTCCTTTTATAAGTGGGGGATGGGTCCCAGTTGGAAATTACCTAAAAGAATACCAAATGTTAAAGTAATTAAATAGAAACATGATTCCAAATAGACAAATATTATAATTTAGTATATAATAAAGTAAAAATATCTCCATAAAAAAGAATTTATATAAGTTTAATTGTAATACATATGCTTGTTGTCTTATTTAACCCATAATAAACCCTTTTTAACTTTATCCATAACAATTAATTTTTACTATTTTTTCTATTTATTATGAAATAAAATTAAGTTAAACTTAGTAACTAATATTAATTATCATAATTATAAATATGGATTACATTTTACTGAATTCAATTAACATAAGTGACAAAAGTTAATTTAAAATTAAACCCTTAACGGTGATGAAAAACAGTTTCCAAAGAAAAATATTTTTAAGTATAAAAAGTTTTTATATAAAAATTAAACATAAAATTAATTAAAATGATATAAATTAGATTAATATTAATATATTATAAACAATTTTACTTTTAAAAGCACTTTTAAAAATATAAATTTTCAAATTCTTTAAATGAAAACATGATTTTTAATAAAAATCTGTTTTTTTAACTATTGATTGAAAAATTAATATTTTTTTAAAAAATTATGAAAAATTCACTCTGAGATAATTTTGAAACGTTGATTTAAAAAGTTAATTTCATTTTTAAAATAAATATTATATAATTGTAAAATTAATTATAAAAGAAGTATACAAAATATGACAAAACCATTTTTTAGAAAAATATGATTTGAAGTAGGAAACTAGATTTATTCTTATCTCATGACTAAAACAAATATCAGATGAATGATTAAAATATTTATTTAATATATATAATATATAAATTTAATTAAAATAATTCAAAAATAGTTACTAATTTATTATATTTTTATAAAAATATATTACGCACATAAAATCAGTTTTTTTCCGAAAATATACCTTTAACTCTCAAATAATTTTTATTTTCATTTATAATCAATTATAAAACAATGAATTTATTTATAAATGTTTCCAAAATATGTTTTTCATAAATTTTTTTATTTCTATTCATTCCTAAAAATTTAATGGATAGGTTATAACAATATACTTTATTATGGTTTATTATTACATGATGTAGTGTGTAATGAAAGCTATCGATAAAATTAAATTTATTTTAAAAAATTCATAAAATATTGGGGTGTTACCATTTAAACCTTAATAATATCATTCTGAAATTTAATTCAAAATTTTACCCTTTAAGAGGCAAAAAATGCATAATCGCTCTGAAACTCTTAACACGTTCAAACACAAGATCTTAAAGTTTTATTTAATTTATGATCATTTAGCCATTTTATAGGTTGAGAAAAATTATTATATAATTATAATGTTTATATTTAATGATAAATTATTTTATTATAACCATCCATTAATACTCTGATAGTTTTTAAAAACAAAATCTTTGCAGGTAGTTATATCATCCATGAATGGTTGTTTGTAAAAAAACAACTATTATGTACAATTTACAGTTTCAACATTCATATTATATATTATTAATAATTATTTAATTTATAAATTTATTGGATAATCATACTAGAATATAATATAAAAACTTTCCATGGAAGCAGTGATGAGAAATGAAATACAACGCCCATGGAGGTGGTGAATCGACCAAAACATGGGAATAGTTTTCATTTTAGAATAATGAGAGGTAGTGAGACCATGGATATTACATTAATACCATAAAATTTAAGTATAACTATGATATTTATGTCATTATATCAAGATGGATAATTGAAATTTATAGGAGGTAGAAGATGAAAAAAACTCAAAATAGTTTGGTTAGGATAGTTTAACTCATCCTTTAGAAGTCGGCCTTTGATATACTACTTGGGATTTAAGGAATGGACTTTGGGGAAGAAAATAAACTCAATAAAATGGACAATAGAGTCAATAAAGGATTTTGGTATGATTTGGGAAAATGAATAAGTTATAAGTGAGGATAAATAGTGTGGTGAGGGGTTGTATTTATATGGTGAGGAAAGGGGTGGTTATAATAAAATATCATTTCTCAAAATAATTATCAAACCAATGATTTATTAGTAAGAGTTTTAGGATGTAATATTAAATGTTATATTAAAATATTTATCTAAGTTATATAAACAAGAAAAACCAATTACATACACTATTTCAAAATATAGTACTTATACAAAATTTTATTATTCATATATATATATTTTATTATTTATAAAAAATACCAAAATGGAAAAATTTCCTAATATTAATGTCCCAAATCCAAAAATTGAATCCATTTTGTTAAAAGTATTTCATAAATATGATAATTTTTTTTGTTTTAAATTAAAACTATTATTGTAAAAAAATAATTCTTATGACATGACCGATTATACAACTAGTACAAAAATTACTTGTGATTTCATTAAATTGTTTTATTATTTATATATAAATAATTAATGTTTTATAAAACGACTTTTAAAAAATAAATTTGTATTTTTAAAATTTTAATTTCATCATAAAAATGAATTTTAACCACAATAAATCAATTTTTCCCAAACAACTGTTCATATTTTTTGATCAAGTATTTTTTTTAACATATTTAACTCATTTATTAAATTATTTTATGATATATTTTTATTACAATTTTTATTTAATAGGATACCCAAAAATTACTTAACTATTCTAATGGACATGTTAATTTTCTAATAGTTCTATTAGTATTATAATGGTTTTGTTATTAATTATGACTGTCACATTTCAAATGATTACATAATGCTTACAAAACCATCAGATCCCTCTTATTTACATCATTATTCATTAACTTGTTTTTTCAAGATTATTTACACTTCTTTATAAAATGACTATATTTTTTAATAGTTTTTTTCTTTTCAAAATAGAGTTCATGTATTTGATAATTATAGGAGAATATTTCACACCAAAATTTAAAATTGTTAATTAATTATTTACTTGAATTTATTATCTAATTATACTATTTTCAATTTTTTAGAGTGTATTTTTCATTAATATGTAATGTTTTATATTGAATAAATAAAATAAATTTAATTTTTTTGGGTTGAACATGTTTTATTTTGTATCTCATACCAAAATTTGATATATATATATATATATATAGGAATAAAAGTTAAGATAGAAAAGTCTAAATTGTTACATTCTTCCCCCTTTCATAAATTTCATCCTAAATTTGAATTTAAACACTAATATGAAAATAGTTGAGTTTTATTCTTCTTTATTACATCCTTAGATTTACTTGTTTATTATTTATAATTATAGTTCCCCCAAAGTATTTTGATAAGTTGATTTATCTTACTGTCTAGAACATTTTATTTAATAAACAAGATCATCACTAGCTTCTCCTTGTAAAATATATCATTCTCTAATTGCACTACCTATGGATCTAGAAAATTTGAGGTATTTATTATGTACTTACTCAATATGGATATATGGAGAACATCATGTACTTGAGATAAATTTTTGTGGGAGTGTTTGTTGATAGTAAACAACTCCAATATGATCAAGAATATCAAGGTGTAAAATATACCATGGATATAGTTTTCCCTTATTCCTAAATCTTTTGACTCTCTTCTATGGAGATATATTAATGAAAAATTTATCTCGAACTAAAAACTCCAGGTATAAAAAATAAGTATTAACATTTTTTTCTTCTCTAATGTATTATTGAACAGAATTTACCTTATCCAACATTTCTTCAACTTTTTTAAGTCGCAAGAGCTTACTATTTCTAACATCATCTCAACTTGTTAGAGTTTTACACTTCATACCATATAGGGATTCATAAGGATCTCTATTAATATTTTAGTGGAAACTATTGTTATATGAGAAAATGTAAAAATTAATATATTGATCACAAACTTCTTCAAATTATATAGATAATTCTATAAGAATAAGTTTGAATGGTATTTTTTGATTGATTATCTATCTAAAGGTGATATGTCATACTGAATTTTAACTTTTTGTTAAATTCTTGTTAAAGAATCTTCTAAAACATTGATTTTTACCTTAGATCTCAATTAGTAAAAATCAAAAGTATTATTCCATATAGCTTCACCACTTCACTCATGTAAATCATAGAAATTTTATTGAGTGATAAGTCTTCTCAAATGGAAATGAAGTGTATAATCTTTATAAGAAAATCCATTATAACCCATACAAATTTTTTTCATTTATATATCCTTGGAATACTAATAAAAAAATCGAAGGTGATGTTCTTCCATTTACGTATTGATATGGGAAATGGCTTCATCATCCCCATTGACTTTTTTTGGTAATTTTTATTAACTTTCTATTATAATAAGAACCATGAATTATATTCAATAATATTATTCTTCATATTATATCACCAAAAGTGATCTTAGATATATCTATACATATTTGTTCTCCCTAGGTGGATAATGAATGTTGATCTATATGAATATTATAATAAGTCTTCCTTTATCTCATCTAATGATGGTATACATAAATTTGTCCCATATCTTACAACTATATCCTTATCAATGTTGTGATTTGAGACTTTCCTTTTCCTTATTGATTCAACATTTTCTGTATCTTTATATCTTCACTTTTAACTTCCCTAATCTTATCTAATATGGATGATTGGGCAATCATTTAAGAATGGTAGGACGTTATCTATCCTTTTATGACTCTCATGACTATCTTTTATATATTTAAGAAGATTTTACCCCTTTAAATCCTCATTATAGATAATTTTACACTATATTTTTAGATTAGAGAATCTTCCATTTTATTTCCCTTTCTATGATTATAATTTATTAAGAAGTTATAGTACAAGATCCATTTTATCTTAGTGAATTTTCCATGTAGGATGTTATTCCATAATTTTTGTTTTAGTGTTTTGACATGTTTGAGCCACCGTTCAGGTGTGACATGGATTGAAATTCCTAAGGGTAAGAGTATCTATATTAAATGGATTATTATTAATGATAATTTCATAATGGAAAGTACCATGTATGCTCACCACTTGACTTACCTAAGGTAAGTGATTCAATTTTATAATGAAAGGTGAAATGTGAATTAGCCAGTATACTAAGTATCTGAATTAGCCTTAAATGTGAATGAATAGTAGGTTGCATATCTGAAGCACCCATTACCAGATTAATGGAAGGTAGAAGAATTAACCTTGAATAGGGAATATGCATTAAAAGTATTAAATGAATAGTTTCATACTACATGGAATTATCACACTAATGAAAGAAAAGTCTTGAACCAAATGGAGTTATTAATTAATTATGACTTGATTAAAATGTTACATGCTACTTAAACCTATCACATTAATGAAAGGCAAGGATTGAACCAATATTTTCATGATACCTGACATTATCACTCTAATTAAAGGAAAGGCATGAACCAAATGATATATAACATGACTTCATAATCAAATAGGAATGTCCTGACTTGAGCTCACCTCAGATTCTGATCGGATAATGCCATGAGTACTCGGGAACCCCATTCTAAGTCAAGGATACGACTTGCTTAGGTTGAGACTCACATAGATCTCAATCCTTTTCTAGTCTTTGAATTACTAATAATACACCATAATATCTCTTCAATATCACTACATGTTTCCTTGGATACACTCCTTGGATCCAGTATTGACAAGTAGGTGCCATGGTTAAAGCCCATTGGGGCTAGTCATTGCTTAGCCTTGTTTTACCTTGGATGAACTTCTTGGACTCGGTAGGTGACTCATTGTGGAATGATTTGGACTATGATTCCTAGATTACACTCTTAGCCCATGGTAGGAAATAGTTATTACTGATTTGAAGACCCTTTAGATCTACATCGCCTTAGTTTTTACCTTGGGACTTCACTATTAAATATCCTTACTGGTTGTCTTGTTATAAATAGGAACCTTCACTATTATTAACATGTGATATGTTGTAAACTAGTAACAATAAAATAATGATTTTTTACATGTTCAGACACCATCCAAGGGCTGAAGCGGGTACTGGTGTATTTAGTTACACTATACTGCTTTACATTATATATGCATGCTTATACATTGTTACATTTACATAACACAGGACAGATGTTATAGACACTGTTGGTCGTGGGACATTGAGATTTATTTTACACCCTCTCCGAGAATCATTCATTAATGAAAGTAGATTACATGGTAACATGTGTTGACAAAGGGAATCATATGACTTCAAACACTTGATTTCTTGTTGTTTACTATGGTTCTTGATAGTAGATGACTGAGCCGGAGCTTCGAATGCTTGGTATAGTCTTTTTATTCCTTATTAATATTGTGGAGCATTTTATTCCTGATGTATTGTATCCATGTTTTATTGTTTTATAGATACATGACATATCATCATCAATTGTTGTATTTTATTCCAGTTATTTCATTTATTATTACTATTGTCTCTACTTTTTATTGTGCATTCTGTTTACATATAAAAAATCTTCTATTTACTAATGTTTACATTCTACCGCTGCACTAAACTTTGGTAATGTGGGAATATTCTCCCCATGGACACACCCTAGGCCCTGTTGCTAGTCATCAGCCTCTGGCATTCGAGGAGATGCACTTGAGGAAATGTGGCTCAACGGGCTCGGGGCACCCGCTAAGTGGCATTCAGGTCTGGGATGTCACAAAGTGGTACCAGAGAATGTTTTTATTTTCTTTATTTACTATTTAGAGATAATAGATTGGAGATTAGGAACTCTTGGGACTTGATCATATGTCATGCTTGGACGTCGTGATCCCATGTTTATGGAAAAAAATAAGTTTCCTAAATTATAATTGTTTTTTATTTTTCAATTATCGTTGATAACATTTCACCATTGGGTGACACACATGTTGTGTGGATTTATTGATTATTACTCTATTTGAAGATTTTCTTTCATCCTTGGACCGTTGATATGAGGGAATGGAGTATTGTTACATGCATCATTATAGGTACCTAGAATTCACATGTCATGCATATTTCCATGCCATATAGGTGAATTTCAATTATTTTCATTGTTTGATATGCCTGTGATTGCTCAGTGATTCTGTGATAGTTATCTTATGCTTGTATTATATTTGGACATGATTGAGTGATTTCATGTCTCGATACATGAGGCGTATGTACCCTCTTGGGTTAGGATTATTAATTTATCGAGTCAAGCCATTATTATATAAATAAATGGCTGTTGTTTTCTTGTGATGGGTGTATGGGAACTGACTCATCAAAAATGGATTTCCATTATAGAGTGGATTATGAAATATAAATTGAATTGGTTTCACATCCTTATCCCCCTTTTTATGTTTCTTAAAGGGAATGTAGTGAACCTGGTAATTAAATTTAAAATGAAATGAAACTTATACTTGAGAACTTACCAATACCCAACTATCTAAGTGGGTAGTTAGGGCAGTATTCCTTAGGTAGTGAGTTTTCTTGCATTTAGCTTCTTCTTGTGATTCTATATTTTTCTTAATCTTGTTTTATGGAGTGTTATTGTAATTTGTAGACATATTATTCCATGATGTCCTCTTCTCGTACACCTGGAGGGTGGCGATGACTTTGCTCTAGACGTGGTGGGCCCCAGACCTTCTGTCTTACCTCTAGAAGTGCCACTAAAGGAACATCCATCTATACCGAATCTCAGAACTGATGAACATGTTTGTGATATTTACCAAAATATGAGGCATTCCATGCATGGTGCTATATGAATTTCACCTACGATGGATGATCTAACTCATGAGTTCCAGCAACAGCGTCCTCCTACCTTTTCAAGGGATAGTGGTCCATAGCCTACTAAGTATTGGCTATAAGCCATACTATCTATCTATAAGCATATGGAAACACCTTTATAATGGAGAGTCAATCTTAACACATACATGATTTGGGATTCAGCCAAACATTGGTGGGATGTGATTTCCCAAGAAGTCATCACCATGGAATTTTATGGGTTGATTTCCAGACTACCTTCTATGGTAATTTATTTCCTTAGACACTGAGAGCTAATAGATCCAGAGAGTTCATGTATATAAAGCTGGGTTTTATGTCAGTTATGGAATATTTAACAAATTTCACAGAGTTACAACACTTTGGACCACTTCTAACTGGAGATGAGATTTTGCATTCTAGAAGTTTTGAGGATGGGCTTCAGTATGCCACCCATAAAAAGGTAAATGTATTTTGACTATATAGTTTTTATGATATAGTCAATCTGGATCTTATCATTGAGCTCAACTTGAGGGACAACAATAGTACCAGACATAGAGGACTAGTGTTGTGGTAGACCAGTAGTTCATTCGGTGGAAGGAAACATTCCCTGGTGGTTTCTTGTCAGGGATATGCCAACCCGAGTTCTAATTTTGATAGATCTAAAGCGTGTCATGAGTATGTATGAAATGGGAATTCAAATCCGTAGTGTGATAGTGACCCACTGGAGTGTTTGGATTGTGGCTGTGTAGGGAATATTTAGTGCTTTTGTAGGAACTTCCACTACATTTGAGTGGAGAAAGAACCCCCACCAACTCCACCTTCAAGAGAGGGTTCTATTATGCTACGTCAGGCAAGGAGTTGGAATATCATAGGAAGGTCTGTCCAATGAGATGATCATGGTCATGGTAGCTAGACCCCTGATCACCAACATCACCAAAAAAGTAGTTATGATCGTGGGGGTTCATCAGTTACACAAGGTCATCGATCAGGCCAGGTTAATGCACTATAGTTGATACCTGAGGATTAGGCTGTAGGACCATCTATAGTACAAGGTACTATTCTTGCAACATCTACTATAGTTTCTACTTTATTTCATCTTGGTGCTTCAAACTCATTTATCTATGTATATATCATGGAATGTCTTAGACCAAAGATATAGAGTTATTATGGTGTAATGACCCTAGATACGCCGTTGGGGATAAAAATAGAGGGTATATTCCAGTGTAGGTACTATACCATTGAGGTAAGTATTTTATGGAACCTATTCATTCTCAAGATGAAAAGTTTTGATTTTATTCTTGGGATGGACTGGTTGGCTCACTATCATGCTTTTGTAGACAACTATCATCTTAGTGTCTCTTTTACATCACCATAGGGAAGCCGTTATCTACATAAGGGTGAGTGGGATATCCAGTTTGGTAGAGCTGTACCAAAGCATCATGGGATAGGTGGAGTGACTTCCAAGATTTAAAATCTCTTCATGGAGGATCAGGATTTTCGAAAATATTATTTCCCTCTAATAGTGGATCATTTTAGGGATATCTTTTGTGATTAGTTTTCTTAATAACATCCTGAGAGAGAGGTAGATTTTACAATCAATCTTGTTCAGGGAGTAGCTCCAGTGTCCATTCCTCCATCCAGGATGAAACCAAAAAATATTTAATAGATCAAGAGATAGTTAGAGGATCTATAGGACAATGTCTTTTTACATCATAGTATATCCTCTTGGAGTTTTCCCATGTTTTTTTTCAAGAATGAAGATAGAACATTATGTCTATGTGTGGATTATAGAAGGTTGAACTAGATTAAAATCAAGTACTGATAACCAAATTCATGAATAGATGATCTCTTTGACTAGCTCTAATGAGGAAATGTATTCTCCAAGATTGACCTGAGATCAGGTTATCATCATGTTCAAGTTAGGATATTACAAATAACTTGTATAACTTTCCATAGTAGTCCTGGTCTGTATGAGTATCTTGTTATATTTTTCGTATACTAATCTTGATCTTTATTTCATATTTAAACATGATTTATTACATAAAATTTCACTTAATACAACTCTGAGGATCAAGAAGTATAGTGTCTTGGGAAATTAGGAACATTAAATAACAACATAAACCATGAAATACCACATATTTATTTCTAACTTCTTTGACATGACCAACTCATTCCTTCATACTTAACACTTCGTGGGATATCCTAAAGACATACAAAGAAAAGGGTTAGCAATAAAGACCAATATAGGAGTAAACAAGGAAAAACATGAAGAATACAATACATGCTAAGAATTAGGAATATCAATGTAACATAAGAGAAATATGAACATAAAGGCATAATATAGCATGATTATCATAACATGGAAATGTGGAAACAACATACAACATGATATTAGCATGAGCCGAGGCTCATTACACATGTATTAGCATGAGTAAAACCTAATTTAAAATGAATTAGCTTAATTAAACCCTCATTTCACATGGAGTTTCATGATACTAAACATTACCCAATGCATTGGAGTGCTATCAGGGCACACCCTTGACAATCATTTTAATCCCATGCTTAAGTGTACCACATAAATCATATAACATGGATTCATTCAACAACATAATTTATTCCAAAATTAAGGAATTTGGAATATATACATGAAATTATATAATCAATAAGAATATGTACATGAAGGTTAATACATTAGATAGATAAATGGGAATGGTCTTTACTACACCATGAGTTTGGCATGGAAAATTGTGATGCAATTTTGGCAACCTAACAACGTGACATAAAAATTCATAAAAGTTCTTCATGAGAGAGAAAAGGGTATATAATCATATATAAATGAAATGGACAGTAAGGGGTATATAAATACATGTCCCAACATATGTAATTTTGTCGTATAAGGCATAACATAATAATGAAACTTGAAGAAATAGGAGAAATGGAACCACTCTTATGAAATTTCAGCATGGTAATAGGTGTACATGGGAGGGATTAATGAGAGAGAAAGAGGACTCTCATAATTAAAAAATAATAAGGGAAATATGGGGGAGGTTAGAAAACACACCCCATAATTTTTAATTGAAAACATGGTTATAGAAATTTAAGGAATCTTGGACAATAAATGAGAAAGGAACGAAAGTGAGGATCCCTTAAAGCATTTTGGCATAGTAACGGCTTATATGAGGGTAAAAATGAAGGGGGAATAAATTCCACCTCATATAAATAACATCCATTGGACAGAATGGTAATGATTAAAAATTAATTTAAATACAATCAATTTAAATTAAAAGGACTAATCTCAAAGAAGTTGCTTGAATTTAAAAAAAGTGGAGAGAAATCCATTACTTGGATGTGTGTGATCCCAAAGGATTTGGAGAGGCTTCTTGGAAGCTTGGGGGAACCTTGTGAGGACTCTAGGGAGTATAGTAAATAGGTTGGTCGAGATCCAAATGGTTTTAGTGAAGAGTTATTGGAGATTGGGTGGGTTTATATAGGAAATATGGGAGAATTCTTTATTATTTTGGTTTTGGACCCTGCAGACAAAAATATTCAAAACCAAAAACTATACCATGATTTTTTCCTAAGGTTTATAGAAAATGTGGTTAGTAAAAATTATTTTAAAAGGCTAAGGTATGAAGATATTGAAATATTTCTCTTGATTATGTATAGGTGATTCACACTCTCAAGGAAATGAATTTAAAATCATAAAATATATTATACATTTTGGAGGATTGACTAAGGCTTTATAAAATAAGTCAAATAAATCTAAAATTAAATTATTTTAAATTAAAAAATATATTTTTCTGAAGATACAATTTATTTTATTTTATTACATCACTATTGGGTCATTATGATTCCATAAAACATATTATATATTTATATGGTATTTAATTTTATCCAAAAATTTTAATGTCATAGAATATTATGAAAAATTTACCATTGGATAATTTCAATGTCCTGATTCCAAAAATAATATTAATTTTATCTAAATATTTTTCTATATATGTTAATTTTAATTTTTAAAATAAAAGTTGACAATTAATTAAAATTGATGGGTTTTCACAAAAACAGTTTTCAAACCTTAATAAAAAATACAATTGAGTTCATAAAAAATATATGATCATTTATATATAATAAAAGTAATTTAATAATAACATTTTATTAAAATATTATTTAATTCAAAAATTCATTAATTCTTAAAAATAGATTTTCTAATTGAAGTTGAATATTAACCAAAAAATACTATTTGTGATTTAAAAATCATTTAGAGAGAAACAATAATAAAATGAAGTATAATAATTATTCTATAAAAAAATAATGCACGTAATCATAATTTTAGTGTTGTGTTCCATATGCATTTATAACACTAGCATACTCCCTAAGAGTAAGGTGTGAGATGGTGGGGTTTCTTGGGGTCGTTTAGTGAACTTGGTTTCATCCACGATGCCAATGAACCTGAACTTCTCCCGTAAACAGTTTTGATCATGCTTAAGTTTTTGGATCTAGGCTTGGGATTGGTTTAGGGAAAATCCAAGAAATGATATCTCCCTTGAAGATCTGATAAATTAGCTTCAAAGGGAATGATTCTATAGGTTCAATCCATCACTTACTTTTTCTATGTTAAAAGGATTTGTTAAAACATTATATTTATATTAGTTATGTGGTCATTGGTCAATGTATATATTATCCAAGGTAATGATAATTAACATTCATTGAAACCCAATAAAAATGAGTTCATGTGTTTTATATAACCAAAAGACATTAGAATAAATGGAATTTTCTTTATAAATGATAGGGTTGTTACAACCTTCCCTCCATAAGAAATTTATACGTAGAAATTTCATTTTCCCACACTAAAACAAATGTGGTTAACTCTACCTCATCACATTGTCCAGTTCCCAAGTTTCTTCTTCAAACTCGTGGTTTCTCCACAACACTTTGACAAGGGTCATTTTCTTATTTTATTGATCTTTTTCCCTATGATCTAAGATCTTCACTAGCTCCTCTTCATTAGAGATGTCCTTCTATTTTGGTACCACCTCTGGATTGAGTACTTATGATGGGTCAGGTATGTACTTCCTCAAGAGTGATAACTGGAATACATAATGTACATGAGATAGGATCGGTGGGAGTTATTGTCTATAATCCACTACTCTGATGCGATCAAGGATCTCAAAAGGGTTGATGTACCTTAGACTAATCTTTCATTTGTTCCCAAATCTCATCACTCTCTTGCATAGAGATATGTAAAGGAAGACCATATCTCCAACATCAAACTCTAGGTATCGTTGAAGGTTGTCATCATAGAACTTTTATTGACTATGAGTATCTTTGATGTGATGTTATATGGTTTTAACCTTTTCCACCATTTCTTTGAATATTTCAAAACCTAGAAATTCTTTCTCCCCAAATTCATACCAATATGCCAGTGTTCTACACCTCTTCCCCTAAAGGTCCTTATAAGGAGACATTTGGATGCTTTAGTGGAAACTGTTGTTGTAAGAGAACTCAAATGGAGGAAGATGTTCATACCATCCTCTTTTTAAGTCCATTGAGAATGTTGTCAACGTATCCTCTAGTGTTTGGATAGTTCTCTCATATTGGACATCAATTTGAAGATGATAATACACACTGATGTTCAACTCAGTATTCAGAGCATGTTGGAGACTCTTCTAGAACATAGAGGTGAATCATGGATCTCAATCAGATACAATAGATATTAGTACACTGTGTAGCCTTACCACTTCTCTGATGTATATTCATTCCAAATGATCAATGAGAAATCCTCATGAATTGAAATGAAGTGAACAGTCTTTATAAGATGATCCAAAACAACCCAAATAACATTGTTTCCTTTTGATATCTTTGAAAGTCCGATGACAAAGTATATGGTGATGTTTTCCCATTTCTATGTTTGTATGGGTAATGTTTGAATCATCCCATTAGAATTCTTCCTATCATCATTCAATTGATGAGATACCAATCACTTTGATATATACTGATCAATATCCTTCTTCATGTTATCCCACCAATAATCCTCTCAGAGATCTCAATACATCTTTGTGTTTCCTGGGTGAATAGAGAAATTCGAACTATGTGCATCATCCATAAGTTCTTTATTTAACTCCATATTTTATGGAACACATAGTCTTGACCCAAATATCATAATTCATTCTTCATTAATATCAAACTCCAAGGATTTACCTTTTCTGATAGTTTCCACTTTCTTTTGAAGTCCCACATCATCCTTTTGATCATCCTTTAACCTTTACAAAAGAGACAGTTGAAAAATAATTTGTGAAAGTCTTGATGATTTTCCCTTATTTATGATTACCATTTCTATCTTCATCATATATAATAATATTTGATCGTTTTAAATTCTCATCCATGATAGAATTGTTGGGTCCTTTCTACTTAGAGCATCGACCACCTTGTTCACTTTCCCAAGGTGGTAATGGACTGAGTAGTCATAATCCTTGATGATATATAACCATATATGTTGGCACATATACAACTCTTTCAATGTGAATATATATTTGAGAATTTTTTTATTCGTATATATTTTTCACTTCTCCCCAAAGAGATAATTCCACCAAATTTTCAATGAAAAGGTCAAAACTTCTAACTCTAGATCATGCATGAGATAATTTTTATCAGGAACCTTCAACTACATTGAGATGTCGACAATGAGTTTTTAATTTCTCCTCAAATTACATCAAAGGGAGACTACTAATATTTTCAATAAGAGCATTCCTAAAAACTTCAACATATGATTCAACACTTATAGTTGTTTTCCTTAACGATTTAATATCATTTCTGGTGGGATATCAATTTTCTTAAAAATCATAAAAGATATACTAATAGGACATGAATTTAAATATATCATGACACACACTACTTTAATGTATTGGTTATCTTTAATTCATTCATCGTTATCCATACTATCATTGGACTTTTTGTGCTCCCTTGATCGTGGAGATTGTTGATGCTCATCCTGCTTCTTAGCCCTTATAATAGAGCATTGTCTTGGATAGTGCCTGACTTCTCCACATTTATGACATAGAACTGTGTAAGATGCATTAGATGGAAATTTTTTTCCATCAATCACATTATCCATTCTTTCATGGAAATTGGATAATTTTTTCCCTTACTTTAAACACTTAAAATATCTCCTAGTCCCTTCGTGACATTTCCCATGGTGCCTCTTTCCTCACTTCTTACATGAATAAAATTAGGTCTTCCTTCCCTTATCAACTTTATAAGATGGAATTTCACGATTTGTCATATTCATATTCCTTGATGTCCTTGGGAATTAAAAAAATTACCAATTTTTAATCATGAATTTTGATAGTTGGTTTGGAATAATCATGATATGTCCTACTTGAGATCCCATTTGACTGGGAATCTCATTGGTACATTCATCAAATTACCCTTCACATCGGTTGTTATCCTAATTCCTCATATTACCGACCATTAGATAGAATAAATGTAAAATTAAGGAAGAGTGTCTTAAATAGTTTAACACATAATGGGGGATCCAATGAAAAAAAGGGATAAATTATAAATTACATTTTTTCCATAACTTAGGAATTTCGAGGCTTCAATCTAAGTTATCCATGATCTATTTACAAATGTATATTCATATGGGATTTTTTGTTCCCTTAATAATGTTTCATACTAATCTAGTGAATTTACTAATGTATATCCCTAGAGAGTGTTGAAAAAAGAGTGTATCAAGACCCGTTTTTATGCACTAGTTCCCATTCGAGTTTAGCTTAATGCGATGTTTTTGAGTTTTACCCCTAGATACATTTGTGCCAGATCTACCTCTTCTTGTTCATATCCAGAGAAATAGATGTATTTTATTGATAAAACACTTACTATATACTCAAAAAAATTTAGGTATTATTTTCTTATACTTAGTCTTATCACTAAGGCTTTCACTAAAGTTTTATAACCCTAACCCAAAAATAACTAAACATATCCTCTGATACCAACTATAACAACCCTACTATTTATTTCATATTTAAACCGACTTTATTACATAAAATTTAACTTAATAAAACTATTAGTAATGAGAGGTATAGTGTCTTGGGAAAATTGTAACATTAAATAACAACTTAAAACATGAAATACAACATCTTTATTTCAAACTTCTTTGACATGACCAACTCATTCCTTCGTACTTAACACTGTATGATATAACTTAAGGACATAAATAAGAAATGGGTGAGCTATAAATACCATTAAGAAAGTAAACAAGAAGTGACATGAAGAATAAAATACATTTTAGGAAATTGGAATATCAATAGAACCAAAGAGAAACATGAACGTAAAGGTGTGAAATAGCATGATTATCATAACATGGAAATATGGAAACAATATAGGACATAATATTAGAATGATGAAAGGATAATTGCACATGTATTAGCATGATTAAACCCTCATTTAACATGAATTAAAATTTTTAAACCCTCATTTTACATGGATTATCATGATACTAAACATTACACAATGCATTGGAGCGCTATCAGGGTGCACCCTTTATAATCCTTTTAATCTCATGCTTAAGTGTACCACATAAATCATATAACATGGATATATTCAACATCATCATTTATTACAAGATAATATAATATGGAATACATAAATGAAATTATATAATCAATAATAATATCTTCATAAAGGTGAATACACTCGATAGAGAAATGGGCATGGTATTCACTACATGATGATTTTGGCATGGAAAATCGCGGAACAATTTCTCCGGCCTAACGACATGATGTAAAAATTAATAAAAGTGGTTGATGAGAGATTAATGGGTTTATAATAATATATAAATGAAATTTAAAGTAAGGGGGTAATATAAAGACATGTACCAATATAATAAATTTGGAAACAGAATACGTAACATAATAATGAAACTTGAAGAAAGGGGAGAAATGGAATAACTCTTATGAAAATTTGGCATGGTAATGAGAGTAAATATAAGGGATTAATGAGAGAGAAAGGGTAATATCATAATTAAAACATAATAAGGGAAGTATGTCAGAGGTTTTAAAACGTACCCCATCATTTTTAATTGAAAAAATCGGTATAAAAATATAAGGAAACTTGGATAAAAAATGACAAGGAAAGTGAGGTTCCCTTATGGGATTTTGGAATAGTTATGGCTTAGGTGAGGGTAAAAATGATGGGGAATAAATGATCCCTCATATAAATAACATAAAATTGATATCAATTTAATGATTTCAAATTAATTTAAATACATGAAATGCAAATTAAATGGACTAATATTAAATAAGTTTCATGAATTCAAAGGAGATGAGAGGAACCCCTTAATTGGATGTGTGTGATCCCAAAGGATTGGGAGAGGATTCTTGAGAGCTTGGGGGAAACTTGGGAGGAATATATGTAGTATGGGGCAGAGTTTTGTATAGATCCAAATGGTTTTAGTGAATAGGAATGATAGATCGGGTAAGTTTATATAGGAAAGGTAGTGGAAATATTTATTATTTTGGTTTTGGACACTACACACTAAAATATTTATAACCACAAACCATCACATGGGTTTTACTATAATTTTTGGAAAAGGGGAGTGGAAATATTATTTTAAAATTCTAAGGGATGATGATATTAAATTATTACCCTTGCTTATGTGGGGGTGAGTCCCACTCTCAAGAAAATTAATTTAAAATCATAAAATTTGTTATACATTTTAGAGGATTCACTAAGGATTTATAAAATAAGTCAAATAAATATAAAATAAAATTATTTTAAAGGAAAAAATATTTTCCTGAATATACTATTTATATTTTTTTATTACATCACTATTGGGTCATTATGATGTCATAAACACATTATATATTTATACAGTATTTAGTTTTTACACAAAAAATCAACTGTCTATGAACATTATGAAAAAATTACCATTGGATAATTTCAATGTACTGATTCCAAAAATAATATTCATTTTAAATAAATAATTTTATATATATTTGAATTATCATTTTTAAAATAAAAACCAATATTTATTGAAAATTAATGGGTTTTAACAAAAATAGTTTTCAAACCATAATAAAAATTACAATTGACTTCATAAAAATTATATGATCATTTATATTTAATAAAAGTAATTTAACAATAATATTTTATTAAATTATTATTAAATTAAAAAAAATTAATTCACCAAAATAGATTTCCTAATATAATTTAAATATTAACTAAAATAATACTATTTGTGCTTTAAAAATCATTTACAAAGTAATAGTAATAAAATGAAATTATATTTATTATTATATTAAAATACAATGCACATAATCATAATGTTAGGGTCCTGTTATATATAACTTTATTACACTAGCATACACCCTAAGAGTAAGGTGTGCGATTATGGGGATTTCTTGGGGTTGTTCAGTGAACATGGTTTGGGCTGTGATATCGATGAGATTGAACTTCTCCAGTAAATAGTTTCTCTCATGCTTAAGTTGTTGGATATCAGCTTGGTATTGGTAAAGGGAAAATACCATAAATTCTATCTCCTTCGAAAGATATGATAAACGAGATTTAAAGGTAACAATCCTAATAGTTGAATACATCACTTTCTTTGTCTTTATTAAAAGGATTTGTTAAAACCTCATATTTATATTATTTATGTGATCATTGTTAAATGACTATATTATAAAAAATAATGATACATAACATTCATTTAAACCCAATAAAAAAAAGATTTCATGTGTTTTTTATAACCATAAGACATTAAAATAAAGGGAATTTTCTTTATTAATTATCAGGTCGTTACAATTCAGTCTTACAAATGTGCCCACTGTTTTCATGGATTTAATGAATATGGGTTTTCACCCCTATTTAGATTATTTTTTTGTGATCTTTATGGAAGACATATTAGTGTATTTTAACACTTATAATGACCAAGCCAAACATTTTGAGATCGTTCTGAGTACACTAAGAGAGAATCAAATTTACACCAAGCTTGCTAAGTGCCACTCATGGATAAAAAAAATTCACTTATTAGGTCATTTAATATAAGAATCAGGAGTATCTATTGACCCAGAAAAGATTAGTTCTATAGTTTCATAGGAGAAACCCAAGAAATATTTTGACATATAGAGTTTATAGGGGCTGGTTGGATGTTACATGCATTTTATAAAATAATTCTCATTCATGCTTTATATTTAATAGTCTTAAAAAGAACGGTGTCTAGTTTATATGGTCATAATCATATGAGAATTAATTTTAGGAGATGAAAGGGAGGCTTATATCAACACCTATTCTGACTCTTCCAGAGCAAGGCATAGGTTATTCCATTTTCTGTGATGCATCAGGCATCAACCTAGGAGAAGTGCTGATGCAAGAGGAAAATGTTGTTGCATACAGATATCAGCAGTTAAGGCCTCATGAGAGGAATTAATTGATGCATGACCTTTAGATAGTAGTAATTTTCAATGCCTTACATTTTGGGAGACATTATCTATTCGGTGAGCACTTTGTGGTGTACACATACCACAAGAGCCTCAAATGTATCTTTTCAGATCATGACTTGAACCTCTAACAATAGAGATGGGACAAATATCTATAATCCTTTGATTTTGAGCTTGCCTATATGCCTGGGGAGGGAAATGTGGTTGGAGATGAACTGAGTCAAAAAACTCAAACACAAGTCATATGTGAATCTAATGATAAATGGAAGTTAATGATTCTATTTTATGAGATGCTTCTGGAGTTCCATGACAGTCACAAGTATTCATACCTCTAATCCTTGACAGTTAACTTTTCCCTCCTTGATAAGTTGACAACTAGACAATTTTCAGATTTTAAAGGCTTGGTTCTCCATGAGAGTATACTAGGAGATAACCTGCCTCCTGATTGGTATATTGATTGAGATGACATCATGTGTCTATGTGAACGTATCTGAGTTCCTAAAAATACTAGAGAGGATTTGATGAAAGATTCCCATGTTTCTCAGTGGTCAGTTAATCTAGGCATCTTGAAGATGTATCGAGATATGGGATGCCAGTATTGGTGGCCTGAGATGAAATATTTGATATCAGGATTTATCAATAGGTTTTATACCTATCAGTAAGTGAAGGAAGAGCACTAGAGACCTGTAGGCTTGCTATAGCTGAATCCAGTCCCTGAATGGAAATGGGAAGATATTTTCATGGATTTTATATTTGGATTACTAAGGTCATCAAGGGGTATCAATGCTATCTGAGTTGTCATTGACCAACCAATGAGATCATCCAACTTCATTCCTATTCAGGATACATTCTTAGTTGATGTGATAGGAAGACTATATGTCCGTGAAATCATATGACAACATGGGTTTCCACATACAATCATTTAAGATATGGACACTTGTTTCACATCATGGTTCTGGAATGGTTTGTAGAGGGGTATGGGAACACATGTTCTTCTAAGCATATCTTTTAACCCTTAGACCAATGGAAAATCATAAAAGAAAATACAAGTTCTAGAGGATATGCTACGAGCATGTGTCCATGATTCCAACGGTTCATGGGGGAATAATATCCCTCTCATTTAATTGGCTATAATAATAGCATTTAGGTGACAATTGAGATGGTTCCTTTTGAGGCCTTATATGGTAATCCATTTGGTTCACCCCTATTCTGGATAGTGGTAGGTGAGGTAGACCTACAAGGTCCTCAAATTGTATAGGAGAATTCAATGCAAGTTCACCTGATTAGAAAGCGTATGACTACTTCTTAGTCTAGACTAAAATCTTATGTCGATCATCTTCAATGAATTCTCAAGTTTGAGGTCTGGGATAGTGTTTTTTTTCGAGTATCATCCAATCTAGGGCATTAAACGTTATGAAATAAGGGAAATCTATCACCTCGTTATGTAGGACTGTTTGAGATTCAAAAGATAGTCGGGCCAATAGCCTATTAGTTTCTATTACCTCAGAGGTAACATTCCATGCACGATGCCTTTCATGTTTCACAGCTTCTCTAATATCTTTTTGACCCATCTCATACCTTTTATCCTGAGGAAGTTGAGTTAGATGTAGATGTTACCTTTTATTGAGTTTCCAGTTTGAATTGTCGACCAGAGCACAAAGGCTCTCTTAGGTCGGTCTCTCTGTCTAGTACAGGTGCTATGGAAGCATGAATGAGTACATGATAATACTTGGGAGTGGTAAGCTGACGTATGGGCCCAATGTATAGAGTTGTTCTCACACGGTGTTTCTCCACCCATGGAAGGTACACTCATGTATGAGTTCTTTTGAGGGGGAAGATTATAAGAACATGATTTTTTATTTAGGTATGTATCATTTAAATTTCGGTCTAAGTATTTACATTGGACCCTAATATGGATTCCTAATGATTTAGAAAAGGTATGAGGGGTTTCTATGGCCTTTTCAATCCAAGAATACATCTTTTAGGAGAAACTAGCCAAGTCTCTTGGTTGGCGCATGGTTGGCACACGGTTTGCCTAGATATGCTGATGGTGTTTTTATGGATAGATCCATCTCGTACAGTTGGATCGCGATCGTGCAGCCAAACCATGCAAGTTTACATTCCTCCTAGGTAACTATGCATGAATTTTTGAATGGTTTTTCAAACAGTGTGAAAAAACCGTGTACATGACATTTTTCTGGGAAAATTGACAATTTTTCCCTTAATGATCTAATTAACACCCCTCTTCCACCCTAATCCATATTTCAGAGGGATTAACCTAAATTGATCTTCTTTTGGATCCCTTTGAAGATATAAGGTATGAATTAAGTGATCTCATTCATCTGGGATCTGATTGAGATTCCATTTTACACATTGGATGCACAATAGTATGTACTCAAGACCTGTTGATCTGTTATCCGTCTCTCTTGCTCTCGACCGAGTTATCAAGGTATGAGAGTTTTAATCTTTTTCTTAGATCTACTCTGATATGATCCATATCAAGGGCCAATACTAGAGGAGAATATTTGTACAATCCCAATGTTGGTGGTATATAACTCATCCCTCGAGTTTGTTGATTTTGGAATTATTGTTTAGGGCCCATCGATTTCATTGGGTTCCATTTATAGAATTTATTTTCCATGATTATACTTGTTAGAATTGTATGGTTGTATTTATTCCAAATATGTGATTTGTTTTTAGTTCTTATGACCACAAATCCATTCATCCCATGTAGAATGTTATTCCATAATTTTCATTTTAGTGTTTTGACATGTTTGAGCCATCGTTTAGGTGTGACTTGGCTTGAACATACTAAGGGTAAGCATTTATATATTAAATGGATTATTATTCATTTGAATTAAATAATAGAAAGTACCTTGTATGCCCACCACATGACCCACCTAAGTTAAGTGATTCAATTTTACAATGAAAGGTGAAATGTGAATTGGAAAGTATAACAAGTATTTGACTTGTCCTTAAATGTGAATGAATAGTAGGTTGTATATCCGTAGCATCCCTTACCACATTAATGCAAGGTAGTAGAATAAAAATTGAATATTGATTATTATTTTAATGGATTAAATGAATGGTTTCATTCTACATGGCCTTGTCACACTAATGAAATGAAAGGCTTGAACCAAATGGACTTATTGATTAATTATGACTTGATTAAATGGTTGTATGCTAACTAACACTGTCACACTAATTAAAGGAAAGGATTGAATCAATGGTTGAATGCTAATTGAACTTATCACACTAATTAAATTCAAGTCTTGAGACAAATTAAATATTACATATCTTTATAGTAAAATAGGAATGGCCTGACTCAAGATCTCCTTGAATTCTGATCGGAGAATGCCATGAGCACTTGAGAACCCCATTATGATTCAAGGATATGACTTTCTTAGGTTGAGACTCACCTAGATCCTGATCCTTGTACATTATTTTTATGCCTTGTATAAGACCACAAGATCCCTTCAATATCATTAGCGAATGAATTGGGTATGCTCCTTGGATCCAACATTGACAAGTAAGAGCCATGGTTAATGCCCATCGGGCCGAGTCATTGATTAGCCCCGTTTTACCTTGGATGAACTCCTTGGACACAGTAGGCGACTCATTTTGAAATGTCTTGGACTATTATCTTTGGATTAAACTCTTAACCCACACCAGACTATAATAATTACTGAGTTGGTGAACCTTGTGATCTACCTCACCTTGGTTATTACCTTAAGAAATCACTATTAAATATCATTTTTGTTTCCTTGTTATTACTTGGAACGTTCACCATCATTAACTATTGATATGTTATAAACTGGTAATAATCAAATAACGAATTGGTCACATGTTCAGACACCAGCTGAGGTATCAAGCTGGTATTGGGGTATTTAGTTACGTTATACTCTTTTACTATATATATGCATGTTTACACACTATTACACTTCCATTACACAGGCCAGATATTATAGAAACTGTTGGTGGTGGCCCATTGAGATTTATCTTACACCCTCTCTAGGAACTGTTTGGTACCTGAATTAGATTACATGGTTGCAGGTTTTGACAAGGGGAAGAATACAAATTCAAAAACTTGATTTCATGTTGCTTAGTATAGATCTTGATAGTAGATGATTGATATGGATCTATGGACTCTTTTTATAGTCTTTTTATTACTTATTACTTTTTTGGAACATGTTATGACTTCTATATTGTATCTATATTTTCTAGTTTTCTAGATACATTACATATCATCATCAATTGTTGTATGTTATTCTAGTTATTTAAGTTAATGTTACTATTGTATCTAGTTTCTACTTTGCATTCTATTTACTTATATTTCTTCCTCTATTTACCAATGTTTACATTCACCCACTACGCTAAACATTGGTAATGAGGTAATAGTCTCCCCACAGACACACCCTAGGCCCTCGCTTCTAGTCAGAAGCCCCTGGCATTTGGGGAGGTGCACTTTAAGCCATGTGACATGCCGGGCTCAGGGTACCCACTAAGTGGAATTCAGGTCTGGGACATCACAGATGGGAAAACATTTGAGAAGGGTAGGATGATATGTATCCATTTATGACTCCAACGACTATATTTTACACATTTAATAAGATTTTATCACTTTAAACCTTTATTATAGACAATTTTAAAAGTTTCTTTTAGCTTAGATAATCTTCCATTTTATTTATCATTATATGATGATAATTATTAAGCAATTATAAAACTGGATCAATTCTAATCATTTTCACTGGTTCATGTTGAGCTTCTTCTATGTGAACATATACTTTATAATTTTATGATCATTATATATGTCATACTTTTCTATATATAGATAATGCCTCTAAATATTTAAGTAAATGATTACTACAGCCAACTCTAGATCATGTTTCTGGTAATTTTTCTCATGAACTTATAACTTTCATGAGGAATATACTATCACTTTATCACTTAACATGATTAAAAACCCAATAAATTCTTTAAATCATCATTATATGTCGAAAATACTTCCATAATTGAGTGTATTTTGTGTATATGTGTTCTGATAGTTCTTTCATTCAACTCATTGAATCTATCTTCAAATTAATCTATCAATAAAAACGTTAATCCTTTTGGAGTTATCATAGTTAGTGAGTTCGAGAATCACAATACATTTCACACAAAAAATATATAGTACCTAACTATTCTGAGGAAGCTAAGAATATATATTAAATTTGTTGTTCTATTCAATTATTGAGTCGTATTTTTTATTTGATGGATCAATATATGTCCCCTTTATTTTTGATAAAATTCACCAGGAATATATATTTCACCATTTATATACTTTTCATATAAATTATACTTTCAAAAATCCCTTAGCACCATACTAAAATAATCCTCAAGTTATTTATTTTTGTTTGAGTATATGAGAATATCATTTATAAATATCAATAATTTTTTTGAGGTAATATATAAATAATCTATTCATAAATTCCATAAATATTTTTAAATAATTAGTGAGTCATAATGGAATAACAATGAATCCATAGTGTCTATATCATATGTGAAAATCAGGATATGAAACATCCTCCATTTTCACCTTCAATTGTTGATATCCTAATCAAATATCAACCTTTGAGGATTACTGATCCCCATATAGTTAATGGAATAATTCATCAATATGGGTATTATATAATTATCCTTTATTGTGATTTCAGTGCTCATGATAATCAATGTGGACAGAAATTTACCCACCCTTATCATTGAAAAAAACTAAGGAACCCCACATAGAAGCACTATAGGTCCCAGGTGCAGTGGATTCACTTTTGGTCTGTGTTAAATTAAAATTTATTTAATTTAGAGTTCTCTAAAACCTCAATAGTGGATCTTTCACATTAAATTTATAATTAATCAATTTATGTATATTAGGAAGAAACGATAACTTCTTCTTAAGATCCTTTATTAGAGGAAATTTCTTCTTCTTTTGAAAACCCTTATGTATTACCTTCATTGTTCTATAAGGATTCAAGTGTAGAATGCCTCAAGCGGTGATCCATATTTTCTCCTTTGATCTTTGATCAATACCAATTTATTTCCAGGTTATAGTGTAGTGAATAAAATGTTTTCCACTGCGTATCTTGATATCTACAAGATCCTTCAGGCCTGAAGGCGTTCTTATTATTCTTGATAGGAATATAGGATAAATTATATATATATAGAGAGAGTTATATTGTGTTCATCAATTCTATATTTTCAATATTTCATAAACCCTGCATAATAGACATAACTAACTATTTACAGATCTAGGGTTTAGATTAAAATATTATTTAATTGTGTACTGAACCTTCAATAATATAATAATATTTAAAAAACTATATGTCATAGAATAATTATGATGATGATGATTTCTTATTGAATTAACTAACTCTCAAAATGAAAAATATATTATTACTATATAGAAGGTTAATATATACAAATGGATGCAGTCTTGGTCTGCTCATCCTCCTAGTCATTTATTGATTACTAAAATAAATTTTTTATTCATAATTAAATATTTCAATCCAGAAACTAGAGAATAAATATTTATTAAATATTCAATAATATAAATAAATATATTTTATTCACATTTTGGGGAAAAAATATTTATTCCATTAATTAAATTAAACAGGACTCAATAGATATAAATGGAAACACTTAGTGTGTGACCCTCTAGGATTCTTTCTCATTGGAATTAAGAAGGTATGACCAACATCCAACATTATTATCTAGCAATGGGTCAAGTTACCCTATAAAAATAACTTAATGTCACAATGTTGAAAACCATATAAAAATGCTCACTATATAATATAATCCATTTGTCTCAATATCTCATAAAGAAGGTTTCACATCCATGCCATAAAAAAATGTGTTTAATAAACCATTTTTTGAATATCTAAAATAAGCATTTCATTGCACTATTGACATGGAGTTTAATGTGACATTTCAAATACAATAAAAGGACGGAGATATTAACTCTCATATATATGGAAGGAAAAAAACCTTCCTCAACTTATACATTAATAGCATGTCTGTTTTGATGAACCCAATGTACCATACATCCCAACAACATATGGCATGTAGGTTTTAGTTAATAAATCTATTTGTGTGAGTCATGAAATGAATCAATGATAATATTAAAGTCTAAAGGCCATTGCACATCCTCGTAGATAGGAATATTCAATGACACCAAAACATAAAAAATTCCTACTGGTGGATCTTTTCTCATAATCTAATGTCTTAGAGATTACCAAGAATGAACTTCATCAGAATAATCCTTATCTACTTATGAGTACTCACAACTGATAGTCTATAACTATGTTACCTTTCATAGTACATTATTCGACTGTAGAACTAATTTTAAAAATATCATCATAGAATTTCAATGTTCTCATCCTAGAGGGGAACTGTTATACCCTATTCAATGTGAAAAATTCTCTAGGACATTATCAAATAAATGAAATAAAGAAGAAAAATAAATATGTAATAGTATATTTAAATTTATTTTCATATCATTAAATATACATGTCATCCCAAGTATAAAATTAGTTGGTTATGGGGCACAAAACCCCAAAAAATATCACATGCACTAGAGAAAACTACTAATAACTGGTTATTTCTCACATGTAAAAACATGATTATGATGAGTATGGATATAGTTTCTAGGCCTATCATGTTCTCTGGTATAAGGTTGAAATATACACATGTCTTTGTGGGAAATCTGTTTACTATATAATTAATATTAGGAAGTCCCTAAAGCAGTGATATGATTGAGTATACACAAATTGTTCCCATGTCAAATTCTTAACATCCTAACTAAATCCATAGTTAAAGATTACCATGATAATGATAAAACTATTTCTTTTTCTATAAACCAAAATCTGAATAGGATATTTCTAAAGCCTGTCCTTAAGCTGCATTAGAATCCACAATGTACTTAGATATTGTCGATATAGTAACCAATAGTTATAAAATGTTTTTATTTAAAATTGCCTTATACCTTTTCTATTACATAAGATCCAAAATTTTAACTATGTAAATAAAAGTGTTCAATTCCCTTAATCACTAATATCCACCTTCTCCAGATTCTATGAACTCATCCAATTATACCTTTCCAAGTACTATTGGATATTTCTAACTACAAGTTATTGCAACTATATTGGATATATTTGATATTCACATACTATGTGTAATGAATCATTAAATATCAAAGGTAAGTACATATCATGGAACATGAGATAAATTACAAGCACTTAATCTTGTGAAATTATATTAATCATAAAAATATCTTCCTATTCCCATTCATGTTCTACTAGAAGGATTATATTCCCACAAAAATTTAGTCAAGAATTTTTACAACTTGAATTTTAAAATAATTTGTTAATATTTTTATCATGACTAAATTGAGAAAACTTATGGATCTATCTTATAGATCTTGTTCCCTAGAATATGGTTGTGGTTTTAAGTCATACTTGGAGAAATTTCATTCCTTAATCTTAACAAACTAGTAATACCAAAAATTTATTTCCAATATGTTATTAACATATCTATATTTAATGATTATAGTGCTCCCACTAACTATATAGAGACACATGTCACTCATTATTTTACAAACGAGTATTCTATGATCACTATAAAATATTTGTTTATAAATTATTTTTTATAATATGTATATTCTATTGGTATTTATTGATGTCACTAAACCTTTTAGGCTACGCCTAGTAGAAATATACCGTAGGGTATCCTTTTGGTCTTTTCATATAGACATATACTATAAGGTTTCCTCTAAATATGGTGCCCTTGAAAATTAATAACCCAATATGATGATCACATAAATATGCTTTGAAAAAGTAGAAATCAAGAAGGATTTTATTCATTACAATTGGTGTATGGTATTTTTTATAGCTGAGAACATTAAAAAATCTACAATTATTTATTGGTTCTATGTTGTACCATCCATGTCCAGTTTCTCTTGAATACTCCCCAACAATATCAAATATTAGAAGCATTCAAAATATATAATTCACATATCATGATACACGGAGTCTGTTATTTGAATATATACATACTTTTCAATCTTATCATTTACCATTTACTGATGTATTGTAGGAATATTTATTTTTAAATGTTAAAACATGTATCACCCATTATGGGGAACATAAAACTCCTCTTTGGTTATAAATTCCTACATAGTATGTGTCTCTAGAACTAATCCTTCCACTAAGCTCAATGGATTCTCGATTACATATTCCAATCACCCTGCATCCAGATATTTAACACATAGAAGTTAATTCTTATCACAATATCTTTAAATATATAATCATCATCCAAATAAATATCTTTATATTAAAAAAGACTTTATGGATAAGTGGGAACTAAATATATTACAGAAATAAAAACACAATAACACCACCAACATACCTCACTTGTTCAAAATTAAACACCCCCCAATTTGAAATTCAAACCACCACATAAATGGAACCATGATATTTCCAAATGTTCCACACATCATAAGAGATCACATCGCCTGACCAAAATAATTTAATGCCATCACAGTCACTCAAATTTGTGCACCATCTTCATCATCATCCCTAACACCACAGAAAACACCATTTGAAAAAAATCAATACTAGTATACCGATTCACATCCATTACCAAGATACCAGATGAAAAACTCCAGTTGAGAGAACTGCCAAAACCTCCAACATAACCAAAATGGATACAAATAGCATGAGAATGAAAACAATCATAAAATCAAGAACTGAAAACTTCAACGAAGAAACAACTAAGCCAACAACTTTTAACCATAATGATCATGGAAACTTGAATAAAACATCGAACCAATAAAAATGTCAAGAAGGAATCACCATCAAAAATCCTAATCTGATGAAGGTTTTATCACATTGTAAACCATCGACCAGAAGAACATAATATCCCAAAACCTCTGTAATAACCACCACACTAGACTGAACTAAGTAAGAGCGATACCGAAGGAATACAAAGCAGTGTTTGAGGAAGTCTAGGACCCCATTAGTGAAACAAATCCTTTTCTAGGACTAACAAAACATACCTTTAGAACCACACTAGGTGAATATACAATCATTTTAAATAACACCTCCATCATAGAACTGCAAGAAGAACTAGATCACTAATCAAACCAAAACCCTCAATGTTATACTACATGCGACTCCTCCTTGGGTACTGATGACATCTCAAACAAAACCTCTGAAACCAACTTGAAAAACTGGTGCTCCTGACTAGGAGGGTCAGAATGTGGAATTAGAATGCAAGAGAAGAGGGATAAGCATCCATTATGGAAATATAGTCAGTGTTGAATAGAAGTTAATATCCTTAGTGGATATGGGATTTTTAAATCATATTTACCATAGTGTTTTAATGTTCATTTTTAGGAAAGGAAATATTTTAACAAATGGGTTTTTATTAAACACTCATGGTCATGTATTAACATCTTCTTATCATGTCATAATTTATATGATATCTATTAGAAAATATAGTTGTAACGTGGTTAGTTATTGCAAATTTATTTTGAAAATATGACATTTGATGGAATAGTAGAATATTTTCAACATATATAATACTAATCATTGATATTTCAGTTAAAATCATCATGGAATTGAAGTGTATAAGTAAAGTTGAATTTTTTTCATTACCTTTTATCCAAATATATATTATCAATGAATACTTTGATAAGATGTTCTCTAAATAGACAGATCATAGTTTCCATAATATTTAACAAGATTAACCATTTAATTCACTAATAATTTTTAAAATTTATTAATGGAATATACTATAGTATATGAAGTTACCTTTAGCTTTAGAAGATTTTATGCTGACATGTTGAAGTAACTTCAAAATAATTGTGATGTAACTTTTACTATAAAGTCTTCTTTATCTAAAATTTGATAATTAGTATGTTTGTATTCACAGTATATTAGCCCATTTGAGGGTAATTTTTTGATGGGTATAAATAATTAAACTACTTTCAATTGTATTTGTAAAATAATTATATTTTCATAATTGGGAAAGATACTTATATTTTTTATTCATCATTCATTACAATGGATATCTGAAATTAAAGAGATACTGAACCAATAGTTTCATATTGAAGTACAATAACAATATTTATCCAAATTTGAAATAATGTCTCATTGTGTATATCCAAACACAAAGATAAATGTTTTGGTAACAATCATTACAATTTGAATCAATCCATTTTGGTAAGGGGAAGTAGTGAGCTCCCCTTGTCTAACATAATAACTACCATTTCTATCCTCTTATTGAGTTTTCTCTATAAAATTTCTATTCATATTCATTTTTTGTGTTCAAGTATATTTATGTTGTAAGAATATTATATTTAATAAAAAAATGATTAATAAAATTTTTATGAATATACTTGAAATAGATTAAACACCTCACTTCATCAATTCATTGCAATTTATTTTTCAATTTCCAAGATTTCTACATAAGAAGCAATTAGCTTTCTATTCATTATTATATAATAAAATAATTTGTCTATTTAAAGGAAAATATAAAGGATGTATTATATTTAAATTAGATATGGGATATTGAACCGTTTTTTAAAAAAAATTCACCATAATGGGAGAAGAAACAAGTTTCAACCAGTCATTGTCTTCTTGGTGAAGTATAGATAAATGTTTCTGGAATGACATTTCAATTTTTTTATCTTGGATTGGATGAATAAGGATAAAATTAGTGGTATGGATAATAAAATAATATTTATGGATAATTTATTATCCAAACATAACCCCAATTTTACTAACTGCTCAATATAAACCAACATTTTTAAAGCATGATCAATTTCTAGATTCCCTTCTTACAGTTTACACTGATATAGTGAATTTGAAATATTATTTATTTGAATACTTTCTTTATATTTCTCAATATATTATAGATGAGATAATATGGTGTGAGAATTCATATACTTATGTTGTATCATCAATTCTATAGATATATTTGATAGTGTAATACAACAGAAATTGGAAGCATCCTCAATATATATCTGGTAGGCATCCTTATCACCTTCACTAACCTGCTGAGGTGGAAAAAATAAATAGGGGATTCCAACAATTAATCCCATTTTTTGGATAATAATTCAATACATAAATGGTTATACCATATCTATAAATTTTTATTTTAAAACACATACACCAAGGAAAGGAATGATCAATGTGGTTTCCTAGTTTTGATTTTCATTTTATACAATAATTAAAATAGATGATTAATAATTTTCTTGATTACAAATTATGTGAGAAATAATAATAATTAAATTTATTAAATATATAACTATTTTTAATTCCAAATATCCCTCACCATTGAACCAAAATATCTAGTTTCTTATACATTCTTGTGGAATGGATCAAAAATCCCCATCACAAATTCCCAGTGAGGGTTGGTCAAACTACTTGAAGGTATTTAGATAGGAATGCATTTTCTAACTGTAGGCTTAAAGATCCTTGATCTGTTGAGTGGACTCCCCAATCATGAAATCCTAACTTGTATTTTCTTAACACTTTCCTACTAGTTACATCAAGTATAGAGATGGATCATTCACTTAATGTAATATGGTTTGGTCAACCCATAACTTTATGAAGAACTCCATGTTAAAAGTAAGTTTCCCAATGAGGGTTGGTAAAACCCATAGTTCTAAGGATTTCATTCATAATCATGTAATGGAAGGAAAAAAATATATCTTAATATATATTTGAGGGATTTTAATTTATTATAATTTTTTTATATTTCTTTATCCTTTAAAAAATATATTAATATTTAGTGGATTTTACTTAATTAATTAACCATATTTGATAAAACATTTACACATAATCCATTTATTTAAATTCGATCTTTTCATATTAATTAATTTATTTATATGATAGTATTCTTGCATCCATAAAATAAATAATTCATAAAACAGATATAAAGAAATTATCAATGACCCGTTCATGAGCTTATCTAAGGGTTGATTTAGTGAGAAGATAATAAATCAATCTTTTACCGTGGAAAGAATTCATTGTTTCAGTCTTGGAATGAGTTATAACACTCCACTTATACATCTATGTATCACCTGAGTTGGCATCATCATGGTTCTCTCTTGAACCACCTTCACACACCTTGGGATACTCCATTAATTACAGGTATTTATAACTCAAATATAGGTGAGAAGAACCAAAGGATTAGTTAATGGGGATTACATAAATAACCATGGACACACATTTTCTACATGGCCAAAAAAGTAGGGATGAAACACAATCCATAAAATTTATATTATTATTAAATAATTGCAAACCCATGTAATAAATTAAATTAAAACATCCATCACATACATAGGTCTTGTTCAAGCTAATGAACATTCATACATAAAACATATATGAAACATCAAACTAGTTAACATTAATTTATATTTGTTCTTTGTTATTAAGATTAATGTTCATGCATTAATTAATTAATCAATTAATTAATTTATTCCCATTTATTTTCATGAAAAACAAAATAAATTTGGAGATACCTATCATTAATAAAATTCATGGAAAATAAATGACAGAACCTAATAATCAAATATTTATTACAATAAATTAATTAACCATTTGAAAATCTTTAAAACAATTATTAAATTTTCAAATAAATTCTAATAAATAAAATAAGTTTTAATGGTTAAACTTTCAATATAATGTAATTTAATTTTTTTACTTTATTGAGATACTACACGATGTTTATTTTAGAGCTACATTCCATATTCCTTTATTTATATATACCTAGGTTACATGACTGAGGATTTGGTCATGTGCCTCATCTAGACTACATGGTGTGTACGTGCTAGAAAAATGTTGTGTGTTACTCTTGTTGCGTGTCCATGCAACCCATCAAAGAAATATTTGTAATCATCGATCGCGACTACATGGCATCTATAGTCCATCTACACACCTTGTATCAGTCATGAAATGTTTCCTCATAACTCATTGAGTGGATTGAAAAGTATTTAGGATGTCATAAATGATGAACTAAATGGTGTGTGCATTGCCTAAATGTCATGTAATTCACTAGTTCATCAGGATGTCAGTCTCAGGTTGTTTTACTGTGTATAATGAACACTTGGATTTCATGAATTTTATCACTAACCCATGTAGACTACACAATGCATATTCTCACTACATGTCATGTAATTCGAAATGTCTTATGCCATGTTGTCATGGTCAATACATGGTGTGTAATAACCTCACCATGTTTCATTAATGCTTGGTGCGTCGGGTATCCTGTGACATGATGAGGTGCAATGAACTTGGTTAAACAACATGTACTCTAGCTATACTCTATGTAATCCCAGGCTATTCAACCATATTCCTTGACACTTCACGATGGAATCTATGATCATTCTTCATCTTTTCATAAAAATAAGAAATTGTGAATATTGAACAAATAAATTATGTAAAATCCTAGGTAAATAAAGAAATAATAAATTTTTATTTTTATTTTTATTTTTAAATTAAATATTATTTTTAATTTATAGGGGTTTCTATGTTCGATGGTGTACCCGATACGCAACAACGGATTTCTTTATAATCTTACGTTGCACTATAATAATATGATATTATTATTTTAAATGATAGTTAACACGTAGCCGTTGTATTAGCGGGGATGAACTGAAATAACTACAAAATGATTATACATGTTTTTACACTTATCCTGTAAAATTTAGAGGCTTAAAATGTTAATGAATCTAATTTTAAGCATAATTTACTCTAAAAGGTTGATTTACCACCTTTTAATGGAGAACCCTTTTTAAATCTTGTTTTGGTCACTTTTGTATGTTCTATTTGACCAAATAAAATTCTTGTTAGAATTGGGACACCAAAATTTACTTCGGGTAAATTTTTAGTATTTTTCTGATAAAATTCATTTTTTAATGAAAAGTTAAAAATGTTGTATTTTAATTCAAAAATTCCTTTTAATCTAATTTATTTATATGGTTAGATTATTTTTTTAATTGGTTTTAAAGTGTAATTAGATTTTATTTTTACCATTTAATTGAATTTTGGTTATTGGAATTAATTTCACTTTGAAATTATACTTAAACAAGTGTCAATCTTTTGATAGTTATTATTTCTTAAAAACACGCCTTTTATTTTGACAGCGGGAATTAATTTTAAATTAATTTTTTCCACTTCTGTGAATTCTATTTGGAAAATTAGATTCCATATTTTTAATTAGGAGTTACAAATTTTTTAAATATGTAACTTTAATTTTTATACATTATGAATTTTTACTTCAGTAAATATTTTATTTAACGTGGTTGAAGGGTAAATATGGTAAATAAGGGTAAACAAATATTACTATAATAATATAAAATTACTATAACAGGTGTCCTAATCCTATTGGTTGATAAAAATCCGACCATGATCATCCTTGGGTCGATTTTGGGACCTCATGGGGCCACTTGGGAGTGATAATGACACTTTATTTTAATTAAATTAAAGTAAAGGCAAAGACGACATAAACAAATATCTCTTTATAAATTAATTTTTACATGGAGTTATATAAGTCATCATTTCGACTATAATTATTCATTGGAAAGATAAGAAGATTTCCTACATCATGGTAGTTTTTTTATAATTTTTAGACATCAAATAAATTAAATTATTTATGACATAATAATGATGCAGTATTTAGCTCATTAATAAATGATTTAAATAAATAAGATTATAAATATTAAAACAATATCTAAAACATATCCAATTATTATTGGATAATTTTATTTTAACCATTATTCTTCTTATATTCGACTTTAATTAGTTTTGGACATTTAGAAACTGAATATAAATATATAATAAAATAATATTTTCACACTTTCCAAAAGATCCCCTCCTCCTCCTTATAAAAAGCCCTCACTTCTAACTCATTGTCTACTCCTCTCAAGCCCCTTGGATCATCCAACCCTTAACTAGATAATCTATCAAGATATCTATATTTCACCTATAAGCCTTACCTTAGGCGTAAGTCACATAAATAAGTCCTTTTGGTTCAAACCAAAGGCAGTTACCCAAATTAAAGGAGATCAATGGACAAATGGGTCAAGTCGGACACGAGGTATGAGACTTCATCTCAGTCTATTTTAATTGAAACATATTTGGTTGTATACATGAATTTATTTTATACTCTTTATAAATACCTTTTATATTTCATTTCATTCAAAGGGAATATTTTTTATGAGGTGTTTTACTAAACGACAAAAAGTATGTTTCTTTTGACGTAAGCGGTGACAACGACCTTTTCCTCCATTGTGAGTATTATTTGATCTATGGCTTCTTTAACAATCCATAATGTTTTTAAAAGAAAAATAAATACCATATACTCTTTTACATATTTTGGTATTGCAAATGGTTTTGATAATTGTTTTTTATATCAACATATTTAAATGATATATTGTGATTGCAATGTGGAAATATTATCTTTCCTTTATGTTTGTTTTATGTGCTACAAATATGTTATGGTTTTTGGAAATTGTTTACGTATATGGTAGGTTCTATGATAGACCATGGGTGGGTGAGCCTATGATATCTCTCTAATGAATTGGGTAACAAACCGGAGGTAAACTTGAGTATTTCTCCTAAGAGATTTAGGTAATATATTGTGATGGGTATTCCAAATGTGGCTCCCTACATAGCTATGAAAGCTACAACATAAGTATGTTATGGATTCCACAAATTACCTTTATTATTTGTGATTACCTTGTGTTATTCAAAAATATTATGTTTTCATGAGGTATATAAAAGTGTTTATGTTTTGTATGTATTGATGGACTAATGATTTAATTCATTATTTTATAACCCTTGCTGAGATATTTATGCTCATCCCTTGTTTTGAAATGTTTTTCATAGGACTTAAAGATGAATATGGTCAAGGATGTGATCAAGGAAAATTCATGATGTCTAAAGCGTGGAATTAGACATGAAACTTCTTTTTCAAAGAGTTTTTATTTTGTGAAATAATGGAAACTGAGTAAAAGTGTCTATTTTGTATTTTTGAGATGTAATGTAATTATTATGGCCTAATTCTCTAAAACTCTAAACCTGAAAAGATCCTCAATGTGAATTATTCATTTAATTCAATATTATGTAATGTTTAAGGCTGGGTCCTTATAAATAAAAATGTTAAAAACATGTTAATTCAAATTGTTTTAAAAGAAAAAATAATATGAAATAAAAAACTCAACCATGATTCAATATATTGATCATCAATCAAAAAAATAATGATAAATTTAAAACGTGACCTATCTGATACCATTTATAGGTTCTGGGTGCAGTGGAAGAATCTTCGGTGAGAATTAACTTAAAATTTATTTTAATTTAGTATTCCACAAAACCCCAAGAGATTATCTTTCAAGTTAAATTTATAATTAATTTATTTATATTGGGAATAAATGAATACCTCATCTTAGGATCCTTTATTATATGTTTTTTTGATCATCTAAAAACCTGTACAGATTACCTTCATTGTTCTATAATGATTCAAGTATAGAATCCCTCTAGAGTTTATCCACATGTGCTTCTTTGATCACTAATAAATGTCAATTTAATTTTAGGTTCTAACATAGTGAATGAAATTTCATGAATTGTTCATACTGATCACTCCAAGATCCTTTAGGCAAGAAGGATTTATTCTCATTCATGAGAGTAGGAGTTTAGAAATTTGATAGCTAGAGAAGTCTATTGTACATAGTGATTCTCTATTCTCAATTTTCAATTAACTCTACTCAATAGACATAACCATATATTTATAAAGCTAGGGTTTAGATTAAAATATTTCTTAATTACGTATCATTCTTTAATTATTATAATAATCTTTAAAAAAACCCTTCCATATAATAATAATACTACTATTATTATTATTATTATTATTTATGGATTGTGATAACTTGCACCATGAAAAATATATTTTTATAGTCTAGAAAATTAATAATCATTAACATAAGAAATAATGGTATGTTCATCTTCTTAGGAATTTATTGAATACATGATTAATAATTTTATTCACAAATAAATATTTTAATTCACAAACTAGTGAATAAATAATTATTAAATATTCAATAAAATAAATAAATATATTTTATTCACATTCTAGTGAATAAATATTTTTTTAATTTGTGTGATCAATAAAACTTGAATATCAGTCTTGAGAATAATATTTATTAAATAATATAAATTCAAATAATATTTAATTGAGATAAATGAAAACACATAGTGAATGGCCCTTAGTATTATTTCTCATTTTCATTAGGTTTATTTTCCTAATTTCTAAGATTAATGTCAAACAGTAGGTCAAGGAAACCATGAGAATGAACTTAATTTCACAACATCATCAACTATATATGAACACTCACTATATAATATAATCGATATGTCTGAATATATCATTAAGCAGGTTGCACATCCATGTCATAAAACTATGTTCTTTATATATCTTTCTTTGAATATTTGAAATAAACATGTCATTGCACCATGGGAATAAAATTTAATTTGATGGTTATACTCTAATCAAAGGGGAAATATATTATCTCTCATAAATGTGGAAGGAAAAAAATCCTTCCTTGACTTATACATTAAAAACATGCCATTCATAACACAACCAATGTACTCTACATTCCCCCAACATATGGATTGACTGATTTGGTTCATAAATATAATTGTGTCTGTTATGACATGCATAAATGATAATCTTAGTGTATATGGAACATTATACATGATCATAGATAAGAATATAAAATGAAACAAAATATATAGAATTCCGTCTAGTAGGTCTATTCTCATAATCTCCCATCATGGAGATTACCAAGTGTGAAATTCCTGGGTAGAAGTCTCATTATCCTATGAGTAATCATGATTGATAGTTTATGTAATATTTTCCACTGCATAGTAAGTTATTTGACCATATAAATAGTTTTAAGAATATCAATATAGAATTTTAATGTTCTCTTTATAACGGGGAACAACATTGAACTTTTCAATGTGATAGATTCTCTAGGACATTATCACATCAATATTATGTAGAAGAATAATGAATATGTGATAATATATTTTAATCAATACCCACTTCTATAAATATAAATGTAATATTAAGTACAAAATTAGTTGGTTCTAGGGATCTATCTCCAACAAGCACTTGTGTATATAAAACCATTTTATAAATTCATTGTATTTTACTACTCAAATATTCTAGCTCAAGGGTGGATATTCTATGTGGAATATTTGATATGAGAATAGGTATGAGTATAGGTTTTATAAAGAATCAAACAACTCAAATAGAAGGAATAACAAAAAAAATCTTATGTAATGTATAAACATATTCCATCATAATAAACATGAATTCTAGGATAATGATTTTCTTTGTATCAGTCATTTGAGTTAGATATGACTACTCATATGGAATAAATATCCATAATTAATATTGAATTTTCAATGCATATTCATCATTCATCATTCTCCATGCACTTACTCATAATAGGAGGACGTCTTGGATATGAAAAGTTATTTACCTATCCTAGTATCTGATATAGTATCAATAAAAATGAAACCATTATACACATATTTAATCATAAAATACTACTAATGTTAGAATAATTTGGTTTTATAGAAGATTTTACCCCCAAATATTTTTTGGGGAAGATTAATATACTTGAGATGAAATGCTTCCACCATGGTGTTTTTTTACTGATAACTCATCCTCTGTGTTGAGGTGGTTTTTGATTTTTTATAATAAACCTAAAAGATTTGAAATATTTTTTTTAATGATAAATTAATTATTTTACAAATTAATTTATTTATTTGATAATTCTTCTTTTAAAATGGGTTGATTGGGAACCCTTTACATGGACCATATTCTCGGTAGGCAGATGGCCAAAGTACATGACCCAAAGTCCCTAAAGAGCAAACACCCCTAAAACAACCCCTACAAATAATTTAATACATTTAAGGTTCCATATCCCCTATATTTTTGTTCAGTATATTTTACTTTATGTTTTTAATATAATAAATTTTAATCTAATCCCTAAAAATAACTAAATCTTGTTCTGATACAAACAATAACATCCTGAATCTCATAGATATAATATTACATCATTTTAAACATAAATATACATAAATCGCAACCCATAAATATAGATATATAGTATATTTATGAAATTATAAACATAATAAAACATTTTCAGTAAACTAAATGATATTTTATTTCTATATTCATAGTAGGAATATAAATCCATTTTCAAATTTATCACTATACATGATAACCTGAAGACATATATAAAAGAGAAGGGTGAGATATAACACTATGTAAGTGGATGATTCAAGGGTAACATGGGAAGAATAATCATCATGAGATTAATTAAAGAATAAGGTAGTAACATGTAATCACGATCATAGAGGAAATGTGAATCATAGAATCAGGGACTAAGAAAACATTAATCATGGATATTTGGAAACAATATAAAGAATTTAATCATAAGAATATGTCAAGTATCACTACAGAAAAACATAACATTGTGTACTAGGTTTATTTTCAGTGAACCATACATGGTACCTCATGATATAAAGGTATTAACCAAGGAATTAATGGATTATCTAATTCTAGTAATACCAATCACATCATAACATGTCAATGAATAAGTGTTCAACATAGAAATAAATCATATATAAAGAATGGGCATGAGAAAAACCCATGATAAGGAAATGGGTTACATAATAATGCCTTAAATCATAACCAAATTATATATCACAAATATTATTATGAAAATAAAGGATAAATGTAACACCCTAAGACTTTAAAAGAACACTATAATGTATACAACAAGCAACACCGAGTATTAAAGAAATTCAATATACTATTAATAATATTATTTAAACATGACCTTTATAACCTAGGAAATAAATTTGGTGGTATTAATAAGAATAAAAACATTATGAAAATTAAGTATGAATAATAAAAAAGATTTTTAAAAGTATTTATAGCATTTAAATATATTTTTCTTCTCAAAAAATGATAGTTACAAATGTTTATGAACAAATAATAAAATTAATTTTTGAAACTTTTAGAATCACTATTTGAAAAAATAAAAATTATTTTTTTAATAAACATATATAAATTTTCTTAGGATTATTTTTTGGGGGTTTTTTAAAAATTTTATTTTTTTAATGAATAACGAAAAAAACTTATTTTTATTGAAAACTACATTTTCATTTAAATCATTTACAAATTTATATTATGTTTAAAAGTAGTTTAAAAGTAAAATTATTTCAATTGTGATATTATTAATCCAATTTATTTAATTTGGATAAATTTATTATTGAATTCTTATATAGAAACATTTTATACTTATGAAAACTATTTCCTCGGAAAATCATTTTGTCGTCATGTTTGTAGGAGAAATTTTAAATTAAATTCCACCACTTTTATGAGTTGAATTTTTAAAAATATATTATATAATAAAAATAATATTAAAACTTAATATCATATAATAATTTCAACATAATAATTTCATAATAAATCATAAAAATATAAAGATTAATTACCTTGGGTAAGGTAAAAATAGGTTTACTGAGGGGTTAAACTGAAAATATAAGGGTTAAAATGACAAAATAACTTTTAAAAATCCAATTTTATTGAACTATTTCTATCTTATATCGTATTAGTATTTATAATTATATATTTTTTATCCTTTTTGAATATTTAAAACATGGGTATAACTTTTTCTTTTAAAATATTCCATGTGTGTCCACTCCCCCAATTATAAAAGGGCACCCACTCTCCTCTTCTATTTAAAATGATAAAGCCTTTTGTTTTAGAAAATATCTAAAAATATTCCTTCATTTTATACCTATACACATACTATAGTACATTTATTGATTAAAAATCTAATCTAGGGGGAGTTTTGTGTAATCTTAAGGGTAGTCCGTAGAAGAGGTTTTGTTCTTAACTGAGCATCTTTGTTTTATTTATTCATACACCTCCTTAATATATTGCGAAATATTTATGATATAATAAAATAAGTATCTTAAATATAATAATATGTTATTATGTTAATTACAAAACATAAATCCGTCTACTCTTCCATAAAATGGAAAACAAAACCATCGTTCTTGAGTATTGCGGACTGCCACCTCATAAACCCGTGTAATTCATTTTATCATTATCGTATCTCATGACATTCTATGATGATGGATTTAATATTAATAAATTATATTAATGAAATATTAATCATTCTATTAAATTAATATAACATATTATTTTCTACCATACCATCCATGGAAAAATTATAACGTCATTCGTGTGTATGACAGATTACCACCTCACGAAGCCATGTGATTCATTTTTTTATTATTGAATCACATGGATTGTATATGTAAGTGTATTTAAAGAAATAATATTATATTTATGATATTATTATAATTATGTAATTATAAAATAACACTTCCCTTATTTCCATCATGTTTTTTGAAAAATAGAAACGTTAAACATGTGTATACACGACCCACAATCTCTATGATTTTAACATAATTCATTTTTTATAACCATAATTCATTATTATTTTTAAAATTATAATTTATTTATAAAAATTATAGTTATATCAGGATTATTATTTTTTAGGTTATGGAACAATGTCCCCTTTGACCACAACCAACACGTCGTTTCCATCATGAAATAATGAACAAAGTGTCCTCAAAGCACTCGATGTGGAAATAACTAATTAAGTAATTTAATTCACCAATAAAATAAATGATGTAAATAATTTAATTATGAGGGTTTCAAAAAAGAAAATTTTATTAAGAAAAAAATTCTTTATATAATTTGATTATAAGATAGTGGAAATATGAGTCAGTAATCAAGACCCCCAAGAGCATAACAGGGGTATGGTTTATAATATAAGAATATGGCATAAAAATGAATTGATATCATATTTTATGTCAAGGCTAACCACCAAGAAATTCAAGTAATAATGGGTTAGGCTAAAAACATACCAATAATTTGGTTGACTTGGACTAACAAATTTCATCCCTTAACATAGTGGTTTTGGGTTAAAAACCCCTATCCCATCCTAATCACATAAGATATATAAAATTACACATTTAATTGGTGGGATATAGAGGGAGAAATAATCATATGTTGATAAAATATACATATGTCATGAACCAAACCAGGTCATCCCTGAATTGGTCTCCCAAGACAATCTAAAACATGGCCCAAAGGGAATTCTTGATACCCATAGGCTCGAAACTAGTGTCGCGCATCAACAGAGTAAATCATGAGAATGATTTTTACAAAAGAAAATAAATAAAAGAAACAACTTAAAGATGAACTGAGAAACCCAAATATATAAATAATTATCATTTAAAAATATGAAATATAAAACCAAACTATATAATAAAACCAAACTATAAATTAAGGAAACTATATCTCCTTGCGACCCTGAGGGTCACTCTCTGTTTCCAAGGACAACATTATCCCATGGTGACCAAGACCAAGATGAGACCTACAACACAAAATAGAAACAATAGGAAACTATAGGTGCGATTATTAAAACTTAGTAGGTCTTCCCAAACAAATATATTCCCAATGCACTTCCTTAAAAATTAATGAAACATCAACCTAACTTTTTAAATACAATATATAATGAAATTTTTTCCACATTTTTACCTTAAATCAAAAAATTATCTATTTACCAATTTCATTCCAAAATAATGTTCATTTACATTAGTGATACATCAAAATTTTTAGAGGGAATGTGATTCTTTCATTTCAAAATGGAACAAGAGTGTATAAAAAAATTTTCTTTAAACTTTTTTATAATCATTTGGAATCAAACTCATCACTTTCCAAGAAATACACCACACATGAGACAACTATAATAATTACATAATAAGAGAAGTTGAAATAAACACACTAGAGTGACCAAGTATCTCGATCATCACTACAAGAAGCTAAGTAATAATAGACATGACTGAACCTAGGAGATCTTGAATAATATAGAACATTTTAACACTTTAGACTAGTCCCCAGAATAATGCCTCACATGATAAAATCAAAGCTCCTGAAATACTCTGATGGACCCTAACTTAGGATATACTGAGGGGAAAATACCATATCAAAAAAACTCAATATATCCCCATGCTATTGGCCACCATCTAGTGCATAACCAAACTGGTGAATCAATCTATCTCTAAAAATTATATCACTATTCTAGGCTCCCATGTCTCACGCATAAAGGAGGATATCCAACTGATGCCAATCGAGAATCTAATCACATTAACATATATAATGTATAATTATTTACACAACATGCATCACCCCTAATAAGTCCAAGGATCAACATATTTCACTTAAAATTCATAAATTAATAAATTTGTCTCAATGATTCCACATAAAGGACATCCCACCCATTTACATAAACTAGGAAAGAGAAATATCCAAGGATGGTTTTCATGATAAACATTTTACACTTTCATAAAGGTGAAAAACATGCCTCAAGCTCTCTTCACACAACCATGATTTATCAAAGAACAAGATACCATTTTCAAAATAGGTGTAAATTGAAAATTTACCATTTTAAAATCATTTCATAAAATTCCATTTTTAGCAAACATACAATATTTTCAAGTCAATCCATTTTTATTAAAATTCCAAACATGCCATGAATCATAATCACATGCCGAACTACATTTAAAAACCAATACACATTTATTTTTAAAACCAAAACAACTTGGGTAACCCATGAAAGGAACCCAAAAACATTATTTCAAATGTCACCAATATATTTAAAAATCCAAACCATGCTTTTTATATAAAAATAACTCAAAAAATATAACCGGGCATTTTCTTAAACACATGGTGCGCACAAAATGATATTCATCACTAAAAAAGGTATAAACAAAAACATTGCAAACCAAACAAATTATCCAAGGTTCACAAAAAAATATTTAACATGTAAGGAAGGTTTGAAAACCATGAAACCAATGAATCTCAAACATTAAAGGCAAGTGAAAATGGAAACCTACCTCAAAACTGTGGCACATCAACGTTGCACATCCAGAAATGAACCACTAGGGTTAGAAGAGACAAGATCTATAAAGTGGAACCCAAAATGCACAAAACCCCCCAATTTAGCCGCACCCTAGGTATGAAAATCGGGCAAAGATGGAAACTAATGTTATAGGAGAAAGGGAAAATGAAATAAAATCAAAGGGGAAAGAAATGGGAGACATAACCTTTCAAACCGGGTAAAGATTCACCAAGAAACCACTGTATAATTCACTTGGAGGATATTAGATGAGACAAAAACTAACATGGGAGGTGTCTAGGTTTGTGTAGTTTTATTGGGGTTCCCAAGGGAAGAAACCCCTATTAAAAAAGTGAAAATTCTAAAATACCCTTTCCCGAGTGGGTTGCACGGTTAGCTCACACAATTTAATGAACTTTGTAAAAACCATGAAATTATCCACTGTCTAGTGTTGAATTGGCTGAACACATAGTGTGCCCAGATAATTAAACCATTTTGATACTATGTGATCAACTGCACACTTACCTCCTAGGTCAAACTAACCATGCGCCTTAACCGTGCGACCTGGGAAAAGTCCAAACAAAATCACTATTTTTACCCAAAACTCATCTAACTAAAGGTGATAAACCATCCAAAACCCATAACACATTAAAATGGGTCACTAAGAGTGTTACAAAGTCATTTCCCAAGACATGTACACTTCATACCCTTCATTCTAACCATGAATATGTCCAAAAACCACTAAAAACTTTCAAAACATAAAATTTAAATCTGGAACACCCAGAACTCAAGAGAAAAACAAATATCCCAAAGATTATACAGAAAAAAGGACCAAAACAAAAATTCAAGTGTGATAATTCTCCCCACCATATTTTATTTCCTTCCCTAGTAATCCATTACATTTTCCATATGATCGATCAATGATAAAATATTCTCAAACCCACAAGATCCAACCTCTCAATCAAAGAACATCCCAACCACAACAAAATAGATCGTACACCTCCTACCCGAAACAAAACTACATACTGAAACCAATTCACCAGAATCAATAGGAAATTACAGCCACAACCTTCACAACCATAATTTGAGTACAACCATTGGGAGAACTCCAAAAATCCCAATGTTTACAAAAAAAAAAGAATACCAGAAATCCATAAACATCCAAAGAAATCAATTTCAACCAGAGTAACATAAAAACCATACCAAAACAAATCACCAACAAGGAGAGGCCTGAAAAAACTCCCCACTATTTAAATCAACTTAGTAATGATTTCTCATAGAATAGTTTTCAATTTGTTCCATGCTGGGTCTCCCCACAATTAATAACTAATGAGATTAAACTAACTTGAAAACTTCCCCACACGAACAATAAACCCCCACCACCAGGGGATGGGTGGGATGAGGCCTGATGAATGGAACAATGAAACCATAAATAAAAACTAACCCATGAATCATCTGCCTTAGATGGCCACAAAACTAGGCCACACCTGATTTACATGGGTGGTCGATGAAAAGAAAACTGATTAAAAGCTTGCATCTAGGAAGGTAAAATCACATACATTACATGAGGGATAATTCGTCCACCCTCTTTGCAACAAGAGGGAATTTGTAGCGATAGAGAGACCACAATAGAAACATAGAAAATACTTCACCACAATGGTGGGAAGACACTCTTATCCAAACTATCCACACCCTCAGGATTCCTAACTACATGCCAGCTTCACTCCAAGTCCTTGGGATGAATCCTTGATATATGAAGCATCCACTGCCTTGCAGTCAAGAGCTATTAATCCCTAATAAGAAATTCTTATTTTGGTTCTACAAGTAGCCACATAGAACTCTTGGAAGAAATAGAATATTATGACAAACCACAAAACTAACTTGATCAAACAACACACTTTTACCCAAATAGAGACACAGAAGATGCACACACAATTCTTTCTCTCTCTGAAGAAGAAGCAGAATGAACAAGGAACCTGACAAAACACATCAAATACCACCGAGAAAAACTGCTACAACCGAGATAATAATCATAATAGGAAGACACTTTAAATCAAGCCTAAAAATCTATCTACTCCAACAAATTATCTAGGGTATCCTTCTAAGAGGTGAATTTAAATTTTAAAACATGAGAATGAAATACTATGGTCGATCAACTAGAAATATTTCAAATGAAGAACCACCTGTAGGTGAACACATGAACATGATAAACCAATAACTCTATAAAAACTAGCTCATGAACCAAAACCCACATAGAACTACACCATCACAAAGGGAAACCATCATAAATATTCCCAAAACCTTTTATAAACCCACTAAACACTGCTTTAGTACGAAACTTCCAATAAAATTTCAATCTCAAAACACAACTTGGGAATCACTTCGAAATCACAAGAAATCATATCAGTAAAAAACAATTCCAAAATATAGAAAACAATCAATATAACTATAGTCTTATAAAATCAACACAATTTGAAACTTAAAAACAATTTTAAAAATAAAAAATAACTATTTGGATTATTCATACTCACCAATGGTGTCGCGTAGAGTCTCACTCACATGCACATTTCCATGATAATCCGGGAATATACTAACTCTTGCCATACCAGTCACTCATAAACTTTTCCAATCATAGACACTCTTCACCCACATCATCATCTAACCAATTCCTTCACATATCGATGAATGTGAGAACTCATGGAATACACCAAAGTTAAAACAAAACATTCTCATTTTCCAAAACAAATCATTCAACCCAATTAAAAATTCATGAAACCTTTCAAAGGATCACTAACCACCATGTAAAAAACCATTATTGGATTCCATGTGTTAATACATTTGGCCATGCTCAAAAATAAAATCCCATTAATTTCCAAACAAAAATTCAATTTGTTTCATTCAAAACATTTTACACAATCCCAAAAAAACTCATTCCATTAAAAACCATTTGATTAAAACCCACTCCTTTCCATTTAAAACAAATTTGAAAAAAAAACATATGCTTTCAAACTATGGTTTTATATAAACCCCTTGTTTTTATTATAAATGTACAATCCTATAAAATCCATTCCATTTAACATCATGTGTTAATTTTATAAAATACATTATTCTAAAGTCTTCTATATAGTTAATTCTAAAAATCATTTTTCTCACTTTCCAAAATCCATCCCTTACCACTAAAAACCCATTTTCACAATTCCAACATAAGGTTTTTCAAAACAATTTTCAGAATCAAATAAGAATAAAATAAACTCATAAGGGAGAAACTAGTGTCAATGGGTGACTTGGCTACATAGAAGACGTCCATATGGAAAAGACACCACCATCATAGAGATCCTTCTAGGACCATGCCCAAGACTCCACATGGCATTATATGCCATATGAGCTCTAGAGACCACTATCCTAACTCTCTTTCTGTATCCGAAACACCAAAAAATCCACAAAAACCAAATAAACCAAAAACACTAGACTTTCCATGGAATCCCAAGGTTCGAAATGTGCAAGGGTTCATGATATCCTTCCCATTACTACCTCTCAAGTCTCGAAAGTCCTAATCCATCTTCCTTGACACCCCCAAGTAACAAAGGGAACTATGAAAATAATTTTCTTCCAAATATAACCTCCTCTGATACCATTTTCCCAAGAACCAACCACGGTCGACCCCTAACTGGTCACCCAAGAAAATCCGCAACATGGATCAAATGGCATTACTGATCCCCATGGGCTAGAAAATGGTGCCGGTAATCAACATATTAAACCAAGGGATCAACTTATCCCAAAGAAAATAAATAAATTAAACTATAGAAAGATGAACCAAGCAACCCAAAATATATGAATAATTATCTTTTAAAAATCTGAAAATTAAAACCAGACTACATAATAAAACCAAACTAGACTTGACGAAAAATATGAATCCTTGTGACCCCAAGGGTCACTCTACAATAATAAGAACATCTATCACCCATAGTGACCAAGACCAAGATAAGACCTGCACCACAAGATAAAAACAATGGGAAACTATAGGCGTGAGTATTATAACTCATTAGAAGTGCCCAAACAAATGTATTACCAATGCAATTCCTTTAAAATTAAAGAAAAATCAACCTCAAGTTTGAAATACAATATAAAAAGTAATATTTCACACACTTGTTAAATTAAAACAAAAAACAGTCCATTACCCAATTTCATTCCAAAATCATGTTTTTTATATTAGTGACACATCAATATTTTTGAGGGGAAAGTTATGATTTCATTTCAAAATGGAACAAGAGAGTTTAAAAAACTTTTGGTTTAATTTTTTTTTTAATCCTTTGGAATCATACTCATCACTTTCCCGGATTGACACTACACATGAGAGCACTAGAATAATAATATAATAAGGAAAATGGAAATAAACACACAAGAGTGACGTAGTATCGAAATCATCAATATAAACAACTAAGTACTAATAGACAGGGGTAAACATAGGATATCATGAATAATCTAGAACATACTAATAAAAGATACCCATCCCAAAAATCACGCCTCACACAATAAAATCAAATCACCCTAAATACTCTTCGCAAACCTTAATTAGGATACACTCTGGGGAAAATCCAATAGCAATAAAACTCAATATATCCCTGTGATATGGGCCACTAGCTAGTGAGTAATCTAGTCGGTGAAACATTTGTTCTCTCAAAATTTTCTCACTATTTCAGGTTCCCATGTCTTACTTATAAAGGGGGTAAGCCAATCACTACCAATTAAGGATCCAGTCACACTACAATATATCTTATATAACAATATATACAACATACATCACCACGAATCACTCCAAGGATCAACCAATTTTCCTTTCAATGCATAAATGAATAAATGGGTCTTAAGGATTCCATAGTGAAGAAATCCCACCCATTCACATAAAGTAGGTAAGATAATTATCCATGGTGGGGTTTCATGATAAACATTTACCACTTTCATAAAGGTGCCAAACGGGCCTCAATATCTCTTCACAAAACCACGATTTATCGAAGAACAAAACACCCTTAGCAAAAGGGGTGTAAACAAACCATTTACCATTTCAAAATAATATCATAAAATTTGATTTTTTTCAAACATGCCACATTTTACAGTAAATACATTTTCATTGAAATGCCAAACGGTCCACTAACCATCATCACTTGCCAAACCACATTTGAAAAACAATACACATTTATTTTTTAAACCAAAACCAATTGTGGAACCCATAGAAGTAACCCAAAACATCATTTAACGTATCACCAATATATTTAAAAATCCAAACCATGATTTTTATGTCACAAATCACTCATAATATCTGACCATACATTTTCTCCAACACATGGTATGCACCAAATCCCCCAAAAAATACTATTCACCACAAAAGTTACAAACCACCACTTTGAAAACCAAAAAATTTATCCCAAGATAATGCAATAATATTTAACATGTAAGGAATGTGTGAAAATCATGAAACCAATTAATCTCAAACATTAAAGGTAATTTTAAAGTGAATCCTACCTCAAAACCATGGTGCATCAATGACGCATACCCAAAAATGGTGCACTAGGGTTTAAAGAGCCAATATCTATCAAGTGGAACCCTAAATTAAAACCCCAAATTTTGAACTAACCTAGGTATGTTGATTAGATAAAAATATCTACTAGGGTTAGAGGAGAAAGGAAAAATAGAATAAAAAATAAAGGAGAAAGAGAGGGGATCCATATCCTTTCAAATCAGGTGAAGATTCACCAAGAAACCACTATAAAATACACTCAGTGTGGCTTGGAGGAACCAAAAACCACTATGGGAGGTGTCTAGGTCAAGTGAGTTCTATTGGGGTGTCCAAGGGAAGAAACCCCATTTAAAAATAAGGAGAAAACCCCAAAATACCATTTCTTGAGTAGGTTGCATGGTTAGATTGCACGGTTTAACAAACTTAGCACAAACCATGAAATTAGCCACTGTCTAGTTCTGCCCAGGATGCACACTTAGTTTGTATGATTATTTCAACCATGCTCAAACCATGTGACCCTCTGCAGACATACCTGTAGGGTTAAACTAACCGTGTACCTTAACCAATCGACTTGTAAAAAGTCCCTAAAAATTACCCTTTTCACCCAAAAAGTCATCTAACTCAATGGGATAAACCATCCAAGAAGCATAACCCATAAAATGGGCCACTAAAAGTATTAAAAACCCATTTTACAAGACAAATACTTATCATAAATTTCACACTAACCATGAATTGGTCCAAAAAACAACCCAAAATCACCAAAACACAGAATTTAAATCTAGATCACCCAGAACATAGGAGAAAAACAAAGAGACAAAAGATTAGATAGAAAAAGGACAAAAAAATACAAGTGTGACAACATAGATGTTCTCTAATAGTATGGAATCATTCATAATTCCATAATTGATTAATTAAACCATGAAAATTAAATGAGTTTCATGAAAATATTTAGAATACATTATCATAATCCATTCAAAGAAACAAGGTAGGTGGTTTCAATAGATAATATCCCTAGTGAAGCATAAAAAGCATTAACTTATTCTTATATATATATGAAAAAACCTTTTATAAGATCATTAAAATCCACTTAGAAATATAATAATAATTATCCTTTATGTTTTTATAAATTTCAAGAAAATATATTATAAATCAAAAGGGAATATAAATATCCTTGGAAAACCTTGAAAAATTAAATAGTAAATTTCTTAATAAAAACTGAAAAATATTGAAAGAAAATTTGTTATTATGGAAAAAATTTAGAAATAAGACCACTATCACATTTTGTAAAGATGCTCAAAATTGGTGGAACATAAATATAATAAAAAAAATTAAAAGATGTTGATTATTTTTAATAATGTCAAGTCCATTTGAAAATGTCTTATTAAATCATATAGGCAGTGATAAGGATATACATAATACAAAATAAATAATATGGACATGGAGGAAAAGGATTCTTGAATGACTAGAAGAGGTTAAATATGATTCTCTTATAAGAATCATTTCATATGATATATGAATCATATAGAAGAAAAATGGAAGGTGGAAATGTAAAAACAATGAGAAAAAAGATTCTAAAAAATAGAGGTTATTTTTTAGTGAAAGATCATATAATTTCTTTTTATAAAAACTTAGTTATAGAAATACCGAAATCAAAATGAGATCGGAAAGAAAACCCTTATGTTTTATTCACAACATCCATGAAAGTGCTTTAACCACTTATATAATAAACATAACCATATTATTCACTTATTTGAGGTCTTTATTCATATATTTTCCCCTTTAATATTCCTAATATTTTATCATTCATTACACACATATTAGTTATTTAAGGATTATTTTCATCATTAGATGTTACTAATATTTATTATTTCGTACATGTTTTGTAATGGAGATATCAACCCCATTATTTTATATCAAATTCATCATTAACAGATTGTTGAAGTTATTCTAACAACTTTTTTCAATGATATATGTGTCCCAATGTTAATTTTATTGAAATAATGGTATGGTTTCTTAGAATGGAATTCATGAAGAATATTCTTTAGGTAATTTACTAAAAACAATTAGTCACTCTATAATGATCATTTATTTTGGTTTCCTCCTTCAAGAACTATATTAATGAAATATATTACTCTTAAAAATTAGATATTACCCATACCAATATCTTAATACTTATTCAGGTTGAAAATGACAATGTTGGTATAGTATCTTTCATGTGGGTTGTTGAACTGGCCCAAGAAAAACCATGTAATACCCTTTAATGATTAAGAGTTTATAGTTATATAATTATAATATAATTTTCTAATAAGTATAATGATTTAAATATAACATTATTATAGTGGATTATTTGGTTTATAAAGAGTGGATATGAGGAGGTAATTAATATGTTAAGATAAGAACTTATATAATTGATGAATTTGATCATTGACATGGGTTCCTTTGAAATGGAGGAATTGAGCTTCCTTATTAGAACCAAAATATTTCAAATGAATTATGAGGATTTAAGATATGGAAAATTTGTAGGTATAAAAGAGTGTTTTTAAGGAATAGAGTTGTTTGGATAGGGTAGAGGAGAGCTCATTTTATAGAAGATAATGAGGGAAATATGGTTGGGTGAAGGGTAAGGATAGAATCACATGGGATTTAGGTGAGTTAGGTAATGAAATTTTTGTGATACATGTTAGTATAACTTCACACATAGTAAGTATATTAAAAAAAATGAAAAAGTGTCAAGTTAATTTAATAAAATCCAATCCATGGAAGATTACCTCTTTTTCAGCCTTTGTTTACTTGTTTAATTTTTTACCATTGTAATTCTTTTTCAAAAACAATATGACCCTTATTACCAAATTTCAATGTGATGATTGAAAATTTGGAAACCATTTAATATAACTCAAATTCTAAAAATTTTTAAATTAACTTTTAAATGAAAACATATTATATATATATAAATTATTTTTGAAGAAAAATGGTTTTTTAAATTTTAATTATTCTTAATTGAATTTCTTAACCACTATTAATTAATGTATTATTAATATATTTGTTTATTCTTTGAACAATTACATCAGATTCATCCTTAAAAAGGATATTAATATAATATATTATGTTCAAAAGAAAAAATACTTAAGAAAAATAGTTCTTTGAGAAATAATGATTTTTATCATTAAAAGATTTTATTATTATTACTAACCAGTTAAAACTTATTCCATGAATGTGAATTAATTTTAATATATATATATATAATTTATTTTTTAAAATTTATTAAAATAATAGAAATTGACTATTAATTGAAACATATAATATTTAATAAAATAATGTTTGCAAATAAATCATATCTAATTCAACATGAATAATTAAATTATTATTATTTATAGTTCTTTAATTATTTAATAGATTATATTTATTTAAATTACAAATACTTAATTTTTAATCAATAAATTTTTTCAAATCATTATTTAACAATAACACAGATAAGAAATGTAAAAAAATAATTCTATATAATAAAATATTTTAGTTAAATATTATTGTTTATGTCATTATTTATCATTTATGAATTAAATTATTTTCAATTACATAACTTTTCCATTGGATATTCCCAATGACCATAATTCTAATGGTCATATATCTTACAACCATATTTCAAACAACCATGTATATATGATGGTCAGATTTCATTCCAATATATAGGCTTACATACATTCTCCGAATCATTCCCCAAATTTACTTCATTTTCAACATGTCTATAATATTTCTAATTCTCCACCTTATATCTATAGTTTCAATTGTGGTGATGATCTTAATAGAAAATCATGATGATAAATATTTTATTTCTTTGTAATTTTTATTTACTTACATATTTATTCCACTTTTAATTTTCTTAATGATGTTTCAAATGATATTATCATAATTTATTATTTCTAATCTTGTTTTATAATGTTTTATTTCCATAAAATATATCATAGTTCATTTTAGTTTAGTGTTTCATGTGATACAATATATTCAACATATTATTTATTTAAAGTAAAAAAAATTAGAAAACGATGGGGTGTTACATGGAGGATGGACGCCATATATGACACTCCATATTTTTATGCAATTTATTTCATTATATATTACATTAAAAAACACATTACACAATCCAAAAATATCGAGAGGCTTAGTGTCGTTGGTTAATTAGATAAAAATAATTATAACTTGAAATATGGATATAAAAAAAATTATTTTTAAAAAAATATATAACATAAACATAAAATTAACTTAAATTATAATACTACACAAGATAACATAGGGGTGTAGATAAGAAATGGGTGAGCTATAAATCCATGTAAGGGAATAATCAATGAAGAGAATTAATTAACATAGTAAAAGTGAGTCACGTGTCATTACATGGTGACATAAAAAGGTGAGAATCATAATCATGAATATTTATGCATAACATTAGATGATAACTTAATGTCATCATAAGAATGTAGAAAAAATATAAAAAATGAAATCATAATCATAATTCAAGGCTAACCACCAGGATACCATAACATAGTGTGCTTAGGCTCAGCTCTAATGTGCCATAAATGGTATCTTTTAAAATAAAAACATTACTCAATGCATTGGTGGGATATATAATTCCTAGTCCACCTACCAAATTCATATCTTGTATATGAATTTTTATGCCACATTATTCATAAAACATATGTAACACCTAATTTTTTCTCAATATATTCCTTTTATAAAAAATTTAATTTCCTCAATAGCTTGCAATCCATGAGACACTAGGTTTTAAACAAAACAAGATTTAGTTACGCTTTATGCACTTAATTTAAAATTACATTATAAATCTTATTGAAAATTAATTTTTTTAGTAAAATCACCAAAATTATATTGAGTTAAATGTTTGGTGTTTTTCTGATAAATTTTATTTTTTTGATGAATAGTGAAAATACTGAATTTTAATTAAAAACCACCTTTTTATTTAAAAAATTTATAGTGTTAAATTATATTTTGAATTATTTTTAATGTAAAATTAGTACAATTATATATATATGTTAATAAGTTTTAGGTAATTAGAATCAATCTCATATTAAATTTTGATATAAAATCATTGTAAACTTTTGAACAATTTCAGTTTAAAAAAAAGTTTTCTCATAACGTCTATGAGATTAATTTTAAAATATTTTTTTTTCACATTCTTAGAATTGAATCTAAAAAAATTTATTACATATTTTGATTTAATATAATTTATAATTATTAACAATTTCAAATTAATTTTTACAAAAATGAAAAGTTAATATATTGAAAAATTAATTACCATGTTGAAGATAAAAATCGATTTATCGAGTGGGTTAAACTACAATGATAAGATTCAGAATGAACTAAAATATTATCTAAATTTTATTTAATGGGTTTATTTAAAATATGGACATAAAATAATCTAAAAAATTTAAATTTCTTGTGACTTTCCTTTTAATATGACCCATATAATAAGTTATAAATAATAAAAAAATACAAACAAAAATATAATTTTCTTCCTTTTAATATCCATAATTCTTTAGGATATAAGAAAAAATGGTTCCATTATATATATTATTTTGAAATAAAAATGATTTTTTTTATCAAAATAAATTATCTTTAATTTTTAGTTATGAATTAGTTACTTAAATTTTTTAATAAATGCCAATAAAATAATTATTTAGTTAAAAATAAGATAAAATAATTAACACTAAAAATAATAAAAGTGAAGTAAATTGAATAGATTATTGTGTTACATTATTTTTTAGATGAAAATTGTAATACCCAGACCCCTCTGGGATGGAGATGGTGCATTAATTGTGATATTGGAATAGTTATAAGGAATGAAAATCCCAAAGGAATGATTAGTTTACTAGTCTTGAAGAAACGATATACATAGATGTTTCTCAAATTACATTGGAAAAGTTTACAAAATACAATATATAAAGAAAACTGAAAACTGCATCCACGAGAACTCATTAAATAAATTTAGCTTCATCACCGGTTGAGGGTAAATAGTGAAAGGGGTTAGCTCAAATCCTCATTAAGGGTTACAAAGATAGGAAGTACGAATCAATAATTACTGAATCATAAAGCAATATGGCATGGTGGATAAATGAAAAACACACACCATTAATAAAATGAGAATGAAATTTCATCCATAGATTTTTCCAAAAAAAAACCTCATGGATAATAATAATAAAGGATAATGAATAAATATAATGCTTATTAATTGGATGTAATGTATCTAGCACATGAAACCATAATACCATTAAAACGATTTAGTTTTGTTGGTAGAAACCCGTCTGATTTTTGGAAACAAACTCGAAGGGTTTGTCGCCAACTGATTTTCCTCATGAGACTAATGATATATCGAGGGGATATAGAGGTCCCCACCTACCACTGCATGTCCAAATAATTATTTACACATTGATTCAATACAAGAACAATATTCCTTTTCAATATCCATATAGAGTAGAGTATACAGATTCATCAATATTTCCATAATTAAAATAACATTCCAAATAAACACATTATGTAAAATGGTACACCACATAAAGATTATTAGGTGCACCACACAAAGTTAGTCACAACAAAATAGAAGTTGAGACAAAGTCTCTTACCACAATGTAATCGGTCGAATCATATGACCAGAAATTAACAACCCTGAAAAGAATCATTGATTAACATTAATATAAAGAGAATAATGTTATTATATTTCAAATGGTATTACACATATACCACATACAAGAAATATGTGGCGAATGATGAAAATCTCATAGAAATGAAAGTGAGATGAGAAACCCCTTACCTTATGCTCAAGTGTGTTCTTTGTTTGTTTTAATTACCTGAATAATAAAATTTATCTTCATTAATTAATAATTACAGAACCACCTATAGTTGTAATTTATTTAGTATAACCTTATTATGTTCATTCATAGCCCTTTTAATGGGTTTAAGAGGTTCAAATTTATTATTTTGGAAGCATTTTCTTCCATGGTTTTCATGATTCATTTACTTGAATTAATGAATGGAAGTTCATTTGAAATGTGGTTAAACAACCATAATTGTTAATATATATTATTAGTGACATTAAAGAGATATAAATGATCTTATAATGATTCTAGGTTATATACATGAGGATGAATCATTAGTTGAAAGTTTTTTTAAAAACTTTTGGATTTAGCTTGAAACTTTTGTATACAATGAAGTTGTTTTGTATAATTATTCCATATTATGAGTGTGTAAATATTATATAACATTAATAAGAATAAATACATATATTCTTATCTTGTTCAACCATTAAAATGGTTTCATTAACATTAATGAAGGATAAAGTGAAGAACAAAACTCCATCATCCACAAAGGTTATAAATTGGAACCTCATGGATATTGATTTCATTTATAAAAATAAAAGAGAGGGAGTAAGAATATTAATTATGGTTCTTACATTCACATTATATAATTCCAGTGTTGATTCACGCTCAAATTTACCCAAGAGATGAAGTTAGAACGGTCCTTGTAGTCTAGCTTGGGTTGTCGAATCCACAGGGACCTAAGAAGTAACCTATAGACACGCACATTCTAAGGACTGTTTTTGGATATGAAGTGGCCAACATGGGTTGATTTTAGATGGGTTTAAAGTAACTCTAAGTGAATTAAGTGAATTCAATTTAAAATAATTGGTTGATCCTAGGTTATCGCTCGGGGTGGATTAGACGTATTTCCTTTTTAATGAGGTCAATTTCTTATATTTGAGATGGGTTCATTTAAGGAGATAAAACAACATCATCACTTACTGGTTTAATTCCTACACCCTTTACTACTAATCACCTATACACTTGAAGGATCAATGTTTTTGAGCACTTCAAGGTAAAGGTTCGTATTATCACTCGAAGTGTGTGGCCATAAATTCAACAATGACGATGGAGTTTAAAAATCATCAAATAAAAATCTCAATTGAAGAAGTGATTATACATTAATGAGGTGATAAATAACATCCAATCCATCCCCTTTATACTCCCTTGGATCAACCCATAAGTGGGTTAGCCCTCCATTGATTCTATGGTTTCAATGGAAGCGGAAAGTAGACTCATGAGGGAGGAAATGGAGAAGTAAAAAAAATGCAATAAAATAACAATCACTCCACCGTTGTGTGATAATCTCACAAGGTTTGGTATGAAAAAGTTCACACATTGAACCAAAGGTATCAAACTGATAAGGATAATAACATAATAATAAGATAAGAAGAGCTTTTATTAAGAAACAAGGATGAATTAAAACAACTTACATGTGAAGGAAGAACATTACAAAGAGAAATTGGTAGCATAACATTAAGATGAAAACAAGCTCAAAGATCCATAAATCCTCAATCACTACTGCCTTAAATAGGAAAAAATGAAGCCTTGGCCGAGTCCCCAACATCCCATATTTATTTAATTAATTGTGTTGGGGAAAGGTGGGTGGAACATTAATGTTCAGAGACTTTTCCACTTCTTGCCCCGAAGTTGCATCCAGCTTGCATCCACCAGAAAGACGTGCCTAAATAATCTTATATAAGTCCAAATTAGGGTGGTCCATAGAATACTTCAATGAATACCCGGATGTCTCCGAACATCCTGTAAAATTTCAGCCCAAAATAATAAACCGTTCGAGATATATGATAAATATAGTGGCCTGTGTTTCTGGGACGCAGAATCTGGCCCAAAATTGAATCTTCAAATTGGGACGCCTTAATCACCACCATTGAAGATGCATTTGCACTGGCTCCAGAATAATTATTTGTTCCCCTATATTTCTTCTAGTCTCCCATGAATTTTTGGCTTAATTGGGCATGTATTGGGGGCCCCACAATCCGATCAGTGGGATGATATCCAATCTGCCTTCTCCAGAATTGTTTTCTTTCTTCACCAAAAATCCTCATCATCCTTTATGAATCCTCCATTGATCCCTAACTGAAAAATATTTATATTTAAGTTTATATCCATTTCCAAAAATATAAAATTAAAATATGGATGATTACATTCTTTGAAATCAGATGAAACTTTGGTCCTAAATTGGTGCATATTAGGCATGAAGTGCACAAATTCTGAGAATGGATGCTCAAAATTAAAATCCACTAACTCAGGCCCATAAGATCAAAAATAAAAATTTAATACCATTACAATGTAATAAAAATATGTGTTTTTATTGGCTAATCACACCCCCAACTTGAGTTTTGCTAGTCCCGAGAAAAATATATCTCACAAAAATGAAATTCGAATGACCTTTTCCAAAAACATTATAATACACATTTTTCACCCAAAGATCACATACCAAAAAATTAGGAAACCCATCAATAACATTTAAAACAAGCTATTTACATAGGCATATCTCAAGCCCAATCCCATTCCTTTGTTCAAATTCATTGCCATATTTCATCCAAATTCAATTAAGCATGATGAAGTGTTGTGCGTCACAATAGACAAGGGGGTTCATTTCCATTCGAGGGAGAAAAGATTGAAGCACTAGGAACAATCAAATTTTAATAATAAGATGAGTACTAATTTTTTTATTTTCTTTTTTTTTGGGTTTTTTTATCAATTTTTCCATGGTAATTGAAATTGAACTCAATCGAGTCAACCCATGTAGCAAGACTTTGCCGATGACTCCCAGGGTCAAAGACCTTAGGGCACCAAGTGAAGCTCACATACTCGGGCATCATCTCAAGTTAACTCAATCAAAAACAAATTAAATTTACCACAAATAGAGATAAAATGCCCAAATCTGGGCCAGAAAACTATGGATTCATGATCCCCAAGTGCCGAAAGCCACACATTAGGTCAATTCATTGCTCTACGCGCAATTGATTTTTTTTGAATACTAATGTTAAAATTAAAATGATCGCCAATCCTATGCTATTTATTATGGTTCCCCAAGAACTCAAACTAAGACCCCACAATCTAGAGGACGTGCATTGTGTTTTTTTATTAAATGGATGAAAATATAACAGTGAAAAATCACATCGAATAACCGCACTTTCCAATATCTATGCACATGAACATAAACTTGCATTAAAATCAGAATCAAGGCATGCAAAATTATTTGATATGCAATTTCAGAGTTTGGAATGTGTGTTATCATGTTCAAGCTTAATGACATTTTTCCTTCCATACATTTTCATCTCCCCCCCAACTTGGAATACACTGTCCCCAGTGTTTAAAGAATTGAAACATAGAAGTGGCAGTATATAAGTTCAACGAAGACATTGAAAATAAAAATTATGGAATGAAGTCACATGGTGGTTGATGTTGAAAATTCATTCCCATGTCTCCCTTCAGTTCTAGTTTATCTCCCAATGGCTTGGACGGTTGTGACCAGCTTTTCCCAATGACCTATGACATGCCTTTAATTTTTTTTAATATATATATTTTTTGTATTTTTTTTACCCTAAAAAAAGTTATAAATAACATAAAATGATGATACATTGTCTTCTCTTAAATTTCTGGGTAAGGTATTACTCAAGGATCACACTGCGTGACACGGATGAATACAGTGCTCCCCTTTCATACCCATCCTTACTCATAAAATAAGAACAGGTCAACAATCTATTTTTTTTAAAATACCAACAAAAATATAAAATAAAATAAAATAAACTGATGATACATTGTCTTCTTTATATTTTCTGGGTAAGGTATTACTCAGGGATCACACCGTGTGACACGGATGAATACAGTTCTCCCCTTTCATACCAATCATTACTCATAAAATAAGAACATGTCAACAGTCTATATATATTTTTTTAAATAACAAAATGAAGAAGAAGAAAAAGAAAAAAAAGCATAGAAAAAAAAACGATTTACAAAGATTAGAAACATGAAGACCACAGGTTGCCTCTCGTGCAACGCTTTTGTTTAACGTCGTTATCCTGACATGGATCCTAAATCTATCAATTTTTTCCTGGTTCATAGGTTGGCTCTGTTAACTCTACCTCTATTTCCTTTTTATTGAATGATTCAATGAATGGTTTTAACCTATGACCATTGACCTTAAAAATGTTACCACGTGTGGGATCCTGAATCTCTATTGCCCCATGGGGGTACACATGATGCACTATGAATGGACCTGACCATCTAGACCTTATCTTTCCCGGGTGTAAATGAAGTTTTGAACTATACAAGAGCACATGTTTTCCCAGTTCAAATTGTTTTACTTTGATATTCCTAGATTGGTTGGCTTGAACTCTAGCTTTATTTATCCTTGAATTTTTATAAGCCTCCATCCTATGTTCCTTAAGTTCATTAAGATCTAATTTCCTCTTTTCTTCGGCTAAAGAAATGTCGAAATTCATTTTTTTGATTTCCTAAAATGCTTTATGCTAAATTTCAATAGGTAAATGGCATGCTTTTCCATAAACCAAACTATATGGTGACATTCCTAGGATGGTTTTGAATGCTGTAGGATATGCCCAAAGAGCATCCAAGAGTTTCTCAGACCAATCCTTCCTAGAGGGGTTGACAGTGTTTTCAAGAATTTACTTAATCTCTCTATTTGCTAAATCAGCTTTACCATTGGTTTGAGGATGGTACGCAGTGGAAGCTTTATGAGAAATTCCATACTTTGACATGAGTGAAGAGAATGGGCGATTATAGAAATGGGTTCCATGATCACTGATTATAGCCCTCAGAACTCCAAATCTAGAAAAGATATGCTCTTTTAGGAATCAGATCACAACTTGATGATCATTAGTCTTGGTGGGAATGGCTTCAACCCATTTTGAGACATAATCAACAGCTAAGAGGATGTTTAGGTATCCCTTAGAGTTTGGAAAGGGTCCCATGAAATCAATTCCCCAACAATCAAAGATTTCAATTACCAGAATGGGAGTGAGGGGCATTTGATTCCTTTTGGAAATGGATCCTAATTGCTGAAACTGAGGACAACTTTTACAGAATTTGAAGGAATCCTTAGTGAGGTTTGGCCAGTAGAAACCACTTTGGAGGACCTTTGCAGTGGGTTTCTTTGTAGAAAAGTGGCCTCCACATGCCTCTCCATGACAAAATTTTAGAATGGACTCTTGATCAGACTCGGGAACACATCTCTTGATGATTTGATCAGGACAGAACTCGAAGAGGTAAGGATCATCAAACACGTAGTGTTTGACATCAAAAAAGAATTTCCTCTTAGCTTGGGTCCCCATGAATTTTGGAATGTCACCCGTCACCAAATGGTTTTCTATGTCAGCATAACAAGGGCAATCACTCACTGAATAGAGGTTCTCATCGGGAAATGAATCAGACACAGAAAGGTGGTGTGAGTTGTCTTTGAATTCCATCCTAGAGAGGTGATCAGCTACAACATTTTCAACACCCTTTTTATCCTTAATGGTTAAATAGAACTCTTGAAGAAGAAGGACCCACCTAATCAATCTAGCTTTGGCATCTTGTTTTTGGAAGAGGTATTTTATGGCTGAATGGTCAGTGAAGACAATGATGGGTGATCCTAAGAGATAAGACCTGAATTTCTCTAAGGCAAAGACAACAGCAAACAACTCTTTCTCATTGGTGGTGTAGTTTATTTGTTCATCATTTAAAGATTTGCTTGCATAACACATGGAGTTTTCTCACACCGTTGTCCTAAGACTGCCCCTACTGCAAAATCAATTGCATCACACATGAGCTCGAAAGGAATTTTTCAATTTGGAGATTGCAAGATAGGTGGAGATATAAGAGTTGACTTGAGTGTAGAGAATGATTCCTCACAGCTTTCTGTCCATAAAAATGGAGCATCTTTTACCAATAGAGCACAAAGTGGTCGAGAAATAGAGCTGAAATTCCTAATGAACCTTCTATAAAAGGCAGCATGTCCTAAGAAGGACCTCACATCCTTAACAGTTTTAGGAGAGGGAAGGTGACGAATGATGTCAACCTCAGCTTTATCAACTTCAATCCCTCTACCAGATACCGGATGACCTAGAACATGTCCTTCCCTTACCATGAAATGGCATTTTTCCCAATTTAGTATGAGTTTATTATCCTCACACCTTGACAAAAACCTTTTCAACATTTATAAGGAATCCCTCAAAAGAATCCCCAAAGATGGAGAAATCATCCATGAAGACCTCTAAACAATCCCCAACCATGTCCGAGAAGATTCCCATCATGCACCGCTAGAAGGTACCAGGGGAATTGCATAACCCAAAGGGCATGTGCTTGAAGGAAAAAGTACCGAATGGAAAGGTGAAGGTTGTTTTTCCTTGATCCTACAAGGAGACTTCGATTTGATTATACCCAGAGAATCCATCTAGGAAGCAGTAGAATTGATGACCCGCCACTCGCTCGAGGACTTGATCAATAAAGGTAAAGGGGAAATGGTCTTTATTGGTACAAGAGTTGAGTTTCCTATAGTCAATACATACTCTACATCCACTATTGACCCTTTTTGGAAGCTTCTCTCCATCATTATTGGTTATTACTGTGATTCCAGCCTTCTTTGGAACCACATGGATTGGGCTAACCCACTCACTCTCAGCTATAGGATTGATGATACCAGCTTTTAACAATTTCAAAAGTTCTTTTCTCACAACTTCCATGATATTAGGATTGAGTCACCGCTGAGGTTGAATACATGGCTTTGAATCGAATTATAGAAAAATTCTATGATTCCCGATAAGTGGGATAATCCCAGGAATATCAGATAGGGTCTATCCAATGGCTTTCTTGTGTCTTCTAAGGACATCTAGAAGCATCCTCTCATGATTGACTTCAAGAGAGGAAGAAATTACAATATGAAAGGATTGATTCCCCATAAGAACACATACTTGAGTGATGAAGGTAAAACCTTAAATTCAATATCAGAGTGGTTTTCACTTTCCAAGAAAGGATGAGACTCTGTATTGAACTCAGTTTCTTTGTTCAGATTTCTTGAAAAAATTGGTTCCTTGTGAAAATAATTTTCATCCACTAAATTAACTAGTGTAGTTTCATGAATGGGTATGGACTCAATGTTATTGATTACACCCATAGTATCATTGATTGGTGATTCTAGAAAATCATCAATAGAGCAATCTGAAAGAGATTCAAGCCAAGGAGACAAATTTCCCTCATGTGAACAAAGAAAATCAATCTCTTCTTGACTTAAACATCCTTCGGTAATTCCTTGATGTTCCTTGAGTTCACTATCAACACTACCTACCCAATTAACCTCATGGATCTCTTCATCATCCCCAATTTGAGAGTTTGCATTGTATATGTTCAAGTCTAGATTCATGTTTCCAAAGGTGATGGTCATGTTCCCATTTCGGACTCGGATAACAGAGTTGATTGTTGCAAGGAAGGGACGACCAAGGATGATTGGGGTTTTCTCCTTAGGACCTAAGCTTGGGTGATTGTATAGAACAATAAAGTCAGCTGGGTAAATGAAATTTTCAACTTTCACCAAAACATCCTTTAAGATCCCATTTGGAACTCGAATACTACGATCATCAAGTTGAAGAGTGACAGATGTGGGTTGGAGTTCTTCGAGCCCTAACTGAAAATACATAGCATAAAGAATGAGGTTCACACTAGCTCCTAGATCACAGAAGGCTTTGACAACTTTTCTCTCTCCTAGTTCAACATTTATGTAAGGGCATCCTGGGCCTTTCATCATTGGAGGAAGGGTTCCTTGGATTGTTGTGCTAACATTTGCTGCCAGAAGGACTTGGTCTTATGTGAGAATTTCCATTTAAATGTGCATAGGTCCTTAAGGTATTTTGAGTATTAAGGAATGGTTTTAATGGCATCGATGAGTGGAATGTTCAACTTGACTTTTGAGAATATTTCCCTCAATGTTTCACTCAATTCGGGCTTTTTTTCCCCCTCATGCGTTGAGGAAATGGGGAAGGTTGTGGGTTTGTTTTTTGAAGAGTTGTTTCTTTCACATTTTTGTTAGTATATTCAATTTTTTTATGTGTTTCATTTGAAATTTCATTAGAGTTTGAATCTTCAGGTGGGTTTTGAACTATTTGTTCAGGTTTCTCAATTGATTTCCCACTTCTCAAAACTGCCACAGCCTTTAGTTGTTCATGAGTTGTTTGAGTGAAACTTGTCTCCCCCATTGATGTTTGTTGTGGAATGGCCTGTGTGGGCATGGGTTCCTTTCCAGTTTTGATGGTTTGAAGTTCTTGTTTCAGGGAAGAGACTTCCAAGTTCATCCTTTCCATTTGTTTTCACAGTTGTTCAAGGATTGGGAGAGGGACAGATTGGGAAGGGGCTTGTGTTGGTTGGGTTATCCCAGGGGGATACTTTGGTTATTGGATGGGTTGTTGGTATTGGACTGGAGGATGTTGGTATTAGACTGGTTGTGGTTGGAATTGGTTATGGTTTTGAAAATTTTGTGTAGGGTTGGGGTTTGGTCCTTGTGGTTGGCTAGGTTGTTGGTTATCTTTCCATCGGAAGCCTGGGTGGTCATTATACCTTGGGTTGAATGTGTTTGGGTATTGAGGCTTTTGAAAGTTTAGGTCATTGAATTCAGCAGGTGGTCCTCATAAAATAACATCCTTGATGGATGGAATGGTTGGGCAGTTGTCTGTTTTGTGGTCATGTTTGTCACAGATTGTGCAAACAAGGTCTACCGTTTGGATTTCATTGATTTTCTTATGGTCTATCTCTTCAACCTTCCTAGGGAGTGCTACAAGTTTCACCCCAAGTCTTTCCTCTTCCATAAGTGTTTGAATTCTAGTAGTTCTTTGAGGCTTTTCAGAATAAGGTTATGTTCCCCATGTTTGGTTTTGTTCAGCAAGGATTTCTAGATACTTGTAAGCATCATTTGGGGATTTGTTTTTAAAAGTCCCATTACACATCATGTCAATGAATTGTTTGTTCCCCGGGACCAAACCTTCATAGAAAATTCTTACTTGTTCAGGAATAGAAAAATCATGGTGTGTAACCATGTTTAGGGTGTCTTTTAACCTCTCCCATGTTTCATAAAATGACTCTCCCTCTTTTTCAAAAAAGTTTTGGATACTCTTTTTAAGTGAAATTGTTTTGTGGTGGGGAAAGTATTTCTTGTAGAATTCTATTTACAATTGGTTCCAGGTGTGGATTGATGAAGGTCTCATATTATTTAACCAGTTCTTTGCTCGATCCTTAAGTAATAAAGGAAAGAGCCTCATCTTAGCTGACTCAAGTTGATGTGGTGAGCACATGGTTTCAACAATGTCATTGAACTCCTTGACATGAAGGTAAGGCATTTCTGACTCCATCCCATGGAAGGTTGGAAGGTGGTTTAGGACATGAAGTTTAAAGACATAGTGGGCATCTCCTAGGGTATCATGCCTAATGCAAGATGGTGCATTGGTCCAGGTAGGTGTAAGGTAGTCATTCATAGTTTGATCGACTGCATTCTCCAAATTTGGGGCTGCCTCATTTGGATTTCCATTTTGGTTCCCACCCGGGTTTCTGAGTTAGTTTCTTTGAAGACCCTCCATTAAAATTGACTCAATATTTAACTCTGGGGTATTAGGAATATTAGGATCCAATGGTGTACTTGACTCCCCTATCCTATGTCTTTCCACCCTAACTATTCTGTTTGAGTTATCGCGGGTGAAGGCGGACATGTGCCAAAATAAAAAAAAGCGAGAAATGGAAAAGATAAGAGATCTTGGGTGAGAATAGAAGAATGGGGGTGAGGAAAGAAGGTTTTTGTCTAAGGAACTTACTTGGAACCCGGAAACGGCACCAAAATTTGGTTGCGCCCAAATTTACCCAAGAGATGAAGGTAGAACGGTCCTTGTAGTCTAGCTTGGGTTGTCGAATCCACAGAGACCTAAGAAGTAACCCGTAGAAACGCACATTCTAAGGACTGTTTTTGGATATAAATTGGACAACTTGGGTTGAATTTATATGGGTTTAAAGTAACTCTAAGATACTTAAGTGAATTCAATTTAAAATAATGGTTTGATCCTAGGTTATCGCTCGGGGTGGATTGGACGTATTTCCTTTTTAATGATGTCAATTTCTTATATTTGAGATGGGTTCATTTAAGGAGATAAAAAACATCATCACTTACTGGTTTAATGCCTAAACCCTTTAATACTAATCACCTATACACTTGAATGATCAATTTTATGAGCACTTCAAGTTAAAGGTTCGTATTAGCACTCGAAGTGTGTGGCCTTAAATTCAACAATGCCGACGGAGTTTAAAAATCATCAAATAAAAATCTCAATTAAAGAAGTGATTATACATTAATGAGGTGATATATAACATCCAATCCAGCCCCTTTCTACTCCCTTGGATCAACCCATAAGTGGGTTAGCCCTCCATTGATTCTATGGTTTCAATGGAAGGGGAAAGTAGACTCATGAGGGAGGAAATAGAGAAGTAAAAAAAACACAATAAAATAACAATCACTCCACCGTTGTGTGATAATCTCACAAGGTTGGGTATGAAAAAGTTCAAACCTTGAACCAATGGTATCAAAGTTATAAGGATAATAACATAATAATAATATAAGAAGAACTTTTATTAAGAAACAAGGATGAATTAAAACAACTTACATGTGAAGGAAAAACATTACAAAGAGAAATTGGCAACATAACATTAAGATGAAAACAAGCTCAAAGATCCCTAAATCCTCCATCACTACTTCCTTAAATAGGAAAAAATGAATCCTTGGCCAAGCCCCCAAAATCCCATGTGCCTTTAATTAATTGTGTTGGGGAAAGGTGGGTGGAACATTAATGTTGAAAGACTTTTCCACTTCTTGCCCCGAAGTTGCAGCCAACATGCATCCACCGGAAATACCTTCCTAAAGTATCTTCTATAAGCCTAATTAGGGTGGCACATAGAAGACATAAATGAATCCCCAGATGTCTCCGAACGTCCTGTAAAATGTCAGCCCAAAATAATAAACCGTTCGAGAGATATGATGAATATAGTGGGCTATGTTTCTGGGACGCAGAATCTGGCCCAGAATTGAATCTTCAAATTGGGACACCTTAATCACCACCATTGAAGACGAATTATCACTGTATCTATAGTAATTATTTGTTCCTCTATATGTATTCTAGTCTCCCATGAATTTGGGGCTTAATTGGGAATGTATCGTGGGCCCCAAAATCCGATCAGTGGGATGATATCCAATCTGCCTTCTCCAGAATTGCTTTCTTTCTTCACCAAAAATCCTCATCATCCTTTATGAATCCTCCATTGATCCCTGAATGAAAAATGTTCATATTTAAGTTTATATCCATTTCCAAAAATATAAAATTAAAATATGGATAATTACATTCTTTGAAATCAGATGAAACATTGGGCCTAAATTGGTGCATATTAGGCATGAAGTGCACAAATGCTGAGAATGGATGTTCAAAATTAAAATCCACTAACTCAGGCCCATAAGATCAAAAATAAACATTTAATACCATTACAATGTAATAAAAATATGTGTTTTTATTGGATAATCAAGTGTATATATGATACTAAAGTTTATCATGGTCATTTGGAAAGAGGATGTGAGAAGAGAAAAGGAAAAGAGATGAACATGAAAATAAAAGAAAAGTTGAGAGATCCCTTATGAAAATTCGGAAGCATAACGACGTCACTTAAAATTGTATAAAATGAAATGATGAGAACAAATGGGTATATCATAATATTGAAATAAAAAGGGAAGTCATAAGAATAGATAAAATCAAACCCTAAATATGAGAATGGAAATTCAAATAGATAACATAAAATAAGTGATGACTAAAAGAAGAGAATGAAGGATTCCCTTACCTTGTAGAGTAACTCATAGATCATGAAGGACGAGACATTGGGGGATTAAGGAAACCTTGGGAGGACTCTTATATAGGTAAAACCACCAGATATTTTATGATGTGGGATTAGGAATGAAAAAAATGAAGGGGGGGGGGGTGAGTGTGTATTTATAGTAATTAAGAGAGAGTTTTTTATTAATTAAAAGGGACACCTCGTTAGTGGTTTCCGCAAACCCATGGCCATTCCCATGGTATTTTTCCATGGTTTAAGCCACTTGTGACAACTCATTTCATAAGATACTGTACACAAGTTGACCAAACCTTTATATTAATTATTATATCATTATGATGTCATTAAACTACCGATAACTTAAATCTGTATTTTTACTATTCACAAAAAACACAAGTATTTTAGAAAAATCCAAAAAATTCAACCTAAACATTTTTTGATGTGTAGAATTAAAAGGTGAACTCCATTTTTTGAAAATAAATTTCTAATTATTTTTAATTTAATTTTTAAATAAATTTATAGATAATTTGAAAAATAAAAATTTTAATTGTATAATTAGTTCTATATCACATTGAAAAATTAATTAACATCTCATTATCTTATTACCTTAAGAAAATAAAATATTATCATTATTTACTATTTATAAAGGTCATATTACTATTCATTTTACTATTCATAAGGGTATGTTACTATTCATAAGAATAACCAAGTTGGTTCTATCTGACTCCAAATGACTTACTGGTAACAACTCTAGATGACCATTTTTCAAAATTCAAAACATATAAGTGGAAATTTTATGTTTAGTGGACAACATATAAGTTTCTCCTATAATGTTTTGATTCACAAAAGATGTTTTGATTCACAAAAGACATAGTGCTTCATGAAATATAGGCTATGAATAGAATGTATTTAATAGAAGCATACCATAAAATGTTTGGCGTGTTATATTATTCCCTAATTTGGAAATTTAATCCTTGAAATTTGATATATAAAGCCCAAAAAGAAGATGTTGGTGGTTCAAATTCATGAAATCCTTCGGTTCCTATGTTTTTTTGCTCTATATTCTTGTTTCTCCAAAGAAACTTTAATAGAAGAGTTGTTCGATTTATCAATACCTTCTCCCTTGTGTCTGAATCCTGATAGGCTTTTCATAGTATGACAAATATGGTTCCAGTTTTATTTCTTCATACGTGAGTACATGCATCAGGTCTGGCATGTATTTCATTAAAAATGATATGTGGAACACATCATGAACTCTAGAGAGATTTGGAGGCATTACTAAATAGTAAGATACAACTCTGATTCTTTCCATAATTTAAAATGGTATGATGTACCTGGGGCTCAGTTTCCCTTTCTTACCGAAACTTAAGACACCCTTCCATGGAGATACTTTCAGAAATACATGATCTCCAACTTGGAACTCCATGTCCTTTCTCCAGTTGTCATCATAACTCTTCTGCCTACTTTGGGATTATTTAATATGGGCGTGTATTTTCTTCACCTTTGTTTTGGTCTCTTCAATATGTTCTGGGCCTATAAGTTTCCTCTCACAAACTTTGTCCCAACAAGTTGAAGTTCGAAATCTCTTTCCATATAATGCTTCATATGGATCCATTTGAATACTTGAATGGAAACTATTGTTTTAGGAAAATTACACCAAAGGAAAGTATTGATCCTACATACCTTGGATGTAAAGAGAGCATGATCTCATCATGTCTTACAGTGTATTAATAGTCCTTTCAGAAAGTTTGTCAGTTTGGGGGTGATATGCAGTACTCATACGAAGCTCAGTATTCAAAGCCTTATGGAGACTCTTCCAGAATTTTGATGTAAACCGGGGATCTCGATCAGAGAAAATCGATAGAGGTGCACCATGAACTCTCACAATTTCATTAATATAAAGTCTTTCCAGGTTCTCAAGTTGTAAATCCTCTATTATTGGAAGGAAATGTGCTGATTTTGTGATACGATAAAAAATTAACCATATTGTATCATTCCTTCTAGATGTCCTTGGTATTTCGGTGAAAAAATCCATTGTAATTTTATCCAACTTCTACATAGGAATAGGTAGAGGTTGCATCACTCCTTTGGGATTTTTTCTCTCTGCCTTCACTTGTTGACAAACCAGACACCTTGAATCGTATTCAGTAATTTATCGCTTCATACTATCCCACAAAAAATATTCCTTCAGATCTCTGTACATCTTGGTGATACCTGGGTGTATAGAGAAATTTGAGCTATAGGCATCGTCTAATAGTTCCCTTTTTAGCTCAGATACTGATGGAACACCTAACCTCTTCCCAAATTTCAGAACTCCTTCTTCATACACGAAGTCAGCCAGTCTCCCATCCTTGAAAACATTAATTTTATTGTGCAGATTATCATCATTAGATGGAGATCTTTTTATCTTTTATAGTAAATATGGTTTAGTAATAATTTGAAAGAGGAGTGATGTTTCACCTTACTTAACAATTCCCATATCCATCTTTAGTAGATTCATGAACATAGGATCTCTTTCAATCCTTATTTGAGTCAGAAGGCCATGGTCTTTATTGCTTAATGCATATGCCACCTTATTCACCTTTCCTGGTTGGTAGTGTATTGAACAATCGTAATCTTTGAGTAACTCGATCCATATTCTTTGTCTCATGTTGAGTTATTTTTGTGTTAAAATATATTTCAAAATCTTGTGGTCCATATAAATATCACATCTCTCTTCGTAGAGATAATGCATCCATATTATCAGAGAAAATATTATGGCTGCTAACTCAAGATCATGAGTTGGATAATTTTTCTCTTGAGTCTTTAACTGTCTTGATGCATAAGCAATAACATTATCGTTTTTCATAAGGACACAACCTAATATATTCTTTGATGCATCACTGTATATCAAGAATCCATCACTTCCATATAGAAGAGTCAAAATTAGAGCATTGACCAATATTCTTTTCAATTATTCAAAGAATTCCGTAAACTATTTTGTCCAGAAAAGCTTAACTCCTTTACGTGTGATCTTGGGTAGAAGGTTATCCAGTCAGGAAAAATTCTAATTGAAACACCGATAGTAACCTGCTAAGACAATAAAACTACGTACCTCAGTTATGTTTGTTGGCATGGTCCCTTCTTGGATTTCCTTCATATTTGCAGGATCAATGAGGATTCCATCCTTAGAGACAATATATCCTAGAAAAAAAAACTGATTGAAGCCAGAATTCTCACTTGCTAAAATTCCCATATAATTTATTGCTTCTAAGAGTTCTCAGAATAACACTAAAGTGATTCTCATGGTCTTCATAGATTTTTGATTATACCAGGATAATATTAATGAATACCACAACAAAGTTATCAAGATATTACTTGAAAACTCTATTCATTAAATCCATGAAAACAGTGGGTTCATTTGTCAGTCCAAAAGGCATCAATGTAAACTTGTAATGCCCATACCTGGTTCGAAATGCTGTCTTTGGAATATCTTCCTTCCTCACATGCAGCTGATGATATCTGGATCGAAGTTCAATATTTCAAAATTATTGAGCTCCATGAATTTGATCAAATAAATAATCAATCCAGGGCAGAGGATACTTATTCTTTATTGTAATGGCATTGATTTCCTGCTAATCAATGAAAAGCCTCATGGATCCATCTTTCTTCTTAATAAAGAGGACAAGGGCTCCCCATGGAGAAACACTAGTTTGAATAAATCCTTTTTCACTCAAATCCTCTAGTTGTTTCTTCATCTCTACTAATTACACAATAGCCATTCTATAGGGAGTCTTTGATATAGGTCTTGCATCAGGAATTAAATCCATAGAAAACTCAACTTCCCACTCTGGAGGATGTCCAGGTTAATCATATGAAAATACATCAATGTACTCTTTCACTATGTGCACATATTTAATTTGAATATTTCTTTCCTCACCCACATATATCAGTTTATCTTCCTCTCCAAGAATTGCATTCAGTGGAGCTACTGGGGGCGGTTCTAGATAAGAATCAGATGGTGAAGTTTCTGCCCTAAATACATGAGATTCTACACCATTTTCAAAAATTGTAACTACCTTATTCTTACAATAAATCTTCGCATCATAATTTGACAGCCAATCCATACCACAAATTATATCAAATTCCGTCATTGGTATGATGATAAGGTTAGAAAATAAAGCACGTTTTGGAGTCTGGAGGGGAAGTAGTCGACATGCCTTTGTTGCAATGATACATCCCCTGGGAGTTTTAACTAAAAAATACTTTACTAAATCAAATTGGACATATTTAATTTTCATGGAAAACTGGGTAGATATAAATGAATGCGATGATCCAGAATCAAATAATGTGTTGGCTAAGCTTGAGGAAACAATTAAAGTACCTTCCACCACTTCATTAGGAATTTCAAACTCTGCGGTTTTAATCACATAGGCTCTCCCTTATTCTCTTGGAATTTTCAGAGGCATGTTTCCTTGGGGTTTAGGACACTCATTTTCATAGTGTCCCATCTCTCTCCAATTATATCATTGAATATAATTGAATTGTTTATTCCCCTTACATTCATCAGATCAATGACTATTTTCTCCATAGTTATAACATACTCCCATGCCTTTCATTCATTTCCTAAGATGATTCTTTCCACAATTTTCACATAATGTGAATAGCTATGTTCCCTTCTCTTATTTTGTGCTTCTCCTTTTCCATTGTTATCAGAGTACCACTTCTTATCTTGGTTTCCTTCGAAAATATTTGATCTAGAAAATTCCCTCTCGATTTTGATAGCACTTGATACAATTTAATAATATGATGAAAATTATTGAGAAGCTAGTGCGCTTCTATGACTTGGCTTAAGAACTTCAAAGAAATGATCAATCTTGTCTGTTGAGTCACGTACATAATCTGTGGCATACCTGGCCAGCCTTGTGAAAGTAGCATCATACTCTGCAACACTGTCTTCTTCTGTTTGTTTTAAGATAAGAAATATCCTCTTCATTTCAGTTTGTAGCTTGTGAGGGAAATATTTTTCAAATAATATCTCCTAAAAATTCTTCTATTCCATATCTTCTATTTCTTCTTCCTCTGTGGTATTCTTAGTCACAGACCACTATTGATCAGCATCACCCTTGAGACAATATACTTCCAGTACTACATTTTCATTTTCATTGCATCTTAATGCCATGAATATCTTTTCAAGGGACATGATCCATTTCTCAGCAAACACTGGATTAGTAGTCCCACTGAAATATGGGGGCTTCTGCCGCATGAAATGATCCAACACAAGTGTGGAATGATTAATCGTTACAACTTGAGTAAGTAGTCCAAATATGGTCATGATCTGATCTACTCCAACATTGACTTTGTTGACTTGCTCAGTAGAGAGATCCCTACCTTTCCCATGAGTATTGATTCCCCTTCTTCCATTAGACACCATTTCTACATAATGGGATACACTATATTAGTTTACGAATCTCAAATAGGAAAGCACTCAACATAGATTGAAATTCTATGAATAGATAATCTTATAAACATGGTTCCTCTAAGGAAAAATTTACATTAAACTCCTTTATAATGGCTTGTAAAGGAAAATGTGAATTATCCTAAGAATATCCCCCAAGAGTGTCATAACCAAGAGTACAGCAAGGCCCGTTGTCATGCACCAGTTCCCGTTCGAGTCTAGCTTAAATCGGTATTTTCAGGTTTTAACCCTAGATACATCTGTTCCAGAGCCGCCTCTACCTACTCATATCTAGATAAGGAAGTATTTCTTAAACAGTTCCACATAATCCATTCCTTACCAAAATACCTGGACGTTCTTGTATGTTTATCCTCAAATAGTACCTTAGGGATTTGTTTCTTACTCTACTCTAGTTTCCATATTTCCTACTAAACTTCCTCTCATACCAATTGTAACACCTCGAACCCTCTAGGATGGAGCTGGTGCATTACTTATGATATTGTCATAGTTAGAAAGAACGAGAATCCTGAATGAATGATCATTTTAGTAGTCTTGAAGAAACTTGATACATAGATCTTTCTTAAATTACATTGGAAAAGTTTACAAAATATAATACATAAAGAAAACTAAAAATTGCATCCACGAGAACTCAGTAAATGACTTTCTCTTCATCACCTGTTGAGGGTAAACAATGAAAGGGTTGTTCTCAAATGATCAGTAAGGGTTTCAGAGAGTGGAATAATGAATCAATAATAACTGAATCATAAAAAAATATGGCATGGTGGAAAAATGAAAAACAAATACCATTAATAAACTGAGAATGAAACTGCATCCATAAATTTTTTCATAATGGAAACATCATGGATAATAATAATAACTGATAATGAATAAAGAGAATTATTATTAAATGTATGTCATGTATCTTTCACATTAAATCATAATACCGTTAAAATAGTTTAGTTTTCTGGGTAGAAACCCGTCTGATTTTTGGAAACAAACTCGAAGGGTTTGTCGCCAACTAATTTTTCTCATGCGACCTACCAATGAATTGAGGGGATATAGCGGGACCCACTCACCACTTCATGACCAAATCATTCTTTATACATTAATTCAATACAAGAGCTATATGCCTTTTCAATATCCATATAGAGTAGAGTATACAGATTCATCAATATTTCCATAATTAAAATATCTTTCTAAATAAACACCGTATGTAAAATGGTATACGGTTTAGACAACAAACATATCCATGATATGGGGTTATGGATATTAAATATAAATAATATTTCAAAGTTATCTCAAATGGGCAGTAGGTACACCAGATAGGGATTATTAGGTGCACCACACAAAGTTAGTCACAACAAAATAGAATTTGAGACAAAGTCTCTTCCCACAATGTAATCGGTCTAATCATATGACCAGAACGTAATAACCCTCAAAAGAATCATTTATTAACATGAATATAAATGTAATAATGTTATTATAAATCAAATGTTAGTACACATATACCACATACAAGAAATATGTGGAGAACAATGAAAATCTCACACAAATGAAAGTGAGGTGAGAAACCCCTTACCTTATGCTCGAGTGTGTTATTTCTTTGTTTTAGTAACCTGAATAATAACATTTAGCTTCATTAATAAATAATTATAGAACCTCCAACTCATTTAATTTATTTTTCATAGCCTTATTAGGCTCATTCATGGCCCTTTTAATGGGTTTAAAAGGTTCAATTTTATTGTTTTGGAAGCATTTTCTTCCTTGGTTTTCATGATTCGTTTACTTGCATTCATGAATGGAAGTTCATTTGAAATGTGGTTAAAGATAACGAGTTGTTAATATATATTATTTGTGAAATTAAAGAGATATAAATGATTTTTTAATGATTCTAGGTTATATATTTGAGGATGGATCATTAGTTGAACTTTTTTTTATAAACGCTTTGATTTAGCTTGGCAGTTTTTTATATAATGAACTTGTTTCGTATTATTATTACATATTATTAGTGTGTAAAGATTACAAAACATTAATCAGATTAAATACACATATTCATATCTTTTTCAACCATTAAAATGGTTTTATGATCAGTAATGAAGGAGAAAGTGAAGAACGAAACTCCGTCGTCCACAAAGGTTATAAATTGGAACCTCATGGACGTTGATTTCATTTATAAAAATAAAAGATAGGGAGTAAGAATATTGATTATTGTTCTTCAATTAACATGATATAATTCTAGTATATAGATTATACTGGAGTTTATCATGGTCATTTGGAATGAGGAGGTGATAAGAGAAAAAGGAAAGATATGAACTTGAAAATAAAAGAAAAGTTGAGAGATCCCTTAGGAAAATTTGGCAGCCTAACGACGTCGCTTAAAATTTTATAAAATAAAGTGATGAGAAAAAATGGGTATATCATTATATTGAAATCAAAAGGGAAGTAAGAGGAATAGATAAAATCAAACCCCAACATATGATAATAGAAATTCAAATAGATAACATAAAAGAAGTGATGACTAAAAGATGAGAATGAAGGATTCCCTTACCTTGTAGAGTAACTCATAGAACTTGGAGGATGGGACCTTGGGGGATAAGGACATATTGGGAGGACTCTAAGAGAGGTAAAACCACCAGATATTTGAGGATGTGGGATTTTTAATGAAAGAAAACAAAGGGGGTTAATGGGTATTTATAGTAATTAAGAGAGAGTTTTTTATTAATTAAAAGGGACACCTCATTAGTGGTTTTCACAAAACCATGGGCTTGACCATGGTATTTTCCCATGGTTTAATCCACTTGGGACACCTAATGTCATAAGATAATGTACACAAGTAGAAAATACATTTATATTAATTATTACATCATTATGATGTCATTAAACTACCGATAACTCAAATCAGTATTTTTACTATTCACAAAAAATTCATGAATTTTTAGAAAAATCCCCAAAATACACCCTAACCATTTTTTGATGTGTAGAATTCAAAAGTGAACTCCATTTTTTGAAAAAAAAAATTCTAAGTATTTTTAATTTAATTTTTAAATAAAATCATAGTTAATTCGAAAAATAACAAATTTAAAGGTATAATTAGTTCTATATCACGTTGAAAAATTAATTAAGATCTCATTATCTTATTACCTTAAGAAAATAAAATATTATCGTTATTTAAAATTTATAAAGGTCATAATACTATTCATTTTACTATTTATAATGTTATGTTACTATTCATAAAAAAAATCAAGTTGGTTCTATCAGACTCCAAATAACATACTGGTCACAACTCTAGATGACCATTTTTCTAAATTCAAAACATAGAAGTGGAAAATTTATGTTTAATGGATAGATTATAAGTTTCCCCTTTAATGTTTTGATTCAAAAAAGGTGTTTTGATTCACAAAAGACACAGTGCTTCATGAAATATAGGCTTTGAATAGAATGTATTTAATAGAAGCATACCATAAAATTTTTGGGGTGTTATAAAAATATCTTGTCAAAATGGTTTGAAAATAATATATTTTTATTCCACCATTGAATTTATATTTTTAAATTCAATTTAAATTAATAATGTCAAAATTGACAATATTGTCATTTTATGACAAATTATATTCTATTAAATGATTTGAAATTACTAAAAAACCCTACATTTTTTCAAGTTATTTTTATATGAAAATAAATATCCACTATTTTTTATTAATGGATTTATTTTTCTTTTGTAATGATGATAATGACCATTGAATTGTAAAAACTATGTTAGCAGAGTTAAGGTTAGAACAATGTTTTTACACAATCATGCGCTCATGTTTAAATAAATTATCAACACAGAAATGATTTTTCTTTGATAAAATGGATTTAAAATTTATAATATTTTTTTCTAAATTATCTAATAATTTTATCTTTAATTTATTCATAAAGGATAAATTACTTAGGTTAGAAAACTACTAACCGCAGTGAAAACCCAAAGTGGTAAATATAATGAAACCTAGAAGTTAATGGAAAAATGTTTAAAACAAGAATTTAATTATATGGTGGTGGTTTTTATTGACAATTTCATCCCTAAACACCTTTAATTATCAATTTTGGATCCAATATAGATAATATTGAACTCTCAATATTGAATACTTTTGGGAATTTATAAGAATTCCACTTCTCCTAAACTATAAAGGGAACTCAATCCCATCACTTATTCACACCTCTCAAGCCATTTGGATCATTAAAACCCTAACAAAATAACTTCCCAAATTCAATACTCTCATTATATAGGACTTTGTTTGGTCATAAATGCAACCTAGGAAGGCTTTCATAAAATTTGAGGATAACTGAAGAAGAGGTAATGTTCTTCAACACACACACTTGTTTTACTTCTTTCTACACCTCATTAAATTTTTATTAAACCTTTATTATATAAAAAAATAATTATATTAAATATAATTATATGTTTTAATGTCATGATAATTACCTAAAAACATGACCACTTCCGTCAAATGTGTTACGAAATTAGTATTTGTGTGTACGATGGACTACTGCCTTGCAGACTGATGTTGTTAGTTTTTCCACTTCCACCTCTCAAGGTTGGGTATAATGATGGATATAAAGTATATATATATATGATATTTATAACATATTTACACCTATTTATTCATTTTATCATATATACCTTTTTAACATACATTCCGTAATAGATATGATAACATCGCTTGTGTGTACAACGGACTACCACCTCTCAAAACAATATGATTTATCCTTCACTAATTCTTCACATGGAAGGTGATAAAGAAAAAGTTAATGATTATATGTGATATAAATAAAATAATTATGATATTAATAAAATATTTACCACTCTATAAATATTATATAAATCTTTTTTTTTCATTTCAGTCATGTAAAGATGATATCATCATTTGTGTACGTATGGACTACCGACCTCCTGAAGTGATATAACTCTCTTTTCATAACCACACCATATGGATGATATATATAAGTAAAAAATATGGTATATATTATATTATTAACATTACTTAAAGTTAAAATATTTCTTACCTCCTTTACATAATAATGATTGAAAAATGAAAATTTTATTCATACATACGTATAACCTACATTCTACATGATCGTATCACGATTTATTTTTCATAACCATAATTCACGATTGGTATTAAAATTATAATTGATATATTAATATGATAATTATTTCATTGTAATTATTATTAATATAATAAAAATAAATAATATTCACAAGAACTCAAAGTTTCAAAATAAGGCATGAATGAGAAAACTAGGCAATTAACACCTAAAATAATGAAAATAATGAATGATTATTAATGAATGGGTGATAAGATATTATGAAATTATAATATATGATATTATAAATATTTATGTGGTTATTTTATAAGTTAATAATATTATTAAAATCAATATATAGGATGTTAAAGAACATACAATCAAAATGAGGTGTGTGGTAAGGGATTTCGTCTCAATTTACATTCCATTAAAACTTATTTGTTATTATGTACCAATTAAATTTTATGTGGTGTATCTACTAATAATTTGAACTATAATATCATGATTCATTCATACTTAGTGGTATTTTATGATCCATTTTGAATCATTTCTTTAAAGAGTATTTTACTTAAAATTACCATGTGGTAAAAGTTATTGAAAAATCTCACTTTCTTTTGTGATTGTTAACATTATCTTGAAAAAATCACATTATTTTAATCTTTTTTCATTAGAAATTAAATGTTATTAGATATCTATATTATTGTGATATGAATATTATTATTTCCTAAACTATATCTAAATTTTACATATGGTGTTCACTTTGAATGTTATTTGATTAAATGGGGAAATAATAATAAATCTATATCCTTTACTCAACACAGATACTTGATGATAAAATACATTGTTTATATTGTAAATATTTTATTTTATATCTATGGAATTATTTGGATATTTGAAATGGGTTAAATACCGTTTATATAAATCCCCTCGATACATCAATAGTCTCATGTGGTAAATCAGTTGGCCAAATCAAAAGGGTTTTACCCAGTATGTTTTAAACCATCTTGTTAAAGGTCTTGAAGGTAAAGGTATCATGTTCCTATTAAAATGAAAACCAAAAATTAGTAATTTACTTCATTTATAATTTAGTTATTATTATTATCCATGATATTTTTTCCATACCATTATCTATAGATGCATTTCATTCTTAGTTTGTGGATTAAATGCCATATGTATATGTTAATTAACTTTCCATAATGATTATACCTTATCTCACCAAGATATCCAAGTCATTTAAATGTAATGTGAGCCTAGTTATATACCACTCCATTATTATTATGATTATTGATTCATGATAGCTTCCATTATACCTAACCCTTAATAATAATTTTTTCTCACCCTTATTTTGTTTCTTTTCCCTAGGACATTAAGATGAATTATTGGAATGGGTCTCAAGGATGATGGGATTTTACTTTTGTTATGTTTTATTTCATTTTACCAATGTAAAATGGGTATCATGTATGAATATAGTTTTCCAAAACTACTAACCTGATTAGTCCTTTGGGATGTGATTCCTTGTATCTATGTCGATGTAATGAAGTAATACACTAGGTCCAATATATTTTGGTCTTAATTGTTATAATTAGTATCAGTGGATCTTTAGTACAAACCATGGGAACAATATTTATGGAAACATAGATTAGGGATATTAGCCCTATGATATACTTTTAGGATAAGTATAGAATAAAATCATAATGTTTTGGTATGGAATAGATTTTGTAATTTTTCCTAGAAATTACTTCCTTATCTGGATACTACAAGTGGACATGGTTATTTTATAGAGGTACCTAAGGGTAATAACTCTGAAAAAGGTGCGTTGGTCTTTACTCAAGAGTTATCTGGTACATAAAAACGAGCCTTATTGTGAACCTAGTTTGAAACTACTAGGGGATATACTTTGGATAGTTAATATTATATTTTTAAACCATTGTGAAGGACTTAAAAAATATATATCCGTAAAGAAACCATATTTATGATTATGATGTTAGGTATGCATAAAATATTCAATTTATGTTATTCATTTCACAGGATTTTGGATTATACAATATGTTTCATAAATATATAATCTAATCTAGTGCAATCCATTGTTTAGAAATTATTCATAGTAGAAGTAATTAGAATCACATCAATGGGCATAATTCAAATGGTAATAATGATCATTTCTTTGATTTATTTGAACTAATATTTTCAAGGGAACTACTCTACCAAAATTTTTCATCACATGAGTATATTGTATCATGTTATAATGAGATAGAGGAAGATTTATATATGTATTATGACTTCAGAGTAAAGCATGAGAGCAAGAGGATGGTGAGGAAAAAGATGGTTAAATTAAAGAATGGATGAAATATTATACCACGTGTGATAATTGTTAAAAGTAACAAATTTGTACTTTCTTAAAAGTAAGGGGAGTTTTCTTTAATTTTGGAGAGAAATACCATTGTTCATGTGATTTAAATGGTAACTGTTTTCCAATGTATAATGCTTTAAGTGTTTGGAGATGAGACACTAAAAAATAAATGTCATAATCCTCAAAAGAATATCCCTCAAAAGAGGTTAATGGGTCATGGTCAAGCTTATTCCACTACCAATGATGAAGTGGAATGATTAATATGCTTGTGTTTAGAATCAATAATTATGTAATTTGAGTATTTTATTAGTGATGTAATGGTTTTAGTAATTACAAAATGTATAAGGATTGAACTACAATACTTTTCATTATTGATTTTAAATTCTATGTTGAACGATACCGATGACCAAGAAAAATGATTCAATAGAAAGTTTACCTTCATGGAAGAAACATAAATGGGGACCTTGATTATGTTCCTAATGTTGAGATAATGATGTTTGGATAAAGAAATGATTGATATGGATAATGCTAATTGGATAGCACTAACTACCTTGGAACCGATTAATTATTTGTTGATAAAGTGGTTCAAGACATCATTGGTAGAGTTTACAAAATTTTTGGTTTTAAGAAATATATCCAATAGTATGTGTTTTATTTATGTACTAATGAATAATGCATGTTATTGATAAGGTTTAATAGTAATTCATGTTATTATGATGTTTCAAGAGATTTCAGGAAAGAGGTATCCACATGTTTGGTATGTGATGATTAAGAGCTACTTCCTATTGTCTGAGGGATTAATGGTAGGTTCATTTTAAAAAATTTAGTGATATTATTTCTATAGTTATGGATCTTGATATTATGCAAGGTTCATAGATTTAACCATTTATAAAATTCTTTAAGTTGAACATTGGATGAGGTTTTAGAGATTAATGTTTTGCTTCACCATATGACGATTTATGCATATTTGATAACTTGTACCAACCATATTGGTTTTAGAAAATAGTATGAGATAAAAAAGACTTGTAACTATTTTATTAGTCTTAAGATCCATTAAAAGTGAATTTTAGTTCTCTAGGAATAAAAAAACTCATTTTTGTATATTAATTTCTTGGAGAGGGGTTGAATTGAAAAACAATCAAATGATGAAATTATTCTTATGAAATAGAAAAGTGTCCATTATATTTAATTATATTATTATACTATAAAATAATTCCTCAACTTTAGGAAATATGGTCTTGAAATAAAATATTATCCTATTACCTTAAAATTTGATGATATCAATGACCTTTTTCACAGTTATTTGGTTTATGTTTTTAACTTTCTCTAAATCCCCCACTTTCTTATAATCAATATTCTCGATCACTCTCCATTTGTATTTGGGTGATAGTTTTATCTTCAATTACCATGTTCTCATTTCCTACCCATGCTATCCTACTTGAAAACTTATTTATGTCATTATTCAAGGTGGCTTTTTTACTTCCATTTCTCTCTTATTAAGAGGCTATTTCATTAACCCTATTTTGATGTGGGTTTTTCAACGATGGAATTTTTAAATATCAAACCCCTGATTACTAAGATCAATTATGGATTATGAGAATGTAATATATATAAGTTGTGGAGAATATAACACCCCAAAACTTTATGACATATTTCTTTTAAAATAAAATTAATTTCTTCAATAGCTTGCAATGAACGCAACACCAGATTTAAACTAAACATTGTTTAGTCACGCTTGTCACACTTAATTTAAAATTAAAATTTTACACTTTAAAAAAAATTGAGGAAAAATAAACTTCATTTTTGAAATAAGAATACCAAAATTATATTAGGGTTATTTTTTGGTAGTTTTTTAAGATGTTTCATTGTTTATTAATATTAAAAAATATAGAATTTTAATTGAAAAATTTCTTTTCATTTAAATAATTTAGTGTTAAATTATATTTAAATTAGTTTTAATGTAAATTTAGTTAATTTATAAATATATTAATCCAATTTAGGTCATTTTAATCAATTTTTTAATAATTTTTGGTATAATAAAATTATAAACATTTGAATATTTTTACTTAAAAATAGATTTTACCCTCATGTATGCAGGATTAATTTTAAATTAATTTTATTTAGGATATGTGAACTTAATTTAAAAAAATGGATAAAATATTTGGAATCAAAATAAATTATAATTTTTCATAATTGCAACTTATTTTCCAAATTTTTTATTGAATTCTTAAAAAAAATAAATTATCTTGGTTAAGGTAAAAATTGATTTACCGTGGGGGGTGTTAAACTAGAATGATAAGAGTGAAAATGGCCTAAAATATTATCTTAATTTATTTTATTGAGTTTATTTCTACCTTATCCATAAAATTTTTCAAAATATGGAAATTCCATTCCACTTTAATTTTCATATGACCCATATAATAAGTTAAGTAAAGAAAATAAAAAAAATACCTTTCTTTCTTTTAATATCTGTAATGATTTTGGATAGTAGAAAAACAAAATTGTTTTGGTCTGAAATATTATTAGGAAGTACAAATGAATTTTTTAATAATTTGTCTTTAATTTTTAGAGACGAAATAGTTACTTCAAATGCTTAACAAATGTCAACACAGAAATTATTTAGTTAATAAAAAATAAACTAACTCATACTAGAATTTATTAAAGTGAATTAAATGGAAATTATTTTGGTGTTACATTATTTTTTAGATTAATATATCATTTTAACCCAGTGTAAACATAATATATTAATATTCAATAATTGTATCGATATTTTCAAATTTAGTTTAAATGAATAATTTCAAAGTGACATTAATGCCGTTTTATGAAAAATTATTTTTTATAAAATGATTAAAAATTACTAAAAATATTATATTATGACAAGTAATTTTCATATGACAAATAATATCAACAATTTTACATTAATGGACCAATTTGTCTTCTATAATGACTATAATGACCCCAAAATAGTAAAAAAACTATTTTAGCTCATTTAAAGTTGAAAAGGCATTTTTCCACAATCATGTGCTTGTGTTAAAATAAATTATCAACAGACATATGTTTTTTATTTGTAAAATTGGATTTAATATTTATAATAATTGGGTATAAATTATCTAATAAGGTTCACTTTAATTTATTCATAAATTATAAATTACTTAGTTTAGGCACATGAGTCTTAGCCCGATTGGTGAGGACTCCTTAAGTGCATCCAGGCGACCCGAGATCAAATCCCAGCGAAGGAATATTTCTAGGTTACTAAAGTGGTACTGTAGTAGGTAATATAGAATTAATGTAGTAGTAATATTACGGTAATTGTAGCAGATACTATTTGGCACTGTAGTAGCTGGGACTATTCCCCTGTTTTGGCATTTGGGCCACCGATTTGGTCCCCGGGTCCTTTAAGGCCATCGATCCACCCCGGCCTTCAGGTCAGTAAGGGCGTTGGGACACCTCAAGGACTTCAAGCCAATTTGAGGACTTCAGGGAACCTTTAGTGAATATTCAAAACAGACAACCTACAGGAACAAGCTCTAGAAGGAGGATGAGCAAGAAGCTTTCACCATAGCAGAAGCTAAACAGATTGCAAGAATGAGAGGGTATGGACCCTTCCATGGAGACAAGACTATGCATTCATGGAAAATCCTATCCGAATATCCATGTGAAGGTGGAGATATGATTTCAAAATGAAGATGTTTGGAGGATCAGTTCCAAGTAGTTATTCTGGGTTGTATGTAATGTTTGAAGCCTACGACCAATGAATTATTCTATGGCCTACGGACCTTGTAATACTTACACCTATAAGCCTTTTATTATTTCCACCTCACCCCTTGAAAGTTGGATTATCAAAAATCAATAACAAATAAAGGCCTTTGGGCCATTGGAGGATAACTTATAAGTTTAGAAAACTAGTTACCTTATGGAAAAACCAAAATGGAAAAAATAAAGAAAAATTATATGTTAAGGAAAAAAATTATTTAAAAAATGTGTTTAATTATATAATGAAGGTTTTTATCTACCATATAATCCATATAAATATATTAATTACCATATTTCAAGCCACTTTTGGTAATATTGACCTTCTAATAGTGAATACTTTTGGGCATTTACAAGAATGTCACTCCTCCTAAAATATAAACGGGAACTCACTCCCCTCACTTATTTACACCCCTCAAGCAATTTGGGTCATCCAAAACAGACCCAAATCACTTAAAAAATTCCATCCAATAATCTTATAATTCTTATTTATAAATAAAATTCAATCTAGAAATGTTTTAGTGTAAACCTATGGAGAATACCTGAAGAATAGTCAATGTTCTTCTGCAAGAGTGTTTATATTAATTATTTTTAAACCTACATAACATTTTATTAAACCATGATGATACAATAAGATGATTATATTCCATATAAATTTATGTTGTTATAATATGTTCATGACAGAATACCATCTTCACTTCCATAGAATCGGTTTTGAAATTATCCTTCGTGTGTACAACAAACTACCGACTCACGTATCGATGTCATTCGTTTTTTGAGTTCCACCTCTCAAGGATGGGTATTATTATGGATATAAATAATATATATTATATTTATGATATATTTATACCAATTTATTTTTTATATCATATATATATTTTTACCTTTCATTCCGTAGGAGATGCGATAATGTCACTTATGTGTTCGGTGAACTACAACCTCACAAAACGATGTGATTCGTCCTTTAGTAATGCTTCACATGGTAGGGGATAAAGATAAATTTAATGATAATATGTGAAATATATAAACCAATTATTATATAAATGAAATATTTTATATTTTTTAAAGATAATATATTTTATTTTACTTCTTTCTTTTTCACTCAAATAAAGATGATAACAGCGTCTGCGTACGTGTGGGGTACCACCTTCACGAAGTGATGTGACTCTCTTTTCATCACCACACCATATTAATAATATTTATAAGTATAAAAAATGGTATATATGATATTATGACCATTATTTAATGGTAAAATATTACATAAATATTTTACGTAATGATAATTGAAAAATAGAAATGTTACTCATGTGTATGTACAGTCTACCATCTCCATGATTATATCATACTTCATTTTTCATAAATTTAATTAATGATTGATCTTAAAAGTATAATTTATGTATGTATTTGATAATTATTTCATGATTATTATTTTTATATGATAAAATTTCATAATATGTACAATAACTGGTAGTTTTATAATAGTGCATGAATGTGAAAACCAAGCATTTAACACCAAAAACAATAAAAATAACAAATGATTATTAATGAAAGGGTGATGAAATTTTATAAAATGATAATATATGATATTATAAAATTTAATATGATTATTGAATAATTTAATAACTTGTTTAAAACTACTTTACATGCTGTTATATAATGTATAATAGAATGAAAGCATGTGGTAAGGGTTTTTGTCTCAATTTACATTCCATCAAGACTTTTTTTTTATTTTGAACCAAATAAATTTCAGGTGGTGTATATAGTATCCATTTGACATGTAATATCATGAATCATCCATAATTAATGGTATTTTAGGTTCCAATTTTAATTATTTCATCAAAGGGTATTTAAATTTAAAATTACAAAGTGGTAAAAGTTATTGTGAAATCTCAATTTTGTTTGTTATTTTTAACATTATCATGAAACAATCCCATTATTGTAATAATTGTTTTTATAAATATTATTTATCTTATATATATATATATATTCTTATGTTATTAATATGATTATTTCCGAAACTACATACAATTTTTACATATAGTGTTCACTTTGAATGGCATTTGATTGGCTGGGGTAATATTGATAAATTGGTATCCTTTACCCAACATGGATAATTAATGATAAGGCACATTGTTTTTGGATTAAATAAATTATTTGATATATTTTTAATAATTTTTATAGGTATAAAATATGTTGGGGACCATTTATAGAAATCCCCTCAATGCATTGGTGGCCTCATATTATATATTAGTTGGCTAAATCAGATGAGTTTTTACCCAGTATATTTTAAACCGTTTTATGAAAGGTATTGATGGTAAAGGTATCATGCACCAAAGAAACATGATGTCAAAAAATTATGAACTTATATCATTTATAATTTAGTTATTATTATCTATGAAATTTTCTCTATGAAATTATCTATGAATGCATTCCATTCTTAGATTATTGATTACATGGAATGTGTATCAGTTATTTACCTTGCCATATTGATTCCACATTATCTAACCATGATAGTAAATTTATTTAAATTAAATGGGTGTTTAATTATATAAATTAACATTTTTATTATGATTATTGATTCATTATATCTTCTACTGCACTTAACCCTTACTAAGCATTTGAGATTACCCATATTTTGTTTCCATTCTATAGAACATAAAGATGAATTCTTGGAATGTGTTTTAAGAAAGTTGATATTTTAATTTTTTATGATTTAATTAATTTACCAATGTAAAATGGTTATCATGTATGAATCTAGATTTCAAAAACTACTAAAATGATGGCTCATTTGAGATTTGACACCTTGTATCTATGCCAATGTAATAAATTAAGACACTGACTATGAGTTACTAGGGTTGAGGTCATTACAACATAAGAACATATTTCATCAAATATAATCACATGATTAATGAGTGTGGATTGAATACCAGGAAGTACGAAATAAATTAAAGTTAAGTATATGTATATGCATACGCTTGAGTGAAAAAGGGGATGTGTACTCACAATATAATAATTTGTGATGGAAAATAAAGGGATAATTTAGGCAGCAATATGAGTGAACATAAAATTTTAAATAAGGGTTGATAAAGGTTATATTTTCAATATAATTACTTGGGAATCATTATTAATGTATAGTTATGCATAAAAACACATTATATAATGAAAAAAGGGAAATAAAAAGGTTTAGTACAAAAAAAGTACTTGAATAGAAAGGAAGAGGAGAGAATATTATACATTGAGAGGTGCTTCTAAAATCATGGGATGAACTTATTAGGAGAATAGAAAAACCTTTGGAGGGATTTATATAGAGATATAAATAGTGGAAATTTATTATTAATGGGTTTTTAGTGAATATTAATGGTAGGTTGGTGGTTATTTATATCAAAATAGAGGGGAATTTATTATTATTGAATAACATTAGGTTTTGGAATCTAAGTGATAATATAATGAAAACCACAAGACCTACCATGTGGTTTCCCATAGTTTTTTCCAAATAGGAGTGGTTATAATTTTTTTATTTGGATTAGAATCGAAATCCATAAAAATAATTCCATTCAAGATCTGAAAGTAATCCATGTTAATAAGAAATTATTTTTAAAACCTTAAAATATAATATAGGTTTTTGATGATTCATTATGAGGTTGTAAAATTCATAAAATAACTTCAAAAATACATCAAGATAAAGGCAACGAATTTTATTTGGTCATGGATGGATTTTATAGTATTTATTACATCACTTTTAGACCATTAGGATGTCTTAATACATACCGTATATTTATAACCTATTTAATTTTAATTGAAAAACTCTACTATCTTATAATTTAATGAAATAATTACCATTTAATAATTGTTACATTGTGATTTTAAAAAATAATATTTAAATTACAAAAAATAATTTTCTAAATATGATAACTTAAACATTAAAAAAATACATATTTAGTGTAAAATACTAGTTTTTTTAACACTAACAATTTTCTAAAACTTATAAAAATTACACCATACTTAATTAAGTTATATTATTATTTAAATAAATATTTTCTTATTTATAATATTTTTAAAAATAACTTTTATTTCAAATTTTTTGAATTTATGAAATAGATTGTTTTAATTAAAAAAATATATTTCCCAGAAAAACGGTCATGGTTTCCTCATATCAAATTACATTTTTTATTGAAATAATTATATAATCATGTGTATAATGTAATAATGAAAATCGATAAATATAATTATTATTTTATTAAAAAGGGAAAAAATCATACTAATGGGGTTTAAATACAACACCCCATAGAACACCAATATTTTCCTTATTGGTTAGGTGTGTGATGATGGTACATTCTTAGACTGATTCGAAGAACATGGTTTGGATAGTGATCTCGATAGGATTAAAATTATTCAATAAATGGATTCAATCATGTATTGGCTTGAGATTGGTCAAGATAAAATCCCAATGATTCCATGTCCCTTGTAAGCTCAAATAAATGGGATTTACAGGGTAAGATCCTTTTGGTCAAGCCCATCACTTCTTCCTTCTATGTCCACTATATCTTATCAAAACCCTTAATATATAATAATCTTAATGGCCATTATATAATGGAAATATTACCAATGGTTATGATTCGTAATGGTATTTTATATCGTACATTTTATATTTTCTAATAGTCTAAAATAGCCAATATAGTGCATGTATTTTCTATAACTGCATTACATAATAAGGAATTTATTTATCTAAAATGTAATTTAATTAATAAAATTTTGGGTCCTCATATTCTTCCTAACATAGGAATTCTCCATAAAGTTTTTTAAAAAAAACTAAAATAGACGTGGGTAATTCTGTTTCATTAGATCTTATGTTTCCTAAGTTGTTTCCTCAAGCTTGTGGTTAACCATATTACTTTGACTATGTGACTTGTCTAGTTTCATAAAACTTTATCTCTATGATCTAAGTTCATCATTATATGATCCTTGTATGAAAGATCATTCTCCTAAGGTACTACATCTGGATTTAGTCCATGGGTTTGGTATGTACTTTCTCAGGAGAGATACATATAACACATCATGTACATAATTTAGGTTAGGCCAGAGTGATATCCAATAGGACAAATCTCTAATGAGATCATGGATCTAAAATGGTAAAATGTATATTGGAATAATATTTCCCTACTTCCCAAACACCTTGAATTTCTTACATGGTGATATATAAATTTACTTATTATATCGGACCTAAAAATCCTACTCTCATCAACGATTGTATTTATATATTTTCTATCTAATTTGGTTAGATTTAATATGACACTAAATTGTTTGAAACTTATATGTCATAACATGGATAAGATCAGGTTTTACTATCTTTTTCTATAAAACTTCATCCCAACATATTGGAGTCTTACATATCTTTCCATACAAAGCCTCAAAACATTTTATTTGAATTATACAATGGAAATTGTTATCATATGATAACTCCACTTAAGGAAGGTGTTGATCCAAAAATCATTTGAAATTATTTGAACAAGATATCAAAATATAATCTAGAGTTTTAATGGTCCTCCCAGATCAACCATTCTTCTATGTTTGATAAGAAGTACTAAAGATCATCTCAATATCCAACACTTGATTATGGATTCTCTATAACCTTGAGAAAATCCTTAGATCACAATCATATATAACATAGAATGGTACACCATGTAATCTTACTACTTATCTTATTTATACTATGGTGAATTATTCAAGAGAAATAAATTCATTTATAGAAATGAAATGTACTAACTTTTTAAGGTGATCAAATACCACCCCAATACTGTTATTTCCTTTATACGTCTTGGGGAGTCCTATAATGAAATCAACACTTATTTTTTCATGTTTCCACACTTGTATATTAAATTATTTCATCATACCCTTATTTTTTTTCACCCTTGACATGTTATCCTACAAAACATTGAGATACAAATTTATCGATCTTTATCTTCATTTTATTCCACCATAAATTTTCCTTCAAGTCACTATACATATTAGTGTTTCTTAGATGAATAGAGAAGGATGATATTTTCACATCATCCATAATTTACCTATTCAATTATAGTTTTTATGGGACACATATTTGGGTTCCAACCCTTATAACTCCATATTTAGAAAAGTGGAACTCAAGAATATTCAATACCTTTTTATGTATCTCTTTATCATCTTTTTGGGTCTCCCTAATCCTCTCAAGAATGAATAGATGATAAGTTATTTGAGAAAGGCTGGATAAAGTTAATTATAGGATTCCCATATCCATAATTTTCATGTACAAGAATATTGGATCCCTTTCAATACTCATCATGTATAGGTTTATAAGATCCTTTCTACTTAGAGAATACTCCACTTTGTTCACCTTTACAGGATAATAATAGATTGAACAATAAAAATCCTTGATCAGATCTAACCTCCTTCATTGGTGTATATTACTCCTTATTTTTATAATATATAGTTTATGATATCATGATCCATATATATGTCAAAATTATCCCTGTAGAGATAATTTCACAAAATCTTCAATTCGAAGATTACTAGAACCAATTCTAAATCATGCGATGGGTATTTTTTCTCATAGTTTTTTTTTTATTTTTGGGAGGCATAAACTATAAAGTTTTCATTTTATTGGATTAAAAAACTGAAGAAATTTTTTGATACATCACTTTAGATAAAAAATCCTTCCACACTGGTGGGTAATGTGAGCACAAGTGCAGTTATTAACCTATTATTTAACTCTTTAAAGCTCTCTTCACATTATTTAGTATATAAAACATCACTCCCTAATGAGTTATCTTGGTTAGTGGTTTATGGAATCCTAATAATTTTCACAAAAATTGACTATAGTACCCAGCATATCCAAGGAAACAATGGATCTCTATCATATATGTTATTTTGGGTCGTCCTTTAATTTCATATATCATTGAAAGATTAAAAAATTTCCATTTTCTGGTGATAATATACTACATTAATGTTTTATTCTCTATCTAAAAATATTATTTAATATACATAACATATACATTTTCCTTTTACATGGTCTTTAGTAAAACATTAAAATGATCCTCACATTACTCCTTTCTTTTGGTGTAGACAATAATATCATCTATAATGACTACCACTAATTTTTTGACATAAACTTTAAAGAATCTCTACATTAAATCCAAAAATATATCTAAAGAATTAGTGAGTTCAAATGTAATCACTATGATCTCATAGTTACCATACCTTTTATGAACATTGGCCTTTTTGTATATCCTCATTATTAATCTTTATTTGATAATATTAGGACCAAAGGTCCACCATAGAGAAATATGAGGCTTCATATAACTAATCAAACAAGACATCAATCTATGGAAGAGGATTATTATTCTTATCGTGATCTTGTTGGGATCATACTAATCAATAAAGAGGCACTTTGACCCATCCCTATTATTGATAAAAAGTATTGACATACCACTTGGTGAATGAATTATTATTATAAACCATTTATATATATACTCTTGTATTTTATTATTATACTCTTGTAGTTCAAAATGGATATTTTATATGGAGTATTGTATAATGGAAAAAATCTAGGTATAATATTGATTGATTACTCAACCTATTATATAGGATAATGAACAAATAAATCCTTTGAGGAACAAATCAGCATATTATCTTACAAAAGGAATATCATCAAGGATGATATTTTCATTATTCTCAATCAATTTTGATATATAAATTTACTCAAGAGGTAATAATATGCTTGCTTGATATGTGATTCAAAAGGATATTCATCCTCCTCCTTACAATTGTATATGATTGAGGGTAATTCATGATACAAAGGGATATTTACGTCTCTTGGAAATTTATATTTGATTTATATTATGAAGTTCAATTCATACCCATAATAGAATCAAATTCCACTTAAGGGAGTATTGTAAAGTTTATTGATAAATTAATCATAAAAATATTGATAGGTGAGAAGTTATATGCTTGGAATGTAATAATTGTTCCATTTATTATTTTTACTAATAACCCACCATTCATGTTCTGAGGTGGTGTTTGAATAGTTCTACTAAATTTCAAAACATGAAATAATGAATATAACTATAGTAACATAGGATATTTGATGTTTATTAATGGACAATTTGGCTGTCTTTCACAATTTTATTCTATTTATAATAATTTAATTTACCCCAAATAGACATAGAGATGATTATTTTGAAACTATTGAACATATAAATGGGAAAATATGAACATTTATGGGATAATCCATAAATGAAATTTATTCATTAGTCTATGAACTTATAGGTTTCAATCTATGATAGCTATAGATTATTTCCCAACCTTAAATTTATTGTAATATTTATTTCCCTTCATAGTTTTTCATAAAGAGCTTCTTAATTTTCTAATTCATACCATCAAGAGTGTCAAAATATGTGTGAAACATGGAATCATTGTCTGCACCAAGTGATGGTAGATTTAATACCCAATCCACCCTTTTCGGGGACATTATCCCTAGGTTCAACTAACCAATATCCACAAAAACTTATAGTATCTTGATATATATTTCATTACTTGATACCACTTTATCTGTACTTTACCAAAATTAATATATGTTTTCATTTATACCTCTATTTCCACTAAGGATTTCTAATCACAATCACTACAAATATCTAGACCTTACTATGATACCAACTATGAAAATCCATATTTTTATACACATTATTTCATGATCTATTAAATTAAACTACACATAACACAATACCAAAAGATAAATAGGAATCTAAAATTTTGGTAATTAGATACATGTCACTATAACATGAAATAACGATATAAAAACATTATTTAAAACACACCATAACATTCCCTTAAAATCCATTGATCTTCTAGTACTGTATAGGATAAGTTGGGGGCATACATAAGAGATGTGTGAGATATAAATCATAACAAGGGAACAATTAAAGCATGGAATGAAGTAAAATAGTACAAGTGGATCAAGGGGAACAATTAGGTGACATAAAACTTTGAGAACATGAAAATTAATGTAAAATCATGACATAAGATGATAATATCCCGTCATCATATGAATGTGGAAACAACAAAAAACATGAAATCATAATCACAATTCAAGGATAAGTTACAAGACATAATAACATAGTGTTCTTAGGATAACAACTCATGCACAATTAATGGTATAAAATGATTAAAACCCATTACTTAATGCATTATAGATCTATATAATTCCATGCACACCCATCACATTCATATCATGTACAATCATTTGTGTGATATATAACATAATAATATATTTCATCAATTTTAATCCCATGATTAACGTGTGTGGGTTTAGTACATGGAACTACCCAATAAATTAAGTGTGGGTACATGTTTTTTAACATCCTTGAGTGGAAATGGGGATGGTTACTCACAATATAAAATCTTGGAATGGATATTCACATGATAATTTAAGCATCACAATGGGTGTACATAAAGGTTCATGGAATGGTTTAATGAGAGTGAAATAGGGTCTAATATTACTTTAGAATCACAAGGATAGTAAGGGTATGGGTAAAATCACATTAAAATAAGAAAAAATATAAAAAAATACCTAGTACAAAGAAATTACAAGAATAAATCAAATGATTATAGAATATCTTACCTTTGGAGAGAGATTCTAAAACCCTCAGAGGACATTCTTAAGAGAATTGGAATACCGTGGGAGGTATTTATAGAGGTAAAGGTAGAGGAAATTAAATATAAATGGGTTTTCATGGTGATTAAAGGTATGTTTTTTGGGTATTCATAAAAGAGGAAAGGGGAATTATTTATCAGTTTCTAAACATAGGGTTTGGACTCTTAGTGATATAATAATCAAAACTATAAAACTTATAATGGGTTTTACCCATAGATTCTTCCAAAGATAAATGGTTTTAATTATTTTATTATTCTAATAACTTAAATCCTTAAAATAATTCCATTAATTATGTTAAAGTGTGTCATTTTCATACAGAATTATTATTAAAACCATAAAATGTAATATTGGTTTTAGTGGCTTCATTTTAAGTTTTTAGAATTAATAAAAAAGTTTTAAAAATACATTATTTCAGGTGGAAGCATAATTTTTAGTCTTTTATTCAATTTATAGTATTAATTACGTCAATTTTATTCCATTATGATGTCATAATATATATATATACACACTATATTTGGGTTTTAACTAAAAATTCGACTGTCTCAGAAAATTTAAAAAAAATTGCAATTGGATAATTTTCATGTTATGATTTAAAAAATAATATTTTATTCACTACAATAATTTGATGAATATTAGAACGTAAAATTTTAAATAAAAATACTTATTTAATGGAAAATAGTAGTTTTTATAACACTAATTTTTTTTGATACTTATAAAAATTACACGAGACTTCATTAAATTATATTATCATTTAAATGAATATTATTTAATAAGAATATTTCATGAAAATAATATTTATATCAAAATTGTTGAATGTATTAAAAATTTAGTTTTAATTTTTACTATATATTCCCCCCAAAATATAATTTTAATTTCTTTTTATCAAAATATAGTTTTTATTAAACTCGTTATATAATCATGTGTATAAAGTAAAAATGAAAAGGGATAAATATAATAATTATTTTAATAAAAAGAAAAATAAATAAATTTATACTACTAGGTTCTATATATATAACCCCTTATTACACTATTATACACCCCAAGGGTAAGGTCTGTGATGGTGGTACCTTCTTGGGTGGTTGGATGAGCATGGTTTTGATAGTGATCTTGAAAAGATTCATCTGATATTGTATATAGTTTCACTCAAGTTTTAGTTATTGAATCATGGATTGATATTTTTTATGTTAAAATAACAATATTTACACCTCACTTATAGTCTCTAATAAATTGGATTCATAGGGTATGATCATAGTGGTCAAGGCAACCACTTCTTTCTCACATGTTGATTAAATCTAATCTTAAACCCTAATATATACTAATCACAATGGTCACTAGAGAATGAATATATTAAACAAATTTATGATATTTAATGGTATTTATTGTTTGAAATGATATATTTTATAACATTCTAAAATAACCAATTTAATAGCTTGGTTTACTATTACTACATTACCTAATAAGGAATTTATTCATTCAAAAGGGATTTTCATTTATAAAATTTTGGGTAGTTACATCATCAAACCAAACAAGAAAATGTAAACTATCCTACTAAACATAACCATCTAAGTATGTGGAGTCAAAATATGGATATATCAATGTAATTCACTTAAAAAACCACTTCACTAATTAAAAATACATATATGTACATGAATTCTTGAAAAGTAATTAAATAGGTGGTCGTAGAGGCCGAGGAGGTTGGGGAATCTTAGGTAGTGATAAACCCTAATGTTTAGGAAATATTTCCAATAAATCCATATATACAATAAATAACTAGATATAATAATTAAAATGATCTTAAAAGGAACATTGATCTGATATTGAATCACCCAATGATCATTCTGACCAAGTTATATAGGAGGACCACCTAGAGGTAATATTGTTGTAGGGTCAATATCAAAATGTTGGAAGCCTGGAACCACCCAACCCCTATAACACAAAAATATACACTGATTATGATCAAATTAAGGAGTTATAGATGTATTCATATCCTTGAACAAAGACTCATTTTAGGGTTTAATCTCTTGATTGGAATCAGAGGCCCCTTATTGGAAAATAAAATATCTTAAACTATATTGATATCATCATGGCCAAGATCTCCATCTCGGATTACCTCCACCTATCAATATAACTCAGATAATCTCTCATTAAGGGTCTATTATATCCTCAAGGGTTTGTGACTAAAGTCCCTATAGCCAATATATATCACTTAGAAACTATCTCTATTTAATTCCATATGGCCATTTCCTTTAAAGAACAAGTCTAACAAGAAGCTTCCATACCAAGGGACATTATAACGTTGTACATATCTGAAATACTTGAAGATATTAACATTTATTAATCCTTAATAAATAATGGTTCTGAGATCAACATAATCTTAATTCAGAGGCTTGAAAATTTTTCTATGGTGAAGTTGACCCGTCACCTTCCAATTGGACAATTCAAGGGTACGGTAAGAGTGAGAAGATGGCCCAATGAAAGATCAAACTAATAATCTTATATAGGGATCCCTCTTATGAATTTTAATTTGTGGAGGTTTCAACACATGGGTTTTAACATATTTGGGGTGGGGGAATTATGGCATTATATGTATGCATCAGTTTCATCATTATACCATCAGTGATTTATGATTTCTATCAATGGTAAATTAGAGTTATGACATGGTGATAGATCCCCCTTGGAGTCATAAAAATCATTGTATTTGGATTTATTCTTCTATAAAATAGAAGGTAATAAAATATTGGTAAATAATTCCATTCATATTTCTACCCATAAAAGTTTATAAGTCTCTCCCAACAGTTTTTAGAGTCATCTTGATAAAGAATAAATTTTTTTATTAGCTGGATTTATGTGAAAATTCTAATATAGGGAGACAGTAGGTCTTATATATCCCATTAAAATTTGAATTAAAACATCAAACCAATTTTCTATCATATAATGGTCAATATGCGTTTAAATTGAACAATTTATACATAGAAACAGAAATATTATAATTAAGTTCATGCATATAAACATTACCCTTGAACATTCTTATTTAACGGAAGTTCTGAATATTATTCCTGAAACATATCATTTACTCTACTATAAAATGGATAATAATCCTAACATAAGAATACCATGTATTTTAGGAAAATTTTATTCTATTCTCATGGTTTTTGTGACTTTAGATGAACCCAACAACGTAGAAGAAGAATATGATCATAATAAAAGTTAAAATGCACCATATCACCTCCTAGGTCTCTAGATTACAGTTCATCTTCCAATACCAACAATGGAGAATAATATAACAAAGATTAATATCTTATATATCCTCCTTTGGTTTTCAATAATTAAATCTTGATCACCATTAATGAACTCAGGATGGTTAACCTGAGTACAGTGGACGAAGTACGACCTTCATTGATCAGTGATTCCATGAATCTTAGGGAATAAGAGAGATATATCTATTTCCTCTAAAAAGATAAAAAATTATCCACTTATAATTATATAATGGTTCCCTAATTGGATCTTTAGAAGGATACCCATCATTTTGGTGAACAAAACATTCATTTTGGTTATAAATTGGTAGAAAATAGAATGATCCCAACTAAATCTACTAGGGCAGAAGTTGATGTTGATAATATAATCAAGTCTAAATTCATCCATGAAGTTCAATACCCAAATTTTCTCACTAAAATAATCCCCATCAAGAAAAATAATTGAAAAAATACAGTTTTGTGTCAACTTTAGAAATATTAACAAGCACTTCCCAAAGAATGTTTTAAAATTTATAATCATTAAGATATTAATTGATAAAAAAACTATCTCCTAATACAACTCCTTTATAGATATTTATTATAGATATAACCAGATATGTGTAGCAACTAAAAACAAGGACTCCCCCACATTTAGGGAATCTGAAGGGTTATACTATTATCAAGTATTTTCCTTTGGATTGAAAAATGTTGGTGCAATATATCAGCATGCCCAAAAGATATCATTATGTTCATTCTAGGGAATAATGTGGAGTTCTATATAGATTATTTAGTATTTAATTCTCAATAATTTCTTGATCTTTTTGTTGATCTTGAGAAAGTACTCAACAAACTCTAGAAACACTGATTAAGGTAGAATATCTAAACATTTTCTTTTGGGGTAACATCAGAACAATTCCTTGACTGTATGGTATGCCATTCCAACATCATAGTCAACCCTGAGAACACAAAATAAATAATACATATTTCTACTATTTAAAACCATAATTATTAGAGGGGACTCTAGGTAAATCATTAAAGTATCATATGATTCAAATAAAACCTTTCTAGAAAGAGTTTTCACTTCACAAAGATGATTATGAAATGGGTAACCAATCAATGCGATGAGAATTGTTAGAAATATATTTATAATATCCATTAATATCACCAGATTCAACAAGTATTGATGCCACTAATAAAAGTAAATCCTTTCATCCTAAATTCGGTGACCATGGAGTAGACCCTCGGTACCCATTATACTCAGAAAAATGATTTTAGGAAGGAGAAAAATATCTATTATATCAAGGAAATGATGTCGGATACTCAGACACGATATTCTGACATTGAGAAGACTTTCCTTTCATTGATATTTTTAGTGAATAATATAATATGATTTTTTGAAATAGGAGGTCAAACTAACATCTCATTTAAAAAAATAAAATATATTATAAACCATAAAATGTTAAACGGGTGTCTAGCATGGTGAGTAGTTATTCTAGAATAGTTTTACACCTAATTCATATTTCAAAAGGTGATCAAAATCATTAATAGTTTTTCTTACATCACATCCTATCCCTAAAAAGTCATTGTTGGACAAAAACTCCCCGATGTGGAGGTATTCTCAATTTGTGACATTTCCCAAATATGAGAAATGTGTTTTTATGATGACTCTAAGAGTCTATCAAGAAGAAAAATAAAAAATATGAATGTCGACCTTGTCAGCTTATGGATTGTATCCACGACATTAACAAAATCAATTATACCATACTTCCTCATACTGTTAGAAGGATCCTAAAACAACAAGGCTAAATACTAAAGAATAATTATTGGCTTGAAATTCTATTTTCTTGTACCAATTCCCTAAATGAATATCAAGGGTGATTCAGAGTTGGTAATAAGAAAAATAAATAGAGACTATAAAACCTAGAAGATAGTATTAATTCTTTATATTTATTATGTATGAGGTTAGATAGCTTAATTTTCCTCATTGTCGATACTGTTTCACATTCCAAATTCATAGAGTTCTAAAGTAGGTGCACTAGACAATATAGCTATATCCCTGGAATATCACAATTTGGAATTTATAATCAATTACGTCACACATTTTGGGGTGATCTAACTATTTATTAATAATGATATGGAAGATATCAATGAGTTTAACACTACACCTAATCATGATTAACCACTAATTCAATGTTTTTACTATAATTGGACAGAAAAATACCATAATAGTCTACCTTCATAATAGGATTATCCGACTATATTGAGATAAGAAGAAACATATCCCTCATTGGGTAAAATATTTATCCTTTATGATGACCCAAATTCTCAAAAGGTCTATTAAAAATAATGATTTTTTAGAGTCATACTCAAATGGATTGAAGGAGTAGCGATCCTCACTATTATTTAGGAAGACCATGTGGGATCCTATAGTTACCACTAGGTAGGATCCTAAATCTTTTATAAAATTAGGAGACATTGATTTTTATAGCCATCAATGATACATGATTTCATGCAATAGAATATGAAGTGCCATACTTGTTAGATCCATGTTAATTTTATCCACCAAACCCTAGAATTATTTCATACCACCAAATAATATTTTACATTTTCCATATAGGGAATATATATCATGGTGTTGTATCCCCCAACTATAATTAGGCATTTCATGCAACATCTCAATTTTTAAAAAGAACCATTATGTTCGATAACATACATTATACACCACATTGAGCTTAAATAAACAACTAAATATTATTATTTAAATGTTATCATTATAACATAGTCATTAGAATGTCAGGTATGAATAGGGTTAATTTAATTATGAATTTTTTTACACATATAAATATAATTATTTTAACAATTATTTATATATAAAAATAAAACCATTTTTAAAATAAATGAATTTTTTTTTCTGAAAAAGTACTTAAATATGAACAAGTGTGTTTTATACCAATAAATAAACAAAATTACTGTTTTTGGATTATATTAATGAATCATATGTATTTAATATATTCAATATAATGTTTTAAATTCCTCCTATATGATTTCTATATATGATTTAAGAACAAATCTAATTTTACGCATAAAAGAAGTATTTTTCAAAAAAGGAAGTTTCACCAAATTTTGATAGTGAAATTATTTTAAATATATTTTTGAGACTTTTAAACATTATATTTGAAAAAAAATTCTTCAAATATCAAAATTTACTTTTTTATAAAAAATTTTGGTGTTTTTTTGATAAGTTTCAGGTTTTGATTAATTGTTAAAATACTGGATTTTAAATGAAAATTGAATTTTCAATTAAATTTTTTATAGTTAAAATATATTTTTGGTTGGTTTTAAAGTATAATTAGGTAATTTTTATCCATTAATACAATTTAGGTCATTTTAATAAATTTACCATTGATTTTGGATATAAAAACATTTCAATATTTTGGACAATTTTACTTTAAAAACTGGTTTTCTCACCCTGTCAATGGAACCAATTTTACATTGATTTTAGCCATTTAAGAGTATTAAATTTTTGAAAAATTTATTCCATATTTAGAATCATATGTTCCAAATTTATTAAATAGTTCAATATTATTTCTTTATAAAATGAATAGTTATGTTAGGTAATTTTTATTATCACGATTAAGGGTAAATCAAATAATTAAGGGGAAGAATAATATTATAAATATTATAAAAGTACACTAAAACTTGTACTAATTTTTTTGAAAATAGATTTTTGAAAAATATAATCCTGGTGCCGAATTTATGAGATCTTTTTTCCAATTGTATTACTATTATCCATTTATAGTTATTTATTCAAAGAAAAGTCAATTTTTTAATACTTTTGTTTTTAACAAGTGAAGTATTTTTAATATGGGGTTATACAAGGGATATGTTTGAGTATAAATAGTATTTTGGAAGATAAAATTTTATATAAATCATGATAATTTATTCTTAAAATTTAGGGAATTAATATTTAAAATAAAGGCGTACAAAATGATGATGTAGTAATTGTTAAATTAATAGAAATTTGAAATAAATGATAATAAGATTATTAAAATAAATATAATTTGATATAATTAATTTCATAAAAGAATTTTATGGATGAATTTTTCATTATATTGATGATTTAAAATAGTTTTTTTGACGATATAAGTTGTTATGTTTTTTTAAAAAAGTCATGTAATAAATAGTGTCAAAATTGACATTAATGATATTTTAAAATAAATAATTTTTATTAAATGATTTAAATTAATAAGAGACTAAATGTTAGTAAAAGGATTTAGATAAGTGTTAAAGTTTCATAAATGACTTAATTATGGGTCTTTTCTCATTTTATAGTAAATATATTAACCATTAAAGTGTAAATTACATGATATCACAGTAAAGATTAAAAAGGATAAATATGGGTTAAAACAAACATATATGAATTTAAAAATACCCAAAACATATCTAATTTTTATTGGATGAGTGAATTTAGACCCATAATAATTTTATATTATAAATAAAATAGTTTTGATCCATTTTTAAAAAAAAAGTAATATATATTAATTTAAAATTTTGTAGAATTCCATTGGTTCCCCTCCTCTCTCCTGTAAAAGGGAACCCATTATTCTCTTTTAATCACAAATAAAAACCATTTTTATTCAGATAATATCTTACCAAATCCATTCACTGAATCTCTCCCCACATTTTAGCGATCTTATTTTAGGTAGATCACCACCCTTGGTTCTCTTAAGTTGTTAAGAAAAGAAGATCTCCCCAAAACGAGTTATTGTTTTAGTCAAGTATTTCTATATTATTTATTCTTATACAATATAAAAATATTATTAAAACATGATGAAATAATAACTAAATTATAATAAATATCATGATATATTATAATGCTAATATCATCATCTAAATCCAACTTCACTTCCATCCTATGGGAAAAGAATTAATCATTTGTGTGTACGACCGACTACCACCTAATGAACCGATATAATTCATTTTCCATCGTTGTCTCTCAAGACTTGTTATAATGATGTAATTAATGTTTAAATTTTATATTAATGAAATATTTATCATTATTAAATAATAATATATAATTTAAATTTTTAACTTTCCATGAACATAAAAATGGAAATGTTATTCGTGCGTACATGTGAACTATCACCTCCACTAAGAGACATGATTCAGTTTTCTTCACCACATCACATGGATTATATATATAAGTATATTTAAATTATTAATATTATATTAATGATATGATTATATTTTTTTAAATATAAAATAATATATAACTTCTTTCATTAATGATCGCTGAAAAATGAAAATGTTACTCAGGTGTATGTAAGGCTTTCCACCACCAAGATTATAATGTAGTTAATTCTTCATATCCATATATCACAGATGAATTTAAAATTATAATTGATGTATAAAAGTTATTATTATTTCATAAATATTATTTGGGATAAGATGGACTTAGGAACCCTTTGACTGTTTACATTATACTTAATTCATTTTGGCCTCAATTTTTGAATATCAACAAAATGTCTGACATGAACTTAAAAAGTTATGTAATTGTATTACATGATAATAAGTGATATAAAAGGAATAAAAAACTTTTAAAAACTCCTCAATCATGTAAATAATTAACATAAGTTTACTATTCATGAATATAAATATTGTACTTGACGATTCAGACTCAAGGTAAGAGAATTTCTAACTAAAAATCTCATTTTAAATGTTTTTAAGATTTATTTTCTAAATATTTATCTTTAATGTACATGTTTTTCAAAAAGTTTTTTTAATGAATTTATTTGAAGGGAAATTAATTTTTAAAATTGGAATTTTAGAATTTCATTCAAATTATTCAAATTAATATAGGAAACTTTTATTTAAAAATATATTTTGAAATGTTTAAAATTGGTTTTAAAAGTGGATTTATCATTTCAATAACATGAAATGATTTATTATGAGTTAAAATGAAATTTTAATAGTGAAATTGAAAGATTTTATGTGTTTTGATTATATAATGGTACTTGGAAATTTGATTTATGGTTAGATGATAACCAATAAGGGGTGGTTTCATGAATAACCATGGATGGGAGGTTATGTTATAAACTCCAATGCATTGGGTATGAAAGTCGATCATATAGTTATTCCATTTATAGGAGTGACATGTATGACATTCAACTGAATGGTTATTCCATTTGAGTATATTTATTTCCCAAGTTACCAATTTATATTTCATATACTTTCTTATAAGTTTTCAGGAAATTTTCATGATTTCAAAAAGGTAAGAAAATGATATTTTTGAAATAATGATTTATTTTTAGGGTAAATAAGTATGTTTTTATGGAAATGTTTTATTAGTTTTCACTGGACTAATGGGTATTATTATTTTAAGTTGAACACTAAGTTTTTTTGCAGACTCTAAGTCTTACATTTTTTTTTCCAAGGGTTTTTGGAAGATTTGAGACAAGGTTGAGATCAAGGTAAAATGATGATTATCTACTAGCATAAGAAATCATGATATATTTAAAGGTTTTTGTTTTATGGTAAAAAATTTGGATACTGAGTATATGTTTCCACATTTAATGTATTGGTTTACTATGTGAGAGTTTATCATAATTCTTTAGAACTCTATACCTAAAGGATATCTGGGAAAAGAAAGTGATTTATAGTTTGAAAATAACTATAATAAGTTATGTTCAAGGTTGGGTATCTATAATTGGTATCATAGTAGTGTTTAAACAACTTTTGAGATTATGTTATTTTCTTAATTGTCAGGGATATCATCACGATTTTATATTTTCTATGTAACTATAAGTTTAATTCCATAGAAACCCCTTTTAGGATTTATGTTATGAAATTATAAGTTGATTAATGGTATTTTTGGAGATATTTATTTTTGAGGTAATTATGGGTTATTACTTTTTGGGAAGTAAAATGAAAGGTATGAGATAAAATTTGCAGTTAAAATATGTTATGATAATTTTTGAGTACGTTATCATATTTTGGGGATGTTATAATAATTATATAGTTTTAGAAAATGGACAACCAACAGGATGAGGGATAACCCATTGCATCTGACAAGGGTGTGAGTTTTGAACACATAACCGAAGGGGGATAAGGGTGCATTTCCTACAACTTGCATATGTTAATTCCCAATTAGTAATACTTTTTTAGTCAAATTTCTTGATGAATGAAGAATAAGTTGATTTTAAAACATATATTTTACCAAATAGATGACCATGGGATTGGAAAATGATTTTTTGATTAAGTGAATACATTCACTATTTTGGAAACACTAGTATATGTTAGCTCATGTGACCTTTAGACTTGCCTTTCTTTCTATTAATGTGGATGATTTTTGACCCTTGTTCTGATGTGATATTTTAATAAATGGTTTTTGAAAAATCAAAACTTTGTTAATAATATTGAATTCAAAATTTCAAGGATGAAATTTCCAAAAGTGGGGGAGAATGTAACATCTTGAGTTTTTAAAAGGAAACACTATGTTCGATAGTGTACATGATATGCCACAACGAGCTTAAACAAATAACTAAATATTATTATATAAATGTTCTTATTATAAACTAGCCATTAGAATGGCAGGTATGAACATGGTTAAATAAATTCTAAAATAGTTTTTAAATAGGTTTATATAATTCTTTGAATATTTTATTATAAATAAAAATAAAACACTTTTTAAAATAAAAGAATTTTTTTAAAAAACTTATTAAATATGCACAACAATATTTTATACCAATACATAAATATTTTTTTAGATTATATTAATTAAATATTTATTAAATATATTAAATATAATATTTAAAATTCAGCTTATATGGTTTCTAGTCATGATATAAGGACAATTCCAATTTAACGCATAAAAGACGTATTTTTCTAAAAGGTTGTTTTTCCACCTTTTGATGGAATACTTGTTTTAAATAAATTTTTTGAAACTTTTATAAATTATATTGGAAAAAATAAAATTATTATTTTAAATTTAAATATAAAAATTTACTTTGGTTTATTTCTTGATATTTTTCTGATAAGTTTCATGGTTTGCTGAACAATGAAAAATACTGGATTTTTAATGGAAACAACATTTTCGACTAATTTATTTATATTGTGAAATTATCTTTTTAGTTATTTTTAAATTATAATTAGATATATATTTTATCATTTAATACAATTTAGGTAATTAGAATCAATTTAAAATTGAATTTCAATATAAAAATATTTCAATCTTTTAAATAGTTTTACTTTAAAAACTTGTTTTCTCACCCCATCAATGGGATTAATTTTAAATTAATTTTAGCCAATTATGTGTTTCAAATTTTGGAAAATTTACTCCATATATGGAATCAGAATTTATAAATTTGTAAAATATTTCCCACTTTTATTGGATATAATGAATAATAACTTTAGTAATTTTTATTACCACAGTTAAGGGAAAATTAGGTAATTAAGGGTAAAAATAATATTATATATTTTATAAAATTACCCTAAAACATTTAATAATTATATTGGAAGAGTCATTGTTGAACAAAAATCATCCTTGTTACTAATTTATGATATATTGGTTCCACTTGAATGACCTTAATAAATTTATAGTATTTTATTCAATGAAAAGTCAATTTTATCATAATTTAGTTTTTAACAAAGTGAAATATTTTTAATATGGGGTTATATAAGAGACATGTTTGAATATAAATAGTATTTTTAAATATAATTTTTTTATCTTCATAATGTTAATTTATCTTTAATTTGTAGGGAAGATATATTTAAATTAAATGCTTATATAATGATGATGCGGCAATTTCCTAATTATTTGAAATATCAAATAAATGATATTAAAAATATTAATGTAAATATAACATTATATAATTGAAGTCATAAATTAATTTTATATATTATTTAAATATATTATTGACGATTTATAAGATTTTTTTGAAGATATAATGTTAAGATATTTTTAAAAAGTCATGTAATCAATAGTTTCAAAACTGACATTAATTATTTTTGAAAATAAATACTATTTTATTAAATTATATAAAATTAATCAAAATATAAAATTTGTCTAAATGATTGGTATAAGTCTCAAAATTTCATAAATAACTCATTTAATTATCTTTTTAAATTTTATAATATTTATATTAACCCTCAAAGTGTAAGTTACATGATATCACAATAAGAGTTACAAATGTTAAATAAGGGTTAAAACAAAAAGAAAATGACTAAAATATAATAACAACTTTTATAATTTTTATTTTATAAATGTATTTAGACCCATAATATTCCTAAATTGTAAATAAATTATTTTTAATCTATTTTTAATATAATACTAATTTATATTAATTTAATAATTTGAAGAACTCTAAGAGTGCCCCTCCACCCTCCAATAAAAGGGGACCCATTATTATCTTTTCTTTAAACATAAAAACATATTTGGTTTGGATAATATATTAATAAATACTAATATATAATCCCTAACCAAATTCTAGATATATTATTTTATGCAGAATACCCTGCTTAGTGCTCTTAATGTGTTAAGAAAATGAGAACATTTGATGAAGAGGTATTGTTTTAATCAAGTATCTCTGATTTATTTATTCTCCTACTTACTTAAAATCATATTAAACCACTGTTAAAAAGAAAATAGATTATACTAAATATATTGAGATGATATTTTGTTAATATAATCACCTAAATCTATCTCCACATCCAACAAATGGTAAAATAAATAATCGTTTGTGTGGGCCACTGACTACCACCTCACGAACCAATAAAATTCATTTTCCAACACCACCTCTCAATACTGGTTATAATGATGTAATTAATGTTTATATATAATTTTTATTACATATTAATCATTATGAAATAATAATACATGATGTACATTCTTACTTTTCTATGCACATAAAACTTATAACGTCGTTTGTGCGTGCATGTGAATTGTCACCTCCATGAAGCGATGTGATTATTTTCATCACCACATCACATGGATGATATATATAAGTATATTAAAATGATTAATATGATATTTATTATATTATGACCATTATTTAAAGTGAAATAATACTTACCACATTTCCATAATGATCAATGAAAAATGAAAATGTTACCCATGTGTATATACGACTAATCGTCTCTATGATTGTATCGTAGTAAATATTTCATATACATTTGTAATGGGTTAATTTAAAAGTAAAATTGATGTTTAAATGAGATTATTAGTTCATGAATATTATTCTTTATAAGATTCACTAATGACCACATTGACTATGGACATCATACCAAATTCATTTTTGACTCAAGTACTGAATACCATCACAATGTCTGACATGAACCTAAATAATTAAGTAAATGTTATAACATAATAACAAGTGATATAAAAAGAATAATAAACATTAAAAAGGTCATAAATAAACTAAATAATAAACCTTAGTTTATTTTTCAGGAGTATAAAAATTTTATCTGATTAGTCAGACTCATGGTAAGGGACTTTTTTACTAAAAACCCAATTTTAAATGTTTTAATGAATTATTTTCTAAATATTTATATTTCAGGTCCATATTTTTAAAATTTATTTTTATGAATATGTTTGTATGTAAAGTATTTTAAAATTTTGAAATGTGTTTTGAATTTATTTTTATTATTTAAATAACTTGAAATGATTTCATGTGAGTGTAAATGAAATTATAATAGTAAAATTGAAAGATTTTATACGTTGTGATTATATAATGGTACTTGGAAATTTGATGGGTGGTTAAGTGATAAAACAATTATGGGTATTTCTATGATAAAACAAGGATGTGTGGTTATATTATAACCTTTAAAGCATTGGGTATGGAAGTCGACCATATGGTCATTCCATTTGTAAGAATTAAATGTAAGAAAATCGAATGAATTGTTATTTGATTTGAGTATATTTATTTCTTATCCAACCTAGTTATATTTTATATTCTTTCTTATGTGGTTTCAAGAATTTTTTATTTTATTTTTAAAAGGTAAAATCATGATCTTTTTAAAATAATGATTCCTTTTTATGGGTAAAAAGGTTTGTTTTAAGGATGTGTTTTATGGGTTTTCATTGGGCTAATGGTTTCCTTTCATTTAATTTACTTACTATGATTTTGTTCTCATACCATTTTTTAAAAGGTTTTTCACAATGATTAATAAATATTTTGTACAAGGATGAGATCAAGGGAAAATTTGGAAGACCTATCAGCATAAGAAATCATGATTTATTTTAATGTTTCTTGTTTTAGGGGAAAAATGGATACTGAGTATAAGTATCCACTTATAATGTTTTGGTTTACTTTTTATGAGTTTGTATTAATTCTCTAAAAATATAGACCTAAAATATCATTGGGAAAACTAATATATTTTTAGTTTTAAAATAACTATAATAAGTTAAGTTTATGGTAAAGTCTTTATTGTTTAAGTATACCCTTACTTCCATTATTTTTTTCTTTATATGAGGAAAGGATATATGACTTGAGGAAGATAAAAAAATGGATATAATAAATTTATTGAATAATAATATCATCTCAATATTTGGTTCCCCTCACATAATATTGATGTAAATCATCACTAATCTGTTATTTTTAAAATTTTAAAACTATATCAGGAACACAATATTCAATCCAACCACTCAACCCATTATCATGATGTGATGAATGGAAAAACAAAAGGGTTTTAACAAAAAATTTCTAATAACCTTCAAAATTTGGTGAAAATATATATTAAATCTTGGTCAGATAAGATCATATTTGCTTTATGGGATTATCTCACCACAACTTACATTATCATTATGTCATCCCCACATTCACCTTTATGACAGTCAAAGGAAGACCTTAATATTGAGGTCTACTTTCCTTCACATTACATCATTATCTATAATCAACCATATAAATATGAGAAATATAATATTCATGTTTATGAACAAAAATTAATTGATGAGAAAAGGTTATACACATTGTACAACCCTTAAATCCTTTATAATTAAGTCATGTGAGCATTCAACAAAAAGTTTCACCTCTAATAATTCATTAATGGGGAACTAGTGTTAGTACCAATATCTCTAATGATACCAAGGATGAAACCTATAAATCTAGAGTCAAAATAAGAGTGACCTTAATCAATACATAAAGTCTACTCCAATGGATCATATTCTTGGATTATAATTAATTGACAACGCATCACTGCTTCTACTGTTGAAAAGATTCTCAAAAATTATTTTATATAGTTTTAAAATGGTATCATAAACATCATTTTCACATGATGTAAAACTATATTATAAATTCCATTTTGTATGAATTTAAACTTCATTTCATTAAAGTCTACATCATATGACCTTAAACTACATTACATTCAAGTCTTAGCTACCAGACTCTAAACCGCATAACACATAGTTCTTGTCACATAAGGTTAAATTGCAAAACATATAGTATGTCCCACATAATTTTATATTTTTGGAGTGGACCCACTTGAATGACCTCAAAATAATTGGAGTGGTCTATCATGTGACCACGAGTCCTAAATAATCCCTTATATAAGAACACATTCTACACTTTGGTTTTCATTCTTAGGGATGTTAATGGTTATAAATATACTTTCTAACCATAATGTCATGGTTCGCCTAATTTTTGAAAAACGTTATCCTTACTAGAACTTTGTATTGAATGATTATTTTTATTTCTAGATAGATAGTGTTTTTATGATCCCCGATGCCCAACCTATCCATAGATTCAATCTCAATGTTTAGTTTTTCTCTAAAAATGATGCCATTAAATATTCATCCTATGTATGGATATAAATGACATATTGATACAGAACCTGACCCAAGATATGATACATTCACTAGATCATGTTAGGTTTTCTAATGGTCATGAAATATACTGATATAGACACAATATATCTTGGTTTTGAGACTTTATTCACGATGAGTTTCATCTCTTATCACACAAGGATAATCATTTAATTCAATACCATGTTCCCTTGAAAATGAGTTAGATCTATGTGGAGACCTTTTGAATAATTATGTGTGTTTTGATACTATTATCTCAAGATAGATTGTGATGTATGAGAAATATATTTTATACTCATAAAAATATAATTAACTTCAACCATTTCTCTATTCTAGTGCAGAGCCCTCTCATTCAAGATGGTTTTCTCAATTTCCTGGTATTGGGATAAAGTTATTTTTCTATTTACAATGAACATGACCCCAAACTATGAAAAGGATAACATACAAGAACTATGCATATCTTGATCTCTATTATTATAAGATACAAATCAATATATGGATTACCTATCTTAGATTTATATATAGGTTTTATCCCCATTAAATCCTTACTTCATCCTAGTATCTGAGGCTATAATAATTCATTTCAGGTTTTCCCCCACTCATTTTACATAGTGATGAATCCATTTAACTTTTTGTATCATCCGAATATATGAAAACCCCACTATATGAAAGGAATTATCTCCACTACACATGACTCTAAATTGATTATATTTTTTCCTTTTCATAAGACCTTAAAAAAATGACATCTGAGTCCTTTACACATAATGTTAAACTACACAACATATGGTCCATCATGAAAGACCTTAAAATGATTAGCGTAATTCACTTTAAATGACCTCAATATCCCCATGTGAGAGTTATATCTACTCAGAAGTTCATTTCACAGGGTTTTTATCCGTAATCCTATGCTATAATAAAATTCCTCTAAGATACGTCTCTAATCAAAACTCCAATATCCGATGATAAATATAAACTCTAGACATATTTTTTAATAGAAGGTTAGATGAACTAATAATAAGACACATATATTTTCTATTACATGACTAAATTATATATTTTAACTCACAAATGGATACAAAATTTTAGACCCCAAATTTTTAGTGTAATTGTTGATTAGCTACATAAATGTCATGTTTAAAATTATTCTTAAAAATATATCAAAAATCACCTTCTGACATACTATCCTTCCAGACACATCATACATAGTACTCTTCTTTATAACTTGAGGAAATTTAAAAATAAAAAAGGGATAGATGTAATACAGGGTAAGCTTAAACAAAATAGAAAATAATAATGTTTACAGGCGAGCATAAGATGATAATATGGGTATAAGATCATAATCAAAGTTGAATAACATACCATTATAGAATCATACCCAATAAAACATATATCATAAGTCATAAATAATGGGATATGGATTTTTTCATTAATAAAGAGACATGTGAATGTAGAAACATGAGTCAATAAGAAGTGAACATGACATTGGCATGATGCATAACATAAAGATACAAAATTAAAATGAGTTTATAACATGCATAAAGGCTAACCAGTGATACATTCATTACATAATAAATTAGGACAACCAACCTCTTATAATATAGTTGGTTTGGGTTACCCGCCCATATACATTCTGTAATTTGGATAACCTCTCAGGTACTATAAATTTTTTTCAAGGATCATTTACAATACCATCATCCCATTATGAAATGTCTCCCTGGGTAAATCAGGGTCACTCTTTATTCCCTTTAAACATTAATGGATTGGATTCACTTCCCACTTCCTGACATATCATATCATGAGATATAAATCATTACCCAATGAATTTAATTAATATATAATTCTAGTCCCACCCATCACATAATGGAAATCATATATAGGTGTTCCACTTGAATATAAAAACATTTATAATTCTATTATAGCTTAACCCATGGTAAATAGATGGGTTATATGAAAAAAATTGATAAAATAAGATCATAAGTACACTAAAGAAAGAATTTTGATGATATCATTACCGAATATCATCAGATAAGAAACAGAAACATTATTGTAAATTGCTTTATTTTCAAATATTTTTTTAAAGGAACATTAATTGTTTCGTATTTAAAATTAGAAGAAATATTCTTTTCTTTTGATAAATATTATTAAAAAAATAGTTAGAATATAAATACATTTTGAAAAAAATGAAACATTATATGGGAATATTAATTAATACATATGGTTATAAAATCATGGAAAGGTATTCAAGTTTCATGCATTAAAAATAACATTCTTTTAATAATTTTGTAAATAAAGTCAAATGAATAAAAAATGACTCATAAAAACTATGTTTCAAAATATTCAATTAAAAACCATGGAAATAAAGTCAATGGTAATGAAAAATGACCATATAAAACCATTAAATCATATATAAGTACATCTATAAATCAATATAATGAATATGTATATTTATGATAAATATTACTGACCAAAATAGATGTGATATGGCCATTTACACTTAAAAATATCCTTTTAGTTCAATTAGTTACTATAAGAATGTAAAATGGTATAAAAACATTTTAAAAGTGTATAATGATAAACTATTTGTGTTATTAGATATAATTAAAAAAAAATTCTTTAAATAGTATTTTATACATAAACAATATCAAATTCAAAGTGAGATTGGGAAAGAAACCCTTACGGTTTGGTAACTTTTGAAACAAAATCCCTTGAAAGAAAGAAATTTTGATTGATTAATAAATAACTTGAATTTAATAGAAAATAGTATGTGAAAAATTCATGGGAATTATATTCAATAAAAAAAATAAAGTATGTGTTGTATATGAATCATATATCAATGAAGGGAAATTGAGATGAGAAAACCTTTTGCACATACTTATTCTTGGTCATACAAATTCTAACTCCCTATGTAATAAATTTAGTTTTATTATTAATATTCACAATAAAATAATGTATATATATATATATATCAATCAATACCATTTATTTTAAATACCTTAATACCCACATAATTATAATTTATAGTCAAAATAAATTTTGACGTGTCAATTATTCTCTATTCCATGTGTACTTCAGTTTGGAGATTTAGGTCCTTACTCCTTGTTCATTGGTTCATTAAATTCATAATTTCAATGAATATGTTTTATATTTTTTTATATATTTTTTGTGTCTCAGGGTAAATTTATGGAGCTTATGGAAACAACTCGCATGGAATGCTACAAAATCCATGTTTTTGAGTAATTAGTGAATTAACAAAATAATTCAATATTTTAGGGAATATACTTTTGAATATTAACATTAAATAATTATTAAAAATCCCATATTAATAATTATTTCATCATATTAGAAATATTTATGTTTTCTAAATCATTCAATATGTAAACGTTATAACATTGTTCACATTGGTGGTAAAACTGACCCAAATACGAACATGTTATAACAACTAAATGAGTAAGAACATATTATTGTATAAAAATAATATCAATTTTTTAGATTCTTAATGATTTCAAAAAATGTTAATAATGTGATAGATAATATTCAACAAGATATAGATCAATAATATATAGAATAATTATAACATCATGTTACTAACATTCAAGTAATTCTAGAACCTTTTTTTCATCATCCTTTGTTTAGGTTTTGGATTGGGTTGTTTCTGGTGACATTATGATTTTTTGGATGTTTTTGGTGATGTGAAAGATTGGTATGTGTTTAAGAGAAAAAGTGAGGCTTGGCCCAAAAAATCGTGTTCCATAACATGAGGGATTGTATGGTGGAAGATAGTTAGTTTAAACCATGTTTCCTCCCCCTAAAACCGTGCATCTTAGGAAGTAGAGGAATATAGAGTTGGAAAATAGTTTCTTACCATGTGTTTGAACCTTACACCATTATCTATAGGATAAGGAGGTAGTACACAGATGATGCATAATTTTTCTAACCATATGAATGAGCCATGACTCTCTTCCAGATTCCTAAAGTGGTTTCATGGTTAGGAGCATAGTTAGTATTAACTACGCAACATAACCTATGAAACCATGAGGATTGTTTTTTTAATTCTCTTAAAATTATATATAAAATCATAAACCCCCAATATAAATCCTAAAAATTTGTTACAAAACTCTAAATCGACCATTTTTTTTATTTAGAGGCTCTCTATATATGAATTTGTTTTCTCAAACCCCTCTCCTCTTGGATTAAAGTTCTAGTGGATGTGATCGATCTATCCCTGGTAAGTGAACGATCATTGATTTTGAATCCTCCTTTATTCTATTAATAACTTAATTAAGTTTTATTATTCCTTGTGTTTTTTATATATTTGATATTTTATTTTATGGGTTTTAATTTGAGGGTTTCCTCTTGATCTTTATCACCTTCAACTCTCCATTGGAGGTTCCCATTTTAGGTGTTTGACAGACCATGTGATTAAGGGTATGTGGTTCTATAATCCATTTCCCCATACTTGAAACCTTGATTTATCTTTTTTTGATTTGAAATGTAATTTCAATTGATTTCCATGAATTGAGTGGATTTGATGAAGTGGATTTGATGATTGAAAGGAAAGGATTTGTGATATAAAACTCTTTTTCAAATAATTTGATAAATTGGATTGATTTGTGAAAAGATAGCTTGAGTTGAGAAATGGTTAGATGAAATGATTTTATGTAAATCCTTTAGAGTTTTTTTTAAAATGAGATATTATTTTAAATGCTTGAACTTGATGGAAAATAATGATTTGGTACTAAAATTTAAATGGTATATTGAAACATAAAACTGGGAATTTGACCTATGAGTAGCGAATTGAATTGAAATTTCCCATGATTGATTGATTGATTTATTGAAGAACATGTGAGCATGAGTACTTATTGGATTACTTGAATAAGAACACTAGGACTCTAATTCCCAAGAAATTTATTTATGATGATAACTCTAACTAATCCATGTTCTGTATGATTTTCCCTGATGGGGTGTTAATTGATTCTATGTTGATGGCTTAAGCCTTAGGGATGTGTCCACCCTCCTTGGGACATGGTTGATTGACTGAGTAGTGTGATGATCATGTATCATAGAACTAACTAAACTTATGGAATATTACCTTGATTCTTTATTTTCATTTGACTATTATATTATAGTTATTATGATTTTTTTACTCATACCCTTCAGTATTACTGAAATGTTTATTTTATCCAGTTTTCATGTTTTTCCATCTACTTTATTTAAAATCCAATTTTATTGAAAATGTGAAATTAATATCCATGACTTGTTTTTATTTTAATTGAACAATAAATGGTTTATTTTCAATGGAACAAATTATAGAAAATTTGGTCAAATCACACTGGGAGCTTTTTCACATATCTAGTCTTTGTATTAAGAAATTTTAATATGTTTTATGATAGGTCTAGGAAAACCAAATCACCGCTTAGAGGTGGCATGGGTGCTTGATTCATGGGATCCTGGGTAAAGATAGTGACTAGTGAATAATTATCCACTCATTACATTGGGATTTTGAGTTTTTATCTTGATTAATTTTATGTCATATTTTGGATGATGTATCAATTTTAATCTTTTTTGATTTATAGTGGACCTTTTCTCATTGAGGAGTGTATTACATACCAAATTTTCATTGATTTATCTCCCACTATTATATATTTTTTGTTTATCTTGGGGTGAAATATTTCCCAATGGATTTTTATTGATGCCCTGGTGCTAGTTGCTATCCAATGGGGATTAGGAAAACCCTTCCGGACAAGTCAGTTCCGGATTGAGGGATGATGTTCTAGGGTATTCAGGTTGGATCATGGAAAAAACGGTATCAAATGGGGTTTAGTATCTTCCCTTGATATTGATATGAAGTTTGGGATATCTTAATGGACAAGAGGCCTGATTTTCGAGACTTAAGGGATAGTTTCTAAGAGAGTGTATGGATAAATATCATTATAGCAAGCCTTAGGTCACCCTGGGTGTTTGAAAAAAATCATATTTGAGGAATAAATTGACTTGATGATAGTATTTTTCCAAGAATTATTTTAGTATATTGAAATTATAGAGAATCAGATTTTATCTAATGGAATTGGTATTCTTGTATTTCATTTTTGAGTCAATGATATGATAATCATTGTTAATGTTTTCATGTTTCCTATTGGTGTATTTTAGTTCCCTTTCCCCAACGAGATGTTTGAATAGACCAGGGGGGAGTTTCCGATGATCCATGCAAATTGAACCATCAAATTGATCATAATCTTTATGAGATATTGGTGCGTTCATTCAATTATCTGGGATAGTTTATTACACCCATTATTGTTTAGGATCCAGTAGTTAAACCTCAAAGTGACAATGCTATAGATCATGGTTAGGAATTTCATTAGTAGAAACCACCACCATGCCAAGTCTTGAATGATCCTAGATAGGTATAATATTGGTTGAAATGTATTGATTTAATTTATGAGTTCTTATAAATGCATGATCTAATAAAGGTGAAATGTGTTACCTTCAATCCTGAAGAGATTAATTGGAGGTGGTGAGATTTGATGGTTATAGTGAAGAAACATATGGCCTTAGAGTGGAAATAAATTAGATCTATTTTCATGAAACTATTATATCCATAGTCGATGGTGTTGGAAAAGTATGTAGATTTTCTAAGCCTCCAACAAGGTGAAAGAACTATGAGTCAGTATGAAAACTTATTTTATAAACTTGTTCATTTTTCTCCTATTGTAGTAACGAATGATAAGATATATTCCCAGAGACTTTAGATGGGTATTCGAGCGGATATCTGATATTAGTTTCTCATGATTAATCTAAATTCTTATGTGGATGTGATGGATATATATTTTATTTCTACTCTTGACCTGGATTGTATGTCAAGGTTTAGGAGAGTTCCCCTTACCCCAATGACAGTTATATTAGTTCCATTAATTAAAGGATGAGGATTGATGATTCTTGTGGAATATCATGATATCATGCATCATCTAGACCTTATGTGACATATAGTAGAGGCATATTGACTTTATTTCAACATGGTAAGGTTAGTAATTTAATGAGACTTTTTTTTGGCTCAAATGATCTATAGATCGTGAAACCTCCCTAGAAACTATATAAGTTCTATCATAAATTTTCTACCTACATAGTGAAACAGGATCATTTGTACCTATAGGTATTATGTTTCAATATGATACTCTAAGAACTAAGGGGTTTCAGACATAGTAATCGATAACGAAGCTTATTTAGATAGCAGAAGAGTCTCCATAGGAAACTGATATGAGTCGAGTGACAGTGAGAGGAACCATCACTATAGATTTATCTTGAGTAGCTGCTTTATTTGATACTAGTGTACCTCATTCATTCGTATCGACTCATACTATGAGTTTTTTAATACTTAATAAAAATATTATATATTATGTGATGGATATTTCTATAACCCTTATAGAAAAGCGGGTGTAGGGTGTCTGATTCCCTTCTTGTATCATCTATTTATCAGAGATTGAGCTCACATAGAATTTTTTGGTTCTCAACATAAAACATTTAGGCAAAATTCTTGAGATGGATTATATAATTTCCCATAAATCATGGATTGAATGTTATATGTAAAGGGTAACCTTTATAACCCTTGATGATGTGTTCTGTGTTTACCAAGGAGAATGGAACTTGAGGTCAAGTAGAGCTAGACCACCTCTTTCAGAGTTAGAAAGGGAGATATCAGTGGTTTCTTTTAACATGGAGAAAGAATTTTTGAGTGGTCATCTTACTCCAATATTCATTGAATTTTAAAAAACCATAAATATAACTTTTATGGATTCTCACTATTAATGGAGGTAGAGTTCTCTATTGACTTTTTACCAGGTACTCATCAAATATCTACTCCCTCTTACTATATTTCACCAGCTATACTGAAGGAGTTGCAGACTCATTTGGATGTTTTTTTGGTTAAATAATTCACATTCCTAAGTGTATCACCTCAGATAACCCTTCTATATTTGCATGTAAAGACGATGAAACACTTATAATTAACATATATCACTAAAAATACAATTAGGAAATGGTAACAAAAAAGTATTTATTGACCTATATTAATGATTGGGTTGACTAGATGAAAGGGTAGAATTGGTTCTTGAATATTGATCTTAAATTTGGATTTCATTACCTATGAATCAAAGAATCTTATTTCCTAAAGTCTACCTTTAGGAGTAGGTATGACCACATTGAGTATCTTGTTATGTATTTTGATATAACCAATGCTGCTACGGTTTCTCTTATGCTGATGAACATGATTGTCCACGAATATATCGATTTATTCATGGTGGTATTTTTCATTGACATATTAGTTTACTCTATAATAGAGAAGGACCATGTGCATCATATAAGGGATGTTATGAAATTTTTTAGATATAACTAAATTTATGTCAATCTATTGAAATTTAATTTTTGGATTTTGTAAGTGATGTTCTTGGGAAATGTGATATCAGAACATGGTATTTTAGTTAATCCTGAGAAGGTGATTTCTATTAGGACATGATAATAACAATGCATTGTTTTTGAGATTCATATATTATTTGGACTATTTGGGTATTACCACTTATTTTTCAAATATTTATCAAGTTTTAACTCTTTAATAACCTATCTTACTCAAAAAGAGTTTAGTTCTTTTTGGATTTGAAATGTTAAAATTATTTTTATGAGTTGAAGTGCCACATTAAAACTGTTCTTGTGTTCACTGTTACAGAGGTTGGGTAGGGCTATGTGATCTTTAATGATGCATAATGTTTGGGTTTGGGCTATGCTATCATATAAGGTGACTACATGGTGGCCTACGGTTCCCAAAAACTTAGTTCACATGAGAAGACCTATCATAAACCTGATATCTAACTCCCAAGTATGATTCATGCTATTATGATTTTATATCATTAAATTTTTTTAGAGTGGCTTTTAATTTATTTTAATATATAAATACTAATTTATATCTTCTTGAAAAAATATTTGAATCTGCATCAATGTTTATGGGTGGAGTAACCATAATCTTTTGATTTTGAAATTTCCTACACCATATGATAAGGGGAATGTCATTACTGATGTTTTGAGTAGGAAACCTCAAACACAAGCCATGAAATAATAATCATAGGAGTGTAATATGATTTATCTCTCTTCTTGTATGAATTTGTGTGTTTGATAGGATGAGATCATGATTTTTCTAAAAATCGTACAGTTGAACTCATATCTTCTTGAGATTATTCTTCAAGAGCAATAACTGGATGGTCAGTTCTGTGGATTTAGGGAATCTATTTATATTTGGGAGACCATCATTGAATTTTATTTATATTCAGGGGGAATCCTATGATTTTAAAACTGATATGTTATTCCATTGATTATGAGAATGTTTGTGATTATGGATTTTTCCGATTTCATAGTAGCTTGAACAACCGAGAACCACAAAGATATTGTATGGTATTTGGTGGTGATTCTCGTGTCTAGGTATAAGATAATAAAATTTTGATTATATTTCTCATTGTTACACCTATTAGTTGGTCATGTTCGTGCACCAAATACCTATAGGTTTACTTCATCCCCTTCATATGATGACTTGGATGTGGGATGATATATCAAAATATTTCATCTTCAGTTTGCATCATAACCCTCGAGAAAATAATGTGATATGTGCAGTGATCAATCAACTGGTCAAATTGTCACAATTTATACCCATTTATGATAAAAACCAATGTAAATTATTATGGATGTTTGTATATATAGGATATGTTCATATTAAAATGAGTTATATTTGTTTTTTTTTAACAGGGATCCTCCGTTCACTTGTCATTTTGGGAGAGCCCTCCAAGAGGGTATGGGAACCCAAGTTTGTTTGATCATTTCATATCATCCATATAAAATTTCCATAAATAAATCTATACACATTATTGAATAAAATCATTGTCCTTTCATTTTTGACTTTTATGAAGCTTGGTATAACCACTTTGTGCAGGTTAATTTTACATATAAAAACATTTAATATTCATTCATTAGGATGAAACCATTTATAGCCTTTTATGTTCACCCATGTTGATCCCTATTGTGTTATAAATATATTTGTGAAACATCCTTGATTTTACTTATTTTGGTCCGAGAGATAACAAAAAATATTCAGTTGATTCTTCTGAGAATAGTGATGGATCAAAACTAGTATAAATCTTATGTAGATCTTTTTTGAGACCCTTTGGAGATTTTTGTTGGTGAAAAGGTTTTTTTAGGATTTTCACCATAGTTGGGTCACTAAACAATGAGATACATGAAATTTTAGCTCCAAGACATGTGGGGCCATTTAAGGTTGTTGATATGATTAGAAAGGTGTCTTACTTTTTGTATTTCCCACCTTAGTTGATGTTAATTCTTAATTTTTTTCACATGAAATAGATCATAAATTATCTCTTTGACACATATTATATCTTTAGTTGGTTGAACCTTGATGATGAGCCTAATTTATCAATAACTGAATAGCTATTTCAATTTTTTTATTCCAAGATGAAGGTTTTTCATGGAAAGTATATACCCATGGTTCAATTTCATTGGTAGAATGATTCTGATTCACATGAAACATGGGAGTTTTATGCATTGATGAGAGAGTAATATCCTTATCTATTTGACATGGAATCTTCTTGATAGGATTTCTGGGGTTATAAATATTTAATATTGGGGAGGTTGTAACATCCTTTTATAAGTATTCAAGAAATTCTGGACCCTTTTTCATCATCCTTTTTTGGGTTTTTTTCTAGTTATTTTTTTTAAATTTTTGGATGTTTATGAGGATATACACAACTGGTTCTTGTTTAGGTAAAAACATGTGATTTTTTGTATAAATTGTTTTTCATTATCTTAATTCACTAGAGGGTGGTGAAAAGTTAATAAAAACCATGTAGACTCCCCCGTAAACCATGTTTCTTAAGAAATATAATGAAGGGATGGTTGGAACATGGTTTCAAAACATACATCCAAACAATGCACCCTTCCCCAGTAGATTAGGATGGAACACATAGTTGTTGAATGTTTTGTCTAACAAAGTGAGTGAACCCTCTCGATCATTTAGAAGACCATATATAGTGCATGGATAAGAACATGGTTTGTACTAATTGTGAGGCATAACCCATGAAATAGTGTGAATGAATTTCTAATGACTTGAAAATAATAATTAAAATCTCAAACTCACCACTATAAATCCAAAAAATATCACACTTAACCCTAATTTAACCTGTTGGATTTTGTATCCTCTTAAGAAATTATTTTTTATTCTCAAATCCCTCTTCTCCCAGATTAATGTTTTGGTGGATACAATTTATCTATCCTCGGTATGTGAAATATCGATGATTTGGAATCCTGCTTTATTCTCATCCGTCCCACATTAAGAGTGCTTAATACTCATGTTCTCTATGGACTTGATCTTTGATTTTATGGGTTTTTGTTATAGGGATTACTCTTGATCTTCCTCAACTACTTCTCTACCAAGAAGGTTCCCATTTTAGTTGTTTTACTGACCGTGTGATTAAGGGTAGGTGGTTCACTAAGTATTTTCCCAACACAAAAATACTTTACTTTCATAATTTATTTGAAATTCAATTTCTATTAATTTACTTGAATTGGGTTGATTTAACATTTTATTTAAAAAGGAATTGATTTGTGAAATAAAACCCATTTTAAAATATTCGATAAATTGGATGGATTTTAGAAAATATGGATTGAAATGAGAATTGATTTGATTAAATGACTTTATATTGATTAATGAGAAATATTTCTTAAAATGATATATTTTTTTAAAAGGAATGAACTTGATGGATAACCCTAATTTGGTTTTGAAATTGAAATGGTATGTTAAACATGGAATTGGTCATTTGAAATGTGAATTATGAATTGAATTGAAATTTCCCATGATTGATTGATTAAAGAACATGTGATCCCAAGAAGTTAGTGAGTGATTATGAAAAGAACTCTAGGAATATGACTCCATAAGAATGGATTGAATATGAAACCTCTAACTAAACCATGTTTTGAATTATTTTCCTTGACGGGGTGTTGATTGACTCTATCCTGATGTCTTGAGCCATAGGGATGTATAGATACACCTTGAGCAATGATTAAATGATTGAGTAGTGCGAGGATCCTAGTACCTGAAACTAACTAGCCTCAGGGTATATGAACATGATGCTATGTTTTGATTTGATTATTACATGATAGTGATTATAAAATGGTTTTACTCATACCCTTATATTTTATTGAAATGTTAATTTATGCTTGTTTTGATATATTTTCCATCTACTTGATTTGAAATATAATTTGACTGAAAATGTGGAATGATTTTCCATGCCTTATTTTTATATAAATTGAATCATAAATGGTCTATTTTCTATGGAACTTATTATGGAAAAATTGGTTAAATATTATGTTCCATTTATCTCACACTCTATATTTTACTTATGGGGTTTTTAGATTATGTTATGAAAGTTATGTGAAAAGGGAATGCACTACTTGGAGGTTGTGGGTGTTCTTGATTTATGATACCATGGGTGATGGTGGTGACCGATGCAGCTATAATCCACATGTTACAAGTGGATTCTGAGTTTTTTTCATGATGTATTCTGTTTCATCTATTGGTTTTTGTATCATGTTTGATCTTTATCTATTTTGTAGTTTTAATTTTCTTCTTGTGGATTTTTTGCGTACCAACTATTCATTTCATTATCTTCCACTGTTATATATTATTTTTTGATATTGGGGAGTAATTGTTCATTGTGACCATTTTTTGATGCCTTTGGGATAGTTTCAAACCCCTAGGGATTAAGAAAACACTTTGGGTCATGTATATCCTAGCTTGGGTACTATTGTACTAGGGTATTTGGGTTGTATCGTGACAATAATGATTAAGGTAAATATAACACTTTCATAAAAAAATTGAATTTCATCTTAGAGAGCCTCTAGGAAATGGGTGGTTTAGGACTCATTTTTTGGACCAGAGGTTCCTAAAATAGACAGAGTCATGTTAGGGGGCAATGTGGGTAGGTATTTAAGATAAATTTTATAGAAAGGTGTGTTTTGAGGTGGGTACATGATATGTATTTTTATAGATGGTACGATGTTATTTTTTTTCAAAGACTTGATTATTAATATAAAAGGAATTTTATATTAAAGTAAAATGGGTAAAAAATAGAAAATTAATGAATATAAGATTAGGGTGGGTCAATAGTTCTATAATCATCACAACAATAGATCATTTTCATCTTTTTTATTAATTTATATATCATTTTTAACATTAAATTCCATTTAAAGACATTTTTGGGTTATTAGTGTAATTTGATATTAAAAATGTCTAAATGATAACAAAATTCTTAAAATAAAATTTATATAATTAATTATAATTCATAATTATTTATAAAATTCAGGTAAAAACATGATTCACCAGATCCTTATAACCTTAAATGTTTATAAACAATTTATTTTACTTTCCCAATGCCAGAATAAGTGTTGCATCGACTTTGTGTAAGCCTTTTGGATAACGATCCTACTATTAAAATTAAAAAATTGAAAAATATAAATATAAAATATTAATAATAATTATTTTCATATATGATAATTAATAATATATATTTACTCTCAACCTTATCAGGAAAATACATTTAAGATACTATTTAGACTTTTCTCACTTTGTGCAAGAACTAGGAAATCCTTTGGATAACTATATTCTTATATAATTCTGTATCTCATAAAAATAATTTAGTATTATTAAATAGTCATAATTTTTAAATCTTATTATTTATAAGAGAGTTATAACTTCCTAGATACAATCTTAATGATACCAATTTTGACTTTTCTAATGATGCACACACAATGCATCACCACCAAAAAATGTTTTAATATTTATCTTGATAGAAAATTTTATTGACAAAAATTGAATAATATTTTATAATATTGGTTGTATTAAATCTTGTTCGATATGTTCCATAAATTTTATAAATCTTTATATCATATTTATATCATGTTGTTTTTATAAAAGATACATTATTCATAATTTTATCTATTCAACAGAAAAATTATAGAATAAAAAAAAAGAACCCTAAGATAATATTTAAATGATTATAAAAACTTGAATTCATTTTTTCAAATTAACATTCTAAAATAAAAAAACTAACTTTTAAATGAAACTGTACATTACTTGGAAAAAATGATTAAAACTATTCTTTTATGAATTGAAAAACATTGTCCTTGTTTCATACATTGATAAAATAATTTATAATAATAAATATCATTGTAAATAATTGTAATTAATATAAATATCCATTTATAAAATATCCAACAATTACATAATTATTTAGGTCGATAAAAATTAAAATCACATTATGTATATTATTTCAACCTTAAAAAAACACATTTTATTTCATAACGTAAAAATATAGTTTTAAATATAATATTGGATTATATTTGATTATATAGTAACTTTGGAGACAAGATATATAAATTTTTAATGTAACATATAAATTTTTATTCATGAATATTAATAAACCCTAAATGTGATGTATTATCGAATATACTATGCTTCTCAAATTTTCTTAATAAATTGTATTAGGAATTTATTTAGTTTGATGTTACATGTGAAAAAAGATACTCAAAATCATATTTATCTAAATGGTTATTCATAATAAAATCTTGAGGAGTTCCATTACACAAATTATGTTTAGTGTTCTACTTCAAATAGTTTATAATCTTTGTTTTAAAAACCATAACACACTTCCTAAAATACCATGTTTTACTAACTTTATACTTTCTACGTTTTTAGATTGATTTTGTAGAGAACATATTTATTACCATATGAGGAAAAATTTGTTCATCAGATAGAAATTTGTAAAAGTTTTATTGGATGAACTATTTCTAGATAATTTTTATAAATGGGTTGATGTGAACTTTATAATCAGATTGACATATACTTTGTACATATGAAAAATGATTTCATATTTCATCAATTAATGTTTTTTAATGTCCGACTTACATATTATAACTAAGTTTCACTAGATGAAGTTTCACATTCCTAAATAGACAAAAATTCATTGGAAAGAGGTAGACATACTCTCCAGAGGAAACATTATAAAAACTATTAGATGATTATTTTCATTCCATCGATCAAATAATGTTATTCCTATCATAAAAAACAATTTATTTATTATATGGAACATTTAACAACATTGTGATGATTCTATAAAAATGACCAATATCAAAAGTATGTACATGAAATTCCAAGTGAAAGAATTGTTAATCCTAATCCATTCCAACCAACTCCAATATTCCCAGAATATGTCCATTGGATATTTTACTATAAATAAAGATTCATTCAATGAGGAAGTCAATTCTTTTTCCACTCAATCTATCCAATGTTTACTTTGTTTCATAGTAATATCTTTTTGAATGTTTTTTTATTATAATAATTAATGATTTTTCTATTTTAAGACATATGTGTGATGATTCTAAATGTATTAGAACATTTTCATTTTTAATTATTGTGTCTTATAAGGTTTTATCTAGGGATTCTAGGGTTATGTATATTTTATATCCAATATTTTTGATCAAGATATGTTTGGGATAATAATACATAGTTATTCTAATATTTTGGATTAAGAGATTTCTTCTTGAATAAATACAAAAATTTATGTTAAGGTTAAACCGTGGAAACCTTATGTCAAGGTGATTGAATTACTTTACTTGAAAGGTTAAAGTGTTGATACTATTTTATAAATTTTCTACAATTTTTTATTTAGAACTTTATAAATTATTTATTTGAATTTTTTAGAATGTTTTATTTCCACTACACATTTATAAAGAAATTTTATCTTGGTTATAATCTTTTCTTATCACCACGTTTATAAATGTATTGGAAAGAATTCGGTCCAACAATATATTTCCAAATATTGGGTAGAGAGTTGGTCTAATAAAATTAAAAAGTGAAAAAAGGTAATTGAAAGATTTATTTTTATAAACTACAATTCACCCCCACTTTTATCTATTTATATACTCCTACGATCCTAAATTTGGTATTAAATAAGTCTATACCATTATAACTTTTAAGATTTATATATTTTTTAAGTTAATATTTCCTATATCAAGAAATATTCAATGTTTACTAATTTTATTATTTCAATATTTTATAATCAATTTTACACTAATGTGTAATTATAGATAAAGTATTTTTTTTAAAGATGACAGGTATAAAATTTAGAATTATTGAGAATATAAATCTTAGAAGGCCACCAATTTTTGATCTATCTAACTATGATTATTGGAGATATAGGATGAATAATTTTGTTTTTAATGATGGTGTGGATAATTTTTCCATGCTTACTAGTGACTTTGCAATCCCAGAAAACCAATTTTAAACATTCAGAAATTTAGAGAAGGTGGAATATCAACTACATTAATGAGTTTGAAACACTTTGTTTTGTTATATGACCAAAAATATATATAGTGAGATACCTTCTTGTGAAACTAATGATAGTTTATTTAAAAAGATGGAAGCCACTTAGTTTGGGACAACCAAAGTTATCAAGATCAGGAGAGCTATGCAGGGAGATGACTATAAATCTTTTAATTTCTTACCTGGATAACCTATTTCAAAGTTGAGAATAAAAGTAGTTGTTCTGAAGAAAGTAAGAATGAACTTTCCCAACTAGCTTAGAGAATGAAAAATACAGTTAAAAATAATGATTTTAGATATAATTCTATGAAAAAAAAATTTAAATATAGAAATGGGAATAAATATTTTTCTAAGATGATGTATTATTCGTGTAATAAATGAGGTCATATCAAACTAGAATTTCCCATATTTAAAGGAAAGAAAATAAGTAAATAAGTTCTAAGAAGTTTTACAAAACTAAAAGTGAGAAAATTATAAAATATTCTAAAATTTGGAGTGAAAGTAGAGGACATAGATCTTCATATAATTGATTAGAAAGTTAAAGTGATAATCTGGATAATATTGATTTCAATGAAAATATTCATAATAACAATAATTAATTCATGTATAAGGTATCTTTTGGAATACTGACTAACTTTAAATAAAATATAATTTTTTTGATTAAAATGATTTTAATTATTATAATTCTTATTAAGAATAATAATCCAGTTCATCTAAAAATGATAATACTTTACCTAGTTATAAGGAAGATTCAATGTTTACTAAACTATTGTAAAATTAAAATAGCAGAGTTTCAAAAAAATACGAATATTTTTAAAAGATATTTACAAATATTATTTCTGAATTTCTTAAATTAGTAAAAAATTAAAAATCATTCAAAATAATTGTAAAAATTAAAATATACTTTATCCAATGAGAATAAATATTTAGTTATGAAACTAATTTTTTTAATTTTATGTTTGATGAAATTACCATCAAAATTTACTTTTGGTAAAGAAAATTTTCATACTATGTATTGCCTAATTATACCTCATAGAAATTTTTCTAGAATATGTTTTACTAATTCAAAACCACATTTTCAAAATAAATATTTTTTTTCAAAAAAAGTGAACCTTTTTTTACTAAGTGTAAAAGTGGTGGACTTTGGAAAAAAAGTGTTCTTCAAATAAAATACAATATTTAGAAGTTTATAATTACTATTTTTCTAAAGAATTAAAAACAATTTAATCTAAACAAGTTGGAATGATTTGTATTTCTAAAATACTTTTGTCTACCAATACTGGACCCAAACAAGATTGGGTACCAAAATACTAATTTTATTAATTTCAGGAAAATAATAAATATACCAACAACCACGACCTTTGGTATATGGTTAGTGGATTTTATAATAACATTACAATAAAGAAGTATTTATTTTAGAATATTATTAATATTAAAGGTGGAAAAGTCACCTTTGGTGACAATATCCCAGAGAAATTGTTGATTTAATAAGGTTTTCCTTATGACTTTTCCATTCCTTCATTCAAGGGTGAGATTGTTAAGTCATTAAGGGTTCCTTATGAATTTATCATTTCTCTTGTTTTGAAAATCACAAACACCTTATCTCGAAGAAAATCTATTTTTACCCCTTGTTTTACTTCTATAAGGAAAATTTCCTTCCTCAAAGAAATTTACCCTTATCATGTTTCATTGTCCATATCATATTTTTCTTAAGTATAAAATTCAGATTGAAACCAAAACCTCGTAATCCTATAATTACTTAGATATGAAGAATTCTATTTTCAGATCTGAATTCTGGTTATGAACTCTCATGAAGTTCAACTCCAAATTCTGGTTACGAACTTGTCTAAGTTCTGACTCCGAATTCTAAATAAGAATTATGGTTGCGAACTTTCTAAGTTCTAACTCCAAATTCTGAATATGAATTCTGGTTACAAACTTTCTAATTTCTGACTCCGAGTTCTTTGAATTCAGACTCTGAAATCTTTTGAGTTCTGACTCTGAATTCTCATGAATTCTGACTCCGAACTTTGTAAGTTCAGGTCCCAAATTCATGTGAATCTAGACTCCAAATTTCCTTGAAATTCAGACTTCGGAATTCTATAGAACTCAGGTTCTGAATTCCTACAAAATATAATCTGAATATCCTTGTATCAGTAGACTCTGAATTCATTTTTTGTTAGACTCTGAACATTCATTTACCTTCACTCCGAATATCAGTTTTTAGTTATACTTACACTCATTTTATTCTAAAACAATGTCGTGCTTTTAGTTATCAACTAACCATATTTTAACTGACATGTGGACATGTACCTCTGAAATTTAATGAAGAATATGACCGATGGAGGGGGGAGCCAACCATTGGAGTCACACCTATAAATAAGAGATTTTTTGAAAGATCTCAAAAAAACACATTTGTGACAACTGTGCTTATATGTTGTTGAAGTGATTTCTAGAGAAAGAGACTCTTATAAACTCTCAGGCTTCATGTAGAAAGTTTTGAACTGCTCATTCAAACTTTGCTTCATTCATATTTGCTTAGTGTAGAGGTTCGATTTCCTTGAAATCAAAGAAATCAGGTTGTGAAGTCAGAGGTGCTGATTTCCTTACAAATCGAGGGCTTACGGGTATATCAAGAGAGATACCGATCTTTGGATTGAGGGCTTACCTAGGTTTGGGTAAGACATACTTTCTTGAAAGTATAATTCAAGGGAACTCTTATCCAGGGTTTTTGGATACCCTCCTCTTTGGGTTAAAAGAGTTATTACTTGTTGTAATATTTTCTTTTCTACAGTGTATTTATTTGTTGAGGAAGGTATAAATTTCATATACATCTTTACACTTGTACTCTGATTTTATAGGATTCTATATGGTTTAAGGTAGAATCTTATTTGGTGTAATATTTTGTTAAGTTTCATTTCCAGAATAACTTTTCTGGAATCAAGCAAGTTATTAGAACTTAGAGGTGTTGTGAATTTTGGTTATACAAAAATTCCTTAAGAATTTTTAAAGTATAAAATTCACCCCCTCTTGTATTTGAGTATCTATTCGATCATAAATTTGGTATTATAGAGTATATCATACTCATAAATACTATCTAACGATTGGTATCAAAGGAGGTTTCTGAAATACTTGTATTCACATATAATTTTTTCTTTTTCAAGTTTTTTTAAAGATAGACTTCCTTGTACCCTGAACCAATTTAACAATTGGTATCAGAGGAGGTTTCTGAAATACTTGTATTCACATATAAGTTTTTCTTGCTCAAGTTTTTTTTAAAGATAGACTTCCTTGTACCCTGTACCAATTTAACAATTGGTATCCGAGGATTTGGTTCAATCTAAATTAATCTCACGATTAGATTCAAAAGAATTACTTTCAGAATCATATTTATTCGGAATCATATTTCCCGGAATCAACATTTCATAATAATTCTTGCTTAGAGATACAATATCTAGTTTCTTTCTTAGAATATTTTCTCTTTTTTACAAACTCATACTACTAACAAGTTTGAGTGTCAAAGAATTTTCTTAAGGATGACAGGAATCATTGTTGGTTCTATTGAAAATCTCAATCCAACAAGACCACCTATCTTTGATGGAAATGATTATGAATATTTGAGGGATCGTATGAAGACTTTTATTATCAATACTGGTGTTGTTAATTTTGTTATCCTTACTAGAGGATATAAAATCCTTGACAAGGAAGTTAGTACCTTTACTAATCAAGAAAAACATGAATATCAAATGAATTATAAGGTACACAATACTTTACATTGTTCCATGACTAGAAATATATATAGCCTAATTTCATCTTGTGAAGCAGAAAATTCTATATAAACTACACTCAAAGTTACTCACTTTGTAACTTCCATGGTTATTAAAACAAGAAGAGCTATGTTTAGAACTGAATACCATGGTTTTAATTTTCCTTATAGAGAACCCATTTGTAAGGTGCAGAAAAGGTTTATAACTATTGTGAAAATTTTACAATCGATGGGAGAAAATGGTTTGGATGATGAATCTCTTGTTGATAAGATCATAGATAACATGAAAAATGAATTGGAGTCCAAGAGGACAACTATTGATGAAAACAGAAAAGTCACTCAGATTTCCTTAGAAGAGTTGTTTGGAACTCTTCTTCAGCATGAAACTAGAATGAAGAGAGATGCTAAAAATGTTAGAAAGAAGAATGGTAATGGAGGAGTTGTTTTTTAAACCACTTCTAAACATATGAAAACCAAGACCCCAGAAAGGGGGACTAGATCAAAGAAATAGAAATTCATTATTCTGTCAAAATCTAGTGACACAGAAAAGTCTGTGAATGAACTAGCTAATCATGCTCGGAGAATGAACACGATTGTAGCTCAGAAGAACCATCAGAATATGTTCAAGAAGAAAGATTACAGAGATAATAAAGATGGAGAAGTCACATGTTATGAATGTAGAAGAACATGTCACATCAGACCTGATTGTCCCTTGTTGAAAAATAAGGAAAAGAAGGAAAGGAATTCAGAAAGTAACAAGAAGAAACTCTATCGATAAAAGCACAAAAAACGTTTTAAAGATAATGATAATTGGATTGCTAGATGTGGAGACTCTTCGGAAAGTGAATCTTCTGAATATGATTCTTCTGCAAACAATAATATGGGTTTCATTTCTACTACTTCTTTCCCTAATACATGTCTTATATCCAATGTACTCTCTTCCGAGGCTTTAACAAATTTATCTCTCGATAAGACTTACTATTCCGAAAATAATGCTTCTAATGAAGATTCTTCATCTTCAGAAAATGAAGACATACCTTCATATGAATAAGTATCAATATTTCCCAAGTTACTCGAAAAAAATTGTAAAATTTTTAAGAAATTAGACAAGGAAAATACTAGGGAAGAAATTATTATAAAAGAGATTTCAGATCATTATAGAGATCTTGGAGAAAAAGATGAGATTTTATAAAAACTTTCTAAAGACCTTGAGAAAGAAAATTATGTAAAGGAATAACTTTCTAAAGATCTTAAGAATGAAATTTTAAGGATGAAAGTTTTTGAGGAAAAATCAAACTCTATGGAAATGATTTTTGAGGGTAAGAATTTAATCATCAGACTGAAATGTGAAATATTTTCTCTTAAGAAGATTCTTAAAAACTTTACCTATGAGAAGGAAAATGTTTACAAGATGTATTCTCAAATTAAACCTCAAGGAAACACTATTGGAGTAGGTTATACTCACCAAAAAATGGTTTTCAAAAACAACTATTTTGTTCCTTCTAAATCCCTTTTTTTCACTAAATGTCAAAGTGGTGGGCATTGGAAGAAAAATTTCTCTTTGAATAAAGTTCAATATCTTGGGTTTCATACAGATTATTTTTTTAAACAAATGTGGATACCCAAAATTTTGTTGTTTAATAATTCCGGATCGAAGATTTTTTGGATTCCGAAAGTATAACTTTCTTATTTTAAAAAAAAATAGAGAAGGTACCAACAAAAATACTTGGTACATGGATATTGGATGTTCCCGACATATGACTGGTAACAAAAAATATTTTGAAAAGATTATCAAGTTGAAAGGAGGAAAATTAAATTTCGGAGATAATGCTCATAGAGAGATTATTGGTATAGGTAATATTGTTCATCTTGGAAAAACATTGATTTCAAATGTTTCATTTGTTAAGGGTATTAAACACAACCTCATTAGCATAAGTCAATTTTGTGATGAAGGCTACCTAGTGAATTTTACGAATTACAGGTGCTTAGTAAACAATTCCAAGGAAGAGTTCATTCTTTCTGCCAATAGGAAAGAGAATGTTTACACTCTAAACTTATAAGACCATAGGATCCATGATCTACCTTTTCTTAGTGCAATGGAAGATCATTCATGGTTGTGGAATAGATGGTTAGGACACAGTAACTTTAGAAACTTATGCAAACTTTATAAGAAAGGACTAGTTAAGGATCTACTAGAGAATAGATTTGATTCTTCAAACGTTTGTGACCCTTGTTAATATGCAAAGCAACATAAATCAAGTTTTAAATAAGTCCGTGAAGTCTCAAATACTAATACATTACAACTAGTGTATATGGATCTTTTTGGTCATACACAAACAGGAAGCATTGGGGGGAAATATTACGTATTTGTCTTGTTTGATGATTATACTAGATTTACATGGGTATTTTTTCTAGCAAAGAAGTCTGAAGATTTTTCTTATTTAAAAAGTTTTATAGCCCATGTTAAAAATGAGAAAAACCTTCCCTTGAAAACTATTCATAGTGATCATGGAGGAGAATTTCAAAATTCTGATTTTGCAACTTTTTGTAGTAGAAAAGGCATTACTCATAACTTCTCAGCACCTAGAACACCTCAACAAAATGGTGTTGTTTAAAGATGAAATAAAATTCTTCAATAGATAACTAAAACCATGTTGAGTGAGTATTCTATAGCCAAACATTTTTGGGCTGAAGTTGTAAGTACTGCTTGTTATACTATAAATCGAGTTTTGATAAGTCCTTTTCTTAATAAAACTCTTTATGAGTTATGGAATGGTAGAAAACCTAGACTTTCCAACTTTAAGGTTTTTGGTTGAAAAGTATTCATTCTGAATACTAAAGATAATCTTTATAAATTCTTACCAAAATCTGATGAAGGAATTTTCTTAGGCTACTCCACAACTTCTAAGGCATATAGTGATTTCAACAAAAACACTTGTACTATTGAAGAGACAGTACATGTTAAATTTGATGAAACTGATCCTATTGTTTTTAAACTACCCCAACCTATATCCTCGGGTGTGTTTTCAAAAACTGATTATCAACCATTGATATAAGATCCTTATGATAAGGAAAATTTTCAACAAGATACTTCTGAATGATTTACCACATAAGATTTCCTACCCTATGTTGATGAACATGTTTTACAAAACCCAAATCAGTCGTTTCTCAAGAATCATCCCAGTGATACTATCATTAGTGATGTAAATAAACCTATAAGGACTAGAAGTTCCTTATGAAACGAAGCAGAACATCTATAATTCATTTCCTAATTAGAACCGAAAAGCACAGATGAAGCTTTAGGTGATGATGATTGGATAAAATCAATGCAAGATTAACTAGATGAATTCAAAAGGAATAAAGTCTGGACCTTGGTTGAAAGACCGAAGGAAACTTCTTTTATTGGAGTAAAATGGGTCTTTAGAAATAAGTGTGTTGAAAATGGGATCATAGTAAGAAATAAAGTTAGATTAGTTGCAAAAGGCTATAATCAACAAGAAGGAATAGACTATGAAGAAACCTATGCTCCAGTAGCTAGACATGAATCTATTCATATTTTACTTGGCTTTGCAGAATTCTTTAACTTCAAACTTTTCCAAATGGATGTAAAATGTGCTTTCCATAATGGTTATGTTCAAGAGGAAGTTTTTGTTGAACAACCTCTTGGCTTTGAAGATACAAAATATCCTGATCATGTTTTTAGACTTACTAAAGTCTTTTATGGTATTAAACAAGCCCCTCGAGCTTGGTATGATAGACTTATAAGATTTTTTCTTCAAAATAACTATGTTAAGGGAAATGAATACACCACCCTTTTTATAAATAAAGACAAGAAAAATGTTTTGATTATTCAAATTTATGTTGATGACATTATATTTGGCTCAACTCAGAAATCGTTAACTGAATCCTTTGCGGATCTAATGAAATCTGAGTTTGAAATGAGTATGATGGGTGAGTTAACATTTTTCCTTGGTTTTCAAATTTCTCAAAAACTAGAAGGAATCTATATATCCCAACATAAGTATATTAAAGATATTCTTAAAAATTATGGATATGACAACACTAAGAGTATAAGTACTCCCATCGGTACCTCAAACACCCTTGATCTTGATGAAGCCGGGAAACCAGTAGATCAAGCATCTTTTAGAGGTATGATAGGAAGTCTACTTTACTTAATAGCTAGTCATCCAGAATTAATGTTTTTAGTATGCTTATGTGCAAGATATCAATCCAATCCTACGGAATCTCATTTAAAGGAAGTGAAGAGAATTTTTCACTAATTAAAGGGAACCATGGATTTTGGACAATTTTATACTTCTGAAAATGATTTTATTCTAAAATGTTTTTCGGATGATAACTTTGGTGAATGTAGAATGCATAGAAAGAGTACATCCAGAACTTGTCATTTATTCGGAGATTCATTAGTTTCTTGGTCTTGCAAAAAGCAACACTCAGTAGCAATTTCCACTGCTGAAGCTAAATATGTAGCAGCTGGAAGTTGATGTGCTCAAGTGTTGTGGATGAAACACACACTCATAGATTATGGCTTGAGTTTTACTAAGACTCAAATTTTGTGTGATAATATAAGTGCCATTTCCCTTAGTAAAAACCCTTCACATCACTCTCCTGCAAAGAACATAGATATTAGGCATCACTTTCTTATGGATCACACACTTAGAGGAGATATCATTATTTAATTTATCGGAACACAAGATCAACTTGCTGATATTTTCACAAAATCTTTACCCTCTGATAGATTTGAATACATTAAATATAAGTTAGGAATGATAACCGTAAGGTAATTCTACTTGCTAACTTTCTGTTGAAATCAATCTCCTTACAGTAATAAATTCTTTTTTATAGGGGGAGTACATTTGATTGTATGGTTTTCATGTTTTTCTTAATGATGTTTTTCACATTTTTCGTAATGTGTTTTTCACGTTTTTTGTAATGATGTTTTTCATGTTTTTCGTAATGACGTTTTTTGTAATGAAAATATTTGGACCTGAAATTTTTATAAGAGAAATATTTGGACCTGATGTTTTCGTAATGAAAATCTTCAGACCTAAAGTTTTCATAATGAAAATCTTTGGACCTGAAGTTTTTCGTAATGAAAATCTTTGGATCTGAAATTTTTGTAATAGAAACTCTCGGATTTGAAAATTTTCGTAGTGAAGTTTTCTTTTCGTATTCAAGTTTTGTTGGAATCCAAAGTTCTTCAAGAAGGGTATTCCTCAGTATGAATAATCCAATGATTTTTTTAGGTTTTACTTTCTATTATTTTCTTTTGTTTTTTAAAATTTCTTGAATTGAAGTTTCCTTAAATCTGAATGTTTTCCTTTTAAAACCTCAAAAGATCAGATTCAACCAAATTTTTTCTTCCAGCCTTCGTATCAACCATTAGATCTGATCAAGAGGTTTCTCGACCGTTATATTGGATTTTGAAGATTAAAGGTCACCTTCATCGCTTATATAAAGGGAACCCCGTTAGTTGTCCCACATCGCTTATCAAGCTTTTGCATCTCAAAGCCCTTTTTTTCTTCAAAATCTCGTTCTAAATTCTTCAGAAGTGCTCAAGTCCGAATGTCTGCCGATGTCCCTTCTCAAGAAATTTCTACTGTCAAGCCGATTTTGGAGTGGCAGATATACAGGTATAGGTTGGTTCACTCAAACTTTTTCAACCAGTATGATTCTATTATTTCCAAGAATATCAGGCTTAATGGATGGGAGAGTGTGGATATCTCAATGAAAAGAGCTAAGGATGTTGTCTATCTGGATCTTCTCATTGAATTTTATGAATCAGTTTTCTTCTTTAAAGAAGAAGGTAGAGAAAATTTTTCTTTCAAGAGTTATGGGAATACTTATAAAATTTCTTACACCAAGGTTGTGAGATTAGTAGGGCTATCATATGAAGGAGAAGCTGAGTTTTTCTCTCACAAACTCCCAGATATTCAAGGATGTTTCATTAAGGTAAAGGCTATGGAATGCCTTGGTCTTACTGTTGTAAAGATAGTAATGATTTCCCATCTATCTAGCAACAATTGGATTCTACAATTATGGGTCCAAGGTCTCATCGTACCGAGAAAGGGTGACAAAGAAACCCTGAAAAAAATTGATATGTATATCCTATAATTTTTGGTAAACCTAAGGAAGGTGAATATCATGAAGCATATTCTCATCACCATAGAGAATATCAAGAATGGTAATATGAGAGCTCAGATTATTATGTATCCTGCCTTACTTTCTAAGTTGATTGTTCGGTGTCTAGAATCTTTCAAGATCCCCTGCAGTACTAAGACAAGGAATTTCAATGTGATGTTAGTCAGTGATGACACCTTGAAGAGAATGGATGTTGGCTTCTCCAAGGAGTCAGGGGAGTTTTTTGATCTGCCAGTGGAAGAGGAAGAATCCATTCTAAAAAATGTTGAAGAAGCTGAACCTTCAAAGAAAACAGGAAAGAAGAGGAATCTTAAGGAAGTGGAAGCTGAAGGAAAAACCCCTAAGTCTATGGAAGTCCATTCCACACCTCCTAAACCCAAAAATCAAAAGGCGTATCCTGATGAAGTTGTAGCAAAATGGAGAGAGGATAAGGAGAATAGAAAAGAAAGGGAGCCACAGTTTGGTTTGGATCCTGCTGAGGCCAAGGCATTGAAAGAAAAAGCTGCTGATGAGATAGAAAAGCAAGCCAAGGAAAAGAAGCTGAAGAAGAAGATGTGAGAGGCAGAGATTGTGAAATATCTTTTGAAACCTGCCGAAGTTTCATCTGAACAAATCCCTATTCCGAAAAACTTTTTAGTAGAATAATTACCTGAGACTCTCAGTAAGAGGACTCCAGAAAATCCTCAAGAGAAGAATGAGAAAGAGAAGAAAGCTATAGAAGAAGTTCAAGAAGCTGAGAATAGTGGTGGATCTGATGATGTGATTAAGAAGGTTGATGATTATCAGGAAAAGGAAAGTGCTTCTGAGAAGCTGTCAATCAAGACTTCTCAAGCCAGATCCTCAAAACTTGCTACTCCTGGAGCTGATAAAAAGGGTGAATAAGAGGAAGTAAATAAGTTGTCTGAGGAAGAAATCCGTAATCTTCACTTCATTCATCCGGAAGATGTTGAGGCTGGAACTGAGAAAGAGAAATTTGATGAAGATAATATTGTACAACTATCTGAAAGTGAGCTGGAATCTCTTGACGAGGAAGCCATTCTGAAAATCCGTAAGGGTAAACAAGTGGTTGTTGATACCCCAATGAAAGAAATTTTGAGGAAGAAAGAAGTTGGAGGAACCTCTTAGAGGAAGCTGGTAGAGTTAGAGAATGAACCTTATCCAAGTTAAATTTATGATTCAGAGTCATATGCCTTGGGACATGATTTTGTTGTTCAGTCCCTGAAGAAGTTGGTGGACACCATTCCGATCTTTCAAGCAATTGATTCTAGATGCCATATGCTTCAGCACAGTTTGAATCAAAAGTCAGATTCCATATTCATGGTGATGGATAGATGCGTTAAGATTGAGGTCGATCACAAAAGTATTCTGATCATCTATGAATCTCATAGAAAGTCTTGCAAGAATATGACTAGGTGGTCTCAAAAAATTGTTGTAGATTTGCAAGAACTTGATAGGTTTCAAGAAGATGTCAAGGAAGCTTTTGATACCATAGACACCAAGATCAAGAATATTATAGATAGCTTTGAGAAAAAGCTAACTCTTGAGTAGAATGTTCAGATTCAAGATGTTAAAGATATCAATGGGAAGCTGAATTATGTTATCCAGTGTTAGAAAAATAAGAAGGGTCTTCAAATTGAGATGCAAGAAAAGCATGTGAAGCAAGATGACTTGATGAAGGCACAGGCAGAGGCCCTGAAGGCTCAATAGGATAGGATCACAGCCTTAGAAAAGAAATCTGAGGAAGATCACAAATAGTTGAAGAAGTTAAAGACAATCGTCAAGAAGCTAATGCCCACGGAAAAAGAAACAAAATATACACAAATCATATATTTTGTTTTATTTTTCCTTGTACTAAATCTTCTTTATCGTAGTGAAATTTTGGTTGCTTGTTTTGTTTGGATATCTATACTAATATTTCAGGTACTATATTTTTTTTTCCATTCCCTCAAACTCTTTTTGAAAATCACAAAGGGGGAGAAGGAAAAAGAATCCTAAAGTGGATAAGGAAAAAGATTTCTAATTAAAGAAGAACTATCTCTAATTAAGGGAGAGTTCTCCATTATGAAGTTTTCCATTCTCAAGATAATGAAATTCATCATTCCAAAAATCTAGAATATGATCCATATATTACCAAATCTAAGTGGGAGTTAGTCGTATTCATCTTTACCAATGAGAAAAGGGAGATAAGTATTACTTGTAATGCCTAGAAAATTTTCCAAGTCTTTTTATTCTTTTTGGTAAGGATTTTTGTGCTTTCCAAAAAGTGGGAGATTGTTGAGTCAATAAGGTTTTCCTTATGACTTTTCCATTCCTTCATTCAAGGGGGAGATTGTTAATTCATTAAGGTTTCCTTATGACTTTACCATTTCTCTTGTTTTGAAAACCACAAACACCTTATTTCAAGGAAAATCTATTTTTACCCCTTGTTTTAATTCTATAAGGAAAATTCCCTTCCTCAAATAAATTAAACCTTATCATGTTTCATTGTCGATATCATATTTTTCTTAAGTATAAAATTTGTATTGAAACCAAAACCTCGGAATCCTATAATTTCTTAGATATGAAGAATTCAGGTTTAGGATCCGAATTTTGGTTACGAACTCTCATGAAGTTCAACTCCGAATTCTGGTTACGAACTCTCATGAAGTTCAACTCCGAACTCTGGATATGAAACCTCATGAAGTTCCAAGTACGAATTCTAATTACCAATTCTAGTTACAAACTTTTCTGAGTTCTGACTCTAAATTATAAATAAGAATTCTGGTTATGAACTTTATGAGATCTGAATCTGAAGTCTGAATATGAATTCTGGTTAAAAACTTTCAAAGTTCTGACTCCGTGTTCTCTGAATTCAGACTCCGAAAACTTATGAGTTCTGACTCCAAATTCTAATAAATTCTGACTCCGAACTTTGTAAGGTCAGGTTCCGAATTCCTTTGAATCTAGACTCCAAATTTCCTTGAAATTCAAACTCAGGAATTATATAGAATTTAGGTTCCGAATTCTTACAAAACAGAATCCGAATATCCTTGTATCAGTAGACTCCGAATTCATTTTTGGTTAGAATCCTAACTTTCATTTACCTTCTTTCCGAATACCAGTTTTTATTTGTACTTAAAATCATTTTGTTCGAAAATGTTGTCGTGATTTCAATTATCAATTAACCATTGTTTGAGTGACATGTTGACATATCCCTATGAAATTGAAGGAAGAATATGACTGTTGGAGGAGGGAGCTGACTGTTGGAGTCGTGTCTATAAATAGGAGCTTATTTGAAAGAGATCAAAACAACACTTTTGTGACAATTGTGCTTACATGCTGTTGAAGTGATTTCTAGAGAGAGAGACTCTTATAAACCCTAAGGCTTCGTGCAGAAATTTTTGAACTTCTCAGTCAAACTTTTCTTCGTACATATTTTCTTAGTGCAGAGGTTTGATTTCCTTGAAATCAGAGACTTTGGGTTGTGAAGTCAGAGGTGTTGATTTCCTTACAAATCGAGGGTTTGTGGGGATAGAAATACAGATACCAATATTTGGATTGAAGGCTTACCTGGTTTTGGGTAAGAAATACTTTCTTGAAATTATAAATCAAGGGACCTCTTATCCACGGTTGTTAGACACCCTCCTCTTTGGGTTAAAAGAGTTATTACTTGTTACTTGTTACTTGTAATATTTTTTTTCCACTGTTTATTTTAGTTGTTGAGGAAAGTATAACTTTCATATAATTCCTTAAATTTGTACTCTGATTTTATAGTGTTTTCTATGCTTTAAGGTAGAATCTTAGTTGGTGTAAAATTTTGTTAAGTTTCATTTCCGGAATCACTTTTCCGGAATCAAGAATGTTATTAGAACATAGAGGTGTTTTGAATTTTTATTATACAAAAATTCCTTAAGAATTTTAAAAGTATACAATTTGACCCCCTCTTGTATTTGAGCATCTATTCGATTCTACATTTGGTATTATAGAGTATATCATACTCATACATACCATCTAAGAGAATTTATAGGTATTGGTATTATAATTCTTGTTGGAAATACATTAATTGAAAAAAAACTATATGTTGAAGTTCTTTAGTGAAACCTTATTATTATAAATTAATTATCTAGCGAGTGTTATCATGTGAACTTTAGGAATGTAAAATGTATTATTCATATATCATAGAATAAAAATTTATTCTTTATATCAATATGCATGAGAATGTATAAACACTTAACTAAGATGATATTATAGGAAAAGATCTACCTTTTCCTAGTATAATGGAAGATCAATCTTGGTTGTTGAATATAAGGGTAGGACACTGTAATTTTATAACTTTAGAAAAACTTTCTAATAAATATATTTTGAGAGATATACTAGAACATATGTTTTATTGCTAAAAAGCTTGAAATCATTGTCAATATAGATAGAAATATAAGTCAAGTTTTAAATATATTAGTGATGTTTAAAATTTTGATGATTTATAGTTAGTGAACATGGAATTATTTGGTCCTACACCAAATTGGATTATTTTTGGAAAAAAATGTTTGAGTTTTAGTTAATGAATACACTATATACACTTGGATATATATTCCAGTGAAAATTTTGAAAGAATTTTTCTATTTTAACGTTTTATACCATGTTAAAAATGATAGAAAAAACCTTTGTTGACTATTCATAGTGATCATGGTGGATTATTTTTAAATTATGAATTTGAAACTTTTTTTGGTAAAAAATGTATAATATATCACTTCTCAGCACATACAAATACACAAAAAAATTGGGTAGTTGAGTTATTAAATAATATTCATCAATAGATGACAATAACCATGTTTAGTGAATACTCAATTGCTAAATATTTTTGGATAGAAGTAGTTATTAATTCGTCTTTTTCAATAATATTTTTTTTAGTCCGACCTTTTATTAATAAAACTCTTTCTGATTTTTGGATAGGAATAAATCCACAACATTCTTACTTAAATGTTTTTGGATGAAAATTATTCATTATAAATAATAAAGATAATTTACATAAATTTTCTCTAAAATACGATAAAGGAATAATTTTAGGATATTGTAAAACTACTATGTATTATAGGGTTTAAAAAAAATAAAAGTACTATTGAGGAAAAAATAAAAGAAAAATATGATGAAATAAATTCTTTTAATTTAAAACAATCTCAACCCAAATCTTCATATGTTACTACAAAACTAATTTTATACCCATGTTGGAATGAACTTCTTATGAGAAAGTAACCGAGGAAAAATTTTCATAAATTTTAACTCGAGAATAAATTCAACATTATATTAGATACTGTATTTATACAAATACAAGGAGTAAACTAATCCATAGGAATATTCCGAGTGATAATATCATTGGTGATGTATATAAACTAGTTAGAAATAAAAATTCCTTAAGAAATGAAGTTGAAATTTGTGAATTTTTATCTCAATTCAAACCTAGGACTCCTGAGGAGGAATTAAGTGATAAAGATTAAATAAAATCTATGCAAGATGAACTAAATGAATTTTAGATGAATCAAGTTTAGAATTTTACTGAATGTCTTAAATATTTTCTTGTAATTTGTATGAAATGGGTTTTCAAAAATAATTGTGATGAAAATGGAGATATAGTTATAAATAAATCTATACATGTTGAAAATTGTTATAATCAACAACAAGTCATAGAATATGAAGAAACATATACTCTAGAATATAGAAATGAATCTACTTCTAGAATATGTAGTATTTATAAATTTCATTCATTTTCAAATGATTGTAAATTATTCATTATTAATAGATATTTACAAGAGAATATTATGTATAATAACCACTTTGTTTTGAAAATAAAAAATATCTAGATCATGTTTTTAGACATATTAAGGACCATTATAGACTTAAAAAATCCCTTAGATCCTCATATGATATATTAACAATATTTTTTAACAAAATAATTTTTTCAAAGGGGATATAAATACAAATATTTTTATTAAAATTTTTTTTAGGGATACCATCAGTAATAAAATTTATATCGATGGTATTATATTTGGATAAACTCAAAAAAAATATTACAAATTTCTTCAGAAATCTTATGAAAATGAGTTTGAGATGATTATGATAGGTGAACTTACTTATCTTCTTGGTTTGGAAATTTAAAAAATATATAAGGAAATTTTATATCTCTAAATAATTATATAAAATATCTTCTTAAAAATATTAGATAAGAAAATCTAAAAATTAATATTACTCTTATGGAGGCCTAAAATATATTATATTTTGGATGAATCTAGGAAACCTGTTAATCAAAATGTTTTTAATTCAATCATTGATAGTTTTCTATATATAATAGTTATTTGAATATATTTAATGTTTTATTAATAATTATGTTTAATAAATCAAAAAAACCTAAATATTTCTAACTTAATTATTTAAAATATAATTTTTATCATAAGGGAACTATGTATGTCGATTTATTTTATTTTTCAAGAAAGGGTTTCGAACTTAAATATATTTTTTAGATTATGACTTTAGTGGATGAAAAAATGGAAAGGAAAAGTACATATATATTGTTTTCATTTATTAGGAGGGGATTTAGTTTATTGGTCTTGTAAGAAACAAAATTATATATAAAATTCCACTACTGATGAAAAATATGTGGCTGTAGGATGTTTTTGTGCTCAAGTGTTGTGGGTGCAAAACACACTCAATTATTTAAGTACGAGTTTCATTAAAACTCTATTTTTTTGTGATAACACAAGTTCCATATATTTATGTAAAAACCAATCACATCACTCATGATTTATGAACTTAGATATAAGACACCACTACATTTTTTATCGAGAATAGAAATGAGATATCATTTACAATTCATCAAAATGCAAGAAAAACATAAAGATATTTTTAAAAAACCCCAAAATTCTGATAGGATTGAATATATTAAACAGAAGATAGAAATGTTCAATACAAAATAATAATTTATATGTACATGTTTAAACCATCTCTCTATAGTAATAAACTTTATTACAAATGGGTAGTACATATTCTCTTTAGATTTTCTAAAATATCATTTTTTTTCTAAAATATTATGTTTTTCTAAAATCTTCAGTTTTCTAAAATTGTTAGTTTTCTAATTTTTTTTCTCAAACAATATTTTTTTTAAAAACTTGTTGGGTGAAGTATTTATTAGTAAAATTTTTAAACTAAATTTTATTTAGAAAAACAAGAATAATATATTATTGAAAAAATTTCTTACTGAAAGATTAAAATTTTACTCTAAGAGGTAATTTATTGTTTTCAATATTTTGTATATTCTATTACATTGTATTTTATGTTTAATTTTTTTACAAAAATTAATTTTTATATTTTGGAAAATTATTTATCTTCTTTTTTTAGATCTCAAGAGTCCATAAAAAATAAATTGAATATTTAAATGAAAATTATCAACCATTGTATCTAGAATGGGTTTCTTTATAAGCTGTTGGATCATCATAAGCTGAAGATTCACCCTTCATTGACCTATAAATAGAAGTTTGGGTCACCAATTCTCCTCAACCATTTATCTTCTACTACTAACTCCTACCAATCAAATTTTCTTCCTTACGTTTCATTGAGCTTTGTCCATTCAGAATCTTCAGTTTGTTTCCAAAAGATGGAAAAATTAAAATGTTAGAAAAATGATGTTATAAGGGAATGTTTGATAGATAAAGTATGTAGTGATAAATGTGATTATTTGTAGAATAACATGACTACCATACAAGTATGTGAATATATTTGGGTTAAAAAAGAAGATTTTGATCTTCACTATCCAAATGTAGTAAGTGAATTCAATTTTTTGTTGGTTTTAAATGATGAAGAAGGTGTAAAATTCATAATTTTAATTTTGTTGGATGATTTTTACAAGATAACTATTCAAAATCATGAAAATCTATATGGAGTTCCTCTTTAAGGTGAAGCTAATATTGTTACTCACAAGTTTCCAGATAAGCTGGAATCCTTAGAGAAGTGTAGGTTAGAAGCTTAATTGTTTTCTTCAACTGAGAATGTGACAAAAGTATATTATATTTATCTGGGCATAAGGTTAGTTGTTTTGTGGATGAATAATGATCTTGTCCCATTAAAAAGTGTAATATATATAATGAAAGTACAAGATATCTATGTTCTTGATTATTTGTGTGACATAGGAATGTTCAATTTAATAAATTTTGCTTTTCTATCTGTAGAAAAAATAAAGAAACAAATAATCAAGCTCTAGATTATTTATCTTCTAAGATTTAGAAATATAATGTTGACAAACATTAAGAAAGTTCAAAATATTATGAATTATGAAACAACTATGAGAGAAAAAGAATCATTTATTCATGAAGAAAAAATAGAATGAATATTATATATGTTCTCAAATAGATAAATTTGTAGAAGAATTGGAAAAATCTGTTTCTAATTATCAAGCACAAATATTATGGGAAAAAATATAGAAAAATAGGAAATTTATATCATCTCAACCAGATCTGAAACATAAAGTGAAAAAAGGTGAAATGAGGATTTCAAAGAACTTATGAAGAAAAAAGAATAGAAGAAGCATAAATATCTATGTTTTGGTCTTGATATGTTAGATACCATAGAATTACAAGAAAAAAGTTATAAAAATTTTAGAGAAGGTGAGAGTAATAAAATGATAAAACTAAGGATTAAAGAATAAAAGGCTATATAAAGGCCTATGAAAGGAGTTGATCAAGCTCATAAACACTCAAAAATAACACCCAAAGTAGTAAACAAGTTTTTTTTTGTTTTTATGTTATTTTTTAACCAATACATCATATGTATTCTTCTAAGTCCATTCTTATTGATGGACAACAAGTTGGTAGTTTTTAAGTTAATCCAACTATGGATGAAATAAAGGAAAAAATAGTATTAGAAAAGTATATTTCAAAAAAACCTCAAGAACATGAAAAATTTATTTTGATGATGTTTGGTAAAGGATAATATAGAACTGATGAATAAATTTAAAAATATCTAGAAGAAGAATTTGATCAAAAATAATAATGTGATGACTATTCCTCAACATCTTTATCTTTTAAATCTTAGAAGGATGATAATTTTAATGCATCGAGTAGAGATTAAAATTTTGAATAAGTAGAAGATGATTAACATACACATACAATGGTTTTGAAAAAATCAAGGTCTGAAAAAAATATTTAAGTTATAGAAGTTTTATATTAGGTAAGAAATAAGATAAAGAAATAAAAAGGTGAATCATCCAAACCTCAGGTTCTAGAGGTTTCATGTAATACATCTTATTCACTAGAAATTGAATCTGATCAAAGGTTACAAATGAGAATAAAATAATTTATTGAAGATATAAATAAACATTATTAATCTATTAATTATTTTTTATAAATACATTCTATATGAAAATATATTCACGGAATATTGTATCTTTTAATGAATTCTAACTTTTTCATACAACTTGTTGTGAACGTTGTTAAAAAAAAATTAAATCCTCCAAAAATAGTTCATATTTATAAAGAATAAGATTGAAACAACTCATGATATTAATAAATTTTTTTAAGGAGATATAATGTTTCATGATGACATATTTAAATTTTCAATAAATCCACTTTGGTTATTACGATGTCATTTAGAGAATTATCTTATAGATTTTCTGAAATTAAAAATAGGGTAGAAAATCTAAAGAATCTTAAAATGAGTCAAGAAGAAGATATCTCATAATATTGAGATACAATTATAGATCTATATGAATAATCATTAAAGTTAGATGTAGAGGATATTAAAGTTAAATCTTGTGAAGAAGTGTTGAAATTGAAGTTGGAGAATAGAAAATTTCAAGTGTTGTAGAATGAGATATTAAAGATTATTTATTCATTTGTAGAGTCCTAGAGATTCAAGGACAACTCAAAGAAGATGAAGGTTATTATAAACAATGTATCTAAGAATTATTTATTATTTATTTATTTATATGAACTCTTGATAGGGTTTTATATTAACAAAATTCATTTTGAAGGAATGTCTCTACAAATCATTTTGAATAAATGTTTTATAATTTTTTGATGAATATTATTTCTATATTTTTGATGAATTTTCATTTATACAAAATTGTTTCATATAATTATTTCTATATATCCTTTCAAGTATACCTTCTACCTCTATTCTTCTTAAAAATCACTAATGTGGAGAAATTGAGTAAAAAACTATCCTAAGATTGTTGAGAAAACATAATGTTCTATGAAATATTTCTTACAAATATTGTCAAGAAAAGGGGGAGAAATTATGATAAGGGGTGAAAATAATGAATGAATGAAAATATTAAAATAAGAAAATAATAACAATGTTCTTAATTGTGTAATTAAAAAGGGAATGTATGTTTTCTATTGTTTTTTTAACTTTACTTTTCTATTTAAGGGTTGTTTTTTTGTTTTTAAATAGCGAGTCATTATTGAGTTGAATGTTCTAATTTCAACACTTTCTCATATTTGTTTTGAAAATCACAACACACATTCTTAAATTTCATGTTTTACTAACTTCATACTTTATATGTTGTTATAATGTTTTTTCAAAAAAAAAAATTTTCTCGATGTATAGAACATTGGTAATCATATAGAACTTTTTGAAAAGGACATCAAATAAATTATTTCAAATGGAACAGTATAAATGGATGGATATAAAATTTATAATAATATGGAAATATAATTTTTACTTTATATATATTATTTTATATTTTATAGAATGATTTTTTTAATATCTAACTTACAAAGTATAACTAAATATCACCAGATGAAGTTGCAATTTTCTAACCAGACATACATTTGTATGATTTAGGTAGAAATAATCTTTAGAAAAAAATTTTAAAAACTATTAGATGATTATTTTTATTCTATTGGTTGAATAAATTTAATCCTATAATAAAAAATATTTTTTCTCTATAAGTTGAAATATTTAACAACATTGTGATGATGCTAACAAAATGAACATTGAACAAAGTCTTTATAGAAAATTCCAATTGAAGGAAGAGTTCATATGAAACCATTTCAACTATCTTTTATAATTTTGGAATATGATACATGGGTTATTTTATATAAATAAAGACGCGTTTGAGGATAAGAAAGATAATTCTTTTCTAACAATTTATATTTGAATTTCACTTCCATTTTTCTTTTTAGTATCCTATGACTAATTTTATCTTTAAAATATAGATAGAGTTTTCCATTTTAATAATTTCATGCAAGGATTTTAAATGTATAAAAAAATTCATTTTTAATCATTGTGTCTGGTCAAGATTGTTAAAAGGATTCGGGGGATAAGAATACTATTGTTTTGATCTTTTTGATAAAGTGCTTATATGGCTAGGAAGACAAATTCATTCTAATCTTTTTGATCGAGGTCTTTATTCTGAAATAAATACATAAATTTATAGCTAGATTAAACCATGGATACCTTATGTCAAGGTGATTCATGTACTTTACACTAAAGTTAAAGGTGTTGATATTCTATTATAAATATTTTTTATGTTTTTCTTTAAAACATAAAATTTTATCATTGATTTTTGTATATTTTTTTTATACTATGAATTTATGTGGAAGGTTTAGCTTTATTAAAAAACTTTTCTTATGACTCTATTTATATAGAAGTATAAAAAAAGTAAAACTAATAATATCTTTGTAATGATCTGATAATGAGTTAGTCTGATAAACTAAAAAGGTGGTAAAAGGTAATTTTAAGATTTATTTTTATAAACTACAATTAATCCCCTCTTATAGCCATTTATATACTCTTATGATCCTACAATACCCCCTGTAGATAATTTTTTATTCATAATTATAATTATCTATTACCGATGAAAATAGTTTAGGGTATCCCAAAAATAGAAAATACTCGTGAGATAATTTCTAAAAAGATATGAACCTCACTATATTATTTAAGAAAGGAGAAATAATCTTTTCCCAAATGATTGGAATGTCCATAATATTGAATTTATCCCTAACCATTCGAGCTAAATAACCCTCATGATTGGTTATTAAGACCAAAATAATGCATGAAATTCTTATAGGGAGTTCATAACTATCAAAAAACGTCCCATAAGGGCTCGTGCTATGATTCTACAAGCCTAACTACAATAGTCCAGGGGTGGGAGACAAGCCTCAAGTGGGTATATCACTGACATAGGAGGCCTTAGCCAATGTAAATGTACACATTCACACATCTCGAAGCCTATAGAATGATAAAATGTAAAAATACTGAACAACCATGCTTCCATGCATCTAAAATCCCACAACCAGAGTATGACCAGAAGTAAAGGAAAGTAAATTGGGAAAAATAAAATCTCACCACAAAGAGTTTGAAACACAATTCCAGCCCAAATGTAATTACTAGGGACTACTGTAAAAAATCCACAGCACCACACACTCAGTCTTTCTTGTCACACTATGCACCCTCTGGTCCTGGTCCATCTAAGACTCTGTCAAAAGGTCGATCATATGCACAAGACATGACACATGTGGGTAAAGCACATGAAGGGGTGAGTACAATAATACTCAATATGAAACCCTGAATCCACAAATCATAAAACAAATGAAAATACAATCAACTCTACAAGGGTACATTTCTATAGAAAATATAATAATAATATCTTAATATACATAGAAAAGACACAAAATATAATATTAAATCACAATCATAGTATACTATCTTAGTATTCCAGCTCAAATATTCCATAAAACACTTGTTTGGTAGAAAAAACTCCAGATTCTGATAGCATTAATGATGTCTGTCTAAGAGATAGAGCTTCTCAGGTCTCATCATGAGAAATTACACACTGAAGGTATGAACAGATATGATACATAGATGAAGATCACTGCCAATTCCATGGAGTGAAACCAACAACTCAATCTACATTAACCCTCTAAGTAGTGGATCGTTGCTTGTATAGGATTGGTTACAATGATACCAAGAACTACACCTAGGACCAGAAGATGAAAAATGATCTCACTTAGATCTACTCATAGGGATTCCAACTACTCCATCCAAGAAGTCCTGTGGAAGGGATTATAGTCATAGGAGTAAAAGATGATTCCAAACTAACCCTCATGAAATGGATAATGGGAACATAACAGAATGAAAATTTTCCAAGATAAGGATGAAAGGGGCTCCATGACATGTATAAAAATGTATACAATGTGTAGTAGGGGTGACACACAATGTTCCTTGACACTAAATTCGGCCCGTGAAACCTGCCTGTGTCTCAAGATATGTTTGTGTAGAGGTACATATTATGTAGGTTCCTATGTAGTATAAGGAACCAACCTTAAACATTACATAATATTGAATTAAATTATTAATTCATATTGAGGATATTTTCAGGTTTAGAGTTTTAGAGAATTAAGACATTATATTTACATAACAACTTGAATGTTACATGTAGTCAATTCTACCCAGTATCCATTTTTTTCCATAAAACAAACTATTGAAAAAAAGAGTCACGTCTAGTTTTAGGTTTTAGACAACATGACTTTTCCTTGATCCCATCCTTGACCCTATTCATCTTTAAGTCCTGTGAAAACATTTCAAAACATGGGATGAGCATAAAAAGCTCAGTAAAGGTTATAAAACAAAGGATAAAAACATTTGTTTATAAATACATACAAAACATGAACTCTCTTACTTACCTCATGAAATCATAATATTTATGAAAGACACATAGAAATAATATATCATAAATGTATATTAGGGAATCCATAACATACTTACATTGTAGCTATCATAGTTACATAAAGAGTTAATCTAGAATAGCCATCACAATATATTCCCTAAATCTCTTAGGAGAAACATTCACGTTTACCTCCGTCACATTACCCAATGCATTGGAGGGCTATCTCGGGCTCACCCGCCCTAGTTTTTTTCATGGAACCACCCGTATATGTAAATAATTCCCATGAACCATAACTTGATCATAACACATAAGATAAGCATAAAGGAAAGATAAAATTTACACATTATAATAACAAAATATCATTTCAAGATATTGAAATATTAAATATATTCTTAAAATCATTTTCAATACCAAAATACCTAAAAAGAGTATATGGTATGTATTTCTCCTTTAAAAAAACATTCTGGCTTGTTAAGGAAGCCAACAATCAAATAATACTCGTGGCGGCGGAAAGGTCATTGTCGCCACATACGTAAAAAACATTCCATTTTTTCACTTAGTAAAACTATTATTATAAAAATATTCCCTTTGAAGGAAATGAAATGTCAAAGGATTTTATACACCATATAAAATAAAGTCGTGTATAAAACTAAATATGCCTCAATGAAAGGAGAGTGAGACGAAGTCCCTTACCTCGTGTCCGACTTGACATGATCGTTCTTTAATCTCATGAATAATAAACTAAAGTTAATTTATAATTTCTTAAGAACATTTTTCAAGTTTATTTTTCCTTTTATATCACTTATTACCATGTTATAAACATTATGTAATCATTTCAAGTTAATAATGGTCATTTTGTCGATATTTGGTACTTGAGTCAAAAATGAAAACCTTATATTTACGAGTTGTCCATGTGGTAAATAGTCAATTATATCCAGAATGATATTCAATATTTAGATATCATATATATCATATATATCCAGTATATATATATAATTATAATAGTACATATCATTTGGAGGTAAGAAATGAAATGCACCGTTCATGGAGATGGTAAGTCGTATGTACGCATAAACGCTACTTTAATTTCTATTTCATATTTAATGGGATTAAACATAATGATACATAGTTATATTATAATTCCAGTATAATATCACATATAATATCATTAACTCCATCCTTTATACATCCCACATATGGCATTAACGATTCATATCACTTTGAGGGGGCAGTAGTCCGCACTTCCTCAAATTAAATTATCGCGTTTACCCATAATGGAAACCATAAAGTTATGTTATAAATGGAAAATACAGAAGTATAAAGAAAACATAAAAATAATATATATCATATATAAATACAGTTCCATCATAATGGCCACCATGAGAGGAGGTAAGAGGTAATTGAACACAGATCGTTTCTTGAGGCGTTAGTTTTCCATCCACAGAAACATTATGCTCTTCACCCATTAGATGGAGGTGTGTTTAAGTGTAATTAAAATAATTTTCATAAAAACATCCTATTATATTGAGGATGATGGTTTTTTAGAAAGGAATAGAATAAAAAGAATTTAGGGGTTGGAAAAGTAAAATAAAAGAATACAATTTAAGAGAAACAGTTACCTTTAATTTGGGTAACTCCCTTTTGTTTGAATCAAAGGACTTCTTGAAGTGCCTTATGCCTAAGGTAAGGATTCTAGGAGTAGGATAAGGATGTAGGGATATTAATTGGGAAGATTTTGTATGAGCCAAAAGGCTTTAGAGGTGTAAAGAATTTGTTAGAAGTGGTCTCCTTTTATAAGGGAGAGGAGGGACTCTTTAGGAAACTGTGAAAATATTATTTTATTATATAATGATATTCGGTTTAAAAAGGTCCAAAAATCATTAATTCAAAGAAAAGATGACTCATTTTCGAACTAAAATCATCTAATTACAATTGGACTTGTTTTGGATAATAGTTTAATCATTATAATCTTATTTATTTAAATCATTTATTAATGAGGTAGATACTCCATCACTATTGTGTTATGAATGATTTAATTTTTTTGTTGTCTAAAAATTATAAAAAAATACCATGATATAGGAAATAATTTTATATTTTCAATGAATATTTATATTGAAAAATATTACTTATATGACACAATATAAAAATTAATTTACTAAAAGATATTTGTTTTTGTCATTTTTTCCTTTACATTAAATTAATTAATCTAAAGTGTAATTTTCTTTCCTAAGTGGCTCCATGGGGTCCCAAAATAGACCCAATGATGCCCATCCTTGGAAATTACTCATCCAACAAGTTTAGGACATGTGTTAATGTAATTTTTAATTATTATAATTTTCTTTTTACCTTGAATCACCTTATTTACCTTTAACTGCGGTAATAAAAGTCAAAAGTTACTATTCACCAAAAATTATTGTCATCTTATTGAACCAAATTTTAATAACTAATAAAAACCATGTATGTTGGATTTTCAAAATTCAATTCACAGAAGTGGTAAAATTTCATTTAAGTGAAAATTTCAGTTTTTTAACTACTACTAAGTGGTTTCACTATTCATCAAAAATTGAAGTTTTTCAGAAAAATACCAAAAATTCAGCCTAATATATATTTGATATTCCAAATTAAAAAAAAAGATGTCTATTTTAACAAATTATATACATATAAGTTTCATTAATTAATTTAAAATTAATTCCCATTGTTAAAACAAATAGTGTATTTTTAAGAAACAATAAATATCAAAAGATTGACACTTGTTTATGTCCAATTTCAAAGTGAAATTAATTTCAATGACCAACATTGGATTAAATGGTAAAAATATATTATAATTACACTTTAAAACAAATTAAAAATACAATCTAAACATATAAATAAATTATATTAAAATGCAGTTTTGAATAAAAATACAATATTTTCACTATTCATTAAAAAAATGAACTTTATCTGAAAAATTCCAAAAATATACACAATGTAAATTTTGATGTCCCCATTCTAAATAAGGATTTTATTTGGTCATATAGAATGTATTAAAGTAAAAAAAACTAGATTTAAATAGGATTCTCCATTAAAAGGTTGTAAAATGACCTTTTAATGTAAATTTGGCTTAAAATTAGATTCGTTCATATTTTAAGCCACAAAATTTAAATTGAAAAATTTAAATAAATTTATCAAACATGTATAATCATATTGTAGTTATTTTTGTTCATTCCTACCAATACAATGACTAGGAGTTAACTAGCATATAAAATAATAATATTATATTATTAGAGGGCAACGTAAGATTTCAAAGAATCTCATTGTTGTGTATCAGGTATGCAATCGAACATAGAAACCACATTAAAGTAAAAATAATATTTAAATCTCAAATATTAATAAATATGAAATATATATTATTCTATATTTACTTGGGATGTTACATCCTTCCCCCCTTTTGCAAATTGAGTCCTCACAATTTTATTCACATAGAAAATAAATGGGGGTATTTATCCATCATATCTTTTTCAGATTCCCACATTGGCTCTTCAACCATATGGTTTTTACAAAAAACCTTTACCTGGGTAATTACATTATTCCAAAACACTTGCTCTCTTCGATCAAGAATCTGTACTGGTTGTTCTTCACAAGAGAGATTCTCTTCCAACTGAACTACCTTTGGGCTCAAAACATCAGATGGATCTGGCATATACTTTCCCAACATCGAAACATGAAAAAAATTGTGTTCCTGGGATAAACTTAGAGGTAAATCCACCCTATAGGCAACTGATCCAACTTTCTTCATAATTTCATAAGGTCCAATGAACCTCAGACTCAACTTTCCCTTCTTACGAAATCACATCACAGTTTTCTGTGGAGAAACTTTGAGAAAGACATGATCACCTACCTCAAAAGAAAGATCCTTCCTCCGGTTATCTGCATAACTTTTCTATCTGCTCTGAGCTATTCTCATGTGCTTCTGAATCAACTTAACATTCTTTTCCATCTCTTCTACCAATTCTTGTCCCATCAGCTTCCTTTCACCTAATTCATCCCAAAAAGATGGAGTTCGACAAAGCTTTCCATATAATGCCCCAAATGGAGCCATCTATATACTGGAATGAAAACTGTTATTATAAGAAAAATCCCCCAAAGAAAGATATTGGTCCCAACTTCCCTGATAATCTAGTGAAAAAACATGTAGCATATCCTCCAAGGGATGAATTTATCATTATGATTGCCCATCTGATTGAGGATGAAAAGATGTACTAAAATTTAATTTAGTACCCAATGACTTCTGAAGGCCTTTCCAAAAGTTATAAGTAAACCTGAGATCACAATCTGATACAATGGAGAGGGGAACTCCATGAAACCTAACTATCTCTTTAAAATACAAATGAGCAAGTTGATCTTGAGAAAAAGTATCTCGAATAGGATGGAAATGAGCATATTTAGTCAATCGATCAACTATAACCCATATTACATTATTACCTCAAGATGTCTTTGATAACATCACAATGAAGTCCATGGATATATTTTCCCATTTCCACTCTGGCACCGGTAGAGGATGAAGCATCCCTTTCGGTAACTGCCACTCTGCTTTAACCTCCTGACAAGTCAAACACTTCATAGTAAAATCAGCAATATCTCTTTTCATTCCATCCCACCAGTAATACTCCCAAAGAACATCATAGTACTACCAGTATTAACTGAAAATAGAGAACTATGAGCTTTGCATAACAAATCATTCTTCAATTATGAATCACATGGTACACATAATCTCTTTCCAAATATCAAAACACAATCATTATCATTGTTAAATTCATGAAACTTACCCTTCTGAACCAACACTACATTTTTCTGCAACTCACCATCTTCCTTCTGGGCTTGCTTAATTCTGTCTAATAGAGATGATATCACTGACACCTGATACAAAATAGAAGAATTTCTTGCACCAACAACTTCTATGACAAAGTTCATCAAATAAAAAACCAAATGATATCGTTCCAAACATAACATGGTTAATGAAATATTACTTTTTAGACTCAAAGCACTGGACACTTTATTTGATTTTCCCAGATGGTAATGGATAGTGCAATCATAATCCTTGAATAATTATATCCATCTCCTCTGTCTCATGTTCAATTCTTTTTGAGTTAATATATACTTTAAACTTTTGTGGTTAGTATATATTTCACATTTCACTCCATACAAATGATGCCTCCAAATGTTTAAAAAAAACAGTAGCTAATTCCAAATCATATGTTGGGTAATTTAACTCATAAGGTTTCAACTGACATTAGGCATAAGAAATTACCTGATCATTCTGTATTAGGAAACAACCCAGTCCTTTCAACAAATCATCACTGTAGATAACTGACTCACCATTTCTTGATGGAAGTGCCATAACTGGAGCATTAACCAATCTCCTTTTCAATTATTGAAAATAATCATCACATTCTTTTGTCCAGATGAACCTAACACATTTTCGAGTTACCTTAGTCGTTGGACTAGATAACTGTGCAAAATTTTCAACAAACCTCCAGTAATAACCTGCCAAACCAAGAAAACTAAAAATCTCAGTTATATTTGTGGATCTTTTCCATTCTTTGACAACTTTTGTTTTAGAAGGATCAACAGTTATGCCATTTTTTGAAATAATGTGACCATGGAATGAAATTTTTTGTAACCAAAACACACACTTTCTGAATTTCCCAAACAATTTATTTTATTTTATGGTTTGAAAGACAACCCTTAAATGAATTTCATGTTACTCATTACTTTTGGAATAAACCAAAATTTCAAAAATGAACACAACCAATAACTTATCCAAGAACACACAGAAAATTCTATTCATACGATCCATGAATACAACAGGTGCATTGGTTAAACGAAAAGGAATAACTACAAATTCATAATGGCCATATCTAGTATGAAATGTGGTCTTCTGAATGTCTGCTTCCTTTACTTTCAACAAATGGAACCCTGATCCCTAGTCAATCTTTGAAAATTACTGAGCTCCCTGGAGCTGATCAAACAAATCATCGATATGAGGAAAAGGATACTTATTCTTAACAGTGATGTTATTCAATGCTCTATAATCAATGCAAAGTCTCATTGAACCATCTTTCTTTTTAACAAACAAGATAGGATCACCCCATGGTAATGTGTTAGGTCGAATGAAAACTTTATCTAATAACTCTTTCAATTTCTTCTTTAACTCTAAAAGTTCAATTTGAGTCATTTGATAAGGGGGTTTTGAAATTGGATTAGCATCATGAAATACGTCAATAGTAAATTCAACTTCCTGATCAGGTATAATTCCAGGAAACTCATCAGGAAAAAAATCATGGTACTCATTTACCACTGGCACATCATCAATCCGAATAGTTCCTTTATTTTCAACAATATGTGCAAGGTAACATTCATTTCCATTTTTTACTAGTTTCTCAGCTTCCTGGTTTGTTATCAAAAGGAAGGATTCATTTTTGTATAAAAACTGAAAATAATTCTGAAAAGAAACCTCTTTAGCTCTATAGTCAATTTTATCATGATAAAAAGAAATCTAATCCATACCCAAAATAACATCAAACTCTACTAGAGGTAAAACAACAAGGTTTTCAGGTAGATTATTTCCACACACAAGGATAAGAATGTTCTTATGTTTTATTTTTGTCTCAACATTTCCTCCAAGTGTTTTTACTATAAGTTATGTATTCATATCTTGAGATGGAATTCCCAATTTACAAGAAATCTTCTCAGAAATGAGAGAGTCTGTAAAACCTGATTCAAAAAATGAATTGGCATAATATGAACAAAGAAACAGTGTACCTGATACAACTTCACTTGATGGACCAACATCTTCTAAAGTAGTTTCAAAGGATTTCCCCACCCCTTTCTACTTGTAGTCTGGCTGCTTTCCTTCGGTTGAGTTCTTTGTTGGACACTCATTTTCATAATGACCCATTTCATTGCACTTAAAACATTTTACTGACTGTAAATATAATTTTATCTTACCATTACCCTGATCTTTTTTAGTGAAATTACGATCCTTATGTCCCATTTTACCACATTGGTAGCACCTACCATAATTCAAAAAACATCCCCCAGCATGCTTTTTACCACAATTTTCAAAAACTGTAAACTTAAGTTTCTTACCATCAGACTTTTTTGAAGAGTTCTTCCATTTGTCCTACCACCTTGACCTCTTATTCTGTTTTTTGTCAAAGAATACATGATCATTGGAAAACTCCATTTGCACCCTCTCTGCACAATGATCAAGTTTTTCATAACTTTTGAACTCATGAAAAGCTAAATCCCTTTGATACTTTGGCTTTAATCCTGAGTAAAAAATGTTGATTTTACTATCAGGACATCGTATGAAATTTGGAGCATACCTTACCAGTCCAGTGAATTTTTCTTCATAATCAGCCACTGAGTCATCATACTGCCTTCATTCCAGGAATTGTTTTTTCTTCCTAAGATGAACCAGCTTAGGAAAATATTTCTCAAGAAACATACCTTTGGATTCATCCCAATCAAGAGCACCAATCTCCCCACTATCCCTGATATTTTTTTACCATTGACCACCACTGATCGACTTTAACTTAAAAAAATTAAACAAAAAGTCTAACCTTTTGATTTTATGAACAACCCATGACATCGAAAATATTTTCCAGTGCTTTAATCCACCCTTCTGCTAGCACCAGATTAGATGATCCTCTGAATGATGGGGGATGTTGCCTCATGAAATACTCCACTACTTACATGTTCTTCTGTGGTTGATCTGGCTAATCTCGTACATGGATACCACCACCATTTATTTCCTGAGTCAACTGTGCCATCACTACAACAAATTGTTCAGTTCCGATTCCGACCATCTCAGGTTGCTGATTTGGAAGGTTGTCTTCCTCCTGATGTCGTCCCAACAAAGCTTCCATGTTTCCTCTGTGGATAACCATTCTGAACCCAAAAATGTCTTAGGTGAAGCATCATGGTAATCTGTAAATGCTATATCATTTCAATATCACCATAAATTAATTTATGGACATTTATTTAACAATACCCTAACTCCTAAAGTTATCTAAACCGACATTTGATACCAACTATAAGGATCCATCCTTAAACATTACATAACATTGAATTAAATGAATAATTCACATTTAGGATCTTTCCAGGTTTAGAGTTTTAGAGAACTGGGACATTAAATTTACATAACAACATGAATATTATATGTAGACAATTTTACCCAGTATCCATTTTTTCCATGAAATAAAAAATCTTGAAAAAAAGATTCATGTCTAGTTCCATGTTTTAGACAACATGAATTTTCCTTGATCCCGTCCTTGACCCTATTCATCTTTAAGTCCTGTGAAAAAATTTCAAAACTTGGGATGAGCATAAAAAGCTCAGTAAGGGTTATAAAACAAAGGATGAAAACATTTATTTATAAATACATTAAAAACATGAACTCTCTTACTTACATCATGAAATAATAAGATTTATTAAAGACACATATAAATAATATATCATAAAATTAACTTATGGAATCTATAACATACTTACATTGTAGCTATCACAGCTATATAGGGAGTTACTTTGGAATACCCATCCCAGTATATTACCTAAATCACTTAGGAGAAACATTCACGTTTATTTCTTTCACATTACCCAATTAATTGGAGAGCTATCTCAGGCTCACCTGCCCTAGGTTTATCACGGAACCACCCATATACATAAATAATGCCCAAGAACCATAACATGATCATAACACATAACATAAGAAAAAAGTAAAGATAACATTTCCACATTGAAATAACAAAATATCATTTCAAGATATTGAAATAATAAATCCATTCTAAAAAACATTTTAAATACAAAAATACCTAAAAAGAGTATATGGTATTTATTTTTCCTTTAAAAAGACATTCCGACTTGTTAAGGAAGCCAAAGATCAAATAATACTCACCGCGGCGGAAAGGTCATTGTCACCGCTTACGTAAAAAGACATTACTTTTTGACATTTAGTGAAATGCTTCTTATAAAAAGATTCCCTTTAAATGAAATGAAATGTAAACGGGTTTTATACACCATATAAAATAAACTCGTGTATAAAAATAAATATGCATCCATGGAAGGAGATTGAGACGAAGTCCCTTACCTCGTGTCAGACTTGACTCGATCATTCGTTAATCTTCTGAAAATTAAACTAAAGTTAATTTCTACTTTCTTAAGAACCTTTTTCAAGTTTATTATACCATTTATATCACTTATTACCATGTTATAAACATTATTTAATCATTTCAAGTTAATAATGGCCGTTTTGTCAATATTTGGTACTTGAGTCAAAAATGAACCCCTTATATTTACATGTTGTCCATGTGGTCTATAGGCCATTATATTCGGAATGATATTCATTATTTGGATATCATATATATCATATATATCCATTATATATATATTTATAATAGTACATATCATTTGGAGGTAAGAAATGAAATGTACCGTTCATGGAGACGGTAAGCTGTACGTATGCATGAACACTACTTTCATTTGTATTTCTTATTTTAATGGAATTAAAACATAATGATACACAGTTATATTATAATTATATTATAATATCATATATAATATCATTAACTCCATCCTTTATACATCCCTCATATGGCATTAACGAGTCATATCACTTTGAGGGGGCGGTAGTTCGCACTTCCTCAAATGAAATTATCACATTTACCCACAATGGAACCATAAAGGAATGACATAAATGGAAAATACAGAAGTATAAAAAAAACATAAACATAATATATATCATATATAAATACAGTTCCATCATAATGGCCACCATGAGAGTCGGTAAGAGGTAATTGAACAATCATCGTTTCGTGTGGCGTTAGTTTTCCATCCACAGAAACATTATGTTCTTCACCCATTAGATAGAGGTGTGTGTAAGTGTATTTAAAATCCTTATCATAAAAACATCATAGTATATTTAGGATACTGTTGTTGTTACAAAATAAAGGAATAAAAAGATTTTAGGGGTTGGAGAAGTAAAATAAAAGAAAACAATTTAAGAGAAACCGTTACCTTTAATTTGAGTAACTCCCTTTGGTTTGAACCAAAGGACTTTTTGAAGTGCCTTCTGCCTAAGGTAAGGATTCTAGTAATAGGGGAGGGATGTAGGGAGATTAATTGGGTAGGGTTTGGATGATACAAAAGGCTTGAGAGGTGTAAGGAATTGGTTATAAGTGGCCTCCTTTTATAAGGGAGAGGACGAGCTCTTTAGGAAAGTATGAAAATATAATTTTATTATGTAATGATATTCGGTTTCAAAAGGTCCAAAAATCATTAAAGTATAAGATAATATGACTCATATTCTAAATAAAATCATCAAATCAGAATTGGACATGTTTTGAATTATATTTTAATCATTATAATCTTATTTATTTAAATTATTTATTAATGAGGTAAATACTGCATCATTATTGTGTCATGAATAATTTAATTTATTTGTTGTCTAAAAATTATAAAACAAATACCATGATGTAGGAAATATTTTTATATTTCCAAGGAATATTTATAGTAAAAAATATTACTTATATATCAACATATATAATTTTATCTTCTAAAATATATTTGTTTTTTTTTCATTTTTTCCCTTACATTAAATTAATTAATCTAAAGTGTCATTTTCTTTCATAAGAGGCTCCATAGGGTCCCAAAATAGTCCAAAAGATGCCCATGGTTTGTCATTACTCATACAATATGGTTAGGACAAGGTTTAAGGTAATTCTGTATTATTATAATATTCTTTTTTACCTTGAATTACCTTATTTACCTTTAACCGCGGTAAATAAAAGTCAAAAGTTACAATTCACCAAAAATTATTTTCATCTTATTGAACCAAATTTTACTAAATAATAACAACCATTTATTTTTATTTTCTAAATTCAAGTCACAGAAGTGGTAAAATTTTATTTAAATGAAAAATTTGGTTTTTTAACTACTACTAAGTGGTTTCAGTATTTATCAAAAATTGAAGTTTTTCAGAAAAATACCAAAAATTCAGCCTATTATATATTTGATATTACAAATTCAAAAAAATATGTCTATTTTACCAAATTATATACATAGAAGTTTCATTAATTAATTTAAAATTAATTCTCGTTGTTAAAACAAATTGCGTGTTTTTAAGAAAAAATGACTATCAAAAGATTGACACTTGTTTATGTCCAATTTCAAAGTGAAATTAATTTCAATGACCAACATTGGATTAAATGGTAAAAATATATTCTAATTAAACTTTAAAACCAATTAATAAGATAATCTAACCTTATAAATAAATTATATTAAAATGAAGTTTTCAATTAAAATACAATATTTTCACTATTCATTAAAAAATGAACTTTATCAGAAAAATTCCTAAAATTTACACATAGTAAATTTTGATGTCCCCATTCAAAATATGGATTTTATTTGGTCATATAGAATGTATTAATGTGACCAAAACTATATTGAAATAGGTTTCTCCATTAAAAGGTGGTAAATCGACCTTTTAATGTAAATTATGCTTAAAATTAGATTCATTCATATTTTAAGCCTATAACTTTTTATTGGATAAATGTAAATATATTTATCAAACATGTATAATCATATTGTAGTTAGTTTTGTTCATTCCTGCCAATACAACGACTAGGAGTTAACTACCATTTAAAATAATAATATTATATTATTAGAGTGCAACGTAAGATTTCAAAGAATCACGTTGTTGTGTATCAGGTACGCTATCGAACATAGCAACCCATTTAAAGTATAATTAATATTTAAATCACAAATATTAATAAATATGAAATGTGTATTATTATTCATTTACTTAGGATGTTACATGTAGTCTAGATTTGTGCCAGTATATGGATTAATCTTGTGGGAATGTTCCCATGTACCTGTACAAGGCTTATCCCATGTACTTAGTCTTGATCGTGTCTGTGTGGGGGAGTACAGGGAGTGAAGGCTACCCGTGTAGTCCACCCCATGTTCATGTACCCCTAAGGTACATGCCAAGTCTTCAAGGAGGTGTCACACACGGTGTGATAGGTTCACATGCCATGTGATACTTAAATCCCCCCTAAAACCCTACTATATGTAATCCTCAATTATATGGCATGTGGTTCATGATTTTCTAGAATCATGGGTTCTTCCTATGAATGCCTTCTCCAATTATCCAACCTCTGAATCGTCCATTCATTATAATAAAGCTCAAGGAAAAACCTCATCCAAATCCTTTTCATTGATAAACATAAGGTTCCAGTCATCAAGTCTTCTGAGAAAAATGATCTGAACACCATTCTCTGTTGCGCATCGAAGAACAATGAAGAACCAAAAATTTAGGATCCACTATCATGAAATTCATTGTTTATTCCATCGTGACACCACTATCATGTCATTCTGATCCCAAGACTATGACATCAGTACGTTGCACCCATAAATGGGTGTTTTATAATCGACTGATCAGAATATTTTAAACCTCAGGCCAAACTAAGAACGTCCGTGGGTAAACAAAGAACTAAGGGAGTAAGTCACAAACAAAATTGAGGAATTAACCTCAATTGACGTTCATGTCAATCCAAATACATTGACATGGGAATAAAAATGAAGGAATCATCAATTCAAATTAATTCATCCAAAATTACCATTTAATAAACTCATCCCGCAAATATACATGATCCACAAATTAATCTATTAGTTAATTGATTTTTGTTTGTCATAGGAATCAAGAACATGGAAAGAAAATAAATCAAACAATTCCACTACCAATATTTGGAACAATCATGATGAAGAATGATGCAACTACACTATCGTTGGAAAGATCCTTCAATTCTGTTGGGCTTCGATCGTCGATCCACGACCTGGTCATCTTTCGCCAATAGGATATTTCTCCATGATCTCCAAAGTAATTACAATGATTTTACAGGATATATGGCTAACCATAAAAGTTTCCATATTTTTTATTTAAAGAGGTATATTAGGTATTTGTGTTGCTACTTCAGAAAAAAATAATTTTATTCATTTTATTTCCACAAAAGCTTTCTAACAAATGACCCATGCTAACATATGTTAAGTTCCACCTAGTGTGAACCTCACATTATAAACTCAATAGTGACATCATATTACTGATTCATGAACCTGTTTATAAAATTTTCCACCATTTAAGGAAAACTATGCATGTGGCTATTTAATATATTTCAAACATTTATTCTAAACACACCAAGCCTTAGAATCGCACTCCATCTTAGCACTGGGTCTCAAAAATAATCCATATAATAACCAAAAAATAATACATAGAAAATAAAATACAATACATTCTCCCCATAATGGGGGATTATGTCCCTGAAAAAATAAAACAAGGGCTAATCAAAAAGATGTGGGTACTAAGCATGAATATGTGCCTCCCACTCCCATGTACTCTCCGAGAGATTCACATGCTTCCCATAGAAATGCGCCAAAGGAATTGATCACCCATAAATGATACATTATTAATGATCTTTGATCTCTACCTAGTACTCAGCAATGGTCACTCCATCCTCGATTTCTAGATTTCTCCAGTTAATAACGTGCAATGGGTCATGCACATACCTCATCAGCTGCGCCACGTGAAAGATGTTGTGTACCCACTCTAACTTCAGGGGTATATCTAAGTGGTATTCCACCTGTCTAACTCTATCAGTATCTTGAAAGTGATAATGAATCTTAGTGATAGCTTTCCAACCCATCAAAACCACTGTAATCCACGCCAAGGTGAAACCCATAAGAACCCATGGTCTCCTCCCTCAAAATCAAAATGCCTCTATCATCTTCCAAAATAATACTTATGATGGATATGTATAGTTTTCATCCACTACTTGATGATCTCCACCTTCTTGGTAGTTTCTAGCACCAACTATAGGCCCATGAGTTTCGACTCTCCTGTGCCAGTCCCGCAAAGGGGTGACATATAGGGTTTTCCATAAAAAACCTCAAATAGTGCCATACCAATGGTGGAATGGTTTCAATTGTTTTATGAAATGTCCAAAAGTGGTAGGTGATCCTCCCAACAATGGATAATGTCCAAAAAACAAGATCTCAATATGTCCTTTAGAACCTGAATGGTTCACTATGTCTTACCATTAGTTCGGGGGTGAAACATTATGATTAATAGTAACTGAGCCCCAAACTCCCTTACACAATCATGATATGAAGTGAGCATCATGATGATAAATTATTATCAATGGAACTCTATGGATTTAGGCTATATCCAAAATACAGAGGTGTCATAAGATCTCTACTAAACTCTTCTCTCGTACAACTAAGAAGTGGGTTGACTTTGTGAGTCTATCTACAATCATCCATATAGAATGATGTCCCTTGGACATATGTGGTAAACCATTCATGAAGTACATGGATATCCTATCCCACTTCCACTCTTTCACCTCAAGCGGTTGAACTAAACTCGATGGAACATGGTGCTTTGTCTTTAATTGATGATAAAAAAGTCATCAAAAGACAAACTCTGAAACTTCCATCCTTATCCATAGCCACCAAAACTAATGTCGGAGGACCTGGTACATCTTTTCCACAACTGGATGTACTAGAAAATGATATGTATTAAACTCCCTCTGAACTACCTCCCACAACATCACTGGTACAATCATGCATCCTCTAACAAAATGACGTGTTTCCCACCATTATAAAAATGATGAGGACCATGTGTAGTGAATAACCGATTATGTAGGGTCTTACATTTGGTACCCCCAAGATGTGACTCCCTAACTTATTGTAAGAGATGTGGGGTGACAACCATAAAATGGATATAAGATGGTCCATCTCAATCTACAAGGGATAACATTAATGAGGCCATCTACTCTGATGCCTCGTTCAACAACTGCTACCAAGATCTCCAACTGAGATTATATAGTACCATGTTTTTCTTACCAAGTGTATAAACAATATCAAAGTCATAATCCTGGAGGAACTCTAGACATCACATCTATCTCAAGTTAATATCATTTTGAGTGAAGATGTATTCGAGACTCTTATGATCATAGTATATGATAAATCACTCATCCATTAGTTAGTGTTGCCACATATTTAGTGTGAATACTACTGGTGCTAGCTCATGATCGTGGATCACAAAGTTATTCTGACGTGGTATCAATAGACATGAACTATAGGTAATCACTAATTTCCTCTACATCATAAAAAAACCAAGCTCAGTTCTGGATGCCTCATAAAACACTACGTACTCAACACACACCACTAGTAATTGAAAGATGAGAGTGCTTGACAAACTCCTCCTCAACTACTAAAAACCCTAATGGAACTTCTCTCTCCACACAAAAGGATGACCCTTTCAGTTCAAAGCTCTCATGGGTGTTGATATTTTGGAGAAATATTGTATGAATATTCGATAATTTCCTTCCAACCTAATGAGGATCCCCATTTATGTCACGTGCCTGGGTGGATCTCAAGCAAACACTTCCTTGACCGTGGTCGAGTCCACTACTACTTCGTCTTCTAAGATAAAATATCCCATAAAGTGGACAACCTGAATCTAGAACTACCACTTTGATATCTTTAGGTAAAGCTAGTGCTCTCATAGTACGTCCATAACTATCTTCATGTGTCTCTCATTGTCATCCTCAAATACTGAGTACATAAGGATATCAACAATAAAGACTACCAATTATTGGTCTAAGAAAGGATGAAAGATATAGTTCACTAGTCCTTTGAACATTGCTGAATGTTTGTCACAATGAAGGGCCTCATGAAATACTCATAGAGATTATAGTGAGAAATGATTGTTTTATTTGTTATATCCTCATCTCATACTTGCAACTGGTGATATCCTGACTTGAGGTCAACATTCAAGAAACATCATTCCCCTCTAAACTGATCAAAGAGATCATCGATCCTTGGAAGTGGATAATTGTTCTTCATAGTTACTTGGTTCAAGTTCCAATATTCCACACAAAACCTTAATCTCCCATATTCCTTTAGGAAAAAAACTAGGGCTATCTATGGTGAAACCCTAGTTCTAACAAATCCATTCCTCTATAAGTCCTCTAACTACACCCTCAAATTTTGAATCTCTTCAAGAGTCATCTGATATGCTTGCATAGATATTAGTTTCATCCTAGGATATAGATCCATATATAAGTCTATCTAACAATGGAGAGTTAAAAATGGAACATCCTCAGAGAAGATGTCCCCATACTCCGCCACCACGACAGGAAACTATGAACTCGTAAAATCCAATGCAAAAAGGGTTAGGCTATCCAACTGATGAGTAATTGGTTTCACCTTCCTATGAATGAGTCTATCCTATGATTCTGGGGTTTCACTTTCATTGAAAAAGGAAAACCTGGTTCTATCACTATGGAAACATTTCATCCTTCTCTTAAATTATTCAATTTGTGCCTAAAATATAGATAGCCATCCCATAACAAGAATGAAGTTGTATCTCCTTGATGTTTTTACCAAGATATTCCCATAAAAACTCTCACATCTCAGAGTCTGGTCACATTGTCATAAAAAATTCTTGATCACTAAGTCTGATCTGATAGGAGTCTCCAAACGTAAGGGTCAAGACAAGGGCTCAATTGGAATCTCTATGTATCATACCAGGTATGTGGGAAGAAATGTATGACTTGAAATTATTTCTATAAGTAATTAAACTAATGTCAATTAGACAGAATTCATTCCTCACGTAATTCCTAGATCTTCTAGGGTGTAAGCTTCAACTACCATCAACGGCCCCCGCCCCTATCCTCTAGCTACCAGAGTCTAGATTGGACCGCCAGGGGGTGGTCTTAGTAACAAGTCAAAGCATCGACCACCTCCTGTTTCTCAACCATATTTTATACCAAGTCATAAAACTTCAAAAAATTCCTTCACCTGTCATTACCCTATCCTTGATGACCCATCCACAGTCTCCCTATCATCCTTACAATGGGTTAGACAATCTCAAGAAAAATTCTCCCTATTGTCACATGAGGATAATTTACTCTATCTAAGATGGATACACCCACACTTTAAGCCTTTCACCATTGATCCTCTATCCTGGGACCTCCTCTTAAAAGATATCACATGTCTAGGTCCTTGAAACTAACGTTGTCTCCCTGCTATTGAAGTGTTTACTCATGATTTCTCATTACCAGCAACCACTGCTTGTATCAGCAAATCCAAAAAACTCTCAACCACCAAAGATCACTTTAGCACCCCAGTATAGATAGGAATGGATACAGAGATAAAACCATCCCTAATGTATCTAAATAGACTTCGCTTGAATGACCAAGACCAGAAGAACTGGTCATGAACCATATCCATCGAGTACCTAGAGAGGTTGATAAACCTCAATGAATACCTATCTACTATCATCCTACCTTGCTGAAGCTGCAGAAGCTCTTAGATACATACATCCCTCGACATTGCAGGCGAGAAATCCTCTATGAAAAGGAAATCAAACTCTATCCATGAAATAGTCACCCCATCATATGAATGGGGCACTGAACACCACCATCTCCCTACTGAGCTATGTAGAAGGCTCACCACTAGGACCACCATCTGATCTGCGGGTTCCCTGACTAGATAGAAAACATGGGCCATTACCACAAGATAGTCCTCAGAAGCCAGTGGGTTAGGATCACCTCAGAACCTAATGGGTATCTTCCCTTGAAACGTATGAAGTGATCTCTTCTTGAGAACCTCATCCACAGGTACTGTGGTTATCATATACTACTCTACAAGTGGTGGTATAGATGGGGCCCTACTGAGATGTAACATCTCAGGAACATGTCCTTGTGTCAATTCCTCATCATAGAATGGATCAACCTCATGATCATGTTGAATCCATGCAGAAATACATCATGGAGGCATCGAAAAAGTAAAAAAGATGTACCATGATCAATGAATATATAAAGAGAGATGACTCAAGAAGGGAATGGAAACTAAAAATCATTCCTTTATGATGCATGTACCATTGTTTTCCCTACTACTAGGGTTCTCATGTACCAAGTCGAAAAGTAGGCGATCAGAGTCCGAGTGTATGGATATGTTTGGCTTTACACCAATACTAGAGTACCTATCCTGAAATTCTAACTTGTAACACTTACATTGATTCCCCAATCCAATCTCATAGACTCCAATCCAAAATTAGAACTGACCACTCTTATACAAATCTGTCGTCAAATGTCTTTGAGGGGCCCATGTTGCGACTCCCCATCCCCACCCCCAATAGTCTTGGGGTTGAAAACTAGCATTGATTATACATATCACGATCTAGGGAGGCCTTGATCTATGTACATGTACACATGAAAACCTAACCATGACAATGTAATTCTAAAATATAAAAACAAATGAACAACCATGCATACATACATCAAAAATACAACAACAACAGTATGACAAGAAGTAAAGGAATGTAAACATGGCCAAATACAATCACACCACAAAGATTCAAAAACACAGGTCCATCCTAAAAATAAGTACAAGGGACTACTGTGAAAAATCCCCATCAACACACCTTGGTATGTCTAGTCACACTAATCACCATCTGGTTATGGTATTTCTTGGAATCTATCAAAAGGTTGACCATATTCATAAGACATGACATGTACTGGAAATTCCCAGGCAGGGGTGAGTATAAAAATACTCAGTAGGACACCCCGAAAACAAAATTCATACAAAGAAGGAAATACGGTCAACTCGACATAGGTATATGTATAAAAAACATATAATAATAATATAAAGTAAAACTCAACAAAGAAACATAGTCTAAAGGTACGTCACAACCATAGTATACCAATATTGGATTCTAATGCGAAGATTCCACAAAGAACTCATCAAGGATAAAACACTCCAAAATACAATAGCACTGATGACATATGTCTTATAGATATTGCTCATCATATCTTATAAAGACAAATTACAAGTTGAATGTATTAAGGGATAAGATACACAAATGAGGATCACTAACAAGTCCATGGGGTGGTATCAATAACTCAATCTGTATTAAAATACTAATTAGAGGATTAGTTCCTGTATAGTGTTGGTCATGATGATACCAAGAATTCACTTAGGGAATTATGATTAACAGAGGATATCACTCTTGGCCTCTCGAAGGGATTCCAATGACTCCATCCAAGAAGTACTGCGAAGGGAATGTAATCCTAGGAGTAGGATATGATTTTATACTAACCCTTATAGAAAGGATAAGGTGACATACCCTAAGAAAAATTGTCCAAGACATAGAGGAAAAGGGTTCCATTCAATGAATAACAAAGTTCACAACATGTATTAGGGGTCACATATCATGTTCCTTGACCTTGGGTCAGGCTCGTGTAACTGGCCTGTGACTCAAGCTGTGTTCTTATAGAGGTACATAGTGTGTATGATGACTATTTAGTCTGATAGTGCTCCAATAAATGGCTTCATCCTGTGTGCATGTGCTTGTGTACTAGTATACAACTTAAACTTTGTACTTGGTCCAGTTTGTGTTCGTGTGGGGGAGTGAATGTCACAAAGGCTACCCATGTAGTCTACTCTATATTTGTGTACCTCCATGGCACATGCCAACTCTTCAAAGTGGGGACACAAGCTACATGATAGAGTCCCACACCGTGTGATACTTAACTCCGACATGAAACCCTAGTTTCTATAAAGGGAGACCCACATGAAGTGTAATCCTAGATTACATGTCATATGGTTCATGATTTTTTTAATTGAAGGTTCTTCCTCTTTTCACCTTCTTCACTACTACGGTCTCATATCTAGCAATAAATTTCCGAAAAACTCAAGGAAATGTCACATCTGAGCCTTTCCATTGACAAAAAGAAGGTTCAGACCATTAAATCTACCTAGAAAACTGAACTAAGTATCATTATTTACTGCTCATCAAAGAATGCTGAAGAAAATAAAATTGGGTATCCACCATTATCCTATTAAGTTTTTCTTCCATCATCAGAATACCATCACATCATTTTTATCATGTATCTATGATATCAGATCATTGTACTAGAAAATAGGTGCCTTATGATTGATTGATCAAGATATATCAAAACAAAAGCCAAATGAAGAATGCCCGTGGGTGAATGAAGAACCAGGGGATAAATGTAACACCCGAGACTTTTATGATATATAAATCATCAAAGGAATCTTTTTCTACACAACACTTGCTTGGCTTGCTTTACACGCAATCGCGACCTTCCTCGATAGCTTGCGTCGTACGCAATACCGAGTTTCACTAAACAACAATATGCTATTAAAACTAGCCGTTATGAATAGTAATAACCACTTTTTGAAATTTTATAAATTTTATTTTTCAAAATGGACTTCATTTTTGGACTCAGAATATCGAAATTAGCCTAGGGTGAAATTTTGGTATTTTTCTGAAAACATTCAATTTTTGATGAATAGTGAAACCACTAAGTGGTAGGTTAAAAACTAAATTTTGCATAAAACTTAATTTTACCGCTTCTGTGAATGGAATTTCAAAAATCCGAGAGACACGGTTAATATCAAGGACTAAAATGTGGTTCAATGAGATGAAAATAATTTTTTGGTGAATAGTAACTTTTTACTATTTTTACCGCGGTTAATAGTAAATAGGGTAACTAAGGGTAAATATGATATTAATATTACCCTAACACATGTCCTAATTCTATTGGACAAGTGTAATTCGACCAAAAACAAACTTAGGAATAAAATATGACCATTTAGGCCCACTTGGATTAGATTAGGACATTTATTATTAATTTATTTAAAGAAGGGTTAAAATAGTTAAAATCAATGTTTAATAAGTAAATCATTTTTAATATAGGGTTATACATAAGATAAATTCGATTGTAAATATTCATTAGAAAGATAAAAAGATTTCCTACATGATGGTATTTTATTTGTAATTTTTAGACATCAAATAATTTAATTTATTTATGACACAAAGATGATGCAGTAATTATCTTATTAATGAAATATTGACAAAATTGATAATATAAATACCAAAATAAATGTAATTTAAGACTTTTTATGAATTCCACTAATTTTATAGGTTACTATGATATATTAATGTTGATTTAATCAACTTGGTTCGAACATATAATTCTGTTATGACTTTCACAAAAATCATATATCAAATAGTGTCAAAATTGACACAAAATAGTTTTTAAATCAAATATTATATTATTAATTGTTATTTTATTCCTAAAAATCTAAGGTTCGGCCAAATGACTTAGATAATGATATATATATTAATAATAAACAATTTGGGGTTCGTTTGGCATGTTATAGTAAGTGTATTAACCATATAGTGAAAGAAAACAAAAAGACACGGTAAAAGTTAAATTAATTAACTTAGAGTTAAATCTAATTGATAAGGTTAAAATAATACCCTAAACTTGTCTAAATCCTATTGGTTGATAGGATTTCGACCCATCCCCACTTTAGCTTCGAAATAAGACCCTTTGGAACCATTATAAACCGATTTTGACTTTAATATAAAATAATATTTTGAGATATTCCTAAGGTGCCCCTCTCCTCCCTTATAAAAGGGCACCTCCTCCCCCTCCTCCTCACACCAATTTGAGCACTCAAGCTCGGCCAAACCCTGCCATGTTCCCTTCTCCACTTCCCTAGAATAATCCTATAGGTCCTGGTCTTCTCCAAAGACCAATCTTAGTTCCTTAAGTGGAGGATTCAAAAAGGCGTTCCAAAGAAGAGGTAATATCCATTACCGATCTTTTCAATTTCTTTCTTCTTCAACTTCTTCTTCTTTAGTTGTTTCATGATAAAGTAATAACATCAGTATTACTTACATACTGATATGTTATTATAAATATGAAACAACCCTAATTCACCTTCTATCCATCCTACGGAAAAATGAAATCACCGCGCGTGCGTACGTACGGAATACCGTCTCCACGCCGTGGTGTAATCTATTTTCCACCATCACCTTACAAGGATGGGTATAATGGTGTAATGAGTAACTATATATGATTATTATTAAGTAATATTGATACTGAAATAATATATATATATACTCCAATACAATTCCACGATCATAGGAACGATATCATCACTTGTGCGTACGTACGGAATACCGTCTCCACGATGTGATGCGACTCGTTCTACATGATCTTCATTTCATAATGATTATATAAATGAATTGAATGAATGAATATGGTATATACTACACTAATACCATTCTGGAAATGAATTATCTATAACCTAAAGATAATAATAAGAATTTATTCAACAAAACACGCATAAGAACAAAAAGTTATAAAGACCCGAGTAACAAGTAACAATGAAATATTACTAACAAGAAGCTAATAATATGACCATATATGATATCATATCAATATGTATGATTCTGGAATAAGTCAATAACATTATTTAAACCATTATACAGGAGCTTCGGACACGAACAAAGCAAATCGGACCTAAGGTAAGGGAAATATCACAATCTCATTTTTATCCGAGATTGTTTATTCGTAAGTATTTACTGGGGTGTATTTTATCATCCACATCCATGTTACCTCAATATGTAATATTGTTTCCATCCACTTGAAATAGTTTAAATCCAATTTTACCCTTAGGTGAGTTTTTAGTAAAGAATATGAAAGGAATCTTTTGTCGGTTTTCCGTACGAGGTACTTTTTGACTTTTCCGACAAAAGTACGAAGAATGTTTTTTTAACATATACGGCATGAATGGATTTTTAAAACATTACTTCAAAGAAGCTTCCTTTACAAGTTTTCAATTTTATTTTTAATCAACTTCTTTTATTTTAAAGTTGTATGACATGTTATGAAAGGAAAAATGTTTTTGAAGAAGAAAGGATATTTTCCTCAAGAATTCAATTCAAGTGTTTTATCAAAATTATTTTCCATCTAAGATAATAAAGGGTTCTGTTTCTATCCATATTTTTAAATTGATTTGACTATGTTGTGATGGAATTATGTTTATGAATTCCTTTATCTTATATGAATTGATTTATGATGTCATGATGTTTCAAGAATCACATTTTTGTTACATGTGTTATGCGATGATGTATGTTTTATGATTATGTGGCACACATAAGAAAGGATTCATTATAAGATGGGTGGGACCTATATCTCCCTCCAATGCATTGGGTAATGATTTTATATCTCATGAGATAGACATGGCTGGAATGGAAGGTTATTTCGGTTCAGTGATACAGGACTGAAACGAGGAGTGAACTCGGTTCAGAAAGGGACTTTGTCCACTAAGATAGTCTTGGCAATGAGTCATGACTAACAAGAAATGATTTTCCATGATTATGTGTGCATGCCACAAAGATTCAAGTTTTATGTTATGATTATGGGGATCTCATTTTCACTTCTATGATTTATTCCATGTTAAGATATTATGATCTCTTTTGCAGGTTTTAATTTTCAAAAAAGATATGATATGATTTTTATTTCCTTTATTTTCCCTTGCTGAGCATTTGAGCTCACCCTTTTATGTTTTCTTTTCCCCAGGCCAGGAAGATGGATATTAAGTAGAATATGCTAAAAGGGACCCTAGATATGATTAAATAAATGGGAGACACTGTAGAAGATTTATGAACCAGTTGTTTATGTTTCCCAGTTTCTAAAGACACTATACCTATACGGTCCTTTGTGGTTTTGTCATATGTTGTAATAAGTGTGATTCAATTTTGAAGTATTAACAATGTATATAAAGTGTGGGTCGTTATAGTTGGTATCAGAGGAAAGGTATAGTCAACCTTTGGAAACTAGGATGTGAAAGCCTTAGTAAGAACCCTAAGGATAAGTCTAAGCATAGAACACAATCTTAGTGTTTTAGAAATGGCCTTGAATAACCTAGGATAAGACCATAAGCATGAAAATTTTATTCTTGAATTATGTGGTTTCCTATTATAATTAGTGTTGCTCACACTATTCTTCTTGGTTTTAGTCAATGGCTGGAACCCGAAGGAACCGTGTTAATGCGGAATGCGATGGGAAATGCAATGATTGTCCCCCTGAGCAACCAAACGATATGGGAGCTGGAATGCAAAATCTTGTAGCCATGCTCACACAACTTTCTCAAGCTATGAATCATGCAGGATTTCCAAACGAACAAAGGAGGGAGTAACATTCTGTTGAATCCTTCATGAGGCAGCGTCCACCATCTTTCAGCGGGTCTACTGATCCATTAGTTGCTGAACAATGGATTAGTACTACTGAAAAGATATTTTCAGTTCTTCAATGTTCTGAGCATGATAAAGTCATCCTAGCAGTGTATCGTTTGGAAGGAGATGCGGATCAATGGTGGAATCTTGTTAAGAATACGAGGCAAAGGGATGAAATTGAGTCTATGGAATGGGATGAGTTCAAGAACTTATTTTTCAATAAGTACTTCCCTCGTATTCTCCGAACAAAGATGGAGAAAGAGTTCCTTGAACTGAAGCAAAGGGATGATGAATCTGTTGGTACCTATGAAGCAAATTTTACCAGACTTGCAAGGTACGCTTCTGGTATTATTATCCAACCTGAGAGTAAGATCGATCGATTCTTTAGTGGCTTAAAACCAAGTCTTCGAAGGGCGTTAGCCATAAGGGACTTCAATAGCTACGAGGAAATCGTTCGATGTGCTCTCAAAGTCGAGATGGAGATTAGAGTAACCCATCAGTCACATGGGTTTGATAAGAAGAGGAAGATGGAATTCAAAGAAAAATCTAAAGAGCACACGGAAAAGAAGATGAAATTTCCCTTATGCTCAAAGTGTGGAAAGAAACATGGAGGGAGTTGTCTTAAAGGGACAAGTAAATGTTTTAAATGTGGAAAGGAAGGTCATCGGGCATTTGAATGCCGTGATAATGGGAAGAAGATGTCTAATGATGCAAACAAAGGAAGGGATACACAGAATGAACCTGCTACACTTCAATGTTTCAAGTGCAAGGAGATGGGGCATTATGCCAATCAATGCCCAAATCCAAGGGTTGATGATGATGGTCGACGTCAACAAACTCTTAAGGCTAAAGAAAAAGGAAAGTCACATGCAATTTCTATCAGCGATGTGGAGTACGATAACGATGTGGTGAAAGGTACACTTACCATCCACTCTAAAGTAGCAAATGTTTTATTTGATTCTGGATCCACCCACTCTTTTATTTCTGAAAAATTTTCTAAGGGTATCACCGTATTACCTCAACAATTAGATGTTGAGTTAGCTGTGACAACACCTAATGGCACATCAATCGCATCAGAAGTTTATAATTCTTCTCCGATCGAAGTTTGTGGGAAAGTGCTTCCTGCAAATCTTGTGATCCTTCCTTTAGTGGAATTTGATGTGATTCTTGGCATGGATTGGCTTTCTCTACATGGAGCTCATATCAATTGCCAAAGAAGGGAAGTCACATTTCATATTCCAGATCAACCTACGATCGTCTATCAATGCAAGGATGAACATAACCTTCCAGTGGAAATTTCTTCCATCTTATGGGTATTGATTCCACTAAATGAAGGTTATTTATCTCAAATGGTTGGTGAGAAACTCACGATTAAGAATATGCCTATTGTACGGGAGTTTGATGATGTCTTTCCGGAGGAATTGCCGGGTCTTCCACCAAATCGTGAAGTTGAGTTTTCAATAGAACTCGTACCGGGTGCTTTGCCTATTTCAAAGACACCTTATAGAATGGCCCCAATTGAGTTGCAGGAATTGAAGAAGCAACTCCAAGAGAATCTTGATAAGGGATTCATACGCCCTAGTGCGTCACCTTGGGGAGCACCTGTTCTATTTGTTAAGAAGAAAGATGGATCAATGAGACTCTGCATTGATTATCGAGAACTTAACAAGATCACTATCAAGAACAAATATCCTCTCCCACGCATTGATGACTTATTTGACCAACTACGCGGAGCTCAATACTTTTCCAAGATTGATCTTCGTTCAGGGTATCATCAATTAAGGGTCAAAAGGGAGGATATACAAAAGAAGGCTTTCCGTACAAGGTATGGACACTATGAATTTATAGTGATGCCATTTGGTCTTACTAATGCCCCTGCTATCTTCATGGATCTAATGAATAGAGTCTTTAGAGACTATCTTGATCAATTTGTGGTAGTCTTTATAGACGATATTCTTGTCTATTCAAAGAGTAAGGAAGAGCATGAAGATCACTTGAGAATTATATTGAAGACCCTGAGAAAGGAGAAGCTTTATGCCAAATTTACCAAGTGTGAATTTTGGCTTCAAAAAGTTGCATTTTTGGGTCATATAATCTCAAAAGAGGGGATATCTGTGGATCCATCAAAAACAGAGGTTATCGAAAGATGGTCAAGACCAACAACAGTAACTGAGATTCGAAGTTTTCTTGGTTTGGCTGGTTATTATCGATGTTTTGTAAAAGATTTTTCACGATTATCTAATCCACTCACCAAGTTGACTCGGAAAGGAGTTAAGTTTGTCTGGACAGAGGAATGTGAAGAGAATTTCAAGGAGTTGAAAAGAAGGTTATCCAGTGCACCTGTGCTCACACTGCCTTGTAGTGGAGAAAGGTTTGTGATCTACAGTGATGCATCCAAGAAGGGATTGGGGTGTGTTCTTATGCAAAATGATATGGTGATAGCTTATTCCTCACGACAGTTGAAAATCCATGAGCAAAATTACCCAACACATGATTTGGAGTTGGCTGCGGTAATCTTTGCATTAAAAATTTGGAGGCATTACCTTTATGGTGAAAGGTGTGATATTTATACTGACCATAAAAGTTTAAAGTATATTTTCACACAAAAGGAGTTGAATATGCGTCAAAGAAGATGGTTGGAGCTGATTAAGGATTATGATTGCTCAATCCATTACCACCCTGGGAAAGAAAACAAGGTGGCAGATGCATTAAGTCGACAAGACCATGCTAGTTTATCCATGATGAGGATCACAAAAGATCCAATCTTTATGGATTTACAAAGGATGGATCTTGGAATTATAATGGAAAGGGAAAAATCTTATCTTTCTCAAATGAATGTTCGACCATGTATACATGTGAAGATTAAAGAGGCACAGAAAGAAGATGTCGAGTTACAAAAGAAGGTGAGAAATGTTCCTGAATTCAACCTTGATTGTGATGGGATAATAAAGTTCAGGAATCGGGTTTGTGTTCCTTCCATCCCCGAATTAAAGAAGGAGCTGCTGGATGAGGCTCATAGTTCATCATTCTCTATTCATCCTGGAAGCACGAAGATGTATAGGGACCTGAAAGAGTACTTCTGGTGGGATGGCATGAAAAGAGATGTTGCTGAATATGTCTCTCGATGCTTGGTTTGTCAACAAGTTAAAGCTGAGAGACAGAAGTCTAAGGGGATGTTACAACCATTACCCATACCCGAATGGAAATGGGAAAACATCACTATGGACTTTGTCACAGGACTTCCTAAAACATCCAAAGGCAATAATGCTATCTGGGTCATAGTTGATCGTCTTACAAAGTCTGCACACTTCATTGCTATTAGAGAGGATTTCTCTCTAGATCAGCTTGCCAGGATATATATAAAGGAAGTGGTAAGATTGCATGGAGTACCACTTTCTATTATATCTGATCGAGATCCGAGATTTACCTCGAAGTTCTGGCGAAGTCTTCAGCATACTCTGGATACAGAGTTGAGTTTCAGCACTGCTTATCATCCCCAGACAGACGGTCAGTCTGAGAGAACAATTCAAACCCTAGAAGATATGTTGAGAGCTTGCTCTATGGATTTCAAAGGAGGTTGGGATCAACACCTACCTTTGGTGGAATTTTCTTATAATAATAGCTTTCACTCCAGTATTCAGATGGCTCCTTATGAAGCTCTCTATGGAAAGAAATGCAGGACTCCAACTTGCTGGGATGAAGTTGGGGAAAGAAAGCTATTAGGACCTGATCTCGTTGATGAAATGGCAGAAAAGGTCAGATCTATTCAACAACACATAAGAGCAGCTCAGAGTCGACAGAAAAGTTATGCCGACAACCGAAGAAAAGACCTAGAGTTTGAAGTGGGCGATAAAGTGTTCTTACGAATATCTCCCTGGAAGAGGGTTATGAGATTTGGAAAGAAGGGGAAGTTGAGCCCTAGATATATCGGTCCTTTCGAAATACTGGATCTTGTTGGGAAGGTAGCTTACCGATTGGCGCTTCCACCGAATCTCTCTCAAGTTCACGATGTGTTCCATGTATCTCTCCTGAGAAAGTACATACCATATCCTTCACATGTACTCAGCTCAGAAGTTGTACCGCTGGAGCAAGATCTTTCTTATGAAGAACAGCCGATAGAGATTCTGGATCGTAGCGAAAAAGTCCTACGAAACAAGACCACTCGTTTGGTGAAAGTTTTATGGAGAAACCACCAACTTGAAGAAGCTACATGGGAGCTTGAGGATATGATGAGGGAGAAGTATCCTCATTTGTTTGTTGCAAAGTGACGAATTTCGAGGGCGAAATTCTTTTTAAGGGGGGTAGAATGTAACACCCGAGACTTTTATGATATATAAATCATCAAAGGAATCTTTTTCTACACAACACTTGCTTGGCTTGCTTTACACGCAATCGCGACCTTCCTCGATAGCTTGCGTCGTACGCAATACCGAGTTTCACTAAACAACAATATGCTATTAAAACTAGCCGTTATGAATAGTAATAAACACTTTTTGAAATTTTATAAATTTTATTTTTCAAAATGGACTTCATTTTTGGACTCAAAATATCGAAATTAGCCTAGGGTGAAATTTTGGTATTTTTCTGAAAACTTTCAATTTTTGATGAATAGTGAAACCACTAAGTGGTAGGTTAAAAACTGAATTTTGCATAAAACTTAATTTTACCGCTTCTGTGAATGGAATTTCAAAAATCCGAGAGACACGGTTAATATCAAGGACTAAAATGTGGTTCAATGAGATGAAAATAATTTTTTGGTGAATAGTAACTTTTTACTATTTTTACCGCGGTTAATAGTAAATAGGATAACTAAGGGTAAATATGATATTAATATTACCCTAACACATGTCCTAATTCTATTGGACAAGTGTAATTCGACCAAAAACAAACTTAGGAATAAAATATGACCATTTAGGCCCACTTGGATTAGATTAGGACATTTATTATTAATTTATTTAAAGAAGGGTTAAAATAGTTAAAATCAAAGTTTAATAAGTAAATCATTTTTAATATAGGGTTATACATAAGATAAATTCGATTGTAAATATTAATTAGAAAGATAAAAAGATTTCCTACATGATGGTATTTTATTTGTAATTTTTAGACATCAAATAATTTAATTTATTTATGACACAAAGATGATGCAGTAATTATCTTATTAATGAAATATTGACAAAATTGATAATATAAATACCAAAATAAATGTAATTTAAGACTTTTTATGAATTCCACTAATTTTATAGGTTACTATTATATATTAATGTTGATTTAATCAACTTGGTTCGAACATATAATTCTGTTATGACTTTCACAAAAATCATATATCAAATAGTGTCAAAATTGACACAAAATAGTTTTTAAATCAAATATTATATTATTAATTGTTATTTTATTCCTAAAAATATAAGGTTCGGCCAAATGACTTAGATAAGGATATATATATTAATAATAAACAATTTGGGGTTCGTTTGGCATGTTATAGTAAGTGTATTAACCATATAGTGAAAGAAAACAAAAAGACACGGTAAAAGTTAAATTAATTAACTTAGAGTTAAATCTAATTGATAAGGTTAAAATAATACCCTAAACTTGTCTAAATCCTATTGGTTGATAGGATTTAGACCCATCCCCACTTTAGCTTCGAAATAAGACCCTTTGGAACCATTATAAACCGATTTTGACTTTAATATAAAATAATATTTTGAGATATTCCTAAGGTGCCCCTCTCCTCCCTTATAAAAGGGAACCTCCTCCCCCTCCTCCTCACACCAATTTGAGCACTCAAGCTCGGCCAACCCCTGCCATTTTCCCTTCTCCACTTCCCTAGAATAATCCTAGATGTCCTGGTCTTCTCCAAAGACCAATCTTAGTTCCTTAAGTGGAGGATTCAAAAAGGCGTTCCAAAGAAGAGGTAATATCCATTACCGATCTTTTCAATTTCTTTCTTCTTCAACTTCTTCTTATTTAGTTGTTTCATGATAAAGTAATAACATCAGTATTACTTACATACTGATATGTTATTATAAATATGAAACAACCCTAATTCACCTTCTATCCATCCTACGGAAAAATGAAATCACCGCGCGTGCGTACGTACGGAATACCGTCTCCACGCCGTGGTGTAATCTATTTTCCACCATCACCTTACAAGGATGGGTATAATGGTGTAATGAGTAACTATATATTATTATTATTAAGTAATATTGATACTGAAATAATATATATATATACTCCAATACAATTCCACGATCATAGGAACGATATCATCACTCGTGCGTACGTACGGAATACCGTCTCCACGATGTGATGCGACTCGTTCTACATGATCTTCATTTCATAATGATTATATAAATGAATTGAATGAATGAATATGGTATATACTACACTAATACCATTCTGGAAATGAATTATCTATAACCTAAAGATAATAATAAGAATTTATTCAACAAAACACGCATAAGAACAAAAAGTTATAAAGACCCGAGTAACAAGTAACAATGAAATATTACTAACAAGAAGCTAATAATATGACCATATATGATATCATATCAATATGTATGATTCTGTAATAAGTAAATAACATTATTTAAACCATTATACAGGAGATTCAGACACGAACAAAGCAAATCGGACCTAAGGTAAGGGAAATATCACAATCTCATTTTTATCCGAGATTGTTTTTTCGTAAGTATTTACTGGGGTGTATTTTATCATCCACATCCATGTTCCCTCAATATGTAATATTGTTTCCATCCACTTGAAATAGTTTAAATCCAATTTTACCCTTAGGTGAGTTTTTAGTAATGAATATGAAAGGAATCTTTTGTCGTTTTTCCGTACGAGGTACTTTTTGACTTTTCCGACAAAAGTACGAAGAATGTTTTTTTAACTTATACGGCATGAATGGATTTTTAAAACATTACTTCAAAGAAGCTTCCTTTACAAGTTTTCAAGTTTATTTTTAATCAACTTCTTTTATTTTAAAGTTGTATGACATGTTATGAAAGGAAAAATGTTTTTGAAGAAGAAAGGATATTTTCCTCAAGAATTCAATTCAAGTGTTTTATCAAAATTATTTTCCATCTAAGATAATAAAGGGTTCTGTTTCTATCCATATTTTTACATTGATTTGACTATGTTGTGATGGAATTATGTTTATGAATTCCTTTATCTTATATGAATTGATTTATGATGTCATGATGTTTCAAGAATCACATTTTTGTTACATGTGTTATGCGATGATGTATGTTTTATGATTATGTGGCACACATAAGAAAGGATTCATTATAAGATGGGTGGGACCTATATCTCCCTCCAATGCATTGGGTAATGATTTTATATCTCATGAGATAGACATGGCTGGAACGGAAGGTTATTTCGGTTCAGTGATACAGGACTGAAACGAGGAGTGAACTCGGTTCAGAAAGGGACTTTGTCCACTAAGATAGTCTTGGTAATGAGTCATGACTAACAAGAAATGATTTTCCATGATTATGTGTGCATGCCACAAAGATTCAAGTTTTATGTTATGATTATGGGGATCTCATTTTCACTTCTATGATTTATTCCATGTTAAGATATTATGATCTCTTTTGCAGGTTTTAATTTTCAAAAAAGATATGATATGATTTTTATTTCCTTTATTTGCCCTTGCTGAGCATTTGAGCTCACCCTTTTATGTTTTCTTTTCCCCAGGCCAGGAAGATGGATATTAAGTAGAATATGCTAAAAGGGACCCTAGATATGATGAAATAAATGGGAGACACTGTAGAATATTTATGAACCAGTTGTTTATGTTTCCCAGTTTCTAAAGACACTATACCTATACGGTCCTTTGTGGTTTTGTCATATGTTGTAATAAGTGTGATTCAATTTTGAAGTATTAACAATGTATGTAAAGTGTGGGTCGTTATAATAAAAGTAAAAGAAAAAAGGGAGTAACACAACTCAATCTTTGTTTGTGTGGATATTGTTTCATTTCTATCAGAATAAAAATGAAGGAATAATCAATTTAAAGTAATTCTCCTAAACTCACCACATAATAAACCCAAATCGAAAATATTCTCAATCCACAGAACAATACATTGTTTAATAGATATGTGTTCGTTGTTGAAATCAATAATAGGAATATAAAATAAATAATACAACCTCTCTACCTTGATTCGGATCAATCACTGATGATGACTAATGTGGAATCATTTTTGTTGGTGAGATCATTCGATTCCATTCCACATAAATCTTTGATCCGGTCATCGTTTTCCAGTGGGATATCGTTCCATGATTGTTAAAGTATTTCCAATTATTTTCATGGTTATACAGATAAACCAATAAATTTTAACGAACTATTTATTTAAAGAGTGGTATTAAGTCTTTCTTTCACAGCATCAAATAAATAAATAAAATAATTTTATTAAGTATTTTATTAATTTTATTCCCACGATGGATTTCTTTCCAAAGGCCCGTGCCGACAAAAATTAAGTCATTCCAATGGTAAACCTCACACATAGAACTCAACGGGGACCTCCGATTTCTGATACATACACCTTTTTAGAATTTATTCCACTTTTTCAAGAAAACCGAAAGGTTGTGCTATTTAATATATTTAATATATTTAAAATATTTATTCTAGGCACACCAGGCCTCAGAATCACACTCTCTCTCAGTGACAGGTCTAAAAAATTATCTATGTAATATCAAAAAATAATACTCAGAAAATACAAGACATTAAAATGACTATTATTTCTATAATAAATGACCATTCGTCGATTTATAATATGAAATTTTACTTTCCTATCTCATAATTAATATGGTCTATATAGACAGAGATCCAATCTAATCCCAAAATCACATCAAATTTCTCAAATGTAAGAATAATAATATTTACTAGATGTACATTCCCACAAACTTCTATAAGAAAGGTTCTATAGAAATAGTATTCAATCATCATCCAACTAAGAGTTTTTAACAATAATCTATTATCTATTCATTGGGGATAAAAATAAAAAGACTTAAACACTTTTTAAGATACTAAAGAATTCAACGAACAAGGAGAAAATAAGATGTTTTAAATATTGATCATACTATTCACCACCCCAATTTCATATCTTTTGTTCATTAATAAAACTAAAATGAGTATCACATAATAATAATTAGAGTAAAAAATCATATGATCTGGAATCTTGATCCAAATATGTCTAAATTATTCCACCATTATTTCATCCTATGAGATTTTAGGTTCATCCTATGTCACTTTTATTTAAAAATACGTTGTTTTAAGTTATATCACGTCATTCTTATTACCTAATCCCCAAACGTAACATATTTTTTCTTTGATACTAACAAAGATGTTGTAGACCCGTACTCTTTGATGTAGTGTCAAATATATTATTTACACATATGCTTTGATACTAAGTGATACGACTTGATCAGAATACACATATATTTAATATTATGTCCACAACACAATTAATTAATCTCATAAATAAAAACACAATCCAAATACCTAAATAATTATTTTCATTGAATATTACCTACATAAATGTATTATTTCACATTTTTCTTTAACATATCTCATGAATAACAATAACATAAGATATACTTATAGACACATCATTTTTAATACTCTTATTCATATAGTGGTGAAATGAAACATAATAAGGGGGAGATATAATGCACACTAAGGGTAAAAATAATCAAAAAATATCAATGTTCATAGGTGAGTATATGACAAACATATGGGTATGAGAGAATAATCAAAGTGAAAGGGCATAAAAAAAGAGAATCATGCCCAATAAAACATATATCATAAATCAAAAATTATGGAATAAGGATTTTTTAGACATAAACCATAGGAATATGGATACATGATTCAATAGTATGTGAAAATTACATAGGCATGATTCATACCAAAAGAATACAATATGAATATTCTCATAGAACACACATCAAGGTTAACCATTAAGACATTCAACAAAGAATAGATTGGGCTAATCACCTTACCATAATATAGTAGTCTTGGTAAACCCATATATGTATCTTTTTGGGCTTGGGATGACCACCTGTGTGACTAACCTTTTTCAAGAACCATTATCAAGATCATAATCACATTCTGGACATTTCCCCATAGTTGATTGGGTTCACTCCCCATTCCCTTCTAACTTTAATGGATGAGGCCCACTCCTATTTACCATAAATATTGTCTCATGAGATATAAATATTTACCCAAATAATTATATAACTATATAATTATAGTCCCACCAATCACATAATGGAAACCATACATAGTTGTGTCAATTAAAAAAGAAAACATTCATAATTCCATTAAAGAATAACTGATGGTAAGGAGATGAGTTTCACGGAAAATCCTTACAACATGATCATAATCTATCTAGATAAATAAGGTTGATAGAATCATTATAGAATATCCTAGTAATGGGAAAGAAAAATTTAATAATGTTGAAATATATGAAAAATAATTTCATAATAACATTAGAGGTTTTCATTGAAAAACAAGAACAAATATCCTATTCTTTTGATAAATTTTATTTTTTAAAAATATTAAGAAATAGTGTGAATAAACATTTCTTTGAAAAACCATGAAACCATGGAAATTAATATTCATTACTAAAAATTGTGTATAAATATAGGAACATACATTAATATCTAAAGCATTAAAATGAATATTTTTCACAATTTTATAATGAATGTAAAATAAAAATAAAATGACTCGAATGGAAAATGTTTAAAAATAATTCTTAGAAACAATTTTAAAGAAGGTAAAATTTAAAAAAATCAACTTAATCAAACATTAAAGTATATATGTAGATCCATAAATCAATATAAATAATACGAACATTGGGGAGGAAAATCCCTGAATAAAAAGAATAGATAAGGTTGGTTACACTTACAAACAACATATTGTTATAATTGTGTACCATAGAAAATAGAAATTTTTAAAGGTATTTTAATCCCTATAAAGAAACATATTAAAAGACATTTTATGGTTTCTAAGAGATAATAAACATAAAATTACTTCAAATAGGAATTTAGACATAAATAATCTCAAATTCATAGTATGATTACAAAAAACACACTTACAACTTGGTAGCTTTTGAAAGAAATACCCTCGAAAGTGATAACCTTATATGGATATATAAATATATTTAATTTCATACAAACTATTAATAAATACATTCATAGTAATTATATTCACCATAAAAACGAAATTTAGTGGTGAATATAAAGCATATCTCAATGAAATGAAATTGAGATGAGAAATCCCTTACCTCATACTTCTGCTTGGTTAGATGAATTATAACTCCCCATATAAAAAATTTAGTTTTATTTTTAATATGTATAAAACATTATTCATATATATATTATTTAATATCATTTCATTATAATTCCTTAATACCCATATTTTAAATATTTATTTTTAAAATTAATATTTAAGTGTAAGTTGTTTTCTTTTCCATGCGTACTTTATTTTGGTGTTTCTAGTCCTCACTCCATGTTTATGGCATCCTGAATTTTTTATTACTTAAATTTTCATTACTTTGTACAAATAGACTATATTTTAAAGTCTAGTTTCATGGAAATAAGGTACATAATACATGAATATATAAAACATTCTTCTAAAATAAACATGAAATAAATCCTCATGGGTTTAGCCAAAGTTACATTTACTGTATCTCATATCCTAGGGATATACATGAAAGGAAAGGGGTGAGCATGAAACCTAGAAAGTGAATAAAAAATAGATACATATAACATGTGGCCTTGAGACATAGCAATAAAAATATAATTCATAATTATATGGAATGATAAATAAGCATATAATTATAATAAGAACATGAATCAAAACATGGAAATGTGGCTTGTAACATCCCACATATTCTCATTGGATTGAGAAGGTGGGAGGATGTTACATAGACTTAAGAGACATCCCCAAGATTCCAAAGGATGGAATTTAATTCCAATGGATTCATTAATAGTTGGGAGTTGATTTTCCTTTTGAAAATAAAACAACCAACCAAACATTATGTAATTAAATAAAATACTACATGATGTATAAAAAATGAATGAAAATTCAAACATTTCATTTATATCAAAACCACTAAAAAAATACCACATATGAAGACTACAAAACAACTAATTACACATCGTAAGACTACAAAACCAATAATACAAAAATACAAACATATCTCTAAAGCTCCATCCTACACCATTATCCAAAAAACAGCCCATATATCACTAAGAACAACTAGAAACATGTGAAACATTTCATTTTCCCATGTTCTAATAAACTAAATATGAAAACACACCAAAGTACCAAAGTATGGGTGAGTAATGAAACTCAGCAGGCATTCCCCAAATGAATTTACTACTCACACTACTAGGATAGAAAATGATAGAACATTTATATAATATATTTTATATAAAAAAATCGGAAATATTTTATATCATAATATAAAATGTTGTAATAACAAAGAAGTTTTTAGAAAAAATATCCATTTCCAAGGAAAGTAACCAAATAAGTTCTTCAAAAAGATTTTGTATTTCATTTTGGCATATCTAATTCCAATCCACAAACCCACAGATGAATGATTTTTATGATAGTTCCATACTCATGAAAAATATCTCATTTATCTAACAATTTCTCACAAAGTAATTAAATCCAATGTTCCATTACACCGTTGGAATATAGAAGAAGGTCATATTTCAACCAACCACCATAATTCAATATGAACACACACCATTTAGTATTACCAAAAACCAATCCAATACAATCATGTTAAAACAATTAAAATACCAAGAAATTCCAATGCCAAAACAATTTCAATAAATTAACCTTTTTATTTAATTTTTTTTCTATAAATCAAACCAAGAAATTATTTTAAAATCAATATTTTAAAATCATTTATCAAAGAACATTGCATAAAAATTCCACAATTTCACAAAAAACCACGAACTATCACTAAAAATATTTCTACAATGATTTTCATGCAACTTTTATAATTAATTTTAATTAATTTAAAACTAATCCATCATTTTCTAAATAGAGGAGTCGATAGTGAATCCACCTACAATGAAAATCTTGTTCAAAATGGAAAATTACATGAAAACGTCTGTAAAAACTGGTCGAATATTCAAAAACCCACCTTAGATATCCTAAAATAACATAAAAATATAAATATAATCATATTTGGAAGAAAATAGCTTAGATATATCCACAAAAGACATAGATCTGTGAAACTGAGAGATAGGTAGAAGTAGCTCTAAGGAAAACCAAGGAAAACCACCAAGAACGATGACTTACCACAAGAATATGTCTTCAAATAACCAAGAGAATCCTTTGGATCACCACCAATTCTATTGTAGAAGCCTCCTTAGCCTCATAGAGGAATAAATCTATAGTTAGCATCAGTTTGAAAAAAAAGAGTGGTTGAAATTCAAAACCAACCTAGATCAACCGTTTGTTGTTCTTATTTTTAAATAGTGAAAAGTTAGTCAAACTATTAGTCAAACCTTGTGCTAAACATGCTTTAGCCACTGCATCATGGATGAAATTCACACAGTTGTCTCACATAGTGTCTAAAATGTGCACCAACCATGTGAAAGCTCACTATTTCAGGTTTTATGGTTTCTCATAGGAGACTGAATGGTTTGAAAAAACCATACGCCTGCTCGTGTGCCTTCCCCATGTCCTATGTCTCATTGTGCATGGGTTTTTGTATATGTTTCAGGGTTTCCCCAAACCATTAAACACTCTTTCTCCCATTTAATCGCCTGAAAAACATTCAAAAATTCATCCAAGCCCTCCCAAACTTCACCCAAACACTTTATATAATTAAAAAGAATAAAATAAAGCTTACATAGTTGAAATTAGATGTGGTACTTTATCACCACCATTGGATTTTCCATATATGAAATGTCAAAAACCATCGGTGACCCAAAAGAGTTCTAGTCGTTGACCTTTCATTTCCTTCTCCCATTCCCAATTCTCTTCCTGAATCTGACCATGTTTCTACAAAACCCGCAGTATACCGATTATTTTTTCATGAAATAATTCCTCTTGCCTATCCACAATATTCACTGGCATGTGCACCAAAAAATCCTCCAACTCTAGGTCAATATGATCCCATCAAATCACATGGTTAGGATCAGGTTGATAGTTCTTTAATTGAGATACATGAAACTCATTTTGTACAGTAATGAACCATGGAGGCTATTCCAATCGTTATTACACCTCAAAAACCCATTCATGTATCTTAACAGGTCCTATGTATTGAGAATATAACTTTCTATGCTTCCCAAAATGTCGATTCCCAAACCATGGAGAGATCCTCAAGAACACATGATCTGTCACCTAAAATGAGAATAGTCATCGATGATGATCCACCTATGATTTATGATGAATATGTTCTATCTCCATCTATTTATTGATCAACTGAATCTTCTCCATAGTTTCTTAGAGAAGGCATGGCCCAACTAATGAAGTCTCACATGTTTCAATCCAATTAGGTGGATAATGAGAAGGACTCCCATATAATTATTCAAAAGGATCCATATGTATCGAGTCATGATAACTATTTTTATTAGAGTACTCCACTAATGGTATTTTCTCTTACGATGAGGCCAAAAAATCCATTATGCATGACTGTAACATGTCTTTCAATGTATGTATCGTTTTCTCTGATTATCCATCCATATGAGGATGATACACCATACTCATAGTCTACTGATTCCCAAGGGCCTTCTATAATGATTTCCATAAATGAGATGTAATCCTCAGATCTTTGTCTGATATTATCGAAACATTCACACCATGCCTCTTTACCACTTCTCAAATATAGATTTTTGACAAGTCCTCCACCATATGGGATTCATGAATAGTGATGAAATGAGACAAATTTGTGATCCAATCCAACATCACCCATATGAAATCGTGTTTCCGAACCATTCTCGGGAGACCAGTTACAAAATCCATAGTTATCTCTTCCCATTTACAAATAAACATAGGTAAATAATACAATATACTTGCTCGTTTCTGATGCTATGGATTAACCTGTTGACAATTTAAGCATCTCAAAACGAATTCCACCACCTTCCATTTTATACAGATCCACAAAACCATGATTTCAACACCTTATACATATTCTGTGTTCTAGTATGATCAAACCATATTGAATAGTACAATGTATATATAATTTCTTCCTCATAATCCATATGTACAACCATATGATTTTTGAACAATAATATTTAATACTCATCCTACTAACATCCCTCAATGTTCTCCCCACTATTGAGTTTTGATATCATTTTCACACATTCTTCATCAGATGTATGTGCCTCTCTAACCATCTCCACTAAATAATGAATAAAATAAATGGTAAATTAAATTACAACTTCACCTAGGTCTTCAAATTCCAAGTGAAATTTGGCTTGGACCAACATCACCTTCCACTCATCTAAATTTTCTTTTTCCAATTGAGCATTTGAATTTCTATGTAATGCATCCGCCATTGAATTACCTTTTCATGGTGTATACATAATTTCAAAGTAAAACATTTAGAGATAATACATCAATATTTTTTGTCTCTGATTCAAATCATTTTGTGATAATATATTCTTCAAGCTCTTACGATCCGTGAACATATTAAATAAATCACCAAATAGATAGTGACACTAAGTCTTAAAAGCATGGAATACTCCAATATAACTTCAAATCATGTGTTGGTTAATTATTATCATTCATTATAAACTACCTTGATCCATAAGAAAAAAATGATCTCAATATATGAGAACACATCCTTACCTGGATCCTAAAGCTTCACAATACAACACATTCTCCCATCCTGATTCTGGAAAAATCAAGATTGGTGCTGATGTAAGGTGAACATTAATCTGTTGAAAATATTTATATAATTTCTAATTCCATTTTTTAGATAATTCTTCTTTAACAATGATTTCTTAGGTGAATAAATTCATGAAAAATTTAAAATAAAGATACTATAATAACCAACTATACTAAGAAAAATATGAATATAAAAGAAATTTTAAATTGGTTTCCACAAGATAAGAGACTTTATATTTTTTTAGACCTATAGAAACACCTTTTTTAGAGATTACATGACCAAGGAAACATACCTATTGTATCCAAAAACCAAACTATGATAATTTTTAATACAGATGACGATCCATCAAGATTCCCAACATTGTCACCAAGTGTTTCTCGTACTCCACCCTTGTGATTTAATGCACCTATATATCATCCATAAACCCCACCAAAAAATAATCTAGATATCACTAAAATATCATATCAATCAATTAAATAAAGATTTTTGGTGAATTAGTAAGACTAAAAGTCATTACCACCTATTTATAATGGCCATATCTACTCCTAAAATCTATGTTTGGAATATCCTCCTTCCGATATCAAAATTAGTGATATCCTAAGTGCAAATAGATTTTAGAGAACCATTGAGATCCCTTAAATTGATAGAATAGATCATAAATGAATAGGAGTGGATATATTTTTTATCCCTAACTTGGTTAATCTTAAAATAATAAAAACATATCTAAATAGTTCTATCTCTCTTTTTCACAGATAAGATCGATTCTACCCACAGAGACATGCTCAACAACATTAAATATTTTCCTTCCAACTTGTCCAACTGAACTTTACTATCCCTTAATTATATTTTTACCATTCAGTAAGATAAAAGTGAAATATGATTGGTCACTTAAAGGAGATCAAACATAAAATCTTCTTCTCTCATAGGTGGGAAGCCTAATAAATTTTTGGGAAACACATAGGGAAACTGATCCACCACCACTGGGAAACAAATGTTCTTGATATCATCCATTGATGAAAATGAAAATTCTACCAACTCGTATGAGATCAATCCAACTGCTAGTTCCAACAATCCCATTACAGCTATCATTACATACTGGTCTCTTCAAAAGAGATGCTCAACTCCATCTTCAATTATAAAACTGACTCGTTATGTCTAACAGTTGATGTGAGCCTAGAACATGTTCGACCAATCCTTACCTAGGATTATGTCATAGAAATAAATATCAATCAAAGAGAAACCCCATCTTAACTTAGCTTCATTAATAGTTATAGAACATGATCTACTCATAAAATCTCAACATTCTTCTTGAGCAAGAGGAGTTTGAGGTTTTATCACAAAGAAATCATCTAAACTTACAAACTTAGCTAATTAGCAGTACGAGAATCATTAGAAAAAATTGGAAGCACCCATATCAAAAAAATGATTTCATAAGGGTAGGATTCAAAATAATCATACCCATCACTCTAGATAGTCTAGACTGATAGTCTACAATAACCTATTCAACTCTATATTATTTCTTTCTCACTGCACTATGTTCTTTTTTGCTTTGTTGGGATTGGACTACCTAAGGAGTCATGGTATTCCCAGAATCACCATGGATAGCTATGTTCTAATAACAAGATCGATTCTACTACCCTCATCCTATAAAATCATGTAATGCCTACAATACATGGGAAGTGTCCCAAACACCTGACCTTGGAGAACTACAATAATAGTGCTGAAGGTGCCCCATTTTGTGGTAATTATGGCCTACTCTTAATGGTGTCGTACACTCTTGCTTCGTGTAGTTGGAGGAACCAAAATGGAAACATCCATATTTAGGCGTGGGTCTTAGAGAAATATTCACCGATCCTACCATCTTATTTTTATTCATTCTCCCAATTTTAAAATAGGCATACATCTTCTGATTTCTCCAATCATTTGAGTTCCCACTATTTCCCATGGGTATCAACATAATTCTTCCTCCAATAGCGCAAGTGATGTCCCTTTAATCTACCATCTATCTATTGGCTATCTCTGTATAATTTATAATATAGAGAACATGAAATATCAAGTGAGTATACTACCTCAACCCCAATTCAAAGATGTGTTCTTTTAAGGATGAACTAGAAGAATCATTGGGTGAAAATCACACTAAATTCATGAATTTATCCAAAAACTCTCTAACAAAAATATTTTCCTATTTCATGATGAATAATTCCATCGATCATTGTATTCTTAATGTATGAGGATAGAATTGTTTGTCAAAAATTTCTAAAAAATCCTCCCTTAAAAGGTATTGGACTAATTTAGACTTAATAGTTAAATCCCGCCACTGATATGAATGATCTTCTTGCATATATGTCAGTAGATTTATTTTTAGATCCATTGGTTTGTCGATGAAATCAAAGATACGATTAATCAGATTCCACAACACCTTCGCAAATTTCTGGTTTAGAATATCCCCAAAATTTGGGTGGATTCTATTTCTATAATTTGATGGAATGATCCACATTCCTTGAATTATACCTCATGTTCCTAATATCCACATAATAAAATGGTTGGACAATACTCTGAACTGGATGTTGGTTCACCTATGACTCATGTGTAACCATGTTCTCAGAAACCTCTTCCAGTTAGATTCTACGATTACTAGTGGGTTCCATTTTCTATAAACACAACAACCACCATAATTCTAACTTTATATTTTCTAAAGGATTAAAATTTTATATTATAAAACATTATAATATTACAACAATTATTTCAAAAATCAACCCTATATATGTTCAACAATTTTCAAGAAATCTCACTTCTTTTTGAAAATAAAAGTATTTTCAAAGTATCACAATAATGCTCTTTTGAAAATGTCACATATGAAAAAAAATTCATTATTTTTCAAAAAACAACACCTTTAACCAAATCATATTCAGAATGAAATATGTTCTCTAGGTGGGAAGTCATTTTAATAATTCATGTCATTCTCGTCTCATTGGTTAAACCCAAGACAATGAGTTTTACATGTTCTATAAGTGTCTCCAAAGCACTCATAAACCCAACCACCTGATAACTTTATGATCATATTAAAAAGGTTAGCTACATCTTTTTATGCTCTACATTTTAATTTCGGACAATCTTACTCCTTTATACAATCCCAATTCTAGGAAATAACATGAATTAAATTATCAACTCCAACCCCAAAAACCAATACAAAGTCAAAGACCAACCATGAATACTATAAGTAATTTCTAAATGATATTTGGAAGGACCAATATAATACCACTGGTAGCACACCTCTTCTTATCATTGGCTCCAGAAGGTGTGAAGATGTTACGTGGCCTTGAACAAAATCCCCATGATTCCAAAGGATGAAAATTAATTCCAAGGGCGTCATTAATTGTTGGGGGACTATTTTCCCTTTGAATATAAAACAACCAACCAAAAATTCCATAAAAAAACAAACCACAACATGATGTATGATAAAAATCAAAGGCAAATAAAATATTTCATTTATATCAAAACCACTATTAAGAATACCACAATAAAAGACTACAAGACAACTATGTACAGAGTAAAAGACAATAAAACCAAAAAAACTCAAAGAAAACCATAACTCCAAAGCTTCAACCAACTCCATGCTCCAAAAATGGCCCAAGTTTCATTAAGAATGACTAGAGAAGTGTGATACCTAATCTTTTCCCATGTCCCAATAAAATAAATCTGTAGAAGAAACAATGTTCCAAAGATGGCAGGAGTAATGAAACTCAATAGGCTTTACCCAAATGACTTCCCTACTCATGCCACTATGATAGAAAAATTTATCACCTTTATATAATTTAGTTTCTATAAAAAAATTCCTAAAATATTTTATATCTTAATATAATCAAGTGCCATATTTTTTTCACAAACCAATATCAATTTACAAGGATAGAAACCAAAGAAGTTTATCAAAACCATTTCATATTTCCTTTTTTAGTAGCTCATTCCAATCAACAAACCCACACATCCACACATCCATGATTTCTTATGAAAGTTCCATACCGATGAGCAGTTTCTCATCAATCAACCAATTCATTACTAGGTAAATAAATCCCGCGTTCCATAACACCTTTGGCTCTGATCACAAGGTCATATTTCAACCAATCCTTGTAATCGAATATTAACACACACCACCATGTATTTCTAAAAACCATGACAATACAATCATGCCAACACCCTTCCAGTACCAAGACATTTTAATTCCAAAACCATTTCAATAAAAATCATTTTATTGATTTTTTTTCTATAAATCATACCAATAAAATATTTTAAAATTAATTTTTTTAAATCATTTTAATGCACATTTCACAACAATTCAACAATTTCACAGAAAACTAAAAACCATCAATAATGAAAGTTTCTACCTTGATTTTCACTCCAATTTCACAATCAATTTCAATTAATTTAATCAATAAGAAACTAGTACTTTTATGTTATAAATAGAGGAGTCGATATTGAAGCCACCTACCACAAAAAAATGGTGAAATTAGAAAATGGATGAAAACATCCATGAAAATGGGTTGAATATCTAAAAAACCACCTCATTTCTCCTCCACTATCATAAGAAATTCAAAATATATTCATATTTGGAATCGACTATCTTAGATATATCCATAGAAAACATATATATAAGAAACTAAGAGAGTGGGGGAAGTATATATAAGGAAAATAAAGAACAATGATGATTTATAATGAGAATATAACTTTAATTAACCTATAGATTTTTCTGATCACCTCCATATTTATGGGATAAGCCTCCTTAGGCTTATAGAGGAAGAAATATTGAGTTATGGTTGGTTTGGGAAAATAAAGATAGGTTTAAAAAAGAAAACTAGATTAACTTTTTATGGATCAAGTTTTTAATCTATACATGGTATGTTTCATGATTAATCAAACTTTTTTCTAACCGTATTTTAGCCACTACCTCAAGGATGAATCCCACATGGTTTTCTAGAACTCTTTCCAAACCGTGTTCTAATAGTGCCAAAGCCCACTATATAAAGTTTCATGGTTTATCCTAGGTGGAAACATGGTTTGGAAAAAATATTAATATACCCATGGACCTTTAACTTATCCTATTTCTCATTATACATAGTTTCCTATAGGTTTTTAATGGTTTCCCAAACTGTGCACCGCCTGTGCACCCTTAGAAATGCTCCAAAAACATTCCAAACTTCTTCCAAACCCTCTGAAACGTCAGTCAAACAATTTATATAGATACAAATAATTAAATAAGGGTTAATTACATGAAACCAAGGTTGAAACAAGACTTTCACATTTAAATGAGACATTTATAATAATATCACCAAATTTTATCTCCATGGTTTCCTAAATGAAAAATTACCACGGTTATACACTAAGGTATCGTAAAAAATGTCATCCCTAAAGATTAAATTCTTTACCCAATGAATTGGAGTGATATTAGGGTGACCAATTAACATGTATTAATTAATGTGAGACACATAGATAAAAATAATTAATTTTATTAGTAAACCATGGAGAATAAAGTGTAGGTTTCTTATCAAAATCACGACATACAAAAGTGCTTAAAGACATGATTATTACATCATTTTTATCCCATGAAAAGGGAATATGGGTTTCTTATGTGTAAATAAATGAATCAAATAAATAATATTTAGATATAGGTGGATACCCATGGAAGAGAATTTTTTTTGGTATCCACCCAAATATGATTAAAAAGAATTTCTTAAGGAGAAGAGAGAAAATTTGAGAAGTAAATTCACCAGCGTGAAGGGTATAAAATATGGTTTTAGAAAATGGTAAAATGAGATGTAATAAGGTTATCACATTGATAAAAATTTATTTGGATGTAAGGGTTTAATTAAAAGTTTATTAAAATAGAGTAACCATAACATTTTTAAGACATATATAGAAAGAGGTTCTTGAATTGAAGATAAAGGAAGGATAATTCTTTTACCTTTAGAAGTTTCTCATAGATCATGAGGAATGGAACCATGGGGGAACTAGGGAACATTACTGGGACAATTAGGGAGGAAAAAACACTAAAAAATATAATATAGATCAGGAGTGAAGGGAAGAGGTGAAATCGGTGGGTATCAATAGAAAAGGTGGAGGATTTGTTTAATAATTTTCAAATATAGGCCTTGGAAATATAGGTTGTGGAAAATAAAAAACAATTATATTACCCATGGTTTTGGAAATTTGGAAAAACCATTATGTGATTTTAACCCACTAGAAGTAAGAATATTTTTTTACTTATTTTGGCATGGAAAAGTAAAGATTCCACAAAGTAATGTTTCTAAAAATTAATTTTTTCCTTTGAGTACTTGGAAAGTTACTTATTGTTTAAGAAATTGATTAAAAAATAATAAAACACTCAATATTAATAAAATAAAAATATTTAAGTTATGGATTTTGTTTGATAAATTAGTACATCATTATGACATATATATTAAGTCATTAAATATATAGAAAACCTAAAACTGCATTTTTACTCTTCATAAAAAATTAAAGTATTTTAGAAAATTCTTACAAATCAACCCTAACCTAATTTTGATATGATGATTTGAAATATGTTATTTATTTATTCATAAAAATTCTCTTAATAGGAGAATTTTAACTTTTCAATATTAAAATCCTTATTTATTAAAAATCTCACCTTTTAAGGCACATTCAAATTTATGAAACATATAAAAAAGTTCCTAGTCTATTATAAAATTATTTAATAACTTATATAGGTGAGAGTGTTTGAAATGAATATTTTATTAAAAAAATATTATTCATAATACTTTAATTTATTATATAATTTTATATATTAACTACAAAATTATAATTATGTTTCATTTGAAATAAAAAATCAATTTATCAAATTCAACTCAATTAAAAATATATTTTATTAAGAGAAACAATTCTAAAAAATAATTTATGGAATAAAAATTTTATATATACAAAGGTAGTTAAATTTTATGAAAATAATTTCTCGACATGTGACCACTTATTACACCCACATACTCCCTTAGGGTAAGGTGTGCGATGGTTGTAGTTTCATGGGATGACTTTTCTAACATTGATTGAGTGGTAATATCCAAAAAAATTAACTTATACCATAGGATATTTCACTCAAGATTTACTTATTTAAGCTCAGATTGGCCTTATTTAGGGGATAAACCCAGTGGTGATACCTCCCTCCCATGTTTTCACAAATGAGATTCAAACAACATGACTCTACTGGTTGAGGCCATCGATTATCCTTTCTATATCAATTATACTTTGTCATTACTACTTAAAAAATAATTATAATGTTAAAGTTTTCATCCAATGGTATAATTTCCATCAGTCATATTGATAATTGGTCATATAATGGTCAAATCCCATCGACAACATTTTCTATTATACATTATAAAAACCACTTTATTCTTTCACTCAAAAATTCACTGCAATTTATTTTATGTTTATTTTTTATTTTTATAATATGTTTATTTCTTTAATATGTTTCTGTTTTATTTCTATAGTGTTTTTTATGGGAGTGAGAATTATAGCAGAGAGGGGTGATCTATACTTTCCAATTTTAGCTATTCTATTATTTATATATATTCCATGTTGTAATGTTTAGAATTTTAATTGTTTTTATTACTGACTAATGTAATGATCATTATTAATTATATAATTTTTTTTCACTTGATCAATATTTTATATGTCACGAGCTGCATTCACCAAGATGATAGAAGGGACAACAGATTACCAGACCCTTCCTTCATCTAGTTGAAGGAGAGATAATGACCCCCCGAGACCTGCCTTCAATAGGTCCCAGAGTGGCGACTAGAACCAATGGTATAGAATCACACACAAAATGGAATCCATTACCCTTTTTTTAATAGGATCAAGAGATAACATAGTAAATCCCAAAAACACCAAAACTGAAGGTAAAAGTAATGCCAAAAGAAAACCATTCCCATATGCTTTTTCCAAAAGTATGTGCAAAAAAAGTAAAAGAAAACCCCAAAGGAAAGTACCAGAAAAAGAAAAACAAACAGCAACAGCAACTGTCCCAACGTCCGAGCTAGTACGGTCCTGCACAATCCCTGATGTCATCCTGGAAACTTGAATGCACTTTATATACATAGGGTGAGTATATTGGTATACCCAGTAGGGAAAACCAAAGTCTCTCATGTAAAAGTGGGGAGGAATTCTAATGCCCTGTGAGAAAAAGAGATAACCAGATCACCTATCAAGGAAACTATCCACCCAAACCTTACCAAGGCACACTCCCCAAATAACGAAAGTCAAACAGAGTAATAGTAATAACACATAGATATTTGGGTACCCCACGCCACTTTCCAACTAGTTATTGAAGACATCCTACATGTCAAACCTCTCCCACCATCCTCATTGCAGTCCCACTGCCATCCCCCACCCACACACACTTGGGCTACCACAATCACACGTCCCACCCAAAAACACCGGGTCTATCACTACCACACATCCCGCACACACCTAGGTCTGAACAAATACTGCCACGCTTGAAGACACTTGGGCCTCATCCCGAAGACACTTGGGAAACAACCTGCCAGCACACACTTGGACCAACCACCACCACGTACCCTGCCCGAAGAATCTAGTTCTATAATGGACCTCAGGCCGTCACAGCTTTCCCGAAGAATCTCGGGATACTCGGGAAAGGGAGCAAAAAATGAGCTAATAACTAGAAACTCATAAAAGTGTTGGGAAAAACACCCTCCCCATGAAATTTGGGTGTTTGGCACTAAGTGCTTAACATGGGTGGGGTTTGAATAAGAAACATAAGAACTACAACTATTTATATAGTTAACAAGAACTCATCCAGCCTATGGTTTCCAAAACCAGCCCAAACACAATCACAGTCATTACTATTCATTTGTAAGAAGCATAACAGCCACAACCCTGTCACAACTCATTCCTCGAAAACAATTCTCCGTTGAACCAATTAATGTTTTCATATTCAAGTAATTCCATTTAAGTAAATTCTGCACTACTGGGAAACTAACAAGCATTACCACAAGCCAATGAAATGAAAACAACCAAACAACAAATTAAGAATTCACATCTGGTTCTCTTGTAAATTCAAAACAACAAAAGTGATATATGAGATCCCTCGAAGTATTGGAACCAAACCAAGCCCCACCATACAGCCCCACATGGCCTCAGATCTAGAAGCCAACAACTAAACCATAATAGAGGATCCCATCCCCATCTACGTCACTTCCCAAGCATCAACCATCAACATCAACAGAACAGAGCAAGGAAGTTCTCAAATTTGAATATTCATTTCATTCAGTTCCGTATTTCCATTTGGATAACCATGGTGATCCCATAATTATTCTTATTCACTGGGAATCCATTTAATCAACTACATGATTAACCAATTTCCATGTTACACCCATTCAATCACATAAATATCTAGAAAAATAGAGGTTCAATAATGCATAAGAAAATACCACCAATGACCATGATTTTCAGTGGGCATAAGCCCATATAATTCACAACCCATATCGAGGATAAGTAGTATAGCAGAAACATCAAGAACACCCCCTTAAATCATTAAAATTCTATGTATTATATTTATTAAGGATTGGTTTCATGCATCCCCATAGAAATAATGGCATACCCACCCCACATGATACACACTAAGGAGAGACGAAGGAAAATCCCTACTTGAATGACCAAAGATCGATGTTTTTTTCCTAGTGCCAACAACTGGGGATGATTGACTTGAAGGGGAGGAACTCGGAAGATTCTATGAATGAGTAGGAAGGGCTCCAGCATAGGCACACCACTTGCCTCAATAAGGGGAACTCCAAACGCACCAAGAAGAAGAAGGAAAAGAGACCTGCCTGGATGAAAGAATTCATGTGCAATAAGAAGGTGAGATCCCGGCGTTACGGGATATGAGGATATTGAGCGGATTAAAATGTGGATTGTGGTTTCACCTAGCGGTTAGACGGTTACACATGATGAAATTAATTGTTTATTTAATAATTCTCATTGGAGGGGGGACCAAAAGAGTTGTGCATTAAAGGATTTCATTTAGGAGAGGAAAACGGGTCCATTGAGGGTCTCCCCACTCCAAATGAATTTAAAACGTTGTTTATGGCACTAAATATGGCTTTGAACCACATTAAAAAGGTTAAAAGACTTTAAATTTGTGTTACGGAAAAACTAGGGAAGGAAAATCCTGACACCGCTCTGTGGTCGATTGGTGAGATTGATAGTTGAAACTGATACTTTGAGCTGATCGGGTGAAGCTAATCCTAGGAAGCTGATTGGTGAAACTGATCTGTGAAAATGATTTGGTGAAATAGATATGTGAAACCAATTTGGTGAAACCGATCTGTGAAACAGATTTGGTCAAACCGATATGTGAAACTGATTTGGTGAAACTGATCTGTGAAACAGATTTGGTGAAACCGATTTGTGAAACTGATTTGGTGAAACTGATCTCTGAAACCGGTTTGTTGAAACTGATCTATGAAAGTGATGTGGTGAAATCGATCTATGAAACCTATCTGGTGAAACCAATCTGTGAAACTGATCTGGTGAAACCGATCTGTGAAACCGATTTGGTGAAACCGATCTGTGAAACCGATTTGGTGAAACCGATGTGTGAAACCAATTTGGTGAAACCGATATGTGAAACCAATTTGGTGAAACGGATCTTTGAAACCATTTTGGTGAAAACAATCTATGAAACGGATTTGGTGAAACCGATCTGTGAAACCGATTTGGTGAAACGGATCTGTGAAACCAATTTGGTGAAACCGATCTGTGAAACTGATTAGGTGAAACCGATCTGTGAAACCGATGTGGTGAAACTGATCAGTGAAACTGATTTTTGAAATGGATTTGTGAAACCAATATGGTGAAACCAATATGTGAAACTGATCTGGTGAAACCGATCTGGTAAAACTGATATGTGAAACCGATTTTCTGAAACCGATCTGTGAAAACGATTTGGGGAAACTGATCTGTGAAACCAATTTGGTGAAACCGATTTGTGAAACTGATCTGTGATGCTGATATGTGAAGACAATCAGTGAAGATGATATATGAATCTGATCAGTGGAACTGATCAGTGGAGCTGATCAATGAAGATGATTAGGGGAGCTGATCAGTGAAGCTGATATGTGAAGCTGATTGGTGGAGTTGAGCAGTGGAGCTGACTAGTGGAGCGGATCAGTGGAGATGATCTGTGGAGCTGATGGGTTCGACTGATCGATGAATTATGGAATCCCCAACACTTATAATTTTGGCGAAGTAATTGACCAGGAGGGTCTGGCCCATTACATCAGATACCTCTCAAAATTATTATCGCCCTCGAGAATACAAGAGTAACCCAAACAACCCCTCCTGAAGATACCTCTCGGGGAAAAACCACCCCAAACAGCCATACGAATCCAAAGTATCACATTGTCCCAACACACGGATCGATGAGTTATTTCCTCCATGACAAGATACTATTTTCTTTGGGCGGCACTGACTCGCCCGCACGAGTTTAATCACATCCACCTTAATGTATCTTTATTAGGGATCAGGTCCTCCCTTTCCCATATATCATGAATTTTCGTAACCATTCGCAATGTAAAGAAACAAAACATCTCATAAACCAACAAGGTCAGAATTACATCACAACGGGTCACAAAATCAAGAACAACAAGGAAGGCTCAGAACAGAAACTCAAAACCGCTTTGGGTACTAGGAGCACATCTGAGCTTCTCCCTCCCTAGTACTCTCCTCACGGCCACAGTGCCTCCACAACACAAAAACCAAAGGGATGGTTTGTCCACTAAGCACTTTCTCTTTTCAATCCTCGATCCTCACTGGTCTCTCCATGAATATAACATCATCCCCTATATCCAATTATCCCCAGTCAATGACATGGGAATCATCGTGTAGATATCGATGAAGATGGGAGATGGGGAAAACATCACAAATCCTTTCCATCTGAGGTGGAAACGCCAGCTGATATGCCACCTCGCCGACTTTCCCCAACCCTTCAAAGGGCCCGATGAAACTAGGAGAGATCTTGCTCCCCTTGTCGAACCTACACATCCCACGTCGAGGGGAAACCTTTAAGAACACATGGTCTCCAACCTCGAAATCCAAGGGCCTCCTCCTATGATCGGCATACAACTTTTGTCGGTTTTGGGCTGCCTTTATTCTCTCATGAACAAGCTGGACCTTCTTCGTTGTGCTCTACACCACCTCTGGTCCAAGAACACATGCCTCCCCAACCTCGATCCAGCACATGGGAGAATGACACGGCCTCCCGTACAAGGCTTCAAATGGTGCCATGCCAATAGTAGAGTGATAGCTGTTATTATAGGCAAACTCCACTAAGGGAAAATGTCATTTCCATGATCCCATGAAGTCTAAAAAACATGCTCGTAGCATATCCTCCAATGTCTAGATGGTTCGCTCTGTCTGCCCATTTGTTTGGGGGTAGAAAGCGACGCTAAGATGTAGCTGGGTGCCAAAGTCATGTTGCAAACCCCTCCAAACTCGTGAGGTAAACCGTACATCTCTATCCGAGACTATGGACCTCATAACTCCATGCAACCACACCACCTCATCCACGTATCTCTATGCTAATGCATCTACCACACTCGAATCCTTGATCACCAAGAAGTGAGATGATTTCATTAGCTGATCTACCCCTACCCAGATAGAATCACAACCTCCATGAACCCTGGGTATTCCGGTGAAAAAATCCATCCATATGTCATCCCACTTCCACTCAGGGACATATAAGGGACGCAAAAAAAATCCTGGGACACGGTCTTCATCCTTCACTAGCTGACACACCAAGCACCTTGCCACGAACTCCTCTACTTCCCGTTTCAACACAGGCCACCAAAACTGTTCCCTCAGGCCTCGATACATCTTCGAAACTCTAGGGTTTACTACAACGAGTGAGTTATGGAACTCACAGAGAACTCCCTCCTGCATCATCTCTGGGAAAAACAACTTCTCTCAGAAAAGCATCTGATTATGACCATCTTCCGGCCACCCTTCCGGGGCAATGCCTTGGTTAACCCAATCGCGAATCACTTCACTCTCTATGTCTCCCCACTGAGACTCCTCCCCCTTCCATAGTAGGGAGAACTACACTTTCATCTGAAACAGAAAACATGTACCACCATCCTCCCTTACATCCAGGTGTAGAGAAAGCCAACTCCTCAATTTCCTTCCAAGCATCCACAGATTCCTGAACAGATTCCCTCCGTGAATTCCTGCACAAGGAATCAGCCACAATGGTCCCCTTACCTTCAGTGTAAGAGATATTGAAGTTTTAGTCCTGATGAAACTCCACCCACCTTCATTGTCACATGTTTAGGTCCCACTGGGTAAAGATATGCCTCAAACTTCTGTGATCTGTGAGTACCAAAAAGTGCTCCCCGATGAGGTAATGCCTCCACAACTTTAATGCGAAAACTACTATTGCAATATCTTGGTCATGGGTGGCATAGTTACTCTCATGAGGAAATAACTGCCTAGACCCATAAGATATCACTCCCCTTTGCTACATCAACTCACACCCTAGGCCATGTCTGGAAGCATCACAAAACACCTCAAACAACAGCCCTTCCTCTGGTAGCCTCATCACTAGGGCACTAACCAACTTCCATTTTAGTTAATTGAAGGCTTCCTCGCACTGCTCACCCAACATGAAGGTTTTTTCCTTTCTGGTCAATGTTGTCAAGAGGGATGCAACTCGAGAGAAGTAGGGTACAAATCTCCTATAATAGCATGCCATACCCAGAAAATTGCGACCCTCCATCACATTCATGGGTGCTTCCCAAGAAACAACTGCTTCCAACTTTGATGGATCAACTGCTACCCCTTGTTGAGACACCACGTGTCCAAGAAAATTCACTTCTTGTGTCATGAACTTACAGTTGGTCAATTTCCCATAGAGCTGGTGATGTCGAAGGATTTCCAAGACCATCTTGAGGTGATTAGTATGTTCCTCCTTGGATATTGAGTAGATCAAAATGTCATCGATGACCACAATGATGAACCGGTCCAGAAACTCACAGAAAACAGAGTTCATGAGGCCCATGAACACAGCAGGTGCATTTGTAACACCGAACGACATGACTACGAACTCAAAGTGCCCATACCTGCACATGAAAGCTATCTTTGGAATGTCACTATCCTTCACCCTTACCTGGTGATACCCAGACCGTAGATCGATCTCAGAGAACCAACATGCTCCCCTCAGATGTTCAAAGAGATCTTTTATCCTCAGAAGAGGGTAAAAATTCTTAACAGTTACTTGATTCAGTCTTCGGTAGTCTATGAACAGCCTGAGACCACCATCTTCCATCTTTGCGAACAATACTGGAACACCCCATGGTGACACGCTGGGTCAGACAAAACCCTTATTCATCAGATCTTCAATCTAGATCCGCAACTCCCACAGCTAAGAAGGCTCCATCTAATAAAGAGCCTTGGAAATTGGATGGGCACCGGGTTGTAAGCCTATCCCAAACTCAACGTCACATCGAGGGGGTAGAGTCACAACCTCCTCGGTAAAAACATCTAGGAACTCTCTAACAACTCTCGGAAGATCCATCATCTCAGCATCCACTGAATCTGCTGAAAACTCGTCCAACATAGAAAGAAGACGCTCCACACGTCATCTCCCCACCTGAAAACTCTGCTCGCCAACAAATGCCACACACTGACCATCCCCATCAGAGAACCTGAATTTTCTCTGGAAGCAGCCGATAATAGCGTGCACAAAAAACAGCCATTCGATGCCTATTATGACATCATATGGCTGCATTTATAGGAGAAGAAGGTCCCCACTCGACTAATGCGGCCTCAACATCAATCTAGATCCTCGACAAACATCAAAAAGATTGGTATGACCCCCAACTAGCGTACGCAGCACCAGGGGCATGGAGAGTCTCTCTATGTCTAGGCTCAAGGAATGGACTAGACTAGGTGTGACAAAGGAGTGTGATGCTCTTGAATCAGATAAGGTGCAAGAAAGAGTGATAAACAAGCTGATCGTACCTGGAACGACTTCCGGACCTGCTAGAACTACTGCCTCTGCTACGTGAAACTGTCCACGCCCATATCTTTTGCCTCTCGATTGTCTACTGCCTCCCCAACCACGCCCAAGTCAAGGAACTTGAGGAGAACCATGGGGTCATCCTCCTCATACCATGTCTACTCTCGAAGGAGCGGGAGCTCGCTGTCCCTGCTGCTGCTATTGAAAGGGTCTGGCTGGAAATTGCTACTGCTGAGGTGGGCGCTGAACCTGCCCACCCCCACTATACTGCACTCTATTCGGGCACTGATTCTGAAGGGGCCCACGACTTCCATAGATGAAACACCTTGGTCCTGGTATCACAAGGAAATGGAGAGGACCAAGAGATCGAAACTGAAACTGCTGGGGCCTACTCCCCACTAGTCAAAACCTAGAAGGCCCTGACACTGGTGTCCTGCTACTGACGGTCTTCCCCTTTGATGAACTCCACTGGATCTCCTCTCGCGACACATCACCCAGCGTGTGCATCCTTTCTACCACTTGAGCCTTCTTCTAGACCTCTAAGTACGTCGGTAGGGTGAAGAGAGTAACAACATACTAAAGAGAAGGTCGAAGTGCCTCCTCTAAATGTCTCGCCCGAGACTCCTCATCCGAAAAAATGCCAGAGAAAAATGAAGTAGATCCTTGAACATGAGCCCCAAATCCCTCACTTACATGATCCCCTGATGAAGGGAGAGTATATCCTGCATCTTCTCTACCTTCATTGTGGAAGAGAGGAATTATGCTCGGAATTCCCTCTCGATGTCGTTCCACGAAACTTCATCCTCCCTCTTCTCTCCAAGATATATAGTCCACCATTGATAGGATGCTCCCCACATATGGCTTACTGCCAGAGGAACCTAGTACTCCATTGGAGCCTGAATCAAACTGAAAGCTATCTCCAGCTCCTTTAGCCAGCTCTCTATCTCAATGTCTGAGGTACTACCCTCATATTTCCCGAGTGTCTACTGCTGAAAGGCACAGATCATCCTATGCCACTGACCATCCTCCTCCACTCAGTCAGCCCTCTGCTGATCTGCCAAGTCAACCTCCTGGGCCCTCATCACTCGCAATACTCATGGTCTTCGTCTAGGTACCATTTCTGTAAGGTAAACAAGGAATTCCTAAGCCCAAGTAGTGTAGAAGATTTCTTTTAAATTTTTCATAGTCTTCTTATTCATTTTAAATTCCCAAAAGACCAAAGACACACAAGATCACAAGTCATTATGATGCATGTACATTTCCTAGGGTCTCTACCCTACAATCAGTGTTTCCTTAATTGGTCGTTCGGTAGGACCTGAGTCCTTGCAGCGGATCACAGGGGGCCCTAAAATCCCGTGTCTTAGCTGGTCTTCCCTAGCCTATTTCACGCACCAAGATTGCCTAGCATTGTTTCCCTACCATCCCATGACATCCTCTCTATGCCTAACCTCGAGATCCATCCTATCTCTCAACCTCCCTCTGATACCATTCTGTCATGACCCACCTTCACCAAGATGAGAGAAAGGATAGCTGATTGCCAGACCCTTCCTTTATCTAGTTGAAGGAGAGATAATGACCCCCCGAGACCCGCCTTTAATAGGTCCCTGAATGGCGACTAGCACTAAGGGTATAGAATCACACACAAAATGGAAGGAATTACCCTTTTTTTAATATGATCGAAAAATAAGATAATAAATCCCAACAACACAAAAACTAAAGGTAAAAGTAAATCCAAAATCAAACCATTCCCATATGCATGTTCCAAAAGTAAGTGCTACAAAAGTACAAGAAAACCCCAAAGGAAAGTACCATAAAAAGAAAAAAATAGTAACATAAACTATTCCAATGTCTGAGCTAGTATAGTCCCGCATGATCTTTGATGTCCTCTAGGAAACCTGAATGCAGTTTATATATGTAGTGTGAGTATACAGGTATACTCAGTAGGGAAAACCAAAGGGTCTCGTGCACAAGTGTGGAGGCATTCTAATGCCCTGTGAGAAAAAGGGATAGCTAAAGCACCTATAAAGGAAACTATCCACCCAAACCTTACCAAGGCACACTCCCCAAATAACACAAGTCAAGTAGAGTAATAGTAATAGCACATAGATATTTGCGTACCCCGCCCCACTTTCCCACTGGTTATTAAGGACATCATACGTGTCAAACCTCTCCTGCCATCCTCACTGCAGTCCAACTTCCACCCCTCCCACCCGCACACACCTGGGCTACCAAAATAACACATCCCGCCTGGAAACCCCTGGGCTATCACTACCACACATCCCGCACACACCTGGGTATGAACAACGACTGCCTTTCCCAAAGACACCCGGGCCTCATCCCGATGACACTTGGGAAACAACCTGCCCGCACACACCTGGGCCAACCACCACCACGTACCCTTCCGGAAGAATCTAGGGATATAATGGACATCATGCTGTCACAGCCAACCCAAATAATCTTGGGCTACTTGGGAAAGGGAGCAGAAAAGAAGCTAATAACCAGCCACTCATATGAGTGTTGGGAAAAACAAACTCCCACATGAAATATGGGTGTTCGGCACTAAGTGCTTAACATGGGTGGGGCGCGAATAAGAAACATAAGAACTACAAATATATATATTGGTAACAAGCACTCATCCAACCTAGGGTTTCCAAAACTAGCCCAAACACAAGCACCCTTGTTACTATTCATTCATAAGAATCATAACAGCCACAACCTTGTCACAACTCATTCCCTAAAATCAATTCCCCATTGAACCCATTCAGGTTTTCATATTCATGTAATTCTATTTTAGTAAACTTTGAACTACTGGGCAACTAACAGGCATCACCACAAGCCATGGAAAGAAAAATATCCAAACAACAAATTAAATATTCACAATAGGTTCTCTTGTAAAGTCACAACAACAAAAGGGATCTATGATATATCTTGAAGTATTGGAACCAAACCAAGCCCCACCATACAAACCCACATGGCCTCAGATCCAAAATCCAAAAACTGCTCCACAATAGAGGATCCCATCCCCATCTACGTCTCTTCCCATGCATCAACCGTCAACATCACCAGAATAGATCAAGGGAGTTCTCAAATTTGAATATGCCATTCATTCAGTTACGTATTTCCACTTGGTTAACTGGGGTGATCACACTAAGATTTTTATTCACTGGGCATCCATTTAATCAACTAATTTTACATGATTGACCAGTTTCCATGTTACACCCATTCAATAACATAAATATCCAGAAAAACATAGGTTTATTAGTCCACAAGAAAAGGCCACCAACTACTAAGATTTTAAATGGGCATAAGACCATACAATTCACAACACATAATAAATCATAAGGGGTAAAGTATAAACATTCAGAAAACCTCTTTCATTCTTTAAAATTGCATTTATTATCTTTATTAAGGTTTGGTTTCATCCATCCCCATAGAAAAAATAACATACCCACCCCACATGATACACACCAAGGAGAGACGAAGGAAAATCCATACTAGAATGATTAAAGATCAATGTTTTTCTCCTGGCGCCAACAATTGTGGATGCATGACTTGCAAGGGAGGAACGTAGAAGACTCTATGAATGACCAGAAAAGGCTCTAGCAAAGGCGCACCACTCGCCTTGGGATGGGGAACTCCAAACGCACCAAGAAGAATAAGGAAAAGAGACCAGCCATGAAGAAATAATTCTGATGCGATAAAAAGGTGAGATCCTAGCATTAAAGGATATTTGGATCTTGAGCGGCTTTAAATGTGGATATTGGGTTCACCCCACGTTTAGACGGTTACACACGATGTAATTAATTGTTTATTTAATAATTCTCATTAGAGGGGTGGTCAAATCAGTTGTGCATTAAATGATTTCATTTAAGAGAGGAAAACGGGTCCACTGAGGGTCTCCACCCTCCTTGGGAATTTAAAAATATGTTTATGGTGCTAAAAATATATTTTAACAACACTAAAAAGGTTAAAATAATTAAAAGTTGTGTTATAGAAAAACTGGGGAAGGAAAATCCTGACACCCCTCTATGGTCGATTGGTGAGTCTGATAGTTGAAACTGATTGGTGGAGCTGATTAGGTGAAGCAGATCCCACGAAGCTGATTGGTGAAACCAATCTATGAAACCAATTTAGTGAAACTGATATGTGAAACCGATTTGGTGAAACCGATCTATGAAACCGATTTTGTGAAACCGATCTGTGAAACCAATTTGGTGAAACCGATCTCTGAAACTGATTTTCTGAAACTGATCTGTGAAACTGATATGGTGAAATCAATATCTAAAACCGATTTGCTGAAATCGATATGTGAAACCAATGTGGTGAAACTGGTCTGTGAAACCGATCTGTGAAACTGATCTGGTGAAACCGATCTGTGAAAGCGATTTGGTGGAACCGATCTGTGAAACCGATTTGGTGCAACCGATCTCTAAAACCGATTTGGGGAAACAGATCTCTGAAACCGATTTGGTGAAACAGATCTCTAAAACTGATTTGGTGAAACTAATATGTGAAACCGGTTTTGTGAAACTAATCTGTGAAACTGATTTGGTGAAACTGATCTGTGAAACCGATCTGGTGAAACCGATCTATGAAACTGATTTGGTGAAACCGATCTGTGAAACCGAAGTGGTGAAACCCATCTGTGAAACCGATTTGCTGAAACTGATCTGTGAAACTGATATAGTGAAACAAATCCATAAAACTGATTTGGTGAAACAAATCCATAAAACTGGTCTGGTGAAACTGATATTTGAAACTAATCTGTTGAAACCGATCTATGAAACCGATTTGGTGAAACTGATCTGTTAAACTGATTATTTGTAACCGATATGTGAAACCGATTTGGTGAAACTGATATGTGAAACTGATTTGGTGAAACGGATATGTGAAACTGATCTGTGAAGCTGATCTGTGAAGGTGATCAGTGAAGCTGATATGTGAACCTGATGTATGAAGATGATCAGTGGAGCTGATCAGTGGAGCTGATTAGTGAAGCTGGTCAGTGAAGCTGATTAGTGAAGCTAATATGTGAAGTTGATCAGTGGAGTTGATCCATGGAGCTGATGGGTGGGACTAATTGATGAATCCTGGATGCCCCAACACTTATAATTTTGACAAATTAATTGACCAGGAGGGTCTGGGCCATTACATTGTATGTGTATAATATTATATAATATATATCAGGAATTTTTTCTAGAAAACAATATCATTAAAAAAATATGGGTCCTTATAATTTTCAAGGTTTTATCCCATATATAATTTTTATGAAGATTTTTTTCATGTTTTTGATATAGTTCTGCATTCCCATAGATATTTTATCAAACTTTTTGTAATAGTTTCCATGGAACAATTTATTTTTAGTGACTACTTAATTCATAAGGGAATTGAATCTATTGGTTAATATACCTTTTCATATTAGCATTCCAAAATTGTTAAAACATAATAAATTATTAATTATTATATAATATTAGTATTATTTAAGTATCATTATTCATTCACGTTGTAAAAATTATGACAACATTCTGGTCGGTGGTAAAGGAAAACCAAATAAGAAAACATTATAACAAATGAATGAGTAATAAAATGTTATTGTATAATAATAAAATCACTTTTAAAGAAGATATATGATTTGAATTTTTTTATTAATTCAATAAATTATATTCATGAAGAGGTAAATGAAGAAGATGTATAATAATTAATAATGAAAATAAAGAATTACATTGAAGATTTGAATATTCTCTTAGAGTAACTATTGGAAATAAGGGGTTTGGGAATCCTTATTAGGAGTAGATGTTCTCAAATATGGGCATGGATTATGAGTGATAGAATTTTGGTAGGGATTCAAGAAAAATTAGTATGAAATATGCATTTTTACATGGGGTGTGGAAGAGGTCCTTTTATAGATGAGTGGGGTGATTTATCTTACAAATATTCATTTATTAATAAAAATAAAGATTACTGGTGGTTTCCCAAATGGTATCATGTAAGGAAGAAACTTTTTTGGAAATGGAACTATATTAGCTTTGAGTCCTTACACGCTGAAATTTAGCTAGGGAATGAGGACATGAGGTGTTGGGTTGGGCTTAAGATTGGCATAGTGCACCACATAACATAACCACATTACCTGATATACTTTTTTAGTTGATGTGGTGCCTGAGTGATAAACTCATAATCCTGCATCAAAATGACTAGGGTTTGTACCATGAAAATCCATTTTGGGGATTTACGATATAAGAAGTGATTCAGGAATGATGCTGGTAGGCAGTGATGTGGTCATGATGAAAGAAGGATTATGTAGGCATGATGTTGAACTAGATCATTGGGCCATGTTCATGGACCACTAGGCCTTGGAGCTATGAGCTATGTAATGGGTCTCCCTCTACCTAAATAGAAATATGATTTTTCTTTGATAGTAAAAAGAGGCTTCATCCCCAAACTAAAAAAATATAAAATAAATTTTATATTCAAGGAATGTGGAATCAACATTAAATATTTAGGAATATAAGTTTATTATAGGTAGATCAGTCCCTCATACAAGAAATTATAGTCAATTTTTTAATGTTTTTTTCATAATTTATAAATTGTTATTGACATTAAATACCACTTACATTCATTTTTATAGTTATTCTTGTAATTTGAAATTAAAATGTATAAATGATAATAAAATACATAACATAATATTTATATAATTACTTAAACTTCATTTTTATTTATAATTTTTTTATCATAATAAATCAACAAAACCTTATCCCTTTAAATGCATTTAAAATAATTTATTTGAATTTTCCTCTTCTTTCACAAGTGTTACGTCCACACTACATAAGTATTTAGGATGATAATCATTTTATTTAAAATTTAAAACATTTGAATAACATAAATATAATATTTTATTGATAATTATTTTCACCTATAATCATTAATTATATATGTTTTATTTCACACTTAGCATGACAACACATTTAGGATACTATTTTGACATTTCCCACCCTACGCAAGCATTAAGAAAGAATTAGGATAATTAATTAATTATATAAAAAAATGTCAATAATATATATTAATAGTCATTTTTGTCTCTTTATATTGGTATAATGATTATCATTTATTAAATACTGTCTTAAATATTCCAATTTTTAATTTTCCAATGTTGCAAAAGCACTGCTTTAACAACAATAAATGTTTTCTTATTTATATCTATATAAAATTAAATTTAAATTACTTGAATAATATTTTTATATTATTTTGAGTATTACATCATGTAAGAGATTTTAGAAATTTTTTATAAATATTTATATCATGTTTATTTCATAAAAGATATGGTGTTCATAATTTTTATTCAAATGTGCACCAAAAAATCTATTATCTTATAAAAACAAAAAAATTTCACCATAAAATAATTTTGAAAATATGATAACAAAAATTAATCCCTTTTTTTAAAATTTAAATTCTAAAATTTATAATTTTAACTTTTAAAAGAGCATATAATACATTGGGAAAATAATAAAAACAATTCTATTTCCCAATGAAAAATAAATTTTAATATAAGTGTTCTATCCGATGTCTATTCAAATGATGTTTTAAGTCATATTTTTAGTTTCGGTTAAATAATTTTTTTGTCTTTTTTATGTTGGTTATTATAATAAACGACATGAAAACTAAAAACATTTGACTTTCAATTTTGATTTTTTTGATAACCAATGTCGAATAACATTTTCCTTGTTGGTTATTAAAATAATAGATGTGTAAAGTGTTATATATATTTAAGAAACAAATTGATGAAAATACCCTCTTGAAATAAAATAGGAGAAATTTGAAATAAAAATTTCATAAATAAAATAAAAAATAAAATAAAAATAAACTTACATAATCAACTTAATTTCATTGATTGTTGTGGTTTCTGTTATATTGATATGTTTTTTTGCTGATACTCCTCTTCTTTTTAGGAAATAAAGCAGGCAGAATCCACAATAGTGTTTGATAAGGAATTTCAAACTCTAATTGATATATATCATATAGAAGATATATCTTCTTAACTCGATCAAAAGATGTTTATTGCATCATAAAAAATATATCATCATAAATTTTATTGATGAAAAATCCCATAATAAAAAAATTAAATGATCCAAATAAAGAAAATTTTGAAATTATAGAATGAGGAAAGAAATTGAACTTTTATGTGGATTGTATATGAATCAATCAAAAATTATAAAAGAGAAACAATGTGAAGTTATATAATCTATATTAAAATATCTTCAATGGTGGTGTAATAAAATTTATGCAAGATTTTAATTATTGAAACCATGTTGTGAAAAAGTTGAATTTTCCATTCCTCACTTTTGAAATTTTACTTTCAAAATTATGTATATATATAACTAAAATTATAACCCTTCCCAATCTAGTTTTTATCCTCATTTTTTTAATCCAATTTTAAAACATTTTTTTGACATCAGTTTTCTAAAAAATTACTTTAAAACACTGATGTGAAAGATGTTTTTTCTACTAGTGAAGATTAAATATTTATGAAAATCCATATGATTAACTTAAATATAAATTTAATAAATTTCCTAAAATTAGATATTTTTTCGGTAGCTAGGAATACAAATCATGTTATGAAAATATATTTAACCTATAAACAAAACACATTTTATGTCATAATGTAAACATAATAATATAAAATATGTAGTTGGTATATAATTGATTATATAATATCTATTGAGACATGATATATATTTTTTAAAAGTAACATATAAATTTATATTTATGAATATTAATAAACCATAAAAGTTATTTATTATTAAAAGAATCTGGATTGCCACATTCTCTCAATAAAATTTATCATAATTTTCTTTAGTTTGGTGTGGCATATGAAATAATATACTCAACAAAGTATTTATTTTAAGAAAACTTCATAATAAAATATTATGGTGTGACAACTCACAACTAAGGATTAAATCATAATGTTTCAACTTCCACATTTCACATCGAGTTCCGTTCCCCAACCATACACATGGACACTATGTGAAGAAACATGGATCTACTATCCTGGATACATTCCTAGAGACTCTTCTCATTTTAATCCCATAATAAAATTTAAATGACCAATGAAAGAACATTTTTTCACTTGATTCATATAATATAAAGATACATAGAGACACCTGAGGTTTTGACTCAGGTCCAACATCAAATTTTATCACAATCAAATCCCCTCTCAATATTACTATTTGGGATTTTCCATTTATGTTGAGTCCCTCTATAACCACACATTAGGATGAAGTTATTTTCATATGGAGGTATGTATATATTGATTCTTGTTTTTATTGGATACATAGTGATATCCAAATTACTTATATTAGACTAATCATCTGGTTTCATCATAATAAAACTCTCACTTGATCATGGTGTCTCAGTCTTCACCTATTCACGTTGGGTTTTATCAGCTTACTCGAAACTCAGATGAATTTATCTCATTTTACACATGACATATATTATTGAAAATCCCTTTAAATATAGTTATTCATCATACAACCTTAAAATAACAAACACATAATTCATTAACACATGAAATTAAACTTCATGGTATAATGTCGACTATGTGTGGCCATTAAACTTATTGGAGTGGTCAGTTTATATGACCTAATTTCTTAAAATTCGATCCTAATTTTTGTAAGATTAATTTTTTTATGGTTCCTTGATAACAAAAAAAATGCTTGGTTAAAATTCACCTATCCCCAAAAACACTTTCCAAGATTTTGGGTCTCTATAACATGCATTAGTATTTTCCCTTTTGAAGCTTGACTAGATGATAGATTCACAATGCCATCCCCCAACATATGAGTTGGATATTTGTAGATATTTCTTCCTCAATGAATATATATGGATTGATATCTATTATTATAGGATACATTGTGAAACTATGATCTTTAATCCCAAGAAATGTTGTATATTTACATCAATTTCAAAACCATCTCCCAACATGTGGTTTGCTTAATTTACATAGGGTCTTTCATATTAGATCCTTTTATAGGATGATATATCTTTATCAGAAACCACATATTTCTTAAGTTATGTAAACATAATATTTTTTATTTTTTACCCAATGGGTTGGTGTGTTATATCATTCATGTCATGTTGCCTCACTCCTATTTAAAATAGGTTTGATGTCTAGAGTGGGTGTCCTTCTTCATGATAGATTGATCTTCGATTTCACTGTATACCTGAACTACTATTTAGTCAATGAAATATAACCATAATCTTCATCCATCTCATGTCAAAGTTATATAATCTTAAACTATATCCATATATCAACCAATTTTCATAACCATAAAATATAAAATAGAAGATATATGAAGAATCATCCCATTGAAGACCCATATAGGGAGACCTATTAAATAATAAATTCATCACTCACGAGGTCATTTCCTTTCATATAATAATATAAATTTAGAGAATATAATTAAAGGTGTAATAAATCTTGTGGGTTCTATGACATGGAACTAGAAAAATAAATTTATGATCATTGAAACTATTTGTCACAGAAAAAGATAAAGTTGATCTTAATTTATTTTGTAACTAAGCACAGACTATTCCATAGTTACACTACCATTAAAGAAAAAAAATTCTCTTCACATGAAACAGATTTCATTTTCAAGGAGTTAAAGATATTACTATTCATATTCCTTTAACCTGAGAGTGTGTTCACAACATAGGGGCCTAGATTTTAGGTTCCTCAAACCATTATTAAATATCACATTCCTTATAAAATGTTCTCCATTTCCTAGGTGTTTGAATGCTTATATTGTTTTCATGTCTATTGGTAAAAAGTGAATTGAACTATAAAGGAAACATTTTTTTATTAATGATATTTATGAAATTATATTCAGTATGCTAACAATAAGAATATTTTTCTTTGAGAGGAGAAAACCCTATAACCCCATGTGAAAGGACCCTATTTTCCCAAGTCATTCCCTATAAAATTATGAGGATAGGGAAGGGGGTCGAAATTTGGAAAACATATTGATAGATGGATTCATGGAATTAATATATCTTTGATATTGTGAATTGAGATTCATTTATTTAATTGTGTTTCATAGATTGAATAGTATTGAGGTAGAATTTAGTGATTTTACACAGAAATAATTCATGGTATGAATTAAAAATTCATCATGTTAATAGCCTTTCCAATATTTATAAACATGTTACTTAATTTTTAGAAGATGTAGGATTTATGGAATTCATGGAATAATGTATCCTTCCACATCATTATTGTGGCTTCACCAACGTAGTTATAAGTTAGGGAAACCCCTAAAGATTCTATTAAATCACCTACACACTTTAAAACCCTGGGAGTTTGCAATAGTTATTTTGAAGTCCTTTCAATCCCCTTTGATTGAATTATACTTATTTCTTCTAAAGATTGATATGTAGTGGACTCATGTAAGTTTTACCTTCTCTGATGGTTCTAATCTTTTCTATTGTTTTTTTCTTTTTTATTGAAAAATGGTCTATTAAATTTTATTGTTGTTTTTATCAATGAATGATTGAGGTATCTAAATGAGATGGTGTTTAAGGAACATTAGTTCCCAATACAATATGAAAATAGATTTTATCACATGGTGTTTCAATTTTACTCATAGAACATTGATATCTTTGTGTTGAGGTAGTAGATCTGTTAATTTTAACAGGATTTAAAGTTATATTTTGAGACGATAATATTTAATCCTTTTAGTAGTAGTAGAATAAAACCAATGGGGATGTGAACATGGGAATTTAAAGAATGAATGAAGTCGTGGTTTGGGTTTTCGATCACTTTTAGTTTTATAATTGTTAACAACTCATGTTTTTTTAAGATAGTGTGTTATCTTTATGTTATGGATGTTGATGTTCTTATCAAGGATAATTTTTTAGAAATTTGAAAAACAATGGAAAGATAGAATAATTATGATGTTAAAACTAAATAAATAGGCATGGTAATTCTATATATGTTATTCCATGTTATTGATGGAATATGAAAGTAATTATAAAATCTTGTTTTTATTGAAAAAAGAGTTGATAAGTTATAGGTTTCTTATTAATTAAAATATATGCATAATAAACTAGTGAATTCATGATGGAGTTAAGATGGGTTATTTATAAATATGAATGCTTTGGGGATGCGAAAAACTATTCTTGTTGTGGAAGGATTTTGTTCCCTGGATATATTGTCCTAGTGATTTTTGTATGTGTGTAATTGTTTTTAATATTTGTGTTCTATAGGAATTTTTAGAGTCTTGATGTGTTTTTTGATAGCCATGTGTGGTTGGTTTTCAGGATGTGGAATGGGTTGGAAACAAGGGGCTATTTGACTGAAAATTGTTTTGTTATGACTAGGAATTCTGGATGTGCAATGGGATAGGATCCCAGGCTATAGTGATTATTGATGTTGGTATTGGAGGTATAGTTAATGTTATGCGTAATGGTTTGGGACTCTAGGGAAATCGAGAGGAGTTCTGAGTGTGTATTTCTTGTTGATTTTTACTTATTCCTTGATTCATAATGGATAGAAAATTGGTCAGTTGTTATTTTTATTTTATATCCACTATTTGATGTCTATAGACTCTTTTGACAACATGTGTAGTTTTGGTGTGGTTTCTTATGTAGGGACCTAAAGTACCCAAATATTTCTATGAATTGTAAATGATTAAATAATAATGACATGGGTTAGGGTGTTGTTGATGGATCCAAATTTTAATATATTATTATATATTAATTATTGTGAACCATGTGATGTTTGAAAATGATTCTCCAAGGATCGTGGGTTTAAATTTATAAATTTTATAAGAGGTTAATGATGATTAAAATTCAAGGAATATATGTAATATTATTAATAGTGTCATCGACACTTGTCTTAAAAAGATAAAAAATTTAATCTTGGACAATTTTAATTTGAATTAATTACTAGCTAATTGATTTATTATTAATCTAATGATTGTGTCCTTTATTGATATATAGTTATTACTAGTGGTAGTTGTGGGTCCTATGTGATGATACTAGAAGATGAGTCTAAGGATAGGTAGCTATCATTAGTGTGGTTGGTGCATGATATTCACTACTACAAAACAACTTTTTAACAACACTAGAATAATCCTTTATCAATGAAAAAAAGTGTTGATAATTTGAGGGAGCTTAATGGTCAGAAGGTTTTATCAGCGCTAAAAAAGAACTGGTAAAGGCCCATTTAACAATGAAAAAATTGGTATTAAAAGGGTCATTTAACAAATCTTTTTTTATCACTATTAAAGGTCCCTTTTTTGGGAGTTTTTTAGTGATGTTAAAGGGGGCCTTTAAATGTGATAAAAAAGTGATGATAAAGGCTCCTATTATAAATGGTATATAATTTTTCCCACACCCCAGCCACCCCCTTCATCAGTTCATCCTACCCCAACCATTTATTTGGGATTCCCCCACCACAATATCAACTATTTATATAATCCCACTTTCCCACATGTGCCCCTTCCTCCACTGAGTCTCAAACCATGGACTTCCAACATATACATCAATGCTTTTCCACTCCGCTATTGTGTTTTGTTTAACATTTTAAGATATATATATATATATATATATTTCAGTAAATTTTTATCTATATATTTTTATATATTTTTATATATATGTTTATATATCAATTAATATAGTATATATTTAAATATTTTTAATTATTAATTTATAAAGTTAAATTTCTATGTGTGAATATGTAAAAAATATGTATATATTGTTATATATTTGATTATAAATAACTATACATTGGAAAAAATGATAAAATTTCAAAACTATAATATTAATATGAATGTTAGACCGAGGGATACATTTTTTCCCCACTAAAAATGGGCAACAAACTCCCATAAATGAGCATGAAAATCCATGAAATGTAAAAAATATGGGTATGCTGACTAAAAACTCATTTTTTGAGGTCTCGTAGGAATTTTTTGGACTTAAAAAATGTGACAGACGTTTACCTGTGTCACAAGTAGTGTAGATCTCATCGCAGGCATTGATTTGATTTTTGGTAGAGCTCAAATGAACACTCGGATCAAAAGTTATGGCTGTTTGAAGTTTGAGTTAACTTTTCAACTTATTTTAGTTCCTTTTTAATTTTTGTGTCTTATAATTGTTATTAAATGATTATGACATGATAATAATTATAAATTTATTAATTAAAAGTATTTTTAATTATTTTATAAGTTATTTCAACTAAATATCTTATTTATTAATTGTAAATGTCAATTTAAATTATCTAAAACATAGTTTAAAAAATATATATTATATTTATGTCAATATTATTATATTTATGTATTAATATATTATTTTTAATGAAATATAATTATTTTGAAGTATAATTTTATAATCTCTTGTAAAAAAGTGCTCAAAAAGGGGATCTTTTAGCCACGCTTCTAAAAAACTGATGAAACCCCCTTCTTTATCGATGCTTTTAAAAAAAGGTTAATAAAGACACCCCATTAATAGTGATTTTTTATCACTATTAAAGACCCCCTTTAACAGCTCTTTTTAGCATTGATAAAGGGGGTTTTTAACAGCATTTTAGCTAGAAATATTAAATCCATGGAACCAGATAAACCCAGTTTTGTAGTAGTGATATAATATATTTTCTTGATTTTATATACTACCCCACCAAATTTGATAGGGTAACTGACACCCAAATATGGGGGCGGGGGTTCTCTAATATAAAATATGGTGAGGAAATGGATGGATGAATTCTCCCTATCCCCCACTATATATTTCGTTGTAAATGAGTGGGAATATCCTAGCCTACAGTTGCTTGTGGTATAGGGTGTGTTTCATGTAGGGTTGTCATAACTATCAATTTTATTATATATTTATTCATAGGTTGTGAAGGCTTGAGGAATAGTGTGTACTTATATTTGTTTGGGTGGATCATTATTTATATAGATGTATAAGTGATGATTGTTTTGGATTGGGGTATAATGAAATTACACAAGTGATAATGAGTTATAAAAAATAAAATTTGTTACAATAGGGATGATTTTCATGATGATATAGATATGTGAAATGATGCCAACATGAGATGTTGGGCTATACAGAGGACTGATGTAGGTAGTGTTGAGGCTTGACTCACATCATGGATCCCTTACTTATGGATGGTATGTTCACAAGATATGTTGCATTGAAGTGATAATAGTATTAAACTAGAGGGTAAATATTAGTGGATTACCTTATAAATATACATTTGATATAGAATTCTTTAACTATATGCATTACTATATGAGTGAGTCATGGTGATAATATAGAAACTAGTATTAACTATTTAGGAGATGAGTTGGTCTCATTTTTTATTCACTAGGATTTAATATGTTTATTTCAATTTTTTCATGAGAGGTTTTAGGAAGGATCCTTGAAAGGATTTGTTATGGGAACTTTATAATGATACGTGATTGTTGAGTACTTAGCTGCAGTAGTGTGGATAACCAAGGTCATCTCTCAAAATAGGAAGTAAATTTAACAACATATTAAAGTTATTAGAGAAATAAAATAAACATAAATAAAAAAAATAATTAGAAGTACTGGGTTTTTGTTAATTTATAAATCTAGAAGATGTTTTTTTGGAAAAATATTGTTTTTTTGTTTTTATTTTTGAAATAAAGTTTGATTAAAAAGACCCAACAAGAAGTTGTTTTTTAGAAAATACATTAAAAATCATAATCAGAAAAACTATACCTCTTCACTCAATTATTTATCATTATAATTTAAATCATCATTCACTTAATTATAATCCCTTAATTTGTTGGCCCTGGAGCCCTATGGGAGTTAACTTTACCCCAAAGATGACATTATTTATGCCCTAGGCTATATTCGGGACTTTCAATCGCATCACCCTATTTTGATTGATGTTCTTAGGTTAGCTTATGTTCATTGGTTAATTATAGAACATATCCAATCTAGAAATGAGGATTAATTAAGTTTAGGGATTTTATTTTAACTCTACAAATTTATCCCTTATGGTCTTGTATTACCGAATAAGATCACACTCCCACAATTTACACCAATCTCGACCTCGTGTGTTTTTATATCAACTGATAAATTTCTTGATTAGTTTTACCTAAATTGAAAAATCAATTAATAAATCATATTTAGTGAATTACAGTAGCTCATTGATTCAAAATAAATTATTGAATACAGTAAGAGCTAGATCAATTACTAAGAAAACTACTCTTCTATGGCAGCATAGTCATAAAAAAATGGTATGCATTTGTAGTTATTTAGAAAGGGTATAACCCCATATCATTTCTACTCTTTGGTTTCCACCCCAAAGGGAAATATTAATATATGAATAAATTTTAACAAAACATAAGAAAAGAGAAGAAATAAAATAAGAACAATTATGTTTATTACACAAATTCCAACATTACAACATGAAGAAGAAGAAGAAGAAGGCTTTGATAAATAGATCCTTACTTCAAGAGCTACCACTCATACAAATGTTTGAGAATTTCAGTGAAACCAATTATCATATGACTTAAATCTCCATATTCACGTCCAAAACCCCTCCAAAAGAGAAAACACCAATTTATAGAGTGGAGGGGAGGCTAGGTTCAAAGTGGTTTGAAGTGTGAATGGGTAATCTAGACCAAATATTTTAATCCAACTGGCACCGCCCATTTTACCACCAAAACTAATGAACCATCTATTCATTCAGAAGAATGATTTGTGCAAAATTGGTTTTTTCATGATCCTCTCAAAATTAGTGCCTACTCCAAGAACATATGAAGAAGTGATCTCCGAAATACATAACTGATGTCCAATCTGACGGGTTCAAACTACCTTTGACTTCATGGTCCATTTATTCCAACCAAATGCAAAATTTAGCTTTAATTTCCTGACCATAAGTTGTATCCAATTATGTCCAAAACAAAATTACAAAATTTCAAGTTCAAATAATAAATATAAAAATATTAATTTTTGAATTACTATAGTGCACTATAAAGGCTAAAACTGGAATTTCAATCAAATATTGAAATGAATGATCTAATCCTAATTTTCTTATAAATAAACATATTAAACACAATTTGAGGAAATTTTATCATTTATTATGAATAAAATATTCAATAAAAATATGTTTTATCAACTCCCTCATATTTACTCTTTTTCACTCCTTGGAAAACCTCATATCATGTATTTGAAAAAACTATGACAAGATATGAATATTCATATTTCTCAGTCTATAGTGCAGATATAGGAAAATTAAGAACCCCTTCAAGATTCAATATAAATAAATTTTAAAGTCATTGTCTCATAAATTGTGAAATAATAGAATCCATTGAGATTCATAACACTAATCATAGAGAAACAAGTCATGGGTCTATCATGCCACTAATTCTCCATGTGTGTGTGTGACAACCATTCCCAGCTAATAATCCCACCCTTTATTCAGTATAATCAGGTCATGTAAAACAATTACTTTTACTTGGTTTAATTAACCGAACCTATCCTAAATTACTTTTCAATCTAATTTCAAGACAGACTCACTTAAGAATTCATGAAAGTAAAACCTTAAGATCCCCACCAAAAAATCCCCATATTCTGTACATTTCATCACTCCCATAATTTATTATTATTATTTTGTTTTTGTAATTTTCACTTAGAACAAATCTCACACTCAAATCTCTACCCATGTTTGATCTCCTCACGAAAATAATTGTAATAGTTAACAAGTTGAAAGGTCGATAAAGAGTGGTTTTTGACCTGTCCAAGACACAACCCATAATTTTTTTAGGGCATACAACAGTCAGATAATAGGTATACACACATAGGTCAATTCGGTATAGTAATGAAACTGATCAGAAGAGAAACAAACGTATGGATCAAATAATGAAATTTTTTACCTAACTTTACAATACTGTCAATTGAGTAGGAAAAATTTCAAAAGTCATGGTTGAGTGAAAATTTGTGTGGAGAAATAAGTGACACAATTTACCAGGAAAAAATATCATAAATAATGATGTCACAATCTAAAAGGTTTTATAATGACACATACATTCATATCCTTGATGACTTCAATTTTTATAAAAATATACCTTGATGATGAAATCTTACTCATGCTTATAATTATACCAATAAATATTGAAAACATGCATTTTTATATGTTTCAAATGAGAATGTTACATGATATATTTATTTTTTAATGATTTTTTGTTATGTTTTTCTTGAAAATTGTAACAAAAAACATGATAGAAAATACACACAAAACACACAATGAAAATCCTAAATATCTGCTGCAAAATTTTTTCCCCTCCCCCATACTTAAAATATATAATTTTCCTCAATTTGAACCTATGAGATGTTATATGCACATAAAATGTAAAATTTTAAATAGGAAAATGAATATAAAAGTGAAAGGGTTAGGAACAGCCTCATATGTTCTAGTGATGATGGGGTCTTGCACTGTGATGAAATCCACTCCAACAGTTGGAATTACATTAATGTATTTATTTTAACATTTCATGTTGACTATAAAGCTCCTTCCAATATCCTCTTGTGCGATCTGTAATTAACCATAAAGAAAAACATTAGATACAATATAAGGACCTAACCACATGGAACACAACTTACCAGACATCAGTTTCAGCTGTGAATTGTAGATATGGTCTTTCTTTACAATATGAAACTCTCTTTTTTGGATCATTTTATCCTGAGCTGCTTTTTATCATCCTTTGTAGAGCCTTGAGTTCTCATATGAAGACAATCTAATCTACTCATGCTTTGGAATTTGCAGCTTCCATTGGATTAAAGCTTTCCCCAAATCCATGTTTCATTTTTTTATAGCCTAATATTCCAAATTCTCAACGTCCATAGAGAGATGACATGTTTCCCCAAAAACAATCCGAAATTGGGACATACCAATGTGTGTCTTGTATGTTGTCCCATAAGCCCATAGTGCATCATCCAAATGCTTTCTCTAATCCTTCATATTCAGCTACACTATTTTCTCCATAATTTGTTTCAACTCATGATTTGAAACCTCAACCTAGCCATTTGTTTTGGTGTTGTATGGTGTTTAGGTTTTTGGTGTCACACCATACTTCCAAATGAGGGAATCAAAATTTTGATTATAGAAGTGTGTCTCTTGGTAACTGATGAGGGCCTTTGGTACTCCAAACCAAAAAAAAAATCAGTTTCTTGAAAAAGTCCACTACAACATGAGAATCAATAGTACTGGTGGCCTTATTCTCCACCCATTTACTCACATAATAAACAATGACCAAAATATTCAAAAAACCAACAGAAAAAAAAAGGACCCATAAAATCAATTCCCCATACATAGAAAAACTCACAGAATAGTATTGGTTGTTGGGGCATCTTATATATCCTAGAAATGTTCCCAGTGTTTTGGAAATGAGAGCATGATTAAAAAACACATGGACATCATGGAATAAGCTAGGACAATATAATCTAGAGTCTAATAATTTTCAAGTAGTTTGTTGGGGTCCAAAGTTTCCACCAAAAGAATGTGTATGACAAAAATGTAAAACAGAATCAAACTCACGATAAGGAACAAACCTCCTAACAAATAAATCACTACTTATGCACCAGAGGTATGGATCATCCCAAACATAAAATCCTGACTCAATCATTAATTTTTGGAATATATGTTTCTTTAAATTTTAATGGGTTTCAGAGGAAACAAGGTAGTTAACTAAATCTTCATACCAAGGATGCATACCTGATATGGCATAAAGATTATCATCGGGGAAAGTGTCCCAAAGTGGTACCTTGTCCAGGGTGTCATCCTCTTGTATGTGAGTAAGCCTACTTATGTGGTCCACCACCATGTTCTCAGACACCTTCTAATCCTTTATCTCAAAATCAAATTCTTGAAAAAGAAGAATCCATCAAATAAGACTGGGCTTTGCATATGGCTTCCTTAAGAGGCACCTCAGAGATGCATGGTTAGAAAAAACATCTACTTTAGAGCCCAATAACTATGAATGAAATTTATATTAATAAAATGTAATGGTGGGAAACTCTTTTTATGTGGTTATGTAATTTTATTAGGCCGAATCTAATGTCCTCAAAGCATAGACGATCACATGAGAATGTCCCTCAACCCTCTAAGATAAGACAGCTCCAATCGAAAAGTTAGAGGCGTCACACATAAGCCCAAAAGGAAGCTCCCACCATGGAGGCTGTATAATAGGTGGAGTGGTCAGATACTGTTTTTAGCTCATCAAAGGAATTCCAACAAGAAAAATAAAACACAAAACCATAATCCTTTTGAAGTAATCATGACATAGGAAATGAAATATTACTAAAATATTTGATGAAGCGCCGATAAAATAATGCATTCCCTAGAAAAGATGTAAAATCACACACACATGAAGGATATAGTAAGGATGAAATAATATCCACCTTAGATTTATCAACCTCTTTCTCATGTCTTGACAATATATTTCTTAATACAATGCCATTCTCTACCATGAAATGACACTTTTCAAAGTTCAAGACCAGATTCTTCTCAATACAATGATTCAAAACCTTTCCTAAACTACAGATACAATCATCAAATGAAGACCCATACACTGTAAAATCATCTATAAATACCACCGTGTAGGTCTGAATAAAATTAGAAAAAAACTCACCATGCATCTCTGGAAGGTACCTGAGGCATTGAAATGTCCAAATGGCATCCTTTCGTAGGTAAATGTGCCTAAGGGATAGGTGAATGTAGTTTTTTCCTAATCCTCTAGAGAAATATGAACCTGAAAATATCCATAAAATCCATCCAAGAAACAATAATGTGTCTTCCCAGCTAGTCTCTCAAGCATTTGATCAATAAATGGGAGAGGGAAATGGTCCTTGCGAGTGGAATGATTTAGTTTCCTATAATCAATACACACTCATCAACTATTTTGCATTATCATTGTAACTAACTCATCTTTCTCATTTTTAATAACATCAACATGACTTTTCTTAAGCACAACCTGAGTTGGACTCACCCACTAGGAATATTAAATAGGAAAAATTATTCCTACCTCGAGTAATTTTTCATCTTTTTTTAACAACATCCAGAAGAGTTGGATTCAGTAGGATTTGTGGATGCATAACCGATTTATCCCCATCCTCAAAAATAATCCTATGCATGAAAATAGAGGGTCTAATACCTGATATGTCTACCATGGTCCAACCAATTTCCCTGATGTTCTCCCTAAAATGATTCAAGAGTTTTTATTAATTTTCAAGAGGAAGATTATTAGAAATTATAACATGTAATATCTTACCACTTAACAAGTATGAGTATTTGAGATTTGATAGAAATGGGTTGAGTTCTAGTCTAGGGGGTGGTGTATGGATGGAGACATCAATGGAACTAAAATATGTGCGAAAATAGTATCAGTATCAGAATAGGCATCATCATAATCAGATAATAAAACACCAAATCCATCAGCATACTCAACAGCCAAATCATAATCATAGTGAACATGACCCAAATCAGTATATGAATCCACATCAAAATCAAATCCCAGAGAGGATCGTGTATTAGAAATATGTGTGGAAGTTGTCTTTGACATAAAATTGGAACCAAAAATCATAATCTCCCTAAGAACATGACAATAAAACTCAATGTGATTTTTAATTGGTGGTTCAAAATGGGAGATGGCAAATGAATAATGGTCTTTTCATGGATTCCATGACATTAAATATCACAACTTCGTATCCAAACTCCATTGAAAGTGTACCCTCGTTGACATCTGTGATAGTTTTTGTAGTTTTGAGGAATGTTTTACCTAAGATAATGGGAGTATGAGGACTTACCTGACCATCCTCCATGTTAAGCATATAGAAATGAGGTGGAAATATCATATATCTTATCAGGACAAGTACATCCTCAAGGACTCCTGCTAGATATGTTATAGCTCTATTTTCCAACTACACCAATACTCTCATCTACTTCAACTCACTAACCTATAAATAAGAAAATATATAGTGATACATTACATTTATTGAAGCTCCTAAATGAAAAAGATCATTAGAAAAGTGAAACTCTCATATGGTGCATGTTATAGTGAATATTCATGGATCCTTGAACTTTGATGGAATTACTAGACTTGGTGTAATTAGTGCTAAAACATTACTTCCAATATTGATTATCTCATTTCCATTGATCCCTCTTAGATTAGTACAAAGTTATTTTAGGAATTTAGCATACCTTAGGATTTTCTTGATGGCTTCAAGTAGAGGGAAGTTTATCTATACATGCTTGAATGTGTCCAAAAACCTTTTCTTTATAACTTCTTCATCCATATTTTTTGTTTTAACAACTCTATTGGGAAATGGAAGGGGATTAAGAGGAACATCATCAATCTTTTTTCTTACCTTTATCTTTCTCCTTATAATTCTCCTTAGCTAGTATGGAATGGGGCTTCTCCTGAGACGAGGTGAATCCTGGTGGAATGATAAGTGATGATTTATCAGTTGTTTTCTTCCCACTTTTCAATGTGATGGCACTGAAATTCTCCTTGGTATTTGGAGTAGGTTGGGAAGGTAGATTTCTAGAACTCTTACTTACTAGTTCATGGAAGGAGGTGTCAATTTGTCTCATTTGTGTCTTCAAATCTCTCAAATATAAATCTTGACTTTTCATCTAATTTTATTGATTAATACCAATTTGTTTAAAAAGATCATCAGTGTTAGAATCTACCTTGGTGTGGGGATTCCCTTATTGTTGACTGGTGGATGCTTGAACTTCAAAACGCCTTTGGGTTTGTCGGAAACTTTGTGGGTAAGGTGGAGGCTTCTGTAAGTTTTTTTGAAAATGGGGCCTTTGTAGTTGTCCAGAGCCATAACTCATGTATGATTTATCCTTACACCATTAGTTGTATGTTGGAGCAAAGGAATCAATATTCTTTTGGGATATGGTTATTGTTGTTTCTGATTTGGTCTCCTTGGATAAACTGCTGCACAATCATCTGTTTCTTGTAGTTGGGGGAAACAGTAAGCTGGGTGGCTTGTATCTGTGAATATGCCACAAGGCCTTGAAAGAGTGGGTTGGGATGTCTTTTGTTCCAAATAAATCTACCTCACTATAGTGGTTAATTATTCTAACTTAGTATCAATAAAATTATTTTCAAGAGAGGAAGGACTTACCTAATGTACTCCCCTGACATGTGGTGTACCCTAATTGCCAAATTGTTGGGAGTTTTGTGCCATCTTGTCGATCAATTCACATGAAGCTACTATTGTATTATCTAAAAATTCCCATCCATCTATGGAATCCACCATTCTTTTATCCTTAGGTGTGATTTATTAATATAAGTACTTAAATAGTAGTTGCTCACTGATTTGGTGATGTGGAAAGCTTGTGCACAACTTCTTGAATCGCTCCCAGTACTCATACATTGACTCTCTAGGTGATTGTTTGATCCCCAAGATCTCCTTACGAATATATGTGGTCCTTGATTCTAGAAAAAATCTCTTCAAGAAAAGACGTTTCCAATCATTCCTAGAAGTTACATCTTCTGGTTGTAAATAATACATCCAGTATTTTATGGCTCTATCAAATAAAAATGGGAATTCCCTTAGTTTTTTTGATCATCAGATACATTTCAATATTTAAGGGTTGAAAAAAAAAACACATTAAATTATTTAAGGTTTTTGTTTGGGTCCTCACTAGATAAGGCATGAAACTTTGGAAGAAGGTGAATTAACCCATATTTTTGTTCACAGTTCGATTCGAGATTTGGGTATGCAATACAATTTGGTTGATAGTTAAAATTTGGTGAGAAAAATTCATGAATGGTTTTATTAAGTTCATTTATATTATTTTAAGCCATTTTTATTTCTTTATATTGTATTTAGAAGTGTTTCCAATTTCAATGTTCTTGGAGTGGTGGAATTCTCCAACCAATTTAATGTTGAAACTTCCTGTAGACTTAGAATGTCTGATTCGAGCCCGAAGGATACATTAAATCTCAAGGCCAAGATCTAAACGATCATTGGTATTAGTTCATTTCATAAATCAAATAAAAATTAAAATAATAAAATTGGAACATAGTAAAGATAAAAATGAGAAGTTTGAGTTGATGTTCCAAAAATAAGAAGAAAATAGAAGAAGAAAAAAATCAGATTGGGTAAAGAAGAAAGAAATAAGATAAGAAGAGAATAAAATTTAAAATAAAATAAGTGAATCTAATTGGTTGAAATAATTACTTTCTTCCCCAGAAATGGAGCAAATTTTAAAGGCTTTTTCATGGGATCTTTTAAATGATATGTGATTGTTGAGTACTTAGGTGTAGTAGAGTGGCTGACCAAGGTACTCTCTAAAAAGAGGAAGTAAATTTGACAACATATAAAAAGTATTTTGAAAATAAAATAAAAAGGAAATAAGAACACCAATTCAAAGTATTGGGTTTTTTTTTTATCATTTATACATCTATAAGAAGTTTTCTATAAGAATATTGTATATTTTTGTTTTTATTTTCGAAATAATGTTTTATTAAAAAGACACAACAAGAATATGTTTTTCTATAAATCATTTTAAAAGGATTAATCGATATAACACTACCTATTCACTAAATTATTTATCATTTATATTTACACTAACATTCACTTAATTATAATCCCCTAATTTATTAACCCTCAAACCCTATGGGAGATTACTTAACCACAAAGATGAAATTATTTAAACCCTAAGCTAGATTTGGAACATGAAATCGCAATACCTTGTTTTGATTGATGTTTATAGGTTAGATTATGGTAAATGATTAATTAGAGACAATATCTACTTTATAAATGAGTATTAAATGAGTTTAGGGATTATATTTGAACTCTATTTTTTTTCCTTTATGGTCTTCTTTACCGATGAAGATCGCACTCGCACAATTTACACAATTCTAGACCTCATGTGTTTTTGTGTCAATATATTAATTTCTTGATTACATTCATCTAAAATGAAAAATAAATTACTAGATCATATTAAGTGAATTATAGTATCATATTTATTCAAAATAAATTAATGAAGAAGGTAAGAGGAAGATCAATTACTAAAAAAACTACACTTCCCTGGGCGGCGTAGTCATCGTAGAAACAGATTAAATTTGAAAAGATTTAGAAAGTGTATAACCAAATCTTGTTCCTACTATTTTATTTCTATAACAAATAGGAATATGAAAAGAACAAGAAATTTGAACAAAATATAAGAAGGGAGAAAAAATAGAATAAGTAAAAATATGTTTATTACACAAATAAAAACATTACAACATGAAGAAGAAGAAGAAGGATTTGATGAGTGGAACTTTTATTCAAGAGCTAGCCCTCTTAAAATGGTTGGAGAATTTGAGTGAATTTTTTTTCGATGCATTAAATATCCTGATGCACATGCCAACTCCTCCAAATGAGAAAAAACTCCAATTTATAGAGTGGAGGGGTGGCTAGGTTCAAAGTGGTTTCAAGTATGAATGGGGAATCTAGGCCAAATATTTTAAGTAAACTTGAACCGCCCATTTGAACTCAAAAACTCGTGAACCCGCTATTCATTTAGGATAATTATTTTCAAACAATTGGGTTGGCATGATCCTCTCAAAATTTGGGCCTACTCCAAGAACTGATGAAGAAGTTAAAGCCCAAATACAGATCTGATATCCAATTTGCAGGGTTCAACCCACCTTTGACTTCATGGTCCATTTAGTCAAACCAAATGCATGATTTAGCATTAATGTCCTGAAAAAAAGTTGTATCTCATTAAGTCCGGAACACAGTTACAAAATATAATTTTATAATAATAAATATAAAAATATTTAACACCAAAGTACTGCAATTCACTATAAAGGATAAAACTTGAATTTTCATCAAATTTTCAAATGAATGATCTAATCCCAAATATTTTATAAATAAACACATTTAATATAATGTGAGGAAATTTTATAATATATTATGAATAAAATATTCAATAAAAATAATTTTTATCAATCCTAATGTGTATACATCTTCTGCTCACCCTAAAAATATAAGAACTATTTTTCATGTCGATATGAACAGATTATTGATCAATCTAGACCTTACCAGCTTAGAGTTTTTGTTGAGGAACTATCAGGGGTTGCTGGGGTTCATAGTGACTTTATAGTCTTACTTTTGGGACATTGAATTTTTCTTTTTATTTTATTTAATTATGTATGACATAACATATATTTGTATTTATTATGGATTATGTTTAATGTCTGTTGGTGTGTTTCCTTATTATATCTCATTCCTTAAAATGATAGAGGGTAATTCATCTTATGCATGTGACTGGTATACCCTTCGTTCTAGTTTCTGACCTATATCCAACTAGAGGTAATTTTCATGGGTGATTATCTCCTTGTTATTAGTTACAGTAAAGTGGAAATGGGGGGGGGGGGGGTGAATTTAATTTTTAAAATTAAAACTAAATAAAGAGATACAATTTTCTAATAAAGTGATAAATTAAAAAAAATAGAGTAAGACTAATATATGAATTATAAAAGTAACTATAGTGGAAATAAAAAAGTTAAGGAACCAAATTTGATAATGTAAATTGTAATAAACTTAGGATTTTTCCCTATATCTCTTCCCCTCAATAGATTAAGAGGTTTGAGATTAATCCCTTGTCTTTAACAGTAGATAAGATACATGAGAGGAAATTCCATTATATTTAATGGTATCCAAACCCCCCCCCCCAAAATTTACCTTAGCTTTAATGGTATATAAGACCCTTGTTAAAAAAGTAAGTAAGATTTTGTGGTATCCAAGACACCCTGGTAGGAATACACTTTCTTTTTAAATGGTTTCAACAAGAAACCTAAAACAAATAAGTGAGACTATATTTTTAATTGAGACCCCCATTGTGGCATTGAGCATCATGGTCATCAGAATTATCGAGTGGAAAATATTTTTCCCATAAAATGATTAACAAAAAAATCGTTGAAAATAATATAAACTTTTATCATGAATCAATCATATTGTAGATTTCTATGCCAAAAAAAATAAATTTTTTAATTTGAAAGTAGTCTAAAAAATTACATAGGTATGAAATATAAACTAATTAATATATATGTTCACCCTGATCTCCCTCCCATATAAAGAAAACGGTCTCTATCTTGAGTAACCTCCTTACGTTTCATAGAAATAAATATTCCCCGTCCATAAATGTGGTACAAGTATTATGTGGATGCTGAGATAAAAGAAGTTAAAAATGAATTAACAACTAATATACCTATATGTGACTATACTAGTCACTATCCAACTAAATAATCAAAAACTCATGGGTGGTAATAGATAATTTAAAACCTAAAAATAAATATGATCATTGACTTGAGAAAATAAACTCAGTAGTAATGCTATTTTACCGAACCATAAGTAAAGGCTTAAAAAATGGGATAATTGTTATGGATGATTGAAATACATTATTAAATATAGGTTTTTAGTAATTGAGAAAAAAAGTCCAATCTCATTTTGTAAACTATCTTTTACATTTTACTTAAATGAAAATAATCCCTTTGGAAAAAATTTATCTCGCGCAAACCCCTTTAAAATAATATAACCTCCAAAAACAATTATTTGAACTAGTATTTTCAATAAATTATAAAATACCTTTTAAAGATGGAACAATAGAGCTCAATAAATAGTATTGAATCTATGAGTCTGGAATAATATGAAATTAATAAAACATGAATTTTAAAAGAAACATCATGAAATAAACACCCTAGGCGTCACTAAGGCTAGGGGAAACCTAGAACAAACAAAAATAATTAGGGAACCCATCAATTAGTTAAATGAGTATCATGTCTCTAGCCAATTGAAATAAAATTTTATTTAAATCACTAGGATAAAATAGTGTAAGGGACTCCATATCAGACTTGATTCTCCTACCCAAGCACCTGAGATTTAAATGAAGTCTTTATAATAATGACTATATGAAATAGAGTGTAACATCACTAATCATTTTCATAGATTACATAATCATATATTAAAAATAACCCACCTGTGGAAGTTTTATATCACACATTCAAACTCTTATAAGTGAATTTAAAATAAAAAATGTGGGTTTCCATTCCAAATTAGATAAAGGATTAGAAACTTATTTAATGTTTCTGACTGAGCCTTATAATTAATTTGTTGAAAAACATTGAAATACCCATTTTAAAATCAAGCTTGCATGTCACATTTAAATTTCCATGTTTTTAATATATTATATTAGAGTCATTTAGACTTATATATATACATATGTCCTGAATTACACAAATTCACATATTGTTGTATGAATTTTTACATAAATATGTATATATATATATATCCATATATATTGGTATAATCATACATCAAGTCAAAATATATTTTCAGTAAAAACACTTCTAATTTAAATCCAACATTGATATAATCCATTGATACTATGAATTTCTAGCATTATGTGGAAAACCAAGTAAAATAATAATATTAATTTAAATTTCAATTTAAATATATAATTAATTTTAGGAAAACAACACAAATCATTTATAACTACCGTTATATATTTTATGAATGAAAGACATAATGAATTTTATTTAAAACGAATTTTTAATAACCCTATAATTAGGGAAAAACATTTAAATTGAAATTCAAATCATTTACACCATGATTTTACTTTTAAACATCTTTAATCATATTTAATATTATAAATGTATATCATAAAAACATATTAAAAATACAATAAATTGACGTTCCAAAATTTAAAGCCCAAAAACAAGGGAAACATACCTTAATAAAGAGAAATTCATCACCTTAAATGAACATCACAGGATTGGGCCTCAAATTGATCCCAAAAAACCCTATGGAATAAGATTCAACCAAAAAAGAACCCAATTGTGGGCACATATTATCTAGGTCATATGAACCATAAGGGGGAGAAGAAAAAGGAATAAAAATGTAAATATATTTAGGAAAAGAAGGACATACACTAACCGGTGAAGATCTCAAGGAAAGACAGAATGGAAAATTCCAAGAAGAGGGGTTGGAAGGAGGGGTGTCATGTACATGGGGGATCCCATGGATGTGTGTCGAATGGAATGGAGAATTGGATAATGATTAAATTATTATATGGAAAAAAGATGAAGGTCAAACAAAGTAAACATCCAAATATTAAGTAATCTTTCACTACATGTGGGTGTCCAAACTACACACCAATCTTACACCACCAATGGAATACCTGGGGCACATAACATGGTTATAGAACATGTTTAGAAACACCACGGTCTGGTCAGGTGTTTTTACACTATTAACATATAAGTGAATTCACATGCTATGCACATGGTTTCCCCTAATAATGCACAAATATACATATGTCCAAATACTAAAAAATTTAAAAATTTAAAAATCGATTGGTTTTATATTTGGGAGTGGTATTAAATATAATTAATTAAATTAAAATAATAAATAAAAATATGTTAAAGGTATGACATCAATCCCCACTATAACAATATCTTCTCCCAGGAAGCCTTTAAATGAAACTATTGGTTCAAAAAGAAGTGGGGTCAAAGCCTCAAACTAAGGTCATGATCCATGAAACTTGAAGACGAATCAAAATTATCCCCAATGATTAAAGATTTCATCCCCAATATGAAAATTGGACATATTATAGCGGTCTCATTACCTCATAATAGAAAACCACTATAAACTCTAAGAAAATTCACCCAATACTTAAATAAATGTAGGGTGCATTTAATTTGGGAAAATGTTGAGTCAATAAAGACCCATAAAAAAATCCAAGGGATTCCGCAACAATAAAGGGGTCTAGTAGAAAGTAAAACCCAACCAGGACTAATCATAACTCCTGTAAAAGTATCTCAAGTAACAAGTGGGGATTGATAATAAATATTCATAATTTGGGTGGGACTGGTTGGAAAAGAATTACCAAATGTTTTCCCAACTAAGCACCAAAACCACAAGACATAAGACCTAAAACACCAATTGAAATAGATAATTTCCAAAATGACTCTTCTATAGTGGCCCCCCATCATAAAGTAATTCCAATCACACAATATCTCTCCAAGACAAAAAATTCCTCCAAAAAACGAGCAAGATCAACATTATAAAAAAGAACATGATACTTAATAATAAAGAAAGGGATCATAAATGTCACTACAAAGGAATGAGGACTCACAAAGGAAACAATGAAAAATACATAAGCACCATAGTATGAATCTATCTCTAACAACTAGATACAACCAACCATCTAAAACAAGAAAAAACAAGGATAACTAATGAGGGAAAAAAACACACTACAAGAATTACATTAAATGTGATATTACAGAATAAGAATAATCAATACTAGACTTAGAAAAAATGTGGAAGGGGTGGAAACTTGGTAGGTCTCACCCAAAACACAAAAAACCCAATGAATCCTTATAAAAAATCAAATAAGTAGGTAGGGTATAACCTATTCTTGGAGTAACAAACATTCAAGTTTCCCTTGAACACACCCAAGACATACATTTTCCAAACCCATGAAAAGATCACATGAAGAGGATAGGATTCTACCAATCCTTAGAAACATATTATATCACCAATACAAACACATCTCTAAAAAAATCAACATTTCACAAAGAAAATATAAAAATTATCCCAAAGGACTAGATTAATCAAGATTCACCCAAAACCCATAACAATAAAGAACCATTCCAAAAACTATCTCTTTGTTAGGTTTGATAGGGACATGTCTCCAAGATTGAAAAGCTTCTGATCTAGAATGGGATTATATTGAGGTAGAGAAAGGAAATAATTCTAGTGTTAAAACACTCCCCATTTCAGCCAATCCATTTTGGGAGGCCGACAAGAAAAAATATAGAACAAAATACCACAATATAACTCACCATGTTAGAAACCATGGACAAAACCCAACCATGTTTCAAACTGGAAAAATTAATTTGATAAATCATTTTAAAGTTCTACTGTTAAATATTTAAAATACTCATGGATTTTATAATCATTAAACCCCTTCCAATTTTAAAATTTTTCATTTATTATGAAAATCATGTTTACATTTTAAAATATTGACATACATCCCCAAAGATACATGAAAAAATTAAAAAATATTAAATTAAGTAGTTTAAAACCAAAATAAACACATTTAAATTAAAAATATTCAATTATTTAAGTAATCAATTTATCAAAAATCACAAAAACTGTGTTTATATTTTAATTAATTTAAGAAAATCGATTTATTCCCTTTAAAATGAAACAAATCATTATTTTATAATAGAAAATTTAAAACTAAATTTTATATTTTAACACCAACAACACAAAATAAAATATTCAAAATAAAATAAAATAAAACAATTAAAATGCATAATTTCAAGAGGGGGTTCTATGTTAATATTGTTCGTATGGCATGAAGGATAGTGTGTCAACTACACAACAGGCACTAAGAGTGATAATCAACTATGTACTTAGTTTTCACATGGATTTCTGGGAACAAAATGCTCCTCGGGTTCCATGGATTAACTCTTTTGTCATCCCCAAATCACCAACAAATTAAAAAACGCAAATATTAAAGGTAAACAACAACAAAACAAAACTAAAAACACAAATACCGAATTTCCATGGCTACTCGAGGATCCATACATGAAAGAGATAGATAAAATCTATCTAATAATTCCTTCAGAATCCCAAAAATCATATATCCATATTCCATTAATTCACAAATAATAGTTGTTATTATAAATCCTTGGACCAATTAAGAACCTAGGTTCTGTTACAATTTTTCACAAACCAGCCATAGTTTTCACTCTATCAGACATCTGACCTGAATCGTGACATCCCCAAGGTGCATTCTCGATCACCTTGGTGTGGCTTCAAGCATCATGGACATTAGAATTATCTAGTGGGATTTATTTTTCCCATAAAATGATTAAGAAAATATATAGTGTAAATTGAATAAAATTATGGAATGACATATCTATATGTCAAACATACATGCCAAATCAAATAGAATATTAAAATTAAAGCGGTTTAAAAAAATTACACAAAAAAATAAAGAAACTAACTAATCAATCCTTTCACCCCGGTCTCCCTCCCCAACATAGAAACCTGTAGTCACCTCTAGTGGCATCATGACCTCCCACCAATATAATTACCCTCCATTCATAGAAAGTAGAAAATTCCTCTATGGATGATGTGATAAATGAAATAAAATTAAATAAATAACCAATGTACCACTATATTATTATATAAGTCCCCATCTGATTAAATAATCAACTCCCCATGGGTGGTAATAGATAATATAAAACCTAATAATGAAAATAAAAACAGTCACGAGAAAATGAGCATAGTAGGCATGCCAAGTAAACACACCCCATGTAAAGGATTTAAATAGGGAACCCTTGTTAATCAAATTTGGAATAAATTATTAAGAATAGGTTTTTATTACTTGATCATATGAAGGAAAATTCAATTTTATAAATACCATTTTATATATTATTTAAATGAAAACAATCACTTTATAAAAAAAATTATTTCACCAAATGCACTTTTAAATTAAATACCATTTAAATGATTTATTTCAAATAATATTTTAAATACATTATAAAATACCTTTTTAAATATATATGAAAAAATATCAGAAAATAGTCAAAATATATGTTTCATGGGTAGTAAAAAATTAAGAACATATGAATTTTAAAAGAAACATAACTGGATAAACATTCTATGGGTTATTAAGACTAGGGATAACCTATAACTAACTTCAACAATTAAGGACACCATCAATTAGTAGAAATAGTACCACGTCATTTTCCAGTCCAAAGAGAATAACATTTCATTCTATAGGAATAACTAGAATAAGGGATCCCATCCGGAACTAGGTTCACATACCTTGAAAGCTAGTATTCCCATGATTTTGAATAATAATAACCACATGTAATATATTAAAATATCACTAAGAATTTTATCAAATGTCATAATCATATTCAAATAATAATTCACCTAGGGTAGTTTCAAATCACACATCAAAACCTTTATAAGTGAATTTAAAATCACACATGAGGATTTATAGTAAGAATTAGATAAAGGAGCAGACACTTTTTGAAAGGTGTTGACCATGATTTATAATTTGTTTTTGGAAATCCACTTAAATACATGTTTTGAAATCAAACATGAATGTCACATTTAAATTCACAAAGTTCCCCTCATTACTATTAGACGCCTATACACTAACACACATTTATATTACATCCATTGAAAAAATTCAAATATTAATCTATGAATTTTGACATACACATGTATATATACACACATACCTATGTATACATGCATAACCACCCAACAAGTCAAAATATATTTTCATGCCTTACACTTTTAATTTAAATCTTACCATGATATAATCCATTGATTCTTAGAATTTCTTATAAGAATTTAAATTACAATTAAAATAAAATAGTTAATTAAAATCTCATTTTAATGATCCAAATAATTTTAGGAAAACAACATAAATTATTTACAAGGGCCATTCAAGCTTTTATTAAAACAAGGAGTACTATAGAAACCCAAGATAAATGTGCCTTTATTTTACATCCGTTACATGAAATAAAAAATACATTTAAAAAATAATAATATCCTAAGGAAGGATGGGTTCAATGTCTATGTATACTAGATATATAATCCTTTCATTTTATAAATCATGTGATAACTTCTCCTTAAAGTCACCAAACTAGAGCATCTCCTAGATATATCATTAGTAAGACTCATAATCATAACCTAGGGAATAAAAATATATTAATATAGTGATGTAAAATTATAAATAATTTTTGAATAAACATTTCATCAAGGATGCAATCATAATATAAAGTTAAAACACTAGCATAAGATAAATATCATATCATAATGATTCATTAATATAAAACATAAGTGTGATTCAAAGTACATGGAATAAGAACTTTAAGCAAAAAATTATAAAAATGGAGCCTTAATATCTGTTACATGGATTTTAAGCATTTAATATAAACCATACATCATGATATCATAAGATAATAATAGATAATATTATTTAATATTGTCACATACATTATTACAGGTAAACATTACTATCATGATCCAAACTATTAGTGCCTAATCTTATGAGAAACTAAAATATAATTGAAAATACATTACCTCATGAGATATAAACACGTAAATAATTAATTTTAGGGATTTAACCGAACCACCCATATCAGGTTTATAATGTAACCACACTTCCCTGGTTTATGATGGATCCATGAAACCATGGTTTATAACAGAACAATAAATCCTTGGTTTATATTGGAACCACTTGTCCATGGTTTATAAAAGAACCACATGTCCTTAGTTTTAATGAGAATTCTCATTAGTAAACCATTAATATTATTTATACTTAAAAATCATTCACTTTTAACAACAAAAAGAACCTATTTACGTAAAATTAATTTCATAATGGTATAAAATATCAGCATGAGTAAAATCATTTTGATATCGAAAACATGATCACTCAAAATTAGCACACAATTAATATAACTATAGTGTGAAACATGAATCATAATTCAAATGGGGATAGATAATTTGAATATAATGAAAACAAATTCATGGAATATAATTTTTTTGGACACGTTTTTTATTCATCGTTATAAAAATCATAGTTGCAAGTGTTTTTTAAACAATTTTCCTCTATTTTAAAGAAGAATGAAAATAAATATTTTCATGAAAATTGATTTGGATAAAAAACACATTCTACTTATAAATAAAAATAGAAAATAATTTAAAAGAAAATTTATTGGAAAAAATAAATTTAAATAATATATTTTTTAAATCAAATAAATGAGTTTGAGTTACCATGTTTTTTTACAGATTTAGTAACTTTTCAATCAAATGCAATTTGAATCATGAAAATAATATGGTTCTATAAAAGACATGAATTAAAATAGGTATTATTCAAAAATAAATTATTGGGAATTATATAATTATATAAATAATAAATTGGTGTGTAACATTGAAACATTTCTCAATGAAGAGAAATTGAGATGAATAAACCCTTACCTTTCCCCTTGATTTCCATAGAAGTGATTTAACCTTATGTATCTAAAAGATAAAAGTATTAATTAAAAATTTGAGAAACTTATTCACATATCTCACTATTTATACTCTTCATTAATAAAAAATTTCATCATGTATTATACTTTTATAATATTTTTTTTCAACATCGAATGTTAAAAATATAATCCATTTTAAACTAAGTTCATAAAAGTGTTGTCGATCATTCATTTTCCCTAAAATTTAATTTTTTTTAAAATAAAGGTTCTAGAATTAATGTTTTTTAAATAATTATAATGATATAATTCCATAATATGGGAGTTTTATTCACATTCCATGAAGATGAAAATGATGGTGAACTAGTTCAGGTTATTTACAAATATCAATGGATTAACTAATAACAATTGTTACTTTTGTCCCCAAAAATGAACAATATTAATGATATATATTGGATATAACACACACACACATATATATATATCATATATATACTCTTATCATATTAACTCAAACCATCAATTTTTTTGTGTGAAGGAAAAAGACACTTTTATTCATGGAGGCAGTAGTTTGCACTACACATGATTCACATTTTCATTTTTATTAATGGAAAAGGGGAGGTTGGTTAATGGTTGTAAAATATTTAAAATAATATATTGGTATAATAATGATAATTATTTTATCATTTTAATATTGTTAAATGACATTTTATGGATAAAAAAATCATATAAACAAATATAAAAGATAATGTAGGGTTATAAACTAATAACTCACACCTTAGATAATCTCCTTTGGGAAGTGGATTAAATTTTGAAGGATTGTCCTTTGAGTGGAAAAAAAACTCATTTTGGTTGATAAAATTGGGGATGAGATGTTTGGGCTGATCTTGGTGTGAAATGTAGTGGTTTTTGTTTGAGAGGATCTAAAGAGAGTATTTTTCATTTTAAATGTAAAAAGGTTTGGATTTTTTGTAAATACCCAAATATTTTCAACAATAGGAAATCAAAATCAAGAGAAATGGATCTGACTATGATAAATAATAGAGTTAGTAAGTTTTAATGTTTATAGAAACCTCCAACATATAATTATAAACTTGTTTTTAACATTCTAGGGCATTTACCTCTAAGGTACCCATTTTTACTAATTTAGTTTTCACCATGGTAACTAGTTTTTTAACTAGGTAATTTTTTACTTATTCCTAAAAAATAAAATTATATTTATTATATAATTTGGACCCAAAAATTCCAAATTTTATATCCATTTTTTTATTCAATTTTTAAGTGACCAAAATTAATTTTAAAATGCTTATTGTTTTATGTATTAAAAATAAATATTTTAAAAAATATAAAATAAATTTGAAAATTAAAATATGGATTTATATATTAAAACCAACAATTTTAAAATTATAAATTCACTTATAAATTTAATATTTGATATTAAAAATAGGTTTCATAAATTTTAAATGAAAATTCATATTTCAATAATGGAAAAAATTACAGTATTTGTAAAAACAATATATTTCCCTATTCCCCTATAATTCAAATATTTCAGAAAAATCCCAAAAATCATATCAATATAATTTTATTATGATTAATCACTAATATATGTCATTTTTATCATATTAAATTTCTAAAATTTTGAAATTTTATATTTGAATAAAATCGAAAAAATATATCCAAAAAAGTGTTTATGTTGGAAACAAATTTCTAAATGTATTGACTATTCTTTGTTATTATTTCCTATAATTTAATAATTAATTTATTGGTATGATATTATTCATATTATTGTTATATTTTATTATATTTAATCATAATATATTTAATTTCTTGAATAGAAGACTTTTGTTCAGAAAAATATATATTAAATCATAAAATGATTTTATCAGTTTTTTGGGATATCATAATTGTATTTAATTAGTAACAAAAAATTATTTCTATATTTCATATTTTAGTGTATCATATTTATACATTTAAATATAATATATCATTTTTTTAATAATGATATGTAATATTTATATTTTACCTAAATATTTCATGGTTTTCATTTTAGTTCAGTGTTTCATATGGACCATGCTATTAAACATAATGTTTATTTAAAAAGAAAAAACATGGGTCCTTCCCCATCCACAATTTATTTAACATATATTTTTTACGAACCATTAATTAATGTAATGATATTTAAATTAAAATGAAAATCATGAAAATATTGATTTTATTTTCAAACATCTTTAAAAATATTTAATGTTTTCAGTGTATATCAAAAAATATTTTAGAAATTCAAGAATGTAACGTTCATAAATTAAAATCACAAAAATAAGGGGAAACCCACCTTAAATGGAGTTAAATAAATTGAATTTTATGAAAATTTAAAGAACGACCCTTAATTCGATCCCCACAAACAATATGGACCATTAATTGACCAAAAAATCACCTAAATCAGGTTAGTTCTTAGATATATCACACATACAATAAGGTAAATAAGGATAAGAAAAATGGAAAAATAAATAGAGGAGAGTAGAGAAGGATGTGCCATAATTGGTGAAGATCGCAAGCTAAGATAAAAGGAAAATAAAAAAGTGGGGCTGGAATATGGGGAATCACACTCATGAGGTAGCCCCTAGTTTGGAGTTGAATGAAATAGGGATGAGAAGAGGGATTTAGAGATTTTAGGGAAAAATGTAAAAGGATAAAATTTAAGTAATCTTATACTGCACATGGTTTATCTGCATGGTTGGAAACATTGTGTGCTATACCACACTGTAATCCTTAGAGAACATAACATGGTTAGTGAATATAGTTATAAAAACAATATTTTGTCCATACATTTATCTCATATTAACTTACATATGTAGTCTCATGGCCTCCACATGGTTTTCACTAATCGTGTACTAGCCATCCACATACATAGAAAGTCCAAAATATTAAAAATAAAAAATGACTCAGCCATGAATTATAAATAGATATTATGTATAATTAATTAAATTAAAACAATAAATTACAATATTTTTGGGCTATGAAAAGAATAAATATTTATAATAAGGAATATATCTCAAGATGGTGCATTACTAAAAAAATGGAATCTAGTGACAGATCAAAGTTGTTTTCCATTTTAATGTCTATTGGGTGCCTATTTATAAGATAAGAATCTCACTTATAGGTATTAATTTTGTAAATGTGTTAATATATACATTTAATGTTGAGTTATGGTGTAAGGGTCCACTTTTAATTACTTTTTTTTACTTTTTGGATCGGTTTTACCGGTTTTCCATTCAAACATTTAGATAGCCACTAGGACCACCAGCTGGACTCTTTGTGGACATAAATATGAAGGAATACCTTCCAATACTATAGTTCTTATATTATATCTACATTCTCTTTAGCTCTCCCATACTAAGTAGGCGGTGGGCCTCATAGTAGTCTGGAAACCCTGGTCATGCCACTGATTGGCTGGTGGCTATACTTCGTCTTGCCGTTGATGCTATCTAGTGTGGGTCATAATTCCAACCCTCAAAAAACATTTTTATAATTTTCTATACATTTTATAACTAACCTCATACTCAAAAATCATAAATGAAATATAATGAATTAAAATAATAATAATAATAAATGGTTTTTATGGTCATTTATAATAATGCATGACATAATAATATCCCCCCTTTTGAGGATCATAAACACTTGTAATAAATATATAAACATAGGTGATAAAGGAATATGTAGAGTTTTAGTAAAAAATATTCCCAAATTAATTTAAAAATTATTTTCCATATATTATAACAAATTTTAAAAGTGATTTGAAGGGATTTTCAGAAAAGAGAAAATCAAACGTCTATAATGGATAAGTTAAAGTGAATAATCCAAATCATATCCCTTCAGAGTGTCATACTAGGTGTTTATTAAAGTCCAATTACTCATACCTAGAGTAAATATAAGGTTAATACCCAACTAAACTATTTTTAAGTAATTAAATCTAGGAGCATCATCTCCAGAAGCACATCCACATGGTATTATCCAAAGAGGGATGTCTTTACTATGAAAGTCACACATACATTACTATACTTTTTAGTATACATTTATCCCCTTATTATTATAATAGATTAAAGAAATATTCCCTATGATATATATTAAATATTTCTCCCCATTTGATATAATAAATATAAAAAAAAATTCTCCCACATTGTGGTTATCCAAAAAAAACTCTAAAAATTTAAAGTCATTTAAAACAATTTAAATGAATTCCCCATAAAAAATTTAAAGGTTGATTTAAATTTAAAGAACACGAATTATTCAAAAAATTGTTAGAAGAACAATTTATATTATTCATAAGTGTTTCTATTGAAACATCATCATGAAGATATGTTTTACAATTGAAAATTCTATTAAAGCGAGTAAACATCTCAGAAATTGTTTCATTAGAATACATACTAAAACATTATAAATCTTAATGATATATATCATGTTTAGTATCATGGAATTTATAGGTTTCTTATTGAGTTATATCAAGTAAATTATAAATTTTATAAGCATTTAATAGGTGGAATCATGATAAAATTAATTATGATCTAATTCACAATGAATAGAATTCATGGATTTTCAATCAAGATCAAATGACACAATATCATCGATATTTATTTTTTACCCTAACACTTTAATGGGTGTATAACCATAAATGAAAATTTTCCAAACAGGATAACAAATACTAATAAAAAAAGTTGACAATTGAGTTTTCTAATAACTATAGTCTATTCTATCAATGAAATGGACTCAACTGATTGATTTTAATTTGGGTTAGAATTTTGTGTTATGGGTAAAATATATATTTTAATGATATTTCCTTGAATTTTATTAATATTTTTTAAAAAAATTTTGAAAACAGAGTCATCCATTGACATCAATTATTATTCTGAGTAAGATGACAAGAGGGGGTTGATTTCCCTTTAAAAAATTAAAACTAAATAAAGTGATATAATTATGTAATAAAAAAAGTATTTAAATAAATAAAGAAAATTAAATATATATGAAATATAAAAGTAACACCAACATAAATAAAAAGGTAAAAACTACACAATTTTATAATGGAATTTTATGACAACACAAGATGAGTCCCTACATTTACTCCCCATAATATTTTGAGTTGTTTCATATTAACCCCTTGAATTTAATTATAGCCTTGAGACATAAGAAGAAAGTCCCTTAGTTTTAATGGTATCCAAATCAGCCAAGAAGAAATTCACTTGAATTTAACAGTATCCAATACACCCGTTAATAAGTCCACCTAGATTTAGAAAAATCAAAGTAACTTGAGAAGGAATATAAATTATTTTTAATTAATTATATTAAGAATCCCAATATAAAGAATAGAATCTATCATTTTAGGAGTTCTTATAAAGAAACCTAAATCCCTCACTTTAATGGTAGTGGACACCTAAGAGAAGAAGAAGATGAGAATGAGGTTTTCATAGAGGAAAAACCATCGATGAACAATCTCAATTATCAATAAGAATGAATAGAAAAGATGATAGAATGTGAGAGGGAATAATATAATAGAAAATTTTTATCATGAAGAATATTAAAATAAGGAAAAATGTTATAAAATGGAATCTAGTGATATATTGAAGTTGTTTTTAAATTTTTAGGCCTCTCAAGGTCCTATTTACTATATTTGGATCACAATTAGTTGTCATTGGAACGTAAATTGGTCAATAGAGATGTTGTATGTTGATTCAAAGTAAAGGGGTATAATTTTAATGGTCATTTTTGAATTTATAGATTGGATCTACCAACTTACTGGAAAATCATACCACTGAGTCATTGGGACCATCAACTGGCCATCATGTGGTCATCAGTAGATGTTAGGCCTAATAGCACTATAACACTTTAATTATAGCTACCACATGGCTGGTGCTGTAGTATTAGATAACTGATGGGAATGGTAGTGTCCTGGAACCATTGGTCATGCTTCTGGCTAGCCTATGGCTCTTCCTCATCTTGCCCCTAGTTCTAGCTACTGTGAGTCTTTGTTCCATACCTAAAAACTCTTTTTTTATATATTTGTTTGATTCATTTAATCCTTAAATTCATATTAAAACATCATCACTAATATATAATCAATTAAAATAATTATAATAATAATTGGTGTTTTCTATCATTTAAAAAAATTGATGTATCAAAACATTGTTCTTTGCCGACCCTAAAGGTATACCTTTGGGGGAGGGGGTCATGAAAGAGTAGTATAAAATGTGTTGGTTGATATATATGATGGAGTTTGGAGTTAGGAATTTATTAGGATTCATGGGTTATTATGGAAACAACATAAGTTGAGCTTAGTGTGAATGGAAAACAAGGTAGACTAGATAAAACAAGGGATATTATGTCCACCTTTAGTCTAAAACAAAGTCCTTTTAGTTTACTGGACATTCTATAATAAGGGATATTGATCATAGGGTATTAACCTAGGTAAATACCATTCATTATTATGTTCTATTCTTGTGTTTTAATTTTGGTAGAAAATGGAAATATGTTAAAATGAATGAACTAATTAATTTAATCAACCTTAATATGTTCTTTTATGGGGTTTAGGAGTTACTAACATTTATTATTTTATAGAGATGGTAAAAGGTTTAAATCCCCATTATTTTCCTATAGAAGTCTTTTTGGAGGATGTTATAGTGGATCAACACATAGTGTAGGTTGATGGTAATGGAACTTAGAGGAGGACACTACGAGAGTTTCAAAAACAGGGTCTGTAGAAGTATGAGGGCCCCATTATAGATCAAGAGATAAAGGACTGGATAGAGATTGTGGGGATATATTTCACTTTATTCTATTCCTGACAAGATCTCTGGTATCCTTTAGCTATGATGATGCTACATGGGCTAGCTCGGTAGTGGTGGATTCTTTTGAGGGATCGTAAGGAGTCGACTATTATGTGGGACACGTTTAGGTGTCTATTTCAAGATGAGTTTATATATTTGACCACTAATGCAACTTTTATGTGGGAGATCCTTACCCTTATTTAATGGAGTTTCATTGATTGAGAGTTTAGTATCCTCTACAAGAACCTCATCTGTTATGCTTCATAACTTTTTCCAGATAAGGAGGCTAGAGAGAAATATTTCTAGGAGGATTTATACGCATAGATAAATATATAGGTCACCCCATTTATGTTGAATTCATATCTTGAGGTGTTGTAAAAGATAGATGTTAGGGAGAGGATGTTGTTTAGGACAAGGTCATCAAAAGATTAGAGTTTTAAAGAATCTTCTTAGACTATATCTATGACTAAGGATTCTCAGTTTCCTGGTCAAAATAAGTTTCAGTCACCAGGGAGAAGGTTTCATCCCTATTAAAACAAATTAATTGGATTGATAAGTTATATAGAGCTATAAAGTAGGTTGATCATGATTTTATTTTATTTAATGTATTGTGGGATTCATAATAAATAGTTTCCAAACATCCTCAGTTTTTAGTGTGTAGCTAATGTCCCATTTGAGGACAACCTTTATAGAAAATTTAGTTAATGATGTTGCAGCAAGGCATTAAAACTTTTAAGTAGTAGATAGGGTATTGAGAAGGAAATGGATATACCCTTAATATACCTCATCTATTGGAACTATATATAGATATTATGCATGGTGGTGGTCACCATTAGATCTAGATTGGATACAAGGTTGGATGTGATTAGACACATGCTTTAGTGATACCAATGTAGGAAGATTTTAATGTTATATGAGGTATTATATTCCTATTTAATACTTGGGGTTTATTACTTGTTTTATTCTAGATATAAAAAATATTTTGGTTCACATTATTTGGTCCATACATTGGGAATTTTGGTGGAGAGACCTCTGTTTTCTTTGGTGTTGATTACACTAGTTTGTTGTTGAGATAACTTATTCTATATTTTCTAATATTGTGAGCTTCTGCATGTGAAAAAATTATCTTGGAGATACTTAATATGAATATATATACAACCATAAATAATTATACTCAACATGGATGCATTGAATTTGTTTTAGGTTATCATGGATTTTTTCCAGTATGTCTGTCATATTCTATTTTGATGATGGAGACAAAGTAGTGTTCATTATCAAGAGGGACATTGGAATGATCCAAAGCTGTGTTTTGTTTCTATATTAGTTGTTTTTTGGGATATTTTTGAGTTATGTAAAGGATAATATAGTGGTGTTTCCCTTGTTTTTATAATATTACCCTAATGACTTTTCTAAAGTGGTTTTGATGCTACCCTCAGGACAAGAGATCATTTGTCAGATAGAGATACAACCAGGTGTTTCTTGGATATCAATGTATCTATATCAGATGGATTATTCTGAGTTGTGGATATTATGGATTCAGGTTAATGATAACTTTTAAAGAAGATTCATTCATCTTTGTGGGTCATATTTTGGAGTCGGCTTCTATTTTCAAAGATGGAAGATGTCCATCTATGGTTGTGCATCGATTATCACCATTTGAATTAGGTGATGGTGAAGAATTGATTTCATCTCCCATGTATTGATGATTATTTTATTAGTTTAAGGGTTCAATCTAGTTCTCAAAGGTTGACATGAAGTCTATATGTCATCATATGTGAGTGAAGTATGACGATATCTCAAAGGCAGCATTCATGTGACATTATGGGCATTTCATGTTTACATTGTTAACATTAGAAGTGATGGTCGCTTCATTTTAGTACATGGGGTTTATTAATTTAGTGTTCTATGAGTTTTTATACGGGTTCATGGTGGTATTTATCAATGAAACCCTTATGAATTTGTAATCATAGGAGTACCACACAATGAATATGTGGTCCATGTTGGGAGTTATTTGGTCTCATCTGTTGTTCAACAGTTTATTGAAGTGTGAGTTTTGGGTCCTTGAAGTTTGTTTCCTGGGGAACTTCATGTCTCATCATGGATAATCCATATATCATTAAAATATTGTGGTAGTTGTTTCCTGTTTATCCCCCAATAATGTTATTGATGTGAGGAGTTTCTTTGGTCAAGTTCAAAATTACCATAGGTTTATTCTTGATTTCTCTAGGATTGGGACTTCTATGACATATTTAACAAGAAAATATAAATAATTCATGTGGACTGACTAGTTCCATGGTACATTAATATATATAAAGGAGAAGTTGGTTAGTGATATGGTTCTTTTTTTACAATAGGGGGCCCTTTAATTTTAATTTTACAATGACACTTCGCTTCTTGATTGGGGTTTTGTGTTGATGATGAAGATAAAAGTTATATACTATGGATATTAGATGTTATAGACTTATGAATGTAACTATTACATCCATGATATTGAGATTGTTATGGTTTTATATTTTTTGAATTTATGTATAGACTACCTTATCTGTGAACACTTTGTGGTCTTTATAGATTATTAGAGTTTAAAGTAAATATTATCCCTTCACAAAATGAATATATAGAAGTGATGGTGGATGGAGTTCTTGTAATGTTATGACATTGAAATTTATTTTTCACCAATTAAAGTTAATGTTTTGGTTGATTCATTGAGTAGTAATTCATGAGGCAGTGTTGTGTGTGAGTCTGGAGACTCATGTAGAGTGATGGAAGAGTTGAAAGTAATGCACATTGATATGGGAGAAATTGATGGTACATGTTTATTAACCAGATAAAAGTGAACTAATCCTTGGTACAAGTTTTGGAGGATTCATAATGGGGGGATTACAAGGTAGAGGTTTGGAATGATTGAGTTGTTTATAGTAATGATCCTTAGGGATTCTTCGATGATGGAAGACATTGAGTGATACATTTGGAGGATATTTTAGTTCCTTTGGTGATGCATGAGGTAGTTATCCATGAGTTCCATATTTCTCCCTAGTGGTATATACTGGTGTGGAAAATATGTATCATTATTTGGGAAATAAAATTTGATTATCTATTATAAAGTTCTCGCTTAAAGAGTTTGTCACTTGGTGACCAGTCTGTCAGAATATGAAGGTTGACCATCATATTCTAAGTAGTTTTTAATATCCACTTGATCTTCCGTAATTTAAGTTGGTATACATTTTGATAGTCCATGTCACTAATTTACCCATAGATCATTGTGTTTAGGATGTTATATGGATGATTGTGTACCATATGACGATGTCATCTCACTTCTTAGTGATTAAGGAGTCGATCATACTATATGTATTTTCATGGTGGTATCTTGAAGACATAATGAGGTTTCCTAGGAATATCAAAATGATCATATTTCAATGTGATCCTGATTTAACATCTAGGGTTTGGATAAGTATCCAGCATAATTTGGGAAATCAGTTATTCCTTGACACCACTCATATGCAGGAAGATGGATGGATAGAGAGGACTATCTGGGCTCTAGAGGATATATTGTGAACATGTTTTTTGAATTTCAAAGGTTCATGTCTACAGCACCCACCATTGGTGGAGTTTTCCAAGAATAGTATTTAACACTCTACTATTGGTATAATAACTTTATAAGTGTTTTATATATGAACGTTCTGATACCTATTGTTCTAGAATGAGGTTTGAGAGTCATCTTCTCATGGACCATAAATTTAGAAAAGTAGAATAGTGAAGGTAAAAGTTATCTGTGATAAAATTATGGTGATGTATGATTATAAGATTCCCTATGATGATCATATGAGGATGACTCTAGAGATCAACATCAAATATCATGTGTTATTGATGGTGTCTCTTTATTGTGGGAGGTAAGGTTAGGTCATGAGAGTAAGCTCTCTCCTAAATTCATTCAACCTCCCAAGCTATTATATTGGGTGATATTAGTAGCTTATCGGTTAAAAATACCACTCTAGATGAGTTGGATTCATGAAATCTTCAACATATCACAAATTCACATGTATCTTTATGATGATTATGACTTCATCGATCAGGTAAAACTAGATATTGAAGATAATGTGGCCTTTATGGAGTAGATTTTTGTGATTTAAGACCATTCGTAGAAGGAGTTGAAAATAAGTGTTATCCCTTTGGTTCTTTCATATGGGTTCACAATGACTTTTAGTAGATCACATGGTAGTGGGAGTCAAAAATTCACACTCAATATCCTTATTTATTTAATCCTTTCTCTTCCTTGATTTAATGATTTGTTTGATCCTTTTTGGTATCCTTTGTAAAACCATGTTTATTTTAACATATTATTTATCTTCCTTGGTGTTGTGATTTTTTGGACATTCCCTTGAGAGGAATATCCCAATTGAATGTGTTTTGAGATTGGTTGGTGATGCTATTATTTTTTTCACATTATTTATCTCATAGATTGGTTATGTTGTTGATGTAGTGATAGGTATGTTATTGGGTTATTGTTCAAACACATTTTCTTTTCTAGGTATGTTTTAAATTGTCTTGGATAAGAATAATTTGATAGTTATCTAATATAAGGGACCCATTTTTTAAGGTTATTCCATTTTTCTATTTTTATATAGAATAAAGTGGTCGGAGGCTAGAAACAAGGTTATAATATGGATTCATGGTGTGAAATCAACATTCCCAATAGGAAATGAGATTCACAACTTGAATTTTGGTTTGAATCATGAATGGTTTTAAGGTAGAATTTAGTAGTTCTTTTGAAAAATAATTCAGGGTATTAATTAGAAATTCATGTTGTGAATGGGTTTTCAAGGATTTCAAATAGGTAAGTTAATTTTCCAATGATATAGGATTTGAGAAATAGAGGGTGTAAAGTATTTTTTAACATCATGAATATAAATTTAGTAGAATATATATAAGTTGGTGTTACCCCTCAATATTCTATTAATTCAAATCTCATATCATGAACCCTGGGTGACAAATATATGTTTTTCAAAGGCCTTTGAATCCCCTTCAATCAGATTCAAAACTTTGATTCAAAATATAGATATGTCATTATCTGAAGTTAGTTATCCCTTACCTAATGGTAAAATTCTCTTACATTTATATATTTCCATGCTATGGTAGGGTTTTATCTTTTATTTTCTTGTGGGTTATATTAATTAATTAAATAAAGAAATTTTTGGGATAGTGTTTTTGGGATCATTAGTTACCTTTGGAATAGGTAGTTAGTGTTTGGCACTTTATGTTTTGTTATTCCTTAGAAAATATTGAGATCTTCATGTTGTGGTAGGAGATATATTACCATTATCTTAATTTAAAGTTCAGGTATAATATTTTGATTTTTTAATCCCCTAATTCATGTGGATGATTAACCTTATAAATATAATAACATGGGAATTTAATAGAATAATAATTTTGTGGTTTGGTTTTGTAACATATTTTTCTTTTATGCTCTGTTGATGCATCATGCTTTTCTATAGTAGTGTGTTACCATTATATTATGTGAATTTTTATTTTTAACATAATTAATTTTATGGAAACTTTATAGATAATGTAAATTTGAAATAATTATAATGATGTGATTATATATAGAGTCATGCTAATTTGATATATTTTCTCTCTTATTTTTGATGGAATATGAATTGAATGTTAAACACATGTTCATATTGATTAAAATTTGTTGAAAGATGATATATTATTGGATTCTTGTTACTAAAAACATATTCCTATAAAATTTATTAATTCAATTAGTGAATTAAAATGGTTGTTAGATAAATATGAATGATTTTGGGATGAGGGAGGCTGTTCTTATTTTGGAAGGCTTGTGTGCATTGGTTTAATAGTATTACTGATTTTCTTGTTTTTATACAAATAAATTTTTAATTTTATGTGTGATAACCATTTCTGGTTAGTTTTCATAATGATAAATGGGTTGGGGTCTAGATATTTTATTAATAATGATGGTTGATGTCAGTAATAGCAGGGAAATATGATTTTATGTGTAAGAGTGTGAGACACCAGGGTGCCCAAGATGAGTTAAGAGTGGGGTTTTCTCATTGATTCTTACTTATTTATTGATTATTACAGGATTAACTATTATTTAGATGTTATTTTATTATTTTTACACTACTTTACATAGTCAAAATCTTCACATGACATGTATGGATCTGATATGGTAACTTTGGTAAGGACCTAGAGTACCTGGATGTTTTTGTGAATGGAAAATTCCATAATAAATAACCCATGATATGGGGTGTTTTTAATGGAGGTTATGTTTAATAGTTTTTTATATTACTTAATAAGAACCATGGGATGGTTGAACGGGATTCTCCAAAGAGCATGATTTTAAATCTGTAATTTTGTTAGGAGGTTAATGATGATGACATGCTTGAGAATATACGAAAGAGAATTAATAGTTTCACAGGAACTAGGATTAAGAAGATTTAAATTTTAATTGTAGAAAATGTTAATGTGAATTAATTAATGATAATCTAATTAATAATAAATCTGATGCTTGTGTGCTTTCATGATATACAGTCATTAGTATTAGTTGTTTAGGGTCTTATGTGATGATAGAAGTATATGAATCTAAGGATATGTAGATTCCATTAGTGTGGTTTTTGAATGATATTATTTATATTTTATGATTTCATATTCTACCCCACTCACATTGGTAGGGAAACCAACACCCTAATGTTTTGGGGAGTGTTTTCTCCAATATCATGATAATTAAGAAATAAATTATTGACTTATTCCTCTCCCCTAATATCCCTTTGGATATAGATGAGTAAACATATCTATAACTATAATTTATTATGGTATAGGGTTGTTTACTAGCCAATATGCGATGAATCTCAAATTTATTATGAATTTATTTGTGGTCTTTAATGGATTAATATATATTGAAAACTGGTATTTGGTCATGGTGGCTCAGCTTCCCATAGGTGTATATGAATGGGATGTGATGGATTAAGGTATAATTTATTTACACAAGTTTTAGTTGCTACTGGACATACAACTAGTTATTTATGGGACAATTTTGACAATGAGATATATATATGGACTGATGCGATCAATAGTTGTTGGTCCCTATACGGGGCTGAATTAGGTGTGGTTGAGGTCTGAATCACATCAAGGATAAATTACTTATGAAAGGGATGAGAACATGTTGTGTTGAATTTTGGACTGAGAGTAATAAACCAGGGTAGAAGTGTAAGTTAGGTACCTTCATTATATTTGTGTGTGTGTGTTTGATATAGAATGGTTTAACTCTATGAATAACTTTGTGAGTGGTCTATGGTGAGGATGGGGGAATTATTATTACCTATTTTGGTGATGTAGTTGTTTCATTTATTTTCCCACTAAGATTTCGTATGCTTATTTCATGATTTTTATGAGAGGTTTCTAGGAATACCCTAATGCATATACATGTTATGATTACCTTAAATATTAAAAAACTATATTTAGTTCAATATGACTAGGCTGGGGATTAAGATGGATGTTATATTATTAGATCAGTTTTTTAGAATCTATTGGGAGTTTCTGGGGTTTATGGTCAGTATCTAGTCTTACTTTTGGTACGTTCAATTTTTATTTTCAATTTATTTAATTATTTATGAAATTATGTGTTTTAGTATTTCTTTTGTTTATACATGTTGTTGGTTAAAGACTTTTCTTCTTATCACTTATTCCTTAAATTTATAAAGTATAAGCCTCCCATGTGTAATATTGATATAAATTTTTTTATATTAACCAAATCATGTCATATTAGAGGCAAGATTTAGTGGTCATTATCTATCTCTTTTCGTAGTAATCCCTTGAGGGTTTCCTTTAAGAGGAGGGGTCATGACACCATGTGATCCTAACAACATTACAACGAATATCATCCTTATAATTTGTCCATAGATCATCCTTGGTATACTTATTCCATCCCACCATTTTCCAATTTAATGGTCTCAAGTTTTTATTTATATATTCCAACTATTTAAGTGGATTTTAATGCCCTTAATCCCTTGTATTTTTTTCATCATACACATTTTCAAAAATAGATTATAAGTTTTTGAAATGGTCTAAACATCCCGAGCTATTAATTTATAATAATTCAGCTGATAGAGTTTTCCAAGTAAAGTTTTGAGGGAGTTGAGGAGTGGATGGTGGATTTGTAGCTAAGAATTCAACTAGTAGATGATTTTTTGGTGTGGAGGTTTATGTTATGATGTAAAGTGAGTTTCTATAGTGTGAAGAGGTAAAAAACATCATAGATCCTTGGAGGTGAAATTTTTATGTTTTGACCATTTTTAGCATAGCTATGGCATTGATATATAGGACACATTGTGGAGTTAAGAAGCAGGGATCCATATGGTTATATTAGTATCAAGGAATCTCTGCTATAGAGTAGTGTTAAAACATGGCATTTTCCTAGATAGTTGAATTTTTCAGCATGGTGGTTTCTCTTGCACCATGGTCCTTCTCCAAGTTTATAGGATCTACAATGTTTATTTCATTATGATTCATATAAGAATCTTTGACCAACCCTAGTACAACATGATCTCTTCTTTTACACTATAGTTTTTACCTATTTCGATACCCTTGAACCATAACGAGGTGTGTTGTGTTGTGGTCTACCGTTGCCTATTATTCTAATAAATTATTGTATCCCATTGAACACTATATTACTCTAGTCTATTCTCTTAACACATAGGATAACCCTAGGTGATTTTTGGAGGTATTTTACCCTCTCATTGTGGGATTTTATCATTGGAATCTATAGATTTAACATTAGTAATTCTAGGGTGATTCTCCCCCCTTTCTTTTCAGTTTTATCCCATGTTATTTGTTTCAGAATTGGTTGTTCTTATGGATATTGATGGTTTGGGAGATGAGGTGAATATATATTGATGGGGGATGTTTTGGTCCTAGTTTATTGATTTTATTATTTATGTTGTTATTATTAGTGGTTATCTTCTTCTTATAACATTAATGTTTAGTTATTTAGAATGATTATTTGAGGTATGGGATCCTCATTATCTCACTATTTATGAGCACATGTGGGGATTGAATGATTTTTCGTTCCATTAGGTGGATGGTATAGGTTATGTTAATAATATAATTAATTGGATAAATCTGAAATTGGATGGGAAAAGGGACCGATCACTTGTTTTTACTACCTTTGTGATTTTTTTGTGTTTATAAATGTTGTTACCGTTTCTAAAAATTATGGTTGTTTGTAGACTTTTAGGTGTTGTAGTTTTGAGAACTACAAAACATTTTTTGATTATTGTTTTAACTCACCTATAATGAAATGGATAATCACTTATATATGGATAATGAATTATTCATCCATGAGAATTTTTAATTCTATGAAAATACCCATGCTAAAGAAGAGGTGTTTTTATATGATTTTCCTTGAACCTAGATTATGGTAAAATATGGATGATAAAATATGTTTTTGAATGGTGATGAACTTTTTAAGAGTCTTTGGTGGCCATGTGAACCATATTTGGGATTGTACGATGTTGGTGGTGATTTTCTTGATTTTGGAGTGTGCTGGGAAGTGAGGTTATGGTTGGTTGATATAAGTTGTGATGTGAGATGATGTGTGGTGGTTGTGATGTGTGGTTGTTTCATTGACATGGTTGCAATGATTTCTTATCATCTGTTGTGTTGTGGATAGGTGAGTCATTGTGTGATGCGGTTGTGTTAATTTTCTAGTTGGACATAGAATAAATTGATATGTAGAAAAATTAAATTATATGGGTTGGTTACTGAATAATCCTAGATTATAGATAAATATAAGAATGGTATAAAATTTTATATATTCAAATGGTATTAAATCAAATGAATGTCAAATGAAAGGGTTGTGATAATTTGAAATGAAATAGATTAGTAAGTGGGAGTTAATGGAATATCATAGAATCTAAAAATGGTGGAAACTAAAACTAGAAGTATAATTTATAAGGTTTTGTGTGGTGGTTGTGTTGTGTGATGAATTTAGTGGTGTTATCAATTGTGATAGAAATCATGTGTTGTAGAGATGGTGATGAGTATACATGATAAGTTGATGTTAACACATGGATTTGTAATTGCGTTTTATCTATAAATCATGTATTATTATGTTATTTATTTATGAACCCACTAAAGTTTTATAAACTTTCCAATGAACAAACATTTTGAGTTCTAGGTGTTTTCACGAACATCTAGGCCCGTGGTGATTCAGTTGGTTGGATTCCCTATCTTCCACAGACTTCCTTTAGCAGTGGTGATTAGAACATGATGTAGTGTTGGAGACTACCCAACAATGACAAGTTGGTGTTGGAGATCACCTAGCGATGTTGGGGATTTTATATTTGGTTGGGTTCATGAGTAGTGGGAGGAAGGAATGATGTTTATTTCCTTCATGTTAATGATAACCAACTTCCCAAGACATGAGGTGTGGTTATACAGACAAGGTTGTGATGTGATGATAACTGATTCGATCATTGATTCTAGACCTTTTCGGAGGATGGGATATGTTCTAATTTTTCCCAACCCATATCAGATATGGATGGACATGTGATGTGATATTCAGGTAAGGTATAGGAGGATGAGACATTTGATGTTGGAGTGTAAGAATGGAAAACCAATGGGTAATCAATTGCATGGTGCATACTTTATATTATTTTGGGACTTTGTTACAACATTGTATGGGTTATTTAGTATTCATGCCCTGGTGATGTTGGTTTTGGTTAGTAAACTAGTTATAGGTAATTTTGGGTTTTCTATTTATTAACTCGTACATTAGTATGCCCTTTTCACATGTTCATGAGAGGCCTTAGATATGATCCTACTTAGTGTACATTTTATTCTCATCCCAAACTATATATAGTATTTTTATAGTTTTTAGGATTATTTTAGGGTATATTATGGACATTATTAGATTAGGTTTTGGAGTTACTTTGTGTCACTACCATAGGACTTGTTCTTTGGGTATTTCCTTAGATATTTTATGTGTATTTATTGACATTATTGATACACTATTGGATGGTTTTAATTAACTTTTATATGATTTCATGGAGTTTATTTGTGGTTATTTTATCTTTTCTCATGATCCATTTTATGTTGAAGGTAATCCCTTCTATATGATAGATTTTTCTACCCTCAATGCCAGTATCCAACTCACATCGTACTGGTGGTAGGAGTTTGGGGTCATTATCTATTTATATTTATTGTCAGCCTGAGAGTGGAACCATTGGGGGGATGATGTCATGGAAGAGTGGTATTCAAGGTTTTGGTTGAGGGATAATTTAGGTTGGGAGTTAGGAACTATGAATATTTCATTGGTTTTAGGAAAACTAAGTCAGCCGATCTTGGTATGTGGCATAATATTGGGAGGATGGCTAGGAATGGGATTTTAAGCCTCCTCATGATTTGATACAAGGAACATGAGTATGCAAAATGAATAAGTTAGTTGGTCCCTTTTGAAGGGTACATACCTAGGGAAGGTACAAGATTTATGATTTTTTTTGTATTTGTGTCAGAATTGTGGTGAATTTTGGAATTAAAAGAAAATCTATTAAACAAACTTAGATAAAATTACATGCTACCAGGCTTAGTCAGTATCCTTTTTTTCTCAAGAATAGATCCCAGTTGGCATTCATGTGTATAAAAAAATATTGGTATATTAGGATAATTTATTTGATTGCCGAAGGACCTCCCCAGTGTAGGGGATGAGGCATATCAAAGGGACTTGTGTTCCTTTCATCGAAAGATCATAGAGAAGTACGAGCGGATAGTCTCTGATCTAGAGAAAGATAATTGGTTAGAGGAGATTGAGATTTATTTTGGTCTCATTCAATCTTATTTTGAGTTTTGGGTGTGTTTTGTGGTTAATATTATGTGAGTAGCCGCGAATCAGTGGTGGACATTGTGTCTTTATGAATGTAAGGAGATAAATGTTTCATGGGATGAATTCCAAAATGGATTTCTTATGGATTTAATATTTTCAATGATGAAGGAATTAAAGAGGAATGATTTTTTCTCCCATTAACATGGGGGTTTGAGTTTTTAGGAACTTTGGATCATGTTCATGGACATTTTACATTTTTCCTTTGCTGTCTTTCCAGAGGAGGAGTCCCAAGCATGGAATCTAGAGGTGGTGTTGCACCTAAAAATTTGGAATTCAGTCCCAACAATTAATATTCCAATGTATCTAGAGGTGAATAAGAATGTGGATGTTATTGAGTTAATTCTATATCAAGGATATAAGCCTCGATAGAGTGTCAAACTATAGGGGATCTTAAGAAGCATGGATACCATATATGGGCTGAGGGTGTCTTAGCCACTGAGGTTACAATTTTTTAGGAAATGACCTTGGAAAATCATTTCACATCATTGTGGGGTAGTTGTATTTTGATAACCTATTATTGGACTCTCATTTTATTTTTTTTATGTATGTTGGGTTCATGTTCAATGACATGATTAATGCCCGATAGCTCAAGAAGGACAATATCAAGTGGATATCCAGGCCCCTTTTTAATAGCAGTAACTGGTAAATCAGAGGTAGTATCAACCATATGGATTATCAGTGTTTATTTAGAAATCAGGTTAAGGTGGAGTTAGAATATAGAAATGTTGATATGGCCAGTTTTCTTAAATACCTAAGCTGAAACACATCCATGTAGTCCACAATAAAAGTAAGAGGAGCTAGGTGTGGAGCAGTACATGTGACAGAGTTTCTAGTTCCAGTAGGGCCATTGGTTTTCTAAGGTATGATTAGCTAATCGTCTACCAATTTTCATGCCATGTATGATTTTAGATCATTGAACTTATTTATTATTCCTTATTTGGGGTAACTTTAGGGGGACTTCTTATGAACCTGGTGTTATCCAAAATAGTTGAAAGTCAAGATACTTTGTTTGATGTGTTCTGAGGTTGTATATTGTTGATGAGGTAGCACCAATCTGTGGAGGATTTCATCTTACTCAAATAAAACAATACTATGTTTTCTTTATCATGAATTATATATATTTTGGGCATGAAATTATTGTTTTTTTCCAAATTAGAGTTTCATTTTCTATTATGAAGGCATAGAAAGTGAATTTTGTTGGTGAGTGGGGTTATCGAGTGGGTGATAGGAATATGGAGGCTATTTTATTATATTTTGTAGAGGTATTAGTATATGTTTTGGTTGAGGGTTCTCCCATTATTGCGGAGGTGTTTCTTGATGATTTTATATATTAGGATGTAACACAACCCACTCGATGCAATATCAAATTTGTGACAAAAGTAAAACCATGGGCATACCTGATTTAACTAGATCCTTATTGAATGGCTCATTTTGAGCTATGTGAGTGGAGGATTCAAGTAGATTATTTGATGTAGATGAGTTTCATTCGACCTAGTGTGTGTCATTGGGGTGCACTATTGTTGTTCAATAAGAATGAAAAGAATAGTATAAGGTTACGTGTTGACTACCAGATGTTGAATCTAGTGACATTAAATAACAGTTACCCTCTTCTGAGGATTGATGATCTAGTAAACCATATTATAGGAGCAAGTTGAATTTTGAATATTGAATTGTTGTAAGGATACCAAAAAATGATTATGAAGTACTAAGATATCCTGGAGACTAACATTAAGTGATCGCATGGGCAATTTATGTTCATGGTTATTCTATTCAGTGTCATAAACACACCAGTTGTGTTTATAGGGATCATGAAATCTATGTTGCATGAATTTTAGGAACAGTTCATAGTAGTGTTCAATGATGACATCTTGTTATACTCAAAATCAGAGAGGTATCATACCCATCATCTTTGGGATATGTTGTATGTCCTTTAACACCACCAGTACTATGTAAAGTTTTCCAACTGTTAGTTATGGATGCACTAAGTACATTATTTGGACATTTAGTTTCTCAATAGGTTGATTCTATGAACCCATAAACTATTTATGTAGTTGTTTATTGGGAAATACCCAAGGATGTGTCATAGGTTCATAATTTTCTTCAGTTTTACAAGCTATTATTGGAGGGTTTTTTATATAATTTCCCTTAGATTATATCATGGATGATAACTCTTTCTCGAAAGGAATATGATTTCTTTGGACAAATAAGTTTTAGGAGGTTTTTAGTTACCTAAATGAGAGGCTGATCAGTTCCCTAGTGCTTCAGTTTCCTGAGAATTTTGTTATGTTTGAGGTTTTATGAGATGAATTATGTAAAATATTAGGATGTATCTTGATGAAATAGAGGGAATAAATATCCTATGGGTCTAGGTAGTTAAACCCACAATTGTAACTATTCAATACATGATCGAGAGTTATCATTAGTTGTGTTTTCACAAATTATGTGGCGACATTACATTATTTGTGAGTTCTTTATGGGTTTCACAAACACCAAGAGGTGAAAATAGGGTTTAACTTTGTTTGATATTACTTTATGCCAGTGGAGGAGGATGAAGTTTTTACTAGAATATAATTTTGATATCTCTTATACCCTATTAAAGGAGAATGTTGTTTCAAAAGTACTGAGTTAGAAGTCCAAAGGAGATATCGTTTAAGAGTCCACATATGTTTAGAGAGGGATTAGGGTTCTTTCTGTAATGAATCTTGATATTGGGGGAAGTAGTGAATGAGGTTATATTTATTAGATGTTCATGGAATTATACTTGATGTAGCAGGTAGAGGATTAATATTATGAAGAATCAGAGGTATAGTTGATGTCTGACTGTGCTGGCTATGGTGAAGATCTAGAATGATGATCATAAGATGGTCAGAATCAATTTTTATTTCAAGGGACACTGCTCGTTCTATTTCCAATTCCTAAGTGACTACATAAGAAATTTAAACTCCAACCATTAGAGGTATATTCGTTTTTTATATATCATGGATCGAGGAGAAAACATTGGTTTCTTGGGATGAAGTAGTTAGTGGAAACGTTTGTCGCATGATGTCTAATCTGTTAGTAGGTGAAGTCCAAGCCTCGAATTCATTGAGTATTGTTACATCCTTTGGATATTATTAAGTATGAATGGGAGGAGATATTTATATATTCACCACTTGGATACCCCAGTCTTAAGGAGTATGTGATGAAGTTTGGGTTATTTTAGACAGACTGATGAATTCAATCAATTTTCTGTAGATATGTGAATTGAGTGTCAATGAAATTTTGGCAAGGCGGTATGTGGATGATATAGATAAAAATTATAGGTTACTGAAGACCATCATTTATAATCCAGATACATATTTTAACTCAGATTTATAGATATTACTTCATCATTCATTTGTCTTCTAATTGCGCGATAAAATTTATTTTCTTCCTCATAAAGATGGGAAAATAGAGAGATATATCCAAACACTGGAGGATTTATTGTAAGCCTGCATATTATATTTTGATAGATTATAGATAACAAAACTAACTAAAGTCATTTTTCACTATAAAAATAGTCATCACTTGTCTATTAGAATGAACCTATTTGAGGCGTTGTATAATAATTTATTTTGTTCTCCGTTGTGTCGGAAAGAGGTTAGTGAGTCAGCAGTTCTTTGTCTTGATGTAGCACAAAGAAAGATTGAGAAAGTATGGATGGTTTAAGAATGGATGAATGATGAAACATGCCATAAAATTTTATATTCTATTCATTGGTAGAGACCCCTATAGTTACTAGTTAGATACCACGTGTTCTTTAGGTTTTCCCCTCACCAAGCATAATAGAGGTTTGGCATTGGGGATTAGCTATTTACCAGGTTCTTCAAGCCTTTTGAGGTGTGGGAGAATTCTAGTGAGGAGGAATATTTGTTTAATTTTACACCATAAATAGTAAGAGACTATTAAATGTTACACATTTCCTAGAATTTTTTCTGCCTTCATGATGACTCCCACATCATTGATTGGGGAGTGTTGGATATCGAGGATGATGCGATGTTCATGGGGTGACCAATAGAGATATAAGATAGAGGAGAGAAAGTGTCACACGAAAAAACCACACCCTTGGTTCATGTGTTGTGGAGGAATGGTTACTTGGAGAAGATTACATGGGAGTCTGAGGCATAAATTTATGTCAATTACCAATATCTATTATGAGTTTGGTCTTGTTTTGTTATTTTGATGACACGATTCTTGAATCTTACTGATTTGTGACACATGATTTTTTCCCTTTATTGATGGTGTGTGTTATGCATTATAGTTTAAATAGTGGATTCCCTAATCCAAATAAAGATATATATCATATTTATAACACTTATTTAAATTTGTGGGAATGTCAACGCCACCCAAAGTAGATAATATCTTGATATAGAGGGTGGGTTTACTTGATTTGTGTGATTGGGATAATATTTCATGATGGTGGTGGTGATTGTTGGATTAGGATATGAAAAGTTTAAAGTGGTAGTAAATATGGTTTTGTATAATAGAGTGTCTTATGGTTGGTGTGATATGGTGGAGGTTTTATAATTGTAACCATATCCCTTAGTGGTATTTCATAGAGTGGTAATTTAGACCCCTCTCCTTTCAATTTTTTGTTTATGTTTTTGATTCTCATGGATATAATTTCTTGAGAATTATTTAATGTAAAAGTTTGAAATTATTGAGATATTACCTTGTGATAATTTAGGTGACATAGGTATATATGAGAATTTAATTGGGAGTCGAGTATTTTATAGTGGATTTGTGGACAATATTTTAGTGGGAGGAGGATTTTGCATCATGAAATCTTATATTTCACCACAAAGGGGGTGTATGTGGTGTGTATAGATTATCTACAGCGTAGATATTTGGAGTTGGAAATTTTATGGTTATTTAATTCATGGAATAACTATGAAATGAAGAGACATGATTTGGAATTGAGTCTATGAGGATGAATTCATGTGGTTATGTTGATTTTGGGGGTAGCTACACCAAAAAATAGGGTTAAGACGTGTCCTTTTTCATGGTAGTTGAATTTTGTTTCATGGTGGGTTCTCCTATAATATGGACCATCTCTTAGTTTTTAGGACACGTGGTTTGAAAATCACCATATTTCTCAAATTTGAATTCATCCAACACCACTATAGCATGGTCTCTTTATGTTGTAGTTTTTCCTAATGTCAATGTCATTGTCCTATAATGTGGGGTGTTGTGTCGTGGTCTTCAATTTCCCAAATTGACTATAAATTCTGAAGCAACTATAAGAAATATATTCCTAAAATATTTTTAATTGAATCATGGGAGACTCATTGGAAATTTTATGTGGGATTTACCCCTATAATTTTGTTTTTTGATCCTTGATATCCTGATATTGAGTGTTAGCAATTCTGAGTTGATTATCCCCATTTCCTTCTTAGGTTTTCATACTTTGTTCTTTAATTTGGAAGAGTTCATGCTTGGGTAGGTAGATGGTTCTGGAGATACGATGGATATATAATGATAGAGATGTTGTTTTCTAGATTTATCTAGGTTCTTAATTACATTGTTCTTATTGGAAATTGTATTCCTCTTGTTTCGTCCTTGGGTAGCAATTTAGAAAGCATATAACACCCTGAGATTTATAAAGAGGAACATCATGTTTGATAGCGTGTATGATATAAAACATTAATATTATAAGATAATATAATACACCAAGACTAATATATTCCATTTTAAATAAATTCAATATATTTGATATCTTTCAATGCACGCAACACATGGTCCAAACAGAATGCGATATTCTATTAAACTATTATTATTTAAACATGACCATTATAACCAATCCATTAAGATTAAAGGTATGAATATATCTAAATAAATTATGAAAATAATATATTTTTCACATTTTTAAAATAAATTCAATGTTTAAATATTGATAATAAATAAAATAAGAATCATTTAATAGAAAAATAAATATTTTCTGGAAAACTGTATTATTCTAAAAGGGGTTATAATCACAATTTGAAAACAAAATATAAAATTAATTTTTAACAATTTTAGAAAATTTATTTAAAAAAAATATATATATATTTAAAATATAAATGTCAAAATTACCTTTTAGTATATTTTTGAGAATATTATGAAAATATTAATTTTTTTGAAGAATAGTGAAAAATATTGATATTAATTGTAAACTACCATTTTCGTTTAAATTATTTACAATTATAAATTATTTTTAAAATTAGTTTTAAAGTAATATTAGTTACATAATATTATAATAAATTCAATTTAGGTTATATTAATAAATTTTTTATTTTTTTTATACTGAAACATTCTATACTTATAAGAATTCTCTCTTTGGAAACTCGCTTTTTTGTCACATCTAAGGGTATAATTTTAAATTGAATTATTCCAGTTATATAAATTGAAATTATAAAAATGGTTTTAATATTAGTAATTATTATAATATATTTTAAATAATAATTTCAGATTATTTTTTTACCACAATAAATACTGAAAACAACAAAAACTAATTACCACTATTAACTTAAAAATGGGTTTATCGGGGGTTAATCTAAGAAAATAAGGGCTAAAATGTCCCAAAACATTCCGAAAAACCATTTTAGGGGAATATATAGACCTTATAACCAATAATGGTCTATAACTAATCATTTTTGATGCTTTTGGTTTGAGGAAAATGTGGTTATTACTTTTTCTTTTAAAAAATATCACGTGTGTCCTCTCCCAACTTTTAAAAGGTCACACCTCTCTTCTTCTATTAACACTTCCAAAAAACTTTGGTTTAGAAAATTCACAAAATATAAATATATTAATCATAGGAAAACTTTATAATGTAATTTTTTATTATAAATATAATCTAAGAAGGCTTTAGGTGTAAACCTATAAGAGTTCTCTGAAGAAGTGGTAAAATTATTAAGGTGTATATTTGTTTTATTTATTCTTCCAAATCCTTAAAATATTACTCAATCATGATAATGAAATAAAAAAATTATATCACATATAATTATATTTTATTAAAATAATGTAATAATCTATACCCATATCCACTTCCATCAAATGAAAAATGAAACTATCGATTGTGTGTACGGTGGACTACCGCCTCGCGAACCAATGTAATTCATTTTCCATCACCACCTTTAAATAATGGATGTAATGAATGATATAACATATTTATATGATATTTATGACATTATTATACTTATTGAATATTTATATTCCATATATCTTATTACTTTGCACTTTGTATGAGGATACGATAACCTCACTTGAGTGTACGGTAGAGTACCTCCTTAGGAAGTAATATAATTTTTTTCACTTATTATTTACATGTATCTTGGTAAGTATATAGTGACTTATATATATGAGTTATTTATTACCTAAAAATACATCTAAAAATATTACATCCCATCTAACTTCTTACCTTCCCATCCGTCTTAAAATAATAACGCCCCTTGTGTGTGTGTGTTGTCTACAACCTCCACATTGCAATGTGAAATGTTTTTCATTTTATTTTTACAAGGACAGTAATAATCATATATTTTATTAATATTAATTGTATATATATATAATAATTATTCTTTATGGGTGATTAATTTTTATTTTTCTTTTTTTGGATCAACCGAGAAAAATGGACACAATGTTCATGCGCAGGTATAATCTACCATCTCCATGAACCGTGTAATCCATTATATATATATATATATTACTTTTATAGATTAATATAAATAAATAAATATTGAATATATATGAAATTTATATCATGTGTAAAAAATTTTAGATTATATAACCGTGATTAATGTAAAAGGATAGAAATTAACGAACAAAAACATTCATGAAAAATGATGCAATTATCACCCAAAATAGTTATTTTAGAAATGAATTATTATTAAACGTGTGATAAAATACTATAAACAAATCTTAAAAAGTATGATATAAATGATTATATTTATTTAATATATTTATAATCAAACTAAATTTAATCTACATGAGGTTTAGACACATATGAAGGAAGTCAAACCCGAGGTAAGGGCTTCTCATCTCACGTTTACATACGTGAGACATATGCCATATTCACCAATACCTTTTTTATATAGTCTATATACTTAACATTTTGATATGTTAAATCATGAATATATTTATCTTCAAGTTATTATAAGTTTAGTTTTATTTTATTTCTCTCAATGGGCTTATGATTCAAAATTTACCTAAGTGATAAGGGTTTATTTCACAATCTCGTCATTATTCAAGATTGTTTATGTTTATGTTTCACTTTAGGGAATTATTTGATATTTTTAACATAAAATCAGTAAATTCTTTTATAATAAGAATATTAATGATTATTTCATGTAAAAGTATCAGTTTTACACTCAATGATACTTTGAAGGATTGATAAGATGTTTCCAAAAGAAAATTTAACCTTATTTCTCTTTCGGTCAAAATTGATTTTTCATAAAAATCCATGATTTATAATAATGTTTTTATAATTATCCAACTTATTTAATAAGGAATTTTTTACCCATTTTTTACTTTTTATAATTTTTTTGAAAGGAATATTAATCTCATTTTCCCAAACTCGGACTGATTGGATTTTTCCGAAATAGTTAAAAGAATATTTATTTTAACATGTACCACCTGAACCAAATTCTCCTCCTTCATGACCACTAAATGTTTTAAGAATTATTTTAAAATATCACATGTTTATTTCCAAATAAATGTATATGCCAAATTTTCTGCGAAATTTTGGTTTTAAAAGGTGATTTTCAAGGTGCAAAGGTTACTTTCCTCACTAATGTTTTTATTAAAGTTTTATTCGATATATATTCCTCAATGACATAAACCATTTATTTTAATTTTGAACCAGTAGGGATATATGGTAGTAATTTAATACTTTTTCTTTAATTCTATTGTTTATGATCAGTTTGACAGAGGATATACAATTTTATTACCATTCACCATATTACTCTGGATGGTTTATGATTATATTTTTTTGATTAGGGGTAAGTATTAACATTTAAAATGTCAGGTTTTCAATATGAATTCTTATGTTTATTGTGTTTAAACCATTTAATTTTAGTAATTCATTAGACTTATTTAATGATGGTGGGTTTGGATTATAGATATCCCCTTAATGCATCTACAGGTCACATGAGACAAATCACTTTTTCAAATTAGATAGGTTTCTACCCATAGATTTAAAATCCACTGTGAAAGGTCTTGATAGTATGTTTCAAATGTATTACATTATTAATTACCTTATTATGAGGCCAATTATTGATTTCCAAGTGATTATTAAATTATTTAAAATATCCATGTATATGTCTTAATATCTTGTGATTATTTGTATAGATTTATTTGATCATCCTTTATTCCATCCATATTATGATCAAGTTATTATTAAAACGGGATGTGTTTCTGTTATAAATGATTTCATATTTATTATGATTATTTATTGAAGATATCTTATGTGGTACGTATTCTCTAACTAAGTATTTAATCTCACCCATTTATTATGTTTTATTTTTTTCTCTAAGGAATCAAGATTTTTTTTGATAGATATGCAGGGATACACTAAGGGGGATAATGGAATTATAAAAATAATTTATGTATTTTAATTTTCTAAATTTAATGTAAATTAAAGTATGTATCTATTTTAATAAGACTAACAAAATATTAAGTCCATCGAGATCTGATAACTTATATCTGTTTTCAATTTAATAAAGTAACCACTGCCTTTGGGCTATTGGGATCTGGGTAATTGTAGTTAGTATTAAAGGAAGTTTAGTTGAAACCTTAGGAACTAGATTTTAAAAAACATATATTAGGGAATATACCCATATGATAGAAATTGAGGATATTTATAGAAGAACATCCTATGATTTTTCTAAGATATAGATTATTATTTTTTCATAGTAATATATCCCTATCTGAATACTACAAGTAGATGATATTTTGGAATAGATGTACCAAGGGGAAATATCTCTAAAAAATTCAACAGGATTAACTTGAGTGTTAAGTAATATATTAAAATGAACCTTACCATGCACCTGGTTTGATAGTCCCATGATATATTCTTAGTATAATTCATATTTTCTTTACAGACCATTATGAAGGATTTGAAAATATTTTTATGATTTAGAAAATTTCCCAATGAATCCATGTTTATGTTTATGAGTCTATCCATGCATAAATTATTCAATTATGTAAAGTGTTTCACTAATTTTGGGATTATACGTTATGATTAATAAAGTTATAATATAATCTAATGTTTGACATTGTTTATAAATTATTTATAGTGGATGGAATGGAAGCCATATTATTACACGTACGCTGTGTAGGGATTTCCACCCTCAGAAGGATAATAAAGTTGGAGTTAGAGTTTTTGTTGGAATTGGTCAAATTATAGCCATATTGGGCAAGATTACTTAGGTTATGATCAATAACGATGATTTTAGAGAGTTGTGTACTGATCCACCACATGGTGTAACAATTTTAAACCAATTTATGTGTTAGAAACATCAATAATTTAATGGAACTACAGATCCATTTATATATTATTAACATATATGCTCATTAGAGAATATATTTCTTAAATTGGTAAGCAATTAAGGGGAGGAATATTTCATGTAAGTTTATCATCTCTTAGGATATGCATATCAATGTTGGTGATTTTTTTAAAAGACTATAGATTAAAAATAAAAAGAAAACATTGAATAAATGCATTTTAAGGTACTATTATTGGGAATGTATTTTTCTAATGAGAAACAATTGGTTATGGAGACACAAATCTTAAATCTAAGAAAAAATGAAGTGGGAAATCTTTATAAGTATGTAGTGAACTTTACAAGGATAGAAATACATGGCATTGACTATTTATTTAATTCAAAAAACAAATATTGACTGCTTTTATGGGATTAAGTCAATTATTTGAAGGGAACTAGTCTGATAATCTTTATCATCAGTGGATGACATAACATCAAGTGACTTAAATATAAAGAAATAATTATCCATGTCTTGTATCTTTGAATGGAAGAAATAACCGAAGTGGATGGTAGAGAAAAATATAGATAAAGGGAAGGAGGGAATGGAGGATTTTCCCCATGTGAAAATTATGGAAATACACACACTGGAACTTTCTTTAAGAGAATGGCAGTTTTCTACAAGTTTGGAGAAAAATTACACCATGATCTTTATTTAAAGGCCAAAAAAGAAGTTTCCAATGTTGAATTATTCAACTGTTAGGATATGGAGGACTATAAAAATAAATGACTCAATTCTAATTGAAATATACCTCAAAATAAGAAAAGGGATCATGGCTATTCTTTATCTATAACTCTGAAAAAATTGTAATGATTAACAGGATTGTATATTTGGATTCAATAATTATGTTATAGAAGTTTTTTTATTAATTAAATTCTTATTAAAATAATTATAAATGTATAAGTATTATACTATAATACTTTTTCTTTTAGGATTTGAGATTATTTGTTGAATGGTACTGATGACCAATAAAAGTGGTTTAGTGGAAATTTGAACTTCATGGAAAACACATGATTGTGGGAAGATAACCCTTAATATATGCTCTATATTGAGATATTATTGATAATTATATTTTTGAGGTCTAATATTGGAGACCTTGAAATTTTTTAGTGATTTGATGGTATATGATATCTTTTCAATAGTTTACTACATGTTCGGATTTATGGAATATATTCAACAACATGAGATTTAATTTTTGAAAGAATTCATGTTTTCATTATGGTTTTATGATTATCATGGTATTCACTTATTTTTAAAGTGACATTACATGACACTTTATATTGTTTGGGGAATATAATGATGAATTAGCGAACTCCATTCTAAATTTTTGGACATTGAATTTGGTTAAAAATAGCTTGGATGATTATTAAGGTTAAAAATTAATCAAATGGATTAAGTTGAATTTTTTGAGTTACTATTAAGATAATAGATATTAATTTATTATATTGGATAACATATGATAATAATTTTGGTTTTTGAAAATATCTAGAGATAGGGTGAGTGAATTTTCATTATCTTATTTATCTAATTATTTGTTAAATATTAATTTTAGTGATTAAATAATAAAAATTCCTATTGTATATTTATTTCATAGAGTAAGAGATGCGGTATGGGTTTATCGATGAACAAAAAAAGGATGATATTATACTAATAAAATAGAAAGATATCAAGTATGTATATTTTCCTATATTCTTAGTCTATATGGTAAAGGATTTAATCAACTCTAGGAAAATGATCTTAAATTCAAAATGTCGTTATAGAATTACCATTTTCGATGAATTAAATAGTCCCTTAACTCGTCAAAGATTTTTGGATTTGTGGCCATTAAATTTTATAGATAATTAAATTTCTTTTGATCAATGATATCTATCACTCTCCATAATTATTAATGCTTTTCTTCATTTTCCATATCTTCACATCCCACAAGTGTTTTTTATTTGGAAGCCTAGTACATGTTATTATAGATGACCTGCATACTTTCATTTAATTATTATCAAGATGAATTTTTATTTTTTTTAACAATGTGGGTTTCTAATAATGATGTATTCAAATTTAAAACCATTAGTGATTGATAACATGATTAAATTATGAGGATATAATTTATTTAAGATGGAATAATGTATCACCATAAGATTTTAAAAGATTAACATCATCTTTAACAACATATATGACACAAAACGATAATATTTGAAGATAATATAACCCTCCAAGACTTTAAAATATATTTATTTTTCAATTTCTTGGATATCATGAAATTCACGCAACACTATGTCTAAATGAAATGTGTTTATTTATTAAAATATTATTATTTAAATATAACCATCATATCCTAGATATTAAGTTCTAATGCATGAATATGACTAACTAAATTATGAAAATTTTAGGGATTATTAATGTATAAAATAAAATAAATTTTTATTTATAGATTACAAATGAAATAAAAATCATTTGAAACAAAAAAGATATGTTTTCAAAAAATTGTACTTTTCTAAAAGGTGGTTTAATCTTGCTTTGTTCACAAAATTTAAAATTAAAATTTTACTTCTTTTAGACTTTTTTTAAAAAAATTAACTTTAATTTTAAAATCTTGATATAAAAATTATAGTTGAGATTTTGTTTTAGAATTTTTTGAAAAGATTAGTTTTTTTATGAAAAGTGAAATATTTTGATTTTTATTGAAAACTACATTTTTGTTTAAATTATTTACAAAGTTTAATTATATTTTAAATTTGTTTTAAAGTAAAATTAGTTTTATTATAAATGGCCATCCTCTCTTCTCTCCTCTGTATACTCCCAAAACTGATTATTTCTACCAATACCTACCAAAATATATTCCCTAATCCTATAAAAATATCTTAGAGGCCTTAGTTTGATCATAAATCTAATCTAGGAAGGATTTAGGTTAAAACCTAAAATATTTCTATAAAGAAGAGGTAACATTATAAATTTGCGTATTTGTATTATTTATTCTTCTACCTCCATTAAATATAATTTAATAATTATAGTATAATTTAAAAAAATATCTACAACATAAAAATATTGTATTATGTTAATGGAATAACCTATATCCATATCCACTTCCATCAAATGGCGAATGAAACCATTGATCATATGTAAGGGGGACTGCCACCTCGAAAACCGATGTAATTTGTTTCCACCACCACATTTCAAGGATGGATATAATGATATATTTTACAAATTTATATGATAATTATTAATTTATTGTATTTTCAGAATTATGATATCACATATACCTTATTACTTTCCATTCCATAGGGGGATACGATAACATCGCTCGTGTGTAGAAAGGACTACCACCTTGCGAAGCAATGTGATTTGTTTTATACTTAATATTTACATGTAACATAGTAATGATAAATTAAATGAAATAAATGCGATATTTATGACATAAAAATTATTCTATAATTATAATACCACATCTAAATTCTTACCTTTTACTATTTGGGAAAAATAATGTCGCTCATGCATACATGTGGGTTACCATTTCCATAGAGTGACATGAAATGTATTTCATCTTATAATTACATGGATTACAAGAAGGATGTACTAAATTAATATAAATTATATATATAACATAATACTTAATATATAAACATTAATCAATATATATTTTCATTTCATTCCATTTGTCGATAAAAATGGAAACAACATTCATAGGTACATATGACCCATCGTCTCCACGGATGATGTAATTTATTTTCTATCTATAACATTTATAATTTAATATAAATAAATAAATAATGAATATATATTATATTTATATCATTTTCATCATTATTGAGATGATTTATCTATTATCAACATTAAAGGATCAAAATATCGGAACCAAAAGAAAAACCAAAAAAGAATAAATTATCATATAAAACAGTCATTTTAACAATAAATTATTATTAAAAGGGTGATTGAAGAATATAAAATAAATCATATAAGGTATGATGTATATGAGAAATGTTTTTTAATATATTTATAATAAACATTTATTCATTATATAGGTGGTTTAGATAAATATGAATGTATTCAAACCTAAGATAAGAGTTTGTCATCTTACTTTTACTTCCATGGGACATATGTCACAGTCACTACATATTACATAGGGTGGTGTATGTAATAAATATTTTTATATTTTATATCATTAATATCTTTAAATTCATGTAATTTAATGTTTAATTTGATTTTATTTCTTTCATGGTGCTTATGATTCAAAATTTACCAAAGTGGTAAGGGTTTAATTCACAATCTCATCATTATTCAGAATTGTTTATATTTAAGTTTATTTTTGTGGAAATATTTGATATTTCTATAAAAAAATAATTCCACTTTATTATATTCTATTTATACATGATATTTTCTATGTAATAGTATCATTTTCTAACTATTTGGTACTTGAAATGATTGATAAGATATTTTGAAGAAAACCCGACCTTATTTCTCTTTTCAATCAAAAAATTATTTTTCCTCAAAATGCATGTTTCATAAAAATGTATTCCAAAATGGTTTTAAAATTATAAAAACGATTTAATAATGAAAATTTTACCCATTTTTTAATTTTAAAATATTTTTTAATGATATATTCTTATCGTTTTCCAAAACAAGGCCTGATTTTCATTTACTAAAAATGTGAAAGGAATATTATCTTTAACATGTTCGGAATGAATCTACTTTTCCACCTTCATGACCAATAAATGTATTAAGGAGTATTTAAAAGTTTACAATATGTTATCAAAATAAATTATGTTCAATTTTGTTGGCATTTTTTAAAGTTTAACTTCAAATTTCAAAAGATATATTCCTCAAGAATGTTTTTATGATATATTTAGGGGATTTAAATTCGTTAATAACATCGATCCATTATTATACTTCTCCTAAACTGGGGATATTTTTTCATTGGTATCATCCTTATACTTTATTTTTGAGGTTTATGATCAGTTTGACTGAGGATGTGAAATTTTATTACCATTCACCATATTAATGTAGATGGTTTATAATTATGGTTATTTGATTGGGGTAAGTAGTAACATATTATATGTTAGTTTCCCAATACGAATGTTAATTTTGATTATGTTTTTCCCCTTTTATACGAGGAATTAATTATACTTAGTTTGTTATGGGTGGATTATGGTTATATGTAACCCCTTGATACATCAGAAAGTCTTGTGAGAAAAATTAGCTGGTCAAGTTAGACAGTTTTTAACCCACAGATTTAAACTTCTTTATGAACGGTCTTAATAGTATATTTTATATGCATGAAATTATGTACTCTCTCATCATGAGATCAATTATTTATGAACATGTTATTATTTAATTATTTAGAATATATTTGGATATGTTTCAATATCAAGTGATTACCTATATCGATTTATTTGATCGTAATTTATTCTAGTCATATTATTCTCATGTTATTATTTAAATGGAACATATTTCAGTTATTTACCTTGTCATATTGACTATTATGATTTATTGATGATAGCTTCTACTGTACACATACCTCTACTGAGCATCTGATCTCACCCATTTATTATGTTTTACTTTTTCATAGGACACATGGAAGTGTTTTGTGATTGATATTTAGGGATATTCTAAGGGTAATAATCTCATTCTCAAAGAAAATACTTTGTATATTATATGATTTAAAATTTAATTTGAATTAAAGTATGTATCTATTTTACAAGGACTACAAAAAAATTTGGTCCTTCAGGATGTGATACCTTATATCTAGTTCCAATGTAATAAAGTAACCACCGAATCTAGGCTTTTAGGGCCAGGGACTTTACAAATCTGCTTTTAGGCATGGTATAATTTTTATATCCCCCATTGATGGGAATGTGTGGGTATTGAATGACTTTTCCTTCATTTCTGTAATGGTATGGGTCATATTAAGAAGATAATTAAATGGATAAATCATAAACTAAATTATAACGTGTATCACACTCATGTTTTTTATACCATTATGATTCTTCCTATGTGATTATACATACTTGTTGCCTTTGTAAAAATCATGTCTGTTGGGAGACTTGATTGAATTTTTGTTTTTGAAATTGTAAAACCACATTATGATGATTATTTTAACAAACCATGAATAAAATGTATAATCACTTATATATAGATAATTAATTTGTATCCCATATAAATAGGGAATTTTGTGATAATTCCCATGATAAATAATATATGATGTTATGTGAATTCCCTTGAACCTATATTGCGATAAAATATGGATGATGAATTTTTTTTTTGTGTATTGATGTTATTGTTTTGAGTCTTTGGTGGTTATATGAATCCTATTAGGAATTTTGTGGTTTTAGTGGTGACTATCTTGGCTATGGAGTGTGTTGGGTTATGAGGAAACAGTTGGTTGACATGGGATGTGATTTGGGATGATGTTTGGTGGTTGTGATGTGCAGTTGTTGTGGTGAAATGGATGGGTTATGGTGGTTGATTGGTTTATTTTTTGTTGTGGTAAGTATGATATGTTGTGTGGCATGGTTGGGTTAGTTTCCCGATTATCCGAGTATTAAATTAAAATGTTGAATAATTAAATTCTATGGGTTTGTGAATGAATAACTATGGGATATAGCTTGATATAAGAATGATATAAAAATTTATGTGTTGTAATTGGATTAAATTAAATTAATGATAAATGAATGGGTTGTTCTAATGGTTTATGAAGTATATTATTATGTGGGTGTTAGTGGAGACTCATAAAATTTGTAACGAGGTGAACCTATAATTGGAATTGGAATTTATGAGCTTTTGTGTGGTGGTTGTATGATTTAAAGAATTTAACATCGTAATCTATTGTGAATAAGGGCGTTATGTGTAGTGGTGGTGATGAGTATGAAAGTGTTGTTTTTTTATTTTGTTATATCAATCTTTAATGTATCATTTTGTTTTTTCTTTATATATTCCATTCAAGTTTGATATTTTTACCAATGCCCAATTTGTTTTGGGTTTTAGGTGCTTTCCCAAACATCCAGTTTGGTGGTAACTCATATGTCTAGCTACCCACTCTTCCCAACTCTTTCTCCAGTAGTGGTTATGAAGAAATAGATTGGTAATGGAGATTACTTAACAATGATAGGTTGGTGGTTGATATCTCCCAAGGATTATGAGGTCATGATTTGCGGTGGGGATCATGCATGGTAAGAGGGGGGAATGAGACTAATGTCCTAAATATTAATGATACCCTACTTCCCATGATACAAGATGTGGTTATGTGGGTGTGGTTTTGATGTGATTTTGATTGATTATAAAAATAGATAATAGACCCGATGGGATGCATTCTAACACACGTTATAGATATATTAGCAGGTGATGATATATTCTTTGAAGGGAAGGGAGCACATGATGTTTAATAGCGAGGTATGAAAGTGTAAAACCAGTGGGAAAGTGGTACTGGAGCACCATCATTATACATATTTTTGACAATACGGTACTAAATTGGATTATTTATTTAGTGAGCATGTCATGGTGATGTTGTTTTGGTTAATCGACCTATTTGGGTTCAAGTTGGTTTTACTATTTACCCATTACTGTATTAGTATGCTCTCTTTACATATGTATGAGTGGCATTGGGTATGATCTCACTAAGTATACATGTTATGCCCACCCCACATATATATAAATTGTTTTTTAAGTTTCCAATAAGATTTAATGGATATATATGGATACTACTAACTTGGGATTTGGAGTTACTTTTGAGTATTTATCATAGAAATTTTTCATTAGGTATTTATTTTAATACTTATATGTGTATTTGTTGACATTTTTCATGCATTTTGGGATGATTTTAATTTAATATTATTTTATGTTATAGAATTTATTTGTGGTTTATTTATCCTATATCTTGATACTTTTAATTATTGAGGGTAATTCCTTCCATATGTGAGATTATTATACCCTCGATTCTAGTCATTAGCCTGGGGTCAACTATAGGAGGGACCTGGGTGTCATTATCTGTCTTCATTCATTGTCATCCCAAAAGGGATGCATTTGTAGGGAAGGGGTCATTCCATATTTCAAGTTGGTAGCCACATCATGTTCATGTATACAAATTTTTTGAAGAGAATAATTCAAGGAGCTGAGATACTCACCTTGGTAGCCTTTAAGAACTATGCATTTCTTGATTCATATGATCATAGAATAAATAGTGACATCTGAGCTGTATATCTCATACATGTCCCAAATCATCATCCACTTCTATTCAAATTTTATATTCCAAAATAGACTGACCATGATTAGTTTAGGACTATACTATTTCAATTACTTTTCAATATCCTCAACCCATGGACCAAACATCATATCTCAAGTGTCTGGATCACTGTAAATCTTCTAGAGCTACTATTTATGATTGAATTCAGCACCAAAGGAATCATTTTATTTTTAATGATATTTGTTCTACCAAATTCAATCTACTAGCCTGAGGCATATTATCATCCTGGGGAGAAGGGCCTCTTCCCTTATGTTTCCCTAACAATTTTAGTGGGGTCAATCAGTAGAAAAATTTATACGGTTATCCTCTACATAATTTTTCCATTCCACTATTTGATAATTAAAACGTCTTGAGTTATTATTTACATATAACATAAGAAAAATATTTATGAAGATGTAAATATACTCAATTCCACACATTTTTTCATTTTAACCCTTTTAAATGTGATATTATGATGTTTTACTCTTGTGACCCAATCATGTTCGGGTATAAATCTTACCTAAAGATCAAAATAACATATATAGAGATACTCTTCTAGGAAGACTATTAGAACTATGTGATTATTATTATCACTATATACATATTGATGTCTAATCTATATTATATAGACCTAGATGAAAATTATCATTCACATTCATTCCATTTTTATATTCCACAAAGACCCAACCACATTTAGTTTAGGACATGATTGTTCCAATCACTTATAAATACCATCTTCATGTAGAATACTCTTTATACATCATGTTTCTGAATCACTATAAATATTTCTTGGAAACTAGTAATGATTTAATTAAACTCTATTAGACACTTCTTCCAAATAATGACATTTGCAACTCCATATTCGGACAACCATATGCATGTGTTCATATGAAGGAGAGGATCATCTAATATGCTGTTCTTTTGGAAATAAATTATGTCCTCCATAAATTTAAAAGTTAAAAAAGAATTATAGGAAAAATCTCATAGATATAATTTATTTATACATATTTGGAGTATGAATATATACACAGATCATTAGTGGATGTATAGGTGAGAAAACATAAAGTAGTAAAAATTAACTTTAGTACATAATGTTTTCTTTGTTAGCATGTTTTATATGAGTGAACATGACCCAATAAAATTATGTAAGCATTTTTTATACGAGTATAGTTGTTATACAACACTACAATGTATTTTTTTATGTGACCTCTAAGAAAATTAAATATGAATAATTTTATATGGATTATTATTAACCATATAAAAAAGTTATCAAAATTTATAAATAATAGAAGTTTATTATATTATAAACTTTGTAAGACATATATAAGGGAAATAATGATGTTTTTTAGAATATCTATGTTAATTTTATCTAATGATTATTCATGTTATGAATTGAAACTGTTTTAAATTATTCAATGATACCAATTTATCCTTATATATCTTAACACTGATTTCCATTTATTGATAATTCAAAAGGAATATCTAAAATTTGAAATTTGATGAAGGATTATTTCATAACACTCTTGGGTTTTCTATCAGTATGTTCTTCTTATAGAGGAAGATTCTATGATCTCTATTTTCAATTGGAATCAAGACCCTTCTCAAAGGAATAAATGTCCTCCCTACACAATCCTATAACTGGTCCTCTATTATTTTCTATATTTTCTCTCAGTCGGTTTCCATCAGTGTCTTCATTGGTCATGTCAGATATACCACAATTTCCACCAATATTTAGTATGGTTTCTTTACGTTTTCAACCTTTTCCCCAGATCTAGCATCCCCAACCTTTCCTAGTTCTCTTACTTCACTAATCTACCCTAACATTATGGTTCCCTAATGTCTACCCCCTTGTCTGTTAGGATAGTGGGAACTTGTTTTTTAGGTCTGGATTCTCATGTGTGATTGTGGTAGTTTTAAAAAATAAATAAATAAAGGGGTTATGGAAAAAGAGTGTCATTGAATTAGAGGACATGCTAAGTGATTTATTACTCAATTTCTAAGAGAATTTGAATCAATACCTTTTATTGGGGTAGTTATCATATAATTATATATAACATTTTACCCTCTATATGTAACCCAATGAGGTTTTATATGGTAATAACTGTTAGAGTCCAATATATTGGGATGAATTTGGTGAAGATTTTTGGGGTTCATGAGTTTTTTTAATAAGGAAATACATCAACAACTAAAATGAACTCAAAATGGAAATAATATCTATGAATATATGAGACTGTAAGATTTAATGTTTAATATCAATGATCTGGTATATATTATTTGAATTGTATAATTAGAGTTACAATAAAACTAATGATAGGCCTAGGGTATAATAGTCCCCTTGAAATTTTGTTGTGAATATAATATTTGTATATTATTAGTTGACTATAACACTATTTTTTTAAGGTCATATTTTATTTGATTTCTATCAATTAAAGAAGTATATTTATGACCCAACACATATATATAAAAAGAAAGGGGAAAATTTATAGTATGATCTATCTTATTTGTAAAAATAGGTGAAAATATTAAACAATTGGAGAAGGGTATACAAAATCGATTAACATAATTTATGAAGGTACAATGGATCAATTATAAGTTTGAATAAGTAAATTTAAAACATGAAGAACTAATGAATAAGTGGTACCAATAATTGTTTTTTCAGTTGAGTATTGTTTATGATAAAAAGAAAGATATTTATTTAAGGTAGAGGGGATAAAAGAACCATTATGTATGTATGATTGTTCTTGTGTGTGTTTTTGTATGTGTGTGTTTATTTCTCCTTAACTAAAATGTGTTTCGTGCTGAAATTAATTCATATTTCAAAAAAAACCCAATATGGAATAAAACTGCAAATAGATACATAAATAAGTATGATAATATTATCGTTTAATTATATTTTTATTAATGATAATAAAATAAATAAAATATATCTATTCATCATAATTAATAAAAATAAAATTTAATATTAAATAAATAACCCTATAACTCAAATCTTGAAATTTATTGGTTTTTTGTATCACATAACCAACATAAATATAATAATTAAAACTTAAAACAATAAAAAATTTAACTAAGATATTAAATTTTAATAGAATATATTTGGATCCCTAACATAAAATTAATATCAAGAGTGGTTTTTGGTGTATAATTTTGAACAATTTATTCAAAATAAATAAGTTAAGGTGGTTGTTACATGACTAATGGTAGGGGATATTATACTTATTGGTGTATCTGGTATGTAATTGTAAGGGTTTTATTAAAGTTAACTAATATGTGGGCATTAAGATATCTTTCAACCATTGTAAATAATAGATTCAATATATATAGAAACACACACAAAAACACACACACACACACACATATATATATATCTTAGTTTATGAATCCATAAATAGAAATGAAATATTGTGTTCAATTCTCATAATAACAACTATATCATTCAATGATTTTAAATATCTCTCATTTTAAATATAAATACACTAATTTTTTTATCAATATTCATATTTTTTATAGAAAGATGTTATTGTCATAAAATGAATTGAAATATTGGAAATATATTTCCAAAATTAATAAGGGGTGAAGTTTTTAAATGTTTCATAAAAAGTTAAAAACATGAGAGAATTGTAAAATATTTTTTTCATTTAAATTATATTATAGAAATGAATGTTAATGTAATAATGGAGTAATAAATTACTTTACCATTTTGAGGCTATACAATATATTATAGTAGTTAAGTATTGAATTTCAAAATATTAAATTAAATTACCAAAACCTATTAATTCATTTTCAAAACCAAATACATATTTTATCATTTGAGAAGATATTTTTTATAAACTAAATATTTATTTCTAAGGGTATTGTATCCTGATGATCATGTATTATACCCAGGTTCAAATATGTATTGGGGGTGTATTATATGTTAATATAGTAGTAATAGATAAATATTTTTGAATTTACTATTTTGGGTATTTTAGAAACGATAATATTCACCAAATTTGTGATTTTGAGCCATATATTAGGCGTTTGGACCACTAGGGCCTATGGGTCTTCCTAGGAATTTTGGACACTAGATCTCCAAATCATGGTTGACCTTCATGCCTTTGTTGAGGTATCTCTTCATTTGTTTAAAGTAATTCATTCACAACAACATTCACATACGGATTCTAATTAAAGCGGGTAGGTTATCCTTGGCAGTGGCTGGTCTCTAAGGACTGATTTTCATGTGTAGCTAGAAAAGGCCACTACAAAGAGAAACTATTTTAAACTATAGAAATGATACCAAGAGTGATAGGACTAGAAAAAATAATTCCATGTAAGATGTTAAGTGTTTGTTATAGTGTGGGTCTTTGAGATTCTATGGCCTTCAGGACACAACGGGCCTCCTGACCATGTATCCTCCAAATATTATGTACCATTGAGATTTTATGAATTATAAGAGTTTCCTATCAAACTAGTTAAAAAGTGGCATTTTAATAAATAAAAATTAAATTACTTCATAATGGTGACAATATTATATGTCTTAAAACTCAAAAACCATAGGCCAAAAATAAGGGAAATTTATTTTATGTTAATTTTCAAAAAGATAGGTTTCAAATGGATTTACAAAATCAATTATTAGACAATTACCCAAAATTTACTATATATACCCACTTCTCCACCCATTTATCTTTACACTAATCCTCATAGTTCTTTTATTACCATTTTAATCCTTACTATATCTTAAATTTATCATGAACATCTTGTAGAAACTATGATGTTTTTAGGATTACAGTTTGAAAAGTTATAAATTAATATAATGTAAGGTTTATCTCCCTTATAACTTTGATGTTTTCTAACATGTTCCTTTATTTTTCAAATAAATAATCTGAATTTTAGTTTTATCTTTATTATTACCCATTTTATAATCATTAATTGTGTTTTTTGCATAATATACTGTGTTTATGTTAAATTAAACACTATTAGAATGGGATATTAGTTAATTTTATCATTTCCTATATTATTACCCATTTCACAATCTTTCTTCATGTTCTGATACATAATATATTGATCCTATTTTAAATAAAAACTATTATAAAGAAATATTGGACATATAAAGTTCAACCATTAAAAATTCCTTTAAGAGTACTCATGGTATTGTAGAAAATGAACCTTTTATTTTTAAATAGCTATCCTCGAAGAAAATATTTTAATTATTTCAATATTGTAAAATTATAATAGATGAAAAATATCCATGCTCTCTTTTTAGGGGTTATTTTTTATTGTTATCATTAAACCATGTGTATGTTCCTATAAAAAAATACACTTTCATGGGGTATAATTTTATCATGAACACTTCATTACTTATATGTTATTTAAAAATTTATTAATGGTTATTAATTATGCTCATAACATATTGTATTGGGTATTTTTATCCTAACTTCCACTCCCATTTCCTATAAATTGACCATGATGATTGATCACATTTAATAAATGTTTTATCTTATGCACATATGTATATATTTTTTATTTTTACATTGAAACTATAGGAAAATTCTGTCATAGGTTGGATAAAAATTATATATATCCCCCAAATCATTTGGTAATATTTCTTATTTTGAGGGACCATATATTGTACAGTGGAAGATATACTTAACCATTATGATATGAATATTTAGTGGGTAGCCAGGTCAATGTTGTTTTGATGGTTAAATTTTAAAAAAATGGTTTTGTTGTCTATATATTATGAATTACCTATGTAATAAAATTACTGATAACCCCTATCATGGTTTACGATTACATCATGATCTATCCTATGATACATGGAGAAATATTCTTACAAACACTACCATTATCATAGAAAACCCTTAATGAGAATTTATTATAACCCATTTTTTATTTTCTAAAATACTCTAGAGAGTGATAGGAAATATGATCTATGTAACATTTTTGAAACATGGACACACACACACACACACATATATATATATATATATTACAATGGGAGGGTATCCCTAGATAAACACAAAACTCTATGGTATGTGGAAGTGACACCCAGACCCACCCATAATATAAATACAATTGATATTCGAACCAAAGATAAACTTCCCAAAAATAAGAGAAACAAAAAATAGAAGTAATTTAATGAACATAACAGTAAATCAAAGCCAAAAAATGAAAAATAAATTATAGGAACATAAATAACTCAGTAAATTACCCAGTTTATACCACTTTAGTCCTACCCCATGATAAGAACACCACCCAAAAACATTTTATTAAATAAATAAAAATAAAAATCTTAGAAACAGAAATTCAAGGAAAAAAGTTCTAATAAGAAATAGAAATTCAAAGGGATAACTTGAAATTTCTACTGAGAGGAACATATAATTAGTAATAAATGAACCAAGAGAAGTGTCAATAAGAAAAACAAAACCAGACCGAGACCCCATTACTAGGGATCTATATCACATTTCAAAATTAACTTCATGATTTATTGTAGTGAATTGATTATTCTCAAATCAAACAACCCTTCAAGACCACTACAAGTTTAGTATACTCCCAAAACCAACCATGAATAGTGTCGCCAACAGATCCATGAATAATCTCACCCACCCTTAGATCATCCCATTCTCCCTTCATTTTTCTCGTATAGACCCTATCCTAACAATGTTATACTATCATCACTGTATGAGGATAGAGATAATCCATTTAAATCCCAATAAAGCATCCCTTCAAACAACCTCCAAAAATTTCTCAAAATATCATGACATCTATTCATTCAAGAAGTGTGGTGAAGAAGAAATTGCAACAAAAAATGAATGACATTTGTTGTGTAAGAGTCACATATAGACCATATAAGGGTAACTTACTCATCCCTAGCTAGGTAAATGTTGCACTACCCACTATGTAAGGTTTCCTCAAGCAATTCCTTAACAACATAAGGGTATTCTAGTCCTTGTGTAACGGTATAATCAACGATTTTGTAAGGGTAATGACCTGAAAACACCTTCCACCTAAGGGTTGACCCGAGCTCACGTAAGGGTAGCCCACACATCACCATGTATACGTAAAGTTATACCCTTAAAACCCAATAAAATGTAAGAATAAAATTCCATATACATAAGGGTAAACTCATTTAACATAAGGGTAAATTACAACTCATGTAACAGTATGGTTCTATCACAAAAGGGTATACAAAAAAATAACAAAAAAACTTCTAAAATAATTCTATGAAAAAAAAACTACAAAACATGAGTTAATCCTTAAATAAAATATTAATAAAAATTGCATAATAAATCAAAAAATTGAACAAAACATTATAATTTATAACATTAACATGAAAAAAATTAATAAAATATTTACTATACAATATAAAATGTAAACACACAGGGAATGCATTCTTATAGACCTACACTATCCTAGTTTATCATCTGGGTTTGGACATCTTCACTAACAAAAGACCATAAGCTCAAACCTGATGAGATCATCCTAACCAACTACCTAGAATGTACCAGAATGGAACATGTCTAACCATACCAACACATATACTACTATCAACTGCTAAAACTTGATCAGAAAAATATATATAAGAAAATAGATTAACCAAAACTCATAACTTCACTTACCAATTATTTAATCATCACATACCTGCAACTAGATGAACACATACAGACAGAGGACTCTTTTGGCTCTCCTCTTACCTAAGGAAACCCCAAGAGAATAGAGAAATACCCAATTCCTCAAACTAAAAAGAAACCAGAAAAATAACAATAAAAAGTATAAAAAAGATCAAAAGTGAAATAGTTCTAAATAAGAGTTGTAAAATGAGAAACAAAACAAGAAAAAAAAGGTGATAGGAGACAAATATTCACCTTATCCTAAACAATTTTGATAACCTGGTGTACCCACCCCATTTCTTCATACTGTGGATCCCATGATATCACATGTAGATCCCATCATAGGATATCCAAATCAAGATAACTTAGAGATATATCTAGTCTATACTCAGGGTTTCTATACAGAATCAGTGAATCTCTGTACTATCCGAACTAAGTTATATCAGGTCGTTCTAGTCCATATTATCCCTAGATCTTTCCTAAGGGAAATATCTATTAATTTAGTTATTCATTCCACACTAATAGAACAAAAAAATCATAAACTGAATATAATCCTTGTTTTCTTTTATTTTTTAGGTTTACCATTCACACTAAGAAAATCAGGCCTAGGTTTCAACCCACTAACCACCATACCTAAACCATAAATTTTATTATCCTTTGATAAAAATACAAACTACACATACTATAATTTGATATATCCCCTTCCATACACCATCAAATCTCTAACAATATCAAATTAATCAACCCAGGAATTAAGAAAAAAACAACATTGGAACCCATTCATAATTTCAGCATCCATATTAGCTAAATCTATCACCATCTTATTAAATATATCTAAAAAATAATGTACATAGTTTCAAGAGGCCATTTTGAAATTATATGGATTGATTTTTCTTTTTAATCATCCTAAAAGAGACAAAGTCATGTTTAGATTCCCAATCTCAAGATAAATTTTATGGTTAAATGTTTCATAGACCACTTCATTCAAGACTTTATCAACGAGAGTTAACAAAAATAGAGAATTGGTCTATTTCAATATAATAATGTAAACATCCTCAAAATAGGTCTATGTATCACCTGTAGAAAACAAAGTAGTTATTTTCCACTTAGATCTTGCCAAATATTTTTCATATCCATTATGAACAAGAATAGAATTATTTAGAACTCTCTAAAAATTAAAACTGTTTTCTCTATACAACTTATCATCTCTATCAATGTCGAATACAACATTAGTATCGATAAAAAAATTCCTATAAAACCAATTTTTAGAGTATGGAATCCCTAGAGACATGAAAAAATCAAGTTAGGAGGTAGTTTCATACTAACCCACCCATAGCAGAAATACAAATGACATTCAAGACATAGATAAATTTCAAAAAATGATAAGAAACATAATAATAAAATAATAAATGTGATTGAAATAATAGAAAACCAAATCCACATAAAGAAAAATAATTTTTTGAAAAATAAATAAAACGTGAAATTATGTGGTTCTGAAAACATTGGTCATACTCTATGGCAAGTTCACCACCCAACAGTGTTTTATTAATCAAAAAAAAATGGAAGCTTAAAAAAATTTAAGGAAGAAACAACTAACAAGAAACATACAATCAGAGGAATAACCCTATAAGTATACATATAGTCTCCAATAAATTGAAATATAATATCCAAGGAATGTTTCAATAGGAAAAAAAGAACCAGATTGAGACCCCCTTTACCAGGGATCAATCTCACCTATCAAAAATTCGTTCAGGAATTGTTGTTTCCAATTGATCTCAATCTGAACCCACAACCCACAAGCCCTCTACTATAATATCACTCTTGAAATATTCTTTTAATGGTATTTCAAAAAATGTCTTAAATAGTCTCACCCACCAATGGATATTCTCTTTCTACCTCAATTTCATTCATCAGTACCCTATCTAGTCACTATTTAACTCTTATCATTGTAGGAGGAGGGATCTTGGAAATTTATATCCATGGTAACCATACCTTAAAACAACCAGCATCACACTCTCAATAACTTAAGACATGTTTTTAGTCAATAATCCTGCTGAAGAATCTGTTAAAATAAAACTCAAATGGTCAATGTTGTGTAAACGTCACAAACAAACCATTTAAGAATAAAAAACTTATCCCCTACCTATATAAAGATAGTTCCACACACTATGAATCAGTCTATCAAGATTCATCATCCATATAAGGGTATTTTTTTCCTCATGTAAAGGAAATACCATAGCTAGTATAAGGTTAACATACCCTAAACAAATTCTACGTAATTGACGATTTGATCTCACATAAGCGTATCCCACACATCATTGTCGTTGTGTCAGGGTACAACATGAAAAATAAAGAACTTATAAGGCTAACATACCTTTTACATAAGGGTAAAATCACTTCACATAAGGGTAAACAACACCTAACATAATGGTAATCTTACCTCTTATAAGGGTAAATAAAAACAATCCAAAAAAACTACCAATCCAATTATAAGAAAAATAAAACCATTAAACATCAATTAATCATGAAACATGAGATTAAAACACAAGGAACCAAAAAAGAAAAAAAGAAAAAATGTCTTAATTTGTATCACTAACATTCCAAAATTAAAATATCTATAAATAAAAAATATTATAATTATTTATCTTATATTATGGTCTTATTTCCCAATTAAACTAAACATTTTATTCGATAAATTTATTGAATATAAAAAATTATTATATTTTTATTGAAATTAATGTTATTATAAAACCATATATGAGAGTGTTTGTACATTTCATAACATAATGTACAAAACATAGAGATTTTCATAGAAACAATTTGATAATTGGTAAAAAGTGGTAGGTTTAGGAAAATTGTAACACCAATGTTATCACATGTATGTGTTTAATTTATATTTATTTATATCAGTGTGTTTGTAGATTTTTGAAGAAGAAAAGTCTCAAGTTTATAAAAAATTACAAGAATGTATAGTTAGTGTAGAGTTAATAGAAATTATCTATCCAAATAATGCATGGGGAAAATTTTAAATCTAGTGTCTAATACATGATTTTTTCATGATTTGGGAAGCCTTCTAGCCTAATAATTAATTTTCCATGAATTTTTATATATTAATATTTTACAAAAAAATTACATGGGACTTATTTATTCTCCCTCAATAATTTTAGACCGATCTAAGAGATCCATTCCATAAACATCACTCACTCTATATCCTCTAAGGTTCTATTATAATGATTCCATGTTATTTATCCCTGAAAATCCTTATATTTCTCTTGTTTTGTCTCCGTCCCTCCTTCTGTTTTCTTATTCATAATTCTCTATTTTCTAACTAGCCACATTGTTTGAATCTATGGTTAGTGATAGTCTAACTCATTGATGTTTTGATTTCTAGGGTTCTTGGAGCTTCTATCTTACATTATTCATCCATTATTCAAATTAGAAATATTGATTATATTATATTGATGTAGTTGTTTCTGTGTCATCTATTTTATATAACCTAAATTGTTATGATGGGGGTTTTTAATTATTAATATAAAAATATTTTATATAAATATACTATCTTTTATAAAATAATAAGTTATATGAAATGTATTTTGGACTTTTTGGACTATCATGAAGGGGTTTTCAATGTTATTTGGATATTATTTTCCCAAAAAATATGTTTTGTACCTATAACATGTTTAAAAAAAATCATTGAAATTTATTATGATTTTAATGAATTTATAAATGCTTCTTTGGGTTATGTATGATTTTTATAATGTGATTTTCATATATTTACACCATGTTACTACTTTTAAAGTAATGTTTTTTATAATAGATGTTATTATTGTTTTTTGATGTTATTTGTATCATTTCCCTTCATATAGTTGATATTATTTTTGAAAATTTTGATATTAATCCGTTTGATAAGGTTATTTAAAGGGATTATTACTTAGAGGGTGGTTAAAGGTTAAATGAGGGTTTATTTGTTAATATAAATGATTGGTTTCCTTTTACATGTAATTGATTAGATTTACAAAGGAAGGATTGGGAAATAATATGGTAATCTTCTGATGAGTGCTACACTATTTCATGATTATGCTAAGATAGTATCCCCCAGTCTAGTTTATACCCTAAATTGGGGATTTAGACCTTGTTATGTCGGTGAGAGTGTGTTGTGGTTCATAATAATTAAGATTTCATTATATGTATACAATAAGGTTCTGTTAATCCAATTCCTAAGTTTTCTCTTAGTATCGAGGTAGTTATCATGTGCCTTGACTTACATTATTTTTTATATATTTTTTATTCATTTTTATTATTATTATCTTGGTTCAGGGTCATATTTTCATAAAAAAAATTCATTTTGAAGGGAAAAGAAAAAGCATAAATGTGTTTTGTTTTCATTATCATGTGTAGGTAACAAAGGTTTTTTTAATTTTATTTTCAAACTAGTATTTTGAGTTTGTCTTATCACATTAATTATAAATATTCATGGAGGTATCCTAATAGAGAAAAAATCATGCCCTACATATTCACTCATGTGTGTATTTAGATATTTTTTTATTTGATGTGAAATTGGGTAAAGGCTCTTATTCATTCTATGGTGTTCCATAGATTCCTTCTCCGTGTTTTGGTAATGGAGATGTTTGGGTGATTATTTTATGTCCCATAATGATTCTTCATTTTGAATTTTGATACTTATGTATATTTTGGGATACATTTTTATACAAAGGACTATTCCATTCCTCTCTAGTCATTTTGGTCATTTTTTTATTTTGACATATCACGTGTAAAATTTATTAATTTTTTTGAATTCCCTATTTGGATGCTTAAATGGGTTATTATGCTAATACCCATTTGGTTTGATTTTTAATTTTGAAAGAGATTATTTATTATCATGGATGGACTACATATGAGATGTTCATGTTAGATTCCTATTAAGAGTATTGTGTTTTTTACTATTGATTTAAAAGGTGAAAGAGTATGAAAAGTGTATATTTGATACTTACAATACTTATTTCTTGGCTATGGAGATAAAAAATGTACTTTAAACATTGTCGAATACTATCTCAGGTATGGGGTTTGGATTAATTGGGTATGTTTTTTATAGAAACCCACACCCTTTGTAAATAAAATTCCATCTAAATGACCTGGATCAAGGGAGAATAAAAAATGACTAAATAGACAGGAAGAGGGTCAACCCTATTCTCTGTGTGTTGTTCACAACTAAAGAGACTCAATGGAGGTTATAATTTTAAATCCCTAAGCTTTCCAATAACCCATTTTAAAAATAGTTTTTTTGGGTACCAATGAGTATTCAATGGCACTCCCTTGTCCACTTAGTGGCCAAATCATTGGGAAATCTCCACACATTTTTTCATTGGTTACCAGGTTGAATTATATTGGTAAACTAATGGTAACAACGTCTATTTACGTATTTTTTTGGGAAAATATATAATTTTATCAATATTTTTTACAAACCTATCTATTTCCAAAAACTCAATTTCAAATCCATAGAATCTCTTAAATAATCCCCATCATTATCCAATTTCCAAATTCAAAATTCTTTTAGTTTCCAATCCTTTGGAATATAAAATTTCTTTTATTCACTAACACACAACAAAATGTATAATTATATTATCAATGATGATTTCCACTCTTATATTGATGGAAACTAAAACAAGATTATATTATCATTGGTGGATAATCTATGCGCTTTCTCACTCAATTTCTTTTATTAGTGGAATTATTACATAATATTAGTTACGTTTTGATCATTAATATATAATTTAATGAGGTTTTATATAGAATAAGTTTTAAATCCATCTTGTTTCAATGAATTTAATGAGTAGTAGTTATGTGTTTTGACTTCATTTAATAAAAATGGTGTAGGGGAAAGAAATCTAACTGTATATAAAACTAACTCGACATAAGAAGGATATATATTAAAATAAAAATATTCAAATTTAGATATTAAAGTTAGTGATTAAGTATTTTTGAAGATATAGAATTAGGAAATTATAATTAAATTTGGTTGAAAAGGAATTCAAATCCCATGGTATATTAGACTTTTTAAAATATTGAAGTTAATAGGATCCATGTATTATAACTAGATCAGCCACTAAATATTTTTCAAGTGTATGTTGCCTTAGGTTTCTCATTATTAAATAAGTTTGAATCTATGCTAATATATATATATATAATTATAGGGTTATATTTATATCTTTATCTATATTATGAAGGGAAAATGGCCCAAACTCTTATCTAAATGGAGAAGGGTATACAAAATTATACAACCCCACTTCTAAAGGTGCTATAGAGTAATCATAAGTTTGCATATGTAAATTTATAAGATCAAGAAGAAATGAAGAATGGGTACAAAAAATTGTTTTTATAATAAACAATGCACTATAATTTTAGAGTAAAGATATACATTCATCCTAACTACTAAAACTAAAATTAGAAACTAAATAAAAATAAACACCATAACTAGTAGCTTGAAATTTACTACCACTAATTCTCCCATAAGTAATAAAACTATCAGAATCAAAATAGAATTGAAAAAAAATGTTATAGATATTTTTAACATAAAATATAGATCCCTTAGATAGAATTATATAAATGAGTGGTTTAGGGTGTATAATATAAGAGAATTAATATACAGGATGTAAGTTATGGAGGTCCTTATATGATTGCTTGAAGGGGATAATGAAATTATTAGGGAAGCCATTATTTTATGTTTGGTGGTCATTACCAGAAACAAATATATGATGATGGAGACACATATTAACCATTTGGAATAATAGATTTTGTAAGAATTATTTAATATTGTTTATCAATACATAAATGATAATAAGATTTTGTGTTCACTTATAATGAAATTAATAATTTCTTTCAATGATATTCAATTTCCATCATTTTTAATGAATGATTTTTTAATTAAATTTTCAATTCCATAATTAAATTTATCATAGTTAAGGATTATTTTTATAACATGGAATGGAATTTTGGAATTATAATGAATAAATTAGGTAAGTGTGACTTCATAAAAAATATAAAATATTAAATTCTTGAGTGAATGGTAATATATATAATATTCATATAAATTATATTTTACCATTTAATTTTGATATAATGATGATGTAAAAAATTGAATTGAATTTATCTAGGATATAAAATATACATTTTTATTTATGTATTTAATTTCAAAAAATTAAATTAAATTCCCAAATCTCAAAAAGTAATTTCTAAAACTGAAAAAAAAATTATAATTTTTAAATGGATTTTTTATAAACCAAATGACTCATTCCATAGATTAATTATTTTTAATATAGTATTATGGTATGAAAAGGAATAAAGGGAACCAAAATCCTACTACTTGGGTTGGGGCATTTGACTGATGCATGATATCTTTTTAAGTTTTTTTTTTAATTTTTTATATTATTCCATGTCAATTCTTTTTTGAAAATCTGTCTGAAATGCGAAAGGGGGTCTGCTGCCTTTCAGCCAAAAAAATTCTTATTTTATATATAATTTTTATATTTTATTTTAAATTTTTTTGTGTATATATATATAATTTCCAAAGAATTTATCTACTATTTAATATCCAACATTACTGCCATTAAAGCAGTCTGTAATTCTGATTGAAACCATCACATGAGGCTCCATATTATAAAAGGTTTTGTCCTGTAAAACATTCTGTATTCCCAATATGGGATTCAGGTTCTCCTTTTCTAACATTGAATTAATAATATATCATTATTAATCATTTTTAATCCATTAATTAATAGTATTAATTACTAATTTATAATATCATTAAAAAACTAATTAATATCCAAATAGTGAATAAATAAAATTAATAATTATATTACAAATTTTTTGATTAATTATTATATAATTAATAATTATATTACTGATTAACTAATTAGTATTTATATAATTAATAATTATATTACTAATTAATTATTATATAATTATTAATTATATTACCAACAAAATAATTAATTATTATATAATTAATTATTATATTAATAATTAATTATTATATAATTAATAATTATCTTACTAATTATATTACTAATTATCTAATTATTTATATATTTGATACTTATACCATTAATTAAGTAATTACTTATTCTATAATTTATAATTTTATAACTAATAATTAATAATTAATAATTATATTAATAATTAACTAATGAATCATTATATAATTAATAATTAATAATTTTAATTAATAATTATATTACTAAATGATTAATTAGTTATTTTATAATTAATAATTCTACTACTAATTTAAAAAATTATTATTATATTACTAATCAGCTAATTAATTCTTATATAATTAATAATTAGAAATTATAATTTAAAATTATATTTAAAAAAATAAATAATTATTATATAATTAATTATTATATTACTAAATTTCTATTAAGAATTGATTAATTAATTATTTACTAATTAATTATTAAGTAATTAATAATTGTACGACTAATTAACTAATTAATTTATAACTAATTAATTTAACAAGTAATTAAATATTTCCTAAAAATGAATTAATTAATAGTTAATAATTATATTAATATTTTCAATAATTATAAATTATAAATTTATTATTTATTATTTAGTTATTATTAAGAATATTTTTATTATTTATATATTATTTAATTTTTAATTAATTAAAGTATATATATATTATTAACTATTTAGAAATTAATTTGTTTTTAACTAATATTTTTAAATAGAAATTAATAGTATTAATTAATTGAATTGAAATGATTAATAGTAAAATTTTATTAATTCTGTGTCGTAAAAGGAGAACCTAAATCCCATATCAGAAATACAGAATGATTTCCAAGGTAAAACCCCTTATAAAACGGATCCTAGGGTGAGGGTTGCTGTTAGAATTCGAGACTACTTTAATGACAATAATGATGTATATTAAATAACAGATAAATTATGATGAAATTTTTAGTTTTATTTATATATATAAACAAAATAGAACAAAATAAAATAAAAAATTTAAATATAGAAAAGTATATTTAAAAGATGTATTTTTTTTACATAAAAGGGTGTAGTGGGCCTATCACTTTTTTGACATATTTATCAAAAACAATTGTCACAAACATTTAAAAAAATCAGAAAACATATAAAAAATACGGCAGTGAAAGATCTTCGGAGCTTCAATGCCTCAACATCTAGTGCGTCAGTTTCTCTGTCAAGTTAGGTGATTGGGGATTTATCATTTCCTCCCTCTTATGGAACATTTACCTTGTCGGTTCCTCTTTTGGAGTTTCCCCCAATTCCTCCCACTTAGATTTCACCAAAGGGGATGGCGATTTTTAATTGTTCACCAACTCTTTTTCTTTCTCCTTCACAATTCCTTTATGTGACATACATTAATTCTCAAATAGTCTTCACTTGGTCTGATATCGGTCAAACTCTTATGGCAATTTTTTATAGTTATGTCAAATTGGATTTGTGTTTATATACTCTAGTTGATGTGGGAGTTCTTGACAATAGAAATTTCACTTTGCATCTATTCTCTAATGAGTATTTTTCCTATGCCTGGTCTTTTGAGTCATGACAATGAGGTAATTTTCATTTTTACCTATTCCATTAGATGGTGAATTTCTTCAAGGGTCACAAAAGCATCCGAGAAGCTCTGTATTAACCTCTTAGGGATCCTTCTTCAATGTCATAACCCAACTATACTCAATGATATAGGTGATCATCTTAGGTGTCATCAATATATCAATTAGTCTACTATTTAGCTAAGGAACCCCATGTTCATGTGGGGTTTCATGGAGATTGAATGAACAATTATCTCCAAATTAATTCACATGATTATGGGTGGTCAAAATGGTTTCTAGACATCTAATTGGTATGAGGATCCTATGAGGTTTTGTGTTGATTCATTTCCTCAAGATAACTAGGTTTCGTATTGCATATATAGAGTTATAGATTCCCATAATCACAGACTAGTGACTGTAACCACAATGTCCCCCAAATATTCTCATTATAACTATAGAAAGGTTATGCTTAAAGATGTCTCAACTATAGTACATGGTTCATCTACACATGTTTCTGAGTTCAATTGTGGGGATTGAATCCTCTCTCCACGTAGGGAAAACCTTGTATCTATAAGGTTCACAGTCAGTCATTTGGTGTTTTTTGTAGAGCTTTGAGAGTTTATCCTGTTATCTTATCTAGTGATACAAGTTTTGGGCATGCTACTAAGACTGTACAATATGTTTAACATGTTTTGGAGTCTGAATTCATGTTTATAACTTCTTTTTCCGCAACACTCTATAGCTTGACTCATTCTAGGAAGGACACTACATATTCCAAGACAGTGAAGATTGATTAGATAGGTTATTTTGATAAGAAATAGGATAAAAAAAATTTTTTAATAGAGATGGATTCACTCTCTATAAATGGATAATGGTCAGATTGTAGTGTATCATTTGGAGCACAAGTGCCTCAACCTGGTTGGTGAAGACTTGTCACGTGCATACAAGAGGCCTAAGTACAAATATGGAAAGAGACATAATTTCTAGGTACTATAGTAGGAACTATAGTTGGAACTATACTAGGTACTATTTGGTACTATAGGAGCTAGGAACTATTCATCTGTTTGGGCTTCTAGGCCACAGGTTTGGTCATTGGGTTCTTTAAAGCCATCGGGCCACCCAAGGCCTTTAGGCCAGTATGGATTTTTGGAAACCTCAAGGTATTTGGGCCACCTTAAGGCTTTCGGGCCCCGTGATGGCTTTCATGCCACCTAAAACAATGCTTAATGGACCAGCCAAACTCTAAAAGAAGCAGACTTCAGATGAGGATTCAGAGTAGGTGCAGTTACTAGGGTAGAATTGGACAAAAATGGATGAAAGAGAGGGAATGACATTTCCATCAAGACTAGCCTTGCATGGATGTGAATCCTATCCAAATAGGCAAGCAAAGGTTGAGAGCTGACATCATGATATAGAATATGGGGAGGAGCAGTTCCATGTAGTTATAGACTAGATATTTATTCTAAGACCTACGGTTCATGTAATATCTAAAGCCTACCGGCCTTGATAGGGTTCCCCCTTATCCCTTGAAAGAGGGTTATCAAAAAATCAATAACGATAATGCCTTCGGGCCATTCGGGCATAGTGTTACATTTAGATTTCACTTCATGGGGAAGTCAATATCCACATATAATCAGCCTGGATTGATGTATTAGTCCAAGCTCCATATTGGAAGTTTATTCTCCTATAAGAAATTGATATTGTTTCAAAGGACCGTATTTTCAGGGAACAAGAATGTGTTGTCAAAGCATTGTCCAAGGGGGATAATAATCTATTAGTGTTTCAAACCATAGTTTAGCAATGATGGTTAAATATAGTGATATGGTTCCATCCACTCTTTTTGGAGGGTTGTTTAAGGTGAAATAGAAATTATTCTTTTTTAATGAATAATGTAAGAGTGAAAAATCTTTTATTACATTTGTAAGGGGATGAGGAAATGTGAAATTTTATCATAATAGGCGATTTACTACATTATATTAGGTTCTATAAATGAAAAAATGTAACCACTATTATGTGGTATCAATCAAAATACTTATAACTACTCTTATTATTCCGAAAAATTAATTGTATCATTTACAAGTGGAGATTTAGTTATCATTCTATTGAAGTATATTATTTTAGTCAGTATGTTTCTGAATCTTAATTGTTGTTTTTCCTTTTTAGCTATTTATTTGGATGTTTAATGGTTATATTTATCACATTTGGAATGGTTTAACTTCTTATAATGTAGTTTTCTATTGAGTTTATTGTTAGGGTTACCACTATACCACTAAAAACAACATCCAATATAATAAAAATATTTAAATTGAGACACATGTATTAAAACATAAAAACCATTTTTCAAAAAACATGGAGAAATTATATTTTGTGAGTTTTCAACAGTCTTTGTTTCCAATGGATATATGAAAACATTTATTAAATAATTACCTAAAATTTACTATAAATATTCACCTCTCCACCTATTTATCTTCATTCCAATACACATAGATATAATATGACCATTTTATTCCATTTTATTTCTTATATTTCTCCTCAAAATATTCTAGAAACACGAATGGTTAAAGGATAAAATGTTACAAAGCAAAGAAGTAAAATAATGTAAGGATTCACTCCTTTATCTTTTTTAATTTTTCTTATAAGTTAATTTATTTTCATAAAAATTTAACTTCATTTTAGCTTTATCCTTAATATTACATATTTTAAAATCCTAATTTTTATTTTATACTCTTAATATATGTTTTTATAACAAATATATTAGCAAACTCTATTTGAACGTGATGTTAGTTATATATAGTTCAATAGTTATTGGGACAATTGAGATCACACTTAATATTTAAAAATCATCGAAACATTATTTATAAAATTCCTATGTTAAAAAAATCATAGTATTATTTAAATGTAATACAATTGTATTACATATACACAATACAAGTTCCCCTTTTAGGTATTATTTTCTTCCATTATGATAACGGAATATATTTTCCTCTGAAGCAACACTCTTTGATGGATTATATATCTCTCAGGAACCCTTAATTATTTATACCCTATTTTACATTTTACTAATGGTTATTTCCCTTTTTATTTAAACCATAATTTTATTATTGATTACTTATCCGAACATCCAGTCCCTTTGGTAATGTCTTAACCTTGATGATTGATCATGAATCATGAAAGTTTTATGTTATAATGTAATGTATATATTTTTAAATGCTAAATTGAGACTCGGAAATTTATTAGATGTGTAGGGAAAAAATTATTTATCACCAAAATGAATTTGGAATGCTGTTATCGTCTAAGAGAATATGTATAAGACATCAGTTTATGGTCTTACCCATTATGATACGATGATTTAGTGGGTATCCAACTCATATGATGTCTTAATGGTTAAATTCAGAGAAAAAATGATTATGGTGTCTAGGTGTCATGAATCAAATATGTTTATGAATTATTGATAACCCATATAATATTTTATAATTATATCACGATCTATCCTATGATATATAGATAAATACTTTTTTTAAAACTACCATGCTCATACAAAACCCAAACTAGGCATTCATGATCACCCATTTCTTATTTTATAAAATCACTAGTAAGGTGAAAACATATATGGTTTATGGATTATATATTGAATGTAGATAAATTTACAAGTAATTATAAATAAATTAGGTTTTAATGTTTGGTCTTATATTATTGTCTTCATCCCGAAATACTAAAAAAATTAGATTATGGGAATTGATTAAATGTAATGAATTATTATGTTATATAATAATGTTTATATTATTATAATTGAATATTTTAGAATGTGGTTATGGGGAATCAATTAATCTATTGAATCATATCTATTTAGTTGTTATTGTTTTATAAATTACATCTTATACAACTCCTGAATAAGTAGGAAGACATCGTGTTTCCTATATTCATCTAATAAGTCATATGACATATAGTCCTATAAGAAAATAATATTATTATGTTCATCAAACTAATGGTACTCCAACTCCTATAATCTAATGGAATTAATTTTTCTCCACATTAAAAATGATAAATCAATGATTATAAGCTTTATAAAGTCCCAAAAAGTTGGCTGATCAATGTCTTGGTGAGTTTGCTTATTTGAATGAATATTATTCCATTGAACTTATGATCAATTAAATGACCTTTTCATTTATCTGATTAATAAATATCATTCATAGAATTTGGTATATCCTAAAATATGTATATTTTCTTAATTGTTTAAAATATTTAAATAATTTATCTCAATTATATTCCAAAAAATAATCATTTTTAAAACTATTAACTTGAAACCTTTATACAATTAATTATTTATGTTAAATTTCAACAAAAAAATATTTTATAATGATATTAAATAAAATAACCAAATTTATCACATGAAAATGATATATGGATACTATTTACTGTAAAATAATATAAAAATTTATTATTTATAATATATAATAATTTATAACGAATTTATAAATAAAATTGCAGTTCATAATTAAGGAGAATATAATTATGTCTATTTCTTATTATATGATACACATGATATGTTTTTAAAGATTAGATGTCTAATGATCTCTTCTTCTTAGTCTAAAATACTTTTAATTCCTTTATAGATACAAAATTCTATCACCTCTTAGAAGGGAGTGAGAAAATTGCATGCACCTATTGAAAATACTCAACAGAGTGACTCAACCAACCAGGAATGTGTACTTTGCAGTTTTTAAACTCAATAATTGCTGCACTATTTTCTCATAGTCATATGAGTGGTTGAGATGTAATTTCACTACCTATCTCTTTTTTGACACAAGACACCACTTTTCAACATTGTACTCGAATACAGTGATAAATACTAGCCAAGAAGCTGGCAGCCAAAGAGATTCCTTCCCTCCGATTGTTATTTATATAATTATTGGTGGTTTAATATAGTATCTTGATCAAAAGAACCCCAAACTCATGGTTCTCTAATCATGATAAGGAAGCATCTCAACCACCACTCATAGTAAAAAACTAAATAGTAGGCTAAAGGGAATCAACCCCAACCCAACTATTTCTCTAAAAGTTAGGGGCATGGGAAGATAGGTCGAAGCTAATATCAAGGTTCAATGGGTCTAGAATTTTCCTTGTTAGTCTAGTTGAAATTTACCATATGAAAATTTTTCATATTTTCAGGATGAAACATTTAAACACAGGTCTCAAAATATCCTATAGTTACAAAAGCTACTTTCTTGTGAATTGAATATTAGAAGATTTTGAATATTAGTTGACTATATTTTATTATAATAAATGAAATAAATTCCTTTGGAAAAGTGAAATGGGTTGTGTGTGATTTTTACACATCAATATCATGGAATACTATTCACTTTTTTTTGATAATGTTCAAAATTAATTAAAAAATAAATTAAATTACTTAAATCAATAACTATGAAATCTTATAACATCCTGAATTTATATAATGAAAATATATCAACTCTTCCTTCTAAAATTGGAAGCACTAAATAAAAAATTAGAATATCATAAAAATTTACAAAAATAGTTTGAAGATGTTATTCAATATAAATAGACTGGAAATGTTACTCCTACAGGATTTTACTTGGCTCTACCAGTTAATATCTTAAACTAAAGATTATTTATTATAATATTTATAAATAATTAAACATTACTTTGATATCGATTAAGATTCCCCAATATCATGCTCTTGGATTTGGTGAAAAACATTACAATATTTATTACCTTACTAAATATTTATTACATTGAACTAAACTCCCGTAATAATTATGTTTATTATATTTTGGAACTACGAAATAATACATAATAGAAAATAAAAGAACATTTATTTAAACAATTATTCTAGTACATTCCAAAATTATTACATTCATTATAATTGTTTACTGCTAATAAGATGTCTAATTTCAGAGTGAAATGGGAATTGTAGGAAATGGATGATCTCAAATTATTATTAGGAATATTATAAATTAAATGGTAGTGTATAAATGAAGATAACACCATATAACATTATATGATATAGGAAATAGTAATAAAACATGGTAAAGAGAATGATACATGAGAAAAAAAAAATTATGATAATTATAACATCATAACCATTTGGTTATAGACCTCCTGTGACATGATTACCCTCTAAAGACAAGGTATCAGAATAGACCCGATTGAAGGGATGCTTTGAAATACCATGATATCATAGTCATGTCATATATGTAGTATCTTTTGAAATAAAAACTCACTCAGTGCATTAGAGTACAATATAACTGGTTATACCCATATAATAACATGTATAGTGTTCAATGTATTTATCGAAATATATATATTTAAAGAACAAAAACTCATTTATAAAATATAATCACATTCATGGTTAACCCACAAGGTAATATTGTGGGTGTTAATATAACAAATCTTCATTTAAATGATGGTATGCAATATCTAGATGAATAACTTCTAAATCAAAATAGAAAAGTAATGGATATTCATGTTTTAGAGTATATACTAAAGGTAAACTCTTAAATAATTTCATTTAAAGTGTTGAAATAAAAATTATTTCTATAAAAGGAGAATCCAATTACATGATCTTCTCAGTTTTTCATTAGATAATGTATAGGACTGGTGACCATTCCAGGGAAAGACATAATGGTGAATGATTCCCACTGCCAAGAATTACCTTTTCGAAATAAAATTCCCTCACATCCTTACATTGGGAGAAACAAATATTTTGATGAATGGATTATATGGAATGGTATTGGTGGAGATGTTTTCATAATGAATAATTGATAATAGAAAAATAAAAAAGAAATGATAGCACAATAGAGACATAGATATACCATTTTTAGAGAACCATAAAGACATAGAAATTTTGGTAATAAAGCATACAATACTACAAAATAGGCCATTAAAAGCGTTAAAAATTGACTTTGTCAGTACTAGAGAAGCTTTGACTTGAAGAGTGAGTTTTAAATCCCAAGCCTTTTATCAGTGTTAAAACACTGATAATGGGGAATACTATAGTGTGATGTAACAACACACTACAACACTAGTGTAGTATTCTATAACAGCACACCGCAACACTAGGAATACCTCTATATATCAAAAAATCAAGTACCAATATAGAATTTAAATGAAATTAAAATTACAATATAAATATAAAAAACAAAATATTATAAACATTTCAAACACTGTTTATACCATTACAAGTTTAAATTATTACATGAATTCAAAAACATCAATGTATATTTTTCTTTTGATCCTAACCTTGAATCATGATGTTGACGAAAAAACACCCCTAATAAAGAAATAGAACAGAACTATATAAGAAAATAATTATTATGTTAGTAATAATATTATAAATAGTGTAAATTTTAAACTAAACATTGAGTCACACTGGGAACAATGTGTATCAGATTGAATATTGGTCGATTCTTACACGTCAGACAATTTCTTTTTCATATTCAAATATTATATCTACAAAAATTAACCAAATAAGTGTAAAATAAATCCCCATGGGAGAAACCTAGGGTTTGCTGTGGTGGTGTTTGGGGGGGTCTATGTTTTGAGCCTCCCCATGCACATTTAGGTAGGTTTTTTTGTTTATTCTCTATCCCCATAATTATGTAATATAAATAATTATAAGACAAAAATGATAAGGATTGAATGATGATAAAACAATCTAGTCTCTCTTTTTAGTTTTGGCTATAAGATGAACATTTTAAACTAAAATGACACTTATATAATAAAAAGATGGACTTGGAGTCATACCGGTCACACTGTGCATCAGTTTGAGGTTTAGATAATTCCTATATGTCTCAAATTACATATGGATAATTTTTACAAAGTATCAATACAATATGAATTTGTTTTCATGGTTTTGAGTACATTGCTTTACTTTTTTACTAAAATGTTATTTTAAACTGGAAAAATACACTTGGACTCATACCGGTCACATCATGTGTCAGTTTTATGTGATAAAAATTCCTATTCGTCAAAAATGACTTATTAATAATTTTCCTAAATTATCAAGATAATCTGAGGGTTTTTATGGGGTTTAAGTGGGAGAAAATTTTTGAACTAAAATTTCAATTTTAAATTGATAACAGACACCTTGATTCAAACTGAGCACATCATGTATCAGATTAAAGTGAAAATAATTCAAAAAAATAAAAAATGACTTATGGATCATTTTCCTAAAGAAAAAAACAGTCTGAATGTGTTTTATTAGTTTTGAGTATGTTAGTTGTCATTTTTAGTAAAGTTGATGTCAATTTAAAATAAAAACATGCACGTAGAGTTATACCGGTCAAACTATACACCATCATAAGATTCATCCTATTTATAAACATCTTATATGACATATGGATCATTTTACTAATGTATGAAAACAAGATGAAGGTGTTTTCTTGGTTTTGAGTAGGTCACTTCTCTTTGTTACTAAAATATCATTTTCAACTAGAAACAGACAATTTGAGTCATATCTATCACATCATGTATTGGTTTTAGGTGAGACTGATTTATAAACGTCAAAATGAATTATAGATCATTTAATAAAAATTAGGAAAATATAAGCATGTTTTCTCTATTTTTAGTGAGTATCACTTTTTGAACATAAATTTCGATTTTAGACCGATAACAGATACTTTAAGCCATATAAGGAACACTGTGTATCGTATTGAGCTGTGGCTAATTCTTACATATTAAAAATTATTTATGGATCATTTTACTAAATTAAAAAATCAATATGAAGGCCTTTATTTAGTTTTAGTAGGTCATTTTTCCTTTTTTTAAAATTAATGTCAATTTAAATTAAAAATAACCACTTGGAGTAATATCAGTCACACTATTGATCAGATTAAGGTGAGGATAATTCTTACATGTCTTAAATGACATTTTAGTCATTTTATTAAAGTATCCAAATAATATGAATGTGTTTTGTTAGTTCTGAGTATGTTACTTGTCTTTTTTACTAAAATGTCATTTTAAATTGGAAACACACACTTTGACTCATACCGATCACATCATGTATCGATTTAATATGATAAAAACTCTTACACATCATAAATGGATTATGAATTTTTATCCTAAATTATAAAGAAAATCCAAGTGCATTTTCTTGGGTTTTAGTTAGTGGTACTTTTTGAACTAAATCATTGATTTTAAACTGATAACGGACACTTTGAGTCATACTAGGGACATCGTGTATCAGATTAAGGCATGTCTTATTCTTATATGTCAAAAAATACTTATGGATTATTTTCCTAAAGTATAAAAACAATCCTAATTTTTTTTCTCGGATTTGAGTAGGTCTGTCGTCCTTTTTACTAAAATTGTTGTTAATTTTAAATAAAAAGACACACTTAGAGTTATACAGGTCACACTATGCATCAGATAAAACTGAGGCAAATTCCTAAATTTCTAAAATTACTTATGGTTAATTTTCCTAATTTATAAAAACTATATGATATTTTTTCATGGTTTTGAGCATATCACTTTTTTTTTACTAAAATGTCATTTTAATCTAATAATAGGAACTTTGAATCATACCAATCACATCGTGTATCTCTTGGATATGAGACTAATTCCTACATGTCAAAAAATAATTATGAATAATTTTTTTAAATTATCATGAAAATATGAGTGTGTTTTCTCAGTTCTTAGTGAGTGGCAGTTTCTGTACTAAAATTCTGATTTTAAGGTGATAAAATACACATTGAGTCATATAGGGCACATCATGTATCATATTGAGATTCATTTTATTCATAAATCTGAAAAATTTCTTATGGATCATTGTATTAAGGTATCAAAACTATAAAAATGTCTTTTCAAGGTTTTGAGTCTGTCATTTTTCTTTTTTTAATAAAATTAATGTAAATTTTAAATACAAAGAAGCACTTAGAATCATACCGATAACATTATGTGTCAGATTGAGGTGATTTTGATTCCTACACATCCAAAAGACTCAATATAATTTTAACATATAATTTTACCATTATTTCTATTTGATTTCACTTTCAAACAACAACAGATGTATATTGAATTAATGTTCTTACCCCAAAACCTTCATCGTTGTTGAAAACCAGAAGAGTAGAGGAAGCTTGTGTGCCCATTATATCATGAGAAGTCACCAAAATGGGCATATGATATTCCTCTACTATTTTTTCTTTCAAAAAAATAATGGGATTTCATCTTTTAACATATGCTCAATAGGAAGTATTGGTTGTTCGACAAATAAGGGAAATGGAAAGCAAGGTAACATTGGTAGAAAAGAACATTTTATCTCATTTGTGGATTGTTGTAGATAGTTGAAAGAATAATATGACATCTTAAAAGAACTATGAAAAAAATTATTAGATAAAAATGATAACGAAATTATCTTAAAAATTATAGAAAAAATTATGACAACACTAATTAAATAATTAGTAGGAATTCAAATTTTCATGATGGTTTTATGCATTATTGATGAATTTCCTTATTGTAATTATCTTAGATGTAGGCTTGAAGTCCAATATTTTACGAGCATGAGTGGATTTGAACAAACCAATCTAAATCAAACAAAATATGTCACCTGTATTGAAAAAAATTACTATATTATTAATAATAAAAATAAATAAATTAAACATGAATATAAAACAATTAATTAATTATATAAACAATTATTTTACTATAAATGACATAAATATTACGTATGTGATTGAATAATAGAGGGAAAATGAAAGAAAGTGATAGATACCAACATTGTAGGGGTAAAAAGTTTTTGACGGAGATTAATTATGTGGATGTTTTGGAACATAAATTCATAAAATATGGACAAAAATATTCTAAAATAAAAAAACATTGTAAGGAACAGTGAGAACTAAATTAATGTTTTGATTATATAATTTTTCAATAAAATAGAGAAATTATATCATAATATTAACTTTAGAACTTCCCAAAGGGTTTCATTCATTATTTTCTATTCTTCTATGGGATTGGTAACATCATCATGTGCAGAAGACATGGTCTACATGAGTAGTCAAACATTTAATTTATATTATGTTAATGAAGTAGAGAAAAAATAATATTATGGGAAGAAACATAGTATATTTAGAAAAACATTTACCTCCTCTTTGAAATCTATTTATTTTTTAAATGTTTTAGGGATTTAGTTCCTCTATCAAGAATCAAAATCCCAACTTTGTGATCCCCTATAATGTATAAGAAATTTTCTATATTGGGACTAACATGAACAAATTGTGATCGCCCAATGAAAGGGTTATCCTCGATTGAACATCCATCTGACATGAAATTTTTTCTAGTCACTAGTAGGGAAATAGTCCAATTCGTGTTCGTTGGATATGAGACATAAAATATTTAAATTACTTGTGATTAAATTATAAACAAATCACTTTTTTCTATTTCACACATAAATTCACCTCACAAATCCCATTTCATCAACTTTCACTACACTCATATTGTCAACCCATTTATAAAGGGAAATCAACACTTGAAATGTTATATAATCAAAATCATATATCATTTTGATAATGAAAAAATATGAAATATTTGAATAAATTGGATTTATATCCTTAGAAGCAGATATGTGCTTCACTACTGCCACAAGCATAACACTAAAATTTTGCATCATACTGCAGTAATAATTTTCTTTTGTATATAATTTATAATTATTGTTTATAAAACCAGTGTATCATATAAAATTTTCATTCAGTCCCTTAACTATCCATCGATGCTACTCTAAAAGTGAATTCTGATTTTTAGATAACTCCTTATAAATTTTATCTTTGAACCATCCTATAAAATATTGTTTATGTGTATTTGATATCCATCCTTCATCCCTTGAAGTATTTATCTATCTAATAATTTCATTAGGGGATTCATCATATGCATGAACATCTTAACTATTATGTAATATTTAAAGGTGTGCTTTTCTCCGCTCAATTAAGGTAATTATAAAAACACATATTCTAGAAATCGATTATACCATAATGCATCCACTGTGATGAGACTTTGGGAGGCTGATGCTATCAACATCTAATAGTTAATCGATAAAAAATTCAATAAATTCATTGAAAATATATCGTTATAAAATAAAACCTCCTGGGCAGCTTTGATTCCTGACATACCCTTTCAAAATCATTATATGTCATTCAAAGGGGGTACATTCACCTGTAATGGAAAAGAATACATAGTTGAACATCTCTAACCAAGTGATCCATTGGGTGGACTATTATATCATATACTGATGGTGGGAAGAACATCTTCAATTCACATAATATAAATAAAAACTCCTTATTCATGACTGGAAACGTCTCTGGGTATATAAATTTACTGCATATGGGTTTGGATAATAATAAGAATTTGGTTAATATATGCTATACATTCTGAGATCGAACTCAGCGGTAATAAATAGGCATCAAATATTTCATCAAAACACGATATTTGTGTGATTTTAGTTTATGTAACTTCAAATTTTTCATTGACATGACATTCCAGATATTTCATGAATACCCCTCTTGAACTTTTATAATTTCAAGGGAGAAGAAGAATCACAATTTTTTATGTCTAGATAGAGAATAATATATTGGAGGAAAAAAATTATTCCCTTTACCCTTCATGGGTTCCAACACATTCCTTATCCCCATTTCAATCATGTCCAACATACCTTTCATTCCATATTTCTTTTTCTAGGAACATTTAGAAAAGTTCCAACAAAAATTGTAAAAAACATCTCTTCTAAATTTTTGACATCAAAAAAATATATACCATACAAACAATTCCAATGTGTTAATTCAATGAAAATTGTAAACTTCTTCCAACATGATTTCATAAGCATTTTTAAAATGGATTACTGTAAATAGTGTAATTATATTTTACATGAACAGTTGATCACCCATTGTTGGGGACAATATTGTACCTTGTTTGATATCCCCTTTGAATGTTATTATCTTGTATCATTATTTATGCTATTGAGGTAAGTGAAATTTATGTCTAAAAAACACAGTCATCGAGGAATGTTTCAACCGAACTGAGTGTGTTCATTTTTTACAAATGATATACCCCAAAATTCCATTAAAACTATATCCTGATAAATTTCCATAAGTGGGGAAGTCATTTATCATCTTGTACAACATGGTTCTCATTGTGAAATATTCACTTTTATGAGCATCATACATTGTAACTACTATATCCCACATCAATTTCAGGTCTTTGATCAAAGGATCGAAATAGATAGAAATGTCATTACCAGGTTTCCTTGGTCGAGATATAAACTATTACAACATAATGTATTTGTGCTTCATGTAAAACCGTGGAAACCAGTTTTAATTTACCAACATAATGATCCATGTATTGTGAGTACAACTCTATACAAAAAAAGGATTTATTCCGTTGTTAGATTACAGAAGTTGAATGTATCTCAGTTCATTTCAAAATTCATGATACTCGAAATCAATTTTCTCTAACTAAAGATAATCTTATATATGATTTATGTTCCCATATTTAATTATTTTTTTTAAATTTCATGTATATTGTCTCACAGTTTCCTAAAATCCATATATCCTTCTAAACCATGGAATGATAAAAATGTATCATATAAATTTAAAAGGAGTTGATTCATTTTTCTGGTATCGATCTACGCCAAACATATGACATTTTATGAGAGATTCAAGGTCCTTGTGAAATAATATTCAAGGATTTGTACAAGAATGTATATTTTTAGAGATCATTACCATTAAAGACAACATTCATTTTTCCTTATATGTTCAACACGGTAGTTAATTTTCATTTGGTTGTATATAATTCAGGATACCAAATTGTTATGTGAAGATTCTTTCACTCTATTCGCTTCATGTTTTTAAATTAAATAACTTCAATATAGTAGGATATTTTATGTATTAAATATAACTATTATATAATGGCCTCTTAGCACAATTGTTTAACTTCTAAAATAACATTATACAATCATGAAGGTCATCGTCAATTTCCATTGTCATTTTTCCATGTGACCTCCATCATCATTTACACTGGTATTCATATCAAATGTGTAGCACCTCTAGTTTCTTGTATGTTACAACTTATTTATTATTTTTAAGTACTTAAAGTACAAGTGTGACGTTTGGGAGAGTTTGGGGGAATTTTAAGGAGTTTTTGGATCTTTTCTATAGGTTCATGGGTAGTGCTTGATTTGTGTAAACCATGCAACACTTGTAGGAAACCATGCACAGCGAGGAAAGGGTTAAAGGGGATGCACACGAGTTTTGTATGGTTTGTCCAAACCATATGGAATATAAGGATAAACAATTTTCTTTGAAAAATGGCTTTGGTAACTTTGAGGTAGTGGCTTCAGAATAATTTTCACATGGTTTAGAGACCATGCAAGTAGAACATGAGAGGCGTACCCTCAATGTAGTGTCTAATTCATGATTAGTGCATAGTTTACCTAATAGTGGGACTAAACCATGTGTAGGACAAAACCACCTCCCTAAAAATTAAGTCTAACATGTTTTCAAATTTAACCCATTATTGGTTCCTCTTATATGGCCCTATCTTGGGATGTTTCTTCCCCAAAGGCAAAATATGGTTCTCCCATTAATTCTGAGGTGATATGAAGGATTCCCTTAGTGATTAGAAGTAGATTATTCATGGTATGTGATTTTTCTTCATCATTCTTGAGGTTTTTCTTAGATCTACATCATCCCTTCTCTAGTTTTCTTAGATCTACACACGTTTTCGGTAGATCTTAGATTGTGGATTCCAAATAAGTTTAAATTTTTGTTTTTTTGATAGGGGAAGATATCTAAGGTGGGATAATGGAGATTCAACCAGTTTATGTGACATCTTCCATTCCGTTTATCATTTTTTAATAACTCTCAATTTAGGTGGATTAAATCTAAAATCATGTCCCTATAATTGATTGGATTAGTTTCTGATTTATTAGAATGAAATTGATTATGAAATATTTTTTAAAATCCTGATATAAATTCCCTTTAGTGGCGATTTATAGTTTTTGGTAAAATTGATGAACTGTGGTGATTTTTTGTGAAAATGCATTGGTTTAATGATATTAAAATGTTGATTTTAAAAAATGGATTGGATGAAATATTGAAATGTCTTGTTGGAGAAAGGTTTTCAATAAATAGGGTGTTTTATTGAAATGGTTTTGGAATGGTTGTCGGTTATACTTGGTTTGTGTGTTCATATTGCATTTATAAGGCTTGGTTGAAATATAACCGTGTGAAAAGTGCCAAAGGTATATTTGAACTTGCATGGTTAGTGGTGTGGTTATGTGGAATGGAATGGTTAATCCAATGGGAACTCGTAGAATGGGTTTTAAGCATTGTTTGGTTGTTTTTTTGAATAATGGAATTCATTGAAAATTTTGTTAATATTATACTTGTTTATATTTAGTTATAAGATAATTTTGATGATTTTTTATTTAATTATTAAGTGTTTTAAAAATTACCTTCTATAAAAAAATTTATCTAAATTTTCTAACTCTTATGTTATAGTTGTGTGAGTAGGGATGTCATTGGGTAAAATCTTACAGATTTTTTGTACTCACCCAGGCTTTGGAACCTTGTTTCTTTTTTATATTTCATCTATTAGGACATTGGAAAAGGTAAAGAATCACACATCAGTAGCTCTACACCATGATACATTGGATGTATGATGAAGTTCGATCCTCGAGTAGGTGGATCTTGGAGTTTTGTGGTGGTTTTAGATTTTTATTAGTTTGTCTTCCGATGTTTAATTTTCTATTTTAGACATATACTCTGGTACTTGGTTTTCAGTTTGAATTTGATAAATAAAATTTTCTCTTTTATTTCACGGTTATCATGCATCATTTAGTGGTTTGTTTGGTTTCACATTTTGGGTTAGTTGGTTTATTATTAAATGGAAAATAATCCCCCACATGTATTTAAGACATTTGAAATTTATTTATAACATTTGGTGCCTGGAGTATGTCACTTAATGTGCAGTTGTATCTTCCAACCTTCTCAAGCCAATGGAGAGAAATAAGAATGTTACCAATGATATCAATTTTGTTCAGTCCAAAATGTATATCGAGGCAAATGGTATCAATTTTTTGGTCGAAAAAGTCTATTAAGACAAATGGTATCATTTTTTCATCCAAAAACTTGTTTTAGATAAATAGTATGAGTTTATTTCTTTCCATGTGGAAGAAGTAGTATTTAGTTTTCATGGTTTTGGATTTAAATTATTTATTCTCTATTCCTTGGGTAGGAATTCAAGAAATTAGTAGTATTGTTGGGACATGAAATTGAGAACATAAAAATAAATAGGTAACATTTTTATAATGAACATCATGTTAACAGGGCGTTGGTTACATATGTGTTTTGGAGAAAATTAAAGATTTGGAACTATCATTATCAAGGTTTTTTTCTAATGAGATGGGCATGATATAAATTATAGGAATTAATTCCCACCAGAAATTCATACATTATTTCAAGTAATAATTTATGATGTGGTCTAAAGTGTTGAATTTTGAAACAGTTGGAAATGGGTTTCAAATTAATGATTTTAAAAAAGGGCATGGTTGTGATATTTTGAGAATGGTATGATTTTCAAAATCATGTTCAAACTATTTAAAAAAAAGGTTAAATGTGTAAAAATTTAATTCTTATAAAGCATTATTTTGATAGAAAATGGTGTTTGTTTTTGTATAGAAAAAGAAATACCGTAGGAATTGTAGAAACCAACAAGAAGAAGCTACAATGAATGTGGTTTCACTTGAACCACATCGGAATCTATAGTTGGTTGAGAGTATAGTCCATGAATTTCAAGAAGTAAACTGGGAACTGGAGGGATGTGGCAAGACAAGTGGACCATTCCTTCTAGTTACAGAAGAAGAATCCACCCATCTTATAGGGTGATTCTGAACCAAAAAGTGGAAAGGAATAGCTATATAGGATGAATTATATCTTTAATTTCATCGCAACACCAGTAGAGATAACGGTTAATATAACAATGTATATGATTGAGGATATTGCGCGCTAGTGGTGGGATTTATCGGTGCTAGCCAAAGTGAATCAAGGCCTTAGTTGGGAGGATTTTGAGGAAAATTTCAACAAACAATTCAATCCTCACACGTTCAAGATTCATAGGATGAAGGACATATTTAGCTTGTAGCATGAAAATATCTCTCAAAAAGAGTATGTTTCTAATTTAAGGAATTTTGCGTGCTTTTCAGCTGAAGTTGCTGTGAGTGTGGCCTTCAAGGCACATATCTTTTAATTAGGGCTAAGGTAGGAGATTCACCCTACTATTGTTGTGGTATATATTTCTGATTATAGAATGATGGTCAATAGAGTGATGGTGGATAAACGAGACATATCTAGAGCTATGGGTGGAGGAAGTATGTTGATTCCCATGGAAAGAAGTGGGAACTCTAATAATGGGATCAAGTTGAATAAGGACACCTAATTCTTTGGTAGGAGTGGGAATCAGAATCGGACAACTAGATCAGTGATTCTTCCTCCGAAAAGCATGAAAAAAGTGGGATGTTTCTAATGTAGATCCTTCAACCACATTATGTGAGAGTGTAAAAAATTAATAAGAGAATTACATAAGTGCAACTATATAGGATATCTGATGTTCTGTTGGTGAAGTGCTCAACGGTCAGGTGTTCAATAACACTTCTCAGGTGTTGCATGTGTCATATGCTTCCACGGTACAAGGGAAACAGAATGAAACTCGTCAAAAAAGCAGAGATAACAGTGGTGATTCTAGGAATACCATTACTCCTCATCAAGGTAAATCTCATCAAGAGAACAAGGGGGTAACATGAAATGATAAAACATTTATATGGAGTTTAGTAGGTGATTGGGTATGATCAGGCTAGAAATTCTACAATGAGATGTATGACTCTTGTGAATTCTACCATCATGAAAGTGTTTTTTGACACTGATGCATCTCATTCTTTTTTCACTTCTCATGCCATTAATTTTCTAAGTTTAAAACTTGAGATGATGCTGTGTATGTTAAAAATTAAAACTCCTCTTTGTTAAAGAGAATTATGATCCTTTTTGTGTACGACATGTTCTATAACTATTGAGGAAGATTAGATGAAATGGGATTAATCTATGCTGGAGATGAATATTTATGATATAATCCTAGGAATATATTGGTCGACAACATTCAAGGTCCACATCAACTTTTATAGAAGAACAGTTAGTTTCATGATCGGGGATGGTGCTAGGCATATCTTTATAGGAGGAAGGGATGTAAATATAGGTTCCACAGGCTCATTGGAAATAACGGTGGAAACAATCTCTTACCATTTCGTAGTATTGAATTTAGAATTCATGGAAGATATTGAGTATATTAGATTTCTAGCGGTCGTGGCACAATTCAAAGATGTTTTCCTCAAGAACATCTTATGTTTACCACCAATATGGGAAGTGGAGTTTATAATTGATCTCTTTAAGGGAAATAGTTCAATATCCCTTCAGTATTATAGGATGTCACCAAAAAAATTAAGGGGGTATTAGTATAGTTGGAAGATTTGTAATGCAAGTGTTTCATTCATCCGAGTACGTCTCAGTGGGTAGCATCGGTCTTGTTCGTAAAGAAAGTAAATGAGACTCTACGACTCTGTGTGGATTATCAAAAGCTTAACCATCTTAAGATAAAGAAAAAATATCAACTCCCTTGAATTTATGATCCATTTGATAAATTTTAGGGGATATCACTTGTTCTCTAATTTTGACTTGTGATCAGGATATCACTAATTGAACTTTTCTTAGGAGGATATTCCAAAAATATATTTCAAAAGAAGATATGACCATTATGAATATGTGGTAATGACTTTTGTTCTTTCTAATGCACTAAAAAACATTATGGAATTTATGAATCTGATGTTTCTATGATATCTAGATTATTTTTATGGTGTTTGTCGAAAACATCTTTTTGTATTCATGGATAGGGGGTGAGTATGAGAATCACTTGGAAATAGTGTTGGAAATCTTGATAAACTGTCATTTGTATGTCAAATTTTCAAAGTGTGATTCCTAGATAAAAGAGGTATGATTTCTAGGATATTTAATAACTGATATATTTGTTTCAGTGGATTTAGAAAAGATAGAATTTGTTATCTCATGGAAACAATGAAAATTGTTTTTTGAGATATAGAGCTTCTTTAGTAAAGTTGGTTATTACCGACACATTTTTCATGAATTTCCACAACTATACTTTTCTATGAAATCTTTTACAAAGAAGAATGCTCCATTCCAACAGAATGAGGAATGTCAGAAGCCTTTTCAAGAGTTAAAAACTCCCCTTACTTCTCCACAAATTTTGATTTTTCTAAAATCAAGACAAGGGTATGTGGTGTATTTTGGTGCATCAGGATTTGGGTTGGGGTGTCTTCTCATGCAAGGAGACAATGTTATTTTTTATGGATCAAGGTAGTTAAGTGTGCATGATAAGAATTACCCAATACACAATTTATAGTTAGCTGTAGTTTTCCATGCATATAAGACATGGCATTGTTATCTCTTTTTGAAAAATTTACAGTGTTCAAGAATCATAAGATCTTGAAGAATATGTTATCACAGTAGGATTTTAATCTGAGGAAAAGAAATAGGATGGTGTATCTTTATATGATTGAATTTTAATTGATATATACACTAGGTATAGGTAATATGGTGGAAGATGCATTATGTAGAAATATATATGCTCAGTTGGTAAAATAAGCTTTAGTAGATTTCTAGTTGATGTCGGTCAAAGATAATATTCATGTGGAATGTAAAGACTGAGGTGATGCTGTAGTTTTATTTTTAGATTCTGTAGTTTCTAATTTGGTAAATATTGTTAAAGAAAAATAGACATCTGGTACATAATGAATTGTTATGAGTTCGAAACTCAATGGTGGGGACACCATTGAGGGTTGGTTGCTGGATGAGAGTTCGATTTTGTGGTTTAGGAATTAGATGGCGGTACCCGTGGTTTTTCAGAATTGACATCTTCATGCTTACCAACAATTGAGATGTGCTATTCGTCAAAGAATATATATGATGTATAGTGCATTGAAGACACATTTTCTGTGGGTTTTTTAAAACATATGGTGGTTGAGTTTGTTTAAAAATGATTAACTTGTTAGGATGTTAATGCATATCATCATTGACTAGCATGTATGTTCCAGTCTATACCTATCTTTTTTTGTAAATGAGAGGATATAACAATGGATTTTTTATATGTCTCCCAAGAACAGTTTAAAAACATGATTCCATATGGGTGATAGTAGAAATACATACCAATTCGTCTCATTACATCCATATTCGTGAAACTCATACAGTGGAGGAATTTCCCAAGAACATTATCCATGAATTGCTAAAGAGACATGGAATTCTAGTTTCTATTTTATCAGATAGAGTTATGAGGTTCACATCTCATTTTTGGAAATAATTAAATAAATCCATTGGTACTCAATTGATTATGAGTATGCCATATCCTCTTAAAACCGATGAAAAATTTGAACGGAGGATACAAAGTTGGAGGAAATGTTTTGGGCATGAGAAACAGATTTTGGTGGCTCATGGTAAGAGAATATACCCTTAGCGGAGTTCTCATTTACCAAAATCTATCAGGACTCAATACATATGGATCCATTTGAATAATTTTATTAGAATCCTTGTCATTTTCAATTTTTTTGGGTGGAAATAGGTGTGAATTCACTAGTTGGGATGATGATTGTCCAAGAAACAACATAAAATGTTCAGTTGATTAGGAAGAAAATAGAGACATTATAGAGTTATCAGAAATCGTATGTGAATCATTGTCGAAGACCATTGTCGTTCATGACGAGTGACCACGTATTTTTTTAGGATATCTCCAAGGATTTTACATTGGTGTTTTTGGGATGTAGGGAATGTTATCTCATCAATACATAGGTCCATTTAAGATAATGGAATGAGTTAGTGAGGTGGCATATCGATTTTCATTCCGAACGTAGTTTAGTTTAGTGCAGTGCATAATTTGTTTAATGTATCTTAGTTGAAAATGTAACAAACTAATCTTGAACTTGTGATTATATGGGAACATGTTGACCCAGATCCGGATTCTTTATTGGTACATATCCTGGTGTATATTGTGGATAGAAAATAGAATGTCTTGCATGAAAAAAGCTACGATGTAGTCCGAGTTTTGTGGTAACACGGTAAAATTCTGAAATAGACTCGGGAACATGAGAAGGAAATGAAAGAGAAATGAACTTAACTAGTTTATAGAAACCAAATTTCTACTTTATGAGGAAGGAAATATCATGTGTGGGGAGAATATAGCACCCCCATTTTATGTTATGTAACCATTTCTTTACTATTTTCAAGTACATAATGTGTAAGTGTGAAGTTTGGGAGAGTTGGGGGGGTGAATTTAAGCGTTTTTTGGGGAAATTTTCTATAAGTTCATGCTTAGAGCACAATTTTTAGAAACCATTCAAAACATATAGGAAACTGTGCATAGTGAGAAAGGGACTAAAGGGGATGCGTGTGGGCTGTGAAAAGTTTTTCCAAACTATGTGGAACCCAAGAAGTAATTGTGTTCTTTGAAAAAAGGATTTGGTCACATTGAGGTAGTGGATTAGGAATGGTTGGTTCATGGTTTGGAGACCATGTGGGTAGACCATGTGAGGGGCATCCTCAAAGAAGTTGCTAATTCATGGTTAGTGCACGGTTTGCCTAACCATGTGACTAAATTTTGCGTGGGTCAAAACCACCTACTTAAAAAGTGGATCTAACGCTTTTTCACTTCTATCCATTCCATTTTCCTAATATGCAACCTTAATATAGTCTTTATCTTCCTCAAAGGTCAAGGAATGTTCTATGATCTATCTAGAGGAAATCCGAAGGCTTCCCTTGGTGATTAAAAGAAAATTCTTTGCACTATGTGATTGTTCATCATTGTTCTTGATTTTATTATTTGATCTACATCATAACTTCTCTATATTTCTTAGATATACACCTGATATGGGTATTTGGAAGGTTTTGAATGAAAAATAGGTTTATATTTTGGGTTTTTTTATGATAGGTCTAGATATCTAAGGTGTGTTAGTGGATATTCCACTCGTTTTTGTGAGGTTTTTTCATGTCCTTTATCATTTTCACAAAAAATCACGATGTAGGTGGCTTCACTCTTGACACATATTTCTATAATTGATTAGATATGTTTTAAATTAGTTTATTTTATTAAAATTGATTATTAAATTTAATGGGTCGGACCTCTCCGGCCCATTCCTTTATCAAAAAGAAGGTCACAAAATGATCTGGATGGTAAAATGAATTTATTACCACACTTTCCAGAATTTTGAAACTACACGCCATGTATCTTGAGTACACGCCGGGTACCCCCTTTCTGGGTACACCCCGTGTTGAGAATGTATCCCTGCTGTGCGGAATAATGGGTGCATACCGTGTGCCCAGTTCTACATGTCGTGTAGTCCTTCCCTGCGTACGTGTTACCAGTCAATGGCCGTGTACCGTGTTGGAGCTGTGTCCTTGTCATGTGCAATAAATGAGTACACTCCATGTTTCTAAACTACACGACGTGTAGTCCATCCCCTCATATGTGTTACCCTCAAACCATGTGTTGACCAGTCAATGGCTGCAGAGCCGTGTTGGAAGCCGTGTGGAGACTGTGTAAAATCACAGAGTACACACCGTGTACCATAAAGTACACGTCGTGTACTTTTCCTTTTCTCTCCAATAAAAGGAGGGGTCCCCTCCTCCTTTCAATTCACTCTTCTCCTCCCCTTTCCTCTGAACAGAGCTCTCCCAAGAGAATCGAAGGCTCCTTTTCTTCCATAACTTGTTCGTCCGAGCTCCGACTTACGATCCGTCAGTGGCCACGAGATCGTAACGACGAGGCGGAACTTCCAAGATTGGATTCGTTGTTTTTCCTATGGCCTTTCCTTTCCGACTTCCTCCCGAGGAGGTTTTTCCGGGACCCGACAGAAGTGACGGACACCGACAGACGTCTTCTAAAGTTGATACGGAGGAGCGTTGTGATCAGAACCTGTTGAGGCAGGGTTCTTACCTTTGTCTCTCTAATTTTTGTATCATGTGGGGTGGGTATCCTCTTGTTTTCATGAGAAATGGTTGAACCATTAAATGAAGATAATAACTAGCTAAAGAACGGGGTTGGGAAGTTTTAGATTGTTGTTACTTTATATCTTGTGATATTATGTTGTGAATTAAATGAGCTTCTGCCTACTGAAAATCACGGTCGTTGGGGGCCTTTTCATGCACAATTAAATATTTCCCTATCTTTCTGGACCATTTTTGTGGATAGAACTTTGTGGAATGTGGAAATTGGTTAATCATGTAAAGTTGGTTGTTTAAAACCTGGAACCCTTGTGTGATCACCCCGGTTAAACAAAAAATGGAATAATGAACATGTGGGTGTCGGCTTGGATATGTGGCATGTGATGGGGGTGTTTTCAGGGTTTTTGCGGATAGGGTGAGCAGCGGGTCTGCGGTTGACTTGGTTGTGGTTTGGTGTGAATGCTATGTTGGTAATGGGAAGCGGGGCTGCGATAAATGGTATTAAAGGGATAATGATGAATGGGTTTCGGTGCAGTTGTGGTTATGGTGGTTGGAAGCGAGGTTGCGGGGAAGGGTTGAATGTGAATGGACTATGGGTTATGAATAATAAATAATAGTGGAAGAGTTAATGAATGGTGGGGCGTGGTAATGAAACTGAGTTAATAATCAATGGGGTTGGTTGGTTGATAAGAAGTGTCTTTCTGTGCTGCTTGTGTTTTCCTAACTTGATTTGTGGATGACAAGGATATGTTTTACGAACGATCGATGTGTTTGGTTGTGGATAGTTTCCCAGTAGTTAAGGAACTAAATAAACTAATTTCTGCTGAAATGTGAAAACCTAAATGGGGTTGGGGTTGTTTGTTGTATACATAATTCATTGTAATAGTGCCAAGGAACGTGCTCAGTGTCTCTATTTAGAAGCCATAGGTTGGGCTGTGTGGTTGGTATATATATATCTGTATCTTTTGTGTTTTATCGCACCCCACCCATGTTGAGAACTTAGTGTCGAACACCCCCATTTCATGGGAGAGGGTGTTTTTCCCTTAGTTACTAGCTCTTTCCTGCTCCTTCTCCCCTAGGCTGTGATGGGTTGAGGCGACCTTACACCTAAGACTCTTCTGGTAGGTTTTGATTGGGGTTTCTTTAGCCCAAGACTCTTCAGGAAGGTTCTACTATCTCCCATGAATCTTTGGGATAAGGCACAGGTGTGTGTGGGAGGGATACGTGGTTGTGAGGCCCAGGTGTGTTCGGGCGGGATACGTGGTTGTGAGGCCCAGGTGTGTGCGGGCGGGATACGTGGTTGTGAGGCCCGGGTGTGTGCGGGCGGGATACGTGGTGGTGAGGCCCAGGTGTGTGCGGGAGGGGAGAGTGTGGCAGCATCAGGGAGTTTGTCATTAGGAAGAGCAGCTAACTAAAGTGAAATGGTGCGGGGTACCCAATACTCTTGTTTCTTGTATACTACTACCTATTGTGATTGTGTTTTGGTGAGTGTGGATAGTGAGTTTGGGTGGATATAATCCCTTGTTAGTTTTCTTCTGTTGTTCTCACGGGACATTAGGATGTCTCCCCACTTGTGTACGACAGCTTTAGGTTTCCCTACTGAGTATACTTGTATGCTCACCCTATGTTTACTTTCAGGTTTCTAGGTGGATTACCAGGGCCGTGCGGGACACTACTAGTCGGACAGTTGGAGTTTTTGCAGTTGTTGTTCTCTTTTTTTCTTTTGGTATTGTACTTTGAGCTTTCTTGTACTTGTACCTTGTTATAAAATTATTTAAACATGCATGTGGGCTTGGTTTGGGATTATTTATATACACTTGTTCTTTTCCATTGTGGGGTTGACTTGTACTATTTCCCGATCCTAAATAATAAAAAGGGTAATGCCTCCCATATTTGTGAAAACTCATACCCTTGGTGCTAGTCACCACCCCGAGGCCTATTGGAGGAGGGACTCGGGGGTCATTATCTCCCTTTCACCATTGCCAGCTCAGGAGGGTTATCTTTGGAGGGAGGGGGTCGTGACAGAATGGTATCAGAGGTGATGGTTGAGAGGTAGGATAGAGTATGGAGTTAGGAACAGTGAGGGTTGCATGGGATGGTAGGGTAACAATGTTAGTCAATCTTGGTGCGTGACATAGGCCAGGGAAGACCGGCTTGGACACGGGATTTTAGGGCCCCCTGTGATCCAATGCAAGGTCTCTGAGCCTACCAAACGACCAAGTGATAGTACATTGATTGCAGGGTAGAGACCCTAGGGAAAGTACATGCATCATTATGATTGTGTTTTACTTGATTTGGGTGTTCTGGGAAAGAAATTGAAATAAAATGATAAAATAAAACCTTTAGTTTTCCTTACTACTTTGGGTTAGGTGATCCTTGTTTACCGTATAGCTATGGCACCTGGACATCATCCCCGGGTGGCTCAGACGACCGAGGCCTAGCAGATTCAGGCGGTCAATCAGCTAAGGATTGACCGAGAGGAGGAAGATAGCCAGTGGCAGAAGACTCTCCGTTCTTTCCAGCGGCAGACCCTCAAGAAGTATGAGGGTAGTACTTCGGATACAGAGATGGAGGGGTGGATTGAGGAGCTGGAGATTTCTTTTACCTTGATCCATGCTCTGACGGAGTACTAGGTTCCCCTAGAAGTCAGTCAGCTGAGAGGTGCGGCGCGACAGTGGTGGGCACTCTACCTTAGAGAGAGGATAGAGACAGAGGTTCCATGGGCTGACTTTGAGAAGGAATTCCGAGAGGCATTCCTTTCCACCATGATCAAGGCGGTGAAGCGGTAGGAGTTACTCTCCCTTCAGCAGGAGAGTATGTCAGTACGAGAGCTGGGGATCAAGTTCAAGGATCTCCTGCTATTTCCTCCGGATCTCTTTCCGGATGAGGAGTCTCGGGTGAGACGTTTGGAGGAGGCTCTTCGTCCTTCGCTATAGTATTATGTCACCCCCTTCACCCTTCTGCCGTACATGGTAGTACAAAAGAAGGCAGAGGTTGTAGAGAGGATGCACTCGCATGGAGGTGCACCCCGAGAGGGGATCCAGCCAGGCTCGTCAAAGGGGATGGCAGTCAGCAGCAGGTCTCCTACGACGGGACCTTCGAGGTTCAGGCCAGTGGGGAGCATGCCCCAGTAGTTCCAGTTCAGATCTTCGGGTCCTCGTCCCTTTTTCACGAGCCCAGGACCGAGGTTTTTTTCGTGTGGAGGTTTCGGGCACGTTCAGAGTTGGTGCCCGACCCAAGATCGGTATGGTTGAGGTGGGAAGGTTCAGCACCCACCTCAGCAGCACCAGTTGCCGACAAGGCCCTTCCAGTAGCAGTAGGACAATTCTCCTCCGAGGGCAGACTTTGCGGGAGGAGGCCGACCTCAGGGTGCTACTCAGGGACCTTGACCAGGGCGTGGTCGGGAAGGTGGACAACATCAGAGAGGTAGGGGAGCTTGGCGTGGACAGTTTCACGCAACAGAGTTGACAGCTCCAGTAGGACCAGAGGTGGTGCGAGGTACGATTTGTTTGTTCAGCACTCTCGTCTCTTCTTTGTTCAATTCGGGAGCTTCGCACTCCTTTGTTGCACCTGGTCTAGCCCATGCTTTGGGACTAGACGTAGAGAGAATTTCCATACCACTGGTGTTGAGTGCACCAGTTGGAGGCCAGACCAGCATATCTTGTGTTTGTCGGGGATGTGGGCTGACGTTGGGACCACATCGATCTAGTGCGGACCTTCTTCTATTACAGATGCATCCATACGATGTCATCCTAGGAATCGACTAGTTGTTTTCTGTTAGTTCCGTTATCGACTGATTCCAGAGAAGATTCGTGTTCTCCAACGTGGACATGCAGCATGTAGCGTTTGTTGGTGAGAGGAGCTATCAGGTGGGAAGCCGGCGTGTGGAGCCTCAACTTTCCTTGTTAGGTGGGCTATCAGTGGTTCCAGTTGATACAGAGATGATGGATGTCCTGGAGGTTGTTTGGGAGTTCCTTGATGTTTTTCCTACGGAGGTTGTGACTCTACACCCCCCCCCGGCGTGACGTTGAGTTCGGGATAGACTTACAGTCTGGTGACTGTCCGATTTCGATGGCCCCTTATCGGATGGAACCTTCGGAGTTTCGGGAGTTTTGGATTTAGATTGACGATCTGATGGAGAAGGGTTTTTTTCGACCCAGCATATCGCCATGGGGTGCTCCAGTTTTGTTCGTGAAGAAGGTAGATGGTAGTCTCAGGCTATGCATAGACTACCTAAGGTTGAACCGAGTACCGATCAAGAACCGATATCCCATCCCAAGGATAGATGATCTCTTCGACCAACTGAGGGGAGATGGTTGGTTTTCCAAGATTGATCTACGATCTGGATATCATCAGCTGAGGGTAAAATACAGGAAAATCTCGAAGACGGCTTTCAGGTGCAGGTATGGGCACATCGAGTTTGTGGTGATGTCGTTTGGAGTTACGAATGCACCGGTTGTGTTCATGGGACATATGGACTTTGTCTTCTGGGAGTTTCTGGACAGGTTCGTCATTGTGTTTATCAATGATATCCTGATCTACTCAAGGTCATAGGAGGAGCACATTGAGCATCTCAGGGCAGTCTTGGAAGTCCTTCGACACCGCCTACTTTACGGGAAATTGTCGAAGTGTAAGTTCTTGATGCAAGAAGTAAACTTCCTTGGGAATGTGGTGTCTCAGCATGGAGTGTCATTGGACCCGTCGAAGGTGGAGGCATTTTTTTCTTGGGCAACACCCAAGAGAATGGCAGAAGTTCGTAGTTTCCTGGGGTTAATAGGTTACTATCGGAGGTTTGTTTCGGACTTCTCTCGATTTTATGCTCCATTGACAGCTTTGACGAGGAAGAACCAGGTCTTCCTATGGAGCGAGCAGTGCCAGAGAGATTTTGACTACCTGAAGTAGAAGTTGGTCTGTTCTCCCGTACTCGGGTTTCCAGAGGAAGGGTTGTTGTATGAGGTGTTTTGTGATGCTTCTGGCCTTGGTCTGGGGTGCATACTGATGCAGAAGAAGGGAGTGATCTGTTATGGGTCTAGGCAGTTACGCCCTCACGAGCGTAACTATGCCACCCATGACCTAGATCTTGTAGCAGTAGTGTTCTCACTGAAGTTTGGGTGACATTACCTCTTTTTGGAGCACTTTGTGGTCTTCTCATATCACAAGATCCTGCGTTATATCTTCTCCTAGTGTGACCTAAACTTACGGCAGCGGAGATGGGTCGAGTTTCTCCAAGACTATGACTTTGAGATCTCTTACATTGAAGGTAAGGGCAAAGTTGTGGCTGATACCCTGAGTAGGAAGTCACATCAGGAAGTAGTTTGGGAATCCGCTGATGCTTCGTAAGTGATGGGAGAGTTGGCCGCCTTGCACTTGAATGCCAGGGTAGATGTTGTTAGAGGCTGTTTGTTTTAGATGACGGTGAAGTCCTACTTGTTGTAGAGTGTGGAAGAGTCCCAGGGGGGGGACTCCGAGGCAGAAGTAATGCGGGATCATGTCGATCAGGGGAACGCTCCAGAGGGATGGTCAGAGGACAACCGACATTGGATGCTTTTCCAGGGAAGGTTGTTTTTCCCAGAGACAATGTGTGAGGGAGTTCTCCGTGAGTTCCATTGCTCAGCCTTGGCAGTACATCCAGGAGTTTCGAAAATGTACCGAGGCCTGAGGAAATAGTTTTGGTGGCCTAGGGTGAAACGGGAAGTGGCGGAGTTTGTGGCTAAATGCCTATTGTGTCAGCAAGTGAAGGTTGAACACCGTGTTCCCAGTGGTTTGTTGCATCTTTTAGATGTCCCCGAGTGGAAGTGGGATTACATCTCAATGGACTTTGTCACAGGACTACTCAGAGCTCAGGGTGGTTATGATGCTATCTGGGTGGTGGTGGATCGACTGACGAAATCGGCTCACTTCTTAGCAATTAAGGAGTTAGGCCCGGTGAGTACCTTAGCACAGAGGTACGTAGACGAGGTGGTATGTTTTCATGGAGTTCCAAAGACTATCGTCTCATATCGGGACACTCGGTTTACCTCACGAGTCTGGAGGGGGTTACAACATGCTTTTGGCACCCAGCTATGCCTTAACACTGCTTTCCACCCCCAAACCAATGGGCAGACGAAGCGGACTATCCAGACGTTGTAGGACATGCTACGAGCATGCGTTCTGGATTTCGGAGGATCATGGGTACGACACTTGCCTTTAGTAGAGTTTGCCTACAACAACAGCTTCCACTCTACTATTGGCATGGCACCGTATGAGGCTTTGTATGGAAGGCCATGTCGTTCAACCATTTACTGGGAAGTGGTTGGTGAGATAGGTGATCGTGGGCCAGAGGTAGTGCAGAGCACTACAGAGAAAGTCCAGCTTGTACGTGAGAGGATGAAAGCGGCTCAGGACAGACAGAAATCTTATGTTGATCATCAGAGGAGGCCCTTGGAGTTTGAGGTGGTAGATCATGTGTTCTTGAAGGTTTCCCATCAACGGGGGCAACAGAGGTTTGGGAAAAGGAGAAAGCTCTCACCTAGGTTTATCGGACCTTTTTAGGTGCTGAGGCGAGTCGGTGTGGTGGCATATCAGCTAGCCCTGCCACCTCAGTTGGAGAAGGTTCATGATGTCTTCCATGTCTCCCAACTTTGTCGGTACTTACACGACGACTCCCACATTATCGACTGGGGAGAGTTATGTATGGGAGACGATGCGACCTTTGAGGAACGACCAGTCAGAATTGAGGATTGTAAAGAGAAGGTGCTTCGTGGATGAACCATTCCGTTGGTTCGTGTGTTGTGGAGGCATGGCAACCTCGAGGAGAGCTCTTGGGAGCGGGAGACCCAGATGCATGATCTATACCCGGAGTTGTTTTGGCTTATGTTTTTCCCTTGTTCTTCTGAGCTTTGTGTTGATGTTGTACTCTATACCTTTGATATATGGAATGCTTGACTTGTCGGTTGTGAGACCTTTTGTTTCCTTGTTCCCTAGTAATGTGTAGCATGTCCGGATGTGTGGGGAAATGGAAAAAAGATCCTTAATCGAGAAGCATTAATGAGGATGCGATTGAACCCGTGCAGGAGAGTCAGTGCCGCCTAAAGTAGATAATATATCGACATAGGAGAAGGAATTTCCAAAACCACATGTTCGGGTAGGGTGTTGGTTTTGTGGTTTTGGGGGTAGTAAGAGTTGAAAAATACTAATGTATGAAAGTGGGAAGAACCAATTCTTAATCGAGACACATTAATAAGGATGCGATTTAACCCGTACGGGCGAGTCAGTGACGCCTAAAGCTGATAATATCTCGACATAAGAGAAGGAATTCCTAACACATATGATTAGGGTTGTTGGTTGGGTTCCTATTATAACGAGAACCCTAAGAGGTATCTTCTTGGGTTTCCTATGGGTTGGTTTTTGAATTCTTGGGGACGATAAAGTTTTATGAGGTATATGATGTAATGGCCCGGACCTCTCCGGCCCATTCCTTTGTGAAAAAGAAGGTCACGAAATTTTCTGGAGGGTAAAATGGATTTTTTCCCACACTTTCTAGAATTTTGAAACTACATGCCGTGTAGTTTGAGTACATGTCATGTACCCCCTTTCCGGGTATACCCTGTGTTGCAGACCGTGTCCCTGTTATGTGGTATAATGGGTGCACGCCGTGTGCCCAGTTCTACACACCGTGTAGTCCTTCCCCGCATACGTGTTACTAGTCAACGACCATGTACTATGTTGGAGTCGTGTCCTTGCCATGTGCAATAAATGAGTACATGCTGTGTGTCTAAACTACACTCCGTGTAGTCCTTACCCGCATATGCGTTACCCTCAAACCGTGTGTTGACCAGTCAACGACCGCAGAGCTGTGTTGTAAGCCGCATGGAGACCGTGTAAAATAACCGAGTACATGTCGTGTACCATAAAGTACATGCCGTGTACTTATCCTTTTCTCTCCTATAAAAGGAGGGGTCCCCTCATCCTTTATATTCACTCCTCTCCTCCCCTTTCCTTTGAGCAGAGCTCTCCCAAGAGACTCTAAGGCTCCTTTTCTTCCATAACTTCTTCGTCCGAGCTCCGATTTATGATCCGTCAGCGGCTACAGGATCGTAACGACGAGGTGGAACTTCCGAGCTTGGATCTGTTGTTTTTTCATCGGCTTTTCCTTTCCAACTTCCACCCAAGTAGATTTTGCCGGGACCCGACAGAAGTGACGGACGCCAACGGACATCTTCTAAAGTTGATCCGGGGGAGCGTTGTGATCAGAACCTGTTGACGTAGGGTTATTACCTTTGTCTCTCTAATTTGTGTATCATGCGGGGTGGGTATCCTTTTGTTTTCATGAGAAATGGTTGAACCATTAAATGAAGATAATAACTAGTTAAAAAACGAGGTTGGGAAGTTTGAGATTGCTGTTACTTTATATCCGGTGATATTATACTATCAATTGAATGAGATTCTGCCTACAGGAAATCACGGTCGTTGGGGGCCTTTGAATGTGCAATTAAATGTTGTCCTATCTTTCTAGACCATTTTTGTGGATGTAAATTTGTGGAATGTGGAAATTGGTTAATCACGTAAAGTTGGCTGTTTAAAACCTGGAACCCTTGTGTGATCAACCTGGTTAAAAAAAAATTGGAATAATGAACACGTGGGTTTCGGCTTGGATACGTGGCATGTGATGGGGGTGTTTTGTGGGTTGTTGTGGATAGGGTGAGAAGCAGGGCTGCGGTTGACTTGGTTGTGGGTTGGTGTGAATGCTATGTTGGTAATGGGAAGCGGGGCTGCGATAAATGGTATTAGAGGGATAATGATGTATGAGTTTCAGTGCGGTTGTGGTTATGGTGGTTGGCAGCGGGGCTGAGGGGAAGGGTTGAATGTGAACAGACTATGGGTTGTGAATAATAAATAAAAGTGGAAGAGTTAATGAATGGTGGGGCATGGTAATGAAACAGAGTTAATAATCAATGGGGTTGGTCGTTTGATAAGAAGGGTCTTGTTGTGCTGCTTGTGTTTTCCTAACTTGATTTGTGGATGACAGGGATATGTTTTACGAACGATCAATGTGGTTTGTTTTGGATAGTTGCCCAGTAGTTAAGGAACTAAATAAACTAATTTCTACTGAAACATGAAAACCTAAATGGGGTTGGGGTTGTTTGTTATATGCATGCTTCGTAGTATCAGTTCCGAGGCACGTTCTCAGTTTCTCTGTTTAGAAGCCATAGGTTGGGCTGTGTGGTTGGTATATATATATCTGTATCTTTTTTGTTTTATCTCACCCCACCCATGTTGAGCACTTAGTGCCGAACACTCCCATTTCATGGGAGAGGGTGTTTTTCCCTTAGTTACTATCTCCTTCGTGCTCCTTCTCCTTTAGGCTGTGATGGCTTGAGGTGACCTTACAACTAAGACTCTTTGGGTAGGTTTCGATTGTGGTGGCTTTATCCCAAGACTCTTCGAGTAGGTTCTAATGTTTCCCAAGAATATTCGAGATGAGTCCCAGGTTTGTGCGGGCGGGATACGTGGTTGTGAGGCCCAGGTGTGTGTGGGTGGGATAGGTGGTTGTGAGGCCCAGGTGTGTGCGGGTGGGACACATGGTTGTGAGGCCCAGGTGTGTGCAGGCTGGATACGTGGTGGTGAGGCCCATGTGTGTGCGGGCAGGGAGAGTGTGGCAGCGTCAGGACGTTTTCCATTAGGAAGAGCAGCTAACTAAAGCGAAATGGTGCGGGGTACCCAATACTCTTGTTTCTTATATACTACAACCTGTTGTGATTGTGTTTTAGTGAGTGTGGCTGGTGGGGTTGGGTGGATATATTTCCTTTCTAGGTTTCTTCTGTTGTTCTCACGGGACATTTAGATGTCTCCCCACTTGTGCATGAGATATTTAGGTTTCCATACTGAGTATACTTGTATGATCACCCTACGTTAACATTCAGGTTTCTAGGAGGACTACCAGGGCTGTGCGAGACCCTACTAGTCGGACAGTTGGAGTTGTTGCAGTTGGTGTTCTCTTTTTTTCTTTTGGTATTGTACTTTGATCTTTCTTGTACATGTAACGTGTTATAAAATTATTTAAACATGCATGTTGGATTGGTTTGGGTTTATTTATATACACTTTTTCTTTTAATTTTTGGTGGTTGACTTGTCCTATTTCCTGATCCTAAATAATAAAAAGGGTAATGCCTCCCATATTTTTGAAAACTCATACCCTTGGTGCTAGTTGCCACCCTGAGGCCTACTGGAGGCGGGACTCGGGAGTCATTATCTCCCTTTCACAATTGCCAGCTCAAGAGGGGCATCTTTGGTGGGAGGGGGTTGTGACATTAAATCTTTGTACAAATCATGATATAAATCCCCTTTAGTGGAGATTTATTTTTTTTGGTGAAATTGTGGATTTTGGAGATTTTTTTGTTAGAATTCTATAGTTACTTGATTTTAAAATGTTTATTTTAAAATTTGGATTTTATGAAAATTTGATATGGATTTTTAGATAAAGGGTTTCAATAAAAAGGGTGTTTTATTGAAATGGGATTTTCATGGTTTTCTGGAATACTTAGTCTATGTGTTTATATATCATTTAGGAGGCTTGGTTGAAATATGACCTTGTGCTCAGTGCCAAAGGTGTAATGGTATTTGGGAAATAATTACCTTTTGATGACATGGAATATCAATGACAGAATAATCATGAGTAAAGAACTATCAAAATGACACATTCATGGTTTTTGGCGTGATTATGTGGAATGAAATTGTTATGCCAATGGAACATGTGGAGTGGGTTTTAGTAATTGTATTGTTTCTTTCATTGAAAAATGGATTTTATTAGAAAATTAGTTAATATCATAATTTTTTATATTTAGTCATAAATTACTTTGGAATCTTTTTATATTTATTTATGTATTGTTTTAGAATTTTTATTATATAAAATGTTTTATATAAATGAGGCTAGAAAAACTATCATAGTAGCATGAGTAGGGAGGTCATTAGGGAAGACCTACTATTTTTAGTAATCACCCCTATTTTTGAACCTTGGTGATTTAGTAGATGTCATGTACCAGGTTATGGGAAAAGGTATAGTATCACACTTGTTTAGTAGTACCTCATGTTATGTGGGACATCTGGTGATGTTGGAGCATGGATCACGTGGAGATCGGAGCCTTGTGGTTTCCTTGGAGTTTTGTTTTTCTATCTTTATCTATTATCTTTTCTATTATAGACTTCCTCTATGGTACTTGGTATCTAGTATGATTTTGACAAATGAAATATTGGGTTTTATTTTATGGTTATCAGGCATTATTCCATAATTTTTTGGTTTCTTTATTTGGGTTAGTTGGTTTATTCTTAAAGGGAAAATTTTCCCCCACATGTATTGAAGCCCTTATGAATTTATTTCCAACCTTTGTAACCAAAGGGATAACTCTTAAGGACAAGTAGTATCCTCCCACCTTCTCCAGTCGATGAGGAGAAGGAGGGATGTTACAAAATGATCCATAAAACACAGTATCATCCCATTCGATGTGCACAATCTACTTTTCCCCATTTTTAGTCCATCATTTGTATATCTACTCGATTTCATGACAAATAAAATGTTCTTCGAACTCTTCTGGACAATGTTTTCTTGAAGGGAAATAAATATAGAAATAAAAAAAGGATTTGAGAAGGGTCATATGCATGCTCTATTACAAATTTGATGAACTATTTAACACAATATTCATACCATTTTGTTAAATTGTTAGTGAACATCTATTTTCAAATTATATCCATCATATTAGGTTCATAAAATATTCATTTTTTTCAATAAATAAATAAATACATATAATATATTCATTATCAAAGGTGAAAGTTATAGATAATTATAATAAGGGGAACCCAACATTTTTTTTATTTCAAATAATTTTAGTATGATATGAATACAATGGGTAATTGAATTTAAGAAAAAAAAATATCCACTATGGTAGGTGTAATCCTTTAAATTCATCAAAAGGTTAAAGTTATATATAATAGTCATCCACATCAACTTCATCTCCCAAAAAATTAATATTTCATTTTGTTACCTGAGACTCGTCCCCCATATTTTGTGGTTATCCACCTATGTTGTTTGAACTACTCTAACAAAAATCCATCCCATACTAAGTAATGGTGATTATTTTGGATGACTACTACTCATATTAGTTCAATAAACAAAGAAGATATGGGTAATTAATCTCAAATAACAAATTGAAATAATAACTGTTCGGGAGAAGAACTTTATGATGATGAAACCAAACCTTTATTATTTTAAGGAAATGGGGTGTTTATAATTTTTTCAGAGTTTCTATTCCTAAAATAACTAAAACTGAAACTAAAAAATTTAATTTTTTTCGTATGGAAACTAATAATAAATCATATAGAATAATTCACATATAATAATTCACATAGAATCTAGTTTCATTTTAAATCTAGAGTTGTAGACATTTTTAAGAATATATTTTATAAATAAAAATGAAATAAAATTGTTCTTTATTGACATAGATCTAGGGTTTCATCTAGTTAAGATATAATGGAAGAGAATAAAGATGATTCTTGAGTTGAACCTAAATGGAGTACAAGTCCTACAAAGAAAAAAACATCCTTATCCAGAATTTGATATTATTCATTTTTCTTATTGATAGATATAAAAATAATAACATTCTAAAAAAATATATTATGGTGATAACCATAGAAGTTGATCCCAAGATATATAAAGAATCATTTTCTTCAAAATATTTTGTTTTCTAGAAATTATTTTTTTAATGATGAAGTAAATTCTAATATGAGAAATATCACTTTCCTGTTTAATAATTTTCTATAAAATTTAAAATCATATTGGTAATAAATGAGTATTTTGATACCTGTATAACTCCAATGAATCATTCATGTTTTTAAATCAAGATTAGTAATCAATGGTTTTAAAAAATGGAATGAATTGGATATTTTGATACTTATTCTCATTTAGTTCAAATTATGACAGTAATGATATTATTTACCTTTAAATTATACAAATCATTTATATTTTCATTAAACCGATGTTAAAACTGTATTTTCAAATGAAAATTTAAATAAAAAAATTACATAGAATAAGATTAATATTCTCAAAATTATATGATGACGACCCTAAAGAATTCTTAAAATGATGTCATAACTAATATTTTTGGAATTCATAGAAATATTTATAAGGATATCACTGAATATAAGGATGAAAACAAATGAATAGAGAAGGTTTTAAATAAATCATAGATATGTTATAATATGTACAAAAATTATGAAAACAAATAAAATGATTTTGGAATTCAATGAATAATTCACCAATTTTAAAAATTTGTTTCTCATTACAATTCATGAAAGAGAATATGGAAAGAAAGGGAAAACCAAAAATTAAAATAAGTAATTATTATCAAAGATGAACAACTTTACAATAGAGGAAAATGGATTAAATAGATTGGACATATACTAAATAAAAATAGATAAATGCATGAAGATAAAGTTTTAGAGATAAGACTATCTTGTAGAGTAAAAAGTAAAATTAAAAGAGAATGAGAAAATAATTTTAATATGAAATTATTTGAGATTTATACTAAATTGGATAATCATGAATCAATATAATCAGTGTCTTATTAAAAAGTAAAAAAGAATGATCATAACCGACGATGTTACATAGAGTATTCTTATAGTGAAAGAGCTCTATCTAGGGGAATTAAAATCCTCATATCATCTAATTATCCAGATAAATCTACATCAAAATGGTAATCTACCATCTTTCTTAGAGGGTACTTTGTATGCTAAAACTTTTTTAAAGTTCACTACAGGTTTGAAATATAAACTATTGAATAACTGGTTGATGAAAACATATGAAGGAACCTCCAATATATCCATGGTGGCTAGTAGAAACTATATAACTAATTTGTTTCCAAAAAAATATCCCAACACATTGATACAATCACTTAAAAATTGCGGGTTTATAGTTTTGAAAAAACTAGATAACATGTGAGTTGAAATAATACACCATGGTTTATGAGTAATGTTTGTATATAATAATTTTTGACATATTTCATTCGATATTTTTTACAATTCAGTAATTGTAATGATAAAATAGAATGCTATTTTTAAGTGGAAAATGTCCCAGCTTAAGAAAAATCCATAGACATTGATCACATATATGTTAAAATCAATTAGAGATGAAATTATTATAAATAAATGTGTTATTTATAATGGCAGTAGTCATAGTTACAGGGAATCCATGTTAAAATATTTCAAGCATGAAAGTAGTGATGGATGATGAATAACAAGAGATAATGAACAAAAAAATTGAAAAAATATTTTCAAACAAGAAAAATGATTGAGGAGAAAGAACCAAATCAATATACTTAGGATTTAAGCTTTAATGCATTTGAGAGAGATAATGATATAATCTATGAAGGACTGGATTCATTCAATCCTTTGATTATTCGAGCCTATATTTTTTCAAGCCTTGGATCGTCCATTGGATTTGTTTAAGACTTGATTAGAGGTTGGATTCACCAAGGAGGAGCGATGGCGGGAGGTGGATTCCTATGATAAATGAAAATTTTATATAGATTAAATTATAGTTAGGGTTATTAAATAGATCAGGGACAATTTTATCACCTATGATTCCATCAAAAACTTCATCGAGCACACTAAGATTGAGATTTATGATGTTATTGATCCAAGATCACTCTTGTATTCTTTTGTTGGTGTGTTCACCACTTGTGTCAACTATGGCTCTATCACAATCTGATTTGAGGAAACTGGGATTGAGGTTTGTGGTGTCGTTTCATTCCCATATCCAACTCCTTCTATTGGAGCTTTCAACATCGGTGTAAATTATATACCCATTTCAAACCTCCCTACATTCATTGGAAATTCAACTGTTTTTACTACTACTCACCGAAATATTTATATGGATAATGATGGAGCAGACAAGTGTTTATTCCCTCTATACAAGGGATCTGATGCTCCTCCCATTCATCAAAATGGTAGTCTGGCACACATCAAGGTAGATCCAATTGTTATCTCATAATGGTTTAAAATAGTTGAGCACTAAATTATCGCTCATCTAATTTTACCTATGGGTTTCAATCCAATGAAAATTTATGAATTAATTAAGCAGATCATGGTAATTCGGGGTTTCTCATGTTAGAATATCATTTATTTGGGTCACAAATTATATTATATACTCTCTCTCCATTTTAGGTGTTTTAGATGTAGGCATGGGGGTTTGGATAAATTTCACTTAAAACAGGCATTATTCAAATCTATGAGTGGGATAAGAATTTTAATCTACTTGAAGTTGGAAAGTCTCATTTTCAATAATGGGTAAGGGTATATGGCCTTAATTGGATTCATTGGCACAAAAAATATGGTATGATATTACAACATCAATTGGGGTTTCAATTAATATTGAAAAAGAAAATAAGGATGCATGATTTTGGAACTTCACCCACTTTTTGGTTAAAGTTGATCTTAACTCTACTTCAATGGACCATGTTCTTCTTTACACTAATAAAGATGAACTTCATTTGTAAATTATATTTGAAAAAATACAAATTTTTTTTTGTAATACAAGGTAATTGGACATGATATCTAGAATTATAGGAAATCCATTATATATGAAAATTACTATTTTCATGGGAATGACTCTAAGATAGTTCAAAAGAAGAAAAAAATAAACCTATCCATATTCTATTGGGTGTGCTTATACTGTTACGATAACATCAGGAAGTAATACTTTCCCAAGGTAGATTATGCCTGCATCTGATGGTCTCAATATACAGGTTGATACACATTAAGTAGATGATGCTCCTATAAAGGAAGACTCACAAATGAGAGACCATACTCCCAACATATCGCATGACAAGGTGAAAGAAACATCCATCTATGATTTGGAAATTGTTATTGTAAAGAAAACCCATGTACATAACGGTTGTTAATGGGTTGGACAACCATCTTATGGGATTTATGGAGAGTTGATTGTATATTATGAAGGTGATGTTGATTTCTCTAATGGTTGAGTGGAAGGCGTATACATTCACTTATAGTGCACTGGTAAAAAGAAATTATGGTTTGATTTTGTTGATGGGAATGAACATAATGATGTGGAGGGTAGTTTAGATGTTCAAATTGTGAAAAAAATCCACTGAGATTAGTAACATTTCAGTGATTGATAAGCACCCATAACCTTTCATGGATAGAATGGAGCTGATTGAACATGAAATTAGAGTGAATGAAACAATGTATGATGCTTCAATAGTCATTAATGATTCTATGGACGATCCTATCACTCAACTGGAAGAGGATTTGAATCATCCAATGTTTTCAAATTGAGTTTGACAATGAAAAATACGTGGAATAGAGAATGGAACGGATGACTAGATTACTGAGAGTTGTCGGTCTACTAGGTGTTCTTCCAAGGAGCGCTCTCTAGAGCTGGTTAAACTCAAAGAAAAGTACAATATTCTTTCCAAGCAAAATAATTCAGAGTCAAAATTTGAATCTTCTAATAATACTTCGAATCATGGGGATGATCCTGATCCTTCCCATTTGAAGTTTTTCTTTTCTGGATGAGGATTTTCTCCTGTTCTTTCTCTCTCTCATGTTCGATCTTTTATTTTTCTAATAAAGATTGGTAGGAAAAGGTTCTCCTGGATCTTGAACCCTTTTGGTACATATATTTAATAAATATATATAAATATAATAAATATATTTATTATAATTCTTTATTATAAATATATATGTATATCATTATATATATATATATATATATATTTAATACATATATAAATATAGTAAATATATTCATTATTTAGATATATGTATTATAATTTTAAAATTATTTAAATACATTTATTATAATTTTATACATATTTAAATATATAATTATCTATATACTTGGTAAAAAATTAATATTTATATATTTATGTCATTGTATATATATATATTTAATAAATATTTATAAATACAAATAAAAATCTAAATATAGTAAATGAAATCATTATTTAAATAAATTTATTATAATTTTATAATTACTTAATTATATATAATTATTTATTTATAATTAGACCAAATAATTCCTTAAAAAATAATAGTTATTTTTTTTATAATTGTAGATATATAAATTTTTAAATATGATAAATATAAATTTATAAATATATTTATTTATACATACTTAAGATTATACTTTTAACATTATTAACGCATATATTATCTAAAATGAATGCATGTTAAAAATGAGTGAAATTGAAAAATTTAAATGAGTACACTTTAAAAATATTAAAAAAATGTATATGTTTTATTAATCAAATATAAATTACTAAAATAATATGGATATATATTAATATAAATATGAATAAACATTGAAAATATTATAACATTGTAAATAAAAAAATATAAAAAAATAATATAAAATGAATAAATTCCTAAAAAATAAAAAAATAAAAAATAAATAAAAATTATGTAATATTAATTTTTAATAAAATTAAAAATATATAAATACAATTGACCAATTGAAGACATAATATATTAAATATATCATTTTTTAATTAAATTCTAAAATGAATACTTTAATTTGAATGAATTACATAAAAATTAGGTGTACGTGTTTATATATAAGATTTTATTAATTAAATATATTTTTGTTTATGAGCGTTGTATATAAAAATGCATTAATTATGTGTATATATTTGGAATAAATATAATACACATTTTATATATATTAAATTGAAAAAAATGAAATTCAATTATGTCCATTACTCGATGCAATTAGTCAGTATTTTTAATACATTTTAAATTTTAATTATAAACTATTCTTCACTATAAATAATTGACTATTTAATGTAAATCATAAATATTTTTTACTATATAAATTATATTTAAAAACGTTAATATATATATATTTAATATATACAATTTATTAATATTATCATTAATTATTTAATTAACTAAATGTCTAATATATTTTATAATTTAAATATTTATAATATTTATTTGTTTAATTTTCATTTTATATATTTCTATTTATTTAATATATACTATTTATTATTATTTATTATATATATATAGTATAATCAATTTATTAATTTTTACCAATAATTTTTTAATTAATAATTTTTTAATTTTTTTTAAAAAACAATATTTTTATTATATATTTATTTAATTATTTAATATTATTTTGGACCTTTATGTGTGATGAACATAAAGAGATGATAAAGGTTACCCTTTGTTAGAGTTAAAAACAAATCTCCGATAAAGGTTATCATTATGAAAGACCCATTTTTTAGTAGTGATAAGAGAAGAGATTATATCATTATAGTAATGAAATATAATAAATTTATAATGAGTTAAATTGGGTAATATATAATGTATCTTAAATCAATAGAATGGGGATATAATGTATATTGAAGAAAATAAGAATAAAAATGTAAATTTAAAATTGTTAATTTTAAAAAAAATTGTTGGATTTTAAAGAGAGGAATAATAACATTTACTTCACATAAATAATTCCAATCATTGAAATCAACCCTTTGATGATTTTACATTTCAATAAAATTTAGAGAAAACTACTATAGAGAGTATTTCCAAGAGTAAAAAACAATAAATAAAAATTTAATGCATGGATAGTTGATTGATTTGGTGGGTATTTATAGTTGAATATTTATAATTGTTTTATATTTTGTATATGATGGTTTTTAACTAGCTTATAGAAAATTCAATCAAAATCATTTATGCTTTTTTTTCTGGATCATTGTATTTATGATTTAATTTTTGTTAATTATCAAACATTAATGGTTAAAATCCTTTATTTTATTTCATATTTTCCATGAAAATATCATATGAAATAAAGAAATAGTTTTTATCAGTAAAGTATCTTTATATTTATGAAGATTTAATATTGAGTTTTAATTTTCAATTTTCTAACTTTTTAAAATGCATTTTGGGTTATGAAAAAAAAATAAATAAGTATTCATGTCATTATCACATCAAAATGAAGTCATAAAAATATCATTAACATAAAAGTATATTTCAGTATTCGCTTAAAAATTTAATTTTTTCATAAAAAACAAAAAAAATCACTATTGATTAATATCAATATATTGATTATATTTTTTATATTCATTTTATAAAATTAAACTATATGTATATTCAATTTAATTATTAATTTAAAAAAAAATTACTGAAATTACATTTTCTTGCGGAATGGATCTATTTTTTTTATGTGAAGTGGTATTAGAATTATTAAATGGAAGATTGAAGTGCAATTAAATTTTTGGTGAAGTTATATTTATTTTTAGTAAATTTTTAAAAGATAAATAGATTATTGGATAACACGTTTGATGTTTTTTGAGGTATATAGATTTTTCTTAAAGTTTGTAGAATATGTTCTGAGAATTGTGTGAAATATAGAATTACAAAAAAAAGGCAAATTACATGTTTCCATATGATTCATTTGAATCTACATTAGAGTCATTTTATATGAGTTTATTATTCATTTCTGGATTTGGGATGAAAAATAAAAAAATCAATAGAACTATGTAAGCATAAATCTAGTGTTCTGTACGAGTCATTGAACCTACATAAGAATCATTTTAGGATATATATATTATTGATTTAACCATTGCACGAGTCATTACATGTTGCATATAGGTCATTTACAAGATATATAATCATACATTTTTTACTTTTTATGGATTTCTAGGGACTTCAAATTAATGGTTTCTAGGTTTCATAAAGAACATTACATTATATAGATCAGATAAATATACAATAATATTTTTCAATACTTTATCATTTATTTAATTAAAAAACCTAACTGGATTGGTCAAGAGTAGTGATTCATGAAAAGATTAGGGGAAGTTTGAATGATATTTAATCAAATATTAAATGAAAGGATCTTGGATCCATTTACATAGAGATTTAAAATTCCATTTTTGAAAACAGTTATCATGGAAAAATTATATTTTTCAGGAAGATATATCGTTTCATAAATTTAAGGAAATTTCCATAAAACATATTGGAAAATCATTGTCAAAAAATATTTATGATGTAAAATTTCAGAAACTGATGTAGATAAATGAGCTAAAAATAATAAGAAGGTGCCAATACTCAGTTGTGTTGCAGATAAATTATATCAAGGAGAGAGAGTGATGAAGAAAAATTGGTATTTCATATGAGTATTAAGAGGTGGTTTACTCACGATAATTCTATTTTTTATCTATATGATTTCTATTAAGAAGGAATGAGGTATTTTTATTGACGCATACTCTACTGCATGAGTAGTTCATCTTGAAGAACTGTGAGAGGAAGAAAAATCAAAAACTGATAAACTAATAAAATTATAGTTGTTGAAATTTTTCATAAATAAGATCTATCCCTTTTTATAGTATTCAGTGATAATTTAAATATATAATTCAACCATAATAATTATTTAGAACACCTAGAGTATAGGCTGTTCGCGTCCAAATAACTCCATACAATTTTTTTGAAGTAGATGATACCATCACATTATGATAAGTGAATGATAGATACTTATAATTTATATATGAATATTACATCATTTTTTATCACGAAAAAATTATAGTTATAATAAAATACTTGTTCCAACACATGTATGTATAGTAGAGGAGTTGGTTCTCACACTGATGCCAAACCTTGTAAAAAATATCTCGCGTTTCTTTTTTGTGTTTATTATTCATTTGTACAGGTGAGGAAGAGTTACAAGATAAATGATCATTATATTAATATACCATAAGGGTTTAATTTAAAATAAACAATTTGTAAAAACCACTACTACGAATTCACCAAATATTAGGGGAATCCTAATTAATCTAAGCTTAATAAGTGCTATTAGAGAAAAAAAATCCCCCCATGATCTTATAATACTTAAATATGAATTAGGGATAATTTTATTCTAGTGAATAATAGAATAGTTCCCCTCTTTAATTGGAAATAATTTCAGGGATGTAAAAACCAAACAACACCATATTTTCTTTCACAAGGAAAAAAGGCTACTGAAACTATTAATGTGGTATTTCTGCCACTTGTGAGACAAGAACCTATTACTATTACTGATAGTGGAATCTTCAATGTCATTGGTAAATCTACAAATTCTATACATTCATATAAATTAGATAAAATTCCTTCCAAATTTATGAGGATACAGGTAGCTAAAGTTATGTGGGACAAGCTAGAAAACATGTATGATAGAAATTTTATGATCAAAGAGTCTAAAACAAAAAATAGAGATAGATAAATTTAAAGATATCAAAAATATATAATTATGAGACTATAGATGACTAATTCACTAAAGTTAATGAGGTTGTTAGTGAAATTAGAGGTTTGGGAGACAAGCCAGAAGTCCCAATAGTTTTTAAAAAATTAATTCGAAACTTCGATGATAGATTCGATTTAAATAATTTTAATATATAAAATATATAAGATCATTCCATGGATAATTTAAACAATACACTATTGAACTATGAGATATAAAAACAAAAACTTTTAATGGAAAAGACTTAGAGGAGAAGTAATTTAAATACATGAGTAATTTTGAGATTAAATAATAGGAGATTAAATCTAAAAGTGTGTATGAAGAAGATAATGACAATGATTTGAGTCATAAAAGTGAAATGTATTTTATCTACAACGATGTTAAACTATGTCTTGTAAAATATAAGGGTAAACCTCCACTCAAATAATTTATATGTTGTGTAGTTGGGAACTTTTCAACTTACTTCCTAAGAATAACTAATAATATGGATTATTAAGATAAGGAGGATATTGAAAATCCTTAGAGAAAATCTAAAAATATATCTTCCAAGTGTATAAGAAATCTGATGAAGCTAAAAGAATTGTTTTTGAAAAAAGAGGATTGTGTTCAGTAAATATGAAGAAGATATTACTTCCCCATGTAGTGTTTCCTAGGAATATAATACTAGTAAACATATCAATTTCATGTAATATTATAAAAAGATTATTGAAAATTAAGGTAGTGAAGAAAAATACAGAGAAGAAACCTATATAGATCATATATTAAAAACTGAACTAGAAGTTTTTTTCAATAGAAACACATAATATAAGAAAGAAATCAAACCAATCTAGAAGTAATTTATTAAACTTAAGAATTGTGAAGATGAGTTTTATAGTAGGGAGAATGATAATATTGAATAGATTAAAATTCTCCTATGTAAGGTGAATGGGAAAGAGTTTTTTTTAAAATAATATAAAAATAATATGGATACACAAGAGGAATAACATAATATGGTTTTATTAAGGTGTCTTAAAGATTATAAAACCCTTGGTAATATGAATAATGACTATGATAAGACATTTTATATGAGGGAAAAGTCATCTAAAAAAACTAGGATGTTTAATGCAGTAAAAAAGGTAAAATCTTTAATTTATATATTAGAGGATGATAAATTTGGGTTTTCTAGTAGTGAAGGTCCTGAGAGTTAATCTGGGAGAGCCCAGGTTAAGAAAATTCCTAAAACATTTATACATATATCAATGATTGTTGAGAAAAATATTAAGATAAATTATTGCCTAAACTAAAGATGAAGGATACAAAAACTACACCGAGATAAAAATCAGAATTTCAAGAATAAATTCCATAGTTTAATAGAAAAACTGACTTCAGTGGATAATACTGCTGTTGTGGTTATTATGAACTAAAAATTTATGTTTTTTGGTATACTATGTCTCCCCTGAAACCAAAATAATCCTAAACTAAGATGGAGTTACGTTGTAAATATAATCAATAAATCTGTTAGGAAACATAGTGTGAATTGAAAAGCACTGATGGTACCTATCTAAAACATGTTCGATGGACACAAAGAGATCCATGGATGTTGTGACCAGTAAGGTCATCATATATAATGGTGTATTACCATTATTAATGTTAAATAACAATATATTTCTAAATTAAAGAATACTAAATACAAATCCAAAGATGAAAAATCCCTCATTATAAAAGTTTATCAAAATGTTGTAAGAAATTATATACGTGGATAATTGATAGGGGGAATTCAATACACATGAATGGAGATATCAAGATATTGAAAAATATTTAATAAGATGATAATGGTTATGTGACTTTTGGTAATAAGTTATCTATGAAGAGTAAGTGAATTTTATCTATTTAATTTGATCCCCATAGATTTAATTTATATGTGTTTGGATTTTTTTGATGAAATCAAGAATAAGTTACAAAGTGTGAGCCAAAAAAATGATGAATATGATGCTGTTATTTTAATATAAAACACTTTCCTCGTTAATTGCATTAAATATGGAAAAGAAAAGAAAATAGTTGAAAGAACCATTGAAAATATATTTCAAATTTAAGATACATATATTATTTATGTTTCGAATAGGAGAATAATATTTGTTATAAAAGGATTGTGCATATCATCTTAAAGAAATTGATAAGAGTTTGAATATAAAATTATGTGAGAGATCTACACCAATGGAGAATATATAGATATCATAATTTTATAACCTATTAATAGGGGGATGGTTAATAGAAATTATAAAATTAGGGATATATAATAAACTATAAAACATCAGTTGATTAATTTAAATATTTTTAGACCACTAAGACACTAATCCGATAAGTGTGATATATATTTCATCACATTCATTGATTACTATAAAATAATGATGGTATTTTTGTTCATAAAACACATGTCATAAGAAGTAGAATTTTTTGTCAAGTGGATCCTTGATTCACTTTATGTTTCTGATAATTAAAAAATATTATTAATCTAATTCCCTCAAATATGATAAATTTAAATGAATTCTAGTGTTTTAAGTATTTCAACTTAAATTGGATACAGATAATTTATCACATCTTGGAAAATATCATCAATCATATTTGAATTTATTGTCAATCTTTTTTAAAAGTTTTATATATGTTTATTAAAGTTACAATTCATGAAGAATATTCATTTTTCATTAAAATATATAAATTTTTTAAAGTCTTAAATTGAAATTTATTCTACACAAATTTTCTTATGTGAGGGATTTCATAAGTATATAGAATCTAACACCTAGTCACATTCATTAGTAGAGTATAGTTAATTAATCAATGTCAATAACTATTATTAATATTTTTTTTGATAAAAATGGAATGGAGAGAAGATTAGTGATACTTGATTCAGGATAAAGATAGAGAGAAACTGTTACAACCCAAAATAGGAGTTAAAATATAACATATTTAATTTAGTGAACACTAATTCATATGGTATAATCAATCAATTTGGTACTTGAGCTGAAAAAATATTTCATTTTATATTTTGATGATTATAGAAACATTGCATGTGATATGTTTATGTGGTAGAATATAGAAATTCTAGAATACATCAAAAGACTATAAAGAAGAGTGGATAGTTAATTTCGAATAACAATTAGGAAAATAAATTGGGATAATGGAACTATATACACATCCACTGATGGTTCAAATTATTCTGAAAAATGTGGAATAATTCATGAAGTGTGTGTGATGGGGAATCTATTGTATAATGGAATTACGGGAAGGAAGAATCATATGGGAAATAAAAATTCCCATAATTTATTGATTAAAAGTTTCATGTGTCACCACTATTAGAATTAATATATAGAATGTATTTTTTTACACTCATAATTTAGTATCTCTTAGTCTTGGAAAGTGATTTTTTTTAAAATAATTTGACATGGAAGGAAACCCGATTTGAAACATCTGAATGTCTTTGGAGGAAAATGTGTCTTTCAAAATAAAAATAGAAATATCAAAAAGTATTTTTACAAAGTTAATAATGTATTTATTTCGTTACCCATAAAAGAGTGAATCCTATAAATGTTTTAAGTAATTGATGATCAAGATTGTTGAGTGTAGATTCAAATGTTTTTAAAATCATGTTATTGTGTGATGAAGAAGAAGTAATAGATATGGATTCGAGAAAATTGAAAATTTTTCTTAATGATGATGATTCTTAATATGATTAGGAGAAAAATAATGGTAATGAATGAAGTAAAAACATGACTAAAATAATAATCATAGTTTATGTTAAACTGTGAAACATTATTTGAGCCAAATACACTCCAACAAAGACCAAAATATGGAGAATAATATAAAACACTGATCTATTAGAATTAGTGGAACTAGTAAAATTTTAATTGGAAATAAATGATGAATCATGGATGGAAAAAATGACTTGTTAGATGATCAAAAATAAAAATAATGAACCATGGGAACATGTGAATAGATCTAGAAGTCACAATGAGATAAGTGAAATTTTTTTTCATTGAAAATAATTTTATGAACATGGAAGTGTCATCCAAAATAAACTGATGTCGTTATAAAATGGATATTATTCTATTAAAGGATGATATATTGAGGAATAATTTTTTTAGTATGAATGATGGGATCAATAAATCATTTTTTTCTATGGAAGTTATGAAAATGATTACAGTTTATAAAATGGATGTGAATATTTAATTAATGAATTGAATCTTAAAAGAATAATTTAATAATGAACAACTAGTAGGTTATCTTATTACTGACAATGATTTAAATTTTTTCATATTAGAAAATGGTTTATGTGGTTTTAATTATTAACCTCATTCTTGGTATAGATGGTTAGAATTACATATAATAATATTAGTGTTCAAGAGAGGATCTATTTATCACAACTTCTATGTGATTGTCTCAAATAATGAATAATTTATTATGTTTGTTCAGTTTTATGATATTGTATTTGGAGGAAAAAATAGAATTATGAGAAAAAAATAAAATATATGAGCCATTGAAAATTTATTATGTCAACAATTATAGATATTGAATATTTTATTGGGATACACTTTCATCAATGGAATTGTTATGAAATCATCTCACGGGTAAAATATGAAATATATTCATTAATGATGTCCAAAATAGAATATTTAACACCATCTTGAACATTGAAATTAGTTTGAATTAAACACGTCAATCATGTGGTCAAAAGGGGAGTGAAATCAAAATTATATCATGATTTTTTGGGAGTATTCTATATCTAATGAAAATTACTCCGAATATATTTTATACAATGTGTTTACAATGAGATTTATTAATTTTCCAAAGAAATAAAATCTCTTGTTGATAATGAGGGTATTTATGTAAATTCAATGAATATTAAATTGTGGTTTAGTTTTAAATTTGGAATAATTTAAAGATATAGTCCTTATTTAGATATAGATTAGGATGGTGATATAGTGGATTGAAATGTAACCAATGGTGGGGGAGAATTCTTCATCAGAAAAAATTTCTTGAATGTATTAGTAATAAGAGAGAGAGTACATCATTGAGCATAGAAGCGGTAAAATATATGTCAGTTAGTGCATATTGAAATCAGTTGATATGGATGAAGTAGTATCTGGATGATAGTAGAAAACTGGTGCAATTATGGTGACCTAAGTTAAACCTCCCTTTATTGTATATCATTTCTATAATTGAACCATCAAATTATTTAATAAATTCTACATCATGAGAATTGAGAGGTTTAGTGTGTTTAGAGAGTATTTATATGAGAAACATATTTACAAATATTGTGAACATTTCCCAATAATATAATAAAACAACTTCTCCATTTAAATATCTATCAAGTTAATCTCATCCCCATGCACTGGGAAACAAAAAATAGAGTTTCGTTAAATACCCTATAAGGGATACATAGACATATTATCTTGCTGCCCATAGGGAGATTATAACCATATAAAAAACATAATAAGTAGATAAATCTATGAATAAGAGAACATGGAATTATAAAAATGGTTCATATGGTATGGTAGGAGAACAACTAATCCCATATGTTCAAATATATATCATAATATATATAATGAAAAACATGATAAATAAATCATGATCCTGTGAACATAGCATATTCACATATAAAATGAGAATGTCATAAACATAATAATAAAAAAAATATTTTCGATCATAAATCACCACCTATTTCCCATTTGAGACAAAAAACTCACCACCTATATTATATTTTGGATCAAGCATAAAAACATGTTTTACATAATATATAATTCCCCAACCCTAGTTACCCAGAGCTGGTATATTATTTTAGTACATTGGCATGATTACAAGGAATCATGTCCCCAATGACCGATCCGTTTAGCAGTCTTTGAAAATAGAATACATACATGAATGTTATATTACACTTTATAACATACAAAACAACATAAATAATCCTTTATGAACGCCATTATTCCTTTTTCTGAACCCTTAATATCAATCACAATACACTTCTTGAAATCCTAGGAAAAATAAAACATAGAAATATGTGAGCTCAGATGCTCAGTAAGGATAACAATACAGCAGAAACATTCATAAATAAGCACAAACTTTTATGGAAATGTATAACTAAAACTAAAGCCTTTTAAACTTGAACTTCAGCATAATATGGAAAAAATAAATTGAAGTAATTCCATTTTATTATTCAAATGGATATTATACTAGTCGAATAATAACATGCGATATAACTAACCACTTTCATAATTATGGAATGCATAATGTCAGACTATCATAAAAACATAGTCAAGGCCTTGTGACAAGACTGCAAATAAGATTTTGTCAAGGCCTTGTGCAATGACACTAGTTTGTCTCAGGAGACCTACCGATGCATCGAGGAGCTATAGCGGGCTCCACCCATCACTTACTAATTCCAATTCATTCGGCATATGAAAAGGTATAAACATAACATAAACATTCGTATTAAAACTAGAATACAAAATGTCAAAACATTATCCCTAAACCATGAATGGTATAAAAATTACACATCCATAGTCAAACATATCACAAAACGTTCAATACAATATGGATGATTTGTATCATAATAAATCATCTTCAAACAAGTTTAAAATCCATCAAAGGATGTTGACATAGATAAATGGATTTGTAAAACTCTTTGAGAGAAATATCCCATTATCATGAAAACATTTAAATGTCACACAAATTTAGAAAGGAATACAATTAAAGAAATTCTTGAATCAAAGTGTCTCATAAAACTTTTAAACTATTGAAAGGAATATACATTTTAAAAACATTCATGTCTTATCAATAAATCCTTAAAAACCATTTTGAAGACATTGAAATTAATGAGAAAGATTTAGAAGAATAAATATTTAAAAATTTTGAATTGATGTTTTTGTAAAAAGTGCCTTAAAATAATCACTTTGAAAACTCTTTAATGAAACATGGAGATGGATAATAAATATATCCCATTAGATACTTATGTAAAAACAACCTCGGATAATAAAGAGATTGTGAAATTAACCCTTACAAATTTGATAACTTACGAAGCATACACCCCATGAAAGAGGTATCATACAATGAATATGTAAATACACATAAATTAAATAGTATAAAAAAATTAATACAATTATGGGATGTACATACAACACACAAAATGTAATTGTGGAAATATGGAACGAATCTCACAGGAATAAGGATAGAGATGAAAACCCCTTACCTTGCACTTTCCTTTAGTCGAGGTTATGTTTAACCTCTTGTATGATAACTGTAGTATGTTATTAAATTATAAAAGAACCATATTAATATTTATGATGTCATAAATTATTAATTCATGACTTTATACTACCCATTTAATAATAATTTTCATGTGAAATTAACATTTCGGGTTATAATCGCTTTCTCTATCGTACGTGTTTTAACTTGTTACTCTTTATTGAGTCACTTAGAACATGATTTAAATACTTCCAGAATATAACAAATGATTTATATATCATATATATTTAAAATATAAATATTTATAATAGACATATATATGAAATGTAAGAAACCGTTTATGGAGACGGTAGTCCATACGTACGCGTAAACGCTGTTTCTATTTTCATAACGTATTGAATAGAACTAAGTGATTAAAGTATATGTAAGTACACACACACACACACACACACACATATATATATATATAAATATTTATATCTCTAGTAGCATTATTATTTCATATATTACAAACATATTAGTTATATATATTTTTATAATCTTTGATGAATGGTGAATATGGAAATGAATCTCATCTCGTTGTGGAGACGATAATCCATACGTATGCACGAGCGACAATATAATTTCCTTAAAGGTCTGGAATTGGATGGTATATTAATTTTACAGAGATATTATCATGTTATTTTCATTATTTATATACATATTACTCATCATTATATCCATCCAAATAACATAGTGTTGAATAACAAATTACACTATGGCGTGGAGACGGTAAGTCGTACGTACGCACACATGGTGGCCTTATAATTCATAAGATAGATAGAATAATGAATATAGTTGTGAAATATTTATAATAACATCACAATATATAGAAGATACTGGATTAATTATTTTATAATGGAAATAACAAAGAAATAAGAAGTAGAAGAAGAAAAGAACTTGAAAGGGGGTGGTGAAATGATTACCTCTTCTTCGGGTTCTTTCTTCTGATTTGATCAAAAGGGCTCCTTAGGATGGCATTATGATCAAAATAATGCCTCTAGGTTGAAGTGAGGGAAGTTGAGAGAATATTGGGTCAGGGTTTGGGAGAACCAAAAGGCTTTTATGGTATGATGAATTGGTTAGAAGTGGTGTCCTTTTATAAGGGGGGGATGGGCTCTTCATGAAAAACTTAAAGTATTATTTTATAATAAATTCATATTTTTTTTCTAATGGCTACAAACTGGATTATTTAAAGTTTAAAGTGGGGATGGGTCGAAAACCAATCAACCAATAGGTTTGATATAGGTTTGGGTCACTATAAAACCTTATCTTTTAGATTTAACTCTTAGTTAATTATTTTGACATTTCCCATGTCTCTTTGCATTTTTATATTATTTGGTTAATAAACTTACTATAAACTGCCAAGTGAACCCCCAAGTGGTTAATTAATGACATAAAAATCATTATATAAGTACTTTGGCCAAAAAATATATTTTTAGGAATATTATATCAATTAATAATATAATATTTGTTTAAAAACCCCTTTTATGCCAATTTTGACACTATTTAATAATTGATTTTTGTTAAAGTCATAACAACTTTACTAATTCAAAATAAATTTATTTAATCAATAGTAACATGCCATATTAAAATATAAATTTCGTGGATGGCATCAAAATATTCAAATTTTATTTCTTTTAACATTTATAATACCATTTATCTGATTCTTTCATTAATAAGGAAAATATTGCATCATCATTGTGTCATAAATAAATTTTAGTATTTAATCTCTAAAATTTATAAATAAAATACCATTATGTAGGAAATATTTTTATATTATTAATTAATATTTATAGTAGATTTTATCTTATATATAACCCTATATTTAAAATGGTTTAGTTATTAAACATTGATTTTAACGCTTTTAACTCTCCTTTAAATTAAATAATATTAAATTTATTAATATAATCCAAGTGGACTTAAAGGGTCATATTTTATTCATAAGGATTTTTTTGGCCAAATTACAATTATTCAATATAATTAGGACATGTGTTAGGGTAAAATAATATCATTTTTACCCTTAATTATCCTATTTACTTTTAACCGTGGTAAATAAAAGTAAAGAGTTACTATTCACCAAAAATTATTTTTGTCTTATTGAACCAAATTTTATTCCTCAATATTAATCGTTTCTCTCAGATTTTCGAAATTCAACTCACAGAAGTGGTAAAATTAAGTTTTATGTGAATTTTCAAATTCTCCTAGGAGGTGGGTAAAAGACAGTGAAAAGTTCAATAAACTTTTTATATATCTAAAATTATTATAAATTGACTCCAATGAATTACATTGAAAATATATAGGTATTATGTATCTATTTTTACCTAAAATAAATTTAAATAAAATAAATAATTATTTAAATAAAAATTTGGTTTTAAACTATAACTCAGTGTTTTTCACAATTCATCAAAAATTAAAAGTTTTCAGAAAAATACCAAAAAATCACCCTAAGATAATTTTGATATTCCGAATTCAATAATTAAGTCTATTTTACTAAATTAAAAACATAGAAGTTTCATTTATTAATTTAAAATTAATTCCCACTGTCAAAATCAAAAGGCGTATTTTTAAGAAATAATAACTATCAAAAGATTGACACTTGTTTATGTCCAATTTCAAAGTGAAATTACTTAAAATGACCATTGTTGGATTAAATGGTAAAAATAGAATCTATTTATACTTCCAAACCATTAAAATTTATAATTTAACACTATAAATTATTTTTATTAAAAAAGTTGTTTTTAGTTAAAATACAATATTTTTCACTGTTCACCCAAATATGAAAGTTATCAGAAAAACACCAAAACATTATTGAAACTAAATTATTTTGTCCTGATTCTAAATAAGAAGATTATTTTGTCAAATTGAATATATAAAAGTTTCAAATATTGTATTTAAAAAGGCTTCGCCGTTAAAAGGCGGTAAAATTGCATTTTTTTTAAAAAAACTTCTTTTATCTGAAAAAATGTATTTGTTCTTACATTATGTCTAAGAAACTCATGATATGGATTCTAAAATTATAAGGATTATATAAGGTTCAAAATTCAGTTAATACTATTCATAACAGCTTTTGAACGACTAGTTTGGTAAGTCATGGTGCACTAGAACTCGGGGTTGCGTGTAGTGCATGTTATTGAATTACTTTGAAAAAATTATGTACTATGAAATCTTGAGGTGTTAAATAATAGATAATGAATTACAACCTTTTCACCATGTTGGATTCAGAATCACCACTTAACCTACTTTTTGAACATGTTATGTAAGTCATTAACCAAATTATTAGTGGGATATATAGGGTCCAACAATAACATAGTGATTAATCATACACATGTGTTCTATATGAAAAAGTATAATCATGACATCATATATAACCAAGAATAAGAATGTGTTTTATATTATATTTAAAAATTTATATCATAGATAACCATGTAAACCCAATCATCCATTACCAAATTCATTCACCAAAAACTGGAACCTCATAAAATCATTTTTAGTGTTTTTTATAATACATAACAACATTAAAAATAGATGTACTTTAGATAATGAGGAAAAAATAATACAAAGAATAAAATAGAGTTGAAAAAGATAATTTTCAAATGAATAGTATGAATATTACAAAAAATGAGACATATTTAGTTGTAAAAATTAGAAAGGAGAACATTAGTTGGAAGTGTGAACATGGAGATGAAAGAAAAATACATTTAAGAGAAATAAAAAATTATGTGGATGGTAATTATTTAAAAAATATTATAATTGTAATGAAAAAATGATTCTTCATAGATGATTATAATTTTGAACACATTTTACCTAGGGAGATAAAATTGGAATTCATATGTAAATGTAGATCATTGAATATAGTTAACAATAAAGGTCTATGTTCAGAAAAATCATATAAATCAAAGAAAGATATTTTATTTACTAAAGTCCCTTACGAACCAAGGAATAATTGAATGAAAATATTATGATATGTAATTATAGAAGTGATCTTTATAATATCAGGAAATCCAGGATGATTATCTTACAATAATGAAACTGGTTAGTTAATACACAATTCAAAAGAAAAATTTTTGTTTAAAAAAATAATGTATCAAGGGATTGAAAATTTTGATAGGTAACCCTTAGTTTTGATATTTTATTCCATTAATACATTATAAGATTTTGTATCCCATATATAACTATATTAATAACTTATTTAATAACCATATTTATAAAAATAATTATTTCTAATTTTCATTTATACACACTCTCAATTTATTAGTTTTTACATATTTTCCCATTACAGGCATGTATAGTGTTTACCATTTTTACTTTTTTTTCAGGAGTAATGCTGGTATTCCTTTTTCATAAAAAAATTATAATTCCAAGAAAATTAGTATTACTAAAATGGAAGTATTATAATGATTTATGAATTATTAATTTCCTTTTATGAGTGTTTCATTCTTTTTCCCATAAGTTAAACTTGATAATAATAAAACATTAGTTATTTTTTAAACAAACGAAGGGTGATTTAATAATTATTGACATAAATTATTATTTTATCATTTCTAGAAAAATATTTATTTAAATTTTTACATAATTTTACACCATTAATTATGTTTTCATGTTCATCTGTTATATAATTGTGTAGCGTTGTTCAAGTAGGTGGTGAAACAGACCCAAAAATAAACATATCATGATTAATGGATGGTTATGAAGTTATTTTGGTGAAATATAAATGTACCAATATCATAATGATATAATTTATAGTTTGAAAACATGATATATCAAAATTATAAATATTTATGTGAATAATTTATTGATAATAAGAAATGTATTTTTTTTGAAATTTTCCCCTTCCTAGTTTTTTTCTTTTGGATAGTTAATTTTACAACAGTTATTTTTCATTAAATTATTTTATATGGTATCTTATTTGTATTAAAGAACATTATTAATATCTTAAAAACTTTGTTTACCTTTGAAACATTTCTTAGAACTATCCAAGGAAGGAGATAATGATAAATCAAACACATGGATCCATGCGGGTGGCAGTTTTCACCCATGCATGGATAATGATTTCATTTTCATAAAAAAAGGATGAGTAAATTGGTTTGTCAATTAATAATATTAAATATGTTATAAATATTAATATTATTCATCAAATTCAATTTTTAACTAGCCATGTTAGGAGGCTATGGAAAATTAACATGCAACTTGGCGTTGGTGGTAGACTGTACACACCGATGATTGACGTTTTCATTTGTCTAAATAGCAAACATAAGGGTGGATAATTCGTGCCCCTTAGATATAATGAAAAATAAATAAATTTTTTATATTAATGTTATCATTTTATGACTGTTTAATTTAAATTTTTTTAGAATAAGTGTGCATAAATAAATAGAAAAGTGGAAGGAATGTTTAAACATTTATACCACAGTACATAGATTATCTCTATTTTAAAGTGTATTAAACATTTGAGTGATGGTATTTTGAGATGGCCTAAATGTATTTAATGTTTATATGATTTTTAAAATAGGTTTGGGATGTGTTTTTACCAAACATAGGGGTTTTAGTAGAATATAATATGGGTTTATTGTAAGTGGTCCTGCCTATTGCCTACACAATTTTCCGTAAAAATATTTTTATTTATTTTAAAAATTACATAGAATAGAATTCGTGAAATCCATGAAGATAGTATCTCACGATTAATTTATAAATAGTTTTGTTAGATTTATAATTAATTAATCTTTTAATTCATTAATTATTTTTTAATATTGTAGTCTCTTTGGTCAAACCATCATTATGATGGGGGAATCAATGGTAGATTTCCTCTATAGTTGATCCATGCATGAAAAGAAATCCCTTAACATTATTGTAGGATTCTCGTCATACATGAGCTGATGTAGACGCTGATTCATTAATTCTTATCAAAGATTAACAATCCTAATGAGGTTTGTTGAATATTTTTGGTTCTCTTATAATTAGATAGAATATAGTAGGATCACCAACACTCTCAGTACATGGATCATTCTTGAAAATAAGTATAGGATTTAGAAAATGTTTTGTTGATAAAAATGTTGTAATTTTTATTTATTTATAAAAAATCAATAAATAGAGAATTATATAGGATGTTATTTAAGGAGACAGGGTTAGATTTTTTCACAAATCCAGTTTAATATTCACTTGAACTCTAGTGCAACACTTGTTTTTGTAATAATAAAAATAAAATTGTCATTTAGTTATCCAGAACATACCCTGTAGACTATTTAAACATTACATCTCCAAAAAAGATAATATTTATTAAAATAATATTCCATTATTGTAGAACCACAAATCGGTCAGGTACACCTCATTATTTACATTAATAAGTATAAAATATATTCATTTAATTAAATAATGAAATGTAACCACATTACACAAAGTTAAATAAATTTTTTTAATCCACTAATAAAAATGATTAGCTATTTTTCCATAAACATGAGATTAATATTTCAATATACTTTTTAAAATAAGATATAATTCAACTTAGGATATTTGATATTGTTAGTGTGTGACTCTATAATTAAATTTCTTGGTGTCATTAGTCTAAAGTATCTAAATTACAAGCATAGATTAACGAAACACACTAAATAACCCATTAAAAAAAGAGATAAGTACAAACTAAATTAAACTTAATATGAACCCTTATAATGTAATATAATGAATTTTTTCTAATATATAATGTCAAAAAGGATTCATATATTATGCCATCAACTTATATGTTTGGATCCATTTATTTGAATTTTCGATAAACCCATAAATTTCAATGATCTTGTACTTAATGTTGATATTCTATTTCATAAAATGACACTATAAATTCACATGAAAAATAATGGATAGATCATTTATCACATTATTCATTAATTTTATGTCACTCATGATTAACCTAGTGTATCCAATTTCATATTGAGTTGTTATCTTCGTAGTTTATAAAATAAATCTAAACACACAACTCCTGATACAAATTAATAGTAATCTTATTGCCAATAGAGGATACATAGGTCAATATATATGAATATATAATGAGACACAAAACATGTGAAATTCCAATTGGAGGGTCCATTCTCATAACCTCCCTTATTGGAGATTACAAATGGTGAACACCATTAGTATGGGTCTTAATATATTTTTGGCCTCCTACACCAAACAACCAATATGACCTATTTCCTAAATTAAAATATCATTCATACATAGAGATTATTTAGATGGAATAATTTCATAAAATATAATGTAGATTATAATAGTGGGGAATTTGTATATACTATCAATGTGGTATGTATACTTTGGACATTATTAGATATATTATCACATAGAAGGAAAATGTTGATGTGATAAGAATTTATATTATATTATTTTTATGTAGCATGAATATAAAATATAAGAGAAAGGAAAAGGATAATTGTTTCAGGGAACTAACAACTCCAAAAATGTTTTTATGGATTGTGAGGAAGGGATAGAAGATCCCCTTTTATAAGGGAAAAGGGACATCATTTTTTTAAATACCAATAAACTTTTAATAATGTGAATCCACCATCATTGAAAGCTTCATTAAAATTATTAAATAACTTTGATTAAAAGTGATATGGTTGATATAATCCAGAACCACACATTCCAATTCATGATTCAAACATGTTAGAGGTCATTTACTCTAATATTATTACTTTTAACATTATATCCTTTCCCTTGTTAACTAATTTTTTACAAAGTAACATATAATTTATGATTGAAAAATAAAATGATATTTATTATATAATATGGATCAAAAAATTAAAAAGTCTAAATAAATTAAATTTGACTCAATTTATTAATTTCATAAAATTTAGTTTTAAAATGGTAAATATAAACTCTATTAAATATAATTTAGTAAGAATGATATTACATAAGTACTTAATATAAAATATATATTTTTTAAATCTAGACTAAATATTTTAAAATGAATAATATAACTTATAAAATAAAATATTTTTCAATAAAATGGTTTTATAAATTTTTAAATTATTCGGAAAAACTAATAATCATATAAAGGGAACAATATTTGTAAAAACATTGTATTAAAATTTCTATATAAAAATAAATTTTTATAAATATATACAGAATTAATATTAGGATAATATCGATATGAAAATCAAATACTGAAGTTAATTTTCTAAACTAGTCGTCCTATAATTTATATTTTTTATCTTTAGTTAAAAACAAGAAATATTGAGGAAATTTATTTTATATCAAAACGAAATTTGTATATATTATATAATTCTTCTCATTTTAGATAAAATATTAATTAACCTTTTGATAATTTTTTAATAGAAAATATATTATACATCAAAAAGAAATAAATTTTTGAAATAAATATTTTATTATTTTCAAATTCGTGCGTGTTCAATAGATATTTATAATAAATATTCTCATAAATATATATATATATATGTCATACTATCATTAAAACTTTTTAAATCAATCAAATCTATGGTTACCTTCCAAAGATAAATACTTTTTTTCTCCGGTTCTTCTTGTGGATCATTCTATCGAACATATTATTTATTTAAGGATAAATATTTTACTAAATATAGGGTTGTTACAATAAAAATTGGTATTGATTAACTATGTAATTATGAGTACCATTAAGTTAAAAATGAACCTGATATAACACACTCACTAAAAACATATCAGTATCTTTTAGAAAAATAAAAAAAAAGAAGGTGGAGGAACACACTGGGAAATTATAGTTTATGAAGACTCAATATCTTATTGAATATATCTTTATAACATATATATTTGTAATTTAGTTCTAGAAACATTTGTTTTTCCCTAGAGTTTGACCAATTTCCAAAATCAAAAACCAATTTCTTAATGCAAATGATTTCGAAAAACCCCTCTCCCAAAGGTAGATAATGTTTTAACTGTATGTATGGTGTTTTCGAATGAAATTATATTTTTATGAGTTTATGAAGATAGGTAAGACCATAATCCATATGGAACTAAAATCATAAATAATTGTTTGATCTGAAAACATAGATAAAATTGTATAATGTAACTTATTATAGTGTTTACTCTAATTATATTTAACTCACACAATCGTAGATATTTTATAAATATAAATTTTATTATTCCTAAAACAATGGTTGTTTAATGATTTTTTGGATTTTATTTGAATTAGAATTTTTAAAACCCACTAAATTTTATTATCAAAGGTAAAGAATGATTATAGGGAGAGAGTCCTATTATAAGGGGGGTATGGATAGACTAATAAGAATCCCAGAAAAATTGACATATATTTAATATAGATGAGTTTAAAATGAAATCTATAGGGCCTATTATTGAAAAAAGTTTTAAATATTTCACTTTTTTAAATAAAAGTAAATTGGTGTATGAATTTTGAGTTTTTGTAATGATTTTGAAAGATGATGAATATTTTTGTGAATGAAGAAGTTATCATATCATGTTGATAATAAAAAGGACATGGTGGATTTATAATTGGAAATAATAGAGAGGATATGTATATTTTAGATTCCATTTAAAATTTATTTTACTTTTATTTTATATGACTAGGATATATTTGTTATGGTTGAAGGTTTTTTAAGGAAATAATGTGATTTATTGGATTAAAAAATTCATGAATAACTAGTAATATATAAATTACATGAATTAAATTTTACATGGTGTTTCGGTGATTATGGTGGTGAATTCAGTAAGTAAAATGGGGAGATTATTAATTTTACTAGGTTGAACATTGTGATTTGTAACGATAAATATCTTTGTAAATTAATGCAAAGTGAAATATTTGTAAACAAATCACATTTTTAACATCATGTTTGAATGGATGGACCACTTGTGAAATTAAATATTCAAAATAAAATTAGAATCACTATTGTGGATGCATCACATAAAGTTAGTAAAAAAATTACGTGGAGAATAACACATTTTAAAGGATTGTATATTGAGTATTAGGTTTTCTGGAGTTAGAAAACAAAAATGAGGAGGAAAGTGTAGAGAAAGTGATTTCAAAGGAATTATTTCCTAGAAAAAACAATATTCTAGAAATTGGAGTACCATGTAACTGTCGATCTTGTTAAGATCATGAGATTGGTGTTTTAAATAGAAAAAATTTAAAGGTGTTTGAAAAAATCTGTTTTTGAACTATATATAATAATATGGAACTCCATTAAGAACGTGGTGTGTATGGAAAAAAATCATCACACTAAATTGTGGTTAATAGTGAATATATACATTAAAATGATCCATGTTATGAATTGTATTCATTTTATGTTCTCATAAATTAATTTATTGGAACTTGAATTTGAATTGCAAACATTATGAGTGAAATTGGAGGGATATGGTGGGAACATTTGAGTATAAATGTTCTTAAAACAATCGAAGTAATATAGTGAAAGTTGAAGAATATAGAAATTAATAATAGGTTAGGATTATGATTTCATTTAATACGAATAATTTAAGATTGATTTGTGATTATATTGAATTTAAAAAATGGTCATGTGTGGAAGATAAATATTGTTACACATACTTGTGAATATTATACAATATAGATCACAATGTCCTAGAGAACACCGATTGTTGTTTGGATTTATATCATCTATTGAAATATTTCCTATTTGGTTATGCATGTCAATATTATCACTTTTTGTAACCCTATCGAATTATAGCATATGGTAGATACTGAGTATTAGTGAACCTTTAATAAGTAGTGATGTTGTCCAAATGTTTTTAGTCATCAACTTGTGATGAATTGATTAATTGGAATATTAATACAATATTGATATGTGCACCTTGGATATAGCATAATGTTGGTGAACCATATAAAATCATAGTGTTCATGAATCTCAACTGATATTTTTTTGTGTGGTTGTGAGGTCATTATAATATAAACCACATGTCATTGTAAATGGGAAGAAAATATCCCTTTGAAATTTAGTCGTGAATGAATTTTAAATATCTCAAATTGTTCGTAACCCTCTCTTAGGGTGTATTTTGGGACTTTAGGTTACAATAATTTTCCAATAACAAGAAAAGGGGGAAAATCCTAGATGATAATCACATAGAAAAAGGCATTAAACCCTTCTTTATAATTTATCTAGTTGATTCCTCTCTCCCTTTTATCTCATTTTTTTCACTCTAAGTGTCAACGTTCCTTCATTAAATCATGGTTTAGAGTGTTTTTAATCCAAGGTTGACATTGTAGGTAATCCTAAATCTAATATTATGTATATTAATTAATTCACACAATATATCATTTTTCATCAATTAATTTAAAAAACAACAATAATTATTCATTGATTTGATATTTATTTTTTTTCAAGGAAAAGTCATTAAATAGTATCCACCATTTAGGTCTCTGTTAGGTATGTACCGATGTTACAAAGCATTCCTAATTTTTCTTATTATTAGTTTCATGGGTCATATGAGATGTCGGATGTTTCTACATAGTATTAATTCCCTATCACTAATTTGTATTTATTCTTTTATATTTATTGTGAATATTATACTAAATAATTATACGAGTGTGGATCCATGAAGTATTATTTTAAACCATAGTTTTTTATGACCATTCCTTTTATATAAATAACTTGGTAAATATTTTATATGAACCACGATGTGTGTCTATTATCATGACGTGTGACCAAAGAAACATGGTAATGTTTACTGGACCACTCCATATGAGTATAATACTTTAGTATGTCCTAGACTACGCAGTGTGTAGACTTTTTAGTTACTTCATGTGATTAATGATTTATCATTCACTATAAATATCTATATTTTTATATATTTTTCACTTAAATAATTTTTTTATGACGTATTTATTTAATATCTGTTGTTTTACACATTCAATAAATATTTCACTAAAAATATTTTATTTGTCTTGTATCGAAAAAAATATAGGTGGTCTGGGACACGTTTTGTTGGTACCTCATCCAACATTTTGAGTGAAATAACAGTTTAACTTACTTCTAGATCCATTGAATCAATGACTGATTATTTGCGTAGAGAATTTCTATGGTGGTATATTATCTATGTATAGAATTTTATTAGTGAATAATCAATCACCTATATGTTATTTTGTGTTGATGAATCACTACCCATGGTATAACTAATTCACCACCATTATTTTATTGGTGATACAACATTCACCTACATTATGTGAATGTGGTTCAAATTCTAGAAATAAAATATTTTTATAACATCTCACTCTCTGATACCATGTCATATTGATATCCTATTTAATGGGGAGTAGTAGTGGGGATACCTCATTCACCGCAATGGTGTTAAGGTAATAAATATTTCACTGTAAATTATGTTACAATTGGTGGAAGAACAACCACTCTCGATTCATGTTTAGTTCATAGTTACATCCAAGAATTTAAACACAGAATGATGATAGTACAATCATGAGGTATGGAAACTAATCACACCATGTTGTGAGAGGTTATTTATTTACATTATTAGTATGTAATTCAATGTATGTATTTTTTTAATTTTTATATTTTTAAGGGAAAATTTTATCGGTGGTATATTTATTTATAATCACTCCCTACTTATTAGAACTGGTATTGGAGAAACAATCATGGTTATATGAATTGATAAAGAAAACAACACAATATTTTACTGACTAATAACCAATACATTCATATAACTAGGAGGTGTGATTGGGAAGGGACATAGAACCCAATAGAGTAGTAGTATCCATTTTTTTAGAATTTCCTATACATAGTCATCCCATGAGTGACTTAATATTTGATATTTTCACCTATCCCATTAAATTGAAATTCATTCTATAATTGAATGCTTATTTGTCCTATGGTTATCTCATAGCTAAAATCCTAATGATATATTTTCCATGTGTTTGGTTGTTATTATTAATACTTGCACTCTATTTTACATCCATATGTATAAAAGGGAATAACATCCCTATACAATGACCCAACAGGAGCTATCAAATAAACCAACACCAAAACCGGCCTACCACTGACTCGATGGGTGTATATGATCCCCCCAGACTTATGAAAATCATTATGAGTATCAATTATAATTATTGGGGGCGTTTCATTCTCCCAAACACAAAAATGCATCCAATTGTGGAATAATACAAATATAACAAAATAAGCACACATGCTCAAATAATTATTATAACAAGACTTTACAAAGAAGAAATTACCTGAATCAAAAACACAAGATAAAGACCATTGAAGCATAAACCCAAAAAGAACCACCAAATCGAGTGACTCGTAATCCGCCACCATGAATTAACTTCTATTTGCTTCCTATAGAGATTGAATCCATCCCAAATCAATTTAAAAGACCTAATAACACTATATAAGATATGAATACTATATACCCACCAAAGTGAGCTTGTTGGGTGTGATCCATAGACTACTAGGAAACCCCTATGAGTCCATTCCATTTCAATTTATGAATAATCCATGCGAAATTGTGTATACATAAAGGAATGATAACGGGTTTTTATTTCATTTCATTGGTTGAAATCAAATCACCCTCCAACAAGCCTATTTAAATATTATACACTTTTAAAACTCAAAACCAAACCACTACTTTTCTATTTAATATACAATTTGGAAAAAATACCATTAATTTACTTAAAAAACCATTCACACCCTCTCATAATAAATAATAATCAAGGGAAAACCAAATAACACAATTCATAACCATAAATAGCCAACTTATAAAATATGCACAAAATAATGGAAATAGAGTCAAATTGTAATTAATCTGTATGAAAATAATAACATATAATATATCATGAGGAAAATGTTTTGTAACTAATGAAACAATGAATGATATAAAAATGATGAACCCCCAACATACATTCCATATGGTCTAACACTCATCACCTAAATCACTCTCAACTTGCCTCATTAGAGATGCATTCATTAGAAAGATGAATCTAATCTTAGTGTTGCTAGCCTGGGAAAAAAATCAACTATAAAAGAACCATCCTGATATCTCCATCTTAGTAACCTATGGTTCATTAGGGGATAAATAAATGAGGAGGGAAAATTTTGGCACATGTAAATTGCATGGAAATAATAAATCCCATTGGTTAACATAAAAATCATATCCTTCCCACCTCCAGAGTACCCCTTAACAAGATCCCAAACCCATAAGCATAAGCATGAATAAAAATTCAACCACATATAACATGAAAATATACATATATACACACATCAATAAAAAATATAACAAAAAAACTAAAAATGAATAACTAATTAATAAAATATAATTTCACTAAGTCCCAACAAGACCATTCACATATAATTCATAAACTATACATTTTGGATATTCCCTTACAAAAAAATTGGGAAGAAAAACATAACCTATTGGATATCACAATTAACACCAAATCCGAAATCAAAATAAACTCACTAAAATCACCGTATATTTATAAATTAATACAAGACATTTAACATGAAAACCCTTTTGAACAAAAATGGAACTCCCCTTTCAAAATTTATCTGAAAACAAAAACCCATAAAAATATTTTTTATTTATAAAAATTAAAATTTTAATTTTAGAAAACATTTAGAATGAATAAAACAACATTATAAATAAATGTGATAATGAGTTATGAAATTCATAGAAATTACAAATGAGGAAATACAAATAACATGGAAAATATTTTACATTACAATACAAGATAATATTTACGTAGTTAAATTAATTAAAAAATATGTTTAAAAACCTCAAGAATCCATGAAAATAGAAAATAAATGATAATGAATGGAAACACCTTCCAAAAAAGGAATAAACACATCACCTTCTTTTTAATCCACTAGAATAGGCCTCATTTAATGGATTATATCCATTTGAAATTGAATCCTTTAATTAGTACAACCACAAACCAAAAAATAAACCAACAATGGAAAATTGGGTAAGAGATAATTGAATAAAATGAAAGAAACATCTATGATAATGATGAAGAATATCTTAAACTTCAATCAAGAGGGAAATGCGTAATTGAGTTAGGAAGAATCCACTATTATGGGAAATAGGAGGAGGAGAAAATCCATTATGAAACAGCTTGGTCAGAGGAGTCTGAATAGTGTTTCTTAAGGAGAATCCCCAAACAAAAAAGTGTAAAAGAACCAAATTCCCAATTTTGTGAATGTAAAACAATTTTGTCACATGGTTTTATAAATTATCTGATAACCTGAGATTGTACCAACCCTACTACTATAGAAAGAACATGGATTCAAGTAAATGTATTGAAAATAATACATATATATTGTGAGAAACCAAATAAGATCAAAGAACACCTAATTTATACACTATGACACCCAAACCCATGGGAGAAATTATGTTCAAAAAAATAAACATGGAATTGATATTTCAAGGTGTTATAGTTATTCATAAAATTCTTATTTCCACCCTCGAAATTTCATTGAATGCTTTGGTGAATATAAATGTCATCTCCAAATCCTTAATGGAAGGGACCCAACTAAGAGATCCATATCTAAACTTAAGGCCAGAAACATGGGACCTACACAAATCAAGCTTTTGGAAATCCATTCTAAAACAATTAGTGATTCACTGACCAATAAATCACTAAAATTCCTCATATAATATTCATATTAAAACAACATGAGATATTAGGACAACCACTCCTCCGCTACACTCTAAATTTCAGTATATTTAAATACATTCCATATATTATGAGATCCTCCTATCCCATAAATATTATGATAGACCAAATGAAAAAACATGGTCACCACCACTACAACATCCTTGGTTACAGGTGACAAAATGAAAAACACATCCAATCCAAGAACTCGGAAAGATAAAAAACGTGAATGAGAACACATGGAAACCTCACACATGTCTCTAAACTAGTTATAATTAATTAATATGATGAATCATTAAATGGGAACACATAAAAGTATTATCCTCAATAAGTATATTCAAATGTACTATCCACAAATAACCATCATGGAACACAATAAGAAGTGCATATAATCGTGAAAAATAACAATATATCTACACATCATCAATAATAAAAAAACACTCCATAAAAACTGAATACAATATTTGATCATGGAAATGAATGAATCATGGAATGAAATTCTATTAAATAAGGTTCATAAATCTATATAAAGGTAAAAATAGTGTGAAACTTTTGGAATTCAAAATCACGGTTTCCCATTATGAAAATCTCATCCTATTAGCTCCCATGGTCTAACCAGAAACAAATAAATCAACCTATTACCCTATTCTAAACATAATGAATCGCTATTTTTTTACTATTTATGAAACCTGAAAATATGGTCTACATCATGAATATAAAGAAAAAATTATCAGGATTTAATTAGTCATGAACATCTTAAAAGATGTAAGAACAAAACTGAAAGAACCTTATAAAATGAGAATATGATTTTCAAGAGATTGGAGAAGTCCAAAAAAATGAAGATCACAAAAGAGGTGTCCAAAAAATAATTCTTAACCTCCAAATGTCCAATGAAGTCAACATTAAATATTAACTCTCATATTAAAACTATACAAATATGGATTTTGATTCCCATTCAACATAAATAACTTCTAAAGGTGGTCGAGATGACCACAATGATGATATGTCCATAGAGTTATCATAAAAGAGTCCATAGAATGCCCAGATTTCCCACACTGAAAATATTCAGATGGTATCATCTTTAATGAAATTCGGGTAACCTCTTAATGATATTGATTCCAATCATCATCACATTTCTTCTCCAAATTCGATCAATCTGGATCACCATTACTAACACTATAAAGGGTTATAATTCCACTTTCCATAGGCTCCCTAGCCTTGATTACAGTCACTATGATATAATTATAATCTTATTCTATGAAGGGAGTTAGTCTAGAATAAAATATCAAAAAATAAATACTTTAGGTGAGTGAATATATTAAAGAACCATTCCTTCTTCGATTCATCAGTACTAAACTCTTAAAAAAAGGAACCTAGATAGTTAAACATTCAACATAATTCTTCCCTAACTAATCACCTTGATGAATAATCCATAATTCCATCACCATTTCAGCTCTAACGTCCTTAGGATAAAACCACAAGATAATGTACATCTCAAAATATCCACAAGACAAGACCTAATTTTTTTTGGGTGTGAATAGTTTTTTTCTACCACCTTAAACCCAATACGTCAAAAAATGAATGATAGACCTAACTCTAGTGTATTTTTTTAGTTTATAGTTAACTATAAATCCCTTCAACCATAGATTGAAACTCTATTTCCTTGTGGGATCCATGATCAACACAACATACTAGATGAAGCTAACTTACAAATTCTCTAAAATAACACAAAATCTGAGATAGACAAGGATATATCCCTCAATTAAGACTCTTGGTGGATTTATGGATTGGAAGGAAAACTCCAGAATCACTAGCATAATAATAAGATATATTCTCTTATGGACATGGAAACTCATTTATGGGGTTCTAATTTGAAAATATCAGAAAAACATTCAACCAAACAATTTCATATCAAAATCCATGGGAGAAAAAGGGACCATCCAAATGAATTCAAGATTATGAAACAAATTTTGAATTTCCTATTTCATGAAAACCTAACAAGGCCTTCATTCAATTTCAAACACTATAGAGGTTATTAGTAATTACCATTTGAATTCATTAATTTAGAATCCTTAACTAATTTCATGCTAGTAATTCAATGATACCACTCATTAAAACCCAATTTAAAATTTTTATTGATGCAAACAAAATTTCTTTATCTTAAAAAATTTATTCCCCCTTTGAAAATTACATAACCCCAAATTCATTTAAATCAAATATTTTTTTAAGAAGTCCAAATAAATTTACGAAGAAATTTCAAATATCAAAAACATGGTTTTTAGAGAAACCAAATCACCAAATCCTAGAAAATTTCATTAAATTATAATCAATCAAAATAAAAAAAGAAAATATTCCCCTCAAAAATATACAAATAACAACATCCATCATTATAGAAGTTTAATGAATCATTATAATGAATACAATAAAATTTTAAACATTACCAATAATACATTGTTTGTTAGATCGTGATCCAACCATGAAATTTCCATTGGATGTTGTTCAAAATAGTCCAAAAATCCTGTGAAAGGATTGATAGATCATGTTCCTTAACCATAAACCCCTATATTTACTCCATTCTGATTCCAAAACTAGAAATTTCATGTGACTTCTAGTGGTCTTCATACCACTTCGAGTAGAAAAAAATTAAAAAATATCTAAATAATAAAAAATATAAAACACAAATTTAAAAAATAATTCTAGACCACCTATGGTAACTCATGGTTTAGAATTGGGAAGAGCTAGCCAAGCACCCCCTATACTCACCACTCAATCCTCGATGATCCTAGATTCTTCCAACCACTATCCTTGAAATTAAAAGTGGCTCTAAACCATTTATAAAATCCTTTCATAAGTTTCACGTATATTGATAACTAAACTAACACACCACAATCCCCAGGGGAATCCACAATCCCCATAGTCTAATGAAAAGAATCATGGGTATCAAATATAAACATTGTAGATAGTTTCACTTTCAAGAACCCAAACAAAGACATACAATAATGGAATTACATTAAAGAATTAAATTAAGTACACTAGATCAAAACTTTTTTATTTAAATAACCCAAGATATAATCTTAAATTAAAACAAAATCTGAAGACTAAGGAGACCAATGCCCATTATGAACCACCTACTCCATGTGACCCCTATTCAGCACCATAAATCAATAGAAATCCACTTCTTTATATGATGGTCACTAAGAAAATATGAAATTCAATACATAAAAACCCCGTATAAGGAACTAGGACTATATACCTAGAATCATGAGTTTGTAGGATGTGATCCATAGTTTAGTCGGATACCTCCATGAGTCAATTCAATTCCTCTATTAAAGGGATAATATCCACTAGTTTTGAATTATGTTAATAAAATTATGTTTTTATTTAATATTAATGGTTAGAAAATATAAAACCATAAACACACCCATTTTAATTTTATATCAATTGAAAACCCAAAACCAAACGTTTCCTCTACTATTTCATATTTTCTTTTGAAAACAAACTATTTCACTTATTTTAAAACCAATCCCCACCCACTCGTAAAAAATAAATATTAAGGGAAACCATATTACACATTTCTCAACCATAAATAAAGAACTAATAAAATATGTATACATAATATGGTAATAAAAAAAATGATAAATAATCAAGAAGAAATTAATAACATTTAATACATATCATGAAGCAACACATTAGAGACTAAAAAGTAGATACGTGATGCAGATGTGAAGAACCTATATCATGTAGGTCTTACAGTCCAACACTTACAACCCAAATCACTCTCAACCAACCTCATCAGAGATATGTACCTTCTATAAATCAATCTAAACTAATAGTTTCTATCTAGAAAAAAATTTACCCGGCAGATAACCACCTCTATATGTCCCATTTAGTAACCTAAGGTTTATCATTTGAAAAATAAAGGCGGTATTGCAATTTCAACCAAATCCAATCACATAAAAACAATAAATCCCAAAGGATTACATTATAATCACATCCATTACCTCCTTCATAACCCCTATAAAATAATCCCCATACTATTATCATAATCATGGAGTATAATTCAACCAACAAATAAATAGATATATATAAATAACATTAAATTTTTTGATTGGATTAAAAAAGAGCACAACAAAACAATAAAATATCCTTTTCCAAAGTGATAACCATGAGTATAACTTATCTTCCATATATTTTACATGTTCTATATACCTTAACAAAACCATTTGGGAGCCAAAATAGGTCCATGGGAAATTAAAGATTAACCCAAAATCCCAAATCACAATCATCTGAAGGAAGTCACTATTTCATTTCATAAAATAATATAACACTTGTTACTTTAAAACCATTTTATTCAAAAAATCCAATCCACATTAAAAAGGGATTTAATAAAAAATTAATTAACAATCATTCATCTTTATGAAAAACTATTTGAAATTTTATTAAAAAATTTAAATGTATATACCACATTTGGAATCAAATTTCCATTGAATTGTTAAATTCGCCAATTTTTCCAAAGGGAAAACCAAATAAACATGGAACAAAATTTACATCAAAATTATATATAATATTTAAATCATTACATTAATTCAAAATGGCTTTAAAAAAATCGATATTCCATAAAAAATAGTGTAAAGGATAGTGACTAGGAAAACATACTTCAAATAGTGCAACCATTTCTCCTTTGATGGAGTGCCCCAGAATTCTTCTCATGTAGTGGCTAACAACTTTTAGAAACCAAAACCTCTAACAAGAACAGACCTAGAAAAAACAATCAACCACACATGCTGACTAGGGTTTTGTAAGATTTATGGAAATAGAAAAAAATGAAAAATATGGAATGAGGATGCCCTAATCATTGATTTGGATTGAAATATAGAAATGTATCATTAATAATCCACCATGGAGGGGCTCTGAATGAGGATAAAAACCATTAGTAGGTTTATATGGTAGAGGAGTCTGAATTTAGTGTCTTAGGGGAAATCCAAAAATATTAAAAAAAGATTAAAATATCAAACTGACTGAAATTGAAGAGGTTGCAAGATTTAAACAAATGTTTTATCAAACCCTATAGTAAATGTGTGATATCTATATCAAAAAAACTAATGATGGTTCACATTTTCTACATCATGGTTTAAAAATAGTTGCCTGAATTCTATATCTCTAGAATTTATCCAAAACATCTAATTTTTACCTCAAGAAAACCCAAACCTATGAAAGGTATTAACCTCTAATAAATAAACAAAGAATTGACATTTCAGAATATCCCAATTATCTCCTATCTACCTATTTTTGCACCTAAAAAGTAATTTAAAACATATATTAGGATATAATTGAGGTTATAATCACTGATGTAAGGTATTGAACCCAAAGGTTCACTTCATAACTTCAAACAAACAACATGGGACATAGATAGCTCACTGATTCTGAAATACATTCTTAAATAAGTAACGAATCACAAACATCTAAATAAAATTAAATCCTAAAATAATATTCCTCACAAAACAACATGATATTGTCTCATATAAACTCCTATGATCTTATTTTAATTTGGATATATCAAAATATGTTCCATCTCCATTGATCCCCCCATCAAATTAAATGATAAACCAAGTGAAAAAACATAATCATAACCTCTAGAACATCCTAGGTAACATGAGGAAAAATAAAATAAAATCCAAACCAATCACTCGTGAATATAAATCATAATAACAAGAAGAACACATGGAGAACTTACATTGGTCTCAAAATAATTTTTAATCAATCTATGATGGTGAGAATTTATGTAAGAATATCTAAATGAATTATCATCACCAAGGAGATATGATTCCACTAACTATAAACAACCAGATAAGTACACCACAAGATAGAACATACTTGAAAATAACTCAAAGATCATTGGAACTAATAATTAAAATAATATTATCCATGAATATTAGAGAAACATCATGAACATGAATATGAATCAACCATAGATTGAAAATGTTCAAAATAGTTTTGTAAAGGTATAAAAATAATAAAATACTGTGAAATCCATATGAAAATTAATAAAGGTGGTATATAATGGAAATCATGGCCTAGTAGCTCCAATGGTCAAACCAATAGAAATAAAACTCATCTCATTACCATAGCTTACACTGAAGAAATCTCTATTTCATTCTTCATACAAACCAGAAATCATAGTCCAAACCATGCATAAAAGAAAACAAACATCAAGAATTAATGCGACAAGAACATCTCAAAAAATATGAGAATGAGAATAAAATATTTTTCATCCTTTAAATTCAAGGAGAACATGATTTACATGTGATATACTGTGTCTCAAAAAAACAAAATTTAAAAAGGAATCCATAAAATAATTATCAATCACCCACTCTCCAATAGTAGTTAAACCGTACATAATATCACAGAATAAAAATAGGTCTAAGACTATTTATTATTCCCATTAAATTTAAAAAACCTTTAAATGTGTACAATACAACTTCAAAAATGACATTTACTTGGAACTATTGGATAATAGGGAGTAAGAAATGAAGATTTCCCATACTAAAATACATAATGATTTTCTATACATTCTTGAAATAAGAGAAACATGTTGAGAAAATAGCTTCCTATTGTCATTAAAATCATCATATTTACTCTCATTTGAAAAATCACCTTAATAGAAACTAGATATTATTAAAACAAAATTATTAATAGGTTTCCAAGCTATTATTAACTCAGTGATGATATCCTTTTACAATAATTTTATAAGATTAGTTAGGATAGAATGCAATATCAATAAAAAAATGTCTAGAATATGGCCTCTTTCAATGAACTATGCATTCTTTAATTAATCAGTATTCAATTATAAAAATAATGTACAAATCTAATGAAACATTTGACACATTTTCCCAATTAATAATTAACCATATGAATGCTCAAAAATTACATCAGATTTCCAACCCTAACATTAATGTGATAAGACATTGGATGAAGTGGATTTGAAATTTCCCCAACACAAGGCCTCAAATTGTTGTTGGTGAATAGTGAGTTTCCACTACTCTGAATATAATAATTGAAATAAATAAATGATGAATCTCACATAAGAGGATTCTAGAGTTTGTAGTGAATTTAAGATCCATTTTACCTTAGATGGCCACTTTATTTCTGAATGGGTTCATTGATCACAAAATTATATTAGAGGAATCCGATTTAGAGACTCCTTTACATGATGTATAAGTTGATATGAATATGGATATTCCACTTAATAATGTGTCATATCATATTTAGGGATTAGAATGAAAACTCTTAGAATTAAAGGACGACTTCCTGATGCATTCCCTTCTGATCTTAGTAAATACTTTCCAAGAGTAACATTATTCAATATCATGAAATCATGAATTTCAATCAAACCATCTCAAATCCCATTGAAAGGGGCACAAATTCAAAACTCCAATGAAATTATATACAGAAACACATTTTGGAAATATAGTTTTACAAACTCCTGAAAAATATTTGTTTCAATTTCAAAATAGAATAGATGTTTTCAAAAATCCTCATTCACAAATTTCATTTAGGAAAACATAAATCATTAATATATATTTAATAACGGAAAATCCCCTCCTCAATACCCAATTTCTATATTCAAGTACCACATTCCAAAATCATTTATCCTTGCATAATTCAATTCCAAATTGGGAAATTTATAAAACACAAAATGAATTTCACTCAAATAAATTTTATACAATTTAAAAACCTTTCAAAATTTGTTTTAAAAAAATCAGAATCATGGTTTCTAAAAAAATTAATCATCAAATAATATAATAGTTTTTTTTAAAAATTAATCAAAAAAACTCCAAAATCTATAAAATTATACCCCAATATAAAAAATTCATAAAAAAATCATAAGATAATTGGGGAGAATTAAAAGGGTGAAAATTAAAATATTTACAAATATTCTCAAATGTACATGGTTTAGAAATTCAATTTTTAAAAGTATGTTTCTTCCATTTATGTGCCACTGGAGTTTGTCTATAATGGTCTACACATCATGTTTAAGGATAGAAAAAACATACACCTTAACCATGTAACTTGTGGAATTTCTCCAATTTAACTCCAGAATAATGAATATCCTTGTACATCTTTTGATTTATTTCTACTACTTAGTAGAGAAAATAACAACATCAAAATAACTAATGAATAAGAACATATAAAAACTAAAATAAAAAGAAAAATATTGACCACCCATGAAAAATCAATGTTTAGCAAATTTAAGAGCTAAAAAATCACACCCCATTACTCACCACTTGAGAATTGATGGTCCGAGATCTTTTCTACCAAAAACCGAAATATTAGAAGAGTATATAAATCCATTTTTAATGGACCAAATCGAGAATCCTCATGAAGCAGAATTTGAACCATATCACCACTAACCTATGGTCAATAATTCATCCCCCCAGGCTGAAAAAAATTTTCAATGGTATCGTACATAGCTGTTGGGGATGGTTTCACCCTCAGGAACACAAAAAAGATATCCAAGAATAGCATAACCAAGAAGGAATATAATAATGAGAAAATATAAATATTATTATGTAAATCCTTTAATATAATATGAAAACATAATTAAAAATAATAGATGATTTCTTGGGAGAAAAATAACATCAAAAAACCCCATCTCCATGTGACTCCCAAGTAACTACCATGAATCAACATTTATCCACATACAAAGGAGAGTGGAAAAAAACAAAACATAATGAAAATACATATGATCTATGAAAAAGTCATTACAAATATATACCCACCAGCATGAGTATATTGGTTGTGTTCCATAGGACATAATTATATCACTGTGAGTCAATTTTATGTATATTATTAAAGAAAAAATCCACTAATTTGGAAATAAATAAATATAAATAGGTTTCCATTTCATTTTCAAGGTTTACTAACAAAGAATCCATTAGAAAACCATTTAATGATTATATCTTATGAAAACCCCCAAAATATTTCTTTCCTTATTTGAAATACAAATTAAAAATCAATACATTACCCTTACATTAAAAATAAATTACACCATCCCATAGTCAAGTTGAATAAAGGGGAAACCATATAACAAAATTCTCAAATATAAATTAATAATGCAACAAATATTTACAAATAAAATGGTTAGAAACTCACATATTATAAAACAAAAAGGAAAATATAACATATAATACATATCATGAGGAAGATCAGATGGGAATTATGAGACAATACTTGATATACATATGAATGGACCATATCCTGCATGTTATTCGATCCAACTATTATCAATTGAGTTTCTATCAAATAGCCTCATCGAAAAAACATCCCGTATCTTGATGAATATCAATTGAGGGTTTCTAGATTTGGAAGAAACTAGAATAGAAAATCACTACACCATGATAACTAAACATGTTACCAAAGGTTCCTCATGTGATAAATAATGGATTTTTGCCACTTTCAATTAATTTTAATTTCATGAAAATAATTTATAATGTCTAACATGATCATCAAACCATAATAACAAAAACTAATTACAAGTCAACTATCCATCACAAGGATATACATAAATATCATAAAATATATTTAAATGGTCTCAACATGGGCCTAACCAGTCAATCAAATACCATTTTACAAAGTTCTAACTTCAACATTTCCTTGTAATTCATGAACTATTAATTTTGGAAATCCCTATGAAAACCCATTTGGAAACCAAAAACAATCCAATGAAAATCAAAATCACCACCAATTCACAAATAAATATTAATTCAAGGAAATAAATATTTCATTTCATAAAATAATATTACTCTTTTAAAATGAAAATAATTTTAAACAAAAAAGAAAATTCAATTTAAAAATATCTTTTGAACAAAAAAGTTTTAAACAATAATTTTTTTCTACAAAACCATCCTTTTAGTTATATATATCTTTTATAATGCATAAAAAATTTGGAAATCAAGTACGCATTGAATTATATAATTCACCAAATTTCACTAAGGGAAAACTAAATGAACATGGAAAACACTTTAAATAAAAACTATAGAAAATACAAACATCATTATAATAACTCAAAATATCATTTAGAAACCACAAGTAACCATGAAATTTTCAAATAAAAGTGAATTTATTGAAACACCTTCAATAAATGGTTGAACCATGACACCTTTAATTGAATCCATGAGAACAAGCCTCAAGACAAGTATCAAAATAGTTATAAACAAATACCATGAATTAGAACAACAATAGAAAAATAGGCCATTAATTTATTCTAGTGTATTAGAGAATTGTTAAAATGGAATAAACATGTAAGGTAATGAAAGATGACCCATTACAATTCAATTTAGATGAAAAAATACTAATAAATCACCACGATTTGATTGTAGAGTGGATAAAAATGAAGATAAAAATCCTTGTGATAAATATAGGATAGTTGACTCTAAATGGGGTGGCTTTGGGAAGAATCTCCAAATTCAAAAGAAAAAAAATACAAAAATTCACAAACTTATGTAGGTTCAATAGTTTAACTGCATAGTTTATTAAATAATTCGATGACCATGTGATATCCACTAACCCAACATTATATAAGTTTCATAGTTTCAACAACATGTTTTTACAAACTATGAACCTATACTCTATACCAATGGAAATACATTCAATGAAATTGAGTGTCCCCCTTGATACACCATAATCTCAAGAGATAAATTATCCACAATATAATGAATAGGGAATTTACATTTTGTTGTTTCACACTCTACATTTTAATCATCAACCATCACTTAGAGTGGGAGTACACTGAAACATGGGATGTCATGCCTGAGGTCACATGGTTCCATTGGCATGGTTACAATTTAAGTAGTTCAAGACAAGACATTTAACATTTATAAAACTCAATTATCTATATTTAATGATCCATAGTGATAATTATATTGATTTTATTCACCTGAAATGTGTGGATGTGATTATATAACAAATTAATTATTTAGTGATGTTATTTGATTTATATTGGTATATTCATTTAAAATTTATTTTTTATTATTATCTTCATGATCGTTATTATTTATATCGTACTTTTTTTTGTGAGATCAGGTATGGAATACTCGAATAATTTACACATTTAAAAGGTTATTTATAAAATTGGAGGATGTTATAATGTCCTAGTGTATGATTTGACCAAGATGACCCTTTATGTTATGATGTTTTGATTTATCACTATATGTTATAATTTTATAGGTTTCGATAATTATGTATGAATGATGTTGACATTGGTGTTTCTAGATAGTAAAAATATCTTATTAGGTGTTGTCGTGCTCACCCATGAACTGGAATATGTGTGGTTATGCAATAAATATTTTAATGTATCAAAATATTACAAGAGACGTGGTATTTGGTCTCAACCAAATTTAAAATACTGGTAGAATCCTTTCTTATATTACATGTATGGTTGTGGTTTATAGTGAACAAAGAAGTAGACTTGAGGGAAACAAATTTTTTGTGAGGATTGGCTTTGAAGTGCCTATATTCTATGTCAATTTTAATTGTTATATAATTACACTAATGTTTCTAAGAGAAAGGATTTATTTTAAGAAAGAAGTACCTTATGATTTGGATGTAAAAAATTAATGTGTATGAGTCAATCCTAGATGTTCTATAGGGATATATTGGATGTATATGTTTTCTTAGAAAATTTCTGATCACAAATTCATGATGAATTCAGACAATGAGGTAATTCTCTAACATCATTAACAATAAAATCCTTAAAAATTTGCAAATATAATCACAAAAAAACTTATAGTATCACTTTAATGAGATCTAAACGTAATTTTATCATACTAGAATTCATAATATTTCATTGTTAATGTTTGTGAATATGACGACGAAAATAACATGTCTAATGGAAATCATAAAATTATGAACTGTTTAAAATATTAAATCACATTAAATATCATTCATACCAGCCCCATAAAACTCCCAAGGATCACCACATAAAAGGGTTATACTTTGATGAAAATAATTAAATAGTATATGATAGTCGACTTAAAGAAGAGGGATTGAATAAGTGAAAGCAAAGAAATAACGAACACTCCATAATTGTGTGAGGAATTTCACCAGTTTTGTTATGAATAAGTACAAAAGTTGGGGAAATGATATCAAGTTTATGTGAAGAATAAACTAGAAGGATGAAATGCATATCTTTTTTAAATTTATATGGTGATTTGAACAACTTACACGAGAATGAAATGTGATTATAACATCAAATTGGCACCATAACAATAGAACAAAAACTTACACCACTACCCTACATTTTATTCCAAAATTCCACCTTTAATACTACATTGGAGTCCCTTTAGTCGATACACACCCCTAAAAATATGACTAAACTAGGGTAGAACAAAGGGTGAAGGATAGTTGGATGATAATTAATCTTTCATCATTTCCAGTAAAGCAAGAATTCAGTTTATCTATATTCATTTACATGCTTTAAATACCACGATTTTTAGATAATTGGGATTAGTATTAGAAGATTAAATGTATATATTGAATTATTATAAATCATGTAAAAATTTTATCCTCATTTGACAATCCATTTAAGTGTTATGCCAAAAAAGGTGAGATATATATTTCTTGGCCTTGAAATCTGGCCCATAATTTAATGTTCAATTTGGGGTGCCTGCATCTCTTTTCAAATAAATGAATTTAAAATTATATGCTTTAATGTAATGTTATTGAAGATTTTATCTATATCTGGTTAAAATTTTAGATTCATTAGGGTTTCATCATGGACATTATAGTTTTCTTATTGGGCTACATCCCAATTAACTTCTCTTAGAATTTTTAGGGTTGAATGTACATAATTGTGGTCTTCCAATGACAATCTCCATGTGATCCGAAATGACTAATTGTTACTAATGGAATTGGGAACATGAATATGAAATATTAAATTCAAGTCAATATAAATGAGTGATTTAAAATTTTTCTTAAACTTTACTATGTAATAACTCACTTTAAGAAAGAACTACATTCATGATGTGAAATAATGTTCAAATTGAAAAATTCACTAAAATTTATGTTTATTAATAATGAAGTGCAAGGAAAATAAAATATAAAAAAGAATATTGGTCTCATTTAGTGGCTAATAAAACCCCCTAACATGAGTTTTTCTACTCTCAAGAAAAAATAATCTAAAAAATATGAAAATTGAATTCTCTTTTCTAAGATAATTTTAACATAACTTGCTTACTGTTTTTACTTCAACTCAAAAGAATCATCAAAATTATCAAATCATTCAAAAAAAGCAATGTATAAAAGAATATCCCATGCCCATGCCTATTAATTTTTTAAAATTCATAAAAACATTTCAACCAATTTCAATGAGGCATGAGGATGTGTTGTGCATCACAGAAGGCATGGAGCCCATTTTATTATTCAAGGGAGAAATAAATGGAAGTCCACAGTTGTAATCATAACCAACCTTATGATGAGTGTCTAATTTATGTTTTTTATATTTTTTTACTACAATAGAGCCGAAAAGAAAAAATCTAGTGGAGAAAACTATGGATTCATGATCCCCAAGTGTTCGAAAACAGACATTTTTTCAATTACATGATCTAAAAAGGAGATGTAAATCGAAACTCTAGTTACGAAATCTATGGCGTCATGATCCATAAGTTCCAGATTCCATATGTTTGGAAAAAAAATCTCTATATATTATTTTTTTAATTTTATTGTTGGATACTCAAATTAAACTAAAAGTATAACCAAACCCTATATTATGATGAAAGCGGCCCAAGAACTCAAAATTACACCCAAGATCCAATAGATGTGTATTTTGATTTTTTTCCCTTAAATGGATGAAAACATAAATAGAAAAATCAAATCAGACATCAATACATTTCAAAATATTTGATCTTAAAAATAAATATGGATTACAATTAGAATCAAGGCACGAACAATTATTTGATATTCACTTTTAGATTTTAAAATTGGTGTTATCATGTTTAGGGATAATTTTTTTTCTTTCATTTATGCACATAAAAAGTTCACTAATTCTTATCTCTTTATTTTCACTTATATACATAGAATATAATTATTCCCAATGATTAAATAAAATAAAATTTAGAAGGGGGTGGATGTAGAGAATATGAGTTCAAAAAGAAAATTGAAATTAGAAACCTAGGACAGTGACACCCGATGGTTTAAGATGAAGTTGTTGAGGCTCATGATTACTCCTTTGATCTCTATTTCACTCATAGATGCCTCATAAATGATGCAAGTGTGTGTTTAAACTCTTGTAATAAATAATATTTTTCTACAACTACATCAACCTCAACATCCCATGACCCTTACACACCAACAAAATTAGAAAATAATTGAATTTATTTAATGTTGACTTAACTGAAAAAAATTAAAAAATAATGTAATATAAAATCAATTTATAAGTCATGTTTCCTTTTAAAAAGAACGTAATTTAGAGTTTTCATATCAACTTTGACCCCAACAACATACCCATTAAACACATTAAACATTCTACAGATTTCATTTTTCACCACTTCTACTAGATTGAGATGTATAATTTTTTCAGAATCAATTACTTGTATAAACATTTGTGCTCCAATGAATGGTAAAATCTAAGGAATATTATAATTTTTATCTAATTTCATCAATAGTCTTTCCAAAGACAACAAGTATCATTTCGTTGTGTTATTTTCAAGAGAATAAATAATTAAAACTAATTGGTCTTGGTTATCTATTATAGAGGAATACCATAGTGGAGAAGAAATGACCATAATTTCAAGATTAGGTTGGTTTAAAATTTCAAAATAAAGATGGTACTTTTCATGAAACGTGGTTTCTTTTTCCAAATTTCTTGACAAAGTTGGTTTATTTTGAATAGATGTTTCATACACCAAATTATCAAAATTAGTGTCAGGAATGCGTAAAAAATCATATTCTAAGAATTTTAATAACACTTCTATTATTTTTTGTTCTGAAATATCATTATTGGTGCAATATTCAGGACAATAAATCTATGATATCAAATTTCTCTCTTAAGAATACAAAAAAGCCATTTCCCCATGATTTATGTACCAATAAAAAATTACTTCATCTTCTTCATCTATCTCAAATTCCAAGGATGGTTTATAATTTTTTTATTGAGTAATTTTTGGGACATAAGGAACACTTCATATGGGTACGGTAGGGATGATCAATGTATTGATGCGTGCCTCAGAAGTTTTAATGATTTTTAATTATAATATAAAGGGTGTATCCTAAAATTAATTATCTCAATTTCATTACAAAATTATTCAAGAAATGTATGAGGAATATGTTGGATACGAGGTTGAATATCATAGACCCTCTATTTTTTATATCTTAAACCATCATTGAGATGGATGGAAATTTATCCTTTAAGCATTAATCATCCCAATGATTTTATGTCTAACAAGGTGTGGTGTAATCATTTATGGTTTGACCAAAGAAAATTTTCATGTTACTATATTCAAAATATTTATTTTAAAATTTTATTCCATCTAGGGTTTGTTATGTATTAATGTGGAAGATAATCCATTGGAGTAGGCTGAAATTTTGAATCTATATTCTTAGGGAACAAACAAAAAGAATAGTGAAATGATAATTGAAATTCATGAGTGAAAAGATAAACAAGGGATAATATAAAGTGTTTTGATAAAACATACATGGTTCCCCAAAAATGGAACCAAATTTTACTCCCTACAATGATTAAAATACAAGTTGAAGTGATCATTTTAGTTCATGTTGGGTTCGATTCCATAGGAACTGAAGAAGCAACCTTGAGACATGTGTATTTCTTGAGAGGATTAATGATGAGGTGTCCAAATTTGGTGCTACATTTAATTAGGGTATAATAATGATAAAGTTCCTAAGATAATAATTTTGAATTAAGAATTAAACACTTAATGATTGGATGGAAATAATTAATTAATACATGTCGATCCAAGTTTTTCACTAGGTCTCGATTGGATGAATTTTTTTCTTAAAAAAATTTAGATCCCTAATTCAAGATGCATTCAAACGATGAGATAATTAACCAAAATCATTATCAAATTGAATAATTTTTCCATTACAAGGATAATAACCAATTCAACTATAGGATCAATTTAATGGTAACTCTATGATAATAGATCTCAGTACCTCTCAAAATGTCTCATTGTTAAAGTTGGTGAAGAAGAAGAAGATAAGTCATTGAATGGAAATGTTAAAATAATAATATGAATAATATATTAGAAAACATGAAATAAGATTAAAATAATCACCATTAAATTCCCTAGTATCAGACCATATAATTTCTATCCTTACATCAATACAAATCATTCAATGGAAGATAAGAGTCAACTTAATGAAACATGAATGAGGAAGTGAAAACAATGTACTATTGAACAGTCTATCATTTTGTGAGGAATTTCACAAGTGTTGACGTGAATAAGTTCACACCATTAGGAAATGATATGAATGAGATGTATAAATTAATATAACAAGTTTAAATTAATATTTTTTATTAAAAATGACTATGGTTATTTTAACAACTTACATGAGTAATAAATGAAATTACAATATCAAATTGGATGCATAACAATAAAATGAAAACATACACCACTTCCCTATTTTATCAAAAAAAATCCACCCTAAATAGATCCTTGGAGTATATTTTTTCAATAAACACCCCTAAAATCGTAAACATTACCTATGGTAGGAAAAAGGGTGGTGGAAATTGAGTGGACAATTAATCTTTCGTTATTTCCAAGATAGTATGAATTCATCTTATCTCTCCTCCTTTACATGCCAGAAAGTCCTCAATTTTTGGTGAATTGGGCTTGTTAGAATTCGATAAAAATGTATATATGGAGGTCTTACCAATCCTGTAATATTTTGAGACCAATTGTACCATCCATTTAATAGCTATATATTAAATAGTGAGATAGATATTTTGGATCTGGAATCTAACTCCAAATTTAATGTTTATATGGGGACTCATATATATACCATTAAATGATTGAATTAGACTTGGAATTTGTTTCATGAAATGTTACCCAATATATTCTATATCTATATTAAAATTTTAATCTTCATTGGGGTCTTCATAATTACCACTACAGTTATCTTATTGTCCTATAGTGCATTTAACATCACCCAAAATTTTCTGGGTTGAATGTACAAAATTGAGGTCTTCTAATGTGAATATCCATGTGCTGAAATAGGATGAATGTTTTAAAATGTAATTGGAAACATAAATATAAAATATTAAATTAAAATCAATAAAAATGGGTTATTTAGAATTTTTCTCAAAATGTTCTATGTAAAAGTTCAATTTAATCAAGAATTATAATCATGATTTAAAATAATGTTCAAATTTAAAAATGCACTGAAAATCAATATTATGAATAATAAAGAACATTTATATTTTAATATAAAAAAATAATATTATTCTCGTTAATTGGATAATCTGTATTCATAATTTGGGTGTTGTTAATCTATATAATACATTAATAATATACTATTGTAGGTTTTATTTCCGAAGAGTTCTTTCATATTGGTTTACTTATACATTATGGATATTAATTTAGAAAATCCTGTATACTTAGACTGAGACTTTTAATTTTTTCATTACATCTATATGTTATTACTTTATATTTTTACATGAACTGCAAATTATATAGTATAATGTTTTCACAGTGTTGATCACATATGAATCTATTTTTGGCTTACTGACGTAGTGATAAAGGTTTTTGGTAAAATTGTTCCCATCCTCTATTTAGACCCTATTGGTACTATAAAATACCCCTAAACTATTATTGGTGGTATTTGGGGGGTAAAATAGAATTATAAATGAAAATGGAATGGTTATAGAGGTTTTATTTCATGTAACACTGTCTGGTTTTATTTAAATGGTTGCTTCATTCATTAATTAAGAGGTCAAATATAAGAATCTATAAATCTAGTTAAAAACATATTTTTTGTTTTCACACTAAATGATAATATATTTATTTAACGTGATCCTATATAATTCTTCTTCTAATCTTCTTCATCTTTCTCAATATAAAATTTAAATTTAGTTACAAAACAAATCTATTCATAATTTTATACTATATTTTGACTATACTTGAATAGCGTGTCTCTTTTTATTCTCTATAAGGATAAATTCAAATATATAGTCTCCAAGAACATATTTCCCAAAAATAAATTGTTGATAAAAAAAACTATATTTATTTCTTCATTGTAGTATTTATATATGTTAAAATATTTTTTTATATTTTATACCACAACAAAATTTCCATAACAAACTCCTCTTAAATAGAGAAATAATCACATGGGTGGATGGTTCTATGATCATCAACATGATGCCATGATCACCCACTATCACGATCAATGGATAATACCCAATATATACATATTAATTTATGAGAAAATTAAATCTATCTAACTAAAGAAACTATATTTTTTATATTTATTTTTCTCTACAAATAGAAATAAATAATTCTTCCAATTTCAAAACATAGAATCTATGGGTATGATAATTCTCTTTGATGCAGGTATTTTAATATCATTTTTATATAACATTAATAAATATCTAATTTAAATAATCAATTTTTCATTAATAATATCCAAAAATTAAATTATATAATATCTAATGATTTTTTTTTTGAAAAATATAAAGGTAAACTATTATTACCTTTCAAATGACTCTAAAACTTGGATTTATATATGTCGATCAGAAATTTTTTCAACACATTAAAAATATTTTCTCCTTTATCCTATTTTATAGGATTTATTATTAATATTAAATGAAATATATTTATAATTACTAGATTTTAAATGAAACTAATGGATCCACATTCTTCATTACAAAATAAGACATTATATAACTTATCTTCTATATATTAACAAAGAGTTTACAAGATTCATGGGTTTCTAATAAAATATCTCACATATTTAGTGCATATTCTAGTTGATGTATCTGACACATATAAAACACCCATATATGTGAAGCCTTTGACTAATCCATCTACAAATAAAAATACTCACATAAGTAGCACTAGTTATGGAATACTTCACCTTACTTGAGCATCTTCATTCTTATGTTTACATTGAATTTTATAAATTATTTTACTTAATAATGTTTTACATAATTTTTTAGAATAAATCTTCTCAAAAAGAGAATTTATTTCTACACTATACAACATGAAATTACTAGAAAACTAGAGGAATTATTCTCGGGATAATATACTCTTTATACTCTACACAACATAAAATTTTTGTTGACCATAGTTATCATATTAGTAATTTATTTTCCATGTTCATCAACTCAATTAAATGTTCACATAGACAATTCTTATAATCATAATCAACATGATGTCAATTATATCATATGAAACTAACCCATGTGACTTTGACAATATATTGAAGCATTCTTCAACTTTATAGAATACCTTATCATTTTTTTAATTTTATAACTTAATGAATTATTGATTTATTTTAAAAATAACTCTTATATAAAATTATTCTTCACAAATACCATAATATTTTATTAGAAATTATTTATGATATTCATAAATATTACACATAAAATATATTCTACCCATCCATGGAACTTTTTAAGGACTCTATTTCATTTTTTAATGTGTTCTTTTGTTTAAAAGATTTATAATGATGGTCAAAAAATAATAATATATTTATAATTCACTTCAAATAACATTAGTGTATTCGGAAAAGATCTATAGGGATAAAAAATCATAAATTCATCTTCTATACATGTATGCACATTTTTTATTTTCCATCCAACCTATTATGTACATTAATGAAGATATATCCAAAATCACGTTAATACTATAAACATTCAATATATATTAACCAAAATTAAACTGAGGAAAATCCCTATCAATGTGATAATTTTAATTATATATATGGGTTTCAAATTTGTCATATGATACCAATCCTTGATTTGGTATGCTAAATATTAACACTCACATCCCTTACTAATAGATTTACCATTATATTTGGTAAAATCTAATGAGATATTTAGGATATGAACTCATGTATTCATATATATTTTTATATTCCATTAAGTGAATGATAATTTCATGAAGGTTAGTCTATGAATTATATATCCCTCAAATTCATTGGGTAGTGATTCAATATCAAATATATTATACAGGGGGTGTGTGTGGTTGGAATTACCCATTACTATATAATATGAAGACCATATTATATATTATTGTTCATTATTAACATCTTTTTTCATGATATACCTATATCATTCATTAATCATTTTTTCGATTATTATAGAATCTTTTTGAATAAACTATTCAATTTGTATGAAACTCAAATTAGGAAATGAATCATACTGATATTTCTTATGTAAATTACCTATGAAACAAAATGTGTTATTACAGTTAAATGGATAATAAATCTATTTTGTAATATTTATAAATATATATATATATATATTAATTTTTATTTTTAAATTATAATAGATGTTCTTTCAATTAAATAAAATGAAATTATGATTTTGAGAATTTATTAAATATATTAACATTAAATGTTATTTAATTAATATTGTTTTATCATATAAACATATCTAGTAGTGTGTGTTTTGGGATCAATCACTTAGTAAACCCAACCATAAAATATCATTTAGTAACCTTGTAACTATAATTACCCATCTGTAATACCTCTTCATGACCAATCTCACATTAAACCCAATAGTTCTCATAATCACTGAGCCTCCCAAACCTCAGTGTATAAATTTGATATTGTCCATAAAATATTTATGGAACTAAAATAGACTGTATTGGAGTTAGTGAATTAATTACATTTGAATAGAGATAAAAACTTGAATAACCATACCAAGTAATGAGAAGTATATGTTTTCATCACGATTAGTCCACTATAATGAATTCCCAAAGTTGTATGAGAGACTATTTACAGATAATGTCGATGAATTAGTTATGAAAACCCATTAATATACATTCTCATGTTTCCATACCTATCTCAAGTAAAACAATTTACTTTGTTCATGGGTTTGGGAAACCTATAACATTCAAAAACCCAAAAAATTTTAAATTTCACCAAAATTACATTTGATCACTCCACCACCAACCAAATATTTCAATTATAATTTTTTTCAAGTAAAATGAAATTTAACACAAGGTGTATCTTCCAAAAATAAAAATAATTAATAAAAAATACATCATGGAATTTATTAATCAATATATAAATTATAAAATTCATTTTTTAATTATTTAAATCAAGAAATTAATATAATTATTATCAATGTAAATTGAATAAAAACCATATTAAGAATCCACAAAGAGAAAATTTAACCATGCTTCGTCCAAATATATTGAAAATTAATCTATTTAGGATCCTCCCAGGAATCCCTGAATAGGTAAATATATAAAGTTATATATTATCATATTGACATCACCTCTTAGACACCCCAAAGAAAATAATAATAAATAATATCTAAAGAATTTACATCTACGGTAAAAAAAAATATTCCAAATGTCACGCAATGAGTCTAATAGAGGCATTGCCACTTCATAATGGTATATATCCCATAATTTAAATAAATAATTATCATTATGAAACTAGGTTATGAACATTACAATTTATGTATATTAAAATAAACAGACAAAAATTTACTAAAAATTATAACCATATAGGATAATTTATTCATTTTTATCTAGCCATATTAATATAAAAATAATTTAATAAAATTTATCTCAACTATTTTATTTCTATAAAAATTATATAAACATTCAAATAGATTAATTCTAAATTTTTTATGAATTTAATTTCTCAATTTTTTGTATTTTTTACATAATTTTAAATTAATATATTTAAAATCATACAAACACAAATATTTATTAAATCATTATATCTTAAAATAGAGATTATGAATAGTTAATTTAAAAAATGTATAAACATAAACTTAAATGTTCAAGGGTGTATTTTATTCCATGAATTTAAGTCGAATTTAATTCTTATACCTCAAAAATGTGTTGAAAATATATATAAAATAAGTAATTCATATGTCACTTGACCATTTTGATTTCCAAACCGACACATATTGTCTCATAATTATTTCAAAAGCACCCCCCAATAGTTTTAATAACAAATAAACACAAAATTTATACTATTAAAGTTATTTGAAAATAGTATTTATATTATAAATTTTAGTAATACAAATATAAATTAACATTATTCCCATGTTTATAACATAAGAAACATAAATGTGGGTGTGAACATTAATTTAATTCTCCCCCATAATTTATCAGATTCGATAAAATGGTATTTAATGATTCCACAATTATTAATATGGAATTAGTTAATAAAATAACAATGAAATATATATTTCATAATTCCTAAATTCTAACTAAATCATGATATGGTGATTTCATTCCTTTATAAGTACTTCATGTACTATTTTTAATTTGAACAACTAATCTGTTACCTACTATTGGGTATAAATTTTTCATGAAATACTTCTTAGGTAAATTCAAAAAAAAACTACTAGTAATCTGCATGAACAAATCCTATCATGAAACATAAAAAAGTATGTCTAGATTTCCAAATAAATAACTAAAAACATTAAAATTCTTTAAAATAACTAAAAATTTACTTATTACTACTATAACCATCCCACAGAGTCAATAATCCTATAAAATATACATTCAAAAATAAATTAAACCGTTAATTTTTTACATATACTAATATTTCCACAAATAGATAATAATAACACTAAATTATCCCAAATTATCACATACAATAAAAAATTGAAAATAGTAAATGCGATTCTAATATTTATTTCAATTTTAGTTAAAGGAAATCCTAATTTTCCTAAAAAGTATCTTATTTTATTAAAAATTATAATGTGTATTTTTAGACATAATTAACCAAATATAGTGGTTGAAAAATGTTTGGAAATCAAAAAAAAAATATTATTTCAAAAATTATAAGAACATTATTTAATATTTCTAAAAATAATGTATGATATTGTTAACTTGGATCTCTCCATTTACAGAATAACTTAAATGTAATTATGATGGAGCCCCGAGTAGTAATCCTAGTACTATGGGTTATAGAGATATCTTAAGTAATAAAAATCGTGATATAGTTGTATGAATTTATGGAACATGTGGTGTGACCTCCTTTCTTGAATTCAAAATTCTCCGTTTGATCAATACTATGGATGTGGAAAGTCAATGGTGTTGAAATAATTTGTGGTTTGAGAGTGACTCCCCCGTGTTTGTGTATTATTTTTCAAACGGAAACACTCACCTCTCTAGGATATGGTGGATCGATGGATAAAACATATTGACATTCTATCCCCAATGAATTACATCATTACAAATGTTTTCCGTGAAGCCAATTCTCTTGTTGATGTTCTAGTGAACAAGTGAGTGTTGTGTGGTGATTGAATCTTATCCAACACCCGTTCTACTGATTTGATTCCTCTTTTTTAGAGAGAAATATAAAAATACATCATTCAGAAATATGTAGATGTTGTTCATTTTTTAAGAGACATGTCCCTTTAACAAGTCATCATTTTAATAAAAAAGACTAGTTTTTATTAAAAATAATATTGTAGAAATTTTTATAAAGTTAAAAATATTTTAGGGTAATAGATGAAGTGGGAAAATCAGTTGTATAAACGTGAATTTGTGATTCAATGGGTTGAGTAGTATATTTTTCATTCTTTACTCCCACAAATGTTCTAGTGGCTGTATAAGAGTTCTTATGGGGTCCAATTGAACTATGGATGTGTCAAAATATAATCTCTTAAATGTTATTTTTATTGTTATTGTGGATGTGCAGGGTTCTATTTACTATGAAAGGGAACAAATTAGGGCCATTCATTTTTACGTCCTTACTTCCCCTCCCTCTTCACTTATTCTCTTCAAAAAGAATTCAGATTTTTGTTTTTTTGGAATTAATTATATTTTATAGAGGTTAGAGCCTCAAATTCCACTATTTATTGTTATAAATTTCATTTTCATTGATATTTAGATAAAATGATTTTATATCTATATATAATAGATAAATAATTCATTATATCCTAAAAAATATGATGAATTATATAACATTCTAGTGTATTATTAGTAACACTAATGTTTTGACTTATTAATCTATAGACTATTTAGAGAAAACCATTTGATAAGGATATATGATTAAAAATTTGGCAATTTCAATGATGATTTATAAAGGAAATAAACATATGATAATGATTATTTAATTTGGTTGATAGAAGAAATTAATTTAGAATGATTAAGTTCAAGGATTTATTTAATTCCCTGACCTGAATGAATGGGTTTGAGTTTTAGTGTCACAAGACCTCATGCATGCCTCCTTATAGACAAGAGGATTCTAACAAGTAGTGGGGTTTGGAACAATATCAGTGGGGAGAGTATACCCTCACGATCATGTCATAAAACCTATAATAATAATAAATTATCATTAAAAATGCAAATTAAAAATTACAGAATAAAAAAATGTTCTTTGTTAAACTTTTCATACATCACATAAATAAACGGGCCCCCAATGTGGAAAAAAAATTTAAGAGTATAAGTGTTATTGAAAAGTAATTATAACTGTTATATCCTCTAGATTATTTTCAGATCCTTCCACCATCTACATGGTCCATGGATCAACCATTATCTATGGGACCCTTTTTGTTTCTTGTATCCATATACATGAAATCATCATGCCCATTGAGATACCTATATTGGGTGCGAGTATTTAAACCTAGTAGTACACGACTAATGAATTCCATAATAAAATTTCATGTATAATAGATTTATTTTATTATAATAATAAATTCAAATAAAATCATAAAAAACACATGGCAATCCCTCATGTTCATACCCAACCACCATCATCCCCAAGAACACATACATTATCTCTATATCAGAAGCATGAAAAAGAAGTCTGAAACGATCAAGAACTAGCCACAAGGTTAGGGACATTTAAATTGTACTCCTAACAGAATTTAGTAGAAGTATTACTCTATATACACAAGGGTGAAAAGTAATATGTTAATTAATATTGATGTTAATTTTGAGCATAATAATATTACTATCATGAGGGTAATTTATTTTAACATTTTAAAAATTGTATAAATATATTAAATTCTTAAGTAAATCGAACATAATAATTATTTAATTAATAGATAAATATAATAAATAACACTAAAAATATTAAATGTTATATTAATTTGTTGAATTATTATATTAACTATTTTTTTGAAAATAAAACATTATAGGTAGGTTTTAAAATATTATATTCTAATCTCACATTTGTGTTGATTTTTTTAAAGTCATATTTAATTAATAGTATAAAAATTAATATTAATGTAATTTTAAAAAGTATAATATTTATTCTATGATTTAAAATTATAAAAAATTCCCATACTCTTCCAATATATTGGTGTATGAGTTAAAATATCAGAAATAGTGCATTCAAAAAGAATATTTTCTTTTATTAAAATTATATTGAATCCAAAATAGTAAAAACATTGTTACTATATTAAAGGGTAAAATGAGGTTCTTCATGTTCAATGAATTTGTTTTAAAATTATTTTTAATAACACATAGTTTTTTCATTTATACATTATATTTCATATTTATAAATAGTGGGTTCAGATTATTTAATAAGGCTAATTTTATTTCTAATCATAAATGATAATTTTCATTTATTAATATGTATGTTATTATAGTGAAAACTAAAATGGTAAAAGTAAAGAAACCTAGAGGATAATAAAAAATATATTTATGACATGTTTTTCTGTGTGTGGTCGAGGAGTGTCTTGACTATATATTATATCCACTCCTTATGTATCAATATTGGAGGTATTTGGGTTGAGGGAGACTCCCCATAATTGACTAGTTATTTGTATTTACAAAAATTATACTCCTATTCAATTATACATATCTACCTCCTCACCTAACCTATTCATAGATACCATTCCATTTATAATGACCAATTTAAGTAGTCATATTTTTTATTTTTAATATAAAACCTAATTTTTTTTATAAATTATTTGATTACACTTTCTGGTATGTAATTCTATTTTTGGTTTATGGTAGGAGACATGAATGATGTATGTGTTTTTTATTGGAATTGTACCCCCAAGAACCTAACATAATACATTAGGATACCTGAAATATTTGGATAATAAGTGTAAATGTGAGGATTTGGGCATTAGACATGACACATCACCAGATTTTTTAATATAGATTGATGCTGCAGTAAATTCAGGGACTTGAGAAGGACCAAGTCCATGGTTCAAAATTGTAGATCCTAGTAAAAGTGGAGTGAACCCAGTTTGAAAACAATGTAACACATAATCAAATATAGTCATAAAATTAACCATAATGGAATACATGAATTGAATACAAGATGTGAGATGTTTGGCCCCGACACATTACATGTATTGTCAAACTTACACACTGTGAAAATGCAGGTATTAACCCAAAATAGACTGATCTTATGAAATTAATATAGATGACCACATTTATGAACCCATGAACCCCAACCCCATAGGATTGCATTTTGACTCATTTATGATTCTGTTGATGGAAACCAAGCATCTAGAAATGCTAAAAATATAGCATGTCCTAGAAGAGAATGGATGGATCATTTCCCAAGGATCAAAACATTGATGTGTTGTAGGGATAATGTTGCTTAGTTTTATTCAATATTTTTTTGTTTTTTTATATATAATTTTTCAATGAAATCAAATTCATTTATATTTTAATTCACGTCCTTCCATATTCTTTAATCTCTCTTTCTCTACCAACCCTAATCTCATTCCCAACCTCTTCTCTATTACCACCATGATCTCTAATAACTTTTATCAATAACATGTGACTAACCTAAGTAGCGTCCTTAGGGATTTTTTAAAAAATTTCATTATTATTTAACATGAAATTATTTAATTATGTGGTTCTATTTTTGTATTATAAGATTGAAATGCAAAGGTGCCACAAACTTCAACCATGACATGAATCTCAAATTCTTTTCTAGTTCTTACTAAAGGAGGTGAACTTTTGTTGCACAAAAGTGGATTCCTAAGTAGGAAAAATACCAGTCAATATATAGAGTCTAAATATATTTATTATTTAAAATATATTAAAATAAAATTTACAAAATCATTAAATATGAATGTCCTCGTGTAACCATCACTAGGACCAAGAGCTTTTCACAATAATTTCATTTTTTTATCATTTCCATCCTCATTTAAGAATGTTAATTTCTAAACCTAATTATTTAATAAAAGCATTGTTTTCAAAAAAATAACAAAAAATCGTTATATTAGGAGGAATAGAATTGGTGATTCAGTATATGATGATACTCCTCAAATGAGATGACACTGGTCAGCCTCTGTGCTGCATTTAGAAGAATTTTTTTCAAAGATTACAATGGGAATGAATCACAATCCCCTAAAAGAGTCTCTCCCAAAAATAAATATAAATTTTATAAATATTCTATTCTTCCAATAATACCAACCATATAGTCCTTAATTATATATCAAATGGTTGGTTCTCTTGGACAATGTAATTGTCTACAACAAACTATTTCGTTATAATTAATCAATTAACATATCCATCATGTTCAGTTATTAAAAAATAATAACACCAGTAACTACCATATAATGATATTTTATTATTTTTGTAGAACAACATATATCTATATTCTCTTCCATGAAATGAAAAATGAAACCGTTGAACATGTGTATGACAGATTATCTCCTCACAAACCGATGTTTTTCGATCTCTATGATTAACTGTCATTGTATGATATAATGACATATTTAACATAATTATACAATATTTATGAAATAATTACACTAATGGATTATTAATATCATATATACCATCATAAATTCCATTATATGGGAATATAATATCATCACTTGTGTGTATGGTGCACCACCGCCTTACAAAGTGATGTGATTCGTTATTCAATTAAAACTAAATTAAAAATAATAGGGATAGATTCAACCGAAATATGTGATTTTTATGATATATAAATTATTTTTTTAATGTTAATATATTATTTACCTTCCTTTCATTTAATCTATCATGATAATGGAAACAACGTTCATGTTTATGTACCGCCTACTATCTCCTTAAATAATGTAATTCCTTTTCAGTCTATAACTTTCATGAATTAATATAAATACATATATAATGGATGTATTTTATATTTATACAATTTTTAACATTATTTACATGATGGAACCCTGAAAAAATATTAGTAATGAGGATAAAAAACCAAAAAATACCTGAAAGATGAATCAATTATTACCAAAAACATTATTTTAAAAAGAAATTGTTAATAAAATTGAAGAAAATTGTTATATGTAAATAATATAGGATATGATAAATATTATTATGCTTCTATAATATATTTATAATTTTTTTTTACTATTATACTTCAGATTCAAACATGTATGAATGGTGTTGATACATAATGTAAGGGATTTCATGTCTCTCTTTTATTTCTATGAGGCATATTTCATCTTAACCAAATATTTTTTTTGTACACTAAACCATTAAAATCATATATCAGTAACATTATTCATTTCTTGAAATTTAGTTTTTCATTTCAAGTTATGATTTGTTGGGTATTATAATTCAATAAGTTACCAAAGATGTAATGGATTTTTGTCTCACATTTATTTATGTGGGACACATGCATTATACATGACTTGTTTAATTTTTATCATGTATATACAACCAATGAATTTATTTTGTTATCATTGTCATCATAATTATGGTATATAAATATCCATACAATTTTGTTCCTTTCATGGGGTTTATTATTCAAAATATATCAATGTGGTAAGTATTTAAAGTTACAATCTCATTATTTGTCAGGATTATTTATTATACGTTTCAATGAATAAAACTTATGATATACCTCTTAATAGAGAAATGAATTTTCTTCACCTTTTGTTATATAATAAAAATATAGGTTTCCTTTCAATTTCCTCTCTTTTTTAACTCAATATACTAAAATAATGTTATTATAAAAAATTGACTTTATTTCACTATTTAGTTGAAGAAAATTTTTCTTCGAGATCCATGTCTTCTCAAAATGGTTTAATTTTTTTTCTATTCTAAAAATATTGTTTAAATTTATTTTTTACTATTCTTTAATTTAAAAAAACATTCAAAGGAATCTTAATTTAATTTTCCTAACAAGGCCCTTATTTATTTTCCCTACAATTTGAAAGGAACATTTTCAATAATGTGTAGAACATAAATGAAATTTTCCAAAATCATGACCAATAATTTCATTGATGATTAAAATTTGTCTTTTAAAGGTTATTTCTATTGGGAAGTATATTCTTGTTTATAAATAATTTGTTTCAGAATGTTTTTTTTAATTTTGAAAGGATTTTGTCATTAAATACTATTCCAAGTGACCTTTCATAATTATTCGCCATATAAGATGATATTCATTGATGTTACATGTAGATTACTATAGATATGATAAAAAACAGTTATTATTGTTTATTTTAATGGTTTATTATTATCATAAAAAAATTAATTGAACCATTCCTTTTTAATAGGTTATTATATGATGAAATATTTATGACACCCATTTTATTTCATGAGTATTGATATGATGAAGATTATATGATATTGTGGAGAATATATATATATTTTTAATTATAAAACAAGTTGGAACTATATCTCCTTAGAAATAATTTACCATTGATGAATAAATCATGAGTTAATTATTTAAGGTTTAAACTTTATTTCACATTCAAAATTTTATTTTTGGACCTGCTTTAATTTCCCTAAGTTTATGAGAGATAATTTACTCTTGTCTATGTGGTTATTCATGGGCATGATTTCATTTCCATAAGGTAATGTGTGGGCCTTCCTTCTTATCTTCAAGGGTATGTTTGGTCAAACTTTCATGTACATAAGGTTATGTATGGACCTGTTTTTGTGTCTATAATATAATGGTAAGAACTTATTTCTAGTACATATGTTTATGAGGGGGAATTATTTCTTGTACTTTACTAAATGAGTGAACCCATCTCTATTTAAACATGTTCTAAATGCTGTAATCTTTTGTCTATTCAAAAATTCTATGTCTTATTACAATTTTATGCTCTCATGGAATATGATATTTTATTTATTTTTGATTCATGTCTTTTAAACTGCCAGGATTTTTTCCATAGATCATGTTTGTGATCTATGACATGTAGGGTATGGTTTTGAAATGTTATAATCATGTTATTATTCCCTTATTATTATGTCATGTTGATATCTCTCTTTTGTAACGTTACTAATAATCTGATCCCTCCCATTATAATGTATCCTTTCTTTGGGTTATAAAGAAAGTTATTAAGTATAATATGTCTGAGAATGGTTCCAGTCATGAATAATATAGTGGATGATGATTTAGGTCACTAATAAACTTGTTGTTTTTGTTTCCATGTTTCCTTGGACACTAAACTATTATGATGCTTGGTGGGTATTTGTTAAATATAATGAATATTCATATAAAAAGATGCAATATATATGTATTAATTCATGAGTATTTATTGTTTTTCTGAAAGGAATAGTTTAATAATTCCTTATAAACTAAGATGATAAAACATTGGTGAGATCCTAATGGATATGTCTAAGGATATGTCAAGGAATATGTATAAGGATAATTTTATTGATGATTAAATGTATAAAAATGTTTTAATTTTTCTTGGTAAAGGATAGAGTGAGTGGTATCCAATCAATTGCATCCCAACGTGAAAAATAAAATTGTTTGTGGCTTGTACACAGTGGTACCTAGGGCTAATGACTCTGAAAAGAGTGTATTGAGATGGACTCGATCGTCTCCTATTCCAAAAAAATAGGCCTTATTATTTAGATTGTTTGACACTCCCTGGGGATATGCTTTGAATATTAACAAAGTCTTTATAAACCACCATTTAGGATTTAAGTATATGAGTACTATAAATTAAATAAGGAAAAACTAAGGTGTCTGATTTTGAAAATAAGGTTTCATGATTTAGACATCATAAAAATTATTTATCAAGATTATGTGGTTTCCCACTATGAATACTTTTGATCACAATAATTTATTTTAGACAACTGATGGACCAAGATAGAACTTAGTTAAAATATATTATGATAGATAATGTGTTAATAAGAAAACAAATGATATTATGGTTGGAGTGAAGGATATTATGACTATTCCAAATAAGTAATCACAATATATGATGGAGAAATTTTACCGTAACCAACACTCATAATCACCAAAGAAGATATGGCTAAGGTTTTATTAGATCTGGAGTGGTGGATGCCATGGTGGAAAGAAGACTCAGTTTCCTATATTTCAATAATTTTGGATGAATAACTCAATCAAATTCATTAATGGAATAATATTTTGTTTTATGCGATGAGAATAAGTATATATAGTAAGTAATTTTTGAGGAAAAAATGAAAAGTTCAGTTAACGAAATGGATGGTAATATTAGTTTACATATGGTATTATCAACATATGAGTGTTTTAAAAGTGGAATGTATGGGAATTATGAAAATTGATTTCCTAGGGGTACATATTATGAATTAGACCATAATGATGGTTTTTATTAAGGATTTTTTAATGATGAAGATACTACAAATGATATTTGAAAGGAAAGTGGTATTTTGGAATAAGATTATGAAGCCCATTTAATAATTTATGAATGAACTAGAATGATTGATGTATTTATGTATTGGAATTCAAGAATTATTTAATATATAAGTATTTTTTATAAAAAGTTTTTATGATGTATTTGATGAAATATAATGAATTGTACGATCCTCGGCTTGGTAGCCACTAAATCGGCACCACGAGTCTGGTTGTCACAAGACCTCAAGCATGTCTCTTCATATGCCAGTGGTTGCTGACTAGCCGTGAGAGTGTAAGTGTCTTTTGGGGAGTATATAACCTATTTACTAGAGTAATATATAGTAGAAAACAATTAGAATAGTGGAAAAAATATAGAATAATTGATGCACATGCATAAGTAACCATCTCCCAAAACTAGGTATAAACCACCACCTATAGAAAATATATTATGTTATACTACAGTTCGATGTGAAAAAACCCCAAAATAAATAAAATAGTAGAATCCCAAAAATGGTTCTATATCCATGTCCATAACATCATCCAGGTACCTCTCAATCATGAATCAACTCCCATGGATAGGTCCCTTACCCCTTTCCTGACCTTCAAGCATGAAATCCTCTTGGGTACCCAATGGTGACTTCAGCAGTGTGTTATTACAAATCAGCAGGCCACTAAAAATGGGGTGTAAAAACTATCCAGTCTAATAAGGTAGTGCATGAAACTATAACATAAATGAAAAATTAATAAAATATCATTTGGGTGCCATTAGAATACACCTTTACATTAACAACTATTACCCTTAGAAAAAATCATCATTTTCATCATCTTCATTACATAGTTCATCGTCAACATGTAATCCATGGGTTAGAGACTTACATCATTCACACAATAATTCAAGGAATTTATCATTTTTAATAAAGGAATATGTCAAGCCCCAATCTCACGAGGGATAATATATCACAATATTACAATTTATTCACCACAAAGCCTTAGTTTGGGTGGAATTGAATTGTTAGGGGAGTAGAGCTTCATCCCCTTCCGTAACCTATGAATTGTGAGTTGAGTTAAGGGATTAGTCCAACATGACCCTAGGGAGGAGCCTCAGTCTTTAACACCACACATTAAGTAGTGTGAACATTCTTATTCATTCTTTCACCCAACACAAACTATACCATAAAAACCACAACCAATAAATATAATAATTGTAATCCATAACAATAAACATTATAATTAATATAATCCCATAACAAGACAACATGATTACCATTTACATTACTTAACCCATTTATCCCAATTCCCATTATCATGCCTAGATCACTATGAGTATTAAATAATTTTATTATATTAACTCATTTCACATATTCATCAGTACTATTTTGAAAACCCATTTATCATACTTCCCTTTTTAACACCCCATTACCAATTTAACATATTCCCCATTACATATGCACTAACTCTATTAGGAATTTATAAAATGATTCATAGGCCACATGTCACAATCTCATTTAAACCAATTAACCCATTATTGTGTCATGCCCAAAAACCCCTTAATCCATCACCAAATCTAGACACACTACCAGTATTATACTTTCACATCCTTTAAACATATAAAAATTTTCAACAAGGGCTCTAAATTAATTCACAATGACCTTGCACATGATTAACCAATTTCTAGGGTCACAAAAATTTACACACCCATGGGTGGCCCTAGGTTAGTAAAATCATCATTGATTAATTCCATGGGGACCATCAGGTTTTCTATTCTTCATTTTGACACAATTTTACCACATCTAAATAAGGAATCAAAAATAATTACTAGGGATAACAATGAACAAAATCGAACATGAGCAAATCTATAATGAAACTCTTGGATAGATCTTATTAACCACCTACCTCGAATCTTTTGATGAAAAAACTCTTATTCAAAAATGTTGAAACGAATTTAACTACCCTTTGAATCCTAAACATAAATATCAACAAAAAATAGGAGTTTTTAGATTTATATTATGATAAAAGGGAGATCAAAACCCTAAACCAAAAATAGAATCATGATTGGGATTAGATTCACCTAGAACATTGATTTGCAACCAATGGAACTCCAAATGACCTAGGATCGAAGGCTAATTACATAATTGGAGCATGGGATTATAGTGTTCATCCTGAGGGTTGTAGGAGGTGAAATGAATGATAATCCTTAGTTGGAACATATAACCCTAAGGTGAATTTTTTTTAATATTTCCCAACATTACTGGGTACCACAGTTTACCCGAACAGTTGTGAAAATCGTGCGCAAAACATGCATGACCCACTATCCAAAAAAATTTGGGTCTCATGGTTATATAGGGATCCCATTAATATTTAAAAACTATTTTCTAACTGTGCGATATTCCACTATCTCAAATCACAAGGTTTCCCCCCCAGCAGAGTTTTCACTAATAGTGTGAAAACCATGAAATATGCCCAAAAGATCCTTTTTCCTCCTCTTTCATGTCTTGAACCCCTAGAAAACTCTTGAATCTCCACATGAACTTGGAAAATCATTATTTAGTCAATTATAAGATACTTAAACAGAAACATAAACGAAAACAAACATAAAAAACATGGGATATTATGACTTCCCCACCTTATAACGACATATCCTTGAACTGTACTTCCATGAATTTTTGAGTTTCCAATGAAAAGAGATTGGGAAACTAGAGCCTAAAAATCCCATGCCAACTTCTATGTTTCTTCTTAAACACTTCCATGTTTCCATAAAAATAAAACTAAGGGCACAATGTGTTCTGATAAGATCTTCCCTCTAGGATCCATAATACAAATCTGATGCTCTTCAATGGGCACATCAGCCTCAAGCTTCACATCCTCAAAACATATCATAGGATATGGATCATGGTGATACTTCTAGAGTTACAAGATGTAGAGAACATCATGAATTCCACTATACCATTATGAAATAACCATGTAGTAAGCCATAAGTCTGATCATCTCCATGATTTGAAATGGTCCAAAATTCATGGGCACTAACTTTCGCTATTTTTGAATTCAATGGCGACCCAACCGTGGGGACACCAAATGAAACACTCTATCACACACTGTAAACTCAATAGGCCTATGATGTTGATTTGAATATGAATTGTGTTCACTCTGGGCTGTTATCATGCACTTATGAATCAATCAAGACTTTTTTGAAATCTTCTGCCGGAGACTCAGTCCCAACAACTCAAAATTCATAGCTTCTAACTGATATAAAAAAGATCTCCATAGTCTCCCATAGAGTTCCTAAAAATGTTTCATCTGAATCATATCCTAAAATATATTTTTATAAGCAAACTCAACATCAGATAAATGTTTTTCCTTTGAAACACACAAATCCATGACCCAAGATCTCAACATATCCTCAAACACTAGAATTGTATGATCATATTTCCCATATGTTTATGAGTGATAAGCTATACAAAAATGAACCTTGGTAGAAAGTTAATTTCGTAATCCCTAATATAATCATATTGTAACATGTCGGCCATGATCAAAAATATGGTTCTGAGAACTCCATGAAACCGCACTCTTTCAAAAAATAACTTAAAACGATCCAAAACCACCCAAACTGCATCATTCTTATAAGATGTCCAAAAAATCTCAACAATTAATTCCATAATTACATCATTCAACTTCTACTGTGGAATAAAAATTGATAGTAACAAACCACCTAGTCGTTGATGCTCGACCTTCACCTGTTGATAGAGATGGAATCATGCCATAAAATATGACACCTCTTTCTTCAATCCTGGACACCAATAATTCCTATGAACATCATGATACATCATAGTCAAAATGGGATGTGCTTCTCACTTTGATTCATGGAAATAAAACCTAAACTCTTCCCACACGCACACTTTCACAACCACGTGACCAAAAACACTAACAATCCCATAATCACTATATCCCAACTAGAAGGTGAATCCCCACCATTAACATTATTTCATATCTAAAAAATCTTGATCCTCAAACTTAATATCCTTAACTTGGTTCAAATTCACGGAATAAACTACTATATATGAAAGGGTCATTTTTACATGCCCGTAATGCACCTCTTGATGAATCTTAACAAACTAGGCCAGCATTCTCTACTTGAATATGGATTACTAAACAACCTAATTCTTAGACTTCTATCTGAGATCATGTAAAACATGGTTCCCTTTTGCTGGTGTATAAACCAACTCTAAATCAAATTATTGAAGGTATTAGACCCACCTTCACTATCGATGATTCCCATCCAATAGACAGAAGATGTACGTAAGACTTTTATGATCCGTAAACACAATGAACCTCTCCCCATAACAAGTAATAAATCCACCATTTTATTATATAAACCACATTAGCTAGCTCAATATCAGGAATATGGTAATTTCATTCCTTAGGATTCAAATTTATTGACCTATACGCAAAAACCTGATCACCTTTCACAAAACTGCACCAAATACAACACCAGACACATGAAAGAACAAGATGTACCTCTTACATGGTTCTAATAAGATCAGAATTGGTGTAGTACTCAACCGCTTCATTAACTATTGAAAATCCTTATCGCATGCCACCAACCACTCAAACATAAATTCTTTCATGGTTAGGCATTATAGTGGTGTTTCTAAAATGAATAAATCCCTAATAATACTTCTTTTATAACTGGCCAATCCAAAAAAAACTAAATACATCCAAAAAATTCTTGGAAAGATCCTAAGATACAACTGCCTCCACTTTCTCTGGTTATACCGACATAGCTCACACGAAAATGATATATCCAATGAAATACAAATTATTAATCCTAAACTATCATTTTGATAGCTTTGCGTAAATATTAGTCTCTTATAGTGTACTGAGGATGATGTCAATATATTTAGAAAGATTGTCATGGGTTCCTGAGTACACAATGATATCATTAAAAAATTCAACCATGAATTTTTCTTGGTATTGGTGAAATATTTAGTTCATTAAATTTGTGAAAACAAATGGTTTTTTGGTCAACCCAAAAGACATCCCCACTGACTCATACAACCCATACCTTCTCCAATAATATTTCCATGGTATGTCAAAAGGTCTCACCCAAGACTAATGGTATCCTAATCTAAACACTATCTTGGAGAACACTGAGGAACCACTCAATTAGTCACACAATTCATCAATTTTGGGAAGTGGGAACATTTTCTTAACAGTCATCTAATTCAACATCCTATAGTCGAAACATAATCTCAATTATTCATATGCCTTCTTTGAAAATAGCTCGGGAGACCCCCAAGTAAACATAGTATGATGAATGAAACCCTTTACCTCAAACACTTCAAGATGAACCTAATGTTCCAATAGTTATTTTGGATCCATTCGATATGGAGGAATGGAAACTGGTTCTACACCTTGCCCGAACTTGATATTAAACTCAACATCTCTCTCAGGTAGTATCCCTAAGAAATCACTAAGAAAAACATCGCTTAAATGATCAAAAGTAGGAGGGGATTCTAACGGCTTCCTTCTTTCTTCATGTACCTCAAGACAAGACACTTGATCCATGAGTTCCCCCAACTTCAAGAAAACTCACTTTCTCGAATGCCCCCATCACTAGGAAAAACATATGCATCTCCAACGATAGATGTAAACATTATGAAATGTTGGTAAAAATCGATATAGGCAAGATAATACACTAGCCAGTTCATACCCAAAATTAGTTTAAAACCTGAAATCTCAAGTAAAAACAAGTTCCATAGGAAATGATATCCACCAACATCTAAAGCACAACCATTACATTGTTTGATATTCTCAACTCGTACCCCCAATTGTGTATCAATTAACATAACCCACATTCACTTTCCACGGTTAGTCCCAACAAAATAAATAACTATATAGAAATATAAGAATCAGTGGCACTAGTTTCAAATCAAGAACATGATAATTAAAATCTATAACAATAATAGCTCAATTGGTAGATGGTCTTGCCTCGCCACCTCTAGGTGTAGACTGAACTATATTATATTGACCTACCCCTCTATCCTAGGTTACAACTTGAATACCTTTTACTACTCTTATCCTATGGTATGGGTGACATCAACTCAAATTTCCACATCCACCACCCCTACTGGTACGACCCATGGAGCTCAAACTACCTTTTTGATATGGGGTGACTGACCCCTTCCCACACTCAACATTTGTCTCTGACCTCCATCAATGCTTGACTACCAAGGGTTCTTACATAACCTCTGTATATATCACATCCTACCACATGATCGATTACCGACTAGTGGTGAGGGATTCTTACCCCAAATGTGCCCTAGCATTCCATGCTTATAATAGAACACATGACCCCCACCCTAATAAACTGGATGCCTCTTCTGACTACTCTGGGAACATTCTCCTTGTTAGAAATTCCCAAAATGTTGCTTCCTTCCATCGAATGCTAACCAACTTGTTCTCCTAGGTCGCACTAAATGTCCAGTATGTTAAGATCTCTTTAGGTTACCTTTTGAGATATGGGATAGATCCACTACCTCTGTAAATCTATTCAGATGAAACATATTCATATGAGACATGATCTCATCCCTAATTCCATCCTAGAATCATTTCTCCACAGTCTCCTCATCCCATGTGAATGTCAAAACGAAGCAGCACATGTCAATGTAATGACCAGCATAAACCATTACTGACACAATCCCCTAGGTCAAGTTCCAAAACTCCAAAGCCTTACCCTACCTCAAGGTCTCTAGGTAGTATTGTTCTAGAAACATTTCCTGAAAATACGTCAATACAATTCCTTCATCCTGCTCTTTTTGACCCATAATTTACATCCAGAACTTTTCCTAGCCCCATAACATATAGGCCTCTAGCATGATGTTCCTCTCATAAGTAGTTACTAGACGATCAATAATTTTCTTGATAGATTCTAAACAGAACTTAGGTACCTCTAGCCGACCCTCTCCAGTAACAGTTGGAGGGTCCTAGAACTGAAACTCCCTTGTTAGATCAATAATACTCAGGGAAACGTGCCTTGGTTACCATTCCATAATCTAAATAAAATGAGTAATTTTATCATTGAAATGATATTCCCTATTATCTAAAATTTCCAGATCTTCTTCTTCTACTATTGTGGTAGAATTCTCAGAAATTTACTCCTATCGTCCAACTGACAAATGTCTTCATGGTGGAATGTCTCTAAAATTCCCAACACGTGCTTTAGAACAAAAGCCTTAAATATTTCAAAAATATATAAATAAATACACACCACTAGAAATAAAAAATCCATTTAACAAACACTTTTCAAAAGGTCCATATCAAACCTAGAACAATACCCTCGACCATTGCTTCTGAGTTTCATGGTTGACATAGGGTGACTAACTCACACAGTTAAAAGCCTTACCATCTATACCATTTCAATATCACAAAATACTTCAAAAATATTTTAATTCACTTAAAACCCCTTGTTATGAAAAATTATTTTATTCTTATTTATCCTTTTTACTTACCTTTTTACAAATTTTCATCATTTCATTGGAAACCATTTTAATCAATTTCATGAAAATAAAATATAGTATACCCTTTATGTCCCACACACCCATCCTACATGTGTGCATACTATAATGCATGTCACATATATACATAGGTTCCTAGAATGATTCATGAATTCACAACCTTGTTCCATGCTGTTCACGAGAATAATATCATAAAACTATCACATTAAGAAATAAGTGCATCTCTAAATAGTGAAATATCCTAAATTCAAATAACACATATCAATAACAATTCCTACACTGGGTGACTTGGGATTCCCCTCATACATGGGTTAGCTACTCCCAAGAACAAGCCTATTACCACCGTTTTCCACCTTCCTAACCTTCTATCTACCATCCAAAATAGTATGTCACATAAAAGAGGTCCTCTAGTACCACTTTGTAATGTCCCCAACCTGGTATCCACTAAACTGATGCCCGGAGTTGGGTTGTCACATGACTTCAAGTACACCTCCCTGTAAGTGAGAGGTTTTCAACTAGTAGTGAGGTTCTAAGAGTCCCGTGGGTAGACTATACACTCTTTATTAGATTTATCCACCATAAAAAACAAACAGAATAGTGGAAACAATATCGAATTACCAATGAACATGAATAATTAACCATCTCTCAAAACTGGACACAAACCACAACCAATAGAAAATATGTCATGTTATATTATAGTTCCAAGTGAAAAATAACCAAAATAATGACAAAAAATGGAATCCAAAAAATGGTACATACTCTAATCATGGAACCACATTTATGAACCACTTATCCATGAATCAAATCCCAACCACAAATCCCTTTTCCATTTCTTGAACTGAAAGCCTGAAATATACTCGGGTACCGAATGGTAGCCCGAGTAGGGTGTGAGTATAAATATACCGGACAACACCAATGGTGTCTACAAAATATACAGTCTAAATAGATAGTTCATTCATGTATTAAATAAATGAAATGAAAATAAAAGATAGATCATGATGCATTAGATAATAACTATTACATAAACTATTATTACCATAATAACAATTCGTCATTTTTACCCTCTTCATTACCTTGTTCATCAACAACATGTAATCCATTATTTAGTAATTTACATCATTCACAATATTATTCATGGAATTAATCATTTCAAGTAAAGGTATATGTGAAGTACCTCTATCATTAGGGATAATATATCAAAACACTACAATGTCCACACCTATAAGACTCTGTATAGATGGAATTCCATTGTTAGGGGAACATATCTCCACCCCTTCCCAAACTCGTGCATTGTGGGTGGAGTTAGAGAATCAGTTCAACTTAGTGTGTGGAAGGAGACTCAGTCCTTTATCCCACACCTCAATCCATGTGCACATTATTATTCATCCATTCACAACACTAAAGCCATATCACAACCAACCACAAATAATATATGTAACAATCATAATCTATAACAATCAACAAGGGAATTAACATTGTTTCATAACCCAATAACAGGTTTATCATTTATGTTAATTATCTCATTTATCCCAATTCCAATTCTCATGACTAGATCAACAATAGTATTCAATAATTACCTTATATAAACTCATTTCACATATTCGTCAATTATGTTATGATCCCCCATTTGAGATATTTACCATTTCACGCACCATTACCAGTTTAACATATTCACCATTTCATATGGGCTAACCCTCTTATGAATTTCTATCATAATTCATAGGCCACATGTAACAATCTCATTTAACATAATTAACCCATTTTTGTGTCTTGACAAAACAACACATTATGATATTACCCAATCTAGTAACACTAACAACATTCCATTTTAACTTACATTAATCATATCAATATACCTAACAAGGGATCTACATTATCCCACAATGAACACAAACTTATGTAACCAATTTATAGGTCTGGGAAAATTGGTGCAACCTATGGGTGGCACTAGGTCTGTCAAACCATCCCTCATGCATCCTATGGGGACCATGAAGGTTTATATTAATCATTTAGACAACCATTTTACCGAATCTCATTATGGAATAAAAATAATATCATGGTTTAACCATGAAAAAACCCAATAATGAAAAAATAGATAATGAAACTATGGTATATGACTTGTAGACCACTTTCCAAGAATGTGTTGATGAAGACACTCTTAATCATTACCTTATATCATGATTCAACATCCCTTTGAATACTAAAACTAGATATCATATAAAATAATAGGTTTTGTGAGCTTTATATAAAGATAATATGTATATAAAAACCTAAAACGAAAAAGAGAAGAAAGAGAGGGATTAGACTCACCCGGAGCTTCGATCTGCAACCAATGACACTCTAAATAGCTTATGATCAAAGTAGAATCATGTCTTGGGAGATCGGGTCTCTAGGGTTCATACTTATGTTTTTAGGAGGTAAAATTAATGAAAATGATGAGTTAGAAAAAAAAAATCGAAATGGTTATTTTTTTAATATTTTCCAACATTACAATGTTGCATGATATACCCACACAGTTTTCTAAACCATGTAAAAACCGTATAAAAGACACATTCCAAGTAAAATTGGATCTCATGGTTACATGGGGTTCCCCACACGGTTTACAAACCATACATAAATCATTTAGTATTACATTAAATCAAATAAAACTATTTGGACCTCTGCTTGCACAGGATTCACTTACCATGAGAAAATCATGGATCATGCCCAGAAAGCTCCTTTTTTTCATATATTTTTTGTTTCTAACCCCTAGAACACCGCCTAAGATCCTAGTGAACATAGAGAATATTTATTTATATAAATAGAAGAGACTTAAACTAAAAAATACATCAATAAATATGAGGATCTTATATGAATGGTAATGAAGAACTAGAAAAGTTATTTAATGGAAAGGTGGTATTGTATTATTAAGGGGAGATAACCTTTAATATGTTTATAATGTGTTTATATTGGTGTATAGTTTTTATAAATATAATATTGTTATTGATAAATAAAATTTGGATAGTATTTATGTAATTTGGAATGATTAATGATTTAATAAATAATTGGTTAATGTTTTCATTAATAGAGTCTATAATACTTTTGGATTTATTGAATATTTTCAAGAATTTGTGGATTTAGTTAAGGAATGAGGAAGTGTTTATTTTTTCTAGGGGATTTTATGGTAATTATGGTTATTACCATGTTTCAGAAGAATACATAACAAAAGTATTCACGTATTTTGTATGTTAAAATTAAGATATACTTTATGAAATGTGGTTAATTAATGATATGTTTATATTTAGAATTTATTGAACTTATTTATAATTTTATTTATATGAATTTTTTGTAGACATAGAGAATCCTTATTGAGAAATTTTTATTGAATAGGATAAGTTTAACAATAAATGTTATTGTATAACTCATTATTACCATTTTGGTTTTGGTAAATATTTAGAGGCTAATAGAATGAATTTTTATTCCTATGATTATTTTGGTGACATTGGAATGAAAAATCCCTTGTGAGTATTCATTTCACAGATGAATTGAAATTTGGTTGATGAAAAACCAATGGTTGAAATTATTCATATGATATATAATAATGTTTATCCTAATATATTTGGTTCCCTTTGTAATTATTGATCATATAGGGAAAATATCTTTTCATATGAAACATCCACCAAATCACTCCCAAGTTAACGATGTATTCCATGGATATCTCTATAGGATTTACATAACCGATCCTTCATATTTAATAAAACTAGAGGAAATAAAAATGGGGAATGGTCTTTAATTTATGTAATAATTGGGGGATATTTTTGATCTTTGAGAGAATAGTCTATGAAACAAGACCACTAACCAAGCCGAAGTATTTTTGGTGAGACCTCCTATTTAATGAGGCTTATTCGGAACCTAAGGATGTGATGACGCAAACATATCATCATTTTTTTGTAATAGAGTGAAAAAATTTAAAGGTAAAACTAATTTAATGTGGTTATATTGTAACAACTGGATTATTTATGAAATATATTTTTTTCAGAATAAATTATTTCTTTGATATATTGCATTACATGTTAAAGTGATTTTTTATAAAATAACATATTTTATTAATAATATTATTTAAATTTTTTTATAACCTGTCCATTAAACATTGAAGTATGACTATAAATGGAAAAATTTTAAAAAACTCAAATAAAGGTTTTATATAAAGAAAACTTATTGGTTGAAAATTAATTAATGATTTAGAAAAGACTGTTTGTTTTGAAAGTGAAATTTTCAAAAAAAAAATTTACCCTCTGAACTAATAATAATATTATATTTTGAAAATTTAAATAAATTTATTTTAAAAAGAAATTTATTTTTGAAATAAAATTGAAAATTTTAGCTTATAATATAATTTTAGTAATTTTATGAAAAGATAATTTTATTTCAGTGAATAGAATAATTTGGAATTTTATTTAAAAAAACCGCCGATTAGTTTATGTTATTAACAAAAGTACACATTATTTAATTTTTTTGAAAATAACATTAGTCAAATTATATATTTATTAATACAATTTATATGAATAGAACCAATTTCATAATGAATTTTGATATTAAAAAATTCGGTAGTTATATAAAGTATCTCTTTGTAAAATATTTTATTTATAATGATTGCATGTGAAATTTCAAATTAAAAGTTTCCACTTTTTTAAACATAATTCAAAAAAATGGATTCCATATTAGAAATCCTCATAATTAATGTCATATAAAAAGGACAACATAATTTTTTGACAATATAAATAGTAAAAATAATAAAACATATTTACCAAAGTTTTGTTTAGAATGTGATTATCAGGTGTTAAATAATCAAGTTATGAGGTTAAATGACCTAAAAATAATCCAATTAGAATTTTATGTCTATTTTTGAACCCTAATTACCTTAGTATCTATTTTTTTGGAAACATTTCAGGAATGAGACCGATATAATAATTCAAGTAACTAAAATACAAAAATATCACCCACGTTTTTTAAATATCAATTGTCTGATCATATAATGAAAAAAAATGATGTGATTGATTATTGATCATAATTTTAAGAATAATGAAATAAATTTAAAGAGGTTAATTTATTTTTAATTTATAGTAATTATATAATTTCTTTAAACTCTTAAGAATAAACAATGAAATAATTATATAATTAATTGAAATAAAAAAATAATACTAAAAATATAAAAGTAATATAAATTGGATTTATTATTGTATTTATTATTGCATTTAAATTTTTACATAAATAAAACATTATATATGGGTTTGAAAATAATATATTATAACATCCTTTTTTATGGACATTTTTGTTGTAAAATTAATTGAATATTGTCAAAATTGACATTAATGATATTTTATAATAAATAATATTTATTAAATGATTTAATGTAATAAATAATCATATCCACTTCCATGATTTTTTTTTGTATGTTTAAAAATATAAACCATAGCCCATTCATGGGCCAATGTTCCATTTCTAATAATTATATTTAATCCAAAATAGTAAAAGAATTATTACCATAGTAATGGGTAAAATAGGGCATTGTGTGTCTCATGCGATTATGTTCAAAATACATTTCCACAAACACATGATTTTTATTATATAAATTATACTTCATATCTAAAACCATGGGGTTAAGATTATCTATTATGAATAAACATATTTCTAGTCTTAAATGATAAATTTCATAGAAAAAAAATCTACTTATCAGTGTGAAAATGAAAATGGTAAATGTAATGAAAATTAAAAATTAAGGAACACAATGATTAAAAAATGTATTTTTTGTGGGTATTGAAGATTTGGATCAACCATATTGTAACACCAAAATTAATTAAAATAATTTTGAATTAGAAAAAATTTAATTTTTTTGGATATATTTATTTATACACAACACCATGTAAATATTATTCTATACACAACACCGAGTTAGCTTGTCTTTTGTACAAGACTGAGTTTTACAATTAATATTTCTAATTTAACACTTTTCTCAGAGCCAATAAATTTTAGGTTATGAATAGGAATAGATAAATCATTAAAATATATATATTATAAGTCTAATTTAATTTTTTGACATTCATCCAATAATTATGAAAGACATGTGATAAGAAAAAATCTAGTATATTTTTAAAAAGTAGTATTTTTTTAAAGGTAGAATTACAACTTTTAATGGCGCACCAATTTTAATGCTAAATTTTTACCCATTTATAATTTATATTTTTTAAAAATAAACATTATTATCAAATTAATACTTTCAAATTTATCTTAGAGTAATTTTTTTTATATTTCCTAGAAATTTTATTTTTGATCAATAGTGAAATATAAAACATTTTAGTTGAAATCTTCCATTTCGATTAAATAATTATTAATGTTAAATTATATTTTAAATTGATTTTATAGTATAAATAGATCAATTATATATATACAATTTATTTCATTATAAGTAATTTTATATTTATTTAGGATAAAAAACCTAGTGAACTTTTGAACCTCTTCCCATTTAAAAACCCGCCTTCTCACTACATCTGTAGGATTAGATTTAAATTTTATTATACCACTTCAGTGAATTTAATTTATAAAAATTCATATATGAAGTTGGAATAAATATTATATTTTATTTTCAATAATATAATCATAGTTTTACATCAAAATTTTTAGTGAATTTAATTGAAATTAAATAATGCGATTAAAGTAAAAATTAGTATACTTAGTGGTCAAATTATAATCTTCAGGGAAAACTAACCTAGAGAGTTTTTCAAAATTCATTTTATGTTCTTAGTTTGACCATATCCCCAAATTTTTAAAATTTTATTTATTAGTGGGATAATAATCCTTGAAAGTGACAAATATAATAAGTTGAGTGTGTAGAATGGAAAAAAGGAACCATCATTATTTTTAGCATTTATAAAGCATTAAGATATGTAATAAAATTCACACATTCGGTTATACATATCATTTTAAAATATAATTGGGTTATTTATATCATAATTATTTATCATTAGTATTTAATGATGAATTTTGTATTTAAAATTCTTATGAAACACCAATATAGGGTTTATTTAATTAATAAAAAAATAAAATAAATGATAATAAAAAAATTAAATGTGATGTAAATTGAATGAATTATTGAGATTCATTATTTTTAAATGAATATTTCATGTTAAATATATGTGAAAATATCATATTTTAATTACTTAATTGCCTAGATATATTTTAATTTTAATTAAATATATATTATTAAAATTGGTAGTGATGTTATTTTTTAATAAGTGATATTTTATTTAATGATTTAAAATTTAATAATAACCTATATTCAATATATTAAATTTTAAATTTTAAAAATAAAAAATATCGTCTATTCATGGACCATTTTATCTTTTATATGTAACATATTGACCCCTAAATAATAAAACATTTTTTTACTATTCACATTAATGCACTGTTTTTCCAAGTTACATACGTCTATTTAAAATTTAACTTCCAACACATATAGGGTTCTTATTTAAAAAATTAGATATATTATTTATAATTAATTGGGTCTAATTTTTATAATAAATTTCTCACTAATTTATTTTTTTCTTATATTTATTATGATAGAAAACTAGTTTATTTAATAAAAGAATAAATTGAAAAAATTAGGGAATCATAGAAGTTAAGGAACAAAATTATTAAAATTCTCTTATTTATATGTGATGGATATTTGGATCAATCATTTTTTCAATTTAATAAACTCTTTTTCAATTGTTTTAGTCATATTAGGTTAGATGGACATCTCAATAGTGTTTACCATTTTATACATACAAGAATGGCACTCCTCCTCCACTATAAAAGTTCACTCACCCCCACACTTCTTCTCACCTCTGAAGCCTGTTTTATCTTTCAAAACCTACCCAAATAAGCTACCAAAATCCATTAAATTATACAATAAGACTGTATTTATTAATAAAAAACAATGAAGTATTATGGTATAAACAAATAGGTGTTACCCAAAAAGAGGTAACATTCATCAATGATCACCATAGTTTTATTTCATTATCCCCTCCTTTAATTAATAATATGTATTTACTATATAATAAAACTAATAACCTGAATATTATAAGTTATTTATCTTAAGGTTATGTACAAAATCTATACACAATTTTATCAAATGTGAAATTCAACCATCATTGATGTCTATGATAGTTTATCGCCTCATGACCCGATGTCATTCATTATTCCTTTTCCAGCTTTAAAGGTTTGAGATATTGATGTAATTATAGTTTATTTATGATATATATAACATTAATAAATTTTTATGCTTATTTAATTTTTTTAGACAAAACATACCCTGATTATCTACATTTATTGTGAATATAATAGCAGGATTTTTGGATGTGTGGAGTACCACCTCTACTATGCGATGTGATTCATTCACACTTAAAAAATAATTTATTAAATTTTTTTAAAGCAAATAAATGTAATATTCTAAATTAATATTAAATTTTATTTATAATATACATATATATCATTTTTTTTAATTATATTAATATAATAATAAAATTGAAACAATGTTTATGCGTACATAGGGCCTACCATCACAATGAACAGTGTATTGCATTTCATATCTCAAAACATTAAGGGAAAATATAAATAAGAATATAATTAATATATATAATATTTACTTCATGTTTTACATTATTTATATGATAAAACCATGATATATGTTATAGGAACAAAAAATCTAAGTGAAAACATTCTAAAAAAATAATTCAATTAATACACAAAACAATGAAACTCATAAAATATTATTGATGAAAATGATATAATATGTCATCAAAGGACAATATATTAGATAATAAATATTAACAAGGTTCATTTATAGGTTTATAAAATAATTATAACCATTATACATGAAATTGAGTTCAATAAAAAATGAGCATAATGTATGACATTTTTCACCTCACTTTTTACATCCATGACATAAATATTAAATTCATAGCTTAATTGTTTTGTATCCTAGATCTACTTTCCCTTTTGATATATAATATCTTCATTCCTATTAAATTCGTGTTATTTAATTTTTTAATTTTAATATATTTTCCAATGTATTTTAAGTTGAAAATTTCTAACTAGGAAAAGTTATCTTGCAATCTCACTTTCATTTGGGGTTGTTAAATTCCTCTTAAGACAATAACTTTATTGCAATATGTTTTCATTGGAACTTACATTTCTCAATACCAATACTGTTATTTGATTGGAATAATTATATTATACACCTTATACCATTTTTACATATGGTTCGAACATTGAATTGTATTTTACTACTTAGGGAAATAATGATAAATCAATATCTTTTACTTAATAAAGATGAATTTTGATAAGGAACACTGTTTATGAAGTAAATAGACTATGTTATATAAAATAAATTCTTTGTACTAGTACTAAATGGGTTGGGTACAATTTAAAGTGATCCCCTAAAAGCTTCATTAGTCTAATGGGACAAATTTATTTTGACAAACCCTTCATATTTGTAACTAGTATGGTTTAAACTACCATGTGAATAGTCTCAATAGTATATTTAAGGTTGGAGAAAAAAAATAGATTTTAACTAGTATGTTTTGTAATGACATTTTATTAGTCTTTACACTAAATTATTCTTATACCTAGTAAACATGGTGTCAAATAATTAAGAATTTCATCCCTTTTTGTTATTATTATCTAGATTATTCTCTTTATTAAAAAATACATTTATGTACTTCATAATTAGTTTTTTGATTAAATAAAATGTGTTTCCATCTATTTTCCTAGCCATATTGTTTTCTCACCTCATACTCAGTTATTTATAACATGAATTTTATTCTCTATTACCTGACATTCTATGTTGATTATTCTAATTTAATCATTATTTATTCTATTTTACATAACCCTTACTGAGCATATAATATCACCTATATTTTGTTTCTTTACCTATTAAATTAATAATTTTGATAAGAAATATATGTGTGGATATGCTATGTGGAAAAAATTTTAACATAAAAAAAATCTTGTAATTAGTGTATCCAGTTGTAATGTAAGTCTAATATATGTATTTTGTTTTCCAAGGATACTAAAATATTTTGTAATTTGAGATTCTATTTCCTGTAATCTTTCCAATGTAATGGTAGTAAAAATCATATCCAAAATTACTCAGGTTAGGATGTTATAATTAGTATTATAGGAGGTTTATTAGAATTATTGGATACTAGATTTAGGAAAACAAAGATTCGAGAACATAAGATTATGATAGACTTTGAGGATAAGTATCGAAGAATAAGCCAAAGAAACAAATTTTATGATTATGAGAATAAACGCACATAATTTTTTAAATTTATATTATTTATTTCACTAGTTGTTGGATTGTAGATGATTAGATCTAATCGAGTCTATGTATTCATTTTAAAATTTAACCTAATAGAATAATTTTAACCTAAACAATGTATGTTATCTAAAGAGTAAAAAGGATCATATCTTTTATAATATTGAGATAATAATATAAAGGTAAAACATGTTCCAAGAATTTTCATTACATGAGAAAATTGTATCTTTTGATAATGATATAGGGAATAAATCCTTTATGTATTATGGATTTATAGGGAATAAAGAGAACAATTGGAAAACTAGGTAAAATTTATATAATGAGATAAATGGAAACAAGTATTTTCCCACATGAAATAATTGTAAAAATATGCAACCATGTGGTTGCTTAAAAGGAATGAGAATTTAATACAGGTGTGGATAGAAATGCCATCGTACTTTTGAGTTTAATGATATTTAATTTTTTACCAATGTAAAATGATTTAACTTCATGGATAAAGGAAAATATGAAAATCAATGTCTCATGTGTCAAAGTAATATACCCCAAAAGAGTCTAATGTATCATGGTCATGATTTTGATACTACCATAGATGAAGATGAATGATTAATATGATGTGTTTGGATTCAATAATTATTTCATTTGAGTATGTTACTAGTCCTGAGAATTATAAAATAAATATGGTATGTTATGTAGTACTATTCATTATGGACTTGAGAGATTATATTGAATAGTACCAAGAAACGTGATTCAGTAGCAAGTTAAACATTTTTCAAGAAAAATGGTTGATAGGAAGATAACCCTTTACATTTTCCTAATGTTGAGAAAATAATGTTTTGATAATGAGATGATTTATATGGATAAATTATATTGGATATTAAAGACTACCTTCTATGTAATTAATTATTTTTTCACAACGTATTTTATGCTATCATTAAATGAGTTTTCGATAATTTGGATTTAAGGAATATATTCAATTACATGTTTTTTAATTAAGGAAGAAGGATGAATTCATTTTTTCCATAATGTTTTATAGTAATTAAAACTATTATCATGTTTTAAGAGAATACATGATGAAGGAATTTAAATTTATTTTATGTGATTATTTGAACATATTTCATATTTAGTGGATTAATAATAAGATCATTTTGGAAATTCTGTTACATTATTTATAAATGTATCAGATCAAAAAAATTTGAAATAGTTAGTCATTTATGAAATGGTTTATGTAGATATTTGAATGACGTTTTAAATATTATTGTATTAAACCACCATATGATTAACCATACACTAAGAAATTAAGTAGAAATATTTCAAGTCATGACCAAAGGATAACTGTAACATCCTGTTACCTTGATCAGGTATGTTTTCCATTTTTCTATGTTCCCATATAGTTTTAAAATCAATAGATGTGATTTTTTGGATTTACTGCAGGATATAGAATAGGTACACATTGTGTACATGGGGTAGACATCATGTAATGAGTGCTGGATATACATCATGAATGGGGAGATCATGTTGTGACCCAGTACATGTCGTGTACATGAGGTACACATTATATAGGGGTTAAATGATGGATTTTAACTAGAGAAGATAGGTTTTTCTTGAATACATATCCAGTGTGGCCTAAATATCATAAACTAGGGGAATACGTCCTGGTCTGGCCCATGCCCTTTTTTAATTCATGCGTTTGCGAGTTTTTCTCAGTCATTTTTACTCAAAACTTCATAGATCTCAACCTCAGGCTGTTTAGGTGCGTTTTTGAGAGACTCAACCTCTTCTAGATCGATACGATTAGCTTTGGATATTCGATGAGTTTGTGGTGCATCTCAACAGGTAAGTGTTTCTTCTAGTTCTTCCTTTATTGTGATCATGATAGTACCATATCCCTACGTTATCAGATCTGCTAATCCAAGATGGTTAATCCTTGCCGCCTTCTTCTAGATTGGTTGTGATATTTCATTCTACAGGCCTTTTTCCTTCATTTTTTATGCGGAGGGAATCCTTAATTGAGTAATGTGGGATTACTCTATTCATCAAACCTTTTGTGTTTAGATATGAATCAATCTTGTTGTGGATTGTATTCTAGGGTCTCAGTTGGTGTTGTTTGTTATCTTTCTTGGATTTGGATCTATTGTAGGCATGAGTGATCCAAACTTTGAGGTCGGTGGTTCCGTCTCTATCATAAGATAATGAAATTACTTGTTTTTCTTTTCAAATTTCATTATAAATTGATTTATGAAATTTTAATGATTGTAGTGTGCGTTAAAAGAGGGGTTTTGAAAGAGAAATGATTTCCCTTGGATTTTGATAAATTGTTTATAAATTGTTTTGAATAGATTTCAAGGCATTGAAATGGGTTTTTGAAAAAGAGAACATGGGTTACCTTAGGAACATAGGTGTATGGTTCAGCATGAGGCCATCATCCATTTCTTTGGGACTATCAATGCGGTTTTTCTTGGAGGTTTCCACTATTTCCTAGGTCTGTTGTTCTAGGGTATAGATAGTGACATTTTGGGCGGTTTACTCATAGAAAATTCCTCTACATCCAAGGAATGTACTCTAGGATATGTTTTTGTGCACTTGATTCTTATGGTATGAGTAGTTTACACCCTAGACCTGTAGTATTCTTTAGTGTGTGATACCAGTTCTTCAATTTTTTACTTCTTGGCTTTCTATATTATCCTTGATATACATGTTTATGCGTGTGGAAATGATATGGGAAATATGTTTTGAAACTATTATAACTACTTTTTTTAGAATAATGGAAAAGGGAAATAATTACCACGTTTTATATAAAACCACTTTACTTCTTATCATTCCATGTTTGATATAAAAATGAGCATATATGATTTTTTTCTATAGAGACTAGTTATGGAACACCTGGTTGGGATCCTACTTAGCCTTTTTTCCCACACCCTGTGAATTGCTTCGGTGGTGCATAGACCATTGTTTTCTTCCAATGCATGGAAAAGAAATACACTACATTATGTAATAGAGGTTTGTGTTAGCTAGGATGTGTAGATGATGGTGATATGGTTGGAGTTCATCCATTCCATTGTTAAAGTAACTATTGCTTTTGAGTCCCTTATTGTCAGACTAGTCTTTAGAATATTTTAGCTAATATTTCAGTTTTCCTATTTTCACTGTTTTTCTTAGAGTTATGGAATATATATTTGTTAGTCCTACTATATTCCTTTCTTTCTCTATATATGTATTCCATGTGGTTGTTCAGGTTGGGCATAATTGTTCCCTTAGTTTTTTCATTTGATTCTCATATGCTCATCGCCAGTCCATGGGGATTGGAAATTCCCTTTGGGTATGTGACAGATCAGGTCAGTTGTCTGGTTCAAGGGAAATCTAGGTCGATTCGTTACAGTAAGATCGTGTTAATTTTAATGGAATGTATATCAACTTCTATTTTCAATGAGTGAAGAAATTACCCAACTCTAGGAAAAATTATTTTCAAAAAAAAATGTACGATTATCATCGTTTTTAATGATATCAAGGAACGTTTTTACAATTGTTGTATAAGGATTAATTGTCATCAACATTAAGCTGAAAATGTTCTCTCTTACTCTCTATCTAAACATGATAGTTAGATTTCTCTTAGAAGTCCATGTTTTCACTTATGTTATGTTATTTGAAAGAAAAATTTATTTGGTGACATTTTCATTTTATTCTCTCTCATATTACAAATATTTTTTTAAACCTATTTATAATGTAGATTTTTCGATAGTATTATTTTCAAATATTAGACCCTAGATTACTAAGATCATGTTTAAATTGTGGGGACACAATTTAATTAAGGTATGGAGTTTCTAACAAACCAATACATTAAAATATTTTAGTTTTGGAATATATATATATATATATGTATGTATGTATATTTTATATTTCATTACATGAAATACCATGTTGTGATTATGATATAAAAAACACTAAGTCACCTTGCATTACACATAAGAAATTTTTTTACCATTAATATTATTTATTTAACACTTATCTCCTAACTGTAAAATTATAGGATATGAATATGAATAAATACCTCACAAAAATATATATATATTATTTCCAATATATTGTATTCATATTTATCCAACATTTTTGATAGAAATATAATAAGACCAAATCCATTTTCTATATAAAAAACTATTTTTTAAATACAGTTTTACAACATTTTAATGGAGAACCTATTTTAAAATTTAATTTCGATACGTTATAAATTTTACTTGTAAAAATTAAAATAACTTTTTAATGTATACTTTTAAAATTTTAAGAGTATGAATTTTGATATTATTATAAGAAGTTTCATTTTTGATAAATAGTGAAAAATAATGTATTTTAGATGAACTATTTAATTTAATTTAAATAATTATAATTATTAAGTTATATATTAAATTGGGTTTTATGTATCAAATATATCAATTATAAAGCTATTAATAAAAATAAAAATCATTGGAATAATTTTTATATTGAATTTAGATACTAAAACGTAATGAGCTTTTGAGAATTTCCACATTGAAAACCAACTTTCTTTCCACATCCGAAGGATTTGTTTTAAATTCAGTTATCCGACTTATGTGAAATGGATTTTTAAAAAAGGATATATATAGTTGAAATAAATAAAACTATTATTTTCAAATAATATCAATGAAATTTTCAACAAAATATATCAGTGAATGTAATTTAAAATAATTATTGTGATTAGTCTAAAAATTAGATTACTTAGTTGTAAAAATTTAATCATAAAGTAAAAATGACCTAGAATATTTTCCACAATCCATTGGTTGTCCCTATTTAGACCATATCCCCTATTTCTCTTAATTTTATTAATTATTGGGATACTATTTCATAATGGTTACCTATAAGCTAATTTAAGTAAGGGAAAAAGGGAAAAAGGAACATTCCTTAACTTTAACATTTATAAATTATTGGGATATGGTAAACCATCATATTTTAAATTATACATATAATTTAGAAATATAAATGGGATGTTTTTATTTCAATTATAAATAATTGGTTTTTATAGATGAATTAGTTACCTTAATTTCTTAAGAAATCCGAACATAGTGATTATTTAGTTAATAATTAAAAAAAATACATGATACTAAAAAAATTATGATTGAAGAAAAATAAATGAATTATTTTGTTACATTATTTATTTAGTAGAATATTAAATTTTAAATATATTTTGATATAAAATATTTTAATTCGCTCATTGTATTGATATTTTTAAATTTAAATTATGTAAATAATATCAAAATTGACATTAATAATATTTTATAAAATATTTTAATTTCGTTTCATATTTAAAATTTTATAAAAATACTATATTATGAAAATTTATTTCTAAATATTAATAAATATGAAATATGATATGTTAATGGTCCAATTGATCTTATATAAAAAACTTATTGACCCCTAAAATTTTAAAAAAAAATTAACACGGTTGATCTTGAAAAGTGTATTTGGGCATTACATGAGCTTGTTTTAAAATTAATTTCCAAAAAAATGGGATTTTATATTGTAATTTTTTATCATATTTAGTGTTATGTGGGTCTATATTTTATAATAAATCCCACATTAATCAATTATTAATTCTTAAATTACATACTTTAAAAAAATACATTCCCTAATAAAAAACCAAAATGATAGAAGTAGGGAAACAAAAAAGTTATTGAAAGTTATAATAATTCTATTTTTTGTTTTTAGTGGTTTTTATCGACCATAATTTCAGTTTAATCTAATAATTTCAAATTTTTTAGGCACATGAGGTAAGGGAGACCTCTCAATAATTTTTACCAATTTATATTTAAATGAATGAGACTCCTCCTCCACTGTTAAAGGGTCCTCACCCTCATCACTTATTCATGCCTCTAAAAAAATTTCTCTAATTTAAAACCTTACAAAATTATATCCCATAATCCATCTATTCATACTATAATCCATAATTTGGTCAGTAATAAATCTAAAGAAATATTTTTATATAATCTAAAATTGGTTACCCCAATAACAGATAAGGTTCTTCAATGATCACATTAGTTTTATTTCATTATCCACTCCTTAGATTATTCTTATATATTTCTTATTTTAAAAATTAAGTACCCTAATTATACTAATATGTTGTTATATTATGGGTATGAACTACCACTAGAAACACTTCCATCAAATGGTATATGGAATAATCATTCGTGTGTATAGTGAACTCCCACCTCATGAACCAATGTCATTCGTTATACCATTTCCAACTTTCAAGGTTGGGAATATTGATGGAATTGTAGTATATATATGGCATATATGATAGTTATAATTTAATTATTATTTGATAATTTTATTTATATAACACATACCATCATGATTTCAATTTTTGGGAATACTGTAACATCATTTTCGGATGTGTGCACTACCGCCTCCTCTATGCGAATAATTCATTCACGCTTTAAATGGAATTTATTAAGAGTGTAATTAATTAAAAAATGATATAAATATGTAATTAATATGATACTCAGATTATAATTTTCATATATATCAAATAATTTTCAATCTTTTAACACAATAATAATTTGGAAAGAATATTCATTCGTACACATGACCTACCGTCTCCATGAATGGTGTATTTCATTTCCTATAGCGAAACATTTTGGAGCACAATAAATACATATATAATGAATATATATAATTATTAAATAATTTTTCACATTTTGGAGATGATTAAATCATGATCTATGTAATAGGGAAAAAATTGTAAGTTAAAACTTAATAAAAAAACAAGGACACTAACACCCAAAATGATGAGAATGGTAAAATATTATTTTTTTACAGGGTATAATATCTTTTAAAATTACTATATTTGATATAATAAATATTAATATGGTTATTTTGTAATTTAATTACATGATTAAAACCATTATATGGACAGTTAAAGAGAATTTAACCAAAAGAGAGCATATGATAAGGGATTTTCATCTCAATTATTTCATCTATGAGATCAATGTCACATTCACCACTTATTATGGGTGTTGTATCTACATGACCCCTTTGATATAGTATATTGTTAATAATTTAATATTCATGGTATTTAAGGTTTTACTTTGATTTATCTCAACCAGTGGATTTTATCATGAAAATTACGAAATGGAAAGAGTTATCTTACAATCTCACATTCCATTATGATTGTTACCTTTCGATTTATAAAATAAGTTTATTGTAATTATTTTTCATAAGATATTAAATAAAATTAAAATAAACTTAATCTTATGTGATGATGATTATTATTTTCTTAATCATATGAAATTTAAATATATGATGTCTACTTTAAAATTTATTCGATTAACTAGAAGAACATTGATAAATTTTAATCTTTTACTCAATAAGGATACATTTTAATAAGGAACATTTACTATGAATAAAAACAATTATTCAACATATAAGGAATGATATAGCTTGGTATAACATGGGTTGGGGACTATTTTTAGTAATCCACTCAATGCATTAGTATTCTCATGGGACAAATTTTGTTGGACAAATCCTTCAGGTTTGTAACCAGTATGTTTTAAACTACATTGTAAATAGTGTTGGATGTAGAGTTAAGGATGAAAAACAAATTCAGTTTGAAACTAGTATATTTTGTGCTATATTTTGAGAGATCGTTTTGGTAATGGTTCAATGTAATTAATAAATATGGAATCCAATAATTAAACATTGCCTTCATTTTAGTAATTATTATCTATAGTATCTTCACAATGAAAAAATATATGGATTCACTTAAATATAATTTTATTTGTTAAATGGATTATTTTTTATATTATTTACCAAGATATTTTTTAGTCACTTCCTAAACAGTTATTTATTACATGACCTGCGCTCTTATTAACTAGCCTTTCCAAATTTATTATTTTCATTGATTTATTATTTCTTATGTTTTACTACACTTACTAAGCATCTGATCCCTCCTTTATATTTTTTCCTTTCCGCAAGAATCCAAGAAGTGTACATAGAGAGATATGAATTGTTATACCAATTGGTAACAAATTTAATATCATAAAAATCTTGTAATTAGTGTATCAAATTATAATGTAAGACTCACATATGTATCTAGTTTACCAAGACTACTAACTCTTCAGTCATTTGGTATTTTATTACTTATAATAATAAACTTTAAATAGAATTAGATGTAAAATTTAGGAATATTGGGGGTTTTAGTGTCAAAATAATCTCCCTAATATTGATTATTTATCAATTATAGAGGCATTTCAGATGATATGGACAACCAATTTTTGAATAGTTTTGTGTATTTACAAAAATAACCATCCTCATTAATTATAATGGGTCACATCCTCTCCTCTATAATTCACACCTATAAAGAAACTTGAATCAACCAAAACATGTTAAATTATCTAAAAAATATCATTATACAAGTTATAGATCGTTTGGGATTCCCAAAATACAGGCCATATGGTTCTAAATAAGATATCTACATGATGTTTTTCTAAGAGAAGGTAATCGTCTTCACTGAACTCTTTCATTGTAATTATTCTATTAACACATTCATTTGTGTACTATTATTTAAAATATAATAAAACCAAAATATACCATGTAATAAAATTTTATTAGTTTTATGTAATAACATATATCCATCTGCAATTCCACCAAATGAAAAACGAAAATGTTCCCCGTGTGTAAGGGAGACTACTACCTCGTGAACAGATGTAATTATTTTTCGATCACCACCACTCATTGATGGATATAATTATAGATTTATAATATTTATATAAAATTTATGACATAATTATATATCTAGATATATGATATAACATATACCATATTTCATTCTATTTTATGGGAATACAATAACATTGGTCATCTGTATGGAAGACCACCACCTCATGAAGTGATGCAAATCATTCCTCATATACTCTTTATATGTAAAGTAATAATGATTATGTTAATGAAAATATGAGATATATGTGAAATTAATATATTTATTTACGTTTAATATATTTATTTACCTTTCTTTCAATTCACCCATCCTGAAAATGGAAATAGATTTTATGTATACTAATAAACTGCAGTCTCCATGAATGGTGTAATTCATTTTCTATCTCTATATAGTGTGGATTAAAATGAAAAATTATTCAATTAAAATATATGATATTTATATCTTGTTTGAAAATTTGGATATTATGGAACCATGATTAAAATATAATTTTTAACACCCCAAGATTTCATAGTACGTTATTTGTTCAAAGTAATCCAATAACTTGCACTACACGCAACACCGAGTTCAAGAGCACAATGACTTACAAAACCAGCCGTTCAAAAGAGGTTATGAATAGTAGTAACTAAATTTTGAACTTTATATAATCCTTATAATTCTAAAATCCATATTATGAGTTTATTAGACATAATTAAAAAACAAATTCATTTTTTAGATAAAAGAAGTATTTTTTTTAAATGCAATTTTACCGCCTTTTAATGGCGAACAATTTTTAAATTCAATATTTAAAACTTTTATATATTCAATTTGAAAAAATAAAATTCTTCTTTAGAATTGGGACATAAGAATTTAGTATCAATAAATTGTTGGTTTTTTTCTGATAACTTTCATATTTGGGTGAATAGTTAAAAATACTATATTTTAACTGAAAACAACTTTTTTACTCAAAATAATTTATAGTGTTGAATTATAAATTTTAATGGTTTGTAAGTATAATTAGATTTTATTTTTACCATTTAATCCAATGATGGTAATTATAAGTAATTTCACTTTGAAATTGGATATAAAAAAGTGTGAATCTTTTGATAGTTATTATTTCCTCAAAATACGCTTTTTGGTTTCGACAATGGGAATAAATTTTAAATTAATTAATGAAACTTTTGTGGTTTGAAATTGTTAAAATAGAATTAATTTTTGAATTGTGAATATGCAAATTTTCTTAGGGTGAATTTTTGGTATTTTTTTGAAAACTTCCAATTTTTGATGAATAGTGAAAAACACTGAATTGTTGTTTAAAACTGACTTTTTATTTAAAGAATTATATATTTTATTTAAATTTATTTTAGGTCAAAATAGATACATAATACATATATAAGTTCAATTTATTTCATTAGAGTCCGTTTATAATAATTTTAGATATATAAAAATTTTAGCGAACTTTTTACCATCTTTTACCCACTTTCTTGAAGAATTTACAAATTTACATAAAACATAATTTTAATGCTTCTATGAGTTGAATTTCAAATTTACAAGAGACAACATGGATATCATTAAGTAAAATTTGGTTCAATAAGATGAAAATAATTTTTGGTTAATAATAACGTTTTACATTTATTACCACATTTAAAAGTAAATAGGGTAATTAAGGGTAAAAATGATATTATTATTTCCCTAAAAAATGTACTAATTCTATTGTATAAGAGTAATTCGACCGAAAACAACCTCAGGAATAAAATATGTTCCTTTAGGTCCACTTGGATTAGATTAGGAAATTTATTATTATTTAATTCAACAAAGTGTTAAAAGTGTTAAATTCAACGTTTAATAACTAAAAAAATTTTAATATAGGGTTACACATAAGAAAAATTAGACTATAAATATTCATTAGAAATATAAAATGATTTATTTCATAATGGTTTTTTATTTATAATTTTTAGACATTAAGAAATTAAATTTATTTATGACACAATGATGATGTCGTAATTACCAAATTAATGAAATATTAAAATAATTGATATTATAAATATCCAAATAATTGTAATTTGAGACTTTTTTGGAATTAAAATAATTTTATTGGTTAATAGGACATATTAGGGTTAGTTAGATGAATTATTTTTGAATTTATAATGTTGTTATGAATTTATAAAAAACAAAATACCAAATAATGTCAAAATTGACATAAAAGAGTTTTTAAAAGAAAATATTATATTATTAATTGATATTATATTCCTAAAAATTAGAAGTTTGGCCAAAAGACATATATAATGATATTTTTATCATTACTTAACCACTTTGGGTTCTCTTGGAAGTATATAGTATGTTTATTAACCATATAATATAAAAATACAAAGAGACATGGTAAATATCAAACTATTTAACTAAGAGTTAAATATAAAAGATAATGTTAATATAGTGACCCAATCCTATATAAAACCAATTGGTTGAGTGGTTTTTAACCCATACCCACCTTATACTTTAAATAATTCATTTTTAAGCCATTAGAAACTGAAAATTATTTTATTATAAAATAATATTTCTATCTTTTCCTAAGGTCCCCCTCACCCCTCTTATAAAAGGGAACTCCCCATTCCCTCAATTTGACACATTCAAAGCCTATTGGATCAGCCAAAATAAGCCTCAATACCCTCTAAAATGTCCGCCCTTCATCCTAGTGGCCTTAATTTAGTCATAAATCCATCCTTAGGAGCCCTTTTGATCAAATCAAAAGGAAGAACCCAGAGAAGAGGTAAATATTTCATCACCTCTTTCAAGTTCCTTTCTTCTTCCACTTCTTCTTTATTTATTGTTTCCATTATAAAATAATAACTCCAGTTTCCTCTATATACTGTTATGTTATTATAAATATTTTACAACCAATATCATTAATCTATCCATCCTTTGAATGATAATTCACCATACGTGTGTACGTACGGCTTACCGTCTGCATGTTGTGGTGTAATTGTTATTCAATACATTATTAGTTGGATGGGTATAAAAATGATGTTTAATTGATTTAAATAATTAATTTAACATGATAATTATTATTTATATATGATAAAACATCCAATTTTATTTTTTTAATATCAAAAGAATGATATTGTCACTCGTGCGTACGTACAGATTACCCTCTCCACGAACGCGATGTGATTTATTCCCCATTGTAATCCATTCAAGACTAATTTTCATTAGATGATCAAAAATAATTTTTAAAGACTTAATATCATTATTAATATGAATAATATAAATCATATCCCTATCAAACATTACTTACGTAATAAAGTGTAATGGACCGGACCCCTCCGGTCCATTCCTTTGTTGAAATCGATCTAGTCAACACAACGCGCGTTATAATGATAATTTTAATACTGATGATAACATAAAAAATATGTTAAATAATAATGATGATGACATAAATTGTTGATTAATTAAACTAAAAAGAATAATCATGATTAAATGATTTAATTGGTGTTATTATTATTAATGATGTGAAGTGGGAAGGTGTGTGATCCATTAGACGTTGATAAAAGAAACATGTGGTTTATTATTAATTAAGTATTTGTTGAAATTAAATTTGAATAATAATAATGGGTTTTGTGATATTAATATTATTCATAATATTAATAATAATAAGAAATTAATGAAATGAGTAATGATATTTATTGAAAACAAATAAATGAAGATGCACAGTGGAAGCATGGTGGTGCGTTAAAAAAAATTTAAAGGTGAGTTTGTTATTATTATTATGTTAAATAATAATAATAATTGTGGAATAAAAATATGTTGGTTTTATTAAATTTAATGGTTTTAATTTAATAAAAGTGGTTTCAATTTAATTAGTGTGAAATAAAAATAAATAGAATTAAATAATTAAATTGATGGATGTTACGCGACATTGACGTGGCATGGTCAGATTCAGATATCCAATGGGGTGGTTTAACGTGGTCAATGCAATGAGCATAAATATTATCATTATTAAAAAATAATAATGGTGATGAGTTAATAAAATAAGTTGATGAATTGTTATTATTATTTAAAAACAATAAATAACAATGATGGCGTAAAACTATGTGCGAGAGGTTAATGAAATTAAATGTATTAAAAAGGGGTTGAATATGTAAGTTGTATTAATTTTGGTTTGTCATTTAATTCAATTAAATGAAATGGTTTTGAGTCGCATGGAATGGTTTTAGTTTAATATGAGAATAATTATGGTAATCTAATTTAATGGGATTAAATTAGAACATTAATGGTGGGTGTTATTAATATAATTTTTATTAATAATGACATTGAAGTGAGATTGGAGAGAGATTACAAAGTGATGGAATAATAAAGAAAATAATAATAAAAACCATAAGGGAATGAAGGATGGGGCGTGTTGGGCATGGAATGAGGAAGGGGAGGCGCCACCTTTTGTTGGATCATGAGGGAATTGTGGAAGAGATTTGAGAGAGAATATGAGATATCAAAAGTTGAGAAATAATAAAAGAAATAAAAAAAAGGAAATCAATCAAGGGGGTGGGGTGTGGTTGACATGGATTCAAAGGAGAGGCGTTTTTTGGTGGTGCGTGGGTTTGGATATGGGGTTTTAAGTAATTAAATTAAATTAATAATAATAATAATATAATAATGTTATTATTATTTTTGTTGGGTAAACCGTGTTTCGTCCATAACTTCTTTGTATGGTGTCGGAATGACGAACCGTCAGCGGCAGTGTAATCCTGTAATTAAGACGGTCATTTTAAGACCAGAGATGGATACCTTTTTATGAGTTATGTCTCGGGTCAACGAAACAAACATATTAATAAAATTGACGTTATTATTAAAATGCGTGGAAACCGCGTGACGTGTCGTGTGTTGACCAGTCAAAACGCGTAATGGGTGTACGGTCACACCGTGTATTCATCAATACACGCTGCATACTGTTTTACCTATTCGTTGCCTATATAAGAAAGGGTTGTGGATTATTTCCAGACCAATCGCTTCCACTCCGCACGACGACCCTCTTGGATGATCAAGAAGTCTTCCTCCTCTAACTTCTTTGTCCGAGACCCGAATTACGATCCATCAGCGGCCACAACATCGTAGCGACGAGACGAAGCTCCTAAGCCCGGACTTGTCACCTTTCCTTCCGGCCTTCCTTCTCCAGCTTCCATCCTAGGAGGCGTTTGTCGGGTTTGGAAAAGGCGGAGGACACCGAAGGACGTCTTCGGAAGCGACGTGATCGGGACCTTTTGAGGTAGGGGTTTACCTTCGTCTCTCTATTTGGTGAAACATGTGGGGTGGGATATTTTTCTTTTGTTCCATGGGATGCAGTTGAACTTTAAATAAAGATAATAACCGGATAAAGAAGGGTTTGGGGTTTTGTGCTCTTTCTATTGCCTTCCAGTTTCATTATCTTCTGATTGTGATTTTGGATTGAAATGCCTTTGCCTACTGAAAATCAAGGTCGTTGGTGGCCTTTGCGTGCACAATTTATATCTGAATTGTTTGTGGTTGGTTTTGTTAAAACATGGAAAATGGATAAGCACGTAAAGACTGGTTGATTAAATGAGAATGAAAACCTTGTGTGATCACCCCAGTTGAACAAAATTGGAATAATGAACATGTTGGTGGTTTGGTTGTTTTGTGGGAAATGTTTTTTTATTTATGAAGAGTGTTTTGATTATGAAAAGTGTTTTGGAAGTAAAAGGTGTTTTCAAATGCGAAAATGTTTTGTGTGTGGAAAGGGTTTTATGTGTGGAACTTTGAAATAAATGAATGATGGAATGTTGTATGGTTGTGATAATCTTTTGTAAATGAAATGGCATGTGGTTGCTTGCATTTTACCTAACCTTGGTTGTGGATGGCAGGGATATGTTTGTGAAAGGTTTTGTCTGGATGATAGTTGCCCAGTAGTAATAATTTGTTAAACCATTGCATGAAACATGAAAACCTAAATATGGTGGGGGATGATTGTTTGGTTGTTGATGCATGATTCGTGGTAGCAGTGCCGAGGCACATGCTTAGTTTCTCTTTTTAAGAAGCCATAGGTTGGGCTGTGTGTTTGGTATATGTATATATATAATTGTCTCTTTGTGTTTTGTCGCACCACACCCATGTCAAGCACCTAGTGCCGAACACTCCCATTTTATGGGAGAGGGTGTTCCCCCTTAGTTACTAGCTCCTTCCTGCTCCTTCTTCCATAGGCTATGATGGCTTGAGGAGACCTTACACCCAAGACTCTTTGGGTAGGTCTCGGAGGCTGTGATGGCCTGAGGTGACCTTACACCCAAGACTCTTTGGGTAGGTCTCGGAGGCTATGATGGCTTGGGGTGACCTTTAGCCCAAGACTCTTCGGGAAGGCTTACTGTTCCCAAGAACCTTCGGGATGAGGCCCAGGTGTCTGCGGGCGGGTTAGTGGTTGAGGCCCATGTGTCTGTGGGCGGGTTAGTGGTTGTGGCCCAGGTGTGTGCGGGTGAGATGCATGGTTGTGAGGCCCGGGTGTGTGCGGGCGGGATGCGTGGTTTGGCCCAGGTGTGTGCGGGCGGGAAGAGTGTGGTAGCGTCAGGACGTTTTCCGTTAGGAAGAGCAGCATCTAATTAAGTGGTAAATGGTGCAGGGTACCCAATACTTTTGTTCTATATATATACTAAACTTGTTTGTGTTACTTGGTGAGTGTGACCAGTGAGGCTGGGTGGATAGTTTTTCCTTGTTAGTTTCTGGATCTTCTATTTTCTCACGGGACCTTAGGGTGTCTCCCCACATGTGCACGAGAGCTTTAGGTTTCCCTACTGAGTATACTTGTATGCTCACCCTACGTTTACTTTCAGTTTTCCAGGAGGACTACCAGGGCCGTGCGGGACCCTACTAGTTGGGCAGTTAGAGTTGTTGCAGTTGTTGTTCTCTTGTTTTCTTTGGCATTGTACCTTTGAGCTTCCTTGTACTTGTACCTTGTTATAAAAATTGTTTAAACATGCATGTGGGATTGGTTTGGGTTTATTTATGTACACTTGTTCTTTTCCCTTTTTGGTGGTTGACTTGTCCTATTTCCCGATCCAAATTAATAAAAAGGGTAATGCCTCCCATATTTGTGAAAACTCATACCCTTGGTGCTAGTCGCCAACCCGGGGCCTACTGGAGGCGGGACTCGGGGGTCATTATCTCCCTTTCACCATTGTCAGCTCAGGAGGGGCATCTTTGGTGGGAGGGGGTCATGACAGAATGGTATCAGAGGTGATGGTTGAGAGATAGGATGGATTCTGGAGTTAGGCACAGTGAGGATTGCATGGGATGGTAGGGCAACAGTGTTCTTTAATCTTGGTGCGTGACATAGGCCAGGGAAGACCGGCTAGGACATGGGATTTTAGGGCCCCCCGTGATCCGATTCAAGGACTCTAAGCTTACCGAACGACCAAGTGAGACTATATTGATTGCAGGGTAGAGACCCTAGGGAAGGTACATGCATCATCATGTTTGTGTTTTACTTGATTTGGGTGTTCTGGGAAAAAAATTGAAATAAAATGATAATTAAAACTTTGAGTTTTTCCTTACTACTTGGGATTAGGTGTTCTTTGTTTACTGTACAACTATGGAACATGGACGTCAACAGAGAGGCAGAGGAGTGGGATGTGGACAGTTGCACGCAATAGAAGTGGAAACCCTAGCAAGGTCAGATATCGAGAGAGATGTTTTCGGTTTTACTTAAATGCTCTCGTTTATGTTTTGTTTAAATACAGAAGCATCACACTCCTTTGTCGAAACTCATTCTCACCCATGCTTCGGTCCTGGACCTTGTTTTCCATGAGTCTATGATGCTAAGTTGTTTCCCTCTTTCCTTTAAATGTGTGTGAAGAGTCCTAACATGTGGGGAGAGGAGGGCTTGATCCCTAATCGAGACGCATTAATGTGGATGCGATTAAACCTGTGCAGGCGAGTCAGTGCCGCCTAAAGAGGATAATATCTCGACATGGGAGAAGGAATTCCTCAAGCCATGTGTTCGGGAAATTTATTGTTGTTTTGTATGGTGTTGGGGGCAGTGCAAGTTTGGAAAATCCTAATATATGGATGTCGGAAGACCTAATTCCTAATCGGGACACATTAATGTGGATGCGATTAAACCCGTGCAGGTGAGTCAGTGCCGCCTAAAGCAGATAATATCTCGATATAGGAGAGGGAATTCCTAAATCACATAATTAGGGTTGTGGGTTGTTTCTTGTTATGACAAGATCCCTAAGAGGTATCTTTTGGAGTGGTTGTTTGGATCCATTCTTTTTCTTGGTTTGTTTTTAATTCTCGAGGACGAGAATGTTTTAAGAGGTATCTGATGTAATGGACCGGACCCCTCCGGTCCATTCCTTTGTTGAAATCGATCTGGTCAACACAACGCGCGTTATAATGATAATTTTAATACTGATGATAACATAAAAAATATGTTAAATAATAATGATGATGACATAAATTGTTGATTAATTAAACTAAAAATAATAATCATGATTAAATGATTTAATTGGTGTTATTATTATTAATTCTGTGAAGTGGGAAGGTGTGTGATCCATTAGACGTTGATAAAAGAAACATGTGGTTTATTATTAATTGAGTATTTGTTGAAATTAAATTTGAATAATAATAATGGGTTTTGTGATATTAATATTATTCATAATATTAATAATAATGAGAAATTAATTAAATGAGTCATGGTATTTATTGAAAACAAATAAATGAAGATGCACAGTGGAAGCATGGTGGTGCGTTAAAAAAAATTAAAGGTGAGTTCGTTATTATTATTATGTTAAATAATAATAATAATTGTGGCATAAAAATATGTTGGTTTTATTAAATTTAATGGTTTTAATTTAATAAAAGTGGTTTCAATTTAATTAGTGTGAAATAAAAATAAATAGAATTAAATAATTAAATTGATGGATGTCACACGACATTGACGTGGCATGGTCAGATTCAGATATCCAATGGGGTGGTTTAACGTGGTCAATGCAATGAGCATAAATATTATCATTATTAAAAAATAATAATGGTGATGAGTTAATAAAATAAGTTGATGAATTATTATTATTATTTAAAAACAATAAATAAAAATGATGGCGTAAAACTATGTGCGAGAGGTTAATGAAATTAAATGTATTAAAAAGGGGTTGAATATGTAAGTTGTATTAATCTTGGTTTGTCATTTAATTCAATTAAATGAAATGGTTTTGAGTCGCATGGAATGGTTTTAGTTTAATATGAGAATAATTATGGTAATCTAATTTAATGGGATTAAATTAGAACATTAATGGTGGGTGTTATTAATATAATTTTTATTAATAATGACATTGAAGTGAGATTGGAGAGAGATTACAAAGTGCTGGAATAATAAAGAAAATAATAATAAAAACCATAAGGGAATGAAGGTTGGGGAGTGTTGGGCATGGAATGAGGAAGGGGAGGCGCCACCTTTGGTTGGATCATGAGGGAATTGTGGAAGAGATTTGAGAGAGAATATGAGATATCAAAAGTTGAGAAATAATAAAAGAAATAAAAAAAAGGAAATCAATCAAGGGGGTGGGGTGTGGTTGACATGGATTCAAAGGAGATGAGTTTTTTTGGTGGTGCGTGGGTTTGGATATGGGGTTTTATGTAATTAAATTAAATTAAAAATAATAATAATATAATAATGTTATTATTATTTTTGTTGGGTAAACCGTGTTTCGTTCATAACTTCTTCGTATGGTGTCGGAATGACGAACCGTCAGCGGAAGTGTAATCCTGTAATTAAGACGGACATTTTAAGACCAGTGATGGATACCTTTTTATGAGTTATGTCTCGGGTCAACGAAACACACATATTAATAAAATTGATGTTATTATCAAAACGCGTGGAAACCACGTGACGTGTCGTGTGTTGACCAGTCAAAACACGTAACAGGTGTACGGTCACACCGTGTATTCATCAATACACGCTGCATACTATTTTACCTATTTGTTGCCTATATAAGAAAGGGCCGCGGATTATTTCTAGACCAATCACTTCATCTCCGCACGACGACACTCTTGGATGATCAAGAAGTCTTCCTCCTCTAACTTATTTGTTCGAGACCCGAATTACGATCCGTCAGCGGCCACAGGATCGTAGCGACGAGACAAAGCTCCTAAGCCCGGACTTGTCACCTTTCCTTCCGGCCTTCCTTATCCAGCTTCCATCCTAGGAGGCATTTGTCGGGTTTGGCGAAGGCGGAGGACACCGAAGGACGTCGTCGGAAGCGACGTGATCGGGACCTTTTGAGGTAGGGGTTTACCTTCGTCTCTCTATTTGGTGCAACATGCGGGGTGGGATATTTTTCTTTTGTTCCATGGGATGCAGTTGAACTTTAAATAAAGATAATAACTGGATAAAGAAGGGTTTGGGGTTTTGTGATTTTTCTATTGCCTTCCAGTTTCTTTATCTTCTGATTGTGATTTTGGATTGAAAGGCCTTTGCCTACTAAAAATCAAGGTCGTTGGTGGCCTTTGCGTGCGCAATTGATATCTGAATTGTTTGTGGTTGGTTTTTTTAAAACATGGAAAATGGATAAGCACGTAAAGACTGGCTGATTAAATGAGAATGAAAACCTTGTGTGATCACCCCGGTTGAACAAAATTGGAATAATGAACATGTTGGTGGTTTGGTTGTTTTGTGGGAAATGTTTTTTTATTTATGAAGAGTGTTTTGATTATGAAAAGTGTTTTGGAAGTAAAAGGTGTTTTCAAATGCGGAAATGTTTTGTGTGTGGAAAGGGTTTTATGTGTGTAACTTTGAAATAAATGAATGATGGAATGTTGTATGGTTGTGATAATATTTTGTAAATGAAATGGCATGTGGTTGCTTGAGTTTTACCTAACCTTGGTTGTGGATGGAAGGGATATGTTTGTGAAAGGTTTTGTCTGGATGATAGTTGCCCAGTAGTAATAATTTGTTAAACCATTGCATGAAACATGAAAACCTAAATAGGGTTGGGGGATGATTGTTTGGTTGTTGATGCATGCTTCGTGGTAGCAGTGCCGAGGCACATGCTCAGTTTCTCTTTTTAAGAAGCCATAGGTTGGGCTGTGTGTTTGGTATATGTATATATATAATTGTATCTTTGTGTTTTGTCGCACCACACCCATGTCAAGCACCTAGTGCCGAACACTACCATTTTATGGGAGAGGGTGTTCCCCCTTAGTTACTAGCTCCTTCCTACTCCTTCTTCCATAGGCTATGATGGCTTGAGGTGACCTTACACCCAAGACTCTTCGGGTAGGTCTCGGAGGCTGTGATGGCTTGAGGTGACCTTACACCCAAGACTCTTCGGGTAGGTCTCGGAGGCTGTGATGGCTTGAGGCGACCTTTAGCCCAAGACTCTTCGGGCAGGCTTACCATTCCCAAGAACCTTCGGGATGAGGCCCAGGTGTGTGCGGGCGGGTTAGTGGTTGAGGCCCAGGTGTCTGCGGGTGGGTTAGTGGTTGTGGCCCAGGTGTGTGCGGGCGAGATGCGTGGTTATGAGGCCCAGGTGTGTGCGGGCGGGATGCGTGGTTTGGCCCAGGTGTGTGCGGGCGGGAAGAGTGTGGTAGCGTCAGGACTTTTTCCGTTAGGAAGAGCAGCATCTAATTAAGTGGGAAATGGTGCGGGGTACCCAATACTTTTGTTCTATATATATACTAAACTTGTTTGTGTTACTTGGTGAGTGTGACCAGTAAGGCTTGGTGGATAGTTTTTCCTTGTTAGTTTCTGGTTCTTCTGTTTTCTCACGGGACCTTAGGGTGTCTCCCCACTTGTGCACGAGAGCTTTAGGTTTCCCTACTGAGTATACTTGTATGCTCACCCTACGTTTACTTTCAGGTTTCCAGGAGGACTACCAGGGCCGTGCGGGACCCTACTAGTCGGGCAGTTGGAGTTGTTGCAGTTGTTGTTCTCTTGTTTTCTCTGGCATTGTACCTTTGAGCCTCCTTGTACTTGTACCTTGTTATAAAAATTGTTTAAACATGAATGTGGGCTTGGTTTGGGTTTATTTATGTACACTTGTTTTTTTCCTTTTTTGGTGGTTGACTTGTCCTATTTCCCGATCCAAATTAATAAAAAGGGTAATGCCTCCCATATTTGTGAAAACTCATACCCTTGGTGCTAGTCGCCAACCCGGGGCCTACTGGAGGCGGGACTCGGGGGTAATTATCTCCCTTTCACCATTGCCAGCTCACGAGGGGCATCTTTGGTGGGAGGGGGTCGTGACATAAAGCATAAAAAGGAAAACAAATCAATTAACACCGGAAATGACGATAATAATAAGATATTATTAACAAAGAAATGTTAAAAAAAATAATATATGATATCATATTAGTGTATATTATTCTAGAATAATTTAATAAAAATTATTTCACCATTATATAGGAGGTTAACCCACCCTCGACCATGAAAAATTATAAGGTAAGGGTTAATTGTACAATATCTTTATTATCAAAGGTATTTTATACGTAATTATCTACTGGGACCTCTTTGTCATCCATGTCCATGTTTCTTAAAAATTTATTTCAAAACAATTTTACTATTTCATAGAATATGGGTTAAAGACATTTATAATCTTTTTTGACCTTCAATGTTTTGAAAGGAATCTTTCTGTCATTTTCTAAACAAGGTACTTTATAACATTTTTGACAAAATTAAGGTAAGAATATTTTTCTAACTTATACGGTGGGTGTGACTATTTTCAACCATTATAACATTGCCGAAGCATCCTTTACATGATTATAAGAATATTTTAAAAATAAATTATAATTATGTGACTCTAAATGATTTCAAAAAAAGAAAGAGATATTTCTCTCAAATAGTTTTTATTTCATCTATGTCAACATCCCTTGATGGATTTTACACTAGTTTCGAAGTTGATTCATTATGATACAAATCTTCCATATTGTATTGAAGGTTTTGTGATATGTTTGACTGTGGATGTGTTATTTTTATACCATTCAAGGTTTATGGTTAAAGTATTTACATTTCTTATGCTTGTTTAAATGTGGATGTTTTTCTTATGTTTCAACCTTTTCAAATGATGAATGCATTGGACTTAGTAAGTTACGTGTGGAGCCAGCTATAGCTCCTCGATACATTAGTAAGTCTCATGAGACAAACTATTGTCTTGGCACAAGGCCTTGACAAAATCTAATTTGTATTCATGGCACAAGGCCATGACTATGTGGTTATGAAAGTCTGGCATTATGCATTCCATCATTATGAAAGTGGCTATTGATATTTCATGTGATTATTCGACTAGTAGAATATCCATGTGAATAAGTAAATGGAATTATTTGATTTTTTTCTTTGACATGTTATGATGAAGTTCATGTTTAAAAGGCATTGGTTTTAGTATTATACATTGCCTTAAATGTTAATTCTTATTTTTTAAAGTTTCCTCTATTTTGTTATCCTTACTGACCTTCTAAGATCACCCCTTTCTTGGTTTTATTCTTCCAAGGATGTAAAGAAGTATATTATGACTGAACTGTAGGGATAATATATGGGATCTCATTGTTGTATATGAAATTTTTTTTGTAGTTTCCCATTTTATGATTTAATGTAAAACTTATATATTTATATAGTACTTCCAAGGATACTAAACTAATCGGTCTGTCAAGAGTTTATATTTTGTGATCATGCCAATGTTAAGTAATAATGCACCCACTTTGGGTAACTAGGGTCAGGGCGTTATATTTGGAATCAGAGGAAGTTTAGTACAAACCTTGTAAACTATATTTAGACAAACTCTAATTAGAGAACATAGCCCTAATATAGACTTTGAGGATTAGTATAGAAGAACTTCTTAAAATTTTAGTATTGTAGAGATTTTTTGAGTTTTCCAAGAAATACATCCCTATCTGGATATGAGCAGGTAGAGGTGTCTCTGGTACACATGTACCTAGGGGTAAAACCCGAAAACACTGCTTTGATCTAGACTTGAATAGGAACTGGTGCACGATAATGGGCACTGCTGCACTATTGGTTACAACACTCCTGAGTGATATGGTTAAGAAAATTCTCATTTTATTTACAAACCATTAGGAAGGGTTTATGAGTATATACTTATTTAAAGAAATCATTATTATGATTAGAGATTATATCTATAAATAGTTCAATTTATGTTAACTATTTTAAAAGTTTGGAATTATGAATTGCGATTCATAAACTGGCCTAGTGTATGCCATTGTTTATAAATGGAGCTCTGTAGAAGGAATGAAAAATCAAACAATAAGTATGATCCAATGATTAAGAAAGATAATATCATTCATAGTATAAATCCAACATTTATAAGGGAAATAGTCTTCCATGTATTCTCAACATATGAAGAAATAGTATCATATGTTAATAAGATAAGTAAAGAATTATCGGAGTCCTATGGCTTTGAAGGGAAGCTAGAGAAGAAAAGGATAGTAGAGAGAAAGATGGATAAATGGAAGAAGGGAAAGAATGATTTTCCCATATGTGACAATTGGGGAAAGAATAACCTTGATAAATTTTTGAAGGTAATGAGAGTTTTTTATGAGTGTGGAGAAAAAGGACACTATGTAGGTGATTGCAAGGATAAGAAAAATGTTTCATGTGTACAATGCTTCATCTGCAAGGAGTTGGTCACTACGCGAATCAATCTGAGTATACCCCAAATGATGCTATTGGGTAATAATAATGAAATGATACTACCACATATGAAGATAATGACTAGTGTTCTTATATTTTTGTTAAATGATTATGTCATTTCAGTGTTGTATTGATGATATAACAGTTATATGAATTATGGAAATAAATAAGGATTGTACTATAGTACTATTTCATTGAGGATTTGTGATTATATGGTTTTAGGAAGAGTGACTCAACAAAAAGTTATACTTTTTGGAAAATACATGTTTAGAGGAAAGATAAACCTTAATATAGTCTTGATACTAAGGTAGTAATTTTTGAATAAGAGATGGTTCATTTGGATAAATTATATTGGATATTCTTGACTATATTGGAACTGATTAATGGTTTGTTTATTTCATCATTTTTGGAATATTCTAAAAAATTTGATATAAGGAATATATCCAGTATTATATAAAGGATAAAGGAGTTTGAATGTAGTCAATAAGTTTTTATAGTAATTCAAGGTGTTACCATGTTTTAAAATAATACATGATGAATGTGTTAACATGTTATTACATGGAAAAAAGGATCATCATTGTGTTCAAATTCCTTATAAATTTTGGACTGTGAGTTTGGATAGAAGTATTTTGGATAAATCTAAAGGTTGGAATGGATTAAGTTTGAAATTTTATATTATTGTTAAGTTTATTTTTGTATTTTTATAAAATGTACAACACAAATACCATGTGATAACCCGTCGTGTTGGAAAAAGCTGCGGGAATCGAACCCACAACCAAGGTGCGATTGGGATTTATCTCCTACCACTAGACTAAATGAAGTTCTTGGATTGTATAATGTAGTTTATTTTTTAAGGGGTCTGATAGGTGAATTATAAATTCATTTTTTGGAACCCAATACGATTAGGATAAATAGAATATATTTATTAAGTTCTATTATCTTTTAGAGTGAAAGATGAGTTCGTTGTAGAAATTAGGTAAAGGATGGAACTCTACTTGTTAAGTATATATTTTTTGTTCTATAATTCTATGAAGAAATTAATTATTAAACATTAGGTAAAGGATCTTAAAACTAAAAATGTGTTATCTTAATACCTTATGTTTTGTTGAAAAGGTAATATTTTAAATCATCATCGATAGATGGTTTTGAGGCCCTCAATTATACAACTGTTTGTGACTGATGACCTCAATAACTCCCTATAAATATTTACATTTTTCCTCTGATTATGTGTCTCTAATTTCCACCAATGTTCACTTAATCAAGATCATAAATTGGTGGTGACTTTTTTATTCCCATTTTCCTCTTATTAAGACAAAATATTATTAACCCAATTTTTGATGTGGGTTTTCCCACAATGGTATTTTCTATTTTCAACCTTTAATTTTCAAAGAACAATTTCAAATTGTGAGGATGAAATTTATTGAAGGAGGTAATAATGTAACACTCCAAGATTTCATAGTATGTTATTTGTTCAATGTAATCCAATAACTTGTACTACACGCAACACCGAGTTCAAGCGCACAACGACTTACCAAACTAGCTTTTCAAAAGAGGTTATGAATAGTATTGACTAAATTTTTAACTTTCTATAATTCATATAATTTTAGAATCTATATTATGATTTTCTTAGACATAATTAGAAAACAAATTCATTTTTTAGATCATAGAAGATTTTTTTTAAATGCAATATTACCGCCTTTTAATGGTGAACCCTTTTTAAATACAATATTTTAAACATTTATATATTCAATTTTACAAAATAAACTTCTTCTTTATAATAGGGACATAATAATTTAGTTTCAATAAATTTTTGGTGTTTTTCTGAAAACTTTCATATTTGGGTGAATAATGAAAAAACAATATTTTAACTGAAAATGACTTTTTTAATCAAAATAATTTATAGTGTATAATTATAAATTTTAATGATTTGGAAGTATAATTAGATTATATTTTTACCATTTAATCCAATGATGGTCATTGTAAGTAATTTCACATTGAAATTGGATATAAACAAATGTCAATCTTTTGATAGTTATTATTTCTTAAAAATACGCTTTTTGGTTTTTACAATGGGAATTCATTTTAAATTAATCAATGAAATTTCTATGTTTTTAAATTGGTAAAATATAATTAATTTTGAATTCAGAATATCAAAATTATCTTAGGGTGAATTTTTGGTATTTTTCTGAAAACTTCCAATTTTGATGAATAGTGAGAAGCACTAAGTTATTGTTTAAAACAGACTTTTTATTTAAATAATTATTTAATTTATTTAAATTTATTTTGGGTCAAAATAGATACCAAATACCTATATAAGTTCAATTTAATTCACTGAAGTCAATTTATAATAATTCTAGACGTATTAAAATTTTATCGAACTCTTTACTGTCTTTTACCCGCCTCCTAGGAGCATTTGCAAATTTACATAAAACATAATTTTACCGCTTCTATGAGTTGAACATCAAAAATTTAAGAGACATGGTTAATATCATTAAGTAAAATGTTGTTCAATAAGATGAAAATAATTTTTGGTGAATAGTAACATTTTACTTTTATTTACCACAGTTGAAAGTAAATAGGGTAATTAAGGGTACAAATGACATTATTATATCCCAAACACATGTCCGAATTCTATTGGATAATTGTAATTCGACCAAAAAAACCTTCGGGATAAAATATTATCCTTTAGGTCCACATGGATTAGATTAGGACATTTATTATTGTTTAATTAAAAGAAGAGTTAAAAGTGTTAAATTCAACATTTATAACAAAAAAAAAATTTAACATTGGCTCACACATAATATAAATTCGACTATAAATATTCATTATTAATATAAAAAGATTTCCTACATAATGGGAGTTTATTTATAATTTTTAAACATTAAATAATAAAATTTATTTATGACACAATGATGATGCAGTAATTACCTAATTAATGAAATTTTAAAATAATTGATATTATAAATATCCAAATAAATGTAATTTGAGAATTTTTAGGAATTAAACTAACTTTCTAGGTTAATATGACATATTAGGGTTGGTTAGATGAATTTTTTTAGAAGTAATAATGCTGTTATAAATTTATAAAAAACAAAATACCAAATAGTGTCGAAATTAACATTAAAGAGTTTTTGAAAACAAATATTATATTATTAATTGATATTCTATTCCTAAAAATCTAATGTTAAGCCAAAAGACTTATATAATGATAGGTATATCATTAATTAACCACTTGGGGTTCTCTTTAATGTATATAGTATGTTTATTAACCTTATAATAAAAAATACAAAGAGACGTGGTAAATGTCAAACTATTTAACTAAGTGTTAAATATAAAAGATAAGGTTAATATAGTGACCCAAACCAGTCTAAAACTGATTGGTTGAGTGGTTTTCAACCAATACCCACCATATCTATAAAATAATTTATTTTTAATCCATTATAAACCAAAATTTATTTTATTATAAAATAATATTTCTATATTTTCCTAAGGTGCCCCTCACCCCTCTTATAAAAGAGAACTCCCCCTTCCATCAAATTCACACCTTCAAAGCCTTTTGGTTCTGCCAAACTCTACCCAAATACCCTCTCAAATGTCCTCCCATCATCCTATCGGCATTACTTTAGTCATAAAGACAATTTAAGGATCCCTTTTGGTCAAATCAAAATGAAGAATTCCAAGAAGAGGTAAATATTTCATCACAACTTTAAAGTTCCTTTCTTCTTCCGCTTCCTCATTATTTGTTGTTTCCATTCAAAAATAATAAATCTAGTATCTTATATATACTGTGATGTTATTATATATATAGTAAAACCATAATCATTATTCTAACCATCTTTTAAATGACATGTCACCATACGTGTGTACGTACAGATTACCATCTCCACGTCGTGGTGTAATTATTATTCAATAGATTATTATTTGGATGGGTATAATAATGAAGTGTAAATGATTTAAATAATAAATATAACATGATAATGATTCTGTATATATGATATAACATCCAATTATATATTATTTTAATATCAAAAGAATGATATTGTCACTCATGTGTACGTATGGATTACCATCTCCATGAACGCGATGAGATTCTTTCCCTTTCGTAATCCATTCAAGACTAATTTTCATTAGATGAATAAAAATAATTTTTAATGACATAATATCATTCTTAATATGAATAAGATACATCCTATACATAACAAACTTTACTTACGTTACAAAGAATATAAAGGAAAATGTATCTGTTAACACCTGAAATGACGATAATACTAAGATATTATTAACAAAGAAATGTTAAAAGATCATATATGATATCATATTAATGTATATGATTCTAGTATAATTTAATAACAATTATTTAACCATTATAGAAGAGGTTAACCCACCCTTGACCAAGGAAAAGTACAAGGTAAGGGTTAATTATACAATCTCTTTATTATCCGAGGTTTTTTATACGTAATAATCTACTGGGACCTCTTTATCATCCACATCCATGTTCCTTAAAAATGTATTTCAAAATTTTTTACTATTTCCTAGAATATGGGTTAAAGATCTTTATAACCTTTTTTTACCTTCGATGTTTTGTAATGAATCTTTCCGTCAATTTCTAAACATGTTACTTTATGACCTTTTCAATAAAATGAATGTAAGAATGTTTTTTAATTATACGGAGGGTGCATCTATTTTCCACCATTTTAACATCGTCGAAGATTCCTTTACAAGTTTGATGTTGATTCATTATGATAAAACTCTTCCATATTGTATTGAAGGTTTTGTGATATTTTTCTACTATGGATGTGTTATTTTTATACCATTCATGGTTTATGGTTAAATTATTAACATTTCGTATGCTAGTTTTAATACGAACGTTTATGTTATGTTTTAACCTTTTCATATGACGAATTCATTGGACATAGTAAGTGAAGTGTGGAGCCCAATATAGCTCCTAGATGCATCGGTAGGTCTCATTAGACAAACTAGTGTCTTGTCACAAGGCCTTTACAAAATCTTATTTATAGTCTTGCCACAAGGCCTTGACTATGTGGTTATGAAAGTCTGACATTATGTGTTCCATAATTATAAAAGTGTCTATGGATATTGCTTGCGACTATTCGACTAGTAGAATATCCATGTGAATAAGTAAATGTAATTATTTGATTTTATATTTTCAATATTATGCTTATTTCCAAGTTTAAAAATAATTTGTTTTAGTCTTATACATTGCTTTAATTGTTTATGCTTATTTATGAATGTTTCGCTATTTTGTTATCCTTACTGAGCATCTGAGCTCACCCCTTTCTATGTTTTATTTTTCCTAGGATGCGAAGAATTATATTATGACTGACCTGCATGGATTTTCTATGGTATCTTAGTGTTTTCTATGGAATATTTTTGTTGTATTTTTTCTTTTTTATAATGTAATGTAAGCCTTTTGAATGTATCTAGTACTTAGAAGGCTACTAAACTAATTGGTCATTCGAGACTTGATCTTTTGTGATCATGATAATGTTATGTAATAATGCACTAACTCTGGGTAACTAGGGTCGGGGCGTTACATAATTACTAAAATTACAAATCCAAAATATAAACAACATGTGATGTAGTTATTACCCGAAACATGGTTTTAATAAGGAATTGTTAATAAAATGGTATTAAGATGTCTGAATTCAATTATATAGGGTATGAAAAAAATGATTATGGTTATATTAAATATATATAATAATATTTTATATATTATATAGGATGTTTAAAATTTTACTAATGAATTCCATACTTATAGTAAGGGATCTCTAGTCTCTTTTTTATAGGATACTTATTCCATATTCCCCACATGTTTATTTTTTTCAGCGTATATACTACCACTTTTACATTTTATATAATTAATATAATAGTATTATTTATATTTAATGTTTTATTTAATGTTTTTATTTTTTGTGGAATATTGATTTTAATGATTACCAAAGTGGTAAGGGATGCTCGTCTGACATTTATTACTATGTTAACAAGCCTTATACACCACTTCATTCTTATGCATGGTGTATACACATCCCATGAATTAATATTATTATCCATAGCGTTATAATTATGTGATATACATATCCATATAATTTTCATGTTTTCATTGGGGAGACGATTGAAAAGTTACAATGTGTTAATGATTTAATGTTACAATCTCATCATTTATCGAGAATGTTTATGGTGTGATTATGATGATCAAATATTTTGACATAAATCTCAAGAAACACATGACTAATATTATATTATGGTTATCAAATGTAAATATGTTTTTCTATTCATTTTCCTCTATTTATGCACACATGAGACCAAAATAATGTTTTAAGATAGAATAACATTATTTATATCTTTGTTCATATTTTTCATTCTTACATGTCTATATTTTCTAAAAATGATTTAATGAATTATTTATTATAATCTAAATATTTTTTAATGCCAGTTTTCCCAATTTTTTAATTTTTTAAAATTGGTTTTTAGGAGTCTTCATGTCATTTTCTAGACAAGGCCCATTTGAAATTTACAAAAAAAATTGAAAGTAATTTTTTTTAATCCCGTATGAAATCAATTAAATTTTCAAACTTCATAAAAAATTATAACTTTGAAGTTTCTTTTATATGTTTTCCTGTTAATTTATATATGAAATGGAGATTTATAATGTCTTAAAAAGTAGTTTTAAAAAGCTATTTTCATTTTTGAAATATATATTTTCCTCAATAAATGTTCAAAACAAACATTTAGTGTCATTTGATACATAACATGAAATAATTTTATGATAATTATTATTTAAGGATAACATTATTAATATTTTTTAAAATTATTTATTATCTATTTTTTTATTTTTTATAAAACACATTCTTTTTCAATCAGATATTTTAAGATGAAATGTTTATGAAACCAATTTTTTATGGGTTATGATATAATAAATGTCTTATGATCTAGTGGAACATATATGTTTGATTTTCATTATTTGACTGATATGACCTCTATCTCCCTCTAATGCATTATCTAATAATTAATAACTCATTAGTTAATTATGTAATGCGTGAACCTCATTTTTTTTAAAAAATTGTTATGTCTGGGCCTTCTTTCATGTTCAAAATGTTATAAATGGGCCTTATTTCATGTCCATAATGTTTATGTGTAGGAATACATTAACTTCCCTAATTTTATATGTGGCATCACATTAATTTCCAAAATACAATTTTTCGACTTTATTTAATTTACTTACATTTATACAAGGGCTTAATTTCATGTCCTTATCTTAATGGGTATACATGTCCTTATTTTAACATGTAAAAATGTAGTCTGCTTATGTGTATTCCAAAATTCTATGTCTTTTTCCAATGACATTCTTTCATGGATTATGTTATTTGATTCATTTAGGTTTCATGTCATATAAAATGCCAAGATTCATTCCATGAATCATGTTTAGGATCTATTACATGTATGTTGTGATTTTTAGATGTTATTATCATTTTTCCATACACTTATTCTTATGTTATATAGATATATCCTTTGTTTACCCTTATTGAGCATCTCACATCATCCCTTATTATGTTTCCTTTACCCATGTCTTGATTGAAGGTATCAAGTATTCTATTCATATGAAGGGTGATAGTTTAGAATAAATCAATGGTATATGATGTATTTCTTATGAAATAATTGTTTATGATTCCATGATTCTAAAGGAAATAAAACATTATGAACCTTAGGAGTTAATTTATGAAATTTCATGTATATTTAGTTTGAAATATGTAATATCTATATATGGTATCCCAGGTCAATGTAATAAGATTTATTAATAACATTAGAAGGAAAAGAACATAACACCTTAATGTTTTCAGTGTGAAAACAAATCCCTTCAAGGGTGTCATCTCCGGAACAATGTTTACACACCAACCAAAAACGTATCACTCAAAAATAACACCCAATGTTGAATAATAACAATGGTAAAATATGAGTCCTATTGAACAAAGAAGAAACAATTTCTGTTGGATGTTAATGGGAGGATATGTGGCCAAATTAATTTCATAAAGATATCATATAATGTAATTGATCCTAAAAAATGGTTTTGATACACCAATTCTAGAATTACAATAATAGATTGCATAAGGTATCATCGTCAAATCCATAACAACATTATTTCATAAGAAATAATAAATAAGAAAAGAATTGTATCTATAAAATGATCCACACCAAAGACCATCATAGAATCACCCAAATCTAGAACCACCGTCATTGGAATATGTAAATATCCCCTAGAATATCATAAGAATATAACTTATTAGAACACCAAAGGTTACAACTCTATGAATAAGGTTATTCAAAATCCTAACCCTAAATTTCCCATAAGTTATAAAAAATTAAAATATAAGATAAAGAGAGGAGGTTGAATTTATTAATAGATGTTGGAATTCACTAATTAATGAATTAGAAACCACACATTTAATCAAGGTACATTTTATTTTTAATTTAGACATGGTCAAAGAAGAATAATTTCTTATCAAATCATTTAAATATGAGTTATGACTGTTTCTATGCCCTACACCATGGTGTGGTCTTGTTCATATTTTCTTTTAAATTGACACAAAAATTTATTGCACCCGTGGAATGATTCTATCCCATTGGCCATGTTACCCTCACCAAAAAGTCAAAATGGATTTTGTGGGTTTTTCAAAACCATGACCAACATTTTCCTTTCCTGAGAACCATGACTTGTCCTTGGATTGTCCAATAAATTTAAATTTCTAATTTTTACCTTTAAGTGCTTGACTACTCTACAAACCCTTAGGCACATACATGGAAATCTTTTCCCTTTCACATTTTCACAAAAAAAAATTAGGGTCCACCACATCCATCACTAAAACCATGGTGCTTCATGTTTTGACCCAAAACAACTAGAAATCAAAAAAATGATTTCACAAGGGACTCAAAGATCCCATGGTTCCACAAAATCATGAATCAAATCAAAAATAAGATAGAGAATAATTATTTACAAGTCTTCAAATAAAATAAACAAATGTTTTTTAAATATACAATATTCACATATAATAATTTCTCACCCTTGGGAAGTGTATCCATATTTCCTTCTTGAACAAATCAGGCCACTTTAAGATAGTCGTCTAACTCCCTCACCTACATATACTATTGGATTCATCGAGGAGGCCATAATACTCACACCAGTTGAACTATATTCTCCAAAAAAGATTTCTTATTCCATTCTATGATTCACACGGAGAGCACTATGAAAGCTATGTTAGGATCTATCCTAACTACCTTAAAGTTGATAACATGCATATAATTGAGCATGTACCTCTAGATATAAGTCACATTAAACAAATCATGAATAACTTAGCATACACTAGGAGGATCCTAATGGTATCCCACTTTCCCTATATTCTCATTGATCTAAAAAGGTCTAGAAAATCCTGGAGCCATTGTTCCTTTCTTCTGAAGATATTATTGACCCAACTAAGGATTCACAATTAAGATAACTAATTCACCCAAATAAAATACCATGATCTCATCCAATGAATATAATATCATCTAAATCTTCTTAGAGTGGTGCAAATACCTCTGGAGCCTCTCCACTGTCTCTGATGTCTCATACACTAGGATTGATCCCACAACAGTTCACTCACCCACCTCGTGCAAGCGTAATAGTGAGAGACATGGTAAACCATTGAGATCCTCATTATGTTCCATCTAGATGTAATCCTGAAAAATATTATTATAAAAAAACTACAGTATGTTTATATTCTCACACCATGATCCTTCGAAGTCTATGAGGATTTCCTGAAGCATATTCTCAAATATATGAATTGTCTGCTTTGATTTTCTGTTTATTTGGAAGTATTATGTTTTTCTTAATTATAGAAAATAACCTAAGGCCTTCTAAAATACCTTTCAACACCATAACATAAAACAGACTTAAATTTTCAGATAAATTTTCCATGGTAATTCTAATAGATCATAAAATCTCATGAACACATAACATTCAAATCTCATTTTATAATTGAGTCGAAAAGATCAATAACAAGTGTTCATCATTTGTTAGTTGATCGACAATCTCCCAAATAGTGTAAAAAATTATTTGGGTCCTTAGTAACAACATTAAGAAGACCATCATGATTTCTACCACTTATATATGTGAATGAGAAGTGTCCATAGTATTCCATTGGGATTATAATGCTCGAACTTCCTCTAGAAGGAAATTTATTGAGAAATGAATATATGAATTTCTGCCTTCATCAATTTCAACCAACATTATTACTTCTAGTCATGGTACATATTAATTTCTCTAGGATGAACCACCCACAATGAAGTATTGATGTGTCACATCAATATCATCTCATTCTTGAAACAATTAGGGACTATAAATCTCCCACAAAATAGTATCATATCATTAGTATCCAAGGATCACTCAGTTATGAGGTCGCCACATGCTATATATTCTTAAATCATAGAACACTCAGTTCCATTATCTTTTCCAAACTTTACCTAGTCTACTAATGATGATGTCATCTGTAATTGGGAACTTGTTATTTATTCACGATCCATAGAAGTATCCATCCCCCTTTCTTACTATAAGCTAATATGGTTCTACTATTCCCTTTAAGGTAATTCACCAAGATCATGAGATACCTATGTCTTACAGATAATAGATGAAAATAAATTAACATTTCTTGGTTTATAGGACATATTAATGTCGAATACCTATAGATACTCGACCCATTTCATATGACTCAAATTTAGATAATAAATATCTCACAAAAGAGAGTGTCATAAACTCTTCAAAAAATAGAAAATGGATGATATCCCTATGTCATGGGTAGGATAGTAACTCTCATTAAGATAATGATAACATGGGACATAAGTTACTACCCACTCCCCCTAAAATAGTAATACACCAAAGCCCACACATTATTAAATGATGTATATAGAATAACCCATTGTTATCGTGGGGTGTATCAACTCTAAGGCTATTTTAAACCTTCTCTTTTGCTTAATAAAACAATATTCATCATAATCTTACCTCCAGAACTTCACTACATTGTTATTCATCACATTCATGGGTAAAGATAAGTAGGAGAAGTTTGGGATAAAATGTCTTTAGTATCATACTATACCCAAAAAGGTATTGATCTCAATCAAAGTAATACGTCATATACAAGACATAACTACCTCCAATTTTTATAGTTCCATGGATATACCAGTCTTAGAAAAACATTGCACAAGAATATCAACACATTAATACAAATGTTACAGTTCAATAACATGAAATAAAATTTATGTTATCAAAGTGTACTAAGGATTATCATGATATTTCTAAAATTATGCCCTAGAGTTATAGATAAGATGAGTATGTTTTAAATGAAAACCACTATATAAGAATCTATATTTGGTTCAAATATCTTATTTATTAGATACAAGAACACTTTGAGTGAATCTACCAGTCCATTAAAAATTAACAAGTACTCATATTGCCCATATCTTATATAAAACATGGTCTTTGTGATTCCCTCCACTCTAACACAATACTTGGGATTAACATATTGAAGATAAATCTTAGAGAACCACCAAGCTTCAAAAAATGGATTAAATAAATTATCATTCCATGAAAAAAAATACATATCTTTCAACCATTGCAGAAGAACATGTCTTGGTAAATAACTTCACTGCTTGAATTTGATATGTACCTCGAGTTCCTTTATCTTATAAAATTCCATATGTTAATGGGGTATAAAAATTTGATATGTACTTAGTACAAGTTCAATTTCAAAATCAAATGCACTATTAGGGGGATTCCTTGGAAATTTCCTAGAGCGATGTCCTAATAGAGATCCAGAACATGAGGAAAATATGAGGGCAATACCAAGGATAATGATAAAAGATATAAGCCTATACTCTGAGTCATGATCACCCCAATCCGAATAAAATCTAAACTAATTATACCTACTCACCACTCCCACACATAATCCATCCTGATCTTCAATCCCTTTAGTGTTTTAAATTATACCCATTTCTCATAGAAATAAATGTGAGGTAAAAATATATCCATTCATCACATACCTTGAATCTTGTTGATTATCATAATCTCTAGAGTCATGAAGTCCAAAAAATGTATCCAACCAATAATGACTATATGAAACTCTTGAAATTTATCGGGACAGTCTATATTCATGCTCAACAGTGAATAGAGGGAATGTAATATAAAAGGAAACATCATGGGTAAGTCAAGTCCAGAAATAAATTATGAGAAGATAAATATATATGAGTACCAAATATTAAAAAAATTACATTATAGATGTGACTAAGCTCTACAATAAATAGTAGATGGTCCCTTACCACCATCTTCTGATGTTTTATCTTTCACATAATCTTGGTCTACCTCACTTTCATGATCCTATACCTAGGATTCTTGACACTTCCAAGTTGTCATCACCTGATTCTGCCAGTGGGGACCCCGACTAGATACATGGATCATAGTTCAGGTATGTTATCCACCCGTAAAATATTTTATATTCGATTATAAGGAGAAAAAATGTTCAAAAACTATATATTTCAACACTCGCAACACATGGTTTAGGGTAATTTATATATCCTATCATAATGACTAACTTTACGACATTTGAAATGTCATGTAGATCCTCCTATAGGGGATGAACAAGACGTACTCCGGTTTACATTCATACTACCAACCTATTTCATGTACCTATTATTCATCTTCCTACTTCTAGAACTAACACTCATCCTAACCATGGGAGGTCTACTTTCATGGTTATCGAATAGTGGTAGAAGATAAAATGCTTGATTCTCTTATAAGTTCATATCGATAGTCAATTCTTTATATAAAACCTCAAGGTACTTCAATATGTTTAAGCACGTAACTTTTCATATGATGTTAGAATTAAGAAAAATATTTGTCTCTTTATCGTTCTATGCATCATTTGTATTCATGATAAGAGAAAAATATTGTTTCTCATTGAAACTAGTTGAGTATGAAGATACATCTTAGATCACTACTATAACTCCATGAAGTCCTATGCATGGTCCAACCTGTATATATTTCAAATTAATTCCTTGAAGAAAATTCCATTAAAATAATACCATGTTAGACACTCATGTATGTTAGCTGATCCCATTATGAACCACCACAACATGGTGGGTCCTTAAAGCATGAATACGACCAAATACACTTTTTTTATTTTAGGTGTGTCAATAATGTTAAAGACAATCAAGAAGAATTATTACAAGTCCCCTAGATCTTGTGGTCCTATAGTGCCAAAAATAGATAATGGATGGAGATAGAAGCCTCTAGTGTAGTCGAAAATATATTTAAGATCCCCTCCACTTGGGGTAGGAATAACTGAAAGGACTCTCGGTTGAGGTAGGACCACTACAGGCACAACTGGACCAGGTGTGGGAGAATGATGTTAAACACCATCATAAATATTAAGCTATGTTACTAAGGAATCATATTTAATGGGATCGTCCAAAACCACATTATCATGGGCTTCCATAAATCTCTATATGGAAAATATCTTTTCAAAAGTCAATAAAATGTTTAAAAAAACTGTAGTTGTTTGGACTAGTCCTCATAAGTCTACAGAACCACACAAGGATCATCTAAGAGTCCACCCATAACCCAAGTTATATACATCTAGGATCTAACCCATTTTCCCATCCTTATATCTGAGTAAAAATTTGATATATATATATATATATTATAATATAATATAAATACATTTTCAGGATCAACTAACTAATGTCAAGAAACGTATCACTTAGTCAATGAATATATGTCTATCTCGAACATATTGAATAAATCATGGAATTAAATTAATCAAATATAATGTTACACACTATTGGTATATAAATTTCATGTGATCCAACATGAATATTCACGATTCATGAATTCAGTTAAATTTCAAAAAATGGTAACATCGATCCCAAAAATGTTAAATTGAAGGTGTATTAAATATCAACTATCCAGAAACATGGGAAATAACACACTTGAGTCCCTCACTAAAAATATTCCTTCTACTATGTACCAGGATAGTGCAAAAATAATTGAATAAAATTGTGGTTCGATACCATTTTTCAATGGCCCGACCTAAACCACCGGTTCCGAGTAGGAGAGTCACATGAGCCCATTTTCACCTCCCCATACACAAGAGATACCAACCAGTTGTGAGGGTCCAAATGCCTCGATTGGGGGAAATGATACCATCAATTTCATGTCATATTTCAAATAATAAAAATAAAAGATGAACATAAATAGCACAAAGTAGACAAGGATAGAAAATATAATGTTAGGATTCACACATGTTATACACCGTATAAATTAATGAGATCCAAAAGTGGATTTCCAAACCATAATATAAGTGATTAATATATGTAAATAAAATTCAAGTATCCTATAGAGTCTATCCCAGTCCAACCACCAAATATTCTTTGTATCTCAACAATATTCTTGGGGCTCCATGGCCTTTCTCATATCATTATACCTGAAATTTTCATATGCATCAACATGCCCTTATGGAGTGTGAGTAATAAAACCCAATAAGTAATAACCAATGGTTCCTTAAGAAAAGTTATTATGTATAAAAATTTAATTCCATGAAAATAATAAATATGAAATATAGCATAAAAATCTCATATTGAGTACCAATGTGCTAATCAAGAAACTATGATCCCCAGTCCTACCTACTTTAGCTCCATTTTATAATTATGTTAAATATGAAATAAATGATAGAGAACTATTCACAAGGATCAAGACATGTCACATATAGACCTCAAGGAATTGAGTGGAAATGTTACTTGTTATCCACAAGGCATCATGTTCTAGAACATTCCTATATATTCCCAAGGCATTGAGTTTCATCCAGGACATAAGGCAATTATGCTTCTACATAATGAATAGGTTCATTATCATCAAATCCACATGCCTTATGCACTCTCTTTATGTGTGATAAATATACCAAGATATTCACCATATCATGAATACCTTGAAAAGACCTCCAACATCATTATAGCAGAACAATTATTAGAGAATTGTTTGACAACCATAACATGTCATCATGAAAATATAGTTGCAAGAATAGAACATCATGTGATCAAAGTCAAGCATGAAATCATGATACAAAAAAATCTCCCGGAAACATTATTATATATGGGTTTGAAAACTACAGAAACACATACATAATAAACAATCATCAATTAAGAAAATCAATCCATGCCAACACATCATTAACCGAGGATACAAGTTTATTAAAGGGACTCCAGTGTTAAAGAAGTTCATACCTAAAGGGTTTCAATACCAACATCATGGGTTTCCATGGTTTTCATCCCCAAATTCATGTTAAATCACCAATATGAATAATCTCACTCAATAATAACTCTCATTCATGATTACCTAAAATGTTATAATATAAGTATAGATGGAGAAAGAAGAGTATTCCTCTCTAGTATAGAGAAATGTAGTGAAATCATGAAAAGAGTTCCATAAAAAATCATGGAATTCTTTGTATCCTCATAATTGTTTTTGGTACACCGAAATTGGAATTACCATGGTAGATCATGTAAGGCCTTATCATCTAAGACAAAAAAATCATTCTCAGATAGAAAATTATATGTGAAATGAAATTTTTCCAAATAGTGAGACCCACCAAATATATTCACTAAACCAACCAAACATGAAGAACTAGAAAAAAAATATTAAAAGATTCCCTAGACTAAATCTTGAAGAGGAAAGATCATAACAACCAAGCCTCCAGCATTTGTAAGAATGATTATCCAAAGCTGAACCATAAAATAAATAAATTTCAATTGAAACTAGATGGGAAGATCAAGAGAGGTGGTTAAATTGATTAATATATGTTTGAACATATTAATGACATAATGTAAAATGACACTTTAAATCCATTCTAATTTCACATTTAATTTGGTCAAGATAAAATATGAATTAAAAGTGTTTCAGGAATTTAAAAATGAAACCCAACAATCCACAAGCCATACTCCATGACTTAGTTTTGGTCATGGTGTCATTGAACGCCACCTCGAAACTGCTTGTGCCTATGGTGTGTTTCAAGAATATATGTTATTTTACACTCCCCACACACTCCAAAATAGTTGTGGTGTGGTTTCCAATTACATGGATGACATCTAAATTACAGGAGAACCATGTATATTCAAAATAATTGATAATGGTTTTTCTTTCGATTTTTCAACAGGATAAGCCATGACATTATCCACACCCTTGTCCATGTGATTATGAAGCTGTTTCCTTTCCTGTTTTACACCGATACATGTCGGGGTCCCCCACGACCAATAATAAAGCCATGTTATTTCCAATTTTGTACAAAAAACAACCACAATCAATAAAAACGCATTCATTGTCAACTAAAGTGTCTCGATGTTCCACCCAATTAGGGCACAATTCAGAAATAGGGAGAAGAATAATAAATTAATTCCAAAAAAAAGTTAGTACATTAATTTTTATATCATGATATGGTAGTTCTGTTTTATGGTGAAGTTTAGAAAATTTATTTTAAGTGATTATTAAGGATAATTTCAAAACTATGATAGTTAAAAAAATACATTGTCTAATACCATATATAACACAAAACTCTATACTTAAACAACAGAAAAATATTATTATTTAAATATGACCATCTTGACCTAACCATTGAATTGGTTGGTATGGATAAGAATAAAAATGTTTTAAAAAATATATTGATAAGTTATATTAATTAAAAAAGTACAGATTTATATTTGGGAACTAAGCACTATAATTTTAGTAAAGTGATTTTATACTTCAAAAGTACATTTTCATAAAAATGGGGTTTTATTACATTTTGGTCATAAATATTATAATTAATTTATTCCACTAATGGAAGAGTTATTTGATAAAAATTATACTATTTTTGAAATTATTATATCAAAATTATATATGTGTGAATGTCAACGATTTTATAAAAATATTTACTTTCTAGTTAATAGTTGGTAAGTGCCGATATTATAAAAAACCATCAATAATATTCATTTATTTAAAAAGATCAATTTAATTCAATTTCTTTTATAATTTTTTTAGTTTTTTTTTACAATTATCTAATTAATTTAATTTTGATAAACATTTTGATTAATTTTGGAATAAACAACATATTTTTACTAAAAAATACATTTTTCTAGGAAACCATTTTGATCATATATTGAAGGACTATATTTAAAATTAATATCTTTTAGTTAATTAAATTGAATTTGATCAAATAGATTCCATTTTTTGAATAAGGGGTTCTATTTTTTTGGTAATTCAGTTTTCTTCATTTTGGGTCATATTGAATTGTAACCATGATAAAATTTATCAACTCAGTGAAAGGTAAAATTCAATAAAAAATGTAAAAAAGTAGAATAAGGCCTCAAAAAAATAAGAAAATGAATATATTTATTTTTATTAATTTTAGTAGACCACACCAATATATAGTAGAAAATATGTAATTTTGGTTCTATTTTTCTATGATAAATACATATATATTATTTTTTGAAAAGGATAATTCCAAAATGACACTTTATTTTCTTTTAGAATTTATATTATTTGAGGATAAGAATTAAAAAAAAATTATTTACTATTACAAATTTTTATGATCAAGGAAAATAATTGTTTACCAGTGGGATTTATTTTAAAATTTTGGCAAAGAAATAATTACGTTAAATACATATGAAACCCCAAAAAAAGGGTTTTTTCTAGTAGTAGAAAAATCATGTATATGATTGTAAAAAATTATAAAGTAACATATTTTGGTTGAGTGATGATGTCTTCTAAAATTTATTGATAAATATAATTTATTATCAGTTTTTTTACTTTTTATATTCGAATTAGATTACTATATTAATATTTTTTAATATGAAATTATGTAAATAGTATTGAAAATTAATTTAATGTAATTTTATGTTAAATAATATTTTATTAAATGTTTTAATAATAATAATAATATTTTTCTAGGTGAATGAGATATTGTCTAGAATATCAACTATTTTCTAACAATGGACCACTTTTGCTTTTATTTTATATTTCAATACACCTAATGAATAAAAAATATGTGTATCATGGTAATCATAAAACGATATAAATTGGTTTAAAACTAATAGTAATGTGGTTCCACATAATCATTATGATTAATTAATATTAATTCAAAAAAATTAGTATGTTCAATGGTGCCCCAATCCTCTCTTATATAACTACATGAAACTACCTCTCTTACTCACACATATTTAGACATTTAGATCAACCAATATCTACTCTAATCACATCAAAAAATTCATTCCCACTTTTTATGGGTCTTTGTATCCCCAAAATACCGACCTAAAATACTTAATTATTATGGTAAAGATGTTCATTAAAGAGTAGGTATTCATCATAACTGAGCATTTTCATTTTAATTTTTCTTCTACCACATTAAATTATATCCTAAAAATTAAAATAAAATTACATCATAATTTAAAATATAATTATATGTTGTAATGTTAATTTTATAACCTCATTTGTCTCATTTCTATCAAATGAGTAATGAAACCATAATTTGGGCATATGTGCATACTACAGCCTCATGAACAGATGTATATTGTTTGTCATCACAACCTTTGATTTTGAGTTATTATTATGAATTTAATATATATATTATATTTAATAAAAAATATATTATAATATAATTATATGATTCTATATACATTTTTACCTTCCCATATGATGGAATACAATAATGTCACTCATGCATACGTTTGGACAACAACATCCATGACTGGATGTGATTCATTTTTCATTTCTGAATTACATAGATGTTATTAGGGATAATTTTATAGAATATATATTTTATCTATGATATGATAGTAATTCTGTAATGGTGAGTTATAATTTATCTTTCTTTCATTCAATCCATCAAAATATTGACCCATCACCTATACGTACTCACATACTATCATCTCGAGGAAATGATGTAATTAATTTATCATCGCTCATTTAAATAAATGATTTTATAATTTTATATAATAAATAAATACTATAATTATTTTCTATTTATTTTCTAGATATAATGATACATTTACCATAGTGGAATTACAGGAACTATCGATCCAAAACATACATTGTAAGCAACCCAATTCCACCAGAATGGATAATTTAAGGAAGAATGATTAATACAAGGATAATTAGAAATTATAATGTAATAGTAAGTAGTTTTTTATTTATTATAATTATTATATAATATATCTATAACAAATAAAATATTATTTTATAGTATTTTTGAACATGTAAAAAGTTATATGAGACTTAAGCTAAGGGTTTCTCATCTCACTTTTCTTGTGAGATATATGCCATATTCAACACTTTTTTCTGTAACGTGTTGTATATAATTACCATTTTATATGATATATAATTAATTAATTTATATTCATAATATTTTATGTTTTATTTTAATTTATCTCATTCATGGGGTTCATGATGCAAATTTACCCAAGATGGAAGAGATTTATGTTACAATCCCATATGTTTTTAGGATTTTCTATTCAAAATTTACACTGATAAAAAATATATTGATGATATACTTTAAAATCCCATATAACTTCATAAATTATGTTAATTTATTTAATATTTATGTAATAATAAAATTATCGAAGATTGGGAAATTTAAATTATCGATAAAATGGTTTAAATAAAATTAGTCATTATTTCCTCCTTGGTCGAGAATCTTTTTCCAAAATGTTAATCTTCCCTTTAACATTGTTTAAGAAAATGTATTTACAATTCATAAAAGGATAATTAACGTAATTTCTTACCATATTTTAGTTTTTATACATACTTTACAAGTAATATTCTTATCATTTTCCGAATAAGTAACTTTTTACCAAAGGTATGAAAAAATATTTATTTTAATGGATATTGCACAAATTAATTTTACCACAACCATGGATACTCATTTCTTTTAATATTTCTTTAGAATTTTCCATGAATATTTTCAATGAAAATAAATTTCTTAATATTCTTAAAAAATTAATATTTTAAATAATTTATTTAGAAACGAAAGCATATTTTTATCATGAAATATTCTAGTGATTTTTAATGGTTTGTTATTATATGAAAATATCATTTAATGTATCTTATGATTCACTGGGGACATGAGCCAAAGAAACTATCCTTATATTTTATCTATTTGGTTATTGATTTTGATGATGAAATATTTAGGGAAAACATTTTCATTTCCATGTGTTATGCTATAATGAAATGAAAAAATCTATTAGGAACTTGTGGTATATATATGAATAGATTCTGATTATCTTATTTTTGGGTTCGGTAAAGCTTACTAATGTATGGGGTAATGTGATATAAATATATCATGTGTTGATGATGATAAATTTGGAAGATATTACTTATAGTTATGTTCGCATTTTTATGAATGAGTATGATTTATTCTATATATGCTTAAAATATTATGCATGTACACGAGTTTGAATGGCTCTATTTACATTTTGATGTGTATGTATGATCAATTATAACTATTATGACATGATTATAAGTTGAAATTATTGTGAATATAAATTATCAAAAGATTATTATTTTTTATGATTGTGATTACCTATGCATATATTATTAATCATGATTTGAGATAAAATTTACTATAAAAATATTATTATGGTGACATGGGTATAATGGAGTGAGAGTTATTTTTGTTTAATAATTACACAAGATGTATATAATAGTCTCAAGTTCCTTTTATATCAAGTGAGCATATCTTCTTAATTCCCTATAATGCTTGGGTAGACCTTTTAAAATTCCCCTCAATTTGAGTATGAATGGTGGTGCTCAATTTTTTATTAATTTTCAAATACTATTGATGTGTACTCTAAATTCATGATGTAAAATGAGGTTTTTGATAAGATAAAGTTGATATAGGTGAATCATTAAGCATCGAAAATTAATTTTTATAATTTTTTTCATGTCATTCATAATCTATATACTCTCATGTAGTTATGGAATGGGAAAATTTTGTATGGTATCCCATGATGATAATTGTAAATTAAATCCTATTTTATGTCTTTTTATGTATAATAACAAATTCCATTGTGATGTTATCCAAGATCATCATTTTTATAAGGAGTGGGTTCATGAAACCTTTTAGAATATTTATTTGTACCATGTCTTTTTTGTAGGCCATGAATCTTGAAAAATAGTTTTTAATTTTTCAATTTACATTATTCGATATATTTTTTTAATAAATCCATATAAATATTTATTATACTAGATATACTAGAAGAAATATCATTTCCATCAACAATTTAACATCAGTCACATAATAACCAATGTTTAATAAGATATAACATTAGTTATTTATAAAACTAACATTCAAAACCCTCTCATGGTGAGTTTCTAACATTAATTAAAATATTAAATTATAGTAGAACCATTTTTAAAGTTAGTAAAAATATGTGAAACATTATAACCCGTAATTAATAGGGTTTTGAAATCATTTATGTCACGACCCTCCATCAAAAAAAGGAGGGAAGGGTCAGCAGACTGCCAGACCCTTCCTTCTTTAAGTTGAAGGAGAGATAATGACCCCCGAAACCTGCCTTCAATAGGTCCCGGAGTAGTGACTAGTACCAAGGGTATAGAATCACACAATAAATGAAAGGCATTACCCATTTTCTGTTTTACAAGAACGGGGGATAAGATGATGAAACCCAGCAACTCCAAAACTAAAAGAAAAGTAAAGCCAAAAGTAAACCATTCCCACATGCATGTTTCAAAAGTAAAATCCACAAGGTACAAAAATGTGACTACAAAGGGAAGTACCAAAGAATGAAAAATAGTAAATGCAACAGCCCCAAAGGTCTGAGCTAATATGGTCCTGTGCGACCCCTGATGTCCTCATGGAAACCTTAAAGCAGTTTTATATACGTAGGGTGAGCATACAAGTACACTCAGTAGGGAAAACCAAAAACTCTCATGCACAAGTGGGGGAACATACTAAAGTCTTGTGAGAAAAAGAGTAAACCAAACACCTATCAAGGTAAACTATCAACCCAAGCCTCACCAAGGAACACTCCCCAAATAACGCAAGTCAAGTAATATATATAATAAGAGAACATCGGTGTTTGGGTACCCCACGCCACTTTCCCACTGGTTATTGAGACATCCTACGCATCAAACCAGTCCCGCCATTCTGTAACCGCAGTCCCACTACCTCACCCGCCCGCACACATCTGGGTAACAACCACACGCAGTCCCACTACCGAATCACACCCGCAAACACCTGGGCCATACCTGTCACACGTAACCACGCCTGCAAACACCTAGGCCAGAACAACCACCACCATGCCCGAAGACACCTGGGCTAGAAGATCCACTGCCACGCTCGAAGACACCTGGGCCTCATCCCAATGATACTTCGGAAACTACCTACCCGCACACACCTGGGCCATAACCACCACACTACCCCGCCTGAAGGTTATTGGGCTAATAATGGACCTTAGGCCATCACAGCATACCGAAAGATACATGGGATATCCGGGAAAGGGAGCAGAAAAGGAGCTAATAACCACCCACTAAGAATAGTGTTGGAAAAAACACCCTCCCCCATGAAATGGGGGTGTTCGGCACTAAGTTCTCAACTTGGGTAGGGCGCGAATAAGAAACAAAAAGCTACAAGTATATATATAGGTAACAAGCACTCACCCAAAGCTAGGTTTTTCTTCAGACAGCCTACAGATCACAACAACACTCATGTCCGAGTCATGACTCTCACCAACAAAACCCATTTGTCCCATTATTGTTTCATGTTCAGTGATAACGTTCAATTAAGTTCATGCAATACTGGGCAACTAACACCATAAGCATAACCATGGAAAAGAATCCATCCAATCATCAACATAAACATTCACACTCGGCTCTCTTGTAATGTTACAACAACAAGGAATAAGTGAGATCCCCTGAAGTAATGTAACCAAAGACAACCCCGACACACTGCCCCGTGTCCCCTCCCCAAAAATATTTTTCATCAACAGAGGATCCCACCCTAATTCGTGATATAAACAAGTAACCACCGGGTCTTAAAAACTCACAACCACCGAATCCATATCAACAGGGGATCCCATCCCCAATTTCATAACCACCGAGAGCATAAAAAGAACAGGGGATCCCATCCCCTCCCACATCTCCAGAAATCGGCCCGTAAAAGAAAAAAACACACAAACCACTACTACCAACACAAAGCAGGGCCATGCCTGTATTTTCAGATTTATAAGGTTTAACACACTCCATGATTTCAATTCCATGTGTCTTAACTGGGTTTATCACAGAAGGGTCGATCCTTGTGCTTCTAATTTACTTAGCCTAAAATACGTAAATAACCAATTTAATTTTCACAGCAAGAGTTTACAATTAGGAAAAATCCATTTAAAACACCACGAGGGGTTCATTAGTGCCCAAACAATGACCACCAATGGCCTCAATTTTCATAAGGCGCAAGCCGGCACAATTCATAATGATGATCATAATATAAAATAGCATCAACGATCATAACCCCCTTCTTTATTTATAGAATCCGTTCATTATCTTTATTAGATCTGGTTTATCCAATTCTACAGAAACAAAAGTACGCCCACCCCGCATGATACACCAAAGGGAGAGGCGATGAAGAAATTCCCTACCTGTTGAATCAATGATCTACGCTGAGGCTGGGGGAGGAAGTTCACAAATAGCGATGCGGATCGCCTGAACGAAAATCGCTTCTTCTATCAATGGTTAGGCCGGGCATGCAACTCTACGCATAACGATGCGGCTCGCCCGATCCACCAGAAGCTGTTCGTGAAAATCCACGATCGAGGAAAGAAGAAACCACAGCTAACCGTTAGTTTATAAGAGCCGCGGATGGTTGAGATGAGAAAGCCAAACAGCGTAAGGAGTGGGGTTCGTGGGTTGACCATGCGGTTGGGCAGTTACACACGGAGGTCTCTCGGGATTTTAATGAATTAATTATGGGATTTAAATGGTTTTAAAAGGAGTAAAAGAATTAATTTACGTCGAAACTTACGTTGCGGGAGTGGAAAAGTTAGGTACTGAAAAAATAATGAAAGGCTCAGCGAGGGGACACGATACCACCATCACGGTGTCACCATCACGGTGCCACCCTCACGGTGTCACCCTCACAGTGGAACCCTCATGGTGTCACCCTCACGGTGCCACCCTCACGGTGCCACCGTCACGGTGCCACCCTCACGATGCCACCGTCACGATGCCACCATTTTGGTGGAGCCTCACATTGGAAAAGTAATGGTCCAGGAGGGTCTGGGCCATTACATTAGATACCTCTTAAACGCTTCTCTCCCTCGAGAATCAAAACAACCCAAGAAGGAAAGAGAGGGTCCGAACAACCACCTCTAAAGATACCTCTTAGAAGTGAAACCATGCTAACTAAAAACACTTCCCTGTCAAGAACCAAGAAAAATACCATGCCAAACTTCCCGAGCATGTGGGTTAAGGAGTCTCCTCCCCCATGTCAAGATATTATCCGCTTTGGGTGGCACTGACTCACCCGCATGGGTTTAATCACATCCACATTAATGCGTCTTGATTAGGGGTCGGGTTCTCTCCTCCCCCATAGCCAGGGCTTTTCACACACAATCAGAGGAAAGAAAACCAGTACATTTCATAGCCAAAAGACAAAACGTTCTACCACAACAGGTACAACAAGGAACAAAACTCAAAACAACTCTGGGTACTGGGTACGCATCTGTGCTTCCCTTTCCCACGTACTCTCATCAAGCTCCCCATGTGTCCACAACACACAAACCAAGGGAATGGTTCACCCATTAAGCACCTTCTCCTTGTGATCCTCGATCATCACCGGTCTCTCCACAAAAGTCACGTCGTCCTCGATGTCCTGCTCACCCCAATCAAGGACGTGTGAATTGTCGTGTAGATGCCGACGGAGCTGGGACACATGGAAGAAATCATGTACCCTCAGTAGCGGTGGTGGTAACGCTAGCTGATAAGCCACTTAGCTGACCCGCTGCAAAACTTCGAAGGGTCCGATGAACCAGGGAGAAAGATTACTCCCCTTGTCGAACCTCCGCTGCCCACGCCGAGGGGAGACCTTCAAGAACACATGGTCTCCAACCTCAAACTCCAAGGGCCTCCTTCTGGTATTAGCATACGACTTTTTTCGATCATGGGCCGCCTTCATCCTTTCCCGTATGAGTTGAACCTTCTCTGTCATGCTCTACACCACTTCCGGGCCGAGGATGCCTTCCTCTCCTACTTCGGTCGAACACACGGGTGAACGACATGGCCTCCCGTACAAAGCTTCAAACGGGGCTATTCCAATGGTAGCATGGTAGATATTATTGTAGGAAAACTCTAGCAGAGGAAAGTATTTCACCCATGATCCTCCTGAGACTAGAACACATGCCCGAAGCATATCCTCCATGGTCTGGTTGGTGCTCTCGGTTTGTCCATCTGTCTGGGGATGGAAAGTAGTGCTAAGTCATAGTTGGGTGCCAAAATCATGCTGCAATCCTCTCCAGACACATGAGGTAAACCGTGCATCCCTATCCGATACTATAGACCTTGTAACTCCATGAAACTGCACCACCTCATCCACATACCTTCGTGCCAAAAAATCCACTGCACTCGACTCCCTGATCGCCAGAAAGTGAGCCGATTTCGTCAACCTATCCACTACCACCAAGATGGCGTCGTATCCCCCTTGGACCTTGGGTAGTCCCATGACGAAATACATCGAGATGTCATCCCACTTCTACTCGGGGATAAATAGAGGCTGCAATAGGCTACCTAGGACTCGGTATTCATCCTTCACTTACTGACACACTAAGCACTTGGATACAAACTCTGCTACTACTCTCTTAACTCTGGGCCACCAAAATTTTCTCTTCAGTCCCTGGTACATCTTGGAAACTCATGGGTGTACTTCCAGGGGTGATTTGTGGAACTCACTGAGAACCTTACCGTGCACCGCCTCCGGAACAAACAACCTTCCCTAGAAAAGAATTTGGTTCTGACCATCTTCTGTCCATCCTTCTAGATCATATCCCTGGTCAACTCGGTCACGCATCACTTCGCACTCCGGGTCTCCCCAATGAGACTCCACCACTTGCTGAAACAGAGATGACTGCACTGTCATCTGATATAGGCAGCCTCTACTTCTATCCATCCTCGCATCCAGGTGTAAAGTAGCCAACTACTCCATCGCCTTCCAGGCATCCACCGACTCTCCGACCACATCCTTCTGCGTCCTCCTGCTCAAGGAATTGACCACTACATTGCCCTTTCCCTCAGTATAAGAGATCTCGAAGTCATAATCCTGGAGGAACTCCACACATCTCCGTTTTTGCAAGTTTATGTCCCGCTGGGAGAAGATATACCTCAAGCTTTTGTGATCCGTGAAGATCACAAATCGTTCTCTGATGAGGTAGTGCCTCCATAACTTTAGAACAAAAACGACCGCTGCAAGCTCCAGGTCGTGGGTGGCGTAATTACGCTCATGAGGGCGTAGTTTTCTGGACCCATATGAGATCACCCCTTGTTGCTGCATCAACACACATCCTAGACCTTGTCCTGAAGCATCACAGAACACCTCATACGCCGCCCCTTCTTCTAGAAATCTCAGCACTGGGGCACTGACCAACTTCTCCTTCAGATAGCTGAAGGCTGACTCGCACTGATCACTCCACACGAAAACCTGGTCTTTCTTGGTCAGTGCTGTGAAAGGGGATGAAACTCGAGAGAAGTTGGGTACGAACCTCCGATAGTAACCTGCCAGCCCGAGGAAACTACGGACCTCTGCCATATTCTTGGGTGCTTCCAAAGAAACAACTACCTCAACCTTTTATGGGTCCACCGCTACCCCCTGCTCGGACACCACGTGCCTGGGGAAGTGCACTTCTCATGTCCCGAACTTGCATTTTGACAACTTCCCATAGAGCTGATGATGTCGGAGGAACTCTAGAACCGTCCTCAGGTGATCTTCATAGTCCTCCTCTGATCTTGAGTAGACCTGGATCTCGTCGATGAACACAACTACGAACCGATCTAGGTACTCCCGGAAGATGGAGTTAATAATCCCCATGAACATAGCCGGGACGTTCGTAACACAGAAGGGCATGACTACAAACTCGAAGTGTCCATATCTGCACCTGAACGACTTCTTCGGGATGTCTCCCTCCTTCACTCTTAGCTGGTGGTACCCAGACCACAGGTCGATCTTCGAGAACCATCCTGCCCCATTGAGCTGGTCGAAAAGATCGTCTATCCTCAGAAGAGGGTAGCGATTCTTGATCGTCACCTGATTCAGCCACCTATAGTCTATGCACAACCTGAGACCACCATCTGACTTCTTTTCGAACAAGACTGGAGCACCCCATGGTGACGCACTTGGCCGAACATAACCCCTCTTCATCAGATCATCAATCTGGATTCGTAACTCCCGTAGCTCTGAAGGTGCCATCCGGTAAGGAGCCATCGAGATCGGACGAGGACCGGGCTGCAGGTCTCTCACGAACTTGATATCACATCGAGGGGGTAGTGTCGTCACCTCTTCAGGAAATATGTCCATAAACTCATGGATAACCTCTGGCACCTCCACCATCTCAGCATCTATTGACTCTAGTGACATCTTGGCTATCAAGGAGAGGAGGGGTTCTTCTCGCCTGCTGCACTTATGATCGCCCCGCTCGCCGGTGAAGGTACCACGCCGGCCATCCATGTCTGAGAACATGACCCTTCCTCGGAAATAGTCAATGACGGAACATGCAGATAATATCCAGTCGATGCCTAGGATGACACCGTATGGCTATATCTTTAGCAGGAGAAGATCGTTAACCAACAGATGTGACCCTGTCATCAGTCTACATTCTCGACAAACAAACAACAAGTCGGTATGACCTCCGACTGGTGTGCTCAACACCAGGGGCACTGGAAGTCTCTCTACATCTAGACCCAAGGAACGGGCTAGACTGGGTGCAACAAAGGAGTGCAAAGCTCCGGTATCTAACAAGGCATAAGAAAGAGTTCTAAACAAACTGATTGTACCTCGAACAACCTCCGGCCCTGCTGGAACTGCTACCTCCGCGGCGTGTAGCTGTCCACACCCGACTCCTCTTCCCCTCGGCTGTCAGACACCTCCCTGACCACGCCCTGGTTGAGGTCCCTGAGGAGCGCCCTAAGGTCGGCCCCCTCCTCCCACGTCTGTCCTCAGAGGAGAGGGAGCTCGCTGTCCTTACTACTATTGCTGGAATGGTCTGGCTGGAAGCTGCTGCTGGGGCGGGTGCTGGGGATATCCGCCACCGCCGTACTGCATCTGGTCTGGGCACTAACTCCAGATATTTCTAGGGCTCCCACATACGAAGCACCGCGGTCCCGGTCCTGAATGAAAAGGGCGAGGACCGGGGGATCGAAACTGAAACTATTGCGGTCTGCTCCCTGCCGGTCAGAACCTGGAGGGTCCCAACGATGGAGGCCTGGTGCTGATGGCCTTCCCCTTCGATGGTCCCAGCTGGATCCCCACTCGTGACACTCTTCCTAGAGCATGCATTCTCTCCACCACTTCGGCCTTTTTCTAGACCTCCAAGTACGTCGGCAGGGTAAAGGGGGTAACAAAATACTGGAGGGAGGGTCAGAGCGCCTCCTGCAAACATCTTGCCCAGGACTCCTCGTCAGGAAAGAGGTCCCGAGAAAAACGTAGGAGGTCTTTGAACATGATCCCTATCTCCCACACGGTTATACTCCCATGTTGGAGGGAGAGTAGCTCTTTTCTATTTTCTGCCTTCATCGTCGAGGACAGGAATTCCGCCCAGACCCCCCTCTCGAAATCCACCCATGCCACCTCAGCCTCTCTCCTCTCCCCCAGGTAAAGCGTCCACCACTGACGTGCTGCTCCCTGCATCTGTAAGACGGCCAGAGGAACCCATTTCTCGGTCGGGGCCCGAATCAGGACGAAGGTTATCACTAGCTCCTCTATCCAGCCTTTCATCTTCATGTCAGAGGTGCTACCCTCATACTTCTCGAGGGCATGCCACTGGAAGGCCCGAAGAGTCTTCTTCCACTGGTCATCCTCTTCCTCTCGATCAGCTCTCTGCCGATCAGCCAAAGTAGTCTCTGGGGCCTCGATCACCTGTACCACACGTGGTCTCTTTCCAAGTTCCATAGCTTTAAGGTAAACAAGGAATGCCTAAGCCCAAGTAGTGCAGAATATTGTTCTTAAAACCTCTTAAAATTTTAATTTTTTCTTAATTCAAAAGAAATCCCAGATACCCGAGAACACAATTCATTATGATTCATGTACCTTTCCTAGGGTCTCTACCCTGCAATCAGCGTGGCCCCACTTGGTCGTTCGGTAGGTCCAGAGTCCTTGCATTGGATCATGGGGGGCCCTAAAATCCCGTGTCCTAAACGGTCTTCCCTGGCCTAATTCATGCACCGAGGTCACCCAACACTGTTTCCTTACCATCCCATGAAATCCTCACTATGCCTAACTCCAGACTCCATCCTATCTCTCAACCATCAGCCTTTGGTACCATTCTGTCACGACCCGCCATCACCAAAAAAAGGGAAGGTTCAGCAGACTGCCAGATCTTTCCTTCTTTAAGTTGAAGGAGAGATAATGACCCCCGAAACCCGCCTTGAATAGGTCACGGAGTGGAGACTAGCACCAAGGGAATAGAATCACACATTAAATGGAAGGCATTACCCTTTTTCATTTTTAAAAGATCGGGAGATAAAACGATGGAACCCAACAACTCCAAAACTAAAAGAAAAGTAAATACAAAAGTAAACCATTCCCACATGCATGTTTCAAAAGTAAAATCCACAAGGTACAAAAAGGTGACTACAAAGGTAAGTACCAAAGAAATAAAAACAGCAACTGCAACTGCCCCAAACGTCCAAGCTAGTGTGGTCCCGCGCAACCCCTGAAGTCCTCCTGGAAACATGAAAGCAGTTTTATATATGTAGGATGAGCATACAAGTACACTCAGTAGGGAAAACCAAAAACTCTCGTGCACAAGTGGGGTAACATACTAAAGTCCCGTGAGAAAAGGAGTAAAACAAACACCTATCAAGGTAAAATATCCACCCAAGACACACCAAGGCACACTCCCCAAATAACGCAAGTCAAGTATATATATAATAAGAGCACATCGATGTTTGGGTACCCCACGCCACTTTCCCACTGGTTATTGAGACATCCTACGCATCGAACCAATCCCGCCATTCTGTTACCGCAGTCCCACTGCCTCACCCGCCCGCACACACCTGGGCCACAACCACACGCAGTCCCACTACCGAATCTCGCCCGCAAAAACCTGGGCCACAACTGTCCAACGTAACCATGCCTGCAAACACCTTGGCCAGAACAACCACCACCATGCCTGAAGACACCTGGGCTAGAAGATCCACTGCCATGCCCAAAGACACCTCGGCCTCATCCCGAAGATACCTGGGAAACTACCTGCCCGCACCCACCTGGGACATAACCACCACACTACCCTGCCCGAAGGTTCTTGGGATAATAATGGACCTCATGCCATCATAGCATTCCCGAAGATACTTGGGCTATCTAGGTCATGACTCTTGCCAAATAAACCCATTTGTCCCATTCTTGTTTCATGTTTAGTGATAACGTTCAAATAAGTTCATGCACTACTGGGCGACTAACAACATAAGCATAACCAAGGAAAATAATCCAGCCAATCATCATTTTAAACATTCACACTCAGCTCTCTTGTAATGTTACAAAAATAAGGAATAAGTGAGATCCCTTGAAGTACTGGAACCAAAGCCAACCCCGAGACACTACCCCGTGTCCCCTCCCCAAAAAGGTTTTTCATCAACAGAGGATCCCACCCCAATTCGTGATATAAATAAGTAACCACCGGGTCTTAAAAACTCACAACCACCGAATCCATATCAACAGGGGATCACATCCCCAATTTCATAACCACCGAGAGCATAAAAAGAACAGGGGATCCCATCCACTCCCACATATCCAGCAATCGGCCCATAAAAGAAAAAAACAACCAAACCACTACTACCAACAAAAAGCAGGGGAATGCCTGTATTTTCAGATTTATAAGGTTTAACACACTCCATGATTTCAATTCCATGTGTCTTAACTAGGGTTATCATAGAATGGTCGATCCTGGTGCTTCCAATTTACTTAGCCGAATATACGTAAATAACCAATTTACATTTCACATCAGGAGTTTACAATTGGGAACAAGGCATTTAAAACACCACGAGGGGTTCATTAGTGCACAGACAACGACCACTAATGGCCTCAATTTTCATAAGGTTAAAGCCGGCACAATTCAGAAAGATGATCATAATATAAAACAACATCAAAGATCACATCCCCCCCCCTTTATTATTTATAGAATTTTTTCATTATCTTTATTAGGTCTGTTTTAACCAATTCTATAGAAAAAAAAGCACGCCCACCCAGTATGATACCCTAAAGGGAGAGGCGATGAAGAAATTACCTACCTATTGGATCAACGATCTACGCTGAGGCCGGGGGAGGAAGTTCACGGATAGTGATGCGGCTCGCCTGAACGAAAATCTCTTTGTCTATCAATGCTTAGGCCAGGCACGGAACTCTACGCATAACGATGCAGCTCGCCCGATGTACCAGAAGATGTTCGTGAAAATCCACGATCTAGGAAAGAAGAAACCATAGCTAACCCTTAGTTTATAAGAGCCGCAGATGGTTGAGATGAGAAAGCCAAATCGCGTAAGGAGCGGGGGTCATGGGTTGACCACGCGGTTGGGCAGTTACACACGGAGGTCTCTCGGGATTTTTAGGAATTAATTATGGGCATTAAATGGTTTTAAAATGAGTAAAAGAATTATTTTATGTCGAAACTTACGTTGCGGGAGCAGAAAAGTCAGGCACTAGAAAAATAACAAAAGGATCGGCGAGGGGACACGGTGCCACCCTCACGGTGCCACCCTCACGGTTCCACCGTCACGGTGCAACCCTCACGGTGCCACCGTCACGGTTCCACCGTCACGGTGTCACCCTCATGGTATTACCGTTTTGGTGGAGACTCACTTTGGCAATGTAATGGGCCAGTAGGGTCTGAGAAATTACAATTTATATAAATAAATTATGTTATAACATAGTGTTTTAATGTTGGTTATTATATAACTGATGTTAAAAAACCTGTCACAGTGGGTTTAACCTAGATTATATATTAAACGGAAACAAAACATAGAGTTTAATAATTGTTTATATGGGTAACCAATTTTAAAATCCTACAGTGGAGGGTTTTAAGGACGATTATAATTTAACCACCATTGAATGTAAAATTTCACATTGTGCACTAGAGAATCTAATTTAGAGCTTTCAACTTTATATATTTAAATTCCTAATTATAATTTATTACACCACAAAACACTTTTTCATGTACAGATGATAGATATTCATTATCAACAGTTCTACGATTTTTATATAATTAATATTCATCCAAATTTTTTTCCATTAAAATGCTTCATTATTTCATGATATTTTTTCGTATATAAAATTATTTTATAATAATTTGTTTTTTTAATTTTCTTATTTCTGTAGAGATAAATTGTTTGATTACTTGTTTCTTTTTAATGAAGATTAATTATGTCTATGAAGTATAATGTTAAATATTTCACATGAGATTTAGTAATTCTAGTTTAAGATTCCATTTTAAGAAGAGTTTAGCATGTTGCATGAGTAACTTCTTTAAAAGAAAATGAGAATCAATAAATGATATTTATATTTGAAGGAAGAAACCACATGAAAGGTAATGAAGCCAAATAATTAGGTCCCCTTTTCTTGATTTCATTTGGTTTCATCAATTACCTTGTTGTTATGTCTTTTATTTTATTGCAATGGTATTAACTGAATTTAAATATTAAAAAACATTAGACACCTTTGAAATGGTTTTTAAAATAATTAATGATGATTGTACAATATAACATCTTTTAATTTTATAACCTATGTTATATTTTTGTTCTCTAATCATTTATTAAAATTACTAGCATTGAAGTCCTAAAATGTTATGTTTTTTACATTAGTTATTTTAATAAATAATATAATAAGTTATATTAAACATTTTTTTGATAAGAAATGTCAAAAGTTTTGACATTTTATTAAAATAAATTTTTGGATGAAATTTATTATAAGTAAAATTAAAAAATACTATACCCTGAACAACGAAATTGAATTTAAAATGGAAATTTCTTCTACTGTGGGGTATATAGAGAAGTTTGAATTGTATACTTCATCTTAAATTTCTATCTTTTTTCAGGGAAATGGTTTTATACATACACTATTTTTATGAATCAAAAGTTACTTATTATTGTTGAATCTGATCAATATCTCATCTTCTATAGCTTTAATATTAATTTTAAACCGTTTTCAACTTTTTTAAATTTCATTATATTACCTAGTAGATATTCATAGGTAATTACATAGGAAAGTAATATTATTACCATTAACTAATAATATCTATATAAAATATGACTAAATCTATGAATATTAGTTTTTTATCACTATTCATCGTTGATAAAACTCCATGATATTTACAAATCCCTTCATTCTCCACCATGACTGCCTTCCAAAACTAATAGATTATTTCACAGTCATTTTCCTTTAGTAGTTCCATCTACCTCATTTATCTCATGTTTATCTCTTCCTGTCTATATATATATATATATAACTCTTTTAATACACATTCATTTCACATCTTTAGGCTTCATGATTATTTCAACATATCTTCATGTGTCTTTAACTACATTAATGAATGAGTATCAACCCAATCATTTTTAATATGGATGTTCCAGAGTTATTTCTTCTATTCATAAATTTATACGAAACAATATTCCATCCCCATTGGTAAAGTTAACACAAATTAAATTATTACCGTATTTATAAATTCATTAAAATTATATTTATATTCCTTTATCAGTGTGATTTTAAACCCTTTATATGTTAACTTTTTAATGTTATACCAAATCAAGAAATTTTTTCAACAAATCCAAAAATGTATACATCTAATCCAATGACAAAAAAATTCTAATTATACTTTTTTGGTGTTGACCATTCATTTTCAACCTTCACCTTTGAAGGTACAACATCTATTCGATCCTAAGAGACTATGTGTTCATAAAAATAAACATGGTGTAACAACCCCTACTCTAGAAACAAAAAGGTTATTGTTACTGTTTTACAATTTTATAGATTGAAGGTGTCTAACCTCAAATTTATTATCAATATAGTAGTGTTATAAATCAAAATATATATATGATACCCATTTTATATTTGGAATAATATATACAAGAAAACCAAATAAAATTTCCTATATCCTTGAATAAAATTCAAATAATCTATCTTCAATAATTATGGTAAGGAAAAAAATAAAGGTTATCTCTAATACTTATTAAAATCACATTAAACAGATTCTTTCATGAGTATTAGGTAGGACATGATCAATATGTCAAGGTAAGTAACTGAAAACACATCCTATTTAATCAGTAACATGAACCTAAAATGCATACATGGATAATATCATTTCGAAAAAAATCATGGCTTAAAATAATTTAATTCTAAATGAAATAAATTCACAAACTTGGATTTTAAGATCTCATACATCATTATATATATACCATAAATACCTTACATATATATAGTATAAAACTAAGGGTACATGTACACCAAAAACCTATTTAAATTGCCTTACTGATTTGTATTGTGAGACCAATTGATGTATTGAGAGGATATCTATAACTAAGGACAACCCATAACTCTAAGTCAAATTTAGTCTTTATTTCATGAATGGTAAATTCAATTCATAAAAAACATTTCTTATCAACAAAAATATTTTTTGAGTAATGAATATATTTCTATCCCTAGTAAATCAAATAACATTCATAATAAAACATTGTACATAAAAAAGAACTATGATTTAGAAAAAAGTCACATACATGATATAGTTAACATGGATATATAAGATAAATTCAATGTAAAATTAATGTAAGAGAGAGAATTTTTCAAGATAAACATAACAACCCTAAAATTTATAAGGATTTTAGATGACCAAAAGTTCATCGGAGATATAAGTATTATAATAAGATATTTTTTTAAGAAAAATAATGAAAATATCAATGAAATACTAAAATAGTCATTCATTTAAGACTGGTATTTTATATTAAATTTATTTTGTTAAATACAAAATTACTAAAATGGTTATAGTGGAGGAGAATTGTGTTAATGCAATATAAGTTAAAATAAATTTTGTTGTCTTTTTTAATATAGTAAAAAGAATCCATTTCAAATAACATTAAATAGATTCAATTAATTCCATTTTAAATTCATGAAGAACCTAAAATGTTATTAATAAATAAAATCAGTAAAAATGGCTTTTTTAATTTTTTAACATATAGACATGGTAGAAAAATATATCAGATTAAATGAGAAATAAAATCGAGTTTTATTCTGAACATTTTTATCCTAATTCAAGTATGAAATTGAGGAAAATCTTGAATAAAATATTTAAACTCATTAAATATTTAATATATAATAATATATTTATATTTTAATAAGTATAGGAAAGAGTATTCCTTAATATAATATAAGATAAATCCTAACAATTTATATTTTATGATAAATTCTTACCTCTTGGGAAAATTTCAAAATGAACCCCATTGAAATAATAAAATTGATGTGAAAAATTAATTAATATTAATAAGTCGTTATTAATATTAAATTTTTAAAATGGGTTGTATATACATGACATAAATGTGAAAGGTTCATAATTACAAAAATGTATCAATGGACTGCAATTTTAAATGAAATTTCTTTCATCTCTATTTCCCTTATTTGAACACACTTTAACCTCTTGTAAAATAGTTTTAAAAATGTTTTTAATTTATATAATAACAATATTAATATTTATAATATCATATATTATATTCTTATATTCTCTATTCACACTCTCTTACAAAATATTTCATTACTACCATTGTATTTTGTGTAAACACTTCAATTTCTTATAATTGTTTTTTCATGGAAGTATCGGTTCATGTAAATATAAAATAGATACATCATTTATAAAATTATATTAATTTTATAAGTATTTTTTATATACATGGTTATAATCATTCTTAAAACTTTATAATAGAAAATTAATCACATTACGTTGTGGAGACAATATGTCATACATCCATATGAGTGACATTAGCAATTATTAATTAGCGAAATTGTAAATAAGTGGATGATCTATTATTTTAAAGTGAAAATATTGAGTCATAATTATCATATATATTCATGATCCCCATTATTTTTATTATCTGTGAGTTTCGATGATAGAAAAAAATAACATCAGTTTGTGAGGTGGTAGTCCTCCATAGACATGAACAATGAGCTTGTTCACCATATGATATATAGTGAGATAGACAAATATTATTTCATAAATATATTAAAATCTCAATTTATATGTGGTAATGTAGTTATTATATTGTAATTTTTAATCCATGATTGAATGTGGTAAATTAAGTATTAAAAAATTAATATCTTGGTGGAGACAATTACATTTTCTTATAAAAACTTCCTCTGGATATTTTATTATGGACCATAGTGTTTTTTGTGTAGTCTATAACCAATATTAATTTTTTAATAATGTTGGGGAGAAAGTTATTCGATTTTTTTTTGAAGAAAAATGTCTTATATTTTTTGAATAATTGAAATGATGATTCCCCCATTTATAATTGAGGTTATGTCCCACTTTTAATTTTTCAAACAATTTCAACAATATCATATCAATTTCATGGATATATATATCCCTGATGTCTCATATTATAAGGGTATAAGGTTAAGGTAAAAATAAATCCAACCAAAAGGGTTATAGATAGTTTTCAATCATTTTCTCCCTTATCATTTTAGATTAACTCCTAGTAAATATATTTTAACCTTATCCTTGGTAATTAATTGGTAATGTTTTTCTATTCATTATAATCAAAAAGTAACTTGAAATTATTGACTAATAATTATTATGATTATTCCAAATATTTTATCCAATCTATCAAATTAAATTCATTTAATAGTTTTAATTCGATTAAAAAATAAACCCACAAAAGATATCACAAAATGGTTTTCCAAGAAATACAATTTTCATGCATAAAATGAACTTAAATTTACTATAATTATGGTAATCATTATTAAAAATATTTAAATGAATATATTTAGACATAAAATATTTAAATTTGATTTAAATAATTTATTATTAAATATTATTTTAACTAATTAAAATTGATAGATATTATGTCTTAAAGAAACAAATTTAGGAAAAATAACCCCATTTAATTCCAAATGATCTTATCTTTATCACTATCAAATTGGTTGTAAAAAATTGTTAATTAATAATATTATAATAAATTATTTTTAAATAAAATAAGGAATAGTTAAATTATATATTTAAAACTATACCTAAATGATTATTGTTAAGGAAAATTTTAAAAAATTCAATTTTGTTCAATTGGGACAAAGTATGTTCAAAATTGATATGCAACCTATGAAATTATAATGTTTTTTCTTGAAATATTTAAATGTGAATTGTATTAAAGTCTTAATTTAATTTTAAATAACTACAATTGATTCTTGGGCATTTCAATTATTTAAAAAATCATATATAATACATGTCTTTTATAACACATTTTCTATAAGGGTATCAAGAAAAAGATATAAATAGTTCTCATACAATTTTTAGATCTTATGGAATATCACGATATAATCAATAAATTCCACAAAACATTATTCAACATAATCCTTGATTACCCTATTTATCAAATCCATACACATTATCCAAGAATTTCTTAATCCAAAAGTAATTACTTTAAATTCTGGATGCTCATAACTCATATAAAAATTCATGTTTGGTATATCATACTTCATTACCTTTAATTATTGACATCCAGAATAAAGATAAATCATGGATAAGTAATAATACATGTAATGACCCAATCATTTATCAATGAAAATTTTCACTTATGGTTGTAATTTTATAACCATATAAAATCACATTAGGAAACACAATACCACATCATGCTTACATGAATTGCTGGATGACCTTTAAAAATAAGTTTTCCAATTCTAGGATTTGAATGTGGGAAATCTGACATACATGACTATGATCAGTAAGATGTTTGGATTTTGATATGAAAATACTAATTTTTGTGGAATAGTAACATACCATTATGAATATTAACACACCCTTATTAATAGTAATATGACTTTGATTAGTAAATCAGCCAAGTGAATATAAACAATACCAATGATAGTATAAATAATGTTTATCCATCCTATAAGTGGAATTTTTTTTGTTTATATTATAGTGTTGGTATTATTGCATGTCATCAATATTTAATGATTAATTTAATAATTTCTTAGAAAATTTATCATCCAAAAAAATATTCATAAACTAGTATTTTGATGTGTTATGATTTTTTTATAATTTTATGAGACCATAATTAAAATTTCAAGGTGTTAGAAAAGTTGTTTTTATTTTTAATTCTTGTATTTATCAAGTAAATTATAAGTTAAATGAATCTTATCTAGAAAATTATTTTCATAAAATGGATTCCATTTTTGGATTCTACACAACGAAAAATGGTTCGGGTGAACTTCTGAGATTTTTTATGAAATATTTGAATTTTTGTAAATAGTAAAGTACATTAATTTACAATTTAAATATATTATAATTTAAATCCACTATTCCTGACATCATGAGTGATGTAAGAACCCTAATATGAAACTCACAGGCACTAATTACTATTCTTGGTCATGAAATCATCAGTATTTCGGGTCTTATGAAAAAGTAATAAACCAATGATTAAAAAATTAAGAAAACCCTCCTCCCCTCTACTATAAATACCACCCCTCATGCCCTTATTCCCTAAAACCTATCAAGCCTCATGAAAAGCCCAAATTATATCCAAAACTCTTCTCTAGACCCTCCCCTACGTCCATCTACCCTTGAATTGATAAAATGACCCAAAACTCTTCACTAAAGTGTCTCTCAAAGAAGATATATTCAAGAGTTAATTTCTCTCTCTTTTATTTCGAATTCCTTTAAAATTTCATTTTTTTTCTTCTATTATCCTAAGATTATCTTATAAAAAATTCATGATAACTCTATACTGATTTATATAATGGTAATATATCATGTTAATGGAATATTATTCATTATAATCCCCTTTCTCGCTCCTTTTTTTTATAAAAATTAGATCGTTACCCATGATGTGTTAACTTGCATTCATCTTGGGTGATACACATCTATTTTCCATAAAATACTTCAAGGATATAAATTAAACCATTTAATTTTTGTAAAAAGATTTTAATATTTCTTTTTAACCCCTTTCATTTCCAGGAAACAACTTTTATTCATAATACTAAATGATAAAACAAAACATGTCTATTTTGATCCAAAACTACCCAAATTCTCCTAAAACGGTCATCCTTAAATTTAATCAAATGATTCATCCCAATTTTATATATCATAATTCATTAAAAAATCATTTAAAATCATTTATTTTAATTAATAAAATGTAATATTAGTTCTGGATGTTTATCAATGTTCTACACAAACTTCCATTCTTGTGTACAAGTGAAATTTTCATGAAAACTAAGAAAACAAACACTCCCAAATAATGAATTTAAACTCTATAACACACCCAAATTCCCATATAAAACTTAAGGAAACAATAATGAACCATATTTATTTATAAAAGTTTCTATAATTTCTAATTAATGAATATAATGTTATTTTAGAGGGCATTAAAGTGAAGGAAGCTTTCAGATACTAGGTATGGGGAAATTCTCAAACCCAACTCTCATTCCTTGGGATTTCCCTATCCATCCCATTTGAAGAATGGATATGTAGAAAAAATAATTCCTTCAACATTTTATTTCCTTTTCCAAGATATAGTTTTTTTCTATTGGAGTTTATGTCAAACACAATGTTTTCCAGAAGAACAATTCATTGAAAAACACACATTTTACTTCTCACTCAAGGTTGATGGTTCTTCTATCAAGAATGTAATTCACTCATTATTTTGAGAACCCAATGTTTATGAATGTATTCATATGAGATGAAAACTATTACTTTCCATGGATTACTTATGTTCATTATTGATATATGATCTATGTGGAACGCCTGATAATTAAATGTTAGGATGTGGTGGGTGAGATCGAAATTATACAATGCTCTAATGCATTGGGTAAAGTGATGAATCTCGTGAGTTAAATTGAAATGATGCATGAAAATAGTGCTATATTTGTTCACAACTATATGTGGTAGTTCACCACAAGTACATTGGGTTTCATTTTTATGAATTTCCACATTATATGCTATTATCTAATGTTTCTTCTCTTGGTTATGATGATGATGTTATGTTCACCCCATGTTACATTGTTTAATGTCGTTATCTATCCTCTTAATGGTATTTTAGATAAAACGTTTTTTGGTTTACATCCTTAGGTTACTACTCATACTAAGGATATGTCAATATCCAATAAGAAGATATAGAAAAGGGAATTAAATAAATGTATATGTTTTATGTTTTAAAATTTGTGTATGGTCTTAGTTTCCCCAAGACCACTAAACCTTTGGATCCTTATTGTGTAATGTTTTTATGTTGTTTGTCATTAAAATGATTTAAAAGTAATTTAAAAAAATCCGGGTCACTATGGTTGGTATACAATGCAAGATTTAGTTAATCTGGGAATTAGGATTATAGATCCTTAGTAAAAACCCTAGTATTAAACTCAGTATATGTACACACACAATAAGATTTGATAAACATTGGGATTCCACAAGATATGATTTTATTGAAACATCCAAAAAGTAATAATTTATTTATTTTATATTCATTGACTTATGTCCTAACATTTTTTATTTTAGAAAATGGTGGGAACCAGGAGAAACCAAGAGAATAACGAGTGCGAGGACCAATGCAACGATTGCTCGAACGACACCCCCAATACTTTGGGAGGTGTAGTTCAAAACATCAAGGAGATTCTTACCCAACTCTCTCATGTTATGAACATTAAACTAAATAATGAGGACTGTAATCCTTCACCTAAGAGGTAGAAAATGGACATCAAGTTATTTATTTGGAAACAACCACTAACGTTTTGTGGATCTCTTGATCCACTAGTTGTGGAATAGTGGGTCAACTCCATGGAGAATATTTTTTCTATGCATCAATTTTTTGAGATGGAGAAGGTGATTCTGGCCAATTATTGTCTATATAGGGAGGCCTATCAATGGTGGAATTTGATTAAGAACACTAAGATATATGTTGAAATTGGAGAGATGGAATGGGAATACTTTAATATCATGTTTCCTGACAAGTATTTCACAAAAAAAACTTCGTACAAAGAGGGAGAGAGAATTCATAGAGTTCAATAAAAATGAAAGAGAATCATTCATGACCTACGAAGAGAATTTCACAAGGCTTTAAATGTATTATTCAGTATTATTTATCATCAATTATTGAAACATTGATAGATTCTTTTGTGGATATAATCCAAACCTTTGAAAGGCTCAAAAAATTTGAGACTTCTAGAGTTATGAAAAAGTTATTCGATGTTTTTTCAAAGTATAGATGGATTTTAGAGAATGGTCCCATAGATATAGTGATGTGAAGTGAAATGTGGCCTTTCATTTTGGAGGATCTAATGAGAAAGGAGGAAGAAAACTCAACCACAAACATGTCTAAAATGTGGGAAGATTCATCATAGGAATTCCATCAATGGGATGGGAAAATGCTTCAAGTGTATGGGAGAAGGCCACCAAGATCAATTGTGATAAAATTAAATGAGAAGTTTGTATAATGGGGTGGAGGAAATGGGGGCACCACCAATTGTACAATGCTAGAACTATAGAGAGTAGGGGCACTATGAAATCCAGTGCACTAATCCCCGAGTCCTCGTGCGTAATAAGTGTTAGTTGCTGCCAAAGGAAAAGGAACAAGGGAAGGATTATTCCATCACTACTGTGGAAGTTGAGAAATAAAATGAAGTCATACAAGGTATAATTCTTATTCACTCATGAATGGGAAAAGTCTTATTTCATTCTAGTTAGACACATTCATTTGTATCATCTATGTTTTCTAGAACTATATAACCAAAACCCTGAATCCTTGATGTAAAGATATCTATAAAAACTCTAAGTGGTTCAATCATTGAAACCCATGTGTTGGGCCCTAGTCATATTTTTGTATGAGGTAATATTCTTCTGAAGAATCTCATAACACATCCCTTTGAGGAATATACACTACAATGGGAATGGATTGACTCTTGTTAAATAGCGTACATATCAACTGTTGAGAAAATAAACAATATTTCCATACTAAAAAAACATCTTATTCTCCCCTACAAATTAAAGGAAGATAAAGAATATACATTGAAAAATCCTTCAATGGTGTGGGTGTTGATTCCTAGTGAAGTGGAATACCCCACCCAAATGGTTCAGTAAAACGAAAGTATCAACTTAAAGGAAATTCCCATCATAATTGAATACCGTGATCTATTTTCTGAAGGGTTACCCAATGTTCCCCCAAATTGTGAGGTAGAGTTCTAAATAGAACTCATACCCAGAGATACTTGTATCTCAAAGTGTATCTATATGATAGTTGCTATTGAAATTGAGGTGTTAAATAAGAAATTGAAAGGTAATTTTGAAAAATGGTTCATACGCCCTAGTGAATCACCAAGGGTTTTTTACAGTGCCCTTTGTAAATAAGAAGGATGGATCAATAATGTTATGTATCAATTATTGAGAACTCAACAAGATCACCATAATGAATTAATATGATTTTCCAAGGATAGATGACTTGTTCGATGAGATATGAGGAGCTCCGTACTTCGCAAAGGTTGATATTAATTCTAGATATCATCAGCTAAAGGTTATGAAGGAAGATATTCAGAGGACTTCCATCCGTACATGGTATGAGCACTATGAGATTCTATTGATTCCCTTCATACATACTAATTCTCCATCAATCCTCATGAATTCGATGAATTGAGTATTTTGACATTACCTCACCAAATTCTTCATAGTGTTTATCAATGATATTCTCATATACACTAATAGAAAGGGGGAACATGAAGAACATCTAAGACATGTGTTGGATATATTGAGAAAGTAGAAGCATTATGCCATTTTCATAAAGTGTGACTTTTGGATGAAGAAAGTCACATTCTTGGGACATGTGATCACAAGTGGGGGAATGTCTATGGACCCTTCTAAAACAATGGTGAATGATTAATGACACAAACCCTCTAGTGTCATAGAAATACATAGCTTTCAAGGATTAGATGGGTAATACCGATGTTTTTTTGAGAAACTTTACATGATTTTCAAGCCCATTAAAATTGTTAACAAGGAAACAGGTAAAGTATATCTAGACAGAAGAATGTAAGTAAATATTCAATTGTCTAAAGAGAAGGTTGATCAATGCAAATGTACTCACATTACTAAAAAGTGGAGAAAGTGTTTCAATATAAATTGTTGCTTCAAAGAAAATATTGTGTTGTGTACTCAAAAAGAATGAAAATGTGATAGCCTAAGCCTCAAAATAGTTGAAGATCTATGAGAAGAACTACTTGACACATGATCCATAGCTAACAGCTATGATTTTCCTTGAAAATATGGTAGAACAACCACTATGGTGAAAAATGTGACCTATATACCGATTACAAGAGCCAGATATGTATATATATTCACAAAAATGGAGATCAACCAACATCAAAGGAAATAGTTAGATCTAATAAAATATTATGATTTATTTATTCACTATCATCCTAACAGGGTATACAAGGTAGCTGATTATCTATATAGAAAATAACCTAATATTCTATCTATGATGTAGCTTGACAAAGACCATATCATCATAGATATGCAAACGAGAAATTTTGAAATTATAATGGCAGGGAATATACTCTACCTTTTCCAAATTATTTCCCACCCATCTATCCATGAGATGATTAAAGAGGCACAAAGGGATAAGCTGGAGCTATAAAATAAGGTAAATGTAATAAAATAAGGGAAGCTTAAAGAGTTACATATCAGTGATGAGGGTTTAATTTGGTTCAGAATGTGGCTTTGTATGCATTCATCACCCAGGATAAAGAAGGATCTGTTAGATAATGAACAAAGTTCAACATTATCTATTCATCCTGATATCTCCAAGATGTACAGTCATCTTCGAGAACAATTTTGTTAGGATAAAATAACGAAGGAGATTGGGAAATATATCTCATGGTTCTTGGTATGTGTGAATGTTGAAACAGAGAGAAAAAAGTCCAAAGGGATGAAGAAACCATTGCTACACCCATGTGGAAATAGTAGAATTTCACTATGGACTTAGTCATAGGCCTTTTCAAGATGTCCAATGGAAATATTGTTACATGGGTTGTGGTTGACCAACTGACCAAGACTACCCACTTTATCCCTATTTGAGAAGATATCTCATTTGAACAACATAAAACGATGTATGTGATGGATGTTATGAGACAGCATGGGGTTCCACTCTCAATTTTCTATGATCATGATCATAGGTTTGCATCAAAATTATTGAGGATTATTCAACATGATTTGAGTAATAAATTAAATTTCATCATGACCTATCACCCCCAAACCGTTGGAAAATCTAAAAAAACTATTACAAAACTCGAAGATATGCTAAGAGAATGCTCTTTATGATTCAATGATGGATGAGATCAGAATCTCCCGTCAGTTGAGTTCTCATACAACAATAGCTTCCACTTGATTATTCAGATGGCTCCATATAAAGCTCTGTATGGAAAACGATGTAGAACTCCAACCTGTTGGGATAAGGTTGGAGAAAGAAAGTTACATGGACCTGATCTCGTGCAAGAGATGATTGGGAATGTTCACGTCATCCAGAAAACTTTCAATGATTCTTAGAGTCAGCAAAAGATCTACACTGAAAACCGTTGAAGGGAATTGGAGTTTGATGTTTTAGATAAGGTCTTCCTTAAAATATCACTATTGAAGAGATTCATTTGTTTTATAAAGAAAGGGAATCTAAGACCAAGGTACATTGGCCCCTTTGAGATCCTTTACCACATAAAAGATATAACCTATAAGATTTCACTTTCGCCGAATATGGTTAATGTTTATGATGTGTTACACATATCACTCTTTTGGATGTACATTCTAGATCCTTCACATATAGTGAACTCATATGTGGTACAGCTCCAAGATAATCTATCTTCTGAGGAGAATCCAGCAAAGATTCAAGATTAGAGAGATATATTTATATGAAATAATATAACCCACATTATCGATGTGTTGGGGATGAACTATATGTATGAATACGTATCTTGGGAAGTAGAGGATATGATGAAGGAGAAGTACCCTCACCTGTTTATGTGAATAGAAATTTCATCAGTGAAATATCAAAATGGGTGATGAATATAATGAAACAAACTTTTATCAATGTAATTTCACCATTCTTGTAGTATTTTCATAATTATAAAAAATCATATTAGGAAACACAATTCCACATCATGCATAAATGAACTACTATGTGACCTTTAAACATTAATTTTCCACTTTTGTGATTTCAATTTTCAATGTATGACATACATGGCTGTGATCAATGAGATTTTTAGAGTCCAATAGGGAAAAATTAATTTTTCAGGAATAGTAACATACCTTTATGAATAGTAACATACCATTATGAATATTAACATGACCCTTATGAATAGTAAATCAGCCATATGAATATTATCCTTTCAAATGATAGTATAAATAATTTTTATCCATCATATTTGTGGGAATACGGTATAATTATATTACAGTGTTGGTGTTTTTGTAAGTCAGGAATATTTAATCATTAATTTATTAATTTAAAAGAAAATTTATATTTATAAAGTATATTCACAAATTAGTATTTAGATGTCCTATGATTGTATGATAATTTTATTTTACATTAATAATTTTTTCAATGTGATTGAAAAGAAGTTTTGAATTTTAAAATTTGTATTTTTAAGATAAATTATAAATAAAATTAATCATATTTAGAAAATTACTTTCATAAAATAGAGTTCATTTTTGGATTTGATACCTCAAAACATGGTTATGGTTATTTTTTGAGATTGTTCCAAAAATACTTGAATTTTTTGTGAATAGTAAAATACATTAATTTAGAATATAAATACATTATAATTTAAACCCACTATTAATGACATCATGCTTCGTGTAAACACCCAAATATCAATCTCACATGCACGTATTACTATTCTTGGTTATGGAATTGTGACGATTTCTCGTCTTATGAGAAAATAATAAACTAATGATTAAAATATTAAGAAAATCCTCCTCCCCTCCACTATAAATACAACCCCTCACAACCTCATATCCTCACACCTCTCAAGCTTCAAGACTTGTCCAAAATTTTCCCAAATATATCCCCTTGACCCTCCCCAATGTCCAAAAGCCCTTAGTCTGACAAAAATACCTAAAACCTCTTCCATAAAGAGGCTCTCATAGAATATATATTGAAGATGTAATTTCCCTCTCTTTTCTTTAATTTCCTTTCAAATATCATTTCATTACTTATTTTATCCTCAACTTATCTTATCCAAATGTCATGATAACTCTAGTACGATTGATATAATTGTATGATATCATGTTAATGGAATATTATTCATCATTCTCCTCCCTCTCTATCTTTGTTTATAAAAATTAAATCGTTGCCTCTGATGTGTTAATTTACCTACATCATGGGCTATGAACTTCTATTTTCCTTATACCCCTTCATGTTTGTTAATGAAACAATTAAATGGTTGAAAAAATATTGTAATATGTATTTTCTCAACCATTTTTTGTTTTGGAAACAACTTTTATTCGTAATACAATATGATAAAACGAAACATGTTCGTCGTGATCCAATAACCGCCCAAATTATCCTAAAACAATCATCGTTAAATTTTAACTAATTATTCATATACATGGCATATAATATAATTCAATAAAAGATCATTTAAACTCATATAATATAATAATTAACATGTAATATCAGTTTTTGATGTTTATCTACGTTGTACATGAACTTCCATTCATGTGTAAAGTGGACAGTTCCTAAAAACTAAGAAAAAGAACACTCCTGAACAATGAATTTAAACTCTATAAATAATCCAAATCCCTATAAAAGAACTTAATGAGACCATAATAAACCATATTAATGTATAAATGGTTTTTAAATTTCTAATTAATGAATATAATTTCATTACACCATACATTAAAATGAAGGACGCATTGAAATACAAGGTAAGGGGAAATTCTCGAACTCGACTCTCTTTCTTTGGGTTTTCCCTCTTCATCCCATTTTCCTTAAGGATATTCCTTAAAAATAATTTCATCATAATTATATTAAATTTTCTAGGATATAAATGTGTTCCACTAGAGTTTATGTCAAACACAATGTTTTTTAAAATAACCCTTCTTTCAAAACCACACCTTTTAATTCTCACCTAAGGTTGACGTTTCTTCTATATAGTAGGTTATTCCATCTTTCTTTTACAAACCCAATGATTATGAATTCATTAATATGATATGAAACCAATTATTTTACATGGGATACTTATGTTCATGATTTATATTTGTCCAATGTGTCAAGTATGATAATGTAATTGTTGTGATGTGACAGGTGTGCCTAAAATTATGTAGTGAAATATGAATGTTTCAATGTGACAGGTGCACTCAGAACTATACAGAGCTCCAATGTATTGGGAAATGTGATGAATATAATGAGTTAAAGTGAATTTATATGTGAAAATTCTGCTATCTATTCTAATAACCATGTTTCATAGTTGACCACTTAGACATGGTGTATCATTTTTTTTCATTTCCACATTCCATGATATTATCTAACTCTTCTTCATGTGGTTATGATGTTGATGTTATAATCACCAGAAGTTACATTGTTTCAAGTTCTTATCTATCCTCTTACTGGGATTATATCTCACCCTTTTTAGAGGTATATCCCCATGTGACTACTTGTACTAAAAAGAAGTAAAGATCCAATAAGAAGCTAGTGAAGAAGGAATTAAATAAATGTTTATATTTTATGTTTTAAATGTAATGTATGGTCTTAATTTTTCCCAAGGCCACAAAACCTTTAGATTATTTTTCTGTAATGTTTTTATTTTGTTTATCATTAATTTGATATAAATGTAATGTAAGAAAAGAAGTGTCTCTATAATACCTATGATGTTGTTAAAATTGGTAAATAATTCAGGAAAAAATATATTCTTCTAATTGATAATTTCATTTATGACCCTTTAAATGATGAACAACCACACAAAATAATCCATATAATTTATAAATGGGATAGTCACTAAACATGTTATAAAATCATGATATATGAATACCTTATCACATAAATCATTATGGTACTACTTCACTTCCACTAATACAACAAAATCCAATTTATAATGTGTCTTAGATATCAATATTTCATCAAGTATGAGGTCAATGGAGAAATCAACATCACAATTATATGAATATCTTGGAAAATATATAGGTAATAAATAAATATATTATTATATAAATTATTCATAATTTCTATTTGAAATACCATTTATTGATTTTATTTAATATTATTCTACCACAATAATTTTTTAAGATGATGCACTAGATATGGTTCTATAAAAGACTTTAGAAATATAGTTTTTCCTTTACAAAAAAATGTTACAATATACCGGCCTCACATATTGTTATCTCTTTATCTAAATAAAAAATTCCTTCAATATACTTTTAGAAAAAATAAATCCAAAATATTATGTGAAATTTAATAATTTTTTTAACAATAAGGTTCACAATAAGAAAATATGAATGCATTATAGTAAAATTAGCACAATATATTTTCATTGAAATAATATTTAACCTAAATGTTTCGTCAAAAAAATTATTAGATACTATACTATAGGATGATTCAATGTTTTATCCAACATTAAATACATAAAAGAATTCATGTAATTGGAAGAAATTAATATATTAACTAAAATTGAGTGTATTATTGATGTACATGATATCAAATCATTGGAAAAATAGAATTCTATCATATTAATTATATAAGCACAAAAATTCTACCTTATCCTATAATGTTGTAAATCTCTATAAATTTTATAGAATTGATAATAATAGTGTCCATATACTTGATATTTATTCATTTTACCTTATTATATTATCTCTTTCATTTTAACGAATGATCTTGGTGGCCATTATCTCCAAAATTCAACTGCTCTCAAAAAACGTCAGTGTAATCATTAGGGTGTTTCTTACGATAACGATTATAGGATAGAAATTAAAACCATACCATATTATCTATCATTAATGTTCTCTCTAAATAGTTCAAAAAATTTCTATTATTCTCCATCATTCTATTTAAAATAAAACACATTGATATGTATATGGAAATTATATAAATTTTCAAAATATCCCCATATATCAAAAATGATTGACTGACCAATACCATTCAAAAACACAGGTTTATTCTTTAAATGAAGTAATCAATATTACATCATGGATATCAAAACTAATCTATACCATGTATCATTATCCATAAAAATTTACCCACATACTCAATATCACGTTCTTCTTCCTTTTAACATAATATGGTAATTTTCATTCTCTATGATCATTTTTATCTTGATAAAAATATTTCTCATAGAACATCAACTTAAAATAATGCTATTTTGTGATTTTTTTCAATTACTAATTAGTTTTATGAATTAATAGACACCATTGATCTATATATTTCCTTGTATGATATATATCCTTTATAACCTTCTGAATTTTATTACTCGAAAATGAGATGGATATATTTTACAAAGACATAATCCATTGTTTTAATGACATGATAATCCGAAGTAAGAACTTTGTATATGATAGTGTGTATGACAAGCAACATAGTTCTTGTAAGAGAATATAATATCCTAGAAATTAATCTGCATTTAATTTTTCAAATAAATTAAACATATGATACATATTGAGATACATGTTATTCTTAGTTAGCAATAATTGAATGCAACAATGGGTTTCTCAAATTACTTGTGTTATACACAAGACTATGTTTTACCAGACAAAGATATATTAATAAAACATTATTATTTTGAATAAAATTATATAACCTAGACAATAAACTATAACATTGGAATAGTGTTATAAATCCAATGAAAATAATTTTTTTGTTATAATATTTTATGAATTCATTCGTTAAGAAATAATTAGAAATGAAAATATAAACTCATTGAATACAAAGGAAATATATTTATCCTCCAAAAGGCATGTTGTATTAATGAATTATATTAATAAAAATTAGTTAACAATATTAAAAAAATATATATTTAATATATTCAATAAAATATTCTTTATATTTATACAATTCAATTTATAGGCACAAAGGGAAAACCTTGTATTACACATAAGAAGCTATATTTTTTTATAAAAAGAATTTTACTACATTTTAATGGTAAACCTATATTAAATAATATTTTTGGAAATTTAATTTATTTTTTATGAAAATGATATGTAATTTTTTAAATTGGAAAAACCAAATTATATTATGGTGATTTATTCGTATTTTTCCATGAAGTTGGATTTTTTTAACGAATAATGAAAAATACTAAATATTAATTTAGATCTTATTTTTTATCTAATTTATTTATAAGGTTAAATTTTGTTTTTTATTGGTTTCAAATATTAATTAGATAAATTTTATATAAATTATTCCAATTTAGGCCATTTTAATCAATTTAACTTTGAAATTTGTTATAAAAACATAGAAATATTTTGGTTTTATTTACTCTAAAAACATAAATTGCCGTCCCGTCTATGGGAATAAATTTATAGTAATTTCATCCAATTATTTTACTTAAATTTTTTAAAATGGATTCTATATTTGGAATCATAATAATTTATAATTTATAATATGGTAAAATTAGTTTTTGAACAGAAATATTTTTGAAATTGTTTAAAATTATTTATAGTGATTAAAAAGAAAATTTTCTTAACAAAACACTAAACCTTAAAATTAAGAGGAAAAATGACCAATAAGACTATAAGAAATCAATTGAATGTAAATATTTAGACCCAATAATACATTTTCTCACATTGGGACTATTTTTGGATGCACTTTTCAGAGGAAAAATGTGGGTGGAATTCTATTCTACAAAATTTATAAGAAAACCACTTTTAATCCACTATAAGAAGTCACTCACCCTCCCCCATTTTTTACAAAACTCCTTCCATTTTTCTCAAAAGACATCTTCTCAAATATTCTCCCAAAATCCATCCATTAATAGTTTAAGGGTTTGACATACACTTATACATACTTCCATCTAATGGGTAATTATCTTACCATTTAGTGTATGGTGAACTACAGCCTCACAAAATGATGCCGCTCGTTTTCTTTTACCATATATCATGGTTGGTAATTTTTATAGAAATTATATTTATATATGATATATTGGATATTTATAATTTATTTTTATTTATTTAAAATATATATAATGAATTGTATCATTCTTTCCATTATTGTAAATACGATAACATCATTTTTGGAAGTGTGGACTACCGCCTCCTTAATGCAATGTGATTCATTCACACTGTACATAAAACATATAAAAAACAGTTTTAATTAAAACCTGTGACATATATAAATTTGATAATATAATTTAATTATAATGTGAATATGTATAATTTAATTTTCATTCTTTTAATAATGAAATGTAATGAATGTAGCTTTCATGCGTATGTACGGCCTACCATATCTATAAATGATGCATTTCATTTTGTAACTCAAAATATTATGTATAGTTATAAGAAAAATATAAAATTTCCATATATGATATTTACATCATGGTTTTAATTTTTGATATGATGAAATAATGATCAAACAATAGAAACAACTAGTAATATGTAAAACATATTAAAAATACTAGGAAAATAACACCTGAAATAATGAAAATAATGAAAGATTGTTAACAAACGGGTAATATGATATTATAATAAGACAATATATATTGTTAAAGGAATATATAATTATGGCTTTGGAATAATTTAATAACATGTTTAAAACTCTTATATAGTATTTTGAAGGATTTTCACCATGAAGGGCACACAAGGTATGAGATTTTGTCTCAATTTACATTCTATGGATACTTATTTGTCATTACATAGAAATTAAATTTTATATGGTGCGTATAATAACCTTTTATATTTTATATCATGATTCTACTTATTTCCATTATATTATAATTAACTAAATTTTAAGACTTCATGGGGATTATGATTCATATTTTTAAATGTGTTATGGGATAGTTTGGTGTATTTAAAGACTATTTTTCTAAATAATGATTTAATGATCTTTCAATGGTATTTCCATTCATCAATGTTAATAAAACATGGTGTTACTTATCCTACAATGGGTAATTATTAAAAAATACATATATTTTATTCAATAAGATATATGATAAGGCATATTGTTTATTAATTAAATCGATTACATGATATGTAAAATGATTTGGGTAGGAAATGATGGATGAGACCTAGACATTATATAGCCCCTCAATGCATTAACATGTTCTTATGAGAAAAATAACTTGGAAAAAATAAATTTTTATCCATTTTTTTATATAGTATTATGAATGGTCTTTATGGTATAGGTTTTCATGTTCCTTAGACATGACATCTAGTAATAGGGTATTTACTTCCTAGAAATATTAGTTATCTATGTTATTATACATAAGGTTTTCATGTGATAAATTCTATAGATTCATTTCATTTTTAATTTATTGATTAAATGGAATGTATTTTCATTTTCTTAAATGGAAGTATTGATTCTTCCTTGTTAAGTTATTTAAATGGAATGTGTTGTCAGTTATTTACCTTTCCCTGTTGTTTTAATATCTTCAATTTATTATTAATTTTACTTTACTTACCCTTATTTGTAATTTGAGCTCAACATTATTATGATTCCTCAACCCATGATTCCATGTACGTTTATAAGAAAAATATTTAAGGATATGCAATATAGAAAAAAATTATTATCTTAAAAGGTGAAAAAATTTTGTAATTAGTGTACTCATTTGTAAAACAATAATAATTTTCTATCTTATTTACTAATAATACGTAACTATTTGGTACTTCATGATGTTATTTACTTATATCTTATGCCGATTAAATTGAATCATGACACTGGCTCTAGGATTTCTATGGTCAGGTTGCTAAAACATATCTATTGCTATTGGATTATTGGCTTCATTTAATGATATAGGATATTACCTTCTAAAATGATCCAACATTTTGGGAATTTAGTTAATTAATATATAAAATGATATTTTTTTTATCCAAATAGAACAAAACAAATATCATTATAATTCTAAAAATTCTAACATAGTAAGAGAATTAAGATAGAAATGATGATTGTTGATGTGATTATAATTCTTTATATTTGATACAATTTGTAAATAGTATAATATAAAAACTAATTAATTAATTAAGACTTAAATTAAACTACATAGTTCCTAAAAATTTATTATAAATACATTTTATGTTTCTATCAATTGTGAAAACATATAAAATTGTATAAGTCTTTATCATGACGTTTTTTTATCAAACAATATTAATATAAATCTAGTTCATAATGTTTATTCTAAACATTCTCTAAAGAAAACTACAATAACCATGAATCTTATAACTGATTTTTTTTGGTAATTTATTATATCAGAAAAATGATATATAATATCAGAATACCCAATAACCAAAATTTTATTAGTAATATGATACATGACATATACATGAACATTATATTACATTAGAAACATAATGTGTTCCATAACAACATATGATACATTATTATTACTAAATGTTTTTTCTTTATATCATACACATTATTACTAATTTTTTTCTATAAAATTTGAGAATGAATATACATGGTAATCTATGATTCCTAGCAAGGGATGACATACAATATAAATAAACACAGAATAAACATGAAATATAAAATATATAAAGAATACGTAATCAAAATATTATACCTAAATGAATATATAAGTAAAAAATTTCCATGCATAATATAAAAATAAAAATTATTATTCACTTGTAATTTAGTAAAATATAGAATAGTTTATTATTTCGTAATATCAAAAATAATAACCATTTTGCCATGTAATTTTACTAATATATAATAAATAAAGCGTAAGGAGACATCAATTTACCTATGATGGTTTTTCTAAAACAAACCTACTGATTCATCAAATGAATATACATTTTTTGGCCCCACAAATTAATTAATAATTCCATGTAATTTATCGTATGAGAAATTTTCAATATAATACATATAATAATGTCCATAATTTGAACTACTATATATATATATTTTTAAATAATACATATTTATTTTGAAAAATAAATTGAAATGAGAATTTTCATGACTTTTGTGAATGATTGAATAATATATAAATATATGAAAATATCCATCCATTAAATTTAAATTGGTATAATATTCTTAAAATAATTTGAATAACATTGTTATGTTGTTAAAAAATTATTAAACATTTAAATCTATGATTTAATGAAAAATATATTATAACTTTATTAACTTTTTAATAAATAAGACATTGAAAGGTATAATTAGTTCTTAAAACACTTGATTTTCAATAAATGTATTATAAAATTCATCAATATGATAGTTTATAAAGCACAAAAAAAATATGGTGAAAACAACATTAGTGTCAATGAAAGGAAACTAAGATGAGAAATTTTATTACCTCAAACTTCCACTTAGTTAGAGGTTGTATAAAATATTTTATAAAAAAGTATATTTATTTTAATCCATAATATATTCATACTCGTAATTACTATACTATATATTATTCAATTATGACTTAATATTATCCATTTATTAGTATGTCCTTGTTAAAATTCATATTTTGGGTTTTAATTATTCTATTTTGTTTGTATTGTTTGGTTCAGTGGTTATGGTCCTTTAAACATAGTACAATTTTCTCCAATTAAAAATTATTATTTATCATTATCTACATTTTTTAATATTAATCTAGTGTCCAATGAATATTTTATGGATCATATGGTAAGGAATTTAGTGAAAATATAGAAATTTTAATTTTTTTTATATGTGTTGATTTCACATAAAAAACTAATTTAATTAACAACTATACATATATTTTAAACAATAAAATAATAATAAATTAATAAATAATTAGTATTTATTATATAGTATTTCCATTAAATAATTCTCTTTTATCATTCATTATAATAATATTATATAAATGGCCATGCAGGTTGTCAAATAGTCCCAAATAAGAACCTATTATAAGGATTCAATGAGTACGAATGTGTTATTTTATAATTATAATGTAAAATTTAGTGAATCTTAATCTTGTTATATATTTAATATTAATTAATTAGTTCCATCCATATGATAATTTGTGTGGGGAAATAATGAAAAATTAATCACATTACTTCATGGTTGTTGCAGTCTATAACTCCATACGATTGATGTTAACATTTTCAAATAGATGGAAGTGTGAAAAATTAAATAATATATCATTTTAAATAATATTAATAATTTCATAAAAAATATTTATATTTATTTTATCCATCATTTTAATAAACCATATAATACGATTTTGAAAAATGAAACATATCACTTCTTGGAGTTGGTAGCACACACGTATGCATAAGTAATGTTTTTATTTCTCGTAGGATGTAAATGGAGAAGAAAAAGTGGTTTCATATAAAATTAATAAAATTTTAATATATTTAAGATACTTATATATTTTATGATATATTTTATTATTTATTTTATGTATATAAAGAATAAATAAAGTTAAAATAACTCAATTAATAGTTATACCTCTTCTTTGGACAACATCCTTTAGATTAAAAATAAAGCCTTAAAGGTAGGTATTATGTTGATAATGAAAATTATAATAAGATTTTAGGATTTATGTGGAGGAATTTGTGTATATATTATTTGTGAAAAATATATATAGTTGTTTTTATAGTTGTGGAGAGGAGGTTCTATTTTATAAGGGAGGGCAGTTGCTCATTAAAAAAAATTCCCAACTTTTAACATTATAACTGTATTACTCATGTTAAATTGTCACTAGACCTATTAAATTTATATTATTATGTAATAATTTTCTAAATAACCTGTGGGAAATATAATTAATATCATATTTTGACCTTAGCAAAATATTTTTCCCCCAATTAACTTGATTACCCCTTATCGTGGTGATAATATTTTACCATAATTGTAATTCATTAAGATAAAAATTAAAAGTTACACCATTAATTTATTTTAAGATCCTAATTTACAATAATAATTCCAATTTTGATGTTTTATTTTGTTATTTCGAATAAATAAATTTAAGTATAAGAACACAAGATGCAAAGAAATACCTTTTTTTAGAAAAATGAATTTTGATTCTGAAAATGAATACATACTAAAATAAAATATAATGATTGTTTATAAGAAATTAATTAGACTATTATTTATTAAATATATTTTATTTCACTTTAAAACAAAATAAAAAATAAATTTTTATTTAAAAATAATATATTTATTCGTTTATAAAAAGTCGATATTTTTCACTATTTACTAAGAAATCAAGCTTCTCAGAATAATCCAAAAACGTCATCTTAAGAATTTAATTACATAATAATTTAAAATTTTATTTTAATTTTATTAACATAATGTTTTAAATATGATATAAATTAATAATAAATTATTTTAAAAAAATAAATGAAAATAATTTTGGAATAAAATAATTTTTTCGATGCATAAAATAATATTATACTAATTATTTGTACAGTATCCACTATTAGATTAAATATAGTTTCTTTAATTAAATATATGATATATAAATTTCGTTAAAATCCTTAACTAATAGTTATTAACTTAATTTAATTTGATAAAAATACATTAGGAACATAAATTATATTTCAAAAAAAATATCAGGATTAAACTTAATTGATTTTTTAAAATTTATGTTCTTATTTCCAAGGATTTAATCAATTAATTTTTAATAACAACTATATATATATATATATTATAATGTGGTTCTTCTTACTCATATCCGCTAATCCATAAACTAGTTTCTAAGGGAAATATATAAATAATAACATATCATAGTTCATTTTTGGCTTGGTACTACATGTGATACACACAATCAAACAAAACATAATTTGTAAAATAAAATATCACGTTTTACATTCCCCTTAGTGAAATTTAATCCACATAATTTTAGTTTTATTCAAATAAAAAAATTATTCATAACATAGTAGTATAATTTAATATGCATTTTATCATGAACATTAATTTATAGGTCCATCCCACAGAACTTATTATTTTATAAAATCATGTTTCTCTTAAGGGATCATAAATACATATATTTTTTAAAAAAACATACCATGATTTGGGAGTGTTACATTCTATAAAAAACTCAATATATTTGTGAAATTATTTTCCATATATATAGAGAGATTTTATGCGAATAAACATACAATATTTCATTCCACTTTATATGTGGAATTTTATATTTCATTTTGACATCGTAAAATTTCCATGTTTATCTCATCTCTTAATCCAAGATTTGAATATTTGATATGAAATTTTATTTCATAAAACACAAATATCAACATCAAATGGATTTAAAAATTCATAATATGTTGAAATGTTATTTGTCAAATTATTATCCAATATTTAAAACAAACAATTTTTTTCACAAGGTAAGCTAATATTTAACATAAATAAATTCTATATAAAGATCTAATTATTTATAAAATGAAACCTAAATATCAACATAAATCATCTGAAACATTATTTATCTTAATACCCTATAAAATTTATAGGTTAAAATTAAAACCCAAAAATTATAATGATTTGATCACATATTCTTCCAAGATCTACAAAAAAATATATCCAAATGACATAAACCAATCGTGAATTAATATCCCAAAAAACTATATTCTCAAATCATATAATATCCAAAATAGGATAATTTTTTTAATATATAACCTAAATAACCATACATCTATTAAAAATTCATACATATTTCGAATAGATAATTGAATATTTATTACCAAAATAAAATCATAGATTATGCAATAATATATCCATTTACATTTTCACAAAATGTTCAGAGAGTGCAATAACCATTTAATCCCAATTAACCATAATTATATCAACATCAAATATAACCTTATCCCTAAACTATATCAACACCTTTAAACATATATACACTAATCATAAAATCATTGTTTTAAAAATACCCTTTTCACTAAAACAATTGTAAATCCTAAGGGTTCAATAATCCATAAACATATATTATAACTCACTAAGTAACGACCAATGTACTAAAATTACATTAAAATTCAATAGAGTTTAAATTCCATTAATATTATTATCATTCATATATATTTCAACCATTAAATTAAATAAAACTAAATCATTACCTTTGAAACCCTATATTTCAACACTTTAATCATTTTGGTTTATTTAAAATCCTTTTACAAATAATAGTCATATTATTACTTAATAATTCCTTTATAAAATTATAAATCCAAATCATGTACTCATATTAATAAATCTCAATATATTCATATTTCCTACATTTAACATAAGAAATAATATAATTCACACCATTTATTTTTATTTATATTTTCATCGTCATCACATGGCTTTGTTAAACCATTGTTGGTAAAATAATAATAATTCACTCCATGATAAAACCCTAGGAATTATATTAGTATAATTCTTATATTACTAATCTTAAAACATATTAATTTTCTATTGAAACATTTCCCTTTGTATTACTTCTCATACTGTTGAATTATAAAGATATGAATCCTTTTTATGCCATCATATTTATCACCAGAACTAACTTGAAATTCTATTTTACTCTTATTGTGTGTGTTAGAAACTCTCCAAGGATTATATTGTTAGTAAAAACTCAATATTTCTTATTATAAATAAACAAAACAATTTTCATTTCTGTAAATATTATGATTGGATACTCACTTGGAAAATTGTTTTAATATCCATCACAACAATACGTAAATTTTTTCCATCTTATTATGGGAATTTAATAGAGCCAAAATGGTTACTGTGAGAATATATAATCATAATATATCATATTATAAATAGAAAAAAATTCTCTGAGTTCTTTATTATTAACATAACAACCTCTATATTTTTCTAAACCTTTTATATGATTCCAACTATAATTCTCTATCTCTTAGTAAACACATAATTACGAGTTTAAAAGGAGGGTTTGAATTTCCATACATTCCGAAAATATTTCAGGGTATGAGTTTTAGGTAATTACGATAGACTCTTACATATAATAAACTTAAAATAAAATGTGTTCACTTTCACCCAATGACCATTTTTATACCGTAATAGGATTTTTAATTATTGTCCTCTAATTTATTAAAAACTTATTCACTTCTAAATAACCATTGGGTTTGTTGAAGGTGTTATAGTTTTTATCAAAAAATGTTGAGTTTTTGGCCACCATATTTGGAAGGATATTTCTAGAAGAACGACACTATAAATTTCAAGATGGACTTTTTCGAATGATCTTGATATTAAGTTTGATGGTTCTTTTTTTCTCCTCAATCAATGACATCATGATAAGTCAAATAAATTCATAATTGATAGCTAATGTATTTCAATTGAAGTAGTTGGTCAGACTTGGCGTAATTTAATTTTCCTAACTGAGTTTTAGATAATAAATTTATTGTACTGAGGTTAACAGAATGAATTTAATGTATAGATTTTTAAGAAAGAAGAATATACAAACTTCATTATATGAAGTTTGAACTTTATAAATTTCAATACATAAATTCATAGAGATGTATCTTTACCATGTTTTAATAAATATCAAAATGATTCAATGAAATATTTTAAATCTACATAGAGAAAGTTTGTAGAAGTACTATATAGAGTAAATCTTATTAATATAATGGATGAAAATCCAAGAATCCATCAGATATAGTGTTTATAGGTGGAGAAAATTTTAAATTTCTTGCATAGAGGTTTTTGTTCCGTGAAGAATTATCATTAGTTTATTTAAAAAATTGTTCAAGATAAAAGTTTCTAGAGAGATGAAATCTATAAAAATCAGTACTAGATAGATAATAATTGAACAACGGAGTTCTTAAAAAATATGTACTATATGGATAAGCTATCACAATGAGGAATTACATTGATAGTTCTTTACACTATTTAAATAGAGATTCCTACATGTTTTTAATCTAATATTATTGAGATCTTGTTAAAATTACTTTTAAAAGGGGAACATAGAAATTTCAAAAAAGGGGAAACATCAGTTTTCATGAAGAAGATCTTGATGGGTTTCATTAGAGAAGAATTACATCAGAATGAGTTTCTGGAAAGAGAGTATATAATGATATAACTTAAACTCCATGGTATCACCATCATTACGAATGTTGTGAGGTATTCTATTAACTATGAACATGCATGATATAAAATCTTGATTTAACACATTTTAAAAATTAATTTATTCTCAATGATACTGAGATTTTAGGAAGCCTTACAATTATTCTTGACATCAATTTAAATGGGTTTTTGAAGTTAGTTTGGGAAATAATGTGTGAAATTATATTTTTAAAATTGAATAACATATTTATCCCTTTTTTATTAGAGGATGTTTTATTTCATAAAAGGTGAATTAATATTTTGGACGACTATTGTGAATGTTTAGAATTTATAGATACTAAAATTAATTAGTTAACAGAGTGAGTTTAGAAATTCAAACATTCCGAAATATGATGTGCTGGATAAAAATGTTTTGGTGGAATTGTGTTTGGGGAAGAATATCGAATCTTTCTAATATAGATATTTATATTACAATCATAAAAAAAAATTTTAAAAGACAGTGCTCCAAGATTTCGTTTTTTATTGAAAAATGTAATTTTTATAAATATGACTTTTTTAAATTAGGGAAACGGGTATAAAAACATTATTGGGTCAAGGATAATTCCATCCCACCTTTATTTAGGTAATGTATGATTCCTTACCTACCCACATTTGTATATATGATATAATTTTTTGTAAAATGTTTTTATTTTCTGATTATGAACATAGAAAGATGAATGTACCCACATTTGGACAGAACCTTGTAAAAATTGTGTTCATTTCATTCATTTGCTATAGTTTTCTCTATATATGGTCAAGGATGATTCACAAGGTTGAACATATAAAAACTCTAACATGTTGAAGATATTTATTTATAGAAGAAGGAAATTTCAAAAATGGTCACAACTAATTCATCCCCCAACTTTCTATGTGGTGATACATTTTTGGACATAATAATTGATGTTATTAAAAATTCTACCAATGTAGACACTTTTTTTATGATTGGAGAATTTAAATTTAATTAAAATTATAGGAGTCTATAATTCCTAATGTAAGTACTATCAAAGTGATAACAATATGATGATAACCTTTGTTCCTTCACATGGACTAAAAATGTTATAAATAGAAACCATTGTATTTCTGACAAGATAATATTATGTACCAATGAATTTTTAAAAGAATTAGAATCTAGAATATGATGATAGAGATAAAAATAAAATTCTAATGTTTCTATCCAAAAAAGTATTCACCAAGGTGATGGGTCTTTAAATATATAAGGATATTTTTTATAAACATGAAAGTATATATAAAGGAAAAGTTAATGTAAATAATATAAAACGTCTAACCTATATAGGTAAATTTTCTGACAAAAAAATTAGTGGAAGTGAAAATTGATGACTTTTTTTATAAGGTTAATTTAAATATATAATGATATTATATGTTTTGGATAAACTTATTAGATTAAAAAATAGTTAAAAAATCCTTGAAAAGGTTACCTTAATGAGTTATTCCATAAATTTATACTATTGAGGATAGAGAAACTATTTCTTTAGATTATTAATAAAATACATTAAATACTTATAAAATAATGTATGATTAAGCCTTTAAGAGGGAGTTTAAGGATAAAATTATATTTCAAGTAAAAATGAAAATAAGTATTTGAGAAGAAGAAGAGTGCTCCAACACATTTGAGTATGAATCCCAGGATGATGAAGTATATTAAGTAGTAATGGATTTTATCTCAAATAACCATAAAAATGGTAAATAAAATTACAACAAAAACATCCTCTAATATTTTTAAAGAATGGATAAATTAGTATTATTTCCTCTAACTACCACAAAAAAGGGGTGTATCTTATGAAGATGAAAAAATGAACAGAACATAAAATAAAAATAGAATAATACTTAAAAATATTTAAAATACTATTGGTAGAGTAAAATAATATATTCTAATAGAAGAATAAGAAGGGGGATTATTTGTAAATATGATGATAATTCCTCAACAAAACATAATTCATTAGATGAATATATTTGCAAAAAAAATTAACTTCATGGATTATATCAAGAAATACTAAGAAATTCTTCTAGTGGAGAATGAGATTGTGTAGAATTATAAAAATAATAAATTCTAATAATCGAAAATTAATAAATAAAAACAGTAAACTAAATAAGGATTATATATTTAACAGTATATAATATTTAATTAAAATCATAAAATAATATCTTGATGAACTAAAATCACTCAATATTTGATTTTTAGTGAAAAAAAATATGTTAAAATAAAATGATGTGGAACTTTAAATGAAGGAAGACAAATTTATAAACACTCAATCATGTTGTCTCGACACAAAAAAGTCCATAAATATGATGAATAAATATTATTTTAAGGAAAATTAAGTATAAGACCAATAATTAATAATTTTTTGAGAAGATCACTATAGAAAATATTTTTGAACAAATCCTGATAATTCAAAAGTTAAAAATATTATTCCTAAAAACTTTTTAGGATCTAAAACAAGGGAAGGTGATTTATGGATTAAAATGGATATTGAAGAATTTACATCCCTATAAAATTGGTCAAAATTAGATGGTCACTCTTGGAATAAATAGACTCTGTAGAAAGGGTTTAAGGATTTTGTAACTTCCAATGAACCACAAAAAAGTATTTAAATAAACATTTATATAATAATGGATGAAAAATAGGTAATGTTTTTTATTGGTGTTATAGAGGAGTTACGAAACAAAATAAGAATTGTTAAAACTTGTCACTTCCTTTGGAAATTAATGGTTTATGGAGGAAAGTAAAATAAGGATGGGAAATTATAAAAAAAGTAATAAAAAGTCTGTATTTTATCAAATTATTGTTCAAAATGAAAACCCTATATGTTAAAAAATCGGAAATACAAAACAAGTACCAATGTCTTCATGAGGTGTGTCGAAAGTTTCATCAATCTAGGAATAATTCAAAAGAATATATGTATACTCTACCCAAACATGGTACTCTCATTTGGAATGAAAGACCACATGTTAAGGTGAAAATTTCATTATTTATTGTAGTCCAATAATTTTTTATATAATTATTACAATTTATTTGATGAATATTCAATACAGAACATTACAATCCATAACAAAATAATATGTGTTTCATATATTTGGAGACTAGATAAATAATCATATATTTACATAAATTATTCATCATATCCCATAATGGGTTTTCCACTTTTTACCCATTTTAACACACCCTACTTAAAACCATTATTCATAAACTAGATAATAGAAACATAAGTATGGGTGATCTTTGATTCCCAGTGTGGGTAAAAATGGGAGATATTAATTGATGATAATTTTAAATCCAAAAATAAGAATAGGGGATGATGTAATGAACATAACATATAAATTTTATACCCCATATATCATAGATCGTAAAAATGAGTTACATCATAAGAATTTATCATTTAATAATCCATGAATCATAAGAATAAGAAAATATAATAATTATTCATAAAATATATGTTCATATTAAAATAAATTAGTAAATTTGTGGAACCATCATAGTCATATAAGTAATTTCATATGTCAAAGTTGACTACTAGTACCATAAAATAATAATTTATTAGGCATCAACACTTCATTCACATATCATAGTATACCAAACACAATATCCTATTTCCCATAGTAGACCAAGCACATTGACTTGTTTTAAATAAATTTCTCAAGAGGAATAAATCATTAAACAATGAAATGGAGGGATATATAGTCATTAGAACACACATTATGTAATGAAACCCATAAACATGCCTTCAACTAGATCTTAAACCATTCATCATATAATCATAATACGTGGATATAAAATTAGTTCCATAAATATTTCAACTTAGCATAATCCATGAAAAATTTATTTTTTTCATAAAAATATCATCAAAAAAATTATAACCATTTAGATAAAGAATATGGATGGTATAATTGGATCATATCCCATACAAATAATAACTGAATATTTTTTAATCATAGTTGAAATTTCCTCTAAAAGATCACATGAAAATTTCTTGAGTAAAATACACTTTTATTTTTAAAATAACTTCATTAAAGTCAATAATTGTACAAAAAACACTGGGAAACATTTATTTGAAAATAACTATAGAAAAATATAAACGAAATTCAAATAATTTTTTTTCAGTATAGTGTGAAATTTTATCTTGTGCGATACATGGAAGAAAATTTTTATTTCATATTTTTGTTAAAACGAAAAAATAACATAGTTCAAAAAAATAAGGATATAAATTTCAAAAAGTTCTATAAAAATTAAAACATTGGAAAAATTTATTTCGATAATAAAAAAATATTAATAGAATACTCTTTAACACATGTTATATAAAAATGGACACTAGATGAAAATAAAACCGAATGTATAGTAAAATATAGTTGGGTTTCCTTAAAAATAATGGTCTATCATCTCGAGAAAATAATGACTGAAAAATTAAAGAATAATGTGAATTATATATAAGTAAATTGATTATAAGAAAAATTAATGATATTTATAAGATAATGATCATATAATTTTTCAATGTAAGTTCAAGCATAAAAATTCTTGAATAAAATGGGATTGAGAAGTAAACCCCTTACTTTGAGTGACATCTATCATTGTATAAATTTGATCATGATTTATAATATATATAGATTAATTATACATGTAATATATTACCATAATCATATATATATAATATAACATATAAGTAACTAATAACATCTTATAACTTATTTATTAAAATTTTTTATTAAAACCATTCGTTTGGGTGATAACTACATTGTTTTTTATGCATGTTTTAGCTTGATTGTCCCAATCATTATACTATGATCATGGTTCAATTATCTCCATAATTTTAATCATGATATTAATATAATATATATTAATTATATACATATATATATATATATTAATTAATCAATAAATTTTAGATATATAAATAAGTATTAACAAAATTTCTTAAGATGATAGACCACACATACACATAAACACTGTATGCACATTTCAATGGATTGAGTAAAAGAATGGTAAATAACAATTAAAAATTAAATGATCATTTTTATATAATTTAATTATTATATATTAACATAAAAAAATCATATTACCAACTATATACCATAAAAATAAAAATAAAATCATATCGCTTCATGGTGGTGGTACTTCATATATATACATTAGTGACCTTATCATTTTCCAATGGTTGGGAAGAAGGTGGACCATAATGTTTACATAATAATAATAATAATTGTGTATATTTAATATATAATTTTTTTTGTTTTATAAAGAATAACATACATTTAAATGAGGTATAATAAAAAATGAAAATGAAAATTCTCAATTATGTGTTGTACCTCTACATTGTGAAAACTTCTTTGTGTTACAACTTATTACTTGAATGTATTTTCTTTTGGAATGAAATTAATCTCTTTTATGTGTCAATGGATTTTAGGAAGGTGTTGTGGTAGGTCATGGATGAGATATAAGGATAATATGGTGTAAGGAAGAGATGGGAATAAGTTCCCTTTTATAAGTGAGGAGAGTGGAACTCTTGAAATTACTTAAGTATTTAATTAATAAAAACTAGTTTTTATAATCAAGTAAATAAAAATCAATATATTTCAAATATAGAATGATGTTAAGTCTAAATTATCTCATCCAATAAAATGGGGATAGGTTTAGGTTATTTTTTCATACTTATTACCTTGTTTTAACCCCCCGTAATCCCTTTTTCAAAATTATCTCATCCAATATGATATATTTTCATACCGTATTATATTATTTTTAAACCAAATTAACACATATTACATTTACCATATTAACTAGAAATTACTTGGGTTATTATCAATATTGAAAAAATGGACTTATTTAACAAATTAGAACCCACTAATTAAAAATATTGAATATAGTTTATATGATTCAATTCATATAAGTAGAATAAATTGTCTTTTGAGATTTCTATAGTAGAAATGAAAAAAAATGTTTTTTAAAAAAGAATTATGTATAAAAATATTTTGTTACTAAATTCAATCATTAATTTGATTTTAATGAAAAAAATTGAATTATTCATAATATAAGATTACTTATTTTAATTTTTATCCAGTTCAAAACCAAATGGAATTTTTTCAACGATTGAAACAGAAGTACAATTTTCATTAAGAAATGAATATTTTCACTGTTCAAGGAAAAAAATTAATTTTTTAGATAAAATCTAGAAAATTCACCATAAGACATATCTGATGTGATGATTTATAAAATTATACCCTTTTATCAAATACTATATTTTAAATTTTCCTTAATTTAAATATAATATTTTTGAAAAAATTTCCATAAAAATAATTTTTGAGGTAAAATGTATTATAAGAGAATATAATGTTATTATTAAAAATATATTAGGTTTATCTAAAACCATTATACATGATTTAATGAAATGTGGTTAATCCAATATATTTGTCCTATTTTATATCTAGGTTACAATATTATACAATATTATGGTTCATTTACTCTCTAGGTTGTGTGTGTTATGAGATATCGAAGAAATAAAATATATTATTATATTAAAAAACCAAGTTCTGCTAAATTTTACCGCTTTAAATGAATTTTACGAAAAAATTTATATCACTATGATAAAAAAATACTAATGATACATCTACCTCATCACATCAATGGGTTCCCATGTTCTTTCATCTAATATATAGTTTCACAAAAATACTTTGACAAGGTGAGTGGTCTTATTTCATAGAAAGTTTTCTTTAAAATCTAAAACAACCAATGGATAATCCCCATAAGAGAGGTATTGCACCATCTAAATGGTATATTAGTTTAGTACATGTGATGTATAAGGTTATAATTTCTTATAAGTGACACATGTAAGCCATCATGAACTTGAGAGTTATTCGGTGGAAGGTAGAAATGATAAAATACCATCCCGTTATGATCAATAATTTCTAGGGGTGGGATATTTCTGGGTATACTATTCCCATTTGTTGCAAATATAATAACCATATTCTATATATATAATTATAGGAATACCTCTTCGCTGACATAAAATTAATGATCTCACTGGTAATTTCCAACATAACTATAAAGAACCCGACTATAATATCCCAGTGTTGGTCGTGACTTTATTAGATTAGGGCTAGACCAAATGATCACATCCCAAATTACCGAATAGTGTAGTAGTATTGGAAAAAAAGAAGAAAATTTTAAATTTAAATTTAAATTGATAACTCAATATACACACTGTCTTTTATTTGATAAATATATATTTCCCATAAAATATCACTTCATATTAGTTGAAAAATAGTTACTAGTATCAAGTGGAAAATAAATCATAAGAAAAGGGTGATATCATAAGCTCAGTAAGGATAATCATAAAATGAAATATATCTTGAATAAATAAGAATAATCGGTATGGAAAAACAAATAACATATAAATTTGGCATTTAAATAATAACATGAGAATAATATGGTTGAAATAAATAATGATAAAATAATTCCATATTAGTAATATAAGGAGTTTGAAACATAACCAAGGATATGCTAACTAATCTAATAATCAAATGGAACATCAATAAATAATCTCAAATGAAGGAATTCATATTTTTGGACATCATAACCATAACTTCATGGACTTGTTCCAGGACAGATTAAATAAATGGATAAGGCCTCAGCCAAAAAACGAATATATATTGTCACATGAGATCCTATGATGCATCAGGGAACTATAAAGAACCTTTCCCATCAATTAATAAGTCTAATTCATTCATCATATAAAAGGGTTGAAACAATTTCAATATAAACATTAATATTAACAATCCCATGATAATAGTACATAGAGAATGAAGAGGTCCTCACATGGGTGGAATGAACCAATTCCTAACCCAAACTCCAACAATACCTATTTGATGACCCTATCCACGATGGAACAACCATATAGGCTCCTATCGCACATAAGATCATCCAAAAGTTCCAAACGAACCTAAATGACACATTAGTTACAATTTTTTAAAAAAATATCAAAATATATCAACTAAAACAATACATTTACATTATAATTCCATTTTAAAAACAATTTCCAAATCATTTACCAATACCCAAGGTGAAATCACACATCATTCATAGAAAATTCTAAATAGTCGTATATTTAAGAAATTCATTTAAAACCCACTTTTTTATATTTTGAGTTTACGTAACCACTTTAAAGGTACTACTTCATTCATTAGAACCATTTGGAAGGGAAATGGGTGAAGGTAAAATAATAAAGGAGAACTCAAGAATGTTTTGAAAATCAATGTGCAATGTAAACACCACTATTAAAAGACATGATAATTTATCATACTATTCCTATGTTCACCCCATGAAAATAGGGATATGACTACATCCCATGGAACACTTATTAATATCAATAAAATAAAAGGTTTCAATTCATGAATCACAAAGAGATTAAGAGACCATTAATAGAGTCCACACACACAAATCAAATGATATAAGTCACCAAAATCAATATTAACACCCAATTCAAAAACAAACCAGGTTCCCAAGATTAATAAATTCCAATTAAACCCAAATAATCTAATTTTATATTTAAGGTCCAGGTTTCATTTTATTAAACATTTTACATGAATATATCTCTAGGCACAGTTTCAGAAAACCTTTGAAAACCAATTTACACTATTTTTTACAACATGAAACACAATAATAAATCATAAAAAACACATAAATATCCCACAAAACAACAATATGAGTTAATTATAAATGCTCACCCATCAATCAGTATGATATATAAAGGAAATTTTTGGAAACACCAACCTCAATGGTGTGTCGATTCAACAAAACCCCAAATGAAAGAAGACCATGGCTCCATAAAAAATTGCAGACCCTAAACATCTTGAAACAGAAGACATGCAACAACACTAACGTATAGGGTGTGTGAAAGGGAGAACCAAGGAAGCTTAAATAAGATGAACAAACGAGGAAGAGAAAAAGAGGATAAAAATGGATAAGTACCATGAAGAAATAACCTTATAATAAATTAGAGATATCAATAGAGAGAGGAGGACCATAGGAAAAGGGGTTTGGGAGACATATAGTGTATCTAAAATTAAGCAATGGTGATGAGTTATATAATTGTGGTCAAAATATGTTAGGGTAGTATATGAATTTAATGATTTTAAAAGACATGAAAAATCTGAATGTTTTGGATGAATGTTTTTCCAAATTGTGCACTAACCATGTGCATTATACTAGAGAAGGAGGTCACCCACATGGTTTGGTCGTATGATTTTTGTAACCATTGGCCAACTGTGCAACTCAACTCTATAATTTGAAAATTTTATATCACAATCTTGACTCATGGTTTGAAAAACTATCGGTATGTCATGCACCTCAGCAGAAAATCTTCTATCACATCAGACAGTTTCTTCTGGGCCTTTCATTGTTTGTCCTAAACCATGCCCAAACTATTGAAATGGACATAACATAAATAAAAACTCCAAAACACAAAAGTTATCACCAGGAACTTAAACTGAATCATAATTAAAAGAAGCAACCTCAATAAATAAATAATATTGTGGATAAATAGTGGTTAGGGTGTGAAAATTCTCCCCACCACAAACAATTTTTCCACCAGAATGTCACCTATCCAAATGAGAAATCAAAACTCAGTACCCAAATAGAATAAAGAAAAACTAAACCATAAAAATTGTGGTGATATGTTTACTCCAGAATTCACACAATAAAACGTAATAAAAAATCATAAGGAAAACAAATTATAGAGAGGAGTGATATCCCCACCATATTAGGCTAACTAGCGCATCTAACATTGAGACTCTAAATTCAATGACACCGTCATAGTAACTCCCAACATAGCCTAAAATCCATCAAATAAATGTAAAACCCATGAAAGGAAATAAAAAACCACTAACCAAACCTCAATACATCATTTAAACAATACATTAGCATCTCTAATGTGAGAACAACTGACAACTAAAACTAATTCACTAGGCTAATCAAGAAAATCCTTTAACTCCAAATGAATGCACAATACTAAAAAAGAGAAAGACCACATATCCATAATGAAGATGATACCATAAATAAATTATAAAAAAAATAAAGAACATAATACAATAGAAAAAACTAAAAAAGATAAAATTCAAACGAATCTATTCTTATAACGAAGAAAAAAATTGGGCAAATACCCCTACAACAAAAAAAATCAGAGTGTGTAAAGATATTCACTCAGAGTCCTTTTACTAGAACCCTATTGTCTTTGAGTATCAACTTTCCCATAGTCAAAAGATTGAATCCCCTAGAAGAAACATATTTTTTTATGGAAATTATACTTGAATAACTTATATAAGTGACCAAACAAACACATCCTGGAAATGTCTTTAGAGGATTACTCCAAGAAAGAATTTAATTCCCAAACTGACCACACTAAAAGAAAACAAGGGAGTGGTCTTCGGAACGAGGATTAGGATCCAAAAAAATATATTTCACATAAATAATTTCATCTAGTAATCATTTCTCTCTACATGAGGAACATTAATGTGAACCAAGAGACTTTAGACTACTAGATCCTACATATTTCACATCGGGAAACAATATAGTTGGAAATGAATCATCCACCAAACTCTCAAAAAAAATATCCCCAAATGATAGTACTTGATATTTTATCTTATCATGAAGAACCAAAATAGAGAGATAAGTCTTTATATGATCCTATAATAATGTCTACAAGAAAATGAAATACCAATCCTTGAATCAATCCACATAGGCCCTCACCATCCACTAACAGTGCCGAATTCCCAAAAGATATTTCACTTTATTCATTATCAAATCTTCAAGTACAAGCCATTGTACAAAAAATGTTTTAAATAATTCTCAAGACATATTGACACACAATTATTGTGGAAGAATCACTTTCCACCACTCTAAACTTGAACCATCAAATGAAAATAGAACAAAACACACTCTCATAGATTTGAGAGTTCCAAAATACATGAAAAAACCCTAAACATTCTCAATCCACTACAAAGCTACTTCAAAACTTTTATATCCATGAAAAATTGGAAAAACTGAGAATAACATGACTCTATAACACCACTAGGAGTATGGGTAGTGTTGACAACTGGAAATGTCTATCTTGAATCCTTGGGAACCATTCTGGGTAGAATACTATATATAACAGGGTGAAAAAAACACTAAAAAATGTATCAAATTTTGAAAAAAAAATGATGTCTCAAACTGAAACACAAATCTTAAAAAAAAACATAAGAAATAAAAAACTAAAACCCTTTTTAAAACCTCCATTTCAGTTCCAATTTCAAAACATCCTTCTTCCAAGGCCCTTTTTGGAATATGAAAATCTTCTCCCAAATCCAATTTCAAACACCAAATCCCTCATTAAAAAACAATACTACAATCATTTTACCATGGAATGAAATATCTCAATACCAATTTTCTAAATCAAAAACCACAAAAAAAAACAAAACCAAAGCACCACTCAGAAAAAATCCTAGAATAGGGAACAAGTGTCAATGCATTACCTGACAACTTGGTTAGTGAGATATTCCCATAGAATGAATCAATCACAAGTAATATATTAAGCCAAGAACTTGGTCTCTACATGGGACACTATTAAATTTCAAAAAACCATACATCATAGACTCACTTATATTTTCACCCATTATCTGAAAAAGAAACAAAATTCTAAATTCATGGAATACCCCTGGCGACTTGAGGATTATAAAGAAAAAGTTTTTGAGAAACTCTTCCTGTACCAACCTCTAAAGACACAATAATACTATATCACACTACAATAATCCTTAAAAAATAAATTAATTCTTTGATACCATTTTTTTAGGAACCAGGCTTGGATACCATATGACAATCACCAAACCTAGCAACAGATAAGGCCAGAGAGACATTCCTAATCCTCCTGGGATAGAGACTAGAGATGGGCATCAAATATATCACTGTGGGAATGATTTATCCCCAAACAAGTAGAACCAAATAACAAACAAATTACACAAAAAGTATAATAGGACCTATAAACCTTGAATATAGATAAATAACACAACAAGATCAAAAAGTAAAAAATTTAGAACAAATTGAAACCACAGAAAAAAACTACAACCAAATCAGAATGACATAATCTCAATGTGACCTCCTGGTCACCACTAACCATAAGACCAAAATGATACCAAGAAAACCCAAAGAATAAAAATGAACATATGAAATAGGAATGGTCTCCCAATGTTGACTATAATAAGTAGGGTGTGATCATTAACAACTCATTTGGTAAGCACCGAATATTCCATACATTTCTTTTCTGAAAATAATAACAAAAATGATTGTTTTAAATACATATTGAAAATATTTTATAACTCTGTAAATAACCAATCAGATATTTCCTTTTCAAAACATTTTTCCATTTCAAACCCCTATTTAGAAATCCAATACTGAGAGAAGCCACGAAAAAAGATATCAGTAACAATACAAGAAAAATAAATGAAAATTACAAGAAAGTATGGGATAATAAAACAGAAAACAAGTGAGGTAGAGTGAAATAAAAAATACAGATAATAATAATTTAAATTTCCTAAAAATCTGTAGAAGAAATCTCTAGATATACTTTGTTTGGAAAGACTAGTTAGTATGTGACGCATCTCTACATTCATTAACCAACTAGATTCTCTAAACTAGACTCACTAGTGACACATCCCACCTGAACTCTTAAAAAATTTAGGGGGTACCAAACCATATAATCAAAGTCGATAAGAAAAAATAACTCAACCCTCTATATAATTCCCTAGAACCCAATTATAATAGTACATGGATAATTGGGAGGTCCTCACAAGAAGGGAGTAAATCAATTACACATGTATTCCACTGTTATTACCTAACCCAAACCTCAACACAACTTACATGTTGACCCTATCCTATGAGGGACTACCATACAGGTTCCCATAAGACTTAAAACCATCAAAAAGTTCAAAAGGGTCTGACATGTCATAATAGATTCCAAACCAATTTCCAAAACAACCTAAGAAGATAATTGGATCTCAATATTTACAATCCAATTCCTTTTCCAAATCATTTCCAAATCATTTTACAAAACACAAAGGGAAATCAAAAATCAGGATTTTAATATTCCAAATGGGACTTGATTTAGTAAGTACATTTCAAAGCACCTTTTGGTCATTTTAAAACAAAAGGACCACATCGAATTTAAATTTTATTGTAAAAGAACCATTTGGAAGAAAAAAGGGTAAATGGAAAATTAAAAGGGAGAGGAGAGGAATATTTTGAAAATATGCTTATGGAAAACCTAAAAATTTGAAAATTTTTAATAAATGAATAAATAAAATATTAAAACCCATTACAAGAGTCTACACATACACAACAAACAATATTATTCAGCAACATCCATACAAAATACCCAATTAAAAAAACATGTTTCTAAAGCACAAAAAAATCTAAAAATAACCTAAACAATTATATATAATCTTTAAGGGTCTCTAAGAATTATATAAAACACTTTAAATACATATAAATATTTGAATAATTAAGGAAACCCATTAAAAACTTATTTCCATGAATTTTTCAACATAAAAGCACTATAATAAATAAAAAAACACATCACAATAACAAGAAACACATTTTGGAATTAATTATAAATGCTCAAGGTTCAATTAGAATGTTCCATAAAGGAAATGGATTGAAACACCCATATCAATGATGTAAAGATAAAAAAATAACTATAAAATAACAATTAACAAGGCTCTATAGAAAAACCACACAACCTAACCTTTGGGAAACACAAGACACACATCAACACAAGCCTATCGGGTTTTTCCAAGGGAGTACTATGAATGAAAAAGAGAGAAGAACAATGGAGGAAGATATGGAGAGAAGAAAAATGGTTGAAAATCATGAATAACTGAGCTGATAAACATTGAGAGACTTCTATAGAGGTAATATGACAAAATGGAGTAGGGTTAAAGAGACCTCCCCTATGCAAAAAATGAGGCAAGGTGAGGATGAATCAAATGGGGACTAAATGAGTGGATTGTTGAATTATAATTCCATGATTTTAAAACACCAGAAAAATATTAATTTTTTTCATATAAGATTTTATGAACTATTAACCATCCATTTTCATGCTGTTGGAGAATTAGGACACCCACATGGTTTGGCTTCACGGTTTGGGGAACTGTGAACCAACCGTACAAATAAGTTATTTCGTTTGATAGATCTATCTTGAAATATATCCATATAATTTTAAAAACCTTGTATAAGCCATGAAATTAGGCCTAGAAACCACCCACACACTGAACAGTTTCTGCTAGGCATTACACAGTTTGGGTTAAATCATGCTCAAACCATACACTAGGCTAAAACAAACCCAAAAACTGCAAAACCAAAATATTATCATTAGGAACTTGACACTAACATCAATAAAAAAGAACCAACATCAGGAATAGAATAAAATAAAAGACAATCCATGGTAGGTGTGTGACATATATTATTTAATTATGTTCTTTATGACTATTTTATTGAAAATTATTTCATAAAATAACTATTTTGGGAGTTAATTGCATCGTTTTATTGTATATTTGGGTTTGGTAATTTCAGTACTATTATATTGATCATTTTTAAAAATTAACCAATTTTTTTCCATTGTATAAATTTAATTCAATTTAATTAAATATTTATTTATAGTATTCTATAAATTTTAGAGGTGTAAAATGGATTACACCATTCATAGAGATGGTAGAGAAAATGTTTTCATTAAGGTTGTATATAATTTTCTTAAGGAATGGAATAAATAAAAATAAATGGTAATTAACCTATAAATAATCATAATATTTTTTTTATATACCATTTACATTAACCAATTCCATCCTTATTACCATCCATTTAAAAAAATATTTATCATCACTATGTAGAGGCTATAGTCTACACGGATGCAAGAGGGACATTATTTTCTTCTAAATAATTGGAAGTAAAAAAGTTATATATGGATTTATATATCATAAATTATGTTTAGATAATAAATATCACAAATATTATTCAATATTTTCCCCAATACATTTCTTGATAAGCATAAGTGAATAACGAATCACATCGCTTCGTGAGTATGTAGTGTAACGTACACTATAGATATGTTATTGTACCCCCCAAAGAATTGTATGTGACAATATATAAGTGATATAATAAATATAGAAGTATAAATATTTCATTAATATCATATAATTATTTTAAATACATCATTATATCCATGAAAGATGGTAATGGATGAAAAATCACAACAGTTTGCGATGTGGTAGCTCGTCCGCCTTGAGCATGATCAATAGATTTATTTCCCATCAAATAGAAGTTGAGATGGATAAAGAATATGATGTTAAAAAAATAATTTATTATTATTTAATTAATACAGGTTTCATTATATTATTATATTGGAAGATTATTTTAAGTATGTGTAAGAAAACATAGAACAAATTTGTATGTTATAAATTTTACCTCTTCTTCGAATATCTTCGTTCAGTTTATACATATTGACTTCATAAGAGGGATTAAAAATAAAAATAATTCATATAGAATGAGTTTTGGTATGTATGGAATGGATTTTTAATGTAATTTGAAAATCAAAATTGTATTGAGAGTGTGTTAAATATATGAGATGATATGTCCTTATATAAGCGGGGTAGAGGATAGACATGGAATTTTTTAAAAGGTAATGTGATTCCCAAATTTTTTTCATGAAAAGATCCTCTAAAATGGGTCATGTACATCTATTATAATTGATAATGTAGAAATATTTCAAAGAAATGTGTTTTTGAAATGTTTTATGTATTTTTTAACACTTAAATTATTATTTTAACCCCATGTAAACCCATTTGCGCTTTAACTGTAACAATTAGTTTTTACTATTATAACTATTTATTATTTTCTACAATTTATTTTAGAATTTTAGATAAAAACAATTTCTTGATTAATAAAATTAAATCCATTTTTTTTAAATTTAGTTCATATAATTGGCTTTAAAATTTAAAATTAAACCCACATACAAATCGAAAAAAACTTTTTCCAAAATGGTATTTTAAAAGGATTAAAAAGTTTTTATTTCACAATTCAATAAGAAATTTACTAAAAGGATATAAATTAGATAAAATTTAATATAATTTTACAAATTTCACTAAAATATAATAAAAATATAATATCACTTTGAATATTGTTTTTTTTTAAGATGTTTGAAATAAAATTCAATATTTTTCACTATTTGTAAAAATTTAAAATTTTCAATAAATTATCAAAAAATAACCAAAATATTAATTTTATAGGTATATTTCATAAATAAATTTTATTTTTTGAGATATATTTTTGAAAATTTATAATGAATATTTTCAAAATATGTGCACAAATCATGAATAAACATCATTTCATAGTTTTTTATAAAACATATCATTCTCTCAAGTGGTTCTTATTTTATTTATAATCAATCGATAACAATTAAATTTATTTTAAAAATGTATAAAAAAATATAATTTTTATAATTTATTTACTCATATTTATACCTTCCAACTTATTAACTAGGTCATAAATTGTATGTTAATAGATTAATATTTACATTTAACATCATGTTTATTTTAAAAATGGGTTTTTTTTATATTTCTAGATATCTAAGATAATGAATTTGTTTAAAAAAATATTTATTAAAATAATGTGGTTTTAAGTTATCTTTTCAACTTAGTGGTTCATGTTATACATGATATCAAAAATGATTTCCCATTTTTAAATTAGCATGGTGTTATATTTTACCCCCTTAAATAAATTGCATCATCACAATTTAATATTTACATCAATAATGAAGGATTTTACCTTTAAAAATACCTTAATTGGAATACCACAATCTGAAAAGTTTTAATAAAACCTCATATTGATAAGAGAAAAAGTTAACTGTTGTGTCCATATATAATAAGACATTACTAGGATTCCATGTACGAAATTATTGTTGGTAAGTGATAACACAAACATAAAAGAAAAGCATAAATAATTATAGAGATTCATATAGATAATTGATCAGAAGAATATAAATGATGCATGGAATGTTGAGGACATCAAAAACATAATTATATAATTAATTAAAAGGACATTTGATTCATCGGATATGAAGGTAATATGATAACATCTTTTTCACATGATCCATTTCTTAAAGATGAGTAATTGTATTACTATACATGAATGTAATGAAATATACCTAATTTGTGTCATTGAAATTCAAAACAACAATTTCTTCCATTGGGTTTCCATTGATATATTGCAATGTCTAATCTGAACCCAGGAAATTAATTACCAAAAATAAATTTTCTATGACTGAAGAACTAAAATTAATTTTCAACTGATCAAATAATTCCCATAAGAATAAAAATATATTTATCCAATCTTTACTAAAACCAAAATTATGAGAAAAATTTTCCATTGTAATAAATTTATCTCGAATACCTCGATAATGACCAAAAAATTTCACCTAATCTATTCCATAAGAATTTATACCTAAAAACGACCAGGTTACAACTCTAAAAACATAATAATTTTTGTCCCAAGTAATCCATCACATTACACCTAAAGATTATATAAATATAAAAATAATAAAATGACTTCCAATAATCTTATTAATCCACTAAAATTTATTTTTTCAAATTAATATTTTTCCATAAAATATTTTTAGCTTTTTTTATACTAATAAATAAAATATATAGGGATGTGGTGGGAGATGCACAGTTATCACACTTCAGTTATGGGTTCAACCCCCATGGCCTAATCAGATGCAACAATTTATCACTAGAATTATGGGTTGTTAAATTTCTAAAATGATGTTAATATAATTCCAATAATGTTTTAGATGTTTAATAACACATAATTAACCTAACAAAAACGATAATTTAAAATCTAAAATTTAACCATACATTTAAACTTATGAACACCAAAAATAAAGGCAGTCTTCCCTAAATATCTTTTTCACTAAAACATAAACTAATGTATGAGGTTATATTACCATAAATATCCCTAAAAATATCCTTAATAAGGATGAACTCTTATCACAAAAATCTTAAAAATGGGTGTTTATGATATCAGACATACGATTAACATTAAACTTATAAACCCATGATGGTTTACATATCATTAAAGTTAATGAAAACATGAATGATTCCAAGATTCAACAAAATATTTAAATGTCTCATGATTATTATAGCCTAAATTCCGTTGAAAAAGATTATTCTAAAATTTATTTCTGAAATACCAATATAAAATACATTATCTCTTTTACTTCAACAGAGTTCCTTCCTTGTTATATGGTGAGAATGGAGAAGAGTAAATTGAATCAGATAATTCCAAGGATCCCTACATTCAAGATAATGAACTATAAAATGATCTATGGGATGAAATTTATTTCCTTCCATCATACTCTTAATTTATCCTCTAAAATTAAATGATTTTTCAATTCTTTAATACAACTAAAACTGTTTCCAATTATTTGAGAAACATTAATGGGTTTATTCTGCCACATTTATGACATAAGAGAAATTAATAATTCTTTTATCTATTTTATCCACCTATATATATCATAGTGAAATCATTAATTCACTTATTTAGTGTTCCTAAGATTTGGTAAGGTATATTTTGATAATAATATTACAGGATAACGGATTTGGAATAATCATGGTATCCTTCACTCCAACAATTTTCCTGTTTGGTTTCACATAATAACCACCTTATCTTTCTGATTTATTATAAACATGATTCCTTCTTATTCTCTTAATTGGATAAAAAAATCATATTATGAGAAATAAAAATCATAGAGGGAAAACAAAAAATTATTTATAGGATGTCTAAATTATGACACGTTTATTCAATATAAGAAACCATAAGTTTATCCAAGTTCATTCATTATCATCATTAAAATCATTTATATTGGTTAACAATGAAAATGAAAATTAACCCAAGCATATCAATCAGTGTTATTAAAACAAGTGTGTTATAAGGATCATTATCATGTAATAGGTAACACCTGAGTCAAGGATGACATGTATTTTTTGGATTTTTTACCTATAGGAACATCTATGAATGAACCATTTGAACTTGTAGTACCGATATATAGATGTATTTCTATGAAAAACCACAAAATATATAAATTACCAAAAAATTAAGGATAATATTCCATTCATATACACAATGTATATCATAGGGTTATGCACTGAAATTTATGTTTTCCAAAATCTAGTTCCCATGATTTCTATTAGACATACTATAAAAGGAATTATAATTACCACAACCCTATGATCCTAGAGTCAGTGGTTACTTTATTACATTTGTGCTAGATACAATAGACCTCATAAGAAAGGAATGAATAGTTTATTATTGTCAGTAAGCAACATACCAAATTTAAATTTCAACTACAATTGATAACATAAAATAAATGAGGTTTTTTATTTGAAAACGCCATATTTCCCCTTAGCATACCCTATAAAATCAATTTCCAAACAATTTCAGTTGTCCTTGGGAAAATAAATCATACGAAAAGGGGTAAGATCAAAATCACTATATGGGTATGTATATATCATAATGAATTATGAATAAATAATATTAATCAATATTGAATTTTATGTAAATGATAAAATTCCATTTAAATAATTACATTATTACAATATGGAGAGAATAAATGATGACAGAATAACTCTATAAAACTAACAAAATGGCCTTGAAAATTAACCATGGATATTATAACTAATCAAATAATTACATGGAACATCAATAAATGATATCATAATTAGGTAATTCATAACTCTAGACTTTATTACCATACAGTCCAAGACTCGTGGTAATATAGATTATATAAATGGGTAAGGCCTCACACAAAAACAAAAGTAAGTTTATCTAATGAAACACACCAATGCATAAAGGGGATCTAGGAAGTGTCTTCCATCACATATAATTTCTAATAAATTATTTACATGAAATTATTGAAACAAAATCAACAAAAAAAATCTTATTTAAAACTATCATATGAAATTTTCATACTTTCCCCATTCAATAAGCATAATGATAAACCATCTGTAATAAAATGAATTGTTTCAACACATTACATGTCCAGTTAAATAAACCATAAACTGTTTGGTAAAATAATAATGATATTATAATTAAAAAATATTTCCATAGGATCATATATAGAGTAATAATTTTTTACATTCTTTAATATTAATTCTATAAAGAGAACATTAAAACATTATTAATGGAAATAAAATTTCCAATTTGATAATAAAATTTTAAAAACTAAAAGTTCAATTATCATTTTTAAAATAATTTTCTTTGAAAATATTCATGGAAACTTATATAATAATAATAATCAAATCATTGAGTGTCATAATGTAGGTAATTATCAGACATCAATTTCGTGTTATAATAATGATTCCATTTTACATTGTTGGTAAAACATAGATATGACTTGTCTGAAAAATGACATGAATATTTGTTTTAATTTTTTAAAAAGTTATTAACGTGTAAACATTCAATTCATAATTAATTTTTATGATATTAAACCCATTTATGATTTTTTTAAAATATGTATTTTGATGAGAAAAGATATCTTATCGAAGAGAGAAATAAAGTCAAGTTTTTCTAAAACATGTTCTCAAAAATTTTATGTATAAATTAAAGAAAAATGGTTCTATTATATAAATATTTAATTAATAACAAGACAAGTATTAAATATTTTGAGTTTATGAAACGAAAAATTAGTCCCCCAAGTTACACTTTAACATAAACAATCCTGAATAAAGATGAGATTGTGAGAGACGACATTACCAATTTGTTAATGTTTGAATCATAATCTCTTCTATTGAATAACATAAAATGAAATTTTAAATACCCTGAATGTAAATATAGTCATGATATAACATATCAAAATATGAAGTATATAAATAAAATTAATGAATGAGTAGTGAATATGATATATGGATCACAAAAGAAAAAGTGAGACCAGAAACCCTTACATCATGTTTGACTTCTTGTACATGTTTTTTCTCCTCTTGAAAAATAAATATAGGTTTATTATAAAAATATTAAATAACCGTAATGATATTTTTTATAAAATATATTTTTTACTTATTGTACTTTATGACCTATTTATTCAAAATTCTTTGTTAAAATTTCTTTTTTACGTGATAATTGATTTCTTTTTCATTTGTGTTTCAGTTTGATAATTTCGGTCTTTTTATATTGATAATGGTTAAATTATCTCCATAAATTTATCAATGATATAAATATCATATAAATTCATTAAATATTATTTTTTTATGATCTATATAAGTTATATATAGAGAATGGATTACACCGGTCTTGGAGATAGTATGTTGTACGTGCACATGAATATTATTTCCATTTTCCCAAAAAATGGATGAAAAAGAAAATAATTTTTATTTCATCTTTATATAATCATTATTATTTTTTATATATACCTTATATTAATAAATTATGTCGTTATTACCATCAATTTAAAAATAAAATGATAATCATTTCACATTGCTGTGTGGAGGCGGTAGTCTACACATACAGTTGAGTGACATTATGGTTTTCAAATGAATTGGAAGGTAAGAAGATAGATGTGATTTTATATTTTCCAAATTATTTTAATTTTATAAATATATAATAAATTTGGGAACATTATATTTAGTACATTCCATTAAATTCATTTGTTGAAAACAAGTAACATCGCTTTACGAGGCGGTAGTCCACCGTACACACGAGCGACATTATTGTATCCCCCCACAGAGTGATAAGTAAGGAGGTATATGTGATGTCATAATTCAATATTTATAATAATATCATAAATATAATATAAACATATGTTAAAACTAGGATTATAATCATCCTTGAACGTTAGTGATGGAAACCAAATTACTTTGGATTTCATGGTGGAAGTCCTCCACACACACGATCAATGGTTTTGATTTCCATATTTTTTATATCCATATGGATATGATTAATTTATATAAAATAATAAAATATTAATATATAAGGGATATATTTTATTTTATCATTATATTTTTAGATGATTTTATGCACTTCGATATCTAAATAAAACAAATATGCATGTTCAAGAATATTACTTCCTCTTTGCAAAATTCACAAAGTTTTGCACCTAAATCTTTAATAGGAGGTATTCTAAATCAAAATAAGGCATATAGGATGTAGGGAGGTAGGTAATTAAGGTATTTTTGTAGGTATTGGTTGATCTGTAGAGTTTTTTAAGTTTTATGTTGATATGATAGTGGGAACCCTATTATAACTAGGGGTGAGGATATACATGGGATTTTTTAAAAGATAAACTAATATCCATTTTTTATCATTACAAAATCCTCCAAAAAGGGTAATTATCCACACTTATAAGTGTTAAGGTCTAAATTTGGCCCTCTAACGGGGTTTGTATAATTTATAGGTAATATTTAACCATATCTTATTAGTATACCAGTTAGTTTACCCATATTTATCTTAAATATAGAATTTAATTTTTTTACTTCTATCACTTCACATTATGTAAAAAAATTAAGTTTATATTATGAGATAAAAATAAATTTTTATAATTCCAAATATGTAATTAATTTTTCCAAAATTAAATTTATTGAAGTTTAAGATTCTAATATAAAATTAAAAACTCAAATGCATTGAAAAAAGGGTTTTTTTGAAGAAATTGTTTCTATGGATTAAAATGTATTTTATATTGGAAATAAACATAAAATTTATTTTAATGGCCAAAATTAATTTAATTTTTATATAATCAATCTAACTCCAATGAAAAACTATTTTAAATACAATTGAAATATGTAAATAATTTGATGAAAATATAAGTATTCGGTAATATCCGTATTTTTTTATAAGTAATCAAAAAATTAATTATTTCAATATATTCTAACAAAATTCACCTAATTTTGAAATTTAGATTATAAAATATTTCTTTTTTTCAATTAATTTTCCAAAATGTATTAAAAAACTAATTTTATATTATGTGGGAATAGTTCGACCAAACCACTTTGTAGATAAATATATGTTTTTTAGAACATAGTTATCTTTCATTCACATGGTTTTTATTCTACTTATAATCTCTAGATAAACAATAAATTAATTTTATAGATATAAAAGCATATATTTTTTATAACATATTTAGTACTATTCATAGTTTATTACACAATGAATTGGTTATAAATTCCCTATTTAATGAATAATTTTTTAATATTGTATTATGTTTCATTTAATCCCCAAGTTTTGTGAATTTAAATCTATCAGAGAGATTCAATTTATTAAAAAACATTATCATAAATACTCAAAGCTTTATATTCTATTCTAATATTCTTGTGGTGTTTCATACATGTTATCTATTTTGATTTTTCTCTATTAAAATCACCAGGTGTTACAATATCTTTTCTATCAACATTGACCTTCCCTTAATTTATTTTGAATATATGTAACGTTCTTTTCCATTACATCAGCTGGATCCAGTCCAAAATGGATTATTTATCCAACATCATCCTAGTTTTTGGGGTTATCCAAATAATAACAAAGAGAAATTCATAAGGACCCAAATTAATACTCGAGTTAAAGCTATTTTTGTTAGAAAACTGTATGAAAGATCGATTTTGGTCTGAACCACCCTTGAAATTTATATAGAAAGATCTCAACATGTCCTCAAGAGTTTGAATTTTCATCTTATACTGGACATATATTTGAGTATGATATAAAGTTTTTAATGTCATCTCTTATTCCAGATCCTATTGAATACTTCTCCAAAACCTTGATAGAAACCTTGTATCCTGATCAGATACAATAAAATTAGGTAGTCCATGAAATATCAATACTTTATAATGTATAAAATACAAATAAAATCTCTAGAGAAATATAATTTGATGGAAATGACATGTGATGACTTCAATAGGTTTTATACTATAATATAAATATCATTATTCTCTTTATATGTTTTAGGGAGTCCACATATGAAATCCATGATAATGTTTTCCCATTTCGATTTAGGCATTGATAATAGTTATAACATTCCATTATAATTATTTTCATAAGGCATTACTTTTTGAAATACTGGTAATTGATATATATAGTCTGCAATATTTCTCTTTATATTGACCTAGTATGATTTTTTTCATATATCTATATATCATCATACTTCTAGGATGAGTAGAGAATGTCAGACATTGATCTTCATCAAACCATTCCATCCCCGTATCTTGTGCGGAAAGAACAAATTTATGGTTCCTAAAAAATATCATTCCATCAGAATAATGGCTGAACTGAAGAACATTTCTTTCCACCTTTTACAACACTACATATCCAATATAAATTTATTTAATCTTCACATAGATAGATTGTTGAGCATTCTTTGTAGAAGCATATTATTTTCCCCTTTTATCATGATTTCATGTAACATCTTCTGTAAATTCATAAGTATTGGATCACTTTTAATATTCATCGTGGAAAAACTAGAATGGTCTTTTTGACTTAGTTCAAGGCCTTTGGGCCACCTTAAGTGCAGATGAAAATCAGATGACCTATGAGGAACAAGCTCAATAATAAGGATGATCAAGGAGCTTTCCCCATAGTAGAAGCCAAACAGATTTCAAGAATGAGAGGGTATGGAACTTTCCATCGGCACAAGCCTACGCATGCTTGGGAATGCCTAGCCGAACAACCATGTGATGGTGGAGAGATGATTTCACGATCAAGATGCTAGGGAGAAGCAGTTCCAAGTAGCTAGTCGCGGTTGTATGTAATGTTTTAAGCCTACGAGCAAATGAATTCCTCTAAGGCCTACGGGCCATGTAATACCTACGGCTACGGGCCTTGTAAGGGTTCCACCTCATCCCTTGAAAGGTGGATTATCAAAATCAATAAAAAATAAAGGCCATAAGGCCATTAGGGGAGGAGGAGGTAACATCACAATCCTTTCAATGATGAATCACTATATATAAATAACTAATTTTTTCTATAGGTTTCTTTGATTATATTTGAACGGAATAATCTTATCCCCACTACTGTAAAGTTCTCTTCACATTGAGATTTCCATATGAATTTATCCTCCTTCTATGAAAACATGATTATTATATTATATAAAAATGAGAAATCTCTCATAAGAAGTAACTAATATCCTAAAAATACAAAAGAATTATGTATTTTAGTTAACATGTTTGGTCTAGGTCATTGGTAAATAACATTTTTAATTCAAGTCTCTCCCGATAAAAACTCAATTTAGTTTATATGACCCATGTATGAAAATTTTTTATCGACCTAATTCAAACATGGTAAATTATTCCCACAACATCAATTTCCTCGGTGACTCCAATATAACTCTCAAATGATCTTCATAATGCTCTATGGAATTTGAATGTATAATAATATCATCTATAAACACTAACATTAACTAATCAATGTAATATAAAAATATTTTATTCATTAAATCCAGAAAATAGTAGAGGAAATGGTAATTCCAAATGTAAAAACTACAAATTAACAATTCCAATACCACATAATGAAGGTTGTATTGGGTATATCCTCTTTATTTCCCCTCATTTGATGATATCCATAGTAAAGTTCAATCTTATATCAATATCTGGATATCACCATTGATCAATCAAATAACTGATATGCGGTATAGGAAACATGTTTGTGATATTGATCTTTTAATGTTACTGATAATCACTAAAAATATAAATTGACCAATCACTATTCATAATAGAAAGAGAAAGTTCATCCATGGTGACACAATAGTGTGTATGAATCCCTTATATTGATTCTTTAAGAGTTTATTTATCAAATAATGCAACTCAATTGGGTTAATTCAATATGGATTCCTTAAAATAGGTGTAACACTTGGTACAAGTTCTTTTGAAACAATTACTTCACGATTACTAGGATGAATGAGAAAATATTCTTGAGAGACTTAAAATAACCCTCTTATATATATATATATATATATATATATATCTTAAATGCTTAGTTTCTCCCTAAATAATTGGGATATAAATACTTCATATGTAGTATTTAAAACCCATAATATAAAAGTAATTTCCATTTGGATTTCTTATTCATCCTCATAATGATAAATGATATTTCTTTTTCTTGGAATATGAAATGTGACTTCTCTACCTAGAAAATTGATATGGGATCCATACAAATAAATTAATCTAATTACATGAATCACATCAAATTGTACTAAAGGAAAATTTCATTATTCATATAATGATGTTCCTTAACAACTATAATAATAGAGGAATAGAATACATGATATGAAACAACAGTACAATTATGTATTTTCATTAATAAATAAATATCTTATTTTTGAGTATATTAATTAACATTCCATGATAATTTATCTTATTTATAAAAATTTATGTAAACAATATTAAATAGGGTTCTTCAATATTTGTTCATACATATTACCACACCATGTTCATTATTCTATCATTAATCACATACTTAAACAAAAAATGGTTAGTATGGGAGGGAAAAATAATAACCAGAAATCATGTACTCATTATAAACCATTCGTTGGATGTATAAATCATGTAACCTTATTATAAATATACATAAGCAGATGTTTAACCTTGTTTATCCATGGACATTACCAAAACATCTTTATTTTATCCTATAATTAGAATTATCCCCATGATTTTCAAAATGAAATGTAATCCCAAATAATTAAATAAAACCCCAATTTGATACCTAAAATAATAGATAATCATTTCATATATAAATATTGTATATTAATAGATGAATATTTAATATATAACATTATGATCGATACAAGAACCATAAAAGTTTAGTGTATTTAGATATTTAATACATAAAAATATATTAGTTACTTTTTTCAAAATATCCCATGATGTTCTTCCAACTTGGAACCCTTCTGGACATACCCAACATAAATATTTTCTTCATAGACTAGGTAATGAAACATTAGAAATCATGAGCTTAGATTATCAGTAAGGGTAAATAGGGAAGATATCTATTGATGATCATATGGACGTATAAGATAAACAATAGAGTATGAGATAATGAACATAACATTAATAGTTCGTAAATCCTATATCATAGATCATAAATATAATTTATGGTATAAAATGTTATCATTTAGAAATTCTTGACTCACAATAATGACACAACATCATAATAAAACATCAATAATAATTTCATATCAATTTTTTTCATGAAATTGTGTCATAATAAAGTCCATATAAACCATTTCATATGCCATGGTTAACTACTGAGACCATTGAATCATAGTGGATCTTGTAACAATACATATTTACCATATCATAACAGATTGAGAATAATCACTTTTTTCCCATAGTGGTTCCAGAATATTGATGTCTTTCCCATTGTATAACAAGAAAATAAAAGTTTTTTCCATAGTGGATCAAGAAAATTTAATTCTTTCCCATTATTATATAATATGATATAAATAATTACACAATGAATTATAGAAAAATATAATTTTCTGAACACCCACCAAATAATTAAAACCATTCATATGGGTTCCATAAGATTATTTAACATTTATAACCTCATCATAAATAGTGGAAAGAAAATGGATTTCATAAAGAACTCATCATTGAATATCCCAGGGAAAATAGATGGGATTGAAAAAAAATCATCACCATATTTATATAAATCCAAAAAATATTTAGGTTGTTATCATTTGATAATATCACATGTAAATCATAATTAACATCAAGGTATGTTATCAAAGATGAATATTACTTTAAAAGATCAATGGACTATTTTGTGGAGAAATTAATTTTTTCATTTTAAGATCACAATTCAGTTTTCATGGTAGAAGTAAATTCCATTCATGTCTAATGTATTAAAACTATGATTCATTGCATATATTTTATAAAAAGTCAAAAGTTCATTGTTCAAAAAATAAAAAGAGTATTCCACTAAAACGGTTACAAAATCATGAGTAAAAATGACATTACACACTCATATAAGAACAAAAATACATTCTTGAAAACATATCAATGAAATCATAGACAATGAATAAAAATATTCCCTACTGAATAGTAAAATATAGTTGGGTTTCCTTAAAACTATTCTTTCCAAATCTTGAGTAATTAAATTGAGGAATATGAAAGGAAAACGTGTATTCTTAGAAATAACTAAGGAAGAAGAAAATTTAATGGATTTTTCTGATATGGATCATAATTTTTTTCAATATAAATTCAATGATAAACATTCCCATATAATGGTCATGGATATGTAAATCCATTATCCAAAGTATTGTTTTTATTTGTACATGTTCAAACCTACTATATACTAAAAAAATATTCATTACAAACTTATTATTAATCCATAATAATAGATATCATACCATAAATGATTTGAAAATGACATATTCTATCCTTTTATTAATTTTTTTATGAAAACCACTGTCTTGGGTTAAAACTACTTTGATTTTCATGAAATATTTAGTTCGATAGTCCTGATACATATAAATTGGTCAGAGTTTAATCACATATATAATATTAATCATCAAATTAATATAATATATATTTTTATATATATAGAGTCACCTATAAAAGGAATAAAAATGAATTACACTGTTTATTGATACGGTAGGTCGTACGTGTGCATCAACATTTTTACACATTTCATCTCATGAAATAAAATAATGGTAATTAAAAAGTCAATGATAAAGGGTGATTTTTATATCATCTAAATCTAAAAAATTCTTTAAATATATATATTTTTTACCATCCTTGTAAAACATAAGTAAAAAATGAATTGTATCACTTAATGGAGGTGGTGGTCCATACATATTCCAGAACGATGTTGTTATTTTCCAAAAGATGGTAAAAATGTGAATAGTAGTGGTTAAATAATAATAGAAACTATTATGAAAACCCAAGATTGACATACATGTAGATGGAATTTATTTTTTAAAATAATGAATACATGTCACAAACAGACACCCAAATACTGTATTATTTTAGTGCCCGTGGAAACCTGGAATATAATATTCTAACATGGTGCAATATCTTCATCATCTCCCAAAAAGATCATCCCCTTTTCTTTTCCTACATAAAACATTTCTTTATATATGGGCTAAAAACATAAAAAGTGAGATCTCAAATCATCAGTAAGGGTAAACATGGAGAATATAAAACAAACCATAAACATAAGAATGTAAAAACAAGAATAAACCATTTAAATGTAACAATATTGAGTCATAAAATAATTTTTACTATACATAAGACATAGATCATAATGAAACATTAACCATGATAAAATATCATTGGAATAAAACATGGAATTGTGGAAAAAAATAAGCACATAATATGATTTCCATAGTATCCAAGGCATTATTGCTAAGACCGGCATAGTGGACAAAGTCTATTTCTAAACTGGGTTTACTTTTCGTTCCCTCCATGCATTAAAGAACCATATTGATGTGTCATTCCAACCCTGTATTATGGAACCATATTTACTTGTCATTCTAGCCCTGTATTACTGAAGTGGACTTACTTGTTTTCCTAGTAATGTCTATCTCATGATATATAAATTTTTACCCAATACATTGAAGGGAGATACAAGTCCCGCCCATCTCATAATGAAATCATTCATATATGTTCTAAAAAAACATAAATCATTCATCATATCATAACCCAAAAATAAAATGGGTTTCATAAACATCATTACATTACAAAATAATCCATATAAAATATTTTCCTCCATTAACACAATCAAATCCTAGTTATAATAAGGATTGTAACATAACACTATTTAAAGAGCACCATATTAGACGGAAAATACTTTTGATAAAACACTTTAACATAATATCAAATGAATATATCCTTTATTGTTCAAAAAAAATTCATTACATAAAATATCATGCAATTTTAAAAGAAAAGAATATAGTTTAGAATAAACATGAAATCTTTTAAAGGATGCTTTCTAGAAATAAGGTATTAAAAATATTTAAAAACTCATTCTTGTAATAAAAGTAAAAAAAATTATTCTTGTACTCATTCCAAAAATGTCTAAAAGTACCTCATCTTGAAAATGAAATGAAGATTCATTCCATACCATGTAGTAAAATTAAATAATGGGTAAAAATGTATTTAGAAATACATAGAAAAATAATAAAAAATTTATGAAATCATTTTTAGAAATCATGGACATGGTTGATAAATATACCTCTACTAAATAATTACGTATAAATAATCTCGGATGAAAATGAGATTGAAAAATTATCCTTTACCTTCATTATGATTTCTTCCATTGGTTTCCAAAACAATTCTATTGTGGGTTTATACAAACAATTAAATTGTAAAATAACCATATAAATATTTATGATATAATATATGATTCACTTATGACTTTATATTACCTGCTTATTTATCAATTTCATTTTAAAGTAACATTTTGGGTAATAATCGTTTTATTTATTGTACATGTTTTGACTTATTATTCTTGATATTATTACATAGATTATGATTTAATTACTTTCAAAATGTAAAACATGATTTATATATCATATATATTTAGTATATAAATATATATAATAGATTGATAAATGAAATAGAATACACCATTCATGGAGACTGTAGGCTGTACGTACGCATGAACGTTGTTTCTGTTTCCTTATTGAATTGGATAAAAGAAAGAAAATGAAATATATATACATAAATCCATTAGCGTTATTATGTAATATATTTCATGCTTATTTATTATATATTCCTTATAATCATTTTATGAATGGTTAACATGGAGAATGAATCTTATCACATCGTGTAGACAGTAGGTCGTACGTACACACGAGCGACGATATCATCCCCATAATTCATGAATGGTTTACTATAATTCAAAATAAATATAATTTTATAATAAAAATATATTGTTATTACATCCATAATTATACCCATCCATGTAATGTGGTGGTGAAAAACAGAGTATACCACGACATAGAGACGGTAAGCCGTACATATACACGCCCATCAATTTTGTTTTTCATAGGATAGATTTATGGTGAAATATAGTTGTATACTTTTTTTAATAAAATATAAGTATAAAATTTATATTGATCTTATTACATTATTATTAAAAATATAATGAAGATGACGTAGAATAGTATTGAAGTATGAATGAATCGGTAGAAGAGATTACCTCTTCCTCGACCAGCATCATCAAAATCTCTTCTTAGAGCACTGGAGTTGTTCTTTTAAGAAGACTAGAACCTATTTGATGAAAATAGGGAATTTATAAGGAAACATGGAAGGTGATGGATGAGATTTAAGGATCAAAATGAAGTGATTCAGTGAGGGAGGATATACCCTTTTATAACTGAGGTGAGGGACACTTTTAGAAACTCCATAAAAAATAATTTATAAAAAAAATCATAGCCTACCCAAAAACCACTAATATATCCCAATTTGGAAGATGATATGAGATAGGGTTGTAATATAATAAACCAATAGAAGTTAGACATGTTTTTATTTCAATTTAAATATTATCATTTTAACTAACAATTAGTTATGTTATTTAATTTTAATTAAGATAACAAATGTTTCAATATTAAAAGGGTGTAATATTTTCTTATTTGATTTCAATTATAACATAAATGAATAAATTATAAATATTTAGACCATATTATAATTTTTTTTTATTTTTAAATTTTGTTTTTTAAATAATTTTATATAACATTATTTTAACAAAATATTAATTGTGTCAATTTTGATACTATTCATTTCATAGATTTCTAGAAATACATAGATATGGTGTTATCCAAAAGAAAAATATTTTATTGTATTCCCAACAGGTCAATGTCATCAATTAAATTCACTGTAAAAATTAATTATCCCAAAATAATAATTCTCTTATATTTGTTTACTAACATTTATTTGATATCTCTATTATTAAAATAACGATTACATCAATAATGTGCAATTATTTAATATACTTAATTTTATAATAAAAAACTGGAATAAAATACTATTATGATTATAAATTTACTAGATTTTATATGAATAGATTTAGTTGAATTTATATTTTGGAAAATCTGACATAAAAAATGGTATACTTATTAAAGTATGATTGTGACAAACTTAACATCACTTTAAATAAAATAAAATAAATGTCATAATCTATTCTATAAAGCTCCAAATGGTCACTTTATCTGCACAAGGATGATTATAGTCAAGATATACTCGACTAATATGATTTGGTCAAGTGTTTATCCCTTTTTATGGTTATTTGTATTTTATTAAAAAAAATTATGGATTTTTCATCAATTAATTAATTTTTACATCATCAATGTATAAGACATTAAGTTAATTATTAATTTCATAAAAATTTAAAAAAAATTACCATGATGTATGTAATTATTTTATATTTCTATGGACTATTTATTTTCGAATATATCACCTAGTTATCCCAATATTAAAATTATTATATTTATAATAAACGTGAGTTTGACAATTTAGAACTTTTATTGGTTTTATTAATATTTATTTTCATTTTCATTGTCATGTGGCCCGTAAATGACATTTTTTCGAACCTATGATGGTAATGAAATAATTTTATTAATAAAATAATATTTTTTTAGGTTTTAGGATCATTTTATTCCCCTTGTCATATTATTTGTGACACTAATTTACCAAATTTACCTTTAATCGCATTAAATAAAAATTATTGTTGTTACAATTCATTATATCCAAAAAAAAGTAACCTATTAACATAATTTGGAACCATTTATTCCAAATATGAAATTAATTTTTCTTAATTCAAAACACAGAATTGGACAAAATTAATTTAAAATTAATTCCTTTTGTCAAAACCAAAATGCTGATTTTTAAGATGTAAAAAACATATCAATAGACTATAATGTGTTTATGTCCAATTAAAATGTGAAATTACATCCAATTTCCAAAATTTGATTAAATGATAAAAAAATAATCCAATTTAAATTTAATAAAAATTAAAAATATAATCTATATATAAAAATAAATTTGATGAAAATGTCATTTTGAATTAAAATGTACTATTTTTCACTATACATTAAAATATAAATTTTATCTGAAAGATACCAAAAATTCAACCAAGTAACTTTTTATGTTTTCTTTCCAAATAATATGTTTGTTTTTTTCAAATAAAATACATAAAAGTGTTAAAAACTATATTTAAAATGGGTGTTCCATCAAAAGGTAGTAAAACCACATTTTTGAAAAATATTTATTTTATCATAGAAAATGAATTTGTTCTTATATCATGTCTAGAAATTATATAAGATAAATTTTAATGTTATGTAAAATTAAAAATGTGGTTTATAATATTCCTAATTGCGTGTTTATATCCCATTAAATAATATTATTTTAATAATATATCATTGTTTAGTGAAACACGGTATTATGTACAACGAAGCTATCAAGGAAGTTCTCTCTTGCGTGTAATGAATGCAAAGTCAGTGTTTCATTTAGTGCATGCTTACTTTGGTGTTGTGTATAACATAATCCAAGTATATTTATTTTATAGATAGAATGAAATATATTCTCATTATTGCATGAAATGAACTCTAAAAAATGAACTTGAAATTGTGTCTAACAAAAGCCAAGAATAATGTTTCATATACTGCAAGCTAATGTGCTGTTGCTTATAGCCAAAAAAAATCTTGGTCTATAATACAAAAGAAGACATCAAAGAAATTAAAAAGAATCTATCTAAAAAAATCTCACATTTTTATAACTATTATTTATATTTAGTAATTTTTTTACATTATTTTATAATGGATACCACAGATTTATATGAGGCATAATAGGACATAAAATTAAAAATTATCAGTTATGAGGTAAACCTCTTCATTGAGAAGCCTTCGGCGGGTTACACCTTATGCCTTAAATGGATGGTATATTTGAAGAAACTATATGATCTTGGATTTGTTGGAGGAATCCAAAAAATTATTATTTTAATTATTTTCTACTATAGAATGCCCAAAAGTTTCAATGAAGAGAGGGGGAGATTCACCCTTTTATAATTGAGGAGAGGGGAAGTATGGGAATTTTATAAATTATTAAATTAATAAGAATTAAATATTAAAATCAAACCAATCCAAATTTATATATTTAGAATATATGAATAGGATAATTTGAAATAATATCATCCAATAAAACATTGAAAAATATTTGTTATGTTTTCACCCATATAACATTGATTCAACCCATGCCAACCCTTTTCCAAATTGTTATGATAACATTTTTTTTCATTTTAGAGGTCAAGAATGTTACTATCATTGGATATGTGAATAATAAATGGATCATGGTTGATATTTTAATTCATTTAACATTAAAAAAGATGAATATAGTATTTTTGTAAAATTTTATATCATTTAATAATATATTATTTATCATAAAATATCATTACTTTTTATTTTGGAAGTATTCATTTAATTTTACATTGAAAACATACTAACAAAAAAAGTCCAATAAAAACTATTTATAAATCCATTATATTTAAAATTTTACTAGAAAAAATTCAAATTACAATAATTTTACAGAATATTATTACTTTTAATATTTTTGATACATCTTATTTTATTTATGGATTGATTGAATAAATGTTGTTTATGAATGTATAAAATTGTACCAAAATTAATCATTTTTAAAATTTAGAAATATATTAATATTATAAAAAAATTAATTCAGATTTAATATATATATTTTTAACCAATATTTTCCCATTTTTATCCTTATATAAAAACGTTATTGATATTAATGTTAATAGAGTGAAATTTTATATTTATTCATTTCATAAATTAATTTGATGGTCATAATAAATTTAATACATAAAAAAGTGTCCATATATTCAATTAATGGATGGATGTTTCTAAACCACACACCTAAAAATGATAAATGAATGTGTTAGGATGACATTGAGATCTTTTTATATTAGTTTTAAAAATAATTAACCACTTTTAACTTTTATCACAAGAATTTTTATAATATGGTTACTATTTATTAAAGAAAAATAATTAAAAATAAATATTTAGCAAAATTTATCCTATTTATTTTAAATATTTACTCCATTTTAAATTAATCAATTCATTTAATTAGTAGAAATAAATTTTAGTGAACACCAAAAAAGGAAAAAAGTAGTTTTTTTAGGAAAAATCATTTCAGGAATACTTTTTTATACCAAATTCAACAGTAAAATAGATTCTAATGAAATAAGTTATATTATTAATAATATAAAAGAAAAAAAATTAACTTTTAACAAATTTAAAAAAAAATTACTTTTAAAATGCTTGAAACGAAACTACAATTTTCAGTAAAAATCAATATTATCACTCTTCACTAGAAAATCAATATTTTCAAAAAAAATCCAATAAATTAAAAATATTAAGAATTTGTTATTCTGATTTTAAAATTGTATAATTTTTATAAATAAATATTACTTATTCATCCATAAATTAATTAGTATATTTTATCACAAATAAGTACAAAATGAATTACTAAGGGAAAATCTATTTATAATGGACACAATGACATTACTAATAATATATTATCTTCACCTAAAATAATTATACATATTAATTTAAGGTGTGTATACTAAAATTAATTTATCCAATTTAATTCCTAGATTATAATAGTATACTATACTATTGTTCACATACACTCAAGGTTATGTACATTTTAAACTATCAAAGAAATAAAATTTATTATTATATCATAAAATATAATTGTGTTACTTTATTAGATTAGGTTGCACTAAAATCTAAAAAATAGGGAAACCATGAATTCTCAAAAATGGGATTACATATAACATTTAACAAGATACTTATATCCAAATAAACTTCATAGAACATCATGGAGAATTTTTTTTATTTGAGAATGCCTATTACCTTAAAATTGAAGGAATTAACATAGCTAAAATTGAATATCGTATATTGATGTCTAAAAAGGTCTATTTATTGATGAAAATAATGAAAAATTACTATGTTTCAAAAAAAATTGGTGGTTTTTGGAATAATTTATCATTAAATGAGTTTCTTTCATTGTATATCATCAATAAAATGAAAAATATTGTTTCCAATGGTGACAAAATTAGTGTTTATTTATTCAAAATTCATCATCTATGTGGGTCTCCTTATTTGTGTTCTAATGGTAAAAATTAATTATTTCAATGGAGAGTAGGATAATATGGTGATTAAAATATTAGAAAAATCACTAAAATATATTACATGAGATATCTTCCTCAATATAATAAGGAAAGAGATGTTGTTTTTTTAACATGAAAAATTAGAATTATTGTAAACCAAAGACATAAAAGGTATAGATTCATTTAAACCGCTGTATTCAACTTATTAAAATTTATTTCTATAGACCAATGATAATCTAGTACAAAAATATTGATCAATAGTTCATAATACTAATTGATGAGTTTACGCTGAGCACTCCTATAATGTTTTAGAAAAACATTCGGGGTTATAGAGATGTTCAAAGTATTTCCAAATGGGGTTGAGAAAAAACATGGTGTATATATTATAAAATTAATTACATAAAATTTATAGGAGATTAAATGTATCTTTTTTTATCTTATTTATCATGTAATGGGGTCAGGCATAAATATCAATATTCTTTACACTACAAAAAAATATAGTAGCAAAGAGGAAGAACAAACTACTAATTGGAATGGGATGAACTAAACATTCATTAAATATAGTATCAAAATATTTCTCAAGGTATGTAGTTCATATGATAGTAAATGATCAAAATAAATATTTATTAATACTAGATGAAGAATAATCTAGCTATGAAATTTTGTAAAAATTTATAACAACTATTAAATATCATGATTTTTGGGAGTTCCTTATTTATAAACATTTATAATACAATCCTAGGAATATTTGAGGAAATAGACAAGGAAGAAATATTACAAGGGTATAAAACAAATAAAATATTCTTCAACTACTAAAGTAAATTTTTAATCTAAATGGTGGAACTATGTTTTATGAAGGTTGTTGAAAATAACTTCTATGAACTTGATGAAGGAAATGGTTTTTTTGAAATTGTAATGGATGAAATCCTACCTCCTTAAAAAATAAATAAGGAGAGAAATCAAGGAATTATACATGAGCTACAACCAAAATGATCTGAATAATCTATTTTTGAGGGAAAATGTAAGAAAAATAATCTCCAAATTCTTGATGATAAAGAAATTGGTTGAATCAACCAACATTATTTGATGAAGCTCTGCTCTAGTTAAGATGGGAAAAAAATAATAATAGATAACAAAACAACACTTATCCCTAAAATAAAATCATGATCACTTTCTAATGTTTTTTAAAACAAATAATGGTATGAAGCTATGAATGAAGTGTTGGACCAAATCAAAAATAAATATACTTGGGAACTAGTTCCAAATCCAGAAGATTATAATGTCATATGAACTAAATTGGTGTTTCAAAAAATTGTAAAAGAATATATATATATATATTTACGGAAATTAATATTGGATTATCTACAAAGAGTATGCATGGGTTTACTATAATGATTTTTATGATGTATTCAAAACTATTTTGAAACTTGAAACTATCATAATATTTTGATAAATTTATTCTTTTAAAAGATACATATCCTATCAAATAGATTTTGATAAATCATTCATAAATGGGGAGTTTGAAGAAGAATTTTCTATTGAATGGCTAGAAGGATTTATCCATTACAAGGATATAAGAAAATTTATAATATGGAGGTATCATTTTATTTTTCGAAGCTGGATCCTTCAGAATGATATTTTTTATTTACTTTTTTCTTAAAAAGTCTTTATCATGGTATTAAAAATAAGATAATTATGTAATAACATTACAACATTATCGATAAAAAATTAAAAGTAATATTTATGTTATGATAGTAATATCTAGAGCATTGATTTTTAGTGTTCGTGTTGATAAAATAATCTTTTAATGTGATAATTATATTATGAAAAAAGAGTTATAAGAACATATGGAGTTGTTCTTTAAGGTTCCAATTCGTAGGGAAATGATTTTATTTTTCAATATAAAGGTCTTGAAAAATGAAATTTATTAATTTATTTTACAGAAAAAATATTATAGAAAATTATTCATTATGTTTTTTCATTGATGATTCAGAATAATATTATATATCTATTTCTATTCGCATTAGTATTATTAAAGATGAATCTGGCCAAATTTTGAATCATAAGGACTTTGAAAAGATGAGAAGATTTTTGATTTTTCTTATAAAATCTCATGAATATATTTTTTACACTATATAATAACTTTCTTTTCATTAATGTTATCTTATAGAATCTCATATGTGATCTTACAAGAGAATTTTTATGTATTTTAAAGGAAATGTTAATGAAGTCTTATTGTATATGAAAATTAATAGAATAACATTCATGGGTTAAAATATATTTTTTAGGTGGTGATTCTGGTGATTGAGTGTCATCATCAGAAATAATAGTTTTTAAAAGAGATAATTGTATTAACATAGTTAAAAAAATTAGTATCATTGATTATTACAAAATATGAAAACATTGATTCTACTCATGAATGTACTCAACTTATGTGGTTAAAACATAATTATTACATTATGAATCTTGAGACAAAATTGAAGATTATTTTTCATGACCAGAGTGTCATTTACCTCTCTAAATATCTGGTTCAACATTGATGATCCGAGAATAGAGATATTAAGTATCATTTAATGAACTAAAATGTTACATTTGTAGATGTAAAGTAAGATTAGATTTCAAAAAAAGAACACACTACATATATATTTAGTTAATATTTATGAAGTGAAGGGTTTTAGTACTTAATTATTGAACTATATGTTTATTATCCACTAATGACTGGAGAAACATTATTGAGTATCCAACATGCTACTATGGATTTTTTTGTTTAAGGGGTAGAATATTTACCAAATTTAACTTTATATTTTATTATTATAATGTCGGTGTTATTAATGGATGGGGGATTAAAGGTTTTAGAGGTTATAATTATGGAATACATGATGATTTTGGGGGTGTATAAAAATCATAGACATGAAATTATTTGGAACTACAGAAAACTTTTTCATAATAAATATTTTTTATTCAGTAGTGTGGTGTCAGTAAATTTCAATTTGAGAAATTATATTGTTTGATGGAGAGTTTTCAATGGTGTTTTTAATGTTAATCAAAAATTACAATGGGAATATTGAACTTTCATATATTTTTTTAATAGTGTTTTATGTTTTCTTAACATGAATGTGTGCGAGGACACCAATTCTCTATTTGAATTTCTAAAAGGATAACTATTTACATTTATAAATGTAAATATTTTTCATGTCTAAATGTCAATTATAATGGTGATTTTTTATTGTAATGTTTAAAAATTTCGATAACTCAATGTTATTCATGATTCCAAGATGATGTTTTTTGAAGGAAAAAATTTTGTTAGACTTGGTGGAACATTATTTTCTTGAATGTGTTTTTCATAATAAAGTTAATTAACTAAGTATAATGGTATAATTTTTATGGAAGGAGAATATACAATCATCACTAGATGCAGTTCTATAATGTTTTATCTAGGATTTCATGGATCTGTATTTGTGCCACGTTCTCTTCGATCATAAAATGATAGGAATTTTTTTTTATAACTAAATCAAGTGTATAGATAAAGTTTCTAGTTTTTCATGATGTAGAAAATATTTTAAATTTAGTTGATGAAATTTCATTAATCTATTGGATGAAGTATTTCTATATGGAATAAATATAACACTTCTAGATAGAGGATTCTAGATAAATAAATTAGAGGATGAGTTTTTTTGGGGAAAAATGTTCTTGATTAAGAATTATAGGTACAGGATGTACAAACAAATGAGCATGTGATGGAGAATTTTTTAGATAGAGTAGTTCATAAAAATAATTACTAAATAGTGATGTTCCTATAAGGGAGAATTAGATAGAGATGTTTTTATAGTGTATCTGATAGTGTTTCGAACATGTTTTTAATCTCTTTAAATATTGATTTCTTCAAAAGGAGTTCCAAAAAGAGAAAATTAAATGGTCACTATGGGGTTAAAAATTAGTTTTCTTAAAGAAGTTATTGATGAGTTTTGTGGAAGATACATGGTATGTGAAAATGTTTCTTGAATATGGATCTGAAAGTACATCAATTAAATTCTATGAAATCACTTAATATATTTCAATGTTAAGATATTATTTTAATTTACAATACCCGTGATATAAATATAATAATATTCTCATCTTGTTTTTATGATTCTTGGAATATTTTGATGTCGAGAATTGAACAATTCTTACAAAGCTTATTGACATAAATTTATTTGATGATTTGGAATGATTTAAAAAACTGAAAGACTGTAATGGGGTTTTCAAATGCATAGGATGAATTTATATCTTTTTTATCATAGGATGTTATATTACATAAATGGGGATAAGATATTTTTGTGGACTATTTAAAATGATTAACAATAATAGCGACTAAATATAAGTATTGAATATAGGGTGTTCCTGAATAATGATGCACCATAAGTAGAAGTTTTAAATGGAAATGTTCTGAAAGAATTGATTTTTGAGTAGAAGATAAAAACATAATAAAATATAGGATTACATGAAGATATTTATTATTTCCAAAAAATATGTACGCTAAATAGATATTTCTTTTGTCAAAAAATTTTATTTTTATAAGTGAGACATTTGTAGGAATGAGAAAACAGTACAAAAACATTATTAGGTCATGTGTGATTCCATACCTATATCATTTATTTTATAATCATATACTTATAGATAGGTTAGGGTGTGTCAGAAAGTTGAGAAGATCAACCCTCTAACAATATTCAAAATTTTGTTTCACTGTAAATGAAATTAAAGAAAATACCTTCATTTTTGACCCCCCACTCAATGGTTCTACATTCATAAACACTACAAATTATTTTAAGATGAATTCCCATCATAGAAAGGTATACCTTGATATAATTCCCACTCCCCATTAAAACATATAAAAAGAAATTGAGAACATTAGACAGAGATAAAAATCATAGTCAGGGATAATAAATTAAGTAAACAGATTATTCATATTGAATATTATTGAAAACTCATAAGTAAATTGTCATTATTATATAATTAACATTTGGATTAAAGTAATCATTACTTACTGATGAAATAAAATTCAAATCATGAATTGATCATTAATTTTTTTTTAATTAATTATAATGTTAATATCATAATTATTCATTTCAGAGATAAAAATATGGTAGATCATGAAAAGAATATCCACATATGGAAGATCATTAACTTTTTACTAATAATGACTTCTTTTACATAACAGATTAAATAAAAAAATCATTTTAAAAACATAGATAGAATTGATCATCCATGTAGTAATATTAGGATATTTCTCCTACAATCACCCATATAAGAAACATTGCATGGAAATAACCATCACATCCCTTAGGAGTTACTTATTTCGTATTAACTCTATTATCATTACACAATTCACTGGAGATATATATATATAGGGATCACCCATTATCAGAGCCATCTCATTCTCACTCATTAACATATAAAATTTAAAATTATCATATGTGTATAAAAACACAAAAAATATTTAATTTCAACCTTAAAACTATAAAATATGACAATACAAACCACTTTAAAAACTAACTTCAGTTATCTCATTAAAATATGAAGAAATATGCATTTATTTGGGAAAAAAATAAAGAAATTACGATATTCATTAAAAACCATAGATGCATTTACACCATGAATTATAATGAATATAATATAATATGGTGGGTAAATTTGGTCATTCGGTAAATGTTAAAAAATATTCCTTCTTCATTTATTAAAATAAAACCAATTTTAATCAAAAGAAAAATGATTGAAATGATTTATTTTAATAATTTTTAAATAAATGAAATTGTATTATAAAATACCATTATAAAAAATTTCCATATAGAGAAAAAGTATAAACAATAATTTTTTGAAAATTTTATTTTATAGAAAAGAGTTTAAAAACTCTTAGAAATTTAGAAAATTTTGTATCAAAATAACAATAGAGATTTGAACATTAAAATAATACATAAAAACATTTAGTATAGTAAATTAATGATAAAATACATACATATGGCTTTTTATACATCAAAAAAGAGAGAACATGTGGTCAAAAAGATAAATGTCACAAAGAAAGAAAATTAATATGAGAAATCCCATAACATCGATTTTCCCCTTAGTCAGTTGAACTATAAATTATTATATAATAAATTTTTATTATTATTAATATATACCAAAATTATACTTATTATACTATATATTATTCAATTATTACTTCTTATTATCTATTTATTAATAAATATTTATTAAAATTAATATTTTGGGTTTTATTTATTCTATTGTTCATGTATATTATGTTTCCGTGTTTATAGTCATAGCACTATTGTTGTGGTTTCATCACTTATATAAAATTCATTATTAATAACTATATTTTTTGTAGAGACCCGAAGCTTATCGTACATGGACATTACATTACTTTTGCGGAATACTTAGTACATAACAAAAACACACACACAAGGATCGTAATAGTTTAGTGTCTTTGGAAACTCGGAACGTAATCTTCTAATCGTGGTGAAAGATCTTCAATATCTCCCATAAAGATCTTCCCTTTTTTTACCTAAAAACCTTTCTTTATATCCTGGGGAAAAGAAAACATAAAAGGGTGAGTTCAAATTCTCAGTAAGGGTAAACAAAAGAAATATCAATCACACCATATACATAAGAACATAGCTTTTGGAAATCTTAACCTGCAAAAGAGATCATAATATCATAACATGGGATAAATCATAGAAGTGAAAATGAGATCCCCATAATCATAAAATAAAACTTGAAACTTTGTGGCATACACATATAATCATGGAAAATCATTTCTTGTTAGTCATGACGCATTGCCAAGACTATCTTAGTGGACAAAGTCCCTTTCTGAACCGAGTTCACTCCTCGTTTCAGTCCTGTATCACTGAACCGAAATAACCTTCCGTTCCAGCCATGTCTATCTCATGAGATATAAAATCTTTACCCAATGCATTGGAGGGAGATATAGGTCCCACCCATCTCATAATGATACCATTCTTATGTGTGCCACAAAATCATAAACCTTACATCATAGCATTACCCATGAAATAAAATAGGATTCTTAAATATCATGCCATCATAACATAATCCATAAACAATTGATATCATTTAATCATAAGAAAATTGAAACCATTTAAATCATAGATGAATTTTACTTGAAACATACACATATGAAATAATGTCATCTTAGATGAAAAATAGTTTTGACAAAACACTTGAAATGAATTCTTGGGGAAAATATCCTTTCTTTTTTTAAAACATTTTCTTTTCACAAAATTCAATGAAACTTTAAAAGATAAGGGTTTTTGTTGAAAATAATCATGAAATCTTGTAGAGGTATCTTCTTGAAAATGAGGCGTTATGAAACCGTAAAAATCCGTTCACGCCGTATAAGTTAAAAAAAAACATTCTTCGTACTTTTGTCGAAAAAGTCAAAAAGTACCTCGTACGAAAAACGACAAAAGATTCCTTTCATATCTTTTACTAAAAACTCACCAAAGGGTAAAATTGGATTTAAAACAATTGTAGTTGGATGGAAATAACATTACATATTGAGGAAAAATAGATTTGGATGATAAAATACACCCCAGTAAATACCAACGTATAAACAATCTCGGATAAAAATGAGATTGTGATATTTCCCTTACCTTAGGTCCGACTTGCTTTGTAAGTGTCCGAACCTCCTGTATAATGATTTAAATCATGTTATTTACTTATTACAGAATCATATTCATTGTTATGATATCATATATGGTTCACTTATGACATTATATTACCCGTTCTTTTGTAAATTCCATGTTAAAGAAGCGTTTTGGGTAAAATCGTTTCATTTATCGTAGGTGTTTTGACTTGTTGTTCTTGACATCAGTATTACTTATATCATGATTTACTCACTTCCAGAATATAAAATATGATTTATATATCATATATATTCAGTATATATATATATATAATAGGTAGATAAATAAAATGAAAAACACCGTTCATGGAGACGGTAGTCCGTACGTACGCATGAACGCAGTTTTCCTTTCCTTATTGTCTTGAAATGGAAGTAAGTAGATGACATACATATGTATATATATACATAAATCCAGTAGCTTTATAATGTCATATATTTCATTATTATTTCTTACATATACATTATAATCATTCTTAAATGGTTAACATGGAGAATGAATCTCATCGCGTCATGGAGACGGTAGTCTGTACGTACGCACGAGCGATGATATCATTTCTATAAATATTGAATTGAATTGGAGTGGATTATACAATATATCAGAATCAATATGATGTTTTAATAACTATGTATAGTTATTCTTTACACCATTATACCCATCCATGTAAGGTGGTGGTGGAAAATAGATTACACCATGGCGTGGAGACGGTATTCCGTACGTACGCACGCGCGGTGATTTCTTTTTCCGTAGGATGGATAGATGGTGAAATAGGGTTGTTTCATACTTATAATAACATATAAGTATATGAGTGATACTGATGTTATTACTTCATAATGAAACAACATAAGAAGAAGAAGTGGAAGAAGAAATAAAGATGAAAGAATTGGTAACGGTAATTACCTCTTCTTTGAAGTGCCTCTTTGAGACCTCCTCTTAGGGCACTAGAATTGGTCTTTGAGGAAGACCATAACCTCTAGGATGTTGCTAGGGAAGTGGAGAGGAGAAAATTGTAGGGGTTGGCCGAGCTTGAGTGCTCAAATTTGTGTGAGGAGGAGGGGGAGGAGGTGTCCTTTTATAAGGGAGGAGAGGGGTACCTTAGGAATATCTCAAAATATTATTTTATATTAAAGTCAAAATCGGTTTATAATGGTTCCAAAGGGTCTTATTTCGAAGCTAAAGTGGGGATGGGTCGAAATCCTATCAACCAATAAGATTTAGACAAGTTTAGGGTATTATTTTAACCTTATCAATTAGATTTAACTCTAAGTTAAATAATTTAACTTTTACCGTGTCTTTTTGTTTTCTTTCACTATATGGTTAATACACTTACTATAACATGCCAAACGAACCCCAAATTGTTTATTATTAATATATATATCCTTATCTAAGTCATTTGGCCGAACCTTAGATTTTTAGGAATAAAATAACAATTTATAATATAATATTTGATTTAAAAACTATTTTGTGTCAATTTTGACACTATTTGATATATGATTTTTGTGAAAGTCATAACAGAATTATATGTTCGAAATAAGTTTATTAAATCAACACTAATATATCATAGTAACCTAATAAATTAGTAGAATTCATAAAAAGTCTTAAATTACATTTATTTTGGTATTTATAACATCAATTATGTCAATATTTCATTAATAAGATAATTACTGCATCATCATTGTGTCATAAATAAATTAAATTATTTAATGTTTAAAAATTATAAATAAAATACCATTATGTAGGAAATCTTTTTATATTTCTAATGAATATTTACAATCGAATTTATCTTATGTATAACCCTATATTAAAAATGTTTTAGTAAATAAACTATGATTTTAACTCTTTTAACTCTTCTTTGAATTAAATAATAATAAATGTCCTAATCTAATCCATGTGGGCCTAAATGGTCATATTTTATTCCTAAGTTTGTTTTTGGTCGAATTACACTTGTCCAATAGAATTAGGACATGTGTTAGGGTAATATTAATATCATATTTACCCTTAGTTACCCTATTTACTATTAACCGCGGTAAAAATAGTAAAAAGTTACTATTCACCAAAAAATTATTTTTATCTCATTGAACCACATTTTACTTACTGATATCAACCGTGTCTCTCGGATTTTTAAAATTCCATTCACAGAAGCGGTAAAATTAAGTTTTATGAAAAATTCAGTTTTTTAACTACCACTTAGTAGTTCACTATTCATCAAAAATTGATGTTTTTCAGAACAATGCCAAAATTTCATCCTAAGCTATATTTCATATTCCGAATTCAAAAATGAAGTCTATTTTACCAAATTCATAACATAAATGTTGCATTAATTAATTTTATAATTAAATCCCGCTGTTAAAACAAATAGCGTGTTTTTATGAAACAATATCTATCAAAAGATTGACACTTGTTTATGTCTAGTTTAAATGTGAAATTACATCCAATGACCAACATTGTATTAAATTGTAAAAATATATTCTAAATATACTTTAAAACCACTCAAATTAATGATTTATCACTATTAATTATTTCGATTAAAAAAGTTGTTTTTAAATATAATTTAGTAATTTTCACTATTCATCAGAATATGAAAGTTATCCGAAAAGTACCGAAATTTCACCTTAGGCTAAATTCGATACTCCGAATCCAAAAATGAAGTCCATTTTGAGAGCTAAAATTTCTAAAATTTAAAAAGTGGTTATTACTATTCATAACGGCTAGTTTTAATAATATTTTAATAGCATATCGTTGTTTCGTGAAACTCAGTATTACGTACTACACACGCTATCGAGGAAGGTTGCGATTGTGTGTAATGAAAGGCAAGTCAAGGATGCGTGTTGTGCAAGCTCCTTTTGGTGTAGCGTACAACACAAGACATTAGTGAAATAAAAAAGAATATTTTTCATAAAATCTCGGGCTGTTACATTCTACCCCCCTTAAAATGAATTTCGCCCTCGAAATTCGTCGGGGTTATAAATGGTTTACTATTTGAAAGTTTCTTTAATAGAAACCCACATCGTAAAAAGGAATACCAAAACTTGGCTTTAAAAACTAAAGTATGAAATGTAACGATTACCCAAATAAACTAATCACTGGGTTTCCACATAGGTGAAAATATGGATATGGAAGAGAAATCTAACCATCATGTTCTGATGGAGAGTGGTAGAGAACATGGCTATGGAAAAGCCAGTAATCACAAAGCCATAAATTTGTGACAATCTAAGGTACCATCTGATTCATCAGATATAAGATCACTAGGACAACATTTTTGGTTTTCAAGATCGTTTCCCTAAAGTTAAAGAATTTGAATTAGAATAAATACTTACTTTATGTTGGTACAACCTCATTGTTGTTCGTTCCTTTAACAATTTCAACTTCATCTCTTAAATAAATGAAGTTGAATTTGTTATTTGTGAAGTGTTAGCAGATCATGTGATAGAATGACGGGTCATTCCATCTGTCTCAAACAAAAGGTTAGCAAAAATTATATACATAAGTCGATCTATAGTGAGATTAATCATATATTGTTCCTAAAATGGACTTATACTTCATATATCATACGGCTTAATATAATAAAACTAGTTTCTACTAAACAGGGACTTCCTGTAGGCCAGTGGTAGGCGATAAAGGCCAGTCGCACTTCGGTTGTGGGTTCGATTCCCACATCCTTGTCCGACGCGATGGGCTGTCGCCCGTCCTGCAGGTTGTCCTTTTTCTAAAACTACATTACTATAACATCCCATCAATAATATCGAAAATCTTCTATCCTTAAACAATACTAACTTATGTCCAACATAATCCATTTTAATCTTTAGGCTTGTCCATAATACTGCAGTCCACTCTCATAATATAGTGAAAACGATTACCAGAGATTTAATACTATCGTTGATCCCCATATATCATAAGATATGTCTTGTTGGTCACATTCCAGCCATTCAAAGTTCTTAATCGTGTATTCTCTTGAATACCTTAGTGAAAACATGAGTGCAGTTAAAAGTTAACACTTTCCACATACCAAAATCCTCAAAATTCTATATACACAAACCATGATATCACTTAGTCCTTATATCAATCATGAGCTCATGAATACTATCAAACGTATTAGATTCTCTTTATCCCTTCATTATGCGCATATCATCCACTTTCCAAAAAAAATCTGAATAACCTTTCATTGTTACTCATACCATTCATCATAAACTTTCAAAACTTAAGGAAAGACAACAGTGTAACAATCCTTAGATGTATTTTTATTCTATAGTACAACATTACACTTGATAAACATGTAATCATTCCACTACCTTCTTAAACCATTGACCGAGCTTCAATAATTCTTTCATCTCACATATCATTTGTAGTCTCTTCATCATCATCAACATAAATACTTCCCATACGACCATACTGATTATCTTCATGAGACTTTCCCTTAGGGCATTGGTTTGCATAATGCCCGTACATTCCACATTTAAAACATTTAACCATTGTTGATGTCGTAGCAATACCATTATCCTCATCCATGGTGTTAACTGAACCTTTTCCTTTGCACTTACTTTCTTTTTGTCCTTCTTTTCCACACCCAAAGCATCTTCCAGTTCCTTTGAAACATTCTCCTTGATTCCTCTTCCCACGTGATTTACATAGGGGAAATTGAACTTTCTTTCCTCTATGATCATCATAAAACTCCATCTTTCTCTTATTAGCCGAGTCAGGAAACTTACCAAATTTTACTTTATTGATCATATTATGAGATTTCTGATTCGGCATAATAATGATGTTTGGACTTCCAAATCCCATTTCACTATGAAGAATATCATTCCATTGTCCATCATATCCTCCATTATCGTGAATCATCTTGTTTCCAGCCATTTTCTAAAACCCAAAAAAGAATAGTGTGAGAGGCAAAAATCATGCTAGGGAAAAAAACATAATAAAGGGAGAGTACCTTCAATATCTAACATCTTAGGTTTAATTCTATGATCGTTAGCGTAGTTCTAGTACTATAACCTATACGTATACTTAACCTTAGGGACATCCCTAGACATACCGTAGAAATATCTCTAGGGATCTCACTAACGTTTTCACATCCTAGTTTCCAAAGGTTGACTAAACCTTTCCTCTGATACCAACTGTAGAGACCCGAAGCTTATCGTACATGGAAATTACATTACTTTTGCGGAATACTTAGTACATAACAAAAACACACACACAAGGATCGTAATAGTTTAGTGTCTTTGGAAACTCGGAACGTAATCTTCTAATCGTGGTGAAAGATCTTCAATATCTCCCATAAAGATCTTCCCTTTTTTTACCTAAAAACCTTTCTTTATATCATGGGGAAAAGAAAACATAAAAGGGTGAGCTCAAATGCTCAGTAAGGGTAAACAAAAGAAATATCAATCACACCATATACATAAGAACATAGATTTTGGAAATCTTAACCTGCAAAAGAGCTCATAATATCATAACATGGGATAAATCATAGAAGTGAAAATGAGATCCCCATAATCATAACATAAAACTTGAAACTTTGTGGCATACACATATAATCATGGAAAATCATTTCTTGTTAGTCATGACTCATTGCCAAGACTATCTTAGTGGACAAAGTCCCTTTCTGAACCGAGTTCACTCCTCGTTTCAGTCCTGTATCACTGAACCGAAATAACCTTCCGTTCCAGCCATGTCTATCTCATGAGATATAAAATCTTTACCCAATGCATTGGAGGGAGATATAGGTCCCACCCATCTCATAATGATACCATTCTTATGTGTGCCACAAAATCATAAACCATACATCATAGCATTACCCATGAAATAAAATGGGATTCTTAAATATCATGCCATCATAACATAATCCATAAACAATTGATATCATTTCATCATAAGAAAATTGAAACCATTTAAATCATAGATGAATTTTACTTGAAACATACACATATGAAATAATGTCATCTTAGATGAAAAATAGTTTTGACAAAACACTTGAAATGAATTCTTGGGGAAAATATCCTTTCTTTTTTTAAAACATTTTCTTTTCACAAAATTCAATGCAACTTTAAAAGATAAGGGTTTTTGTTGAAAATAATCATGCAATATTGTAGAGGAATCTTCTTGAAAATGAGGCGTTATGAAACCGTAAAAATCCGTTCACGCCGTATAAGTTAAAAAAAACATTCTTCGTACTTTTGTCGAAAAAGTCAAAAAGTACCTCGTACGAAAAACGACAAAAGATTCCTTTCATATCTTTTACTAAAAACTCACCAAAGGGTAAAATTGGATTTAAAACAATTGTAGGTGGATGGAAATAACATTACATATTGAGGAAAAATAGATGTGGATGATAAAATACACCCCAGTAAATACCAACGTATAAACAATCTCGGATAAAAATGTGATTGTGATATTTCCCTTACCTTAGGTCCGATTTGCTTTGTAAGTGTCCGAACCTCCTGTATAATGATTTAAATAATGTTATTGACTTATTACAGAATCATATTCATTGTTATGATATCATATATGGTTCACTTATGACATTATATTACCCGTTCTTTTGTAAATTCCATGTTAAAGAAGCGTTTTGGGTAAAATCGTTTCATTTATCGTAGGTGTTTTGACTTGTTGTTCTTGACATCATTATTACTTATATCATGATTTACTCACTTCCAGAATATAAAATATGATTTATATATCATATATATTCAGTATATATATATATATAATAGGTAGATAAATAAAATGAAAAACACCGTTCATGGAGACGGTAGTCCGTACGTACGCATGAACGCTGTTTTCCTTTCCTTATTGTCTTGAAATGGAAGTAAGTAGATGACATACATATGTATATATATACATAAATCCAGTAGCTTTATAATGTCATATATTTCATTATTATTTCTTACATATACATTATAATCATTCTTAAATGGTTAACATGGAGAATGAATCTCATCGCGTCATGGAGACGGTAGTCCGTACGTACGCACGAGCGATGATATCATTTCTATAAATATTGAATTGAATTGGAGTGGATTATACAATATATCAGAATCAATATGATGTTTTAATAACTATGTATATTTATTCTTTACACCATTATACCCATCCATGTAAGGTGGTGGTGGAAAATAGATTACACCACGGCGTGGAGACGGTATTCCGTACGTACGCACGCGCGGTGATTTCTTTTTCCGTAGGATGGATAGATGGTGAAATAGGGTTGTTTCATACTTATAATAACATATCAGTATATGAGTTATACTGATGTTATTACTTCATATTGAAACAACCTAATAAGAAGAAGTGGAAGAAGAAATAAAGATGAAAGAATTGGTAACGGTAATTATCTCTTCTTTGAAGTGCCTCTTTGAGACCTCCTCTTAGGGCACTAGAATTGGTCTTTGAGGAAGACCAGAACCTCTAGGATGTTGCTAGGGAAGTGGATAGGAGAAAATGGCAGGGGTTGGCCGAGCTTGAGTGCTCAAATTTGTGTGAGGAGGAGGGGGAGGAGGTGTCCTTTTATAAGGGAGGAGAGGGGTACCTTAGGAATATCTCAAAATATTATTTTATATTAAAGTCAAAATCGGTTTATAATGGTTACAAAGGGTCTTATTTCGAAGCTAAAGTGGGTATGGGTCGAAATCATATCAACCAATAAGATTTAGACATGTTTAGGGTATTATTTTAACCTTATCAATTAGATTTAACTCTAAGTTAAATAATTTAACTTTTACCGTGTCTTTTTGTTTTCTTTCACTATATGGTTAATACACTTACTATAACATGCCAAACGAACCCCAAATTTTTTATTATTAATATATATATCCTTATCTAAGTCATTTGGCCGAACCATAGATTTTTAGGAATAAAATAACAATTTATAATATAATATTTGATTTAAAAACTATTTTGTGTCAATAATGACACTATTTGATATATGATTTTTGTGAAAGTCATAACAGAATTATATGTTCGAAAAAAGTTTATTAAATCAACACTAATATATCATAGTAACCTAATAAATTATTAGAATTCATAAAAAGTCTTAAATTACATTTATTTTGGTATTTATAACATCAATTATGTCAATATTTCATTAATAAGATAATTACTGCATCATCATTGTGTCATAAATAAATTAACTTATTTAATGTCTAAAAATTATAAATAAAATACCATTATGTAGGAAATCGTTTTATCTTTCTAATGAATATTTACAATCGAATTTATCTTATGTATAACCCAATATTAAAAATGTTTTAGTAAATAAACTATGATTTTAACTCTTTTAACTCTTCTTTGAATTAAATAATAATAAATGTCCTAATCTAATCCAAGTGGGCCTAAATGGTCATATTTTATTCCTAAGTTTGTTTTTGGTCGAATTACACTTGTCCAATAGAATTAGGACATGTGTTAGGGTAATATTAATATCATATTTACCCTTAGTTACCCTATTTACTATTAACCGCGGTAAAAATAGTAAAAAGTTACTATTCACCAAAAAATTATTTTTATCTCATTGAACCACATTTTACTTACTGATATCAACCGTGTCTCTCGGATTTTTGAAATTCCATTCACAGAAGCGGTAAAATTAAGTTTTATGAAAAATTCAGTTTTTTAACTACCACTTAGTAGTTCACTATTCATCAAAAATTGATGTTTTTCAGAACAATGCCAAAATTTCATCCTAAGCTATATTTCATATTCCTAATTCAAAAATGAAGTCTATTTTACCAAATTCATAACATAAATGTTGCATTAATTAATTTTATAATTAAATCCCGCTGTTAAAACAAATAGCGTGTTTTATGAAACAATATCTATCAAAAGATTGACACTTGTTTATGTCTAGTTTAAATGTGAAATTACATCCAATGACCAACATTGTATTAAATTGTAAAAATATATTCTAAATATACTTTAAAACCACTCAAATTAATGATTTATCACTATTAATTATTTCGATTAAAAAATTTGTTTTTAATTATAATTTAGTAATTTTCACTATTCATCAGAATATGAAAGTTATCCGAAAAGTACCGAAATTTCACCTTAGGCTAAATTCGATACTCCGAATCCAAAAATGAAGTCCATTTTGAGAGCTAAAATTTCTAAAATTTAAAAAGTGGTTATTACTATTCATAACGGCTAGTTTTAATATTATTTTAATAGCATATCGTTGTTTCGTGAAACTCAGTATTACGTACTACACACGCTATCGAGGAAGGTTGCGATTGCGTGTAATGCAAGGCAAGTCAAGGATGTGTGTTGTGCAAGCTCCTTTTGGTGTAGCGTACAACACAAGACATTAGTGAAATAAAAAAGAATATTTTTCATAAAATCTCGGGCTGTTACATTTTTTCTATATGATTCTAGAGATCCATTATAATTTCATTGAACATATGTTACAGTTTTCATAAAATTATTGATAATTAATTTTTCAGATGATTTTACTTCAAAAAAGAAATTGATTTTATTAAAAAAAAATATATATTACTATAAATAAATAATGAAAACAGCATAGAGTAATGATTATTACATAATATTACAAGTTAATATAATTCATCAAAAAACCATATACTAAAAATTATATAAACTTTCATGTAGGTGGTAAAATATACCAATAAATGAAATGTTATAACAATAAAATGAGTCAGAATATTTTATTTTGAAATCATAAATTAAATTTTGTAGTACAGTATTCATTATATATATATAATATTAATTTAATTTTTTATTATTAGTACCATCGCAATTTGGTAGTATTGTAAATTGAATGGCATCTCTTTGTGGAGGAAGTTTTCCTCACGTACACTCAAGCTATGTTATCATTTTCCCATAGATGGTGGTGTAAAGAAGTAAGTAATATAATATCATTAAATAATCATCATTTTCTATAAATATCACATTAATTCATATTATGAATCAATTTAACTATACATATGATGTGGTCATGAAATATGAAACACATCGGTATGTGGAGGTTATTGTCCATATGTATGCAGGTGCAATGTTTCTCTTTTCCAAAAGACGGAAAAGGAGATAAAAATAATCCTACCATAAACATAATAATATTTAATTATATTTGAAATAAATATGTAATTATACCAAATTGTTATTGATGGTTTCTAAATAAGTAGAAGAAGACACAAACATAAAACAACATGGTTAAAAGTTATTCAAGTTTATTCAAAACCTCATATAGATTACACATTAAGACATTATGGATAAACATTATTAACAAAATAAACAATAGTATGTAGTGAGTAATTTAGGGGAGGTATTTGTTATGTTTTTTAGAAAAATTCATTAATTTTCATGGCTAGGTGATGACTTTAGGTGCTCATTTATAATTGAGAGGAGTGGCTTACTTGTAATTATTCTTAGCTTTCATAAATTATAAGTATCTTAGTCATGGTAAAGTGGAAATAAAATAATTTATTTTTAAATATAAAATTATAATGTGAAAAATACTTTTATACAATAATAATTAATATGAGTTTTTTGACTTCATCAAAAAATGTAGCTCTAATTAGGATGTTTTACCATTTAATGAGGTAATAGCAATTTACCATGGATGTAATTCATTGTGACTGAAAATGAAATTTTCCAAATTAATAAATTTTTACATGCTAATTAAAAATATTGACTTCATATTCATGATTCATTTTATTTGATTTTAAAAAATTTATTTTGATATAACTGTGCAAAATGATTTTTTTTGAAAAACGTTTTTGAAGCCAGACAATGAAATTTTTCTTAAATGAAATTTAATGTACCTTAAAATGAAATTAACTATAGAAATTATAATAAAATATATAATATATTAATTTATAAATAATTTTATAGTGTAATGGTTCTTTTTGATAACATTATTTAATAAAAATACATGATAGTTTTGGAAAAATTGTCATTTTGTACAATTTACTAAAAAGTTAGTATTTTTTAAAAAATACTAAATATTCATTTTAATACTATAATTATTATATTTTTTAAAAATAATGCTAATTTTATTAAATAAAATGTAAAAAATTTACATAAACTAATCATTATATTCTTGAAAAAAACAGATTAAAATATCTTCTTGATAAAAATTTATTTTTAAGGAATAAAATAAATTTACACTAATTATTTATCCAATAACCTCCATTAGACAAATGTTGAATTAATTTATTAAATAAATGGTCACTAATTTTATTATTACTATTCATCAATATTGATAAACTTTATTTACATTTATAAGAACACAATTCTCACATAGATCGCATTTCTTTAAAACATCTCATTTTATATGATTTTATATAAAATTGAGATATTATTTAAAGGTAATTAATCAATAAACTTTTATCAATGATAATATTCCAACATATTTTTCATAATATGGTTACTCGTGTTTATACCCATCAATATAATGAATGGGTTATAATGGTAACATTTAAATTATTATGTATCACCATTCATTTCAAGCTCAATATTATATATTGTACACACGACTGATCATAATGTTCATATCTAAACTAAGATGTCATGGTGGTACACTATATCAAGTATAATTACCTCCCACTCACTCCCCTATGGTGTGGTTATTTCCCTATCCTACTTTTCAAACATAAGGTCTTCAAATCCACCAATGTCCACATGTTGGGTGTAGGTATAAAACATAGTGGGACACAAACAATACTTACCATAATTATAAAAATAATACATGATCATGCATGTAATAAGTGAAAATAAATTCATTTAAAAAAACATGCATGAAACTTTTCCGAGAAATGGGTACTCGAGAAGCCACCCTGATGGTTTACTCAAACTTTCTTCAGCAAGTTCTAGTTTACTACCAAAAACCTTATATATAGAATGGGTTAGAAACTCATCTATCTATATAATAATAGACTACATAAGGATATGGTGGTTCCCAAAAATTCCAAACTCATAAACCACTTGGTTGAAAGTTCCCCCATCTTGTAATCAAATAAGATTCTAGGTTGGATCCTCTCTAAAAATTCATGATCTATTAGCTGGAATCTCAACCAGATCACTAATAATATTTAATATCTCTATTTGAATCACACCCAACCCATTCACATGAATTAGTAATTATATTGGAAACTCACCTAACCCTCTCACAATATTGAATATCTTGGTTGGAATCACATCCATCTTATATGTACAACTTTATAGTTGTTTATAAACTAACGTAATCCCATATCAAAATCATATCTAGAAACACATCTAGTTCAAATAGTCATATACCACTGTATCTCAATATCATGGGTAGATGCCACATTCCATACATTATATATTCTACCTTTATCAGGGTAGGGAAATACATCCCATGAATGTAGCTCATCAAAATTTCTAACATACCATGAAACATCACATCTCAATAAGTTCCAAAATTATAGGTCTCAAATTATTGTTCATTCCTTAGGTTTTTCCACATCTATATAAAAATTAAATACTTGGAGTAAACCCTCATAATAAGGACAATTCCATCACACTACATGAACAATCATGTAAACATGAGAATCACATATCTAGACTCATCCATAATCTCATCCCTTAGTCCAATTCTCACAATCCCTAAACATGTGGCCTAAGAGTACACCTATCATCTCCAACCACATAAAAATCTATCCATTAATTGATCAGCCCCATAAAATAACATAATACCAAACTTGATCAACACACAATTACCACATTTTCAAATAAATATCCCGTTATATGGAGAGTTATATATATGGATCATTATACACAATCCCATATACTATTTACAAGGAGAAATGGTCCCTATTAGTCAATATACTTATCCCCTCCAATTTATGGGACTCCATATACAATCTATCATAGGACTACAATACCATTTAAAATAAACCCTATTAACTCATATCATATCATCCATAAAATAATTGAACTAATAAAAAGTAAATTAAATTTTAATTTCCCAAAATTTAATGGATTGTAATTTTGATAATTTTTTTGGTTTAATTTGGGTTAGCGATGTCTCTGATGGTTCATGGTGGTTTGGGTCAAATTTGAGAATTTGAAGGTGCACTAAGTGTAGGACTATACTATGGTGGGATTTTTTCTTTTCTTGTATTCTTTCGATGTGATTCTAAGACAAAAACATACCCAACATCTTTGATTACCCTACTCATTATGTTTCAAGAGCCTCTATATGAAGAAAATCTAGAATAAGCTCATCACATAGTGCTATAAGGCATGTCATGTGTCACGACCCATCCGCAGGGCCCGTTCCATGACTACCCCAAGTCCGCCTTCCATAGGCCAGGGGATGGCGAATAGCACCAAAGGCGTAAATCCCGATTACTGGGAAGGAATTGCCTTTATAAAAGTAAAAAAAACACTACAGAGTACAAGCGGAAGTAAAACACTAAGTACAAAAAGGAAGTACTGAAAAGTAAATGGGCAAGAATACAAACCCAATCGAAAGTACAACTAGAACTGAATGAAATTACAATAAAGACAAGCAGCTGGAAGAAGATAGAAGCAGCTCCTGGGTCGTCCTCCTCAGATCCTACCTGAAGGGTAGGTATAGATAGTGCAGCTCTTGGATCGTCCACCACAGATCCTACCTGAAGGGTAGGTACAGATAGCCTCCACAACGCTCTCGCCCGTCAACCTCCTCAGAGTGTCGCCTCGTCGGGAAGTCCACCACCAGGTACTATCTCATCGTGAGGTCCACCTCTGGGTACAGTCCAGTCCTCGAACACTCAGCCTCGGTCTGTGCTACCCGTCGTCTGCAACCAACACAATGAGGTGCGGGCATAGCCCATGCATGGGTGAGTATAACGATACTCAGTAGGGACCCCGAGACCCTCAAGGTCTCACTAAATCCAAAAAGGATAACCAAAAAAAAGATCTCAATAGATAACCTCTACATAGGTATATGCCCATACATATACCCAAGTTATCAATAACCCATATCAATCATGAGAAAACACAAAGATTATGAAATCAACAGATAACCACTACCCAGGTATATGACCATACATATACCTAAGTTATCAAGTGACCCATCTCAATCATGAGGAAACACAAAGATTATGAAATCAACGGATAACCACTACCCAGGTATATTCCCATACATATACCTAAGTTATCAAGTGACCCATCTCAATCATGAGGTAAACACAAAGATTATAGACTCAGCTCAACCAGGATTTTATTCATGATGTCGAAACCACAGCTACTGGAGAACTCCTCCTTTGTCGAGTATAGTGGGAATATCGCTACAACCAAGTGCTCCCCACTAACCTTGGACTGCTGTAGTACTCCACCTGTCGAGTACTGTGGGCCTGCTGCTACAACCAAGCGTGCCCCACTAACCCTGGACTGGTGTAGTACTCCACCTGTCGAGTATTGTGGGCCTACTGCTACAACCAAGCGCGCCCACTAACCTTGGACTTCTGTAGTACTCCACCTGTCTAGTACTGCGGGCCTACTACTACAACCAAGCGCTTCCCAACATGGGTCTTCCGCTACAACCAAGCTCTCCCCCTCATAGGCTTCATAGGTACTTCTTCTGTTGAGTACCGCGGGTCTGCCGCTACAACCAAGCGCTCCTCCGCCATGGGTCTGCTGTTACAACCAAGCGCTCCCCCTCATAGCCTGCAGAGGTACTCCTTCTGTTGAGTACCGCAGGTCTGCCTCTACTACCAAGTGATCCTCCTCCATGGTTCTATCGATACAACCAAGAACTCCCCACAGGGCTATCCGAAACACACCGAGTCGATAGATTAGTAGTCGTCAAGTCTCATCCAGCTACTTGGTCTCTGCACTCTGCTAGCTCCTCACCGGGAGGATCCGCACCATGATCTACTGGTTGGTACTCCAAGTATCAAAAAGTTCCACAAAGAAGTATCTCAAAGGACCGCCTCGTCATAGGGGTCTCAACGCAATAGACGGTGCGTCAGTCGGACGCCCGGTCTGTGAGATACTAGCCTTTTCGTCCCAGGGGCCCGGTTGGTTTCGTGTGCGAACCAACCCGGCCGTATCTCGACTGTACCCCAAACTCTCATAGGGTATGCTCATAGGTATTGTTTCTCAACATGATCACCAACGCCGCTGACGGTTCATCAAACGGACGTCCAGTCTGAAAGTTATCAGCTTTTCCGTTCCAGGGGGGCCGGTTGGATTTCGTGTACAATCCAACCCGGAAATTATCCATCTGCATCAAAAACTCAGGAGAATCATGCCAAATTTTCTTTCTAATCAAGAGAAATCCAATAAAGTCGACGACACGTCAATCGGACGTCCGGAGCTCGAGATATAAGCGTTTCAACTCCGAGGGCCCAGTTGGTTTCCTATCCGAACCAACCCGGCCATATTAAAAGTTTTCTGAAACCTTGAGTGTAATATACCAAAATGACCATCTTGATCCAAGGATTGCATCAGAGCTGATGGTGTGTCGATCGGAGATCTGTATCCCATGTTATGGGCAACAAACCAAAACAGTCCGAAGATGGGGGGTCTGGGCCCGGTCCTGACCCGGCCCAACCCACTGGGACGGCCCGAACCGGGTCGACCCAACCCGGGTCCAGCTCCAACCCATCGGGGCGCGGCCCAGCCCAGCCCGATGCGGCCGGTCTGGCCCGGGATGGCTCGGCGCTGGCCGAGCGGCCGCGCAAAAGGGGGGTGCAGCCCCCTTAAACGAAATCGGGGCCCCGCGTGGGGGCCGCTCCTTGCCAACGGACGCGGCCTAGCACCGCGTCCCCACCTCCTCGGACACGCGCGGTCGCGGGACCAAAAGCCTGCCGCCGCGGCTTCAGCCGCGGCGGCCCTTCCCAGCGGCAGTCCAGGCACCGCCGCCTCCTGGCAGCCGACCGGTGTCGGCGAGGCGTGCCGGTGGGGTTTTCCGCGGACCACCGGATGCGCTCCGATGGTCCGTTTTGCCTGCTGTCTCCACCAGCGGTCCTCCCGGGACCGGCTCTTCACTGCGAAAACCTCAAAATGACCTTGCGGCCGGCTTCGTCATCACCCCCGATCCGCACACCAAGAATGAAGAAACGGTGGGTTCGGACTTGTTTGTTGGTCCGCACCCACCGTGTTAGCAGTTTAAACGGCTTTCGAAAAATTTTAAACACATTCTGAGGATATAAATCACATAGATTTAATTGAACGAAAACCCCTACCTCAAGTGTCTTTGAGCAAGGGTTCATCGTGGAATTGCACATCGCGGAAGAAGGCGTCACGGAAAGGGGATTGTCACATCTCGGAGAAAGGATTCGTCGGGGTCGCGTCGTTGATCTCTGAGGATCCGGCGTTCTTCGCATTCTTCGCGGTCTTCGCGTTCTTCGCGTTCTTCGTCGAGGAAGGAGTGTTTCACGGCTTCAGTGACTTCTCCCAATCCCTCTCGCGCAACCAACCCCTAATAAAAAAAGCATTTTCTAATTTTATTAACACACAAGCCAACGTTTTGAAATTCAAAATTGAAACAATCAATTAATTGAATTAATATAAACGTTTAAACCGCCATATTAAAAGAGGCGTTTCATAAGCAGAAAAACACAAGGGTTGACTTCTACTTAATAGGGGTGCGGGTGCGTTACATTAAAAAAGGAGGGGGTATAGGAAAAAAAGAAATGGTGGGGCTCGTGTGGGGCCCACCTCTCAAATATCCTACCTTGTGGGTAGGATATTGTGGGTCCCACTCTATTCACTTAGCTTAGGTTAAGCAGCTTTAAGTAAAATAAAAATTGGTCGCCCCATTTTTATTTTATTCCTTTACTTAACCCAAAATTTTAAAAACCACACCCGAGTAGACGCAACTCTGGAAAAGGTGTTTCTAGGAAATTATCGGCACTGTGATTCCATAGGTGCCCTCAGAATTCGATTCCGAGCACCTGTTCAAATGTTAGAAAAACACGCTCGTTCGTTTACTGAACGTACCCGAGCTAAACTTCGGAAAATGATTCCGGGCACACCGGGCCTCGGAATCAGGTACCGTCAGAAACTGCATTCTTTTAAACCCCAAAGAAAATTAAGAAAAAAAATCCCTTGAATTTTACGGGTCTTTACATTACTCCCACCTCAGTTCTTTACGTCCCCGTAAAACATTAACACAAACTAGGGATAGAAAAGAGGTACTGAGCACGCATCCGAGCCTTCCACTCCCATGTGCTCACCTGGAGGTTCCCGTACTGCCAGTGAAAGCGCACCTGAGGAATCGACCATCCTCGTAGGATTCGCTCCTATTGATCCTCAATCTCCACCATGACCTCCGCAAAAGTCGCCCCATCATCAACGTCCAACTCCCCAAGGTCAATGATAAGCGTCGGGTTAAGCTCGTATCTCATTCGTTGAGATACATGGAAGTATTCATGCACCTGGTGCAACTGGGTGGGTGGGTCAAGCGGTAAACCACCTCGCCTACCCTGTTGTGGACCTAGAAGGGTCCGTTGAACCTCGGAGATAACTTGTCGCCTCGGCCACATCTCCATAACTCACATCGAGGTGAGACCCGTAGGGAAACGTGGTCTCCATCCTCGAACTCTAGTGGTCTCCGCCTCCTGTCAGCACAAGACTTTTTCCGGATTTGAGCTATCCTCATCCGCCCTTGGATGACTTGGACCTTTCTGGTCCTACAAGAGCTGCTGAGATTTCATCCTTGCCGATAAGAGAAATCCAGTCTCATCCCCTGGATGAACCACATTCTTCACCTAATACAGTCAATCCCAATATGGATGATACTAATCCATACCAAGGATGACATCGTAAGGCCTCAATGTTACTACCAAGATATCTAACCATTACTCTCGCCTCCAAGGGTTGAGTCACAATATCGGCATCAGTGTGTGGTCGTTGGGTCTCCTCCAGTAGGTATCTCAATGTGAGGGTCTAGTCAACGGTTTTTAAACCAGAACCTCTTAGTAACAACATAAAGAGAGGACAGGAAGGTAAACACCACAAGAAAGGTGTCTTTTATTACTTCATCTCAAAGTACAAATACACAAAGCATCTACAAACAAACATCAACAAAGCTAGAAGAAACATAAACGACAATATCCAGGTAAGGAGCTAATCCCGCTTCTGTCCATCTGCTCCCGGAGCTCCATGATCGTAGGCCTCAGCCGCCTGAAGCTGAACTTTCCCATGTCCACCTGTTCCCTGCGGTCGGGGTGGACCTCCTGGTGGTGGTGGTGGAAACACTTCAAACTGTCTTCCACTTCCAGCTGCACAGCCAGCTCCCCTTCCATGGTCTCCCTCTCCTTGCGGTCCACCTCGATCGAACCTCTGCCTCTGCCTGGGAGGCCCTTCGTTCATCTACTGGTCATCTGTATGGCGGTTCGGACAGTCACGAGCCATGTGACCAACCCTACCACAGGAGTAACACTGTCCGCGCATGGTAAGTGGTTCCCCACCCGGGTGCCTCGCACAAACGATCTTGTGTCTTGCGGTCGATCACCTATAGGTCCAGTCCTCTTGGACCTCTGCGTCATCTGTCTACTGCCCGCTACAGAAGACTCTGCCGCATGCCGGATAGTGGTGGGTCCTGCTGCTGGAGACTGCTCAGCAAGGAAACTCTCCACTAAGATGTCTCGCTCCAACACCCCTGTCTATGTCGGAATGATATGAGAAACAAATGAAGATCTGATCTCACTCTTGAGCCCCTACTCAAAGGTTCGGGCCCTGAATAATGGGTCTCGTACCATGTTCGTGGAATAGAGTGAGAGATCTGTAAACCTCACCGCGTACTGGGATACTGACATGATGCCCTGCCGTAGTTGTAGTAGCTCCTGGATGCGCACCGCACAGAGGGTGGCTTGGATGAACTCTGAACGGAAGAGGCTCTCAACATTTTTCCAAAGAAGAGATGCCTCGTCGTGCACCTGGAGCATCAACCTCCACCATCTCCTTGCTGCTGCATGTAGGAGGCTCGCTGCAAGGATCACTCTGAGGTCGGCTGGTGTCCCCACTAGCCTGAAAACTCGAACTATAGCCTCCAGCCAATCCTCGGCTGCCTGAGGGTCTATCTCCCTATGGAACCTGGGCGGTCGCGGATGCTGAAACTCGTGCAGTGCACTAAGGCGACGTTCACTCTCGGCGGCTGGGGCTGGTAGCATCGGTGGCTCGGTGGGTAGTGGTACCACCGGTGCCTCCGCAATAAAAGGGCCCTACACTGAGGCCTCGTCGCTCGGTGGGCTATCGTCATGTAAAAAACTCGGTAACCTTGCTGGCTGCCGTCGTGGGGCCATCCTGAAAAGATAAAGGTGCACCATGGTTAAAATAGAAGACCTGGTGAGCTGACACAAAGTAATCACAGAGAAAACTTAACCACACATGCAATCAATGTTTTTGTGCATTAAGTCGGAAATCAGAAGTCAGGGTCCTAGTGTACGGATACGTCGGCCGCCACACCAACACTGGAATCCCTGGACTAATAAACACACTCAATACCCTTAACACTATTTCTTCACATAGAAGAAGGATTAGAGTCCTGAGTTATACGGTAGAACCGAACTCCTCTTATACCAATTTGTCATGACCCGTCCTCGGGGCCCGTGACGTGACTACCCCAAGCTCGCCTTCCATAGGCCAGGGGCTGGAGACTAGCACCAAAGGCATAAATCCTGATAAATGGGAAGGCATTGCCTTTATAAAAGTAACAAAACACCACAGAGTACAAGCGGAAGTAAAACACTAAGTACAAAAAAGAAGTACTTAAAAGTAAATGGGCCAGAATACAAACCCAATTGAAAGTACAGCTACAACTGAAAGAAAGTACAACAAATACAAGCAGCTCAAAGAAGATAGAAGCAGCTCATGCGTCGTCCTCCTCAGATCCTACCTGAAGGGTAGGTACAGATAGTGCATCTCCTGTATCGTCCACCACAGATCCTACCTGAAGGGTAGGAACATATAGCCTCCACAACGCTCTTGCCCGTAAACCTCCTCTAAGTGTCTCCTCGTCGGGAAGTCCACCACCGGGTACTGTCTCGTCGTGAGGTCCACCTCCGGGTACCGTCCAGTCCTCGAACACTCGACCTCGGTCTGCGCTACCCGTCGTCTGCAACCAACACAACGAGGTGCGAGCATAGCCCGTGCAGGGGTGAGTATAACGATACTCAGTAGGTACCCCGAGACCCTCAAGGTCTCACTAAATCCAACAAAGATAACCACAAAGATGATCTAAACAGATAACCTCTACTTAGGTATATGCCCATACATATACACAAGTTATCAAGTAACCCATCTCAATAATGAGGAAACACAATGATTATGAAATCAACGGATAACCACTACCCAGGTATATGCCAAAACATATACCTAAGTTATCAAGTGACCCATCTCAATCATGAGGAAACACAAAGATTATGAAATCAACGGATAACCACTACCCAGGTATATTCCCATACATATACCTAAGTTATCAAGTGACCCATCTCAATCATGAGTTAAACACAAATATTATAGACTTAGCTCAACCAGAATTTTATTCATGATGTCGAAACCACGGCTTCTGGAGAACTCCTCCTCTGTCAAGTACAATGGGCCTGCCGCTACAACCAAGAGCGCCCCACTAACCTTGGACTGCTGTAGTACTCCACTTTTTGAGTATTGTGGGTCTACTGCTACAACCAAGCGCACCCCATTAACCTTGGACTGTTGTAGTACTCCACTTGTCGAGTACTGTGGGCATTCTGCTACAACCAAGCGCACCCCACTAACCTTGGACTGCTGTAGTACTCCACCTGTCGAGTACTGTGGGCCTGCTGATACAACTAAGCATTTCCCACCATGGTTCTGCTGCTACAACCATGCGCTCCCCCTTATAGGCTCCAGAGGTACTCCTTCTGTTGAGTACCATGGGTCTTCCGCTACAACCAAGCGCTCCTCCGCTGTGGGTTTGTTGCTACAACCAAGCGCCCCTCCTCATAGCCTCCAGAGGTACTCCTTCTTTTGAGTACCGCGGGTCTGCCGCTACTACCAAGCGCTCCTCCGCCATGGGTCTACCACTACAACCAAGCGATCCCCACTAGGATTTCCGAAACACACCGATTCGATAGATCAGCATTCGTCAAGTCTCTGCCAGCTACTAGGTCTATGCACTCTGCTAGCTCGTCACTGGAAGGGTCTGCTCCATGAGCTACTGTTCGATACTCCAAATATCACGAAGTTCCATGAAGAAGTATTTCAAAGGACCGCCTTGTCATAGGGGTCTCAACGCAACAGACGTCACGTCAGTCGGATGCCCGGTCTGTGAGTTACTAGCCTTTTCGTCTCAGGGGCCCGGTTGGTTTCGTGTGCGAACCGACCCGGCCGTATCTCGACTATACCCTGAACTCTCATAGGGTATGATCATAGGGACCATTTCTCAACGTGATCACCAACGTCGCTGATGATTCATCAAACGGACGTCAGGTCTGAAAGTTATCAGCTTTTCCGTTCTAGGGGCCCGGTTGGATTTCGGGTACAATCCAACCCGTCCATTATCCAACTACATCCAAAACTCAGGAAAAGCATGCCAAAAGTTTCTTCTCATCAATAGGAATCCAACAAAGTTGACGGCACGTCAATCGTACGTCCGGAGCTCGAGATATAAGTGTTTCCGCTCTGAGGGCTCAGTTGCTTTCATATCCGAACCAACCCAACCTTACTCAAAGTTCTCCGAAACCTTGACTGTAATATACTGAAACAACCGTTTTGATCCAAGGATTGCATTGAAGCTGACGGTGCGTCGATCGGAGGTATGTAGCCCATGTTATGGGAAACAGACCGAAACAGTCTGAAAATGGGGGGTCTGGGCCCGGTCCCGACCCGGCCCAACCCCCCGGGGTCGGCCCGAACCGGGTAAACCCGACCAAGGTTTGGGTCCGACCCGTCTGGGCGTGGACCGGCCCGGGTCGGTTCGGCGCTGGTCGAGCGGGTCGGCTCGGCGCTGGCCGAGCGGCCGCGCAAAAGGGGGGCGCCGCCCACTTGAATGAAACCACGACCCCTGCGTGGGGGCGGCTCCGTGCCAACAGACGCGGCCTAGCGCCGTGTCCCTGCCTCCTCGGTCACGCGCAGGCGCAGGACCAGCAGCCTGCCACCGCGGCTTTAGCCGACGCGACCCTTCCCGGCGGCGCGCCGGGCTCCACCGCCTCCGGCCGCCAGCCACCGGCGCCGCTGTGCCGGTGAGGCGCACCAGCAGGGTTTTTCGCGGACCATCGGACATGCTCCGGTGTTCCGTTTTTCCTGTCGTCTTTGCCATTGGTCCTCCAAGGACCGGCTCTTCACTGCGAAGACCTCAAAATTCCCTTGCGGCCTACATCGTCGTCGCCGCCGATCCGCACACCAAGAACGAAGAAACGGTGGGTTCGGACTTGTTCGTTGGTCCGCACCCACCGCGTTAGCGGTTTAAACAACTTCTGACATATTTTAAACACATTACGAGGATATAAATCACATAGATTTAATTGAACCAAAACCCCTACCTCAAGCATTGTCGAGCGAGGGTTCATCGCGGAATTGCACGTCGCGGAAGAAGGCGTCGCGGAAGGGGGATCGTCGCGTCGCGGAGAAAGTATTCGTCAGCGTCACGTCATCGATCTCCGAGGATCTGGTGTTCTTGTTGACCTTCGTCGAAGATCAGCATTCTTCGCGTTCTTCGCGTTCTTCGCGTTCTTCGTGTTCTTCGCGTTCTTCGCGTTCTTCGTTTTCTTCGCGTTCTTCGTCGAGGAAGGAGTGCTTCACAACTTGAGTGATTTCTCCCAAACCCTCTCGCACAACCAACCTCTAATAAAAAAAGACATGTCTAGTTTTATTAACACACAAGACAACGTTTTGAAATTCAAAATTGAAACAATAAATTAATTTAATTAACATAAACATTTAAACCGCCAAATTAAAAGAGGCATTTTATAAGCAGAAAAATGCAACGGTGGACTTCTACTTAATAGGGGTGTGGGTGCGTTACTTTAAAAAAGAAGGTGGTTTAGCAAGAAAAGAAATGGTGGGGCTCATGTGGGGCCCACCTCTCAAATATCCTACCTTGTGGGTAGGATATTGTGGGTCCCACTATATTCACTTAGCTTAGGTTAAACAGCTTTAAGTAAAATAAAAATTGGTCGCACCATTTTTATTTTATTCCTTTACGTAACCCAAAATTTTAAAAACCACACCCGAGCAAATGCAACTCCGGAAAAGGTGTTTCTAAGCAATTATCGGCGTCATGACTTCATCTGTGCCCTCAGAATTTGATTCCGAGCACCGGTTCAAAAATTAGAAAAACCCTCTCATTCGTTCACTGAACGTACCCGAGCTAAACTTCGGAAAATGATTCCGGGCACACCGGGCCTCGAAATCAGGTGCTGTCAGAATCTGCGTTCTGGTAAAATCCCAAAGAAAATTAAGAAAAAAAATTCCCTTGAATTTTACGGGTCATTACATCATGGTCAAAAAATCCAATGAATTACTCCAACATAGTAGTGTGTCACATTGCTAGATTTTTTGGGATTTCGATTTTTGAAAACACCATTGAGTTGGATAGAATCAACATGTAACATCACGTGTTTTAAAACAAATACAAATTTGATGGTGATTTTATTTTTTGGGGAGACTAAATTTAAAAATGAGCATTAAAAAATAATTCTAAGAGTTGGAACACTATGTAGGGGTTTTTAAATAAATTAAAATTTTAATGAAAAATAAATGAAGAGTAAAAATAATGAATTTTTTTAATAATAATAATAATATTATTATTATTATTATTATTATAATGGTTGTTATTATTGTTATTATTTTTTTTATTTTTATTATGATTATGATAATAATAATAATAATAATTATTATTATTATTATTGTAGTTTTTATTTATGTTATGTATGAAAAAATAAAACACAAAATGGGGGGGATATTATTTTCCCCTCTCATACAACATACCCCCATCTCCCTCTTGGTGAACGACACCCACATTCAGAAGCTGTATGAGCACCACACCCCTCCTAACGGCCTCCGCTTATATCAGCAATCTCACCTAGATTTAATTTCATTTTCACTCTTAATCATCAAGGTAAGTCCACTTTCATCTTCTTATCTTCCATCACAACATTTTTTCCCCTTACCGTTTTCTCGTGAGGTTCATCCAAAACCCTAAGGTTGATGGGTTGACCGATTTTGGTGTTTTTTTGGATTCTAGGGAATGCGAAGGTTCTATCGGGTTGTCTTCTTGTGTGTTCCAACATCTTACACTGAAGTGGATGAAAATTGGTTTGTTTTAGGATGCCTCTACCATATGAGTTAATGGTTTAACCCCACTTCTGTGTTTCTCCCTTTTTATTTTGTGTCCTCTATGTGTTTTTATGGTTCATATTATTTTTTCTGTAGTGCGTCAGACCTTGCAATGTGGTTCTGAGATGTCGAAGTCAAAGGCATCGCACCAGCATGCATCGATAGACATATTTATATGTAATTTCCCCCATTATATGTATATTCATCAGTGGAGGTGAATATATATATTTGGGGAAAGGTGTGATTATCTATAATATGAAAATGCATATGCCCACTGAGTGGAGACAACTGTATGCATATAAGTATATATGTAAGGATCTAATTTCAGATATTAATGTCCATGAGAATATTTTCATAGGGTCTAGGTGTCCTTATATATATATGTGTGTGTGTGTGTACGTGTGTGTGTGTGAAAGTTCATATTCTCAAAGGGTGTGGTAGTAGATTTAAGTGGCCACAGATTAAAACTGAATGTGCCAATGTGTTTGAATTTGGTATACTTCTTAAGATAGGATCCCATTACATTTCATTTTAATTTAAAATTAATTTATTTTCTTTTATAATGATTACTTATGATAAATGATATGTTGAAAAAAAATTCAAGGTTTTATAATGAATCCCCTCTACTGAGGAACACTATATATTAAACCAAAAGTTTTTCATAGGTATTTATTTTAGGCTTAGTTTTGGTTTGAGTTTTCCATAGGCATCTTTTTTTTTCCTATTTTGTGGCTAGTTATAATTTTAACCTTGGGATAATATAAATTAAATTTATTGAAAATTTAGTTTAAATGTCATTAATGATTAGGAATATTCCTTGTTAGTAAGACACATTACATTTAAACCTTTGAGTCTTATAAATGAATTTTCATGTGTAAGAAAAGTTAATAAATTAGTTATAGATAATTCATTGTATAAGATTTTTGAAATAGATAATAAAATCCTTATTAATGAAATAAACATGTCACATTCAATTGACATATGAATCTTTATGACTTGGTTTCCATTTTTTAGTAAAATATGATGTCTTAATGGATCTGTCTTGACTAATGACCAACATGAGAGTTCTTTACCTCATGTGTTGAATCAAATATATATGACCATTCCACTTAAATTAATTAATTATATACTACATATATGAACTATTAAAATATTGATTGATTTATTTCAATGATGTTCTAAGACAGGATAACAAGATTGTTTTATTTAAATTACATTAATGACACATATTTGGGGGCATTTTGATTTCTTCAACCCATTGATTTTATTTCATTTCATATTTATGTGCTTAATGATTATTCTTAGGTTCAGTGGTTTCAATTATATACTTTCCTAGTGATCCTACATTGATGAATTGTGTTTAATTTTTTGTTAAATGCCTTATTCAATATTATTGTCCTATATTATATTGATTGGATAGATTGAATAACTCGTGGATTTACAATTAAAATTTGATCACATGCAATTACATATTTTTTCATTGTCATGTCTTATATTCCTTTCATGATGTGGAACATTTGATGTGGTCCTTGATATAAGATGGATCCTGAGTTAAGGATTTCCTAGATGGGTATTCCATGCTCGGTTGTTTATGAAATGATGTTCCATGAGTGTAAATTTGGATTTCAAGGTACGGGCTCACTCTGTGGTTTATGATAACTCATAATTGAGGCCGGTTCCCTAGGGGAGAATCCACGGAAACACTTGTTGGAAAGATGGTTACCGCATTCCTCAGGGAGACTTGGTCCCTAATGTAAAATTTTTGGAATGGACATAGAGTTAATATCCTTGAGTGATACAAGAGACTTTATATGAGTTACCTTTGATGGACTCAAGGTATTGGGTTATATTTTTTATTTCTGTTTCGATCGTTGAGATTTAGAAATGATCTCTAGTGATGGGTGTAGAACCCCACCTTGGTTTTGATGGATTGTTTTAATTTAATTGATTGATTCTTTTTTTGTTTAATCATACGAGATGCATCATTTATTATTATTAGGTATTATTATATCACTTGATGTGTTTACCTTAAATTACTAACACAAATATGTGATGAAATGGGATTTATAACCCAAGATAAAGCATAATATTGAGGGAATTCCTTCGTTTGTTTTCAATGTTACTATTGAACCTTGAATATATATATTATTCCTTACATAGGTATATTTTTTAGACCTCTGACTCAGGCTGAAGTAGGTGGTTTGGGATGAGTTTCCATCTATAAACCTCAACCATGTTTCCACGATTTAATATGTTATCATTATGTGTTTGTTATAAATGGAACGCTGCCTTATTTATATTGCATTGTCTCAATTGGCATAAACACCGATGATGACGTACTGATAATATTTATATGTCACACCGTACATGGGATTTCATTTCACTGGGGTACCTGAACATCCCTACATGTTCTATGAAATAAGATAATTGATTGTGTTGTCTGCTAGTAATATGGAGTTTGGAGTACATGGTAAAACAGGAGCACAAGATTCTCATGGATATTACCATGAAGTATTTTCATTTATTTTCATTACATGAGTATTAAATATTTTTTTAATTATAAATAATGGTGTGTGTTTACAATTTTCAGTTATATAATATCTCTATAACATGCTTGCAAGTTTTGTATAAATAGGAATTTTCAACTTATATTCCATTGATAGTGTTATTCTTCCGTTCCTATTTGTCTTTCAATTATTATTAATACATCCAATGATTTCTACTGTTTATATCTGTATACCATTTGATGCAATGTACTACGAGGGTATAGTCTCCCCACAAATACACATATGGTCCTTACCGCTGGTCCTCATCCTCTGGCATTTGTAGAGATTCTCTAAAGGTCATCTATCATCCTGACCGAGATAAGATGTGTTTGAGGTCATTTGGATACCATTCTGATGACCGATTTTGATGGTAAGCTGGGATGAGGTGTTACAAAGTGGTATTTGAGTCATTATTTTCCTTTATCTTAATTTTTTTCCTAGTATACATGAGACTAGGAATGTGTTACTGCTTGGTAAAAAGTCGTGTTGGGACTAACCAACCCATGTATAGGGAAATGAACATGTGGATAGGGATTGTATTTATTTTCATGACATTTTTTATTACATTTGATGTGATTTATCCTAGAGTGAATGGTGTATTTTCTATTTCTTATAGATTAATGAGTTTCTAATATTTTACCCATGTCCTGGTAAGGTAAGGATGAATAATTACATGCGTCATTATAGAAACATAGAAAATCGAATTTTCAGAATATTCCATGACATATAGTAGTATATGTAGGTTGTTTATTGATTTGGATAGTTTTCCTTGAGTGATATTCCATGTTTTTTTATTCTTTAGAATGCTTTCTTACATAACATGTTTAGCAGACAATTTTCCTTTCCACCCATCATTTTATCATTCCTTTCTTGTATAGTATGACATTCTTTTTTGATTAATAGAATGATTACCTATTCTAGATAATTTTAATGATATGAAATATTTTTTTAAATATGAAATTTGTTTCATGGGATACATTAAATTTTTGTAGTTAGATGGGATCCAAATGTCAACTTGTATTGTGTATGGGTGCTTTATGGATTGGAAGATGGACACCCATATCACTAAACTATGATTTATAAACATGTGTTATATTTTGAAATGGTGTTTAATTTAATGTTTGTTCAATTTAGATTAAAAATGAACTGGGTAAATATCTAATACTCAACTGGCCCCATGTAGGTCTATTGGGGAATGTTTCATAAGAGATTAACTGTTATGGGTTCTTACAACATTAATAATTGAGAAAATACTATGGGGTTTCTTTCCAAAGAACCCAAGTGGGATCTATGGGATCTTTGAATGAATATTAATCTTTAATAACTCAAAATTAATTTACATGCTCAATTTCATAATAAATAAGGAATGTCAATTAATATTTAAAATTTTAATGTTTTTAAAAGTATGTTTTTTGAGAATTGATAGTTTTCTTTAAGTGTATAGATAAATAAAGGTTCCATGTTTCTTTATAATGGGTACTATATATTTTTTTAAATAATTAAATGTTAAAAGGTTAAATTTGAATAAATATAATGCTCTTGAATATGGAAACCTGGGTGTTGTCCTCTATTTAATACCCTCATGTAAGGGTTGTTTGGTTTTATCCTTTAGAATTCAATAAAACAGAACAATATGTGTTTTCCGCATGCCAAATTTTTAGAAATGACTTAGATGATCATATTTTGATGCTATTTAATTTTTTTAGTATGACCATATTATGTGGTCTATGCTTTCACTTCGTAAGGGTCTATCATGTAGTTGGTAGAACCTTTATTTTTTATGTACATTGCTAAATATGGAGTTTTTTTATGTTTAGTGTTGTTTAGGTGTTGTTTCCCTATTATGACTTTTCGTTTCATAGTGAAACCTATGTGTGGACATGTGATCATGATATCTTTGACAACTTTTTTGGGTTTTAGCATAGATTAATGCTCAGTTTCAATAGGGTAGATATGCCTTTGTCATAGTCAGCTTCTTAGAAGGTATCCTGACCATATTTCTTCTCTTTGAACAACATGTGAGGTCATCATTCTTTTGTTTAGTCAAATGAAATAGAATGAATTTGAGTCATTTTTCTATATAAGAGATAATATACATGAATTCATAGTGATGATAATCCTCTCGGTAGTATCCAGTATGTGTCATTTTTCTTCTAACCCTCGAGGTATTATGCATCGATATACAGAGTACACACCATGTCTCTAAATGTTGTACTAAACCTATTGAGTTCATTGGAAATGTTGAGCCTTGTGTTGTTCTCTATATTCTCTAATCTCTCCATAGTATAGTGATCTATGAGTTAATGGAATCAAGATCATATGTATTCTAGGGATAAATTCCAAGATTCTGGTGTTTTGACACAACAATCTATTGGGATTTTGGATTTCATTGAATGATTTGATGTTGAGATCATGGCTCGGAGGAGTGTCACCCATTTGATTAAGGTGTTTTGATCTAGTTCATTTTTCAGAAGCTGGCTTATCTCATCATTTGATGGCTATGACACTCTTAAGGTAGAGAGTCTCATATCGAATCTGATAAATGTTTCCTTCCAAGTAGAAGAAGCACAGCCAATTTGGACCATTAAGAAATGGTTTATATTTATTGAATTCCATTGAGTATTTCACTTGTTAAATTATTTTGGTTCTTTTTGGGTAGCATGAATTTTTTTATATTCCTATGAATGAAACCCTTGATAAATCTCATTGGTCTTGGATGGAAATATATGGTCATATATTGAATTTTTATGTGATGCCTCGAGTAGTGATGGAATCATGGTTCAGTTGATAACAGTGTTTCTATATGTGAAGAATAGATTCCTCCCTAAAGTTGACCTAGTGTGGTTTGACTATTCTTCTTTCTAGTGGTTGGGTGTGATTGGATGGAAACCATTAAAATTCTCATAGTGTATTCTTCTTATCGATGAGAATGTCCCATATCTTGAAAATTTTCTAGATTCACTAAGAGTGCATGGTCTTATCCCACACTAAATCATTAAGGTCGTTGGGATTTTTTGGGTGATTTTTCTCCCTATTGTAGGATAACACATAGATCCTATCAAGGATTGTTTTTCTTGAATGATTATTGGGTTCCTGAGTAGGAATTCTTATGTTGGACTCATAGACTCTAGATATTTCTATTGACTTGGTCTCTAAGAGAATGCCTCCCTGGACTCATTCAATGTTCTGATGTGGGCATATTGGTGTTGTTCCAATATATCAAATATAATCATGGATTAGGGACTACATATTTTGATTCCTCAAACCCAGTTGTTTTAATTAATAGGTTTTCCCAAACTCATAGTTAAGGTCGAGTTAATGATGAATAGGGTAATTATTTTGGTGGGTTGAATCTTTTTTACACCCTTGTTTGTGCTTAGGAATGGATGTTTAAAATTTCCAAGTGATGGTTTGACCAATGAATTTCACCAAAGGTCATGTGTGGTCTTTATTTAATTTTCTTATAGTAAATGCACGGTTCCTTGGGGAAAAGTAATTGAAGTTATATTTATAATATATCAGTCATCTAATCTGAGAATCATAATATGGTCATCTGAAGATCACTTGAATTTTCAACCTCATTTTTGGGGTTTACGGTTATTGAAGGTCCATTTTTTAGCACATATCTAGGTGGGGATGAGTACAGTATGTTTTAGCCATGGATTTTAATGAAATTATATCCCGACATGGATAAATAAGGTCAGAGAGAAATTGACTACATAACCATCATGAGAACATGCCAGGAGCATCGTTAAAATTTTTAGAGGAATGTTTTGAAAGGAAAATTATGACGGTGGAGGTACAATGTAAATGAATTGGCCATTTCTGATGCTAAATACCTAAGGAGGGGAGCACCATCGAACTGATGTTTAAAGAGATAATGATATGATCTTGTATCTATATTAATGATCTCATGGAAGGTCCATTTTTGTGTTTCTGTTATAGAGTGGAATGTTTCCTCTAGTTAGTATAGCTCAAGCTTCATATTCTAAAAAAATGATTGGAGGTGTGTTAGGAATTTGGAATCCCAATGCCACCATTTTAGTGAAATATCACCACCATTGTACGGTGGGTGATGTGGTCATTGTTCTCAAATAATTCTTGTGGATGAGATGTTCAAATCTTGGGAGGTTGTAACATCTAGTTTTCTGAACCAGATGAAATATTCCATTGGATTTAGATTTTTAATTTTCTGGGAAGTTCTTTTTTAAAACCGATATTTCGAACTTAATGTCGAGATTTGGAACACTACATATTGTCTTTTGAATGAAATTTAGTTAATTAAACTGAAAATATAATGAAAAATAAACAAGTAGTAAAAGTAAATAAATATTTTAAAAATATTAATAATAATAATATTATTATTATTATACTAACTATTATTATTAATATTGTGATTTTGATTATTTTTATTATATTAATTTTTATCATTATGATGATGATGATTGTTATTTTTTTTTATCATTTAGGATATATATTAAAGGAAAAAACAAAAATTGGGGTCACATATTTTCCCATCTCACAAGACAGATCCCTCCCCTTGCCCTCATGGAGCACAACACCCCCTTCAAGGATCCCTAGGCACGACACAATCCTCTTCTTTAACTCCCCTTCGATTGATGATATCACATAGTTTTTTTTTATTTCTCACAATAAATATTCATAGTAAGACCCTCAAACCTCCTTATACCTTTCTCTGGCCATTTTTTGCCCACCGCGTCATCTGATGAGGTTTGAACAAAGCACTAGGGATGGGGGATGGAAAATATTTGTGTTTCTATTAATTCTAGAGTATTTGAAGTGTCTATTGGGATGTCCTATTACATGTTCCAACATCTTCCACCGATTTTGATATATATTGGTTCATTTTGAGTTTCCACTTCTATTAGAGTCAAGGGATTACACACACTTCTTGGTTTCATCCCTTTAATTTTGTGTAATTTGGGTGTTTTATAGTTACTAGTATTTTATCTTTAGTGCTTTGGACATGTCCATGTTTTTTCGAGTCATCGGAGTCAATGGAGTCTCACTGCATTTTCAGCAGTAGGGATATTTATATGTAAGATCCCATATTATTTTTATATTAATCCATGGTAGTGAATATATATATGGGGATCAGTGAGTGGAGACGAGTGTATGAATATAAGAATATATGTAAGGATCATCATGAACATATTCAAAGACACGTGAATATGTTCATAGGGTCAAGCTATCCTTATATATATATGTGTGTGAAGGTGTGTATGCTCGAAGGGGGTGGTATTAGCTTTGATTGGTCACCACATAAAACAGAAAGTGCCGAAGTGTTCAGAATTGGTAAACTTGTTGATGTAGTATCTCTTTACATTAGCTTTTAGTTTAAAATGATCTTAGTTTCCGGCTTCATTCTATGTTATAATAAATTATTTCTTCAAATTCAAAGTCATTGTATTATAATAAAACTCTATTGTTGAGGTGTGATGTCTTCTAAACCAAAATTATGTGATAGTTATTTATATCATTCTTAGTGATGGTTTGATTTTTCCACATTCCACTTGCTTGTTCTAGTTTTGAAGCTAGTTAAAATTTTCACACTTTGAATAATATAAATTGAATGATCATGATCGATAATTTTAAATGAAATTTTTGAGTACATTTATTCCTTGTTACCATGAAACTTCCCATTTGACCATTCGAGTTTTATAAACGAATTTCCATGTTTAAGAAAATTGAATAAGTTGGTTGTGGAAAATGGTTTGTATAGGATTGCTTGAGGTAGATAACTGAATCTGTATTAATGAATTAAAAATGAAACCTTACAATATACATATGAAACAATATGACTTAGTTTCCATGTTTTTATGAAATGTTATTTCTTAATGGCTTTGGCTTGACTAATGACCTACATGAGAGTTCCTTGCCTCATGTGTTGAATTACACATATATATAAACTCACCACTTACATTAATTAAATATGAATGAATTATATGAATTGTTAAAAATGTGATGGATTGAACAGAATTACATGCTTGGAAAATTTTGTTAGGTTATTTTATTTAAATTCCATTAATTACTTGTATTTGGTGGAATTTTGATTCCATGAACCCTTTTCTGGTATTCCATTTCTTATATAAGTGATAAATTCTAATTCCAACATTTAGTGGGTTCAATTATATATTTTCCTAGTGATATTTATTTTCATCTTTGTGTTTACTTTCATGTTGAATGCCTTATTTCATATTGGTGGCCTATATTTTATTTTATTTATAGATTGAATAGATCATGGATTTAAAATTACTATTTGAATGTATACTATTAAATATTTATGCATTGTCAGGTGTTATATTCATTACCTAATATGGCACATTTGATGTGGGTTAGAAGAGAACATGGATCTAGAGATTATGATTTATTGGATGGCCTCATTGTGCTTGTTTGGTTGGGACATGATGTGCCAGCAGAGACACTTCTTATTGCCAGGTACGGGATCACAGGGTGGCTTATGATAACTCATGAATGAGGTTAGTTCCCTAGGGGAGTATCCATGGACAGAAATATTTGCAAGACGGTAACCTCATGCCTCATATGATACCTGGTCCCCTATGTGGGATATTTGTATTTGAATCAGATTAACCATCATTGAGAGATACAAGGGACCTCTTTTGTGTTTCCTTGAATGGAATCAAGGTATTGGGTTATATTGGTTGATTTTTGTGACCCTTAGCATTAAGATATGATCATTAAAGACAGGCATGGAATTACACCTTGGTTTTGATGGATCTTTTTAATTTCATTGGTTTTTTTCTTGTTGAATAATTTGAGATGCATCCTTAATTAATATTATGTATTTTTCATTCACTTGAGGTGTTTCCCTTACCATAAAAGCACACATTGGTGATGAAATAGAATTTATACCCTATGCTAATGAAGAAGCATTGCGGAATTCCTTCCTTGGGTTTCCATGTTAATATTGGACCTTAAATATATATATTCTTCCTTACAAAGGTATACTTTTCAAATACTCAACTTTGGCTGAAGTAGGTGGTTATAGTCAAGTGTCTGATAAAGAACCTGGAACAAAATGATATTATTTGAATTATTATAATTTCATATCTTTCTTATATGGGAAACCACCTAATTTTTATTGAACTGACTATATTGGGATAGATATTGGTTGTTTTGAGCTAGTGAGATTTATATCTCACACCCTACTTAGTATAACAATTTATTAGGGTTCCTGAGCATCCCTATATGTTTGTAGGACTTATGTTGACTGATTATGTTGTTTTATAGTACCTGGGATTTGGGATCATAAGACCGATCTCAAGCTTGGGATGCTTGTATAGATGACTTTGGAGGCTTTTCATTTCATTTCTTTACTTGAGTACTAGAAATTTCAGAATTATAAAGCATGTTGTATGTTAACTATTTTCATTTATGTAAAATCACTATGATATGTATTCATGGTTTTTATAAATAGGTGTTTGAAACATATAATCAATTGATATTGTCATTATTATTATGATATCATTACTTTATTTATTATTAATGATTCCACCATTTTTTGCTATTTATATCCTTATACCTATGTTAAAATCAGATCTGTGAGGTCATAGTCTCCCCATATACACACCGTATTCCCTCTCTTCTATTCTGCATCCTCTAGAATTCGGTGAGATGCGCTTGGGATCTTGTAACATCCCAACTCAGCTAACATATGCTTAAGGTCTTATGGTGATTGATCCAACTATAAGTTTGGGTTGTAAGTTGGGTTGGAACATTACACACCATACAATAGTGATGCATGTTCTGTTTTATAAAATGAATAAATCATCCATTGAACATCTTGGTATTCTTTAAATGGAAACCATATTTGATTAATTAGTGGATTTAGTTAAGTGATTTCAACATGGTATATCATGTGAAAATCATTTTAATTATTATCCTCATTAGGTCTGATGATCTAGAAAAATCTATTGAGAAGATTTGAGATGTTTTCCTCACTTCTCATTGGAGTAAAAATCTTGATATTTGGGAAATATAGCCTAACATACCTATCTTCGATCAAACAGATGTCAAGGTGATTGTTATCTCTCCCCACATGATTTTATTATTTTGGGATATTATATGAAAAAGATGAACATAATAATTCCATCCATATAGGGACAATTTATAATGTTTATTGGAATGATTTCAATGTGTGTGGGAATATCCATGATATCCACTATAAGATATGGTATGACTGTGATTTTCATATGGTGTGTGTGTGGATAGTGAGACCTATGAATTTTGTTCTATGATTATTCCATTTAATATTATTCCTTTTTATCTATACATTCCTAGAAAATCGAAGATTTTCTATAGTATAAAAGATAATGGTGGTATCATAATGTCTTGATTATCCATATAGGGATATCAGGTTTTAGTATGATTTGTGACGTAGAAGATGATGGGACCTAGAAACACAGATGGGTTATGAAGACCATGTGTCTGGTCCAGGATAGAGTAATGGGTATGGAAGTATTTTGGACTAAAATACTATATATAGGGGAATTGAGGCATAATGGCCAATCCCTAGGCTGATTCAGTGGAGTGGAGAACTTATGGCTGAACCCAGAAGTAATAGGGGCATTATGGACAAATCAAGTGACCCAAAGATATTTTTTGGGTGTGACGACCTTGTGTCCCAACCTATGGATTAATAAGACGTTGGAATTGATCTAACAAATGTGTGTGACTTGTGGCCTCATTTTACATATAATGAAATATGAGAATTTACATTCCTCATAATGTTGAATCAGGTATAATTATGGATCATGGTAGTCTTGTATCTTCACAATCACACAACACATGATTTTTTATTATTTTAAATTGTCATTCCTTCATTACATAAACATTTATATAAATTTTAACAATATAATAAGGATAAATTAGTCATTTCCTACTAGGTTTGTACTCACACTCTGTTGGTCATATTGATAATCATGCAGATTTCATGGTTAGGGTTCCAATTAAGGGATGTGTCCCTTTGTTGGGGATCTAAAAATGTGTGGATTTGAGGAAAATGGTTATTCTAAAAAATACTCAAAACAATTGCTTTATTGATTCAGTTTAGTTTTTGAGTTATTTTGAATTGGTTGGCCTACCACATCAGAGATATTTTGGTTTATAATACATTAAATGGTTTCCATTTATTGTAGAATAAGGATATTCAATTAGTTTCTAATGTAGTATTAACATTTTTTTATTATTTTTTTACTATAGTGTATTGCTATAATTTATAATGGTATAGAATCCCCCCGAAACCATTCAGACCCATAACGCAAGTAAAGAACTTCTTGTGTACATGGAGCTCTGTATGATTTTATTCATCACTCTTACTCGAACCAGGTGATTTGGGAGGAGGGATTATACTGTGGTTACAAATTTTGGACTAACATTATTGTCATAAATAAGATGTTTGGGGAAATATATAATAAATAATGGATAAGTGGAACTCAGTAAGGGGAGTCTCATAAGTTCATTTATATCTCTTATGTAATGGAAATATGATTTTCTAGTGATGGGATTACATTTACAAATTGTACTCTTATAGTTTCATGTTCATCATTAGTACTATTGTGTTTTTATAGTTTATCAGATTTGGGTTCTTTGTTTCATCATAAATATAAATGTAGGTTCTATTGTGATGCATATTATTTCTTGTAATACACAGTAATTAAATTAATTAAATATTTAGCATTGATTTGTATTATCTTGTTCTATAATATATATATCCTAATAGTTAAATTAAATTAACTATGTATGTTGTGTTTTTATATATAAATTTTATTTACTAATGTTCAGGTATTGATGACATGTGTTAGAAAATGTTTAGTATTAAGGGTGTTATAACCGGAAGACATATCCTTGTGGATGAGTGTAGCCTCAAAGGATATGTCTTCTTGTAGAAATTCCTTTTGTGTACCTATGAATTTCTTGATCTTAAGTGATATATTATTGGAGTTATAATTCTTTTGTGGAATTATAGATAATTACAACTAGTAGATACCTTAATGGACCAACTAGAAAAGCATGTTAAAATGAACCTATAAGAGATGATGTTCATGTCCTACCTCTAGAAATATAGGAGGATGAATAGAATCATCATTACATACCCACTCATGTGATTAAGTAAGTGTAACTACTTTATCATGGATTCTTTTGTGCCATGCATATTATAGAAGGATATTATCATTGGGAGATGGTTGATTATACTTGGGTTTCATTCTTTAGAATCATCAATCCTTTCAACAAACCTTAATAACCATGTGATGATGAGGATTAGATTAATATCATGTAGGTAGTAATTGATCTAGGAGAAACACTAGAGGATTAATAGTTTAATATCAATATTTTTATGCTTCATAGTCCCATGAGGAGATGGGGTCATTATGAACTGGGATACAATATTTTAGGGATTTACTTTAGAGAACATCAAGTAACTCTTCTTTGATAATTTTTTTAAAATATAATTAATGTTTATTGAGAAAAGGATTTTATTGGGATTAATCATGTGATGAGGTTGGTATCTTCCAATTCAAATCATTTCAAGGAATTTTCATGTTTCATTCCTATTTGGTCTAGGAATGAGGTATAAAAGACTAGGAAGTTTCTAATAATACTTCGACTGGAGATGAGGTTCCAGGTTAGGTTCCTTGACTAGATGATGTATCCTCGGGTGAAATGTAAGGAATTAATATTAAAGATGGTCATATTGAAGTAAAAATAGATATAATTTATTCATCCTATAGTACGCTAAATTTCAGCACTATAAGCAATAATATGGTAATCTTTTCAAGTTATAGGCAGTGGAAGGTTGAGGAGGAATGACTCGGTGTTAGTAGGCCATCTGAGCCAAGTATTATTTCATCACCACCCTCTATAGAAGGAGTTAAAATAGTATTATTTAATAATATATTGGGTAGACATGATCCCTTGTTTTTCCTGAATCACAGAACAACTATCATCAATGTGATAATATAGGGAATATCCAATAATTCTCTAAGGTAACTGTAAGTGGGTTTCTATAGAGGTTTAATCAAGACATAGGATATGAGTCATGAGACATATATATTATTTGAATAGTATACTCAAAATCAATAGGGGTTACAGATCCAAATGATCCAGGGGACACCGTGACATAGTTGGGGGATTGACATAAGGAATGTGTATATTATAGACTAGTTTTGGAAGAGTGTGTAGAAATAAATTATAAAGTTTGAGGTATAGTTCTAATTTTATCTATTAATTCAACTTATTTGGATAATAATGGATATTACCATTCTTTTATATCTTCCTAAGTCATTACTTAGTTATAATCACTAGTAATGTTATTCTCTCTTTATAAACCCTTGTTGAAGAATTTTGATCAAATCTTGGATATCGAGAGTATACAATAGACATTGTTGTTTATAAAAAATTATGGGATTTTATGATCTTAAAGATTCATAACTACAATGTGATTTTATTATTTTCTATTTGAATAATTATAGAGTGGACATCAATGGATACTATAGATGTGCATATTTTAATATACATAAGGGGATAAGATTATATTAAAATATTAATGGGATGTTAGAGAAAAAAGAATGAGACATGGAATGAGTCATGTCAGAGATGATGCAACGTAGGTACAAGGCATGATTCTTGTGTAAAAATACACAGTATATCTGTGCTCATTTTATCATTTGGTGAACCTAAACCAATATATAACTATAAAGATTAATTAAGAATTAATCCTAATAGAGGAATTGGATTTTATTTTTAACTCATGTCAGGAGTGTATCCTATATCAATCCCTTTTGATCATATTAAACTAGATTAATTGATAGAACTCAAGGTACAACATAAGGTTTTAGAAGTTATGGACCTTAATAGACTGATCACTTCTACATGGGGTGATCTAGTATTGTTTTCTATGAAGGTATATGGAAGAATTCAACTTTGTGTAGGCTATAGGAAGTGGAATCAAGTCATGTTGAAGAAAAGGTACCCAATAATGAGGATTGAAGGTTTTGTTTGATATGTTTAGTTAAAGATAGTGGTTTTAAAAGATTATCTTATGATTAGTGTACCATCATCATTGGGTTATATAAGAGGATATACCAATGAAAACATTTAGGATATGGTTTAGAATATATGAGTATCTTTTCAATCCTTTTGGGATTAATATTGCTCTAAAAGTGTTAATGGATATCCTTAACAATATATTTTATTTTTATATATACTTCATCATTTTTTCATTGAAGATAACATGATATAATCACGGACCACTAAGATTCAAACTAGGAAACTCTAGATCATAATCAGTAGAAATAAATTTCATTATCTATATACCACTATTTCAAAGTGTCTCTATTCATTCAAATTGGTTTACTAATTTGGGAATGAAATTTTAAATGCTATAATACTTGTTTATTTGCAAAAATAAGTGGAAATCATGTCTTGAGAATGTCGTATGAATGTTTTTGAGTTCAGTAGTTTTCAATAATTTTTTGATTACTAAAAGTAGTTAATTTAAGAACTATAAATTTTATAATAATTTATGGATGGTATTAAAAATATGGGGTAACATTATAGATGGTTGATATGTATGAAGAGGCCTCCCTAGAGTCGAAGAGGATACATACATCAAATTTTATTTGATTATTACAGAAACCATGTATTGCGTACGTAATTTACTAGGATTCAATTTTGATTGATCTAGGATATTTTTTTATTCATATAGAGCAGGTAATGGTGTATGGGCCCCATAATTTATTACCTCATGAGTAGAATTAACCAATGTATACCCTAGATTTTGTGGTTGTGGATCATTACCTAAAATATAAGGACTATTAACTCTTTAATAAGATGTTTATATTCTATATGGACCACAAGAGAATGCAGTATTTATCCTCTTACTATAAATTGAATCTATGGTAGTGGTGTTGGGTTGAGTATCCAAATAATTTTAACATTGAGAAGGTTTATTCTCTTTGAAATGGTAATATTGTTACAAAAACTCTTAGTTTGAAGACACATGAGCATTGGGTTATAATATTTTATGAGGAATGATGATTGATATGATTATTAGATAAATTTTTATTTATCGAATCTAATGTTCATAGGTTGATGATATTTGAACCATTAATTATCAAGATTGAATTGGTGGTGGAAGAGGCCTCATCTGAATGGATTTACACTTCATGTGATTTTGAGGCTTGAGGTTCTCGGACGAGGGTCACATGAATTCTGGTGTAGTTCAGTTTCTAGATCTGGAAGAAAGGGAAGGATATCACATCATGAAGAGTTAAATTATGTGAAATTGGGTTTCACATAGTATAATTGATAAGGGTTTTAAAAATAAAATAATTTGAAGAGGCGATCAAGTTTTGGTTGAAAACCAAAATTCGAGGATTATACGTTGTGAAATGGAATTACAGGTAGTATAATTCCCTGATACGATATGTTTTTACTTGTTTCATTCTATTAATATTTTAAAAAATCTTATAACTTCAGTGGTGCACTTTCTCGCTGAAGGCATTTGGATGCCCTATTATTCATTGTTTTGTATTCCCATTTAGAGGGATCGATATTTAGGCATCAGTATTCGATCAACGATGATCTTGGTGATCTAAGGTGCATTCTTCTTTCATTTTCCACTACTTTCTCCCAATTTGATCTTATTTCCTATAATATATTCTCGACGTGCTATCAATTTTGATATGAATGGTTCTAATAGGGGTTCTCCTGGTTTTTTTGGTGCATTTGTGTCCTGGAATCCTTCGATGGATACAGTTCTTGATGGGGGTGATTATAGATCTATTGGGTGGCCCGTTTTCATGTGATGAACATAGAGAACCTTTTTATGGTATGAAATTTGATTCTTATCTATTTATTTATGTGAAATTATAGAGTTAGAATGATTTATCCCCTTGGACCGAAATGAAATTGACCTTATAATTACTTGAAAAAGATTAATGAATTGATATCAACCGGTCGGTGATTCTTTTATTTGTACCGTGATAACGGTTTTCCGCTTGATTTTCTAGATAGTGTGATATATATTCATTTTTTTATTTAACATTTTTTTCTTTATGTAATTTGTTAATGAATTCAATTATGTAATTAATTGATAATTAATTGGATAAAGATATTAAATATGTATATTTATTGAATATCATTGTTATTGTTTTTATCTGATTATATTCAAATTTATGAAAGTATTAATGCTTAATGAAATTTGAAAATAATTCTAAATAATGTTGATGATTTTGATAAATGAATTAAATGTATGTTAAGTACCAACAGTGTGATAAATGATAATTCTTTTATAAGGATGGATTTTCTCAATTTGATTGTAAATTCCATGTTCCTTGTGTTATGGTGCCATGAGAGATAATTTTCTTTGAAGTTTTGATACCTTACCTTAGGGATAGGTGTCAGGTTGTAATGTTTGTTTCATGCTACATGTGATGTGATGTGAACCTGGGATGGTTGATCGTGGAGGGGTGTTGTGGTATGTGGGGAGGGGATAATCAGATGTGTTGTGGTCCTGAGATGGTTGAGACTGGCGGGATGTTTTGGTATGAGGAGTGTAGAGTCCTAGTTTCTGGGATATAAATTGATGCATAGAGTGGAAAGATGCATCAGGATATGAATGATGGTGTTAAAGAGGACACATGAGATTATGGAATGGGTTGAATCTAGGCATACCCACTTTTAAGAAAGCCGGATGCTTGTTGGAATTATTTTCTAGGCCGACAACCATGTTTTGGTTTATCTAATTTTCATTCTTCACTTATTGAGGTAGATGGTCTCATATACTCTGCTTCCAAAATTTAAGAAGATCTGTGGAGTCTTCTGTGTAATATTTGTGTTTATATTCTTGTGGTTGGATGAGTCTATACTCCTACTATAGGTGGAGAAAACTTGATGAGTAGTTCATCTACTCATCATGTTGAGCCCCTTGTGTTTAGTATTGTAGAATGCTTTCCCAGATAACCTGGTAAAATAGAAAGTAATGATGTTAATGAATGAATAAATTTTTAACCCATGGGGTTGGAGATTGCTGGGATTCAATGACGAGGTTGAAATTCCGAGAAGTTGTCTGATCATTTTTCTTATGACTAGAGTGAGTGGATCTTTTTTGTTATGCTAATGAAATGTAATGTTAATGGTTTATTAATAGAAAAATAAATAACTTCCATAAAGTCAAACTTATGTAAAAGAATAATAAAACATAATGTAACTCATTAAATGGTTTTGTGATTATATAATATTTGGTCTTACCTATGGGATTTTGGAGTCCAATAGATGTTAGTTGTAGTTTATTCTAAATCTAGGTTATGCCCTTAGTGTGGTGGTAAGATATATTATATCATGTAAATTTAAGGTTTTTTATACTTGAATCCCACCAATGGTTTGGAAAACAGGATTCTTTGTGATTTTGAATAATGGGGGGGGGGTGTTTCCCCCAACATCCCAATAGGAAGATGGATGGATGAGTACCCGATTTTTCCCTACTCTCATCTCTTCATAGTTACTTGTGCCTCTATGCATGATGGTTATATTTCCATATATATGTGTGTAGAGGGATATGATAGATTGTGTTTATTTCACACAAATGTATTCTGGATATATATTCTTAAGGGATACAGTAGGTGTGATGTGTATAGGTTGTGATGGATTGAGGATACTTATTCAGTGTATGGGCTGCGATGGATTGTGTTATAATACCTGATGTATGATACATGTCATGTGGGCTTTGGTAGATCCTAAGAGCTACCTGGTTACGTTTGGATTCATGGATGTTGTGGTGTGTTGCACGAGGTGCATGTTGTGGTGATTCTCCTAGGTGTTAATGATATATCATTTTGGATATCGATGATCAGGATGTGTGATGTTGGGGAAGGGAAGAAAAATAGTGGGGAAGTTGAAGTAGGGTACCCATGATATTCATTATTATATGTCCTCGTATGTGATATTGGGGCCTACATGATGTGGTAATCGGGGGTCATTATCTCTCTTCTCATATTTCCTGCCTAAGAGGGGTAACCATTGTGGGGAGGTGGTTATGATAGGTAGACTATGTGAAATCCATCTATGGGTGGAATTCTGAGTTCATAGTCACATGGGAAAGATTAAAAGAGAATAACCATTTCTTATATGGTTGTTATATTGAAATGATGTGATCTATATTCATGGGAGAGTGGTGGTTCCTGTTTACATGATGGAAGATATTATGGGGAATCTCATTCTTCATAAGGAGTGGTGTACCCAGGATCAGAAAATATGTATCATTATATCAGAAAATGTTTTTGGTGTCTGGATATGAAGAATGATATTGTGGGCTACGTATCTTACTATCATTCATGTCAAATGATTAAGGGATACAAATAGCGACCAGGGGGATTATTTTATGTTCTTTTAGTGAATGTCTAGAATTGGAATGGTGTGATGATTTATTTTTAGGGGGTCACCTGGTACTCTAATAGTTTGAGATGCTATATGGTTTTTAGTTGATTCCCTGAAGAAGATGGAACATTTCATACCGATTTAAAAGATTCATTTAGTGGATGAAGTAGTAAAAAAATTATATAAATAATATTAATGTATATAGTTTATACAGAATTATATAAGACTAAGGTTCTCAATTCACATCATTTTTTGGGGAGTCATATAGAAGGAAACATGGACTCAATAGAAGTTGAAAAAAATATCATCCAAAGACCAATGGGTTGTTTGATAGGAAACTCTAATTTGAGGATGATAAGTGTCAGGAATGAATATCACATTTATATAGATCATTTGATGATCATAATTCCTTATCATATTTCTCATACATTAATAATTTATAGTCCTATATTCGAATGTCACTGTTTAAATATTTCTATCTTCAGTCATGTTGTTGACAACTGTGATGGCATCAAGAAAGTAACATAGCTACAATTAGACTATGTATGGTATAAGAAACATATAATTGGTTTCATTTGAATATGATTTTTTGGATACTTATTGATGTATTTTGTGATCATATGTAAACAAGTAGATATATTAATTGGTTTTTGTTACAAGAGATCAAGTTTTTTTGGGTGTCACCTCGGTCGGTTCATTGATGATTATGGAAGTAGGGGAATTTGGTACCATAGTTTTTGGGACTATTATAAATTATTAGTCATATAAGAACAATGGGAAACTGATACAATCATTCTACATGGTATTAATGTTTTTATATGATGTTATTTTTTTCTCATATTTGGAGAAATAAGAATGATCCTACACATGTGACTGATATCATTGATGCTGAGTTGGAACTAGAAGTATCGTTTATGGATAGAATTCTATAGATTTTTTACTAAAGTGTTAAAGTGGTAATTTTAAAGAAAATACAACTTTTTTGAGTTCTATGGTTCATAGGTGAATCCAAGAAGTGAATTGAGACTATGAATCCAATTTGAATACTCAATGGATAGATTTATTCGAGCAGACCTCTACAGACATTTCTTTAGGGAGATAAATCATTATAGGGGATATTTTTAACATCTATAAGTAGAAAAGAATTTAATTTGGATCGCTATAATGGTTTAATTTTTATTCGGGATGTGTTGGATTATTACCATCCTCTTAGGTGGGGATTGTGAGTGCATAGGTGTAGTATAAGAAAGAATACATTGTGGTGGAATCCTTGGTGTTTTTAGAGTGTTTTTGTGTGAATTAGGGTGACCAACACACATAAAATCCTAGTGTTTTCTTAGGAGTGTGTCACTTTTCAATTCTATATGGATGACCACTTGAATAAACTCTCCACACCACGGTACAAGGCATAGTAGGGTAAAAAAACCATAGGAATTAATTCATATACTATAGTGGGTCCCCATGGTTGTTCTCCTAGGCTATATGCTATTGAATACACCAATACCATCGTAGGAATCACCATTCCATGGTGATAACTATATTTTCTTCCAATTGTCGAAATGGACATTAAACTTTTTTGGATTGTGAATTTTGAAATTGATCATTTCTATGATTAAGTAGGGGGTGTAATTGACATGGTTTTGACCCAATCTATCCCTTGATAACCCTTTTTCTTCACCTTCTTGTGAGGTGTTAATATATTTGATGAATCTAGGGTGATGTTATAGTAAATTAGTATATCATTTTAGGATTGTAAATATCATCAAATTCTGGGAATGAAACATATGTGACCTCTCTTCATTTGATAAAATATTAAGATATTCCTTCAGACCCCCCCCCCCAATCATCTCATATAGGGTTATTGTTTGATTAGGCTAAAGATATGAAGTGCATACCACATAGGGCCAGACTATAATGTTTATGGACATGATTGAAATTTTTTCCACGTGTGCATATCAATTATAAAAATTATTTTATATGATATCATTGTGATGTAAAAATAATGTGTGTGTGTTTGCATTTCTATTGAGACTTATGCATTGTGGGATTGGATTTTTTTCATTTTCTATTATAACCTATTATGTGTAAATAATTTTTTGTAAAGGTTTTTATTCAGGATCAAAGTGATACATTATATATTCATGATTTGGATAGAACTAGAGTGGGAGAATTTTCTTGTGAAATGTATAATGATGATGATAATGGGATCTAAAAATTTGTTATGGGTACGACAACCTTTTTGCATGAACTAGGATAGAGTATGGATTATGATGTCCCCATAATTTAACCCATTAGTGTTAGGGATGTAATGGCCTTATGTTATTTCCCATGGATAACCCAATAGAGTGATAGCCTTAATGGTTGACCCAGTATACGAAATGGAATAATGAGCTTGTGGATTGACACGAGGCTGAGCCAGGGGAGGAAATACATTGTGGTTGAACATGAGGATTGATTGGTTGGGTCCCTTTATCTAATACAAGTTTTTGGACTCATATCCTAATCTAACATTTGGTAATACAAGAGGCATTCATTATTGCATTGATTTGAATAAGGTACGTCAACTGATAATAGTTTTTGGATTAATGCATGATCACTAGACCTATGATTGGTTATTTATTGTATAGTTACATTCCATCCTAACATACTCAATTATAAAAATGAACACATTATGTTAATGATGAATTGATTGTGTTTTACTAAGTGTATAATAAAACCCTTCATGGGAATCTCAATTTTTGTATAGATTTCATGGTCAAATATCTCTTTAAGGATAGGTCTATGTATTAGGGAGCTGTGTAGGCTGAGATTGGAGGAGAGAGGTAGTGCTAGAAAAAACAAAGGACTATGATTGAATGTATTTTATATATTTTATTGTTTAACATACAATGGTTGAATAACCCCAATGGGGTTATTTTGGTTTAGATTATATGACATAGATTCTATTTTTATATCATGATGATTTTATTTTAGTTTCCATTTATCTTTTTTTCATTGTTTATTATTACATTTTTATGATTCCAGGGTTTGGAAACAGTTGTAAAGGTTATAGTCACCATAACAAAACCACTCAGAACTATACCACTAGTTAGAAGCCTCTTGTATATAGGGATCCATGTATGAGGTCGTGTATAAATCTATCCTAGACTTAGTGAATTGGGTTGGGGTGTTTCATTCCAACAACTCATTGATCATATCCCCACTCCATCAATCTAAGGAAACATTATATACAATCACATCAGTCCTTTCACTGTCATCAGAGCCTCAACATAATGGCAGAAATTGTTTATAGGTTCTAATCACTCCAACCAAGGAATTATCATGGTAGACATAGCCATTATTAGCTACATGATATAGGTATATCAAAAATTGTACCAAACATCATCCTAACATTCCTCATTTGTCTCTCCATAATCATGGGAACACATTTTGGTTCTATCCAGGGTCATCAAACCCACTTACACCCATTAACAGCCTATAGTACATATGAAAATAAAAATAAAACCAGTAATATTAATGACCACATATCATTAATAGGAGTTATCCCCATTATCCCAACACTCACATATAAGTTCATGTGAACATCGATCATCATCAAGACCCCTGATCCCTTATCCTCATCAGGAACCCACTAAAATTAATTAAAAAACATATAATAAATTAAAATAATTAATATCAATAAAATTATGTTAGTAATAATTTTGTTATACTTATTTTAAGGAGTATGAATGTAGTTAAATTTTGTAACCTCATATAGACCATCAATGACTTGCATGAAGACTCACTCCATGGATATGTATTAATTTGGATCCTTAATAATCCATCCAATTCCACTCATATTTTTTTAAAATATTAATAATAATATACTATCACAATTCTAGACAAATGAAACTTTCATTTTTGAACTCAACATATCCATTCATCCTTTATCAATTTCATGAAATAAACCTATCATCCATATGAAATTCCACCATACACTGGTTGAATTTAATCCAAAATCTCTAATCCTTCTGCACTATATTTGTGGAAGAGTACATAGAAGATTAGTTGATTGAAAAGGGAAGAATCTACATCAAATAAAAAAATAATCTATATTGATTCAGTATTGAAAAAGGGAAGGATAATGGGGAATAAAAGATAATGGAATATTTAAAACCACAAATTTAAAATATTTGGAAGGGGGAATCCCAAATGGTGTATAAAATGAAGAACCACCCAAATGATCAATTTTCTCGTATTTCAAAATAAATAATCCTTATCCTACTAAGTATTATTTTACCATCACTAGGTACCTAGTGTACTATAAATGTGCTCTCACTTTTTGAGATACCATTGGATACATGGTATCATACAACTACATAACTTTTTTTTCTGAATGAAATTTCAACCACACACCATGGAACTAGGTTCCCAACATAGTGCCATAGAGAACCCATTTCAATATGTTTCTCTTAGAAGCAACACCAAAATATCTAACACAAAACATAAAGTCCTAAAACTCTACCAAACATATGAGAAAATCTAAAATCAAACACGATTAAATTGTTTTCTCAAATATTTTAATCTAATATGTTAAATTGAAATCCATCCTAGATCTCATTCCATTGGTTTCTAATACTTATCTCATTCAATAGAGTATCAATGATAATGGTTTTTATAAAATCAATATCATAATTATTCTTATCAATGAGAAGCCTCATCATGCATCTTTCATAATCTAGGAGGGTAATCTAGATCTACTAGACCATAAAATACCCAAACATTGTTTGGTTATGGTGTAGACTACCACACTCAAACCAGTGAATTTTTATAAACCATGGATTTCTCAATCAACGATCACTTATGTACCATAAAATTCCATAAAATTTCTTTTCCTAACCAATTTCCACATCCCCATTTCCAACCATACATGAAAATTGACAGTTGGTACCCCACTACACCAACTAAATATAATGTTTGACAACAAGTACAACATTAAATCGATAAATTCAAAAAAAAACTCTTTCATTATTCCCTAATCCATGCAATAGAAATTGTAAACCCAATAATTAACATAAAACTATATGGTCGATGGTTCTGTTCTAAAATTTGTAATCCTCAATTCAGCACTTCACCTAAACAAATCCATATTTCTCAAACCAAAATTTTTATTCAAATTCAAAATACATTCCCCATCCCATGAATCCTAAATTTTTCAAATAAGTTATTTTAATTTATAGGTAGTAAAATTATTTATTAAAAATAATCACCACACAAGTCCAATCATTAATTTTTTTTCTCCTTGGTTACCCAATATGCTGATGTAGTTCAATCATACTAGAGTGATACAATCACCATGATATTTAAAAATAATTATATATATCTACATTTTTTCATCCATGAAATGCAACATAACTTCAACTAGCATGAGTATGGGATCACTACAAATATCAATCCTGATATGAATCACAGTTCTCCCAAATTTAGTGTCAAACTTCCAGTCTATCTTTGTTCTATATCCACAATAGGATATTAGTTATCTTTTCTAAATGAGCATAGATTAGTGTAAAATTCATATTTAAATGGGTATTTTTAGCCGGGATACCTAAAATTTATAACCCGATAAACCCATCCAATGATATGTATTGTTGGGTCTGTATAAAATACAATACTCCAAGGTATCATGATTCAATTTCTTCAACAATACATTCTCATTAATTCTACCCCCTAAAAGATTTATAAGAAGATTTAAAACCTCACACAACATCATTCAACCCTCATCTTCCAACCCTTAATGGGTTCGACTCCATTTGACAATTATTTTAATAATACCACAAATTTCCAATTATTATTAATCTATATTCTATTGAATTTATCATGATTGATATGGTTACACTTCGTTTATATAGGATACATAATACCCATCGTCTATTTCCTCATATTTAACATTAATTAGAAGGTCACAACTCTTCACTCTAAAGAGTTGATTGAATTTGTTTCACAATATTCCTCATGAAATATCAATTATATCACTATCAAACTATAAAAAATCAACCCACTCACTGATCCTACCATAATGAATTAGTTCCCTCTAATAAATTAGTGATGACCCACAAATGTGATTATCAAATTAAATTATTTAACTAATTATCTGACTAAAATAAATTCTGAAGTCCTTTTAGGGTTACTAATTTATAGAATTAAGAAATAACAATAATTAATATTTTCCATATTCTTTGTAAAAAATATAAAATTTCCCATTACATACAAAGCTATTTTATCCACAACAAATCTTCAACATATAGAAAAAATACTCCACATAAGAGATAATTAAATAAATTTAATACTATTCAAATCATTATTACATGGAGAAATGAAATAATATGAATGGGGTGATCCTAGATTCCCAATAAGTGAAATCATAATTGGTGACTATAAATAATCATAGTCGAGCATAATATAAGAATATAGGAATAATCAAGACACATAAGAAATTTATACATAAGAAATCATAGATCATACATTAGGGAATACCATAATATTAACCCAATAAAATGTAGCTTATCATTAAAAGAATGAATTTTGAACTATCATTGAACATATGTAAGCATAAAAATCCTAACATTATTGATTTGTTGTCACAATTTATTTCACATAGTTTTCTAGAATTCACTCACCTATTTACCTTAGTGAATATGGATATACTCATCTATTTCCCATAGTGAATTGGGAATCAAAAACTCTTTCCCATTTTTGATCATGCTTCACTACTTGTTTAAATATTATCTCATGAAATATAATTAATTACCCAATTCAATGGCTTGATATTTTGGAACATCAGTCTCTTAAAAATTTATACTACACATGTGAACCACATAAAATCATAACATAATTATCCAATGGAATGAAAAAGGATCTTATATCCTTTTAAAAACTATTCATATAATGAAATAATTCATAATTCCAGTCATAATCAAAACACGATAAACCCATGAAATATAAATGGGTATACAATGACATCACCTAACATTCCAATTAATGTTCATTCAATCAATACAATCAAGAATATGTTATTCACACCATATAGATAAAGGCTATATAAATAAGAAAGTAATTTTACCATGTGAGTGGAGTTTTATAAATTTTGAACTAGTTCTCAGATTAAAAAACCGAGGGCACCATTGAATCCGCAGCACTGGGATTCACTTAAGAGAGGATTTACATTGATCATAGTAGGACTGGAAAAAAGTTAAGTTTTGTGACTTTTTAAATAAAATGGAATAATATAATTTTATTTTTTTATTTTATTCTTCTCCACCAACGAACAAGAGGAGTGTGGGACCCGTGATGTGTCATGCCAATAAATGGCATGACCTATCAAACTTAAGTAATGACGTCGTTGCTGAATTAAGAAGGTTTCTAATTAATGATCCTCCATTTCTTCCCCATGTCATTACTTACCCTCCCCCTCTGCTATTTATATGAAGTTTGGGGAGAGGTGTCAGTACAACATGTCCAAGAAATAATGTGCTGAAAGAGTTTCATGACGCCAAACCCTTGGAGGATTGAGCCGATGCCAATGGGAGGTGAAGGGTGACACTGAACCTTGAACTGAAGGACGACATACGAGCAGTGTCGTTAGGAACCTGTTTCGGGAATGAAGTACATGACCCACCTTCAATATCGGACATTCTCTTACAGATTTATGAAGAAGGCGATTTTCTTGTCATTTATTCGAAATGAATTTATTGAACCTTGTATCCTCCCTTATGTTATGAGCTAACGTGGAGGGTGCGGGCCTAATGATCCCTGTCCGGACCCTATGCTAATTTGCTACACCCTTATGTTCTTCGAGGAATACCGCCAGCTCGGAGACACCGACCGGCTACGAAGAAGGCATGCGTCGACGCACGCCACAAAGGGAGGTTATGGCATAATGTTGTGATGGTCATCAGAATGGCCGACACCAGCCGGTCGTGGATGAGGTGTGGTGCGTCTTCGTGCGCCACTGGTGAGAAAGGCGTCACAACTTGTCAGCCAAGGCGATCAGAGGAGGCGGCCGACACTTCGGCCTACCATGGAAGGGGAGGCGGTATGACCAGTGTTCCACTGGTGAGAAGAAGTCATTGTCGAAGCCATGATAGAGGAATAATTCATTCCTCTGTTAGGTTCCACAGTGACTGGGCAGCACCCACATAGCGCCACCAGTTCACAAACCAAACGGACTCCGAGCCTTTTAGGAGTTCGGGAGACCGAGGGTCACATCCCCCCTCCCCGCCCTCGCCAGCTCAGGCAGATAGAGTCCATGCCACTCTCCTTTCTGGCCACGCTAAACGCGGCCGGAGCCACCCCCTTGTGGTCCACTCCCTACGCATGTCGTGCCTCCCCCTTGTGGGCCGCGCCCAATATAGGTCTGGCTGCCCACTTGTTGGCCGCCCTTTGTAGGCCACCCTTTGCAAGTCGGGCCGCCCATGAGGACCGCCTTTGTGGTCAACTCACTTGCGGGCTGGGCCGAGCCTGCCGTGGTCCAGCCCAAACCGGGTTGGCCTGGGTTAGTCCGACCGGGTCGGACCGGACCCAGGACCATAAACACTTAAAGGGAAATTTCATGAGAACCAGACATTCTTTTGATGAACCATCTGTGGTTTTGGGATTCTTGGATTGAGATGTTCTTTTTGGTATACTCTTATTTATTTTTGGACAAAGTGGAGTATGGTCTAGTTGGATCAATCCCAAAACCAACTAGGCCCCCGGAACAAAAACGCTTATAACTCACAAACCGAGCATTTGATTGATGCACCATCTATCATGTTGGAACCCTAACAACATGGAGGTCCTTTGGGTTTCTACTTTGTGGAGCTTAGTGTAATTTTCAGGACAACTGATATCTCAAGGGAAGATTCTACAGTACTCGAGTGCACCAGGTGTGAGGAGTCCAGTGGCTGGCAGTGAGGCGGAGGTTGGAGATAGATAATACGGAGGTTAGTACCAAGCGATTATGGGCGGGTCAGCACCTGTCCTGTGTGGGTCTGTGCTCAAAAATCCTGTTTGGGTTTGCACATACCAATCATCTGTGGGTTAGATCCTGTATGGGTCATTGTGGGGGTTAGTATCTATCAACGTTGGGCGGGTTGTAACCTCTGTAGATCGTTGCGTGGTTTAGTACCTATCGATCCTGTGTGGTTCAGACTTCATATGGTTATAATTAGTGCCTCTTGACAGAATTAGATGACCAAGATTCACGACTAATCATCGGTACTTCTAAACTTTACTGAAAACCTAGTTTGAGCTGAGACTCTGATTGAACTGAGTCTATTACATGTGTGTTACATCCAATATTCCTGGTGTTACCTTTGTGGTTTTCTACCATCATGCATGAGATGATTATATCTTGATAACTTTAGTATATGTATGGGAATATACCTAAGTAGGGTTGAATTTCTGCTTTTTGGGTATTCCTTCATGGAACATTATGATACCTACGTGGTCTCAGGGTCCCTACTGAGTATCATTATACTCACCCCTAGACAGGATTCACCCACACCTGGTTGTATTTTGTGCAGGCAACGTACCAGATTGATCGAGGTTGAGGGAGACAAGACTGGATAGAGCTCATAGGTGGACCATTTGGCGTGACGTGATGCATGGAATACTAATCGAGAGTTGTACCTACCCATCATGTTGGATATGTGTTGGATGATCCAGGAGCTGCTTTTAACATTTCATCTATTTTGTACTTTTTAGTTGTACTTGTATTTTTTCCCGTTGGGCTTGTATTCCGGCCCCCTTCACTTTCAAAACTCTTTACTAGAGCAGTTTACTTCGTGGTTTCATCTTTTTTCCTTCTACTCTGTGTGTTTGTACAGGTTTAAAGGCAATGCCTTCCCATTTTAGGGATACACCTTTTCTTTGATAGTCTTCATCCACTGAACTATGGATGTCGGGCATGGGGTTTTCAGGACATGGGCCTCATGGGATAGTTCGTGACAAAGTGGTATCAGAGGAGTCAGATCAACCGATGAACTAGGACTTTGATCTTTTCAATGTAACAATAGTGTTAAGTGTTATCAGTGTGGTTTTTAGTTTGGAGAGTCCAGTGTCAGTGTGGCGGTCGATATATCCATACAAAAGGACCCTGAATTCCGATTTCCGACTCATTACACAGAAGCACTGATTGTATGTGATTTTGAAGGCGTTTTTTGTGATTTCTTTGAGTCAGCTCACCATGTATACCTTTTGACTGTAACACACCTGTCTTATTTTAGGATTCCATCATGTAGATATCCATCCAGGATTCTAAAGAGAGTATGCGATGAAGGCCCACCGAGCGATGAGGCCCCAGTGCAGGGCTCTCTTACAGCGTTAGCACCTTCAGGTGGTGTACTAGAAGCACCACTACCTGTTGGGAAGTCGTCTCCACCAGCCCCACCAACAGAGGGTGCACGACAACTAAGCGCATTGCATGAGTTTTAGCGGTATAGGAATCCAAGGTTCCTAGGTGAGACAAACCCGTAGGCGGCTGAGGACTGGCTGGAGGCTTTGGTCAGAGTTTTCCGCTTGGTATGTACAACAGCTGACCTTATGGTGATCCTAGAAGCCAGTCTCTTCCAGGCAGCATTAGGGAGATGGTTGAGATTGATGAAGTAGATACACGATGAGTAGAACCTCATCTGGGAGGACATCAGGAGCCTTTTCAGGGAAGACTTCATCCTAGTGACCTTATACTCTGTGCGTATACAAGAGATGTAGCACCTACAGCAGGGCAGCATTAATGTGGCCCAGTACTCGATGAGGTTCGTTGATATCTCTCGCTACTCTACCGACATGGTACACGATCCTTTTTTTAGGGCCCATACCTTTTTGCAGGGTCTCTAATGGGATATCAGATCATCGATGATATCGCTCGGCATTCTGACGCAGGATGGGGTGCTAGAGAGAGCACTTTTGGTGGAGAGATTCCTAGATGAGCAGTCATCGACAGTGAGACCCGCCACCAGGTGACATGTAGTAGAGTCATATACGGTTGGTAGTAGGTAGAGTACACAGAGGTCCAAGCAGACCAGGCCTTCTCGTTGATGGCCTCAGGACGCAGGGTTAGTGGTGCGGGGCTCCTGAGGTAGAGGAGGTCAGATGAGGGACATGTAGTGCTACACGTGTTGTTGGAAGGGTCACATGGCTCATGATTTCCAGACCCACCATATGGAAAATGATCATATGGTCGAGGTAACGCCGAGGAAAGGGCGAGGTTTGATTGAGGAGGTCTACAGATATAAGGTAGGCACAGTAGAGGAATTGTCCATGCAACAAGTGGTGGTTGGTGATTAGAGGTTCTACCACCACCACCACTAGGTGGTCCACCCCAACCATAGGGGGGAGGTGGACAGGGACGAGCTCATCTCCATGCAGCTAAGGACTACGACCACGGTGCTCCAAAGATGATTAGAGGTACAATCTGTGTCTACTCCATCTTAGCTGCAGTACATATAGACATAGGTGCTACTCACTCATCTATTGCCACTATCCTCGTTCAGATATCAGAGATTCTAGTAGAGTTGTTGTAGATGTTGGTGCGATCCTTATGGCTAGAGACTCCTACAAAAGAAGATTCGACGATTTCACACTGGTGCATGCAATGTGAGATTACTCTAGGAGACAAGAGCAATGGCTGAGATCTCCTAGTAGCGGCATCGAGGACTTGAGACATCATCATGGGTATGGACTGGTTATCCATAGTCAATGCACATATTGATGATATTTGGCACAAAGTGCGGTGTGTCTGCGTAGATGGGAGCAGGGTTTCCTTCACCGGTGAGAAGGGAACCTTTGCAGTACATGATAGACTTTTCCAGGAGAGGGTTCAACCAATTACACATTAGTTTTCTAGCCTTATAATAGTATTTGTTGAGAGTATGGGATATCCAATAGTGGTGGACTAGTATGCCGATGTCTTTCCAGATATTTCTATGGGACTACCTCCATATAGGGAGGTATACTTATACATCGACATGTACCCCAGGATGACATCAATATCTACACCAACATATCGGATGGATCCCGTGGAGCTTCATGAGTTTTGGGTATAGTTGGAGGACTTGCAGAGTAAGGGGTTCATATGGCCCATTGTTTCTCCATGGGCAGCCCCAATTTTGTTATCCATGATGGAAGATAGGAGTTTCAGACTACATGTAGACAATTGGCACCTAAACTAGGTGACCGTGAAGAACAAGTACCTACTTCGGATGATTGATGATCTTTTTGATCAGCTGAAGGGAGATCGTTAGTTTTTGATGATAGAACTCAAGTAATCCTATCATCAGCTTAGGGTATGATATGAGGATGTGCAGAATATGAAATTCAGTTGTCGGTATGGACACTATGAGTTCAGGTATATTCCGTTCGACATGATCAATTCCCCAATAGTATTCATGGGACTCATGAACAGTATCTTTTAGCCATACCTCAATCGCTTTGTGGTGGTGTTAATAGATGACATCTTGATACACTCAACAATGGAGGAGGAGTATTCCTATCATCTGTAGATAGTTCTGGATACACTCCGAGAGCACCATCATTATGGTAAGCTCTCGAAGTGCCAGTTCTGGATACAAGAGATCCACTTTCTAGGACACGTTATCTCAGAGGCTGGTGTTGTATTAGATCCAGTTATGATAGAGGTTGTTCTTGCTTTGGAGCCACCCAGGAGTGTGAATGAGTTTCGTAGATTCCTAGGTTTGGATGGATACTACTGTAGCTTTGTGACTGGATTTTCTAGAGTTTTAGCACCATTGTCAGCATTTAAAAATAAGGGAAACCCCTTTGTATGGATAAAGAGATGCTAGAGGATTTTCTTGGAGGAGAGGCAGATACTGAAAAGTGCCCCCATCCTGAGGCTACCAGAATAGGGTGTTGGGTATGTAGTCTACTACGACACTTCAGGGAGTGGAAATGGGTATGTCCTGATGTAGGAGCGAGAAATGATCACATATGGCTCACGACAGTTGATGCAACATGAGCAGAACTACCCTACACATGGCCAAGAGTTAGCATTAGTGGTCTTCATCTTTAAGGTTTGGTGACATTACTTGATGTGATATTGTTTTATTGTCTACTGTAATCATAAGAGTCTCAGGTATATCTTCTCTCAAAAGGATTTGAACCTGAGACATCAGTGATGGATAGTGTCTTCCCAGAATATGACTTTGAGATAGTCTATACTCTTGGAAAGGGGAACATGGTAGCAGATGCACCCAGTAGGATGTCTGGTCTACAATTACTGAGTGATGCATCATAGCTGCAAGCCATGTTGCAGATATCCTTCTTGGATAGAGATGGAGAAACATATCTCCAGCCTATGATAGTCACTCCCCCACTCCTTCAGCGAGTTAGAGAGGTGCAACTTTGGGACTTTGACTGTGAGGCTCGACATGCTCAGATATCCTCAAGGTAGGCATGTGGTGGATTTTTGGAAGGTGGGAAGCATTTCATCCTCTTCAGAGGACGTACCATGGTACCAGTGGTGCAACTGGAGGACGTGTAGATGGAGTTCCATACAACCCCTCTGGTGGTACATCCCAGTGTAGTGAAGATGTACCAGGACCTCCAGAGTCAGCACTGGTGGCCAAGGATGAAGAAGGTTGTAGTTGAGTTTGTTTCTCAATGCCTCACTTTTCAGCAAGTGAAGGTTGATCATCAGGTTCTAGCATGCTTAGAACAACCACTATAGGTGACAGAGTGAAATTGGGATGAAATCTCTATGGACATTGTGACATGGCTTCCACATACGTCTAGGGGACATGATTCCATCTGGGTGATCGTTGACTGACTCACCATGTCGGCCCACCTCCTACCCATATGAGAGTATGGATCAGTAGAGGGCATGTGATTCCTCTACATACAGTAGATTGTGTGACCTCATGAGATTCCATCGATGATCATCTCTGACCCTGATGTTAGTTTTACATCTTGGTTGTGGAAGGAACTAGAGGATGTGTTCAGGACTCAGCTACATTTAAGAACCACCTTTCACCTTATATGGATGACTAGACGAAGCAGACCATTCATACGCAAGAGGACATGCTTCGTACATTTGCCCAAGATTTTGGTCATAGTTGGGATGATCACTTGCCCTTGGTGGAGTTCTCATAAAACAACAATTATCACTCCACCGTCGGTATGGAACCATTAGAGGCCTTGTACGGTCTACCATGTAGATAACCTCTATGCTAGACATACCCAGGGGATTCAGCACTTATGGGTCCATAGTTGGTACGAGATACCACTGAGAAGGTGCAGATCATCCAGAAGCAGGTGAAGACTGCATAGAGCAGACATAAGTCTTATGTTGATAGGAGACAGAGGCCTTTGGAGTTCTAGGAGGGGGTCCAGATTTTCTTATGAGTCTATCCTCGATGGGGACTACAAGGATTTGATAGAGGAGGCAAGTTACCACAGACGTTTATAAGACCATTTCTGATAATTTGAAGGAAAGGCGAGGTGGCGTACCACTTTCCACTTTCACCACAGTTGGAGGGGGTTCATGATGTCTTCCATGTATCACAGCTGAGGAGATATGTGCACGACCCATATCACATCATCAACCAAGTTTAGCTGGACATCAATGATGGGGAGACGTTTACAGAGGCTCCAGTGGAGATTGAGGATCGAAAGGAGCGAGTCATTTTTAGTCGGTTGATACCTATAGTGCGCATTCGCTGGTAGCACAGGAACCTTAAGTAGCGCACTTAGAAGCAGAAGGCTCATATTCATGCTCAGTACACCCATTTGTGTCCTTAGTCTATGTTGTCTCTTTTGGGGATGAAAAACCCTATGGTGGGGAGAATGTAAAGACCAGGATTTTCCATGTAAATTTGTTTAATTATATGGAATTTTTACGAGTTTGAAAAAATTAACTGCTCCTGATTCTGAGGCTCGGTGTTCCTAGAATGAATTTTTGAAATTTTTTTAAGGTACATTTAGTAAACGTGTGAGAAATATTTTCTAATATTTGAACCGGTGCTCGGATTAAAAATATGAGGGAACAGTTGAATCTGTAGTGCCGAGATTCACTTAAGGGAGGATTTACTTTGACCGTAGTAGGTCTAGAGAAAAAGTTTAGTTTTGTGACTTTTTAAAATAAATGAAATGAAATAATAATATTTTTTTTCTTTCTTCTCCACCAATGGACAAGCCGAGTATAGGACCTGCAATTTGTTAACCAAATAAATAGCATAACCTGTCAATCAAAAGTAATGACGTCATTTCAGAATTAGGATGATTCATAATTAATGCACCCCCATTAATTCCCCATGATTTAACTTACCTTCCCCCTCCTCAATTTATATGGAGATTGGGGAGAGGTGTCAGAACAGTTTCTCCAAGCAACGAAGTGCTGAAATATTTTCGTGATTCCAAACCCTTAGAGGATGGATCCGATCTCAGTGGAAGGTGATGGGTGACACTGAACTAGGAACCGAAGGACGATGTACAAGCGTCGTTGTTGGGAACTTGTTGTAGGAACGAAGTACATGACCCACATTCAAGAGCGGACGTTCTCCAACAGATTTACGATGTAGGGGTTTTTCTTCCCATTTATTCAAAATTAATTTATTGAACCCTTTATCCTCCCTCATGATATGAGAAAACACAGAGGGCATGAGCCTAACGAACCCGGCCCGAAATGTCCTCTACTTTGATACACTTTTGTGTTCTTTGTGGAATACAATCAGCGCGGAAACACCGATCTACTATGAATAAGGTGTGTGTTGATGCATGCCACAAGAGGAGGGCATGGCACAAATATGCGACAGTCATCGGAATGGTCATCACCAGCCAGCCGTGGAGGAGGTGCGGTGCGCCGTCATGCGTCGTCGATGAGCAAGGGGTCGTGGCTCGTCATCCAAGGTGATCAAAGGAGGCAGCCAACACTTCGGTCGGCTGTGGAAGGAGAGGCAGCACAACCAGCGCCCCACCGATGAGAAGAATTCACGACCAAATCCATGATGGAGGTAGAACCCATGCCTCTAGCGGGTTCCGCGACGACTGGGAGGTGCCCTTGTGGCCCTTGTGGTGTTGCCACTACACAACCTGAACGAACACCAGGCCATTCGGGAGTTTGAGATATCGGGGTCCCCCCCTCACCAGCTTGAGTGAACAGTGGTCGGGCCGCCCCCCTTGCAGGCTGGACCTTTCATGGGTTGGACTGTGCCCTTGCGGGCAAGGCTGCACCCTTGCAGGCAAGGCTGCACCATTGCGGGCAAGGCTGCGCCCTTATAGGCCTCACCCATAGCTGGTTGGGCCGACCTATTTTGTGTCGCCCCATTTCGGGCCACGCCCAACGTAGTCCCCACCGCCCCCTTGTGTTCCGACCCCTGGGGCCCCCCTTTGCTGGTCGGGCTGCCCTTGACGAACTCCTTTACGGGCCTCCCCCTTGCAGGCCTGGTCGAACCTCGGCCCATCAGGCCAAGCCCACCGCGGCCTATCCCATACTGGGTCGGGCTGGGTGAGTCATACCGAGTCAGAGTGGACCAGGGCCCAACCAGGCCCAGAAACACTTAAAAGGGAAATATCTTTAGAACCAGGCATCCATTAGATGAACCATCTAGGGCATTGGAATCCTTGGATGGAGACTGTCCTTTTGGTATACTCTTCATTGGTTTTTAAAATAGTAAGAGTATAACCTTGTTGGATCAAACCCGAATCTAACCGGCCCCCCGGAACTCAAACGCTTATAACTCACAGATCAGGCATCCGATTGAGGAACCATTTGTTGTGTTGGAACCCTTATGGTGTGGAAGTTCTTTGGGTTACTCATTTATAGATCTTAGTGCCGGTTGAGGTATGACCGGTATCTTAAGGATAGATTCTATAGAACTCGAGCACACTAGGTGCAAGGAATCCAGTGTTTGGCAGTGAGGCGGAGGTTGGAGACAGATCATACGAAGGTTAATACTAAACGATCCTATGTGGGTCAGTACTGATCTTGTGTGGGTTAGATACTACGTGGGTCAGTGCTCAGAAATCCTGTGTGGGTTAGCACTTACCGTTCCAATGTGGGTCAGATCCTGTGTGGGTCTATGCTCAGCGACCCTGTGTGGGTCAGCGCATACCAATCATGTGTGCGTCAGATCCTGTGTGGGTCATTAGGGTGGTTAGTACCTATCAACTATGGGTGTGTCTGATCCTGTGTGGATCATTGTGGGGATTAGTACATATCAATCCTTTGGGGGTTAGTCTCTGTATGGTCAGAAGCTATGCCACGTGACAGAATAAGATGACCTAGCTTCATGACTAATCATCAGAACTTCTACACTTCACTAAATACTTGGTTTGAGGTGAGACTCTGATTAAAATAAGTCTTTTACCTATGTCATATTTCCTATCATCATTGTATTAACTTTATGGTTTTTCCCCCTCATGTATGAGATGAGTATATCTGGATAACATAGGTATATATATGCGCATATACCTAAGTAGGGTTGATGTCTTGATTTTTGGTTTTTCCTTCAGGGAACATTAGGAGACCTACAAGGTCTCGAGGTCCCTACTGAGTATCGTTATACTCACCCCTGCATGGTCTTTGCCTGCACATGGTTTTGACTTATGCAGACGACGTACATGATTGATCACGGCTAGGGGTGCCAGGCCTGGATGGTGCTCAGAGATCATTTGGCATGAAGTGATGCATATACTACTAAATGTGAGCTATAACAACCCTTTAGGTAGAATCTGTGGTGAACGATCTCAGAGAAGATTTTCACTTTTCAGCTATTTTTGTACTTTTCAATTGTACTTGTATTTTTTTCTAGTTGGGCTTGTAGTCCAGCCCCCATCACTTTCAATAGTCTTTTCTCCGAGCTGGCGGTATTGCTCACCAGTGGCGTTTTATAAATTTTGAACTGGTTCTCAGATTAAAAAACCGAGGGCACCATTGAATCCGCAGCACTGGGATTCACTTAAGAGAGGATTTACATTGATCATAGTAGGACTGTAAAAAAAGTTATGTTTTGTGACTTTTTAAATGAAATGGAATAATATAATTTTATTTTTTTATTTTATTCTTCTCCACCAATGAACCAGAAGAGTGTGGGACCCGTGATGTGTCAAGCCAATAAATGGCATGACCTATCAAACTTAAGTAATGACGTCGTTGCTGAATTAAGAAGGTTTCTAATTAATGATCCTCCATTTCTTCCCCATGTCATTACTTACCCTCCCCCTCTTCTATTTATATGGAGTTTGGGGAGAGGTGTCGGTACAACATGTCCAAGAAATAATGTGCTGAAGGAGTTTCATGACACCAAACCCTTGGAGGATTGAGCCGATGCCAATGGGAGGTGAAGGGTGACACTGAACCTTGAACTGAAGGACGACATACGAGCAGTGTCCTTAGGAACCTGTTTCGGGAATGAAGTACATGACCCACCTTCAAGATCGGACATTCTCTTACAGATTTATGAAGAAGGCGATTTTCTTATCATTTATTCGAAATGAATTTATTGAACCTTGTATCCTCCCTTATGTTATGAGATAACGTGGAGGGTGCGGGCCTAATGATCCCGGTCCGAACCCTATGCTAATTTGCTACACCCTTATGTTCTTCGAACAATACCGCCAGCTCGGAGACACCGACCGGCTACGAAGAAGGCATGCGTAGACGCACGCCACAATGGGAGGTTATGGCATAATGTTGTGATGGTCATCAGAATGGCCGACACCAGCCGGCTGTGGATGAGGTGTGGTGCGCCGTCGTGTGCCACTGGTGAGCAAGGCGTCACAACTTGTCAGCCAAGGCGATCAGAGGAGGCAGCCGACACATCGGCCTGCCATGGAAGGGGAGGCGGTATGACCAGTGTTCCACTGGTGAGAAGAAGTCATTGTCGAAGCCATGATAGAGGAATAATTCATTCCTCTGTTAGGTTCCGCAGTGACTGGGCAGCACCCACATAGCGCCGCCAGTTCACAAACCGAACGGCCTCCGAGCCTTTTAGGAGTTCGGGAGACCGAGGGTCACATCCCCCCTCCCCGCCCTCACCAGCTCAGGCAGATAGAGTCCATTCCACTCTCCTTTCTGGCCACGCAAAACGCGGCCGGAGCCACCCCCTTGTGGTCCACGCCCTACGCATGGCGTGCCTCCCCCTTGTGGGCCGCGCCCAATACAGGTCTGGCTGCCCACTTGTTGGCCGCCCTTTGTAGGACACCCTTTGCAAGTCGGGCCGCCCATGAGGACCGCCTTTGTGGTCCACTCACTTGCGGGCTGGGCTGAGCCTGCCGTGGTCCAACCCAAACCGGGTTGGCCTGGGTTAGTCCGACCGGGTCGGACCGGACCCAGGACCATAAACACTTAAAGGGAAATTTCATGAGAACCAGACATTCTTTTGATGAACCATCTGTGGTTTTGGGATCCTTGGATTGAGATGTTCTTTTTGGTATACTCCTATTTATTTTTGGACAAAGTGGAGTATGGTCTAGTTGGATCAATCCCAAAACCATCTAGGCCCCTGGAACAAAAACGCTTATAACTCACAGACCGAGCATTTGATTGATGCGAAATCTATCATGTTGGAACCCTAACGACATGGAGGTCCTTTGGGTTTCTACTTTGTGGAGCTTAGTGGAATTTTCAGGACAACTGATATATCAAGGGAAGATTCTACAGTACTCGAGTGCACCAGGTGTGAGGAGTCCAGTGGCTGGCCGTGAGGCGGAGGTTGGAGATAGATAATACGAAGGTTAGTACCGAGCGATTATGGGTGGGTCAGCACCTATCCTGTGTGGGTTTGTGCTCAAAAATCCTGTTTGGGTTTGCACATACCAATCATCTGTGGGTTAGATCCTGTATGGGTCATTGTGGGGGTTAGTATCTATCAACGTTGGGCGGGTTGTAACCTCTGTAGATCGTTGCGTGGTTTAGTACCTATCGATCCTGTGTGGGTCAGACTTCATATGGCTATAATTAGTTCCTCTTGACAGAATTAGATGACCAAGATTCACGACTAATCATCGGTACTTCTAAACTTTACTGAAAACCTAGTTTGAGCTGAGACTCTGATTGAACTGAGTCTATTACATGTGTGTTACATCCAATATTCCTGGTGTTACCTTTGTGGTTTTCTACCATCATGCATGAGATGATTATATCTTGATAACTTTAGTATATGTATGGGAATATACCTAAGTAGGGTTGAAGTTCTTCTTTTTGGGTATTCCTTCATGGAACATTATGATACCTACGTGGTCTCAGGGTCCCTACTGAGTATCATTATACTCACCCCTAGACAGGCTTCACCCACACCTGGTTGTATTTTGTGCAGGCAACGTACCAGATTGATCGAGGTTGAGGGAGACAAGACTGGATAGAGCTCAGAGGTGGACCATTTGGTGTGACGTGATGCATGGACTACTAATCGAGAGTTGTACCTACCCATCATGTTGGATATGTGTTGGATGATTCAGTAGCTGCTTTTAACATTTCATCTATTTTGTACTTTTTAGTTGTACTTGTATTTTTTCTTGTTGGGCTTGTATTCCGGCCCCCTTCACTTTCAAAACTCTTTACTAGAGCAGTTTACTTCGTGGTTTCATCTTTTTTCATTCTACTCTATGTGTTTGTACAGGTTTAAAGGCAATGCCTTCCCATTTTAGGGACACACCTTTTCGGTGATAGTCTTCATCCACTGAACTATGGATGTCGGGCATGGGGTTGTCAGGACATGGGCCTCATGGGATAGTTCGTGACAAAGTGGTATCAGAGGAGTCAGATCAACCGATGAACTAGGACTTTGATCTTTTCAATGTAACAATAGTGTTAAGTGTTATCAGTGTGGTTTTTAGTTTGGAGAGTCCAGTGTCGGTGTGGCGGTCGATATATCCATACAAAAGGACCCTGAATTCCGATTTCCGACTCATTACACAGAAGCACTGATTGTATGTAATTTTGAAGGGGTTTTTTGTGATTTCTTTGAGTCAGCTCACCATGTATACCTTTTGACTACAACACACCTGTCTTATTTTAGGATTCCATCATGTAGATATCCATCCAGGATTCTAGAGAGAGTATGCGATGAAGGCCCACCGAGCGATGAGGCCCCAGTGCAGGGCTCTCTTACAGCATTAGCACCTTCAGGTGGTGTACTAGAAGCACCACTACCTGTTGGGAAGTCGTCTCCACCAGCCCCACCAACAGAGGGTGCACGCCAACTAAGCGCATTGCATGAGTTTTAGCGGTATAGGAATCCATGGTTCCTAGGTGAGACAAACCCGTAGGCGGCTGAGGACTGGATGGAGGCTTTGGTCAGAGTTGTCCGCTTGGTATGTACAACAGCTGACCTTATGGTGATCCTAGAAGCCAGTCTCTTCCAGGAAGCATTAGGGAGATGGTTGAGATTGATGAAGTAGATACACGATGAGTAGAACCTCATCTGGGAGGACATCAGGAGCCTTTTCAGGGAAGACTTCATCCTAGTGACCTTATACTCTGTGCGTATACAAGAGATGCAGCACCTACAGCAGGGCAGCATTAATGTGGCCCAGTACTCGGTGAGGTTCGTTGATCTCTCTCGCTATTCTACCGACAAGGTACACGATCCTTTTTTTAGGGCCCAGACCTTTTTGCAGGGTCTCTAATGGGAGATCAGATCATCGATGATATCGCTCGGCATTCTGACGCAGGATGGGGTGCTAGAGCGAGCACTTTTGGTGGAGAGATTCCTAGATGAGAAGTCATCGACAGTGAGACCCGCCACCAGGTGACATGTAGTAGAGTCATATACGGTTGGTAGTAGGTAGAGTACACAGAGGTCCAAGCAGACCAGGCCTTCTCGTTGATGGCCTCAGGAAGCAGGGTTAGTGGTGCGGGGCTCCTGAGGTAGAGGAGGTCAGATGAGGGACATGTAGTTCTACACGTGTTATTGGAAGGGTCACATGGCTCATGATTGCCAGACCCACCATATGGACAATGATCATATGGTCGAGGTAACGCCGAGGAAAGGGCGAGGTTTGATTGAGGATGTCTACTGATATAAGGTAGGCACAGTAGAGGAATTGTCCATGCAACAAGTGGTGGTTGGTGATACTAGGTTCTACCACCACCACCACTAGGTGGTCCAACCCAACCATAGGGGGAAGGTGGACAGGGACGAGCTCATCTCCATGCAGCTAAGGACTATGACCACGGTGCTCCAAAGATGATTAGAGGTACAATCTGTGTCTACTCTATCTTATCTGCAGTACATATAGACATAGGTGCTAGTCACTCATATATTGCCACTGTCCTCGTTCGGAGATCAGAGATTCTAGTAGAGTTGTTGGAGATGTTGGTGCGATCCTTATGGCTAGAGACTCCTACAAAAGAAGATTTGACGATTTCACACTGGTGCATGCAGTGTGAGATTACTCTAGGAGGCGAGAGCAATGGCTGAGGTCTCCTAGTAGCGGCATCGAGGACTTGAGACATCATCATGGGTATGGACTGGTTATCCATAGTAAATGCACATATTGACGATATTTGGCACAAAGTGCGGTGTGCCTGCGTAGATGGGAGCAGGGTTTCCTTCACCGGTGAGAAGGTAACCTTTGCAGTATATGATAGACTTATCCAAGAGAGGGTTCAACTAATTACACATTAGTTTTCTAGCCTTATAATAGTATATGTTGAGAGTATGGGATATCCAATAGTGGTGGACTAGTATGCCGATGTCTTTCCAGATATTGCTATGGGACTACCTCTATATAGGGAGGTATACTTATACATCGACATGTACCCCAGGATGACATCAATATCTACACCAACATATCGGATGGATCCCGTGGAGCTTCATTAGTTTCGGGTATAGTTGGAGGACTTGCAGAGTAAGGGGTTCATATGGCCCGTTGTTTCTACATGGGCAGCCCCAATTTTGTTATCCATGATGGAAGATAGGAGTTTGAGACTACATGTAGACAATTGGCACCTAAACTAGGTGACCGTGAAGAACAAGTACCTACTTCGGATGATTGATGATCTTTTTGATCAGCTGAAGGGAGATCGTTAGTTTTTGATGATAGAACTCAAGTAATCCTATCATCAGCTTAGGGTATGATATGAGGATGTGCAGAATATGAAATTCAGTTGTCGGTATGGACACTACGAGTTCAGGTATATTCCGTTCGACATGATCAATTCCCCAATAGTATTCATGGGACTCATGAACAGTATCTTTTAGCCATAACCCAATCGCTTTGTGGTGGTGTTAATAGATGACATCTTGATACACTCAACAATGGAGGAGGAGCATTCCTATCATCTGTAGATAGTTCTGGATACACTCCGAGAGCACCATCATTATGGTAAGCTCTCGAAGTTCCAGTTCTGGATACAAGAGATCCACTTTCTAGGACACGTTATCTCAGAGGCTGGTGTTGTATTAGATCCAGTTATGATAGAGGTTGTTCTTTCTTTGGAGCCACCCAGGAGTGTGAATGAGTTTCGTAGATTCCTAGGATTGGATGGACACTACTGTAGCTTTGTGACTTGATTTTCTAGAGTTTTAGCACCATTTTCAGCATTGAAAAATAAGGGAAACCCCTTTGTATGGATGAAGAGATGCTAGAGGATTTTCTTGGAGGAGAGGCAGATACTGACAAGTTCCCCCATCCTGAGGCTACCAGAATAGGGTGTTGGGTATGTAGTCTACTACGACACTTCCGGGAGTGGAAATGGGTGTGTCCTGATGTAGGAGCGAGAAATGATCACATATGGCTCACGACAGTTGATGCAACATGAGAAAAACTACCCTACACATGGCCAAGAGTTAGCAGTAGTGGTCTTCGTCTTGAAGGTTTGGTGACATTACTTGATGGGATATTGTTTTATTGTCTACTGTAATCATAAGAGTCTCAGGTATATCTTCTCTCAAAAGGATTTGAACCTGAGACATCAGTGATGGATAGTGTCTTCCCGGAATATGAATTTGAGATAGTCTATACTCTTGGAAAGGGGAACATGGTAGCAGATGCACCCAGTAGGATGTCTGGTCTACAATTACTGAGTGATGCATCATAGCTGCAAGCCAAGTTGCAGATATCCTTCTTGGATAGAGATGGAGAAACATATCTCCAGCCTATGATAGTCACTCCCCCACTCCTTCAGCGAGTTAGGGAGGTGCAACTTTGGGACTTTGACTGTGAGGCTCGACATGCTCAGATATCCTCAGGGTAGGCACGTGGTGGATTTTCGAAAGGTGGGAAGCATTTCATCCTCTTCAGAGGACGTACCATGGTACATGTGGTGCAACTGGAGGATGTGTAGATGGAGTTCCATACAACCCCTCTGGTGGTACATCCCAGTGTAGTGAAGATGTACCAGGACCTCCAGAGTCAGCACTGGTGGCCAAGGATGAAGAAGGTTGTAGTTGAGTTTGTTTCTCAATGCCTAACTTTTCAGCAAGTGAAGTTTGATCATCAGGTTCTAGCATGCTTAGAACAACCACTATAGGTGACAGAGTGAAATTGGGATGAAATCTCTATGGACATTGTGACATGGCTTCCACATACGTCTAGGGGACATGATTCCATCTGGGTGATCGTTGACTGACTCACCATGTCGGCCCACTTCCTACCCATATGAGAGTATGGACCAGTAGAGGGCATGTGATGCCTCTACATACAGTAGATTGTGAAACCTCATGAGATGCCATCGATGATCATCTCTGACCCTGATGTTAGTTTTACATCTTGGTTGTGGAAGGAACTAGAGGAGGAGTTCAGGACTCAGCTACATTTAAGAACCACCTTTCACCTTATATGGATGACCAGACGAAGCAGACCATTCATACGCAAGAGGACATGCTTCGTACATTTGCCCAAGATTTTGGTCATAGTTGGGATGATCACTTGCCCTTGGTGGAGTTCTCATAAAACAACAATTATCACTCCACCGTCGGTATGGAACCATTAGAGGCCTTGTACGGTCTACCATGTAGATCACCTCTATGCTAGACATACCCAGGGGATTCAGCACTTATGGGTCCATAGTTGGTACGAGATACCACTGAGAAGGTGCAGATCATCCAGAAGCAGGTGAAGACTTCATAGAGCAGACATAAGTCTTATGTTGATAGGAGACAGAGGCCTTTGGAGTTCTAGGAGGGGGTCCACATTTTCTTATGAGTCTATCCTCGATGGGGACTACAAGGATTTGATAGAGGAGGCAAGTTACCACAGACGTTTATTAGACCATTTCTGATAATTTGAAGGAAAGGCGAGGTGGCGTACCGCTTTCCACTTTCACCACAGTTGGAGGGGGTTCATGATGTCTTCCATGTATCACAGCTGAGGAGATATGTGCATGACCCATCTCACATCATCAACCAAGTTTAGCTGGACTTCAATGATGGGGAGACGTTTACAGAGGCTCCAGTGGAGATTGAGGATCGAAAGGAGCGATTCATTTTTAGTCGGTTGATACCTATAGTGCGCATTCACTGGTAGCACAGGAACCTTATGTCGTGCACTTAGAATCAGGAGGCTCATATTCATGCTCAGCACACCCATTTGTGTCCTTAGTCTATGTTTTCTCTTTTGGGGATGAAAAACCCTATGGTGGGGAGAATGTAAAGACCAAGATTTTCCATGTAAATTTGTTTAATTATATGGAATTTTTACGAGTTTGCAAAAATTAACTGCTCCTGATTCTGAGGCTCGGTGTTCCTACAATGAATTTCTGAAATTTTTTTAAGGTACATTTAGTAAACGCGTGAGAAATATTTTCTAACATTTGAACCGGTGCTCGGATTAAAAATATGAGGGAACAGTTGAATCTGTAGTGCCGGGATTCACTTAAGGGAGGATTTACTTTGACCGCAGTAGGTCTAGAGAAAAAGTTTAGTTTTGTGACTTTTTAAAAGAAATGAAATGAAATAATAATATATTTTTTTCTTTCTTCTCCACCAATGGACAAGCCGAGTATAGGACCTGCAATGTGTTAACCAAATAAATAGCATAACCTGTCAATCAAAAGTAATGACGTCATTTCAGAATTAGGATGATTCATAATTAATGCACCCCCATTAATTCCCCATGATTTAACTTACCCTCCCCCTCCTCAATTTATATGGAGATTGGGGAGAGGTGTCAGAACAGTTTCTCCAAGCAACGAAGTGCTGAAAGATTTTCGTGATGCCAAACCCTTAGAGGATGGATCCGATCTCAGTGGAAGGTGATGGGTGACATTGAACTAGGAACCGAAGGACGATGTACAAGCGTCGTTGTTGGGAACTTGTTGCAGGAACGAAGTACATGACCCACATTCAAGAGAGGACGTTCTCCAACAGATTTACGATGTAGGGGTTTTTCTTCCCATTTATTTCAAATTAATTTATTGAACCCTTTATACTCCCTCAGGATATGAGAAAACACAGAGGGCATGAGCCTAACGAACCCGGCCCAAAATGTCCTCTACTTTGCAACACTGTTGTGTTCTTTGTGGAATACAATCAGCACGGAAACACCGATCGACTATGAATAAGGTGTGTGTTGATGCATGCCACAAGAGGAGGGCATGGCACAAATATGCGACAGTCATCGGAATGGTCATCACCGGCCAGCCGTGGAGGAGGTGTGGTGCGCCGTCAAGCATCGTCGATGAGCAAGGGGTCGTGGCTCATCATCCAAGGTGATCAAAAGAGGCAGCCAACACTTTGGTCGGCTGTGGAAGGAGAGGCAGCACAACCAGCGCCCCACCGATGAGAAGAATTCACGACCAAATCCATGATGGAGGTAGAACCCGTGCCTCTAGCGGGTTCCGCGACGACTGGGAGGTGCCCTTGTGGCCCTTGTGGTGTTGCCACTACACAACCTGAATGAACACCAGGCCATTCGGGATTTTGAGAGATCAGGGTCCCCACCTCACCAGCTTGAGTGAACAGTGGTCGGGCCGCCCCCCTTGAAGGCTGGACCCTTCATGGGTTGGACTGCGCCCTTGCGGGCAAGGCTGCACCCTTGCAGGCAAGGCTGCACCATTGCGGGCAAGGCTGCGCCCTTATAGGCCTCACCCATAGCTGGTTGGGCCGACCTATTTTTTGTCACCCCATTTCGGGCCACACCCAACGTAGTCCCCACCGCCCCCTTGTGTTCCGGCCCCTGGGGCCCCCCTTTGCTGGCCGGGCTGCCCTTGACGAACTCCTTTACGAGCCTCCCCCTTGAAGGCCTGGTCGGACCTCGGCCTATCAGGCCAAGCCCACCGTGGCCTATCCCATACTGGGTCGGGCTGGGTGAGTCATACCGAGTCAGAGTGGACCAGGGCCCAACCAGGCCCAGAAACACTTAAAAGGGAAATATCTTTAGAACCAGGCATCCATTAGATGAACCATCTAGGGCATTGGAATCCTTGGATCGAGACTGTCCTTTTGGTATACTCTTCATTGGTTTTGAAAATAGTTAGAGTATAACCTGGTTGGATCAAACCCGAATCTAACCGGCCCCCCGGAACTCAAACGCTTATAACTCACAGATCAGGCATCCGATTGAGGAACCATTTGTTGTGTTGGAACCCTTATGGTGTGGAAGTGCTTTGGGTTACTCATTTATAGATCTTAGTGCCGGTTGAGGTATGACCGGTATCTTAAGGATAGATTCTATAGAAATCGAGCACACTAGGTGTAAGGAATCCAGTGGCTGGCAGTGAGGCGGAGGTTGGAGACAGATCATACGAAGGTTAATACTAAACGATCCTATGTGGGTAAGTACTGATCTTGTGTGGGTTAGATACTACGTGGGTCAGTGCTCAGAAATCCTGTGTGGGTTTGCTCTTACCGTTCCAATGTGGGTCAGATCCTGTGTGGGTCTATGCTCAGCGACCCTGTGTGGGTCAGCGCATACCAATCATGTGTGCGTCAGATCCTGTGTGGGTCATTAGGGTGGTTAGTACCTATCGACTCTGGGTGTGTCTGATCCTGTTTGGATCATTGCGGGGATTAGTACATATCAATCCTTTGTGGGTTAGTCTCTGTATGGTCAGAAGCTATGCCACGTGACAGAATAAGATGACCTGGCTTCACGACTAATCATCAGAACTTCTACACTTCACTAAATACTTGGTTTGAGGTGAGACTCTGATTAAAATAAGTCTTTTACCCGTGTCATATTTCCTATCTTCATTGTATTAACTTTATGGTTTTCCCCCTCATGTATGAGATGAGTATATCTGGATAACATAGGTATATATATGCGCATATACCTAAGTAGGGTTGAAGTCTTGATTTTTGGTTTTTCCTTCATGGAAAATTAGGAGACCTACAAGGTCTCGAGGTCCCTACTGAGTATCGTTATACTCACCCCTGCATGGGCTTTGCCTGCACATGGTTTTGACTTATGCAGACGACGTACATGATTGATCAAGGCTAGGGGAGCCAGGCCTGGATGGTGCTCAGAGGAGGATCATTTGGCATGAAGTGATGCATATACTACTAATTGTGAGCTATACCAACCCTTTAGGTAGGATCTGTGGTGAACGATCTCAGAGAAGATTTTCACTTTTCAGCTATTTTTGTACTTTTCAATTGTACTTGTATTTTTTTCTAGTTGGGCTTGTAGTCCAGCCCCCATCACTTTCAATAGTCTTTAATACAATAGTCTTTAATACAATAGTTTACATCGTGGTTGCATCTTATTGTATTCTACTCTTTGTGTTTGTACAAGTTTAAAGCCAATGCCTTCCTGTTTTAGGGATACACCTTTCCCGTGCTAGTTACTATCCCCTAGAAAATGGAAGGTGGGCTTGGGTAAGCACAACACGGGCCCCGGGGGACGGGTCGTGATGAAGATATTCAACAAAAACATCAAAGATAGTAGAAATATGTGTTTATGTGGAAACCATTAAAAAATATAATTTTCAATATATTCATAGACTGATAAAATTACAAGTCATGATAAAATTTTATTTTAAGAATTATGAATTGAAAAATATGGAAAAAAATTACCTTTTAAAAATAATCATCAATAAATCATTCGTCGAAATTAAATAAATATTATCAAAAAAATGTTTCATGGAAGTTGAAGCATTTAATTTTGAAAGGATGGAATTTTTTTTGAAATACGTTTGTTTGGAAATCCACAACATCACAATTGTATTAGATTTTCCTTTTGAAAAGGGATAAAGGGAAGTATTATAATAATATAAAATAATCCAAATAATTTTTACCGAAATAGGTAAAACATTTTTTATTAAAAATATGAAACATAGATTCAATTAAGAAATGGAGGATCATTCATGGAGTGAATTCTCTCATAAAGTACCTATAATATATGTTCGTATTATCCTTTATTAAGTAATATTAATTATTTAAAATATGAGATAATTAAAAAGATTCATTATCATAGAGAATGGAATCCATTTTTTTGTAATGAACATGGGGGACACATGACCTATTAGTTACTGAAGCATAGATATTTTAGAGGTGAGATATTGTTTCAAATGTTTCCAAAAAACTCAATATGATAGATTGAATAGCACACGATGATTGGGAGAATGAACATCAATGAAGTGAATTGAAAAAATCAATAGTTATAAATAGAATAAATTGAAATGTTTCTATATATCATTTATTTTTACATAATGGTTTTGATAACTATAAAAATATAATTTATTCCAATGCTGTAACGTTTATATAAATTCAGCATTCAAATAATTCTATGAAATATTACTTGAGAAAATTTATTTATGAGCGAAAAAAGTGACTTCATGTTTTCTTTTCCTTTAACATGCTCATAGCTGATTTTAAGGCCTATTAGAGATGATTTATTGGAATGAAAATAAATAATTTATGGTATTTGAATAAATACAGCATGGAGAAATATATTATATCTTGATTAGTGGAAGAAAAATAAATATATTACTATTAAATATGAATCACACTACATCTCGCAAACATTATGTTGTGAAGAACATTATGATGAATCTTGTGGTTTTTATTTTGAAGGAGTTTCACTTTTTAGACTGATATATTTTTTTGCGTGATATTTTATTTGTGAAAAATAATTACATCGCCCAAAAAAATGAGGTAACACATAATATATAAAGATTTCAGACCGTATGGTACTGGGAATGAAAAAATACTGAGAACGAAGAATTTAATGATAAACTATAAAATCTCTATACACATGGTAATTTGTATATTTCCTATAAAAATATTGATGATCAATATGAGTGTTTAGAAAGAGATATATTGTAAATATATTATATATTATTTTGATGGTACAACACACACTATTTCACATTGATTCATGTGAGGTCCTTAAAAAGTAGTGATTCACTATAGAGAAATTTGAAAATTCATTATGATAACTATCCCACATTCTGTAGATCAATCAATATATGATTTTTCTAAGAATGATGAAATAACATGGAAGAATGTTTGATTCAAAACATGAAGGTTCTTTTGGTATAAAATGGAAGATCATTAAACTTATTGATATAAATGATATTACTCATATATTACATTCATGATCGATATCCTACTCATAGTCCTTAATAATAATAATAAAATAATTATTTAGAAAAACACAATCACAACTATATGACACTAGGTATTATCCCATCATTAATAATTGTGGGTGAATATTATAAAAATCTATGTCTCATTTGTGTTATATCTCTCTCTACCTCTTACTATTGATTTGGTTCATTCATAATGCAATAATAAATTTCATTATGTGAAAATTGTTTGAGATCTGGTGTTTTGGTTACCACTAATTGAAACCCAAGTGGTGGTTCACTCTCAACAAGACCAATCTATGATATGGTCACCCTATTATGGATGTGTGGTTATGATCAGTGAGAAGTGGATCATATGGGCATGGGTTGACTTTGGGAATAGGGTATAACTAAGATATATGATTGGATATAAATAATATTTATTAGTAATACTAATAATTTTACACTTTCTTGAGGATAATTTTTCAAACTCTTTCATTTTATGGTGAAAATATATTTATATTTTATTCTATATAAATTATATGTGGGTTGGTATTTCTTATGCATAATATGGTGATGGTGAGATTAGTGATATTTTATATGTAATAATCCATGAATAACATTGATGAATTACTAAAGGGATGATGATAATGAATCTCATGAAAATATATTCTGCTAGACTCAAAGGCTCTTTTATTCCTTTCTTGTTGGAATCATGTTATGGAATTCCCATGTTTTTTAGAAATTGATCACATTTAAGTGACGATTGAGTTGGATAGGACACATGGAATTGTGTTATAAACCTTTTTTATTATAAAAATGATAAAATAAGTGTATATTCCATGATATGTCAAGTCTATGTCAAAGCCAAACCTACTTTGGGCTAGTTAGACTTAAATTGTATAATGACATGTGATGTTGGCCCCATTAAATTAATAATGTCTTCTATAGCTTGTATCACACAAAAAATGCACTAAAATAGTAATCAACTAAAATAAACTGATAAATATTAAAATTACATGAATAATATAATCATTAGTAGATAAAAGGTTAATAACCAATTTATTTCATTATATATTATTATTCTTATTGATTATTATTTTAAAAGGCATTCCTCTCACCATTTAAAAATGGGATCTGATATATTACCTTAATAAACTAAATTAATCATTGAGAAAATTATACTATAATATGTAATAATTACATTTGGAAACTATTATAAAAATATTTAATTATTTATAAGTCTCTATGTAATAATATTAAGAACACATAATGTTTTAAAAGGTCATTTTTAATAAATATAAATTTCTTTTATATATTTTAAATTAAAATATAATATAATTTTTTAACTTAATTGGATAAATATAACGTCATTTTTGAATTTTATATGTTAAAATTTTATTGGAAAATATAAATTTTTTAAAATGTTTATATTAAGTTGAATAGTGGAAAATGTCACTTTAAAAAATAAAATGGAATTTAGGGAATTTTTATTATATAAGTATGAATTTAAAATTATAGAAACAATCATATAAGATACAATATATATTTTATAAGTTAATTTAAAATTTTAAATTTTTTTGTTAATTAAAAATCCAATATATGGCATTTTTAAAATTCAGATATATATTTAAAAAACTTATATTTAAAACATTAAATATATTTTATTTTACAATTAATGTTAATCAAATTTAAATATTGAATAAAAATATATTTAGATATTATAATCCTGAGTAATAAATTAAATGGTTAGGATCATCATATTTTTGGGCATGAAGGGTAAATTACCTCAGTGAAAATAATTTACTATGTTGAAAATCAAAAAGATAAAAATGAGTGACCTAAGATGTTAAGGTCCTACTGTGAAAAAATGTTTCTAATTTATGGGAGGATGTGTGAATTAAATTTATCACCTACATAATCCCCTATTTCCAAATTTTTAATCCATTTTAATTTAATATGACTTCTTATTGTTGAAATGTTATCTGTAGTAACAGAAACGACATGCCTTTTCACATAAAAATTGGATACTCCTCTCCTTACACCCCCTTACACAGTAAACCCCTTAGTTTGACCCAAAATATACCCAATACTATCATAAATATTAATAGACACCTTAAATATAATCTAGTATTATCTAAATATTGTCCCTCAATGGATGAACCCCCTTCACAATGGACATAATCCAAGAAGTGGTGTAGAAGCTTCTAACCACTCATTCTCAATTCCATTTCCTTTTTTCCACTTCATGAACATAAAATTTAAAAATACCAAATAAAACTATTACATATATATAAAAAATATATTAATGTTTTATTATAATTATTTTATAATCAAAATCCACCTTTCACTTTTGAATTAAGATAATTGAAATCATGAATCATGAGTAGGTACAGATTATTTCCTCTACAACATAACATGTTTATTTTCCTTCACCACCTAGCCTTGATTATTTTAAAAATATAATTTAATATATATGAATGTTATCTATAATTTTCTAAATAATCTTAAATGATAACATGTATTATTCCTATGTCATTTTCGATTTAAAATAAAAGTGTCATCCATACGTATGTGTGGACTTCCAACTCCATGGAACGTTGTGTTCCAATTTTCATTACCTCCATTCATGGATGGTTATAAGAATTCATTTAAAGGATAAATATATCTTTTTTTATGTAAATAATATTCTGTTAATAAAAATTTTAAATCCTATAAATTTTATGACTGATAAAGAATCATTAAAAAATATATCTTCTTAAATAAGTGACCTAAAAACAAAGAAAAATTTATTCATACTATGTAATTATTACATATTCATAAAATATTATCATAATTATCTCTAATTTTGATATATTATGATAGTTATAAATACATAGTATCATTATGATATTGGAATAATAATATTTCAACTATTCCATATCATACTCAACCATTTATCATGGTATGTTCTTGTTTGAGTCGTTTTAACCACCAAATTAAATAATGTAATAAATTTTTATCACGGATGACTATGGTAGCTTAATAACATGTATAAAATTATATAAATAAGTAATTTTTTTAATTTTGGATCTATAAATTCCATATCAATATTAATCTCATCAATTAATAAAATTCCAATAATTGGTGATGAATGTCTAAAGTATACTTGTTGTCAATTTCATAGTCATGGATTAAGAATTAAACGATCAGAAATTGAATTTAAAAGCACATAAATAATTATTATTTAACCATTAAAATAACTATACTGATATTTTAGAGATTAAATTGATAATATGAATGAATATCAACACTTCTCCAACAAAACTAGTTCGAAGCGATCAAGATTACATAAAAAAGATATTAAAAATAGATAAAATGCTATATATATCATTTTATTTAATAATTATATTAAAGGAGTATAAATGGAAATAGTTTCTAATATGGACATTTAGAATATATTTAATAAAAATAATTTCGTTATTTTTTAATGTTAATAATGAATTGGGACCAAGGAAATTATTTCACCTCAAATTCCTCTCTTTTACATGTGTTTTGCACTATCATCCTAATTAATTTTATATGGTGAATAGGCTACCTAATTGACATATTATATCCCTAAATTCATTTTATTCTTGGTAAATTATGTTTAATTAAAATATATATTTAAATAGTTCTTTATTTAAATGTATCAAATGTTCTATGAGGTTTTGTTAACCCAATTCATATTCATTGAGTTTTAATTGTTCTTCTTTAACATATTTCATATATATTATGTAAATTATAAAATCTGATTGTATTATAATTAATTTTATTAAATAAATTTGTTGGATTTAAATTTGTATAACTTAATCAATTTATCAAATAGTTCTTACTCTATAATGTATTTTATCTTTATGGTACATTGGTAACTCAAATATATTTATTTGAGTAATAATGATACTTTTGAAATTAAACCTTAAATGATAACTTTATTAATTGATTTTCCATTTCATATGATGTTCTATTTTATATTTCATTAGATTATTCATCTTTTTATTCTAATCCTCCCAATAAATTTTTCTCTCATATACAAGTCTAATGTTATCAAGAAACTACAACTATCTCATAAGTAACTCTTTGTTCTAAATATATTTTTATAACCCTCCAATGATCTCCCCATTATTTAAGAAGAATATTATGTGTTAATTTATATGATTATAATAAGTCTCTTACTATTTATCCATAGGAAAATATAATAAGTTGTTTATGATGTCAGGTTCCAAAATAAGGTATTTTAGAATATTTAATATCCTTTAAAAATAAAATGTTTTATTCTACACAACATCAACCATTTGATAATAATTGTAAATTTTTAAGAAATCATTTATTGATGTTTACTTTTTTATAGAAAAATCCTTCAAAAATTATCACTTCAACTTTTTGAAGATAAACTCTGAATTTTAATCACAACAACACCTTTATATGAATATATTGAAAGGGATATATTTTAATGTTTTCCATAGGAACACATATTTCTTCTACCTTTAATGTTTGAATAAAAACATTTATTATACATTTTATTTGTTTCTAAATGATATTATTTACACCTAGATTTATTGAAAAATCTATATAAAATCGATTTCAATATAGCACGAATATTTCTTATTTTCAATGTTATTTTACATAAAATCCTTCGATGTATTATTCACTTAAGCCATTATCCCTTGAAATATATTTTGCCTGATTTAGGATGTTTTTCAAATATATACACCCACATTCTTTTTTGTAGGTCTTGTCTAATTTTCATCTATTCTTGATAAATTACCTATCAATGTAGTTTTCCTTCCAAATAATTTGTAGTATATAAGAATAATTTTTCTTCCTATTAATTTCCTCTATAAAAACTGTATTATTTAATCCTTCTACTAAAGGGTGTTCACCCAGATTCTATTTGTTAATTATTTAAAGAAAATTATTTTTTAACCACATACCCTTAATCTATATGGTGAAACTTTGACATGATTTTTTGTCTTGATTGATTGGAAATTACATAGAATATTTCTTGATGTCATCATATATATTTATATTCCATGGGTTTATCATGTTATAGTTATTGATGGAATTATGAATGATTTTCATAGGGGAATATATTATAAAATTATATGAAACCCATTTTTATTCCATGCGTTCTTTGTGATTATATTTCATTTGGAACATATTATTAGGGATAATAGATAAATAATGTGTGGTCCATATATTTACCTCTAATGCATTATGTAATTCATTACATCTTTTGAGATAATGGTGAAACAAGTAGTGATTATTGATCTAAAACAGTTACTTGGTTTTGATTTCATATTCATTATAGTAAATGAGTGGGTGAATTCTAATACACCATGGGAAACAGGTGAGTTTGTGCTAATACACTAATAGAAATGGGTTTTAATAATTGATACACAATGTTATGACTTTTATTCTTATTTATGTTGTATAATTCTCATGTATCACTTATTTCATTTATATATAGGATTTTTATGATCTATTCATATGTTATTCATGATATTTATTCCATGATCTAATGGTTTGAACTTTTTTATAAATATTTATTTTAACCATATTATTATCTTATCTCCCTTTTAATCATTTATTGTAATCACTTTTGTTTACCCTTATTTTCCATAAGAGAAATTCCATTTCTTATATTTACATTTCCATAGGCAATGATGATGGGTAATGTATTAAATATATGAATGTGTTTATTATGTGGAAAATGTATGGCATATATTGAATAGTCTTTATAGATTATGTATTTTTGACTATAAAGGGATGAATGAAAAATTTATGTAATGGACATGATTATAAAAACTTATGTTCTTTTCATCAATTTTTCATTCATCCCATTATATTTAAAACAACATAATATATAAGGAGTATTCAAAATCTTCCACAAAATAGCTACATAATAAAAACATTCATATATTTAATACAATACCTATCTTCATAGACTAAGGAAATGGAAATATAAGAAAGAGGTAATCTATAATACACAATAAGGGAAAACATAAGTGTTTACAATCAATGGTAAAAATTGAAGATAAGATAATAATCTAATTAAAATAATGATAAATAAAATAGTAATACCCATTATATCATTGAATAAAAATCGGAAATAACATATGAATAGATCATAAAATTCAATAGATCAATGAAACAATAGATACATGAGAACATAAATAAGAATAAAATTCATAACATTGTGGATCTATTATCAAAACCTATTTCACTTGGTGGATTTTCCTAAACACAAATGTTTTCCATGGTTGATTATAATTCACTCCCTTATTTCTTATAATGATTCTGAAATCACAATTAGTTACCCATTTTACATCAAGAATCACTAATTGTTTCACCATTATCTCAGGGTATGTAAATCATTACCCAATGCATTGGATGGAAATTTATGGACCACCCATTATATTATTATTAACCATAATAATGTGTTGTAAATGAAATTAAATCCAAAACGAAATTGTGGAATGAAAATGGGGTTTATATACTTTTAAAATATATTCACTTAAGAAAATAATATATAAGTTTACAAATAACTATAACATGATAGACCCATGGAGTATATATATATATATATCAGATAACATAACAAAATATTCTATGTAAATTTAATTCCATCAAAACAACCAATCATATCATATTTACACCATATATATATAGGGTATGTGGTTAAAAAGTTAATTTTTTTAAAATAATTAATATATGGAATCTAGGTGAACACCCTTTAGTTGATCAATTCAACAATATGGTTTTTATAGAGGAAATTCATTCGGAGAAAAACTATTATTATAAACCAAAAATGATTTGAATGGACAACTATATTGATTGATCATTTATCCAGAATAAATGGTAATTAGATAAGACATCCAAAAAATAATGTGCGTGTATACATTTGAAAAAAATATTAAATTATGCATAATAAATTTCAGGAGATAATGGCTTATATGAAAAATACATTGAAGGAGATTATGTAAAATAACATTGAAAATAAGAAATATCCATGATATATTGAGATCCTTTTAATGTAGATATTTTTATAAATCTAGGTGGAAATATTATCATTTAAAAACCAAGAAACATTATAATGAATGTCACGACCCCCTCCAACCAAAGATGCCCCTCCTGAGCTGGAAATGGTGAAAGGGAGATAATGACCCCCGAGTACCGCCTCCAATAGGCCCCGAAGTGGCTACTAGCACCAAGGGTGTGAGTTTTCACAAATATGGGAGGCATTACCCTTTTTATTAATTAATATTGGGAAATAGGATAAGTCAAACACCAAAAGAAAAAGGAACAAGTAAATGAATATAAACCCAAAACCAAACCCATATATGTGTTTTATACAATACTGAAACAGAAGTACAAGTTCAAGAAATCTCCAAAGTACGATACCAAAAAAAAGAAAGAAAAAACTGTAACCAGCAAACTCCAACGCCCAACTAGCAAGATGTTGCACGGTCCGTGAAGTCCTCCTGAAAACATGAAAGTAAACGTAGGGTGATAAAACAAGTATACTTAGTAGGAAATCCTAAAGCTCTTGTGCACAGGTGGGGAGACATCCTAATGCCCCGTGAGAAAATAGAAGGAACCAAAGTCTTGCAAGGAATCTATCCACCCAACCTTACAAGCCACACTCACCAAATATCGCAAGTCAATAGATTAGTATAGTAATATTATCAATGTATGGGTACCCCACACTACATTCCCACTAAATACTGCTCAATCCCTCATGCCTAATGCTCTGATGCTTCCCCCTCTTCCTAAGATAGTGCTACAACCTGGCTATACGAAGCTCGAGCTAGTGTCGCAACCTGGCCATACGAAGCTCATAGTATCCCACCGGCACTCAATCCTCGGCCATCATAGTATCCCGCCGACACTCAATCCTCGAACATAACCACATATCATCCTGAAGACACCTGGGATCCACAACACATCTTATCCCAAAGACACTTGGGAACATATCACATTCTCATCCCGAAGACTCTTTGGAAACATCTATCGTAACCTGCCCCAAGGATCATGGGCTATAGAACCTGGAAGAGGGAGCACAGGGAAGAACAGTAACCAGCCATCCTTTAGATGTTTGAAAATATCACCCACGTCCCATGGGTGTTCGGCACGTAGTGCTCAACATGGGTGGGGTGCGTAGAGAAACATAAAATGTATAGATTTATATAATTATATCAACCACTCAGCCCATCCTAAGGATTCTACACAATAGATCTGAGCACCTACCTTGGCACTGCTACCTCAAAAGTATGAACACCATAAACTTCCCCAAACCCCATTAAGCTTTTCATGTTTCAAAAGTTTTAGTTTATCAGTTCCTTAACTACCGAGCAACTAACAACAACCAAACCAGATCAAACGTTCAGAAAACATATCCCTGCCAACCACAAATAAAGTTAGGGAAAACACAAGCAACACAATACTATTTTCTTTTCTCAGCCAATAAATTCCATTTATTTTCCATATTTAAACAACTACCATGCCCCAAAATTAATTAGTTAACTCTTACACTTTTATTCATATGCACAAACAATCCTTGCAGCCCTGCTTCCAACCACTATAACCACAAACACATCGGAAACAATACCCGTACCACATCATCATCCCTTTGATACTATTTTACGTAGCTCCACTGCCCATCACAACCATATCATACATTCCAACCCACAACCAAGAAAACTGTATCCTCGCTGCTCACTCGTTCCACAACAACCCACGAAACACCCCTTCACATAATTAAACCCCAACCAGCACCCACAAAATTCATTCTTTCATTTAGTTTAACTAGGGTGATCATACAAGGGTTCCAGGTATTCATTCAATCTGACAAATTTACATTATTAACGAATTTCCACATTCTATGAAATCCCATCCACAAAACAATCCAGAAAAAGAGGTCAACATTTAATTGCGCAAGCAAAGGCCCCCAACGACCGTGATTTTCAGTAGGAATAAGCCTATACAATTCACAACATAATCAAAGGATAAGCATTGATAAAACAAAAATATCAACAAAATTTTTCCAAACCCATTCTTTAACCAGTTATTATATTTATTTATTGGTTCAACCGTATCTCACGAAAACAAGAGGATACCCACCCCGCATGATGCACAAAAGAGAGAGAGATGAAGGTAAGATCCCTACCTGAACATGCTTTGATGTCATTCTATGAGAACAACCACCATGAGGATTTCGATCACTCCTCCCGACGACTACGTCCTCCCGTGGACACTGTGGAACAACCATACTAACAACAAAGATAGACTCCATTAAGCCCTATGGTGTCACTTGTCATAGAATGGCAAGGAGGAACAGAAAGATCAGATTGAGGAAGGAATAAGAATTGGGTAGAACATACCATTAAGATAACGTTGTTTGAATATAAAAAATCTCCTCAGTAGGAAACTACGAAGAGGAAGTCGAAGAAGAGGGAAAGGAATGAGGTGCACGATGTTCGCCTCGTCGACACGATCCTGTAGCCACCGACAGATCGATGATCGGAGTTCGGATGGAGAAGATCGGAGGAAGGCTTTTTGGTCATCCGGGAGCGTTGCAGTGCGGAGAAGAAGAGGGGTCCATAAATAACACGCGACCCTCTCTTATATAGGCAACGAAAAGGTAAAACTATACGCACTGTGTATTAATGAATACATGACTTGACCGTAGAACCATTATGTTGTTTGACTGGTCAACCCATGACACGTCATGCAGTTTCCATGCGTTTAATGATAATAATAACTTCAATTAATAATATGTGTTTTATTGACCCGAGAAATGAGTCATAAAAAGGTATTCATCATTGGTCTTGAAATGACCATCATAATTTCTGGGTTGCAACGTCACAGACGATTTTTCATTCCAACACCATATGACGGAGATACATTGGATACAAGATACCGTAATAATAACAATATTATTATTATCGGGTGTTTCATGGACCCGAGCCACAAACCATAATTTAATATCCAACCTTAGACTTGAAATGATCGTATTAATGATTGGATCATACCGCCACTGAGGAGAATTCAATCAGACATCACACACGGGAGTTATGACGGGTCGAATATTTAATAATAATATTAAATCTATTAATTCATGAGCATTTTGGGTAACCGATCTGAAAACCCAAAAAAGACATCCAATATTGGACTTGAAATGTCCGTCTCGGAATATGGGTCGCAGTGCCGTAGACGGTTCATGAAACCGATGTCGCACGAATAAGTTACGGTCGAAAAAGTGTTTTATCAACAAAAACAATAACATGATTATTATATTATTATTTTAATTGATTTATTTCAAATACCCAAAGCCACGTACCACCCTCTCTCCAATTTGGTGCGCCTCACTCCCTTTCACATTAATTGATTTCCTTTTCTTTTCTTTTATTACTTCCCCATTAAATTATCACACTCTCTCTCCAATCTCTTTCCATTATTTCACCCACTCCACAAAAAGTGGCACCTCCCCCTTGCCTTTTCTCCATGTCCATCACGCCCCATCTCATTTCTCAATTTATTATTAATAAAATTAATAATAACTCCCGTAATTAATGTTCTAATTTAATCCCATTAAATTAGTTGACCATGATTATTCTCATATTAAATTAAAACCATTCCATTTAATTAATCATACACTAAAATCCACCATTACCATAATTATTTAATATTAATAAATACTCTTTCAATTTCATCAACGACTTTCCATCATTATCATTAATAATTATTATTATTATTTATACCCATTATTATCTTATAATTACTCCCTCTCTCCCATCACATGATATTCACGCAAGGGTTGGGAACCCCTTACATTCTTCATTATCATTTTTTTATTATCATTTTATAATCTATTAAATGAATATTATTATAATTATTTTAATATTCCAAAATACAAGTTGGATTCACCCAGAAGGGGTTCCACCCCATGCATTTCATTCCTTTATCATTTATTAAATGTGCCTCATTTATTATAATTTATTCCTTTATAATTTATTCGATGTGCCTCCCATTATATACCCATTACACACATAATTTATTAATTTAAAAATCAAAAGGAAACCATGCACCTTACCTCATTAAAAGAAATACATTAAATTTTATTTCTTTTATTTCACAATGATTAAATTAAAACCATTTAATCTAATTAACACCAAATATTTTCACGCCACCCTTATCAATTATTATTATCAAAAAAAATTATTATTATAAAGCGCATGTTGTTTGAAAACATCAAAATTTTACAATGTAATGGACCGGAGAGGTCCGGGCCATTACATCAGATACCTCTCAAAACATTCTCATCCTAGAGAATTAAAAAAACAACCCATAAAAGGGGAAAGGTCCAAACAACCACCCAGCAAGAGACCTCTCAGGGCTCTCGTCATAACAGGAATCCAACCACTATCCTAATTATATGAGTCACGGAATTCTTTCCCCCATTTCGAGATATTATCTGCTTTAGGCGGCACTGATTCGCCAGCACGGGTTTAATCGCATCCACATTAGTGCATCTCGATTAGGGATTAGGTCCACCTCTCCCCACATGTTAGGACTCTTCAAACACTTTTAAAGGAAAGAGGAGAAAACATAGCATTATAGACTCATGAAAAACAAGGTCCAAGCACAAGCAAGGGAGAGAATGAGTTTCAACAAGGAGTGAGATGCTCCTGAATTTAAACAAAACATAAACGAGAGAATTTTAGTAAAACCAAAAACATCTCTCTCAATCTCTGCCCTTGCTTGGGTTGCTGCTTCTGTTGCGTGCAATTGTCTGCGTCTAACTCCTATTCCTTTCTGTTGACATCTAGGTACCATAGTTGTTCAGTAAACAAAAAACGCATAAGACCAAGTAGCAAGGAAATTTTCTCAAGGTTTCATTTATCATTTTATTTCAATTTCATTCCCAGAACACCCAAATCAAGTAAAACACAAATCATGATGATGCATGTACCTTTCCTAGAGTCTCTACCCTACAATCTATGTAGTCCAACTTGGTCATTCGGTAAGCTCAGATTCCTTGCATCGGATCACGGGGGGCCCTAAAATCCCATGTCCTAATCGGTCTTCCCTGGCCTATGTCAGCCACCAAGATCAGCCAACACTGTTGCCCTACCATCCCATGAAATCCTCACTGTGCCTAACTCCAGACTCCATCCAATCTCTCAAACTCCCTCTGATACCATCCTGTCACAACCCCCTCCCACCAAAGATTCCCCTCCTGAGCTAGAAATGGTGAAAGGGAGATAATGACCCCCGAGTCCCACCTCCAGTAGGCCCTAGAGTGGTGACTAGCACCAAGGGTGTGAGTTTTCACAAATATGGGAGGCATTACCATTTTTATTGTTTAAGATCGGGAAATAGGATTAGTCAAACACCAAAAGAAAAAGGAACACATAAATGAAAATAAACCCAGAACCAAACCCATATGCATGTTTTATACAATGCTTAAACAAAAGTAATAGTACAGTAAAATCTCCAAAGTACGATACCAAAAAAAGAAAAAACTGCAACCAGCAAACTCCAATGCCCAACTAGCAAGGTCCCGCACGGTCCCTAAAGTCCTCATGAAAACCTGAAAGTAAAAGTAGGGTGAGAATTCAAGTATACTCAGAAGGAAAACCTAAATCTCTCGTGCACAGGTGGGGAGACATCCTAATGCCTCGTGAGAAAAAATAAGGAACCAAAGCCTTGAAAATAAAATATCAACCCAACCTTACAAGCCACACTCACCAAATATCGTAAGTTAATAGAGTAGTATAGTAATATTATCAATGTATGGGTACCCTGCACCACCATCCCACTGAATACTACACAAGCCATCATGCCTAACGATCTGATGCTTCTCACTCTTCTTGAGCTAGGGCTGCGACCTGGCCATACGAAGCTCGAGCTAGTGCCGCAACCTAGCCGTACGAAGCTCATAGTATCCCGCCGGCACTCAATCCTCGGCCATCACAGTATCCCGCCGGCACTCAATCTTCGGCCATAACCACATATCATCCTGAAGAAACCTGGGAACCACATCATATCTCATCCCAAAGACACCTGGGAACATATCAAATCCTCACCCCGAATACTCTTAGGAAACATCTGTCATAACCTACCTGAAGTATCTTGGGCAATAGAACCTGGAAGAGGGGGAACAGGGAAGAACAGTAACCAACCATCCTTTAGATGTTTGAGAATCTCACCCCTCGTCCCACGAGTGTTCAGCACGTAGTGCTCAAGATGGGTGGGGTGTGTAAAGAAACATAAAATTTATAGATTTGTATAATTATATTAACAACTCAGCCCATCCTAAGGCTTCTACACAAAAGATCTGAGCACATGCCTTGGCACTGCTACCTCGAAAGTATGCACACAACAAACATCCCCAAACCCCATTAAGCTTTTAATGTTTCAACATTTTAGTTTATCAGTTCCTTAACTACTGAGAAACTAAAAACAACAAAACCATATCAAACGTTAATAAAACATATCCCTACCAACCACAAATAATGTTAGGGAAAACACAAGCAACACAATTCCATTTTCTTTTCCCAGCCAATCAATTCCATTTATTTTCCATATTTAAACAACTAACATTCCCCACAATTCATTAGTTAACTCTTACACTTTTATTCATATGCACAAACCATCCCTGCAGCCCTGCTGCCAACCACTATAACCACAAACACATCAGAAACAATACTTGTACCACATCATCATCCCTTTGATACTATTTAACATAGCTTTGCTACCCATCAAAACCATATCATACACCCCAACCCACAACCAAGGCAACCGCAGCCCCGATACTCACTCGTTCTACAACAACCCACAAAACACCCCTTCACATAATTAAACCCGAACTAGCACCCACAACATTCATTCTTTCATTTAGTTTAACTGGGGTGATCATACTAGTGTTCCATGTATTCATTTAATCAGAAAACATTACATGATTAACAAATTTCCACATTCTATGAAATTTCATCAACAAAATAATCCAGAAAAACAGGGAAAAATTTAATTGCGCAAGCAAAGCCCCCCAAAGACCGTGATTTTCAATAGGAATGAGACTATTCAATTCACAACATAACCAATGGATAAGCATTGATAAAACAACAATATAAAAAAAAATCCCCAAACCCATTCTTTAACTAGTTATTATATTTATTTATTGGTTCAACTGTATCTCATGAAAACAAGAGGATACCCACCCTGCATGATCCACAAAATAGAGAGAGATGAAGTTAAGATCCCTTCCTGAACAGGTTTTGATTTCATTCTGCGAGAAAAACCACCATGAGGATTTCGACCACTCCTCCCGATGACTACGTCCTCCCGTGGATGCTGTGGTACAACCATACTAACAACCAGGAGAGACTCCATTAAGGCTTAAGGTGTCACTTTTCATAGCATGCCATGGAGGAATAGAAAGAGGAGATCGACGAAGGAATAAGAATGGGGTAGAACATATGATTAAGATGACGTTCGTTGATTATCAGCAATCATCTTAGTAGGAAATTGCGAAGAGGAAGTCAAAGAAGAGGTAATGGAATTAGGTGCACGATGTTCGCCTCGTCGACACAATCACGTAGCCACCGACGGATCGACGATCGGAGTCCAGATGGAGAAGATAGGAGGAAGGATTTTTGGTCATTCGGGAGCGTCATCGTGCGGAGAATAAGAGGGGTCCATAAATAACATGTGACCATCTCTTATATAGGCAACGAAAAGGTAAAATGGTACACAATGTGTATTAATGAATACCGGACGTGACTGTACCACTATTACGTTATTTGACTGGTCAACACACGACACATCATGAGGTTTCTATGCATTTAATGATAATAATAAATTCAATTAATAATATGTGTTTTATTGACCCAAGACATGAGTCATAAAAATGTATTCATCATTGGCCTTGAAATGACCGTCATAATTTCATGGTTGCAACGTCACAGACGGTTCACCATTCCAACACTGTATGAGGGAGATAAATTGGGTACAAGTTTCCGTAATAATAACAATATTATTATTATTGGGTGTTTCGTGGACCCAAGCCACGAACCATAAATTAATATCCAACCTTAGACTTGAAACGATTGTATTAATGACAAAATCACATCGCCACTAATGAGAAGTCAATCGGACGTCGCACGCAGGAGTTATGACGGGTCGAAGATTTAATAATAATATTAAATCTATTAATTCACGAGCATTTCAGGTACCCAATCCGAAAACCTGAAAAATATATCCAATATTGGACTTGAAATGTCTGTCTCAGAATCTGGGTTGCACTTCCGTAGACGGTTCGTAAAACCGAGGTCGCACGAATAAGTTACGGTCGAAAAACTGTTTTATCAACAAAAACAATAACATGATTATTATATTATTATTTTTAATTTTTTTTATTACAAATACCCAAATTCACGCACCACCATCTCTCCAATTTGGTGCACCTCACTCCCTTTCACCTTAATTGATTTCCATTTCTTTTCTTTTATTACTTCCCTATTAAATTCTCACACTCTCTCTCCAATCTCTTTCCATTATTTCACCCACTCCAAAAAAAGTGGCACCCTCCCCTTGCCTTTTCTCCATGTCCACCACACCCCTCTCTTTTCTCACTTTATTATTAATAAAATTAATAATAACAACACCCATCATTAATGTTCTAATTTAATCCTATTAAATTAGTTGACCATGTTTATTCTCATATTAAATTAAAACCATTTCATTTAATTAATCACACACTAAAATCCACCATTACCATTATTATTCAACAATAATAAATCCTCTTTCAATTTCATAAATGGGTCACCATCATTGTCATTAATAATAATTATTATTATTGATACCCATTATTATCTTATAATTACTCCCTCTCTCCCATCACATGATATTAATGCACGGGTTGGGAACCCCTTCCATTCGTCATTATCATTTTATTTTATTTTTAAAATATATTAAATGAATATTATTATAATTATTTTAATATTCCAAAATACTAGTTGTATTTAGCCATAAGGGGTGAACCCCATCCATTTCATTCCTTTATAATTTATTACATACGCCTCATTTATTATAATTTATTCCTTTATATTTTATTTGATACACCTCCCATTATATGCCCATTACACACACAATTTATTAATTTATAAATCAAAAAGAAACCATGCACCTTCCCTCATTGAATTAAATACATTCAATTTTAAATGTTTTATTTCACAATGATTTAATTAAAACCATTTAATCTAATTAACACCAAATTTTTTCACACCACCCTTATCAATTATTATTATCAAAAAAATTATTATTATAACGCGCGTTGTGTTTTACCACATCAAATTTTTACAAAGTAATGGAATGGAGAGGTCCAGGACATTACAATGAATTTTTCATTCCAACAATAATGAAAAAATAAATATGTATTCCAATGGAAAAAATTAAAATATATAATTTTAAACATATTTATATACTGATGTTTTTATGTGTAACATTCAAAGGTTATTTTCAAATATGCGAATTGATCATTTTTCAAACATATTACAATGAAAAAGAAAACAAAAATATATGATACCATGAAAATTTAAAGTGATTATGAAATGGAATATGTGGAGGAGGATAAAACATTTGATTTTTAAAGGATGGAAAATATTCTGAAAAACCTTGTTTTGGAACCAGAAATCATAAAGGAAATTTTTGTATTTTCATTTTGATAAGGGGTTGTAGAAATATTATTTTAATATAAAATAACACATAAAAACCTTAATAAATGGAGGGGAGATCATTGGGGGGGTTATAAATATATACTTATAACAAATTGATAATTATGAGGTAATCGTCATTTCATGATAACATTATACTTGTAGGTAAAGGAAAATTCTCTTGAGAGGATTAGAATAAAAATATGAATAATATAATGAAATATAAAATAGATCATCACATGAAATGGGAAATAAATTAGTAAAGTTAACATTTAATGTTTAAATTCAAAAGTATCAATACAACTAAAATCAAATGATTTGAGTTACCAATGTACCATATAGATAAAAATATTTTATGAACTAAAAAACATTTGAAAAATGGATTTTTTTTTGTAAAAATTTAAATCTATCAAAATTATTTGAGAAAATTAAACATAATACAATCATATTTTATAATTTACCTAACATATATGAAATATGATCAATAAGAACCACTAAAACTCATTGTGTGTGAATTTATTAAAAAAAACTCGTAAAACATGGGATACATTTAAATAAAAAACTATTGAAGTGTATAGATTTTAATTAAACATAATTTTCAAAGAAAAAAACTATTTTCAGTACACAATATATCATTTAGTTTGAGTATTCACCGTATAAAATTAATTAGGTTGATAGTACAAAACACGTCTAAAAGAGATGAATTTGAGGGGAAACAATTTCATTTGTCCATATTCATTATACACATTCAAATATAACCAAATTATTTTAATTAGATATATTGCAAATATAATTATTATAAACTATAACCTTTTATACTTATTATATATAATTATTAAATAAATTTATCTATAGTTCATTTTTACATATTTTTAAAATCTTCTCTAAGTAATTTTGATCACTTTGAACCAGTTTTGTTGGAGCGGTGTTGGCATTCATTCATATTATTAATTTAATCATAAAAATATTATTATAGTTATATTAAGGGTTATATTATAATTATTTATAATATTTTAAATTCCATACATGAGTGTTTCATTCTTTATCCATAAAGATTAAATCGACAACAAGTACAGTTATTGCATTCATCACAAATGAAAGGTATTTTCTTAATTAATGATATAAATAATGATATGAAATTTTTAGAACCAAAAAATAATAATTGTATACATATTTATAACCATTTATACAGGTGATTATGTTATCATAGTCATCCATGGTAAAATTTCATAGAACTATTTAATTTTTTGGTTATACCGACTCAAACAAGAACGTACCATGATAATTGGTTGATTATAAAATGGAATAGTTAAAATATCATTATAACAATATCACGATGATAATATGTATTTATATTTATCATAATATATCAAAATTATACATAATTATCATTAGAGGTGATGGATATGAAATAATTACATTATGAATAAATTTTTCATTGTTTTTAAGTCACTGGTTTAAGAGGATAAATTTTATTGTGATTCTTTATCACTCATATAATTAATAGGGTTTCAAATTTGTGTTAACATAATATTATTGAAATCATAAAAATAATAATTATCCTTCAAACCCATTCTTATAACCATCCAAGAAAGGTTTTAATGAAAATTGGAACACATTATTCCATGGAGATGGTAGTCCACACATACGTACAGATGATGCTTTTATATTAGAATGAAATTGATATAGCACTAATAAATTTAATAACTTAAGAATAATTAATAATTTATAGATATCGTAAATATATATTAAATTAACTTTTTAAAATAATCCAGGCTAGGTCGTGAAGGAAAATGAACAGGTTACATTGTAGTGGCAATAGTATATACCTACTCATGATTAACATTTTCAATTTTCCTAATTGAAAAGTGAATGGTGGTTTTTTATTATATAATAACTATAATAAAATATTATTATAATAACTAAATACATGTAATAATTTTTATATGTTATTTTGAGATTTTATGGTCAGAGAGTGGAAAATGGAAATGGAATTTTGAAAGAGTGGTTTGGAACTTCTACAACACTTCTTGGATTATATCCAATGTGAAGGGGGTTAAGCTTTTGAGGGATGATATTTAGATAATACTAGATCCTATTTAAGGTGTATATTAATATTTATGATAATTTTGTGTATATTTTAGGTAAAAAAAGGAGTTATTCTGTAAATTGAAGTAAGGGGAAGAGTACCCCATTTTTATGTCAAAAGGGATGTCATTTATCTTAATACAGATAACATTTCAATAATGGAAAGTCATATTAAATAAAATTGGGTTAAAAATTGAGAAATAATGGAGTATGGAAGTGATAAATTTTATTCACACATCCTACAACAAAATAAAAAAAAATTCACGGCAGACCTTTTACATCTTACGATACTCATTTTTATCTTTTTAGTTTTCAACATAATAAATTTATCTTACAAGATAATTTACCCTTCATGCCCAAAAGTATAATGATATAGACCATTTAATTTATACCTCATGATTATAAATTTGGAATCTATTTTTATTCAATATTTAATTCTGATTAACATTAATTTTAAATATATATATATATATATATTAAATGTATTAGAAGTAGTTTTTTTAATATATATATCTGAATTACCAAAATTCCAAATATTGGATTTTAATTAAAAAAACATTTTAAAATTATAAATTTACTTATAATATATATATATTCTCTTTGAAATTTGTTTCTTGATTTATCAATTCATAGTTATATACTAATAATGTTTTAAGTTCTATGTTATTTGTGAAAATGATATTTTCACTATTCACCTTAATATCATCATTTTTATGAAAATACATAAAATTTTCTCTAACAAAATTTTCACATATATATTTCAAAAATTACATTATATTTTTTCAATTATGATAAAAAAATTATATTATATTTGGATTTAAAACAAATATACCAAATCTTATTTTTTAAAAAATTTAATTTTAAAACATTAAGTGTTTTTAATATATTTATATAAGGACTTGTAAATAATTTAATATTATTATATTTGTTTCTAAATATAATTATTACATATTATAGTAAAATTTTAACTATGATCAATTAAATTAATTATGGTAAAATATAGGACCCCATTTTTAAATGGTGATAGGAATGTTTTTTAAACTAATAATCATTAAGAATAATAATATATATTGAAATTAATTGGTTATTATCCTTTTGTCCACTAATGATAATATTATAAATGTAATTTTAATATTTATCAGTTCAGTTTCGTTGATTGCTTTTTTAATTCATTTTTTGTGTCATACAAGCTATAGAAGAAATTATTAATTTAAAGGGGACAAAATCTAATTTCCTTACAAAATTCACATCTGACCATGCCCGAAGTTGGTCTGGCTTTGTTGTACAGTTGACATATCATGTAATAGACACTTCTTTTGTCATTTTTCTAGTCAAAACATGGTTTATAACACCATTCCATGTGTCTTATCCAACCCAATCACTGATGAAGTTTGATCAATTTCTAAAAAACATTTGAATTCCATGACTTGATTCAAACATGTTAGAGGAATAAAAGGACATTGGACTCTAACGCAATATCATTGCATGAGATTCAATATCGTCATCCTATTAGTAAGTCTTTTATGTTATGCATGGAGGATGAAATATAAAATATCACTAAGATCACCATCACCATATTATGCATAGGTAATACCAACCCACATATAATTTATATAGCATAAAATCTCAATATACATTCACCATAAAATGAGAGAGTTTGAAAACTGCCCTCATGAAAGTGAAAACCCACTAGTATTACTAACAAATCTAATTTAGAACCAATCATATACCTTAGTTATACCATATTCCCAGACTGAACGCATGCCCATATGATCCATGTCAAACTGATCCTAACCACACATTCATAATTAGGTGATCATATCCTATATCAGTCTTGTTCATATTGAACCACCATTAGGGGTTAATTAGTGGTCACCAATACACGAGATCTCAAACAATTTTCACATAATGAGTATTTTAATTAGATCATGAATGTACCAAATACCTTTATGGTAGGATTTGTGAATAAAATAATCCTTTTGATTTCCTTTTTATCAATTTTTTTCCATAATTATTAATGGAAAAATAGGTCATAAGTTCTATATGAGAAGATAATTTTTCTCAATTATTCCTTTCTTAACATCATTAACAAAAAATTATTATATATATCATGTAGAAGAAATATGAAAATCAATATTTATGACATTAGAATCCAAGAACAATCTAAAATATTTGATCACAAAAAACTTAAAGCATTTCCCCATTTAGAAAAAAAATTCCTCATAATTTTCATTTTTATTTGTAGGAAAATTAATATCATCAATGTATATATTCAATATAGGTGTGTTTTTATAATCTCCATTGATGTAAATATTACAATAAATCATTAATTTCATGAGATAAATTATATTGAAATGGTTTCCCAACATTGAATACAATGATCAAATCACTTTTTAAAGCCCATATAAATCCTTCTTCAACGTAAAATCACATAATCAATCATCTAAATAATAAAACCTTTCATTTATTCAATGTTAAATTATTTCTCTAGTTCAAAATTTAGAATCAAATAAATCATATTCATTTATAAAAAAATTTAGTTCTATTAAAAACATGAATCTAAAAACATACTAATAGTTTCATTCCCTGATTTTGTATCAAATGTTTCATAAAAATGAATATCCTCATTTTTGTAGTATCATTTGAATATAATATGAGATTTGTACCATGATACTTCTATTTACCATTCAGATAATTTCAAAAAAATCACTCTTTCGTGGTCACATTATTTTTCCTTAGACATGATATCAATTATTTTGTTTCAATATTTGTAATCTAATTTAGCCCTCTCCCCATCAATATAATCCATTAATCATGTTTTCATTCTTTAGACACATTCATTGATTCAACATGTGTAGGAAAGATTATGTGATATGAACTCTACTTACTTTATTAGGTGTAACCATACTTATTACAATATCCAAGGATATTTTTAGTATCCACATTCTTCTAAGACTTAGTTATATATATAAACTTTGATTTGGGACTTCCTCATCAATGAATATTTTGACACCATCATTATAATTTTGAAAATATACTAAAATAATAAATCATACCCCTAATATCTAAAACATTATTCTCATGATTATTCAGTATCATTATGAATAGGTAATGATTTGTGTGATATATTACGATTTAAAAAAAATAATAACATCATATATATAAATGAAAAAAAACATAAATTATTATTATTAAACGAGTAATATGATATATTAGGTGAATTTCCATGAAATATTTCCACATTGGATATCCCATCAACCTTCTCTAAATGACGTCATTTTTTTATATAACATAGGCTACTAAATACCTTTATGCTCTTAAATTATGATTTCTTCACAAAAAACATATCACAAGGTTTATTAACTCAATTTTTTTGTGGAAGGAACTATTTAAAGATATATACATAAACAGTGGTGGATTTTCTATAAAAGAATTTAGATATTCAATGCTCTAATAATAAGGCTATCCCCAAGTCTTGTAAACATTCGTTATTCCATTTTTATACTCAATTTTTTTATGATTATCATGGATAAAATATTCATTCATTTTTTCAATATTTTATGTTAGTCATCATAATTCTGATTTTTTATTCATATAAATTTTAGAACTATGCTCATTTAAAAAAAGCCCACCCGGTTTTCAAAAAATATTATAATTTTTATAAACATACCAAGAGCGTACCATTTAAACCCCATAATATATTAAATAATCATTAAAATGATATCATTAATAAAATAAATGACATACTTAACTTTAGTGGATTATTTCAATATCATCAAACAACTGACAGATGAATATATAAATTCAACATGGTTATTATCTTTGATATCTACCTTTATGAGAATATTATTCACCATAGTTCCATTGTGATATATATCCCAAGTGTTGAGTATGTTGTAATTTAGTTTCAGTATATTTCTTACAGATTCAAACTTCACAATATGTATCTATGTTATATTGACACAAATGTCAATTTATTCAATTTTAAAACTCATTTTTTTACATTCACAATGAATAATCATTCTAATCATTTCATATTGCAAATTTATATCCACTTATTACTTATAGCTTAATGATAAATTGTTTCCCTTGACTATCCAAATGTCACATCCAATATTGTAAATTTTCAAATAATTCCCATTATCAAAAAGATGAAATATACCCAATATATTATTTTTTAACCCATAAAAAAGAGAGCATCATTTGATTCCAGTTTCCTCTTATAAATTTTATCTATTCTAACAAAACTATGATTTTGGATTCTTTAAATTAATATAAATATTAATAGCTAGTGTCACATGCAAGAAAAAACCAAAATTATACATAACTTAATTGAACTAATAAATATTAAAATTTCATAAAGAATACAATTATTAGTTGATTAAAAGATAATATATAATTAAAATAATTATATATTATTTTTCTTTTTGTTAAACCATTTTTAAAAAGGGGGAATGACATATAAGCTTAATGAATTTGGTTAATGAAGTTTAATTGTTTATTCTAATAGGTAATACTTATACAATTTTAAAAGTCTTATTTCAGTATTCAATTATTTTCAAATTCATATGAAATAGTATTAATGAAGCATGATGTTTAAAAGGTAATTTTTCAATAAAAATAGTTTTCATTTATATAAATTATTTTTATTAAAAAAATATTGAAATATTTAATTTGAATTTGGTAAAAATAAAGTTTTTTGGATATATAATATCAACAACATGTTAGCGTTATTTTTTTTTTGATTTTTATAAAAGTATTGATTTTTGGTTAATAGTTCAAAATAACATTGTAAAAAAAATTATCAAGTAGAATATTTGTATATATGTATGAATGAGAAATGAATAAAACTATTTTAGGAGAAAAAAATATGTTATTTTACATCAATTAATAATTTTAATTTTTTTAATTTACAAACCCATATTTTTTATTATTATTCATATGTTATATTTTAAAAAAATCAATAAATTATATATTTAGTAACTTTAAAATATTTTTTATTGATTTTAGAAAATTATTAAAATAAATTGAATTTAATACATGGAATCAATAGGTAGGAATTATATAATAATTTACATTTTATTTTTTTCCTATAAAGAATATGTTTCCATAGTGAAAAAATTGTAACCACAGTAAATGTTAAATTAGAAAATGAAATAATTTAAGGCTAAAGGACCACACATTTGTTTATATCATGCATTGGAATGTGATTGTGGAATTCACTAACCTGATTAATTAGAATATAGTTTTTTTGTAAATTGTTATCCACATTCTTTGACATTGACTGCCCGTTATTTAAATATTTTTTGTAATTCAAAAAATGTTATATAAAATGGGTTTTCCTCTCCTAACATACCCTCACACAATAAAACCCTAAATTCAACCCACTATATACCCAAAACACATATAAATTTACCAATACAACATAATGAGGTTCAATTATTCTCAATATTCCATCCCACAAAGGATTAAACACCTTCACAATGGAGATAATCCAATAACAGATATATAAGTTACTAATATATATATTTTTTTCTAGTTCTTTTTATGAACTATATATTTTAAAATGTTCATTAAAACATAATAAAATTTTAATATTATAATTATTATTATTATTTTATTTTATTATAACGATTGAATATGATTTCACTACATTTTTTATTTTTTATAAAGAAAAACAAAAATGTAAATCTTACATGTGTTCGGATTACCACCTCCATGAATAAAAAAATTCATTTCTCATTACCACATCTAGAGAATAGTATTTTGTAAAAGAACTAGATATTATGGTATTTATCATGTTTATATGAAATCTTTTATAGCTTCTGTTTCATGAGACATTGAGTTTAAATCCAAGATAAACTGTTAAATATAAATATAACCATTAGAATAGTAATCTGACCATTAAAAATAGTAATCTAGCCATTAGAATATCAAAATCACCTATGAATGTGTATATAATATTTAAATATCTCATAAATAAAAATATGACATATCTATATCATGGGATAAAAAAATATATGTTTTAAAATGATAAATTAAGTGTTAGTAATTTTTTGAAATGTGAATGTTTATTTAAATTTTAATAATTAATATAAATATTTGATTGAAAGTTATTTTTCTAAAAATATATTAATAAACTAATATTTTATTAAATTTTATTTATAATATAATTTTATGAGGCCATAATTAATTACTCAATTTCTTACAAAATCAGTTATAATAATAACATCTATTTTTTTGAATAAATGCTGATTTTATTTAAAATATAATTTTTCACATATATAAAAATATTTTCATAAAATTAATACCACTTTATAAATCTACGCATTGAAAAATGGTTAAGATGAGTTTTTTTATATATTTCTAAAATAGTTGAATTTTTTGAAAATAGTGAAATACATTAATTTATGGTATTTCACATTATGAGTGAATAACTGAATTTTTGAGTAATGGTTGATTCTGGGTGATGTAAGTAGAAATTATATAGAACTCATATTCTCTAGTTATTCTACATATTCACAATATTAAACACTATTTATAGTCTTTAGAAAAAATAAAAAATAAATTAATAGAATAACAAAAAAACCCCTCTCCACCGACTATAAACATCACCCCACACGACCTTTGTTCATCAAAAATTCTAAGAATTTTATATTTATTATATTCTTCCCAAATACTCTAAAAAACATCTTCCTCACATTATATTATTAATAGTATGACCAAAATATCTTAACCAAGTTACTTGATCGACGACACTTCATGATCCGTTTTGATTCGTAGGAAGATCTGATCTACGCCTGGTCCAAGGCCCCTCGAAGATGCAACGGAGTGACGTTCTATCTGTTTCGATGGAACATTGATTTCCACATGAGGTGTGATCCTTCAATGTTTGCGACTTGGGTAAGTCTACTGGGTCTTCCACTTTTTTTCCAGAACCCCTCTATTTTGTGTGCAATTGGAAATTTCATTGGGAGGTTCTTATGCTCTGATTGGTGTACTGAGGTGGTGTGTAACCCAATTTTTCCGAGGATCTGTGTTGAAGTTGATGATGCAAGGAAGCCGGTCCGAAGCATATGGATCACTGATGATAAGGAATTTTGATGGAGGCAGAAGGTTGTTTTTGAATCATGGATGCACTATTGTGTATCTTATAGCCGTTGTGGTCACTTGGAGTTGAATTGTCGTAGAGGGAGGATGACGGGTTTCTCTCAGGATAAGGCATTGAGTCACAGTGGAGGGGGTATTGCTACTACCCTAGAGAGGACCTTGCACAGTAATGTTGGTTTTGCAGTGAAAGGGGATGAGGCGAGTGCCAAGTTGGGTCGTGCGGAGGATATTGGGTGTGCTGAAGGTGGAGGCTCTGTCGAGCAGGGCACTCGAGTGGGGGATCCCAAAAGTGTAGGTGTTGTTGTAGATGAACCTGTGGTTCCAGTGCCTGTGCAGGGGGCGGAATGAGTTTTAGTTGGAAAGGAAGTGGGAGGGGGAGTATCTTAATCCGTTGTTCATGGGATTTCTCGGGTTGTTGAGGTACCTGGTGGCTCCCCTAGTATAAAGGAGTTGTAGTTCGATCAGGTTAGGGCTACGGACAATCAGGCTATGGCTGAGCAGTTGGGGAAATCTGCTTCTGGGTTCTTAGTGCAAAGGATTCCTTTGAATAAGGTGGGAAGTGTGCCTTGAGATCCGATAGTTGAGCAGGTGTTTCACCGTTTGAAGTCTGATCATGGAATTGGGAATGCAAATACAGTGGGTTCTTTGGCATGTAGTCCCTTGACATCAGGTCATGTGGAAGGTTGTGTCCAGGAGCAGGAAGAGAATGTTGGACTTATGATGATCTTGGTTCCCTTAGACAACAGATTTCTAGAATTGGACAATGAGGAGGCCTTGCATGAAGAGGAGATTGTGGCAAGGTAGGATAGTGGTATCTTGTAGATTTCTGACTCTCCAGTCGATGCTACAGCTGGTGAAGATGTGCAGAACCTGGTGGATCGGCCTCAATTTCCCAACACAACTAACTCTTGAAAGTCTCAGCAAGATTGTGGTTCGGTTGGAGGTTATCGAGAGGTGGATATCTTAGGAATGTGGGGTGACATTTCACATAGTGAGAAGGAAAAAGATGGTGGGATGCTCTGACCCTCCTTCAGTGCTGTTGTTTAAGGTGATAGGATGAAGTTGCATGGTTTTGAAGACAACAGGACTGGTCCACCACGTCGGCGACCGAAGAAAGATTATTCTTATCTTCCATGGTTGGTGTTTACCAGAGCCTCTATTGGGAAGGAAAGCTGGGTTATGCAATCCTCGAAAGAGTTTTTAGCTTTGGAGAAGTTGAATTTGAGAAGAAAATATTCCAAGGTTCCTAAGTGTTATGAATGCTCCGAATGGGAAACAGATAATGTAGAGGAAATAGTCCATGATGGGGATTGTGATGGGTTTGGTTTCTATGATATGTAGTTTTTTTTCCAGTGTGTTGTACCTGCTTTATTCTTTTTCTTTTATTAAAAAACTAGTTTGAGGCTTGCCTCTGACTAAGAATTTCTGGTATATATTTTAAATTTATACTTTTAACGAAATATCTACCATGAAATCTCTTTTCCTTTTCTTTTATTTGGAAAATGAAAACATCGTCTATGAGGTGTCAACTCACCGACTTTGTGAAAGAATGTTTTCTTTTTTCATTACCATATTATGGGTTATTATAAAATTATTTTTATTGAAAAAAGATTATAATATTATTATTACAAATTATTTAGTTTTATATACCCATTGTATAATTTTTTTAAATCAAACGAAATGAATTAGTGATAATCATAAAAACAGGGAAAATAAATTAAGACATTTTCATCAACATTCTATCTAATGAATCATCCTTGAACCACATGACCAAATTTAATATAGGCAAATTTAATCATATATTTTCTCATTAAAACCAAATAATCTCACTTCTATAGAAGTTATTCCCATTTGACAGTGACTTGCATATTTATACTCAATAATTCTAACCATAATCCTTCAAATTAACACTATCAGAACAACGAAATTGAACATTTTAACTCATATAAATGGTCATACATGAACATAATAAAATTATAATAAATTAAATGTTTTTTTAAAATTTTATTATTTATGTAATTAATGAATGAATTTCTATTATCCAAGATTTGAAATAAAAGTACATAATGATTTAGGACATAAGGTAAAGGTTTTCTCATATCACTTTCATTTCTTGGAGATATTACTTATTCACCAATAATTCCTTGTTTATGGTGTATATATACATTTACTATAAAAATAATTTCATGAATCCCTTTATCTTAATTTTATTCAATGTTTAATTTAATAATTATTAAATTTATTAGGAATATGGTTCGATTGATTGTAATGTGGTAAGGGTATTCCTAACCTAATTTCCATTCTTCTAGGTTAAATTTCTACTCCAATTATTATATCATGCTATTATTTTGTGTGAAATGACTTTTTATTATCTTATATTGTGTTTCCTCTTTTTTTATGTGTATTTTCAACTGATACACATAATTTATACACTACGTTAATGCTAATGATTTCTTTTAAAAGATACTCTTTCAAATGTAATTTTCTCATTGATTAAATGAAATGCATTTCTAAAAATATATGGAATGAAAGTATTTTCCCTATTTAATTATTTAATAATTATTTTTGTAATCCTTTACATGTTTATAATTTCATTTTCAAATATTTTTTATTTTATAATTGTGCGACTTTTTAAATAGACAATTTCGAAGTAAAAGCGTCATTTCACTTAAGATTTTATCAATTATTTTATCATAGTATTTTCATCTATGAAATAAAAATGAATTTTGAATTGATGTAGAAATATTATAATACCATATAATATATTTTATTTAACATCATATCATCAATTTGAATGCAGATGTGCTATTTTGATAACATTCATCATATTATACCAGATGGTTTATGATTCTCATTACAGTTTGGAGAATGTTATTTACTTTTCATATACTAGATTCAAAGGAATTTATTTTTTGATTATGTTTCACCCCATTCATATGAACAATTTATTTGATGAGGGCCTGATGGTATTTTTATGATGTCTTGCATTATTCATTCCCTTATTATGAGATTATATATTGTTAATCCATGTTATTATTCAATTAGTATAATATCCATGTTTACATATCAATATCATGTGATTATTATTATGGTATTATTTGATCATCTTGAATTCCTACCATATTATGATCCTGATATTGTTTAAATGGAATTTGTTTTTATTTATTCAACATTCATTATTTTTTATGATTAATAAGGGTAGATTCTAATGTATTGTTAACATTATTGAGAATTTGAGATCAGTCCATTCTTATGTTTTGTTTTTCCCTAAGATTCTAAAAAGTTTGTTATGGATGATATGTAGGGATAAACTTTTGGAATAATGGCGTTATCAAAAGATTCACTCTGTTTTATTTTATATTTAAACCTGTAATGTAAAATTCATATCTGTGTCTAGATTAATGAATCTACTAAACTATTTGTTCCTTTGTGATGTGATTGCTTGTGCATAGTTGCATTATAATAAATGCACCAACTCGATGCTGATAGGGTTGAGATATTTATAATTGGATTTAAAGAAAGTTTATTATAATGAAAAAAAATTGGATTTTTGAAAATATAATTAGGAAAAATATAACTCTATAATTGAATTTTTTTAATATTTTCAAGTAAACCGATATTATGATTTTGGGATTAGTTATACATCATTATTTTAGTATTTCACTAGTTTTAAAATTTCATAATCTAATCTAGTGTATGAAACTATTTTGAAATGGGCCCTAGCAGAAGGAATGGAATACATCTAAGCACATGTCTTCCATGTTTATAGTTCCCTCATATGATAGATAATGATGTTGAACCTAGAGTTATAACTGGAGTGGAACAAATTATAACAATACTAGGACAACTGAATCAAGTAATGAGTAATAACCATAATTGCATAGAGTATCTCTATCCAAAATTTGGTGTAAGAATGTTAGAGCGATTCATGAGACACAAAGATTCATCATTAAATGTGACTAGAAATCTATTTTTAGGTGTGAAATGAATAATTTCCTCAGATAATATATTTCTCAATTTGGGAAGAAATTAAAGGGAGAAGGTTATCCTAGAATTTTGACATCTCTCGTGTGATATGTATCAATGGTGGTCAATAATTCAAAATAAAAATGGGTAGGGTATTATTTAAAATATAGATTGGAAGGATTTTATGTAACTTTTTTTCCAAAAACATTTTCCCCATGAACAAAAATAACCTATGTATATACAATTCATGAGTCTAAATAGAAAGAGGTTTAAAATAATGATACGTATGAATCCAACATTACATGGTTATAAAATCATGATGCCTACTATATACTATATGTATGGAGAAAGAGTTAATGTGACTTTTATGGTCTAAAAATAATTATATGAAGGGAACTAGTCCCCAAAAAATTATTATCATATGAGGATATAGTATCATGTGCCATCAAGATAGAGAAATTTTTTTCCAAGACATCTAGCTTTGGAGGGATGTAAGATAAGAAGTGGGATGATGAGTACTCATGAAAAGTAATTAACAAAAATGGTATAAAGGGAAGATTAAAATATACATAGTTCGATAAATGTGGAAAGAAACATAATGGAACATGCTTATTGGAAATTAGAGTGTATTGGAAATGTGGAGAAAAGGGAAACATGTCCTGTTATTATAAGGTAAAGAAAGAAGTAAGACATGTGAAATGATTTAGCAGTAAGTAGATGGGGCACCTTGCACCTGAATTTCCTAGACATCAAGGGAAATTTACCTAGAATATTTCTAAGGAACAAGGCCATTATTATTCTCTCACAATATGCGAGGTTGAATATTATAATGATGTGTTGGAATATACTTTAATCATCTCCTCAAATTTATCTAACGCTTAATTTGATTTGGTATCTTTGCACTATTTTATGTCATCCTATGTTTCAACAAAAATTATACATTTCAAATTCACATTAACAAGGGTGTTTTCAATTAAAACACTGAGATTAATCATTGTTGCTACAATGATATGTATATAAGTTCCTATTATCTTACTTAAACATTCCCTAATTTCATATTTTATTATTATACATGTAGTTTATTTTGATATAATCAATGGTATTTACTGGCATTTCAAATATAATAAAAAACTTTTTCTAGAAAATGAAAATATGATTCATGATGATGATATGTTCTATCTCATTGTTAGAGGAGAGAAATCATCATATGAGTACAATCTAGATCCATCTCCAATATCTATTCTAAATGAGATTCATAGTGAAGAATATATGATAAAAACTGTTGATGTAGAAGTTGATCTTCAAATATAGAATGTAGCTATTTTATAAGAATACATTGATTTATTTATAGATAAATTTCCCAAATAACCAACTGAGCGAGAAGATGAGTTTTCTATTGATTTAGTACCTGATTCAAGACCTATATAAAAGACTCCCATACAATAGACGTGGAAGAGTTAATATAGTTAAAGAAACTACTAGGTCAATTGAGTGGTAAGGGATTTATTTACCTAGTGGTTCACCATGGAAAAATATTGTTCTTTTTGTTAAGATGAATGATGGATCTATAAAGATATAAATTGACTATAGAGAGATAAACGAGACTTAGATAATGTAAATGTATCATATGTCCCACATTGATGAATTATTTGACCTACATAATGGAAATAATTATTTTTCATAGATTAATCTTTATTCTTTATTTCATCAACTACATGTAAGAATGAATATATTCTAAAGGAAACATTTAGAATAGGGTATGGTCATTAAGAGTTTACATTAATACTATATGAACTAGCTAATACACCCTCAATTTTTATAGATACAATGAACAGAGTATTCCTGCAATACCATTATAATTTTCTGTGGTATTTATTAATGATATCTTAGAGTACTACAAAATCATTGAAAACCATGAGAAACACATACTGATTGTTTTAGAGGCTCTTAGATGAAAAGAGTTGTATAGGATGTTTTGAAAGTGTGAATAATGCATTCAAATAAATTCGTTTTTTGGATATATTGTCCCCAATAATGGAATCCCAGTTGATCATGTGATGAAAAAGGAATTCTAAGATTGGACTACACCGATTAACAGAACCAAGGTATGAAGTTTCATTGTAGTGTCATGCTAATATCAGTGGTTCATTGATAATTTTTCTTGATTAGTTAACTCGTTTACAGATCATACTCATAAAGTTGTTATGTTTATTTGTAAAATGGAAATTGGGGAATGATTTGAATAATTAAAAAAGATATATGTAAATTTTAATATCATGACTCTAGTTTTGGGAAATTGTAGTTTTTTATACTGATGCATCAAAAAAAGGAAATAGCCGTGTCCTCATGTTGAATGATATAGTCATTTCATACAAATAATGGTAGTTAAAAACTAACCAACATAACTATCCAACTCATGATCATGATTTAACAGTTGTAATATTTGATTTAAAAATTTATAGACATTATCTATATATTGAATGATATGAGATATATACTAATCAAAAGAGTTTTAAATATATCTTATTATATAATGAACACAACCTGAGGAGAAAGAGATGGATCAATATACTCTTTGGTTTTGATTTTTCAATACACTAAAACCCAAATAAGGAAAATAGGGTAGTAGATGTCTTGATAAGGAAGGACCATAGGGTTCCAAACAAAAGGAGGATTGGTAGGGATCCTTTTCACATGGATCCAGTAATAATAGATATGTTAATTATCAATGAAGGTGAAACATCACTACTTTTTCAAATGGATGCCAATCCATCTATATTAGAAATTATAAAAAGTTCTTAGTTTGATGATGATAACATTCTAAATAAAATTAATTCTTTCAATGACGGTAAATTAGTAGACTTATTATATGAATATTGGACTTTCACATTTTGAAAGAGGATTTGTGTTCCCTCTATACCCATCTTAATAAGATAATTATTTGCTAATTCTCTTACCTCATATTTCCCTATACACCCCGATATCACTTAGATGTATATAGATTTGAAGGAGTATTTTTTATGGGATAAAATGAAGAGGTAGATTAATGATTATGTATCAAGATGTTTAATTTGTTAATAAGTGAAGGTTGATAGAATAAATCCTAGGAGAGGCATGAAACCACTACCTATTCTTACATCAGAATGGGATGACACTACAATGATTTTTTCCCCACTAAATTACTAAAGACTCCAAAAAATAAGTATGAAATATGGGTAATTGTTGATCAACATACAAAATCAGTACATTTCCATACTCTAAGGGAGGATTTACCGCTGGTGTACCTTGCATGTCTCTAAATTAATGATGTAGTAATACATCATGGTAAACCTCTATAGCTTTTTTTGTGATTGAGATCCATATTTTACGTCACCGTTATGGAAAATATTTCTGAAGGATCTATATAATGAGTTTCATTTGAGTAATACATATCACCCTCAACCCGATTGATAGTATAAATGGAATATTAAAACTATATAATACATGTTTATGTAATTATAATAATACTTTCAGGGTATGTAGGATCAATAATTACATTTGGATGAATTTTCCTATTGTAATAGTTTCCATTCAAGTATTAAAATCTCACCATATGAAGTGATATATGGTAAGTGATTTCATACACCAACATGATGGGATGAAGTTATTAAAATGAATATTATATCCACAAAACATTTTGAAGAGACCATGAAAAAGGTATGGAAAATTCGTGGTCATATTAGGGAAATTTATAGTAAAGAAATGTGTTGATAGTCGGAGGAAATTTTTACAATTTGAGGTGGGGGATAATGTATTATGAAGGAATATTCATAGAAGTATATTGTATTATTTGGATTGTAATGGAAACTAAGAAACTATTATATTGATCCTTTTAAAATTCTTGAAAGAACTGGAGTAGTATCTTATATATTTGTAATGCCACAAAGTCTCTTCAATGATCATGATGTGTTCTACATATCCATATTAAGGAAGTACAATCCGGACTCAATGCATGTTCCTTCATCTAGAGGTAAATAATTAGATCATTATTTATCATACAACGAAGATACAATCAAAATTTTAGACATAAGAGAACATTTATTAAGGAATCAAATGACTTGGTTGGTAAAGGCACTTTAAAAAATCGCAAAATATAAGGGGTGATGTGAAAACTAGATTGAATTATGATGAAGAACAACATTTTTTTATTAGATGACATTTTGAAAATTTCGAGGAAAACCTTCTTAAAGGGATAATGTAACACAATAATATTTAATGGTGTTTCTTTTTTAAATTTAATACCTTTACTAACATATCTTTCATGAAACACCGAGTGTAAATCCATGATATATTATTAAATATTAACATGACTATTGGAATAGTAATGTCACTGTTAGGAATAGTAATATGTCCATTAGTATAATAGCCTCACCTATGAATGTATATATTAAATATAGGTATCTCATAAATTTAAATATAATATATTTATATCATGGAATAAGAAAATAAAGTATTTAAAAATGATAAATTAAGTTTTGGCATTTTTTTGAAATGGAAAAGTTAATTTAAAATTTTATGATTATTATAATAATTTAAATAAATTTTTTTCAATAAATTTAATTCATAAATTAGTATTTTTTTCATTATAATTATATGATAATTTTATGAGACCATTATTAATATTTAAATGTTTTATAAAATTAGTTATACTATTTAAATTGTTTTTTAGAATAAATGATGATTTTATTTTAAAACAAAATTTCTTATAATTATTTAATTATTTTCATAAAATGAAGTCTATATATGAAATCTAAACTTTTAAAAATGGTTATGTATAATTTTATGTTTTTTATAAAATATTTTAATTTTTAGTGAAAAGTGAAATATGGTAATTTATGGTATTTACCATCATAAGAATATAAATGAATTTTAGAGTCATGGTTGATTCATGTATTATTTATGTGAAAATTATCTTGAACTCACATTATATATATACTATAATTAGTCATAATAATGATAATCAATATTGATATTCTTGATCCAAAATAACAAAAAATGAATAAAATAATCAAAACACCCTTCTCCTCCCACTATAAATACAACCCCTCACCACCTCTTCTCCACTCAAATTTTAAGACAAGGATAATTCTTATATTATACGTAAATCATCTCCCAATACACTTACCCACGTTTTGGCCTTGCTACTGTCACCAAAATACAAGTTCAATGTTCCTTAAGCAGGTTCTCAAGGAGATAACACTCAAGAGGTAAATCCCCACTCTTTCTCGATTAATTTCCTTTATTTTTCTTATACTTCCATCTTCTACCCTATTAAATGTAATATGATAAATCTATTATCATATATATAAAGGAATTATATATTGTTAATGAAATATCTTTTATCAAATCTCTTCTTATATCATTTTTTCTAAAAATGAAAACGTCATCCATGAGGTGTCGATTCACAACTTTCATGGTGATGTGTTTTAGTTTTTCATTAACTCATTAAATTCTGGTCATATTTTTTCTTGAAGACATATTAAATATTTTTATTAATACATATTTCACTTTATGAAACTATTATATACAAATATTAACAAATAAAATGATAATAAATCATGGTGGTCTTAAAAACCGTGAAAATAGATAAAGACACTTTAATCAACATTTTATCTAATTATTCATCCTCCTACCATATAAAAAATGATACATGATACCATTTGAAGTTTTTAAGTTAATTAAAACTAAATAAATTCACTTCTAGGTAATTTATTCCCATTTCATAAGAATTCGTATAGTTATACTCAAGGGAATCACTAATAAAACAAGGAAATAAACGCACCCAAAATAACAAAATTATACATTATAGCACATAAATATGGCCATATGTGAATATTATAAATTTAAAATAAATAATATTTTTGAATATTTTATTAATAAATTAATTAATAAATCTAATTTTATAATCTAGGATATTATTTATAACTGCATAATTCTTTTGGATATAAGGTAGAAGTTTTCTTTTCAATTTTTTTGTGAGATATGAATTATTCGCCACTTATTCCTTATGGGTGTTTTAAGTACACGCCCCTTTGATATATTGTATCACGAATCCCTTTATCTTTTTGGTACTAAATGTTTCATTTAGAAATTATAACTTTTATGGGGTATATGATTCAACTGATTATAATGTGGTAAGGGAATTTTTTACCACACTCCATTCTTTTGGTCAAACTCATTCTCCAATGTAATTTTAATGCTATCATTTTGAGTGAAACTAATTTTGATTATTTTATATTGTATAGAATTTTTTTTAGGCATATTTAGAGTTGATACAGAAAATTTATTTATTTGGTTAATGATTAAAAATTCATCTTAAACACTAACTGTTAATTTTTTTAACAAGTTTAAATGCTGGGTTTTTAAATAAATACTACATGAGTGTATTTTTATTCATTCATATAACCTTAATTACTTGAATAATATTTTCCATATTTAAAATGTAATTTTCAAATAATAAGATTTCTATTATAATTGGGTGTCCTTCTAAATAAATTATTTTAAGGAAAATGGGGTATTTCTCTCCATAAATTTTCAATGAATTTATTATAGTATTGTCATATATACCAAAACTCTATGTTATAATTGAGTTTTATCTCTTATGATACCATATACCATATTTTATTTATTTTTTTTATTATTAGTTTGACTTTAGGTGTTCTATTTCTAAACCATTCATCATATTATATTGGTTGGTTTATGATTATGGTTATAGTTTAGGGAAAATTATTAACATTTCATATGATAGTTTCAATATGAATGTATATTTTGATTTTGTTTCACCCCATTCACGTGAGGAATGAATTTGAATTACTAAGTGTTGGGTGTGGCCCATTATATGACATTTACTCATCAAAATCTCTCCCAAGATAGACTAGATTAGGGTTTGGCTAAGGCCGCATCCTTTTATGTAGACTTCTTAGATAAGTCCTTGATAGTGTGTTTATGATGTATAGAATTAATAATTCCCACATTATGATATTATTTATTGATATTCCAGGTGATTATTTATTGATATTCCCATCTATTATTTTATTTTTTTCTAGGATTCCACAAATTTTATTATGATAGATATGTAGGTTTAATGTATGAAAATAATGTTTCTCTAAAATGATTGAATTAGGTGTATTATATATTTTATATTAAAATTTAAAATTAAACTACGTCTATAGATTTACAAGACTATAAAACTTTGTGGTCCTTTCCGATTTCATTGGTAGTACATAGTACCACGGTAATAAATTAATACACCAGATCCTGGCTACTAAGATCGGGGTATTTTAATTATAAGGATGGATTTGAAGGATAAATTCACTATTTGCAATATTAATATTGTTTTTAAGTAGAAATTGAAAAATCTAATAATGATATAAATAATATAAAAATTTTATAGAATTAAACTTCTTAATCAAGTGATAAAAGTGAAAAATTATTTTTTTAATACAAGGAAATTGTATTATATCCATCACTTCCCCTCATAATTATTTATAATTATAATATATCACACTAATAAAATGATATTATTATTCAACTTTTTTACTGTATTTTAACTTAATCACCACATAATCATTCATTATTCAGGGTATGTTCATGTTCATGGAGATTTTACATCCCACATGAACAATTCATTGAAATTTTATCAGGGATGATTAAAAAAACATAATTAATATTATAATATGATATTAGTTTTTTAAATATGAATTTATTTTTTACTATAAATATTAAAAAAAAATTAGATCATTATTTGATTAAATTCAATTTTTATGTTAAAAATTTATTAAACAATCCTGCTGTAGATTTCATCATCTATGATAAATATTAAAGTTAAAATGATTAAAAATTTTACAGTGACCTATGATTTTTATAAATATATGATACATCTTTTTAGATGAATATTAAATACATTACATAGAAAATTTCATGAGGACCATAATAGTATTTTTCTTGGGAGACTAGGAACACATTCTATTAATTTTATAGAAGATGTTTATTATCTTGTAAAAATATTTTCCCCTTTAGTAATCTTTATAAGTATCCCCCATATAAACCATTATTCATGACCTATGGAAATGAAACTTAAGAAAGGGTGATCTCATAAGCTCATTAATGGAAAACAAGGGGGATGTGAAAGAATAACACTAACATAATAGTGTGACAACAAGAGAATATTATATGAAAACCATACTCTACTTATCAATTATCTGAATATTGTGTCATGGATTAACTATTCATATTTCACAAGACATAGACCATAAGAAAATATAATTACATGAGTTATAGGAAATAACATATTCATAAGACATATAATTGTGGCACTCACCAAAGCACAGAAAATATTATGTTAAGGCTCGCTGCCAAGACATTTAAAACATGTAAGGTTAGGGAAAGCACCCATGTACCTAATATAATCATTAGATGATCTCCCTTATACCCTCTTGAAGGTATGGTATTACCTCTTACATACCACATTTCTGGATTGGGAAAACCACTTTTTTTAACCTACTTTTTCATCTTTTGTTAATCGCTTATGGATATGAAACCACTAAAAATAAACAAATCACCATTATAAATCATTGAGATAAATGATAATGATGGTATCCATCTATAATATCACTAGTAAGGAATAAGTAACGTTAAAATATTTCAACTTAGATGGAAAATGATTTTTATTAGTCATTTTATAGGTTTCTTTAGGAAAATATCTTTCCACATTCAATGAAAACCTTGAAAATAGAATATGTTTTGAAAATATTTTCCTTTTAAAATAACCATGACAACATATAAAGGAATATTCATAGATAATAATGGTCATAATGATGTGAGGTTTTGTTCACTCAATGAACATTGAAAAATTCTACATTATCCTTTTTAGTAAAATCTAAATGGCCAATTTATGGAAAATTAAATAAAAAATACTCTAAAAAATCAATAGTTGACAAGCCTAATGCTATATATATTTTCCGGTCACATTTCCATTGTTTTTTAATCATATAATGTATAGGGTACGTGGAAGAAGTCCAATTTTGTAGGAAATAGAGCTTCAGAAGGTTCCAAAGAAGAAATGCAGAAAAATTAAAAAAATTGGAATGTATACATTGTGAAAGCCATGTTCATGTTGTGTACTTGATGATAACAGCCCATATCAATCCAGGAATCCAAGCCATGACTAACCGTGAGGAAAAAAGAAATTTCCAGTTTCGGTCATGAGTCCCTCCTACACACGGTGACACCATTCAAACTGGACACTGAAAAATATGTGAGGATTCAATGAAAAAAACCCACTAGCCAAGGGGTAGACGTCGTGAACCACCTATACACTGCGTGAACATGATCAAATGTCATTAATCAGTAGAAGATCTGCATGACATGCTGGAAATCCTAGTCGAAATAACGTGGATTAAGGGATCAAAATGTGGTGATCAAGTATGCATCATGTCCAATTTCTCTTATATACGGAATAGCCTGAAAGTGCATTTGAAAGAGTCTTGGATTGCCTCTATCTACCTTTTAGACTCTTTTTGAGATTTCCTTCTCTTTTTCCTCTCTAAATTCTTTAGTTCTTTGTAATTATCTAACATTTTAAATCGAAGAGCTATGGATTCCTTTTCTTCAATTCCATCAATTTTTCATGACTTCATTTCCATCTCATTACTTTTATTTAAGGTATTATATAATGTTTTCATGCATATTCGTCACATACTTATTCAATTACACCAGCAAAGGAATGATTTCCTTCACCCCTTTTGTAGCTTTATTTGCCACCATGAGCAGCTAAACACATTAGGGTAGGGATTACGATTCTATGTATCTACATACATAATCAGACCGATATTTATAAACATGGAAAAACAAAATGGATTAGTAATTAGGATATAAACCAGCAGTCAAACCCCATTTGTGTGAATATACCGTGACCAACGAACAGTAAAAAAATGGCCCTATTCTAGTTGAAGTAAACTATGTCTATGACCATTAGCTTAAAAAAATTATGTAATAGAAGATAAATGTAAGGAATCAAGGATTGTAGCTAGCCTTTTGACCATGTAATAGTTATATCCTATGTTGAACAAGAAGTCCAGACCATGGTTGACTACCAACTACTGCTTGCTTCACAAACTAAGAACATAGGACCTTTCCATGACTTGAACTAGGACCACCTTTTTCTAGATACTTAGACATGATCTAAAACCCTCTTTAATAAACTTATTTAAAACCCAATAATAGTTATAAAACTCCAAAACATTAGTCAACTAGTAAGGAATACTACAAAGGAATCAGGACTAGATTTCTTTTACACCCAAGAAAAACACCCTCATCATGGGATCGACCCCAGACATCTACTATACTATACCCTACTAGTTAGATTAGTTTGGTACACATATATATTTATAATTTGATGCACTTCCTATGGAATTAACGATTCCTTAGGATGATCGATCACAATTTGGCGTTGTTTTTAGGGATGCAATGTATTTTTTCCATGATTAGGACTCTAGTCTAGATCGAGTATTACATTTACCTCACTGAATTTCCTTTGTCTCTAGATTCCCTTGCATCTTTTTTTATTTCGTTCACTTGTTGCATGTGACATGGTCCTTTTACTTATTCAAGTACCCTTGAAGCACAATGTCTTTTGGGCTTCAATCCTGAGAACAAAAGGAATCTCTCTTCTCTTCGTTAGTCAGCAATGCATGAGCAATTCCCCCATACGGGACCAAACCTACCAATCCACAACCATGAAAGAATTCATGGAGAGCACCAGGAGAAAACGATCATGGACTATGTCTTAAAATATATAAATAGACCAAATATTAGTATTTTTACTACCCCTTTACAAGTCCATACATTTGAAATAAATCATGGACTCATTCATATGATCCCGAACATGAGGAAGTTTAGTGGGCATCAGAGCGAAGATCCAAAAGAATATATTGAAAACTTTTTGGAGGTCTGCAAAACCATTTGCAACAAGGGAGTTTTATCTAATTCAACAAGACACCTCATATTCATATTCTCCTTTTGAGACAGAGAGAATGAAATGCTAAAAATTCAACCTCTCTAGTCAATTATGACATGGGAAGAACTGGCCAAAAAAAATCTGGACAAGTACCTCCCACCCATCTGGACCTGGAAAATCTGGATGGACATTAAAGATTTAATCCAATTTTATGGAGAGTCTTCGTGGGAAGAACTGTACTGCATTAAATAATTAATGAGTAAGTGTTCACATTATGGACATGATATGTGGATACAACTCAAAACACTCCATCCAAGACACCAGCCAGCAGCATAGAATGTTGTTGATGATGCTGCTGATGGAGGTATAATGGTCGAGACTCTTGAAGCCAAAAGATCAATACCAGATGAAGTATCTCACAATTAAATTCTCTGTAAGATTGATCATGGACCACCATAGCATGGAATCCACTAGATTAATGAGTCCACAAGGATATAATTGCATGTGGAAGCGCTCACTAAAAAGTTATAAGGATTTTAGATAGGAACTACTCCACCCCCTCCTGCTCTAGTTACAGAATTACAATCATGTGAGATGTGCACTGGCCCAAATCTATATCAAGACTATAAAGATGGATATGAAGAACCACAAAAAGATTGTAATTACATCAATTACAATCAATCGAACCATCTATTTCAACATCAACTATATTATCAGTAGAGTCCTACTCAGTAGAACCCTCTGAAAAAATCAAGGTTATTTCCCACTGAGAGGAGGATAGAACCAATTCAATGCTCAAGGTCCACTAGGGTATCTTCTGATGAACCCTATACCGAGACCATAAGATCAGAAACAACTATTCGCTCAAGGAGGGCCACAATTTTAGACACCTCAGCTGATACCTCTTCAAGTACCTATGAAAATCAATCTAGAAATCCTCATAGAATCATTTGTGAAATAGCATGATCAATAAATGAATACCCATGAGACATATACACAAAACCATATAGATTCTCAAAGAAACTGTGAAGTGAAATGGGTCAAATCTCAAAAACCTTATCTGAGAGATTACTAGGTACTCTACCTAGTAGCACTGAGACATATCCGTTAGAGGAAGCTATGGTTATAGAGATAAGGAACAGAAATATTCTAGACATACAAGAACACAAAGAAGAAAAGATGCATGAAGAAGAGTTGAGATGTCAACTAGAACCTGATGAAAAATCTGATGAAGTCAATCCCACCTTACATCATGAAGAAGTTTCAGCTAAGCTAGAACATATACCAGAGCAACAGAAGGAACATATGAATGTTTCCCCACCTCTATTCCATCCACCTTTTTCCTATCCATAGAGAGCATGACAAATTAAGCAGGAGACTCAATACAATAAGATCCTTGATATATTCAAAAAATTACATATCAACATCCTGTTTGCTGAATGTACTAGCTATATGCCCATTTGTGAGAAATTCTTGAAATAACCTTTATCAAAAAAAATAGAAGTCTTTGGAGTCATCTATTTAAATGAATAATACTCTACTATTGTATAGAAAAAAATTATACCAAAGTTGAGAGACTCTGGTAGCTTCTCAATCCTTTATGAGATAGGCACATGAAAATTTAGTGGAGTACTCTGTGATCTTGGAGTGAGAATTAAGCTCATGAAAATGAGTATCATTGATAATATCATACTCAAAGAGATCAAAGAATCAGGTGTATCTTTGAAATTAGCTAATCTCTCAGTCAATTACCCCATGTTATTCTAGAAGATGTCCTCGTAAAAGTTGGCAAGTTCATTTTCCAAGATGATACCATGTTGTTAGACATGGAAGAAGATGGTGATGTTCTTATAATACATAGAATACCATTCCTAGATAAAGTAAATTCTCAGATATATGTAGACCAAGGAAGTATCTTATTCAGAGTAGGAGAAGAACAAGTTGTCTTCAACCAGATTTGAGCTATGCAACCCTTAGATGACAACAAGGATTGTAATAAATGTTATATCTCATACCCAGAAAGAGGAAGATTCTATGACAAAGAAAGAGGAATGTGATGAATATGTTACAAAAAAAGGATTCGGTGACATTAAAAAAGGCCACGTTATTGAACAACCCATCGGAGAGGTGGTTCCTTCGATGATTCCATCCATCATAGAGCCCAGTAATTCAAAGCACTCATTTCTAGAGAAACTCTCCTATTTTCCCATGATTGTCATATTCGAGAAATACATGGCCATAACACCAAAAAAATACCTGATAATGGATTGAATATGTTTTATGAACCATTCTGCAAGAACTTTACCATCAAATGTGCCTTAACTGAGTCAAACTCTTGACTATAAATGAAGTGATGAATGGGAGGAAACCCATGTTAGGAGATAGTTAACATAGAATAGGCAAGTAATTTTGAGATTCTTCGTTTCATTTTAATAATGAGGCATGTAATAAAATGATGATAAACAAGAGGAAAACCATCGAAGTACACGTCGTGAACCCACAGGTCACAATGTGACCCATTCTTACTATGAAAATCAATTTTTACCAAGGTTCAGGACTAGACCCTAAGGTACACATCTTGACATGGATCAGGTCTATTTATAAAATAACCAGAAGGGTCATAACCTGCAACCTCCACCCTTTTAAAACCCGCATGCAGCCCTTCCCCTCCTATCCTCATGATGTGATCCCTCATTGCTCCCTTTATCACATCGGCCCTAACCAAACCTTCCTACCCTTCTACTAGCACACGACATGATCCACCTCCTAGCCCTAACAAACAACAAGAGGCCACAACCCGAAGATTCTCCATAATCATCGAGTTCTTCTTCTGCCTTTGTGATCCAGTAGCCTCCTGCTAAAGGCCCACACACTCCATCAGTATTGCAGGACACTAGTTGTTCCCCATCTATGGATGATAATATTCATTTACAACTGGTGTTATACCTTGGAAAACCACAACACTGGCTTAATATCATTCATCTCCAGGACAAACCCATAAGGACCAACATGAATATAGATACAGTCTCTATTTCGATGATGAACATCATATATGTCGTCTTGAGATTATTGGATATGTTGTACATCAACAACATCATTGAAGTCGGGGAAGAGACACACATGGAGTTATTTTTGGAGTTCCTAGCCACCATTGACATCTTAGTATATTCCCTCCACTAAATTCTAGGTGGTATACAACACCAGCACTCCATGGCCTAGTTTGGCATATGACTCAGTATCAACACTAAGGAGTTCATGATCTAAGACATCTATCCTACCTTGCAGATGATGCATTCTCGAGAGGATGCATTGAGCCTTTGAAATATTATTACTCGTGACCCCTGATCCTATTCAGACCCCAGGATGGAGAAGTCCACCGCACTGAGGACCCCAGCCCTATTTATACTGCACTAGGCCATGGAACACAGGTGGTTCACTTGAAGTGAGACCCATGGCAGTTTTAGTCAGCTTGACGTTCTTATCCTCACTTCTTCCATGGATGCACCTCCCATTAACATAACTGCCTAGTTTGCCTCTGACTACAGAGTACTGGGAAAGAGGAGGTGGGGCACGCTTATGGGCATATCCTTCATCACCAGGTTGGCTAGATACCTCCATGATTTTGACCCCTCACAGCCCCTCACCTTAGTAGGCCTGGTAGAGCTAATTGATCATGTCCTCTTACAAAAGATTATGATGGTGGTGAATGAGGGTGACATTTTTCTTGGGAACCTAGAGTCCAGGAGCTTGTACCCCAGCCGTATTCACCTCAGGAGGCTGATCTATAGGAGAATCCACCGGCATAAACAACAAAAACTTCTAATCAACCATCGATAGCCCCGATAACTACCTTATACACCCAAACCGCACCTACCCATCCCACTCCTTCTGACCTGTCGGTACTCCTCCAGAGTGTCCTTGAGAATCAGCACTGATGCCCTAATCACCTCCACCTTTCCATTATTGAGACATCTTTATTCACCCCTCCACCTCCTAATACCACTGGTAATTCATCATCCACTCATCCTCTCTCACCCCCATACCCTCTAACCCACCTTCTGATTTCACCGACCCTCTTACTCAATAGGATTTCCTGGAAAAGCAGGCCTAGAAGAGAAATGGATTAGCCACTGAACACACTCCTGACATCCCTTTCATTAATACAGCTGCGAGAAAAATGACCATTGTATAGATTAGGGATTCTACCTCCACCACACCACCATCTACCTTAACCCCACCTACCACTATTGCTACTATCGATTGTGATTTGGATGCTCAAATCATTTCCTCCCCTAATGCTGGTCTGACCATGGAGGATATTTTTGGCTCAGAGTGCTAATTTTTTGTTTTAAATACTATTTTGGAGTTGGGAAACTTTTTGTAGGGGCGGGACTATTTTTCATTATTTTGAACTACACTTGGATATATCTATATATATTTTGGATCTTCTTTCCATTTTTTATGTATGTTTACTATTTCTTCTTTTTTCATTTTCCTTAGTAATGTCTAGCTCTTCTGAGTCATCTGATGTTATTGACGGACCCATTCCTCTATCTGTTCTTCTCCATCGAGAAACCCAGTGTGTCACTGACATCGCCAATATTTTTTAGGTTTTATCATTGGAAATCCACCAGCAGCAACAACCCCATACCCAATGATTCCATTTATACCGCATTTAATATTTTCTCAAGGTGAACCTAAAGTTGTGAATCCCGTTAAGAGACCACATGAACTTGAGGACATGACAACCAGTAGCTATAGGTGAAAAAAGTGCAATTGATTTGGTGGTCCCACTCTTAGAATTTATGGTGCAGCCGTCTGGATGAATATGATAGGTTAGCACTTTATGGGTGGAAACCCATAGTTTTTTTGAGTTTTTTTATTCTTGTATTTGATTAGTGTTTCATTACAGTACTTTTTTCAAAATATCATTCAATAAATAAAATGGTTACTAGTATTCCATCTTTTTACACTTTCCTATTTTTAAGCTATTCAAATGTTTAAACCCCTGGATTAATGATTGTTCTATAGTGCACGATTTTTTCTAATAACATATTTTGTAGGTACATAAAACTTCGGTGGTAGGACAACTCAAACACCCCCATGTCATACCACTTCATCTCAGGGAGCTGTTGATTCCCTCTTTTTAAATTTTTTCATCACTTCCATGTCAATTGAGTTATCAAAAATTCACAACCACACCATTCCCACCCATTATTTCATAGACAGTGGGGAAATGGTCTCCTTTTATATGTGTGGGTATTTATCATATTCTCATAAAGATACACTGGAATTTTTTCCTATTATCACTTTTCTAGGTGACATTTTTCTAATTGATAAGAATGTTAAAAATTTGATGAAAATTTATACCCATGTGAATTAAAGATAAAGTTAAAAATAAAAATGATAAGTACCATGTTTCACCCTTTTTAGAATTTTAGAATGATTTCTATGTATAGAAGTTTAATTGATATTAAAATTTTTTGAAATCGTGATTAATTGACTAAAAAATTAGGATTTATGCACTTTTTAATTTTCTGTTTTTTATTTTTATTCTCATTACCCAGGAGGATTTTAAGCCTTTAATCACATTTTCTTTTATGATAATATTTCTTGAGGGAGACCTTCGACATGGGAACATACTTGAACATGTACTGGGATCTTATCAAAATGCCGAATAAACATTTTTAATATTCAAATGATTGAGGCAGCATTTAATAAAAAAATAATTAAGACCCACATGGAATATATCATTCATTTATCCAATAGGTTCAATGACTAGCCTGTTAGAAGAAGAGCTATTTCAATCCAATTTCCCTTCCTACCCTTATCCTTTAACAATTCTTAATGATTATTTTTTAATAAGTGTGGGGGAGTAATTCAGATGGTATGGATTTATTTCACTTTTAGAGATGTTCAGTGCACTAACCTGACTAGAAGGATGTGACCCATATACCTTTTTGTTGAATCTCAATCATATTCTATTCCTTTATAAAATATAAAAGAAAAAACTGATGTGTGTTGTGTACTAAGAGGGTCAAAAATCACCATTTTCCAGACCGATGAATCCCTCGAAAGATCATATGTGGTTAAGTGATTGATGTGAGATCTATCCTAGGCATTACAATAGAAAAATAAAAATGGAAAAGGAAAAGGAAATGAACAAAATCTATTCTTTAGCTACTTACTTTTATTATATATCGATCCATCTTAAGCTGATGGAGTATAGACCTGACTCACTAGATGGGGGAATTTCTTCACACTTATCTTATTGAATCTGCATTTTACATTAGAGATTACCCTCCATTTGAGAATGATTTTCGCATTTTACCAAGATATCTATAGCCTTGGAGTCATCCGTACCTTTTTTCTAAAAGTCCTCATGATTAGTATCCTACATGTCTTTATACAGTGGAGATGATAGAACCCATGGAAGCCTATGGTTTGGAACATGGACTTAGTTTACGAGCATACCATACTTACATTTTACCCTGAGTGATGAGAGAAAGGAATGGTGAGTTAAATTGCAACTGGGCATATAGATTAAGGAACAGTTAAAATATTGTGATTAAAAGAATATAATTTGATTGGAAAATATAAACAATGAAGCATGACTAATTTAATAGGAATGATTAAAACTGGGACTGGAATACTTTTTTCCTTACACATAATTTAATTTCATATACATAATGTATATTTATTGATTTGAAACTTTCTTATCCTTTTGAAATCTTTGTTGAGAAATTTTTCATGAGGACTCTCAATGATTCATGTGGGGGGGGAGGATTTGATAAGGCTAGATGTTATATATATTTTACATTCACTTGTCCACTATTTTTCATTCATATACAAGATGAGGCACGTGGTAGATATCCAATTTTTTAGGAAACCGAGTTTCACAAGGTTCCAAAGATGAAATGTAGAAAAGCTACAAAAATGGCCATGCACGCATCATGATGTCCAACATCACATCATGTAAATGATGACCATAGCCTGTATCAAGCTGTAAAGTTAAGTTGTGAATAACCAAGACAACAAATGAAATTTAATGTCCATCTCACGAGTCTCTTCTAGACATTGTGACACTAGTCAACCCAGACACAGAAAAAGCCACAATGATTCAATGTGAAAAGCCAGATGGCCATGTGGTACACATCGTGAACCACCTGTACATGGCATGACCATGGTCAAATGTCATTAATCCATAGAAGCTATGCATGCCACACTGAAAATCTAGGTCAAAATAATGTGGACTATGCCTTCATCATGTGATGATCAATTACAAGTCGTGACCAATTTCACCTATATAACGAACAACCTGGCAACGCATATGAAAGAGTCTTGGATTATCTCTCTCTTCCTTTTAGATTACTTTCAAGATTTCCACCTATTTTCCCCCTTAAAGAACATTAGTTCATTTTAATTCTTTTACATTTGCAGTCGAAGAGTTGTGGATTCCTTTTCTTCAACACCTTCAATTCCCTCATTTCTTCATCTTGATTTTATTACATTCATGTAAGGTTTTATTTTATGTTTTCATTCATGTTTGTTACATACTTATTCATTACATTAGCATAGTTATGATTTCCTTCACCCCTTTTATTTCATTAATTTCCACCATGAGTAGCTAAACGCATCTTGGTCTGGATCAATATTCGATGTATCTACACACATAATTACAACTATATTTCTAAACTTGAGAAACCAAAATGGATTAGTAAATAGGATATAAATAAACGGTCAAATACAATTTGTGTGACTGTACCATGGCCATCAGAAAGTCAAGAAAATGTCCCTATCCTAATTGATGTAAATTATTACTATGACCATTAGCTTAGGGAACTTTCTGTAATACAAGATGAATGTCATGCATCCATAACAATAGCTAGCCTCCTGACAATTGAATACTTACATCCTAGGTAGAACTAGAAGATTGGACATGGATTACTAGGGACTACCTCCTACTTCGCATACTAAGAACCTAGGAACTTTCCATTATATGAAATAGAATCACCATTATCTAGATACTCATACATGATCACGAACACTCATTAATCAACTTATGTAAACCTAGAATAGTTAGAAAAACCCCAAACATTAGTCAACTAGTAAGGACTCCTATAAAAGATTCAAGACCATATTTCTTTCACCCATAAGAACAGCACCCCCTCATGGAATCGACCCTGGACATATACCATACCACACTGTAGTATTTAGTATAATTTGGGACACATAAAATTCTAATTTTACTTGTGTCATAAGGAATTAATTATTCCTTCGGTTAGACAATAAATAATTAAAGATATTAACATAACATATGTCTCAATAAAAAACAATTGAGATAAAAACCCAATTCAAATTTAGTAATCTATTGTATCATAATCCCTAGTAAATAATAAAAACAAATGAAACATTAAATCTCATTAAAATAGTGGGATTTAATATATAACATGACAAAGGGTAAGTATATACACCCAAAAAAAAGAAAAAAATGTTTTATTTTCATATTTTTCCTTGAAATCAAAGAGGGACTATACATTCCCTTACCTTAAATGTTGAATTCCTTAGAACATGATGAAACCCCATGTATAATGAATATAATTTGATTATATATTTATTTGATAAATTTATTTATATATATCATACCCCATAGGTTTTCTTAGGACTTTTTTATTTTACATTTATTAATAATTCAATGTTAAATCCACATTTCGCGCAATAACCACTGAGTTTTTCATCTATGTTTTGACTTATTGTTTATGGTCTAATTACATGAATCATGGTTTCAACATCTGAATAATTTTTATAATGATTTTAATGTAATATAAATTTATTATATACATTTTTAGATTAATCAATATTATTTGGAGATAAAAAATGAATTGCACCATTCTTGGAGACAGCATGGCATACACACGTAAGAATGTTATTTCCATTTTCATTTCATATTGAAATATTTTATTGTAAATGATAATTTATAATTAAAGAATATTTTTTATGTAATATATATCACATATTATAATTATACTCATTCTTATAACCTTGCATGTAAATCTTGAAGAAGTCACATCACTTCGTGAGTTGGTATTCCACTGTGCACACGAACAACATTATAATATTACTAAAAAATGGAGATTATGATGTTACATGTGGTATAATGATTTAAAAAGAATAATAATTTGAAAAAAATATAATATATAAATAATAAATCATTAAAGGCTTCAGGCCTATTGTGCTTGGGAATACAATCCCTAAGGTCATCAGTAAGATTATTATGAATAGGATGGGACCGTTGGTTAGTGACATGATTACTCAAAATCAATTTGGATTTGTCCCTGGATGCAATATTCAAACTTGTATTTTTGCTGCCTCAGAAAGTGTTAACTTGATGAGGAGGAAAGTTAGAGATGGGAACTTCATGCTCAAAACAGACATATCTAAGGCTTTCGACACTCTAAGATGGAGCTTTCTTTTCAATGTCCTCAAACGGTATGGCTTCTCAAATGGTTTTATCAAGTTGATTAGTACCACCCTTAGCTCATCAAGGCTATTCATTCTTATCAATGGGGCACCTAGAGGATTCTTCCTGTGAACTAGAGGTGTGAGGCAAGGGGATCCGCTCTCAGGTTTGTTATTTGCTATTGCAGAAGACTATTTGAGTAGGTGCATCAATGATCTTGTTCAGTTTGGATTTTATAAGCAAATTAGGGTCGGGAAGAATGATTTTGCCCCCTCACATTTGCTCTATGCTGATGATATACTTCTGTTTGGGTGAGCTTCTAGGAGAAAAATCTCCTCTATCCAGGTGTTGTTTGCACATTATGAAGAGGTGGCTGGACAGGCGATTAGCTGGAATAAATCCTTCATTGTTTTTGGTAATGGAATTACGGTTGGCAAGCAAAATAGAATCATCCGAGGGCTTGGGGTGAAAAAAGGGACTATTCCTTTCCAGTACCTTGGTGTTCCTCTCTTCTGGGGGAAAGCTAAACGGCATTATCTGGAAGGAATCTATTCTGGAATTGTCAATCAACTTGCTAGCTGGAAAGGGAAGGCGATGTCCCTGGCTGGAAGAGTGTGCCTCATTAACTCAGTGATCACATCAAAGTTTGTGTACTCCTTCTCGTTGTATAGGTTGCCTAGGGTCCTCATCAAGGAGTTGCAGTGTATGATAAGGAATTTCTTATGGACTGGTTCTGCCCACAAAAGGAAATTGGTAACGGTTTCCTGGAAAGAGTGTATCAAACCAGTTGATCTTGGAGGCCTTGGAGTCAAGGACCTAAAGATATTTAATGATGGTCTCATTGGGAAATTCACATGGATCCTGATCTCCAATGATGCTTCTAATGTTTTTTTGGCCAAAAGATTCAAGGAAAGGTTGTTGAATGGGTACAAACATTATCTTGGGTCATCTGTGTGGGCTTCTCTTAGACATGCATTCAATAAAATCATGAATGAAACAAAGTGGATGGTTTGTGAGAACTCCAACCTCAACTGCTGGAATATCACTTGGCTTGATAGGCCACTGCACGATATCATGAGCACTCACTCTGAAGTAAGGAATATGCCCATTGCTGATTTCAGAACACAATGGAAAAGATTTGACAGCCTGTTGCCCCCTCAAATTAGACTTGAAATTCAGAATTACACATTCATGGATCATGACACTCTAATATGGAAGCTGAATAGGCATGGGTGCTTCAACATCAAGGAATTTTATAGGATGGAATGTGGGAACTCTTCTCACACTCCGAGATGCATTAAAGCATTTCAGGCTCCCTGTATCCAACCATCCAGATTCATCTTAATTTGGAGAATCTGTAAAAATAGACTTCCCACACATGATCAACTCAAGCGGGCTAGAATTCAGATTGCTTCAGCATGCTATCTATGTATGTGTGCAGAGGAAAATGTGCAACACTTGTTTGTGGGATGCCGATATGTGCGCCAACTTTGGTCATATGCAGGTTCTCTGTTTGGGCAGGATTTGTGCTCTCATATGCAGGTTGATGAGATCCTTTCAGGGCTATCCAGCGCTGGGCGAAGTGAGAAAATTCAGAATCTACTGTTGGTGGCTGGTGCTGCAATTTTTGCGGCTGTTTGGCATGCGCGCAATGCCATCCTGTTTGAGAACAAGCAGATTTCTGCCCAGACCGGAATGCTTGACCTGCATAGGGAAGTGTATGCGGCATCTATGGTGAAAACTAGAGGGATGAATAACAACTTATCTGACCTGCAGGTCCTCAGAATGCTAGGTGTTCCTGGTCGCCCCCGAAGGCCCAAAACTCTCAAATACATCCGATGGATACCTCCAATAGGATCGTGGCTCAAGGTAAATATAGATGGGGCTGCTGCTGGCGTGCTAGGTCCATCTGGATGTGGTGGAGTCTTCTGCACAAGTCGTGGTTTTGTGAAGGGTTGCTTTTACTATTACACTGATATAAGGGTGGCCTATGAAGATGAGCTTTGGGCTATTATACATGCGGTCAATTTTGCTGATCAATTCAAATGGAGTTTGTTATGGATTGAATCAGATTCTCAAACTGCAGTGCAGGCCTTGAAAACAAGAACACGAGATGTGCCATGGAGAATTCTACCTCAATGGATTGCGTGTCTCAACAAGGCTACTGAGCTCAATCTGAAAATATCACATGCTTATAGGGAAGCCAATCAAGTTGTCGATGCTTTGGCAAAGAAAGCAATAATGGCGAAGAATATGATGTGGTCCTTCACGACACCAGAATACTGCGCTCCACTGGTGGAGGCGGACATGCGTGGTGTAATATACTCTTGCCTTTGTAATAATTCCTTGTACGCCTGACTTTATTATCTTTTTCTTAATAATTTTTTTAGGGACGGATCTGACCGGACCCTGTACTTTTTGGTTAGAAAAACAAATTACATCGGTTCACGAGGTGATAGTCTTCCACACACATGAATGATGATTTCTTAGCTAATTTGATATTTGAGAATATGGTTTTAGGTCATTACCCAAAAATGAAAAAATATAAGAATATTTAATATACTTATATTATAATATAATCATTTCATGATATTAATTCAAAGAGGTTTGTGGAAACAATAAAACAAAAATTATCAGTATTGAACATTTCCAGTTATTTAGGTTTCATCCTTATGTTTTCAACAAAAGCCTTCCTAGACTTCCTTTCTATCTAAAACAAGGATTCTAGGATGAGAATATGGAAACTTGAAAAAACATTTGGGTAGGTTTTGGTTGAATTAAATGGATTTATTGGTGTGATTTTGTGAAGGGATTGTGTTCCATTTTATTATTTATAAGAACTGGATTATTTTAAATACCAAAACATATTCTCAATGGAGATAAAACTCTTACGTAATGTGACTCCAAAATTGATAAATAATGGAGTGGAGGGATGATTTATCCAATTCACACCTAAACTAAATAATAAAAATAGAATATTTTTCATGTTATTTCTTAGTTTTTATGTTTACCCAATTTTATCATTTTAGTTTTTTAATAGAGTAACTTGCAAATTTTTATTTACCAATGTAATTTACCATTTGAGAATAAAATTAAAATAAGATTTATTAGATAGTTTATAGATACTAATTATAAATAATAAATAAAATTTAAAAAATAAAATATATATTTGTGTAAAATACATTTTAATATAAACATTGTTATTTCATAAAACCCAATTATAAATTTAATCACTATAATTAATTTTAACTATTTTCACAAAAAAAAATATTATCAAAAATTTAGTTGACATTATTATAAAATAATAATTCTTATTTGAAATATGGAATCAATTTTTCAGAATTCAGTTCATAGAAGACTCAAAATTTATTTTAAAATAAATCCCAATAACAAGAAAAAAAAAATTCTTTTAAAGAGAAAATGTTCCAAAGTTCACAATGTTTTTATACCATTACTCTTTTTGAAATTTATTACAACTATATAAATTGTATTAAATGATATATTATTAGTCAAATTTTACTTTTGAACTAATTTAAAATATAATTTAAAATTATTAAAAATTATACAAAGAGATGGTTTCAAATAAACATTTAGTATTTTTCACTATTCATTAAAAAATAAAACTTTTCAGAAAAGAACATATATTCTCCCGAATATAATTTCATTATGATTATTTAAAAAATATGTTCAAATTTTTAATATAAAATTATCAATATTTTTAAAAGTTATCCTGAATAGTTGTAAAGTAATATTATTTACGGTCTCCTTGTGACTGATTACGTGATCCAAAAAATAAGGCTTTGGGCTTTGTGGGGTCGTTGAGGTGGAAGTGGTGGAAGGTCTCAATTGTAGGCAGTAAGAGTTAATCATGGAATCTATATTTACAGGGTACATAGTGGTGGCGGGTTCATGCTTCATCTCGTGCAAAAGGTCGACCCTCAGTTGAGTTATGGATTCTTCAAAAACAACTCCTCATAGCAGGTTTAGCAGTCCGGGAAATATAGCATTTTGGTGTAGTCAATGAGGAATATGGTGGTGGCATGGCTTGATTGCAGGTAGTGTGATGAATTGTGGGTGCTCTTTCAGTAAGGTAACTAGTGGCGGTTGGTTTATGATTCATCCTAGGAAGAGCGGCATCCCTCAATGGTGAATCATTTCTCATGGTTCTGACAACAACTAGTATTAGTTTCTACAATGGTGGTTTCAGGTCTAAAATCATCTTCAATGATGGATCTGTTCATTTTTTTCTAGATCGGTGATTCTAGGTTGATTTTTGAATCTTACATTCCATGTTGAATGTTTTAATCATCTATGTTGTTTCTTTAGTTGATCCATTAGTGGTGACAGTGATTGTTTGTGGAATTTGAAGACGACAGTAGTGTTTTCTAATTTTGGTTTTCCCCTTCTAGGCATTTCAGTGATGGATTGATGCATTGAATTTCATCATTGGCCCCATGGTACTATTTTTTCTTAGGTTATATGCCTCCAGGAATTCATTCATGTAATGGGTTCTCTATTAATCCATGTCAAAGGGGACTAGTGTTTTTATTTTTCCCTTTATAATAAATGGGCTCGTCCCTAACCACAATTAGTATTATTTATAAAAATACATTAGTGAAGAGAAAAATTGAATTTACTATTATCTTTTACCCGGAATGAATAATATATAAATGTTAAAAATAATTGAAGTATATAATACAAAAATTTATTTAAATCATTCAACAAATTGTTTTTTTAAATTTTTAACCTAAAATGTATTTTTCACATCAAAATCATTTTGAGAAAATAATTTCTGTTAATTTCATATTGGTGTTCTTTTAATTAAAAATTATTATTAAAACAAATGTATTAATTTTATATACGTATGTAAAGAATTTATTTTAATAATTTAGTTAATATTATTCATACCCTCTTGTTAAATGGATATGTGATAACTTCCATAATGGTATATTATTGGCATTCCACATTTTGTTAAAACTCAAAAAAACCTGAATCACAATTCAAACTCAGTATTTCCTACAACAAAAGCTTAAATAAGTATTACATGTGACCCAGGATAATTTTTGTGTTTCATATAACTCATTCTAACCACATTTTTGAGTGTTATTAAAGAATAACATAGATTTATGTGAAATAGAAAATACAAAAAATATTAAGATCATAAAATAAAAATCAAAAAAACATAGGGTATTACATTCTGACTATAAGAAAATGAATTTTACTCTCAAAATTCATCTCATTCTTCATACTTTATCAATTTTAAATACCTTTATAGATTCAAACATCATAAAAAGGTTTAATAAAAAACTTTTTGATAGAGAAAGGTATGTGTGAAATTCATCTAGAATAACACATACTCAGTTTTCAAATTGAATAACATAGGTTGGATGTCAAAAAATAGACATAGAAGATGAAATTAAAAACCAAATACAGATGGTGAATTATAGAGTAAAACATTATGAGAATGTTAATTATCAAAAATTCATCAACTTAAGTATCGTGAAAATGGTCATTGGTATCATAAAAAATAATTATTACTTGACAAAAACAATTCAAGGAATTTTTCCAGGTGTTGGAGATTTCATTTTCCCTTATAGAGTGAGAAAATATGTAAATGTACTTAGTTGATATTTTTTTTAATATGCATAATTTCATGATTTTCTTATTCCTATATAAATTTTTACTTTATTTTTTACTGTAATAGATGTCTTTTCTGGTCTTATTCACTTAATAATATCCATAATAAAATGAGTATCCATTCCTTCTATGTCTTTTTAAAAAAGAGGTTCACACTGGTTATCCAATATGGATAATTATTTATAAGGTAATGTAATAAATTAATCTATAAAACCTTATCTTAATTTCATGTTCAACCATCACATAAATGGTTAACTATAAAAACCTTCTAAAAATCAAAATTTATAATTAAGGTCAATGAATTCCTAAAAATAAATGCATCATTAATCCCCCAAATACAATAATGTTGCTTTAGATTGTAAAATACCAAATATGTGAATAACTTAGTCATATATTTTATTTAATCATGGTATTTGAAATAATTATCGTATAATTGAAATAAAAACAAACATATTTTATCATTTCTTTATTAAAAATAAATATTATTGAATATATTCACCAAATAAAGTAATTATATAATGTATATAAATGATAACCTAATACACATAATCAAGAAAATCTTTATCAATTTTGAGGACATCAATATTATCCAATTTACATTATTCATACCAATCATCTCTCTATCAATACAAAAAACCATTTTCTCTACATGAGGAATATATTAAGGGTTATCTTCCTATTAATCATGTGTATTCCATGAATATCATAATTGAATTTAATCAATTTTCTAGGTCAACAATAACATGGAACATATTCTTGAATATTCTTAATGAAAAAAATATATTGAAAAATACTTATATATTTCACTATTTATATAACATCATCCTTTAATTTCAATACATTAATTCTTCAATCATACAAAATCTTTTTTAAACCATTAAACATGAATCATAATGTTGATTCTTAATACCACATTCCAATAATATTCCATTCATAGTCTCACCATCATCAACTGAATATCCATTACTTGTACAACCTTTCTTATTCTATTTATGAGAATTCCATTTATCACATAGATTTTCAATTCCAATAAATTTAACCTTTTAAAAATTCATCAATCAATCTTACCTTAGGAAGGCCATTTTTCTCATCTGTTGTGCTATAAAAAAAATTAATATCCCACCTAAAATAACATTATTGGAATCCTTCATTTCCACACTCAAAAAACATCTTCCTATCCATCTGATAAATTTACTTGAGTAATTATTAACATATTAACAAAATATAGGAAAGAGAATATTTATCTTTCCATGTTTTTTATTACATGAACTCTCAGTTAACTCCATACTTCCCTTCTTTAGTATTTTTGAGAGTTTGTTAATTTGAATAATATTAATCATGTTCTGTGACAAATAATTATGAATAATAAAAAACCCTTCACTTTATTCATTATCCTATTTGTTTACTCATCATAAATATTCTGTCACATTCAATGTTAACCCAACCCCTTATGGTTCCCTTAATTGAATAAAATCAAAGAAAACATAGTGTGAGAAACACTAATAGTAGTGGAAACCCATATTATCTTGAAAATTCAAATAAAAGATGTTTAAATCATGACAAAATATTTTATATCGATGAAACCTTTGGTATAACCAAATACAACCATTATTACCATCTATTTGAATATGTCATAATTATTTGTAAAGAGTTTGTGGGTTTCCATGGAATACCCCATGGGAGTGTCAAACCATGTGTGTAGAATGGCATGTTGACGTTCCTAAAGTAATGATATATTATATTTCAATACTCCTTCTTCATAGTTATAAACCATAGGTACCTCTATTAAAAATCCACATCCACTTGTAGTGTCCAAACAAGGATGTAATTTCTTGGAATCCCCATTCAATATGCTTTAGAAATATTCTAGTAAATTATCATATAATTTGACTCATCCTTTGACATATACATAATGACATCCATTATCCCTATAGATTTTTATAATGTTTTATAATACTTTATTCGAATGTTTAACTAAAATTTTTATATGATATCAACTTTGGAAACCCAGGATTTTTGAACATAGATATTACATCTATTTAGTTGAATATCAATACATTAAAACCCTAATTTTTGACGAATATAATAATTCTATTTCTTTGGAGGGTATGTAAAAAACCTTAAAATTTGGTGAATGATCATTCATGTCTCCCAGAAATATATTACTCTTTATCACGTTTTATAAGAATACCCTAATTAAAACATTCCTCATAACATGAGGAAAAGAAACATAATATAGGGTGGGATTAGATGCATAGTAATTGTAGAAAAGGGAGATACATAAGAATAATGTGAACATAAGTGTTTTAGAACATGTTCTTAACATATGAAAACCATACACTTCATATTAAAGATAAAAATCGTGAGTCATGTCATGAATATTGTTAGTTTTTAAGAATAAAATAATAAGGAAGTAAAATAACATGATCTATGAGAGCATAAAATTGGCATAACACAAGGAATTTTGGAACACAAATAAGAATCAAATATCTTATATCCAGGCTACCCAACAAGACATTAAAAACATATCGGTATTGGGATAAAAACACATATAAATCCTTCATGATTTTCATTACCTTCAAAGTATCCTCATTCATACTTGGGATGACTTCACGTGTACCCTCATTCAGGATTAGGATGACCAATATGGTACCCTATTATTTTGATTATGCTATCAACCAGTGTACTCTCCTTTTTAGGATTTATGTAACCACCCATGTTCCCACCCTTTTAGGCTCAGGATTACCAGTTTTGTATCTTATATTCCTATAATTCATTTAACAATACCCAATGAGTATGAATGATATATAGTTCTAACCAATCACATAATGAAAATCACATATATGTGTGTTTCATACGATCATAAAATATTCATTATAATAAAACCCATGAGAATAAATATGTTTCATAAAAAATTTCATCATATTAAATCCCATGGAAAAGAGATGGGTTTTATAATCATTTCATTATGGTATAACTGATTTAAGAGAACCTGGTTTCATATACATCTTTTCATCATAATCCATTTAGATAAATAAAAATAATTGTTTCCATGTGTCATATACCCTATAAATCATGTGTATCATCAAGGGATTCCATCATAGTTGAAAAATTATTTCGATCGATCATTTAAACATTTCATAAATACAATATCGCTCCACCATTGATAAAAAATATTTTAAATAATGTTTATAAAATAAATTAATTGAAAATAACCTTTAGAAATATAAAATAATCTTCAATGAAAAAATGGTCATGATGATGGGAAGTTTCATTCATGTTTTTCATGTTAAAACAATGGTTCTCTTCACATTTTGTTAAAAACATCCATTTGGCATTATTTAGGAAATGACATGATAATTTATTTCAACATAAATTTTAAATAAAAACTATCATGTGCAGAAATTACATTTTATAGTAATAAAAGAATAATAAAATATTTTTAAAGCATTTTTTAAAAACATGGTTTGGGAAGAAAATGGATTTTCTGTCCAAATAGAAAAATAATGTCTAATTTTCTTAAAAAGATTTTTTCCATTAATTTATATACCAATGAGTCAACAAATGGTACTATTACATGAAAGTATAATGAATTTGTATTTTATGATTAAATTATTTAGTTTTTTGAGAGATATATCATAATTTTTTATTATCAAAATCATAATCATAAACAATCCTGATAGTCAATCAGATTGTCACATTAAATGAGAACCGGTTTTCTAAATGTACATATTAATCACCATACAGAAATAATATAAAATAGAAATTAAAATACCAGGAGGATAAGTAAATTAATGATATTACATATCAAAGGCGATTTATATAAACCTTTCAAAAGAATAATTTTTCATAACATAATATATGTCTCCAAGAAGGAAATTTGAGAAAAGAATCCCATGCCACATTCGTAATATTTTGAGCCATAATCCATAGTAAAAAATACAATAAAATTAAACATTAAATATAATAAAAAAAATTATTCATGGTATAAACATTCAAATGGGGAATATATACACCAAATAAAAGAATTTAATGGTGAATGTTCATATGATTCAATGAAATTAAAGAAAGACTAGATATCATCTTACCTTAAGTATTGAATTTAATCATACACACTCAAACCCTCCAAATAATAAATATAAATTTATTATATATCAATTACAGAATAGTATTAAAATATATAATTACATATATGTTTTTCTGGTGACCTTTTATTTCCCATTTGTAAACAAATACAAGTTAAACTCTTGTTTCAGGCAATAACAGATTTGTTTTTCATGTATTTTTTGACTTATTATTTATGGTACTATTACATCAATAATGGTGTAATAATATCCCATATTTTATATAGTATATAAATAAAATTTTTGTTTATTATAGACTTTATTATAGTAATCCATAATATTTAGTGATAAAAATTGAATTTCACCATTCTTTGAGATGGTAGGTTATATGTATGCATTAGCGATGATTCCATTTTACTGTGGGATTGATATAAATAAGTTTAACATATATATAATTATAAAATAATATATTTTTTCATATATATATATATAATATATTCCTTAAACCCATCTATCTTACCTTCCATGAATGGTGTGATAGAATCCCATCTCTTCACAAGGTGGTAGTTTGTTGTACACGGAAGTAACATTATCATATTCTAACAAAAATGGAGAATATGAAGGTTTGTGTTATATATTGATAAAATTATTATAATAATATCATAAATATCATATATAGATAATTAATCTATCATCATTTACATACTTGGTAGGCATTAATGAATAAATGAATTGCATTGGTTCGCGTGATGGTAGTCTGATGTACACATGAAGAATAATTTCATAACCCATTTAATGTGAGTGAAGATGGTTATGGATAATACCAATAACATAAGAAAATATAATTATATAAAATATATATTTTTTATAATATCATAATATAATAATAACATTTTAATTAGGTGGATGAAGAAATAAAATAAAAACTATCATTTACGAACAATACCTCCTCTTCGGGTATTATCCTTATGTTTACAAAAAAATCCTTCCTAGGTTGGATTTATATCCAAATTAAGGACTATAATATTATTGGATGAATATTTTGATGTTATTGGGTAGGTTTTTCTCGATATAAATTGTTTTTTAGGTGTTAGTAGTGAGGGGAGTGAGTTCCCTCTAATAGTTGAGGAAGAGTGGCATTCTTGTAAATACCCAATAATATTCACAGTTGTGTGGTCACTCTTAAAAAACATTAATCCCAAATAGTTCAACAATATATTATTGGGATTAATTGGTTTATAAAAACATAAAACACATAAAAAACATATTTTTTAATGTTATTACATGGTAATTATAATTTACTCAATTTTACCCTTCTAGGTTTTTTACCACAATAACTTGTATCATTTTATTTACCATGAGAACTTCTTATTTGAGAATAAAAAGAATTATTATATTATTTATACCAACTAAATATAAAATTAAAATTAAATTTATTAAATAAAAATTATATGGGTGTTTTAAAATTAATTTTAATATAAACTCATGTAATGTGAAAAAATAAGTTTTACCATAAGTCACAGTAATTAATTTTATATGTTTTTATTACGAACTATGGTAAAATTTTCCATTAAAATTATTGTATAATATAAAATTTTATGATTCCAAATATCAAATCCATTTTTGCAAATTCAACTTCTAGATTTCTAATAATTTAATTGATATCTACTCTTGTAGATATGATGAGAAAGAGGGGTTTAAAGAGAAAATAATTAAAAGTTTTCAATGTATATTTATAAAAATCCAGTATGATTTTTTTAAAAAATTAATTAAATCATATTAATAGATACATAATTAGAATAATTTTTCATCTAAAAAAATTATAATATAATTAAATATTATAATGTGTATAATGAAAAGGTAGTTTTCAAATAAAATTCAGTATTTTTTACTATTCGATAAAAAATTGAAAATATTCAGAGAAATCCAAACAAATCACCATAAAATAATTTTGACTTTCATAATTCAAAAAACAAACATAATTTTTTAAAAAAAATTATCAATAGTTTCAAAAATAGATTTAAAATAAGTTCGTTAAAAGAAATAAAACTAATATTTAGAAAACACATTTTTAAGAGTAAAATCAGATGTATTCTTATCTCTTAACTAGAAAACAAATAAGATGAATGCTAAAAATATGATTGAATAAAAAAAACTTCATTAATATAACTCATAAATATCTGTTTGCCTTTTTTATTGAGGTAAAATGTGTTTGTTCCCATAAAAATGGTTTTTAAGAAACAAATTTACTTTATTTTCAAGTGGTTCTCATTTTCATTTATAATTAACTGGTCCCCAAATAATTTTGTTTTATTTAAATGTTTATAGTATTTATTTTTCATAATTTATTTAAACTTATTCATACCCACCATTAAAATCAATTAGTGATAACTATCATAATAATATATAAATAGTATTTCATGTTTCGTTTAAACACTATATTGCAAGAAACAAAAGCTAAACATTTTTTTGTGTGTATTACTAAGCTAACTTAGTGTTTTTTGTATCAAAATATAAACAATTTGTTTCATTTAACATGTGTTACACATTGTGTTGTGTTTAATTCAATCTTAACACAGTGTTATGTGTAACAAAAAATGTAGAAAATATTAAATTCATTTGAAAAGAAATATTTCCCAACATAATGGGATTTTATAAATATATATTTTCATAAACAATTATATTTTATCCCTTATAGTAAAATTATATTTTTAGTATTTATTTACTTTCTAATAATAAATACCAATAACACTCCTATGAAACTACTATGACCCATTAAAATTATAAACAAAAAATATATGAGAAAGGTAAAAACTAACTAATATATATATAATGATTATCAATCGGAGTATAAATCATTATATTCATTAATAAGTTTATAAGATTAGTAATTAATAAACATAATTATATTATTTAGGATACCTGATGCATGTTAACAATTAATGAGGACCGATGAGATGGTTTTTATCTCAAATTCCTCTCTTTGTGATTTGTTTTTTTAATAAAAATATACTTTTTATAATTTGGTATATCTATTTGATCACTAAGATATCATATCATGATATTTATTTTATTCATAAAAATTATGTTTCAATTTACATAACACTCTTTTATGTTGTTTTTTATTTAAATTCTCTTGAATTGGTAATGTTTTTTAAACTTAGTGTTTGTTCATTGATTTACAATTGTACTTCTTGAACATATATCATATTATTTAATTAAATTCTTCCCTATAAATTTACTTTTTTTGGTTTTTATTATATCTTATGTGGATTTACGTTTTTACTAACTAAACCACTTTTCAAATGACTCTTACTTTATGAAATATATTATTTTTAATTGAATTTCTTACCAAAATTTTCATTATTTCAATTATATGGTTTCTTTAGAAATTTTACCACAAATATTTTCATTATAAATTAATTTAAAATTATATATGATTATATATTTTATATTTTTATGGAATATTTATAATTTTATTCAAATTTTACTTCCATATTAGTATATCACCTAAAACAATGATGTTATGAAGATTGAACCACAATCTCTTAATCGCCTCTCTATTTCAAGTCTGAACTTTCCTTCTCTCTAATGTTATCCTATATTTTTAGAAAATTTCAAATGGATTATTTTTTATGTTTCTCATAATTCCCTTTACCCCATTACAAATTTTAAATTTAATACTCTTTTCAAGACATTGGGTTTTAAACAATGGTTTTTCAATAAAAAATATTGACATTACTTCCAAATAAAAAATAATTAACTTTTAATCCATGTTTTTTAAATGCTTTTTGACTATTAAAGGATATTTTGTTTTGAAATATTCAAACAAAATATTGAAACTATCTTATTTCCCAAAATAGAAAATATTCTTAAAGTATATTTTACTTTATCTATTAGAACAATTTTTAATGTTTTTGTGATGTTTTTTTTTATTTTTCACATCTATATACCCTATAAGGATTAGCATTTATGATGTGATGTTTGGATAATCCTCTATATGTTATTATAATGCGATTAAATTATGAAAATAATATTTTTTTTAAATCTAAAAATTTCTTAACTTCATGATATGTGTGTTTAGGAAAGGTTTATGAAAGCCATATTGTTTCATGTGGTCTTATTAAATTATAAAGAACACTTATTTTCAAATATCACACATATGTATGGATGATTGATGGGTGGGATCTTATATATCCCCAAAAACTCATTGGTAAAGTATTCATATCTATTTATATGGAGATGTTTTGATTGTGAATTGTTTTTGTTCACAACATGAAGCATGGATGTTTTATTTGTTCACTATTCAAAGAATGAGAATTTTTCTTATTGATGGTATAAATATTTTGAACTTGGATTATTAACAACATTAATTGTATTCATTTTTTTACAACATGATGTTTTTGTATTTTTTTGTTCATTTGAAGAATGAAATACATTTTTTGTTCATAACATATATCCTGTACATTTTGTTTGTTCGAAATTTTATAAATCTCTCTATGATTATGTTTGTTCTAAAGTTATATTTTTTGAATGTTCTAAAGGAAATGTTAAATTGTAATGTATTATACTTATGATTTTTCTATGATGTATCCTTTTTATTTTATGATGTTTCAATACTATTTTGATTCACTTCATATAATTTATCAAGCATTTTTTCAGGATTTATTATCCTTGCTTGATTGGGTATAAGTTTTTTATATATCTATATTATAAATGTACTATTATCTTATGTTCACATATGATATTTGATTCCAAATAATTATTTTTTCCCTTACTAAAAACATGACATCACCATTTTTTACATATTAATCCTCCTAGGTTATAATGATTTTAAAATAATATAATACCTAAAAAACCTTATCATATTTATAATTTCTATGAGATTATAGAGACTCCAAATAGATTATGAAATTAATGACTTAGTGATTAAAACATAAATATGTTAATAGTGAAAGCGTTTTTTTAGTTATTATTTTATGATAATTGTCTATAATCCATTAACTAAAAGGTGTTGATAATTTATTGTAATGAAATATTTTAATCATGCTATGTGATTACTATATGGTAAGATTTTTCTATATCATGGTTGATATAAAGGTTTGTATTAGATATCATTTGATATAATTATGATATCTATTAAGGAAAATTTTGGAGTTGTAAATTTCAAAAAATGTTGATAAGTTAAAATTTGTTATAGTTTTTAAGGAATAAATAACCCTTCAAAAAATTTGATGTAATATTATATGGATTATGATAAGAATAAATTATTAAATACCCAAGAGATATGTTTAAGGGATATGTCTAATTATATTATAAGATGCTGAAATTTTAGTAAAGAAGAGATTGTGTGGTTCTCCTATAAATTAAATCCACCTGTTGATACTACAGCATGATATAAACTTTATCACATATATACCTAGGCTAAAAACCCTAAAAATTGAATATTGGATATTTAATCAATAATCACCTAGTGCATGACAAATCGACATGACCACAAACATAGTTTAGAAATCCACGGGATATTATTTGGTCGATCACTTCTCTTTACAAACCATTGTGAATAATTTATTATCAGATTAATATTAGGGATTAGATTATGTTGTATAATATTACAAATCATGAAGTAACATAGGAATAACACAGTGAGTTATACAATGAACCATGTGTGCCATAGTAAAAATTAAAATATCAATGTTTGAAATGAAGGATCAATTTGATAAGGAAAATTAAGATATAGTTCTCATATTAATATAATAATATAATATGATTTTATATAAATTTATTATAATCACTCTAGTTTCGTATTTTTTTGAAAAAGGTACACAATAATGAATCTATGAAAGGTACATATCTTGAATCCAATATTCCTTATAACTGTATAAGAGAGAATAGTTAAATATAGATAATTTTAGTATATTCGTTTTATGATGGGGAATGTTTAGTTTTCTTGTCTTAACTATGGTAGTGGGGATGATATATTAATAGAAATAAAATCACAATAATCATAAATATTGTAACCAGTGATTGATATTTATCGATAAAATTTTAGAATATTCTAAATGTAATGAGAAATATGTGAAATTACTAAGAATTGATCTTTAGTATTTCTACTTAATATATTTTAAATAGCTATAAAATAGTGTCGTTAACATTGAAAAGTTATATTATGATAATGTTATGTTTATGGAATAGTAATTGAAGAACACATGATTGAGTTATGAGAAACTATTTAGTTTAATATATTCATGAGGATAAAGTTATAGAGGGTGTATTGATATTGATAAAAGTTAGTTAGGTGGTATATATTTCCTTAGAATTGATTGTTTATTAAATGAAAAAAAAAATCCATTATAATTTTTTTGATGTTTATCTCATTTTGGGTTTATGATATTTATAGAATTATGGGTGAATATGTTTAGTAGTGGAATGATATAAGAGTTTATTTTGAATGAATATTTGATTTCACCATGGATTATTATCTTAAAGATTAAAATTATTTTAGGAGAGGTAAGTTTTGGATGATATATGATTAATGTATATACACACCCAACTACATGATTGTATAACTAATTAATATTGGTAGTGGAAAGATAATTGATGAAATATTGGCTAAAATTGTCTGGTAATTATCATAATATAAGTTACATCATAGATAATGGATATATTAAGATTACCATTACCAATATTCATTAGTGTGTAAGAATAGAAATCTAAAGGAAATAATTTATTTGAGGTGGAATAATGTAAAGACATTATATTTTTGATTCCTTAAATCAGAAATATCTTTAATAGATATTGTCCACTTCATCACATTACTAATACAAAAAATAGACTAAAATAAACTGAATCATATTAAACTTTCATGAATAATATAATCATAAGTAGATAAAAATATAATAACAAATTAAAATAATTATATATCATTATTCATTTTGAACAATTATTTTACAAATTTGGGTATATGATTTAATATTAATAAATTAATATGTGAAAATTTAAAAGTTTATTATAATTTTTGATATGTATATTTTTAAGAAAAATATTATATAACTACTAAATTATTAATAAAGTAATATGAAATATTATTAATGTCACTTGATTTTCAAGAAGGAATTTTTTAATAAACTAATTTCCTTTTATATATTATATTTTTAGTTAAATAACTATATATATATATATATTATATAATTTAAATATGTTAAAAATAAATTAATTATTGACTTTATAATTACAAAATTATCATTGGGATACTTTTTAGTTTTTTTTAAATGATAAAATTTTAGTTTAATAATGAAACATACTATTTTTACAAATAAGATGATTTAATGAAATTATTAGTACATAAATATGAATTGTAAATTCATTAATCATTTTCTAAGAGAAAATATATATTAAAATAGTGAATTAATTATTTTAAATATGATTTTTATAATTTACTAATGGATATTTTTAATTTTAAAAATTAATATATACTTTCCAAACAAGGAGTTTTAAGATATTATAAATTTATTATTTTATAATATATATTTATCACTTTTTTAAATTTTATAAAACAAAATTGATATAAGCTTTTAAATTTTTTGGTTCAACATATTTTATATGGCCCAATTTATTTTTTTATATAAACGAATAGTTACCTTTGTTACGGACTAGTTCCCATAAAAAAGGGAAAACGATAAAAGTAAATAATATTCGACTAAAAGACCACAAAAATGTTTCAAACCTGTGTGGGAATCTAAAATTAAGGGAATTATAGTCCTCATCACTTATCCCCTACATTTTTCCTCAATTATGTAGTTATACAAATTGAGTGAGATTTTAATGACCCAGACATCTCATACATGGATATTACTTCTCAATAGATGAAAATTCATAACATAAAAGAATGATCTAGGATAGAATCATTTATGTCTAGTTCAATGAGAGACATATATACATAAAAAAATAGTTCATAAGAGGACTACAATATCTCCCATTTCTAGCACCCTTCTTCTCCATATCATACATAATACCCTTTTATATATCCTCGGGAAGGGAATCCTCTGAAAGGGTGAGCATAGAAACATAGTAAGGGAATTAAAGATCTATATCAACATACTGTGAGAATAAATATATGAGAAAACGAGAACAAAATTTGAAACCCATATCGTTCTAATCAATGATCATAAACATTAGTCATGGAATAAATCATGGTATTTAACAAAACATGAATCATAAAGTAATAAATTAACATGATCTGTGAGAACATAAAATTTTCATAAGACATATATTTGTAGAATACACATAATCATTATAAATCATATCTCAAGGATACAAACAAAGACATTCATAACATGCAATTTTGGGGCTAACGACATGTGTAGATATTATAAGCTTGGGATAAACTACCATATATCTTCTTTCAAATTTGGGATACCATATTATTCACCCTATTTCAGGCTTGAGATAACCTCATAGGGACTCACATTAGGTCTTGGTATAACCTCCCACATACCCTATTGTTTTGGGATTTGGATAACCTTCAATATACCATTAGATCTAATATAACATTAATCATTACCAAATCAATTATAGGCAGATATAGGTCCCACATATTATAAAATAAGTCCATTTCTTTTACCAAAAGATCATAAAACATTAATCATATCATAAAACCTGAAAATAAATGGGTTCTATAATCTATTCATCATATAAGGACTTGTGAAATAAACACAGGTTTTATAAACATTTAATAATTACATAATAGAATGAAATATGGAAAAGAAAAATTTTCCATACATGTATTTTTAACATTATCATAAACAATATATAGAATGAATAATAATGGTATAATTTTATCATATACCTGTTAAAACATTATAACCACAAATTTTTTTTCAATGATAAATATAAATTCCATAAAAGTATCATTAAAAAATTCATGAGGAAATCCAATTTTTCGCATTTAAATGAATTCTATAAAGTATGCTTCAAATAATTATGTTTTAATGATAGTGGAAAATTATTTTCAAGCCATAAATGGTAAAATAAATATTCCTTTCACATTTTCAGTAAAAAATTCAAACAAATATCATTTAAAAAAATTAAAATATTATTATTTTAAACCATTTCATAAAAATTATGACTTGGGTAAATATATCCTTAAAAAATAATTGGATAATATGAAAATATTTCTTTAAATTATTTTTAGAAAACTTGGAAGTGGAAGAAAATTGATTTTCGACTGAAGAGTGAAATAAATGTGATTTATATAAAAATAATTCTCAAGATCACCTTAATTTTAATTAGTAAAAATTAATGAAATACACATATTTTATAGAAATTAATTTATAATAAAAAAGTTCATGAGTTTTTTTAGTGATAGATCTTAAAAAGTTAGCATCAAAAACATCACCAAAATAATCTCAATAAGAAATGAGATTATAAAATAAAACTATTATAGTTTTTGTAAGATTCAAATAAAAACCTCATGAAAGATAGATAATAGTATATGGATATAAATATCTTTATAATATTCAATATAAGGGTCATAATATATATTATATGGAATAATATATTCTAAATAAATGAAATAAGTGGTGAATATGGTATGTGGCTCATATAAGTAAATGTGATATGATAATACCATGCCTTAAGTCTCAAATTTTTTTTACAAGTTAAATACTCCTATATAATAAAAATTGGTTCATTATATTTATATATTACATAGAAATAATCATATATATCATTTCATATTTGATTTACTTATACCATTTTATCACTAATTTATTAACAACTCTATGATAAAATAACAGTTTCGTGTAATAACCTCACTATTGTTCATGTATGTTTTGGTTTGATATTTTTATTACAGTTACATTTATCATGGTTTTATCATATATATAATATAAAAATAATAAAAATATAATATATTTTCATTATAAATATATTTATAGTAGTCCATAAATGTCATTTATTGAAAATGAATTTCAATATTCATGGAGCGGTAGGTAATATGTACACATAACCATTGTTTTGATTTTCTTAATGAACTAGTCAAAAGAAATGATTAAAATCAATTTATATTTAAAAAATCCTTTTTATATCATATATATTATAAATTTTAATTAAATATTACACTATTAACATGCATGAAAATATTAAATTTATAACCTTTCACTTCCCTTAATTTAGGTGATAGACCACACATACACATGAGCAACATTATAAATTTCCAACGGAGTGTAGGTCAATATAATATATGTGATACTATAAATATATATGTACAATTATTTTAAAAATATAATATATATACTGTAAATCCATAATATATCCACCTAAGAGAGGTGGTGATGGAAAATGAATTACATTGGTTTGTGAGATGGTAGCCTGCCATAGACATGATTGATGATTTTGTTTCACAATAGGTGAAAAAATATATGAATATAGATCATGAAATTAACATAATAGAAAATAATGAAATTTTAGATACTTATTTCAATATATTTTAATAGTTTAATAGGATTTAATGAACTTGTATGATGAAATCAAATAAAAACACTCTGTTAAGAAGGATACATCATCTTCAGTAAACCACCTTCGCTTTGACCAAGATCTTTAATAGGATGGTTTTTAATCAAACTAATGATTATAAGAAATTATGAGATATTTAAGGAAGATATTTTTGTAGGGATAGTCTGAGAAAAATATACCACTTAAGTGTGAAGGGGAATAGATAGGGGGTTCCATTTTATAAGTGGGGGAGAGGGCACACTTGGATTATTTGAAAAGAAAAAGGTATACCCAAATTTTAAACATTAAAACAGGTTCTAAAATGGATCAAAATAAAAAATTATTAGATATGAGGAAAAAATAAGGCCAAAATAAAGGATTTTGAAATCTTTTTGGATAATTCAGACTATTATGTTTCTCATTTAACCCCTTGTAATACATTTATAAAGTTAATCGTGGTAAAAAAAATACAGTGTTTTCAATTCATTATGAAAAAAATTAAGTTGATCATATTATGTAATATTAATTATTTTTATTTCGCATGAGGAATAATTTTTTCATATTTAATTTGATGATGTGGAATAATTTAATTTAAACTTAATCATGGACACAAGGAAACAAAGAAATTTTCTTAAGAAAAAGTATTCATAAGTATTAAATGTTTTGATATTAGAATTTGCTATGAAATTGATTCCACTAACCAAAATTTCATTTATTATAAAATAATTGATCTCTATTTACATTTGAAACTATCATAAAATAATGGAACATGAAAATTAATTAAAAAATGAGTTAATTTTTAATCAAAATCAGTAATTTTCATTATTATAAATTACTCTTTTTATAAAAATCCATAAAATTCAACCTAATCAATTTTTGAAATGATTATTCAAAAAATAAATATCATTTTAAAAATAAAATTCTTAGATAGGATAAAAAATTATTTTTATTACTTATTCCCATAACCAATTAGAAATCATTTTTTTACAAAATTGTGTTTTTAATGTATAAAAATACTTGATGAAAAATTTTGTATTTATTTAAAAATATATTTTATGTATATAAATTCATTATAAATAATTATAAAAATATGTTTATTCTTATTCATACCACTAATATTTAATAGCTATGTCATAACGGGTATGTTTAAATAATAATATTAGTAGTATGTTGTGGATTGTAAAAACTCAGTGTTATGTCTAATGCAAGCTATGGAAGAAATTAAATTTATTTTTACAAAATATGTTTTATAAAAGATAAATGTGCTAAATTATACAACCTTAAAATTAAATTTACACTAAATTTTATGTCTCTTTAGTAAAAAAAACTAAGGATCCTTCTACCTCATCATATCCTCAGGTTCATATATGGATTCCTTAAGACAGGTTTTTAGACATAATAACATTACCAATAGAATAATCTTGTTTTATATAACATTATATCCACAGTTTAAAATTTATATATGTTTGTTTCATATTAATAATAATTTTATATTATAATGACCTCTGATATTAGAATATGTGAAAGATCAAGTATGTACTTCCTCAATAGAGATATAATTAACACTTCATGGGAATGAGAGTGATTTGGAGGAATCACCAAGTAAAATGAATCCATCCCTACATGATCAAGAATCATGAAAGAAATAATATTCCTCAGGCATAGATTTCAATTACTCTTTAATTTCATAACTTTATTCCTTGGGTAAATTCAATGGAAGACCATCTCACCATCTTCATACTTGAGATCATGCTAATGGTTGTTAGCATAATATTTATATCTACTATGAGAGGACTTGATTTTTTGTTGAATGGATATATCTTTGATTTCTATTTCCTCTTCTAGGTCAGGTCCTAAAAACTCTATTTCTACAACATCATCACAACATTTTGTTGTTCTGAACTTTTTTCCATAATCGGATTCATAAGGATAAATTTTTATTCATTAGTGAAAGATATTATTGTAAGAAAATTTGACTAAGGGAAGGTATTGATCCCAACATGCTTTAAAATCCAGAGAATAAGAAATCAATGTATCTTTTAGGGTTTTAATAGTTATCTCATACTAAATATATATCCATGGATGATACCCAATGAAGAAACTCAAGTATCTATCTAGATCTTGAAGTGGTGTTCTCCAAAACATTATGGTAAAAAATAGAACCTCATGAAATACAATAGAATTTGGTAGTACATGAAACCTTTCCAATTCATTAATGTATATCATGTTATTCTGATCTAGAGTGATATATTCACAGATAGTTATTGTGTCTATTGAATTTAAATGGAAACCTCCTTACACACATAATGATATATTCCCTTTAGATGTTTTGGGGAGTTTGAAATCAATATCCATGATGATGTTTTCCAATTTCCATTCCGGTATGGGTAACAATTCTTACATCCACATAGATTTTAGTCTCTCAACATTAACTTGTAGAAATACTAATCATTGTGATATAAAATCCCCAAAATCTCTCTTTATTCCTTCCCACCAGAAATACTCTTTCAAATCTATATAAATATTTTTTATTCCATGATAAATTGGAAATGAAAAACTATGAGCTTCCCCTAACATCTTATGCTTTAAATATATATGGATAGGACCCATGCATGGTTCTCAAAACATTTCATTCAATGGTAATCAAGGATAAAATAAAAACTATTTATGACCTTCTATTTTTCTCTACATATTACCTTTTCCACACATTAATTTTCACTAAGATATATGTTAAACCACTTATTTGAAATGGATATGATTTTTCACATTTCTTTATTATTTCAATATACATCCATTGTAAATCCAAAAATATTAGATCTTTTGTGATCCTCATCATAGATAAGGAATCCCCATACTTTTGACTTAAAGTAATGGCCACCTTGTTTTCTTTTCATGTGTGGTAATGTACTGAGTATTCATAATAATTAATTATCCCCAACCATATTATCTGGTTCATTTCCAATTATTTCTATGTGAACATATTTTTTAATATTTTGTGGTTATTTTAAATATGTCAGACAGTTAACCGTAATGAAAATTTATACAATTATTTAATGAAAAATATACCATGGAAAACTCCAAACCATGGGTTGGGTAATATCTCAACGAACCTTTAATTTTTCTAAGGCATAAGCAATCACTGTATCATTCTACATGAGGATTCATCCCAGTCCCTTCATCAATGCATCATGTTGATTACAGACCATTATCAATTATAGGGTAAGGTAAGAACACATGTGATGACTAACCTTCTCCTCAGTTCTGTGAAATTTTCCTCGTATTCATTAGTCAATTGGAACTAGGCTTCCTTTTGAGTTAAAATGGTTAGAGTATTGAAAATTCTAGATAATTTCTCTAAAATCCATTGATAATATTCAAAAAATACTTGAAAATATTATACGCCCATCATATTGATTGTTCTGGGATAATTTTTAATAGCCTCAACATTCATTGGTTGCACCAATATAGTATCCCATGATATTATATGACCATAAAATTATAAATTTAGTTGCTAAAATTTACATATTGTAAATTAAACATACCACATTAACTTTCATAGGGTACTCAACATATTCCATAAATGATCATCATGTTGGACATTTATATTGGAATATATAAAAAAACATTCTCTGAAGGAATCATTAAACTGATAAAGTTAGTATCTGATGACTATATTTATTAAGTACATGAGAATAAAAATAAAATTATTAAGAAAATATTTAGTAACTATATACTGATAGTGTCTATACATTTTATGGAATTTTATCTTGTGTATATCATCCTTCTAGACTATCATTTGATGATATCTATAATGAAGGCCAATCATGGAAAATTATTAAGTTCCATATAGTTGGTAAAATAAGTCATAATAACCTTGTAGAGTATTATTTCTATTGATTTGGATCTTGACAAACAGCTGAAAATGAATACACAATGGCATCAATCCATATTTTTTATCAATAAAAACAATAATTTCACCCAAAGTGAACACACTTTGTTAAATAGATTCCATGTCATGTTTCTCTTGGAGTTTCTTCTTCAATTCATACTACTCAATTTTGGCCATTATATTATAAGACTTTCAAATAGGTATAGACCATGTGATAGTTCCGTTTAGAAATCAACATCATCATTCAGTGGAATACTTCTCAATTATTATAAATATACATTAACAAACACTTTCATAATTGATATAACATCGATGTTGGGTTTTCTACACACAATATGAGACAATCACAACTTTTGAATAAGTTGGAACACACATAAATGAGTGTAATTTCCATTGGATGTTCATATTTATCATCACAATGATTGATAGAGATAGTTTATTTTGTAATATAACATGTGAATTCCATTCCCAAAAATTAATGTCTGATTAATACATATAGTTTCAATACATGAAAAAAAATTACATCAAAATCTTCTAGAGGGTGGATTAAATGATTTTTAGGAAGAAAATTCCAAAAAACAAAAATGAAAAAAATCATAAAACCTGAGGTGTGATAACCATACTACTAGTGGTTTTCTCTACAAATTCAACATCTATTCATTTATTACAGGAACTAATATTTCTAAATTCTTTTCATGATATAATGTAATGTGTATATATAATCCCAAAAATATTTTTTAATACTTGAGAATACCTTTCACCACCCCATATTCATTGTACTATCAGTAATCCCCTTGTAAAACCAAAGTGTCCAGCATGACCATTAGACATCATTGATTAGAGTGATAAATTATTCTTAGGATTTTAAAATGTTGAAACCTTATTTTTATTCTATGATAATTTTGAATTTACCTAGGTAATTCATGTTTGTTATTCAAATCCTACATCATTATTCTTAAAGATTTTGTTAATTCCCAAAACATATATCAAGTGATTATCAAACCAATGGTGAATCATAGACCATTTTCATGCAGTAGTTGAATATCATGTCCAATCCCAATGCCTCCTTTTCATAGTTATTACCCCTAGGTACAACTGTGATAGAAAAATATCCACTTGTAGTATCCCGACGAGGATGAAATTCCATGGAAACTACTCACTCAAACCTAGAAAATCATTTTAGGAAATTTCCTTATACATGGAATTATCCATAAACGTATCCATAGACCTATCACTATAAATATTACATGGGGTCCCACTAATGTTTTATCAACCAAGTTCCCCATTTTTAACATAACCATTCTATGAAACCAACTGTAAAGTCCTGAACTTCTCAAAAAAATGATATTACATATCAATAGATGAATATTAATTTCATAAAAAAATGATCCATGCTAGAATCATTTTTTTATTATGCCTTTGAAAAAATGGATACATAAACTAGCAGTTCATAAGTAAACTACATGATATCCCATTAATAGCACCCTTATTTTACATACCATGCATAATACCTCTATTTATAACTCATATAAGGAAAATATATGTAACTATATTGTCCCAGATTTTTCTGTGTATTATTTTTAAATATTATAATGATTGATTTGGAGACCAACTGTTGATATGATATGTGATTTAGATACTAGATGTGTTCGGAATAAATGTTTTAAATATATTAATATATGAAATAGAATGTTCACATGGTTTTCCTTGAAAAGTGGAATAACATCTAAACGGGTGCCCAGATATGAAATATGAGGGAACTATTGATTTCATAAGGGAGGTTTTACCCACGATGTGACCTAACATTGGTCAGTGTGGGTCAGTTGTTGAAAATTTTTCACAGTCATTTCAATCAAAAAAAATATTAAGAAAATTTATTTAATTCAGTTGTTGACGCAGTGAGGTTATTTATCCTTTAATATGAATTTTTGTTAAAAATTCAGAGTTAGCCTTATAACCCTAGAATTAGTTGGGGATGTTGAAGAGAGAACCTTTAGATGATCCTTTCGATGAACTACAATGATTCCTTGGATTGGTGATCAATATACACCAAACATGATAGATCTCACCAATGATGAAGACGCGGTGGACATTCTTCATCAGTGAATGTTACAAATCGTGGTAGGGAATTTTATTTAATTCATTTATTCCCTATTATAGAATTTTATGGAAATCACAGACCAATCCACATACATATTGATTTGTGGTTAGATTATATTTGTGGGATGTGATTATTTTTGCGTGATTTATTAGGAGTTTGATATTGATATTTGATTGGATTCATAAATCATTCTGATGGTGATGAACCAAGACTTACAATAACATCAATAGACGTTTTCCGCTCTTGATTGGTTTGTTCTTTTCTCAACAAGTTCATACATTCTTCATTATTTCCAATTCTTTGAACCCCTTTATAAACAATTGATCATTGCACCTTTGATTCGAAGCACAATGTTCTAAAACCGTAGATATAACATCTAGAAAACTGAACTATGGTACGACTGTAGGACTGACAGTAGACCAAACAATGGTGGTTTCATAATTCACAATAATTTTCAGCAACGAAGAACAAATGTGATCATATTTTCTGAGCTGATTGATGTCTCGAATTAGTCTGATTCAATGTTTGTGTGGGAAAATGTTGGATTTATAGTTTCTAGAAAAACTAAACACCTAAATGAGGTCTAAGGGATTGACAGATCAAGTGGGAGGAAGAAGATAGTTTTTTTGAAAAACCCAAAACCCACATTGTGTATTCCTTAACTACATGGAGTTTGGTCCCCTTGGATGGACTCATTGTGTACATCGGGTAGTACACATATACAAGTGGAGTACATGGGTTTCCTATATGGTTTGTACGCCACCACACAACTTGGCATGGATTGGCTATATGGGATACCTCATATACCGATACATGGGTAGGGATACATGATTTGACACTGTACACTGGTACACAACTGGAGTATATGGGTTGACCATTGAAGAAAGGACATGGTGTGTAACCCTTCTACACTACGTGTATCCCTCTTTTATATAACACGGTTTGAATGAAATAGGTCATTGTACATAGGTAATACCCGGGGAAAAGGACACGATGTGTTCTCCTACTACATTTCAAGTACCCCTCTATATATGGATTGATTTTTCCCTCTATATATTGGATAATTTTTGTTAATTTTCGTTCCCTTTATAGTTTTGAAGAAGGTAGGTACAAATTGTTTCCTTCTCCTAAGACAATGATCCCTTCAGTAGGACTTCCTAAATAGAGTTTTTGGAATTCCACTGATAGGTCCTAGGTGGGATCCTTTATTCATCCTCATTTCTTATGTGGTGTTCTTGGTATCTATGTGACCAATAATATTCAGGAATCGATCCTCTACTTAGCAGTTTAATGTAGATTGAGTTGTCGGTATCACCCTATGACCCTGACTGTGATCTTCATCTATTATATTGTATTATATTCAAACTATTAGTGTATCTTTCTCATGGACAGGCCCAATGTGAAGTACCTCTCTGAGTGACATCATCATTGTTATCAGAGACAAGTGTATGTTCTCCCAGATGAGTGCTTTATGGATTCATCATGCTTGAATTCTAGGGATAATATACTAGGGTTTTTTCATACCTCTAGATAATGTTTCTTGAATTAACTATATATGTACATTCTGGATATACATGTTGTAGAAATATACCTATTTAGATATGATTGTACATTCATTTTTTATTTATTTTTGGTTTTAGGGTGTCCTACTAAGTATTGTTATACTCACCCATGCACGGGATTTTATGACATGTTTTGTGTCTTCGGTAGATGATCAAGCTTTTGATAGAGTTTCAGGTGAAACAGAACTAGACGGTGCTTAGTGATATTGGATAGACTAAGGTGTGTTCTGATAACTTTCAGATTGCATTCCTAGTATATTTTACATAAATTTTGTACTCATGTTATGGAATTCTTGTCCTAGGTTTGTATTTGGACATATTTAATTTACTTTACTTACTTTCATACTCTGGTTGTGGGATATAGTTGTAAGCATGCACTGGTTACATAGTTTATTTTACATTTCAGAATTTTGTGGCCTTGAAGATGTGTGTGTGTGTAAAATTACATAATAAGTGCTCCCCCCATGTTAGTGATATTCCTACTTGATGCTAGTCACCAGCCCCTAGCTTATTGGAGGTGGTCTTGGGGAGTCAAAGCAAGGCTCTCATTGGGATGGGTCATGATAGAGTGGTATCAGATGATTTAGTTCTACTGTGGGACAAGGATTCTGTGATATTGGTTTTTGGGAATAGTTTTAAGTGTTCTGAGTTCCTCTTTCGGGAAAGGGACTCCATTATTGGTGCGGTGGATGATGAATCCATACACTAGCACATTGATCACATTCTATTTGACTCGATAAATTAGATTATTAGTTGCATGGAAAATAATGGAACATGCATAATATAAGAATGGGTTGTGGTAACATTTCCTTCTTTATTCGGATTTCTAGATATACTCATTTACTATGGCATATGTTGTTTCTTTCAGGATTCCTCAACAATGTATAACAGTTTGGATTCAACAGCATGATCATGCTATCACCCCCGCAGTGATAAGGCTTTGATACAGGGACCAGTTTTCCATATATTACCTCCAAGTGTTTCACCAACCATACCACCACCAACAGAGTAGTATGTTGCCCCCATATTACCAGCAGATGATGAGTTCAATATGAGTACACTTCATGAGTTTTATGGGTAGATACCCCTCAGGTTCCGATGTGATCCTAACCCACCTGAGGTTGTGTACTAGCTTGAGGCAGTGTCTCGAGTTTTCTATATAGTCCGGAAACCATCAGATCAAATGGTGTTCTTGGTGGTGAGACATCTACATAGATCAACAAATGATAGTAGAGTTTTGATACCTAGAATCATGAATAAGTGACTCTATTAAGGAATTATTTTGAGAGCCTCTTCATAGAATATTTTTCACGAGTTACACAGAGGTATGTGCGTATTGAAGATATTCTCCAGCTCTACTAGGGATGAATGATACTATCCGACTATTAATTGTGGTTTAAAAACCTTTCCAGGAACTCAATGGATATAATTTTAGATCAATAGTTCGATGACAAAATATTCAATCTAGGTATGAATAGATTTATTTGAGACAATGTTTTCCATCTGTGCATTCAAACTTATATTGGGGTGATTTTGTGAGTTTTGGAACTTGAATGTATCTTGGATGAGAAGATACAATTGGGGATAGTCATTAGTGGGAAATAAGAATCCAAGACCTTGGATGCAAGGAAAAAATGTTATTCATAGAGACCTAGACATGAAATAAGTTCAATAGGTGGTCCCAAGACATAGGATATGTAGTTTGGGGAACACTGGGTGGGTCCAGATAGCCTAGGGAGAGGTGGTGTTGCTCATGTGATGACATGGGACATCTTACTTGATATTTTCAAACACAACATTATATTGATTGGGAGACTATTGATGGACCATAGAGGTGGAGAAATTTAATAGATCAGGAAGATCTGTGGGGTAGTGGATGTGGAAGAGGAGCAAGGAGAGCAGTAGGAGTTGGATGAAGTTTTAACAAGTTAGCACCACCACCCCAAGTGATCTGTGCTATGCTTCGAGAGCTATAGGATACGTCCAAGGATAGCTTTATGTGGTTGAGCTGTATGACTTAGGGGATCTATGATTGATTTGAGGTATGGTATTTGACTTTTTTACTTTACCTATAGTACTATTAGAGAAATTTTTCTGTTCATTCCTTTTTCACCACATATCTAGTACAGTTCTTAGAGATTATGATTCAGCTACTATCTCGTCCCAAAAAAAATATATAAAATTTATGGGGGAGACACAACGATCACCCACTTGTGCTGATAGTGTGATATAACCCTTGGAGGTGAGAGTTTCAATTGGAACCACTTTGTAGTGGGGTAGCGGCCTTACAAAGTCATTCATTGTATGAATTTTTTTACCTATATTCCATTTCCATGTTGAATTTTTAGGTGAAGGGTGCGGTGTGGATGCAGTGACCAAACCCGGTTTTCTTTTTTTAGATAAAAGTTATCCCAGAATGTGTAGAAGGGAATTTTTCATAGGAGGGTGAAACCAATAACTCATTTGGTGTCTAGAATATCCATTGGTGTAGTGGATGTTGTGAGTTCCTAGTTTATTATAGGGGTGGAAGAGTATGATGACTTTTTTTCTGAAGATGTTCTAGGTTTACCTCCCAATTGAGATATAGACTTCTACATTAATATACACCATCATACGACACCGATATCTTCACAAACATATTTTTTGGGCCTCATAGAGCTTCTTGAGTTGAGGTAGTATTTTAGGACTTACAGAGGAAGGGCTTTGTGAGGCCCAACATTTCTCCCTAGGCACCCCATGTTTTTTTTACCAAAAGGAATAAATGAGATTGAGTTTGTGTGTGGACTACTGACACCTAAACCATGTTACCATGAAGAAATTCATCCACTATCAAGGATAGATGACTCTTTGATCAGTTCAGAGGGGCGCAATGGTCCTCAAGGGTTGACCTCATATTAGTCTATCACCAAGTCTGAGTACATGACGAGGATATAACAAATATGACATTCTTATGAAATTATAGTCATTATGAATACTTTTTAATTCCCTTTGGTAAGAAAAATTCCCCAGTTGTGTTCATGGTTCTCACGAACCAGAACTTTCAACCTTACATAGACTTGTTTTTGGTAGCCTTCATCTATGATATCCTTGTGTACTCAATGTTTGAGGATGAGCACATGGGAAGCTTAAGGATAGTTATGGACATACTCTAAGATCACCAGATTTATAGAAATCTCTCTATATGGTTGTTCTAGATTAAAGATGGCCAATTTTTGCGACACATTATCTCATCAGATAGAGTGGTAGTGGACCCATCCAAGGTCAAGGTGGTGTTTTCATAGGATCCACCTAAGAGTATGACATAGGTACAAAGCTTTCTTGGAAAGGAATGATATTACCAAAAATTCATAACTAATTTACCTAGGATTTCATCACCCATGATATCATTGACTCGAAATGGTAATCCTTTTGTATGGAAAGAAATTTTATAACATTATTTTCAGTTGTTGAGGTTGATTTTGATGTGCACTCCAATATTCAGATTTATGTAGAAAGGTATCGAGTATGTAATATTTTGTGAAGCATCAAGAACCAGTCTAGGTTGTGTCGTCAAATAAAGGAAAGAAGTGATTTCCTATGATTCACATAATATAATACCACATTTGTACAACTATATGACCCATGATCTAGAGATATTAGTACTATTATTTACTTCAAAAATTTTGTGACATGAACTAATGAAAGGGAAATTTATAATATACAATGATCACAAGAGTATCTAGTAAATATTACCTCATAATGGTAATTACATGAGATTTGAGGCGATTTCTAGAGTGCATCTATAATTATGACTTAAAAATTTTCTATACTCATGTAAAGGGGAATGTGGTAGAAAATGCCATCATTATGATATACATTTCAAAGTTGTTGAATGAGGTGTCAGAGTAGTTATCCTTGATACACTTATCTTTTGTGGATAGAGACCGAGCATCTTACCTCTATTTGATGGTTTTCACCCCTCCAATTAGGTAGTGAGTTGGGGAGTCATATCTTGGTGATACTGATTATGAGACCCTACATTCTCATATATCCCTTGGGAATTTTCATCGTAGATTTTATAATGGTGGAGGGAAATTCATTCTTTTCCTAGGATACACAATGGTACCGGTGATGTTGTAGAAGTGGGTTCTAGGGGAGCTTCATACGTCCCATTTGTCGGTACATATGGGTGTGGAAAAGATATACCATGAACATTGATGTCAGTTTTGGTGGCCATGGATGTGGAAGGGAGTGCAGAGTTTGTTTCACGATGCCTTAATTTCCAGTAACTGACTCATGACCAACATGTTCCATCAGGCTTGGATCAACCTCTTGAGGTTCCAAAATAGAAATGAGATAGGATATTTATGGACTTCATGACAAGAATACCACATACATATGGAGTAACAATTCCATCTGAGTGATATTTGACTAACTCTCCATGTTATCCCTCTTCCTAGCTATCCGAGAACTGAGTTCTGTAGAGAGAATGGGATGAATTTATGTTCAGGATATAATTAGGCTTCATGGAGTTCCATTTATTATTGTTTCTAATCGTGGTGAACTCTTTGCATCTCAGTTGTGGAAGGGATTACTAGATGTGTTTCGGTCCCAGTTCCACTTGATTACAATTTTTATCATACAAACTAATGTCCTGATAGAGCATACTATTAAGGTTCTGGAGGACGTGTTGTGAGATTTCATGCTAGATTTTGGATGTAGTTGGGAAGATCACCTACCATGGATTGAGTTTTGGTACAAAAATATCTATCATTCCATCATCGGTGTGGTAAAATTCGAGGATTTTTATGGGAAGTCATGTAGGCTACCCTTTGCTGAACTGGCCCAAGAGAGTCATCACTCATGTGATTAGATTTGGTGCGAGCTACGACTGATAAGGTGAAAATCGTCTGGGAGAATATTAAGATTTTACAAAGCTATCAAGTGTATTATGCTGATATGTGATGAAGGGATTTTTATTTCGAGGAAGGAGGCCATGTGTTCTAGCAGGTTTCACCATTATGTTAATTACGATGGTTTGGTCGTTGTGGAAATCTATCTTTAATATTCACTTCCCCTTTCTAGATACGGATTAGAGTTGAAGAGGTGAAGTAATTATCTTCTCAACCTATATAATTAATCTAGGAACATGATGTATGTTATGTGTCGTAGATGAGGATGTACATGCAAAACCCATCGCACATTATCAATTGTGGTGAGCTGGAAATCAATGATGGAAAGTCATTCACTGAGTACCTAGTTGAGATCAAGGATCGATTAGAGAGGATCCTTCATGGGTGATCAATTCATTTGTTTGATGTCTAGTGGCACCATGTGAATCTCAAGGAGATCACTTGGGAGTGGGAGGTTTAGATTCATGCTCAATATCCAAATATTTTTAAGCAACCCTGGTTAGGATTTTTGAGGATGTAAATCCACATGGTGGGGGGAATATAATATCCTTTTTTTGTATATTGTTTTTTAAAATTATATGGATTGACTCTGAGACTAGGATTTGATATGGAGTGCAAATATAAGATTCGTTGTTTCCAAAATTATTTTTTGAAATATATTAAAATATTATATAGAAGATGCATGCGATTTTCCAGAAAAAGTAAAATAACATATAAATAGATTCCTTGATCAGATATATGAGGGAACCATTGAGTTAAGTAGGGTGTTTTTACCATAGGAATGGCTTAAATGGGTCGACATAGGTTTTTTGTTGAAAATTCTTCACATACATTTGAATGAATAAAATAAATCAATAAAAAAAAATTTATTTTAGATGTTTATTCAATGAGGTGGGATATCATTTAATAATCCTTTTTGTTAGATATATTGGGTTATCCTTAGAATAGTAGAATTATTTGGAGACATTAGAGAGATAAACCTTGGAGGATCTTTCCAATAAATGACAAAGAGACCTCATATTGGGGATCAGTGCAAACCAACCCTAACAGATCATTCCAATGAAAATAATGCATTGACAATTCTTCACCAATGAATGATCCAAATCGATGTATGGAGTTGGATTAAATTATTTTGTTCCACTTTCTGGATTCCTATGATGAACACTTACCAATCCATGAAAATATTTATCCACAGTTCGATCGTATTTTCAGGAATAGATTATTTTTGATGGATTTGATAAGAATTTGATATTTATATTTGTTTGGATTCTTTTATCATTTTAATTTTAAAAAAAATGATCCAAAAAAACATAGATCGAGTTGCTACCCTCCTGATTGATTTTTAATTTCTCCCATGGTTCAGGCGTTCTTCATTCTTCCTAGTTATTTAATCCCCTTTATGATTAATTTACCATTTCACCTTTGATTATTTTCATAATGATCCAAAAATGTAGATCAAACATGAAGATGACTCAATGGAGTTGTGACTGTTGGTGGAATAGGGGATCAAATGAAGTTGGGTGCATAATTTGAGTTCTTTAGTGGTGAGAAAGAATGGATACAGTCTCATTTTCCGAGATGATTGAAGGTCCTAAATGCATCTAATTCGGTGTTAGGGTATAAAACCACCCATGATCTAGTGTTTCAAGGTGAAAATAACACCTAAACGTGATCTAGGAGATCGACAGCATGAGATAGAGGAAGAATATTGGTTTCTGAAGAATCCTGATACACAGATCATGTATTCCATTACTACAAAGTGTGTAGTCCCCAAGGATAGAATCAATGTGTACATTGGGAAGTACACAAATAGGGGGTGGAGTACATGTGTTTACTATTTAGAGTGTACTCCCCCACATGACTTGGCCTGGATTAGATACATGGGATACCCTATGCACTGGTATAGGGAAGAGATACATGGGAAGACACTGTGTACTAGAACACAGACGGAGTACATGGAAAAACTCCATATGAATGAACACAGAGTGTAACCCTTGTAAATTTCATATATTCATATTTTAAAAAACATTTTTTGAACAACATGAGCCATTGTACATGGGAAGTAGTTTGGTTCAAGGGACATTGCATGATCTACTACTACACACCATGTACCCTTCACTACATGGATCGATTTTATTTCCCTCTATATCATGGAAAAGATTCATTAGGGTTCTTTTCCTTCATTGTTTACTGATAGTTGATACAAATCATTTCATACTCCATAGACTATGACCCCTTTAGTAGCACTTCTTGAATAGTGTTTCTGGAATCACCGTTAGATTCTTTGAGTGGGATCCTCTATTCATCTTAACACCATAGGTGGAGTTCTTAGTATCAGTATGACCAACACTATTTGGACTCTAATACTCTATTTAATATGTTAGTCTAGATTGAGTTGTCGGTATCACTCCATGTCTCTGGGTTTGGTCCTCATCTATTGTATCATATTAACTTTTTACTATCAAAATATCTTTCTCATGGAAAGACCCAATGAGAAGTTCCTCTTGTAGGGGCATCATTAGTGCAATCATAATCAAGAGTGTGTTTTTCTAGTTGAGTTTATCATGGATGTTTCGAGTTGGAATTCTAGTGTTGGTATACTATGTTTGTGGCCTACCTATAGAATGTGTGTCGTGGATTGAGTATATATGGATATTCTTGTAATATGTGTTGTAGACATATACTTGTGTAGAGTTGACATTAATTTCCTTTGTTGTATTTTTTTCTGGTTTCAAGGTGTCATACTAAGTATTGTCATACTCACCCCTATACAGGGTTTTCCCACACATGTTATATCTAATTAATATGATCGACTATTTTATGGAGTCTTAGGTGGATATGAACGAGACAGTTCTTTGTGTTGAAAAACCTTATGAAGTGTGTTCCTATGCCTTCTAGACTATAGTATAGGTACCTTTCACTTATAGGTTGGACTCATGTTACATAAATATTATGGGGGATTGTATTAGGCCCTGATTAATTTCCATTAATTCCTGTCATACTATGTTTATGGTATATAGTTTTATGAATTCATTGGTTACATTGTGGTTTTTACATTATATCATCTTTTTGGCCTTGGATATATGTGTGTGCGCTTAGATATATAGGCAATTAATTCCATGTTTGTGAAATTCCTGCTTGGTCCTAGTCACCACCCCTTGACCTATTAGAGGTAAGAAGTGGGAGTAATTACCTGGGCCCCACTAGGACAGGTCGTGTTAGTAACAATGAACCCAAATGCCGAGTAAGGATAAAAATGGGAGATATCATCCTAAATTTAGGATAATCATATTAAAACATCACAATAATACCTAAAAACTATACCCTGTATATCATAGATCATAAACTATGGTCATATCATAAATCATAGTAGTTCATAATACATGAATAATAATGGAATAAATGAATATTAGAAATGATACCATATCATTGGAAGAATAATTAGTCTTGTGGAACACATATTTGTATTAAAAATCTTATGTTAATTTAAAAAACAAATAAATTCATTACTTGTTATGCTTGGGACCACCATGTGTGTATTTTCTTTGGGCTTGGGATAATATTAAATGTACCCTCTTCGAGAATGGGATAAATTCCCTTGTACACTCTTTCAGGAATGGTATAACCTCTCATGTACCATATTTTTGTCCTTATTTAACCTCTTAGGTTCCCTCTTGTTTCAGGATTGGTATAAACTCTCATATACCCTATGGGCTCATGAAAAATTCTTCATTTCCCGATGTATTAAAGGGAGATATAGGTCTCAACCATAAAATAATCCATAAATTCATATCCCACAAGTCTAGAAAACATTAATTATATCATGAACCATGAAAATAAATTTGTTTCATAATAATTTCATTATATCATGAACTGTTGAAATGGAACATGTTTGAAAAACTATTCATCTATTCATTTAAGAATAAACTCTCGAAAGGAAATGGGTTTCATAAGCATATTTTCACCATAATAATTAAACATATAGTTAATGAATAAGTATGGTTCCATTATATCATATACACAATAAAAATAATCAACACCAAAGGTTGTTGATGATTATGAATTAAAAATCCATAAAAATACAATTAAAACATTATTGAGGAAAATATAATTTCAGTTTTTAATTAAAATCATTAAAATCTATAAATTTTTTAAGTATTATAGAAAAAACATTATTTTAAATCAATCGTTAAAATTTTCAATGAAAGACTCAAATAATTTATTGTTCGTGATATATGATAATTCAATTTATGCAATTCATGGTAAAACAATAACTCCTTTCAAATTTTTGATAAAATTCTCAAAACTACCTCATTTGAAAAAATACAAGGTTATTTCTATTAAACTAATTCCTTAAAATTCATAATGTTGAGTCAATAAGGATTCCCTAATACTTTTCAATTCTGTCATGTTTGGGGATATTGTTGAGTCAATAAGGTTTCATTATGACTTTACCATTTCTTCTTGTTTTTAAAATCACACACATTATCTTAAGGAAAATTTCATTTACCCTATGTTTTACTTTCATAAGGAAATTTTCCATTCCAAAGGAAATTTATCGTTACCATGTTTTTCATTGTTCATATTTTATCTAAGCATAAAAATTTTGTTTCGTATCCAAAACCATGGAATCTAAAATACTTAGATACAGAGAATTCTATTTTCAGGATCCAAATTCCGATTCCAAGTTCTATGAATTCAGACTGTGAACTCTTCTGAGCTCTGACTCCATGTTCTCTGAAATTGGACGCTGGTCTCTTCTGAGTTCTGAATCTCAGTTCTATGAATTCAGACTCCAAACTTTTATGAGTTTAGGTTCCGAGTTCTTTGAATTCAGACTCTAATCTCTTATGAGTTTAGGTTTTTAATTCTTATGAATTCAGACTCTGAATTTCCTTAAAATACAGACTCTGAATTCTTCTGATAATCAAAATCCGAATATCCATGTATTATAGACTCCAAATAGTTTTTGGTTAGACTCTAAACTTTCATTTTTTCTTACACTCCAAAAAATAAATTATCGTAATTAATCATATTTTTTCTTACTCATGTTTTGGTTATAAATCGATGTCGTGCATTTAGTTTCTTACTAACCATTGTTTGAGTGACATGTGTACTGGTCACTCCAAAATTCAAGGAAAAATATGGTCGTTGGAAGAGGGAGTCGGCCGTTGAAGATGTGCCTACAAATAGAATCGCATTTGAAAAATCTCAAAACAAGTTGATCAATATAGAGATTACATGTTGCTGAAGTGATTTCTAGAGAGGGATACTTTATTTCTTTGTTTTTAATGAACACCTTGTTCATAATTTATTCGTGAGAATCCAAATGTTGCTAATTACATTGGAGGGCTTCCGGGGATAGAAAGATAGATGTGTTGACTACCATGACATTGATGGATTCCGGGGATAGCAAGACAAAATCTGATCTTCATATCAAAGGATTACCCTACTGTGGGTAAGATATACTTTAATGAATGTATAAATCAAGGGACCCTTATCCCTGGTTGTTCGATACCCTTCTCTTTAGGTTAAAAGATTTACTACTTGAAACTTGAATTGTTTCAAGTTTTCTGCTGTAATTTTTTTTGTTGAGGAAAGTATACCTATCGTATACTTATTTATTCTTGTACTCTGATTTTTTAAGATTCTATATGCTTTAAGGAAGAATATTTGTTTTTTAAACATTTGTTAAGTTTCATTTCTGGATTCACTTTTTTGGAATTACATTCTCGGAATCACATTTCCGGAATTAAGAATGTTTGTAAATCTCAGAGGTTTTGTGAATTTACCTGGTTTAACCTTGTTAAACAACTGAAAGGTTTCTAACCTACATTAAAAGCTACCAATGAATTTTTAAAGTATACAATTTACCCCCTATTGTATATTGAGCATCTACTATTACATTTTGATCCTAGATTTGGTATCATTGTAGAATATCATACTTCATACCAACTTAACAATTGGTATCGAAGAAGGTCTCTGAAATACTTATATTCACAGATAATTTTTATTGCTCAAGTTTTTATTTGTTCAATAATTTCCATGCTTAGAATATTCTTATCCTTGTTTAAGAACTTTTATTACTAACAAGTTTTTGTGGAAAGTTTTTTTCTTTAAGATGGAAAGAATCAATTTTGGTTCCACAGACAACCTAAATCCTACTAGACCACCTATATTTTATGGGAATGATTACAAATATTAGGGAGATCGCATTAAGTTTTTTATTATCAATACAGGAGTGGATAAAATCGTTATTCTTACTAGAGGATATAAAATCCCAGATAATGAAGTTAGTACTTTCACCAACCAAGAAAAGCATGAATATGATCTGAATTATAAGTTATGAAATACATTTCTTTGTTCCATGACTAGAAATATATATATCCAAATTTCATCTTGTGAAGCAGAAAATTGTATATGGAAGAAGCTTGAAGTTACTCATTTTGAATCTTCAAAAGATATTGAAACTAGAAGAGCCATGCTCAGAACTTAATATCATGGTTTTTTATTTTCTTATGGAGAACCCATATGTAAAGTGAAACAAAGATTTATGACTATCGTCAGTAGTTTACAATCCATGGGTGAGAAAGGATTAGATTATGAAGCTCTTGTGGACATGATCATAGACATCATTCCCCATGAGTGAGAATCCAAGATACCTATTATTGAGGAAAATAGAAAGGTTACTTAGATTTATCTTGATGAACTTTTTGGAACTCTTTTTCAATATGAGACTAGAATGAAGAGAAATGCTAATAATATCAAGAAAAAGAATGGGAATGGAAGTGTTGATTTTACAAAAACTTCAAATCATTTGAAAAAAAACTCCTGAGAGAGTTATGAGATCTAAATCTAAGAAGATTGTTATTCAACTCGAATCTAGTGGAAGTGAATCTTCAGAAAATGAGTTCGCAAATCTTTCTCGAAAGATGAACAAGATTGTTGGACAAAAGAACCTTCAATCCAGATACAAGAAGAAATAAAGGAATGATAAGAAAGATTCATAAATTACATGTTATGAATGAAAAATATCATGACATATAAGACCAGATTGTCCTATGCATAAGACAAAGGAAAGAAAGGAAAATCATTATGAGAGAAAGAAAATGAAGTAAAAAAAATAAAGCTAAGAAAGTCTTGAAATATAATGACATCTGGAGTGCCAGTGGTGGTGACTCTTTAGACGAATCATCAGATTATGAATCTTCTGGAGAGAAGAATCTTGGTTTATTAGCCAGAATGCCTATTGAAAATCATTGTCTAATTGATAAGGTACACAACACTGAATCCATGAATAATGTATCCTTAAATGATAATTATAGTAATAATGAATATTATAACTCTTCTGATGAAGAATCTACTTCTGATGAAGATAATACTTTACCTACCTATGAAAAAGTTTCTATGTTTTCTAAGATTCTTGAGAATGAGAATTCAAAACTCAAGAAAAATATTGATAAGGAAAATTCTAGGAATACTATTCTTACTAAGAAAATATCAGATCTTTCTAAAAATCTTGACAAGAAAACCCTTGATTTTAAAAGTATTTAAAAAAATCATGAGGAAGTAAATTCTGATAAGGAGAAACTTTATAATGATCAAGAAAATGTAATTCCTAAGAAAAATGGTTTTGAGCCCATCTCTAGTTCTAAAACATATGTTTTGGAAGACAAGATCTTAGTAATTAGGCTGTAGTAAGAAATATTTTCCTTGAAGTGGTGTTTTTCAAACATTACCTTAGGTATGGAAAATTTTGATAAGATGTAATCTCAAATCTGACCTCTTAGGAACAATTCTAGTTTTGGTTATATAAGTTTAAAACCGGTTTTTAGTAACAATTATTTTGTTCCTCAAAGTGCTCCATTATGCACTAAGTTTCGGTGTGGGGGACACTAGGAAAAAAATTATTCCTTAAACAAAACCCAGTCATTTGGATTTCATAAAACTTATTTTTTAATGAAAATATGGGTGCTTAAAAATTTTCTTTCTGAAATATCTGGATCCAAGAAAGTTAGTATTCTGAAAGTCTAACACTCTTATTTTCAAGAAAATAAAGATAATAATAATAGCAATACTTGGTACATGGATAGTGGATGTTCCCTGCATATGATTGGTAACAAAAACATCTTTGAAAATATTATCAAGACCAAAATAGGGGAAGTAACTTTCAGAGATAATGCTAAGGGAGAAATTATTGGAAGAGGTAACACTGTTTTTCTTGGAAAAACATTGATTTCAGATGTTTTATTCGTTAATGGTCTTAAGCACAACCACATTAGCATAATTCATTTATGTGATGAAGGTTACCTTGTGAACGTTAGGAATGACGAGTGCTTAGTACACAATTCCAAGGAAGAGTTTACTCTTTCTCCCCATAGGCAAGAGAATGATTACACACTAAACATAGAGAAAATTAGGAGCCAATACCTACCATGCCTTAGTGCAATGGAAGATCATTCTTGGTTGTGTCATAAAAGGTTAGGACACTATAATCTTAGGAACCTATGGAAACTCTCTCATAAAATACTAGTTGAGGATCTACTAGAGTTTAGATTTGATTCTTCAAAAGTTTGCGATCATTTTCCTTATAGAATGAAACATAAATCAAGCTTTAAATCAGTCGATGAAGTCTCAACAACTGATGCAATACAGTTAGTTCATATGGAATTTTTTGGTCCAACAAAAACTGGAAGAATTGGTGGAAAATACTATGTATTTATCTTAATTGATGATTACACTAGATTTACGTGGGTCAATTTTCTAGCAAAAAATCTGAAGATTTTTCTTAATTCAAAATTATTAGAACCCATGTTAAAAATGAGAAAAACCATCCTTTGATAATTATTCATTGTAATCATAGAGGAGAAAGTCAAAATTTTGATTTTAAAACTTTTTGTAGTAGAAAAGGTATTACTCATAAATTCTCATCACCAAGGTCACCTCAACAGAATGGTGTTGTTGAAAGAAGAAATAGAATTTTTGAAGAGATAAAAAGAACCATGTTGAGTGAGTAGTCTGTAGCCAAACATTTTTGGGCTGAAGCTGAAAGTACTACTTGTTATACTATAATTTGTGTTTTCATAAAAAGAGTTCTTAATAAAACTCCATATAAGTTATGGAAGGGTTGAAAACCTATACTTTCCTACTTCAAGGTTTTTGGTTGCAAGGTATTCATTCTAAATACTAAAGATAATTTACAAAAATTTGCACCAAAATCTGATGACGGAATTTTATTTGGTTACTCAACAACTTCTAAGGCTTATTGAGTTTTTAATAAAAATACACGTACTGTTGAAGAAACAGTACATGTCAAATTTGATAAAACTGATCCTTTTGTTTTTAAACAACCTCATCCTACATCTTCAGATGTGTTTTCGAAAACTGATTATCAACCTTTTTTAGAAGATCCTTTTGATAAGGAAAATTTCCAAAAATGTAATTTTGAAACATTTACCCAAGAATATTTCCTACCCTATGTTGATGAATAAGTTTTACAAAATCCAAATTAGTTGTTTCTTAATAATCATCATAGTGATAGTATCATTGGTGATGTAAATCAACCCATAAGGACTACAAGTTCCTTATGAAATGAATTAAAAACTCTAGCATTTCATTCCCAATTAGAACCAAAAATCATTGATGAAGCTTTAGGTGATGATGATTAGATAAAAGCTATGCAAGATGAACTAAATGAATTTAAAAAGAATAAAATTTAGACCTTGGTAGAAAGTCCTAAGGAAACTCTAGTTATTGGAGTCAAATGGGTCTTCAGAAATAATTGTGAAAAAAATGGAATCATTGTAAGAAATAAATATATATTGGTTGATAAAGGATATAATCAACAAGAAGGAATATACTATGAAGAAACTTATGCTCCAGTATCTAGAATTGAATCTATTCATATTCTACTCACCTTTGCATCATTATTCAATTTCAAACATTTTCAAAGGGATGTAAAATGTTATTTCCTTAATGGTTATGTTCAAGAGGAAGTTTTTGTTGAACAACCTCCAGGTTTTGAAGATAAAAAACATCCTGAACATGTTTTTAGACTTATCAAATCCTTGTATGAATTTATGCAAGCCCCTCGAGCTTGGTATGATAGACTTATAAGATTTTATCTTCAAAATGATTTTGTTAAGGGATGATCCAACACTTTTTATAAAGAATGATACAAAAAATGTTTTCATTGTTCAAATTTATGTTGATAAAATTATATTTGGTTCAACTTAGCAATCTTTAACTGATTCCTTTGCGGATCTATTGAAATCTGAGTTTGAAATGAGTATGATGGGTGAGTTAACATTTTTCCTCGGTTTCAAATTTCTCAAAAACCATAAGGAATCTATATATCTCCACATAAGTATATTAAGGATCTTCTTAAAAAGTATGGATATGACAACACTAAGAGTATAAGTACTCTAATTTGTACCTCAAATTCACTTGATCTGGATGAAGATGGGAAACCGGTAGATCAAACATATTTTAGAGGTTTGATAGGAAGTCTACTTTACTTGATATCTAGTCATCCAGAATTAATGTTTTTGGTATGCTTATGTACAAGATATCAATCCAATCCCAGGGAATCTCATTTAAAGGTAGTGAAAGGAATTTTTTGCTACATAAAGGAAACCATGGATCTATAACTCTTTTATACTTCTGGAAATGATTTTGTTTTAAAAAGTTTTTCTGATGCTGAATTTGGTGGATGTAGAATGTATAGGAAAAGTATATTCGGAACATGTCATTTCTTAGAAGATTCATTAGTTTATTGGTCTTGCAAAAAACAACATTCTATATACCTTTCCACTTCTAAAACCGAATACATTGCAGCTGGATGTTGTTGTGCTCAAGTGTTGTGGATGCAACACACACTCACAGACTATGGTATGAGTTTTACCAAAACACAAATTTAGTGTGATAAAACTAGTCCCATTTCCCTAAGTAAAAACCCTTCACATCACTCTAGTGAAAAACACATGGATATTATGCATCACTTTCTTAGGGATCACACACAAAAAGGAGATATCCTTCTTCAATTTATCGAAACGCAAAATCAATTTTTTGATATTTTCAAAAAATCTGTATCCTCCGATAGATTTGAATACATTAAACAGAATTCAGGAATGATAATCATATAGTAATCTTCCTTGTTAACCTCTTGTTAAAACCTATCTCCTTACAGTAATAAACTTTTTTCTTAGGGGGAGAACATTTTCTTTTGAATTAGATCAAAATATTTCGTAATGAAAATTTTCATAATCAGTTTTTTCAAATCTTTCGTAATGAAAATTTTCATACTAATATCTTCTTAAATGTTCATAATGAATTTTTTCTTAAATTTTCATAATGATGTTTTCCATTAATTTTCGTAATGAAGTTTTTCTTAAGTTATCGTAATGAAGATTTTCTAAACTTTCAAAATGAAGAATTTATAAATTTTCATAATAATGATTTTCTAAAATTTTTGTACTCAGTTTTTCAATATTTTTCATAATTGTTTTTTTCGGAATCTAATGTTCTTCAAGAAGATTTTTTCCTCACTACGAATAATATTCCTAGAAATATAAAAGGTATTTTTCCTTTATTAAATTTTTATAATCATCATTTACTTTTTGGTATTTTCATTTGTTTGTTATAAATTTTCCTATTCACTATTTCTTAAATTCAAATGTTTTTATTAAAAACCTAAAAAGATCAAATTCTATCAAAATTTCATTCCCACTATCATCTCAACCATTATATTTGATTAGTAGTATTTTCAACCCTTTGATTCAGTTTGGAAGATGAACCATCTCCTCAAATTCATATATAAAGTACCCCAAATGGTTCCCCACATCTATTCCACCATTCTACTTAATCCCATTCTGAACTTCTCATAAGATGCTCCAATCTGAATTTTTGTTGAAGAATTTTCTCATAAATACTTGTGAACTATCAAGACAATCTCAGAGAGGCAAGTTTATAAGGAAAGGATGGTGCATCCATACTTCTTCACCAAGTATGATTCTATAATATCAAAAAATAATCAAGTTCAATGGATGGGAGAGTATTGATGTATCAAAGCCAAGATCTCAAGATTTAGTGTATTTGTATCTTCTAGTTGAATTATATGAAACAGTAAGCCTTTTCAAGGAAGAAGGCAGGGACAAGTTCTCTTTCAAAATCTATGGGAAGTCTTTTGCTCTATTTTACACCAAGGATACCAATTTGATTGGAGTTTTGTATGAAGGAGAAGCTTAATTTTGTTCTCATAAGATTCTAGATGTTCAAGGATGTTTTTTTAAGGTGAAAGCTATGGAATTCCTTGGTCTTACAGATGTTAACACTATAAATATTGTTTACCTCACTACAAATTTCTGGATTCTCGAATTATGGGTTCAAGGATTCATTATACCAAGAAAAGGTGATGAGGATACACTGAAGAAAAGTGATATGTATATTTTGGATTTTCTGGTGAACCTGAGAAATATCAACTTGGTTAAGAATATTCTGATTATGATCGAGAATATAAAGAATGAAAATCTGAAGGCTCATATCATTATGTATCCAGCCATTCTTTCGAAGTTGATTTTTTGGTTCTTGGAGTCTTTCAAAATCCATTGAATTTGAAAGCCAAGGAATTGAAAAGTCATGCCAGTTAGTGATTCTACTCTAAGAAAAATTAATGTTGGATTTTCTAAGGAATCCGAATAATTTTATTACTTGCCTAAGGAAGAAGCTGAAACTGTTCCGAAGAAACAGGAGATGGCTGAACCACCAAAAAAGGCTGTAATGAAGCAGAAGTTGAAGGAAGTAGAAGAGGAAGAAAAAACCCTATAGCCTAAGGAAACCCAATATGCACTACCAAATCCTAAGAAGCGAAAGGCATATCTAGATGAGGATGTAGATAAGTAGAGGGAAGATAAGTAGAATAAGAAAGCAGGGGAGCCATGTTTTGGTTTGGATCATGCTAAAGCTATGGCCTTAAAATAGAATATGACTGATGAGCTTGAAAAGAAATCAAAAGAAAATAAACAGAAGAGGAAGATTTCTAAATATGATATTGTTCAATCACTTCTGAAGGCCACTAAAAAAGAATACGAGAATATCCCAGTACCAAAATCTTTCTAGGTAGATACTTTACCTGAGACTCTGAGTAAGAATTTTGTCACTCTGGAAAAAGTGAAAGAAAAACTTGTTGATGAAAAAGAAGGTTTCAAAGAAGTTGAAGAATAATAAAGTAGTGGTGACACCAAAGATCTAATTAGGATAGTTGAGGATTATCATTAGAAGGAAATCTCGTCAGAAAAATTATCAATCGGAACTTCTCAAGACGAATCATCAATGCTTGCTACTCCTAGAAAGGATGAATAGAAGGATGAAAAAGAAGTGAATAAGTTGTCTGAAGAAGAAAGTTCTAATCATGATTTCATTAATCTAGAAGATGCTATGAAAGGAGCTGAGAAGGAAAAGGTTGATTAAGACAGAGTTGTTCAACTATCTGATAGTGAACATGAAACCCCAGATGAGGAAGCTATTCTAATGGATGGTAAGGGAACACTGGTGGTTGTTGATACACCTAGTAAAGATATTTTAAAGAAGAAAGATGTCGGTGCTACATCAAAGAAGAAGGCAGATGAACTACAGAAATAAGCCTCACCAAGAAAAGTTTCATATTTGGTGTCATCCTCCCTTGGACATGATTTTCTAGTCCAATATTTGAAGAAGCTTGTTGGAACTATTCCGAAATTTCCATGTTTTGACTCGAGATTCTAGATGCTCCATCACACCCTAAATCAAAATTCAGATTTAGTATCCTTGGTGATGGATAAGTGTGTAAAACTGGAAGAAAATTTCAAGTCTTTTCTTATAGGCTACGAGGCTCACCAGAGATCTTACAAGAAGATAACTAGTTGGCCAAAGAAATGTTGAGTCAATAAGGTTTTCCTTATGACTTTTCCATTCCTTCTTGTTTTGAAAATCACAAACACCTTATCTTTAAGGAAATTTGCTTTTATAAAGAAAAATTTCTTTTATAAGGAAAATTTCTTTTATAAGGAAAATTGCTTTTATAAGGAAAATCACTTTTATAAGAAAAATTATCCTTATCATATTTTCATCCATATTTTTCTTAAGTATAAGATTCGGATTCATTCCTATATTCTCGGAACTGTTTGAAACTTTGATATGAGGTATTCTGTTTTTAGGATCCGAATTCTGGACCAGAACTGTAATAAAGTTTCACTCCGAAATCCAGATGAGAACTGTAATAATGTTTCATTCCGCACTCCGGATACGAACTCTAATTAAGTTCTACATCAGATTCAGGATGCGAATCCTTATGAAGTTCGACAACGAATTCTTCTTAAGAATTCTGATGAGGAATTCTCATTACGAATTCTGATGATGAATTATCATTACGAATTCTGATGATTAATTCTCATTACGAATTCTGATGATGAATTCTCATTACGAATTCTGATGATGAATTCTCATTACGAATTCTGATGACGAATTCTATTTCCGAATTCTCATTCCGAATTCACCTATTAAACAGAATCTGATCATCTCTGTTTTATACACTCTGAATTCATTCAGACTCCGAAAATTATTTTGGTTAGACTCTGAACTTTCATTTTGCTTATTCCTTTATATTTTGACTACTCTTTATTATTTTCCTTACACTCCGAACCGTGACTCCGAAGCTTTTATTCCAGACTTTTGAGTTAGAATTAAAATGATTTTGTACATTCTGTTACACTTCTTTTGTTATAAAATGATGCCGTCCATTCTTTTTTAAACTAACCGTTGGCTAAGTGACACGTGTACAGGTCCCTCCGATTTTTAAGGAAAATATGACCGTTGGGAAGGAGGCTGACCTTACCTATAAATAGGAGCTCATTTGAAAGAGCTCAGTACTGCTGCTGGCGTGCAAAAAGGCTGACTGATCTTCGACTCATGTGATTACATGCTTGAAGTGATTTCTAGGGAGAGAGGCTCTTATTAACTCTCAAAGCTTCGTGCGACTCTGAATGTTGGTGATTACATTTGAGGACTTACGGGGATAGGAAGACAGAGGTGCCGACTACCTTGAAGTTCGAGGGCTTCCTTGCTGAGGAAGACAGAGGTTGCCAACTACCTTGAAGTTGAGGGCTTGCGGGGATAGCAAGACAGAGACACTCCGATCTTCGTATTGAGGGCTTACCTTGGTGTGGGTAAGACATACTTGCTTGAAAGTATAAATCAAGGGACCTTTATCCAAGTTTGTTGGATACCCTACTCTTTAGGTTAAAAGACTATTATCTTGTTACTTGTAGTTCTACTACTTGTTTATATTCCGCTTCATTTTGTATTATAAGGAAAGTATAACTTTCTTATACTTCCTTACTTGTACTCTGTTTCATTTAGATTCTATACGATTTAAGGTAGAATCTCATATTGTAATCTTTTGTTAAGTTTCAATTTCCGGAACCATATTTCCGGAACCCATGTTCGGAATCTCTTTCCAAGTTTTCATTTGGTATTAGAGGTGTTGTGAATTTGCTTAAGTTTTACTTTGTTAAACTTATCCCTTTCCTTTACTCGAGGAAAACATAGTTTTTTGTAACTAACTTTAAAGGTTCCAAAGGAATTTTCAAAGTATACAATTCACCCCCCCTCTTGTATATTGAGCATCTACATCACTATTTCGATCCTATAATTGGTATCAGAGGTTGGAAACCTCATACTCTATACCAATCCTATAATTGGTATCAGAGAAGGTCTCTGAAATACTTATACTTACGAATAAGTTTTTCTTGCTCACTTTTTCATTTCAAACTATTACATTCCGAACTTTTCCATTCCGAACTTTGTTATTACAAATCTTTTCTACTAACAAGTTTGTGTATCGAGGGTTATTTTTAGTATGACAGGAGTTAATGTTGGTTAAATTGATAATATGAATCCTACAAGACCACCAATATTTGATGGTAATGATTATGAGTACTGGAGAGATCGAATGAAGACTTTTGTTATCAATAATGGAGTAGACAATTTTGTTATGCTTACTGGAGATTATAAAATTTATGACAAGGAAGTCAGAACTTTCACTAACCAGGAATAGCAAGAATATCAACTCAACTATAAGGTACGTAATACTTTACTGTGTTCAATGGCTAGAAATATATATAGCCAAATTTCTTCTTGTGAAGCATCTAACTGTATCTGGAAGAAGTTAGAAGTTACACACTTTGGGACTTCTAAAGTGATTGAGACTAGAAGAGCTATGCTTAGAGCTGAATACCATGGATTCAATTTTCCTTATAGTGAACCAATCTGTAAAGTTCAATAGCGATTTATGACTATCGTCAACAGCCTACAGTCTATGGGAGAGAAAGGTCTAGATGATGAAGATCTTGTGGATAAGATAATTGATATCATGCCCAATGAGTGGGAATCCAAAAGAACAGCTATAGATGAGAACAGGAAAGTGACTCAGATTTCTCTTGATGAGCTTTTTGGAACACTTCTCCAACATGAAACCAGAATGAAGAGAGATGCGGACAACATCAAAAAGAAGAATGGAAATGGTACTATTGCTTTTACAACTACATCAAATCATATGAAAGCTAAGACTCCAGAGAGAGTAACCAGATCCAAGTCTAAGAAAGTTATTTTCCAGTCCGAATCTAGTGAGAGTGAAATCTATGAAAATGAATTATCTAATCTTGCTCGAAGGATGAACAATATAGTTGTCTAGAGAAATTTCCAATCCAAGTATAAGAAAAAGGACATGAAAGATAAGAAAGATGGAGAAGTTACTTTTTATGAATGTAAGAGAGCTGGACATATTATACCAGATTTCCCTATGCTCAAAAAGAAAGAAATGAAAGAAATACATTCAGATAGGAACAGAAAGAAATATTATAAAGCAAAAGCTAAGAATGTTTTGAAAGCTAATGACACCTGGAGTGCCAGTGGTGGTGACTCTTCAGATGAATCTTCTGATTATGAATCTTCAGGACAGAAGAATATTGGTCTTTTAGCCAGATTACCTATTGATAATCATTGTTTTATGGCTAAGGTACGAAATGCTGAATCATTGACCAATGTTTCTTTAAATTCAAATAATAGTAAGTATTATAACTCTTCTGATGAAGAATCATCTTCTGATGAGGAAAATACTTTACCTACTTATGAAGAAGTCTCTAGGTTTGCTGAACTTCTTGAAATTGAGAATTCCAAACTCAATAAGAATCGTGATAAGGAAAACTCTAGGAATTCTATTCTTACAAAAGAGATATCAGATCTTTCTAAAGATCTTGATAAGAAAAATGCTAATATTGAAAGTATTTCAAAAAATCTTCAGGAAGTAAGTTCTGAGAAGAACAAACTTTCTAAAGAATTAGAAAAAGTAATTTCTAATAAAAATGTTTTCGAGCCTAGATCTAGTTCTAAAACTAATGATTTTAAGGATAAAAACTTGGTTGTAAAACTCAAGTCAGAAATTTTTGCCTTAAAGAAGTGTTTATCAAACTTTACCCATGGTAAGGAAAATTTTGATAAAATGTATTCCCAAATACGACCTTTAAGAAATAAATCCGGATTTGGTTATACCCATGCAAAAACTATTTTCAGTAACAATTATTTTGTTCCTCAAAGTGCCCCATTTTGTACCAAGTTTCAATGTGGTGGTCACTGGGCAAAGGATTGTTCCTTAAACAAAACCCAATCTTTAGGATTTCACAAAGCTTACTTTTCAAAGAAAATGTGGGTACCTAAAATTTTGTTATCTAGAAATCTCGGATCCAAACAAATTTGGATTCCGAAAGTCTAATTTTATTCTTGATTTCAGGAAAATAAAGAGACTACCAACAACAATACATGGTACATGGATAGTGGATGTTCCCGGCACATGACTGGTAACAAAAGCTATATTGAAAAGATTATCAAAACGAAAGGAGGAAAAGTAACTTTCGGAGATAATGCTAAGGGTGAGATTGTTGGTATTGGTAATATTGTTTTTCTTGGTAAAACTTTGATTTCAAATGTTCTTTTTGTTAAGGGTATTAAGCACAACCTCATTAGCATAAGCCAGTTATGTGATGAAGGTTACCTTGTGAATTTTAGGAATGATAAGTTCTTAGTTCACAATTCCAAGGAAGAATTTATTCTCTCAGCCAATAGGCAAGAGAATGTCTACACATTGAACCTAGAAGACCTCAGGAGTCAAGATTTACCTTGCCTTAGGGTAATGGAAGATCATTCCTAGTTATGGCATAGAAGACTAGGTCACTGTAACCATAGGAACCTATGTAAACTCTATAAGAAGAAACTAGTTAAGGATCTACCGGAGCTTAGATTTGATTCTTCTAAAGTTTTTGATCCTTGTCAATATGGAAAGAAACATAAATCTAGTTTTAAATCAATTGGTGAAGTCTTAACAAACGATGCATTACAGTTAGTGCACATGGATCTTTTTGGTCCAACACAAACTGGAAGTATTGGAGGCAAATACTATGGGTTTGTTCTAGTTGATGATTACACTAGATTTACTTGGGTTTATTTTCTAGCAAAGAAATCTGAAGATTTTTCTTATTTCAAAAGTTTTAGAGCTCAAGTTAAAAATGAGAAAAACCTTCCATTGAAAACTATTCATAGTGATCATGGAGGAGAATTTCAAAATTCTGATTTTGAAACTTTTTGTAGTAAAAAAGGAATTACTCACAATTTTTCATCACCTAGAACTCCTCAACAGAATGGTGTAGTTGAAAGAAGAAATAGAATTCTTCAAGAAATAACTAGAACCATGTTGAGTGAATTTTCAATTGCTAGAAATTTCTGGGTTGAAGCTGTAAGTACTGCTTGTTATACTATAAATCGAGTTTTGATTAGACCCTTTCTTAATAAAAATCCTTATGAGTTATGGAATGGTAGAAATAAAAGACTATCCTACTTCAAGGTTTTTGGTTGCAAAGTATTCATTTTGAATACTAAAGATAACTTACATAAATTCACACCAAAATCTGATGAAGGAATTTTCTTAGGTTATTCCACAACATCTAAGGCTTATAGAGTTTTTAATAAAAACACTTGAACTGTTGAAGAAACAGTACATGTTAAATTTGATGAGTCATATCCTTTTGTTTTTAAAACACCTAAGCCTACATCCTTGGATGTGTTTTCAAAAACTGATTGTCAACCTTTGATAGAATAAACTTCTGACAAGGAAATTGTCCAAGAAGATACTTCTGAAACATTTACCCCAGAAGATTTTCTACCCTATGTTGATGAACAGGTTTTACAAAACCCAAATCAGGTGTTTCTTAAGAATCATCTCAGTGATAGTATCATTGGTGATGTAAATAAACCTTTAAGGACTAGAAGTTCCTTAATAAATGAAGTAGAACATCTATCATTTCTTTCCCAATTAGAACCGAAAAGCACTGATGAAGCTTTAGGTGATGATGATTGGATTAAATCCATGGAAGATGAACTAAATGAATTCAAAATGAATAAAGTCTGGACCTTGGTTGAAAGACCTAAAGAAACTTCTGTTATTGGAGTCAAATGGATTTTCAGAAATAAATGTGATGAAAATGGAGTCATAGTAAGAAATAAATCTAGACTTGTTGCTAAAGGCTATAATCAACAAGAGGGAATAGACTATGAAGATACCTATGCTCCAGTAGCTAGACTTTAATCTATCTGTATTCTACTTGCCTTTGCAGCATTCTTTAATTTCAAACTTTCCAAATGGATGTGAAATGTGCTTTTCTTAACGGTTATGTTCAAGAGTAGTTTTTGTTGAACAACCTCCTGGATTTGATGATACAAAACATCCTGATTATGTATTTAGACTTACCAAAGCTCTGTATGGCCTTAAACAAGCCCCTCGAGCATGGTATGATAGACTCACTGGATTTTTGCTTCAAAATAACTATGTTAAGGGAAATGCAGATCTAACCCTTTTTATAAAGAAAGATAAGAAAAATGTTTTGATTGTTCAAATTTATGTTGATGACATCATATTTGGTTCAACTCATCAATCTTTGACCGACTCTTTTGCAAGTCCAATGAAATCTGATTTTGAAATGAGTATGATGGGTGAGTTAACATTTTTCCTTGGTTTTCAAATTTCTCAAAAACTAGAAGGAACCTACATATCTCAATATAAGTATATTAAAGATCTTCTTAAAAAGTATGCTTATGATAATACTAAGAGTATAAGTACTCTTATTGGTACCTCAAACTCTTTAGACCTTGATAAAGTTGGGAAACCAGTAGATCAAACATATTTTAGATGTATGATAGGAAGTCTACTATAATTAACAGCTAGTCGACCAGACTTAATATTTTCAGTATGCTTATGTGCAAGATATCAATCCAATCCTAAGGAATCTCACTTAAAGGCAGTAAAAATAATTTTTCGCTACCTTAAGGGAACCATGGATCTAGGATTATTTTATACTTCTGGAAATGATTTTATCCTAAAAAGATTTTCTGATGCTGACTTTGGTGGATGTAGAATGGATAGAAAAAGTACATCTGGAACTTGTAATTTCTTAGGAGATTCATTAGTTTCTTGGTCCTACAAGAAGCAACATTCTGTAGCACTCTCCACTGCTGAAGCTAAATATGTAGCAGCTGGAAGTTGTTGTGCTCAAGTGTTGTGGATGCAACACACACTCACTGACTATGGCTTGAGTTTTACTAAAACTCAAATTTTGTGTGATAACACGAGTGCCATTTCCCTCAGTAAAAACCCTGCACATCACTCCCGTGCAAAACACATAGATATTAGACATCACTTTCTTAGGGATCACACACTTAAAGGAGATATTATTCTTCAGTTTATCGGAATGCAAGATCAACTTGCTGATATTTTCACAAAATCTTTTCCTTCTGATAGATTTGAATACATTAAACAGAAGTTAGGAATGATAACTATAAGGTAATCATTCTTCATTAACTTTATGTTGAAAAAGTCTCCTGACAGCAATAAACTCCTTTTCAAAGGGGGAGTACATTTGTTTGATAGAATAACAAAGTTTTTTCTCAAAATTTGTTTTCAAACTTTTCGGAACGAAGATTTCCGGAATAGAATTTCTGGAAATACAATTTTCCAGAATGGACATTTTCGTACAGAATACTTCTGGAATGGAAGTTTTCGTATTGAAAACATCCGGATTGGAAAATTTTGTATTGGTATTTTCATAACGGAACCTTCGTATTAAATCTCTCATAATTTTTTTTCCCTTCAATTCTTGGAATTTCTTTTTCGTACTGAGTTTTCGGTAATGAGTTTTCCGTAATGAGTTTTTCCGTACTGAGTTTTTTTTCCGTAGTAAAGTTTTTGCAAACTTTGTCTTTTCATAATAAAAATTTTTTCGTAGTCATTTATATATTACCCATTACGAATAATCATCCTAAGCCAATCTGAAAGGTATGATTACCTTACTCAAGTTCTCGTAGTCATATTTTACTTGCTAGCATTTTCTTGTATTTTGTTTTCGGATTATAGTTTTTCTTAATTATTTGTTTTAATAAAAACCTCAAAAAGATCGGATTCAAGTTTTCTTGAGAATTTGTTTTCAACGGTCAGATCTGATCTCAGCTTATCACAACTGTTCGATCAACTGTGGAAGTTGAACCGTCATTTCATTGCCTATATAAAGGGGACCCAAATACTTGTCCCACATCGATTTCAAGCTCCAGCGTCCCGAAGCTCTGCCTCCCTGTTTTAAGGCCATTCCAAACTTCATATTTCTCCGTTCTGAACATCTCAGAGGTCATCAGATCCGAATGTCTGTCGAGTTACCTTCTCAAGAAATGTCATCCTCTAAGCCTATTTCACAATGGATAGTTTACAGAGAAAGGCTAGTCCATCCGGATTTCTTCAACAACTATGATTCTCTTATTTCGAAGAACATTAAGTTGAATGGGTGGGAAGATATTGATGTGTCCAAACCAGGGAATCAAGACAATGTTTTTTTGGAGTTACTTGTTGAGTTCTATGAAACAGTTTCCTTCTTTCAGGAAGATAATAGGGAGAAATTTTCTTTCAAGTCTTATGGAAAGACTTATAAGCTTTCTTATACCAAGGAAGCAAGCTTGGTAGGGCTGACCTATGAAGGAGAAGCAGAGTTCATATCTCATGTGTTGCCAGATTCTAAGGGTAGCTTCGACAAGGAAAAATCCTTGAAAACTCTCGGACTCTCAGATGATAAAGCTCCTAAGATTGCTAGTTTTCCTACAAACTTCCTGATTCTAGAGTTGTGGGTAGAAGGTCTTATAGTACCTAGGAAAGGTGATAAAGACAGCCTGAAGAAGAGTTAGATCTATATCTTAGATTTCCTGATAAATCTAAGGAAGTTTACCTTCATGAGGCACATTCTTATAACCATTGAGAATCTTAAGAAAGGAAATCTTAGAGACCAGATCGTAATGTACCCAGCAATTTTATCAAAGTTGATAGTTCGGTGCCTTGAGTCTTTCAAGGAAGCTTGCAGATCTAAGCCAAGGGTTTGCAAAATTTTGTTGGTCAGTGATGATACCCTTAAGAGGATGGATGTAGATTTCAACAAGGAGACTGGTGAGTTCTTCGATTTACCTAATCAAGAAGAAGCGGCTCCGAAGGCTGCTAAACCGGAATCATCTAAGCCAGTAAAGAAAAGAAAGTTGAAAGAAGTTGCAGCTGAAGTACATGATCCTAAATCTAAGGAAGTTCAAACCGAACCTCCCAAACCAAAGAAGAAGAAGGCCTTTCCTGATGAGGTTGTTGTGAAGTGGAGAGAAGATAAAGAGAAAAGAAAAGAAGGGGATCCGCAGTTTGGATTGTACCCTGCGGAGGCTAAGGCCTTGAAGGAGAGAACTGCTGATGAGCTTGAAAAACAAGTAAAGGAAAAGAAGCTCAAGAAGAAGATGTCAGAAGCTGAGGCAGTCCAAGATTTGTTAAAATTTAGTGAAATAGTATCCGGAAGCATTCCAGTTCCGAGATCTTTCTCTTTGTAATCTCTACCTGAGGCTCCAGGAAGAAACCTTGACTTTCCGGAAGATATTACAGCTGAACATGTTGAGCAACTCGAGCATATTCAACAAGAGGAACAGGAAGAAGTAGTTGCTGAAGGAAGTGGTAAAACAGGAAATTTATTGAAAGAAGTATATGATTATAAGGGGTCGCCTTCGGAACACCTGTCACTCCGAACTTCAGAGGATAAATCCTCTATGTTAGTAACCCCAAAGAAGGATAAGAATGAGGAATATATTGTTCAAAAAGTTGTTGATGATATTATTAAAGTTTCTACTAGCGAGCAGAAAACTCCAGATCAAGAATCGATTCCGAAAACAGACAAGGGAAAGAAAATTCTTGCTGATACTCCGAGTTCAGTGGTGGTGAAGAGAAAAGAAGTTGGTAGTTCTTCAAAGAGAAATCTTGACCTTATTGAGGAAGAAAATTCTCCAAGCAAAGTTTCGGATTCAGAGTCATCTTCGGTGGGGAATGACTTCGTTGTCCAGTCTTTGAAGAAGTTGGTGGGAACCATTCCGACCTTCTCAAGTATTGATTCAAGATGTCAGATGCTCCAACATGCTTTGAATCAGAAATCTGACTCCGTATCTATGGTTATGGACAAGTGCGTTGAGATTGAGGCTCAGTTCAAAACCTTCTTTGTTGGCTACAAAGATCATAGAAAATCTTGCAAGAAGATGACAAACTGGTCGAAGAAGACTGTAGAAGAGATGAGGCTATTCGATGAATTTCAAGACAATGTTAAAGACGCTTTTGAGACTGAGGACAGGAAGATAAATGAGTGGACTTATTTCTTTGAAGAGAAGCTGACAGATGAAAAGAACTTTCGGATTCAAGAAGTCAGAGATCTAAATGGGAAGCTAAATTCTGTCTCTCAAAATTGGATGTTTGAAAGGGATCATCGGATTGAGTTTCAAGAAAAGATGAAGGCTCAAGAAGAAAAGATCAAAGCTCATGAAGAAAAGCTGAAAGACTAGGAAGAAAAGATTGAAGCTCAATCTGCAAGAATAGTGGTCTTAGAGAAGCAAGCTGAAGAAGATCATAATGACCTGAAGAAGATCAAGACTATTCTTAAGGGGCTTATTTCGAAGGAAAAGATCTGAAATATCTAAATCCAATATTTTTGTTGTATCTAATTTTCTTTGAGATTTAAAATGTAAATGAAATTTGTGCTTGTCGTTTCTTTTGTTATTTTAACTAATGTTTCAGGCACTTTGTTATTTTTTTCCATTCCCTAGAATTCTTTTTGAAAATCACAAAGGGGGAGAAGGAAAAGATACTTAAGAAAAAGATCGCTAATAAGAGTTTATCTAAGAGGGAGTTTTTTATTAAAGAAGACTTTCTTATTCATAATAAAATGTCACCTCGGAAATCTAGAATACGATCCTTAGAGTTTCAAAGCCTAAGGGGGAGTTATTCGTATTCATCAATATTCTTAAAGAAAAGGGAGATAAGACTTAATGTTATTTCTTTCTTCTTAGAATTTCTTTTTCGTAAGGATGTTTGTGCTTTCCAAAAAGGGGGAGATTGTTGAGTCAATATGGTTTTCCTTATGACTTTTCCATTCCTTCTTGTTTTGAAAATCACAAACACCTTATCTTTAAGGAAAATTGCTTTTATAAGGAAAATTTCTTTTATAAGGAAATTTTGTTTTATAAGGAAAATTGCTTTTATAAGGAAAATCGACTTTATAAGAAAAATTATCATTATCATATTTTCATCCATATTATTCTTAATTATAAGATTCGGATTCATTCCTATATTCTCGGAATTGTTTGAAACTTTGATATGAGGTATTCTATTTTTAGGATCTGAATTCTGGACCAGAACTGTAATAACATTTCACTCCGAAATCCAGATGAGAACTGTAATAATGTTTCATTTCGAACTCCGGATACGAACTCTAATTAAGTTATACATCAGATTCAGGATGTGAATCCTTATGAAGTTCGACAACGAATTCTTTTTAAGAATTATTATGAGGAATTCTCATCACAAATTCTGATGATGAATTCTCATTACGAATTCTGATGATGAATTATCATTACGAATTCTGATGATGAATTATCATTACGAATTCTGATGATGAATTCTCATTACGAATTCTGATGATGAATTTTCATTATGAATTCTGATGACGAATTCTCATTCCGAATTCTCATTCCGAATTCACCTATTAAAAAGAATCTGATCATCTCTGTTTTCTACACTCTGAATTCATTCAGTCTCCGAAAATTATTTTGGTTAGACTCCGAACTTTCATTTTTCTTATGCCTTTATATTTTGACTACTCTTTATTATTTTCCTTACACTCCAAACCTTAACTCCGAAGCTTTTATTACGGACTTTTGAGTTAGAATTAAAATGATGTTATACATTCTGTTACACTTGTTTTGTTATAAAACGATGTCGTCCATTCAGTTTTAAACTAACCATTGGCTAAGTGACACGTGTACAGGTCCCTTCGATTTTTAAGGAAAATATGACCGTTGGGAAGGAGGCTGACCTTACCTATAAATAGGAGCTCATTTGAAAGATCTCAGTGCTGCTGCTGGCGTGCAAAAAGGCTGACTGATCTTCGACTCATGTGATTACATGCTTGAAGTGATTTTTAGAGAGAGAGTCTCTTATTAACTCTCAAAGCTTCGTGCGACTCCGAATGTTGGTGATTATATTCGAGGACTTCCGGGGATAGGAAGACAGAGGTGCCGACTACCTTGAAGTTCGAGGGATTCCTTGCTAAGGAAGACAGAGGTTGCCATCTACCTTGAAGTTGAGGGCTTGCGGGGATAGCAAGACAGAGACACTCTGATCTTCGTATCGAGGGCTTACCCTGGTGTGGGTAAGACAGAATTTCTTGAAAGTATAAATCAAGGGACCTTTATAGAAGGTTGTTGGATACCCTTCTCTTTGGGTTAAAAGACTATTATCTTGTTACTTGTAGTTCTACTACTTGTTTATATTCCGCTGCATTTTGTATTATAAGGAAAGTATAACTTTCTTATACTTCCTTACTTGTACTCTGTTTCATTTAGATTCTATACGCTTTAAGGTAGAATCTCATATTGTAATCTTTTGTTAAGTTTCAATTTCCGGAACCATATTTTTGGAACCCACATTCGGAATCTCTTTCCAAGTTTTCATTTGGTATTAGAGGTGTTGTGAATTTTCTTAAGTTTAACTTTGTTAAACTTATCCCTTTCCTTTACTCAAGGAAAACATAGTTATTTGTAACTAACTTTAAAGGTTACAAAGGAATTTTTAAAGTATACAATTCACCCCCCTCCCCCTCTTGTATATTGAGCATCTACATCACTATTTCAATCCTACAAGAAAACTATTCAAGAGATGGGAATCCTTGATGAATTTCAAGAAAGTGTCAAGGATTCTTTTGACAAATAAGATGGGAAGATCAAGTATCTCACGAATAGCTTTGAGGAAAAACTAACTCTTGAGAAGAATACTCAGATGCAAGAAGTAAAAGATCTGAATGGAAATCTATACTCAGTTTCCCAAAGTTAGAAGAGAGAAAGGGATCTCTGGATTGATATTGAATAAAATCTTGCTAAGTAAGATGAACTATTGAAGGCTCAGACAAAGGCTCTCAAGGAACAGTATGAAAAAAATCAAATCCATAGAGAAGAAGTCAGAAGATCAGGATCAGCTTTTAAAGATAGCAGAGGAAGACCACAAGGAGATCAAAAAGCTGAAAACCATTATGAAGATGTTTATGCCCAAGGTGAACGAATGATGACAGGTGCAATCTGATCCTTTGTTGTACTTTCCTTGTTGTATAATTTTTTCCCATTCTTAATGAAATTTTGGTTGCTCGTTTTTTCTGGATGTTTTGTACAAATATTTCAAGTACTAAATTTACTTTTCAATTCCCTGTATTTCTTTTTGAAAATCACAAAGGGGAAGAAAAGAAAAAGAATCCTAAAAAATAATAAATTTCTCTAAGGGGTAGTGTTCATCTAAGGGGGAGTTCTTAAAAAATATTTTCATATGCAATAAAATGATAAGTATCATTTTGAAAATCTAGAATATGATCCTTAGTGTTCTAAAGCCTAAGGAGGAGTTAGTCATATTCATTATTTCCCATGTGATAAGGGAGATAAGTTTTGTAGTCAATGTCTAGGAAAATATTTTCTAAGTCCTTAAATTATTTTTCATGAGGATTTTTGTTCTTTCAAAAAAGGGAGAGATTGTTGAGTCAATAAGGTTTCCATATGACTTTATCATTTATTCATGTTTTGAAAATCATAAACACCTTATCTTAAGGAAAATTTCATTTACCCAATGTTTTACATTCATAAGGAATATTTTCCTTTCCCAAGGAAATTTATCCTTACTCTAATTTTCATTGTTCATATTTTCTCTGAGTATAAAAATTCGGTTTTGTATTCAAAACCTTGGAATCTAAAATACTTATATATAGAGCATTCTGTTTTCAGGATCCGAATTCAATTTCTGAGTTCTCCGAATTTAGACTCCGAACTCTCTTGAGCTTTGACTCTGAGTTCTCTGAATTCCGACTCCGAAATCTTCTGAGTTCTGACTCTGAGTTCTTTGAATTCAGACTCTGAACTTTTATGAGTTTGGGTTCCGAGTTCTCTGAATTCAGACTCTGAACTCTTATGAGTTCATGTTTTCAATTCATATGAATTTAGAATCCAAATTTCCTTAAAATTCAGACTTCTAATTCTTTATAACTCTAACTCTGAATTCTTATGATAAACAGAATATGAATATCCATGTATTATAGACTCTGAATAGTTTTTGGTTAGACTCTGAATTTTTTTTCTTAGACTCCGTGAAATGAATTTGATTAACTAATCATATTTTTTCTTAATCATGTTTTGATTATAAAATGATTTCTTACATTCAGTTACTAAATAACCATTGTTTGAGTGACATGTGTATAGGTCCCTCCGAAATTTAAGGAAAATTATGACTGTTGGAGGAGGGAGCCGACTATTGAAGATTTCCCTATAAATAGGAGCTCATTTGAAAATTATTAGAACAAGATGATCAATCTAGATATTAGATGATGCTGAAGTGATTTCAAGAGAGATATTTTATTGATTTTTGTGTACTAAACACCTTGTTCAGAATTTCTTCATGCGACTCCGAATGTTTCTGAGTACATTCGAGGGCTTATCGGGACAGGAAGACAGAGGTGTCGACTACCTTGAAGTTGAGGGCTTGCAGGCATTGCAAGATAGACTTTGATCTTCGTATCAAGGGCTTACCCTATTGTGGGTATAACAGAATTTCTTGAAAGTATAAATCAAGGGACCTTTATCCAAGGTTGTTGGATACCCTTCTCATTGGGTTAAAAGATTTACTACTTTATACTTGTATTGTTTCATGTTTTCCACTGTATTTTGTTTGTTGAGGAAAGTATAACTATCGTATACTTTATTATTATTATACTCTATTTTTGTAAGATTCTATACACTTTAAGGTATAATCTTTGTTTTTTAAACTTTTGTTAAGTTTCATTTCCAGAATCACTTCTTCAGAATTACATTCTCGGAATCACATTTGTAGAATTAAGCAAGTTTGTAGAACTCAGAGGATTTGTGAATTTACCTTGTTTAACCTTTTTAAACAATAGAAAGGTTTATAACAAACTATAAAAGTTCCCAAATAGTTTTTAAATTATACAATTCACCCCCTCTTTTATATTGAGAATCTACTCTTACATTTCGATCCTACAGTTGGTATCATTGGAGAATATCATAATCCATACCAACTTAACACACAAAAGGTTAAATATATGTTCAAAAAGACATTTTATAATACAAAATAATTATTCACAACATTTTCTGAAAACATGGACAATGAATAATGATGATTATCAACTGTTGAGAGAAATAATGTTGGTTTCTCTTAAAAAATATAATTTGGGTATATTTAGTTACTAAAGTTATTAAAATGAAATTAAAACTTATATTTTATGGAAATAAATATGTGATATAAAAATTATTTTGTTTCTTGTGAAATTGATCATAATATTTCACCATCAAAAAACTAAATATAAACATACCAATTAAACAATTAGATTGTAACAAAAAAACATTTACCGCTTTGGTATCCTTAAAATAATAAAATCATGATAGAGAGAGAAACATAAATGGATATGAAAAAAAATCATGATAAAAATCATAAATGACAATCTTGTGAAGAAATTACACCACATAAAATAAAAAACTGGTGAATATGGATTGTGTCTCACAGAAGTAAAAGTGAGATGAAAATTTGTAACCCTATATCTTATATTTCTTCATAAAAATATTATCCTCCAATATAATAAATATAGATTCATTATAAAAATTTTATAGAATCATAATCATATATATAATTAGATAAATTTTCAACTTATAAAATATTATCACCCCTTTATTAATAAATTTGTAATGGTGTTTTTTGTGTAATAAATGCATTATTTTTTTCATGTATATTTTTTGGTATTTTCAATCATTTTACAATTTATTATGGTTTAATTATATATTTAATTTTATCCATTATTTAAATATAATATATATTCATTATTTTTTTACTACTATATGTAAATGTCAAAGATAGAAAATGAATTTAACTATTCCTGGAGATGGTAGATTGTACATACACATGAAAATTGTTTCTATTTTCTTGATTAAACAAAATAAATAAGTTTAAATATTAATTAAAACATAAAGAATAATTTTTATATCTTATATATCATTAATAATAATAAAACACATCCTTTTTTATATTCATTTCAATTTTAAATAAAATGCAACTCACATCGCTTCGTTGAGGAGGTAATCCACACATATGCACAACTTGCCTTATCATTTTACAATAGATTGTAAGGTTAGAAAGTATATGTGATAATATAATTATTGATGAAATTATCTCATAAATTTTAAAAGTGTACAATAATTCAATCACTATATCTAGATTTGAGAGGCAGTAATGGGGAACGACAGACATTGTTCCACAAGGTGGTAGTTCGTCATATGCATTGTCTACAGTTCCATTTCTCTTCTTTTGAAAGTGGATATGGATATATCTTATTCAATTAAAATAATGACATGTAAGTATAAGATAAATATTTTTTTATTATATCATAGTATTTGAATATTATATCTTTATGGTGGACGAATAAATTAAAGAAATGCTATGTTATGAATGATACCTCTTCTTCTAAGAACCACCTTAGGTTTCTAAAAAATCCCTCTTATAATGGTTTAATTATAAAAATAAGACCTATATAACATGGATAGATAATTAATTATATTATTTGGGCGTTGGTTTTTTAATCCAATCTAATTTGGGAGTGTAATGGGGAGAGGAGAGGGGGTACTTCTTATAAGTGTTAAAGATGACACAGTTGAAATTTTTGAAAGGAAAAAGATTTACCATTGTTTACAAATGAAAAAAGGAACCAAAATGAAAAATTATCAATTAATGGATGATATATGTTTGAAATAATTCTGAAAATACGATTTTTTAAATTTTTATATCACTTATATAGTATATTTTTATTCTATCCCTCCTCTAAAACTTTTTTATCCAGAACCACAATAATTAATGTTTTGTGAGTTCAAAATCCATTATGACTGAAAAATTATTATAAATTGTTACATAATATAAATTATTAGGAATAAAAATATGGAATCCATTTTTCAAAATTCAATTTATGTAATTGGAGTAATATAATTTAATATTAAACTCATTGATGCGTCAACAATGCAGTTTTCCAAGGAGAATGCTTTTATAGTTATTGCATGTTTTACTATAAAAAATCAATAAGAAATTGATTCTAATGAACTCAATTGGAATAATTAAAAAATAATTGAACTTATTTTACTTTTAAAACCATAAATAAAAAAATGAAATATCTTAATTAATTAAACCAAAATGTAGTTTTTAATAAAAATGATTATTTTTCATTATTCATTGGAAAATTAAACATTTCATAAAAATATAAAAATTTCAATCTATGATATTCTTAATAGGTTGATTAAAAAAATAAACTCAGGTTTTCAAATAAATTTTTAAAAAGTGGAAACATAGTTTTATTATTTTTTCAAAAAAAAGAAATAATTTTTTTGAGAAATATGTATTTTCAATGCATATAAATACTTTACTAAAAATAATGTACTTATTTATAACTTTTATTTATTTATATAAATCTACTACACATAATTTTTCATAATATGGTTATTCTAATTCATAATTCTATGTTTTAATAGGCATGTTATAATAGTCATGATTATATAATAATCTTAATAGTATATCACTATTCATTAAAACTCGATGTTAAAAGTATTATATGATATAATATAAATTAAATTTTTTAGAAATAAATAATTCATAAATTAATACGGTGTTACACTTATACCCCATTTTTGAAAATATTTTGTGTGATTACAAAAATTTCATCCCTTTTCTCATATAAAATTGGACCTCCTCTTCTCAGTAATTCTCACACTAAAACCCCCATAGTTCATCCCATAAATTACCTAACCCACTCCTCCAAATTCATATACAACGTAAATGTTTTTTGTTATTTTCCAAACACCATCACTTTAATGCTTAACCTTATTCCCAAATGATAATGTTAAAGAAGTTAGTTATAAGTTCCTAATGCAACACCATGAAATTATAAAATAAAAACATTTCAATTAATATTATATGAAACATGAAACACCAAGAATAAATATCAAACAAAATTTATTTCATTAAACATAATCTTTTCAATAGCTTGAGAAACACAAAACCACAAGTATAAAAGAATTGTAATATAGTATACAATTTTCACCTGACCATTTAATTTTCTATGACAAATGGTACTAAATAAATTATTGAAATTATGGTTATCTAGTGATTATAAATATGTAAGAATCATTTAAAATAAAAAAAATTATCAAAAAACTATATTTTTTTTAAAAGATAGAATAGTAGAGATTTGCACAGATAATTTTAACATAATTTTTACCAATTTTAGAAAATTTATTTGATTAAATGTAATTAATTTTTGAAATTATAATATCATTATTATAATCTTGTGAAATTTATGGATTATTCTGAAATGTTTCCTTTTTTGATGAGCAATGAAAAATACAACATTTTAATTGAAAAAATAATTTTTTGTTTAAATAAATAAAAAGGATAAGATTAGTTTTAAATTTTATTTAAACTAATATTAGTATGATTATTTATATATTAATCCCATAGAGTTCACTTTAATAATTTTCATATTGAATTTGATAACAAACCATTTTAACTTATGAATAATTATTTTAAAAACCCAGTTTCTCATCACATTTTTGGGATTAAATTTAAATTAAGTATCTCCACTGAAGTGATTGGATTAAATATTTTCAATAAGATAATTTTTTTATTTTCTAATATGTTTACATAATTTTTAACTATAATGAATAGTGAAAATATAAAAAAAGTATCACAATTAAAGTGAAAATGGGATTTCAAGGGGTTAAACAAAAATGATAATGGTTAAATTGACATATAAACTTTCCTAATATATCTTTCCTTTATATATTTCAACATTATTACTTATAATATCATTATGGGTCCATTATTAGATCCCCATGATATAAATAAATGTAGTTGGAATTAGTTCTTTTCAAAAATTAAAAATGTGCCACTCACGAAGCAAATAAAATGCCACCCACTGTCATCTCTTCTTCAAACCATAAAACCTATTTGGTTCAGATAATACCTCTCAAAATCAATTTTCTTTTTCCATAATATGATCTTATAGTGAATTTTTTAGGTTATAAACCAATCCAATGATATATTTGTAGAAAACCTAAGGAGGATACCTGATGAAGAGATAACATTCTTCTACAAGCATTTTTACATTATTTGTTCCTCCACATCCATAAATTCATATTAAAACATTATGACATAATATCATCAATATATAAAATATACATATATATTTTTACATTAATGTAAGTAAATACTGCCAACCCCACTTTTATCAAATGGTTTTCGAAATTATTGTTCTTGTGTAAGGTGGACTACCACCATAATAACATATGTCATTAATTTTTCCATTACCACATATCACCATTATGTATGATAAAGTATATAATGATTATATATGATATATTTAACCTAATTAATCAATTGTTTTCATTATATCATATATATATACCCTTTTTGTAATTCCATTATGTAGTGGATACAATAATGTCGCTTGTGCGTACGGTGGACACCACCCCATGAAGCCATGTCATTCATTTTCTAGTAATACTTTTCCATGAAAGTGATGAGGACAATGTTTTTGAAAAAATGTGATAAAATTTTATAGTTATAATATTTCTAAAATATTTATTATTAATTAATGATTATATATATATTTGTTCCATTTTTCTCGCAGAAATATGATAACAACATTCGTGTATGTGGTACTACCACCTTCAAGAAGCAAGGTGACTCTATTTTCATCACAAAAAATGGATGGTCTGTATAAGAATATTTAATAAAATAATTTTATATTATGGTCATTAATTTATGGTAAAATATTACCTAACTACTTTCCATAATGTTCATAAAAAATGGTAACTTTACTCATGCATACATATGCCATACCGTCTTTATGATCATTACATGCTTCATTTATCAAAACCATATGTCATGATTGGTTTTAAAATTAAACTTGAGTTAAATTATTTTTATTATTTCACAATAATTATTTAGTATATGATATTAAAATATAATATTCACATGAAAAAAACCATCATGGAAGATCACAAATGAGGAATCAAGGAAATAAAAACACTAAATAATGGGAATGATGGATTATTATTAAAAATAAGTTGATAAGATGTTATAAAAGAACATATATTATATTACAAATATCAATATAGTTATATTATAATTTAATAACAAGTTTAGGACCACTATATTGGAGGAAAAATCACAATCAACCAAAATAATGCTTGAGTTAAGGGATTTCACCTATCTTTCATTTTATTGAGGCTTATGGTAATGTTATGTAGGAAATTTGTTTTATATATTATATATACTATCATGTTGACATTCTCTATAGTTATTAATTAATAATTCAATGGATTTAATGTTTCATTTTGAATTATATCATCCAAGGGGATTTGACATGAAACTACCAAGTGGTAATGAATTTAAAAACTAGATTTATTTTCATTAGGTTAAACAATTTATTTTATTTCATTGTTATTTTATGATTATTTGTATAATGAGTTTATCTATATTTTTTCTATTTCCACTTTTTTCTGTACTTACAGTTGATACACCTAATATATTCATTTAGTAATTCTCTCTTCAATGTTACAATCATTGTAATTTTATTTCTCAGTCACTTTCTTGTCGAGTTTGTTTATTCAAGAATTTCAGTTGATGGAAATTATATGATCACTGTATAATAAATGCTTTAAATTTTTTCTTACACTGGTTATTCATGAAAATTTTCAAGTCATATTACCGTTTTACCACTCTTTCTTAATTAAAATTTTTTAGAAGATGTTTTTATGAAATCTGAATTTATTTTTGTCTTCGGTTGGGAAATTTTTTCTTTTAAACCCATTTTATCAATAAATGTTTTCAATTTTTTTCTTCATAATTTAAAAATTCTTTACTAAAATCATATTTACCTAATTTATAATTTTAATAAAAGTTTTGTAATAAAAAATTTACTTCATTTTTTGTTAATTCTCTATTTTTTTATTTTAGCCAAAAATTGAAATGAATCATTATTTTAATGAGTATAGAATGAATAGAATTTCTTGCTTTATTGACCAATAATTTTTTGAAAACATTCTTCATATGTTTTAATGATTATTTTAAGAGAAAAAATTTCAAAAATTTCTTATCAATTTAATAATTAAATGTAATTTCTAAAATAAAAATGATATATTTATCAACAAGGTTTTTAAATATATTTCAATGGTACTTATATTCATCAATGTGAAAAAAAATATTTATACTATAATTGTAAAATTTTCTGTTTATAACCCCATTATTCTCCCTCTGGATGTTTTTTTGAACATTTTGACTAATTAAATTTTTATTTTTCACTTTCTGTATTCATTTTTTATTCATTAGAATTCCATTGAAATAGTTACTTTTATGTGATCATTGGAAAAATAATTCATCTAAATATCCATATTAATTGTCATAGATATGTTAATTTCATTAATAATTTACTATTTTTATATATGGTTTCATACATTGTAATTCATTTTTTATCGAAGGAAATATTTATAAATCCATATTATTTACTCGATGTGGATATTTGATGATACATCACATAGTTTTTGAATTAAATTGATTACAAAATATTAGAGGAATGGTTTGGAAATGAAAGACAAGGGTGTTCTCTAGTAATAGATTTCCCCTTAATGCTTCCATATTCCCATGGGATGAATGAGTTGGATATCCAGAGTCAAATATATATTTAACCATCAAGTTTAAACATTATCGAGGATATTTCATGACTTTTAGAGGATTCATGTGGTTTGGAAATATGATATCCAATAATTATGAATTTCCTTCAATTAGAATTCAGAAAATATTATCCATGCATTATTTGAAATTATGTTGTCTTAAAATGCATTCAATTATCAATTAATGATTACATAGAATTTATGTTCATCTATTTATCATACCATATATATTATGTCCTACCATGTTATTATAGTCATAAAAGAATTTTTATTTCAGTTATTTACCCTTCCATGTTTATTATGCTTGTCAATTTTTTTAAATGGATTGTGTGTTCATTTATATAAATATCGATGAAGATTTTTCTTATTATTTAATGATATATTCCACTATACATAACCCATACTAAACATTTTATCTCACCCTTATATTATTAACTTTCTTGAGAATCTATGAATTTTACTGTGAATGATATGAAAGAATATGCTAGAGTGAATAATGTTATTCTGGAAAAAAATATTGTTTTTATATTTGTGTATTCAAACATAATATGGTAATCATTCATTTATCTAGTTTAACAATACTACTAAATTAATATATCATTTGGGATGTGATTCCATGTATTTTATTCCACTGTTCTAAAGTAAGAATCAACACGTGGATACTATAGTCAGGGTTACTACGGTTGGTATCTGACGATGTTATTGGAATCCATGGGAACAGTATTTTTTAAAACATAAATAAGACATTATAAAACAATGATAAAATTTGAATATAAGTATATAATGACATCATAATGTTATTGTAATGAAGATATTTTGTGTTTTTTCATTGTAATTCATCTCTTTCTGGATACTAAATGAGGATTTTGTTCTAGAATAGAGTTACCATGGGATAATAAATCCAAAAAGGGAGTATTGTGCATATCACTATCATCACCTAACGCATGAAAATAGGCCTTACTATGCACATAATTTGACACTCTCAGTCGATATTCATTGGATAATTCAAATTTTATTTACAAAAAATTATGAATTATTTTAATACCTGATGAAAATCAATGACCTAGGGTAAAACAATGTTGTCTTATATTGAAAAGAAGATATCCAAAAGGGATGGTAAAATATATTATGTGTATGAAACAAGGTCATGAATTCATTAGTTACCAAGGTAAAATGATGAGTAAAATTTATGAAAATAAATTTCATCTTAAGGATCCATTTCGAGTTCATGGTCATAAATTTGGAGAGCATGGTTATTATCTGATTCCATTCCCTCTTCTAAATCACAAATCATTGAATAATGAAGGATCTACGTAGATATAAATTTTATGAATTATTTATGTATTGGTGTTCATGAATTAAATTTTACAGAAATATTTTTACTAATGGTATTATGGTGATAACAATTATGAATCATCTAATGATTTTTTATAATTCTATAAGAATTTATGTATTTATAACATATGATTTAAGGATATCATAATGTGTTTATGATTTTATGATTGATTATAAGTTCAAAGTCTTAGAAATACCTTTATAGGTTTTATTTGATATGATTCAACCAGGATTAAGGATATTTTGGGAGAAATTCATTGTAATAACACCCATTGGTTTAATAAATGTTTTTGGTAAAAATTTATTTTTCAAATAATTACTTTACCTTTTGTATGCATATTTTTAAAGGTATTGATAATATTTTTGGTTTATATGATCATTACAGAAATTGAAATAATAGTCAAATTAGATTATTATACAATATGCAAAAAACTATTTCCCTTAAAATCCTTAGTAAAATTTTTTTTAAAAGATTAAAATTATTTCAGTTATTCTCAATATAATTTTTAGGAACATTATATGAATTATATTTATATAGTAAAAAAATTACAACTGACTTATCTGGTGACAACCCATCATGTTTGGAATGGTCATGGTACTTGAATCCATGACTGAAAGTTTATATGGGTTTAACATATACCACATGACTGTGAAATGTACTTGTCAATACATACTTTTTAGTTAAACTATTTGAAACATTAATATTCATTATTAACAAGTGGTGTTACACTAAAGTTTAGTGATTAATTTATTATAGTGGATAACATTCTCTATCCATATTGGTTTTGGATAATAGTTATATATAGAGGTAAAGAATTTTCTCTATTTGATAGATATTATGATCCACTAAAAGTTAATTTTATATCTTTCGAAATAAAAAATTCAATATTTTATATTCATTTTATAGTGTAAGTGATGAATTATAAATTCATAGAAACCTAAACAAAGGATGAAATTATTCTTACGAAATAGAATCATATAGTGTAACTATATACCATAAAATTATTATCCAGTAAAACTATTCTTCAACATTCGGAATGGGGTATAGAAATGATATTTTTATTCTATTACATTCATTTTTGATAAATCATTTTGATTTTTAAATAATTAAGTATTTATGGTTTTTTGGCTATTAACATTCCACTAATCATACAATTTTATATTAAGAATGAACTTAATCACTCCATATAAATATTTAGTCTTTTATTCCATTTCAATATTGTCACATTTAACTAATGGTATCCTACATGAAAACCTAGATATTTGTTATTTTATATGATCTTTGTACCTCCATTTCTCTCTTATTAAGATAATATTTTATTAAACCTTTTATGATGTGGGTTTTTCAAAAAATTTATTTTTAAATGTCAAACCCTAGACTACTGACATCATGATTAAATTGCGAGAACACGATATTTTTAAATTTGGCGAAAAATAAAACGTATAAATTTTAAGATAAGATTAGTTAATTTGATAGTGTATGAAACACACAACAACAAGTTTAAATAACAAAAAAACATATTTATTTCAATTTATTTACTTTGGTTTCTTACTGAACATCCATACCCAATCCTAAATAAACCATAATATAGTATATCGTTATAGACTAGCCATTAAGTTATAATTTATTAACAGAGATAACTAGATATTTTTTTGATCTAAAAATACCAACTTTATCCATTCTGTTATTAATACTAGTCCATTATAAGATCCTTGTGACATGAAAAAAACATGGTATGGAATTCATTATTTTCAAAAATTACAAGTGTGGCCCAATTCTCATATATAAAAGGAAACCACACTCATATTTTATTCCCACCATGAATCCACTCTGATTTAAGTAATAAATATCTAAATAACATCCCAACTTTTATAATGTCTTCCTATAATCCTTTTTTTTATTGACAACCTACAATGGCTTTGGTACAAACCTACAGAGAATGCCTAAATTAGAGGTCATGTTCTTCAATGAGTGTTTTTATTTTATTTATTCCACCACTTACTAAAATTATTTTTTAAAAATGATGTTATAATAACCACATAATCATAAATAAATAGAAAATTTTTATTATTGTTTTAATTACCTATAACTATCCCTACTTCCATCAAATGGGTTGTGAAATCAACGTTCATGTGTACAGAGGGAAACCACCTCAAAAACTGATGTAATTCATATTTTCAATACCACCTCTCACGGTAGGGTATGATGATGTAAATAAGAAATAAATATTATATTTATAATATAATTATACCTCTAAATTAATTATATCAAATATACCTTTTTTACATTCTATTCCATAGGGGATACAGTAATGTCACCTGTGTGTACGGTAGACTAAAGCCTCATGAAGCAATGTGATTCATTTATCACTATCAAATTTCATGGGATGTGATAAGGATGAAGATAATGAATATATTTTATATAAATGTAATAATTATGATATTAATAACATATTTATCATTATTAAAATATAGTACATATCAATTTCATTCTTTCTTTTTCACTCAATAAAATTTGATAACATCATTCGTTTATGTGTGTACTCCCACCTTCATGGTGAGATGTGACCCTATTTTCATCACCAAACCACATTAATTGTATATATATATATATGAATTTAAATAAATATTATTTTATTATGATCATTTTGTAGAGTTAAAATTTTAATTACAGTTTTCTATAGATATTGTTGAATAATGAAAACAATATCCATGTGTACGTACAACCTACTGTATCCATAATCATAACATACTTCATTTCCAAAACACATCTTTCATTAATTGTTTTAAAATTATAATTTCTATAAAATATTATTTATATGTCATGAATATTCTTCTGAATATTATATATCTATATATAGTTCACAATAATTTGAACATTCATTATAATTCTTGAATGTTGATACTAGGCTAGTAACACTAGAAATAATGGGAATAAAGAAATATTATTAATGAATGGGAGATAAGATTTTACAAGTAGATCATGTATAATATTATAAATATTAATATGTTTGTGTAATATGTTAATAAAATTTTAAGATCACTATATCGGATTCTAAATAACATTGAACCAGAAAGAGTGGGCGGTAACAAATTTAATCTGATTTTCATTTTATTGAGGCATATTTTAATGTTATACTCATAATTTATTTTATATGGTGAATGTACATAACTTTTGAAATTCTATATCCTAAATCATTAATAATTAATTTAATTTTAATATTTTTTTAGAAAAATTTCATCCAAGTTATTTTACTTGAAAATTACCGTATTCTCAAAAATTCAATAACTCAATTATTTTTTATTGGGTTATATTACATTTTCATTGACAACGATATTCTAGGATCTTATGAAAAATGACATTTTATTTTTTTAGATTATGCTACCACTTGTTTTATGTGGACATAATGTTGATAAACAAAATTGATTCATCGATTAATTATCACTGCTACATTATAATCATTTAAGGGGACTATTTCACAATGTAATTCTTATTGATATTATTTATTATTAAATTAAATTTGAAATAATTTATTTGAATATTGTCTAATAAAACCATTAATTTTCATATCAAGTATCAATTCCTGAATCATTTAATTTAAGAGTACATTTACCCACTATTTGGTACTAAAATTAAATTTTTAGATATTTTTTAGCAAATATGAATTTATTTCTATCTTTTGTCGGAAAAACTATGTCATCAAAACAAATTTTTTCTAATATTATCTTCAAAATGATTTTTCACATTTTAAAATGATTTATTAGAGACAATTTTACCCATTTTTAGATGTTAATAATATTTTTAAATGAATATTTATTCCTTTTTCAATAAAACTTTAGTTTGGATTTTACTAGATAAGTGATAGAAGTCATTATTTTAACATGTGTGAAATGATCTAAATTTCTACCCACTATTTCCAATCAATTGTTTTAAAACATCATTTATAAGTTTAAAAGATTATTTTAAATGAAAATTATGTTATTTTTTTTTTGAAATTTTTTTTTTGGAATTTTTTTTTGAAAATTAAAAGGATATTCTCATCAAGAATGATTTTAATGATATTTTTATGGTATTTATATTAATGATTGTAAATAATACTTTATTATTATTCTTATGGGTATATGTGTTATTTAAGAAATCCTTATTATTCCCCTTGATGGTTTTTGATAATTTCAACTATGGAAAGTGTTTCCATTCGCTTTATTGATTCATTTTGGTTGAAATTAGATTTCCCTCAAAATATTCAATTATTTATGATCATTGGTTTGTAAGTTTCCCCTAAATGTATGTATTATTTATCATGGATATATTAATTTCTAAAATTTATTTTCACATTTACATGAATTATTATACATTGACATTCTTTTTTTAACTAGGGGATTGTTGGTAAATCCATTATATTTTATCAATAAATATAATTTATGATATGTCACATTGTTTATGATTTAAAATGACTATTTGATATATGATGAATTGTCTGGACATGTACAACATGGATGTTGTATAATTATTGCAAGTCCCTGAAGTATTGGTAGTCTCTATGGATGAATGAGTTGGATAGATTTACTTAAATGTGTTAATACACATATTTGTAAAACAATATTGAGGATTGATCTTGATAGTAGTGGTATCACATTCAAAGAAAGCACTACATCAAATTACTAATAATTTCCTTCCTTTAGAATTTAGTTATTATTATCCCTAAGATTTTTATGATGATTTTATATTTGGATTCATTGTATTCCTAAGTAATGATTACATGGAATGTTTGTTCAGTTATTTACCTTTCCATATTGATTTTTCATTATCTTGTTATGGCATTTAATGACCCGAACTGTTATAAATAAAATTACCCTATGGATTTTATTAAACTTCCTATTAATTAAATATAGTTATTTAAAACAAATGAGCTTATTTGGTTTTATATTATCCAACATTATTTCACTGACCATTAAGTATATTTACCACTAATAACTTATCTTTTGAGTAGTAACTACGTGGTTTGTATAAATATAGGGTTTTAAAAAATCCAATTGACACCAAAAAAAGATATGATGGCCTCAATGTGTAAGATTTTTCCATAGGAATCCCATTTACCATAGATTCTGGGGGAGATAGAATTTATGGGTTTTGCCCTTAACAAATCCCATGTAGAGATAAAAAAACATAAGCATGAGAAAAACCTTTTATGGGATATGTTCAAGCTCACCGAGATCACAACGCAAAAAATGTTTCCTAAATATCCCCATGAATGTCCCATTGTCATTCACCATATTCATAGAGAGTATGATTTTATGTTAAATGGATATGTATCAATACACTAAAAATAGGGATATGTAGATTATTTTTTATAGAATAATGTATATATTTTCATCATGTTATTGTTACTTTGTAAATGATTTTAATTTTGGTACTATAAGGTAGAAATTTTATTTTTGGTTATTATTAAAATCCAATTAATGTATTTATGCAATTAATTGATTTTTGAAATAAATAATATTTTATGAAAATATTATTATTAAATATTTTTTTATCAAATATAAATGACTATATAATCTAATGTAATTTTTATAACTATTGGAAAACTATTATAAGAAAATAACCATAATTTCTTAATAAATTACAATTCTATTTTAAAAGTGAAAATTCACATGATTAGAAAATTATTTATAGAAAATGAATATTAATTTAGAAATCAGAGCATCTAAATTATATAATAATGATTTTTCCATTATTTTATGAGACAATTGAATTTTCAGCTAAAGCTTAAATGTAAAGACCCGTAAAATTCAAGGGAATTTTTTTTCTTAATTTTCTTTTGGATTTTACATGAATGCAGTTTCTGACGGTACTTGATTCCGAGGCCCAGTGTGCCTGGAATTTCTATTCGAAGTTTAGCTCGGGTACGTTCAGTGAACGAACGAGCGGGAATTTATAACTTTTGAACCGCTACTCGGAATCGAATTCTGAGGGCACCGATGTAACCGCAACGCCGGTAATTTCTTAGGAACGCCATTTCTGGAGTTGCGTTTACACGAGAGAAGTTGTTAATTTATTGGGAAGGTAAAATAAAATTTATGCAACAATTTTATTTTTACTTTAAGTGGTTTAAGCTTTGGGTGGAATTTGGGTAACTACCCAACTTCCCAAGAGAGGTTATGAGGGTGGTAGGGCCCACACTAACCCCACCCCTTCACATTCATAAACCCCCTCAACTAACCATTATGGATGAAAACTTGTCATGAATTAATTAAGTGGAATTAATTCAAACTCTTGAAATTCAAAAGTTTATGTTAGGTTAATAAAATAAGAGATGAACTTATTTTATTTGTGGTTGGAACCTTGTTGTGTGAACTTTGGGAGAAAAGCCAAGGAACTTGAGGAACTTCTTCGTCTTCGATGAAGAACGCGAAGAACACATCGGTCTCCGACGAAGAACGCAGAGTTCTCAGAAACCGATTATGTGACGCCATGAACTGCGACTTTGTCAACGTCTTCTTTCATGACGTCTCTTCCCACGACGAATCCTCGTTGGATGAACCTCCGTTCAAGCTCGCACGAGGTAGGGGTTATTTTATTTTGTTCGTGAATTCTACCTTACCGTTCTTCATGGAAATACGACCAATTGCTATCGATTAACGAGTGGGGGCCGTACCGCGCAAACATGGTCGAACCTCCTCCCTTTTTCCATGTTATTGTTTCTAATGTGGTTGTAACGGAAATGACACGGTGTCGTCACACCGTGCGGGATCGTGCGGCAAGGAATGCACGGCGCCGTCGTGCCGCACCGTGAAATTGAACCAAGTCGCGGCGCCGTCACGCCGCGCCGGAGAGCCGCAAAAGCACTGCTGCCGGAGAGGGGTCCCGGTGCCGTGCCGGGCCGGGCCACGCCAGCCGGGACGGGCCGCACCCAGCCGGGCCGACCCAGGGGGTCTCGGGCCGGGTCGGTCCGGGCCCGAAACCCCCGTTTTCGGACCCTTTTGGGTCATCTTCCATATCTCGGGCTACGGACCTCTGATCGACACACCGTTAGTGGCGATGTGATCCTTGGATCGAGGTGGTCGTTTCAGTATATCGCACTCAAGGTTTCAAAGAACTTTGGGTCTGGCCGGGTTGGTTCGTACACGAAACCAACCGGGCCCTCAGAGCGGAAACGCTTATAACTTGAGTTCTGGACGTCCGATTGACGTGTCGTGGACTTGGTTGGATTACTCTTAGTGAGACTGATATTTTGGCTTACTCCACCCAAGTTTTGGATGTAGGTGGAGTACGGTCGGGTTGGTTTTAACTTAAAAACCAACTGGTCCCCTGGGACGAAAAGGCCAATAACTCTCAGACCGGGAGTCTGATTGACGCACCGTCTGCGACGTTGAGTTCTTGTTGACAATACAGAACTTTTGGATACATCAACTCTGGAATTTGTTTCAGTTGATGTATCAGTCTCTCGGCTCGTGGAGAAGACCCTTCCGAACGAGCTTGCTGTGTGCGGGGACCCTAGTGCTGGCTGCGTTTGCGACTGTGACGACGACGACTTTACATAGATCCTCAGTGGATTCAACGACGACGACTACAGCACTCAGCGATCCTATGTGGATCTGTGCTACCAATATTGTGTGGGTCCGATCCTGTGTGGGTTAGCGCTCAGCGGTTCTGTGTGAGCTAGCGCCTATAGATCCTGTGTGGGTCTGATCATGTGTGGGTCTTTGCGGGGGTTAGTTACCTATCGATCCTTTGTGGGTCAGATCCTTTGTGGGTCATTGTGGGGGTTAGTTACCTATTGATCCTTTGTGGGTCAGATCCCTTGTGGGTCATTTCGGGGGTTAGTACCTATTGAACATTTGTGGTTCCGATGTCTTAGATGAATCAGTGGAAATATCTGATCTTCTCTATCGTCATATGAAGAAATATACTTGTATGATCTGAATCCTATTTTTCTTTCCTTTATGGATTGTGTTGTCTTATCCTTTGTGGATTACGTTTTTATTTCCTTTGTGGATTGTGTTGTGCTATCCTGTGTGGATTATGTTTTTCTTTCCTTTGTGGATTGTGTTGAGCTATCCTATGTGGATTACGTTTTGCTTTCCTATGTGGACTGGGTTATACTTGGGCTCGGATATTGGAGCCGAACAAGAATTGATGACTTAGGTATATGTATGGCCATATACCTAAGTAGTGTTGGATGTTACTTCGTGATTGTATCCTTCCCTTGTGGATTATCCTTTTTGGATTCTGGGAGACCTACAGGGGTCTCGGGGTCCCTACTGAGTAGCTTATACTCACCCCTGCACGGGCTATGCCCGCACTACGTTGTGTTGGTTGCAGACGACAGACAGTGTTGATCGTGGTTGATGCTTGCAGAGAAGGACAGTACTTGGAGGTGGACCACTGGGCGTGACGTACTCGGAGCGGACTGTTGGACCCGAGGAGTAGAGGAGGCTATTTGTACCCACCCTTCAGGTGGGATTTCCAGTGGACAGCTTGGCGTTGCGGCTTTACTTTTCAGTTGCTATTTTTCCCTTCCAGTTGTACTTTACTTTCAGTTTGGGTTTGTATACTGGCCCACTTACTTTTCTACAGTTACTGTTGTACCAGCTTTTCCTTAGTGTTTACTTCTTCTGATTGCTTGCTCTATGGTGTTCGTTTACTTTACAAAGGCAATGCCTTACCTTTTTATCGGGAATTTACGCCTTGGTGCTAGTCGCCAGCCCCTGGCCTATGGAAGGCGGGCTTGGGGTAGTCACGACACGGGCCTTGAGGAAGGGTCGTGACATTAAATGCAATAAATAATATACTTTGCACTTTAAGACATCATAATGATGAAAAAGTGATTTCAAAATTTCTATAAATGGTGTACATGACTAAATCAATGTTTTACCTTTTAAATAGTGTGATTTTATTTATTTTTTAATTAGTTTATGAAGCCATTATGAATCATCAAAAACATATAATATATTTTCATGTTTTAAATTCATTTATCTAGGTGTCTGAATACCCTTCACATAAGAAAGGTAATTATTTTTTATGTTAATATATTTAACATATGAAATAATATTTTGAACTCCCATTTTTAACAAACAAAGTGAATAAAACTAGGTATGGTGTTCAGTTTTTGTATATTTTATTACATGGAGTCCAGAACCGAAATAATAAATAAATTCCTATATTTTATAATATAAACCCAAAAAAACATCCATTTATCATAATTAAAATTCCTTAGACCATGTCCATAACCATCCCTCCACTCAATTTAGTCTTCCCAATGAACCCCCAATATATCAGGAAACCGCTCCGATGGTTTTGGAGTCAAACCCTCAATTTAGGGATCCTCGCCTTCTAGTCCTCCTTCATATTCAAGCACTTTCTTTGAAAATAGTCTTCTTTAATTAAATTTTTATATTATAATTAATTGTTAATCAATCCCTTACTTTCATATTTATTTAATATGAATGATAGATCATTTTTCCTCTCTCATTATAACCCTTATCAAAGTTGTTACCATGTCAAAATTTTGTAATCGATCTTCAACTCTCATTTTTATTCAACCACTTTTTCTATGTAATTCTTATTAATTTCCATTTTCATGATGGTAATTTTCTTCCATATAATAACTTATTTTTTATGTATACATGATTATATAAACCTTTTTCTCTCATTAATCCTTCCATAATGATTTATGTACACCCGTTACCATGATGAAAGTTCAATATAGATTTCACTCTACTCATCTCCATTCAAGAACATGTTTTATGTTATGTCATTTAAACTAGATTTTCATATGTTGGAATATTATCTTTCATATTCCACTTACTTTATATATAATTTATAATGTATGAGATCCCCTTTAAATCTCATGAATCCCCCCATGATCTATTTTTTACACCCATTACCATGCCGAAATATAGTTAGGATTATTTTCTATATTCAAGATTATTATTTACTTTATGCCCTCTGTTTCCAAATTTATAATGTTAGGATATTCATTTACATGTCCCTATTACTTCTCATTTTTTTATATGCAATAAGATACCCATTTATCTCCCATCAACCCATTTTTACGAATCATTATGTGACATCATTATAATGCTGAATTTCACCACAATCTCCGATACCAAAACAATTTTGTAGTGATTAGAATACAAATTTCTATCAAGGGTTTTCACCTTTATAAACATATAAATTTTTATTAATGAGTTACTTATGTTTATTTCACATTTATTATCATGTAATAAATCATGATGATGAATGAATATATGTTGTAAGATCTATGTGTAACATTTAATCATGACTATGAAATGAATATTACGGGTGTTCCTAGATAGTAAAACAGTGCATTGGGTAATGTTTAGTATCATGATATGTTATATTGGGAGAGGGACTAAACCTAATTGAATTATAGGACATTTTCCATCCTGATATCTTGGGAGGTTTATCATTGGAATATGTTTATGATGTAGTGACTTATGTTGTGTCTACATTCCCCACATTGTGATTATTATAATATATCATGTCCCTTTGTATTTGTTTATGATTCCTTGGATTTTTTATTAGTCAATTATATACATATTTTCTAATATGTATTATCTTTTTCATTTTATTCAAATTGTATTCCCTTACCAGGCCTTATATCTCACCCCTTTATTATATTTTTACCAAGGTTATCCCCTACAGTTTTATGTTTGAAGGAGTATATTGAGAAAGTTAAGGAAGTTTTTTATAAAGTTGTTTTATTCCCAATTTTATGATGTTTTTTAATGAACCAAATTCAAAAATAAACTATAGTTGTCGATCATCTAGGTTGTATTATGTGTAGCCTAATATAATAAAGCAACTATTAAGGTGAAATAAAGATTAGGGTTGTCTTTGTTGGTAATAGAGGAAAATTTTATAAAAACTTTTGGGATTAGGATAATAAAACTATAGAAAAAGACATAGGGATAAGGCTATGTAAAAGAAAACATTCCTATATTTTGGTTAGTATATAGTAGAAATTTTGTTATGAAAATACATCCATCTCTGTATACTACATGTGGATGGGGTTTTGGAACATATGTACCTAGTAGAAAAAACTATCACAAGTTTTTTTGGGCCTAACTCGGGGTATCCTAGAACACTAAAATGGGTCTTACTACACACCTATTTTTACACTCATTGTGAATATGATTTTCTAAATTCAAAATCTCATTTAAAACTATTATTATGGGAAAAATTACTATAAGAATGCATGTTAAGAAATAGATCATAGATAACATAGATTGAAGCCTAGATATTCATTTGTTAGGGAAATAAACATAATTTATATGTCATCAAATTATTTTAGTTGTATCTTTATTTTTGTGTTAACAAGTTTAAGGTAACCATCCCTTATTTTCCTTAAATCTAGGAAATGTCTAGAAATTGGAGGAATTGGGTAAAAAAATGATGTGAATGGAAAAGTGTTGACTGCCCCCAACGAGATTCCCAACCCGATGGATGTGGGAATCACAATCATTATCATGATACAACCTCAGCTAACTCATGTTCTGAATAGAATATTTGATTAACAAGATTTTTCAAACCTCCCAAAGATAGAACAAGCCGTAATAGATATCTTCATGCATCAAAGACACCCTAATTTCACATGATCATTATATCCCTTAATAAGAAGTCAATGGATGAGATTCGTTGAGATTATCTTATCCATACTTCAATGTTACAAAAAAGAAAATGTTCTAAAAGATTTTTATCATATGGATGTAGAATACGATCAGTGGTGGGAATTGATAAAAATGAAAATCATGAGGAAGAGATCATATTGATAGAGGGGAATAAATTATTGATAATGTTTTTAATGAATATTTTCCTCACACAATCCAACTTATAAAAGAAAGGTATTTCCATTCCATCATGTAATGAGATAATGAATCTATCAATTAATATGAATAAACCTTCAAATAAATTTCACGATATACCTCTTAAATTGTTATTAACCCTGAATGAAAGGTTCACCACTTACATTGTGGTCTAAAACATAATCTTTAAAATGATCTAGAGATCCATCACATTGAGTAATCTGTGAAAATTGCATGATGTTACTTCAAAGTTGAGATGGATACTGGAGAATCTCAAGCTTTCCATATGGATAAAAAATTTAAAGTGGGGTAAAATTCTATCCGTCTGATGGGGAAATATAATGGTGCTATGAAATTCCAATATCCAACTTATAAATGGTATGCAAAAAAGCACCCCCAAAATGTAATGACCCAAACATTCATTAATGAAAATTTATCTTGATCCAATTAGATGTATTAGTATGTAATATGGTTATATAACATATGAACTTCATTGGATTTATGTGTTTGGATTTTAAAATATTGTTAATAATTGTGATTGTTTCTAATATAGCCGATAAATAGTGATAACATGATTAGTATAAATATAGGTCTTTAACAAATCTAATTTACTTAGACAATTGAAGTGATGGCCTCATCTAGTATACATGACATGTAGGAAGCCTATTTTTCGGTGCTTAGAATGGAGGGGGGGTCATTGGGCTTCACTCTTGACCAAGACCAAGATGAGCTTCAACATATTAATCTCAAATAGAACTACCTATGGGAGAAGTGGAAGTTGATAGAGATTACAACGCAAGTGATGTTATCTGAGCCACCCCAAGAGTCTGTCACCATCGCACACCTAACCCTTTAGTCTTATGTGGCTGTCATAAGAAGTTGTGTAACAAGACCCTAGAACTAAATTTATGAACATTATTTTTGTATAGAGAATATACATTTATTTTATTATTGTTACTTTGTAAATAGTTTTTTTAAAGGAAAAAATAATTTTGTTAAATAATTAAGAAATATATTTTGTTGAATTAATGGATTTTTTAATTAAATAATATTTTAAATAAATATTATTACTAAATTAAATTGTATAAAATATAAATGATAGTATAGTTATTATGAATACGATTGTGATTTTTATTAAGGTTTGAAATCTATTTTTGTCAAAACCCATGAATTTTCGATAAATGTCGGTTTTTATTTTAAACGAAAAAATTAAAATATTTATAATATTAATTAGATAATATGAATATTATTTTTGGAATCCTGATTTTGAAATTATTTAATGCCAAATTTTTCATAATTTCCTGAGTCAATCGAATTTTTGGGTGAAAATTAAATACTGTTTAAATGTGTAATGTGTTTTATGACATCATAATGACCCGATAGTGATGTAATAAAATAATATAAACATAATGTTCAGAAAATATATGTTTTACCATTAAAAGCATGTGATTTTAGGTTTTTCGATTTAGTTTACAATGCTTTAGTGGACCCTTCAAGACTTATAAAACATTTTATCTTTTTAAATAGATTTCCTTGAGAGTGTGACTCACCTCCACATAAGAAACCCTATTATTTTAATATTCTTATCAATTTTCTTTCTAAAATAATGTTTTACACTCCCATTAAAAAACCATGGGAAAAAACTATGAGTAGGTTTGTGGTTTTGATTAGTTTACTGTGTGGTCTCGCAAATCTAAATAATAAATAATTTCCTTTACATTCCTAAATAAACCCACCCATGATCCCACTTCCTCTTCATTCAAAGGATTTGGTGTTTTTCCAACCTCTTCCCTCCTCTCTCTAGAGTCCTCCCAAGGTGCCCCATACTCCCAATAATCCTCTCTCAAGCCCCTCGCAAGCCTTTGGGATCACACTTCCATGTACAGGATTCCTTCCATTCTCATTTTATCCAAGTTTCTTAATATTGTTATGCCCTTTTATTTTCAACTGTAAAAGTTGGCATATTGTTTCGCACCTCCCCTATACTGACATCATTATGTTTGAATGATGAGATACTCCTTTATCTCTCATTAATTTCTCCCATGTACACCCGTTACCCTGGTAAAATTCTGTATATAATTTCTCTATCCCTATTTACATTAATGAAATTATTTTTTATTATGAATCTAAAATATCATTAATTATGTTTGGACATTTATATATATTAACCCCTTATTTTACATTTCATTTAAATATAATGATACACACCTTTCTGTATCATCAAACATTTCTAAGAATTCGGACACACCGTTATGCTGCCAAAATCGCACCATGATTTTCCATGATAGAATCATTGTGTCGTGAATACAATGCCCATTTCTCTATCAAGGGTATTCACCTTTATTAACACATAAATTTTAATTATATAGTTTCATTTATGAATTACAAATTCCTTTATCATGAAATAAATAACGATCTTTAATGATTCTATGTTGTATGATCCATGTGGCACACTTATGGATGAAATGAAATGCCTAAGAAGGGTTCACCCTGATAGCGCTCTAATACATTGGGAAAAGATTAGTATCATGATAAGTCAAGTGAAATTATGGTTAAATCGTAATAATTCAAGTGAAATTAGGATTTACTCATTCTTTATGTGAAATGATCCTTGGCTCATGCTAAAACCATGTTAAGTGTTGTTACCACGTTTCCATGTTATGATAATCATAATATATAATTCCTTTATGTTAATGTTTGTTTTATGCTCCATTGATATGTATATTCCCTAACATGAATTTTATTCTTCATGTTATGTCTTTTTTACTCATTTACTAGGATTTTTATCTCACCCTTTTCTTATGCATGTCTTTAGGTTATCTCATTCAATGCAAAGTACGAGGGAATGTGGTGGTTATGTAAAATAAGATTTCAATAAAGATGTTGTGTTTCATGTTTTAAGTCGTTATGTAATATTACTAAGAACTAAATATAATAGACCTATTGATCTTCTATTTTGTATCAAGTGAATATTGTATGTAATAAATCATGTTTAATTGTGTAATATAAAGCAGGGTAGTTATTGTCGGTATCATAGGATATGTTTAGTTATTTTTGGGATTAGGATTAGAAAACTCTAGTGAAAGATTTTGGTATAAGACTAAGTATAACAAGAACATACCAAAATTTTAGTGAGTATTGATTAAGTGGTTTATCAGACAAATACATCACTTTATAGACAAGAGCATGTAGAGGTAGCTCTAGAACATATGTACCTAGGAGGGAAAACTCTGACAAGGAGTTTCAATTTTGACCTAGGGTATCCTGGTACATGACAATGGGCCTTGTTGCACTCTTGGTTATGAAACTCCTGGGAGATATGCTTTGGTAAATTCACAAGTTTAATATGAACCATTATTAAGGGTATTAAAAATATTCCCCTGAGAATATATGTTAGAATGTATATCATGGATAACATTGATTTATGCCTACAGATTAACAAGTTTAGGAAATAAAAGTTATTTATAACACATCTCTTTTGACCATGGATTTCAAATTATGTGTTACCCCTAACATTCCTTTTACTCCATCCAATGACCATTAATAAGAGGAATTGAGCTAATAACCGATGTCAAGATCAATGTGATGACTGTTCTTATGAGCTTCCCAATTTGATGGGAGTAGGAATCATGAACATTGTCACGGTAGACTCTTAGATAACTTAAGAATTTAATAGAAACAGGGGTCAAGAAGAACATTCACCCCCCTAAGAAATAAAAATTCGCAACCGAGAGCTTCATGAGACAAAGGCCTACTACTTTTAACGGATCATATGTGTAACACCCCATGTTTTTCTAAAAATAAATGGAAATGCATGGAACTTTTTTTTAAGTAGATATATTTTTTACTATAATTTAAAACATAACTTTTCCACTTCTATGTTTTTAATTTCAAGACTTTCATCTACAATTGTGCTCAGTATGTTATTTGGAGTCCATTGGAACCACATTATATTTATGAATAGTAACATATCATTATGAATAGTAATATGAATAGTAATATGACCCTAATGAATAGTAAGTTTTATTTTTATTTTATTTTCTTAAGGCTAGAAGATAATAACATCTTGGTTAATTTTTCATTGTGATAAAGAAGTAGTTGTAGAAATAGAACTGTTAATTTTTGAATTAAGTATGATTTTATTTAAAAATTAAATTAATAATATTTGGAAAATTATTTATTAAAAATGGACTTCATTTTTCAATTCTACATGCCGAAAAATGGTTAGGGTAAATTTTTGGGATTTTTCTGAAATTCAAGAATTTTTTATGAAGAGTAAATTACAATAAATGCTAAATAATTGATTTACTGCATCATAGGTGATTCAAAGATGATTTAATCACACTTAGTTCGAACTCACATGAAATTATTACTATTTGGGGTCACATGAATTGATATTATTCATAGTATTGATAAAAATATTATAATAATGATTAAAATAATCAAAAATACCTCCTCTCCTCTACTATAAATACCACCCTCACTCCCCTCTTCTTCCCACCCCTATCAAGCCTTGATCATTGTCTAATTTCTGCCAAATTACCTCCCCAATATTATTCCCCACGACCTAGAGCTTCTGGTCTCACCAAAAGACCAAAATCAAAGCCCTTAAGAAGGATCTCAAGGAGAAGAGATCAAGTGGTAAACAACCTCTTTTATTTTCATTCTTTTCTGTCATTTTATGTTATTATTTTCCTTTCCCTTTGGCATGTGTTGGGATATTTCATTAAATATTCCCCCTTACTGTAAATATTAGGTATTATTTAGGAGATATTCCATTCCTTTCATCAATCTTGTTTTTATTAAATTTTAAGAGACGTCGTTAGGCTGCCGAATTTTCGTGAGAAATTTCTCAGGTTTTTTTTATTTCATGATTCCTTTTTCTTATTTCCTCACCCCCTCTTATCCAAGAGGTATGAAATCTCTAGAATCATGTATATTCCGGATATTATCATGTTTATGGAAAAATCATCATCATTATTTTTTTCCTCCCCTACTTATTCAAGGATTAAAAACACAGTCTTTGATGTGTCGAATTATCGACATCTTGGATGATGTGATTTCAAATTTCCATTATTTATTTCAAGTAAGGTCGAGAAACCATTTATATGGTTGAACCAGGTTATAATATATGTTTTATTACTCATCTATTGTTATGGAATAATTTTGTACTCATGAATCTAATTTATAAGACAAAATGAGGTTGTTATTAACAAAGAACCACTAAAATGATCTAAACAAACATCATTAATGTTTTAACTTATGAATCATCCTCATATAAAACATCAAAATGATAAATGGTATACTTTATGATACTAGAAATATTTAAATAATACTCCATTCCAATTCTGGAGTTTCACTTCTAATCGACAATAATTTCCACCATGAACCAATCATAGAAATCATGTAAAGAATTCAACCAAAAACAGTGAAAGGGGAAAATACTAATTATTAGGGGTGAAATGATGTTATGAAATGATAATATAATATGTTATAAACGTGAACATGTTTGTGTAAAATATTAATAACACTCTTTTAACCATTATACAAGAGGTTTAAACAAGTTGGAAGTAAGACAAACCCGAGGTAAGGGAATTTTCAACCTGATTTCCATTCTTTGGGTTAACCTTCTACTTCATTATTCATGTGCTATTTAAATTGTTTGTGTGATGTTTTCTGTTTATATTATGTTTCATTAAGTTTATTTACAGTATATATACATACTCCATCAACTCTATTAAGTCTCTCTTTAATTGTATGATATTTATAAGGGGATTTTCTTTAAAAATCATCTTTTCAAATTTGGTTTTACGAAATTCCAAAGTAATGCTTTTATAAAATTATTCATGTTGTATGTTTATATTTTGGTTATTGGGAATTATTTATGATGAAGGGTGGGACATATATATCCCTCCAATGAATTGGGTATGAGTAAGTTGGAGTTCGGTCGTATGCATACTCCAAGTGTAACTGCAATGGTAACACAAAGTAAGGTAGCCGTGAGGGTTACAAATTATAAGGTAGCCAAAATGGTTACAAGATTATGTAAGTAATTCCCCAATACACCTTTATGGTTCTACTTATGTTCTTATGTATTTGTGGAGATATCATGTTTCACCAGTTAAGTATATATATGTATACAGTTGATAATAATGTCTTTTGGAAATGATTTCATACGTTACAAGTATTCATGGACTAATGTATCCTTTCTTTCTTTTCATACCCCTTACTGAGTTTTTATGCTCATCCCAAGTTTTTAAATGATTTTCACAGGTTAATTCATGTGTAAGTCAAAGAAGGAAGCCATGTTAAATGTTAAAGAATTGTCAAAGAATCATGTTTAAGTTTTAATGTTTTCAATTTATTGAAAAATGGAAACGGTTTTAGGGTATCCACTCTGTAACAATGTGTAATGTTATGAATGTATTGTCCTAATTATCTAAATATCTAAACATGAAAAGATCATCAATTTTAAAGGAAGTATTTTCTTGACTAAATTCAAGACTATTTATGTAATATGGTCGGGTCTTTATAGTTGGTATCAGAGGGATGGTTTAGATAACTGTAGGGGTTAGGGCGATGTTAATAGATTACCATAAATGATTTTCAATATATGTTTAATTTGAAATGTTTTAGCATTTAAAGATTACCATGTTGCATCATCTAACACATTTTTGTTCAGAATGGTTGTCCACAGAAGGAAAAAGGATACTGAAGAGAAGAGGCACCGACAGGATGACATCCTTCCGGAACTACTGCTCGGAATGGTAGGGATTGGAACATAGCAGTTTGTGAAATTAATGGCTCAACTAACACAGGGAATAAATGGTGGTGGAATCCATGAAAGAGAACCAATAGAGTTACCACAATGGAACATGACAGTTGTGGAACATTTTATGAGACAACACCCTCCTGCATTCAACAGATCTTCTGATCCAGTAGCAGCTGAAGAATGGATCAAATCCCTTGAAAAGATATTCGATGTTATGGGATGTTCATATAATCAAAAATTATGTCTTTCCATTTATCGTTTTGAAGGGGAAGCTAATCAGTGGTGGTCAATGTGAAGGAATATCAATGGTTGAGAGGATTTTGATGCCTTAGAGTGGGATGAATTTAAAAGTTTTTTCCTTGAAAAATATTTTCCTAAGGTGGTGCGACTAAGAATGGAGAAGCATTTACATGAATTGAAACAGAAAGAGGAATATTCAGTGGCTGTGTATGAAGCGAACTTCACCCGACTGGCGAGGTATGCTCTAAATCTTATTCTGGTTTTTGATAGCAAAATCAACCACTTTTACTCAAGATTAAAGCCATGGTATCGAAGGGTGTTGGACTCCCATGAATTCAAAAGTTATGAGAAACTTGTCCGATGTGCTGAGAGGGTAGAGATGGAGTTTTCTGATGATCATGTTCATTTTGGAAACAAAGAGAAGAAGAGGTCCAGTTGGAAAGCAATTGGTAAGAATCAACCAAAGAAACCTGATGGTAAGAAAATCCAATTTCCAGTTTGTGAAAAGTGTGGTAAGAAACACCCTGGGGAATGTCTTAGCAAATCTGGGAAGTGTTTTAAATGCTGTAAGTTTGGACATATGGCCCAAGATTGCAATGAAAATGATCCTAAGAATAATCCTGATATGAAAACTGTAAAATGTTGTAAATGTGGTGAGATGGGTCACTATGCAAACATCTTCCCAAAGAAAGATCTGAATTATGCAAAGAAGCCAGATTACAAGAAGAAAGGGGTAGTGAGATCCTTTGTGACTACGTCAGTAGATGTCGGGCCATCCAATGAAGTTTTATCAGGTACTTTGTTTTTTCACTCAGATTTTTCTTATGTTTTGTTTGATACGGGGTCAACACATTCCTTCATCTCTGAGAAATGTTCTAGTAAATTGGAAATATCACCTCAAAAAATTAGACCCGACCTTGTAGTTAAAACACAAGGGGGAAATGTTATAAAAAATATGAATTGTAAGAATATTTCTATAGTGGTCTGTGGAAAGACTTTACCTACAAACCTTGTTGTTTTACCCTTGGTCGATTTTGATGTTATTTTGGGGATGGACTGGCTTTCTGATTATCATGATAAGATTGACTGTAGAGATAAAGAAGTTCTTTTTCAGAAAGAGTTTCAGTTTTTATACAAGAATATACCCATACCATTGATAAAATATCAGGAATCAGAGAAACTATGGAAATATGGAAATGAAAGTTATCTTTCTCATATTATTGAAAATAAGGGAACTATTCAAATTAATGATGTGCCAGTGGTAAATGAATACTGTGATACTTTTTCTAATGAGTTACCCGATGTTATACCTGATCAAGAAGTTGAATTCATAATTGACTTAGTTCCTGATGCTAACCCAATTTCAAAACCCCCTTATTATATGGCTCTAATAGAACTTCTTGAATTGAAAAATCAGTTGTAGAATTATCTTGACAAAGGCTGCATTCGTCCTAGCACTTCACCATAGGGAGACCCTGTTTTTTTGTTAAAAAGAAAGATGGTTCCATGAGACTTTTAATTGATTATAGATCTTTGAATAAAATCACTGTTAAAAACAAGTATCCTTTGCCTCATATTGATGACTTGTTTGATCAGCTCCAGTGAGATGAGTACTTTTCCCAAATTGACTTGAGATCCGGATACCGTCAGCTGAAGGTGAAGGAGGATGACATCCTGAAAACAGCCTTTCTAACTATATATGGGCATTATGAATTTGTTGTTATGCCGTTTGGATTAACTAATGCACCAGTTGTTTTCATGAATCTTATGAATAGAGTATTTCATGAGTTCGTGGATAAGTTTGTGGTTGTATTTATTAATGACATTCTGGTATTTTCTAAAATTGAAGAGGAGCATGAAAAACATATAAGGGTTGTTTTGTAAACATTAAAAGAAAAGAATCTGTATGGAAAATTCGGAATGTGTGATTTTTTCTAGCAACAGATTTCTTTTCTTGGGAACATTGTAAATAAGCATGGAATAACAGTTGATCCTGCCAAAACCAAAGTAGTTGATGAATGGACAAGACCCACAAATATTACAGAGATTCGTAGTTTTATGGGCTTAACAAGTTATTACCGACGGTTTGTTAAGAACTTTGCATGGTTATCTATACCGATAACTAAGTTAACATAGAAAGGGGTTAAATTTGTTTGGACAGAGGAATGTGATGTTTTTTTTTCAGGAACTGAAGAAGATATTGGTGAATGCTCCAGTTTTAGCCTTAACTTCCCGAAATGGTGAGTTTTTCATCTATAGTGATGATTCTTTGGAGGGAGTTGGTTATGTTTTGATGAAGAATGATTAGGTAATTGCCTATTCTTCGAGAATACTTAATCTTCATGAGATAAATTATCCCACACATGATTCAGAATTGGCATCTGTGTTTTTTTCTTTGAAAATATGGAGGTATTATTTATACTGAACTAAATGTCAAATATATACTAACCATAAAAGTCTAAAGTATATATTCACTCAGAAGGAATTAAACATGAGGCAGAGAAGATGGCTTGAACTGATAAAGGATTATGGCTGCACGATCAATTACCATCATGGGAAAGAAAACAATGTGGTGTATGCCCTAATTCGGAAACATCATGCATCCTTAACCATGCTATGTTTGGAACATGATCCCTTGATTAATGATTTGTTGAATTTTGGATTAGAAGTTGTTGGTGTAGGGAATACATCAGTTTTGTTTCCGGTTTCATTGCAGTCTTCGTTGTCATACAGAATTAAGAAGGCGCAAAAGCAAGATTGTGAGCTACAGAAAAAGGTCGAATTGGTTAAAATGGGTAAGTTTTCATAATTTAATCTTGATAAATATTGTGTTTTAAGATTTGGAAAAAGTATGTGTGTGCCTAGTGATTCTCAGTTGAAGAATGATTTGTTGTGCAAAGCTCATAGTTCTCTATTTTCTATTCAACCTGGCAGTACAAAGATGTACAGAGACCTTCGGGAGTATTATTGGTGGAATGGAATGAAAAGGGATATTGCTGATTTTACCATGAAATGTTTGACATGTCAGCAGGTTAAAGTAGAGAAGAAGTTACCGAAGGGGAGGCTTCATCCTTTTCCAGTGCCAGATTGGAAATGAGAGAATGTATCTATGGACTTTTTGGTGGAACAACCAAAGACTTCTCAAGGTAATAATGAAATTTGGGTTATTGTTGATCAGCTAACAAAATCTACACATTTTCTTTCTACTCGAGATACAACGACTTTGGATCAGATTTCTCGATTGTACCTCAAGCTGATTGTCAGGTTACATGGAGTTACTCTTTCTATTGTATATAACCGATATCCCAGGTTCACTTATAACTTTTGGAAGGGACTTCAGAAGTCGTTGGCCAGAGAGTTAAATTTCAGTACAGCTTTTCATCCTCAATCAGATTGGAAGTCAAAATGAATGATTCAAACTTTGGAGGATATGCTTTGAGCTTGTTTAATGGACTATCAGGGAAGTTGGGATCAACATCATTCATTAATTGAGTTTTCTTATAATAACAGTTTTCATTATAGTATTCAGATGGCACCTTTTGAGTCCTTGTATGGAAAGCGGTGTCGGACTCCAGCATTTTGGGATGAAGTCGGTGAAATAAAGTTGATGGGGCTAGATTTTGTTGAAGAAGTAGCTGAGAAAGTGATGATGATCCCAAAACACATGAGGATAGCTCAGAGCAGGCAGAAAAGTTATGCAGATAATAGAAAGAAAGACTTTTCTTCTGAGGTAGGTGACCATGTTTTCCTTAAAGTCTCTCCTTGGAAAAGTTTGACGTGTTTCCGTAAGAAAGGAAAGCTAAGTCCACGGTTCATCGATCCTTTTGAAATCTTGGAGAATGTTGGAACAGTGCATACCGCGTAGCTTTGCCGCTAAGTTTGTTTCAGGTACACAATGTTTTTTATTTTCGATGTTGAGAAACTATGTGCCAGATTCATCACATGTCTTGAGCCAAGAAGCAGTTCAGCTGGAAAAGAACTTCTCTTATGAAGAGAAACCAGTTCGGATTCTTGATTGAAGGGAACTGGTATTGCGGAGTAAAGTAATCCACCAGGTAAAGTTTTTGTGGAAAAACCACATGGTTGAAGAAGGAACATGGGAGTATAAAAATTTAATGAGGGAAAAGTACCCTTAGTTGTTTAATAAGTGAATAAAATTGCGAGGACGCAATTTCCAAAAGGTGGGGATAATGTAACACCCCATGTTTTTCTAAAAATAAATGGAAATGAATGGAACTTTATTTCAAGTAGATATATTTTTAACTAGCCTTTAAAACTTAACTTTTCCACTTCTATGTTTTGAATTTCAAGAAACTTACATCTAAAACTGTGCTCAGTATGTTATTTGGAGTCTATTGGAACCAACTTGTTTTTTAGTGAATAGTAGCATACCCTTATGAATAGTAATATGACCCTAATGAATAGTAAATTTTATTTATATTTTATTTTCTTAAGGCTAGAAGATAATAACATCTTGGTTAATTTTTCATTGTGATAAAGAAGTAGTTCTAGAATTAGAACTATTAATTTTTGAATTAAGTTGGCCTTTATTTAAAAATTAAATTAATAATATTTAGAAATTTTTTTTCAAAAATGGACTTCATTTTTGAATTCTACACGTCGAAAAATGTTTAGGGTAATTTTTTGGGATTTTTCTGAAATTCAAGAATTTTTTATGAATAGTAAAATACGATAAAATGCGATAAATGCTAAATACTTGATTTATTGCATCTTAGGAGATGATGCAAGGATGATTTAATCCCACTTCGTTCGAACTCACATGACATTATTACTATTTTTGGTCACATTAATTGAGATTATTCGTAGTCTTGATAAAAAATTTATAATAATGATTAAAATAATCTTAAATACCTCCTCTCCTCCACTATAAATACCACCCTCACTCCCCTCTTCCTACCACCCCTCTCAAGCCTTGATAATTGTCTAATTTCTGCCAAATTAACCCCCAATATTCTTCCCCACTACCTAGAGCTCCTGGTTTCACAAAAAGACCAAAATCAAAGCCCTTAATAAGGATCTCAAGGAGAAGAGATCAAGAGGTGAACAACCTCTTTTATTTTCTTTCTTTTCTTTCATTTTATGTTATTATCTTCATTTCCCATTGGCTTGTGTAGGGATACTTCTTTAAATATTTCCCCTTAATATCCATATTATGTATGATTTATGAGATATTCCATTCCTCTCATCAATCTTGTTTTTATGAAATTTTAAGAGACGCTGTTAGGATGCAGAATTTTCATGAGAAATTTCTCAAGTTTTTCTTTTATTTCAGGATTCCTTTTTCTTCTTTCCTCTCCCCCTCTTATACAACAGAAATGAAATCTCTAGAATAATGTATATTATGGATGTTCTCATGTTTATGGAAAATTCATCATCATTATTTTTTTCCTCCCCCACTTATTCTAGGAATTAAAAACATAGTCTGTGATGTGTCGAATTGCCGACATCATGGACGATGTGATTTCAAATTTCAATTAATTCTTTCAAGTATGGTCATGAAACCATTTATATGGTTAAACCAGGATATTATATATGTTTTATTACTCATCTATGGTTCTGTAATTATTTTTTACTCATGAATCTAATTTATAAGGTAAAATGAGGTCGTTATTAACAAAGAACCACTAAAATGATCTAACCGAACGTCATTGATGTTTTAACTTATGAATTATCCTCATATAAAACATCAAAATGATAAATGGTATGATTTATGGTATTTAAAATATTTAAATACTACTCCATTTCATTTCTGGAGTTTCACTTCCAATCGACAAGAATGTCCACAATGAACCATTCATAGAAATCATTTAATGAATTCAAGCAAAAACAGTGCAAGGGGAAAAATACTAACAATTAAGGGTAAAATGATGTTATTAAATGATCATATAAGATGTTATAAACATAAAAATGTTTGTTTAAAATATTAATAACACTCTTTTAACCATTATGCAGGAGGTTTAAACAAGTTTTAAGTAAGACAAACCCAAGGTAAGGGAATTTTTAACCCGATTTCTATTCTTTGGGTTACCCTTCTACCTCATTATTCATGTGCTATTTAAATTGTTTGTGTGATGGGTTCTATTTATATTATGTTTCATTAAGTGTATTTACAGTATATATACATACTCTATCCACTCAATTAAGTCTCTCTTCAATTTTATGATATTTATAAGGGGCTTTTCTTTAAAAATCCTCTTTTTAAATTTGGTTTTTATGAAATTCCAAAGTAATGTTTTTATGGAATTATTCATGTTGTTTGATTATGTTTTGCTTATTGGGAATTATTTATAATGAATGGTGGGACATATATCTCCCTCCAATTCATTGGTTATGAGTAAGTTGTAGTTCGGCCGTATGGTTACTCCATGTGTAACTGTGATGGTTACACAATGTAAGGTAGCTGTGAGGGTTACAAATTATAAGGTAGCCAAGAATGGTTACAAGATTTTGTAAGTAATGCCCCAAGATTTCATTATGGTTCTACTTATGTTCTTATGTAATTGTGGATATATCATGTTTCACCAGGTAAGTATATATATAGATATACAGTTTATAAGTATGTCTTTTGGAAATGATTTAATACGTTACAAGAATTCATGGACTAATGTATTCTTTCTTTATTTTCATATCCCTTACTGAGTGTTTATGATCCTCACAAGTTTTTAAATGATTTTCACAGGTTAATGGATGTGTAAATTAAAGAATGAAGTCGTGTTAAATGTTGAAGAATTTTCAAGGAATCGTGTTTATGTTTTAATGTTTTCAATTTATTGAAAAATGGAAACTATTTTTATGGTATCCACTCTGTAAAAATGTGTAATGTTATGAATGCATTTTCCTGATTCTCTAAAGCTCTAAAATTGAAAAGATCCTCAATGTAAAAGGAAGTATTTTCTTAACTAAATTAAATATTATGTATGTAATATGGTTTGGTTTTTATAATTTGATCCCTCAGTTTTCAAACAATGGATCAACTACATTGAAAAGATCTTTTACATCCTTAAATGTTCCGAACAAGAGATGGTTCTTCTGGATTATTATCATATAGAGGGTGAAGCTGATCAATTTTGGGAAATGATAAAAAATATGAGGCATTTGGAGGAGATATAGGTGTTGGAATTGAAGGATTTCTAGAAAAAAAATTCAATAAATATTTTCCGCGAACCCTCTTACATAAGATGGAAAGGGACTTCTTTTCCCTAAAGAAAAAAGACGAAGAATCCATTAGGGAATACGAAGAAAACATTACATGATTTTCATGATATGCCTCTATCTTTTTCATTACCCCTAAATTCAAGGTTAAATTCATCTTTGCTGGGTTGAAACCTAGCCTACGGAAAGCCATGAAAATCCGTGACTTCGATAGCTTTGAGGAAATTGTCTGTTGTGACCTCATGGTCGAAATGACGATCGGTGAATCTCAGATGTATTATGGGGATAATAAGAAAAAGGAGGACGTCAATTCTAGTAGTCTGATTGATATATCCAATGATGATAAAAAGATCCAGCACCCCACTTTCCAAGTTTTTGGAAAGAATAACCCCAGAAATTGCTTGAAGGGGACGAGGAAATGATTTAGGTGTTGAAGAGAAGGGTGGCTAGCTGTTAACTTCCAACAAAAGAAACCTGGGGCTATGATAGCAGAGATGAATGCCTTGTTCGACCATCGACGCATTGTTCATTGATTCAACTACAAAGAACTTGGGAACCATTCAAATTACTTACCTAAGCAAAGGGTTTTTAGAGGCAACCAACAACCTCCAAGGCAATAAGAGAGATCTTTTTCCATCACTACCTCCAAAGTAAACCCTGAAAACAAAGTGGTGATAGGTATGCTAGTTATTCATTCAAGAATAAAAAATGTATTTTTGGATACTAGTTCTACACATTATTTTTATATCCTTAATGTTTAGTAGAAAAATCCTAACACCACCAAAAATCATGTAAGTAATGTTGTCAATGAGTAAAAAAATGGGACAACCATTGCATCCCATGAATATAAATCGTCCCCTTTCATAATTTTTTAATTAAACATCACGGTGAACCTCGTCATACTCCCTCTGGATGATTTTTATGGAATTCTTGGCATGGATTGGATTTCATTATATAGATCCCATTAAAAATTTTATGAGAGGGAAATCACTCTCCATATTGAGAATCGACCCCCAATTCTATACAAGTACAAGGATTATGATGAATCTTATTTACCACCATCATCTCAATCATGGATATTACTTCCCTATGAGCACGTGTATCTGGCATAGATGATTGAGTCTAAAGAAGTAACCATCATTGATGAAATGACTATTGTGAGGGAATTTTCATAAGTGTTTATTAATTTCCTGGTCTTACTCCTAGAAGTGATGTTGAATTATCAATTGACATTATACATGGGGCATTTCCAATATCCATGACTCTGTATATAATGGAAGTTGTGGAGCTAGAGTAGCTGAAAAAATAACTACCTGAGAATCTGGATTAAGGGATTATATGCCCAAGTGCTTCACCATGGGGTGCACCATTCCATTTCATCAAGAAGAATGATGGGTCAATGTGCATTTGCATTGATTATTGGGAGATCAATGAAATCATGATAAAGAACAACTATCCTCTTCCGCGAATTGATGAATTGTTTGACCAGCTGCCTGTAGCATAATACTTTTCCATGGTGGATTTTCGGTCAGGATATTATCAAATATGGGTGAAGAAGAAATATATCCCCAAGACTACTTTTCGTACAATATACATGCACTATGAATTCATAGTAATTCTTTTCAGACTCAACAATGCTTCAGAAATCTTCATGAACATAATGAATTGACTCTTTAAAGATTACCTTGACAAATTTGTGGTATTATTTATAGAAAATATTTTTACGTACAAAAAAACCAAAGAGGATCATGAGGATCATCTAGGCACTGAACTAGAGTCCTTGAGAATGGATAATATCTATGTGATGTACAACAAGTGTGAGTTCTGGTTGAAAGAGGTATCGTTCTTAGGTCACATCATCACAAGCAATAAGATATCTATGGATCCCTATAAGACAGCTGCAATTGAGGGATGGCCAAGGCCAACACCAATAATAAATATCTGTAGATTACTGGGGTTAGCTAGATATTATCGCCAATTTGTGAGGAATTTCTCCCGATTGTAAAATCCTCTTACCATGATAACTCAGATGGGAGTAATGTTTTCTTGGACTGATTAATGTTAAGAGAGCTTCAAGGAGTTGAAAAGGAGGCTTATCACTGCATGATTACTCACACTCCCAATAAGTGGATAAATTTTTGTGGTGTGCAGTGATGTTTCAAAGAGGTTTTTTGGATGTGTGCTAATGAAAAATGATAAATTGATAGCCTACGCCTCATGGCCCCTGAAAATCCATGAGCATAACTATCCCATGCATGATCTGGGGTTGGCGGTTGTGATCTTTGTGTTGAAAATATAGTGGCATTATCTATCTTGGGAGAAGTGTGAGATATAAACTAATAACAAGAGACTCAAATATATATTCACACAAAAAAAGCTTAATATGTACCAATGAATATGGATAGATCTCATCAAAGACTATGACTGCTCAATCCACTACCATCTCAGAAAGGCAAACAAGGTCGCATATGATATATGTAGAAAGGATCCTACATCTTTATCAATGATGAGAATTGAAAAGGATCCAATCTTCATAGTTTTTCATAGGATGGACATGGGAATCATTTAGGGAGGAACAATATCAATAATTTCTAAAATGAATGCTCAACTACCTTTCATGGATAAAATAAAGGATGCTCAAAGAAAAGATAAAGAAATTATGAAAAGGTTGGAAGCTATTAGAAATTGGAAATCCTCGGAATTCATGGTTTACAAGGATATAATTGTGGGATTTGGGTCACGATTATATGTACCATCTGATCCAGAGATAAAGAAGGATATTTTGAATGATGTACATAACACAACCTTCTCTATTCACACGGGGAGGCAAAAGATGTATTGGGATCTCTGAGAAAACTTGGGGGGAATGAAAAGAGAGATAGATGAAAATATATCAAAGTGCATGGTATGTCAGCATGTGAAGGATGAGAGGAAAATGTATAAGGGGATGATGAAACCACTACCCATACCAAAATGGAAATGTGAGAACATTACCATAGACTTTTTCATTGGATATCCAAGGACATCTACAGGAAATAGTTCTATATGGGTCACTATGGATCGTCATATGAAGAAAGCTCACATTATCGTGATTTGAGATGACTTTTCATTAGATCAAATTTCATGGATTTACATTAGAGAATTGGTAAGGGGGAGATTAGTGCCTATGAGTTGTAGGATCCCTCTTTCTTGACACTCCTAGGGTTTCTTTAGGGGAGTCATCTCCCCCCTCCTCTATCATTCTCATCTTCTCAATGTTGGCCTCTCTGGATGTTATCTCAGTAGTGGTGTGGCTCAGTAAAGGATTCTTCAGGATCTCGCCTCAGAGGTGGTGACTCAGTGATAGCTTTGGCGTGGTTCTGGTGTGTGTCGGGATGGCTCTAGCTCTCTCAATGTGGCGACAAAAAGACCTAGTGAATTTCAGAGGGTCAGATCTTAGCTCGGCAATAGCAAGTTCGGAAGGCTCCATTGGTTTGCTCTCGTAGTCAGCTCCTGGTGGTTTTTTGGCTTCGGTATGGTGACAATGGGATTTTATGGGTTTTGGTGTCTTGGATTCGGATTCATTGTGGACATGAACTGGCTTCTGGAATCAAGGTGAGGTCTTGGCTATCTACATGCTTTGGGCACATTCTGGTAGGTCTAGAAATATGCTCTAAAGTGACTCGAAGGGGGGAGGTTTGGTTTTGGTTTGCTTTTCTTTTTTTTTCACGGCACTGTTGGGGTTATTTCAGTGGTGTTGTAATCAGAGGATTCACGGTTCTTCCTGCTGGTCCCTTCTTCCTTCTTTGGTTTATCTGATTTGGAATCCGGAATGGGTTCTTCTATTTCTTTAATCTGATCTTCTCTATCCCAGAGTGGTGTTGATGGATCAGGCATGCTCAGTTACTCACATTAGCTATGCTCTATCAATATGTGGTTGGGTCTTTCAATCCTAGGTGACAAATATTTTCTATATCTCCTTGGTTTTCCTCCTTTTTGGGTTGTTTTAGATGTGTTTGAAGGGTTCCTAGTGGCCGCGATAGGGTTCTTCTGGTTTCGGCCCCACCAGTGATTAATGTGGGGGAGTTCATTTTGGCTCTAACCTTATGCTTATTTTTTGACTCTGTTAGTGTTTTGTATATCTTAAGTGTTTTGATGTGTTCATTGAAAGTTGTGTTTGTATGGTTATATCCTGAGGTGGGGAGATGTGCAGTTGTATTTGATCCTTGGAACAGACCCATAGAAGGATTCAGAGCTAGTGGTTCACCTTTGTAGTGCTTTTTAGATTCAGCTGTTTGATAGGATATGGCGCCAGTTGTCAAATTGGGCATGTGCATTGACACATGTCACTTTATAGCCGAGTAGTCTTGCATCATTGGAGTGATTCATCTTATTTTTATATTAGTGAGGGGCTACTCTGGTTTCCAATATAGTTGTCTCTCATTTTGTCCTTCGGGTGTGATTTTCCATTATCCATGAAGCCTGTTGGTTTCCTCCTAATTCCCTTAAAAGGAGGGATTTTAAATAATAAAAAATATTTCAAGGCCTTCGGGCCAATGGATGTAAGTGGTTAGGCTGCATGAATTACCACTATCTATTGTATCCGATCATGATCAAAGATTTACCACAATGTTCGGGAGAAGTCTCCAACAAGCTCTTAGCACTAAACTGAACTTCAGTATGGCCTATCATCCACAAACTGATGACCAAAATGAGAGAACTATTCAAACACTAAAAGATATGTTATTATCATGTTATATGGACTCTATAGGAGGATTGGACTAACATCTTACACTACATGAATTCTCCTACAAAAACATTTCTCACTCAAACATTTGAATGGAAACATATGAATCCCTTTATGGGAAAAGGTGAAGAAAACCAGTTTGTTAGGATGAAATCAGTGACCGTAAGCCGCTAGGACCTAAAATGGTCGAAGAAATTGTCACGACCCGTCCTCGGGACCCTTGCTGTGACTACCCCAAACCCGCCTTCCATAGGCCAGGGGCTGGAGACTAGCACCAATGCGTAAATCCCAGTAAAAAAGGGAAGGCATTGTCTTTGAAAAGTAAACAAATACCACAATGTAAACAAGCTATAGAAGTAAACACTAAGTAAAAACAGAGTACAATAGTAAGTGCGGAAAGTAAGTGGGCCAGTATACAAACCCAAACTGAAAGTAAAGTACAACTGGAAAGGGAAAACAACAACTGTAATGTAAAGCCACAACGTCGAGCTGTCCACTAGAAATCCCACCTGAAGGGTGGGTACAGATAGCTCCACTGCTCCTCGGGTCCCGATGTCCGCTCCGAGTATGTCCCGCCCAGTGGTCCACCTCCAGGTACCATCCTGCTCTGCAAGCCTCAACCACGTTCAATGTTTTCCGTCGTCTGCAACCAACACAACGTAGTTCTGGCATAGCCCGTGCAGGGGTGAGTATAAGCTACTCAGTAGGGACCCTGAGACCCCCGAAGGTCTCCCAGTATCCACAAAGGATAAACCACAAAGGAAAGGTAAATCACGAAGTAACATCCGACACTTCTTAGGTATATACCCATACATATACCTAAGTCATCAATTCTCGTTCGGCTCCAACATCCGAGCCCAAGTACAACCCAATCCACAAAGGAAAGCAATACGTAAATCCACACAGGATAGCACAACACAATCCACACAGGAATGTAAACAGGATTCAGCTCACACAGGTATACTTCTTCGAAAGACGATAGAGATGATCACTGATCCATCTAAGTCGTCGGACCCACAAAGGATCGATAGGTACTAACCCCCGCAATGACTGACACAGGATCAGACCCACACAGGATCTGTAGGTGCTGGATCACACAGAACCGCTGAGCGCTGACCCACACAGGATCGGTAGCACTGATCCACACAGGATCGCTGACTGTTGTAGTCGTCGTCGTCGAATCCACTGAGGATCTCTGCACAGTCGTCGTCGCAGTCACAGTAGTAGTCGCAACCAGCTCTAGGGTTCCCGCACACAGCAAGCTCATTCAGGAGGGTCCGCTCCACGAGCTGAGAGGCTGATACATCAACTGACACATAGTCCAGAGTTGATGTATCCAAAAGTTCTGTATCATCAACAGGAACTCAACGTCGCAGACGGTGCGTCAATCGGACGCCCGGTCTGAGAGTTATTGGCTTTTTCGTTCCAGGGGCCCGGTTGGTTTTTAAGGAAAAACCAACCCGACCGTACTCCACCTGTATCCAAACCTCGGGCGGAGTAAGCCAAAAGTTCCGTCTCACTAAGAGGAATCCAAAAAGGCTGACGACACGTCAATCGGACGTCTGAAGCTCAAGATATGAGTGTTTCCGCTCCGAGGACCCGGTTGGTTTCGTGTACGAACCAACCCAGTCGAACTCAAAGTAATCTGAAACCTTGATTGTGATATACCAAAACGACCGTCTCGATTCAAGGATCTCATCACAACTGACGGTGCGTCGATCGGAGGTCCGTAGCCCATGTTATGGCCAAAAGATCGAAGACGGTTTGAATACGGGGGTTTCGGGCCCGGACCGACCCGGCCCAAGACCCCCCGGTCAGCCCGAACCGGGTCGACCCGCCCCGGGTCCGGGTCGGCCTGGCCTGGGCACAGCGCGCTGGCCAGCTCGGCCGACGGCCGAGCCGTTTGGAAGGGGGGTGCATGCCCCCCTGCTGTAACCGCGGCCCCCATTTAATGGGGGTCGTTTTTGTAGGCCGGCCGGGGGAATTAATTCCCCCGGTTTCTCTTTGTCCGGCCGGCCAGTTCTGCCGACAAGGACCGGCGACGACCATTCCTTCCTCCATCGCCGACACCGGTAGCCCGGAACCGTCCGCGTCTTGGTTCGTCCGACGCGGTGCGACGGCACCGCACCCCCCCCCCCCCCCCCCGCCGCGGCCCCGCTCCGGCCGCAGCGTCTTCGGTTTTCTTCGACACAGCGCAACAACGTCGCGTCCTTGTTCATCTTCACGGCGTCGCGCGACGGCGCCGCGCATTACTTGTCGTGCGTTTCCCGCATGGTGCGACGACACCACGCCATTTCGTCCCAATAACAAAGAAACAACACATGGGTAAGGGAGGAGGGTCGTCCGTGTTTGTGTGGTCCAACCCCCTCCCGTTAGTCGATAACTTTTAGTCATATATCCACGAAGAACGACAAACTAGAAAACACGGATGAAAATAATTAAATAAAATAAATCCCTACCTTGATAAATGAGATGACGAACGTCGGCGTCGCGAAGCGAGGATTCGAAGACGTTGACAGAGATTTCATCGCGGAAAACCGTCGCGAAAAGAGACATCGCAGAAGAAAAACGTCATGGAAGAAGACGTCGCGTCGCGGGTCGGTGTTGCGGAAGACGTTCTCTGAGGGCTCGGCGCTCCACGTCGGAGATCGTTCGTTCTTCACGTTCTTCGTCAAAGAGAAAGAAGAACTCAAGACTTCCTTAGCTTTTTCTCCAAGGCTCTCAAACAACTAAACACACCAACCCAATAAAATAAGTTCTTAACTTATTTTATTAACACATCAAGGTTTTTGAAATTCAAGAGTTTGAATTCCACATTAACTCACCTCATTAATTCCATAAGTTAATAAACTTAAGTTATCAAAATTAAATGGGAGTTGAGGGGGGTTAGAGGATATGAAGGGGTGGGGTTCATGTGGGCCCCACCACCCTCATAACCTCCCAAGGGAGGTTGGGTAGTTACCCAACTTCCATCCAAATGATTAAACACTTAGAGTAAAAAAAATAAAAATTTTTGTTACATTTTTATTTTTAACTTCCACAATTTTTAACAACTTCTCTCGTGTAAACACAACTCTGGATTAAGCGCTCATAAGCAATTACCGGCGTTGCGGTTCCATCGGTGCCCTTGGAATTCTATTCCAAGCACCGGTTCAGAAGATAGGAATTCTCGCTCGTTCGTTCACTGAACGTACCCGAGCTAAACTTCGGATAGAAATTCCAGGCACACAGGGCCTCGGAATCAAGTGCCGTCTGAAAATGCGTTCTTGTAAAATCTCAATGAAAATTAAGAAAAAAAATTTCCCTTGAATTTTACGGGTATTTACATTACTCCCACCTCAGGTCTTTACGTCCCTGTAAAGATACATCGAAAACTAGGGAAACAGATGAGGGTACTGAGCACGCATCTGAGACTCCCACTCCCAAGTGCTGTCCTGGAGGTTCCCATGCTTCCATCTGATGTGCACTAGAGGAATCGACCATCCACATAGGACCCGCTCCTGTCGATCCTCGATCTCCACTGGGACTTCCGCAAAAGTCGCCCCATCATCAACGTCAAGCTCCCCATGGTCAATGATGTGCGTCGGGCCGTGCATGTATCTCCTCAGCTGAGATACATGGAAGACGTCGTGCACCCGGTGCAACTGAGGTGGTAGAGCCAGGCGATAATCCACCTCACCAATCCTGTTGAGGACTAGGAATGGTCTGATGAAGCGTGGATACAACATGCCGCCTCGGCCAAATCTTCATATTCCACATCGTGGTGAGACACGCAAGAAGACGTTGTCGCCATCCTCGAACTCTATTGGCCTTCGCCTCCTGTCAGCATATGACTTTTGCCGTCTCTGAGCTATCCTCATCCGCTCCTGGATGACCTGGTCCTTCTCTATCATGGCCAGGACCATCTCCTGTCCCACAAGTGCTGACTCCCTAGGGTCTGTCCAGCACAAATTAGATCTACAAGGTTGGTCGTACAATGCCTCGTATGGTGCCATCCCGATGGTGGAGTGGTAGTTTTTGTTGTACGCGAACTCCACAAAGGGTAGGTGGTCCTCCCAGCTGCGACCAAAGTCGAGGACACATGCGCGGAGCATGTCCTCGAGAGTCTGAATGGTCCTCTCCGTCTGACCATCCGTATGAGGGTGAAAGGCTGTGCTCAGACGTAGCTGTGTCCCGAACGCCTCCTACAACCCTTTCCAAAGCCGAGAAGTAAAGAGAGAATCTCGACCAGAGACGATAGATGATGGCACACAATGAAGCCATACAATCTCCTGAATGTAAAGTCGTCCCAAGCTCTCCACTGAGCCCTGCTCTCTGATGGGTAAGAAGTGAGCCGACTTTGTGAGTCGGTCGACAATCACCCAGATGGAGTTGTGACCTCTAGAAGTGCATGGAAGTCTAGTCACAAAGTCCATAGATATCCCATACCACTTCCACTCCAGGAACTCCAAGGGTTGTACCAAGCATGCTGGTACCTGATGCTCAGCCTTCACCTGCTGGCAGGTAAGGCATCGAGAAACGAACTCTGCCACAGCCTTCTTCATGCCCGGTCACCAGTGCTGTAGTCTGAGATCCTGGTACATCATCACCACTCCAGGATGTACCGCCAAAGGAGAAGTGTGAAACTCTCTCTGCACCTCCTCTCGTAAAGTGACTGGTACTAAGGTATTTCCTCTGAAAAGGATGTTATTCTCTTCTCGAAAGGAGAAGCCATCAGGTGCCTGTACTGAGGATATCTGTGCACGCCGCGTCTCACAGTCAGCATCCCCACTTTATGCCTCTCTGACCCGCTGCAGTAGTGGAGGGGTGATTGTGAGAGACTGAAGGAAGGCTTCTCCATCCCTATCCACAAAGGATATCCGCAAAGCGGCTAGCTGGTCTGTCGCCTCCTCGAGTAGTTGAATGCTCGTCCTCCTGTTGAGAGCATCAGCTACTACATTCCTGTTCCCAGGAGTATAGACTATCTCAAAGTCGTAGTCCTGGAGGAACTCGAGCCATCGCCACTATCTCAGGTTTAGGTCCGTCTGAGAGAAGATGTACCTGAGACTCTGATGGTCAGAAAAGATTGTAAAGCGCTCGCCCATCAGATAGTGTCGCCATGTCTTCAGAGCGAACACCATTGCTGCTAACTCGAGGTCATGGGTAGCATAATTATGCTCATGCGGCCTCAACTGACGTGATCCATAGGCAATCACAACCCGCTCCTACATCAGGACACATCCGAGTCCGGTCCCTGATGCATCACAGTAGACTACGTACCGTACTCCTTCCTCAGGAAACCTCAAGATGGGGGGCGCTGGTCAATCTCTATCTCAGCTCCTGGAAGCTCTTCTGACATCTGTATGACCACACAAAGGGATTCCCCTTCTTCGTCAAAGTTGAGAGCGGTGCCACAACTCCGGAGAAGTCTGGCACAAATCTCTGATAGTATCCGGCTAGTCGCAAGAAACTCCGCACCTCCGTCACGCTCTTGGGTGTCTCCCAAGCTAGCACTGCCTCGAACTTCACAGGATCCACTGCAACTCCCACCTCAAAGATGACGTGTCCCAAGAAGTGGACCTCACGTATCCAGAACTGACACTTAGATAGCTTGCCATAAATCTGGTGCTCTCAGAGTGTGTCTAGTACAACACGCAAGTGGTAGGCGTGCTCCTCCTCAATCGTCGAGTATATCAAAATATCGTCGATGAAGACTACAAAAAATTGATCGAGGTATGGCTGGAAGATCCTATTCATGAGGGCCATGAACACTGTTGGAGCATTGGTTACGCCGAATGGCATAACCAAGAACTCATAGTGGCCATACCGACATCTGAAGTCCGTCTTCTGCACGTCCTCGTCTCAAACTCTGAGCTGATGATAGCCTGACCTGAGGTCTATCTTCAATAACCACCGTGCTCCCTTGAGCTGATCGAAGAGGTCATCAATCCTCGGTAGCGGATACTTGTTCTTCACTGTCACCTGGTTCAGGCGACGATAGTCGACACAAAGTCACAAGCTCCCGTCCGCCTTCTTGGCGAACAAAATCGGGGAATCCCAGGGTGAAACACTGGTTCGGATGAACCCCTTGCCCTGCAAGTCCTCCAACTGTACCCGCAGCTCTCGAAGCTCGATGGGGGCCATCCGATATGCTGGAGTAGATATCGGGGCTGTCCTGGGGTACTGGTCAATATAAAAGTCTACCTCTCTGCGAGGAGGTAGCCCTGGAACGTCGTCGGGGAAAACGTCTGCATACTGATCCACCACTGTAGGAAAACCAGGACTTCGCACGTCAACTACCCCAAGCATTAGGCTAGCCAATTGATGAGTGATGGGTTGTCCTCTCCTTTGTGGAAGTCCATCCTGTGCTGCGAAGGCTCCCTTCTCGCTAGTGAAGGTGAACCGGCTCTCGTCGGTGCGTACACATCGCACCTTGCGCCAAATATAGTCAATCTATGCATGGACCGTAGACAACCAATCCATGCCCAAGATGACGTCGTAAGGCCTCGAAGCTGCTACAAGAAGATCCCAGCCGAAGCTCTTGCCTCCTAGAGTAAGCTCACACTGCCGGAACTAGTGGGTAATCATCGAGTCTGCTCCCATAGGAGTCTCTGGCCGTAAGGATTGAGCCAACAGCTCTGTCAGAATCTCCGAGCTCCGAACAAGGGCAGCGGATATGAAAGAGTGACTCGCTCCTGTGTCTATAAGAACTGCAGCAATGGTGTAACAGACACAGATAGTACCTCGAATCAACTCGGGAGCACCGTGGTTGTAGGCCTCTGCTGCCTGGAGTTGTGCCTGTCTCTGCCCGCCAACTCCCTGTGGTCGGGGTGGACCTTCTGGTGGTGGTGGTGGTAGGGTCTCAAAGCATCGCCCACCACCTGCTGCTCGGCCAGCTCCTCTGCCTCGTCCGCCTACTCCCTGCGGACCGCCACGGTCGACCCTCTACCTCTGTCTCAGTGGTCCCTCAACCGTCTGTTGCTCCTCGGCATGGCGGGTGGGGCAGTCACGATCCATGTGGCTCTACCCACCGCATGAGTAGCACTGCCCGCGTCTCGAAAGACTGGATCCGCGTTGTGTGCCCCGCACTACTGAGCCAGTGTCCTGAGGTCGTCTGCCTGAGGGTCTGGTCTGCCTGGACCCATGAGTCATCCGTCGACTGCCAGCTGCAGAAGACTCTTCTACGTGACGCCCTGCGGTGGGTCTTGGCACTGTTGTAGACTCAGCAAGAAAGTTCTCGATCAAAGGGGCTCACTCTAGTACTCCTGTCTGAGTCGGAATGCTGAGGGAGGTCATTGATGCCCTGATCTCGTGTCTGAATCCCTGCTCAAAGGTCCGGGCCCGGAAGAATGGGTATGTACCATATCTGTAGAGTAGTGCGAGAGATCGGTAAATCTATCCAAGTACTGGGCGACCGTCATGTTGCCCTGCCGCAGCTGAAGAAGCTCCTGGATGCACACCGAACGGAGGGTGGCTGGGAAGAACTCTGAGCGGAAGAGGCTGTCAAAGTCTGTCCAGAGAAGAGATGCCTCATCGTGCACCTGGAGCATCAAGCTCCACCATCGGCCCATTGCTCCGTGCTGTAGGCTCACTGCGAGGATCACCATGAGGTCTGCTGGTGTCCTCACTAACCTGAAAACTCTCACCACTGCCTACAACCAGTCCTCGGCTGCCTGGGGGTCTGTCTCCCCTTGGAACCTGGGCGGTCTCTTGTGCTGGAACTCATGCAGTGCACTAAGGCGACGTGCATCATCAGCGGCTGGTGCTGGAAGCATCGGTGGCTCGGCGGGTAGAGCTACCGCCGGTGCCACTGCTGACAAAGCGCCTTGCACCGAGGCCTTGTCGCTCGGTGGGCTGTCATCACGCTCAACTCTCGGAACCCTAGCTGGCTGCCATCGTGGGGCCATCCTGAAAATGAAATAGGTGTGCCACGGTCAGAACAGTATACCTAGTGAGCTGATACAAGTAATCACAAAGAAAACTTGAAACACACATGCAATCAATGTTTTCGTGTATTAAGTCGGAAATCAGAAGTCAGGGTCCTGGTGTATGGATACGTCGGCCATCGCAACAAACACTGGACTCCCTGGACTGATAACCACACCCAATACGCTAAACACTATTTCTTCACATAGAAAAGATAAGAGTCCCAAGTTCTGCGGTAGAACCGAACTCCTCTGATACCAATTTTTCACGACCCGTCCTCGGTACCCTTGCCGTGACTACGCCAATCCCGCCTTCCATAGGCCAGGGGCTGGCGACTAGCACCAAGGCGTAAATCCCGGTAAAAAAGGGAAGGCATTGCCTTTGAAAAGTAAAAAAACACCACAGAGTGAACAAGAAGTAGAAGTAAACACTAAGTAAAAACAGATTACAACAGTATGTGCGGAAATTAAGTGGGCCAGTATACAAACCCAAACTGAAAGTAAAGTACAACTGGAAAGGGAAAACAACAGCTGTAAAGTAAAGTCGCAACGCCAAGCTGTCCACTGGAAATCCCACCTGAAGGGTGGGTACAGATAGCTCCACTGCTCCTCGGGTCCCGCCATCCGCTCTGAGTATGTCCCGCCCAGTGGTCCACCTCCAGGTACCGTCCTACTCTGCAAGCCTCAACCACGTTCAACGCTTTCCGTCGTCTGCAACCAACACAACGTAGTGCGGGCATAACCCGTGCAGGGGTGAGTATAAGCTACTCAGTAGGGACCCCGAGACTCCCGAAGGTCTCCCAGTATCCACAAAAGGATAAACCACAAAGGAAAGGTAAATCACGAAGTAACATTTGACACTGTTTAGGTATATGCCCATACATATACCTAAGTCATCAATTCTCGTTCGGCTCCAACATCCGAGCCCAAGTACAACACAATCCACACAGGAAAGCAATACGTAAATCCACACAGGATAGCACAACACAATCCACACAGGAAAGTAAACAGGATTCAGCTCACACAGGTATACTTCTTCGAAAGACGATAGAGATGATCATTGATCCATCTAAGTCGTTGGACCCACAAAGGATCGATAGGTACTAACCCCCGCAATGACCCACACAGGATCGGACCCACACAGGATCTGTAGGCGCTGGCTCACACAGAACCGATGAGTGCTGAACCACACAGGATCGGACCCACACAGGATCGGTATCACTTATCCACACAGAATTTCTGAGTGTTGTAGTCGTTGTCGTCGAATCCACTGAGGATCTCTGCATAGTCATCGTCGCAGTCACAGTAGTAGTCGCAGCCAGCTCTAGGGTTCCCGCACACAGCAAGCTCGTTCGGGAGGGTCCGCTCCACGAGCCGAGAGGCTGATACATCAACTGAAACATATTCCAGAGTTTATCTATCTAAAAGTTATGTATCGTCAACAGGAACTCAACGTCGCAGATGGCACGTCAATCGGACGCCCAGTCTAAGAGTTATTGGCTTTTTCGTCCCAGGGGCCTGGTTGGTTTTTAAGGAAAAACCAACCCAACCGTACTCCACCTGCATCCAAACCTCGATCGGAGTAAGCCAAAAGTTCTGTCTCACTAGGAGGAATCCAACAAAGCCGACGGCACGTCAATCGGGCGTCCGAAGTTCAAGATATGAGTGTTTCCGCTCCGAGGGTCCGGTTGGTTTCGTGTATGAACCAACCCGGACGAACTCAATGTAATCCTAAACCTTCAGTGTGATATACCGAAACGACCGTCTCGATTCAAGGATCTCATCGCAACTGACGGTGTGTCGATCGGAGGTACGTAGCCCATGTTATGGGCAAAATACCGAAGACTGTTCGAATATGGGGGTTTCAGGCCTGGACGGACCCGGCCCAAGACCCCCCGGTCGGCCTGAACCGGGTCTACCCGCCCCGGGTCCGGGTCGCCCCGGCCCTGCCTGGGCACAGTACGCCCAGCGCGCTGGCCAACTCGGCCAATGACCGAGCCGTTTGGAAAGGGTGGGGGGCGCCTGCCCCCCTAGTGTAACCGCGGCCCCCCTTTAATGGGGGCCGTTTTTGTAGGTCGGCTGGGGGAATTAATTCCCCCAGTTTCTCTTTTTTCGGCCGGCCCGCACCGGCCGGCCGGTTCTGCCAACAAGGACCGACGACGACCATTCCTTCCTCCATCGCCGACACAGGCGGCCCAGAACCGGCCGCCGATCACCCTGCTCCGCCGCGGCCCGGAACCGTCCGCGGCTTGGTTCGTCTGGTACGGTGCGACAACACCACGCCCCTCCACCGTGGCCCCTCTCCATCTGCGGCGTCTTCGGTTTTCTTCGATGCGGCGCGACGACGTCACGTCCTTGTTCATCTTCACAGCGCGGCGCGACGGCGCCATGCATTACTTACCGTGCGTTTCCCGCATGGTGCGACGACACCACGCCATTTCGTCCCAATCACAAAGAAACAACACACCGGTAAGGGAGGAGGGTAGGTCGTGTTTGTGCGGTCCGACCCCCTCTCGTTAGTCGATAACTTTTAGTCGTATATCCACGAAGAACGAAAAGCTAGAAAACACGGATGAAAATAATTAAATAAAATAAACCCCTGCCTTGATAAAAGAGATGACGAACGTCGACGTCACGAAGCGAGGATTCGAAGACGTTGACGGAGATTTCGTCGCGGAAAACCGTCACGAAAAGAGACATCGCGGAAGAAAAACGTCGTGGAATAAGACGTCGCGTCGTGGGTCGGTGTCGCGGAAGACGGTCTCCGAGGGCTCGGCGCTCCACGTCGGAGATCGTTCGTTCTTCGTGTTCTTCGTCAAAGAGAAAGAAGAACTCTAGACTTCCTTAGCTTTTTCTCCAAGGCTCTCAAACAACTAAACACACCAACCCAATAAAATATGTTCTTAACTTATTTTATTAACACATCAAGGTTTTTGAAATTCAAGTGTTTGAATTCCACATTAACTCACCTCATTAATTCCATAAGTTAATAAACATAAGTTATCAAAATTAAATGGGAGTTGAAGGGGTTAGAGGATGTGAAGGGGTGGGGTTCATGTGGGCCCCACCACCCTCATAACCTCCCAAGGGAGGTTGGGTAGTTACCCAACTTCCATCCAAAGGATTAAACACTTAGGGTAAAAAAAATTAAAAATGTTGTTAAATTTTTATTTTTAACTTCCACAATTTTTAACAACTTCTCTCATGTAAACACTACTCCGGATTAAGCGTTCCTAAGTAATTACCGACACTGTAGTTCCATCGGTGCCCTCGGAATTCGATTCCGAGCACTGGTTCAAAAGATAGGAGTTCCCGCTCGTTCGTTCACTGAACATACCCAAGCTAAACTTCAGATAGAAATTCCAGGCACACCAGGCCTCGGAATCAAGTGTCGTCTGAAACTGCGTTCTTGTAAAATCCCAAAGAAAATTAAGGAAAAAAAATCCACTTCAATTTTACGGGTCTTTACAGAAATAGTATAGAAGGTGAAAACCATTCAATAGCATATCAAGACATCCAAAATTCAACAGAAGAGTTATGCAGATAACTGTCGAAGTGACCTTGAGTTCTTATTTGGAGACTTGGAACTTCTATGCACATACCAATTGAAGAAGGTAATGTTGTCTAGAATGAAATGGAAGTTAAGTCCTAGGAACATCATCCCCTTTGATATTCTTGATCGTGTCGGGGTTGTGGCCTATCGACTAGCACTTCCCCCTATCTTGGGAAAAGTACATGTTGTCTTTCATGTATCCCTCTTAAGGAAGTATATACCGAACCCTTCACATGTACTATCCTAATAGGTAACACAGTTAGTGAATTATCTTTCTAATGAGGAACATCTATTGAAGATCTTGGATCATAGACATAATGTTCTACGTAACAAGAATACTCACCTGGTCAAGGTACCATAGAGAAACCATGAGTACAAAGAGGCAACATTGGAATTGGAGTATGCAAGGAAAATTACCCACACCTATTTGCATGTTAGAATGTAAAACGAAATTTTGATGGAAAAATTTTATAAGCGGGAATATTGAAATGCCCCAAACATTTATTTATGAAAAATTTTCATAACCCAATTAAATGTCTTCATATGTACACTATTTATATAAAATATGAAATTCATTGGATTTATGATTTTGGATTTTAAAATACCATTACGAGTTGTTATCATTTCTAATAAAGCTGTTAAATAGTGATCACATTATTAGTATAAATATAGGGCTTTATCAAATCTAATTTACTAAGACAAAGGAATCGATGGCCCAATCCAGTAGACTTGCCCTGTATGAATCCCATTTGTCGAAGATTGGAAAGGATTTGGTGTCATTCAGCTTCATTCTTGACCAAGCCCAATCCGAGCAATAACTCATTAAGTCCAAATGGAACTGCCTATGAGAGAAGTGGATGTTGATAGAGATTACCCCCCCGAGTGATATTATCTGAGCCACCGCAAGAGTCTATCACCATCTCACACCTTACCCATAGGTATTATGATGGTGTTATAAGTGGTTTTGTAACAATACCCTATAACTTTTTTTATGTTAATTTTTTTATGGAGAATATATATTCATTTTATTATTGTTACTCTATAAATAGTTTTTTAAGAACAAATAACAATTTTCAGTTAATTAAGAAATCAATAATGATGAATTAATATATATTTGAAATAAATATTATTTTAATCAAATATTATTACTAAAATAATTTTTATATAATATAAATTATTGTATAATTATTTTGAATACAGTTGTGTTTTTTATTAATATTTGAAAGCTATTTTTTTCAAAACCCTCAAATTTTTTATAAATGTCAATTTTTATTTCAAAAGTAAAAATTCACATATTTATAAAATTATTTAAATAAAATTACTATTATTTTTGGAATCAGGATGTCAAAATTATCCAATGGTGAATTTTTCAAAATTTTATGAGATAGTCAAAATTTTGGGTAAAAATTAAACACCGTTTAAATATGCAATGTGTTTTATGATATTACAATGACCCAATAGTGTTGTAATAAAATACTATAAAAATTAGGTTCGGCCAATATATGTTTTACAACTAAAATAATGTGATTTTAGGTTTGTTTGATTTATTTTACAATGCTTTAGTAGACCCTTCAAGACTTATAAAAAATTTCAACTTTTCAAATTGATTTCCTTGAGAGTGTGACTCACCTCCACATAAGAAAACCTATTATTTTAAGAATTTAGGACATTTTACCTGTAAAATAATGTTTTTCACTCTCTTTTTTCAAAAACCATGGGCAAAAACCATGGGTTGGTTTATTATGTTGATTTGTTTAATGTGTGGTGTCCCCAACCTAAATAATAATGAATTGTCTCCCATTTTCTATATAAACCCACCAAAGATCCCACATCCTCTTCACTAAAAACCTACAGATTTCATCCAACCTATTCCCTCCTATCTCTATAATGCTCCCAATACTCCCCAAGCTCCCAAGAATCCTCTCTCAAGACCCTCCTAAGCCATTGGGATCACACTTCCATGTAAGGGATTCCATTCCCATTTTATCCATGTTTATTAATATTGTTATGCCCTTTTATGTCCAATTGTAAATGTTTGGGTATGGTTTCTCACCTCCCCCATACTGCCCAACTTTTTTTAATTATAAGAGACCCCTTTCTCTCACATTAATGCCTCCCATGTACACCTATTACTATGCTGAAATTCCGTAAGGAATTTATCTCTCCTTATTTACATTCAAGTAATTATTTGGGATTATAAATCTAAAATTCCATTAATTATATTGGGATACATATATATATATTAACCCCATACTATACATTTCCTGTAAATATTTTGAGACACCACTTTATATCTCATCAACCATTTTTAATAATTCTTATGTCAGGTCGTTATGCTGCCGAAATTGCACTACGAATTTTAAATCCAAAGTCATTATGTTGTGAATACCATGTCCATTTATGATAATAATGATAAATCATGCCTTTATGTTTGTGTTTATTTTATGATTCATTGATGTGCCTATTTCCTAACATGTATTTTATTCTTTATGTTATGTCGTGTTTACTCCCTTACTAGGCTTTATAGCTAAACCCTTTTTAATGTGTGTCCTCTGGTTATCCTATGCAATGCTATGCATGATGGAATTTTATGGTCATGTAAATGAATTTTTCAATAAGGATGTTGTGTTTCATGTTTGAAGTCGTTATGTAATGTTCCAAATCCCCAAATAAATTATACCTCTAAATCTTCAATGTTTTATCAAGTCAATATTTTATGTCATAAATCATGTTTAAGTGTGTAATAAAAAATAGGGTTGTTATAAAAAATTTACTAGAGGGATTGAAGATATGATTTAGGTGTGGGATGGAAGGAGACATGACTAATGTATTCCAACAAGATAAACCCACTAATGTGATAGAGGAAAGGAATTCAATTGTAAAGCATCAGTTGAATGTTCAATTCTTCAACTGAATGGAACTGTGGAACATATAAAACCAATGACTTAAGAAAAGAGTTTTTATAGAAAAAAAACTACATCCATAAAAGAAATGGAATGATTTTTACGTCACAACCACTCAGGTGGATCGAAAAAATAATGCTGTCAAAGGTATTATATTTATTCATTCAAGAATAGCGGACATATTTTTTAATTCTAGTTCTACAGATTACATCATATCATGAATGTTTAGAAAAAATATTCAAAAACCACCCCAAATATTGGAAGTAGATTTATTAGTGAATATGTAAAATGAAGAAATTATTTCATCCCATGAATATAACACCTCCCCTATCAGCATTTGTGGGATGAAAATCTCGATGAAACTTATCATACTCCCTCTGGTGGGATTTGATGTAATTTTGGGCATAGACTTTCCTTCTCAATATAGATCCAATGTAAATGTAATGTCCCGATTCTGGTTTCCACTCAATGGGTGCCCCAAACCTGGTTCCCCACATGACCCCAAGCGCATTTCCCCAAACACCAGAGGTTGCTGACTAGCAGCGAGGGCCTATGTCTGATAGTGGGGAAACTATGACCTCATTTATCAAAGTGTAGCGCAATGGAATAAAATTAAAAGTATACAACAACAGCGGAAGCAATAAACCATGCACATTTAATATAACAACTACAGTAAAAGATAACCAACCAGTTATATAGATATGATGCAACATGCCTCAAGTTCTAAGAAAATATCCAGAACATGTTACATAGCAGTACAATACAATATAGAGTACAAAAAAGAAAAAAAAACAAAACAACCGGTAGCTTCGTGAGCCTAAGCTCGGTCCCATGCTCCCCTACTCCTCAGTAGAACTCATGTACCTATATAAGGACTCTTTCCCTTATCTATACTTGCAGAAAAAAAATCTGTTTGGGCTGAAAAGCATGACCCAAATAGGGTGTGAGAAATATATCTCAGTAGGAACCCTCCAAAGGCCCGTGCCCAACTGGGTTTAAACATGCAACAACAGTGTGAAAAATTAAAATTCAATAAACTAAGAAGTACTAAAAACTAACCAATTTACCAGTTATATTGCCATTTAATTATTCATTTAATCATTTAATATTAAGAAATCACCACAGTGAATTTCTAAGTAACCAGTCAGCGTCCTCAGACAAACAAAATCTCACCCTCAGGTAATCAGAATCTCGCCCATAGGTATTTCCCTCAGGCATAACAGAAATTGACCTAAAATGCTGGAACTGTCGCCCTTAGGCACAGAAGTCAAGCCCTCAGGCATGAAAGGTTTCCCTCAGGCAAAATAGAACTTCGCCCTCAGGCTAATATAGTCACGCCCTCAGGCTAAAGTAAAACACCGCCCTCAGGCATAAGTAACCAGGCCATGCCCAACATATAAAAATTCAATTTAAATACAATTCCTCTCAAGGGGAAAGTAATGCATAATTAAACATGGCATACCCTCGGGTATCCTGGCCAAACAGCTAAACAGAGGAACGCACTCCTCGAGATGGTCCTGGATCCAAGCAGTGATCCCAAACAGCATTTTTACTACTTTATTAAATTAACTATACAGTTCTAGGTAGTGAAAATAGCCACGGCCTCAGCCACACAACACCCCAACATGGGTTTGTGGCACTAAAATACACAAAACACACAGTAGTTGGAAAACTACACACCAAGCCACCTACTTTATACGCCCCTGATCAGTATACTCGAATGACGCTCCACAATTCGTCCCAGAATGAGGTAGATATGAGTTAAAAGAAAAAACGTTTTAACGTTAATAACTTACATACGAGGAAGAATTGGTGAGAACTACTCCAGGAGAAGGGAGAACCCACCCGTGCGGTTCCAACGAGATCGTCCGAGGTGAAAACGGATTCCCAACGTGTGCCCGGTGGATCTCCGAAGCTTCGACATCCTCCTTTGGCTCAAAAACGGCTCTAATGCCTCCTCTGCCAAATGAGGAGGCTACTGCCTATTTTAAGCCGAAAAAATAAACTACACGGCATGTACTCTCAAGTACACAGAGTGTACTTTCCATTTTTAAATTGTTCCTCTGGCGGCTTCCCACCAGCGCGACACTGTTCACCAGCCGACATGACTACACGACGTGTCTTCTTGAGTACATGGCGTGTGTTGTCGAACAGCTGGCCATCGCCTTACTATTCTCCTACCGACTGACTACACGGTGTGTAAAGGACCACAACATGGCGTGTAGTCGGTTCCTACAACCATCATCGCCGACATGACCGCAAGCCCTGTGTACTCATTCCACACAGCCAGAAGTACACGACGGGTGGAAAAGTACACGGCGTGTACTTCCAAAATTTAGGATTTTTCCCTATTTCCCTTATTTTCTCAATAACACTTAAGGAAAAGAGAAAAGAAGAAACCCATACCTCAAAATAAGAACTGAGTTCTTACAAACTTCCCCCCTTAAAGAAATTTGTCCCCGAATTGCCATTCCAAGGGTGGTGAAGATATAGCCGTGAACAACTCCGACCACTGAGCACGTACGTCAGTCTCCCACTCCTAGGTTTCATCCTGCACTCGGCCATGATTTCATCACACCCGTACGAGAGGAAATGACCGACCTCGAAGAACCTTCGTTCTCCTGTCAATGATATGAATCGGATGCTCCTCAAAGGACGCATCTAACTCAAGCTCAACCTCCTCGGGCTGAAAGGTGTGAGACAGGTCTGAATGATAGCGGTGCAACTGAGATACTTGGAAGACGTCGTGCATGGCCCGATACCTCTGTGGTAACTGCAATCGGTAGGAAACCAGCCCGACTCTCTCCAGAATCTCAAATGGACCCACATACCTCTATGAAAGTTTACCATGTCTCCTGATCCTCCTGTGTCCTAGCCTCGGCGAAACACACAAGAAAACTTGATCCCTGACCATGAACTCCAAAGGTCGTCTGTAGCGATCAGCATATGATTTCTGAGGAGACTGCGCGGTATCCATCCGCTTCTGAATCAACTAGACCTTCTCAGTAGTCTCCTGCACGAGACACGGTCCCAGTAAACCTGCCTCACCTACCTCTATCCAGCACAAAGGTGATCAGCATGGCTTACCATATAAATCCTCATATGGTTCCATCTGTATAGTTTCCTGAAAACAGCTATTATAGGCAAACTCTACTAGGGGTATGTGCTTCTCCCAAGAGCCCCCAAAGTCTATGACGAATGCACGCAGCATGTCCTCAAGCACATGTATCATAAACTCTGACTGGCCATCGGTCTGAGGGTGGTAACCTGTGCTTAGAAGCACCTGTGTACCCAGTGCCCTCTGAAAAATCTACCAGAAACGAGACATAAAATGGGAATCCCTATCTGAAATGATGGAATGAGGGACCCCATGAAGATGTATGATCTCTTGGATATACAACTTTCTGATCTCGTCAACACCGAAGGTCTCCTTGATCAGCAGAAAGTGAGGTACCTTCATGATTCTGTCCACAAAAACCCACACGACATCATGGCCTCAAGGTGACCTCGGCAAACCAGTCACGAAATCCATCGTGACATCATCCCATTTCCACTACGGAATGGGTAACTGCTGTAAAAGTCAGGATGGCCTCTGATACTCTGCCTTCACCTGTTGACAAGTGGAACATCTCCTAACAAAACTAGCTACATCTCTCTTCATACCCGGCCACCAGTACTGATGTCTCAAGTCACAGTACATCTTGGTAACACTCGGATGAACTACCCAAACTGAATCCTGAAACTCCCACATCAGATCCTCATGTATATCCCCTGGAACCCACACTCGTCCAAGGAAACACAGAACCTCATTGTCGCATATCGTCCAACCAGGAGGAGGGTCCTCGCTTACCACTGACTCCCATAGAACTAGGCCTTCTGAATCAGATAGCTGTCTCATCCTTACTCTATCCAGGAGGGTAGAAGTAATAGATAAATATGAGAGATATGTTTTCCCCTGACTGTGATGCACCACCAAATGCATCTCAGAGAACAAATCCATGAGCTGACACTCGCCACTGGCCTCCTGTACAGCCTGTATCTGAGCCTTCCTGCTCAATCCATCAGCTACTGCATTACCTTTACCAGGTGTGTAGGCAAGCTCAAAATCAAAGGACTGTAGGTACTCGACCCACCTTTTCTGCCTCAGATTCAAGTCATGCTGAGTAAAAATATACTTGAGGCTTTTTTGGTCGGTGAAAACCACAAAATGCTCTCCTAAGAGATAATTTCTCCAATAGTGCAATGCATGCCCAACTGCATCCAACTCGAGATCATGCGTCTGGTAATTCCTCTCATGTGGCCTCAACTGCTAAGACCCGTACGCAAAAACTCGATCGCCCTGCCTTAACACTGCTCCCAGCCCAATACCTGATGCATCACAGTAAACTGTATAGCTCTTCCCATGGTCTGGAAGTATCAGGATTGGTGTTGATGTCATCCTTCCTTTCAGATCCGGAAAGGCTGTCTCGCAAGCTTCCAACCAAAAGAACTTCACACCCTTCTTATTCAAACCTGTCAACAGTGCTGCTAAGCGGGAGAAGTCCTAGATGAAGCGTCTGTAGTAACCAGCAAGCCCCAAGAAACTCTGTATCTCAAACACGTTCTTAAGCTACTCCTAGAAAACTACTGCTCTCACCTTCTCTAGGTCTACTTCAACTCCTTCCTCTGAGATGATATGACCTAGGAAGTGAATCTGGTCCATCCAAAAGTGGAACATTGAGAGATTAGCATATAGTTGATTCTCTCTCAGTGTACTCAATACGATCTCAAGATGGGTGGCATGGTCATGTCGAGTGTGAGAGTACACCAAGATGTTGTTCACTAATACTACCATGAATGAATCCAAATAAGGATGGAAAACACGATTCATCAGAGCCATGAAAATTTCTGGCACGTTCGTGAGTCCAAACGGCGTAATCAAGTACTCATACAGACCATATCTGCTCCGAAAAACTGTAAGCGGTATATCTGATGGTCTCACGCGCAGCTGATGATATCCTGATCCCAGGTCAATCTTCGAGAACACTCGTGCTCCATGAAGTTGATCAAATAGATCATAAATCCTTGTAAAGTGATATCAGTTCTTAACCATCAACTATTTCCTCTTCTGATAATCCACACAAAGTCTGAGGGTACCGTCCGCCTTCTTCGCAAAAAGGACCGGTGAACCCCATGGAGAAGTACTGAGTTGGATAAAACCCTTTTACTATAACTCCTCTAACTGTATATTGAGCTCTTGGAACTCAGGTGTGGCCATTATATAGGGAGTAATGTACACTGGTGTTGCTCCTAGCACAAGCTCAATAGAGAAATCCACCTCTCGCTCTGGAGGTAGACCTGAAAAGTCATCCAAAAAGACATCCCTGAAACGATCAAAAACTGGGGGGAAATATCTCTGACAAGTCCCCTGATCATCCATATATAAACTCGCAATCTAGGCAGTGACTCCACCTCACCCATGATGCTCTGGTCCATCTCGACTCGCCTGAACATCCCATTCGCCCTTGTATAGAAACTCTCCGCCCTCTGGTGACGTGAAACTCGCCCTGCGATGATAGCTGCCTACAAAGGCTCTAAAGGGAACCAACCAGTGCATCATGAGAAAGACCTCATAAGCTATTATCTCTAAGACATAGAGGTCCCAAAGGAAGTGACACTCACCAACCGCAAGGGGGAACTCCTTGCACTAACGCACAATAATTGTTCTCGTTCCCAACAGAGTTTCTAGCATCATAACAAAAGAAGAAGTAGAAACACAGAGCCCAAGGCTCTCCACAATGGTTACAGATACGAAACTATGTGTAGCACCCGTATCAAAAAGTTATGAAGATAAGACTGAAGCTACTAGAATAGTACCTCTGATGGTAGAAGGTTCGGGATCCTGCTCCTACTGGGTCTGTTGCACTGCATATGCCTGCCGAGTGCCGCGGCCCTGCGACACAACCTGGCTACCCTGAGCTGTCCCGCCCTGTTGCCTCTAAGATCCTGGTGTCTGGCTACCATGACCATGAACACCATCTCAGCCTACACGCCCTGATGTATTCCAGTTCCCCGACTGGTAAGAAGCCACTGGTCCTGCTCCCACACGTGGAGTCTGCACGGAACCCCTCTCACTAGCCACTGGTAGAAACGCCCTACAAAAGCATTGCAGATGACCCATCTTGCCGCAAGCTCGGCACCCTACTAGATCACGTGGACACTGTGGTCTCTTGTGCCCCTCCTTACCACACTGGTAGCACCTGATCGGGCCACCTGAAGAAACTGCCTGGTGGGTACTGCCACCCTGAGAGAAGTCCATCTGTCTCCTCCTCTTGCCCGTAGAAATAGTACCAGAAACTGGTGCTGAACCGCCCTATCCCACACCACTAGCTTCCAGCAGGTTCCTCTCTGTAATCAGCACCTGTTTCACAATATCATATACTGAAGGCAACCTGAAAACATTCACCAATGATCGGATTTCATATCAAAGACCATCCTCGAAGCGTCTGGCTCTCAACGTCTCATCACCCACCAGAACAGGTGCAAAATGATGATGCTCTATAAAATGAGCAGAGTAATCCATCATTGACATAGCGCCCTACTGCAGATTCATTAACTCTCGAGCCCTATCTACTCTCAGCATCTCTAGGAAGAATAATTCATAGAATACTTCCTGAAAATCTCCCAACACCATGTCCCTGTGATGCTCTGAATGGGTGGTAACATCCCACCACCTCTTGGCGGAATCACGCAACATATAAGTTGCGAGCTTGACCCTCCTCCCTGGAGGTGTCTCAAGATGCTTGAAAATAGTCTGCATCGATCCTAGCCAAGACTCCACAGCCTGAGGTCCGCCATCCCCTCAAAAAGTAGGTGGATGCTGCTGCTGAAAGATACGAGTAAGCCCATCCATAGATGTGGCATCCGGTGGTGCTCCCTGAAAGGTCTGCATGAACCGCATAAAGCCTTCACAGAAGAGCACCTCTACGCCTGTGTCTGGTATAACAGCTAGCGTCGCACCTGGCTTTTCTAGAGGATCAACTGGTAGCCCATGTCCCACCATCTCTATATTATAATCGTCGCCGCTCTCCTGGAGAACAACGCACGGTCGTCTGGGAATCATTACACTACAAGGTTAAGACACGCCTTAGATCAAGATTATTAAAGACCAAAAGCGAAGGAACCACAAAGGGAATAAGATGAATATGGCATTTCAAGATTTTAAAAACAAGACTACACAGTGTGTACAATGACTACGCGTCATGTACTTGACTTCCCTTCCCCTGCCCGGGTCCTTATACACGGTTAAGCCACACGGCTCCTGTTTGAACAAACTACATGGCGTGTATATAATCTACACTGTGTGTATGGTGAAAATTTCCAACTTCCCATGTCATTTGTGACACTTCTGACTACTCGGCTTGATACTACACGACGTGTTACACCCGCACACGGCATTTTCATGATACCGTTTCCCAGCCACACGGCTAACTCCACACGGTCTGTCCTCGGACAAGACTACACGACATGTCCAACGGGTACACGACGTGTACTAGACAAGATCCACTGACCTCTGTTGTTAGTTACATGGCCGGACACATGGTTCACACTACACGGCATGTTCGATATACACACGGCGTGTACTCGAAGAGATTACACCGACCCATGTTCTTAGTTTCACGGCGGACACCAGGTCTACACTACACGGCGTGTACAAAAGATACACGGCGTGTTCACCCAAAATATTTCCCTTCCCCGTGTCCCCACCCAAATGGTCTATGACACAGAAAGAGACTACACGGCGTATACTTAGGGTACACGGTGTGTACTCATAAAGTTTATTTTACTTCCCAAATTGAAGAAAATACACGGAGTGTCTGAAATACTACACGGTGTGTATACTGGGTTTTCTGGACATTATGCCTCAGAAAATACTTCGGAGGCTAGAAAATACAAAAAAACAACACCTAAGTGTCAAATTACGATCCGTGAGGGCCCATACTCCCCACGAATCAATGTTTGCCATCTTATCTGTGTTATGAAATACGGTAAACACCCAATGATCCACCAAATTTCGGCTAATGAGGGCACATACTCCCCAAAAACCAAACTTTGGCATCCATTCTATAAACAGGCTCACACAAAAATACCCTATCACATAGCAGGTATTTATCAAGCAGCAATCACAACATCATGCTTTTATAGCACAACAACTATCACAACAACATGCAACATCTAATGGACCTACATGGCATGAAACTATGCATGGAATGTGATTCTAGCATGTACCTAAATGATTCCTAAGATGGCATACCCTCATCTCATCGGGTTGCACCTAAATAGAACCCATATATAAAATATAAATAGCACAATCACAAGTGCGTCACCCAACGGTGAAATCAAATCAACCGTAAATTGAAAAATCAGTAAAATTGCAATACGAGGTAAATTGTCTTTTCCCTGTACACAGGTTAGCTACGCCCGGGAACAGCTTATTACCAACTACCGTTCATCCTATCCCTGACCACAACTCCAAATAGTAATTCAATGAAAAGAAACCACTTTGATATCACTTTGTAACGTCCCGGTTCCGGGTGCCACTCAACGGGTGCCCCGAACCCGGTTCACCACGTGACCTCAAGCACATTTCCCCAAATGCCAGAGGCTGCCGACTAGAAGCGAAGGCCCTAGTCTAATAGTGGGGAAACTATGCCCTCATTTATCAAGGTGTAGCACATCGGAATAAAATGAAAAGCATAAAACAATAACGGAAGCAATAAACTATACACATTTAATATAACAAATGCAGTAAAAGATAACCAACCTGCTATATAGATATGATGCAACATGTCTCATGTTCTAAGAAAACGGCTAGAAAATGTTACATAGAAGTACAATACAATACAGAGTATAACAAAGCAAAAAAAATGAAACAGCTGGTAGCATCGTGAGGCTAAGCCCGGTCCCATGCTCACCTACTCCTCAGCAGGACTCATGTACTTGTATAAGGACTCTTTCCCTTATCTATACCTATAGAAACGAAATATTTTTGGACTGAAAAGGATGACCCAAACAGGGTGGGAAAAATATATCTCAGTAGGCACCCACCAAAGGCCCAAGCCCAACTGGGAGTAAACATGCAACAATAGTGTGAAAAAGTAAAATGAAATACACTAATCAGTACTCAAAAGTATCCATCTTACCAGTTATATGTCCATTTAATTATTCATTTAATCATTTAATATTAAGAAATCACCATAGTGAATTTCTAAGTAACCATTCAGCGTCCTTAGACAAACAAAATCTCACCCTAAGGTAATCAGAATCTCTCCCGCAGGAATTTCCCTCAGGCATAATAGAAATTTCCCTCAGGTATAGGAAGTGTCGCCCTCAGTCACAGAAGTCAATCCCTCAGGCACGAAAGGTTTCCCTCAGGCGAAATAGAACGTCACCCTTAGGCTAATACAGTCATGCCCTCAAGAAATAGTAAAACACCTCCCTCAGGCATATGTAACTGGGCCATGCCCAACATATAAACATGAAATTTAAATACAATTCCTCTCAAGGAGAAAGTAATACATAATTAAACATTGCATACCCTCGGGTATCCTGGCCAAATGGCTAAACAGAGAAATGCACCCCTTGGGATGGTCTTGGATCCAAGCAGCAATCCCAAACAACATTTTAACAACATTATTTAATTAACTATACAGTTCTGGGTAGTGAAAATATCCACGGCCTCAGCCACACGACACCCCAAAATGGGTTTGTGGCACTAAAATACACAAAACACATAGCAGTTGGAAAACTAAACACCAAGCCACCTACCTTATATGCCCCTGATCAGTAGACTCGAACGACGTTCCATGAATCGTCCCAGAACGAGGTAGATCTGATGTAAAAGACAAAACATTCAAATTTGAATATCTTACATGAGAGGAAGTATTGGTGAGAACTACTCTTGGAGAAGGGAGAACCCACCCGTGCAGTTCAAATGAGATCGTCCGTGGTAGAAATGGATTCCCGACGTGCGCTCGGTAGATCTCTGAAGCTCTGGCCTCCTCATTTGGCTCCAAAATGGCTCAAATGCCTCCTATGCTAAATGAAGAGGCTACTTCTTGTTTTAAGCTGAAAAAACAAACTACACGACGTGTACTCTCAAGTACACGACGTGTAATTCCCATTTTTAAATTGTTCATCTGGCGGCTTCTCGCCAGTGCAGCACTGTTCACCTGTAGACATGACTACACAGCATGTCTTCTTGAGTACACGGTGTGTGCTATCACATAGCTGGCCACCACCTTACTATTCTTCTGCCGACTGACTACACGGCATGTAAAAAACCACTACACAGCGTGTAGTTGGTTCCTACACCCTTCATCGCCGACATGGCCACATATCCTGTGTACTCATTCCACACAGGCAGAAGTACACAACATGTGGAAATGTACACTGCGTGTACTTCCAAAAGTTAGGATTTTCCCTCATTTTCCTTATTTCCCCAAAAACACTTAAGGAAAAGAGAAAAAAAGAAACCCGTACCTCAAAATAAGAACTGGGTTCTTACAGTAAATTTCCACAAGAAGGATATCACAACATGTATGGTGAATCGAACCTCAATTATGTGAAAGTGCATGGAGGCAGATAAATTTTATTTAACACCATCATCTCATGAATGGACACTACCACCCTACAAGATAGCATATGTTTTTCAAATGATTAATTATATGGAAAACCCCATAATAGAAGTCCTTATTATTATGTTGAAATATACTGATTTTTTTCCAAAGGAATTTATTGATATTCCTCATAGTCGAGAGGTTGAATTTTTAATCAATCATATACTTGTGGAACTTCTAATATCCATGACTCAGTAAAGAATGTTTTTGGTGAACATGATGTAAAGATTCAACTTCAAGTGAATCTGGACAAGGGGTTATACAACCATGTGCTGCATAATGGGGTGAACCAGTCCTCCTCTCCAAGAATAATGATGGGTTAATGTGCCTTTTCATTTATTATTGGAAGCTCATCATGATCATGATAGATAAAAAATTTCATATTCCACAGATTGGTGACTTGTTCGATCCACTACATGGAGAATAATACAACTCCTTGAAGGATATGTGTTCGCGATATTACCATGTTTGGGTGATGAATGAGGATATCTCCAATACAATTTTTTGTACATGGTACAATAACTATGAGTTCATATTGATTCCAAATGGACTCCCTAATGCTCTAGAAATCTTCAAGGACATGGGGAATAGATTCTTTAAAGATTACTCAAAAAAAATTAAGTTATGTTTATATCTAATATTCTAATATTCTAAGAAAATAAGGAGTACAATGAAGATCATTTGAACACTATGTTAAAGACCTTATGAAAAGATAAGATTTAAGGAAAGTATAAAAAAATGTGAGTTCTGGTTGATGGAAGTATTTTAATTGGGGCAGATTATCAGAAGTAATGGGATGTCCATTTTCATTTACAATATAGAACAAAATTTATTGTTGACCAAGGCCATCATCTATGACTTATATTCATAGTTTCCATTGATTATCTGGGTATTATCACTGATTTGTGAGAAATTTCTCACGATTTTCAAACCCTTTTAACATGATAACTTAAAAGGGAGTTAGTTTTTCATGGAACTATGAATTTAAAATAAGTTTCAATGATTTTTAAAGGATACTTATCAATACCCCTTTGTTCACACAAACCAAACATGGATAAAATTTCATAATATTCAATGATCTATCAATGATGGGATTATGTGGCATGTCGATGAAAAAAGAAAAATTCATAACATATGCTTTAAGGAAGTTGATAGTTCAAGAACAAAATTATCCAATGCATGATTTGGAGTTTTCTATATTCATATTCCCTTTGATAGTATAGTGAAATTATATCTTTGGTTATAAGTTTAGAATATATATGTATAAAAAAAGACTCAAATATATATTCAAGTCAAACGAGATGAATATATGCCAATAAAGATGGTTATAGATGATCATGGACTATAACTGCTCAATTCAAAACCATCCTAATAAAGGTAATAAATTATTGGAAGCTCTAAATATAAAGGATCAACAAATATTATAATTGATGATAAATTATAAGGATTATATATTCTTACAATTTAAGAGTAATTATTGCTCAATTGCCCATTATGGATAGGCTAAAGGAAAGGATTATTAAAAAGGTGACATTGAAATTTAAAAGAGGGGAACTATAATGAATGGTAAATCCTTGGGTTCATTGTTAATGAATAATTAATTGGGTGATTTGGTTCAAGACTATATATTACATCAAATTCTATGTTACAGAATGAACTATTTTATGATGCATAGAGTTCATCCTTCTCCATTCACCCAAGAAGAAAAATATTAGAATTGATATATCCGTGAGCACTATTGGTGGGACAATATATTGAGTGTTATCAGTTAATATACATCAATGTGTCTTGTGTTCGAGAAAGTGATAGTGTAAAGTTATATCTCTAAGGGAATGATGCAACCATTACACATACAAATATAGAAATGTGAAAAAATAACTATAGATATTGTCAATGGACATCCAAACACATCCAAAGGAAACAATGTTATCTAAGTTATTTTGGATCATATTACAAATACAACACACTTCATTGTGATTTGAGATGATTTATCACTAGAATAACTTGCACTGATATACATTAGAGAAATGGTGAGGTTTCCTGGAGTAACACTATCGATAATTTACGACCGAGATCCAATATTCACATATATGTTGTGGAAAATCCTCCAGGATGCAATAAACACTGATCTGAATATCATTATAGATTATAAATATCAAAATTATTGATCATGTATGTGGAATATCCAATCAACTTTGGACATGTTAATTTCATTATCAATTGACTTCAATGGTTGATGAGACCAAAATCTTTCTATGGTCGAGTTCTATTACAAAAACATTTTCAAATAAAGATTCAAAATGTCTCCTTATGAATGCATTTGAGGGAAGAAGTGTAGAATAGATGCATGTTGGGATGATGTTGGGGAACAAAAACATACAGGTCCTGAAATAGTTGAAGAATCTGTGGACAAGTTTCATACCATTTAGTATCACATCATGGCTGCTCAGAGTCGGAAATAAATCTATGCTAAAAATCATATATGAGACTTCGAGTTTGATATTGGAGACATGGTATTCCTCCACAAATCTCCATGGAAGAATGTGGTGAGAATCAGAAATTTTGATTGGAGTAGACTACTCAAGAGGAAGGGGTGAATTAAGTATCTATTAAAAATTTCTGTTAAAAAGTTTTCTTAAAAAAGTTCCCCAATAAAAATGAATATGGCCCAATTAATCAAGGTAATACAGTTATAACAGTTTTAATGATAAAATAACCTATCAGAAATTGATTAATTCTCAGTAATATGAATATGAAATATTGATAATACTTTTTATGTTATTCTAATAAGGAATAAAATTATAAAATCTATCCAAGGATAACTATCAATGTAAAATCTAGTGTTTTCTGAAATAAAAAGTAAAACAGAGAAAAAGTAAATTAAAAATCATAGTGGAAAAAAAAGTGGCTCAGTATCAAGATGAGACCTAATCCACTCCACTTGGTGATCACCTATCACCAAGCATTTTATATTAATAAACATGATCCACACCTTAGATCGGGGTAAAAAATAGTGCACAGGACTGTCTAGGTCAAACAAACTCTTCGATTTTTCTTCATGGGTAAAAGCTTCCTGGTCACACAAGAACCTATTCCAAATTTATATGTGGGATTTAACAGATTTTATAGATATTAGGGGAAGTATATCTTTTATCCTTCATTTTAGTGTATGAGACAATATGTGTTTTAATACATACATACACACACTTCTCGAAAGATAAAAAAAGTACCCAATAGATAAATAATGATGTGAAAAGGTTAAAAGTGCTATGAGTGGTATTATATGTAGCAATGGACTTGTAGAAAGAAGCAGATGAAAGTATTGAGTCATCTTGTAGAAAAAACATAGTATCGCAAGTCGGCCATTTCGAATGTATAAGCTGTCTATATCATGTTCTTTTTGAAGGTCATACTACGATGATGTTTTTGGATCTGATATATGGATGTAAATCCTTATTAAAGGAGAGTTCTTCGTGTGTTCTTCAGTTGGTTCATGATGCACATATCTTTTCACTTTTCAAATATCTCGTACATCTACTGCTCTACTACTCTTCACTTTTTCCAAATCCAAATTCTTCTATTTATTTTGGAGTGATTGTTTTGTAGCTGACATGATGCATGTATTTTTCACCTTGTACCTTATTCTATCAGGTGACATGTCTACAAAGAAATATTAATTATGTTAGTGCATTTAGATGACTCAAATATAACCATTAGTTAGTAAATTGAAAATGACAAAATAGATTAAACAATTCTATCACAGTCTGTATAGAAATGGTATCAATTGTAAATGGTGTCACCACAAAATAGTTTCTTCTTCTTTTCCTTTGAGCGGAAAGACATTCATGATTGCATAATTGTATTGAGATCAAGATCTAGTAGCATAGATGCGGTGTTAGGATCACGATGTCTGATCCTTTTCCAAACATCGAATGGTGTCTTGGTGATGGTTGCATGGAACTGGTATCAATGACATCATGAGATCTAGAACTGGTCGCGGTGTCTAGGTCATAGTGTCTAGGTGATGGTGTATGGGTCACGGTGTCTGGGTCATGGTGTCTGGTTGACGATGTCTCAGTCACAATTTCTGGGTCACAATGGTTGGGTCACGGTGTCTGGTTCACGGTGTCTGGGTCATGGTGTCTGGATCTTTTTCTAGAAAACCAGAAATAGGGGCATACTCACAGTTTCTTAGACTTAGAAAAATATCTAAAAACATAGTTAAGCAGTAATAATCACATAATGAATTAGACTTAACCAATCATAAAATAAATCATTATATAACTAATTAAATATGGGTTACAACAATCAAACATGATTTAAGATAATTTAGGATTTAGAGGAAGGTTATTTAAATCATATAGAAACCAACCATCTTTACACATTATTTGTGATAGATTAAACAAGATTAATTAGGATTTACAGGATATAAAAGAGTTGGGATCATTAAAACATGATTAAAACATGAGGAGTCCAACAATATCCCACTTTTGTTGACCAAAAATAATATGAATTAGAGATTTATTCTTAGTGTACTTTATAGTGACTTCTTAGAGTTCTTTCTAGTGCCTTAGTTGGATGTTCTCCTCCTTTTGGGATTATAAAAAATAGTACATGAAAAAGATAGAATGAAGGTAAACAACAGTTCATATTGCAGCAGATAAAAAATACATGTCATTACAAAGAGTAGGGAATACAAAACAATCTCTATAAAAATGAAAATTTTACTTTTCTTCAGCACCAGTCTTCTCTTTTCCCTTGGAAGCAGCATTAGAAGGAGCCACAGGAGAAGAAGTATATGTTGATGAAGGGAGTGAGCTAACTGTAAGAGAAGGTAGAGGGAGTCCTTCAAAAACAGAAGGTTCCAAAGTATGTTTTGTGGAAGACGGAGGAATGTTTTGGTCATGGATAATAGTTCATATATGGCTTAGAGCCTGAGATATAGACATTTAGGTAGAGGAAAATGATTTGGATGAGGAAGGAGGTAAACTAGACCACAATGGTGCAGCTATAGGAGCCATAATAGAAGTGCTCTGCACATGAAGATAAGGCTTCAACAACTGAATGAAGTTAGTAATAATCTCACCACCATACTGCATTGCCTTCTCAAAATAATGTTTTTTCTCCATGTATTTTTCCAATATAGGAGTAAAGCCTTTAAAATTTAGAACTTGAGCCTTAAAGTCTTGAGTGACAGGAGGAATTTTAAAATTCCCTACCAGATATATGTACTGATTTGTCATATAATTCTTAGACAAAATCCTATTAAATTAGGAATACACATTCTTAGTATTTTTTCATGACCATAATTTTCATTCTTTGAATAAATCCTCACCAAATCAAGTACTCTGTCAATATTCATGACAACTGTAGATATAATCTCTTTATCAATGCCACTTATCACTGAATGAATTTCCTCTTTAACAATAGTTCTTAGAATATCAATGTCAATTGGTTGAGATGACTGCCCAGAGGAACTATAGGCTATAACAGCTAAAGTGAGGGACTTGGTATGATTGATAACCTTCTATAGACAACCCGTGTACTCATTATTTAGTTTATTCAGAAAAATTACAATCTCATGCATCTCTTCGACTATTTACTTGCTTCTCCCAGCCACTTTGTTGTCTAATTATGTTACGTTCGGCTAAATCAGAGAGGCAACATGCCATGAATTCTAAACAATAACATCCTCAACATGATGAGAAACAGAAGTTGGTCCTGTTTTCAACACCTTCTGTATATCTTTAACTATAGAACTGAGTGACTTCACCTCATCACATACCTATTTGTTCTCAATTCTAACCTATTGAATTTCATGAAGTATTTTTGGCTAAATCTTCCATATGATCTTCTCTAACAGCAAGGTAGCATCTCTTTCATAGAGGGTTGTTATAGGAGAAATTTGGGTGTTCCTGATCATTTAAACTCGTGCCAATATAGTAGCTCAAAAGACTTTTAAATCACTATGACTCAAGAAAGCCAGAGGTTCTTATGATGGTTCAAGATCAGGAGATGATGTAGTCTCTGGTTCCTCTGTAGAGATTACTTCTAGAGTAGAAAATGATTTCAATTGAAACAAATTAGACAGTTCTATTCCTTTTACCAAGTCTTGCTGGGTATCATCCACATCAATGTAGCTAGGGATCTTATACCAGGTATCCATGGTGCTATGATTGACAAGATTTAAAACTTTAACACATTCTAGAATAGGGTGTTACTCCATCCCATCAAGTGCATCTCACCAGGTCTAAGATATTTAGTTCCATGAACCAGTTGTAAAAGATAATCTCAAACACTCTCACCCATTTCTTTTATAGCATACTAGAAGTCATGTTCCATTATTTCTATAACAGATTGGATAACATCAGGATAAGATTTTTTCTCTGAAATTTATTCAACTACATATACTTTATCAATAGAAAGTTATTCCTCAGGATTCTCCTCCTGAAAATCCATTTCTCTTATATTAACAATAGATTATTTTCCAGAAGCAGGTTCTTCTTCAAATCAATACTTCGTTCAGTAACATGTGCTTCCTTGTCAACTGTTTCTCGTGGAATAGGTGGATTACTGTCTTCTTTATCCAATACAGTTTCTTCTATAGGGGCTATAACTTCTTCTTCTTCTTGTTCTTAAATAGCATATTCAACAATTCAAAATTGTTCCAAACTAAGATAAAATATGTTCTTAGGCCTTGAAGGATGATCAAATAGATTAATCATTTTCATATAACCTTTAATTATCCTCCACCGAATCCTTTTTCCATGGATTCCAATGAATTTTTATCCTTTTAACTGTATCCTTTGAGATACAGAATTCCCAATCTTTGATGACTTCTTCATTCAGTCCAACCATTCATATAGAATACAGCACAATAGAGATTAACCATTAGTAGAATAAAGAGCTAGACTTTGAGGTTGTCTTAATCAACTCACACATATAAAGTATAACATACTTGCATAGGTTAATATTGTGTGCCTTATACATAAGATGTATCAAAAATACATCATGATTTTTTAGGGTAGAAAAATATATTTTTCTTGGACTAATCAGATTCTAGATAATCATAAATAGATATTTGGTTTCACCATCCAATTCAGAAGCAACAGCTCTTCTCTTCCTTTTTCACCAGTCAAGCTTCCCAAGGCATCTTCTAAAACTAAAATATCACTAGGTTGTGGAGGACCTCTTTGGAATTCCTAAAAAAATCTTTCATGGTGTATCCCTAGGAAAGTTTCCTACAACCCCTAGGGAAAGGTTCATATTTGTCCATTGATCCCGCTCCTCACAATAAAATCATCTTTAGCATTGAATGAAAACTGAACAAACTAATAGAACTAAGAAATAAGATTTGGATAAATAAACCTTTTCTCTTTTGGGAACCAATACATCCATACCTATTATTTCAGTACTTTCAGAACTAAAGACGTACATGACATCAACCACTTAGGGCATATTTCCTTTTCTGGTACCATTATTTAATCAACAGGATTCAAGTTCAATGGTCCTTCAGGCGCTACCTACGGTTCTATTTTCACTTTATTCTTAGATATACACTTATCAGGGATTGATAAAGATGGGAACATCATCCTTAGAAATCAATGAGGGTTCGAGAGAGATAGAGAGAGAAATATGAAAGAGGTCTTATGATTTGAGAGAGAAGGGTTTTAGTTTTGAGAAAAGAGAGCTCGAGTGAAGAAAATAGTGAATGACATTTGGTTCTTATCATTTAGGTATTTCAAGCCATGAAAATTCAAAAGCACATGATAAATATAATAAAATAATCAACACAACTATACAGGTAATAAAATAAAAATAAAACGAACAGTGTCATTACGGTGAGACCAGAACATGTTGTCAGAGTGAGGCCAGAACAAATTTTCATAGTGATACCAGAACACATTCTCACTGTGTCATGTTTACTGTGTGTCACCACACTATAAAATCTTATAATTTGTGATAGTAAGTTCAAGACAGTAACCGAGAGACAGTAATTGTGAGACCGTAAACATGAAACAATAACTTCAAGAAAGTAATATATAGAAATCTGAGAGTGAAAAAATAGCTCTAAGATAGTGAACTGTGCAACCGTAAATCTTGAAATATTATACTCTGAAACAATACACTTACTACTTGATTTTTATCATTACTAATTCACTTATGATGTAATATATCCTTTTATAATTCAGTGGTTTGGTGAATAGATCAGCAAGATGATATTTAGTTCTAATAAATTCCAAAGTGAAATCACATTTTTGATATTGGTCTCTTAAAAAGTGATCTCTTACATCAATATGATTGGTCCTAGAGTGTGAAACAATATTTTTTGATATGTTAATAGCACTTTAATTGTCATAGTTAATAGGTACATTTATGAACTTATATCCATAATCACGAAATGTGTGTTTCATCCACAATATTTGTGCACAACAACAATGAGTAGCTATGTATTCAACTTCGGCAGTAGATAACGCAATGGAGTTTTGATTCTTACTACACCATAATACTATAGAATTGCCTAAAAAGTGAGATATTCTAGAGGTTATTTTTATTTCTAGCTTACCACCACCAAAATAAGCATCAGAATAACTAACTAACTCAAATGATTGTCCAATGGGATAGAATAGTCCTAGATTGGGTATATGTTTGAGGTATTTGAAAATCATTTCAATGGAATTGAAATGAAATTCCATAAGGTTTTCTTGAAAACGAGCACACATACATAAATTAATCATAATGTCAAGTCAGATATCATTTAAGAAGATTAAGCATCCAATCATTCCTATATATTTTGTTTGATCAACAGATTTTCCATCTTGCATTTATACCAAGGTATCATTACAATTGCTAAAACTTTCAAGGTCCCTTTTCAATTTCTTTTTTGATAGCTTTAGTTCATTTTTTTCTATGTGTAATTGATAATTTTACTCTATTTCTACAGTAAGTTCGGACTTAATAGTTGACGTATGGGGATACTATTTTTTATAGATGTGTATTTATCCTTTAGTTCATTACATGTCTCTTCAAGAAAATTTCAGTACTCCAACATTTCTTCTGTAAACATGTTTTCAGAATCACTTTCATCTCCATAATGATAAGAATTTTGTATAGGATATTTTGGGGTTACCTTAGATGTTTTAGTCATGAAACATGTATTGTCTTTGTTGGCCAGTTTATTATGTAAATATTCTAAGTCACATGAACTATATTAAGAAGGACTCCATGTTGCTTTCATTTACTTTTTATACATTCAATATTTCTCCTTCTATTTCATTTTTTACCCAAGATTAGGGAATCCATCCTTTATGTGTCCCTTTCCCTTACATTCAAAACATACTATCTCATCAGACATGTCACTTCTTTTCCAATCAATCATCGAACTTCCCTTTTGATCATGTCTTCCTTTGAAGATAGGATTTCTAAAAAATTTCTTTATGTTGTAAATTTTTATTAAACTTCTTGATAATTGATCCATCTTCTCACCATTATCAGGAGATGATTTTTCAGTAATAGAAAATTCTACAAATACATGAAATTTATCTTTTTCATTTTTTTATAGGTCATGGTATTGAATGACACAAATATTTGTTTGGGTTTGTCCTCCTCTATATTGTTGACTTTCAACTCCTCTTCATATATCATTACATTCCCATTAAGTTCTTTGATAGGAAATTTTCTGATTTCACATGACTCTTTAATAGAGACAGAGGTTCCTCTCTATCACTCAGGTAGGTATATTAGAATCCTAAAAAAATCATTGGCAGTAACTTCTCTTCAAAGAGAAGTAATTGCATTGAAAATTTAGTTGAACCTGAGATACATGTCAGAGATAACCTCCTAATGCTTCATTTTAATGTTATCATATTTAATAGTATACATATTGAGTCTCATTTATTTCACACTATATATTCCTTCATGTGAAACGGACAAGGTATGCCAAATTTCATGGGCAATTTTACATGCAGATATTCTGTAAATTCTTCAAATCCTTAAGAGAAATATAAATCAATCGTGGCTTTGAAATTTTTGTTGTAATCATTCTTGGTGGGGTCTTCCCAAGTTATTATATCAATAGTATTAATCTTATACTCATCTATAATTGAAGACCAAATTTCAATGCCGATGTTTTCTAAATGAATTTTCATTTTAATTTTCAATTGGGCTTAATTACTTCAATTAAAAAATGGTGGTCTGTTTATTGTAGTATGTTCCAGTCTATTATCCATAATAATGAAATACTTTTAAACAGTTATAAATTTATAATTAAACAAAATTACAGATCTTGAATGTACAAATAAAATCACAGTCAAACAGATATTAAAAATAATGTCATAATAACAATAAAAACAAATTTTACACCAAATGTTTGATGGAGTAGAGTTCTCAAGAGGGGGTTTATTGAGTATCTATTTAAAAAATTTAGGAAAAAGTTTTCATAAAAAGGCTCCCCAATAAAAATGAATATGGCCTAGTTAATCAAGGTAATACATTTATAAAATTTTGGCAGTTCAACTAACCTCTCTGAATATTATTTAATTCTTAGTAATATCTATATGAATTATTGATACTACTTTTTATGCTATTAAAATAAGGAAAACAATTATAACTTCTATTCATGACTAACTAAAAATGTAAAATCTAGTGTTTTCTGAAATACACAGTAAAACAGTGAAAAATTAAATTAAAAAAAGTGGATAAAACAAGTGGTTTAGTCTGAAGACAAGACCTAATCCACTCCACTTGGTGATAACCTACCACCAAGCAATTTATATTAATAAACATGATCCACAACCTATATCCGGGTAAACAATAGTGTACAATACTTTCCAGGTTACACAACCTCTTCCACTATTCTTTGTGGTTAAATATTAACACTTCACACAAGGACCTCTTACACACTTATCTGTGGGAGGAAATATATGTAAAATGATATGAGATGAAGGATATCTTTTATCCTCTAGTTCAATGAAAGAGATAGTATGTTTTTTAATAAATACATACACACACTACTCAAAAGATAAAAACTATACAAAATAGAGAAAAGATGACGACAGAAGGTCAGAAGTGTCTTGAGTTTTATTCTATAAAACTCTGGAGTTGTAGGATGAAGCAGATGAAAGTATAGAGTCCTCTTGTAAAAACACAAAGTATCAAAAGTCTTCTATTTCGAAGGTTTAAGCTATCTAGCTCATGTTCCTTTTGACGGTGGTACTACGAAGATATTTTTTTCACTAATCTATGGAATTCCAGCCTTTGGAATCGAGGGTGCTTCATGTTTTCATCACTTGTTTCTTGTTTCATGTATCAACACACTTTTCAAAATTCAATTACGTATGCTAATCTACTTATCGTCACTTGTTCTAGTGCCACACATTTCTTTTTATTTTGGGGTGCATGTGTAGTAGACGGAATGATACATGTATTCTGCACCTCGTACCTCATACTATCAGGTGAAATGTCTACAAAGAAATATTAATTTAGTCAGTGCAATTAAATGACCCAAATATGACAGTTAGTAAATAGATTGGAAATGACAAAACAGATTAAATAACGGTGTCCTAGTCTTTCTAGAAATGGTATCTCTAGGAAATAATGTCACCAAGAAACAATGTCTTCTTCTTTTCCTTTGAGTGGAGAGACATTAATGATGGTATAATTGTATTGAGATCAAGAACTGGTAGAACAGATGTAGTGTTAATATAACTGTGTCTGGTCTTTTTCCAAACATCAAATGGTGTCTTGGTGATGGTAGTAGGGAACCAATATCATAGACTTCATCAAATATAAAACTGGTCATGGTGTCTGGGTCACGATGTCTGGGTGATGGTGTATGGGTCACGGTGTTTGGGTCACGGTGTATGAGTCACGGTGTCTAGGTCACAATGTCTAGGACACGATGTCTGGGTCACGGTGTCCGGGTTATAGTGTATGCATCGCGGTGTCTCAATCCTTTTCCAGAAAATCAAAACATGTGGCATACTGACAGTTATTCAGACATAGAAAAATATCTATAAACAATCTTAAGTAGTAATATTCAAGGAATGAATTATACTTATCAATCACAAAATAAATCATTATAGAACTAATTATATATACGTTACAATAATCAAACATGGTTTAGGATGATTTAGGATTTAGTTCATGTTTATTTAATGCATAAAGAAACCAACCATCACTACCCATTATTTGAGATATATTAAATATGATTAATAAATATTTATAGGATTTACAAGATTTGTGATCATTAAAACATGATTAAAACATGAGGAGTACAACAGGGAAGAAGAAAGATATTAATCCAAGTTACATCATCGCTTTTGATATCCTTAATCACATCAGAATGGTGGAATATCGACTAGGACTCCCACCGAACCTATCTCATATACATGATGTATTCCATGTATCTCAATTGATTAATTACATACTAGAACCATCACTTGTAGTCAATCCATCAGTGGTACCATTGGATAACGACCTTTCCTATTAATTGTATATAACGTCTCATACTTTACATACATTGTTAATACTTCAAAATTTAAGCACACTTATTACAACATATGACAAAACCACAAAAGACCGTATAGGTATAGTGCCTTTAGAAACTGGGAAACATAAACAACTGGTTCATAAATCTTCTACAGTGTATCCCATTTATTTCATCATATCTAGGGTCCCTTTAGCATATTCTACTTAATACCCATCTTCTTGACCTGGGGAAAAGAAAACATAAAAGGGTGAGCTCAAATGCTCAGCAAGGGCAAATAAAGGAAATAAAAATCATATCATATCTTTTTGAAAATCATAACCTGCAAAAGAGATCATAATATCTTAACATGGAACAAATCATAGAAGTGAAAATGAGATCCCCATAATCATAACATAAAACTTGAAACTTTGTGGCATGCACACATAATCATGGAAAATCATTTCTTGTTAGTCATGACTCATTGCCAAGACTATCTTAGTGGACAAAGTCCCTTTCTGAACCGAGTCACCCTCGTTCCAGTCCTGTTTCACTGAACTGGTATAACCTACCGTTCCAACCATGTCTATCTCATGAGATATAAAATTTTTACCCAATGCATTGGAGGGAGATATAGGTCCCACCCATCTTATAATGAATCCTTTCTTATGTGTGCCACATAATCATAAACCATATATCATAGCGTAACCCATGTAATAAAAATGGAATTCTTAAACAACATGACATCATAAAACAATTCATATAAGATAAAGGAATTCACAAAAATATTTCCATCACAACATAATCAAACCAATGTAATAATAGGGATAAAAACAGAACCCTTTTATTATCTTAGATGGAAAATAATTTTGATAAAATACTTGAACTCCATTCTTGAGGAAAATATCCTTTCTACTTCAAAAACATCTTTCCTTTCATAATATGTCATACAACTTTAAAATAAAATAAGTTGATTAAAAATAAACTTGAAAACTTGTAAAGGAAGTTTCTTGGAAATAATGTCTTAAAAATCCATTCATTCCGTATAAGTTAAAAAAAACATTCTTCGTACTTTTGTCGGAAAAGTCAAAAAGTACCTCGTACGAAAAATGACAAAAGATTCCTTTCATACATATTACTAAAAACTCACCGAAGGGTAAAAATGGATTTAAACAATTGTAGGTGGATGGAAATAATATTACATATTGATGAAACATGGATGTGGATGATAAAGTACACCCCAGTAAATACTTATGAATAAACAATCTCGGATAAAAATGAGATTGTGATATTTCCCTTACCTTAGGTCCGATTTGCTTTGTACGTGTCCGAAGCTCCTGTATAATGGTTTAAATAATGTTATTGACTTATTCCAGAATCATACATATTGATATGATATCATATATGGTCATATTCTTTGCTTCTTATTAGTAATATTTCATTGTTACTTGTTACTCGGGTCTTTATTGCCTTTTGTTCTTATGCGTGTTTTGTCGAATAAATTCGTATTCTTCTTTTAAGGTTATAGATACCTTATATCCAGAATGGTATTAGTGTAACATATATCATATTTATTCATTCAATTCATTTATATAATTACTATGTAATGATGATCATGTAGAACGAGTCGCATCACATCGTGGAGACGGTATTCTGTACGTACGCACGAGTGATGATATCGTTCCTATGATCGTGGAACTGTGTTGGAGTATATATATATTATTTTAGTATCAATAATAATTTATAATAATCATAAATAGTTACTCATTACACCATTATACCCATCCTTGTAAAGTGATGGTGGAAAAATAGATTACACCACGGCGTGGAGACGGTATTTCGTACGTACGCACGCGCGGTGATTTCATTTTTCCGTAGGATGGATAGAAGGTGAATTAGGGTTGTTTCATATTTATAATAACATATCAGTATGTAAGTAATACTGATGTTATTAATTCATCATGAAACAACTAAAGAAGAAGAAGTTGAAGAAGAAATAAATTGAAAAGATCGGTAATGGATATTACCTCTTCTTTGGAACGCCTCTTTGAATCCTCCACTTAGGGAACTAAGATTGGTCTTGGAAGAAGACCAGGACCTCTAGGATTATTCTAGGGAAGTGGAGAGGAGAAAATGGTAGGGGTTTTCTGAGCTTTAGTGCTCAATTTGGTGTGAGGAGGAGGGGGAGGAGGTTCCCTTTTATAAGGGAGGAGAGGGGCACCTTAGGAATATCTCAAAATATTATTTTATATTAAAGTCAAAATCGGTTTATAATGGTTCCAAAGGGTCTTATTTCGAAGCTAAAGTGGGGATGGGTCTAAATCCTATCAACCAATAGGATTTAGACAAGTTTAGGGTATTATTTTAACCTTATCAATTAGATTTAACTCTAAGTTAAATAATTTAACTTTTACCGTGTCTTTTTGTTTTCTTTCACTATATGGTTAATACACTTACTATAACATGCCAACCGAACCCCAAATTGTTTATTATTAATATATATATCCTTATCTAAGTAATTTTGCCGAACCTTAGATTTTTAGGAATAAAATAACAATTAATAATATAATATTTGATTTAAAAACTATTTTGTGTCAATTTTGACACTATTTGATATATGATTTTTGTGAAAGTCATAACAGAATTATATGTTCGAAACAAGTTGATTAAATCAACACTAATATATCATAGTAACCTATAAAATTAGTGTAATTCATAAAAAGTCTCAAATTACATTTATTTTGGTGTTTATAACATCAATTATGTCAATATTTCATAAATAAGATAATTACTGCATCATCGTTGTGTCATAATTAAATTAAATTATTTAATGTCTAAAAATTATAAATAAAATACCATTATGTAGGAAATATTTTTAGATTTCTAATTAATATTTATAGTCAAATTTATATTATGTATAACCCCATATTAAAAATGATTTACTTATTAAACATTGATTTTAACTATTTTAACCCTTCTTTAAATAAATTAATAATAAATGTCCTAATCTAATCCAAGTGGGCCTAAAAGGTCATATTTTATTCCTAAGTTTGTTTTTTGTCGAATTAAACTTGTCCAATAGAATTAGGACATGTTTTAGGGTAATAGTAATATCATATTTACCCTTAGTTACCATATTTACTATTAATCGCGGTAAAAAAAGTAAAAAGTTACTATTCACCAAAAAATTATTTTTATCTCATTGAACCACATTTTAATTACTGATATCAACCGTGTCTGTCGGATTTTCGAAATTCCATTCACAAAAGCGGTAAAATTATGTTTTATTCAAAAATTTAGTTTTTAACCTACCACTTAGTGGTTTCACTATTCATCAAAAATTGAAAGTTTTCAGAAAAATACCAAAATTTCACCCTAGACTAATTTCGATATTCTGAGTCCAAAAATGAAGTCCATTTTGAAAAATAAAATTTATAAAATTTCAAAAAGTGGTTATTACTATTCATAACGGCTAGTTTGAATAGCATATTGTTGTTTAGTGAAACTCGGTATTGCGTACGACGCAAGCTATCGAGGAAGGTCGTGATTGCGTGTAAAGCAAGCCAAGCAAGTGTTGTGTAGAAAAAGATTCCTTTGATGATTTATATAACATAAAAGTCTCGGGTGTTACATTCTACCCCCCTTAAAAAGAATTTTGCCCTCGAAATTTTTAACTTTGTAACAAACAGATGAGGATACTTCTCCCTCATCATATCCTCAAGCTCCCATGTAGCTTCTTCAAGTTGGTGGTTCATCCATAAAACTTTCACCAATCCAGTGGTCTTATTTCGTAAGACTTTTTCACTACGATCCAGAATCTCTATCGGCTGTTCTTTATAAGAAAGATCTTGCTCCAGCGGTACAACTTCTGAGCTGAGTACATGTGAAAGATCAGGTATGTACTTTCTCAGGAGAGATACATGGAACACATCGTGAACTTGAGAGAGATTCGGTGGAAGCGCCAATCGGTAAGCTACCTTCCGAACACGATCCAGTATTTCGAAAGGACCGATATATCTAGGGCTCAACTTCCCCTTCTTTCCAAATCTCATAACCCTCTTCCAGGGAGATATTCGTAAGAACACTTTATCACCCACTTCAAACTCTAGGTCTTTTCTTCGGTTGTCGGAATAACTTTTCTGTCGACTCTGAGCAGCTCTTATGTGTTGTTGAATAGATCTGACCTTTTCTGCCATTTCATCAACGAGATCAGGTCCTAATAGCTTTCTTTCCCCAACTTCATCCCATCAAGTTCGAGTCCTGAATTTCTTTCCATAGAGAGCTTCATAAGGAGCCATCTGAATACTGGAGTGAAAGCTATTATTATAAGAAAATTCCACCAAAGGTAGGTGTTGATCCCAACCTCATTTGAAATCCATAGAGCAAGCTCCCAACATATCTTCTAGGGTTTGAATTGTTCTCTCAGACTGACCGTCTGTCTAGGGATGATAAGCAGTGCTGAAACTCAACTCTGTATCCAGAGTATGCTGAAGACTTCTCCATAACTTCGAGCTAAATCTCAGATCCCGATCAGATATAATAGAAAGTGGTACTCCATGCAATCTTACCACTTCCTTTACATATATCCTGGCAAGCTGATCTAGAGAGAAATCCTCTCTAATAGCAATGAAGTGTGCAGATTTTGTAAGACGATCAACTATGACCCAAATAGCATTATTGCCTTTGGATGTTTTAGGAAGTCCTGTGACAAAGTCCATAGTGATGTTTTCCCATTTCCATTCGGGTATGGGTAATGGTTGTAACATCCCCTTAGACTTATGTCTCTCAGCTTTAACTTGTTGACAAACCAAGCATCGAGAGACATATTCAGCAACATCTCTTTTCATTTCATCCCACCAGAAGTACTCTTTCAGGTCCCTATACATATTCGTGCTTCCAGGATGAATAGAGAATGATGAACTATGAGCCTCATCCAGCAGCTCCTTCTTTAATTCGGGGATGGGAGGAACACAAACCCGATTCCTGAACTTTATTATCCCATCACAATCAAGGTTGAATTCAGGAACATTTCTCACCTTCTTTTGTAACTCGGCATCTTCTTTCTGTGCCTCTTTAATCTTCACATGTATAGATGGTTGAACATTCATTTGAGAAAGATAAGATTTTTCCCCTTCCATTATAATTCCAAGATCCATTCTTTGTAAATCCATAAATATTGGATCTTTTGTGATCCTCATCATGGATAAAATAGCATGGTCTTGTCGACTTAATGCATCTTCCACCTTGTTTGCTTTCCCAGGGTGGTAATGGATTGAGCAGTCATAATCCTTAATCAGCTCCAACCATCTTCTTTGGCGCATATTCAACTCCTTTTGTGTGAAAATATACTTTAAACTTTTATGATCAGTATAAATATCACACCTTTCACCATAAAGGTAATGCCTCCAAATCTTTAATGCAAAGATTACCGCAGCCAACTCCAAATCATGTGTTGGGTAATTTTGCTCATGGATTTTCAACTATCGTGAGGCATAAGCTATCACCATATCATTTTGCATAAGAACACACCCCAATCCCTTCTTGGATGCATCACTGTAGATCACAAACCTTTCTCCACTACAAGGTAGTGTGAGCACAGGTGCACTGGATAACCTTCTTTTCAACTCCTTGAAATTCTCTTCACATTCCTCTGTCCAGACAAACTTAACTCTTTTCCGAGTCAACTTGGTGAGTGGATTAGATAATCGTGAAAAATCTTTTACAAAACGTCGATAATATTCGGCCAAACCAAGAAAACTTCGAATCTCAGTTACTGTTGTTGGTCTCGACCATCTTTTGATAACCTCTGTTTTTGCTGGATCCACAGATATACCCTCTTTTGAGATTATGTGACCCAAAAATGCAACTTTTTGAAGCCAAAATTCACACTTGGTAAATTTGGCATAAAGCTTCTCCTTTCTAAGGGTCTTCAATATAATTCTCAAGTGATCTTCATGCTCTTCCTTACTCTTTGAATAGACAAGAATATCGTCTATAAAGACTACCACAAATTGATCAAGATAGTCTCTAAAGACTCTATTCATTAGATCCATGAAGATAGCAGGGGTATTAGTAAGACCAAATGGCATCACTATAAATTCATAGTGTCCATACCTTGTACGAAAAGCCGTCTTTGGTATATCCTCCCTTTTGACCCTTAATTGATGATACCCAGAACGAAGATCAATCTTGGAAAAGTATTGAGCTCCGCGTAGTTGGTCAAATAAGTCATCAATGCGTGGGAGAGGATATTTGTTCTTGATAGTGATCTTGTTATGTTCTCGATAATCAATGCAGAGTCTCATTGATCCATGTTTCTTCTTAACAAAAAGAACAGGTGCTCCCCAAGGTGATGCACTAGGGCGTATGAATCCCTTATCAAGATTCTCTTGGAGTTGCTTCTTCAATTCCTGCAACTCAATTGGGGTCATTCTATAAGGTGTCTTTGAAATAGGCAAAGCACCCGGTACGAGTTCTATTGAAAACTCAACTTCACGATTTGGTGGAAGACCTGGTAATTCCTCCAAAAAGACATCATCAAACTTCCGTACGATGGGCATATTCTTAATCGTAAGTTTCTCACCAACCATTGGAGATAAATAACCTTCATTTAGTGGTATCAAGACCCATAAGATGGAAGGAATTTCCACTGGAAGGTTATGTTCATCCTTGCATCGATAGACGATCGTATATTGATCTGGAATATGAAATGTGACTTCCCTTCTTTGGCAATTGATATGAGCTCCATGTAGAGAAAGCCAATACATGCCAAGAATCACATCAAATTCCACTAAAGGAAGGATCACAAGATTTGCAGGAACCACTTTCCCACAAACTTCGATCGGAGAAGAATTATAAACTTTTGATGCGACTGTTGTGCCATTAGGTGTTGTCACAGCTAACTCAACATCTAATTGTTGAGGTAATACGGTGATACCCTTAGAAAATTTTTCAGAAATAAAAGAGTGGGTGGATCCAGAATCAAATAAAACATTTGCTACTTTAGAGTGGATGGTAAGTGTACCTTTCACCACTTCGTTATCGTATTCCACATCGCTGATAGAAATTGCATGTGACTTTCCTTTGTCTTTAGCCTTAAGATTTTGTTGACGTCGACCATCATCATCAACCCTTGGATTTGGGCATTGATTGGCATAATGCCCCATCTCCTTGCACTTGAAACATTGAAGTGTAATAGGTTCATTCTGTGTATCCCTTCCTTTGTTTGCATCATTAGACATCTTCTTCCCATTATCGCGGCATTCAAATGCCCGATGACCTTCCTTTCCACATTTAAAACATTTACTTGTCCCTTTAAGACAACTCCCTCCATGTTTCGTTCCACACTTTGAGCATAAGGGAAAGCTCATCTTCTTTTCAGTGTGCTCTTTAGATTTTCCTTTGAATTCCATCTTCCTCTTCTTATCAAACCCATGTGACTGATGGGTTACTCCAATCTCCATCTCGACTTTGAGAGAACATCGAACGATTTCCTCGTAGATATTGAAGTCCCTTATGGCTAACGCCCTTCGAAGACTTGGTTTTAAGCCACTAAAGAATTGATCGATCTTACTCTCAAGTTGGATAATAATACCAGAAGCGTACCTTGCAAGTCTTGTAAAATTTGCTTCATAGGTACCAACAGATTCATCATCCCTTTGCTTCAGTTCAAGAAACTCTTTCTCCATCTTTGTTCGGAGAATACGAGGGAAGTACTTATTGAAAAATACGTTCTTGAACTCGTCCCATTCCATAGACTCAATTTCATCCCTTTGCCTCGTATTCTTAATAAGATTCCACCATTGATCAGCATCTCCTTCCAAACGATACACTGCTAGGATGACTTTATCATGTTCAGAACATTAAAGAACTGAAAATTTCTTTTCAGTAGTACTAATCCATTGTTCAGCAACTAATGGATCAGTAGATCCACTGAAAGAAGGCAGATGCTACCTCATGAAGGATTCAACAGAATGTAGCTCCTTCCTTTGCTGGTTTGGAAGTCCTGCATGATTCATAGCTTGAGAAAGTTGTGTGAGAATGGCTAAAAGATTTTTCATTACAGCTCCCATATCGTTTGGTTTCTCAAGGGGACAATCATTGCATTGCCCATCGCATTCCGCATTAACACGGTTCCTTCGGGTTCCAGCCATTGACTAAAACCAAGAAGAATAGTGTGAGCAACACTAATTATAATAGGAAAACCACATAATCAAGGATAAAATTTCACACTTAAGGTCTTATCCTAGGGTATTCATGGCCATTTATAAAACACTAAGATTGTGTTCTATGCTTAGACTTATCCTTAGGGTTCTTACTAAGGCTTTCACATCCTAGTTTCCAAAGGTTGACTATACCTTTCCTCTGATACCAACTATAACGTCTCATACTTTACATACATTGTTAATACATCAAAATTGAAGCACACTTATTACAACATATGACAAAACCACAAAGGACCGTATAGGTATAGTGCCTTTAGAAACTGGGAAACATAAACAACTGGTTCATAAATCTTCTACAGTGTCTCCCATTTATTTCATCATATCTAGGGTCCCTTTAGCATATTCTACTTAATATCCATCTTCCTGGCCTGGGGAAAAGAAAACATAAAAGGGTGACCTCAAATGCTCAGCAAGGGCAAATAAAGGAAATAAAAATCATATCATATCTTTTTGAAAATCATAACCTGCAAAAGAGATCATAATATCTTAACATGGAAAAAATTATAGAAGTGAAAATGAGATCCCCATAATCATAACATAAAACTTGAAACTTTGTGTCATGCACACATAATCATGGAAAATCATTTCTTATTAGTCATGACTCATTGCCAAGACTATCTTAGTGGACAAAGTCCCTTTCTGAACCGAGTCACCCTCGTTCCAGTCCTGTTTCACTGAACCGGTATAACCTACCGTTCCAGCCATGTCTATCTCATGAGATATAAAATCTTTACCCAATGAATTGGAGGGAGATATAGGTCTCACCCATCTTATAATGAATCCTTTCTTATGTATTCCACATAATCATAAACCATACATCATAGCGTAACCCATGTAATAAAAATGGAATTCTTAAACAACATGACATCATAAAACAATTCATATAAGATAAAGGAATTCATAAAAATATTTCCATCACAACATAATCAAACCAATGTAATAATAGGGATAAAAACAGAACCCTTTTATTATCTTAGATAGAAAATAATATTGATAAAATACTTGAACTCCATTCTTGAGGAAAATATCCTTTCTACTTCAAAAACATTTTTCCTTTCATAATATGTCATACAAATTTAAAATAAAATAAGTTGATTAAAAATAAACTTGAAAACTTGTAAAGGAAGTTTCTTGGAAATAATGTTTTAAAAATCCATTCATTCCGTATAAGTTAAAAAAACATTCTTCGTACTTTTGTCGGAAAAGTCAAAAAGTACCTCGTACGAAAAACGAAAAAAGATTCCTTTCATACATATTACTAAAATCTCACCGAAGGGTAAAAATGGATTTAAACAATTTTAGGTGGATGGAAATAATATTACATATTGATGAAACATGGATGTGGATGATAAAATACACCCCAGTAAATACTTACGAATAAACAATCTCGGATAAAAATGAGATTGTGATATTTCCCTTACCTTAGGTCCGATTTGCTTTGTACGTGTCCGAAGCTCTTGTATAATGGTTTAAATAATGTTATTGACTTATTCCAGAATCATACATATTGATATGATATCATATATGGTCATATTCTTAGCTTCTTATTAGTAATATTTCATTGTTACTTGTTACTCGGGTCTTTATTGCCTTTTGTTCTTATGCGTGTTTTGTCGAATAAATTCTTATTTTTCTTTTAAGGTTATAGATACCTTATATCTAGAATGGTATTAGTGTAACATATATCATATTTATTCATTCAATTCATTTATATAATTACTATGTAATGATGATCATGTAGAACGAGTCGCATCACATCGTGGAGACGGTATTCCGTACGTACGCACGAGTGATGATATCGTTCCTATGATCGTGGAACTGTTTTGGAGTATATATATATTATTTTAGTATCAATATTACTTTATAATAATCATAAATAGTTACTCATTACACCATTATACCCATCCTTGTAAAGTGATGGTGGAAAAATAGATTACACCACGGCGTGGAGACGGTATTCTGTACGTACGCACGCGCGGTGATTTCATTTTTCCGTAGGATGGATAGAAGGTGAATTAGGGTTGTTTCATACTTATAATAACATATCAGTATGTAAGTAATATTGATGTTATTACTTCATCATGAAACAACTAAAGAAGAAGAAGTTGAAGAAGAAAGAAATTGAAAAGATCGGTAATGGATATTACATCTTCTTTGGAACGCCTCTTTGAATCCTCCACTTAGGGAACTAAGATTGGTCTTTGAAGAAGACCATGACCTCTAGGATTATTCTAGGGAAGTGGAGAGGAGAAAATGGCAGGGGTTGGCCGAGCTTTAGTGCTCAATTTGGTGTGAGGAGGAGGGGGAGGAGGTGCCCTTTTATAAGGGAGGAGAGGGGCACCTTAGGAATATCTCAAAATATTATTTTATATTAAAGTCAAAATCGGTTTATAATGGTTCCAAAGGGTCTTATTTCGAAGCTAAAGTGGTGATGGGTCGAAATCCTATCAACCAATAGGATTTAGACAAGTTTAGGGTATTATTTTAACCTTATCAATTAGATTTAACTCTAAGTTAAATAATTTAACTTTTACCGTGTCTTTTTGTTTTCTTTCACTATATGGTTAATACACTTACTATAACATGCCAAACGAACCCCAAATTGTTTATTATTAATATATATATCCTTATCTAAGTCATTTGGCCAAACCTTAGATTTTAGGAATAAAATAACAATTAATAATATAATATTTGATTTAAAAACTATTTTGTGTCAATTTTGACACTATTTGATATATGATTTTTGTGAAAGTCATAACAGGATTATATGTTCAAACCAAGTTGATTAAATCAACAATAATATATCATATTAACCTATAAAATTAGTTTAATTCATAAAAAGTCTCAAATTACATTTATTTTTGTGTTTATAACATCAATTATGTCAATATTTCATAAATAAGATAATTACTGCATCATCGTTGTGTCATAATGAAATTAAATTATTTAATGTCTAAAAATTATAAATAAAATATAATTATGTAGAAAATCTTTTTAGATTTCTAATTAATATTTATAGTCGAATTTATATTATGTATAACCCCATATTAAAAATGATTTACTTATTAAACTTTGATTTTAACTATTTTAACCCTTCTTTAAATAAATTAATAATAAATGTCCTAATCTAATCCAAGTGGGCCTAAAAGGTCATATTTTATTCCTAAGTTTGTTTTTGGTCGAATTACACTTGTCCAATAGAATTAGGACATGTTTTAGGGTAATAGTAATTTCATATTTACCCTTAGTTACCCTATTTACTATTAACCACGGTAAAAAAAGTAAAAAGTTACTATTCACCAAAAAATTATTTTTATCTCATTGAACCACATTTTACTTACTGATATCAACCGTGTCTGTCGGATTTTCGAAATTCCATTCACAAAAGCGGTAAAAATAAGTTTTATGCAAAAATTCAGTTTTTAACCTACCACTTAGTGGTTTCACTATTCATCAAAAATTGAAAGTTTTCAGAAAAATACCAAAATTTCACCCTAGACTAATTTCGATATTCTGAGTCAAAAAATGAAGTCCATTTTGAAAAATAAAATTTATAAAATTTCAAAAAGTGGTTATTACTATTCATAACGGCTAGTTTTAATAGCATATTGTTGTTTAGTGAAACTCGGTATTGCGTACGACGCAAGCTATCGAGGAAGGTCGTGATTGCGTGTAAAGCAAGCCAAGCAAGTGTTGTGTAGAAAAAGATTCCTTTGATGATTTATATAACATAAAAGTCTCGGGTGTGACATTGTAGCTGGTGAAAATCATAGATCTCAGAGAAAAATTTCTACAAAATATGACATTTGTCCTTGTAAAAGTGATGTGGAGAAACAAAAAGTTGGATGAATCAATATGGGAACTTGAAGAGGTGATGAAATAGTGTTTCCCTAATCTTCTTTTTATGAAAAAATAAATGTTTGAGTGCGAAATTTTATAAGAGGGATGACTATTATGATGCAATATGTTGTAAATAACATTCCCCTTTTAATTTAAATAAACATATTATCAAGTAAATATTGTTATAGAATACAGATTAAATTAATTTTTTATTATATAAAACAATATTTAAAATACTTCTGTATTTCCTTACCATTGATAATATAGTTTTTGATTAGTGATCGCATGGTTTGTATAAATATAGGGTTTTAAAAAATCCAACTGACATAGAGAAAAGAATTTATGTCCTCAACTAGTATGAATTGTCCCAATGAATCCCATTTATTGGGGGCTCAGATAGATATGGCATTTCTGGGATTTTCCCTTAACCATAATCGAGATGAGTTCCATCAACTTAAGCCTGATTAAAACCATTTATGGGATAAGTTCCGGCTCATCGAGATCAAAACCTAAATAATGTTCTTTTAACCTGCCCATGAATGTACCACCATCACACACATTTCTCTCAGGGCATATTCTATTGTATTAAAGGGATATGTATCCAAACCAATGAAATAAAAATATGTACACTATTTTTTATATATAATAGAATACATTTTCATCATATTATTTTTAATTTGTAAATTATTCTTATTTTGATACAATAAACCACAAATTATATTCTTGGTTAATATTCAAATTCAATTATTTAATTCATTAATTTAATATATTTTTGAAATAATTAATATTTTTGTAAAATAGTTTTTTTGTAAATATTTTATCAAATATAAATGATCAAATAATCAATTGCAATATGTATAAGTGTTGGAAAATAATTCTTTTCAAAAATCACTGCATTTCATAATAAAAGATTGTTTTGTTTTAAAATTTAAAATTCAGATATTTATAAAATTAGTTAGATAAAATTTGTATTATTTTTTGAATCATTTCATTGAAATTATCCAAGGGTGATTTTTCATAATTTAATAGTATAAAAAAAATTCAAGTAAAAATTATATATTATATAAATATACATTGTGTTTTATGACATAATAATAACAAAAAAGTTATGAAATAATTACTATAAATTGGATACATGACCAAATAAATGTTTTTCATTTAAATTAATGTTATTTTATGTTTATCTTATCCATTTGATAAAGCCATTATGAATCATAAAAAACATGTAATATGTTTTATGGTTTTAAAGCCATTTCTTTATGAGTATGACTCACCTCCACATAAGAAAGTTAGTTATTTTCTAAGGTATGCCCATTCAAAAATTAATTTACCTAATCCACTCCCATTGTAAAGAAACCATGATAATAAATCATGGGACAATTTTTGGTTTTGAATATTTTATTATATAGAGTCCAAAACATAAATAATAACGAAACCCCCATCTTTTCGAATATAAACCCACAGAACATCCCATTTCTATTCACTAAAACTACTTTTATATTATCTATACATTACCCTCCACTCCACAGAGTCCTACCAAGGCACCTCAAGATCTCAATAATCCCCTCCCATGCTTTTGGAGCCAGACACCCAAGTAAGGGATCCTCACCGTCCTCTCCTCATTGAAATTCAAGATATTTCTTTGAAATTAGTCTTATTGAATTCATTTTTTTATATTTTAATTAATTTATTATCTTTCCATAACATTCAAATTGATGTTATAATACCTATAGATCATTTATACTCTCTCATTTTGAACCTTATCAAAGTCGTTACTATGCTGAAATTCTGTATGGGATCTTCCACTCTCCTTTTTATTCAAGAACATGTTTTATGTTTTACTTCTTATTTTCAATTTTTCCTGTTGTTATATGTTATTTTAAGTAAAGAATACTATAATTATTATGTATACATGATTATTGACCCCTTTTAATCTCAATAATCTTCTAATGATTTTTTAGGTGCACTTGTTACCATACCGAAATTTCGTAATGGATTTCTCTCTACTCATTTCCATTGAAGGAATTAATTTATGTTATGCCTCTTAAATTCAGAATTAAAATGATTTAATATGAAATTACATATTATAATTAATTTTCATTTAGATTATAGATGATTATTTTCCATTTACCTCTCACTAAGAATCCTATGATCCATTGTGTACACCCATTATCATGCCAAAATAAAATTATGAATATTTTCACAATTCAAGTTTCAGCATTTCTTTATAACTTCTACTTCCAAATTTATACTATTTAAATATGAATTTTCATGTCTCCATTACTATAATTTTGATTTCTATTTGATTATATACCCCTTTTCCTCTCATAGACCCATTTTTACTAATTTTAAGTGATTTCGTTATGCTACCGAATTTCACTGAGATCATCTATGCCAAAAACTGGTGTAGTGAATAACATACCAATTTCATATCAAGTGTGATCACATTTGTGCACATGTAATTGTTAATTTTTTACTTAAATATATTTATTATATACTAATTTTTAATGGAATAAATCATTATGATGAAATAATCCATGTTTTATGATCTGTATGGTGATCTTAAGCATGAGTATGAAATGAATATTTTGGGTGGGCCGAGATAGTGCTCAAATACATTGGATATAGTTTAGTATCATGATACATCAAGTTGGGACTAGGAGTGAGCCTGATTATTTTATGGTACTTTTCCACTAAGATGTGTTTTATATTTTAACCTTTTCATATGTTTGGGAGGAATTTTTTTATTTTTTTCCACAATTCTTGTTTTATGATTATCATGCTATATATGGTCTCTTTGTTCATGTTTATGATTCAAAATAATTATTATTCCTCATTGGTATACCTATTTTTTAGCATTAATTATATTATCCATGTATTCCATGTTTATTCCATTACTAGTATTTTATCCCACCCCTTTCTTATATTTTTCACTAGGTTGTCCCATGAAATTTTATGTTTGATGTAATATTTTGAGAATGTTAAATAAGTTTTTAATATTGATGTTTTAATCACTATTTTATGTTATTTTTTAGTGTAAATAATTCCCAAAAACACTATAATTAGTTATCATATTGGTTTTTATTAATTTTACATTTATTTAATAAATCTAGTATTGATGTAAAATAAAGATTAGGGTTTTTATATGAGAGACATAATTGGCATTTATTTTTAGTTATTTACATTTTCATGTTAAATTTTATAGTCAAATTATTTAAATGGAACATGTTTTCACTTATTTATCATTACTTTTTATTATACTCATTTAATCATGAAACACATTTCTATAAAAAACCCTTACTGATCCCTTTTTCATATATATATATATATATATATATATATATATATATATTATTTTCTATGAAATCCATGAAGTGTACTATAAAGGATATGAATGAATATACAAAAAAGAATAATGATATTATTGAGCGAAAAAAATTTGTTGTAATTTTTTTATTCAAATTTAATATTGTAATCATATATTTATCTAGTTTACTAATACTACCAAATAATTTCGTCGTACATGATGTGATTCATTATATCTCGTGCCATTGTATTAAAGGAGGAACCGACTCCAGGATTCTGGGATCGTTGTTGCTACACCAAACCTCTCTTTCTCATTATTTTTCGTTCCCCATTTTAAAATTTAATTAAACCATATTAAAATGATAAAATCATAATCCTTAGTACTCTGATATTTTAAAATATTTATAGTGTAATTTTTAGCCACCTTTTCTGTTTTCTATAGAAAAAAATTAAGTGAATCATGTGTTTGTGCTGACTGCCACATCAATGAGTAAAGAAGTATACCATTTTTCATTACCGCCATTGAAATATTGATCTATAGATGGGTTAAAAGGATAAATATTTTTTTATGAAATATATATGATTGTGGTAATACATATTCATTATCACCATAATGATATGAATTGTAAACACATTTTATAAAATTATCCTTCTTCAATAAGTGAACTAAGAAGTCTACAATTTATTCATAGTATTAATGTATTTCATGTCGTTAAATTATTCTATAAATTATTTATAATGTTAATATATCACACTAATAAACACTAAATTATATATTTATGATACTAATAAAATAATATTTTAACTTAATCACGTCATAACCATCTATTAATCATGGTTTGTTCGTTTTTGGGTCGATTATACCACCTACACGAACCATGTTGTGAAATTATATCATGGATGATTATGAAAACATAAATATTGGTATAATATGAAATAATATTGTAAATTATTATTATTATTTCTCTTTTTAATGTATGTAAGAATATTTCACTATTTAATTAGGATAACGGATTTCATATATTAATAATATCTAAAAACTAATAATTTTCAGTTTAATGTTATAGGAAAAATAATAAAGTACTTATAAAAGGAAATTTGAACATCATATATCATTATAAATCATCATGTATAGAGGCATTTATGATTTTAGAAATATGAACCTTGCAATAGGAATAAATACAGAGAGTATCCCTATAGAGTTTGTATAAACCATTAAAATTATAAACCACTGATGTTGAAAAATAAATAAAAACTAACTAATATAAATATGTATGGAATTATTATCAATGAGGATTATAAATTGTTATATTTATGAATATATTTAATTTCTATGTAATTAATTCAACTAATTTAATTATTCACGATGTTTGGTAGAAATTTAGATGAAGATGCTAGGGAGGAGCAGTTCCAAGTTGTTAATCTGGGTTCCTTGTAATGTTTGTGCCTACGGGAAATGAATTCCTCTATGGCCTACCGGAATGTAATAATTCACCTACAGGCATTATAGGGTTCCACCTCAGCCCTTGAAAGGTGGATTATCAAAATCAATAAACAAATGAAGGCCTTCGGGCCATTGGGGGAGGAGGACCATGAAAAGGGTATTCATCTAAAATTTCACTCTTAGAAACATGTTTTCTATTGTTCACCTAATTTATATTATGTGATGTATCTTTTTCATAATTGAGATATTAAATAATGAAATACCTTTTACTCATGGTAATTTATGATCAATTTAATGTTATCTCTTACTATAATTTTCTAATTTAATGATAATTTTATTGTAAGGATATTGCTAACTTAATTATAATCTACTAAGATATAATTATTATTTATAGAAATATTCAATATAAATTAGGGAAATTATTCCCACCAATGTATTATGTTTTATTTTCTACTTAATTATATTGGTTTAAAATTTTAAAATATAAACCCTTTTTTTAAAGTTACATACATCAGGATCCATGTTGTCTATAAGGGACTCCATTAATTTAAATATCTTCCTTTGATATATATGGTTTCTTATTAATATAAACCATAAATATTCATATAACTAATTTATTTACCATTATGTATTATTTTATGTCTTATATTTATGTTGAAAATCCTTTTTTTGGTTAAAATTTTCCTTCATAACATTTCTCCCAACTAAAAGTATAACCATATTATGACCGAAACTCTATATGTTAATTGGACACTTATTTAAATACCACATAATCCTTCCATCCAATATTATTCTCTATTATTGGGAAAGAAAACATGGAATATTTTATATTAACATTATAATTGTTTTAGAAATTCTCAAATGAAATATATATTACACTTTTTATAATATGGGTTTTGAAATAATGGAATTTAGAAAAAAAATTAAAAAAAGATTTTCAATCCATTAATAACAAAACATTTTATCTTTCACTCAATATTTATTAAAAAAAATCATAAAAATGAAGTTTTTTTTGAACTCATAATAACAGGGTATATATTTTCTTCACATTCCCTTTATCAAAATGTTTTTAATAATAATTTATACTTCATCTTTTATGTTAGTGTTTTAAAATGTTTTATGAAAACATTTTTATTTGGAAATCAATCTACTCTCCAACCATTATGTCCTATGAAGAGATATTTTAAGAAAAATTATATTTTATTATTATATTATTACATTTTAAAATGATATTTTTGATGTATGATATATTGTTGTGTTCATGATATGGGATGTTTTTTTAATGGTTAACAACCCTATATTTTGAACATTTTTTCTGTATGATATGAAAAATGTTTGTTATCAAGTGGAACATATATGTTTGGATAATTTTATTGTGGGTTCTTATATATACCTATAATAAATTGGTTAAGGATTTATATCTCATGAGGTCATGATGTTAATCATCGATTTTCTTTGTCTCAAAATGAATCATGAACATTTTGTTTGATCATAACAAAATTCATGTTAATTTTTGTTGTTCAAAATATGATTTGTGGGAATTATATTCCTTCACAAAATTATGAAAAGTAATTATTTTATTCATAAAATGAAGAATGGGATTTTTTTCAATAAGAGAAAGCGTTGGAATTTTGATTATTAAAAACATTAAGTATTTACTTTATTTCCACTTAAACAATTTCATAATTTTTCCTATATATATGTTTATTATAAATATCATTGTTATGATATGTTTCAACGGAATTTAATATTTCAATGACATATGAATATGATTATGCAGACATGGATCATGTTTATTGAATCGTGATTCCATACACTTTTTATTTATATATTATGATATTCTAATACTTATTTAATGATTTATAATCCATCCTTTTTAGTTATATTTCTCGTATATATCCTATTTATATCCATATGATCATTTTAACTAACATATAATATTTTATTTATAATGATCATGTTAACCATAAATGTGAATCATATCTCACCACTTTATTATGTTTTTATATCCCAAAATATGATATTATAAAATTATATGATTTCTTGATGTGTTTCATATATAGAGAATTTTTAGGTGATGTTCAAGTCTCTTTATAGATTATAAAGTCCCTATCACAGTTAGAAAATGTTAGTTAGTTAAAAGGAATTATTTTTTTTGAAAATGTTTCATCCTTGTTATCTAAAAATGCACACTTATGTTCTCTTGGTAAAGTATTATAGTAAAATATTTTATCTTTTTCATATAATTTATAGATAGTTAGGTTTAGTTATTCATACTTTCTAACACTTGGAACGATATGTTATGGATCATTTATGGATGTAAATTATCATTTTTCACACCTATAGAATTGGGTCAAGATATTCTTGTTTCTGGTAATTTGTTGTTAGTATCCTCTATCATGTATACAATAATTTTCATATTTCATTTCTTTATAACAAACAACAACGACAAATTATTTTTCATAATTACTTGTCCTCTTCCTTGATTTTAAGTTGTCCTTCTGTTTTAGTTGTTTTTCTATTATTATGTGACTTCTATAGATGTAGGATCTAGATAGAGAATGTTTTCCACATGTTTTATCACGAGAATAAAATGTGTTATCAAATTTCACATTATTTTATAGATGTTTTCTTAGCTCACCTATAGGAAATATCACTCGACTTCTACTAGATTCTTATCCTCTATTTGATTTAAAGTGTTAATATTTATACCATCACATGTAGGATTTCTTTCTCAACACTCCACAACAAGAATATCACAGATAAAAATGAGTCTCCCCAAAAAAACATATTCTCCTTCAAGATATGCCAATTAATTTTACGTTTTATGTAAACATGACTAATATCCTGAAACTTCATCAATCTTATGAGATCTCTCTCTAACCTTGGATTTCCCATTCGGATAATCTAAGACCTATTTCTTCAACTTGAACCCAATTTATTTAGAATTGGTATCACAATTTCATGTATTTATAATGGTTGTGTTCTCTTTCTTAGGATAAGAAATCATTATAATCTCATTCTTTTCATTGTTACCACCATTTTTATTGCAATATTGGGTATCCAATATAACTATTCTAGGATTCAGTAAATAATAAAAATGTTTCCTAGTAGTATGGATATCATTATCAACGGATTTAGAAGATTATAAAAATGAATAATTTAATTTTTTACCCCTATATGTTGGATATATTTCAATTAATTTTAATATGTAACCAACTTTACCTCATGTACCATCACATACAAATTCATTGAAATTATATTTTCTATATTTATTTCATGAATAAGGTGTTTTTATTACAAGATTGTATATAGATCACTAAAATATGATGAAATATCTATTTTATTCTCAACAATTCTCATAGATTTTCTATCTCATGATTCCTATTTTCATTCAAACACACTAAGAGATTTATCATCAATTGAGATTGTTTTGGTGCCTCCTTATCACAAATTTCCTATTAACTTATACATTTATCTTCATTTGATGGATCATTAAAATTTATTTATTTATCTATAAATTTTATAGTCTTGCATCCTCTTTGGTATCTTCTTATATTTCGATTTCCCCTTCATAAGATATAACATCATTTTTTGAAGGAAATATAATTTTTCATGAAATGTTGGCCTTTTCCATGCTTTTAATGTACATTCATTATATTAACACCTGTATCCTTGATCATCTTGGATTATCTTTTGGGTTAATCAATGCCTTCATCTCTTCCTCTAATCCAAGTAGAACTAGTTTCAATGTGTCCAATATTTCCATAGTTGAAACACATAAAACTGAATTTACCCAAATATTTATTTTTTATTTAATTCATTTATTTTGAGAATAATACTATTAATTCATTAAAGATTATAAAATATTATTTTGAATCATTTACATCATCATGATACTTATTTTTATCTAGCATAATCAGAACCATTTGAAGTATTGGGTGTAGTATCCTACTTATAAATTCATCATCCAAGCCAAAAATCTGTAGATCAAACATAATGAGAATAATTCACATTAATTTCCACACTATCGATGAATCTTCAAGAGTCTCTTAAAAACAATGATTCAAATTTTTTTAACCAGAATGAAGAAATCAACCAACAAATTTCCTTCTCAAATATAAGTTTCAAAAAATTGAGTATATAATATTTTTAATCTTGACTCCATGAGATAATTATATTACTTATGGATATTAGGGTGTTTTATTAAATTTATAATTCTTGTTTTTACCCATAACTCATATTAACAATTTATCTTTAAATGAGTAATGTAAATAATTTTATAAAATCTTATCAATATAAAAATTCTTTATATAAAGTAATGAATAATTTATTCCAATATTGCGAATATATATTACATTCTCACTGATATCATGAATTTAAAATCCACTATATTTAATATACAGAATCATCATTTCCTTCCATATATGAACTCCCTTATAAAAATAGTGGGAATAATTTTCTTTTTGTGGTATTAAATAATGTTATATATATGATCAATAAAAAAATACTATAAAAATAAAGAACATACCTGGATTCTATATAACTCATGGATTTGTGAACCTTTATATAAGATTATTTTGAATTTAATTTATAGGAAAAAATTATCTTTAATAACAACACTAATCTGATTCAAAATGTAGGATCATGTGAGAGTACAATTCCAACAAAATGTTGGTGAATTAGTGGTTAAAAAGGATTAACTCTTTAACAATTTATACATTTTTTGTTATTTCATTGGATCATTAAAGGATCTAGGTTATAGAGAGTAAAATACAGAATTATCTCATGTTTAAAAGGGGTTTGAAAAGGTTCAAATACTCAATTTAACAATTGAATAATCCTTGGTTTAAAATGGTTAAATCCACTATCCAAATAATCATTTTATTATAAAAAAGAATAAATAATAAGAGGATGAGGAAAATCTTAAACTAAATGTACAAAAGCATCACCAAATTGAGAAGTATTTTTTTGATCCATAGGTGCCACTATCATAATTTATAAAATGTAAATCCTTATTATTATCCTTTATCCATGTCAAATCCTATATATAATTCTTTTAGTAATTTTTTTATCTTTATCTAAATGATATGTATTTTTCTCCATAGTGATAGATATATTTTAGAAACCTTACATGATATTTTCATGAAAATTTGTTGTTTAGTTTGATTATCAAATGAGAAATATTACAATTATATCTATTTTAAATGTATCAAATTAATCCATTAAATTCACATATTCCTTGAATTTATTTTGGTGTTGTTATATTGATTATGGTTACATCATTAATTTTAGTGGATAGGGAATTTTTTAGGGCCACGTTCCATGCAACATGATGTGCTTATCTATGTCATGTAACCCTAAAATGCCGTTTGACAAACATTTTAATCCCAAGCCCCCCACCCCAAAAAAATAACACTGATAAAAAATATTAATGGAATAATGTATATGTGATATATTTTTGTTCTATTATAAGATTAAATGGCCCCTTATAATTCAAAAAAACATGGTTTAATGCATTGTTTCGCATTATATACTTATAAATATTACAAATTATTCATTTCATTTCAAAAATATCAACTTTAATAGTTCTTAAAATAATCCATTTCCATATTTTTATTAAATAAAACATGAAATCACCTTCAAAACCTGGTAATTAATCCTCTCATGAAAAAATTCATAACATTATTTCAATGTGAATGTTATATCAATAGAACATTATTAGAATGAATTATGTTTTTGTGAGTTCACCAACTTTCTATGTAAATATCAATTGTATATTGACCATGTCTAAATTTCTTAATATTAAAACCACTAATTTGTAATTTACTTCACTGTAGTTTATCAAATTCACCCAATCAAAATTCACTCTCCAATATATCAAATAATTTGTCCCTAATCTGTAATGTTTGATATATGATTTCCTTCCAAACACACTCTAAATGTATAAAAAATTCATATAACAAATTCATGATAACACTTCACCAATGTTTTATTAATATCACCGAAGGATTAAAAAAATATTAACATTTATAATAGACACATTTGGTAGTTTAACCAATCTCACAAAGGTACCAAAAAATATTAGTAGCCCTGAATGTTAGAAGTAAGAAATTCACCATACAACTCTACAAACCGAATAGACTCAACATTATTCTCAATGATTACAATCATAAAAAAGATCTAATGTATAGTATATGGAATATAAAACAATGTAATTTATGGACTATGCATTATTATATCCTCTCCCTTATAAAATACCAAAAGGAAATCTATATACTAATAAACCCACCATAAGCCCCTCATCAATTCATGAATTTTTAAACCTATACTAAATACTCTTTTATTATCATCATTGTATCCATTTATATCTTGAAGATATAACCCTCAAAAGATTAATATCCTAATTTAAAAAAAAAGAGTTTTTTGTATATTTCAAGAAATATGTTATTTGGGAAAACATTTAATAAGTTCTTGTTAAGGATTTAAATAATTGAACTTGTTTCCTTTCATCGGAATCACATTCTCAATCACATAAAATTATTAAAATATCATTTAAACATACATTAAATGTATGATAAAATATCACAATAATCTTTCCCCTAGCGCAAGAGTGAAACCATAAACAAAACCAATAAACTTCATTGTTATCAAAAATTGTGTCAACTGTAACAGTTAAAAAATATAAAAATAATAACAATTCATAAGAAACATTGATTTAATATCATACTGAATGCTAATAAGAAATATGTATAGCATTTTTCCCATGTTTTGACTATCCCTTTATTCATAAAATATGTTTGAACTCATATGAAAAATAATTACTTCTCTATTAATAATTTGTATAATCCCTAGCCTGGAACCTAATGATGAAGGCTAACCCATAGTTCTGCAGACCTCTTGCACACCTCCCAATATGCAAGAAGTTTCTAACTAGTGTTAAGGATCAAATAAAATAATATAGGGATATTATAACTACAATATTATTTTTGTAAATAATAGATAACCAATTTAGTATCAATAATAACATAACATTGGAGTATGATAATGGATTTATAATGGAATGCGTAGGAAATAAATGAGAAAACTAGGCTATAATAAAAATTAATATCAAGTTTTTTATACAATAATATATAATTTAAAGATATCATAATGGTAATATGATATTATATATATATACATGGAAAAAAATAAAATAACACACCATTATTAGTCTATATATTTTTCTCATATCTACCTTCAAATATCAACTAATTTCTTACATCTCATTCATATTTTTAAATTATATTTCCCCATATACTATGTCGATAATAAGGTCTTCACATACACTAAACATAACAAGTAGTTTATAAGTATAAACCATATTAATATACCATAAATTATCCACCTAATAATAAATATATTTTTAGTTCATATATATACTAAATGAAATTAAAAAACAGAAAAATGTATATTATTCTTTTTACAAAATCATGTACTCTAGAATCCTCACTCATAGTTATAAAATACATGATTTTTCTAGTGTTATTTTATGATATAAACACATCACATAGAGAGTATTTAAAACAATTTCAAACCTATACTAATGTATTTCATATCCAACAGTTTTGTTATAGTTCCCAATCAATTCATACTCATACAACATTAGATTGACACTTCAACCAAACTAAATAAATTATGTGTATAATTTGGAATCATGAAAAACCACATCAATCTATCAATTTTAATCACACCCAAACCACTCACAAGAATAAATATATTATAGGTAATGACACCCAACATGATTATAGTAATAATTTATTTAGTTTTCATATCACCTAACCCACTAAAAACATATCTCTAATTTCAAATCATTCTTAACCCATATGTACAACTTGGGGGATGAGTTTTCAAAACATGGAATCCCATATAGTATTATAGGATACTAATGTGTCTACTCCATTGATTCATAATCATCCATATCTTAATAACATAGGTGGAAAACTCCTCAAATAATGATTATCACCTCTCTCGATCTCATGAATGATTTGTATTAGTGGAAATACTTCAAAATTTAGGATATCGTACACATATTTACTTATCTAGATGTTACAAAATATAAGTATTATCATTATCATTTTTCATATTTGTAAATCCATTTTTATATCGATATCAAATATTGGTATTAAACAATCATAATCTCAAAAAACACATCTGCATGCCCAAAAGATGGCCCCCATCTATAACTCAACACACCTCAAGCATCATTTTTCTAGACACATCCATTATAGAAGACCTTAGGTCATACTTATCAATTCCCAAACTCAGGGACATGGAGTAAACATATCATTTCAAACCACATAACACATTATACCTTATTTATTCAATGCTCAAAATGGTATCAGGTCATCGTTGGTCATTATCATTTTTCATATTTATCTCATAAGTAACCCCTCATGAAATGAAATATCTATGTTGTTTAATAATTCCTAATCCCACATACATACTCCAAGGAAAAATAGTCTACAATAGACAACCACCAAACCCACCAAATAATTGAAATCTCTTTTGAATATATCCCAAACCCATGAAACTATTCTGGAAAAACCAACCCAAATAAAATGTCATACCTCATGAATAACTAAATTCCTATAAAGTGGATAAAAGAACTACTCATTGAACTTACCCCTATATCATCCATCTAATGAAATGTCATATATTATCATATCAAATGTACATAGTTGAATAGCGACATTAATCAATTTTTAATTCCCTTTATGTGATCAAATTTCACTCTGACCAAGACTTTACCTTAAGAAACATAGTCATTGATAGTTACCTGATCACAATATATCACTCAAGGGACCCATATTGGTTCAAACAGACAACATTTTTTTCACCATACACATAATAACCCATCTTGATTCCATATCCAGTCATCACACCTACTTACCCCTAAATATACATCAAAGAATTATGAAAAAACATATACAATTAAAAAATTCAATCATTATATACATTTAATCAGGGTTAAAACACAATAATAATCATCAAAATGATTCCTGGTCAATATGTACAAGTCCACACAGATTATCATTTACATCTATTTTCCCATAACTCTACATAAAAGTACCCAAGTAAATTTTTCAACCCTCAAATTTATTATAAATAAGTCATATCTTATTCAATTAAGATTAATTGGGGATATATGTGTGTAAGTTATAATGATTAAAAAATCTTATATTTATACATGAAGAACATTTCAAAAATAAATTTGAACCCACTCCATGTAAAATCCCAAATTTTCAATTTCAAGTTACTCACCAATATTTCCGAAAATTAACAACATCCAATGACAAACGAAGGAAGTGAGTTACCTCTTACATAATGATGCAGAAAAATGTATGTTCTCCATCAATGAACCTCCTATATATATCCCACATAAAATCCACATCATTGTTCTATAATTGCACTATAATTTGGTGTAATTGTATCTCAAATACCTAGTCTATCACCTCAATATTTCAGGGAGAGGTTGTATAATAATGAATTTTGGAAAGGGGGAGAATATAAAAAAATGATGATTCAGAATTCTATAATTAACCAATGATTAATGGAAGGTAAGAGGTATTAATTAGGGAGAAATGAGGGGTGGAAACCCACTCCTTTAACCATTGATAAGATTAAACCCTGAATGATGTATAAAATGGGGCACCCTTAATTAACCATTTTTTAACCTTTTAATTATCAAAAAGAGACCTAGGATTAATGGGTAACTACAAGACCCTCACAAGACAACATCCATTTTTAAAAAAAAATGAGGTAATCAATATTTATTTTTAATAAACACCATAAAATAATTATTTTAAGATAATATAATAGAAACATTCAACATTAGCATGTATTACTATTTGATAATTTTACATTGGAATTTGGTTTAAAACAAATAATTATCATTTAAATATATGATTCATTAGGTTGGGATATCTAATACTATACATCCTAATTCTATATCTTAAGAAATATTTCATATGGTGTTTTAAAAATAATTTTTGTAACCACATCATATCATTCATTAGTGTGAAACTAGGTGTGAATTTATGACTCTTTACCATGAACCAGGAGACAATTGACTTATAAACCAACATTATCTTATCAGTGTTGTTACCCATATTCACATTATTGGTAGAACATGGATCTTCTTATATATTCAAGAGAAGGATTTTATTTTTAGGGATACCAGACAATAACTTCATCAATAAAATTAGGAGATTAATTTCTATTTATATACATTTCCTTTAGAACTTTTAATGTTATCTTATTATCATAAAAAATATTCAATAATACCACAAATAATAGAAAATGATTTTTATAACATTTATGTTATGATTAATATTATCTTATCTGCCCTTAAATTAACACATATAAATATCCCAGTCTCAAAAGTTATCTAAATACTTCATTGAACACAACTATAGTAGCCTAAAAAAGAGACCATAGAATTTACATAACATAAATAAAATATTTCATTATAATAAATTCCCTATACCTTTTATTTTTGTTTTATATATAATTTTGAAAAAAAAAGTTAACTAAATTTCTTCAAAACAAAATATTTTTTATCTAATACAAGGAACAACATAATCATTAAAAATGCTTCAACATCACCCAAAAATATTTAACAAAATGTAAATTTTTCACATACTAAGTGTTAACTTTCTCTACAACCTTTGAAAATAAAAAAAATAAGAAAATGGTTAGATAAAACATTTGGTAAGTGTAATAATAAGAAATAATAATTAATTATAAATAGTGATAATAATATTAATATATGGGTATAATAAATGTTGATATTAATGTTATTTAAGAAAAACCATTGACTCAAATTCAGGTAAAAAGGTCTCAAATAACATAATACATGAGTAAAAAATATTTCGAAACATGATTCAAAAAACACTATCCCTGAGAACATAACATAAGCATAATTATAAGTATAAAGTTATGAAATACCATAATTTTTTTTAAATATTGTAAAAACATTATAATAATAAAATGTTTGTGAGACAACTCATTATTTCCACACCTATGTAAATAAAATCATCATCCCCATGCCTAAAAATTTGAGCAATCTCATAATAAATAGATTGATGGGAAAATAATGATTATGTCGACACCTAATGACCTCATGATATATAAACTTAAACCAATGAAATATATGGTTATATAAGACCTGACTTGTAATAATTCCTACATGTGTGTTCTACGTAAAATCAATTGTATCATAAGGAACTAGTGGAATGAAAATGGTTTTCATATCCTTCTCAAATGGAAGCACATAAATAAATCATTCTTAATTCCATTAATTATAATATCATGACATACCCTTGGAAAATAAATATATATCTAAATATATTAAGAAAATATTAATGCAAATACCATTCAATCAAGATAATAAAAATTATAGTATTAACAACATATTGATAAGGGGTATGCAATTATGTTAATAATTGAAAAATCAATAACTAATATGAAACTAGGTGAATAACAATAAATAAATGAAATGAAAAATTGGGTTTACATAAGGTAAAGGAATTTGACGAAATGTTAATCTAAGTCACATTGGTTGGTTATAAAACACAAAGGTTGTGATTAATCCTATCTTTTATTAGAAAAATTAAATAATCCATCTATATAATTATAGTGTATGAGCATAGTTAAATAATAGCATTTAATTAAAAATAATATGTATAAATGAATGGTTACTAAAAAAATAAATAGTTCAACGTGTTTTTTAAAATGAAAAAATGAACTCAGAAATATCTTTGATCTTTTGAAAGAATTTTAAAATAAATATTAAATAAGACTATGAGGAAAATAATTTATTTTAGAAACCATAAAACTTTTGAGAAAAATTTTCATATAAAATTTCAAACATAGTTAAAGTATGTTCTTAAATGGAAAATTTCATGAAATAGTTTAGAATAATTTTACAACATATTCATAACAATACAATGTTATTGGTCACTTTCATAATTTAATTTTTTAATGGTGATGCTAAAACATTGAAAAAATTTAATTCTGGGAAATATAAATCTATAATTGATTTGTTTAAATTTAAAAAATAATATTAAAATAAATTTTTGTGGAAGATATCACATTTGGTTTTGATATTACGGAGAAAATTTTTATATTTTTTTTTTGAGGTACCATTTCTTGAAAACCAACAATGTATTAAGTGTATTAAATTTTATTTTTTAAAAGGGGTAATTATAATTATCATAAAAATATAAAATAATGCAGATTATCTTTACAAAAAAATTAATAGAACATTGGTTGGAAGGAAAATTTTCATATGGAATAAAAATTCCATTAGTAAGAATGGGAGTTATTCTTTCCAATGATACACATTTATTTTAGAAAACATGTTTTTTCAAATAAGTGGTTATTGATGATGAGAAGTAATTTACACAAATAATACAAGGAACTACCATGTAAAATATAGGAATTTTAGGATTAATTAATGAATGAATATTATATTCATGTAATAAAGACTATGAAATTATGAGTTATAAATTGGATCAATGAAACTCCTATGAAATTGGTAACCTAAGAATCAAAGAAGTTCAGGAAATATATCAATGAATGAAAAATAAAATATTATTTTGTGTAAGAAAATTATATATGTGAAAGATGTTTGGTTGTTATTTCACCATATATAATAAATTGTAGTTCCCAATATCAAAAATTTCCTATTGAGTTGAAAATGAGACTACAAAATTGTTTCCTTGTATTCTAGCATAGTAAATGTTCTATTATCTTACTCATATAAAATATAAATATATTGATCACATATTTGAGAAACATTTTTAAAATATATAATATTTTTTTGTTTTCATTTAAAATTATTCTCTCTATTTTTATTATTTAGTTGTCATATATTTTCAATATTGGGTGTGAGTAATCATGATCATTTTGAACTAGTTTTATAAAAATAGTGTTTTTAATAATTATTCTCCAAAAGTGAATAATCATATATCATAAAAGATGAATTTTTTAACATTTTAATTGATAATATTTTTATAAATTTATCTCTTAAAATTTCAGTTATTATTCAGGATTATGAAGTTAGTGACGCTTTTATTTCAGTATTTTTTAACAAACTGGTTGTATTGTATTATTTAGGAAGTTAAATTTTTTAATTAATATAAAAAAATAAAAAATTATAATTATATACTAATTAATATCCAATACTATGATTTAAAATTCATCTATGATGGAAATTTATTGCATTTTTCATATAGGTGGATAAACAAACCCAACAAGAACATGATACAATCTCTGTGTCAGTATGGCTATAGATTAAATTCTTTTATTATACTGTAATTATGAAAAAAATAATAATGATATAATTTATATTTTTTTATGGTGATAAATCATACTTTGTAAGAGTTAATAGGATAAGTTAAATAAAAAATATATTTTCCCTTATAAATAAATCATTTTTACTTATAGTTTTTTTGTTTTAGGCAGTTGGATTTACAAATATCTATTATTTATAATATTAAAAATAGAATTAAAATTATTCATTTAAATAATATAAGTAAATAAATAAAATATCTTTTCACAAAATCCATTTGTTTATGTATCCTTCAGAAATGGTGATGGAAAATGAAACATGTTAATTATTAAGATGGTTCCCTATACAATCACATAAGAAACTATTATATTTTTTTCAATTCAATGAGAGATGAATTGATATTGGTAATTCCATAATGATAATAACATTTTTGGGAAATATTTATACTAATATAATTATATACATATTCTTATAACAGTTTTAGCAGCGGTTGGATGGGAAGGATACTGAATGGTATATTAAAGGGTATGTAATACAAACATTGAGAATTCAGATATTCCAACGATGTGCCCTCTTGAAAGGATGGACATGGGGATATTTGAAAATAATAAAATATAAAAGTAATTATAGGTTTATGTTGAAATAAAATATGGGGGATTTTTAGGAGTATTTATAACAAGGGGTGTGGCTAAAAAAGGGTGAAAGAGAGTTCCTTTTAAATTAAAAGCGGGGGAAGTCATTTGAAAAGAATGTTAGGTAAGGGATAAAAATGGAATTGCATCATAGTTAATTTATTCTGGTGAATAAATGTAATAGATTCATTTAGATATGACTTAAAACATAAAAAATTATTCTATAAGTTCTAAGTGTCATATTGCGTTTGTAAAATTCGATCCACATTAGATTAACCATCTTAACACTTATTAATCTTGATTAAAATTTAACCATGGTAATTCTTATCACTAAAAATATAAGATGGCCCTTAGTAAAAAATTTCAATGCAAAGAATATCAATTATTTATCAATTTATTATAATTTAATTCTTAATATATGAAAATTAACTATTAAATTAAAACAAATAATGTCTTGAAGAACTTTTTTTATACAGAAATTTTTTTTATCATTATATTTTCATACTATTATTTAAAATTTATTATAATTATTTCATTTATAAATTTTTATACGTTTAGATAAGAGAATATAGTAATTATTTTAAAAATGAATAGTTTTCCTTAAAATCCCATTGAAAAAGTATAATTCTTTAAGAAATAACTGCATTACAGTTATATCTACCAATTTTTTCTCCTAATATAATTTTATGCCTAAAAATAAAATTAGCATCATTATTTTTTTTATGTATATATAAAATATGAAAATATTTTGTTCAATTAATTTTTTATAGGGTTATAATAATTTATTTCAAGATTAGGGCACATAATTTTTTTCTATAAAATAACTATTTAATGATTAAAATTTATTAATAATCTAAATTCATCAATTTAATACAATTTAATTATATAAATTAGTTTATTATATAAAATATTAATTACATGTATTCCCTTGAAATAAAAAACTAAAAATTAACATTATAATATTTATATAATATAAAATACCAAAAGTAATTTTATCTTTGGAATATATTTATACTTGTGTTCTAAAATGTTGAACATATGTTTATGAAGATAAATATAATATCTTGAAATATATCATTTTACTATATAAAGAAAAAATTAATCAAAATATTTTTTAATAATCTACATCTTCTCATAAATTAATAATGTCATAAAATATGAAATTGTGGAAAAAAATACAAATCTCACTATTGACCTAAAAATAAATAATTTCTAAAAAAATTAAAAAAACACATTATAGAAATTAATTATATGATAAATTCATATATGGAAAAAATTATAATTAAAGATGTTATAAAATTTTATTTAACATGGAAATACAATATGTAATGACATATTTGTCTATTAAAAACTAATCTTTCAAAACACTAGTGTTTCTAGAATTATTTTAATGGATTTCTAATGGATTAAAATATTTTTTTTACTCAATGTTTTTATAGTTATTTTTTCTTAACAATATTCATCTAATATGTCTCAAATAATATTATTTTATTATTTCATTTGAATAAATTTATCAAATAAAATACTTATTTTAGGAAAATGAATACTAAAATCTTGGGTCCTCACATTCTCTCCCACTACCATTAATGTATTCCAATATTATAATATTAATTACTACCCGCATAAAAATTGAAGTTCTTATTTATCTCAAGATTAAATTTTCAATGATGTTTCATTCTTTATCTCTTATGTTAATCCTGGGAAATCATTAATTCTATGATAATAGGAATATAACTAATTTGGAGTTTTTGTAAAACCTTTTATGAGAAATATCCCAATATAATTACGGTAAATTTTCTTAATGAGTGTATGGTCATGATTGTATTAATAGAAGATCATAGGTTTATTTTTTGATTTTATTTTCCTATCTTGTAAATTATAATTGTCAAAATATACAATCAATGCTTAATATCACATCGAATTTATCTAAATAAATGATAACGCAATTTTTTTGGAGAACCTATAAATTATAGAGGAGTTGTATACTTAGGATATAATAACTGTACAACCTGATTTGTTATTAATAATTCAACATGTAATTATCAAGGGGTGATTTATATTCTCCTGAAACACACTATTTAAAATAGAGTAGGTTGAATAAGAAACAATAACAACACATGGAGTTCCTAAGTGGATATCTATGTACTTCAATACATATCAACATCATAACATACAGTAGTAGTTTTTGTTTCATATGAATTCTCTTATACACTTTTAAATAGATGTTTTTAATTTTTATAATTGTTTTTAGACCTTGTATTTGATTATTTGATTGTATAATGCTCATTTTCCCTATATTTAAGACATTGAACAATTTGTGGTGATGTAAGGAGAAATAATTTTTCCTTTCACCATGAAAAATATTCCCATTAATTTTATTTAGTAAAAAGTTTTTATATATCATCCTTCTCTAAACAAGAAACAACATTGAATTCCATGATCAATATTTCCTTGTTCATCTTTCACAAATTTTTAATATATAGTAAATTGAAAAATCTTATCTTTTTCAACATCATTACTTAAATTTCCATGAGACACCATCCATAACTTCTTTGGGTTGGGATTACAATTGTTTTTATGTTGTTAGTAGTAATTAATGATATATGATTTTTCATAGAAATAATTTTTCATGAAAATAATTTTTCATAACCCAGATCATATACCATTTGGTTTCTCATAATGAAAATATATGCACTGTCTATATCCTCCATTGTTAATTTGGTTCATTCAGGCATCAACTATTGTTAGAACTAAAAGGTGTTAATCAATTATGGTGAATATTTAACACCAATATATTTATCTTTTTTTATAATTATATGAAATATTAATCCTAATTTAAAATTGTTAAATTCTATTTCAGTTTATCCTCAATCACTCTTGAATAAGTCTAGGATTTATTGTTTCGGTTACTATAAAATTGTATATCTTGATTACATGACATAATTAACCATATAGAGATTATTGTTAAGATAATGTTTCTAAAAAAATAATATCATCCATATTATAAAATAATGTTTTCATTAAAGACACTTTATTATTTTATAGGTGATGATTTATTACACCTAGGTATATCTAATTTAGAGTAAAAATTCAACTGTAGCACCTAGATAAGCATTTTATTTCATGTTAAATCACTCAATGTATATTTTACTAAATTTTAAATATGTAATATTATAAAAATAAATATCACATAAACACTCCAATGTTCTATTATCCAAATAACAAAAATAATCAATATTACCTCAAATGACCTAAAGGTTCATATATACATTTTAAATTGTGTTCAATATTAACTTATCAGCCCTCAAATTATTATTAACTAACATATTCATATCCAATTCTATATACTCAATTATCTAATTACAACATTAGTATCCCCAAAATGTGTTCATCTAAATCACTTAATATAAGACAAATATATCATTATAAAACAATACAAAAACATTTTTGGTTTGTGAAACTAGTGAATTTGAATAAAACATTAAGTGAAAAAATCCATTTATCTTTAACATAAATGAATTACCCAATATATATAGAACAAATTAATCCCTAAAAATTTTTCAACATCTCCTACATATCATCCCAAAAAGTTACTAATCTAGAGAAATCATATGTGGTTTAATTCATCATAACTTGTGGAAATAGAAAAATTATAAATGGGTTCACTCAAACACTTAATAAGGGTAAACATAAGATAAAAAAATCCATGATCATAAGTGGGAAAAATGATAATATATATATAATAAAGATACATATAAATTTTATCCCCAACAAAGTATAGAATTTAAATCATGAAATTAGTCTTGGAAAAACATAATTCTTGAATCAACAGTGTGTGGGAATGTGAGTCAACAAACATGACCCTCAGGAGAATAACATAGGAGTAAGAATAATCATAAAAGTTTGGAATATCATGGAATACCAAATGGACATAAATAAAAACTTTATTAATAGGAAAAAAACATGTGAGAAATATCATAATTCATACTACTGTGTAAAACAACTCATTGTTACTATGCATGAAAATATGAGGAAACTCATTATGGATTAGCTCGTGTAAAAAAACATATTATGTCTGTTGCTGGATATATCATCAGTTATAAAAAAAACAATTAAATTTGGGGTGAGATATATAGTTACCTAGGTTTAAAATAAATATATTTTAAATCAATTTAAATTAATATTCAACACATTATAAAATTGCACACTTGGGACCCTAATTGTTTATTGTCTTTGGAAGCATGAAAGAAAATCTTCTAAATTAGTAAAATATCCTCAATGTTTCCCATAAAAATCATCCTATTTAGTAATTCTACTTAAATACGTTTTTTATAAACCGGGTAAGGGAAACATAAGAAATGGGGAGCTTAGATACTCAGTAAGGGTAAATCAAGGAGATACCTAAGGATAAAATGAGCATATGGGTATGAGAATATGATAAAAAATTATAAGGTCATACCTTGAATATAAAATATAATAATCATGAATCAGGGAATAAACATTATCAATTCATAAGAAAGTAGTATTAATCAAATCAAGAGATTAATTGATGTGATCATATCATTGTAATATGTCATAAAATTTGTGGCATACAGATAAGAATATATATGACAATTCCATATAAATCATAATTAATTCCAAAACTATTGGGGAAATTCATGGGGGATAAAAATACTATGTTATAGACACCATCATCCTTAGTCACAACCCTTTCCATATAATGGAATTATTAGACTCCCCAACCCATCTTACTAGTCATGGATCACTCCCAAGACAATCGCAGTATTCAAAGTTCATTCCCAAAATAAAATTAGTAGTCATGGTTTACTCCCAAGATAATCATATCCAATGATTTCCTTTACTAATTTGATATCACTCCTCATTATATCCAAGCATGTCTCATGAATGATAAATATTTACCCAATGCATTTGGGGGAGATATTGGTCCCGCCCATTTTATAAGGAAATCATACATATGTGTGCCAATAGATTCTAAAAATTCATTATATCATAACCAATGAAATGGAATGGGATTCATAAACATGTAATTATTTCCTAACATAGAGAAAAGAAATATGTTTCATAATAATTTAATCAAAATATAAACCCCAAATTAAATCATGTTTTATAATCATATAACCCATGTAAGATAATTGAGTTTAAGAATTATCATTCCATCAAAACATAAACCATTCAATGAAAAAATATGAGAATTACCATTTGATCATTTCCCTTGAAAAAATTTAGTAACACCAATTGAGTTAATCTAAGCTGTAAAATAATTTTTAATGATCCTTAAAAACATTTCTTGAGGAATGTATACATTAGTCATTGAATAAAACATTTTAAATCATAAAAAATATATTAAAAACAAGTTATTTAAATATATATATATAATTAATTATAAAGGAATATTTTAAAACCATAAAACATATTTAAAATAATTTTTCATTAAAACTATCTTAAAATAACATTTAAAAAATTGAAAACATTTTGGAAAAAATGGTTTTTTGAAAAAAAATCAGATTTTTGACCGAAGAGATAGATGTGGTTAGATTTTCATGAAATATTTTCACAATTATCTTATGTGAAAAAATGTGGAAAAATGGTTCTAATACATGTTAATACCATGGATAACCATAGATTAAGAAAATTCTTCATTGTTCATTGAAGTATTGATCATAATATTTCATTAAAGAAAGTATACTAGTAAATAATACCAATAAGTAATTGGATTGTCACAATAAATACATAACATTTAGTAACATTGAAGAATAATAAAAATGTATAAAAATGAAATAAAATTATGATTAAATGGAATTAAAAAAATTAGATTCATGATATAACATATCAAAGGGTAGTTTATACACCTCTCTGAACAACATATGTGCATAACATGGAATGTGTCTCGAAGAATGAACATTGGGACAAAATTACAATACCGATTTAGTACCTTTCGAACCTCAACCCCATGAATAAAATATCATAAAATAGATTAAAAAATACCCATAAATATATTTATATGAATAATAAAGTAAATTCATGGGTAGTATATATAACACAAAAATTTAATTATTGGAGAATAACGCATAAGTGTCATATAAATAAAAGTGAGATGAGAAAACATTTACATTATGTATTGATTCTCATAGTACTCATTAAAACCTCATGTATAATAATTATAATTTTTTTATAAATCTAAAACAATCATATTTTGATATATAATACCATATATCATTTTATTAGAACTATATATTACTGGTTTATTAAATTTTCTATAGTAATGTTATGTTTTAGGTAATATATTCTTTGTTTTTCGTATATTATTTGACTTCTTTTTCATTATCCTATTACACATGTCATGATTTATTATTTTTAGAATGTAAAAAATGATATAAATATAATATATATTAATTATATAAATATTTATAATGATCTATAAAATTGGTAAATATGCAATGAAATACAACATTCTTGGAGACAATAGTTTATTCGTATGCATGAATGTTGTTTCCATTTAATTTTCATTCTAAATGATATAATGTAAATAATATATATATATATATATATATATATATATTTATGTATTTATATATATAATTTAATTTAATTATAATTATTATGTAATATTATTAATATTATTTTAATAAACACATCCTTAATAAATTCCATGTAATGTTTGAATTATTCACAAGGCTTTGGGGAGGCGGTAGTCCACACATCCACAAACGATGTTATCATATTTAAAAATAATGGAATGAATGAAGGTATGTGTTACTTAATAATTTAAAATGAATAAATATATTATAAATATAAAACATAAATTTTATAAATTTTATTTAGATCTTAGTTCCCAAACATTAGAGGTATTAATGGAAAAATGAATGAAATCGTTTGGTGACTCAGTAGTCCACGAAACACAAAATATGGTAAGTTCATTACATATTTGATATAAGTGTGTGTAGGTGAAGGAATAATGCATAAATTAAAGAAAAATTATTATATTTAACATTAGGATGATATTATCCTATAATGTAATTATAAGAGTTAATTTTTAGAGAATGAAAATAAAAAAAGAGTTTAAGGAAAGATATTACATCTCCATTATATAACTCCTCTTGGTTTTCAACAAAGTGATTCCTTATATAGCTTTCTACCAAAAGAGATTATTCTTTAATAAAGGTAAAGATGGTGAGAGGATTATTTTGAAGGTGTTTACTGAGGAAATGTTATTTAGTGGTGTGAATAAGTGAATGGGGTGAGTTCCCTTTTTATATTGGTGGAGGACTGTCATTCTTGTAAATACATAAAGGAAAACCCCATTGGGTGGTCTCCTTTACATCATGTGCCTCTAATAATTTTCCATTTTCTATAAAATATGGTAATTGGTAAAAATATTTCTATCAAATTGATTTTGGACATGTTTTTAGGTTATATGGCCACAAACTTTAATGGTCAATCCCTAAGTAATCTTCTATTTACCTTAACTATTGTAATTGATTTTAATTACAATCATTATTATTTGTTTGATCAAAAATAAATTTTACCACATTTTAAATTATAAAAAAATTATTTTCATTCCAAATATAGAATTTTTTTTTAAATATTCTAAAAACATAAGAGGAAAAAATCAATTTAAAATTAATCTTGCAGATGTGTCGGGAATGCGGTGTTTTAAGGGAAAATGGTTAAACATTTGTTATGATTTTATATTAAATTTAAATTTGAAATTAGTTATAATGACCTAAAATGGGTTAATTTATGTAAAAAGTTTCAAATTATAATTTAAAATAGATTTTAAATAGATTTTTAAAATATAAATAAATTAAATGATATAGTTGTTTTGAATTAAAATTGTGTTTTTTTCATTATCCCACCAAAAATTATGTTTTTTAGAAAAATTGCAAAAAATAACCTATTTATGTTTTGAAATTATGAGTAATTTTTTTAAAAAATTAAATTTCTAATACTATTTAATATAAATTTAATTATTGTTTACATATGAAAATAAAAATAATATCATTTTACAAAATAGTGTTTCCAATTATATATTGACTTTACAAAAATATTTTGTGTTTTATGGCCAACATGATGTATTTTTATAAAACCATTATAAATAATTTTTAAAAATTAGTTATCATTATTCATACTACAGGTTTTAATGGGTACGTTTCAACTATATTTTTTAATATAATTGTAATAATAAAATTTTTATTAAAAGAAACTATTAGTTTCGGGTAATGCCAACTAAGGCGATGATGCGTGTAGTGAAATATTATCCTTGTGTATCATATAACTAAATAATAACATGGATTATTATGTAAATAAATACATCAAAAAAATTAATTTTTTGGAAAATTGTCCATAAAAACATGAGGTGTTACAATATAAGACCCTTCCCGATATTATCCAAACATATTCATGTAACATGAAATCAATCATATCTTATAAACCCTATGTAATCAAAAAACGATTCATATAAATTTCAAATGAAATTAAATAAGGAAAAAAATTAATAATTCAATAAATTATCATGAAAGGATATTCCCATATAAAATAAATGGGTATCTAATGATATTTAGTAACATTCCTGGTAAATACCATTCAATAAAAACTATAGGGCATATAGTATCTACATTTTATAGGTAAATAGTATATATTCCATTCAATAATTGCCCCTAGAAAATATATTCATGTAATCTAGGTGAAAAATCTTTAATAAAATAAATATACAGTAACATATTCACAAAGGAAAAGAATTAGAAGATAATTTCATTATATTCATATTTGTTGGCTAGGAAATACCAATTTAGAGATGAATCGTATTTTTAATATAAAATAAAACAACATAATACATCTAGTGGAATAATAAAGATGGTAGTATTTTATAAATAATATTTAATGAATCATAATCTATATCAAATCATAATGACTTTGATGATTTTTTTTGGAGTTTTTAAAATTCATCTTTAGAAATAATAAATTACCTTCATCTTTCAAAACTGTTTTCAAAGGAAATATTTTATAAATCATGTAGAAAAATTCTTTCTGATACCATGATAAAATATGGAGAAATATTCATATTAAAAAGGTGTAAGAAACTGTTTGTATTAAAATGAAAAAGTGAAAAATTATTTTTAGAAGAAAATTTCAATATATTCAAAAAATAAAAAAGTTACATGTCTCTTTCAAATGTTATTTTCAAAATGTTCACGTTAAAACATTTTATAAGAAATTATATTTGAAGAATATTAATCTATAAATTATTAATCTAAAAGTCATTAATATTATCAAAATTAATATGATATGGAAGATAAACACATTTAATTTTAAAGGACGGATAACTTTTAAAAAATTGAAATACCTTTTTAAAACCCACATAATAAAAAAAAATTATGGTTTTCTATTTAATATTTATGAATATAATAATTATAATAATATGAAATATTACATATTATATTTTCAACAAAAAATATAACATTGTCACGAAGGTTAATATAGACATGCATGAGACATTAATTGGTATGTTTGAGAGTTATTCTAACCAAATTTTCACTTTTATTTAGGTAAACAATTTATCAATGAATTTTTCATAAATGATTAGATTTAATTTACTCCAATAATAGGATGAAATAATACATAAAATAGTGGAATTATATGATTAAATAAACCATTCAATGAATATCCAAGTAATAATCACTACAACCCAATGAATCATAAATTGAGTTAATGAATATCATATGAAATTGGTAATGTAATAATAAAATGATCAAAAATTAATATCATGAAATGGATGTTAAAATATCCTGAAATGAAAGATAAAATTATATGTTTAAGAAATTGGGTAGTGACTACCCCATTTTAATGAGATTTTGTTTCATAATATCAAAGATGTTAAGTGGATTGGAATGTGAGACAAATAAACTCTAGACATCTTTCCCCACATAGTCAAATTCACTATAATTTATATTAAGAAAATATAAAATCTTAATCACTTATTTTTTATCCTTTTTCACATTCATTATTATTATTATCATCATGTAAATTATTTGGATATTATCTATTTTTAGTATCGAGTGAGGGATATACTAATTTTTTAAACTGGTTTCATAATCATGGTATAGTTGCTCATTCATCTCCAAATGTTCATCAATCCCATATTATAGAAGTTACATTAATTTATGAAACGATGTTTGGAAAATATACGTCTGTGTGAGTTTTCATTTTTCCGGTTTGATTCTATTTGTTGACAAAGAGGGATGACAATGCCATTTGGGTAGTCCTAGTATGATTACTGGCAATGTATTTTGGAAAAGATTCAATATATAGGTATGTAAGATCTGTAAGTGTTTTATATAATTTAACAAAAAATTGGTTTTGTTTCCTTGTGATTTTCAAATTTTAGGGGCCAAAAAAATTCATCAAGGAAAAGGTTTTGGGAATGATGGTTTTTCAAAATTTTCTTTGAAAAATGCATATGGAATAATTTTTTTTATATATTTTAATTTTCATGAAAGATTAATGATTAGTGGAAAAACATTTCAGGAATGACTGTAACTTTTGAGACTATGAAAATTCAATAGAATGTTTAATAAAGCTAATGATTTTCATGAAGATATTTATTAGTTTCAAGAAAAACTGTTCATGAGAGAGAAATTATCATGAACAGGAGGAAATAAATAAAAATAGGTTGATACCCATTATTTGAAATGAAAAATAAATAATAAATATTTTTAAGTGTTCTAATTCTTGATTGGTTTTAACTAATGATTTTATTATTTCAAGGTATGATAAGAACATTAATTCTGTGATGAATCAACTTCTATCAATAAGACCATGGTAGTTTTACAAACATTTATAGAGATTCATGAATGGATTTGGGTCCAATTATTTTTTTGTAATATTTATTATTATTTTTGAACATTTCATGAAATATGATAAAGGGTTTCCATGAACACGAATCTTATATGAACTAGATGAAATTTTATGAGATTTTTGTGGTAATAAGTTTTTCATTAAGGGAATTAAAATTTACCTCCATCAAATACCAAGAAGGGTTTAGAAAATATTCATTCAGGTGATTAAAAGAATAATATCCTAATGGATCGGTGATAAAACTTTATTTGAGAGATAATGTCGATTTCAAATTGTGATCAGTAGTGAACATGGAAAAATGTGAGTCCATTATAAAAATCATAATAGTAGTTCACATTAGTATATTTGGTATATAGGAAAATTTTTTATTTATTCCCATTTTATGAGTTCTAGTTCAGGAAAAACAACAAATATTTATGTGTCTCATGTATTTTAGTTCTTTTTATACATTTCTATGGGAAATGAAGAGAAAAGTGTTTTTTAATGATAATATAAGATCCAGATGGGCCATTTTTTTAACCAGTCATACCCCAATTCACCCCACTAAATATTTGTAATAAATATGTGATATTTATTTAATTTATCATTAATATTGTAATTAAAGTCCACATTGTTTTAGTTATTGTTCATGATAATAAATTTGTGGATGGACTTTTCAATTATTTTATATTGAGTAGATGGTAAATTTTTATTGATGAGATAACTTTCTTAAAAATAATTCCAAAATTAATAACAATTATTATATACTAATTAATATCTATTATTATGTTTTCAAATCAGCCCTGGGCAGAAATTGCTCACATTGTTCATGTAGGTGGGTAAACCAACCCAATAAGAACAGGTTACAATCTGTGTGTGAGTATGGGTAAAGAAGAAAATATTTTATTATAATTTCATTATAAAGAAAATTGATAATTTATTTTATATTTTATTTAGGAGATGAATCATAATTTTTAATATTTATAATAAAAATTTAAAAGAAAAATATGATGTTAGTTATAAATAAATCCATTTTCCTATTGGTATGTTCATTTTTTAAAGATTATTTTACAATGATATCATGTTTCAAATATCAATATAATAATTCATAATTTATATTGATATAATATAAATAATTATATACATAAAATACCTATCCACTAATCCAATTTCTAGAACCATCCATAAAATTAGTATTGATAAGAGAAATGTTCATTTCAGGGAAGTAGTAGTTCATACACACGTGAAAAACATTTTCATTTTTTCAATTGAATTGGAGATGAGTAGATAACAATTATACCATTAATATAATAATATTTAATTATTTTATATACTTTATAATCATTCTATTTTTATGGGTTGAATTCATATTGATGAGGGTGGATATTAAGGATAATGAAATGATGATAGAGGGTAAGTAATTAATATGTTTATAATTAAGATGTTTTTTTAAGTATCCTTTTATAAATAAGGACTTGAAGTAATTAATTAGGGCTAGATAATTTCAAATGAGTAAAGGGTGAATAGAAGAATTAAATTGTATATATTTTAATTATAATTTATAACTAGGGGTGTGGTTGTAATATGGTGGATGTGAGCTCCTTTTAAAGGTTAAAAGTGGCGAAAATCAATAGAAAACAATTCAAGGTAAGGGATGAGAATGAAATTGACTGATATTTAGGAGGTTTAGGTGGGAAAATGTTGATGAGATGTTTATGATTGATTTTGAAACCTGGAAATGCTTTTCTATAAGGTCTAATTTTCAAATTTATTTAGTAAAATTTGATCCACATTAGATTACCCAATTTAATGTTGAATAGTCTTGATTAAAATTTATCCATTTTAATAATTTTACTAATAAAATTTTATTATGATCCTTCATTGAAAAAAAATCGAATAATATTAAATTACACTCTATTAATCCTAATTCAATTAATAATTTGATAAAATAAGTTTTTTAACTAAAACATATAACGTATAGATAACTATTTGGTAGAAAGTATTTTTAATCATTCAGTGTTCATTATATTATTTAACACTGATTTATAATTCAACGATATTTAATTTATTTTTATATAATATTAAACATTATATTAAATTCCTTATTTTAAAATATCATAATTTAATTTTAAATAACTATATAAAGAAAAAGTATTTGACCATGTAAAGTAAATGTTTACCTTCAAAACAAGTATTTATCTTGGTAAATTAATTTTCATCAAAAAAATGAAATTGAACATATGAACTAAAATTAACATTTTTATATATTATATGAAAATAAATTTTTAAATGATTATTTCAAAAGGATAAAAAAATTAATTTCAACATTATACATAAAAACAATTTCTAGAAATAGTGTGTTTTTTAATTTTAAAATGGGGTTTTCATGTAAATTTATTAAAATAATTTATTTTCATAACAGGATAAAATATATTATAAAATAAATAATATTTTTTTGGATTGAAAATAAAGCCAAAATTGAATATTTCTATTAGATTTATTATTTAATATTAAATACTGAAAACTGTTTTAAAACATGATTAATATGCAACTTATGTTCTAAAATGTTCGGAATATTTTCTCTAAATTCAAAATTATATTTTTTAAAATTCATTCTTATACTCTGTAAACATAATATTTATTATTTTTTATACACCTCTAGTCCATTCCAATTTAATTATAAATTCATAAAATATAAAATTTTGGTGAAATTATAATTTTAATTATTCATATAAAATAATTTAATTCTAAAAAATCTCAAAAATTCATATGAAACTAATTTTGATATGTTACATCAAAAAAATTAATATTCCAAAATTCAAATAAAAAAATTGGTAAATTTATTTTTTACACTGAATTAAGATACATAATTTGGAAAGTATTTTATTTAAAAATTCACTTTGTAAAATATTAGGTGTCATTACTCTTTTTTTGTATAAATGTTTAATTTAATAAAATATTCTTATTTATTAAAATTTAAATTTTTATTAAATTTTCATATTTATCTCCATCTAATATGTGATGGAAAATTTTAGTTCATTGTTTCTTATGAATAGATATATAAAAAAGAATTTTTATTTAAATAAAATAAATACATAAATCTTGAGTCACTACATTATCCCTCTTAAATAAATTAGTTCTGCAAAATTTTAATTATTATTTAAAAACAATTAAGTGGAATCCCTGATCCATGTTCAAAATTTGTTAATTCATTTATTCCTGTGTAATTTAATTATAAATTATATTATGTTTTTCTCTGACATTTTTTTTCTAAATACCAATATATAATTGTTTTAATTTTTCATATGGAGTTTATAGTCATCCTTGTATTAGTATATGATCATGGGGTTTCTTTAACATTGATTTTCATATCCTTCAAATTATCATTTCCAATAGAACCAATCCATGCTTAATAAGAAAAAAAATTATATAAGAAGGATAAAAAAATTTGTAGGATGTATAAATATATTAGAGAGTAATAATATAGTTGGGATACAATAACTATACCATGAAAAATTTTTATTAGTAATCCAATATGTTCTCATTATTTTACATATTTTATATTATTTAAAAATTTAATTAGTACAATGGACTAGTTTTAAAAAAAGAATTTACAACACTCACAGTTCATAAGTGGATGGTTAGTGTCCTGCACTCCACATCAACATTCGAGATTACTTCGGTATGTGTGGTTACATAGGATTTCTCATTCTCCATTTCTCGTAGAAGTTGAACACTCATTTCATTCTTATCAACCCTTGGATTGGGGAATTGTCTATTATAATTCCAATGATCCCCACATTCATGATATTGAACAATTAGACGTACCTCGATTTGATAAATTTTCTTTTTTCACCATGATTGTTCATCTCTTCCCTTTTCCCCTATAAATAGTTTTTATATGCCCTCATTATACAAACAAAAAAACATCCCATTATTCAATTAAAAAGATTCTTGGGTCCTCCTTTTCAAATTTTTAATAGGTAGGAAATTGAGCATTCTATCCTTCATCATCTTCATTACCCAAATTTAAATAATAATTCATCCCTATATTCTTTGGTATTTTGGAATTTCAACTATGTTCACATTATAATTCATCCCTATATTTTACTTAAATAAATATTGTGTTTCATATATTTAATAACGTAAAACATTGAACTAAAATGAACCCTAACATATTAGATAAATATTATTCAAAAAATTTAATAATAATTAATTCACAAGTAAATAAATATATTGTAATCAACTAGATATTCATAAAAAAATATTATCAAGAATACCTAATGATTTAAAATAGCATTTTACAGTTACAAAATTGTGTATTTATATATATAATTTTCATCTAAAATATATATTTTTTAATTTTAGATTTGAATAATATAAATATTTTTTAAAAAATTAAACATATTAAAATTATACTAAGACAGGTTTTTAGAATTTTCAAAAATAAATGATTTTTCTAATAATAAAAATTAATTTGTTTTACCATGATTGTAAAAATTATCATTTTATTGATATATGAGTCATAAATATAATTTTATACTACATCATTTATTAAATATTTATTCAAGGATAAAATAATATATTTTAAAATATCAGTATCAAATTAAAAAACATGTGTTCATCAATTTAGATCATAATTTTCATTTTATTATAATTGAAAATTTATTTTCATTATTTTCTTTGGATTAAAAATTTCATTAGTAATATTTAGTTTTATGTTGATTTGGAATCCATATATACCTTATTTATTATAATAAAATAATTTATATTCTGAAATTCATTGACATTGATTAATTTATATGACCAATAAATTTTAAAAAAATCACTTTTTAAAAAAATTGTTTTTAGAGGATACTATTAAAAGTAACTTTTCTAAACTTCATAAATTTTAAATCATCAAATTATGTTACCCTATTAAATAGAAATTTTATTATTTTTTAACAATGTTATTTTCATTTCTTGCATAAAATTAAGATACCCTGATAAATACTAGTTAACATGATAAACCAGTTATTTTTCAAGGAATCATACATTTCAAAAAAAACATTTGTAATTAAATTATTATATTCTAAAATAAATATTTTTATATGATTTTTAATCTTTTAAAAAAATTAAAATTCATTTAATAGGTAATCCTTGTTATAGAATATTATAGACACTAAATTATTAATAAATATATATATATATATATTTATTTAATACAATATGTTTGGGGATTTAAAAATTAATTTTATCATATAAGTAAATTGAATTATATTAATTGGACTCCAAATATTAATTCATCTATAAAAAATATTTTAATTTGTTTTATATTTTATTTTTAGTGACAAAATATTGAACGTGGTCATATTTTAATCCTTATTAATAAGGGTTAAAATTGGTAACATAATGTCACATGAATTTTACTAAATAAATTTGACATTTTCAATCTATATAATAACTTTTTATGTTATAAATTCATACATAAATTTATTTCATATATTTACTGACATAACTCTTAGGAAATTAAATATTTATCCCATGTCTAACACTATTTTCTAATGATTCTCCATACATTATCCCATAAAAATGGATCTCACTTCTATAACATTCATTCCACTTAACTATTTATAAATTATCTTATATTTCTTCCCAATATAGATATTCTAGATCCTCTATACACGTTTAGAATCCTATAGACTGAAAACACCCCTAACATTCTTCTTTCCTAATGGACACTTCAAGAGAAGATCTGAATTCCCATCATAAGTGTTACTAAAACATGAACATTCTTTCTTTATCCTTTAGATTCTCCCAGATCAAAATCGATATCATATATATATTTAATTAAATAATTATAAATAATATATATAAACTGTATTATATTTATTTTATAACCGTTATTTATTCATCTCCCATTCATTCAAAAAAAATGAAAACATATCTCATGTATGAGTGGAGACTACTGCCTCCATTAATGAAACATTTCATTTTTTTCCAAATTTTAAATAATTTCCCAATAATTCTGTTTAGTGATTATATTTATCATTTTTATCAATACATTAATTCTTTAAATATAAATTATGAATTCTAGGATTAATATTAAAGATAATTTATATTTCTAAATAAAACTTCTTAAAATGAACATACCATGTGGAAAAGAAATTAATTTTTATTTGACATTTTTTTCATTAACTATCATATTATAAAATATCTGAAATATGATTCTTCTCTTTAATAATGAAAAAAAATTGTGTTTATTATTTTTCGTAAATGATTATATAAAAAAATTATATCTCCCAAATTCATACTTACACATAGATTGTAACGTGTTCTTGTAGGGTCAGTTTAACGACCCATATAAAAATTGGTATAAATATTCAAGGATGGATATGGAAACGTAATTTTTTATAATAATTAGGAAGAAAATATTTTTTTGGTTCTTAAAGGAAAATATACTCATTTTTCACATGAATTTTGATAATATCATTCATTATTCATAAATAACAAAAATAATATCTTAATTAACATTATCATCATTAAAAATAACTAAATTTATTATGAAATTAAATTAAAACAATATAAATAAAGAATATAATCAATTACAGTGCCTTTTATGATATCATAATGTAGAAAATTGAGATTATAATGAATAAAAATGGAGTGGTTAAGAAACTAGTTCAAAATGAGCAAGATTACTCCCACACGATAATGAAAATATATTATAACAATGTAATATGAATGAAACACATAATTATAATTTTTTTTGTATAATTTTATATACATTAATTTCTTATAAAATACATGAGGGTGATATATGTGTTTCTTATAAATGATGTTAGAATGCATTCAACTAAGAGGGGACATAATATATGGGTTTAATTGTCTCATCATTAACTCTATGGGACATTGTTTTCTATCAAATATATGATTCATTGTAACCATTTTCTATCAAATATATGATTCATTGTAACCATTTTCTTTCTGAACCAACCAATGTGAATAGGAATAACTACTCTTCTTGTTCCTTTCCTTTTATATTACCTTATATTCTATTTCTCTGACTAAACTATGTACACATAGCTTCCATAAATATATTGATTATAAAAATTATTATGTAAACCATATACCCTTTAACAATAAGGTGAAAAGACCATATGCTTTGATATCATTATTGAATTGTATTTAACTATAATAATACTAAAATATTTGGATACCCATTTATTTTACATGGATACATATCTTTATTGTTATTGAATTAGTTATGATTATTTTCAATATGTGATTCCCTATGAATGGGATATGAAATCCATTTTCATTCTAGGTGTTCCATATAATATTATAGATTTTATATAAAACACTTAAGTATGGATGATGAAGGGTGGGTCTTATATAATAATCAAATGAATTTGATAATGTTTATATCAAATGAGATAGTTTGAAATAGACATAATGTTTTTTTAAATAGGTCTTGGGATAATGATATTTTTTTCAAATTTTCAGGCATGGACATGATGTGTTTTTTCATTATGTTTTTAGAAATATAATTTTTCACAAAAAGTTTTTCCTATTCTAATTGGTGTGTCAAATTTCCTTTTTTACATGATATTTGATAATTTAATGTTTATTCTTATGGTTATGTCATGCTCTTACGGATCATATTTGTAAACTCATGTTTCCACACACTTTTAATTCGTTTATATGATTATACAATGACATATTATTTATTATTTGAATTTTATGAGTTCATATATATCTTTAAAATACTTATATTCTCATATTTTGGTCATGTATAAAATCTGATTGTTATTTTTAATGTTTATCCTTATTATGTTTTTGATCTAACCCCTTTTTTATATTTCAATTTTCATAGGTTATGAAATATGTTAAGAATTTTTATGTGTCTATAAGATTATTTTTTGTGGATTATTTATGGGAGATATATAACAATTATTAAGGTTTAATTTCATTTATATATAGAGGAAAAAAATTTATTTGGACGAAAAATTCAGTAGTTTGGTTTGAAATTTTTCTTCGTAATCCACTAAAAATATAAAAAAATGGCTTTTGGAATTTATTTAAATAGAAACTTTTCATTATGTTATAAATATTTAGATATCAACATTTGTAGGCTTCTATAGTTGGTATGAGAGTAGGTATGAGGTGACCTATGGGATTGAGATATTAGAAAAAGATAATTTTAGGGGTGATAAGTTAAGATTAATAATGATTTAAATGGTATATATGAACATTTAGTTTAATTTAGGAAATATTGATTATTTTATGTATTAGGATAAGAGAACATAAGAATATATAATGGATATCTCAATGTCTAAAACAATATATTAATATTTTTCTAAATTATAGATTGTGTAGTTTCTTAGGAAACAAAAACCTTATTAGGATACTATAAATGGATGCATCCACTAGCACATATGTACCTAATATGAATTGCCATGAAAATAGTATATTTTTTGCTAACTCAATAATCTATTGGATCATGAAATATATGCCTAAATAGACTCATACTTTGACACTCCCATGTGATATTATTTAGTTAATAATTTTCACAAAAAAATCCATTATAATGAATTTGTTATGCTAAGGTAATAGGATAAAATGTATTAGAAAACCCAACCTAATTAATCATGTATAGAACCATGATTTATTTAGGTTGAACTGAAATATAATGTAAAAATTACAAAAAGTAATATATTTTTATTTACTACTGAATTAATTATTATTAAATTTTATGAATAATATTTATCTAATATGTTAGGGTTCATTTTAGTTCGATGTTTTACGTTATTAAATATATCAAACACAATATTTATTTTAGTAAATTATATATTGAATCCTCAGGTTTTTACAAAGACACAAATATACGTACTTTTTTTTATTTTGTCAACTTTTATATGTGTGTCTCTATTTGTTTCTATATATATATATACGTACGTATGTATGTATTTATACATATAAATTTATTTTTTTATGTGTTTTAGTTTGTGTGTCTGTTTTTGTAGTATATGTTATTTGTTTTCAATTATAGTTTTGAATCAAAAAATATTTTCATTATGATATATTTTTTTATATTGTTAGATTAAACATACACAACAAAATTAAATATGAAATCATTTTTTAATTATGAATACTATTTTTAAAAATTTCAAATGAATATTTTCATCACAATATATTTATTTTATGAAATATTTTATTTATTTACCATATAAAATTTATTTTAATTGAATAATAGAGCATGTTTATTTATTATAAGAAGTAAAATTATGTTATGTTTGTATACAAGTGATAATTTAGTTTATATGGATTAAAAATATATTGTAAAAATTGTATTATGTATTGAAATGATTTTTATTTAACATTGAACATTTTTATTGAATATAAAATCTATATTTTTAGAAAATTACTATGAAACACAATTTTTTTGTTATTATTTTATATTCTTTTATATGTATGTATTAGATTTTATATTTGTATTTTTAAATATGATAGTTTATATAATTTAAAATTTTAAAAAATGACACATTATATGCTTACCTTTTGTGTATTTTTATTTTATTTGGTAATATATGAATATTTTGTAATTATATTGGTTGGATATGAATTTGAAATGGATGGATGTAAATGATATTAAACTAGAGTTAGATGATATGTTTAAAGAGTTCGTCATGTCTACAATATATTGTTGAAATAACCCTTCTCAAATCATTTGTTCATGTTTAAATTGTTTTTAATTAATATGAGTATGTTAAAATGAGTTGGAATAACACTAGACCTATCATGGAATATATTAAAATTCTCCATGTTCGACTAAACACAGAAAAGAACTGAATGTTTCTATTAATTTGTATAACACAATGGTTTATTGATCTTCTTATATTCATAAAACTATAAATAATGAAAAAGATAATATTGTGGAAAATAAAATGATTGTTTAAGATGATCTATGGGTTTTTTCAAAACTCATTATAATGTTAAAAAATTGTAAAAAATTATCATCATATGTTTATTTCACTAAATAATAAAAAATTTCATCTAGACTAATGATATATATTTTGAAATCTATAAATGGGTAGAGGGACAATAGCTTTAAATAACTTCCTGATCTTTTAAATTATATGATACACAAATATACTGATATTACCTTTCAAACCTATAAATTTTTCAAATACTATTTTAAATGAATTTGATCATTGAAAAAATACATGTATTTAAAAATTAATGTATATTGTTACCAAAGAGTCACGAATCACTTAAAAACGAGCTAAGTGTGTTGTATATTTATACAAGAATAGAAAACCAAACCCTTTGAGGTTTTAAAACAATTTATAATAATTATATTGATTCTATGGAAATATTAAAGTGAAAAGAATAGATATATATATATATATATATGTGTGTGTGTTTCTTGACGATAAAATAATTCATTATGGGAAACCTCATTATTCATAAGACTCTCCTTAGTAGAAGAAAATTGATCACAAGAATCTAATTTTTGGAACCAAACCTAGAAACCATTTTATTAAAATATCAGAACATTGAATCAATAATTTGTTTATAAAAATAAAGTCATATTAAATTTACCGTTATATAGATAAATTATAATCCCCCTATTATTGTAAAGAAAGTGAAAGTACATTATATTGTCTCTACATATATCGATACAAAAACAAACTGGTAATCTTGTTGATTTTTATTTGTCTCAGTTGATCATTGATCAAAAATTGATTGTGGATTTAGGAGTCACATTTTATGATGATCATTGAAATGAATAGTTCACATTGAGATACATATTGTCATGGATCGTAAATAAATTTATATCATATATAAATATTTTAGATATAAAATTATTCTAATTTCAGGGTGTCCATTTTTTAATAAAGGGATAAAATCAGTTAGGTTCAAGCATTCTTTAATGATTAATTTTATATGAAGTTTTAATGTTTTATCCCAGTTGAAGAAACATTGACCTTGTATATTATCATTAAATTTTAATTTGGAATAAGGTACATCACCTTCTCGATTAAAAGTTGATGAAATATTTGTGTAATTAAAGAATATTGTTACAGTTTTGGATAAACCCTTTTTTAAAACCCATCAGAAAATAGTTTCGAAAAATGATAAATTTTATTTAATTTATATATTTTAATTCATTGTATTATATAAATTTTTAGGATGTAATGAATATATAAATAAAATAATATGATTTTGGAATTTTCATATTACTAAATTAACCCTAAAAAATATAGTTAATTATTTTTTGGAAATGATCAAAATAGGGATAATAGAAGAGTTGGAAAAAGTGAATGGAGAGTTAAGGAATTTTCATCCACCAACAGATCACACTATTTCTAGGAATGAAATAATTACATTTTTAATCTTCATTAATATTTGAAAGGACTATAGGAAAATATATCACATATCAAGAATATTTATTCCATGGTCAATTTGATATTAAAGGGGAAAGAATAATTTTAATTTGTTGTTGAATGATTTAATGCATGTTTATTTACATTCATTTGTACATAAAAATGTTCGACATATATTAACTTAAGTTTTAATCTTTTTATCTATATAAAACAATGTTATAGATGCAATGAGCTTTTTAAAATTTGGAAAGAAAATTTTATTTCATATTATCTGAATTGAAGATGTTATTCCCACCGTCATTCATTGATAGAATGGTTCACATAAATTTTCCCTTTGTGTAATATATCTGACTATGTGGTTCGGTATATTACATACAAATGTTCCCCCATTGGATGGGAGATTAAAATTCTGAAATGTTTTGTTAAAAATAATGTTTTTCTATAATTTTTTGTTGTATAGTGTTTTATTATTATGGAATATATTTTTGTTATCAGTCAACTTTACTATATTGATATAATTAGTCTCCCAAAATCTCAAAATATAGGGTCCCTTTTGGTGTAGATATTTATTAAATATATATTTCCAAAATTTCTATCAGAAAGGGATAGAATGATCTAATTTATGTTTTATATAACCATTGTATAGTGGTTCCACCATATGGTAAAACTCAAAAAGTAATTTTAAGTTATTTGAATCTATAAAGAGATAGAAGATAGAAATCAAATACATATAATCATTTTTTATAGAATAGTCTAGTGAGTATATTTTTATGATGCATTCTGTAAATCCGAATTTTATTTCCGAACAACCTCATTAACAAGAAATATGATCTGATGTATATGAATTTTCTTATAAGGATTATATAATTAATAGATACACATTTCATGAAATTTATTATGATAAATATAGTATGATAGAAAATAGGTCATTTTATATTATTTAGGGATATATGAATCCAGATATTAAAAATGATAAAAATATAATTTAAATGGATATGTCAATCTTTTTCATCACTAGAAAATAGCATAGTAAGTTTATAAAAATTTAAATTGATTAATTTTGAATATTTTTTTTCAATATAATAGGGATACTAAAATAAATGAATCGATATTTATTGAAGTTAATTTAAGTAAGTAAGGATAAGAGGACGAACCATTTATAATGGAATCATAGGTAGTATAAGTATTTTGTTCACCAGATCCCACAAATATGAAATTTGGAAATTGATCCATTATCAACTGAAACCAAAAATGGGTTAAATGAATATTAGACTAAGGTTAAACATTACATTTCAACAAAACAATCAATTTTAGTGGTCCTAGTATAGAAGATGTCTTTTACATCAAAGTGGAACAAATAGATTTTAGTGGGATACTTGACAGAGGGGCCAAATCCCTTCAACATTTATAGAAGAAAATGTTTTCAATGAATATATCATACATCAATGGTTTTTTATATGAAATGTGTTTCCTCATAAAAATACTTGTTATGTTTTGTATTTCTGAAAACTAAAAAAATTATGTTGTTATGTAGATAAAGGGGGTTTCACCTACTGATGCTACTAATATAGAAGAACAACATAGTGGCGATGAAGAATTTTTGAAATTGTTAAAGGTGAAAAGTATTATATAGGTTGAAAAAATGTTAAAGTTATCAAGAAAGGAAATATTTTATGGTTAAAAAATAAAAAAGTGGAATTGTGAAAAGGTGTTATTTAAATTGTTAAGGTGAGATGTACTGTCATAATGTGAGGATATGTGGAATATATGTGGCTAACCTATTGACCCCAAAACACATTTTAATTTGTTATATTTGGTTTACATTAGTAACCAACCCAGATGACCAACTAAAATAGTACTCATGCCTACTTATACATGGCTCGATGGGAATTCTCTATCATAATGGGATGAAAAAAAGAACCTGAGAATCATCAATATTGAACGGGAATGATTTTTCTGGATAAAAAACCATGAAATACAATGTTAGTATATATGGATTCAAAAACAATTAGTATTCCAATAAAGAAATCAAGATAGAAGTAAAATAAATTAGGAAAGTACCAAACCTATTACTAAAAAAAATCTATGTAATCACATTACCAATGATGAAATAATCACATGATATCCTCGTGAAATTTGGGTCACATACTCCACATGACGCTACCAACTCCCAAAGTCTTTCCCTCAAGAACACCCATAGTCTTCATGCAGTGTATTGCCTTTCCCTAAACCTAGAAAAAGAAATTATACATATGTGTACATATATATATATATATAAGGTGTGTGGAAAAATATTCTTTTTGGATCCAACCATAAATCCCATAATAAGTCCATATTAAATAAACCAAACATGCATAACCTAAAATAAAAAATGAATTTCAAATCATTCATTTGTCCAATATTAAAAAGGCATGAAAAATAATTTCTATCAAACACAAAAGAAAAAACCTTTTCATAAATAGTAACATGTATAATTCGTTTTAATTAATATAGTTATGGTTATAATCCCAATGTTTAGTGGGATCAAGGCTCAATAATGTACATATATATAAAATAAATATAGATTTAGGTGGGAATACATCCCTAGATATCAGGTCTAGGGTGTATATGAGTCCATCCTAATAAATCAACCACATTCCCTTATCAAATTTTAGTTATCATTGTTATCATCAATACTTTTCTCTTTATGGTTAGTGCATGCATATATTTTTTTCTAATAAAACCCACAAAACAAACAATTATTCCATATTATCCACATAAATCAATCACAGGGGAAATCATTCATCTAAAATCATTTTCAGAAATAATTATTCATGAATAAAAAAGAAATACTTTTAAAAATTAATTTCCTTTAAAAAATCAACATCAAATTCTTTTTAACACCAACAAGGTTAAAACCCCTAAGGGGGTGGGGGGTGGTGAGCCTAGGTATAGAAATTGAAAGTAGTTGTCTCTGTGGATCTTGTTTCCTCATTTGGGAAAAATATATTTTACCTATTTTATAATAAACAATATAAATTGAAATTAATACATGCACTAGAAACACCAATATTACTTCAATCATCCAAACTCAGATATGTCCAAGAAGCTTACGAAGGAAATGTGATGATATAAAAAAATCCACTAAAGATAATTATTTTTACAATGTTTTTAGTAGAATCAATGTCTTTCTGGGTTTAAAACCATTCACCATTTGAAAGCTCACTACTCTCTCTTTCAATAGTTAATGCACTTCTCCTCGAGTAGACTCTTCCAAAAATTATTTCTTAGATTATTCAATATAATGTGTTTCTATATGAAATTTCTTCATTAATGATAAGACAACCCCCTTTTTTATAGAATCCGCTATAAGACACCACTATGGTTCCCTTTCACGATTCACCCTTCAGATCTTGCAGATCATATGACTCCACTATAAGAATCTGTAATATTATTTCAGATTAGTGACTCTAATCGGTCCTCCCATACCATGTGCATAACACGCTTCATAAGACATGTTTGAAAGACCTCATTCTGTTCATGTGGATCATGACACCCTGTTCATATCATGATGATCATGATACCTTGTTCAGATATCACATATCATGAGACTTTGTTTAGAAAACATCGATCATGAAATGTTATTAAATTCATGCATATCATAAGATCAATTTCAGTTCATGTGGATTAAGTGATATCAATGGGTTATCCTATACATGCAATGTCCCATGACATAGTCCACTTTTTCTAAATCCTTCAAAATACATTCTAATCATTACAGCGATCGTAAGACTCTAACCCAGGTCTATTTTTATACTATTAAACATAATTTTTATTCAGATTAAGACATATTTCCATTATCCATCTTTTAAAAAATGGTTTAGGGGTAACTATAGTAAAAAATTAATTGCATTGTCTCTTAAATTGCAGTTCTCCATCCACTCCACCACCTCATCAATTGGCGTCACATGATTGGCATGATTTATTTTCATGATCATATGCTACTTGTAAAAAGTTAATCATGTGATCATAATCATTATATCATAGTGATTCACTTGATCTCGTCATGATATCCAAATACAATCATTTTTCCAGTTCAACTGTTATCCAGATCTTTGTGTAATTCCATTGTAAGATCAAATTATTCTCATGTGATGTCATCCACATTATCTTTAAGAACATTGCATGATCAATCTGTGATATCCTCTAATATTCATGTGTTGATTTCAGTGACTCCTATACAAGTTCAGTTTTTATATTCATACTCTTCCAGATCATACATTCAAGATCAAAAATATCATACATTTATCACGTTACATGATCAAACATTTGTTCTATGCAAAATCCATTGATACATTCAATTCTCCGTGAGATTCGAAAGTCATGATTTCAATGATCAGACATAATTCATTCCATGAGAATAGACATTCGTGCTACTGGAAATTAAACATTCTCACTCATTTGGATTTATATAATTTTCCAAAAACATAAATCATTTTCATCAAACGTAATCAATCCAAAATATATATCTAAAGGAATTTTTTCTACAAATATCACTCGTTGGATTTATTGACATCATTTCATGAATTCATGAATAAAATTGTTTATAAGTCATACACATGAAAACCATTATTCTTATTCATCCCCAGAAAAATATCAAGGACTTATTTAACACATAATCTTTTCTCACATGAGTCATGCCTAGTGTTAGAAACAACAGTATCATACATGTTTTATTGATGAATCACTTTATTCCCAAATATACTTCTAGTAACCTTCTTAATAAAAAATAATATAACAAGATCATTTTTTAAGATCAATCTTAAATGCACATAACAACTTCTTGTATCAGGAACTAAAAGGACACACCTTTTCATGGTTCATCTCCATGGATTGACCAGATTTAGCACCATGATATTTAAAAATCACCCGATTTTACTACTCCCCCTATTGGGTTCTTACCTATATTGACTAATACATTTTCTATCACATTTTCAATGAACCCAATGGTTACAATTTTGTTGTCCTGGAGAGAGGGGGTTCACATCTATAGTATTCATTTTTGGAGAGGCACCAAAACTCTAAGTGATAGTTGGTTCCATTCATATTCATCCTTGGTAATAGACTTTGTTAGGATGTCTACAATCTTTGGTTTAGTAGAAACATACTCATGCATCATATAAACATACTCCACTTTCTCCATCATAAAGTGATATTTCATTTCAATGTTCTTTTTCCTTGATTTATGGATTGGATTTTTTCTTATATTAATAGAGATGTAATAATAAAAATGAATTCCCATTATAGAATTTACATTAACTCTAATATATTGGAGATAATTTTTCATTTATAATAACTATAATAAAGCATTAATATTGGAAATATATTCTACTATTATGGTTCTTAATGAAATAAAATCTTATTTCATAGTTTTCCAAGAAATACATAGTCCACTATGACAGAACGAACCACTTGTAACTAATTTTAAATCACATATTGAACTTTCTCAATATAAATATGTATAAACTAATAAGTATTATTGTGCTTCTTTATTGTATAGTAAACAAAAATCCATTTTGACGTTGATATTTCATTGTAATTATGTTGATTTCTTTGGGTTTAAATCAATAACATGATATCTAGAATGTGGAAAAAATATTAGATCAATTGATTATTAATTAAAACATTATACAAATTATATATCTATATTTAATGAAACTATCTAGTTTCATTTCATCAAATTTGTAAAATCTCATCTATGTAGCAACAAAAGTTTTCATTTATTTTAAATTTCCATTCCAAAATTTAGATAACCTCCATAGAATATTTCGAATGACTTGTAAATGTGTCACATATTCCTTATGTTTCTTGTAATCTAAGGATAAATGTAATCTCACCAAACACAAAAAAAAATTATCAGAAATTTAAATAAATTCAATATTTTTTCAAAACACTTTGTTTGAACAATCAATGATCATTTCATCGATATACAACAACACCATCATCCATTGATTACTCTAATTATTAACATATGGATTAAAATAAACTATTACTTGATAGAAAATGATATTCATCAAATACTCGTCACGTCCTAGATACCATGCTCTTGGTCCCCACTTAAACCAATATGGTGCCAACATTAACCGACAAATTTTTTATCATCTTCATTAATGAGAAAACCATATTCCTCTTCAATATAAGATTTTATTTCTAGAATCCCATTTAAATAATGTTGACTTAAAATCCACATGGAATATATTGAATTTTTGTTTCATTATTTTGGCCATGAATAATCAAATTGTCTCTAGGCTTGTAGTGGGTGAAAATGTTTCATCAACATAAATGTCATCTATATAGCTGTATTGATTCCATAGTAGTCCTTATTTATTTCTAATTATTTTCCCATATTCACTTATCTTGTTGTGGAAAACCCATTTGGTCTTGATTACATTCTTATCTATTGGTGTCAAAACAATATCCCATATCTTGTTCTATTCTAATTTGTCAATTTATTCTTCCATTACAGGATGCCACATTTTTTTTCTTCAAGCCTCTTCAAAAATAAATTGTATCTAACTATGATAATAATTCTTCATTATTTATAATATCCATCCTCATCATCTATAAAAGAGCTCTATTATCTCTAATGATATTCTACAAATCAATTTCAGCTCAATGCTTTGATTTTGTTATGGTTTTATTCTATTCATTTGAATCTTATTCTGAATTTTCCTCATATACATGAACTCCAAATGAGATTATAAAAACTTAATTAACACATTCATGAGTTTGTTTTTTTATTTTTATGACGATTCATAACATTGTCCATAAAAATTACATCATTTATCTCTTTAAATATTCCCATTAACTTATTAAACCATTTATATTCTCTTATTTTTCATGAGAAATTGAGTAATATCTATTAATTTCCTTGAGAATAAAACCTTATTTATTTTTCCTTATTGAGAATAAAGAACATAGTTTTAAATACTTAAAAGTATTCCACTATTAGATTCATTCCATTACGCAGGTTGTATTTAATCTTTTCTTCCTTTGTAAACTTTAAGTCTCCATTAAAAATGTTGGATGATGTCAACATTACTTCTTTCCAAAAAATCTTTGCATGGTTGTTCTTGATAAGAATCATTCTAAAAATTTTGTTTATAATAATACTAATTCTATTAACTAATTAATTTTTCTATGGTGTTATTATAACTCAGTCTTTGTTAATTATCCAATGTTTTTCAAGATCATTATCCACATGGATATTTCTGAATTTTATTTACGTTGTTATTTTTAATCATACAAATATTTTGATCATGCATATTTTTAAATTCCCTTGAATAACATGTTATAAAAATGAACACCTCATAATTGTAGCTCATAATTATAACCAATGTCATTATACTAAAATAAATAATTAAAAGGTTATATATTATTTCCATTAATATTGTTTAGTGAAATAGGTTCACCTATCATGTGATGACATAGGTAGATATCAAGTAGAAACACATTTTAATAGATCATTGATGTAATTTTGGATCATATTTTTAGTATTTTTATTCCACAACCATTTCCCATATTCCTTATACAGAAAGCACATATCTTATCCTCAACTAACTGGGTAGAGATTCCCCTTTGTTTACACTCCATAGAAAATGTTCCATATTTTACCTTGATGTTTCATAACTTCTATGAAAATATTATTGCTTTCTCAGAGACCCAAAACTAACTGAAAATTATAAATTTGTAACTAAGACCACCGACAATTAGAACATCTTTGTGCCTCTTGTCTTAATCCAGAACATGGATTTTATTGCTGAAATAATCATTATGCCTTCATTCTTACAAAATCATAAAACACATTGCTTGTTGTAGTCAATTATTATCACTAGACTATTATATCCTGACATATGGGAGGTGTATCAATGATCAATGATCCAAAATATAGTATAATATGATGCTTCAATGTCAATCTATAAAACCACTACCTTCTCAACCCTTTTGTTTGTGATCCATGTATTTAACTTTAAAATTGATTTTGAATGATATTTTTGATATTCCTCAGAGTATGATGGTTTAATATTATCTTGTAGAGACTAATATTGATTTTTTATTATCAAATCATTTGAAGATCTCTTTAACTATTGCAGGTAATAGTTTTGGTTATGATTTTGTACATTCCTCTACATTATTGATGAGAAATATCTATCCATTTACAAGAATCCTTCACAAAAAATAATGACCATCAAAATAATTTTTATAATATTGAACCATTTTTGGATTCCTATTTTCCTCTTTCTCCTATTGGTACGTCTTGTATACATAACATAAATTTTATAAACGTACAATATTTCCAAAATAGTAACACCAAATATGAGGTCTATTATTTTATGTAATTAAAATAGTACTGGTTTTCAATTGGGGTCTATAAATCATTTGATTCTGATTCCTCCCCATAATAATAACCAACCATAGAGTGTGATGTTGTGTCCTAACATCATTCAATATTGATTTACTTTTTTGATCAATTCCTAAACCAGTTGTGTTGTTTTGATGTGTCCTTTTCATATCCAAAAATTTCTTTGAATTTGTTTGACCACCAAACTGTAATTACACTCTTTCAATCACCAGAGAAAACTACATTCTAGATATCTTATCATTAGTCAATATTTTATCCAAATCTTTTACCTTTATTTATATGAAAATTAATTTCTACTTATGGCCTTTTATATGTTTCACTCAATATTTCACTATGTTAGTTGGGATATTGATAACTCTAGTCTTTTTTGGAACTGTGATCTTGAACAAAATGAACTTCTCTATGTTTTCTTTATTTTATGATATGATCTTTTCAGTTTTATTAATCAACTAAGACTTACCATCTTCCAACTACTGTATATATATATTTTCATCATAACCCACTCTTTTGGATTTCATCATTTCTCTATCCAAACATATATCTTCTCAAGAGAATATTTTAATTCTAGATGGTTGTCAACATTTTATTCATCTTCTCCTTTATCATCATAACATTCTTCAATTATTTAAAAGTTACCCATAAATTATAATATATAATACTTTCCACAATCCATATAGTCAACAATATGTTATGTATAATATTTTTCTAAACATTGATTTCCATAGGATATTAGATTCTAATTTTTAAAGAAATTTAACTCACAATTATTCCACCATTTCAAACTAATTTATTAATTATTCTTCAAGGATTCATCATCAACATAAAATATATTGAAACACGTTACTGTATGATATAAAAATATCGTATATTAAACGAATTCATGAGGATGATTCTTATAAGACATTTCTTTTACCCTATGAATATTTGAGTAATGTAATGATATAACATCATCCACAACATCTACTTCCTGACCATGTTCTGTTGGTACCTTCTTCATGGAATTCAATTCTTCCCCATTAGACTTACCTTTTTCAAAGACTCATTATCATCACTTATTATCATATAAGGGAAAAGTTTACACTGTAAGTTATCCAATTTCATCACATTCAGATCTTTGGTACTCTAGTATAGAGACATTAATATTGAACCAATATGGATTTCTTCTCAATATGTGCTTCATGATCTATACATATTTATGAATTTTTATAATACCACTTATTTCTTCCATGATAACATTTACCCTATCCAAGAAATCATCGATAGACTCACTATGGTATGTCGTATATGACCATATTTGATCCATATATATTTAAGTTAAGCATATCATAAATTTAAATCACCTACATAGATATTATGAAGCTTTCAACACAAATCATGAAATTAATTACACAACATCACATCACTATGATATTTATTCCTTTATCATCAATATCAAATTTTCTATAATCAAATTTTGATAAAAATACACTATTCATACTGGCTAAAATACCATGAATTCTAACTCTAAATAGATCCATACCTTTTGATCAAAATAATATCATCATTTGATTATTACATTGGTGAAAACCATATATGATTGGAATTATGTTATAATTTACAACAGAATTTTCTTATATTGAGTGAGATAATATGAATTTAAAACAACTCTATAATATCAAATAATATCCCAAATAAGTTAAATACCATTAAGGGGGATGAATCATAGTATGATATATTAAAAAAATTATCTCTTAGGATCTTGTTTCATCATTAGACATGACTCTCTTCTCTCTCTTTTCTATTATACAATATTCATGGAAATTAAAACAAGATCAAGTCACTAAAATTTTTGTTTTCTTTAAATCACTATAAAATGTTCAAGGTGAATAAAAAATGGCATGTGTTAAGGTACCAAATTCACTAAACCTCATTGTTGTTACAATTCTTTGAGTAAAATCACTTTCCCACCCTATTTATAACCATTACCAATTTTCAAGATCACTATTATCATTCAAATGTGAATGAAATTATCCTCTATCATACTATTATGACAATTAGTTCTGATTTAATTTACAATCAATTTTGTATTTATGATCTTGTTTCATCAATGAGATGAAAAACACCTTTTTATGAGACTCCTCTATAAGAACCCTCTTGGGAGGCTATCATAACTCACCATTTAGAGCATGTAGATCTTGTGATTCCATCATAACACTCTATTATATGCATATAGATGGAGTTACACAAATTTTTCAACCAATTACTCGTGAATAAAACCATTTTTAATAACCATTCGTGATACATTATTCAGTTCACATGGATCATGACTTATGAAGATCATGCGGACAACGTGACCATTTTCAGATCATGCAGATCATAAGACCTTGTTCAGATCACACAAATTATGATAATTTTTTTAGTTCTTACAGTTCATGAGATATTTTTTATTTTTTGTTGATAAAAATATATAAATGGGTCTTCCTATGTGCTCAATCATGAAATGCATAATTCAATTCATGACACACCTTTAAAAATAATTAAATAATTATATGGATCAGACGACTCTATAATGAGAATATTTTCAACTTGTTAGAAATACTTTTTCATAAAATAAGAATAATATAAAAAAAACATTTGTAACATATTAAGGATGGGTTAGTGGTATCTATAGGGTTTAATTCACTATATTAACACTAAAAATCACAATTAGCCTCATGTTCTACCACCTCTTCAATCATCATCATGTCCTTTGCATGATCACTTTGCATGATCAACTTCTGCATGTCACAATGAATTTTTATGTACATCATCGTTATCTTTAAGTGAATAGAATGATCTAATTATGACTTCCAAAAAAATGATGATTTTAGATCCATTAACTTCGATCAATTAAGTTGACCCCATCATCAGATAAAATGAAAATCATGTCTTGTCAATGACATTGTCATTACGAACATCCCATGATCTCTCCAGGAGATCCTCTTATAATCATGTGGTGCATTATGTGGCTCCACTATGATTTATTTATTGCAATTTGAGCTCCATGATATCAGAAATTAACCCTCCACAAGGTCATTCAATTCATGATCAATGATATAATACATTCTTTCTCCCTGAGATTAATTTATATTTTTCATTATCTATGTGAACTTACACGCATGCTCCAAAAGATCATACCTTTCTCTCTCTTTGATATTAGACATTTGAGTTATAATATATCAAATAGTTTCACTCCACGTGAGTAGTTCATATATTCTCCCCACCTCTTCATTCCTCTTTTAAAAAGATCCATTTTTCAATAACACCAACCCTTATTAAGAAAACACAATTAAACCAAAATAACCATCTAAAGTTATTTTTTCCAATTGTTTTTATCAAAAATAATTTCATTAAAAATAGTTAATATCATGAAAAACCATTAGTTAATTTCATTCTTTTATTTCTAGATAATAATTATCAAAATCAGTATTTAAATCATTCATTTCAATTAAAAATAGTTTCTCTGAGTCAATAATTCATTTAAAATTTCATTTCCAAACAGGTAACATGACACACAATTCAATTTAAAGACAATTACCAAGAATATCAATTCATGATTTGAAAATAAAATAAATATCTGTTTCATAAAAAATAATTAGAAATAGTTTCATGTGATAGATACTACATAATTAAACCTGCTACGTTAATCATGGTATCATCAACCACCAAATAATGGATCTATAATCAGAGATATTAGGTCTATAGAAAAGAAATTGGGGAATCTGCAAACAAAATATAAAAATAGTGGTTCAGATCCATCAACAATTTGATTATCCATTTTCATTTAAGGTTATATGTGAATCATTGTAAATTCATAATTCGATATTGGATACACTTGCCGAAAGAGATTCAAAAACTCAACCAGTACATTAATCCATGAATATTAAACATATGAAGGGAAATGATTTTCTCAAGAAATCCTATCAGGTGGAAGGAGTCAAATTATATTCTTTGGAAGAGATTTTATTTTTATATTTTCTTTCTATAAATAAAATTTTTATATAGCTTAACTATTTCTCAACCAAATAAGAAAAACTGGCTAGCCATTTGATGTCACTGGCTAGCTGGTGTTGCTGGCTAGAATGCTTGGGCTTCTAGAAATTCGACTCCCTAATTGGTGGGATTCATACATCAATTTAGTGGGATTCTTGAAGAAAATCCCAACTATAACCAACCCACGAACATGTCAATGGGTCTCATTTAGAAAGATAATGTGCCACCTATAATCTTCCTCATTTACAACCTTATGTCCATGAAAAATAAAATTCTCAAACACCACCCTACTTCCCAAATAAGAATAAGAAACACACCACTGACCCTCTAAAGGATATAAATAACTAATAACGACTAAAAATCAGCCATAGAATCAAGAAGAAAAAAAATAAACCAAAGATCACATTGTAACATAACATTTATGATGTTACAATTATCCTTACTATATTTCATTAGACCCCTATAAATTCTTGTTCTGAAGACTAGTAAAAAAAGTTATGAGGCCAAAAATCTCTCATAAATGTATCACAATACCATTTCAAATGATAATATGAATTAATTTTCAATAGATTCTACATGAAGGGTACATATTAATTACACACCACCTTCACATAAGAATCTAAAATCCAAACTTCCTAATTAGTAACCAATATATTAGGTTTCAAAACTGGTTATTACCAATTACATACATGAGATTGGTCTGAATTATATTTCCTGAATTGTAACATGTCAATCACATCATTGATCAATGTCATTTTTGCGATAAATGTAAAATGGTATTCCATGTTCTTAATCCTCATAGAAACCTCTAAATGAGTCATAAATCTCGATGCTATCATCCCTCATTTTCTGAGTCGTTAATGACCAAGTGAGCTAAGACTCTAAATAAAACTCGGCCACTACCCATTAAATATAAATGAAATTGATGATGATCAAATTAAGATTTTTTCCAATTCTGATAGATAAAAAACTCTAAAATATTATCTAGATTTTCATATTTCTCTCTCAAACCATACTAGGTTCCATTAGGGAATCATCATCAGTTTCTAAATCACAAAGAATATATTTACAAGGTGGAACATTAAATGAATTTAATGGTTCTATTTTTATGTTTGAATAATTTCTATTATTGTAGGATATCTCAACCATCAAAAAATAATAATCTTATTCTACTAAATGTTCAATGAAATAAGCATGAAGAATGTCATAAATAATCAATATAGATTATTCTATCAGATCATCCATCTAAGGATGGAATACTTTTCCCAACATTACCTGGGTTCCCATCACCTTTTATAGACCTATCTAAAATAAATATGTGAACCATAGATCCCTATTATAAATAATGGTAAATATAACTCAATGAAACCTTATAATATCTTGTATAAACATATTTAATAAATCCTTAACTTTGGTTGTATTAATAATTTGAATGAAGTGATCATATTTGATCAATCATCCAATATACAACCAAATTTCATTATTTCATCAAGAAGTTAATGAAATACCCACAGTAAAATCCATCGATATATCAAACCATATTCATGATTCAATGTGGATGGATCAAAGTAGACAAGAAGTATTCTAATTCTCAAAATTAATCCTTTGATATGTATAATATATGAAACAAAATTATTGATGTCTTGTTTCATACCTATCCATTAGAAACAAAAACTCATACAATAAAAATATTATTCATTCTGAGGGGTACTACCCACTTATAATTATGATAATATTTTATCACAGGTTTTCGTATAGTTCAAGGAATGATGAAATGGTTTGTGAAGAAAAGATTTACCTATGGATATATAGATCATTCACCGATGGTCACCCCTTCATGTATAGAATTCCTCAATCCTCAGAAAAAGTATTTAATATGATTATCTTTTAGGATCATCTCAGGATGATAGTATTTCAACTGACCACTAAATAAAACCAACATGTCTCATTATCTCATAATCTTAAATACATGCGAGTAAGGATTTCCATGATATTCCACTCATTAGATGGTTCTATCATAGCCTGAGATGGAAAATTATTACTAGGAGCCTCAGAATTAACATTCACCTTCCTAGAGTTTGGGAAATATCACAGTCATAATATTATATGTATTCTACCAATACAGTTTTTCATAGATTCAAATACTTTAGTGAAAATATATAACTCAATTTATATCAGTCATAGGAAATGATTAATATCTCCTATAAAATTAGTTCCACCAACACTTGTAGAGTGTATCCCAATGACATATTCTAAGTTATGTGTGGAATATTTATTATTTTGTGTTCAATGTTTATGAGAATCATAATCTTTCATGTGACTCTTCTATTTGATAACAAACACCAAACCCAAACATGAAAGACCACAAAAGAACATATATGTAACACCCGAGACTTTTATGATATATAAATCATCAAAGGAATCTTTTTCTACACAACACTTGCTTGGCTTTCTTTACACGCAATCGTGACCTTCCTCGATAGCTTGCGTCGTACGCAATACCGAGTTTCACTAAACAACAGTATGCTATTAAAACTAGCCGTTATGAATAGTAATAACCAATTTTTGAAATTTTATAAATTTTATTTTTCAAAATGGACTTCATTTTTGGACTCAGAATATCGAAATTAGCCTAGGGTGAAATTTTGGTATTTTTCTGAAAACTTTCAATTTTTGATGAATAGTGAAACCACTAAGTGGTAGGTTAAAAACTGAATTTTGCATAAAACTTAATTTTACCGCTTCTGTGAATGGAATTTCAAAAATCCGAGAGACACGGTTAATATCAAGGACTAAAATGTGGTTCAATGAGATGAAAATAATTTTTTGGTGAATAGTAACTTTTTACTATTTTTACCGCGGTTAATAGTAAATAGGGTAACTAAGGGTAAATATGATATTAATATTACCCTAACACATGTCCTAATTCTATTGGACAAGTGTAATTCGACCAAAAACAAACTTAGGAATAAAATATGACCATTTAGGCCCACTTGGATTAGATTAGGACATTTATTATTAATTTATTTAAAGAAGGGTTAAAATAGTTAAAATCAAAGTTTAATAAGTAAATCATTTTTAATATAGGGTTATACATAAGATAAATTCTATTGTAAATATTCATTAGAAAGATAAAAATATTTCCTACATGATGGTATTTTATTTGTAATTTTTAGACATCAAATAATTTAATTTATTTATGACACAAAGATGATGCAGTAATTATCTTATTAATGAAATATTGACAAAATTGATAATATAAATACCAAAATAAATGTAATTTGAGACTTTTTATGAATTCCACTAATTTTCTAGGTTACTATGATATATTAGTATTGATTTAATCAACTTGGTTCGAACATATAATTCTGTTATGACTTTCACAAAAATCATATATCAAATAGTGTCAAAATTGACACAAAATAGTTTTTAAATCAAATATTATATTATTAATTGTTATTTTATTCCTAAAAATCTAAGGTTCGGCCAAATGACTTAGATAAGGATATATATATTAATAATAAACAATTTGGGGTTCGTTTGGCATGTTATAGTAAGTGTATTAACCATATAGTGAAAGAAATCAAAAAGACACGGTAAAAGTTAAATTATTTAACTTAGAGTTAAATCTAATTGATAAGGTTTAAAATAAGATCCAAACATGTATAAATTTTATTGGTTGATGAGATTACAACCCTATCTCATCTAAGCTTCGAATATGAGTCATTTTTGGAGGTTTTTAAGTGGGGTTAGATTTATTATAAATTAATATTTTTAAGAATTCCTAAGGTGCCCCTCTCCTCCCCTATAAAAGGACATCTCCTCCCCCTCCTCCTCACACCAATTTGAGCACTCAAGCTCGGCAAACCCCTGCCAAAATCTCTTCTCCACTTCCCTAAAAAAATCCTAGAGGTTCTGGTCTTCCTCAAAGACCAATTTTAGTGCCCTAAGAGGAGGTCTCAAAGAGGCACTTCAAAGAAGAGGTAATTACCGTTACCAATTCTTTCATCTTTATTTCTTCTTCCACTTCTTATTCTTAGGTTGTTTCATTATGAAGTAATAACATAAGTATCACTCATATACTGATATGTTATTATAAGTATGAAACAACCCTATTTCACCATCTATCCATCCTACGGAAAAATAAATCACCGCGCGTGCGTACGTACGGAATACCGTCTCCACGACGCGATGAGATTCATTCTCTATGTTAACCATTTAAGAATGATTATAATGTATATATAAGAAATAATAATGAAATATATGACATTATAAATCTACTGGATTTATGTATATATATACATATGTATGTCATCTACTTACTTCCATTTCAAGACAATAAGGAAAGAAAAACAGCGTTCATGCGTACGTACGGACTACCGTCTCCATGAACGGTGTTTTTCATTTTATTTATCTATCTATTATATATATATATATACTGAATATATATGATATATAAATCATATTTTATATTCTGGAAGTAAGTAAATCATGATATAAGTAATAATGATGTCAAGAACAACAAGTCAAAACACCTACGATAAATGAAACGATTTTACCCAAAACGCTTCTTTAACATGGAATTTACAAAAGAACGGGTAATATAATGTCATAAGTGAACCATATATGATATCATAACAATGAATATGATTCTGTAATAAGTCAATAACATGATTTAAATCATTATACAGGAGGTTAGGACACTTACAAAGCAAGTCGGACCTAAGGTAAGGGAAATATCACAATCTCATTTTTATCCGAGATTGTTTATTCGTAAGTATTTACTGGGGTGTATTCTATCATCCACATCCATGTTTACTCAATATGTAATATTATTTCCATCCACCTAAAATTGTTTAAATCCATTTTTACCCTTTAGTGAGTTTTTAGTAATACGTATGAAAGGAATCTTTTGTCGTTTTTCGTACGAGGTACTTTTTGACTTTTCCGACAAAAGTACGAAGAATGTTTTTTTTAACTTATACGGCACGAACGGATTTCTACTGTTTTATAAAGCCTTATTTTAATGAAGCTTCCTCTAAAATATTTCATGACTATTTTCAATAAAATCTCTTTCTTTTAAAATTGCATGATGTTTTGTGAAAAGAAATTTATTTTGAAGAAGAAAGGATATTTTCCTCAAGAATTCAATTCAAGTGTTTTATCAAAATTATTTTCCATCTAAGATAATAAAGGGTTCTGTTTCTATACATATTTTTACATTGATTTGACTATGTTGTGATGGAATTATGTTTATGAATTCCTTTATCTTATATGAATTGATTTATGATGTCATGATGTTTCAAGAATCCCATTTTTGTTACATGTGTTATGCGATGATGTATGTTTTATGATTATGTGGCACACATAAGAAAGGATTCATTATAAGATGGGTGGGACCTATATCTCCCTCCAATGCATTGGGTAATGATTTTATATCTCATGAGATAGACATGGCTGGAACGGAAGGTTATTTCGGTTCAGTGATACAGGACTAAAACGAGGAGTGAACTCGGTTCAGAAAGGGACTTTGTCCACTAAGATAGTCTTGGCAATGAGTCATGACTAACAAGAAATGATTTTCCATGATTATGTGTGCATGCCACAAAGATTCAAGTTTTATGTTATGATTATGGGGATCTCATTTTCACTTCTATGATTTATTCCATGTTAAGATATTATGATCTCTTTTGCAGGTTTTAATTTTCAAAAAAGATATGATATGATTTTTATTTCCTTTATTTGCCCTTGCTGAGCATTTGAGCTCACCCTTTTATGTTTTCTTTTCCCCAGGCCAGGAAGATGGATATTAAGTAGAATATACTAAAAGGGACCCTAGATATGATGAAATAAATGGGAGACACTGTAGAAGATTTATGAACCAGTTGTTTATGTTTCCCAGTTTCTAAAGACACTATACCCATACGGTCCTTTGTGGTTTTGTCATATGTTGTAATAAGTGTGATTCAATTTTGAAGTATTAACAATGTATGTAAAGTGTGGGTCGTTATAGTTGGTATCAGAGGAAAGGTATAGTCAACCTTTGGAAACTAGGATGTGAAAGCCTTAGTAAGAACCCTAAGGATAAGTCTAAGCATAGAACACAATCTTAGTGTTTTAGAAATGGCCTTGAATAACCTAGGATAAGACCATAAGCATGAAAATTTTATTCTTCAATTATGTGGTTTCCTATTATAATTAGTGTTGCTCACACTATTCTTCTTGGTTTTAGTCAATGGCTGGAACCCGAAGGAACCGTGTTAATGCGGAATGTGATGGGCAATGCAATGATTGTCCCCCTGAGCAACCAAACGATATGGGAGCTGGAATGCAAAATCTTGTAGCCATGCTCACACAACTTTCTCAAGCTATGAATCATGCAGGATTTCCAAACGAACAAAGGAGGGAGCAACATTCTGTTGAATCCTTCATGAGGCAGCGTCCACCATCTTTCAGCGGGTCTACTGATCCATTAGTTGCTGAACAATGGATTAGTACTACTGAAAAGATATTTTCAGTTCTTCAATGTTCTGAGCATGATAAAGTCATCCTAGCAGTGTATCGTTTGGAAGGAGATGCTGATCAATGGTGGAATCTTGTTAAGAATACAAGGCAAAGGGATGAAATTGAGTCTATGGAATGGGACGAGTTCAAGAACTTATTTTTCAATAAGTACTTCCCTCGTATTCTCCGAACAAAGATGGAGAAAGAGTTCCTTGAACTGAAGCAAAGGGATGATGAATCTGTTGGTACCTATGAAGCAAATTTTACCAGACTTGCAAGGTACGCTTCTGGTATTATTATCCAACCTGAGAGTAAGATCGATCGATTCTTTAGTGGCTTAAAACCAAGTCTTCGAAGGGCGTTAGCCATAAGGGACTTCAATAGCTACGAGGAAATCGTTCGATGTGCTCTCAAAGTCGAGATGGAGATTGGAGTAACCCATCAGTCACATGGGTTTGATAAGAAGAGGAAGATGGAATTCAAAGAAAAATCTAAAGAGCACACGGATAAGAAGATGAAATTTCCCTTATGCTCAAAGTGTGGAAAGAAACATGGAGGGATTTGTCTTAAAGGGACAAGTAAATGTTTTAAATGTGGAAAGGAAGGTCATCGGGCATTTGAATGCCGTGATAATGGGAAGAAGATGTCTAATGATGCAAACAAAGGAAGGGATACACAGAATGAACCTGCTACACTTCAATGTTTCAAGTGCAAGGAGATGGGGCATTATGCCAATCAATGCCCAAATCCAAGGGTTGATGATGATGGTCGACGTCAACAAACTCTTAAGGCTATAGAAAAAGGAAAGTCACATGCAATTTCTATCAGCGATGTGGAGTACGATAACGATGTGGTGAAAGGTACACTTACCATCCACTCTAAAGTAGCAAATGTTTTATTTGATTCTGGATCCACCCACTCTTTTATTTCTGAAAAATTTTCTAAGGGTATCACCGTATTACCTCAACAATTAGATGTTGAGTTAGCTGTGACAACACCTAATGGCACATCAATCGCATCAGAAGTTTATAATTCTTCTCCGATCGAAGTTTGTGGGAAAGTGCTTCCTGCAAATCTTGTGATCCTTCCTTTAGTGGAATTTGATGTGATTCTTGGCATGGATTGGCTTTCTCTACATGGAGCTCATATCAATTTCCAAAGAAGGGAAGTCACATTTCATATTCCAGATCAACCTACGATCGTCTATCAATGCAAAGATGAACATAACCTTACAGTGGAAATTTCTTCCATCTTATTGGTATTGATTCCACTAAATGAAGGTTATTTATCTCAAATGGTTGGTGAGAAACTCACGATTAAGAATATGCCTATTGTACGGGAGTTTGATGATGTCTTTCCGGAGGAATTGCCGGGTCTTCCACCAAATCGTGAAGTTGAGTTTTCAATAGAACTCGTACCGGGTGCTTTGCCTATTTCAAAGACACCTTATAGAATGGCCCCAATTGAGTTGCAGGAATTGAAGAAGCAACTCCAAGAGAATCTTGATAAGGGATTCATACGCCCTAGTGCATCACCTTGGGGAGCACCTGTTCTATTTGTTAAGAAGAAAGATGGATCAATGAGTCTCTGCATTGATTATAGAGAACTTAACAAGATCACTATCAAGAACAAATATCCTCTCCCACGCATTGATGACTTATTTGACCAACTACGCGGAGCTCAATACTTTTCCAAGATTGATCTTCGTTCAGGGTATCATCAATTAAGGGTCAAAAGGGAGGATATACCAAAGACGGCTTTCCGTACAAGGTATGGACACTATGAATTTATAGTGATGCCATTTGGTCTTACTAATGCCCCTGCTATCTTCATGGATCTAATGAATAGAGTCTTTAGAGACTATCTTGATCAATTTGTGGTAGTCTTTATAGACGATATTCTTGTCTATTCAAAGAGCAAGGAAGAGCATGAAGATCACTTGAGAATTATATTGAACACCCTGAGAAAGGAGAAGCTTTATGCCAAATTTACCAAGTGTGAATTTTGGCTTCAAAAAGTTTCATTTTTGGGTCATATAATCTCAAAAGAGGGGATATCTGTGGATCCAGCAAAAACAGAGGTTATCGAAAGATGGTCAAGACCAACAACAGTAACTGAGATCCGAAGTTTTCTTGGTTTGGCTGGTTATTATCGACGTTTTGTAAAAGATTTTTCACGATTATCTAATCCACTCACCAAGTTGACTCGGAAAGGAGTTAAGTTTGTCTGGACAGAGGAATGTGAAGAGAATTTCAAGGAGTTGAAAAGAAGGTTATCCAGTGCACCTGTGCTCACACTGCCTTGTAGTGGAGAAAGGTTTGTGATCTACAGTGATGCATCCAAGAAGGGATTGGGGTGTGTTCTTATGCAAAATGATATGGTGATAGCTTATGCCTCACGACAGTTGAAAATCCATGAGCAAAATTACCCAACACATGATTTGGAGTTGGCTGCGGTAATCTTTGCATTAAAAATTTGGAGGCATTACCTTTATGGTGAAAGGTGTGATATTTATACTGACCATAAAAGTTTAAAGTATATTTTCACACAAAAGGAGTTGAATATGCGTCAAAGAAGATGGTTGGATCTGATTAAGGATTATGATTGCTCAATCCATTACCACCCTGGGAAAGCAAACAAGGTGGCAGATGCATTAAGTCGACAAGACCATGCTAGTTTATCCATGATGAGGATCACAAAAGATACAATATTTATGGATTTACAAAGGATGGATCTTGGAATTATAATGGAAAGGGAAAAATCTTATCTTTCTCAAATGAATGTTCAACCATCTATACATGTGAAGATTAAAGAGGCACAGAAAGAAGATGTCGAGTTACAAAAGAAGGTGAGAAATGTTCCTGAATTCAACCTTGATTGTGATGGGATAATAAAGTTCAGGAATCGGGTTTGTGTTCCTTCCATCCCCGAATTAAAGAAGGAGCTGCTGGATGAGGCTCATAGTTCATCATTCTCTATTCATCCTGGAAGCACGAAGATGTATAGGGACCTGAAAGAGTACTTCTGGTGGGATGGCATGAAAAGAGATGTTGCTGAATATGTCTCTCGATGCTTGGTTTGTCAACAAGTTAAAGCTGAGAGACAGAAGTCTAAGGGGATGTTACAACCATTACCCATACCCGAATGGAAATGGGAAAACATCACTATGGACTTTGTCACAGGACTTCCTAAAACATCCAAAGGCAATAATGCTATCTGGGTCATAGTTGATCGTCTTACAAAGTCTGCACACTTCATTGCTATTAGAGAGGATTTCTCTCTAGATCAGCTTGCCAGGATATATGTAAAGGAAGTGGTAAGATTGCATGGAGTAACACTTTCTATTATATCGGATCGAGATCCGAGATTTACCTCGAAGTTCTGGCGAAGTCTTCAGCATACTCTGGATACAGAGTTGAGTTTCAGCACTGCTTATCATCCCCAGACAGACGGTCAGTCTGAGAGAACAATTCAAACCCTAGAAGATATGTTGAGAGCTTGCTCTATGGATTTCAAAGGAGGTTGGGATCAACACCTACCTTTGGTGGAATTTTCTTATAATAATAGCTTTCACTCCAGTATTCAGATGGCTCCTTATGAAGCTCTCTATGGAAAGAAATGCAGGACTCCAACTTGCTGGGATGAAGTTGGGGAAAGAAAGCTATTAGGACCTGATCTCATTGATGAAATGGCAGAAAAGGTCAGATCTATTCAACAACACATAAGAGCAGCTCAGAGTCGACAGAAAAGTTATGCCGACAACCGAAGAAAAGACCTAGAGTTTGAAGTGGGCGATAAAGTGTTCTTACGAATATCTCCCTGGAAGAGGGTTATGAGATTTGGAAAGAAGGGGAAGTTGAGCCCTAGATATATCGGTCCTTTCGAAATACTGGATCGTGTTGGGAAGGTAGCTTACCGATTGGCGCTTCCACCGAATCTCTCTCAAGTTCACGATGTGTTCCATGTATCTCTCCTGAGAAAGTACATACCAGATCCTTCACATGTACTCAGCTCAGAAGTTGTACCGCTGGAGCAAGATCTTTCTTATGAAGAACAGCCGATAGAGATTCTGGATCGTAGCGAAAAAGTCCTACGAAACAAGACCACTCGTTTGGTGAAAGTTTTATGGAGAAACCACCAACTTGAAGAAGCTACATGGGAGCTTGAGGATATGATGAGGGAGAAGTATCCTCATTTGTTTGTTGCAAAGTGACGAATTTCGAGGGCGAAATTCTTTTTAAGGGGGGTAGAATGTAACACCCGAGACTTTTATGATATATAAATCATCAAAGGAATCTTTTTCTACACAACACTTGCTTGGCTTGCTTTACATGCAATCGCGACCTTCCTCGATAGCTTGCGGCGTACGCAATACCGAGTTTCACTAAACAACAATATGCTATTAAAACTAGCCGTTATGAATAGTAATAACCACTTTTTGAAATTTTATAAATTTTATTTTTCAAAATGGACTTCATTTTTGGACTCAGAATATCGAAATTATCCTAGGGTGAAATTTTGGTATTTTTCTGAAAACTTTCAATTTTTGATGAATAGTGAAACCACTAAGTGGTAGGTTAAAAACTGAATTTTGCATAAAACTTAATTTTACCGCTTCTGTGAATGGAATTTCAAAAATCCGAGAGACACGGTTAATATCAAGGACTAAAATGTGGTTCAATGAGATGAAAATAATTTTTTGGTGAATAGTAACTTTTTACTATTTTTACCGCGGTTAATAGTAAATAGGGTAACTAAGGGTAAATATGATATTAATATTACCCTAACACATGTCCTAATTCTATTGGACAAGTGTAATTCTACCAAAAACAAACTTAGGAATAAAATATGACCATTTAGGCCCACTTGGATTAGATTAGGACATTTATTATTAATTTATTTAAAGAAGGGTTAAAATAGTTAAAATCAAAGTTTAATAAGTAAATCATTTTTAATATAGGGTTATACATAAGATAAATTCGTTTGTAAATATTCATTAGAAAGATAAAAAGATTTCCTACATGATGGTATTTTATTTGTAATTTTTAGACATCAAATAATTTAATTTATTTATGACACAAAGATGATGCAGTAATTATCTTATTAATGAAATATTGACAAAATTGATAATATAAATACCAAAATAAATGTAATTTGAGACTTTTTATGAATTCCACTAATTTTCTAGGTTACTATGATATATTAGTATTGATTTAATCAACTTGGTTCGAACATATAATTCTGTTATGACTTTCACAAAAATCATATATCAAATAGTGTCAAAATTGACACAAAATAGTTTTTAAATCAAATATTATATTATTAATTGTTATTTTATTCCTAAAAATCTAAGGTTCGGCCAAATGACTTAGATAAGGATATATATATTAATAATAAACAATTTGGGGTTCGTTTGGCATGTTATAGTAAGTGTATTAACCATATAGTGAAAGAAATCAAAAAGACACGGTAAAAGTTAAATTATTTAACTTAGAGTTAAATCTAATTGATAAGGTTTAAAATAAGATCCAAACATGTCTAAATTTGATTGGTTGATGATATTACAACCCTATCTCATCTAAGCTTCGAATATGAGTCATTTTTGGAGGTTTTTAAGTGGGTTTAGATTTATTATAAATTAATATTTTTAAGAATTCCTAAGGTGCCCCTCTCCTCCCCTATAAAAGGGCATCTCCTCCCCCTCCTCCTCACACCAATTTGAGCACTCAAGCTCGGCCAACCCCTGCCAAAATCTCTTCTCCACTTCCCTAAAAAAATCCTAGAGGTTCTGGTCTTCCTCAAAGACCAATTTTAGTGCCCTAAGAGGAGGTCTCAAAGAGGCACTTCAAAGAAGAGGTAATTACCGTTACCAATTCTTTCATCTTTATTTCTTCTTCCACTTCCTCTTCTTAGGTTGTTTCATTATGAAGTAATAACATCAGTATCACTCATATACTGATATGTTATTATAAGTATGAAACAACCCTATTTCACCATCTATCCATCCTACGGAAAAAGAAATCACCGCGCGTGCGTACGTACGGAATACCGTCTCCACGACGCGATGAGATTCATTCTCTATGTTAACCATTTAAGAATGATTATAATGTATATATAAGAAATAATAATGAAATATATGACATTATAAAGCTACTGGATTTATGTATATATATACATATGTATGTCATCTACTTACTTCCATTTCAAGACAATAAGGAAAAAAAACAGCGTTCATGCGTACGTACGGACTACCGTCTCCATGAACGGTGTTTTTCATTTTATTTATCTATCTATTATATATATATATATATACTGAATATATATGATATATAAATCATATTTTATATTCTGGAAGTAAGTAAATCATGATATAAGTAATAATGATGTCAAGAACAACAAGTCAAAACACCTACGATAAATGAAACGATTTTACCCAAAACGCTTCTTTAACATGGAATTTACAAAAGAACGGGTAATATAATGTCATAAGTGAACCATATATGATATCATAACAATGAATATGATTCTTTAATAAGTCAATAACATGATTTAAATCATTATACAGGAGGTTTGGACACTTACAAAGCAAGTCGGACCTAAGGTAAGGGAAATATCACAATCTCATTTTTATCCGAGATTGTTTATTCGTAAGTATTTACTGGGGTGTATTCTATCATCCACATCCATGTTTACTCAATATGTAATATTATTTCCATCCACCTAAAATTGTTTAAATCCATTTTTACCCTTTAGTGAGTTTTTAGTAATACGTATGAAAGGAATCTTTTGTCGTTTTTCGTACGAGGTACTTTTTGACTTTTCCGACAAAAGTACGAAGAATGTTTTTTTTAACTTATACGGCACAAACGGATTTCTACTGTTTTATAAAGCCTTATTTTAATGAAGCTTCCTCTAAAAGATTTCATGACTATTTTCAATAAAATCTCTTTCTTTTAAAATTGCATGATGTTTTGTGAAAAGAAATTGATTTTGAAGAAGAAAGGATATTTTCCTCAAGAATTCAATTCAAGTGTTTTATCAAAATTATTTTCCATCTAAGATAATAAAGGGTTCTGTTTCTATCCATATTTTTACATTGATTTGACTATGTTGTGATGGAATTATGTTTATGAATTCCTTTATCTTATATGAATTGATTTATGATGTCATGATGTTTCAAGAATCCCATTTTTGTTACATGTGTTATGCGATGATGTATGTTTTATGATTATGTGGCACACATAAGAAAGGATTCATTATAAGATGGGTGGGACCTATATATCCCTCCAATGCATTGGGTAATGATTTTATATCTCATGAGATAGACATGGCTGGAACGGAAGGTTATTTCGGTTCAGTGATACAGGACTGAAACGAGGAGTGAACTCGGTTCAGAAAGGGACTTTGTCCACTAAGATAGTCTTGGCAATGAGTCATGACTAACAAGAAATGATTTTCCATGATTATGTGTGCATGCCACAAAGATTCAAGTTTTATGTTATGATTATGGGGATCTCATTTTCACTTCTATGATTTATTCCATGTTAAGATATTATGATCTCTTTTGCAGGTTTTAATTTTCAAAAAAGATATGATATGATTTTTATTTCCTTTATTTGCCCTTGCTGAGCATTTGAGCTCACCCTTTTATGTTTTCTTTTCCCCAGGCCAGGAAGATGGATATTAAGTAGAATATGCTAAAAGGGACCCTAGATATGATGAAATAAATGGGAGACACTGTAGAAGATTTATGAACCAGTTGTTTATGTTTCCCAGTTTCTAAAGACACTATACCTATATGGTCCTTTGTGGTTTTGTCATATGTTGTAATAAGTGTGATTCAATTTTGAAGTATTAACAATGTATGTAAAGTGTGGGTCGTTATAATATAGCCTTACCTTTTTTTGGAAAGAGTCAACACTATGAATGATGTTGAATGAACATAAAACCCATCAAAGGAAAGACAAATATTTTGAATCCCAAATTATCTTCACAACTTTTAGAGTTAGAGTAGTCAATAGAGAGTCTTGATTAGAGAAATGTTTCCTGAACTAATGATAATATCATGCTAATATTATGATGATCTGAATCTCAATGATATTACATAGTCTCCCTAATGATGTGAAATCGTTCACCTTTTAGGATAATTTGATATGCAATTTTTGAATACCAAATTCCCCCAAGAACCTCACCTAAAAATTGAAAAAAATTATCTTTGCGATGTTTTTAGAAAGTAAAATAATTAAAATTATGTAAAAAATCTCTCTAAAAATAAATATATTCCCCCATAAATTTTGAACATATCAAGATGGAAACCAAAAATACAAAAATAAAATAGTCAATATACTATTGAATTTAGTATTAATGGGAACCATAAAGATGACAAGATCCTTAGTTTGGCTGAAGAGCATAAAAATAAACTAGTATTAGACAAAACTTCTCATAAGTGTAGTATTCATAATATTAAACTTCGTTAACTGTGTTTTTTGGTAAAAATATTGATGATCAATCTTAGAAAATATTATTTTCCATTTCTTATGATCAAATAAATCATGAATTCGAGGAAACAAAATTTATTCATTACCATGAATTGATTGATCATAAAGTAAAAAATATATAAATGTATAGTTCCATTGGTATTCTTCCTTAAAAAACATATGATACCTAAGGTGATGCATTGTGTCGAGTGAAGCCTTTGTAAACAATGCCATCACACTAAATCTCTAATTAATTCACTTTAGATGGTTACATGTGGTATTATAGAATATATATTGGATGATTATGTGGTATAAGTAAATAGAAAACTCTAATTCACAATCTAATGGTAAACTAGAAAACTCTAGTGAAAACAGTTCTAGAAATTCAAAGGCTACTAGAGATAGTTCACTACAAGAGGATTATTACTATGGTGTAATAGTATATAAAGATATGATCCTACCCTACCCTATAAGTGGATGATAATATTGGTTTTCCTTTTGGTCTCATTATCTTATAATGAAACATAATTCCCTTTCAATGGTAATAAAGGACACCCACTGATGGTAATAATCAATTTGAGCTTTTTGTGAAACCGTCAAATCCATTCTAAGTATAATATCTATGGGATTCATTTAAAGAACTAAAAATTACCTGAAAAGATCAATATCTGATAATGATATAGAATAAGAGGGGCATTAGAGACCCAACTCTCAAATTTTTTCAAGAGGCTTTGTAATTTCTATCTCACAGGGCACAAGTTCTATTTAAATATTTAATAGAACAAAAATTCTGGTTGATGAAAAATAATTAGACGATATTATGTAAAATAATGAAACCACTATTGATAAAGAAATTAAAATGGTATATCTCACCCTTAGAGGACCCATATCAGTTCCCATTGGAGACACATCCAATACATGAATTGTCATAATTCCTAATTTATATTTTAAAAACCTTATTTATCTAGAAAAATATAAATGTGTTTGATATCCTATAGACACTAATGATCCTATTCCACTATATTGGGTGGCAATAACATTATAGAAACTTTTAAAGCATGTTGAATTTCCAAATTAGATAAAAATTGAGTGTTCTTTTTCCAAGAATGCACTGAGTTCCCAAAAGTTAGAAACTAAAAAAAGTTAATGGGTCTTTAATAGACACTTTATATGTTCATAATATGTGGTTTAATGAGTAACCCCACTATTTACTAAAATATGATGATCAAATCACATTATCTACCACATAAAAGAACTACTAAAGCTACAACTAGGACTAGAATGAACTATATTAAACCCTAACATACCAACCATGCCAATTTTCTCCATCATAACCCTTTCTATAACATTATTACGTGAGATATAATTTTCCATAAGGACCAATGATCCAATATCTAGACATTACCATATAAAAACTTTAGGCATTGAGCTTCTTTTTTTACACCACATTAGGTTAAAATTGAGAAAGTTCAGAAGTATAATTGGCATACTAAGACCCTATCCAATCACTATAGTAATGGTTGAAAAGAATTATGGAATTAGTAAATATAATCGAATCTACATAAAGTTGCTCTATAGAAATATTCATTGTGCCTTTCCTCTCAAATAAATCATTCTACATCAAAAAACTATATCATCCCACCATACCATTTTAAGTGGATCATGCATGAATATGACACAATTCCCCAAAATGGAAGTCGTATCCTCCATGAACATGAGAATTCATTTAATATTTTCCATCAAATACTCCAAATCCATGGGAAAATTCATTACATAGAATTATTATGGGTTAGGATGAATAAAAACCAAAGATCAGTCGCTATTATCATCCATTTTAGGTATCACCTTTTTAAACTAAATGGGGATAGGTGAGATACCTTATCCTAGAGATTGGCATGCATGATTACATTCCTCAAAGTGTTTCTGATTGAATGGATGGTACACTTACTGTTGCTCATTAGAATCTCCATCGTGAGGCCTAATTGGATGCCTTATTATTGGTATGGTAGTACATATAATCAATAAAAAATAAGGATACATTAATCATGATACACTTGAACTTCAGATAATTAAGTAGGAAACATGAATCTAAAATAATGGTTTGGGAAAAGTCTCAAATAAGTCAAATTAATTCCTAAAATGAACTTTTTCAAACAACCCACAGTAACTTATAACTCATTACAATGAGATCAAAGAAAGAACTAACTCATAACATACCCCTTAGTTTCTTAAAATCATATCAATTGTCTACTAAGATATAACAAATTTATGATGACATCTAAGAATAGACTCAACCACCCACTCATACCAATTTCTCATGAACCACCCCGGATAAACGGCTAAACTAGTACCTGGTCCACCATTGATATATCGAAAATGAAATTCTCAATCCTCATGGTTTGGAAATAAGTGCATGGGAGCGAAGAAATTTCAATGGGGATGATTTTTCCAAAATAAGAACCAATAAATACATTGTTCGTAGATAATAATCCATAAACAATCGGTATGATAATATAGTAATTAAGTGAAATTTACAAGAAAGTAGGAATGTAAGAAACCCATGAAATAACTAAATCCAAATAATCACATAAAAAATAATGAAATCATCCCAATACATCATCCTGAACTATGGATAACATAATCATTATGTCACAAAATAACCCAAATTATAGATTTCAAGAATACCCAGTGTCTCTAAGTAGTGCTTTCCATTTCCATTTACAAGGGAAGGGAGATTATAAATGTACTAAAAAGAATTTATAGATTTTAAGAAACACTATCTCAATAGGATCCCAAAAATAATTTCACAAGTATTCCATATCAAATAATCAAAATATGTTTATCTATAAATAAAACATGAATTTCAAATCATTTGATTGTAATTTATTGAACATGCACGAATAAATATTTCTATCAAATAAGAATAGATAAATCATTTCAATTAAAACTAGAATGTATAATTAAATGATTGTGGATCCTCACAAATCATAGTAACCCTAGGTGTGAAATCTTCCCTAGATCATATGGCTAGGTTAAATAACACTAGATCATAATGAATGACCCCCAAACCCCAAAAAATGTTAAATTATTGTTCCCATAAACAATATGTTGAAATGTAGACTTATTACATTCCTTGAGTGATTGTCCAAGGCTACCAACCAAACAATCCCAGATTTTTTGTTCTTCAAGTAAATCGGATAAGGGGGAAAGTATTCATCAAAAATATGATTCATAAATCATCATTTAAATAGATACAAAACATACATTACACATTGCATTTTACTTCAATAACCAAGGTCAAATGTTTTTCATAAAAACTAAGTTCTAACAAAATAATTCATTTCATTCAAAATATTTCGTATATTTCAAATAGTTATTTCCCAATAATTATTATTAATGTATTTATTCAAATCATTAATTTCAATTCAAAATAATTTTCCAACAATAAACACTTTATTTTAAATGTTTTTTCCAAAGTGGTTTCATCACACACCATTCCATTTGGAAAATTTTATCAATAGTCTAAATTCATTATTTTGAAACCAAATTAAGATCAATTTCAAATCAAATAAGAAACAATGGATTCTTGTGAAGGAGAATATATTAGTAATTTCCCCAGCATAATCAATGTATCATCTTCCACACAAAAAGTTATCCCAAATCAAAGAGATAAAGGGATATAACCAATAAATAGGGTTCCCAATAAATAAAATCCAATAAAAATGATATGGATCAATAAAACTTACCAAGGAATCATATCTGTTAAAGAAGTAGTGACATAAAAAATAAGGAATTAACAACCAAATAATTGAATCACATAAAGAAATAGATTAAAAGATTTAATCAGAACATTTATCAGTGAAGATAAATGGTTGTAATGGAAAATCATTTCAAAAGAGCCACAAATTACATAGTGGTCAAATAGATTTTGAGGGATAGGTGTTTAGTTTTAAAATGAGGATTATAGGAAATAAAAATTTGATACCCTCATATATTTCTCACCTAGATTGGATTTACCAGAAAGATACTAGATACCACATGATTTCCATTGGATATATAAAGAATTATTAGGACTTAGGAAACACTACCAACTATCTAGTTGGATTACTTTACAAAATCCTAACATTAAACATGTCCCTAGCTAGATGATGGGTCTCACTAGAAAGATGCTGGACTTCATATAGTCTTCCTCAACTAGAATCCTTTGTCCACTCAAAAAAATACAATCAACCACCACCCAATATCTTTAACAAAGAAAAAACACTCCCTAATCCCTTTAATGGATTGAAATTAGTATGATCAACCAAGAATAAATATGAGGAAAAAAGGAGAAGGAATAAACCAAATAACGTATCTAAAAGAGAAATATGAGATTTTTTAGTTATAATTTGAACTCATGTGTCAAATTTTACTAATATATAGCAAAATAATTCATAATTTTAGAAGAAATTAGGGTAACATTATGTTGCAATTTCTCTAGTTTACGTGAAATTCAAATATTTTTGTATTGATTTTCACTTCAATATACGATAAACATTGTATTTATATATGAATATTTTATAAAAAAATTTGCATTAATGTCCACTAAAAAGGATAATATGTTATTTGATGCAATTATTACAAAACAAAATTAGGAATACTAATATAAAGTGAAACCCCACCCACCAGCTAAATACACAAACATCGTAAACTATGAAACTGAGGATAACTTAAGTATCCATCAGGATGATGAATAATTTAAGGTGTATAATAATTAGTATAATTTTATTTTATATATCATTCATTAATCATATTGATTTAGAATTTTTAAGTTTTAAAATATAAAAAGAGTGAAAAAAACAAAAAATCATTGAAACCACCATACCCTTACTTTAAAATAAAAAAGGGTATGATTTACCTGAAATAAAAATTATATGAATTTTAAATCTATATTAATTTTTTAAAATGATATCAAAAAACAAAATTATTATGTTCCTTTATATATATACATATTGATTAATTGAAATATCATCGTACTTCCATCTCATATCATATACTGTAGAATGTGTCTTGTGTAAATAAAAAAGGAAAAAATATATGAAAATATACAAAAAGTATGTGAATCATTTGTAATTATGAAATATTATAAATGTATACATATATTGAATTTTATTACATAATAGTGAAAAGTTATTTATATATATTCTTTATCTGGATGGGTCAAAAAATAATTATCTAATGCAGGTGTTGAAAAAATCATTAAATGGATTTGAATAATTTATAATGGTATGGCCATATAAAATGTGTATGTTTTGGAGTATCTCTATGTGAATACATTGAGAAATAATATGCACATATGGATACATATGATAAAATGAAAATGTTTTAGGAACTGATAGATATATAAAGGAAAACACTTTATAGTGATGTTGATATGAAAAACCAGTTTCCTCTAAGGGGTCAATATGAATAATAAATTCTATAGAAACCACTACATAAAGAGGGACACATCACTATATTTGATGCTTCTCAATCCCCAAAATGGAAAAACATTCCTATGTTAATCGTTTTTATCATAATAGTTTCTAAAAAAATATGTAAAAATACTTCTGAAACCTTTCTTATACAAAACTTCTCTAGGGATAAATTGATAATGATTTATATCTGTTAATACCAAATTAGTTACTTATTTCATATTTATAATTTAATATATCCATGGTCACACTGTATATAACAAATTACTTACATAACAGTATGTGAGATTATAGATTTACATATCTAATGATTAAATCATCGAGATTCTTGTTTCCATTGATGATTATGATATTGAAATGGTAAAAAAAATTATTGTTACTTTTATTAGATTATCATTTAACCATATAATGATACATTATGAAAATTAGTTATTTCATTTCTATTTATTTTATGTGGAAAAATATTTCAATTAATGAAAAAATATATTAGTTCAGGTATGATATTACATTAGGGGAAATTATCAAGTTAATTCAATATAAAGGGCCAACTAATAGATCGATAAGTCCTACCGATATTACATTCACCACAATAAATTACACTACCATATTTACTACCATCGAAAATAATTTTAGATAAAATGTTCTAAAATTTAAATATTGATTTTAGTGAATATGATAAAATAAATAATTTCAAGATTTCTATGATTGTTCTTGACAATGTAAATTATATTCTAATGCATAAAGGGATATGATCCTCAGTTGTGGATTTATAAGTTAACTACATTACAATAATATGTGTTTTTTTAAATTATAATAAAATGTTTATTAAAGAATAATACTATTCATATTAACATTATGTTTATATATCACATGAATGTAATATGAATACATTAAAAAGAAAATATTAGATTCGTTAGTCCACATATAATATTCATAAAAAGCATCAATGAATGAAGTTCAAATTCGAGTAAGACCAAGCCATGTGGCCACAGATTTGGGAAATAAAATAAAAAATGAAGGGATCTCCTTAATACATACAATTTCAAGGAAAAAAATAATACCCTAATCATATAAAATATATTCTCATCAATTTGATTACATGTTACATTTTTATGACTCATTGGATGCTCATTTCCCACAATTTTAATACCCAAAGTTATTTATTAATATAATCCCTAAATATTTAACAAATTTACCCTACATGATGTATATTATGAGTTTATCATACACTATGATTGATATTTAAGAAACAAATACTATTTATATTAGGTTTTAAAAAGTATTGTTTTATTATTGATCAATTATTATTTACTTCCAAAAACATGGTATGAGGATGAACATTTTGTACAACAAATCCAATAGATTTCTATGAATGGATATGTATAAAATTATATATAATAAATCTTCACTTCCAAAAAAATATCTTATTTTTTTCAATGTTTTTCCCATTCCATTTGAATATTGATTAAATATATTATGGTTATTAAATTTGTAAACATATGAAATACATCATATATAACCCATTATCTAACATATCCAAAAACATATTATTGTGTTTAATAGAAATTTCATTATAAATATTAATTAAGAAATTCACATCCATATTTTTACACTACTACCAAGACATTAAACAATCTATATATTCGAAAGGGAAAATAAAATTGATTGGTATTAAGTGGTAAATATACATGGTGTATGAATGATTACAAACATCCAGAAGAAGTGTCTCCTTAAACATTAATGGTTTTTTATTTCTTAGATATGATAAGTGGGTGATTTATATATTGATTATTGTTTGATTTTTCTTATCATTTACTATCATTATTGGTTACATTTATTTTAGAACTATGTGATTGGAATATCTTCATATAACTAGGGATATTCAATTCATCATATAACTTACATAATATTAATGATTGAAAAAAGTAGACCAATTGTGTGTTTCCAATAAAAAGATATATTTTTGTTCAAAAAACGGCGTCACATAGTCACAAATAAGAAAACACTCTTGAATTTATAGGATCCATTAATAAAAATATTGGTTATTTATTTTTAACATGTACAAATTAGTAAAACAAAAACATTAAACACAATAAGTTCTTTTTATACTAAAATTTTCCTTTTTTAGAATAATAGTTACATTTTATCTAAAAAACATAACCGCATTTATAATACATAGGAAATTACTTCTTATATTAATGATACATAAGTATAAAGATCAGTAATTGATTTTTTATTTCTAGTAATTTACCACATGTAAATCAGATGATTGAAGTGTATTGTATGACATAAAACACATTTCTTCATTTAAAACTGATATTTTACTTTGAAGTGTCTGTCAAAAATTTAAAACAAAAAAAATTATGAATTTTTACATTAATAATATTTTATTTCAATGATCCATAATATATTTTTTTACATTTATGAATTGACCTCACATCAATATCAATCACATTTTGGTTGGTATGACTTGATGTTTGTGATTTCATTATAAAAGAGAAATTTTTATTTCAAAAAATGATTGTCAAACTCAAAAACCATAAAAATTATACAAATTATCCTGATAAATTTGAAAGAAATGTCTATATTTAGTTTTTATTTTGTAAGAATTTACATCAAATCAGTCTAAAAAATGGTGTGTCTGACAAGGCTAAAAGTGTATTCTTTCAGTATGAAAGTTTCATTTTAGCTCAAAACACATACCCAAAACCGATTAAATATCCATGGATAAACTATATAACTTGGGGAAATGATACATAGTTCTTTTTGGATGAGTTGTAATTAACCACACATCAATATAATAGATGATATCTCTAATATGAATAAAAGTATATGTTTTTATTTAAAAGTGTATGTTTAGTTCAATGCTTTATCCCAGAATGGATATAGTGATAACACAATAGGGAGGGTGAATTGTTTTCTTTTAAAAATATTTACAATTCCATCAATTCAAAACAACAGTAAATAGAGCTGGAGAAATTTATGAATAAGAGTATATGCAGTGGAAAGGAATAGAGAAAAACACAAAACATTTTATAGTGGTTTGGGACACAAAAATACCCTAGTCCACACTACCAATCACCCTTTCAGTGGCTTGGTGAATTTCACAAGTAAGGTCCTCATATCATAAGACTAATCCACAACTAAGTGCAAGAAGGTTCCACCCTTACAAACAAAGGAATACAAAATAGATCTTCTGGTTCTTTTACAGGGAACTGATAAAACCAAAGCTTTGTGCAAGAATCCAACACACATCCACGACAGAATACGAGTAGCTGAAACTCAAGATAGATAGGATATAGTTTGATGAAAAACAGATACAACTCATAGTCGTAGTAGCACAGAACTGATAGAAGATGGATCTTCGATCTTCAGAATAAAATAAACATTGAAGTATAATTCATGTGATTTGGTTGAAAAAAAGATCTTCAATTTTATGAACAACAACAAGAATATAGCATTGCGCTTCCAGGATTAATCATGTATATTTCAAAAATGTAGTCTTTGTTTTTGAGATACATGATGGTTGTAATATTGTAAACAATTTTCACAGGATGAATTAAAGGAATAAAATTTTCGAAAATATCTAAGAGGTATTCATAGATCCAATGATTTTTTATATGATAATCAAAAAGATATATAATTATAACTATCAAGAATGGTTTCAGATCCGCAAAATTTTCCTGATAAATCATGTGAATTCAGATTCAATGATACAGCTAAGATTAATCGTAACTTCTCTTAATAATAGGAGTAAAAATAATCATTGAAAAAGGATATATAAATCATTTAAAATGGTCTTTGAATCATTCTTTAAATATCCCTAACATTCCACAAAGACTATTTTAAAAATATTCTATGAAGATGTAAATTCAATATAAATGCTGAAAATTCAATCATAAGGTTCCTTCATAAAATGGAAAAACAAAAAACGTAGGGTTCAACTTCATAATGTAGAGTTGATGATCCATAAATTTATTCAAATTAGTATAGATCTGTGAAGGTAACATTGATTATCCATTTATTCACATTTCCCAAATGCAAGGTTGACAACGTAAAGTTGATAACAAAAGTAATGTTGATGATCCATAAATTCATAAAGTTCCATACTTACATATGGTTCAATAACTATACTTTTTCTTTTTGAAAAATGCTTGGTTCTTATCCAAACATAAGGTTTCATAACCATAAATTTCTTCAAACGTAAGGTTGATCAATCATACGTAATAATACTTCAAGATAAACATAAGGTATCTTCCACACAATACTATATTCGATTTATTAAATATGTAGTAATTCAATTAAACGACAAAAAATGAACAATGTTTCCAAAATACGCTTATGGTGTTCTGAAAGCATTAAAAAATATTTCTCACAAATAAATTGTTGAATATTATTTCAAGATATGAATATAAATTTCCAAGAATATAAATTTCCTAAAATACACTCAAAATAAAATCATTACTATAATAAACAAGGGTATTTGTGAGTATCAAAAACAAGAATATTTATACAGTATTGTTGAGAGAATACTTTCAAAAAAATCTCCCCATTTTAATGATCACAAAACCCATAAATTAAAAATATAATCTTATTTGTATAATTTAGAATTTTGAAAACATTAAAATAAAATAATTTCTATTAGACAGAATTTTTTTGCTAAAGAATAAATATTTAATGTTCTCCCCCAAAGGTAAATTTCAGAGAAATATTTATTATTATCTAAATTTATCAAATAAAAGAAATGTTTCTGTTTATCCAATTTTCACCCCATTTTTGCGACATCAAAAAGAAAGTATAGAAATAGAATAAAACACATTTAATATAATAAATAATGTTAAGTGATTGTTATAAGTAATTTTAATGAATAAAGGGAGTTGTATTTTTTATAAAGGAAAAATATATAAAAGTAAATAAAATAATAAAATGTAACATTTAGATAGAAGACAAGTTCATTAATCAATAAATACATTAATACAATAAAGCATGCAACATAGAAATGAAAATCGTCATTGTCATGGTTCAAGTAAGGAAAGTGAAAGAAGGCTAATGATTGGAAGGATTTGAATTTATTTTGGCTTCAAATATCTCCTTTTGCATATCCATCTGATATCACAGCTTATTCATCAAACTGTATCCAAGCCGAATTATCAACATCCTGGATTCATTATTGACATATAGGTTCTCCACTATGTTTACCTTTAGAAACTCATGATTTCATTCCTCTTTATAGATGAACCACTCCAACTTTTCTGAAAAATGAAATAACATCAATCTAATCCTAGGATTTCCTTGAGTTAAATGATCAACAAGAAATTTTTGACTCTCTAATAAAACTGAAAAGGGGAATTCTTTCATTGATGGTCCTAAATCCTATTATTCCTATTGTCCATAATAGATGTAATATACCAAAATATTCTAATCAGATCTAGACATGTAGAAGAGGTAGGAGTAGATGTTCTACCCTGATTTAATAAAACTTTTACTGATTATAACTGACTTCTCAAATACCAATTTAAATCTAAAAAACTATCTTTGAAGCAGCTTCAGATCTGATCTTCCTAATCTCATTTAACATGACCCTCTTAAAGGAATCAAAAAACCTTCTATAAATAGGATTCTAATAATGATCCTGAATCATTTTCTTTACAATTTCATGTTCCTACCACAGAGTGACATTATAATCTTGAGACTTGTTGAATTTAATCTCAATTTCTTCAACTTGATGAGATAATGAATCATATTTCTCCTCATCTAAATTCAAAGCATGATTTTCTCCATCAGTAGGTAAATGATATTCCACTATTTTCATTATTTATTCTTTACAATAAAACTATTTTATAATCTAAAACATCAGTCGTGTCACTAGAAATATGAGATGACTATCCCATAGTCTGATATACAATTAAGGGTTGAATATTTTTAACTGATTCATGTAAAATCTTCCCTTGTTGAATAGCTCATTATTCAATAACTTCTTCTCTGACAATCTTTAATTGAACATTTCTAGATAGAGTATTCTATTCTTGAACTGTTTTCACCATAATTCTCTATTGTACTTGTTCACTTACTAGGGGTACAACAATAAGCTCCCTAGCGTCAATCTCCACTTATATTTCTTCTTCAATAAAATTTTATTCTAAATGAACTGAGAATGTTTCTTATCCAGAATCAAAAATATGTTCTTCAACATTAAGAGAATTTATTTTCATTGGTTTCATAACCAGTACCTCATTACTCTGAACTTCCTCTTCTTCTTTTTTGTTAAATCTAAGCCTCCGTTGAGCCAATTGTGAAGCTACATCTATTCATGATTCAGCTACACTCTCCTTTTGGATAGCTCCTTTAACCCCCCTAAGAAAACACTCATGAGCTCTGTTCTTCCTCAGCTCCAATAGAGAAATTTTTTCCTTTTATAGTGCTACATAAAAATTGATGTTTTCTTAACATTATAGCATTCAAAACATTATTATGATTACATTTGAATATTTCCTCAACATGTCTGGTTATGTCCTTAAAATAAACCTTTAAATTATCCATCCATACTGACAGAAATTCATCCTTGCATCTTCCGAACAATAGTAATGAAGTTACCAAAATAAATAATGTGGAAAATTCAATTTGATATCACTTGGAAAAAGAAACATGATATACATGTTTGGGTAAAGAATTTTCTCCATCTCAGCCATCCTTGGCGCTATTCTTATATGAATAAACTTCACCAAAATCTTATGTTCAGGTTCTAAATCCTTAAAAACTATCTTTTTGATGTGTGTAAAATTGAGTAGAAAATACATGATGTCTTTACGAATAATGTTCCATATCACCAATCGATTTAAGATCAAAATGGGAAACTCATTCATGTGGGTAGTTCAAAATTTTTTCACCCTCAGTTGAAGAAATAGAGAAATCTCTATCTTCGATACTACCAAAAATTATATCCTCTGAATCTCTGAAAATAAATTCCACACTCTTATAAAAAGAATTCGGTTCTACCTCATATATAAATTATGAGTTGATTTCATTTACAGGTGTCTCGAGTCCTTGAAAATATAGTGCTTGTTTCAGGAGTATGTTCATCTGATATGACAATTTGAGATCAATCACCCTTCCCTGAAGAATGTTTCTTCTTGAAAATTTTTGATGTTTTGTTTCACTTGATTCTCCTTCCTCAATTATCTTGGATTTCATCATTTTTGAACAAATTAAAATTTTATTTTTTCATCTTTTAGGGTTTGGAAGGAAGAAGAATGAGGGTTAGGAAAAATAGGTTTTTTTTTTGTTTTGGGTAATCAAATGTTTTGGAAGATAAAAGGTTTGGAAGCCAACCAGTTTCTAAAAAATGACCCATGCCCTAAATTGTCGTGTCACCGAGTTATTATGAAAAAAACATAATAATTAATTTGTGTAAATACATATTAAATAACATTGAGTAAATGAAATACGGTAAGATAAAAAAATAAAATTATATTTATAGAAATAAATTAATCGAAAAATAAATTAACATAAAATAAAACTAAATAGAATAAAATAATTAAAAATTAAATAAACATAACTCCACCTTAATAAAATCAAAAAAAAAGTAGTGGGAATTGGTTTAGTAATAATATCTGTTAATTGATATTTAGTCTTAACCAAATCTAAAGACATATCTTTTTTAAAAACGTGATATCTTGTAAAATAATGTCTAATATTAATATTCTTAGTTCTAGAATGACTTATTGGATTATTTGATATGCCTATAGAAAATGTATTATCACATTAAATAGGTGTTTTATTAAAAGTAAGTACAAAGTCCATGAGAGTGTTTTTCATCCACAATACTTGTGCACAACAACTTCCTGCAGATACATACTCTACTTTAGTTGTTGATAGTGAAATTGAGAGTTATGTCTCACATGACCATGACACTAACAATTTTTCTAAAAAGTCATAGGATCCTGAAGTTATTTTTCTATATAATCTACAACCTCCAAAATATTCATATAAATATGATAATAAAATAAAATCATTATTTTTTGGATAAAAATTGTTTAAATAAATGTCCCTTTTAAATAACTAAAAGTTATTTTTACTTCAGCGAGATGGGATTATTTTTGGATTTGATTGAAATATAGCACAAAGACATACTGAAAAAATAATAGCAGGTCTGATAGCAGTAAGATATAGTAAAACTTCAATAATACCGCTATGTAACTTGTTATCCACTAGTTTTCTAGCTTCATCCAAGTCAAGATTAATATTAGTACACAAGGGAGTTGAATATGTATTTCTATTCTAAAGACCCATTTTTTTCAATAAATCAGTAGTGTATTAACCTTGATTTCATAGAATTCCATAATCTTTCTGATAAATTTTATGTCTTGAAACGAAATTTAATTCTCCCATAATGATAATTTCATTTTTTTTAAATTTTCTGAAAAATCATTCCAATGTTTTTTTATCCCAAAATAACCTCATAAACATAGATATGACCAAATAATAAATTAGAAAAACTATTTTTTTAAATAGGGTTGGGTCTACCAAACCAACAGTAAAACCATTTTTCAAAATAAATGAACATAATATTTCATACTAAGCTCTTGGTGATTTTTAAGGCCATAGAGAGATTTAAAATGTTTTAAAAGAAAATCTGGATTTTTAGAATTTTAAAAACTCATAGGTTTATCAACATAAACTTCCTCCATTAAATATCCATTTAAAAAGGTAGATTTTACATATATAGGATATAATTTATAATTTATATGAGATGCATAGCCCAAATGAATTATAATTGATTCTATTCTAGATACAGTAGAAAAGTATTCATTATAATCAATACATTCTTATAGATTATACCATTTAGATAATAGTCTAGCTCTATTTCTAGTTATAATACCTTGTCTATCTTGTTAATTCTTAAAGACCCATTTAGTTCCTATAACTAGATAATTATAAGGTCTTTCAACAATTTTCCATACTTTATTTCTTTTAAACTGATTTATCTCTTCTTGCATTGCTAACATCCAAATTTCATCTTTTATATCTTCTTCAAAATACATAGGTTCAAGCCGAGAAAGAAAAAAAGAAGCTTCCACTAGGTATCATGCACTTACTCTAGTTTTTATTTCTATGTCTAGATCTCATATAATAGTCTCTAAAGGGAGATTCTTCATGATTCTTGACTATCTAGGAAGAGAAATATTAGGTTTATCAGTATCATGTTCTCTTGAATTAGACTGAATTTCATTTATAATTTCAAAATCATTTTCCATGTTACCAAGTCTCATGTTGTTAGAAGAAAAATCAGCTTCATCTATTTGATCTTTATCTTTATTAAAAGGACCAGTTTCATTAAACATCACATGAATAGATTCTTCAATAACCATTGAATTCTTATTAAATACTCTATAAGATATAGAAGTTGCATAATATCCTAAGAATATTCCTTCATTGGATATTAGATCTATCATTCCAATATTAACCTTATTATTCAAGATATATACCATGCATCCAAGAACCTTAAAGTACATTACCTTAGACTTTATATTATTGTAGAGTTCATAAGGAGTCTTTTGGAAAATAGGTCAAATTAAAACTCTATTTATAATATATCATGTTGTTCTTACAGCTTCTACCAAAAAGTAGGTTGGGAGACTGTATTTATTTAGCATTGTTCTAGAAATTTATTGAATAATTTTATTCCTTCCTTCAAGAATTCCATTTTGATGATGTGTTTTTGGTATAGAGAATATGTATTTAATACACATATTTTAGAAAAAAGAATTAAATTATTGATTCTCAAAATCTCCAAAATTATCTTTTCATAATGAAATTATCCTAAAACCTTTTTCATTTTCTATACTTTTATAAAAACTTTCAAAAATAGAAAAAGATTTGTTTTTATGTTTCAGAAAATATACACATGTAAATCTAGAATAATCATCAAAAAACATATAAATATATTTCAACAACCACTCTTTATATTATGGATGGTCCAAAAATTCCATATGAATAAGTTCTAGGGGATTTGACGTAGCGATTTTGTTAACAGATTTGAAGAAATATTTGTGTTGCATACCAATATTACATGCATCATTGAATCGATCACGATCAAAATTTTGACTAGGTAAATCTGAAACTAATTGTTTCCTAGATAACTTATGTAAAGAAAAAATATTAAAATGACCAAGTCTTCTGTTCCAAATACATGACTCATTTATCATAGCAGTTAAACATCTCACTTTCTGTTTACACAAAGAATTTAAATCCAATGTGTTGACATTATCTGTTAGGGGTTCTCTAAATTTATGTAAATTATTTTAAAAACAGAACAAAAATTATTATAAAATTCAATGTAGTATCCATCATCCTAGAGTTGAGATATACTTATCATATTATGCTTTAATACTTTTACATAGAGTGCTTTATTAATTGATACTATATCTAGGTCTCCAACTATTCCAAGCCCAATAATTTTTCCTTTAGTATTTTCATAGAAGGTGACAAGGCCACAATCTTTTTTTGTTAGAGTAAATAAATTTGACTAATTTCCACTCATATGTCTTGAATATCCACTATCCACATACCAAATTTCTTTTCCACTTCTGTGGCCTGATACCTACAGTGTTAAATTAAATAAAAAAATTGGTGCTTAAATCTTTTTGGGTCCTATAGTGTCAGGTATCAAGGATTTAGGGATCGGAACTGATTTATTTTTATCAACACTATTATAATTAAAATAAGATAAATATTTAGAATAATGAACATGTTTGACACCACATAATTTAGGTTTTCTTAAAATGTAGTCGTTTGAATAATGTACATTAATACCAAAAAAACATTTAACAGTACACTTTATTTTGTAGTAAAAACCATAAACAAAATAGTTTTGTATTATTTGGGGTTTTCACCCTTATTTTCAATACCAAAACTATCCCTTTTAAATAAAATTTTTCCATGAATTTCATTAGTATATTTTCTCTTTTTTTAAATATAATAGCATCACTTTTATAGGTTTCTACTTTTTCCTGAAGTTTTTTAAACTTATTTTCATGGTTATAACAATTTATAGTATATGAAATATATATCTCAACAAACTCTTGATGTTGTTTAAGTAAAGTATTCCCATGTTGTAAAATAAAATTATGAATATTTTTTAAATATTTTTTTTTCTTTAATTGTGATTCATATCTTTCATCTAGAATATTATAGTAGGCAGCCATTTTATAATTGGAGTAACTAGAATCAGAATCAGATGAATAGTAGGATTGTACCATCTCTTCTTCTGCTATAAAGCACATATTTTCTTTTCGGTTCAATTTTTCCTTCTCTAAATCATAGATTGATGAGATTTTGGAGTCTTTAGAAACACTCCAAGTATCTTTCATATAACTTTTTTCCTTTTTCTCATAATCATCATTCTTCTAATATTTATTTTCTTTCCTTCTCATCTCTCCTTTCAATTGAGGAAAATCAGGTCTTATATGACCCAATTTTTTTCATTTTTAGCATCTAACATCCATAGATTCTTTCTAAGACTCTTTTTTGGGTTTTCTGAATCCTTGCTTCTTCCTATAGATTTTACTGAATTTTCTAGCAAATTGAGCTAACTCAATTTCTGAATTAGATGAGTCTGAATTTCTTTCTTCTTGTTTTGTTTTTACGTTCTGTTTCTAGGATGAAACTTTTAGAGAAATGTTATATTTTCTTACCAAAAATTTGTGATCATCAACTTCATCACACTTTTCATCCTCATACATCATTAAAGATCCAATAAATTATCACATTATCAGATTCTTGACAGTTGTTGATTGGCGGATTGCAGTAGATATTTCATTCCACTTCATAGGTATAACTCTTAGAACTTTCAAAGCATGATCAGACTAGCTGATAGACCCTCCTAAAGATGTTATATTTTTAACAACATATGTCATATTTCCATCCATATGTGTGATTCTACCTCAATGAAAGTATTAAACCTTAATATTATTTTACTATATCACATTTGTCTAACATTGTCAGTACATTCATCGGCTACTGCAATTGTACACCAAATTTCATAGGTTGTTGGTCATTGCGATACATGGTTGAATTCATCTAGTCTAAAACAAAAAATAATGGAATCCATTATTATCTAGCTCATATCACACTCATTCTTTGTATTAGTAGACCAAGTTTCATGTTTTTTCAGGAATTGTGTATGGAGTAGTAATCTATTAGTATACTCTAAATCCAAGATTTTTTAAGAAAATTATCAATCAAGACTTCCCGAATTCATAATTTTAGCCATTGAAATATGTTGCATGAACCATTGACATTCCTTCCTTGATATTCTCCATTTACATCACTAATATAGATCTTATGCCTTTAACTTATTCTAGATCTGTTGTAAAACTCATCCTCTAATACAAATTTTTTTTCCATAATGTTTATAGTGATAACACAAGAGGGGAGGGATAATTATATTAATTTAAAAAAATTCATAATTTTGTCGAGTCAGATTAATAATAGATAGAGATGGCTACATTTCTATATGAAATTATAATCATTGACTATAAAAAAAGAACAACACACATCAATTTATAGTTGTTAGGGGCATGAAAATTTCCTAGTCCGGTCCACCAATCACCCTCTCAGCGGTCATGGTGAATTTCACTAGTAATTTACTCGTATCATACGACCAATCCACAACTAAGTGAATGTAGTTTCCACCCTTACAAAAAAGTCTTACAAAACAAAGCCTTGTGGTTCTTTTATAGGGAACCAATAATACCACATCCTAGTATGATAAGCTCACACTCCACCACGACTGAATATAAGTTGTCGAAACTCAAGATAGATAATATTTAGTTTGTTGAGAAACAGATATAGCTCGCATTTGAAGTAGCACAAAACTAACAGAAGATGGATCTTCAGACTTCAGAAGAAAATAATCTTTTAAGTATATTAGAAGAGATTCTGTTGCATAAGAGATATTTGATTTTAATAACAACAACAAAAATATAGCATCACACATCCATGATTAAACATGTATATATCCAAAATGTAGTCATAATTTCTAAGATACATGATCATTGTAATACAGTAAACAATTTTCATAGGAAGAACTCAAGGAATAACATTTTCACAGATATCTACATGGTATTAATTGATCTAGTGATTTTTTAGATGATACTCAGATAGATATATAATGATAAATCTCTCACATTGTTTCAGATCAAAAAAAGATGTCACATAAATTGAGTGAATTCAAATTCAATGAATACAGCTCAGAGGAATCATTACTTACAATAAGAATAAGGGTAAAAAATTCTGCTGTAAACAGCTTATTAAATCATTTAAAATGATATTTGAATCATGATTTAAATAGAACTGACATTCGACAAAGACTATTGCAAAAAAAATTGATAAAGACGTTAATTCAAATATCTGACGATGAAATTTCAAACGTAAGGTTGCTTCATAAAAAGAAAAAATAAAAAATGTAGGGCTCAAATTCACAATATAGAGTTGATGATCCATACATTTGTTCATGTCCATATATATCTCTGAGTGTAACATTTAGTATTCATTCGTTCAATTTCCCCAAACATAAGGTTGACAACATAATGTTGATCAAAACATTGAGGTTAATGATTCATACGTTTCTAATGTCCCATACTTACGTAGGTTTCTTTAATCATTCTTTTTCTTTCTAAAAAAATTTAAGGTTCTTATCCAAAAAAAATGTTCCTTAACCATATATTTCTCAAATGTAATTCTGATTAACGATACATGATAAACTTCAACATATACGTAATGTATGTTCCATACATTACATTCTTTGATGTATTGAATAAATAGTACTTCCAGAATATGAGAAACTGTGAACAGTGTTTTCATAATACACTTAAGATAATTTCAAAAACTTTAACGAATATTTCTCACAAATAAATAGTTAAATATTATTTCAATATATGAATATAAATTTCATAGAATATGGATTTATTAATATAAACTAAAAATAAAATCATTAGTAAAACAAACAAGGGTATTTGTGAGCATCAAAATCAGAAATATTTCAAGATTATTGTTGTGAAAATACACGGGCAACTCAAAGTGTGTGTTATATTATAAAAGATAAAACATAATCATCCAATAATTAAAATATTAGTCGGATATATATCATTACTCACATTATAATGAAAATTTATGGTTAGTGTATTAGAGTATTGAGAATACCATTACATTACAAAACCCACTATTCCACTTAGTATAAGTATTTCCAGTAATTACAAGCTCTTAAATTGATAAACGGACTTAATTCAAGAAAAATGATCAAAATTGAATCTTTGAAATTTATATTATTTTTAAAAGTCATTTATCACTATAAATTACATTGTAAACATGGGAGGAGCAAATAAGTTTCTTTAAGGGGTACTTAGAGAAATATAATCTCAATAGACCCTTAAGATTCATGAAAACCTAAGAATAATGTTTGTATATTAAATAATAATAATGGAGGAAATTAAAATATATAAACACCCTTGAAGTAAAATAGAAAAATAATTCCTTTAAAAATTCCAAAAAATTAAGCATTGAGGAAAATAAAATTTTCACGAAGGCTTATATAATAATATAAATATTAAATTTAAAAGAATAATAATCTTGACAGACTGATTAACACACAAAAACATGCTTTAAGAAAATTATGATATTCTATAAAAATATTATTATATAAATATGACCATGATAACAAATCTACTAAATTATTGGGTATGAATAAGAGTAAACACAATATAAAATATATTAATAATGGTCATAGTCAATTCAAATGTATTTATTAATGTTTTGTAAATAAATACACATTTTTTGGTAAAGTCGTTTTATTCTAAAAAATTAAATTTTCGTTAAAAATGTGTTTAATATATTTGGTAATAAGATATTATAATTTAATACTTATATGATTAGAATTTTTTTTATAAAAAATATTTAAAATTTTAAATAATAAATGAAAATTTTATTGGTGTGAAAATTTTGTATATTTCTAAAAAATATTGACTTTTCAGTGAATACTAAAAAAACTAATTTTATTAAAAAATATCATATTTTAATATATTTAAATTCTCCCATTTTTTGAATTGGTGTTATGAATTTTATTTCTTTATTTTTATTAAACATAATCCAATTAATTTTATTAAAATTGATATTATGACTAATTTTGGTATAAAAATAATTATACCAAAAAACACCCTTCCTGAAAAATAATTTTCATCACATATTATAAGTTCATTTTAAAATTAATTTATGACACTTATAGGATTTTAGTTTTATAAAATATATTCTATATTTTTAATTATAATTTTATACTTTTGTAAGTTGTTCAACTTATTTTTTTATCGTAACGAATAATATCTTTTAAAAAAATGGTGTCATTGTGATATGTCTATAATATGTAAGAAAAGGTTAAAACTACTAGATATGGATTCAAAATCATCCATATATGTGACTACATTTCATTGGATTATTTTCATACGTCCAAGACGTAAAAATATTTGAAAAATATGACATTTTTGTGCAATTAGTATTTGATAAATACATTTATAATATATTATGTAATGTAAAATTAAGAAATATCATCATATTTCATTAATTATATAAAATATTTTTCATAGGTATAAAATATAATATGTTATGATATAAATGGATATTTTAAATATGAATTTTTTTATCCTGATATTTTTTTATATTTTTTATTGATATAATAGTGACCTACAATGAATACATAATTCACTCTTTTCTTTTTTGCAAGCTTTAGAAAAATGAAAGTAAATGATCTTAAAAATACGAAAAGAAATATTTGTAATAGATTATGGATTAAAATTATTATTATATATTATAATAATATATGAAAGATTTCCCAATAATTTATACTCAAATTCTATAACGGTCTTGATGTATTTAGAGAAAAGTTATGTGAATAGTTATTAAAATGAAAATAATGGTATATTAGGTTAAATAATATATTTTTAACTTATTTAAACAACATAAAAATAATGAAATTATAAAAAATGGATTATATATTGTCTAAAATTTAATATTGTAACCATTTTTTATCTTATTTTTACATAGGTGTAAAAATATAAAACATTAGTATTTAAAATGTTTTAACTATGGTTGAGGTTAAAATTTGTTAATGAATTTGTTAAAAAAAATGTAATGCTGAAAATTCAATATAAACCAATAAAAAATTTATTAGATGAATCCATTTCAAATAAAAAACAATCCTATATAAAAAATATTTCCAATTTGTTCCACTTTCACATGAAAACGAATTTATTATTTTGAAATCTTTTAATTAATTTCAAGTTGGACCATTCCTTCACTATAAAAGGACACCTCCTATCCTCAATTATTCACAACCGTATTAACCACATATATCAAAAAAAACCTGAAAAAATATTCCTAACCCCATTTTAAATATATATATATTCATGATGTACTTTTATTTTTTAAAAACATCCCAAATATCTTTAATGATATATCAAACAAATGTTCTTCAAAGAATAGTTAATCATCTTAAACAAGTGTATTCAATTTACTTCTTCTTCTACCTCTTATATAATTTCCAAAAAATTCAAAATATTGTAACTAATATAGCATCCATATACTGAGATATTATTATGTTAATTTAATAAAAATATTAATCATCTTTTTTCAATCAAATGGGAAATAAAATTATCAGTCTTGCCTATGTGTGGATTCTCATCTCCTTGTAGTGATACGATTCTTTTTCAATCACCTCCTAGAATGAAAATTTTTATTGATGAATAAAATAATTATATAGGATATTTATGATATAATTATTGTTTTATTAATGAAAAATATATTTACCTTTCTTTCATTCAATCTATCAAAAAATGGAAACATCGCTTCTGCTTATATAAGGGCTACCTTCCCTAGTACGTGAAAATATTGATTTTTCCTCACCTATTTATATGAATAATTATCAAAGTTTATATTATATTTAAATATTGAAATTATGATATTAATAACATTATTGAGATTATGGAACTACTTTATATTTACAATATCATGAACTTTTTTACCGATACTTACATGAATTAAGAAATGGTTATTACATAAAAATGGTGATTTAAATAAAACATTACATATCTAGGGTTGTTGGAATGTTATGAAGAAATAAAATACTATATTATAAGAATTTATATTTTTTGTGTTTCAAATTATAAAACATTTAATTTTTTATATTGGATTTCAGAAAACATATGAAGAAAGTTAGGTGTGAGTTATGGTTTTCTCATCTCACTTTTGTTTTAATGACACATATTCCATATTAAAATTTTGATTCCTCTATGTAGTTTGCATAATAAACCTTTATATTATATATAATGAATAAATTTTTATCATTATATTTAAAGTTTCAACTTATTTTATTTAGTTCATGGTGGTTTTGTTTTAAAATTTATAAATAGGTAAGGGTTTAACGTTACAATGCCATTTTTACCAAGAATGTTTATGTCTAAAATTCAAATGATAAAACTATATGATATTTCTCACCAAAATCATTTGTATTTTATTTTAATATATATACATATTTAAATTAAATATTTTTATTTGATATTATTCTCTTAATGTACTCAATATATAAAAAAATGCTTTTAATTAAAAAAAATTACTATTGGACGAGAATTAATTTTCTTGCATGTCTATGTTTTCTTTAAATGTGTTTCATTAATGTTTTTAATTATATCATATTAGTTATTAGATTTACTGTTTACCCATGTTTTACATTTTATTAATATTTTTAAAGAATAGTCTTTTGATTTCAGAAACAAGGTACTTTTGACTTATTTTTCCAAAAAAGATGAAAGGAATATATTTTTTACCATAGATGAAATAAATGTAATTTCCATCCATTATAACTAATTAGTGATTTGAAGCATCATTTTAATTTTTAAAAGGTTATTTTCAATGAAATTTTTTCCTTAATATTTTTTAAAAAATTAATTAGTGGTTTGAATATTAAATTAGTATTCTTCTCCAAAAAAATCCAATGATATATGAATAGATTTTTTATCTATGATAACATCCTCTAATATTACATATGCATTAACGGATTATTATATAATGATTCTATACTCATTATTTCAATGTTTTTCCTATGATTTTGATGGAGTGATGTTTAAAAACTTGTTTACATTCCATGCGATACACTATAATAATTTGATAAATGTTTTAATGACCTTTGGGCATAAATATGAATTGATTGTGATTATATGACTACTGGTATTATGGTATCCCTCCAATTTTTTGTGAAAATATAATTTTTTTATGATCTAAACAGGTTCATGGGAGGTTATTCCAAACCAAAAATCCAGTACACATGTGGTTATCCAATATGTGAATGTGGGTATATGGTAGGTTATAAAAATCCTATACTAGGATAATTGGAAGTTAAACCATGCCTAACATTTTATAGATGGGTTTGTTGGGAATCATTAAAATAATATTTCTATGACTATGATTATGTCACAATTTATGAAACTATTTTATTATATGAACATTTTACAATGTTAGGATTTCATGGTACATGATCTTTGATTCTATTATGATTCATGTCTTATAAACTATTTTTAGTCTATGACACGTGATTATAATCTTTCAAATGTTGGGTATGGGTTTAAAATGATTTTATAATTTTCTCATACACATATTCTCTTATAAATCATAAATTATCATTGATATATACCTTTTTAACCTTATTGATCATATGAGCTCACCCTTTATTAGTAATCTTTTTCTGTAGTATATCATGAATGGTTTTATGTATTTTATGTCTATAAATGGTACTAGTTTTGAAAAACATAACGAGATATTATATAGGTATTTTACAAAATAGTTTTTAACTATCCAATTTTCTACAAACACAATGAATTTATAGACTTGGTGTAGATATAAATGTTATGTAATTAACATTCATATTATTATATGCATCATTTATTTATGAAATGTTCTTGTCACTATTGTTAATATTTGAGAAAGGTTTAGTTATGTTCGAAACCAATGATGATAAAAAATTACTAAGAACCCTTAGGATAATTATAATAACATGAGACAATCCTAATATTATGGAAAACAAATGTGTATGGATTTATTAATAAATGAATCTTTATCTTTATACTAGATTGTGGTTTTTGAATATAATAGATGTAAGTAGGGGTAAAAATATATATATGGGGAAGCTGGGGCATTATCTTGATCATTATTGACTAATGACGAATAGGACTAATGTTTCACTACTAAATTGAAACTCCCTATAGAAATTCGTGTTTTAATTCACATTTTATTTACAAACCATTATTATGGGATGGAAAAGATGCTGATCAGGTATAAACTAAGTACAACATAAGGTATTATATATTGAATATAAGGTGTCATTATTTAAAAATCATATAAATTATTTTCATAATTATTTGGATTTTAACTATAATAATTTTCATTCTATCTATTATTTTTGTTTAATGTCAATTGATGGAACTAGAATCAATCTTTTTAACATTTAATGTGATGAATAATTAAATGTTTTTTCTTGCAAGAAAAAAATTAAATGTAAGTTTTAATGTAAAACCCATAGATCATTACTAATAATAAATATTTTAATTTCAATAAAAAATTGAATATAGGTGAGTTTTCTATGCATCAAATAGGAGAAAAAAGGAGTTTCATCAAGACTAAAGTGGAAAGAAGACTCAAAATCATTAATTAAAAAATGTAGAAAAAATATCCAAGGTAAATGGCATAGAAGAATGTGAATATGTATTGGGTGTGAAAAAAGGAGGACATAGATAATGTAATTTTTTTGTAAAAAAAATACATTTTCAATGATGGGAAATAATATACATCATAAGGAACCATTTATTGTTCATTGTCTTACATGTAGAAAAATATGTATTTTTTTAGTAAATTATTTAAACCGATGTTTAACTAATATACTATGGAAGGGGATATTATTAGAAAATAATTAATGTGGGATATTTGAGTTATTTATTTATTGAGATTCAAGAAATATGTTTCTGAAGTGTTTTATCAATGATATTTTTTTTATAAGAGTCAGGAAAAATCAGAGGATTGTTTTATAGTAGTTTTCCTTTAATGAATTGAAATCCTATGTTGAATTGAACTGCAAAACTAAAATATTTCTTTTGGGGTATGTTTATATTTTAGAAAACACATGACAGAGGGGTAAATTATCCTTAATATGTGCATGATGTTGAGATAATAGTGATTAGTTAAGATTAAGAGTTGATTAATAGTGATAAATTAAATTTCATAGTATTAGCGATGTTGAAATTAAATAGTTATTATATGATAGAGTTAATTAAGTTATTTATATTAATTTTAATGCATTTTGTTATTAATTAAATATATTGGATATTATGTTATTTTTAAGGGAATATGATATAGTAAATTTTGGGAATAATTTACGTATTAATTGAGGTTTTATAGTGGATTATGTATTTTTTCAAAAATTATTAACATGTTTTAATAAAATATTTAATTGTAGTATTCATGTGTTTTTTGTGTGATATTAAGAGAAAATTTATGTTATTTTAGGATTAAGTTCATTTTTTTGGAAATTTAGTGATCAGATTTATAATTTTTTGGGTTTCGGATTTGTTCAGGGATAGTTTTGAGGAGATTTTGGTTAACTACTTATGAAATCATTTATGTTGAACATTTGATGTTACTGTTATTGTTTTAGACAATAATATATTAATTAATGATATGAATATTTATCCATATATGTTAACTTGTGAAATCCATTTGGTCTTGGTAAAAATGTAGATCAAAAGGAGTGACATTACGTTATTTTATTGATCTCCAATGAATTAAATATTAATTTCTGTACCTCAAACACAAAAAACATCTTGATTATAAATTTATTGGAGTAATAAATGAATTGATATTTATCAAATGACACCCAAAAGATGAAATAATTTTAATGATGTGTTATGAAAGAAAAATTAGGTTTTATAGTTTTATCGATATTTATTATAAAATAATCTATCAACATTAACAAAATGACATTAAAAATAAATTATTATCCATTAACTTCATTTTTAATCATTTTATGGTCCTTTCTCCCCATAATAATTTGTGGTTTGTGGTTGTTAAAATTCTCATAACAATGTTGTCTATCATTTTATATTAGTTATTAGATTTTATTTTTCTCCTAAATATTCATTCTTTAAATTCATAAAAATTATATTTCAATTAGTGACATGATTATAAGTTATTTTTGGGGACATATATGATTTTTACTATGCATTTTCATTAAAAATTTCACCATACCGTTCTACATTGTGAATTTTCTTAAAAGATATTTTCAAATATTGATCCTTTCATGACCAAGATAAAATTGATAGGTCAAAATTTATTTATGAAATAGAATGTAACACCCCATAAAATTTAATATAAAAAATTAATAATCCCAAAAAACATTATTAACACTCTACAATAAGATTTATGTGTACTATGAAATAATATAAATATATTATTATTTATATAAGATCATTATAATTAAGATGTTAATTTTCTTTTCATGAAAAGGATTAGTCACATTACTAAATATATGTATAATATTCTTATGCAAAACAAATATATTAATAAATTCATATGAAATAAGAACTCAACTCTTAAAATTGAATTTTACATCAAAAATATAATTTCATCCAAATTTTTTTAGTTTTTAGGGAATATGTTAATTATATATTTCCATTTTTATAAATTTTATTTTATAAAAAAGGATTTACTTTTTTAAATCATCATATGAAAATTATCTTGGGGTGATGTTTTTGGATTTTTTAGAAAATAATTTTTTTAGTGAATAGTTAAAATATAGATTTTCATATTTTTTTATTTCCATGTTTTAACAGGGTAAAATATTTTAAATAGGTTTTAGAATTATAATTAGTTACGTTTTATTAAAAATAATACAAATTATTTCATTTTAATTAATTGAGTCCTAAATTTTTGGGCCAAAACATTTTTATACATAAAGTGTATTTGTCTGGAAAACCGTTATTATAACATTTTGTGAGATTATTTTGAAATTAAGTTCAAAAATTTATAAAGATGGAATTTTTTTAAATGGATTAAATATTTTTAATCATAATTCCCACTTTTTTTAAATGCTAACTTTATTTCTTGTCATAATAAATAGTAACATTGGTAAAAATATTTTCACAATTGTATTAGTAAAACTATTAGAATAAGGCTAAATATATGAGATTTGGTTTCAAGAGTATCTATAAACATTCCTATATATTTTTTATATGAGTTTAATTTTATAACACCCTTAAAATATTTCAAAATATTAAATTTTTTCCTTTATTATTTAATAATTACCTTTATAAAAATTTATGTAATTGAAAATTCTAACATGTCACTCTCTTTGTTTTAAAATATCTAATATGTTTTCATAAGGATCAAAAATTATTACGTTTAGTTTTAAATTATTATTTTAAATATTATTTAATTATTTATAATGATAATTTATTTTTAATTTTTAATTATGGACTAATTAACTTATATTATTACAAAACGCTGACACATTGATTTTGTGAGCAGTAGAAAATTAAAAGTAAATGATTTTAAAATCTTTAAAAGTAATATATAATGGATGAGTTATGGGTCATCTGAATTTTATGGTTAATAATAGTGTATAATTTATGATTAAATAGTCTGCATTATAATTGAATGCCTTTCATAGGGTCTTTAAAGTAAAAATATGTGAATAGTATTTAAAAATAGTTTAACGGTATTTTATGTTAAATAACATGATATTAAATTATTTGTAAATAATATAAAATTTTAATGTGTGTAAGGGGGTGAAATGTGGTTGAAAATTTAGTTCTAATTCCATTGGTTGAACAAAACTTGTAATTAAATATATATACCATTGATATGGAAAAGGTTGTTATCATAATTAATGTTAAAATAGTTTAATAAATTGGTTAATTAAAGATACTGTTTAAAATGAAGTATAAAACTATGCAAATATTATTGATAAATTTCGTTTAGACCCCATATTATCATATCTTGTTAATATTTTCCTTTACTTCCAATTTCACATGAAAAATAATTTATCATATTTAAATATTTTAAGTAGTTTCATGTGTTTCATTTCCTTTACTATTAAAGGACAACACCTATCTTCTATTAATCAAACTAAAGTCTTCCACATAGATCTACCAAATCCTAAAAATAAATATTCTTAACTACCTTTGGTACATTTTATATTTTTTGGTATAATTATAATATGATCCATATGGTTCCTAAGGAGAGATCCCAAGAAGGTTCTTCAAAGATGAGGTAATTGATTTAACCGAGCATTTCCATTTTACTTCTTCTTCTACCACATTCAATTATATCCTAACCATTAAAATATAATAAAATAAATATTTACCATATATCAAGATTTTATTATATTAATTTAATATCTTTATTAATATTCATCTTCAATCATATCGGAAATGAAATCTCTCGTGTGTACATGTGGAATCCCACCTCCAGGAAGATGTACAATTCATTTTATTTCACCACCTCACATTGTGTTTTATAATTATGGAATTATAATTTATATATTATATTTATGATATTATTATGATTTTTTAAATTTGAATCATTATTCACCTTTATTTTCTTCCATCCATCAAAAAACCTAAACATCACTCATGCGTATATATAAACATTCGTCACCGTGATGTTATGCAATTGATATTTCTTCACCACATCATATTAATAATTATAATAGATTATATAATTATATATTCTTCTATTAATGAAAATATTAAATTTTTTTGATGATGTTACCATGATCAATGTACAAGTATTTGAACTATCAAACCCAAATATACAAGAAAATGAAACATTTAACAGATGGAAGTGATGATTTTAATACATTATTATATATTAATTTTTGTTTAAATGTTATAATTACATAATATTATATAATTTAGGTATTTGATAAATTTTATATTTAGAATTATCATAAATTTTAATTTATTATATATGATGTTAGAGTGATTACAACGAAATATGGATGTCATGTAAGCGTTTCTCATTTCAATTTTTTCCAATGATACATATTCTATATTCACCACTTATTTCTTATTTGTAGTTTATAAAAGACCAATTTATTATTATATATCATGAATATCCATATGTTTACATTATTTAATGTTTCATTTTGAGTTATTTATTTCATTGGTGATACGATTCAAAACATACAAAAGTAGTAAGGGTTTTTTGTTACAGTATCATTTTTTCCAAGACTGTTTATGCTTAAATATACAAGGATGAAATTATATGATATTTATAAATTTATTTAAAAAAACCAGGATTGTTTTAATTTTTGTCCAAGGTTATTTTTCTTTCATGATTATGTTTTCTTTAAAAAATCATTTCTGTTTTTACAATTCTACAATATATTTTTTTAAAAAATTTCACCATTTTTTATTTTTCAAATTAAAATTTTGGAGGGGATATTTTGATAATGTTATAAAAGAATTTTTTTTTTAATTTTGTATTGAAATTGTGATTTGAATTTTTTTTTGGACAGTTATGACATGTACAGAATTTCTGGACTTCATAACACCTCTATACTTTTAAGCATCCTCTTAAGTTTTCCGTGGTTATTTACAATTAAAAGGTTTCTGTAATATTTTAGTATTATTTATATTTTATATAAGTTGTTTAAAAATTAAAATGTTTTTTACTTTTGAAATTATCCAATGAACGTTTATGGTAAATTTTGTTTCTAAAACTATGTCCTATGATTTCACTTATTCATTATTGGGTATATGATCAAATTGTACTATCATAATTATTTATTTTGATGGTTTAAGATTATAATGATGAAATATTTATAAAAACAATTTATTTTCCATGTGTTATGCTATGATGGTATTAAAAATTATCTCATGACCATATGATGTATGTATGAATGGATTAGGAACATGTGTTTGGTGGTTCTGTTGTTTCCATCCAATGCATTGGATAAAGAATAATGTTTTATGACAGGAATGGGTATATAAAAGGTTATACCAAGCCTGAAATTCCATACAAGGGACATTATGATAATATAAAAATATGGTATATGTGAGGTTATAAAAATCCCAAACTAGGTTCCGGGTTGGGTAGCCTGATAATAATATCTAACGACTATCTTAGTAGATATCCATGAAATATGATTTCAATGACTATGAGTATGCCTATATTTACAATTTCAAATTATATCAATTTCATTCTCTCAAGGATCATTATCTTTGATTTATTTATAATCAATGTATTTTAGAATTCAATTATTTATTCCACTACTAATTATAATAGTAAATGATAAAATGGGAATGGTTTCCAAATTTTCATCTCACATTCTCAAATATTTATTCCCTAGATATTCTTAATGTATTATTGATATATCAATTGATTACCCTTAATGAAAATTTGTATCACCCTAAATTATGTTACCTTTTACCCATGAAATGAATAATGGTTTTATGTATGGTATTTATAAAAATGGTGCTAGTTATGAAGATCTAAAGGGGTGATTTATTTGAACTTTTATGAACCATTTTTAATACCCATGTTTCTAAATAGAAGAACATTTATTATTCTTTTATGAATAAAAAAGATATGAAATGAATATTAATATAATAAGATATTATTTTTATTTATTAAATGTTTTGGACACTAGATATTCTTGGGAAATCATATTCTTAATCACTCATTCAATTGAATTAAATGACCCCGACCAATATCGAGATGTCCTGAGATCACTTTCAGGCATTATTTTACCAAATTTATTATAATAAATTGAATAAATCATTATTTTGGTTATTTTATGTGAATTTAGAGATTTTTTGTAGCCCATGGGGTTTTCCATGGTTGGGCCTTGATGAGGTAAAACCATGAAGTTTCCCCCACTAAACTGTATGCCCCATTTTGAGCCATAGGAAGTGCGGAAATGATTTGAATCAACAATGTGACAAACCTCCCCAAACCTAAACCCCTAGAATAAATTATGTTTTCATAGTTGGATTATATCTTGGAAAGAAATTCATCAAACTATGAGTAACCATGGACTCTAGATAGTAAGGGTGCATGGTTTTTCAAACCGTGCAGATGGGATTTCTATCCATGGAAATTTTATATCATTGTTTTAGAACACAATGTTATTATCTTTAATCACCCACACTCTACCTAAGTTGAATTTATTTTCTTTTGGAGGATCATGATAGGATTCTATGTCTCCCCAAACCCCCTTCTATGTGAATCGATGATCTGGTATATGAGATGAAAACCTCTATATTATGTAATAACTTATAGATTTATATTAATCTCTCTCCCAACTTTATTCCCCTTGAGAGAGGGATGAATTATTTTATTATAGATGGTTTATATCTAAATTTGGGTGGATCTTTTCAGATCGATATTGGGCCTAGGTTTTAATTCCAGATCTAATTCACTATTGTTGAATCAAAAAATCAATATTGAATTGAGGGTTATGGTTTAGAGAACATTCACCAAAATCTTTTCCTAAGTGGCCTAATTACTAATTACCATTTTTCCTATTATTATTGTGTGAATATAATTGTGAAATTTCATTTCCACATTATGAAATTGATTTTATATTAAAAAGGTGAACCTAATTCCATGATATTATTTGACCATTCACATATCACATTGAATCTATTAGACATTATGATACCATCTTGAAGGAATCCCTTGTGGTGTTCCAAAAATCCTTGAAATGAAAATTATGAAATGTGAAAAAGGGAAATAATGGGTAAATGTATGTTGATCTAAATCCTTATTTCATGGTGGATAATTGGACTTGAACATATTATTTTCTTATATATGATGAGTTAATGAGATGTGAATAATTGTTGAAAATGGATAAATGATGAATTTTTTATGTTATTCGTTGTGAATAATATATAGAACATTCGTTTTGATTAATATATTGAATAGGGGATCGTGATTTAAATGATTTATAAGTATGTAAATGATGATGAAACATTATTTGTATATGATATATGTGATATCAATGATTGATTAATTAGTGAGGTTTCGGTTTGGGACTTATTATCCAATATGCATGGTGTGCTAAAAAAAATTTCACAGCCCTGAAATCATTTATGTGGACAATTAGACGTGGGTTAGGTACTAATGCTGCAAATACCAATGGAGTGCCACACTGATACTCTAGGTCCTCAAGATATTGAAATTGAACTAATGTTCCAAGAACGTGAGATATTGGTAAATGGACTGATAGTCCAAGGTATTGACAATTAAACACGAATTAAATGAATAATTAAATCCAAGAAAGAATGAATTTTGGTACCCTAGTAGTTTTTGTTTCAGACTCCTTCATGGTGTAACGAAGAAACAATGTGGTTTTCTAAATAATAATAAATATAAATCATGTTTCTTTTGTTATTTGTTCTTTATTCTTTATACATCTACATTAAGTGTTACTGACATGATATTTCTTTAGATTACGTTGGTGGTGAATAAATGAGTTATCATCAATCTCTACATTGGATTCCGGATTTGTCCCCAAATAAAAATCTTGTTTGTAGAAAAATATAAGGGTAATAGAACTATGTTAGATGGATGTGTTAGGATTCATGAAAGAGCATGGACAGGGGAACCATACATGTTGTCGATACCATCCTAAGAGATTTCAGTGCGTCTTTATTTTGGATTTTCCTTAGGTAGCTACCAATATTATGTCAGGAAATATTTACTGTTTTAGTTTGGGGTCATTTTTCCAATTTTGGATTTATTCATGTGTTGTTTGGTATGTTATTTATTATTTTAGTATCTTTCTTATTTTTTTATATTTATTTATCCCATTATTATTGTTCCATAAAGAGTGTAAATTCACTTCATGTTATATATTAGACCCATAATTCTGGTCAACAACCTCAAGTATACATGGATGCATGTTTGAGGGTACTCACCAAACTAGCTCGAGGAGTTAGTATGTGTGACCCGAGTTGGGATGTTATGAAGTGGTGTTAAATATGGGGTCTCTATTCATGTATTTTTTTTATTTTATTACTATTTTGTAAAGGTATTATGAGACTATGTTGATTATAACCTTTTTCACTATCTCTTTCTTGCGTGTCTCTATCCTATATATAGGGGGATCCCAAGTACCCAGGTGGGATTATTGTTCTTTATGTTTTTTATTAGAGTTTAATGTTATTTCACATTCGGTTATGTGCTTGTTATTTGATTTTATTAATTTATGATATTTTATATGTGTGCTTGTATTGAATGAGTGTTGGGTATGCATGTATCATTCTAGGAAATTATGGTATTTTGTAACACTGATCATATTATGCAGGAATGGAAAATCATAATTTGAGTGAGTTTTAGAAAATAAAAAATCATTTCATTATTTATGTTTTTAAAATAAAAATGTGCCTAATGATGAATTAATAATCGTTAAGGGATAAAAATATGTGGTCTTTTCAAATGGTTAAAAATTGGTTTCTAATAGAAAAACTTATGACATGAATAGTTTTTTACCTAGTCTTAAGAATGGATCATGTTAGGAATGATTGAGGGTAGTGATAGTGCCTCAGTTTTGATAATGAGGTAGTGAATGAGGGATGTATTGTCCTGGATATTTATGAATCCCACTTGGTAAATAATTTTACTGACTTTATGTTTCTTGAGGAATGTGCTTGGACTTGTATTGAAATGACATCATGTCAATGTTTTTTTGAATGGGGACCATAAGGCATCGCTAGAAATGAGCCTCCAGTAGCAGAACCAGAGGCCCCAATGGTTCTATGTGAAGGGATAAGAGATTATATACATGATAATTTTTATCAAATTATGATGTTTGTGTAAGGACACGCCCATCATTCATTGAAAAATAAGTTTCATTGGAATCAGGAGTCCTTGTAATAATACCTTCCAACTTTCACAAAAGAGGTTGTACATGAGGTAGTTGTGTTCTATATTGAATATATTATGATAATTCCTGACCATTTGGATATTCTATTGGATAAGATTTTTTTTGTATTATTATATGTTTTGAGGATCTTCAAAGTGTTGGTTGGAAATTTAGACTCTAGATGATTAGTTTGAAAGAATGTTATAGATGAACTACCATGCAACATTCAAGGAGAACTTTCAACTAGAGTCACTAGAAAAAAGATTTTTGTAGAATTTCTCCTATTTACGTAGGAGAGTATGTATGTGTGGTACTATGTTGATCACTCCAAAATTTTTCAATTCATTGTTTGAGTACTTCTATGGGATGAGGAAACTAAATGAGATTTTTTAAGATGGAAAAAAATTTAAGATTAGGTAATAGGTCAATATTTTTCCATTAAAAAATATTACTAGGTGATGAATCATGATATAAATTTTCAGGGGAGCGTGAAATATGATTTTAGTGGAGGAGAGGGGGTTCCTATTTGATTACTAGTCGGTACGCCTTGTGAGGATATGTATTGTGAGTATGAAAACTTTAACCAAGGAAGATGAAATCAGAGTGGCTATGGGGAAGGATATGTTACTCTAAACAGACCTCTAATGATTTTACCTCAGTAAAATAGGCTTTCTCACATTCATATTATGTGCCCCGACTACTAGTGGAATGTCAACTAGTTACATGATGGGAATCCAAAGATGTTTTGTAGGAACACAAAATAGATGGGTAGTGTTGGAGGATCTAGACCAAGTCAGATTAGAGGATGGTGGTATTTTACACTATTACAATCTAGAACCCAGAATACTACTTTATATTCCAGTTGATGTTGTAACACCCCAATCTTCTATGGTATGCTTCTCCTTGAATAATATGACAGCGTACAAATTACACAACATCGAGTTAAAGCGCACCACGACCTATCAAATATACATTTAAAAAGAGGTTATGAATAAAAATTCCCCAATTTTTAATTTTTCTTATAATTTTAACATCCATATTATGTGTTTCTTATACATAATATAAGAACAAATTCAACGTTTTCATATAAAAGAAGTATTTTTCAAAAAATTCAATTTTACCGCCTTTTAATGGGAAACCATTTTTAAATCAAATATTTGACAATTTTATATATTAAATTTGAGAAAATAAACTTCTTCCTTAGAAGAAGGACATAAAAAAATTTGTTTCAATAAATTTTTGGTGCGTTTCTGATTACATTCATATTTTGATGAATAGTGAAAATAATAAATTTTAATTGGAAATAACTTTTTCAATAAAAATAATTTATAGTGATAAATTATACATTTGAATGGTTTTAAGGTATAATTATATTATATTTTTATCATTTAATCTAATTTTGGTCGTTGGAAGTAATTTTACATTTAAATTGGACCTAAACACAAATCAATCTTTTGATAGATTTTAATTTTCAAAAAACCACCTTTTGGTTTTGACAACGGGAATATTTTTTTAAATTAATTAATACAACTTCTATGTTTTGAATTTGGAAGATTAGAAATATTTTTTAAATTTTTAATATAAAAATTAGCTTTTGATGATTTTTTGTTATTTTTCAAAAAACATTCAATTTTTGAAAAATACAGAAAAACACTATGTTATTGTTTAAAGCCAAATTTTGTATCTAGATAATTATTTTTAATTTTATTTTATTTTAAAGTGAAAATACATACATAATAAAAGTAATTGTCTAATGTAATTTATTGAAGTAATTTTATAATAATATTAGATATATAAAATATTAATCAACTTTTTACCGTCTTTTAGTCAACTTCTAGGCACATTTGAAAATTTTCATAAAACATAATTTTACCACTTCTATGAATTGAGTTTAAAAACTTCGAGATACAGGGTTTACACCAGTAAGTAAAATTTGGTTCAACATGATGAAATTTGTTTTTGGTGGATAGTATTTTTGAATTTTATTTACCACGATTAAAAGTAATTAGGGTAATTAAAGGTAAAAATGATATTATAATTACCATAACACATGCTCTAATTCTATTGGATAAATGTATTTAGACCAAAATAAACATCAGGAATAAAATATAATCATTTTGTTCCACTTGGATTATATTAGGAGATTTATTATTATTTTATTTAAAGAATAGTTAAAAGTGTTAAATTTAAAATTTAATAACTATACCATTTTGAATATAGGGTTATACATAAAATAAATTAAACTATAAATATTCATTATAAACTTAAAATTATTTCCAATATAATAGTATTTTTTTATAATTTTTAGAAATTAAATAATTAAATTAATTTATGACACAATAATAATTCAGTAATTACCTTATTATTGAATGATTAAAATAATTGATATTATAAATATTAATATAAATGTAAATTGAGACTTTTTTGTATTACAAGAATTTTTTGGGTTAATATAAAATATTAAGGTTTATTAAATAATTTTTTTGAAGTAATAAAGTTGTTATGACTTTCATAAAAACTAAATACTTAATAGTGTCAAAATTGACATTAATGAGTTTTTAATACAAATACTATATTATTAATTGATATAATATTATTAAAAATCTAAGGTTTATCCAAATAACATAGATAAAGTTAGATATATAAATAATGAACCACTTGGGATTATATTGTATTCGTACAGTACATTTATTAACCATTTATTACAATAATCCAAGAATACATGGTAAAAGTTAAACTATTTAACTAAGAGTCAAATCTAAAATATATGGTTAATATGGTGATCTAAACCTGTATAAAACCTATTGGATGATTTTTTTTCCAACAAATCCCCAACTTATACTCAAAATTAATCTTTTTATTCCATTATAAACTTAATAAGGATGTATAATAAAAAAATATTTCAAGTTTTTTCTAAAGTGACACTCACCTCTCTTATAAAAGGGTACATCCCTTTCTCTCAAAATCACACCTCCAAATCCATTTGGATCGGCCAACAGCTACTAAAATATCCTAAAAGATACCTTCACATCAATCTAGAGGCCTTAATTTGATCAAAAACCAACCTCAGGGGCCATTTTGATCAAATCAAAAGGAAGCACCCGAAGAAGAGGTAAAAATTTCATCACCTCTTTCAAAGTTATTTTCATTTTCCACTTCCTATTTTGTTGTTGTTTCTATAACAAAATAATAACTCCAGTACCTTATACATACGATGATGTTATTATAAAAATGTTACAACTATTTTTATTATTCTATCCTTCATATGAATGACCAAGTCACCATACGTGCATACATACAGCTTACCTTCTCCACGTCATGGTGTTGTTTTTTATTCAAGACATAATTATTTGGATGGGTATAATTAATGTAAATAATAAATTTAACATTTTAATTATTATTTATATATAATATACCATCCAATTACATACGATTTCACTATCAATAGAATAGTATTGTCGCTCGTGCGTACGTACAGATTATCGTCTCCACGAACGCGATTAAAATCATTCCCCAGCATAAGCATTCAAGAATAATTTTCATTTTATGATTAAGTATAATTTTTAATAAATTAATCTCATTCTGGATATGAGTCAAATAAATCATATCCATATCAATCATGACTAATGTAAAAAAACATATAAAGGAAAACTAATCAGTTGACACCCGAAATAATGATACTACTGAAATATTATTTACAATGAAATATTAAAATATCATATATGATATAATATTTATGTATGTGGTTATTTAATAATTTAATAACCATTGTTTCAAAATTAAGCATAAGTTTAACCAACCCACTACTAAGGAAAATTACATGTTAAGGGGTTTTCATCTCACTTCTTATTCCTGTGAGATTCATGACATATTGCCGCTATTTTATTTTGTGTGGTGTATGTACTGCCCATGATTGTATTCCTTGTGTAATATACATTAATTTATGGGTATTTACAACTTCATTGTATGATACTTATTTCATGGGTGTATGTTTTCTATGTTACCAAATTGGTAAGGCAATTTCGAATTTTTATTTTCACTCATTGGGTTTTACGCAAACTTCATTGACTATTTTACTCCATGATTATGTGTAAAAATCACTATTTTTTATTTATGTAGTAATTTAAACTCCCCTTTGTGTGGATAAACGTTTTATACACATAATCATTCTATTGATAAATTCTCAAGTCATCCATATAAACAAGATAAGAGCATTCTTAACTCACTTTCCATTCATTGAGTTAAACATCCAAGTCGTTGGTGTTGTTTTTAAAATAATATGTGTGAATGTAATTGGATTGATTTACAATAAATACCCAATCATATTGATTGTATTTATAATTGTACCACATAATTATGTCATCAATTTATCCTTAACCTAAAGATACAAACATTATAAGGTATTTCATCTCAATTAACATTCTATTGAGACTTCTTTGTTGTTATGCGCCAATTCACTTTTATATAGTGTACATAATATACTTTGACATAGTATATCATGAATCCCTTTATTCTCATGATATTATAAATTTTTTATTACTTGAATTATCTATATTTAAGGATCTCTCATTTGGTTAGGAACTCTAACTAAAATATCATTCTAAATGATTTAAAGAATTATTCTTCTAAATCATTCTCATTAATGTCCATGTTTTAAAAAAATTTTAAGGATTTATTTATAGGGACATTAATGTTTTAAAATTTAAATTAATTTTAAAAGTTTTAAAGTGGTATGGGACACTTGGATTCAAAAATATAAATTTTAATAGCATCTTGATAAATAGTGAAAATTTTAAATGTTTTTATGAAAATGGGGATACTTATCTCAAAATGTTTTACTAATTATTTTCATCTTTGTCAATATATATCATTATTCATGATTGAGGTAGATTTATACAATATTCAATATTTTATTTATTGAGTAATGTTTTACTGTTGAAGGGCTATTTTTATAGAATTCATGGTTTTGACATTAAATATGAATGTTTTAATACAAATTATTAGATTATGTTTCAACTATTTCATATGAGGAATACATTGGACTTAGTATGTGACAAGTGGAGCCCGCAATAGCTCCTCGATTAATCGATGGGTCTCATGAGAAAAACTAGTGTATTGGCACAAGTCCTTGACAAAATCTTATTTGTAGTCTTTGCACGAGGCCTTGACTATGTGGTTATGATGTCCAACATTATACATTACATCATTATGAAATTAGCTCTAGATATTACATGTGATTATTCGACTAGTTGAATATCCTTGTTAATAAGTAAATGGAACTATTTGATTTATCTTTTACATATTATGATGCAATTTAGGCATAAAAGGGTTGTGTTTTAGTCTTATACATTGGCTTAAATGTTTATACATATTTATGATAGTTTCTGCTATATTGTTATCCTTACTGAGCATATGAGCTCACCCATATCTTATGTTTTCTTTTCCATAAGATGTGAAAAATTATATTACGCTTGATCTATAAGGATAGGTTAAGAGATATGAGTGTGTTCAAAGGGGACACATTTCTGTTGTTTTTTATGATGTAATGTAAAACTTATGTTAGTATCTAGTACTTGTAAGGATACTAATCTAATCATCCTTTCAATACATGATCTATTGTGATCATGCCAATATTATATAATAATTCTTTAACTCAGTGTAACTAGGGTTGGGGAGTTATAGTTGGAATCAGAGGAAGTTATGTACAAACATTGGAACATAGATTTAGAAAATCCCTGATTAAAGAAAATTTCTCTAGGACAGACTTTGAGGATTAGTATTGAAGAACTTCCTCGAATTTTGGTTATGTAGAGATTTTATGTATTTTCCGAAAAATATATATCCCTATCTGGATATGAGTAGGTAGAGGCAGCTCCGGCATAGATTTAACTAGGAGTAAAAACTCCACCAAGGAGTTTCGGTCTTGACCTGGGGTATCCTGGTACACGACAATAGGCCTTGCTGCACTCTTGGTTACGACACTCTCGGGGGATATTATGAAGATAATTCACATTTTCGATACAAACTGATTTAAAGGATTTTAATATAAGATCATAACAAATAAACTTGATTAATCTTATGGTGTTTTAGATTGAAAATACGGTGTCATGATATTCTCTAAATTATTTTATGTCTATTGTCACTCACACTCCGCTTTCTGGTTTAAGTCAATGACTGGATTCCAAGGAAGTCATAGTAACATTGGAAAAGATGTATAAGGTGGGAACGATGGTGGAAATGGGAAAAGAAATGGATTATTTATAGGCATAAAAGATACCAAGTTCAGGACAATTAAATCTTCCAAAAAAATGATCAATAACATATACATTAACCTAGTCCCGAACTCAACAAAGAAGAGAAAGGCAGAGAATTATAAGAGCTCTAGCAGTGCAGACCATGGAGAAAAGAATGATCATTTTCATCAAGAAAGAAATGTGGATGAAGACACCCAGAAATGTGTATAAATGGAAAAAATAAATTATTTATTTGTGGGAAATAATGACATAATTTAATGAATTTTCGAAGAAAAATAAAGAGTACAATGGAAGAAAATAAAAATGATCCTAAGAATCCATTTATAGTCATTTTCCATAAATGTAGGGAACCTAGTAATTACCTGGTTTAATGTCCAATTCTAATGTATAACCTATATGTTAAGAAAGAACCTATGTGGAAATAAATGGATGGAGAAATGTTTAAAAGCAGTAATTATCTTTGTTTATGGGATTACTTTGGAAGACATTTATCTTGTATGTGTAACCCTACAGTCTGTTATGTGAAAATTCTTTTTGAGGAAGAATTATATTTTCATTTTTGGATATAGTAATAAAGAACCATTTGGGTTTATATTATCCTTGAATTTTAGTCTATTACAGGTCATTAAATTTTGGGAATAAAATCCAAGGTATGAGATAACATTTCTGGTTAAAATATGTTATGGTTATTTTTGATAAATTTATCTCATTTTTGAGACTATTATAAAATTATATATTTTTCGAAAAAGGAAAACATACAGACCGTGTGACAACCTATCATGTCAGAAAAAGCTATGAGAATAAAACCCCCAACCAAAGTGCGATTGAGATTTATCGCCTACCACTAAACTACGTGAATTCCCTGGTTTGTATGACTAATTCTTTTTAGATAAATAATTTTATGGATTAAGAATATGTTGATTTTGGGAAAATATTATTTGTCCTTAGTATAGGAAAATGATTTTGTGATTATGTGATAAATGTTTTTTGGAAGACCTTATCTCTTTTAGGAACACTATATGCCTAAGTAAAATAGAATACTCTGGGATTTTATTTGAGGAGTAATGGTTGATTTTGTTTTTGCAAGAATGTATGATTTTGTGGACATATAATGATTTGGGCTATTTATGGAAAATGATTAACCTATCATAGATAATATGTGATTAGATTAATTACTTCTAATTGTGTGACTTTAAGAGTAGTTAATGTTATTTGGAGATAAATGTTAAGATTTATTATGGAAGACTATGTGATCAAATCCTTATGAATTTTGGGATTCATACTTAGTTTGTATTATTTTGAATAATTTTAAGGACAATTGTTTTTTTGAATGGTATTTATTGAGCTTTGGGTATTTTTTGTTTAATTTGTTAGACTAGGATTAGTATTTCTTTCTACAAAGGATTATCCTTTCTAGGGATCATCAGATCTTTTACTAACCATTTTGGTTTTTGTTAATTTCTAAATATAAGGGAAATAAATAGTTTATCTTTTCTAGATTTTGTGATTCTCTACATGTTTATTCTAGTGGTTTAGGTGTGACCAAGTCATCTTTAATAATTATCTTTTGGGGTGAAAGATGATTTTGTGGTATAAATTAAGTATGGAACTATACTTTCAAGTATTATTTTTCTTATTATATGAATAAAATAATTCTTAATCATTAGGGAAAAGATCTTAAAATCAAAAATGTGTAATCCAAATACCTTATGTTTTATTGAACTGAAAAAATTTTAAATCATCATAGATTTATGGATTTGAGACCCTCAATTATGAATTCACTTGTTTGTGATTTAATACCTCAATATCTCCCTATAAATATTTACATTTTTCTTCCAATTACAACTGCCACCAATGATTTCCGATTCGACATCCTATTTTGGCGGTGACTTTTTCATTTCCCTTTCCATCTTATTAAACTAAATTTTGTTAACCCTAATTCTGATATGGGCTTCCCACAAAAGTATCTTCTATTTTTAACCATTTATTTTTGAAGAACAATTTCAAATTTCATGGAAAAATTTTATTTAATGGGTGAAGAATGTAACACCCCAAGCTTCCACGATACGTTTCTCTTTTAATAATACGATAACGTGCATAGTACGCAACACCGAGTTCAAGCACTCCATGACCAATTAAACTAGCCATTTAAAAAAAGTTTATGAATATTAATAACCAAAATTTCTATTTTACATATAATTTTAACATCCATATAATGTGTTTCTTAGATATAATATAAGAACAAATTCAATTTTTCAAATAATTGAAGTATTTTTTTAAAAATGAAATTTTATCGCCTTTTAATGGAGCACCATTTTTAAATAAAATATTTGACTCTTTAATATATGAAATTTGACAAAATAAAGTTATTTTTTAGAATCAGGACAAAAAAAATTAGTTAGGATAATTTTTCGGTGCTTTTCTGATAACTTTCATATTTTGATGAATAGTGAAAAATACTAAATTTTAATTGAAAACAACTTTTTTAATCAAAAATATTTTTTCTCATAAATTATACATTTGAATGGTATTTAAGTATAATTAAATTATATTATTATCATTTAATCCAATATAGGCCATTGAAATAAATTTTACATTTAAATTGAACGTAAACACATATCAATCTTTTGATAGTTTTTACTTCTCAAAACCCAGCTTTCTGGTTTTGACAACGGGGTTTTTTTTTTAAATTAATTAATACAACTTCTATGTTTTGAATATGGTAAAATAGACATCATTATTGAATTTGGAATATCAAGATAATCTTTGGGTTAATGTTAGGTATTTTTCTAAAAACATTCAATGTTTGATGAATAATGAAAAACGTTGTGTTATTGTTTAAAACGGACTTTTAATTTAAATAATTATTTGAAATTTAAATTTATTTTAATGTAAAAATAGATACATAATACTAATATTATTATAATTTAATTCATTGAAATAATTTTATAATAATATTAGATATATAAATTTTTATATATATTTTTAATGAATTTTAGTCACCTTCTAGGAAAATTTGCAAATTTGCATAAAACATAATTTTACTGAATTTGTGAATTGAATTTAAAAATTCTCAGACTCACATTTGAAATTAGTATGTAATATGAGGTTCAATAGGATGAAAACAGTTTTTTGGTGAATAGTAACTCTTGAATTTTATTTACAATGGTTAAAACTAAATATGGAAATAAAAGGTAAAAATTATATTATAATTACCCTTACACATGTCCTATTTTTATTGGATAAGTGTATTTAGACCAAAATCATCCATTTGTATAAATTATTATCCTTTTGTTCCACTTGGATTATATTAAGACATTAATTATTATTTTATTTAAAAAAGAGATAAAGTATTAAATCCAAGTTTTAATAACTAACCCATGTTTAATATAATTTTATGCATAAGATAATTTAAACTATAAATATTCATTACAAAGATAAAAGGATTTCCTAAATAATTTTATTTTATTTATAATTTTTAGACCTTAAAAATTAAATTTATTTATGACACAATAATAATATAGTAAATACCTTATTATTGAAAGATTAAAATAATTGATATTATAAATATTAATATAATTTTAAATTGAGAATTTTGATGTTTTCCAAAACAATTATAGGTTAATATGATTTGTTGGGGTTAATTAAATAATTTTTTTTTGAAGTGATAATGTTTTTTTGACTTTCACAAAAACAAAATACTAAATAGTGTCAAAATTGACATAAATGAGTTTTCAAAACAAAAAACTATATTATTTATTGATTTAATGTTCCTAAAAATCTAAAGTTTGGCCAATATACTTATATAAGGTTATATTTATCAATAATGAAACACTTTTGGTTGAATTGTCTTTTTATAATATGTTTATTAACCATTCATTTTAATAATAGAAGAATAAATGTTAAAGGATAAACTTTTTAAATAAGAGTTAATTTAAAAGATAAGGTTAATAAGGTGCATATACCTATATAAAACCAATTGGTTTAGAGGTTTTCTACACATTCACACCTTATCGTCGAAATAAATCTTTTTGGAGCCATTATTAACCAAATATGATTGTATAATAAAATAATATTACAAGCTCTTTTTAAAGTGACCCTCACCTCTCTTATAAAAGGGTACTTCCCCTTCTCTCAAAATCACACCCCCAAATCCGTTTGGCTCATCCAACCCCGACTAAAATATCCTCCCAACTACCCTCACTTAATCCTAGAGTCCTTAATTTGAACATAATCCAACCTGAGGATCCCTTTTGATCGAATCAAAACGAAGCACCCGAAGACGAGGTAACAATTTAATGAACTCTTTGAGAGTATTTTTCTTCTTCCACTTCCCCTTTCTTTGTTGTTTCCATACCAAAATAATATATTCAGTACCTTCTACATACTATTATTTTATTATAAATATGTTACTACCATATTCATTATTCTATCGATCTTATGAATGACAAAGTCACCATAGGTGCGTACGTACGGCTTTCCGTCTCTACGACATAGTGTCGTTTGTCATTCAACACTTCATCATTTGGATGGGTATAATAATGAGTATAATTGATGTAAATAAAAAATATAACATGTTAATGATTCTATATATATTATATACTATCCAATTATATACGATTTAACCCTAAATATAATGGTATTATCGCTCGTTCGTACGTACGGATTACCGTCACCATGAATGCGATGAAATTCATTCCCCATCGTAATCATTCAAGAATAATTTTCATTTTATTTTTAAAAATAATGTTTAATAAATTAATATCATTCGGTATATGAATCAAATACATTCTATTCATATCAAATATGGATTGTGTAACAAAACTTATAAAGGAAAATTAATCAGTTAACAACCGAAACAATAATACTACTGAAATATTATTAAAAAAGAAATATTAGAAGAATATATATGATATCATATTAATGTTTTTGGTTATTGTATAATTTGATAAAAATTATTTCAACATTATACAAGATGTTAACCTACCCTCTACTAAGCAAAATTACAAGGTAAGGGGGTTTTATCTCACTTCTTATTCAAATGAGATTCATGCTATATTTCCACTATTTCCTTTTATGTGGTGTATGTACTACCCATTATTGTATTACTTGTGTAATATAATATAATTTATTGGTATTTAAACATAATTGTATGATCCTTCTTTCATGGGGTGTATGTTATATATGTTACCAATTTGGTAAGGGAATTTATAATTTTGATTTACACTAATTGGGTTTTATGAAAACTTCAGTGATTATTTTAATCCAAGATTATGTGTGAAATCACCATTTATTTATTTATGTAGTAATATCCAACCCCCTTTGCGTGGATATACTTTTGATAGACATAATCCCTCCATTGATAAATTCTCAAGTCATCGATATGAACCTGATAAGAGTAATCATAAATTCATTGAGTTAAACATCCATGACATTGGTGTTATTTATACAAGAATATGTGTAAATGTACTATTATTGATTTAAACTAAATATCCAATCATATTGAGTGCATTAATATTTGTAACACATAATTATGTCATCAATTTATCCTTAACCTAAGGATGCAGTCTTTATAAGGGATTTCATCTCAATTTACATTCTATTGATACTTATTTGTTGTTAGGTGCCAATTCACTTTTATATGGTGTACATATTATACTTTGACATAGTATGTCATGAATCCCTTTATTTGCTTGATATTATAATGTTTTTATTACCTAAATTATTTGTTTTTAAGCATCTCTCATTTGGTTAGTAACTATAACAAAAATATCATTTTAAATGTTCTAAAGATTTATTCTTCAGAATCATTCTCATTAATGTCCATGTTTTAAAACTGTTTTTAAGGATTTATTTATATGGACAAAAAAATTTAAAATTAAAATTATTTCTAAATGATTCCAAGTGGTATGTGACACTTTGATTAAAAAATCAAATTTTTAATAGATTCTTGATAAATAGTGAGACTTTTTAATGTTTTCTAGAAAAGGTGGATATTTCTCTCAAATAGTTTTACTCATTATTTTCATCTATGTCAATATCCTTTATTATTATTGATTGGGGTTGATTTATATAATCTTACATATTGTATTGAATGATTTATGTTTGATTATGGATGTTCTATTTTTATACCATTCATGTTTTTGACATTTTATATTCATGTTTTAATACGAATGTATAGATTATGTTTCAACCTTTTCATATGAGGAATGCATTGGACTTTGTAAGTGATGGTTGGAGCTTTCTATAGCTCCTCGATGCATCATTAGGTCTCATGAGACAAAATAGTGTCTTGTAATAATGACTTGAAGAAATATTATTTGTAGTCCTCGGATGATGCCTTGACTATGTGGTTATGATTTCTGACATTATGCATTCCATCATTATGAAATTAGATATTGATATTACATGTGATTATTTAACTAGTAGAATATCCATGTGAATAAGTAAATGTGACTATTTGATTATCTTTTCTATATTATGTTGGAGTTAAAGTTTAAAAGGCATCTGTTTCGGTCTTATACATTACCTTATATGTTTATGCTTATTTATGATAGTTTCCACTATATTGTTATCCTTACTGAGAATCTGAGCTCACCCCATTCTTATGTTTTCTTTTTCCCAGGATATGAAGATGTATATTTTTCTTGACCTGCAGGGATAGGTTAAGGGATATGAGTGTGTTCAAAGGGGACACATTCTTGTTTTTTTATGATGTAATGTAAAACCTATGTATATATCTAGTACATACAAGGATACTAAACTAATTGGTCTTTCGAGACATGATCTCTTGTGACCATACCAATTTTATTTAACAATGCATCGAATCTGGGTAAATGGGGTCAGAGAGTAACAGAGGTAGTGGATATGGTATATCTGGGAAAGAGAGTCCATATATGTAGAGTAGTGTGACATATGGGAATCAAACTAAAGCACATGGTAGATGGACATGATTGTTTCATGCATTTCAACCTTCACTTGGGGATAGCAAGGCTGGACCATAATTAGTTAAAGGTATTAGTATTGTGGTTTATATGATTTATAGGGAATTATCTAATATAGGATCCAAAAAATCTTTTATAACGTATCTAAATGTAAATAGTTTGGGTCTAATAGTGGATTTTCTAAGTGGGGTTATAATTATTGAAATAATATTGAGAGTGTGTCCAAGGGATATCTGTTTGTGAAGGGGTATTCTCTCAAGTGTTGTGAGTATCATATACTTTGGGATATTGAAATACGTATCATGTAAGGTTGTGAATTGATTTTTAGTATGTACTTCATGGTATCATACCAATCCCACCGAGATTAATACCATATGAGAGTAACATTTATGTCTCTTAATGGAATACTTATATTCATTATGGATATAGGATATCTAGTGTGGTCATTGCAATTTAGTTCATTAAAAACTAGAGGGATCACCACCTGAGTTTCTAGTATCTTATTGGATGATGGGGGTGTAAAGCCTGGTTTATTTCAACCTATTTGAGACTAGTTTTAGGATGTTTTTCCTATATAAGTCATGGGTATTCCACCTGAGAGAGATATAAAGTACAAAATTGATCTCAAGATGGTAGCTAATTCAGTTTCAATTCGACCATACTAAATGTAACATATATATATTCTAGATATTAATAATTGGCTAGGAAAATTGATGTATAAGGGACTTATCCATCCGATTAAGTCACTATGGGGCTCTCCATTTTTGTTTATTAGTAACCGAACATGAAATTATATTTGTTTGTCCATTATTGTAATTTTAAACAGATGATAGTTATGAACTAGCATACTCTTACACGTATCGATGCTATAATTTACAAGTTAAAAGGATATTTTATGTTCTCCAATATTTTATTGAGGTTTGGCTATCATCTACTGAGAGTGAGAAAATCTCATACACCACATAACGCATTCAATAGAACGTATGTTTGGTATGAGTTTTTTGGGATGTCATTCGGGTTCAAAAACTCTCTAGATGTTTTTATGGACTTGATAAAATGAATCTTTCACCTATACCTAGATCATTATTTGGATGTCATTGTGGGTAAAATATTGGTGTACTTCAACACTCCTGATGATCATTCCGAACTTATTGACATTGTCCTACTTATATTGAGGGATCATCAACTATACTCCAAGCTATCAAATTGTAAATTCTTTATGAAAGATAACATTATACAGGTCACATCTACTTTAAAGATGGTTTATCTATGTACTTAAGGAATGTTTATGTGTTTTCTTCTTCGGATCAACCAAAAAAATTGATATTGGATGATTTTTTGGATTAGATAGATATTAACAAAGATTCATCTAGGAAATATCTCATTTGGAAGGACCAATTTTGGGAATGAATAATAACAGGATTGAGTTTTAATGGTCTAGAGCATGTGAAAATTACATCCAGTATTTGAAGAATAATTTTACTACCGCATCAATTTTGACCACACTAGAGTCTGGTGAGTAGTATATCATGTCTCGTGATGTATCAGGGATAAGACATGGAACTATGTTGATGATGGGAGATTTAGTTTAGTTTATGGGTCAAAATAGTTAAGGCCACATGATTGGAATTGACCTTTGAATTATCTATAGTTAGTCATGGTGGTTTATTCTTAAATGTTTTGGGGGATTTTCCTATTGGGTAAAAATATTAATGTGCAATTTGTATCAAAACATCATAAAGAATTTATTTTCACATTGAGAAATCAATATACTACAATGGATTTGGTTTTAGTATATACATTATTTCTAATTTAATATAGCTTATACATCTGGAAACATAAATAGAGTTTTTGAAGATTTGATCTAGATGTCACACACTCATGTTGTTGAGGATTAGGTTTGGTGTGAAAGGGGGTTTATTTACTAGATGTGATACAGATGGAAGTTTTGTAGGGCTAGTAATAGGTGACCATCTTATCATTAACAATTTATTCTACACCTGATGTCTATATCATGTAGTTGTATTATTAGGATATTGAGTGCTTGGCCATGAGGGAAATCCTTAATGGTGTGAATTTAGCTTCTAATTGGACCACAGGTGAGAATGAGATTGTAACGACCCAATGTATTATAAATAGAAATTCCTTTATTATAACTATGCCATGTAATCACAGGATATCACATAAAAATGAACTATTAAGTGATATTTGACCTTTAAACATATTTTTGTCACTTATTTGATTTGAATTTCGAAATTTGACATGCACGGTTGAAATTTGTAAGTTATTTGGAGTCTGATGTGACCAACATAATTTTTTGGCGAATAGTAAAATACCCTTATGAATAGTAATCTTACCCTTATGAACAAAGACTTTCCCTAACTAAAAGTAACCTTACTTATGATATTATATAAAATAAGATTCAAGTGAATCTATGATATACCTATATTTTTTAATAATTAAATAAATGTTTTACAACAATTTTTTTTAGAAAAATGTGATTTTAATAAAAAATTATTTTAAAGATATATAGATAATTATTTTTAAAAAATGGATTTTATTTTTATATTCTACAAATTGAGAAATGGTTAGGGTGAATTTTTTGAATTTTTCTAAAATACTTGAATTTTTTTGTGAATAGAAATTTACATTATTTTACCATATAAATACATTATAAATTAAATCCTCTATTTGTGACATCATAAGTGATGTAAGAACCCAAATATAATACTAAAAAGAACTTATGACTATTATTTTTCTTTTAATCATCACTATTGATTGTCGTATGGTAAAATAATACACTACATATTATAATAATATGATAACCCTCCTCTCCTACACTATAAATAACACCACTCTTTACCTCTTATGTTAACTCCTCTCAAGGTTTTATCCTTGAATATATGCTACCCAAATATCTCCTCAATATCTTATCCCACTTCTAAAATACCATATCCTCTTCAAAAGACCAAATCCTCACCCTATAAGAGGCTCTAAAGGAAGTTTGATTCAAAAAGTAAAATTGCTCTTTTCTTTTCATTCATTTTTATGTTCATTTGTTCTCTTTTATTTTTTAATCACTACTCATCCAAAAGGTATGAAAAATATAGTAACATAAAAGTAATATAGTATTTTTATTTTAAAATGTTAAATCATTATCATCTATCCTTCTCACACCTTTTATTTGATATAAATGAAAACACTATTTAAGATGTGTTAATTTAGCACATTCGAGGATGACAGGTTATCATTTTTTATTACCATATTCAATTACGGTAATGAAACCCTTTTTATTGGTGATTTGGACTCTTATATGTGTATATTAAATTATTTAATGTTCTAAATATCTTATTCACTCATGATTTAATATAATAATACAAAACAAGTAAATTATGAGAAAAATCACTAAATTAATCCAAGCGTTTATCATTAATGTTTTATATAAGAATTCAACTACACTCTAAGTAACCAAATTAAATTATTAAAAATAAAACCTTATATATGCTCAATAATAAAATATAACTTCAATTTTGTACAACCACTTTCATCATACATGTTTATCTGAACATGAATATAAGTGAACAGATCATTAAAACCAAGTAAGAAAATAGATCTAAACAATGAAATTGAACATCATAGCTAATCAAAATGGTTATAAATGAATGTAAAAAGAATATTATAAATATTGTAAATATATAATAGGTTCTGGAATTATTAAACAATGAACCTAATTTAATTGTTCTGGTCATTAAGTAGAAGAAAATATCACCATCAGACTTAATGTAAGGGATCCTCTCCACTTCACTTTTATTCCAGATTGTCCTCTATGTTATTACCTTTTATGTGTAACTACTATAGATGGGGTATGATTACGCACATCCCCCAAACATTCTTCATGATGTATAAAATATGATAAATTGCTTTCTCTTTCATTAATCCCTCTTAAGTACACCTGATACCAAGCTGATAATCCGTAAGGAATTCCTCCCAAACTGCCTTTATTCCTTCTGTTGTCTCTATCATTCTTTTTCACCAAATTAATTTACCTTTTATTTAATTTGAAACTTCTACATACTCTTTATTTTCTAAAAAATCATGTTTCATGGTCTATCCCTCATTCTCTTTTAGGAATATACATGTTTTCAAGTGATTCCCTCCTCAATACTACCTGGTAAGAAAACCTATTTTGAGGGAACTTATCAAATTCGTGCCCGGTTTCATGTGCACTCAATCTTCTATTTTAATACACCACTGTATTTATAAAATCATTCATTATTTATAATAAACATCTAGGTTCACTTCTAATTTCGTACTAAGGATTGATTCCTTTTCTATTTTTAATGCTCTATATTATTTTCTTTAAAACCGCTCAAAATTATTTTATTCTAAAAATGCTTGGATACTTTCCTTAAATGTAGTCACTTCTACTTGACCTTAAGTTCCTTGATAAATGACTATTTTCTGTTATGAATTTCCATTTATATGTTGATTCTTTTCTTTCATGGACAATTTTATGATATGACTGTTTCTTATGCTCTGCAACATGATGGTTGTAGCTAATTATTTCCATGGGTAACCCTTATGTTTATGTAAGATTGATTATGTATGATTTTTTATGTGGAAAACATATTCAGGGAACTTTTAGATGGGTGCATCCAGATACTAATCCAATGCATTGGGTAAAGTAATGTGTCATAAGATTTTATGTGTGACGGTCTTTGCGGTTATCCATGGCTTGTGATACTATGTGAAATGATCTTGGCAGTTAGCCATGAATTGTAAAAAAGTCATTTTTTATATTTCTTCCACATTTCAATTATTCTATGCTTAAATGATACCACGTTTACATGTTATTATTTCTTATGATAAACTTCTTTTTATATCTTTTTCTCATGTTTTATAACCCATGTGATAATGATTTATTATTATTCTTATACCCTTAATGTGCTTTAAGATTGTCTCATTATTCATGTGATCCATAGGGTACCCCATGAAGATGTAAGGGATAAAGGGAAGATATGAGATATTTAAGGATATTAAATAAATAAGTGTTTTTTAGACCTATGTTTTAATTTTTATGTACCTATTCTTCAAAGACACTATACATCCCAATCCATGGCTTGTACTCTGATGTGTAATGTTTCATAAATCATGTAATGTTATATGTAAAAGGTTGGGGTCACTATAGAGATCATCTATGTCCATGCTCTTGTTTTTTTTTCCTACATGTATGTGTTAGGAGATGATTTAGGGTTTCTTGCCTCGAAGTTGGTGGTGTATCTCAGTTTTCCCAAAATGTATCGGGCCTTTGCAGATAGTATTTTTGGAAGATCCTAAAAATGAATATTCTATATTTTGTGGAAAAATTATACAGCTATCAGCATGTGAAATCGGAGAATCAATGACCTAGGGGTGGTTATAGCCATTTCTTATTCTGTAATGTATATGGGGTGATATTACCATGGAATCTTTAGTGGGCCTTATGAAGAAAACATTGAAGAATAACACTATATAGTTAATGGTTGACCAGTTGAAAAAGTATCTTATTTCATGTGATATGATAGAAGATCATATATGATCATTTATGTGAATATTATGTGTAAGAGATAGTACTATTACATGTATTGAAACCGATTATTGTTTCATAATGTTATTCATGTTTCACTACATGTTTTTTCACAGGATTATAAAAGTATTTGGAAACTAAGGTATTTCTAAGTATAGATATTCACTATATATGGATGGAAAATTAAGGTGTACTATATAGGTTTTCATGGACATGAATTTATCATGCATCCGAGAAATTCAGAGATACTGGTAGAATAAAATAGCACTGGTCGAATTCGCTAATAATAACATTTATAAAGTGACAATTCATATGGTACCAGATGAGGCACATTATGGTAGGCCATATAGGTCACCATTATATTGGATAGAGTTAGGAGATTAAGAGTTATTAGGAATGATTCTCATGAATGATTCATAAGATAAAGATAAGTAGATTTAGAAATGTATTGATATAGAATCGAGTAGAAAAATTCCTTTTTCTGATTGATGTCATTGAACAGTTAAGATTTCAATGGGTGATCGTGTGTTCCTCTGGGTGTCACCGAGATTGGGTCACCATAGGATTCGGAATTAGGGATAGTTGGTACCCAGGTCTGTCAGACCATTTGGGATTATGCGGTGGATCATACTATTGAAATATTAATTGACTCTTACAAAGAGGTATATTGATTTTCAAGATGGTTTTCTTATGTCATGGATTCAGAAGCATCACCCCGACCCTTCTAATGAGGCCAACATTGATTATTTTGGTCTTGAGAATGATGTGTCATTTTAGGAGGATTTGATTTGTGTTGTAGATCAGAGTGAGAAAAGGATGTAGGGAAAGGTTGTTCCATTGGTCTGGGTTTTGTGGAAACATGTACATGTTCATGTAGATGATTGGGAGAGGGAATCTGATTGGTGGGACCATTAGCCCTATCTTTTCACCTATGAGGCATAGTGATGCTGATTATAATATCTATAGGAAGAGATGTTATAAGGTAGGGAGATTTTAAGATCCTGACAATTTTGGAGATGTATCGTTCCCTTTTTAAGGTGTTATTTTATCATTGTTTTGATAATACATTTTTGGGGAATTTATTGGGGGTTATTTTGGGTGAGTATGGAGATTTATTTAATCCCATGGGGAAATGGATGATAGGTACATCTTTAGGGAAAAAAATTAGTTTCCCAAAAAAATGTCAACCCCATTTTGATCCATAGAAGTGGGACATAATGTTTGACCAAACCATGCAACCGCCTTCCCCAATCCATGCACCCTTAGATAGAGGGGGTCTACATGGTTTTCCCACAAATTAGAAAACCAAGAATCTTCCTAGGAGTAACAATTCAACCCACATAGTAGGGGTGCATTCTTAAGGCATGTGATTTTTCAAACTATGTGCCCCATCCAGGAAACAGTTCAAGCATGATTTTATACACCAATTTTTTTAAAAACTTGTGTAACCAACAGTTATTATTTCTAATCACCCCCTCTCAACCCAAAACAAATTACCTTTCTTTTAGAGGCACATTATATTTTTCCAAGGGTCCTATAATCCATTATTATTTGAATTTCTGATCTGGTCGATGAGATTAATCCCTCTACATTATATAATATCTTACTAATTTATATTCCTCTCTCTCCCATTATTCTTACCCTTTAAAGAGTGGGAAATTCCTCTATTATCATTTTTTAGATCTATGCCTTTATGGATCTTGTTTTTTGGATAATGGTCATTGTTTTTGATTCTATATCTCCTCCTCTATTTTGATTTCAATCATTATACATAAAATTGAGGGATAAGATTTGGTGAATATTCATCAACAACATTGAGTTTTATGTTCTAATTTCTAATTCTCCTAGGGTTGATTATTATTTTGTATATATAATGGTTGAATTGTGTTCTGATACTGTGAAATTTATTTTTAATTAAATAGGTGAACTTGATTTTATGAAATTTGGAGACCCTACATAGATCTTGTTGAACTATATTGTTAATATGTGACTGGATTGATAAAAATAAATGGCCATTTATAACTATCCAAAAAATGGTAATTATGAATTTTGAAAAATTATAATAATTAGTTAATTTAAATAGAATTATCTTTTTATTCCATGGATGATAAAGATATTTACAGAGATTATTTTTGTAACCTTGATGAGATAATGATACAGAAATACTTTTCTACTAATACATAAATGGGGAATTGTTTATGTCATTCCATATTAATGATGCCAGGAACTGTGGTTTTGATTGATAAATGAAACAGTGAAATGTGATGTGAATGATGTATATGATGGTTAATTATGTTGAAACATGACGTTTATATGATATATGTGATATTTTTTATTGACTGGTCAATGAGGTTTGGGTTAGGGACTGATTCTTTGAATAATAATGGGTTGTCATTCAGATTCTCTAGGAACCCAATGCATGCATGTTAATAATGAGGTGTCTTTCAGGGACTGATTCTCCAAATACACAAGGGTTCTAGAATGATGATCAAGGCCCTTGAAATATTTACATTGTGTTAATGTTTTATTTTTTTGAGATATTGGTACATGTGCTGATGTCGCTGGGAATCATAAGTGAAATTAGAATTTAATGAATAATAAAGTCTAGGAATGAATGGATTGTGATATCCTTATGGTGTATGGTTCATTCTCTTAATTATTCCAAAGTTAATATGATATGGATGGAAAAAGGTAATAAATTTGGAATTTTTTCTTTATCATTTTTTCCTTATTCTTTATATAGAAACATACACTATTATAGACTGTATTTTAACACCCAGATTTTTTGGAACTTATTTTCTCAAATAAGTAAAAAAAATTATATCACGCAATTAACTAAGTAAAAAATTAATTTCACATAGAACATACATAGTATATATTATATGGAACAAAATATTCATATGATACATGGAAAACTGACTTGACATATGTTACACAGATTATTGACTTTAAGTACGTTACAAGAAACACTAATGTTTCTAGGAAAAATCATTTTTTTGTTAAAAATATTTAAATGGGATATTTATAAAAAGTAATTAAAATTCATAATATGAATATTAATAACTTATTTACAAATTTTTTATAATTTTTTTAAATAAATAAATCATATTTATATTAAAAGATATTATTTTTCGGAAAGTCCATATATTTTTAAAAAAAATTATTTTCTCAAACAGACTCCTTTTCATGCCCTTTTATAAAAGATAATAAAAGTAATTTTAGAATCATTTGTAAATTTAATTTTTTTAAATAAAAATATTTTTTGAGTTTTAAAATTTCAGAATTATCTTTGGGAGGTTTTTTGGGATTTTTTTTGAGAAAATTCAATTCTTGATCTATAGTAAAAATTCCAGATTTTAACTAAAAACTACTTTTTCATCTTATTTATTTATATGGATAAATTACATTTTAATTTGGATTGAAGGTATAATTTTATTAAATTTTCTTACAAATTAATCTAATTTGGTTAATTTTAAAAATATTCAAATTTAAATTGGGTATAAAATCATAACAATATTTTGATCATTTTTACATTAAAAACAGCATTGTCGACCTGACTGTGGGATTAATTTGAAATTAAATTCAAATACATATATGATTGGAATTGGAAATTTTGATTCAATATTTGGAATAATAATAAATTTTATTGTCCAATATGGTAATCATTGTTTTTTACCAAAATGATTAGTGACATTAATTGTTATTAATTATGTCGATTTAGGTAAAAAAATTCTAAACTAAAGACTAAACATTAATTTAAGGAAAAAAATGACATAAAAACATTACCAAAAAGAACTTAATATACATATTTATACCATATAATCCATTTTAATGTAATTTTATAATTATTAAATTCTTCTGAAACATGAAAACATGGAATTAATTATCTATTTAAATATTCACAAGAGTGACACTCCTCCTTCCCTATAAAAGTTCTTCATGTATCCCACTTTTTCACAACTCTAAAACCACTTTTTATAGGCCTAGATTTACAAAATACATTTACAAACATTCCTCCCATCTTATTTAAATCCTTATTTTGGGCAGAAAGTCTTCCAAGGAATCTTTTTGGCACAAACCAAAATGTGTAATCCGATTAAGATATAACACCTTCCCTCAAACTCTGTTCTTTTATTTTCATTCTCCATCGCCTACACTATCTATTTAAATTCTTGTATAAAAAACATTATATTAAATATACTTGGATGTTTTTGGGATAATTATTTTACCTAAACTTACTCATGCATCCCTCTAATTGGAAACAAACATATTATTTACTTCTACGACGAACTACCACCTCACTAAATAATGATGGCTCGTTTTTTCATTAACACCTCTCATAGAATATATTATGATGGAAAATATGAATATATATGTTATATAATATTTTAATTATGTGTTTAATATTATTTTTTTTCCTTTTAAAATACATATCAATTTTTTACTTTCCATTTGGTTTAAATATAATAATTTCATTTGAGGACATACGGACTACCGCCCCCTTAAATCGATGGGATACATTAACACACTACATGGATTGTATTAAAAATTTGTTTACTGAAAATATATGATATATATAAAATTATAATTCTATTTCAAATATAATATATATATATATAATTATATTTATTTTTCATTCCTTCTTTCAATTCGACAAAAAATACAGAAGTAATGTTCACGCGTACGTACGGCTAACTGTCTCCATGAGCAGTGTCATCCATTTCTCACTTTTATATTCTATAAATTATTACAATAAAAATATAAGGAATATAAATTTTATATATATCATAGATTATATTTTTTAATCCTAATATTATTACAATGACCAATGATATAATAAATTAAAAGACATGCGAAGAACAAAGAAAATATTATCTGAAGTGAAAATTTAACATATAATGGTTAACAAGTGAGTAGAATAAGGTCGTGATAAAACCATATATGGTATTATATATAATAATATATTTATTAAATATATTTATAATAAATTTATATTTTTTATACCATTGGTTTGAATGAGTACGATTAGAGTCGAGACATAAGGTAAGGGGATTTCATCTCACTTTTTATTTTAATGAGACACATGAGATGTTTGCCAATCTTTACTTTTGTGTGGTGTATTTATATCCCATAATTGTATTATTTTTATCTTATAATTAAATTTATTGGTATTAAAATATCAATTTTTTTATCTTTAATTCATTGGGTTTACGTTTCAAAAGTTACCAAATCGTTAAAATAGTTTTGTCCCAATTTTTATTATTTGAGACTCGTGTTTTGTTATGCAATGTAATTATTTTTCGAGGCGTGTATAAATCCATTTTACATGTAATATCATGAATTTCGTTATTATAATTATATTATATTCTCTTTGTAATTTCCTTTTCTTTCATGGATTTTATGATCCCAAGTTAATAATTTATAAGAGTTTATTGAAACAATATCAGCGCTTTTTGAGATTGTTTATGTTTCCTCTTCATTTGATGAAATCTTATTATCCATAACTGAAGAACACTGATGAGATTTATTATCCTCTATTTATTGATTACATATACATGTATTAGTAGCAATTATCCAATATATGGTTCATAAAATAATGTGTTTATATAAAACCTTATTGTACCTCTATTCAGTGAGTAATATATCATATTCAAAAACTGTGTTTTAAAAAAAATTAAAAAATATTTTCAAAAGATCATTGAATCCAATTTTCAGGGGAAAAGGATTTTAAATTTTTTTTAGTTTCAATGATTCATTTATAAGTTTTAAAAAATATTTTAAAATAAAAAGGTTTCAGAAATTATTTTATGTTTTAAGAATCATTTTCAATGTAGAAAGGATATTTTCCTCATGAAATGTTTTTAAAAGATATTTCATAATTCTTTCACATATAAGAAAACAATTGTTGGTGTTACTCTTTCCTTTTTGGGGAAATTATTCAATTTATAAATTCATATTATTTCTCTGAATGGATTATGTTTTGATGTAATGATGTTTATGAAACCCATTTCTCTTTCTTGAGTAATATGTTTTTGAAACCCATTTCTCGATCACTGGTAAAATGCTTTTGAAAATTATTCTATTCACTGGTTATGTTTATTATAAAATGATTATGAAACCAATATTTTTCTATAGGTTATGTCATTATAAATGTTTATAATACCAATTAAATTTCATGTGTTATGATATGATTATTTATGATCTTCTAGAACATGTATATATGATTTCAATATGAGTTGGGTGGGACATATACCTCTTTAAAATGCATTGGGTCCAGATTTATATCTCAAAAGATAGAATAATATGTTCTTGGGAATGATCCTTGACTACTAGGATGGCCATGGGAGTAAACCATGACTACCACGATGGTGTGAAGAGAGGACTCAAGTAACCAAGATGGCCATGGGAGTGAACCGTTACTACCAGGATGGTATTGGGAGTTATCCCATACAACTAAGATGGTCTTGGTAGCGATGTCTTGTCCGTAGTGGAAGTCTTATTATATGATTATGTCTCTTCCACTATTCCATGTTTAATTCCTTTGTTATTCTTTCATGGATTATGTTCATTATTTTCTTATAAAATGTCATATGAACAATGAATCTTTATAATAGGATTTAAGAAAATGATCTTTGATATATAGGGTATGATCTTCTATTTTCATGATCATGTTTCATAGCCTTATACTCATGATTATTCTTACATATGTCCCGTTTTTACCCTTACAAAACATTTTATCTCACACATGTTAATGTATCCTTCCCCTGGTTATGAAGATGTGAATTACAAATGATGTTTTGTAGAAGGATGGTTTTCAAGAAGAAATTAGTGGGATATAATGTATCAAACATATGTATCATTGTTTATTTTTCCATGTTTTTCTTATGGTACTAGACTAGTGCGGTCTTTGGGCATCATTTTTTGTAATGTTTTATGTTTTCCAGAAATTATATGTAATGTTAATGTATTAAAAGTGAGGGTCGTTATAGTTGGTATCAGAGAAAATTTCTAGTAAATAATTGGATGTTATGTTGAGAAAAGCATAGTGAGAACCCTGATGACATGTCTATAGATAAGTCTAATTATAATGAGAAGTATAAGAAAATGTATTGGAATGTTGTTAAAGGATAGAGTGGCTAGAATCCTAGATGTACATCCTAGTCTGGATACTAAAATTGGATGTGTATTTGGCATAGATATACCTATGAGAAACAACTCTGACATGATGTTTTGAGCCTAACTTTGTGTAATTCGGTACACGACAATGGGTTGTGTGGCACAACTAGTTTTACACTTTAAGGGGATATACTTTGGGAAGTCAAAAAATCATCATGAACCATCCTAAAAGATTTAAAAATCAGTTTTCTATGAATAACCTAGGATACACCGAAGCTTTTGTTGATTATGGAAGGCTTCATAACTTAGACATATTGTAAGTTACTCTTCATAATTATGGGGTTAATCGTTATGATAAATGATTATTACTCAATGATATTACTTATAGTCAATGGATCAAACCCAAGAGAACTAAATTAATGGTTATTCCAATAGATAATAAATAAATTTTCATTTGGAGCAATCGAATTCTATTGGAGATGGAATACAAAACCCTATTTCTAGGCTCACACAAGATTCCCAACCTATGAATCAAGGTGGAATTTAAAATGAAAAAAGTATAGAAGAAAATTATATATATTCTTTCAAGATGAAAAATCAATAATCTTTCAGAGGTTATTTTAATCCACTTATTGTAGACAAATAGATTAATACTACTGAAAAGATATTATACATTCTCTAGTGCTCAGATCTTGAGAAATTAATTAGGTATGTCTATCAGTTAGATGGAAAAGAAGACCAATGGTGGAATCCAGTCAAGGACATGAGGAAGTAATATGAGATTAAATCTATGTATGTAATGAAGAGATATATTGTAGAGTTTTTACCTCGGTTCTTGGTATGCCATCTACTTACGGATGAAAGGAAAAAAAATCAATGGGGATGATGCATCCATTTCCCATACAAGAATGGGAATGGGATAATGTCACTGTGGATTTTTTCATTGGAATAACTAGAACCTATAATGGGTTTAATGATATGTGGGTTGTATTAGATCACCTTAAAAGTTAATAAACTTCATCACTATTATAGAATACTTCTCTATGGATCAGTTTAAAAGGGTATACAATACGAAAGTCGAACTGTTGAATGGAGTACCACGTTCTATTGTATTATATCAGGATCTGATTTTTACCTCAATGTTGTGCGTAAATATTAAGAAATAAATTGATATAAAAATGAGTTTCAACATTGAATATCATCATTAGATAGATGGCAGTTTGAAAGAACAATTCAGTCCCAAGAGGATTTGTTGATATCATGTTGTCTGGATTTCAATTGTGGTTTGGATCAACACCTTCCTCTACTTTTTTTTTCATACAATAATATATTTCAATCAATAATTAATATGGAACCTTATAAAGACCATTACGGTAATAAATTTAGCGATCAAATGTGTTTGGATGATGTTGAAGAAAGAAAGCTACTAGAACCTAAGATTACTGATGAAATGGTTGAGATGGTTAGAACCATTCAGTATCATATCAAGGCATCTCAAAGTTAGAAGAAACTTTATGTTGATAACTATTGGAATGATATGGAATTTGAAGCATTTAAAAAGGTGATTCTTATGAATATCACCCTAGAAGAATGTAATTATATTTGGTAAGAATGGGAAACTTAGTCATATGTATATCAATCCCTTTGAGATTCTTGATCATATCGGGATGGTATCTAATCACATGGAACTTCCTCCAAATCTATATCAAGTACCTGATGTATTCCATGTATCTCTCCTAATAATATACATACCAGGCCCTTAAAATGTACCAAACTCAGAGGTCTTACCACTAGGGCTTAATCATTCTATTGGGGAGTAACCTATGGATATTTTTTATCAAACATAGAATATTATAAAAAACAATACCACTCAACTAGTAAAACTATTATTGATAAATAACCAGTTAGAGGAAGCAATGTGGGAAAGTGTGGATATGATGAAGCATTAGTATCCTTATTTTTTTAACCAAGTGATGAATTTCCTTGGACAAATTAATTTTAAGGGGAGTAGAATATTACACCTTGTGTTTTTATAAACCTTTTTTGTAACACCCAAAGAATCCATGGTACGCTTCTCTTTGAATAATGCAATAGTGTGTGATTTACGCAACATTGAGTTCAAGAGCACCACAACCTATCAAAATGGACATTTTTAAAGAATTTATGAATATTAATAACCACATTATAAATTTTATATATATCCCATATAATTTTAAAATTCATATTTTTTGTTTCTTAGACATAATATAAGGATAAAATCAAATTTTCAGATAAAATAAAATTTTTTCATAAAATGTAGTTTTTCCGCCATTTAATGGAGAACCCTTTCTAAATCCAATATTTGACACTTTTATATATTAAATTTTATAGAATTAAATTATTATTTAGAAGAAGGACCTGAAATTTTATTTTGGATAATTTTTTGGTTTCTTTGATAACTTTCATATGTTGATGAATAATGAAAGAAACTAAATTTTAATTGAAAAAAACTTTTTTATAAAAATAATTTGTAGTGTAAAATTATAAATTTTAATGATTTTTGAAGTATAATTATATTATATTTTTATCATTTATTCCAATTTTCATCATAGGAAGTAATTTCACTTTTAAACCTGACACAAACACACATTAATCTTTTGATAATTTTTACTTCTCAAAACCCCGCATTCTGGTTTTTGACAATGAGAATTAATTTGATATTAATTAATGAAATTTCAATGTTTTTAATTTAGTAAAATAGAAACATTTTTTTATTTTAAATATCAAAATTTATCTTTGGGTGATTTATTTTATTTTTCTAAAAACATAAAATTTTTGCTGAATAGTGAAAAACACTGCGTTATTATTTAATTACTGACTTTTTATTTAAATAATTACTATTTTTATAGAAATTTATTTTATATAAAAATATATTCATAATACCTATATTATTTTAATTTAATTCATTAGAGTCATAAAAAAATTAGATGTATAACATTTTATTGAATATTTTAACATCTTTTACCCACCTTATAGACACGTTAGAAAATCTAGAGACACATTTTGGATCCATTATAAACTGAATATTATCGTATAATAAAATAATATTTCAATGTTTTCCTAAAGTGACTTTCACCTCTCTTACAAAAGGGTACTTCCCCTTCTCTCCAAATAACACTTCCAAAGCCATTTGGCTCAGCTAACCCCGGCTCAAATATCCTCCCAACTACCCTCACTTAAATCTAGAGGCCTTAAATTGATTGAAAATCTTACCAAAATAGTCCATTAGATCAAATCAAAAGGAATCACCTGAAGAAGAGGTAATTATTTCATCACCTCTTTCCATGTTCTTTTCTTCTTCCACTTCATCTATCATTGTTGTTTCGATGCCAAAATAATAACTCCAATACCTTTTTCATACTATGAATTTATTATAAATATGTTACAACCATATTCATTATTCTATGCATCCCATGAATGACAAAGGCACCATATGTGTGTAGGTACAGCTTACCATCTCCACGTCGTGGTGTAGTTTGTTATTCAACATGTAATTATTTGGATGGGTATAATAAAGAGTATAATTGATGTAAATAATAGATATAAAATTTTAATGATTATTTATATATAAAATATCATCCAATTAAATACAATTTCACCATCCATATAATCGTATTGTCGCTCATGCATATGTACGGATTACAGTCTCCATGAACACGATGAGATTCATTCCCCATCGTAACCATTATAGAATAAATATCATTATATGCTTAAAAAAAGGTTTAATAACCTAATATAATTATATATATGAATCAAATACATCCTAACCATAAAAAAATGACTTACGTAAAAAAACATATAATGAAAAAAGAATCAGTTAACACCCTAAACAATGATACTACTAAAATATTATTAACGAAGAAATATTTAAAGATCATATATTACATCATATTTATGTATATGGTTCTTGTTTAATTTAATAATAATTATTTCACCATTATACAAGAGTATAACGCTCCCTTATCTAAGGATAAGTTATGGTAAGGTGTTTTCATCTCACTTTTTATTCCCGTGAGATTCACGCTATATTTGCCACTATTTCCTTTTTAGTGGTGTATGTACTATCCATGATTGTATTATTGGTATAAAGGACTTTAATATATAGTTATTTACATCTTCATTGTATGAACCTTCTTTCATGGGATGTATGTTTCATAATTTACCAAATCATTTAGGGAATTTCAAATTTCAATTTCTACTCATTGGGCTTTACGCATACTTAATTGACTATTTTACTCCATGATTATGTGTAGAATAACAATTTATTATTTATGTGTTAATTTCCACTCCCCTTTGTGTGGATATAATTTTTATACACGTAATAAATCCATTGATAAATTCCAATGCCATTGATATGACCTTGTTAAGGCTAATTGTAACTCAATTTCTATTCATTAAGTTAAACATCCAAGTCATTGGTATTGTTTTTACAAGAATATGTGTGAATGTCCTATGAATTATTTACAATTAATATCCAATTATATTGAGTGTATTTATATTTTCCACACATAATTATTTCATTGATTTATCCTTTTTCTAAGGATACGGTCTTTATAGGTAATTTCATCTCAATTTACATTCCATTGAAACCACTTTATCTTTATGCACCAATTCACTATTATATTGTGTATATAATTTTCTTTGACATATTATAACTTGAATACATTTAATCTCATGATATTATAATGTTTTGATTAATTTTATTCCTCAATTTCTTGTATTCAATCATCTTTCATTTGGTTTGGAACTCTTTAATTAAAATATCATTTTACATGTTTTAATGATTTACTCATCTAAATCCATCTCATTAATTTCCATGTTTTAAAATTGGTTTTAAGAATTTATTTATATTGACATAAATGTTTTGAAATTAAAATACCTTGGAATAATTTCAAAGTGGATATGAGAAACTTTGATTCAAAAATATCTTTTAAACTACTTCATTGATAAGTAGTATGACTTTTAAATGTTTTCAAGAAAAAGGGTATATTTCTCTCAAATATTTTTACTGACTGTTTTCATCTGTGTCAATATACATCATTATATTTTATTCTTTATTGAGGTCGATTTATTATAATAAAACCTTTAATGTTGTATTGAATGAGTTATGTTTAACTGTGGACGTACTATTTTTATGTCATTCATGGTTTGTGGTTTAATTATTGACATTTCGTATCCTTGTTTTAATACGAATGCTTAGATTATGTTTCACCCATTTCATATGAGGAATGAATTGGAATTTGTAAAAGATTGGTAGATCCTTCTATAGAACCTCTATGCATTGGTAGGTCTCATGAGACAAACTAGTGTCTTAGCATAAGGCCTTGAAAAAATCTAATTTTGTAGTCTTGGTATAAGGCCTTGACTCTATGGTTATGATGTTTGGAATTATGCATTCCACATTATGAAATTATCTATTGATATAACATGAAATTTTTCGACTAGTAGAATATCTATGTGAATAAGTAAATGGAATTATTTGATTTATGTTTGTCATATTATTCTAATTATTATGTTTAAATGTCTTGTGTTTTATTCTTATACATTTCCATAAAAGATTATGCTTATTTATGAATGTTTCAACTATATTGTTATTCTTAATGAGCATCTGAGCTCACCCCTTTATATGTTTTATTTTTCCCAGTATGTAAAGAAGTATATCATGATTAACCTACAGGAATATGCTAAGGGATATGAGTGTGTTCAAATAGGACATATTGTTGTTTTTCTTTATTTCATGATTTAATGTAAAACTTGTGTACGTATATAGTACTTCTAGGGCTACTAAACTAATTGGTCTTTCAGGACTTGATCTCTTGTGATCATTCCAATGATATTTAAAAATGTACCAACTCAGGGTAACTAGGGTTTTGGTGTTATAGTCGCTATCAGGGGATGTTTAGGACCAACCATGGAAACTAGATTTAGAAAAAAACTCTGATTAGGGAACATTACCCAAATATAGACTTTAGGGATGAGTGTTGAAGAACATCTAAAAATTTTGGTACTGTAAATATTTGGTGGGTTTTCTAGGAAACAAATCCCTGTCTACATACAAGAAAGTAGAGGCGGCTCTGGAATAGATGTACCTAGGGGTAAAACCTGAAAACCACACATTGAGCTATACTCGAATGTGAACTGGTTCACTGTAATGGGCCTTGTTACACTATTGGTTACGACAATCCCGGGAGATATCCTTAGGATAATTCACATTTTCATTAAAAACTAATTTGAATGATTTTAATATAAGATGAGAATAAATAACCTCGGTTAATCCTAAGGTGTTTTAGATTAAAATTAATGTGTCATGATATTCTCTAACTATTTTTATGAATATTGTTACTCACACAATGCTTCATGGATTTAGTCAATGGTTGGATTCTAAATAATTCACAGTAACATTGAACATGATGTACAAGGTGGTCATGGTGGCGGAAATGAGCAATGAAATGGAATGTTGGTAGGCATAAAAGATATCATGTTCATGCCAAATCATTTTTCCAAAAATAGGAACAACAACATATATATTAACCGACTCCCGGACTCAATAAAGAAGAGAAATGTGGTGAGTGATAAGAGTGCCAGCAGTGGAGACCCTATAGAAAAGAAAGCTCAATTTCTATCATGTAGGAAATGTGGAAGGAGACACCCAGGAAATTGTCTCAGTGGAACAATGAAATTCTTTATGTGTGGGAAAGAAGGACATAATGTAAGGAATTGCTGAGGAAAAATGAAGAGTACTATGGAAGAATATAAAAATGATCTAAAGAATACATTTACAGTCATTTTACGTAAATATAGGGGACCTGGGCATTACCTTAGTCAATTCCCTAATCTATAGAATAATGACTTGGTCATTGAAGAAATGATGTGGAAATAAATGGATTTCAAAATGTATAAAACTATTAGTGCTCTATATTGATGGGATTACTTCGTAAGATTTTTCACTTGTATGTGTAACCCTGCAGTTTGTAATGTGAAAATGCTATTTGAGGAACAATTATCTTTTCACTTGGGGATATAGTTATAAATAAAAATTGGTGTTTATATGATCCTTGAATTTGAGGCAATTGCAGGTTATGAAAATGCGAGGTATGATATGACATTTGTGGTTAAATTATGTTACGGTTATTTTGAAGAATTTGTCTCATTTTGGTAATGTTATAAAATATAGTTTTTGAAAAAGGACAACATGCATATCGTGTGACAACCCTTGGCATCAGTCAATGTTATTGTAATCGAACCCACATACAATGTGCGACTAGGATTTATCACCTACCACTGGACTACGTGAAGTCCCTGGTTAGTGTGTCTAATTATTTTTTGTTAAATGATTTTATTGTTCAATAACAAGTTGATTTGGGATTTTATGTTTTATCAAATGGATATCCTTAGTGTAAGAAAAAGATTTGGTGATTAGGTGATAAATGTAATTTTGGAAGATGTTTGCTCTGTTGGGAACACTATATGCCAAAGAAAAATAGAATACTATGGGATTTCATTTGAGGAGTAATGGTGGATTTTTATCTAATTTTTATTGTGGATTTAGAGAGATTTGGGTTATTTATTGAAGTGATTAATATATCATAAAGAATATGTGATTAAGTGAATTACTTTTAAGTGTGTGACTTTAAGAGCATTCGATGATATTTGGAAATTCAATTTAACGTAGAAGACTATGTAATAAAATTCTTATGAGTTTTGGGTTTCAATAGTAGTTTAAATTATATTGAAGGATTTTGAGGATAATTTTTTATTGAATGGTATTTATTAACCTTTCGGTATTGTTGGTTTAATTTTAGAAATTAAGATTCATATTTCTTTCTATAAAGGATTATCCTTTTGGGGATTATCTGATCTTGTTCTCATGATTTTGGTTTCGGTTAATATCTATAGACAAGGAAAATATATAGCTCATACATTTTGGATTATGTGATTCTCTATAAGTTGATTCTAGCGCTTCAGGTGTGACTAAGTCATCTTGAATACTCATTGTTTGGAGTGAAATATGAGTTTGTGGTAGAAATTAGTTAAATTGTGGGACTCTACTTATCAAGTATTTTTTTATCTATTATTCTATGAAAAAATTCTTTATCCTTAGTGAAAGGATCATAAAACCAAAAAATGTGTTTTCCTAATACCTTACGTTATTCATTGTAGATTTATGGCTTTAAGACCCTCAATTTTCATTTCCATTGTTTGTGATTGATGACCTCAATCACTCCCAATATATATATATAATTTTCCTGAAATTATAATTTCCAATAATGTTCTCCTATTAGAAATCCAAATTTGGATGTAACTTTTTCATTTCCCTTTCCGTCTTATTAAGATGAAATTTTATCAACCCTATTTATGATGTGGGTTTTCTGCAAAGGAATTTTATTTTTTTTAACCATTTATTTACTAAGAATAGAGTCAAATTGTGTAAAGACCTGTAAATTCCAAGGAAATTTTTTTTTCTTAATTTGCTTTGGAATTTTACAAGAATGCAGTTTCTGACGGCGCCTGATTCCGAGGCCCGGTGTGCCCAGAATCAATTTCCGAAGTTTGGCTCGGGTATGTTCAGTGAACGGACGAGCGGGGTTTTCTAACTTTTGAACCGGTGCTCGGAATCAAATTCTGAGGGCACCGATGGAATCGCAGCGCCGGTAATTGCTTAGAAACGCCTCTTCCGGAGTTGCGTTTGCTCGGGTGTGGTTTTTAATTTTTGGGCTTAAAGTTAAGAAATAAAATAAATTGTGCGACAAACTTTATTTTATTTCACTTAAGCTGCTTGGAAGATACCATGAAGCCACTTAAAGAAGCTTAAGCTGAGTTGTTGCGGATAGGGTGCTATCCAAAATTATCCTACCCTCTTGGTAGGATATTTGTGAGGTGGGACCCGCACGAGCCCCACCGTTTCTTTTCCGCTAAGTAACGCACCCGCGAAAACCTGTCATTATGAAAGTCAACTGACACATTTTCTTATTTTATTAACACACCAATTAATTGGGCGGTTTTCTTCGTTGAATTAATTGGGCGGTTTATTTCGTTGAATTAATTCCACGAATTAATGGGTCGTTACTTATCTCTTTATTCGTTTCTTAACCGGTTTGAAATCTGTTGGCGTAATAATAAAGTAAGGCCAACACACCCTCCTTTTTTTGTAATGTTGTGTTAAACCTTGAAGAGCCTTTGAGAATTCTTCATCCTCCTACGCGAAGAACGCGAAGAACGCGAAGAACGCCGACCTCCGACGAAGAACGCTGAAACCGCGGAAATCGACGACGCGACGACGTGTGCCGCGACGCCGACGTTTCCTCTTCTATGACGTTCCTTCCTCCGCAATGAAACCTTCAATCATCTGTTGGAGGTAAGAGATCTCGGGTTCCTTTTAGAACTCCCTTGTGGTTTTTATCAACGCACGGATTTAATTTTTATTAATTAAATGTTTTTATTCTTGGACCTCGGAGTTCGACGAACAAGCTCGGAAGCGGAATCGGGTAGCAAGCGACGACGGATTCACTTTCCCTCAAGTCGGACGAACACCGAAGTCCCCCTTCGACGTCGTCATCCTCACGACGCCATACCGCGACGAACCTCGAATGACGACACCTCCTTCCAATCGGCTTATACCCAAGGTAGGGGTTTTATTTGAATGTTCTATACTCCGTAAATGTTTCCGTTCAAGGTGAAGAACCCGGATAATAAGAACAATTTTAATTCATTAAAATTGTTTTTGGTTATGTATTCATGTGTTGAATAAACTTCTCCCATTGTTATAATCTAACGTGGAGGGTGCAGGCCAAAGGAACACGGCCCGACAACCCTCCGCAGATTGTTTATTGATGTGTGGATCGACGGGCGACGACGAAGCAGGCTGTTTGGGCGTTTGAATCCCTTCGCAGTGAAGATGGGGTCCTGGGGGGACCATAGGCGAAGACGGCAGGAAGAACGGAAAACTGGAGCACGTTCGGTGGTCCGCAGAAGGCGGCGGCGCGCCGCCGGAAAAAGGGGCGCCCGGCGAACCGCCGGCCTCAATCAGCGGCGAAGGGCGGGGGATCCGCGCACCCCGCCCGCATGTCGGCTCGGCCACGCTGGCCGAGCCGCGGCCGGCCGGTCAGGCCGGACCGAACCGGACCGCGCCGGACCTGGCCGGGCCAGCCGGGTCGGACCCGGGTCGGGTCGAACTGGTTCAGGTCGACCCGGTTCGGGCCGACCCAGGGGGGTCGGCCCGGGTCGGCCCGGGCCCAGACCCCTGTTTTCGAGCCACTTTAGGTCAAATGCCCGTAACTTGAGCTACGGGCCTCCAAATGACTCGTCGTCAGCGGAAACGAGATCCTTGGATCGAGATGGTCGTTTCGGTATATCGCACTCAAGGATTCGGATTACTTTGGGTTTGGCCGGGTTGGTTCGGATACGAAACCAACCGGGGCCTCAGAGCGGAAATGCTCGTAACTCGAGTTCCGGACGTCCGAATGACGTACCGTCGACTTTGTTGTTTTCCTCTAAGTGAGACAGATCTTTTGGCTTATTCCGCTCGAGGTTTGGATGTCGTCGGAGTGCGGTCAGGTTGGTTCGCTCACGAAACCAACCGGGCCCCTGGGACGAAAAAGCCAATAACTCACAGACCGGGCGTCTGATTGACGCACCGTCTGTCTCGTTGTTTTCCTCTTGTTGAGACGGAACTTTTCGCATCCTTCGCCCGAGTTTTGGATGCAGTTGGATAGTGGCCGGGTTGGATCGCACCGAAATCCAACCGGGCCCCTGGAATGGAAAAGCTGATACCTTTCTGACAGAACGTCCGTTTGACGAACCGTCAGCGACGTTGGTGATCTCGTTGAGAAACGGTCCCTATGAGTATACCCTATGAGTGTTCGGGGTATAGTTGAGTTACGGCCAGATTGGTTCACACACGAAACCAACCAGGCCCCTGGGACGAAAAGGCTAATAACTCACAGACCGGGCGTCCGATTGACGCGACGTCTATTGCGTTGAGACCCCTATGACGAGGTGTTCCTTTAATATACTTCTTTGAGGGACTTTGTGATACTTGTAGTATCGACCAGTAGCTCGTGGAGAAGACCCTCCCGGAGACGAGCGTGAGGAGTACGGAGACCGTGTAGCCGGTTGAGACCAGATGACTGCTTGACCGACTCGACTTGGAGTGAGTCGACTAGCCCAGTGGACGGAGCGCCCGGTATTTGGCAACAGACCCAAGGTGGACGGAGCGCCCGGTAGTTGGCCGCAGACCCGCGGTACTCGACAGGAGGAGTACCTCTGTAGGATATTGGGGGGAGCACCCGGTATTTGGCGACAGACCCACAGTGGACGGAGCGCCTGGTAGTTGGCCGCAGACCCGCGGTACTCGACAGGAGGAGCACCTCAGCAGTCTTAGGTTAGTGAGCAGTACTTCGGAGTCGTGACAGGACCACTGTACACTCCAGAGACGGAGCTCTTCAGCAGTTACGGTTTCGATAATGGAAATCCTGGTTTGAGTTGAGACTTTTGACCTTTGTGTTTACCTCATGATTGAGATGGGTCACTTGATAACTTAGGTATATGTATGGGAATATACCTGGGTAGTGGTTATTCGTTGATTTCACAATCCTTGTGTTTCCTCATGATTGAGATGGGATACTTGATAACTTAGGTATATGTATGGGCATATATCTAAGTAGAGGTTATCGGTTAAGATCTTCTTGTGGTTATCCTTGTTGGTTTAGTGAGACCTTGAGGGTCTCAGGGTCCCTACGGAGTATCTTTATACTCACCCCTACACGGGCTATGCTCGCACCTCGTTGTGTTGGTTGCAGACGACGGGCAGTGCTGACGGAGGCCGAGTGTTCGAGGACTGGATGGTACCCGGAGGTGGACTACACGACGAGTCAGTACCCGAAGGTGGACTACACAACGTGATGACTCACAGAGGAGGTTGACGGACGAGAGCATGGAGGAGGCTATATGTACCTACCCTTCAGGTAGGATCTGTGGTGGACGACCAGGAGCTGCGCTATCTGTACCTACCCTTCAGGTAGGACCCGAGGAGGACGACCCAGAAGCTTCTTCCTACTTCCAGCTGTTGCCTTTTTGTTGTTGTACCTTTTTCAGTTGTAGTCGTACTTTCTTTTGGGTTTCTATTTTGGCCCATTTACTTTTCAGCTTTTCTTTTGTACTTAGTGTTTTGCTTTCGCTTGTACTCTATGGTGCTTGTTTTCTTTTATAAAGGCAATTCATTCCCAGTTATCAAGATTTTACGCCTTTGGTGCTAGTCGCCATCCCCTGGCCTATGGAAGGCAGGCTTGGGGTAGTCACGGCACAGGCCCCGAGTACGGGTCGTGACAAATTGGTATCATAGGAGTTCGGTTCTACCGTAGAACTTATAACTCTGATGTTTCCTTCTGTGAAGCAATAGTGTTAAGAGTACCGAGTGTGGTTTTCAGTTCAGGGAGTCCAGTGTTGGTGCGGGCGGCCGACGTATCCATACACCAGGACCCTGACAACTAATTTGCGACTTTGTGCACGAAAACACTGATTGCGTGTGTGTTTTCCAGAAGTTTTATTTAAATGTCAGCTCAAACCAGGTCAGCTCACCAGGTATAATCTTTTGACCGTTTCATGTTGTTTCTTTCAGGATGCCTCCCCGTGGACGACCAGCTAGAGCCCCGAGAGTGGTACGTACTGACAGCCCGTCGAGCGATGAGGCCTCAGTACAGGGACCTATCCCAGTTGAGGCACCAGTGGAGGCACCAGCGGTACTACTACCCGTTGGGCCACCGATGCCACCAGCCCCAGCAGTAGAGGATGCACATCGCTTGAGCGCACTGCATGAGTTCCAGCGCCAGAGGCCACCCAGGTTTCAGGGAGGGATGGACCCGCAGGCGGCTGAGGATTGGCTGGAGGCTGTGGTGGGAGTCTTCAGGCTAGTGGGGACGCCGGCAGATTTCATGGTGATCCTTGCTGCCAGCCTTCTTCAGGCAGCAGCAGGCAGATGGTGGAGCCTGATGCTTCAGATGCATGACGAGGCGACAATTCTATGGGAAGACTTCGAGATCCTGTTCCGGGCAGAGTTTGTACCAGCCACCCTTCGAGCGGTGCGTATACAGGAGCTACTTCAGCTGCGGCAGGGCAGCATGTCAGTGGCGCAGTACTCAGTGAGATTCACAGACCTCTCGCGCTACTCCACAGATATGGTACGGGACCCGTTCTTCAGGGCCCGAACCTTTGATCAGTGGCTCAGGCGATAGATTAGAGCTTCTGTTGTTTCTCACAGCTTTCTGATGCAGACAGGGGTGTTGGAGAGAGCCCTCTTAGTGGAGAGTTTCCTTGCTGAGCAGTCTCCAGCAGCAGGACCCACCACTAGCCGGCTTGCAGCAGAGTCTTCTGCAGCAAGCAGTAGACAGATGACGCAGAGGTCCAAGAGGACTAGACCTACCGGTGGCTGACTGCACGACTCAGGTTCAGTTGTGCGGGGAAACCGGGGTGGAGTCAGAGCCAGACATGCTGAGAGTGGATTGTGTTACTCCTACGGTGGAATTGGTCACATGGCATGTGATTGTCCGACCCGCCATGCAGATGACCAGCCGTTAAATGAAGAACCTCCGAGGCAAAGGCAGAGGTTCGATCAGGGCGGACTGCAAGGAGCATGCGGCCATGGCAGAGGTCCTGGCCGTGCAGCTGGAGGTGGATGACGCTTCGGGATGTTGCCACCACCACCAGGAGGCCCACCCCGACCACAAGGGATAGGAGGACATGGGAGAGCTCAGCTTCAGGCAGCTGAGGCCTATGGTCATGGAGCTCCGAGAGCAGGTGGAGAGGAGAGGAACTAGTGGATACGTTCTTTGTACTTCTAGTTCCATGTTTCTTTGTATTCGTGTCTTTGTACTATGAGCTGCAATAATAAAAAGACACTTATCTTTGTTTGCTTTCATGTCCTTTTTGTTTGGTTGATACTGAGTGGTCTCGGTTAAACTGTTGACTTGACCCTCACTTTCAAGATTTATACTGGTGGAGACCCAGTGACTTCACACTGATGCCGACAGTGTGACTCGACCCTTAGAGGCGAGAGTGACAGTTGGATCTCTTGGTAGTTATGTCGAGGCCTTACGACGTCATCCATGGTATGAATGCATCATTCATGTCAGGATTGACTGTATTAGGCAACGAATGTGGTTCATCCAGGGGATGATACCGGATTTCTCTTATCGAAAAAGAAGAAATCATAGCAGCTCTTATGAGACTAAAGAAGGTCCAGGTCATCCAAGAGCGGATGAAGACTGTACAGTGCATTAAGAAACAGGAAACCGGTGCCAATCTTAGAGACTCGGGCGTGTTAAATGTTTCAAGAAGTGGAAGCTTTAAGGATAGATGAGTTTTCGAAGCAGCAGACGTGGAGGCAGAGCTAGGAGAGCAGTATGAGGTGGTGTACATCTTAACATGCTACAACCACCCGCCTTAGTTATCCTCTCCAGGCTCAGGGAGCTGGAGGGCGGTGGAAGAGTGTGGCTTCTTGCGTTCAAGATTGTGACCCAATGGCTCTAGAAATGATTCAAGGGACATTCTGTGTCCACTACTAGCTGCTGTAGTAATGGACGTCGATATGAATCATTCCATTCTTTCACAAATCTTGTTCCAGACCTAGAGTTTCCGGTAAGCCGTGGACTTGACCCTCATGTCTGGAGATACCTTAGAAGGAGACTCGATAATCACACTTACGCCGACGGTGTGGTCAGATCCTCGAGGCGAGAGTTTCGGTTGGAATATCTTGGTGGCAGCGTCGATACCTTACGACGTTGGTTTGAGTATGGACTGGGAAATCACAGTTCATACACAAATTGATGGTATTAAGCAAAAAGGTTATAGTTTAACTACGACGTCGGGATGGGTTTTCCTTGGTCAGCAAAAAAGGAAACCCCAGGCAGCGCAGGGTAACTCTTGCACAGGAGGGTGAGACCGATCACTCTTGAGTCGGTCAACCTTACCCTCGTAGCAGAAGTCGTTTTGAGTTTCAGTTCTAACAGAAAATGGAGACCTCTGGAGTTCAAGGATGACGACCATGTCTTCTTACGGGTCTCACCTCGATGAGGTTTACGGATATGTGACCATGGAGGAAAGTTATCCCTGAGGTTCAACAAACCTTTATAGGTCCTCAGCTGGGTAGGCGAGGTGGTTTACCGCTTGACCCATCCACTTCAGTTGCACTAGGTGCACGACGTTTTCCACGTATCTCAACTGAGGAGATACGTGCTCGACCCTCCGCATATCATCGACCTTGATGAGCTAGATGGTGGCGATGAGGTGACTTCTACGGAGGTTCCTGTGGGGATCGAGGATTGACAGGAGCAGATCCTAGGAGGACGGTCAATTCCTCTTGTGCACTTTCTTTGGCAGCACAGGAACCTCCAGGTGAGCACATGGGAGCGGAAGTCTCAGATGCGTGCTCAGTACCGCCTTTGTATCCCTAAGTTTGTGGTGAAGCTTTACGGGGACGTAAAGCCCTGTGGTGGGAGTAATGTAAAGACCCGTAAATTCCAAGGAAATTTTTTTTTCTTAATTTTTTTTGGAATTTTACAAGAACGTAGTTTCTGACGGTGCCTGATTCCGAGGCCCGGTGTGCCTAGAATCAATTTCCGAAGTTTGGCTCGGGTACGTTCAGTGAACGGACGAGCGGGTTTTTCTAACTTTTGAACTGGTGCTCGTAATCGAATTCTGAGGGCACCGATGGAATCGCAGCGCCAGTAATTGCTTAGAAACGCCTCTTCCGGAGTTGTGTTTTCGCGGGTGTGGTTTTTAATTTTTGGGTTTAAAGTTAAGAAATAAAATAAATTGGGCGACAAACTTTATTTTATTTCACTTACGCTGCTTGGAAGCCACTTGAAGCCACTTAAAGCAGCTTAAGATGAGTTTTTGCGGATAGGGTGCTATCCAAAAATATCCCACCCTCTTGGTAGGATATTTGTGAGGTGGGACCCGCACGAGCCCCACCATTTCTTTTCCGCTAAGTAACGCACCCGCGAAAACCCGTCATTATGAAAGTCAACTGACGCGTTTTCTTATTTTCTTAATGCACCAATTAATTTTGAGGTTTTCTTCGTTTAATTAATTGGGCGGTTTATTTCGTTGAATTAATTCTACGAATTAATGGGTCGTTACTTATCTCTTTATTCGTTTCTTAACCGGTTTGAAATCTGTTGGCGTAATAATAAAATAAGGCCAACACACCCTCCTTTTTTTGTAATGTTCTGTTAAACCTTGAAGAGCCTCTGAGAATTCTTCATCCTCCTACACGAAGTACGTGAAGAACACGAAGAACGCCGACCTCCGACGAAGAACGCCGAAACCGCGGAAATCGACGACGCGACGTCGTGTGCTGCGACGCCGATGTTTCCTCTTCTGCGACGTTCCTTCCTCCGCAACGAAACCTTCAATCATCTGTTGGAGGTAAGAGATTTCGGGTTCCTTTTAGAACTCCCTTGTGGTTTTTATCAACGCACGGATTTAATTTTTATTAATTAAATGTTTTTATTCTTGGACCTCGGAGTTCGACGAACAAGCTCGGAAGCGGAATCGGGTAGCAAGCGACGACGGCTTCGCCTTCCCTCGAGTCGGACGAACGCCGACATCCCCCTTCGACGTCGTCATCCTCGCGACGCCATACCGTGACGAACCTTGAACGACGACGCCTCCTTCCAATCGGCATATACCCAAGGTAGGGGTTTTATTTGAATGTTCTATACTCCGTAAATGTTTCTGTTCAAGGTGAAGAACCCAGATAATAAGAACAATTTTAATTCATTAAAATTGTTTTTGGTTATGTATTCATGTGTTGAATAAACTTCTCCCGTTGATATAATCTAACGCAGAGGGTGCGGTCCAAACGAACACGGCCCGACAACCCTCCGCAGATTGTTTATTGATGTGTGGATTGACGGGCGACGACGAAGCAGGCCATTTGGGTGTTTGAATCCCTTTTCAGTGAAGATGGGGTCCCGAGGGGGACCATAGGCGAAGACGGCAGGAAGAACAGACCACCGGAGCACGTCTGGTGGTCCGCGGAAGGCGGCGGCGGCGCGCGGCCAGAAAAAGGGGCGGCCGACGAACCGCCGACCTCAATCAGCGGTGAAGGGCGGGGGATCCGCGCGCCCCGCCCGCGTGTCGGCTCGGCCGCGCTGACCGAGCCGCGGCCGGCCGGTCGGGCCAGACCGAACCGGACCGCGCCGGACCGGTTCGGGCCGACCCAGGGGGGGTCGGCCCGGGCCCAGACCCCCGTTTTCGGGCCACTTTCGGTCAAAATCCCGTAACAGGAGCTACGAGCCTCCAAACGACTCACCGTCAGCGGAAACGCGATCCTTGGATCGAGACGGTATTTTCGGTATATCGCACTCAAGGTTTCAGATTACTTTGGGTTCGGCCGGGTTGGTTCGGATACGAAATCGACCGGGCCCTCAGAGCGGAAACGCTCGTAACTCGAGTTCCAGACGTCCGAATGACATACCGTCGACTTTGTTGTTTTCCTCTAAGTGAGACGGATCTTTTGGCTTACTCCGCTCGAGGTTTGGATGTCGTCGGAGTGTGGTCAGGTTGGTTCGCTCACGAAACCAACCGGGCCCCTGGGACGAAAAAACCAATAACTCACAGACCGGGCGTCCGATTGACGCACCGTCTGCCTCGTTGTTTTCCTCTTGTTGAGACGGAAATTTTGGCATCCTCCACCCAAGTTTTGGATGCAGTTGGATAGTGGCCAGGTTGGATCGCACCGAAATCCCACCGGGCCCGTGGAACGGAAAAGCTGATACCTTTCTGACAGAACGTCCGTTTGACGAACCGTCAGCGGCGTTGGTGATCTCGTTGAGAAACGGTCCCTATGAGTATACCCTATGAGTTTTCGGGGTATAGTTGAGTTACGGACAGATTGGTTCGCACACGAAACCAACCGGGCCCCTGGGACGAAAAGGCTAATAACTCACAGACCGGGCGTCCGATTGACGCGTCGTCTGTTGCGTTGAGACCCCTATGACGAGGTGGTCCTTTGAGATACTTCTTTGCGGGACTTTGTGATACTTGGAGTATCAACCAGTAGCTCGTGGAGCGGACCCTCCCGGAGACGAGCGTGCGGAGTACGGAGACCGTGTAGCCGGCTGAGACTTGATGACTGCTTGACCGACTCGACTTGGAGTGAGTTGACTAGCCCAGTGGACGGAGCGCCCGATATTTGGCGACAGACCCACGGCGGACGGAGTGTCCGGTAGTTGGCCGCAGACCCGCGGTACTCGACAGGAGGAGTACCTCTGTAGGCTATTGGGGGGAGCGCCCGGTATTTGGCGACAGACCCACAGCAGACGGAGTGCCCGGTAGTTGGCCGCAGACCCGCGGTACTTGATAGGATGAGCACCTCAGCAGTCTTAGGTTAGTGAGAAGTACCTTGGAGTCGTGACAAGACCATTGTACACTCCAGAGACGGAGCTCTTCAGCAGTTACGGTTTCGATAATGAAAATCCTGGTTTGAGCTGAGACTCTTGACCTTTGTGTTTACCTCATCATTGAGATGGGTCACTTGATAACTTAGGTATATGTATGGGAATATACCTGGGTAGTGGTTATCCGTTGATTTCACAATCCTTGTGTTTCCTCATGATTGAGATGGGTTACTTGATAACTTAGGTATATGTATGGGCATATATCTAAGTAGAGTTTATCTGTTGAGATCTTCTTATGGTTATCCTTGTTGGTTTAGTGAGACCTTGAGGGTCTCGGGGTCCCTACTGAGTATCGTTATACTCACCCCTGCACGGGCTATGCCCGCACCTCGTTGTGTTGGTTCCAGATGACGGGCAGTGCTGACGGAGGCCAAGTGTTCGAGGACTGGACGGTACCCGGAGGTGGACTACATGACGATTCAGTACCCGGAGGTGGACTACACGACGTGACGACTCACAGAGGAGGTTGACGGACGAGAGCATAGAGGAGGCTATCTATACTGACCCTTCAGGTAGGATCTATGGTGGACAACTAGGAGTTGCGCTATCTGTACCTACCCTTCAGGTAGGATCCGAGGAGGATGACCTAGGAGCTGCTTCCTACTTCCAGCTGTTGCCTTTTTGCTGTTGTACCTTGTTCAGTTGTAGTCGTACTTTCTTTTGGGTTTGTATTATGGCCCATTTACTTTTCATCTTTTCTTTTTTACTTAGTGTTTTGCTTCCGCTTGTACTCTGTGGTGCTTGTTTTCTTTTATAAAGGCAATGCTTTCCCAGTTATCGAGATTTTACGCCTTTGGTGCTAGTCGCAAGCCCCTGGCCTATGGAAGGCGGGCTTGGGGTAGTCACGGCACGGGCCCCGAGGACGGGTCGTGACAAATTGCGAGTATAAAATTTATCGAAGGAGGGATTAATGTAACACCCAACCGTCCAGGGTACGCCGTTCTTTGAATAACACAATAGTGTGTGATGTACGCAACACAGAGTTCAAGAACACCACGACCGATCAAACTAGCTATTTGGAAAGCGTTTATGATTAGTAATAACAATATTTTGAATTTTATATATATCCCATATAATTTTAATAATCATCTTTTGTCTTTCATAGACATAATATGAGGACAAATTCAATTTTTCAGATAAAAGAAGTATTTTTGAAAAAATGTAGTTTTTTCTTCCTTTTAATGGAGAAGCCTTTCTAAATCTAATATTTTAAACTTTTATATATTCAATTTTATTAAATTATAAACTTATTTATAATAAGTACATAAAAATTTATTTTGGATAAATGTTGATAACTTTCATATTTTGATGAATAGTGAAAGATACTAAATTTTAATTGAAAACCAATTTTTTAATCAAAAATAATTTGTAGTGTTGAATTATACATTTGATTGGTTTTCAAGTAAGATTAAATTATATTTTTATCATTTATTCTAATGTTGTTAATTGGAATTAATTTCAATTTTAAACCGAACATAAAAACATATCGATCTTTTGATAGTTTTTATTTCTCAAAACCCCGCATTTTGGTTTTGACAATGGGAATTAATTTTAAATTAATTAACACAACTTAAATTCTATTAATTTGGAAAAAAAAGTCATCATTTTTGTATTTAGAAAATCAAAATTAGCTTATGGTGAATTTTTGGTATTTTTCTGAAAACATTCAATTTTTGATGAATAGTTAAAAACACTGCATTATTATTTAAAAACTGACTTTCTATTTAAGTAATTAATTATTTTATTTAAATTTATTTCAAGTCAAAATATATACATAATACCTATATCCGTTCAATGTAATTCATTTGATTCATTTTATAATACAATTTTTTGTATAAAATTTTATTGAATATTTTAACATCTTTTACCCAACTTCTAGGCACGCTAGCAAATTTTCATAAAACATAATGTTAAAACTTCTATGAATTGAATTTCAAAAATCCAAGATTCACGATTGACATAAGTAAGTAAAATTCGGTTCAATAAGATGAAAATAATTTTTGGCGACTAGTTACTTTGGAATTTTTTTACCACAGTTAAAAGTTAATAGGGAAATTAAAGGTATAAATGATATTATAATTACCCTAAAAGATATCATAACTCTATTGGATAAGTTTATTTCTAGAAAAATAATCCTTAGTAAGAAAATATGATGCTTTTGGTCCACTTGTTTTAGATTAAGACATTTATTATTATTTTTTTAAAGAAGAGTTAAAAGTGATAAATTAAAATTTTAATTACTAAAACATTTTAATATTGGGTTATACAAAAGATAATTTCAAATATAAATATTCATTAAAAATATAAAAAAAATATGCATCATGGTATTTTATTTATAATTTTTAGACATTAAATAATTAAATTTATTTATGATACAATGATGATGCAGTAATTACCATTTTAATGAAAGATTAAAATAATTGATATTATAAATATTAAATAAATGTAAATTGAAGGTTTTTATGCATTAAAAAAAATTATATGTTAGTGCTACATGATAGGGTTGATTAAATTTAATTTTGTTTTGAAGAAATCATATTGTTTATAATTTCACCAAAACCAAATACTAAATACTGTCAAAATTGACATAAATGAGTTTTTAAAACATATATTATATTATTAAATTCTATAATAGCCATATAAATCTAAGGATCAGACAAAGGACTTATATAAAAATATATATGTCATTAATGATCAACTTGGGGTTCTATTAGAATTTTATAATAATTTTATTAACCATGTAATATAAAAATACATGGAGACATGGCAGATGTTAAACAGTTTAACCAAGAGTTAAATCTAAAAGATAAGTTTAATATGTTGATCTAAACCTATCTAAAACCTATTGGTTGAGTTTTTTTGACCCATACCCCCCATATACTGAAAATAAATCCTTTTGGAGCCATTATAAACCGAATAAAGTGGAATAATAAAATAACATTTCATTGTTTTCCTAAAGTGACCCTCACCTATCTTATAAAAGGGTACTTCCCTTTCTCTCAAAATTACTCTTCCAAAGCATTTTGGATCAGAAAAACCCTACTAAAATATCCTCCCAACTGCCCTCACATCATCCTCTAGGCCTTACTTTGATCATAAATCCAACCAAAGGAGCCCTTTTTATTAAATCAAAAGGAAGCACCCGAAGAAGAGGTAATTATTTCATCACATATTTCAATGTTTTTTCTTCTTCCACTTCCTATTTCTTTATTGTTTCCTTAAAAAATAACTCTAATACCTTATACATACTATAATGTTATTAAAAATATGTTACAACCATATTCATTATTTTATTTATCCTATGAATTAAAATTTCACCATACGTGCGTATGTACAGCTTGTCATCACCACGTCGTGGTGTAGTTTGTTATTCTAAACTGAATTATTTGGATGGGTATAATAATGATTATAATTGATGTAAATAATAAATATAAAATTTTAATGGTTAGGTATATATGAAATACCATTCACTTGTTAACAATTTCACTTTCAATAGAATGTTTTTGTCGCTCGTGCGTATATACGGATTACCGTCTCCCTGACCACGAGGAGATTCATTCCCCATCGTAACCATTCAAGAATAAATATCATTTTAGGATTAAAACATAAGGTTTAAGAACATATATAATTCTTTATATGAAACTAATACATCAAATCCATAAAAAACATGACTTATTTAACAAAACATATAAATAAAAAAATCAGTTAACACCCGAAACAATGATACTAACATAATATTATTAACAAAGAAATATATAAAGATCATATATTATATCATATTTATGTATATGGTTCTTTTATAATTATTAACAATTATTCCACCATTATATAGTAGGATAACTTACCCTTAACTAAGGAAATGTACAAGGTAATGGGTTTTCATCTCACTTTTTATTCATGTTAGATTCATGGTATATTTGCCACTATTTCCTTTTGAGTGGTGTATGTACTTCCATTGATTTTATTTTTGGGGTAATATACTTTAATTTATGGTTATTTACATCTTCATTATATTATTCTTCTTTCATGGGGTGTATGTTTTGTAGGGTACAAATTGGTAAGGGAATTTTCAATTTCAATTTTTCACCCATTAGGATTTACGCATACTTCATTGATTATTTTACTCCAAGATTATGTGTGGAATCACTATTTATTATTTATGTATAAAATTACACTCCCATTTGTGTGGATATATTTTTTATACACATAATCACTCCATTTATAAACTCCCATTCCATTGATATGAACTTGTTAACAGTAATCTTAAATCAACTACCATCCATTGAGTTAAACATCCAAGTCGATGGTATTGTTTTTTCAAGAATATGTGTGATTTTCCTCTAATTGATTTACACTTAATATCCAATTATATTGAGTGTATTTATATTTTTCACACACAATTATTTCATTGATTTTTCTTTATTTAAATGATATGGTCTTAAAAAGAAATTTGGTCTCAATTTACATTCCATTGAGTCATTTTTTTTGTTATGCACCAATTCACTTTTATATGATGTATATACTATCCTTTGACATATTATATCACAAATCCATTTATTCTCATGATATTATAAAGTTTTGATTAACTTTATTCCTCAATAACTTGTAATTAAGTGTCTCCCATTTGTTAATAACTCTTTAACTAAAATATAGTTTTAATGTTTTAATGATTTATTCTTCTAAATCCTTCTCATTAATGTCCATGCTTAAAAAATGATTTTAAGAAATTATTTATATGTACATGAATGTTTTTAAATTAAAATTATTTTCAAAAGTTCCAATGTGGTACAAGACACTTTGATTCAAAAATCACTTTTAAACGACTTCTTTGATAAATAGTAGACATGTAAATGTTTTCAAGAAAAAAGAAATATTTCTCTCAAATATTTTCAACAACTATTTTCATATATTTCAATATCCTTTATTATATTTTATTCTTTATTGTGGTTGATTTATTATAATACAATCTTCCATGTTGTATTGAACGAGTTATGTTGGACTGTGGATATGCTATTTATATGTCATTCATGGTTGGTGGTTAAAGTATTGACATTTCGTATGCTAGATTTAATATGAATGATTAGATTATGTTCCAACCATTTTATATGAGGAATTAATTGGACTTCTTAAGTGATGGGTGGAGCCCACTATAGCTTCCCAATGCATCGGTAGGTCTAATGAGACAAACTAGTGTCTTGGCATAAGTCCTTGACAAAATATTATTTTATAGTATTGGCACGAGGCCATGATTATGTGGCTATGATGTCCAAAATTATGCATTACACTTTATGAAATTAGCTATTGATATTACATGAAATTATTCGACTAGTATAATATCTATGTGAATATGTAAATGTCATTATTTGATTTATGTTTTCCATATTATACTAAAGTTTAATTTTAAGAGGTTTGTATTTTGGTATTATACATTTACATAAATGTTTACTCTTATTTATGAAAGTTTCTACTATGTAGTTTTCTTTATTGAGATTTTAATATCACCCATTTCTATGTTCTATTTTTTCCAGGATGTGAAGAAGTATATCATGATTAACCTACATGAATAGTATATAATATATGAGGGTGTTCAAAGGGGACATATTGGTGTTTTTCATTATTTCATGATTTGAAGTAAAACTTGTGTATGTACCTAATAATTCCAAGGCTACTGAACAAATCGGTCTTTCGGGACATGAACTATGGTGATCATTCCAATGATATGTAATAATATACTGACTTTGGGTAACTAGGGTTGGGGTGTTTCACTGTTTCCAGTAAATTATATTTTAATTTATGTATTGCAATGAAATAAGTCAAACATTACTTTAACAGGTCATAAAAATGGCATACATTACATGACACAAACTTTATATATGATACATAGAGCACTAACTTGGTATATGATACACACAACACCTATGATTCTTAGAAACAACATTTTAGTATTATAATTATTTAAATGAGATAATTATAACCCAGCTGTAATTTTTTTTTAAATAAACAGTAATGACTAAATTTAAAATATTTTTTATAATGGATTTATATAAATAAAACATATTTATATTGAAATATATGTTTTATGTTATAGTCCTTATATGATTATGAATATTATTTTCTCAAACAAACCCATTTCCATGTCTTTCTACAAAAAAAATAAAATACTAATTTGGAAATTGAATTTGTTAAAATAAACATCAATTTTGAATTGATAATTACAAAATTTCTTAAGGGTTATTTTTTGTTATTTTTCTAAGAAACTTCATTTTTTGACGAATATTGAAAATACCTAATTTTAATTCAAAATTCATTTTTCATATAATTAATTAATATGGTGAAATAATATTTCAATTTGGATTAAAATATTAATTAGATTTATTTTTTAAATAATCCCATGTGGGTAATTTAAAAAAATTTCACACTGAAATTGGATATAAGAACATAGTAATATTTTGATCATTTTTACTTTCTAAACATTAATTGTCGAACCGACTACTGGATTAATTTTTAATTTATTACTTCCACTTATTTGATTGTAATTTTTAAAAATGGATTGTTTATTTGGAATAAGAATAATTTATAATGTCTAATGAGGTAAAAATATTTTTTTTACGAAAATGATTAGTGAAAGTAATTAAAATGAATTACATTAGTTAAGGTAAAATTAAGCATAATTGAGAACTAAACCATAAATTAAAGACACAAAAAATCATTGAAACTTGTTCAAATTCCCATTAATGAAAATATTTATACCCTATAATCCTTTATTTAGGTTTTAGATTATTATTTGATCCCCTCTCAATATAAAAAACGTGGGTGTAATTCTCTCTTAAAATATTTACAATAGTGTCACTCCTCGTTCCCAATAAAAGACCTCGCCTCTCCATCTCCTTTAAACTTCTCAGACCACATACATTCGACCAATATCTTCCCAATAAAATTCCAAAATTCCCTCCCTTTCTCTATTAATACTCTATTGAGGCATAATTTCTTCCACGATATCCTTTTGGAATAAACCAAATGGAGTTACCCGATTAAGAGGTAACACCTTATCTCAAGACCCTTTATTTATTTTGTTTCTCCACCCATTCCTTTATCTTTATAAAAAACATTTAAAACAAAAAAATTTATCTTCAATATAATTTGATTTTTTAGAATAATTATTTAACAAACACCGCCATATAATGGGTAACAAACATAGTGTTTGCATGTATGGTGAACTACCACCTCACTAAACAACATTTATTCATTTTTTTCTACACCACATCTCATGGTTAAAATTATGATGGAAACTCTAATTATATATCATATATATTATATTTATTATTTCCCTATGATATTTTATTCGTTTTATAACACATATATTTTTTAATTTTTATTTGGTGTAAATACGATAATTTCGTTTGAGGAAGTGTGAACTACCACCCCCTCTAAGAGATTTGATTTACTCACAAACAATAGAGAATGTATTAAGGATGAGTTTAGATAAATTACATGATATATATAACATTATAATTCTATCTTAATAATATTATATACATAAATAAAAATATTTCATTTTGTTACATTCATTCAATACGATAAAGTAATGGAAACATTGTTCATGCATAAGTATAGATTACCATCACTATGAACAGTGTATTCTATTTCATAATTATATATTCTATAGACTATTATAATAAAAATAAACTAAATATAGGTTATATTTATTTCATGGTTTATATTCTGGAATCATTATACAAGTATAAGAGAAAAAGATTCAACAAACTAAGGCACATCCCAACAGCTGACCGAATATTATCTGAATTGAAACCTTAACATATGATGGTTAACATGCAGGTAATATAAAGTCTGAATAAAACCATATTCTATATTATATATAACAATATATTTATTTAAAAGATTTATAATAAATTTATATTAATTATACATGTGTTTTTAATGATTATTATTATAATCATGACACATGGTATGTGTATTTCATCTCATTTTTTATTTCCATGAGATAGTTGCAATGTTTTCCACTCTTTAATTTTTTGTTTTGTATGTATTACCCATGATTTTATTATATATATCATATATTTTAAATTTATGGGTATTCATGTATCTATTTTATTATGTTTATTTCACGTGGTTTATGTTTCAAAAGTTACCAAATCGGTAAACTTGTATTTTAATCAAATTACCTTCTTTGATACTCTAGTTTTTTATGCTCCTAAATAATTTTTTTGAGGTGTATATACTTTCATTTTACATTTAATATCATGAATTTACTTATTTTAATTCTATATTAAAATTCATGTAATTTACTTTTCTTACATGAATATTATGAACCCATGTTACCAAGTTATTAGAGTTTATTGAATTAATCTCATCATTTTTTGAGATTGTTTCTATTCATTCTTACTTTGATGAAATATTATGATCCATATCTAAATAACACTAATGGTCTTTCTTATAATATATTCATTCAAGATATATCCATGTATTAGTATAATTTTACACTCTTTGGTACTGAAGATAATATTTTTATGTAAAATTTTATTGTCCCTCTCTTCAATCATAAATCAATTGTATTCCGAAACCATGTTTTCAAAAAAAAATTGACAAATTTTTTCAAAAGAAATTTAAAGGACATTTTCATGGAAATAGGATTTTATAAAATTATTTTTTATTCAATTATTCCTTTATAAGTTATCAAATCAATTTCAAAGAAAATGTTTTTCAAAATGGTTTTATGCTCTAAAAATGGGTTTCAATGAAGAAAAAATATTTTCCCCATGAAATATTTGTAAAATACCTTTAAAAATTATTTCCCATATACGATAACATCCATTGGTGTTACTCATGCCTTTCTGGGGGAATTATTCAATTTTTCCATTCATATTCTTTCTCTGAATGGATAATGTTTTTATGGAAGGATGTTTATGAAACTCGTTTATCTTTCATAGGTTATATTTTCTGGAAACCCATTTCTCTATCACAGGTTGTATGATTTTGAAATATTTTTATATTCACAAGTTATTTTTATAATGAAATTATTGAAAAACCTATCTTTTTTCCACATGTTATGATATGATTACATGTTTATAACACCCATTTCATTTCATGGGTTTTTATATGATTATTTATGATCTTGTAGCGCATTAATGTTTGATTTCATTATGTGATGGGGGAGACCTATATCTCTCTAAAATGCATTAATTAAATATTTATATCTTATTATCTAGAGTAATATAATATTTAGAATAATATTTTACTATTACAATGACCATGGAAGTGAACCATGACTGCCATGATGGTATGAGGAGTGAACCCATTCTAACAAGATGTCCTTTGGAGTGAACCATGACTACCAATATGTTAGGGGGAGTGAACGTAAACGTATAATATTGTCTTTTAGTGATTCATTGGCTACTATAGAAATAATATTATGTGATTATGTGTCTGTCTCAATTCCATGTTTTATTACAATGTTCTGCCTTCATTGATTATGTTCTATATTTTTTTAAATTCATGTCTTATGAACTACCAATATTAATGATATGATTCATGTATGTAATCACTGATATACAAGGTATGGCCTTTTATTTTTATGATCATGTTCTCATACCATTATGTTCATGATTATTCTTACATATCTCCCATGTTTACACTTACTGATCATTTGATCTCCCCCTTTCTATGTTTACTTCCCCAGTTTCTGAAGATATGAATTATTATTGATGTGTCTAAGAAGGGTTCTATTCAAAAATAACATACTAGATAATAATCTAGATCACTTATGTATCAGTTTTTATGTTTATATGTTTTCAAAGTAATAAGACTTCTACGGCCTTTGGGTGTCTCTTTGTATAATGTCTTATGTATTTTGCAGATTTAATGTAATGTTAATGTATGAAAAGTGAGTTTCACTGTATGGATATTTTATTAGATGCACTTGGTGGTACTTAATTAGAAAATGAATAATATTCATGTTTTAAACATAGGATATGGGAAGGATCCCTATGTTATATGGATGAGTTGGGATTCAAGAAGATTTATAGATGAGGGAAACAAAAAAATTCAGGATCCTCTTGGGAGATATCATCATATCTATATATTTTTATTGTTTCCATTATACACATGAATCTTTTATGGTATGGCTTATTTACTACTTTGGTTTTTGATTTTTTCCCTATTATGGATTTTTTCATGAATAGTTTGGTTTATTATTGATTATTTTATAATTATGGTTAATTTTGAATTTGATTTCTATGGTTGTAAATCTTTGATAATGAGTGTATAGTCTCACTATGATACATATTATCTCATCGATATTATTCATAATCTTATTAATTAATGGGAGGCCCTCTTATAGTATCATATTTAATAGGATCAGAGAACCAATAAGTGGATCCTAGATTAAAACATTACAGGAATAATCCAATAAATTACATCTAAACCCATTTCTTTGTAAAATAACTTATTTCCCAAAGTTTTAGACAGCTATATCCCAGGATCACCAATCATATGATTTAGTTTTTAAGAACCATATCTTGAATAAACAATAAATATCTTCCCATTAATAATTTTATGAATAAAACTCATAAAATCATACATTTTAAAAAATAGACACAACCCTTTTCATTTTACACATAAATATAGGATTTAATTATTGGGTTAACTAATTATTTATTTAATGGAAAATTATATTGAATTATATGTTAAATATAAATATAAATTAATTTATTATATTTAAAATTAGTATAAACCATTATATATATTAATGAAAATGACATCAAGGCACTTTAAATTAATGATTTGAAGGAAAACCCATTACCTTGAGTTCTGAATCACCTCACACATCCTCTACCCTCCTAAATAATAAAATTATATTAATTATTAAATTGATTCATAATCATTTTAATGTTAATTTACTTACTATTATTAATTTTATTTCATTTTTTCGTGTTTTTTTACCAAATTTGTATTTTTTTAGGTAGGAAATTTTGTGACCATCTTGTTCAAATCCTCTTAAACTGATAAAATATAACACTAAAAAAATACATCAACATGGGTTTCATAAGATCTATAAGATTATTTTTATAATTTATTAATCATTCCATTATCGTGGGAGTTTATTAATTCATGAAATAGAAACCATTCAAATAACTTGACTTGAAAAATGAGTTTTTACAGTTAAAATGTCTATGATTTGTTAGTGTTAATTTGTTTTTTTAGATGACTAATATACCAATAAAAAATAAAAATAAATAATATTTATTAATATTTATTTCCTAATAAATTATGAAATCAATTTTTAAGAATATCACAAAAGTATATAAATGTATTAAAACATCATCATTTACTTTGATAGCATAAATCAACCATTGTAATAGATGGTATTTTGGAGGCGGACTACTGCTCGAATGCCTTGGTGATAGAACCCTAGATTATGCCCGATGAAGATCCCCCCGACCCTTCTTAGAGGTGGGAGTGGGAGGATGATTTGGTTTTGCCGCCTCGAGGGTCACATACCCCATTTGTACCCTTTTCCAACCTTAACTATCTTACAGAGTTCTCGATGATTATGTTAAACCCAAAGGTTCCTGATCTTCATCTTTTTCATCCTTATCACCTGATCATGGTGTCGGGGTTCTCTAAAGTGACGAGTTATCTAGATCTTACATTGGTGGCTTGATTCAACATCTGAAGGCCTTCGGTTGACGACTTTGATCGGTTTGTTTTTGGTAAATGGAATTTGATGGATCGTCTGGTCATCGTCCTTCTAGATAATTGTCATTTAATAGTCCAATTCACTTTAGAAGAGAATTTGATATGTGCATGTTCCAAAGCTCCCTGAATATTCCATGGTTGCAAGTTATTTCTCCTTCGGTGGACGATCGACCTCTGTATGAACCGCGATACAACTTCCACTCTGATTTTGATAAGTCTCCCTCATCTACCCTTACCTTTTCAAAACCCATCAATTATTCGTATAATTGGGAACCTAGTAGGACATTTACTATGCTTTGATGTGTGTACGTCTACCATGAGTCACCCGATCAATTCTTGGGGTTGTGTTGAGGTGGATATCTTGAGACCTCTGGTGGAATGGATCTGGATTTCGGTGGGTGATGAATTTATATTGAAATAGGCTATATGTATGAATCATGGAATGAATAATTCTCAACTTGTAAGAGATTGGGGCACTCAATCTTGAGGTTTCATAATGGAGCGATGGGCATGAGGTCACCAGGTCTAGGTAAGTGTCTAGGGAAATCCTTTAACAAGAGGATTTATGTGTATGATAGTTCTGGCAAAGCAACAGACTTGGGACCTTGGGTGCACCGACTTTGGAAAAACCTACAGGGTCTCCTTCTAATCCACTGGTATCTGCAATGTTGAACTGTCTTAAACAGGATCCGAATCAGGAGGATGATCCAAAGAAAAATATTGCCATGGGTGATGCTACTGATGGTGGCATAGAATATCCTTTATGTAGAATTATGGCTACAGGAGTGGACCAGCAAGAGCAAGAGGTGCCTGCTCAAAAGGAACATGATGCTCTTACTCCTATTATCTGCCAGATTGAAGGGGGTGGTGTTGTGGCTGGTCAGAGGATGGGGAGTAGGATATGTAGTGGTGATGTGAGGAAAGGGAGGTAGGGGTTCTATTTTTACACAGATGAGGATAACAGGTGGTTTATTACAGTGGAAAAGTTGGACACTGCTATATGTGATGATCATATAATTGTGGGGGTTTCAGATGTCTTTTCTTATGGGTTCAGTGGTCAGGATGATGATGGTGGTGGTGTGATGATTGTAGTTCCCACGGGGAATCGATTTCAAGGGTCTGAGCTGGAGGGTGTGGAGGAGGTTTTTCCAATGCATGATGGGTTGAACATGAATATTGAGCCTCAGGAGGATTCTGCAGTGAATAAGGTAATGGAAAATGGCATATGTATAGGTCAGGAAGTGGTTTAACACCCCCATTTCCTTCCCATGATTGACATGAATCAGCAGCACCGAGTAGCAATGTTTCAAGAGATGCAGATTGCTGTAAACTGGGGGGATCTTGATGATATTGATAAAGAAAACCATGGTGACAAGGTCAGGCACTCTTAAAATAACACATTTTAGGGGGAAGGAGATGTTGAACCAAGAGGATATCACTGCTTTCTCGCAGAGAAGGCCAGGGAAGGATTACTCATTTCTACCAAAGCCAATTTCTACTAGATCTTCTTCTAGGGAAAAGAGTGGGTTAGTATCTAGATTCAGTAAACGTATGAAAACAGCTAATGATTTTCTCTCACTAGAGCGGATGAATCTTATAAGGAAGTACGCTAATGTTCTGAATCAATATGATTGTTCATACTGGGAATCAGCGAATACGAAGGAAGATTTTTACCATGGAGGTGGTGAATGGTTTGTTTTTGATGATATGTAGTAGTTTTTTTGGGTTTGTGTTACTTTCTTGTTGAACTTTTCTTTTATTTTAATAAATGGTCAGAGGTTTTTCCTCTCGCTACGCTTTTCTAGTAATAGATGATATTTTGAAAATTTTAAAAAATGGAAAACCTAATAAATATATAAGGTTTAGAAAGTAATAATATTATAATAAAAATATTTTTTGGCAGCCTCTAATAAATTGTACTTATGTTATTGAAATATGTAAGCGAATAACTGAAACAAAAAAGGCATCATTGTTGAAAACACATAATTTGACATGATAACACCTTATGAAAAACTGATTAGTGAGGCATCATAAATTATAATTGATGATTGATTGATAATAAATATTTAAATAAAATAATAATAAAATAATTTATGAAAAATAATTTATGTTTTAAATGATTTTTAAAACATAATTTAATAAATAAAGGATCAGAAAGTTTCTTGAAAACACACACATTGATCCACAAAAAAACTCTTTCAGGATGAGTCAAATGCTTTTGGAGAAATAATTTTTGGCTTGAATTGATAATTTTGACATGGAATGGGGAGGATATAGATGGTTTTTGTTAAAATAAATAGATAACATAATCTTAAGTAGTACCTTGGAAATTATAGAATAAGTCCTCTTTTATAATGAAATTTTTATATAATGTTTGGAAATATTCAATTTTAAAGAGTATAAAATGTAATTTAAAAATGGAATGTTTTACAGAAATTTATAATATATTATATTTTCCACAATTAAATTTTTACACATTACACATGAAAATATTTTATTATTGTTTTAACAATTTATAAAGTTTAGTTTAATATTAAATACACTTTAAGGTCATTTTCATGGTTATTTTAATAATTTGGCTTTAAAAGTTTCTATATAGCTATGTAATTAAGGTTAAAAAAATTATGTAATTTCTTAAATATAATTTTTAACCATAAAATATTAGGAACAAAATAATTAAACACAACTATATAATTTTAAATATATTTAAAACCATGTATTTTGGATTTTCTCATGCTTGAACAAGCACTTCATCAAAACTGTACAATAATTTTAGATAATTAAAAAATTATTTAATAAAAAAATTAATAACATAAATAATTCTATTATTCATAAATATAATTATCTAAACCCATTTTTAATATTATTTATTCCCATTTATGTCCTGATAAAAATTTTATTATTACAATTTTAAATTTTCTTACATTATTCAAGCACTGGGAAAGCACTTGGATAATTATATAGTTATTAAAATTTGATATTCTAAAATATATGTAATAATAAAAAATTAGACATAATATTTTTCTTTTAAATCAAGAATATCCCTATCCCCACATAAATAATATCTCAACGACACCAATTTTTATTTTCTCATTGTTGTGTATGAATTCTGTCAACATCAATAACTGTTTTTATATTTATATTTACATAACAATTAATTTACATTAATTAATTTTTAATGAACTTAACCCAGTTACCAGAGTTGGTGCATTATTTGATTACATTATCATGATCTCATGAATTAAAATCTTGATGTACTGAATATTTTGAGAGATGTGATAAAGTAGTTACAAATATAATATTTACATTACATGTTGAAATGAAAAAAAAAACATAGTGTCTCCTATGAAAAAAATCATATACCTTAGTATATCTCTGTAGGTCAGGCATAACCTACTTCATCAAATCCTAGGGAAAATGAAACATAATAATGAGGGAGCATATATGCTCAGTAAGGATAAAAATTATAGTATAAACTTTCATAAATAAGTATAACCTTTTATGGAATGGTATAAAATTGAAAAACAATCCTTTTAAACATAATCTTTATCATAATATTGAAATAATAAATCAAATAATTCTATTTAAACATTAAAATGTATATTTTAGTTGTCAAATAATCATATTTAATTTAAATAACTTATCTCGTTATAAAGAAATGCATAATAGCATACATTATAACCACAACATCATGGAATTGTGCCAAGACCATAAATAACCATACCATCAAGGCCTCATTCCAATACACTAGTTTGACTCATGAATCCTACTTATGTATCTAGAAGATATAGCAGGCCCCACCCATCACTTAAAAATTCCAATACATTCCTCAAATGAAAAGGGTAATACATAACATAAATTTTCGTATTAAAACTAACATACGAAATTTTATTACCTTAACCATAAACCATGACTGGTATAAAAATACAACATCTACTGTCAAACATATCATAAATCCTTCAATACAAAATGAAATATTTCAACACAATAAAACATCTTCAATAAAGCACAAAATGCATCAAAATATGTTGACATTGATGAAAATAATATAACAAATTCATTAAAACACTTTGAGATATATATCCCTTTTTTACTTTGAATCTATTAGAAAGGAAAAAATTATGATATAAAATTTTTTTAATGAAAATAACTGTGTTAGATTGTAAGGTAAGAATTGAAATGGTAAGAGGTCATAATGATGGAAAATATCCTCTCATTCCAAATAAGTTAAAAAGATTATTTCCCTAATTTGTCAAAAAAGTAAAAAAATACCTCATTTGGAAAAAAAAGGAAATGATCATTTAAAAAAAATTATAAAATTTAGAATATGGGTAAAAATTAATTTTAACAATGTTCAATAGTATTTTGAAATGCATTTTTAGGAACGTATACTTGGATGAAAAATATGTCACAGTAGATACTTATGTATAAATAACCTCAGATAATAATGATACTGTGAAATTAACCAATACCTTGTACTTTACTTCAGTAAAGAGAGATTTAACCTCATTTATAATTAGTAAGGTGTGTTATTAAATTATTCCATTACTATATCCACATTTATGATAACATGTATGATCCTCTTATATCGTTTTGTAAATTGTATTTTAGTACTACCATTGTTTTGGGTGTTAACTGCTTTATTTTACTATGCATGTTGTTTTAGGTAAGATATGTTTTTATCCATAAGATGTATTTTAATCATATCCAAATTGAAATTAAGTTAATAATAATAATTTTTAAACATCATAAAAATTTTATAATTATTCTTGATTGATTAACACATAGAATGAATCTCACCGCATTGTGGAGACAGAAGACTGTATGTATGCACGCATGGTGATATTGTTATTTATAAGATGGATAAAAGGACGAAAATGGTTGTCCCATATTCATAATAAAATATTAGAATATATATTATAATGGAGTTATTAATTTATAATGGAAATGATATATTATGAGGAAGTATAAGAAGAAAATAAATTGAATGGAATTGGTCAAGCAATTACCTCTTCTTTGAGCGTCTCCTTTTTATTTGAAGAAAAAGAATCCATATGATGGATTTATTACCAAATTATGGCCTATAGGATGAAGTGACGGATGTTGGGAGGATAATTTTATAGTGTTTGGCTGAGCCAAAGGGCTTTATATGTGTAAATATAAGTGAAGGAGAGGTTTCCTATTATAATTGAGGGGAGTGGCACTTTTGGAAACTCAAAAACTATTAATTTATTTTAAATTGATTTATCATTTAAAATATATTGAAAGTTATAAATTTAGGGGATAAGATGAGGATGGATAAAAATAATCCCAACGAATGATTTTTAGAAAGTTTTATGTCAAAAAAATCACCTTATCATTCTGGTTTAACACATAGTTAAACAGGTAAACTCTTGTCTTGTGTACTTGTCCTTTTATACTATATGGTCAATATAGTTACAATAAAATTTCAAAAAAAACTCATATTGGATCATTAATTACATATTTTACATTATCCTAGATTTTTTTCTAAACATGATATTTTTATGAATTTTATAACATTTATATATATATTATTTATTTTAATGTATAATTTCATTCAATTTTGACACTATTCAATATTACCATTTTAAAAAATATCAATACAAATAGGTAAATTATAAACAATACTTCAAATATTCCCATGAAATATCTATTTTTTATAAAAAAAATTGGATGTCATTAATTATGTAGAATATATTTATTTTTATATTTTTAATGTCATTTAATTGATTATTCTTTTAATAATTCAATTATGTAGTCATTATTGAGTGAGAATTTAAATTAATTATTTATTTCATTGAATAATAAATATTTTACCATTATGTAAAAAATAATTTTATATTTCTATAAACTATTTATCTTCCACCATATCACTTATATATCATCATATTAAAAATTATATTGTTATGAAAATTTTAATATAACATTTTAACTCTTCATTAAATAAAATATAATAAATGTCATAATCTAACAAAAGTAGATTAAAAAGGATCGTAAAATATATGTTAATTTTTCACCCCCATAGAAAATTGTCCATCATATCTAAATTATATTTACATATGAAAATCCTAACCTCTAAATTTAACTACACTCTCCTCTAACATAAGCTATAATGGACCAAACATAATCACCCAATACTTACATGATATATAAAAAATATTGAACTAGTCACATTCCCATGACATGTAGGTTTATATTTTTATAGAATTTTGAAACTGATTTGTCACACCCCGACATATCTTTTATTTTATTTTATAATTTTATTTGACTTTTAAAGAAAATTTGGAGTCTGGGTTGAGTCCTGGATGAAATAATTTTGAGTTATGTAAAAAATGTGTGTTTCTGAGTTGACGTCACAGGGCGCATCGACAGAGCACATTTTGAAAACCCCACACGGCTCTGCCCAAGAATCTGCATGGTCCCCCTCTCTTTTTAAAAAAAATGGGTAATGATTTTATTATTGTTAATAATTTTATAATTTTTATTAAAAAGGAAATGATAAATTATTGTCATTATTATTATTATTAATATTTCGGTCGGTGCGCGGGAACCGCATGGTTAGCGAAGTTTGTGCGGTCAACCCGGGAACCCGTGTGACAGCTTATGAATCGTACAGAAGCTACCACAAGGTCTGCACATGAGCGCTTTAGTTGTGTGCGGGCCCTGAGGATGTGGTATCCAATTAATGAGATTATGTAAAAAATGAGGTAGAATTGAAATGAGTGAAGTTTTTGATTTATTGTGTTATTTAAAATATTTATTTTTGTTAATAATTTTATTATTATTGTTAAAATGAAATGAATAATTTTATTATTTTTATTTTATTAATATTATTGTTATTATTATTATAATTATTATTATTCATATTTTTACCAAAAATATTAAAATTAAATTAATGCTAATTAAAGTTGTCATTAGGAATTATTTTATTGCTATATTATTACTACTACAAATATTATTATTATGGTTATATTATTATAATTATTATTATTTATATTATCATGATTATTTTATTAGTTTTTTTCTTTTTTTCTAGGGTTTCTTCCCTCACAAACTCTCTCTCTCCCTCCTACCCCTCTCACCCTTATCGAGTGACCCAACTGGGTACACCTCCATCACCAACCAACCCTCCTCTACCAGTGCTGACTTCTCCCTCTCCAACCAAAATTTTCTCACTAACCTAGACCACTTCCCCTTCGTTGGCATGGCCTCACCGTAGCACACCAATGACCATAACTCTTATGGTTATCACGCCCCTCGCCAGTGCATCTTCTGACGTGCACTAGATGACCCGTGGATCCTCCTGCTAGCCATCTCTGGAGACCTGCGGCAATGCCTCCCCCTTTGCACCCACCCCAGTATTCACACGCCCTCTTTCCATCCATGCATTTCATCGGCACACCCCTGTCTGGAAGAGCCTCTTACCGGCATGACTGCTGGCTAGCTCAATCTCCCTCCCCGTCAGACCGTCCCCCCGTGAATCCCCCACTCCGTACATCTGCTCATAGCGCACCCCCAACTGGCACCCAGCCACCCTCTTGTGTGCAGCTAGGCCTTCTACGTGACCCCCTACCCACCTCCCATACATTCAAGCCCTCACCAATGCAGTCCGACCAGGCCGTACACTACCTTCCATCCTACTGAACCCCTCAATAGTTTTTTTCATCCTCCACACACCCTTCCAGCTGAGTCATGCCCTCTGCCAGGGGACCACCAAACCCCCATCCGATAGCCTCTCCTTTTTGGTAATTTCCCATCTTCTTTGTTTTATGTTTATTCCTGGTTATAGTTTAAATTGTTCGCTCAATCCTAAAATGCAATTACAAATTTTGGTGTGTTTGGTCAAATCCATCTTTCCGTAGGTGCAATTTTTGTGCGATCAGTGTTTCACACTAGGTTCCATGTTTCAAAGACGGTTAAGGTATGATCACCTTTCATAGAACTATTAAATTTATAAACTCTTTGATTTCTTGTTTTTTACACCTTCATTGGTATTAATTAATTATTTTTTATTTCTAGAAAATTTGTTTTGGGAGAAATTATTAAATTTTGAGTAGAAAAATAGTGTTCAGATAATTATCTTACTTGTTTAATTGATTTTTCATGTTTTGTGGTAGATTAGTTTGGTGTGAAACATGATTTGGAAAGGTTTTGTGAGGCACATGTGATGAAAATGAGTTTTCTAAAGAAAAGTGTTTATCTTTCATGTGTGTGTTGTGGCGTTTCATAAATATATTCTATGCCTTGTGTAAAAGATTAAAATCATGTTTTCTAAGAGTTTTAAATGTACAATTGTGATGAAAGTGGATTTTTCAAGAGAATTTTTTTTTGTAGCTTATTGTATTCTTTTTTGGGCATCATAAATGTGTTCTTTGAATGAGTTTTGCTTATGGAAAGTTTTGGTTACTCCTTAAAAACTGTTTTATATATTTTAAAGTGGTTTAGTAAATAGTGTGCATGGTGGTTGACATGTTTTGAAAACATCTCAAGGTTTTTTTCGCATCGTTTTTCTGTTTGGATTGTGTTAAGTTAGTAGTTATTGGTTTTTGGTTGTTGTACATTTGTCGCAGCGCATTGGCGAGGTAATTCTGTGAAACTGCGGTGATCAGCTTGTGTGTGGTTGTGCGTAAGTGTGAGATGTGTCGTATTGTCTAAATTGAGTTGCAAGTCGAGGTAGGTCCCCCATTACACTCTCCATTAAATTTATAAGTTATTAATTTCATGATATTTTATTGAATTTTCTTTGATAAATGAAAAATAAGGTTAGATGGTTATTTTTGGAATAAATATTTGATCTAAATGAAGCTGTTTATTTTATGCGCATCACTTGAATTATTTTCTTGATGAATTGAAACAAAATATTAAAAGAATTACCCTTTGGACTTTGAACATAATTCATGAACTCTCAGGTGTAGTTTTGGTTTAATTTCAAATTTTTTCTTTTGACACATGAGGAAATATTCTGGTTTCTCTTAAGAAATGATGTTTTTATTTAAAGTTGGTTAAGACTCGTTTGGATCCGGATAAAAGTGGAGTTTGTTGGATTTTTTGAAAATGGTTTTACTTTTGATGTGAATGTGTTGGTTTATTCAAAAAGATGGGTGATTTTCAAAGGGTGTTTAAATCTGGCTTGGCACTTTAAAAAAATAAATTATTTTGAAAATCATTCTTTGACCTGACTCAGGCATGATTCACTGTGTACGACGATTGTGTGAGTTGTTGAGTGTGATGTTTGTCCACGTGTTGACATGGGAACCTGGTATTGTAAGTGAACCTTCTTACAATGTTTGCTACACTAGTTTAGATTACGCACTGGTCAGTATCCCTTAGTAGGGATTATACTCTGCTTGGGGATTGGACAACCCGGTTAGGCCCGGTAAGGAAACACCGAGCGATTGGGTGTTATGACATCATTAAGAGTAGGTGTGCCTTCAGTATGAGTAACATGAATAGTACTTTCTGGATTTTTCACGAGCTCCTAGGTTCAACCCATGTTTCTTTTTGTTCTTTTTTGTATGTGGAAGATGATTGAGAGGTCTATTCGGTTGTCGGCCACTATGTGCCACATTTTCTATTTCCCTTAGTGTGTGTTTCCTATTTTGTGTGTTTTTCCTTTTGACTAACAACTAAAATTTGGATTTCTAAATTATTCTATTTAAAAAAATTCCAAAGCACCAATTTCTTTCTAACATTAAACATGTTTTTAAATTAAAAGTGGAATTGGAATGTTACTTGTTTTAGAAATGAAAGTGTGTGTGGAAACAAATATTTCATATAATTTTGTTCAAACCTGAAATTGGTAAATTCTTTATTTAAAGGTAATTCATTGGGAGTAGTTTTTTGGGAACTCCTACTGAGTTTTAATACTCATGACAATAGTGTTTTCCTATTTTTTTGTTTTGTTGCAGGTTTAATTTGAGCTTGCTCGCTATGGGTGAGAGTTGGTTGAGGACTGGTAAGAGACTCTAGGAGTCACGAGGAGTTTTGGTCATGGTCAGGTTAATTGGTTGTGTTTGATCGTTCTTTCTTTTCGTGTTGTTTATTTACTTTGTGTTATTTAATTCTTTCCGCTGCTTTATTTATTTTCACTAGGTGAAATATTTCCCAATTTTTCTATATTGATGCCCTGGCACTTGTCGCCAGCTCGGGAGGACCGGAAATTCCTCTAGGGCCAAGTCGCAGACCGGCTTGGGTGACCAGTCTAGGGTTGACCTGGATTGGTTCGTGAAAAAAATGGTATCAGAGGAGGTTGGCTCTTGAGCGGACCTTGTTTTTGAGAGCACCCATCGTTATTTGGGGTTGTCATGATAGAAGGAGTAGAATTTTTGGGACTCGAGGCATACATACGAGAAGGACGTCATGAACCCTTGCTCATTTATAACCTAAGGTTACCAAGGGATTTTCGGGTTGTTGGTGTCTTTGGACTATTTTTAATTGTTTTATGATAGAAAATTAAATGGAAGTCATACAAGTGACCTTTGTGAGCTCACATGGTCTAGAAAACCATGTGGAGCCGGGGACATTACACTAGAGTGCTCCTTGTGATGGCAGTGTTACTCGCATATGACTTCCAACCATATGTCTCTATCACCCATTAGCACTATTTTCTCCTTGTGGATCATTTGGGGTCTTCTTTATTTCTATGATTTTTTTTTCAATGTTTTATTTTAGAAATTGTGAAAAGTTGAATTTGAAATGGCAGTGACCATGTTTTGATCTTGTTCCTTGTTTTACTGTTCCTTAATGTTCGCCCCCATGAAGGTTCGATGGATGCCCAAGGTGCAACTTTGGGTGGTTCATCCTTAGAAAATATTCCATTTGATCATCCCATAGATTATTTCCTTGAGTTCTGGATGTCGAACCCTCCCCTATTTTATGTCCAAGTAGATCCACTTGAGTTGGAGGAGTGGTTGTAGAAGATTGAGAGGAAATTCAATCTAATTGGACTACCTGATCCATTGAAGGTGATGTTGCGTACCTTTTTTCTATAAGGTCCAACATGGAAATGGTGGAAGTTCGTGTCTCGGAGCAAGCCTCGAGAAGATCTCACATGGTAATTCTTCAAGTATTCATTCATCCAGCAACAATTCTCTGAGTTGACAAAGCTGAGGAAGTGGATGGAGTTGTGTTGTCTTCATAAGGGAGCTGAATCGGTCCTATAATTCTATCGACATTTCATAAACCTGGTTCAGTACGACCAATGGTTTGTTTCAAATGATCCCGCCAAGGCTCGATGATTTTAGTCTGGACTCCGACTTGAACAGCGATCGAAAGTGGAAGAGCTCATCCTAACCACCTTCTCAGATGTTATGGGACAAGCCTTTCTTGCTGAAGTTGATCTAGTAGGTGGAAATAATGTGGTGAATCCTCCCCTAACCTTAGGAAGTAGTGCAGAGGATAACGAGAGGATGAATGAAAAGCGTCGTGATGCTGGTGGGTATACTAAAGGAATTAAAAGGCCTTCAAACCTGCAATCAACACCTTCAAAGAATAAAGTTTTCATCTATCACAAGTGTGGAATGAAGGGTCATAAAAGGTTGATGTTCCTTCGTGCTCTAAGACACTGCCACACCTGTGGATGTTTGGGTCACTTACAGCGATACTACCGTGGTGTTTCCAAGAAGCACGTTGAAGCTAGACCTGGCTCGTCAAAGGTCACCAAAGCCCGTCAGTATCAGTAGGGTGATGTTTTGGGACTAGTTTGAGGTTTTCTCTTTGTAGTGTTTCATGGATATAGTAATCATCTTTGTAGAATTTTGTAGTGTTTCTTTTCTTTCAGTTGTAAGAATGGTTTTGGTTGAACCTCATTGAAACTCTTATTTGATTGGAATTGTGTTTGTGAACATTCTGGATTTTTTGTTATGTTTGGGAATTTTTGAAGCCTGACTGTGAGGTAAGAGATGATTCAATCATGGGTTCTCCACCCATAAGCCACGGAGTGAAGCTAACACATAGTCATGAAAACCCCAATAGTGAAAAAAGGGCCTTGGTTTAATCTTGATCTTTATTTTGTCGTGGTTTATATTCTTATGAGGGTGAGACGTTGTTGATATAACGATGGTGGTAGTTCTAATGTTCTATCAGTTCCTCCCTTTCCTTATTTATCTCATTCATGGTGGGGGTTGTTGGTTCGTGCGACAAGTGTTCATGTTCGGTTTATCTCGACATTTATTATGGTGGGGAGACCCCCAACGGGTCTCGCAAAGTTACACCTAATGTAATTTAGAGTTATCCCAATACTTATGGTGGGGAGTCTATTTGGGGCTCCCCATGTCAGTATCAGAGTTTCTTTTCATGTATCATTTGGTGGAAGGTGGTCTTGTAGGAAACCTTTTAATCCTGAGTTCGTCCTGTCGAGTAAACGTTGAGATTGGAGTACACCCAATGGTTTTGTTGGACTAATAAGAAGTGTATAAGTGTCAGAGGTAGTTTAAGTTCGTTCATTCCATGGTTGAAATATATGGTCTGGGTTTTGTTGGGTGTTGGTTAAGTTGTTCATGTTTTATGGATGAGTTGTGTATCGTGGGATTTTGGTATCGGTTTGGATCGATCAACTAGAGGAACATAAACTTTTGCGGGTGGGTGACACTTGATAAGTTTTATCTTTGGGTCTAGATCATGTCATGGATTTCCATATAAAGAAAGCATTATGGTGGGGAGAATTGTCACACCCTGACATATCTTTTATTTTATTTTATAATTTTCTTTGAAATTTAAAAAAAAAATTGGTTCCATGTTGAGTCTTGGATGAAATTTTTTTGAGTTATGTAAAAAACACACCTTTTAGAGTTGACGTCACTGGGTGCATGGGTGGATCAAATTTTAGAAACCATGCAAGGCTCCACCCAGGCAACTACACGGTCTGCCTGCCTTCGGAAAAATTAAAATGGGGAAATATTTTATTTTTGTTAATAATTTTATAATTTTTATTAAAAATGAAATGATAAGTTATTATTGTTATTATTATTATTAATATTTCGGCCAGTGTGCGGGCACCGCACGGTTAGCAAAGGTCGATCGGTCAGCAAGGGAACCTGTGTGACAACTTCTGGATCAGACAGAAGCTATCGCATGGTCTGCACATGAGTGCTTGAGTTGTGTGCAGGTCATGAGGTTGCGGTATCCAATTAATATGATTAAGTAATGAAAAATGAGGTAGAATTAAGATAAGTGATGTTTGTGATTTATTGAGTTATTTAAAATATTTATTGTTGATAATAATTTTATTATTATTGTTAAAATTAAATGAATACTTTTATTATTTTTATTTTCATCATATTATTGTTATTATTACTATTATTATTGTTATTTTCACTATAAATATTACAATTAAATTAATGCTAATTGAAGTTATCAATAAGAATTATTTTAATTCCATATTATTACTACTATTATTATTATTATTGTTATATTTTTAAAATTATTATTATTTCTATTAACATGATTATGTTATTAGTTTTTTTCTTTTTTTTCTAGGGTTTCTTCCCTCCCATGATCTCTCTCTCCCACCTAACCCTCTCACCCTTACGGCGCGACCCAACCCAGCGCACATCCATCACCGACCAACCCTCCTTCACCAGGGTCATTTTCCCCCTCTCCGACAGTCATTTTATCCCTATCCTAGACCGCTTCCCCTTCACTGGCATGGCCTGACCGCATCGCACCCACAACCACACCCCATCCGGTTCGCATGCCCCTCGCCGATTCCTATTCCAGTATGCACTAGATAACTTGCGGATCCTCCTGCTAGCCATATCGAGAGACGTACGACGATGCCTCCCCCATTGCGCACACTCGGCAGTCACGCACCCTCCATCCATCCACGCGTTTCATCGAAAAACCCCTGTCCGGCTGACCCTCTTGTCAGTGTGACTCCCGGCTAGCTCGACCTCCCTCCCCTTCAGACCGTCCTCCTGGTGAATCCCCCACTCCAGCCATATGCTCACGGCGCACCCCCCAACTCGCACCCAACCTCCCTATTGTGCATAGTGAGGCCTTCAGCACGACCCTCCCCACCAGCCACCCATATGGTCGAGGCCTCAACAGTGTTGTAGGACCTGGCCATGCACCACCCTCCATCTGACTGAGCCCCTCGCAAGTGATTTCTGGCCGCCACACACCCTTTCATCCGAGTCGCGCCCTCTGCTAGCAGACCGCCAAACCCTCATCTGATAGCCTCCCATTTTTGGTAAATTCCACCCTTCTTTGGGTGTAAGGTTATTCGTGGTTATAGTTTAAATTTTGTGCTCAATCCTAGAATTTCATTACAAATTTTGGTGGGTTGGGTCAGATTCATCTTCCTACAGGTGCAATTGTTGTGTGATCTGTGTTTCTCATAGGGTTCTAGGTTTCTTCGACGGTTAAGGTAGGATCACCTTTCTTTGCACTATTAAATTTGAAACACTTTGATTGCTTGATTTTATTCACCTTCATTTGTATTAATTAATTATTTTTGATTTCTAGAATAAATTTTTAGGAGAATTTATTTACTTTAGGGTCTAATAACAGTGTTCAGATAATTATATTTCTTGCTTAATTGACTTGGTATGTTTTTTGGTTGATTAGTTTAGTGAAAAACATGATTTCGAACGGTTTTGTGATTAACATGTGATGAAAATGAGTTTTCTAAAGAAAAGTTCTTATGTTTCATTTGTGCATTGTGTCATTTGTTAAATATATTATATGCCTTGTGTAAAAGGTGAAAAACATTTTTTATAAGAGTTTTGAAGGAGCAGTTGTGTTGAAAGTGGATTTTTCAAAAGAAGAGTGTTTTGTTGCTTGTTGTCTTCGTTTATGTGCATCTAAAATGTGTTCTTTGAATGATTTTTACTTATGGAATGTTTTGGTTACTCCTTAAAAATTGTTTTATAAATTTTAAGGTGGTTTAGTAAATAGTTTGGATGGTGCGAAACATGTTTTGAAAACATGTCAAGGGGGGTTTCGCACCGTTTGTCTGTTTGGATTGTGTTAAATCAATAGTTATGGGTTTTTAGTTGTTGTGTGCTTGCTTCAGCACATTGGCGAGGTAATTCCGTGAAACTACGGTCTCAGCTTCTGTGTACTTGTGCGCAACTGTTAGACGTCTCGCATCATCATAATTGATTTACAAGTCAAGGTAGGTCCCCCACTGAACTCACCTTTTAAATTTAGATGTTATTAATTGCATGATATTTTATTGAATTTCTTTTGATAAATGATAAATAAGGTTAGATGGTTATTTTTGGAATAAATATTTCATGTAAACGAAGCTGTTTATTTTATGCACGTCACTTAAAAAAAATTTCTTGATTAATTGATGCATAATAGTAAAAGAATGCCCCTTTTGCCTTTGAATATGATTCATGAACTCTCATGAGTGGTTTTGGTTGGATGTAAAATGTTTTCCTTTGACACTTGAGAAAATATTCTAGTTTCTCATGAGAAATGATGTTTTTCTTTAAAGTTGGTTATGACCCGTTTGGCTTCTAATAAAAGTAGAGTGTGTTAGATCTTTGAAAATGGTTTCACTTGTGATGACAAGGTGTTGGTTTATTTTGAAAGATGGGTGATTCTCAAAAGGTGTTTAAAGTGAGTTTGGAACTTTTATTAAAAAAATCATTTTGAAAAACATTCTTTGACGTGACCCAGGGGTGATTCATTGTGTACGAAAATAGGTTTATTTGTTGACTGTGATGTTTGTGCATGTGTTTACAGGGGAACCTGGAATAGTATGTGAATCTTCTGCGAATGGTTGCAACACTAGTTTAGACTACACACTGGCTAGTGGCCCTTAGTACCAATTATACTCTACTAGGGGATTGGGCCCCTCGGTTAGGCCAGATTAGGGCGATACCGAGCATTTGGGAATTATGACATCATTGAGAGTTGGCATGCCTTCAGGATGAGTCACATGTATAATACGTTCTGGATTGTTAATGAGCTCATAGGTTTGACCCATGTTTCTTTTTGTGCTTATTTGTTTGTGGTAGATGATTGAGAGGTCTAGTTCGGTTGTTGGCCCCTATGTGCCACTTTTTCCATTGCCCTTACTATGTGTTTTGTGTTGTGCATGGTTTTCCTTTTGACTAACAAATAAAATTTGGATTTCAAAATTTTTCATCAAAATGTTTTAAAATGCAATTCACCTATTTCTTTCAAACATTAAACTTGTTTTTAAATTAAAAATGGCAAAGGACTGTTAGTTGTTTGAGAAATTAAAGTGTGTGTATAATCCAATATTTCATATAATTTAGTTCAAACCTAAAATTGGTAAATTATTTATTTAAATATTTTACATTGGGGATAGTTTTTTGGGAACTACTACTAAGATTTAACAGTCACGCTTACTGTGTTTTCTTATTTTTAGTTTTGTTTCAGGTTTTACTTGAGCTTGCTCACCATGGGCGAGAGTTGGTTGTGGACTGGTGATCGAATCTAGGAGTCATGAGGAGTTTTGGTCATGGTCAGGTTTTTTGGTTGTGTTTGATCATTTTTATTTTCATGTTTTTTATTTACATTGTGTTTTTCTACTCTTTATGCTACTTTATTTATTTTCACTGGGCGAAATCGTTCCCAATTGTCCTCTATTGATTCCCTGCTGCTTGTCGTTAGCCTGGGAGGATCAAGAATGCATCTCGGGCCATGTCATGGACCGGCTCCGGTAACCAGTCCAGGGTCGACCCAGATTGGTTCGTGACACCATTACATTAAAAAATCCACACTTCAACATATAGTACATTTTATCCATAAAAATAGTTCATAAAATGAAATACATTCTTATTTCAAGAAAATATCAACAATTGTAACATTGATAGTATTATTATTCATACATCACCATTAAAAAATTAAAATCATTTAAAACATAGGGTAGGTATATAAATATTGTTAATGGTTATAAGAATAATTCAAACCAATTAGATTATTAAAACAATTGAAACCCAAGGGAAAATGATTCTTTCTTAAATAACATGTTTTAAACTCAAAAAACCCATAATCACTCCAGAAATAGGCATCCTGAATAATTACATTAATTAATCTCATAATATTGAAAAAATTAAAAATGAACAATCATTATTGTTTCATGGGATATCATATTCATAATCACCCTTTCAATTGAATTTCCCAATCATAAACATCAAATATATTGTCTCAAGAAATTAAATTGTTACCCAATACATTGAAGAGCTCTATCTAAGGATGGGGAACCATCATATATAATTTCAAAAAACATATCCTGAAAATAACACATAAGATATTCCCTTTCACCATTTTAGGAATAAAACTCTAAAAATAATATTTTAACATATAAACAAATGCATTTTAAGCTAACCAATAAAAATCAAATTTAAAATAATGGGTCAAAAAATTCCATATTTAGAGTAAAATGATGTAGAGGCATAGAATATTTATAAATTAAAATAAAAAGATAATAAATATATTTATTATAAAATAGTATAGTGAGTATAATAAAATACTTCAAAACATTTAAAAGTAATATTTTAAAATAATACCCCATTTCTAGAGTCCTAACACACCTCACACGTCTTCTATCATCTAGAATAAAAAAATTCCTTCTTTATATTAAATATAATTTTTTTCATGATAGTTTAGTTTTTTATATATTTTACAACATTTATTATCATTTTTAAATTCATTTTACCATTTTTTATTGTTTATTGCGGTCTTTTTGTAATTTTTAAATTTATAAACTCTAAAATTGATGTGATATAATGGTATTGGTCAATGATATTTTTAAATAGGGTAAATTATATTCAAAAAAATTATGTTATCATATTTATATAAATATCCAAAAACAATGTAGTTTAATAGTTCATTAAATAGTCACCATTTAAGGAATCTTCCTTAAAAATCTTATTTTAGACATTTAAAATGTTCTATAATTTGTTTAAATTTTATTCCATTGTAATGATTGATTAATTAACATTAAAAAATCACAAAAAAATTTACATGAACATTTATGAATTATTAAATCATGAAAAAATATAGAATATTAATGAAATACAAGAGTGTATTAAAACACCATCATTCACAAAGATATCGTAAAACGACTATGATGAGAAATGTTTTTACAAAGAGCGTAAAAGGAGGGGAAAACAAGTTAATATTTAATTTTATAAAAAATATTATATTTCAAAAATTATAATTTTTTATTGTAGATTTTATATAGTAATTATTTTATTTAAATTAGTAATACTATAATTGAATAAAAAGACATTATTTTGTAGAAACATGTATTCTTACATAGTAATGACTTAAGAAAAATAGTTATCTAATGTGTAATAGATGATTTATCTTAATTTATGGGTAAAAAATATTTCAATAACCCTTGAATAGAATAATATCATAAAATGAATAAATTTTTTAAAAAAATTCCCGAGAAATAATTAAAATTTTGAATGTTGTATGTGGCTTTGAAACCAATTCATTACTCTTTAAAAAATCCTCTAATTTATGTGTAATACTTTCAATGAAAGAGGATTTGGAAATAAAATATTCTTCTTAAAATTTGAAAGGGTTTTTTAGGGAAGTACTCCTATAAAATAAAGAGTGTGAAATTCTTTTTAGATGTGTTTGGGAAAGGCTATAGTGAGTATCATATTACAGGAAAACATCAATGGGATGTTTACAAATATTCAACATTTAAGTGTCAAAAATGAAATTTAAATTTGTATAGTTGTTCATAAATGGATAATAGATGATATTATTAACCATTAAAAATCCATAATTATTTTAATATAAAATTATATTATTTTTTATCATTTCATAAATTATTTTTTGACATTAAACACCCTTTAAAGTCATTTTATTGTTCATTATCATAAATTTACTTCAACAATATCTATTTAACTATTGGAATTATATTAAAAAATATAAAAAATTTCAAAAAAAACATGGTTTACACTAAAATTGGTTGAATTTCTTGATTTATTTCAAAAAACTTATTTGAAATATTTTTAAAAACATTAATTTTGGCTTTTATTTTTCCAGCAGATGTCTTTTATCAATGTTGAGTAATAATTTTAAATAATTATATTATTATTTGATACTAAAAAAATTGAATACCATAATTAAATTTTATTATTAATCAAAATAGTAATATAATAGTATTAATAATATTATTTATTTCCACTTATATCATTATAATTTTTTTAAAATAAGAAATTTTCTTTTCCTTACCATGTGCAGGCACTGGATAAGAATTTGGATAATTAACGTGTTATATAAATTTAAAATTTACATGTAATAATAAAAATAATTTATTAGTCATGATATTTGTCTCTTAAGTTGATTATATCAATATCCTTACATAAATAATATCACAAGGGCATGAATTGTGAATTTCTAATGGTGCGCAAGAACTACATCAACATCAATAAATGTTTCCATATTTATCCTGACATATAACTTAATTTATATTTATGGAATTATATTTATATGATATATTAATTATATAATCATGTGTGTGGAATTATATATGTCTATAAATATATATCATATTTATATCATGATTATGTCATAAAATATATAGTATTAAAAAACCTATATTTTTAAGTATTGACTAAAAATGAACCTTTCTTAAAAAATCCAAAAAATTCACCAAAAAAATTTACATCATAAAAATTGATGGTCATTTTATATATTTAAAATTAAGAAATTTAAAAAACCATCTTATAAATAAAACCATATAGTACATGAAGATTGAATTTATTTATAAATAAAGTTATTTTCTCTCAAATTAATATAAATATTCTTGTTTCATAACTAGGAAAATTTATTTATAATTTAATAACAATAATGAATATAAATATAAATCCTTTTAATTTACATAATATAAAAATATAACATTTACATTAATTAAATAATTATTTATATAGATAAAAATATAACATTAAGTAAATGTATTAAAACCTTAAATAAAACAACTATTATGATATCAAGTAATTATAATAATAATTAATATATAATATTAATATAATTGTACATATGATTTAATTTGGAACATGATATAGACATATACACATGTTTAAATTTTATATATAAATTCATAATTCTGAAGATTAATAAAAAATAAAAAATTAATATTATTAAAGTTCCTTGGTTGTCACAGACATACATAAAACTGAGAAAACATGTCTGATGTAAGATAATAATTTTGTAAAATTATGGGTCTTCTGTTTGGGATATTTTTGTTTTAACCACATGTAAAACTATTATGTGGTGTAACTACTATAACTAAAAGTAAGTATTTTCAATTTTAAACATGCATTTTAGATTAACTGTTCTTCACATAGTCAAGATAGAGAAAATGTGTTGGATTTTAATGATATGTTACGGTAATGATATGTTATCCATTATTGATATGTAGTTATTAACCACACATAAATATAAAAAATTTATTATCTTTATGACTAAAAATATTTCAAAAACTCAAAACATAGAATATATAATATGAGTTTTATATAACTTTATAATTTGTTTTATTTATTTATTATCTTATCCTTTTTATTTTTATAAATATTTTTATTATTTTGTCCTTATTATTTATTTTTTTATGAATTATTATATCATATATATGTTTTATTTCATTGTTTATTTTATTTTTAAAATAATATTTTTTTTATTATATTAACATGAATCTTTACGTTGATGATGGGTTGATCCAAGGAGAATATATTCTACAGGATATATTGTTATTTTTTGGATAAAAAATATAAATTTTTGTAACCAATTATGCATAGTAATATAATTTTATTATAGTGAAATGCATTTCTTGTAAATTTATTTGTAATTGTAATGTAAATTTAGCTATAATTTAAATGTATTTATATTGTTTACTCAATTATATATGCAGTTTTTTATATCTTATCACACTATAGTATTTACGAAAGATAAATATCATTGTTATGCATTTTTATTTGAATATGAAATATTATCAATACTAAAACTATAATGGAAAAAATTTGGTTTTACTGAATCTAAAATTCATGATGATAAAATATGGTCATTACATGTTTTAACTATATAGAGTTGATAAAAAAATCTTTTAACAATTCATTTTTAGCACTATTTAAGTATAATGAGATTTATTTTTGGTCACATTATTAGTTCTAATAATTAATTGATAATAGCATTTTTTTCACTTCAAAAAACTTATTATGCAGTTTTTATCCCTACAAAATGTATATATTAAAATTTTTTTATCTCCATTTATTGTTAACATTAACATTAAATACTTTATTGATGATCTGTAGGTGATAATGTGAAAATGACTTCGAAATGAAAATTTCAATAATGATTTGTGATAAGAAATTTGGATCTATAGGGCATGATTTATTCCCACCATGTAACCTCATCCAGTCTATGTTTGTTGAAAAATATTTATTTTCATCTGAGTAAAAAAATTTGGTATGTGGAAAGTTGATATTTATTTTTTCCACACATTAACATTGTGGTATATACTTTAAGGGCCTTTGGGTTTGTAATAGGGACATTTTGATCCTATTAATGATGTTGGGTTTCATGGTTATTAGAAATGCATTCTAATTTTTTTTTAATTTTTAATTTTTAATTCATTGATGAGTGGATTACAGTTACAACCAATTTTTTTTATTTTATGACATTAAGATGATGAAATTGAGAAAACAATTACATGATTTTAATGTGCACAAAGAGTTATAGGTTACTTCATAGACGATCATGATATATAAGGACACTTAGAATTGATCAAAAACTAAGAGTATTATTATGATGACTCACACCAAATAGTAATTCAATGTGATATATTAATTTTAATATTATGTTTAAAATTTCTAAACGTGAATAAACATTGGTGTGTATTTTGATCAATCAATTATTAAATGATAATTTAAATGGTTAATGTGAAATAAAAAGATAATTAATAATGTGATACTTGTACTCTTCTAATGAGGGGAAGGAAAACTAGTTGAGTATTTTTCATGAACATTATATAGTAAGGTGTTTGAATTTTATAAATTTAAGGGAATTTATTATTATATGATTCAACTTGATATGGACTATATAATCAGGTACTAATCCTCAACACCAATGTAAACATTACTATATTATCTTCACCTTATTATTTATTATCATGTGTATACTATGTTCAATGTATGAAACATCTCTAGGTGGTATTTACCTATAAATGTATTATATAGTAATGATAGGATAAACAATTATAATTGATTTTAGTTTTTCATGTCATTGACAAAAATATTTTACTATAGTGGATTGACCTCGAGATTTTCACCCTCAAGATGTCAATGTGTTGAATACATGGACTACTGGTGGTCGTATCATATATATATATATATATATGGTTCTCCCTATACATTTTTTCTATATTATAGAAAAATATAGTTTTTGAAATGTTTTTTGGGCCATCAATGGATTTAATCACTGATAAATCATTTCACAATGGTTGTGAGAAATCATAGACAAATTATATTTAGGTAAATTTTCATGATTATTTTTTCATCCATCATGAAAAATGATTCATAGATTTTTAGAAAACCAATATTATGTATAGTTTAAATTGATAACTCACCAATCAATTTTTCCTGAATATTTAATGTTTAATGGTGGTTTAAATCACCATAATTTGTTTAGTAGATGTTGTGTAGGTAGTGGTATTTTATACAACCATCATAAAAGGACTCCCCAATGTACCATATATAGTAGTATTTTTTACTTCATTTTACAATTTATTAGTTGTTATAAATTTAGTTATGTTTTGTATAACATTCACTAAATATGTTTTTATCATATTTATCATCGGTTTTATCCACTAATAAACCAGTAAAAATAGAAAAACATTCTGTAGAATCCACCCTTGTACAATCTAACCATTAAAAAAATACACATCAAATTATCCACTGATTATAATAGAATGATATTTTTCCCAAAAAAAAATTTGAACTAAATAACTACAATCCATTATGATTCAAAAAAAATTGAACCATTTTGTCAATCAGTAATTTAACATTTTAGTCACTAATTTATCACATAAATCACTCCCCCCTCACCTAACTCTCTCATGACAGGGCATTTCACTCATCAACTCTTTTCCTACCTCCTTCTAATTTTACTATAGATAAAAAAACATTATAAATTAACATATTTGAAAAAATTGTACATATATTATTATAAAAAATTAATAATTTTAAAATGTATCTAGATTATAATTTACAAAATAATAGATCAAATATATAAAAGTGGATAAAGAAAATATTTCCCAAATAATGGACTCCCTAAATGTAGTGTAAAATTATTTTATTATTTTAGTATATCATCTATATTAATCTACAATGATATACTAATAAATAAACTATTCAAGTCATCAAAAATTATATCTATTAGGATCCTAATATAGAACAATAATATTTACACATGTGATAAATATTTTGTGTACAATGATGTCATTTATATTTTTTCATTGGGTGTGATGAATATCATTTATAGTGTTTCATTACCTATAGATAATATTTATCATTACATGGTGATTAATTTCTATTGTTTTATTTGATTATCCTTGGATTATTACTAATTGATTAATTTTTATGATATATAACTTTTTAAATTTTATGAATTTTTAGTGTTATTATTAGAATCAAGATTAAGTAAATCATTTCAAGAGGGGGTGGATAATTGGGAACACTGATTAAGAAATCCATATTTTTATTAATTTTAGTAGAAGGAATATTTTTCATATATTAGGGGTAATATTTACAATTTATTCTCCATATTTCATGTTAAACACATAAAATTAATTATAATGTTGAAAATTAAACTTACCCATGTCATTATGATTTTACTTAGTACCAAACTAATGAGAATCCTAGGACCCACACTCTTGGGTCTCGGGTGAAAATTATTTTTTACTAATTAAATAAATTAATTCTCTAGTAATATAGTGTTCCTAACATACCCAAAACCATGTTAATTCAAGATAATTAGAGAATATTGGAAAACCCACTATATTTTAAAGTGATAAAATCAAAATCTATAAATTTTTATTATTGATGCACAAAGAAATAGACATATCAATCCTTATAATCGATCCTACTCATCACTAACCATTTGAAAAACATTTGAAAACATTGGTTGAGTATAAAAATATTAGTAAGGATTTAAAAAAATAAATTGTATACTTCTGAAGATCATTTGAAACCTGGGAAAAACATTGAGAATTTATTATTTTATATTCTAAAAACCCTTAATCATTAATAAAAGTTTATTTAATAATGAAGTCACATTATCACCCAAATATGGTTTCAAAAATAGTTTCACAATACCTGTTAATAATAATAATTTTTTTAAAATATTGTTGAAAGATACATGATAAACCTTGGTCTGAAAACTTTTATCATAAAACCATAACCCTTTATAAATAATACCTCCATGGAATTTTTTTCACCATAAAACCCTCTCAATAAATGAATCATTTTTAATATTTTTTATAAAAATCATCATTTCATTAAGTTAATACATTTCAAATAAACCATATTTTTTATCTAAGAAAAATCTTAATAACATCTTCAGAAATCATACATTCATTATTGAATTACACCCAACATCATATTTTCAACATTAATCAAAATGGAAAGGTATCAATAAAAAATTCCAAAATTAATTTTATACTAACGTCCATCTAGTTAATTCTATCAACTATTATGAGAAACATTCAACTAGTTAAACTCATATCATTAGATAATGCATTGGAGGGATTTAATGGACCCACCCATCACAAAGTGCACAATATATCACAAGGGTTTCAGTTCACTCCCAATTATAACATTTATCATTAACACCAAATAAGTAAATATTAAATTTGGAAGACATTATATCATTCAACTTTCATCATGTAATAAAATAAAATAAATATTATGACATACATATTTCATAATAAATAATATAGTCATCCATTATAAACAAAATTTATAATACATTCTTTAAATAAATTATGTCCAAAAATTTATAACATGTTAATGCAAAATTATTTAAAAAAAATTAATTCCGTTATAAAAATCATTTAAAATAAATTCATTATAGAATAACTTGTATATTAGTTGTATATAAAATTCTAAAATATAAAGAATATATTCAAGATAATTATTGGAACATAATACGATGGATCTGAGGATAAACAATTTAGGGTATTTATAAAAATATATTTCCAAAAAAATTGTTTAAATTTAACCAGTAAGTGGGGTTTTCCAAGGAAAATTTTTTATCCAAAAAGAATAAGCCCTTTAATAAAATAATAATTTTCCAAAATAAGTTCAAATCGTTTATCTTTGAAATGGGAAAGTCAAACATAAAAAATCATAAATTATGATTGTTTTGATTATGTATATCCATTCTAATAAAGAAACAAATTACTTGAAATATTAAAATATACAATTTAAAATTATTTCCCCATAACATAAACCTTGCTACATCCCAGACATCTCCCTTGATTCTCTTGGTGAATAAACCTATGACTTTACTACCCCTTTAGTAATGTCTTTCTCATAATTACAATAAAAAATATACACCCACATATAGGAATGTATGTAATAGTTTTGTTCCACTTACTTCCAAATTTAATATGTTTGCACAATTAACCCAATGATGAAATCCTCATTTTATATTTTTTTAGGATCAATTGTAGAGTGATACTTATTTTTTAAAAATGATATAGTTTACAACATCCTACATTAATGGGTTAAATTTTGTAGGTAATAATATATCCCCCTAGTATCTTTACTATGTCTACTAATTCATCATAAATATCTTTTCACATTCCTCTAAAATTGATTTATTCTATAAAATACTCCTAACATCCAATCATCTCACTATAATAGTATATGAGCATAAAAATGCATGAAACTAAAGTTATTAGGTTTTTAAGATTGATGCACTTCATGCTAGGCCATTCATATATATTAATAATAGAAATCATTTATATTAGTTTGTACAATATACTCATAAAATCTAAAAACGACATCATGAGGTGTTCTTGTTTCTGTCATAACATTTAGTATGATCTTAGGGTTTAGTTTTTCATATCACAAGTCGCTTTATATTTCTCAAAGAAATGTAGGTAAAAATCCTTTTGAATTATGGATCCTAAAAATGCATACACAACCTATTATTCATGTTAAATATTTTTTTCAATTTGTAAAACATATAAAATATTTCCTTAATACAACCATCGTTGTCTTATAAAAGGTTTGTTTTTTATCAATTTCCATGATCTTATATTGATGAAAGGATAATCCTTCTCAATAGATGTGTATCCACCATCTAGGTCTATGGAAATATTTTAAAATTGATAAATTAATCCCTCTTATTCTAATTTATATCCCATTTGATATTCGATATAATGTATATATATGAAATCTCATATTTATCTCTTCAATCTACTATTTCATCAGAATGACTTATCTCGAGAATGGTTACAATATTAAAAAAATACATATCCATGGATATTGAGACAACCTAAGGATAGTCATCTAAATAAGATGAATAGAAATTAATCTCTATAGAAGAGAATACAATTTCATCCAAACAACATTTAAAAATAATATTTCTTATACATTCATTTTTGAGTTTTTCTAATGTCCCTTAAATGCATTTAATATATTAAAATAATCCCCCTATTTCATTAATTCTACAAATATGCATATATATTTTTAAATGTGGAACTTATATAATTTGAATATTATATATATATATAATAGCAATGTCTAACTAAATCTATTAATATTTTAATTAATCCCTTACTATTGTTGTATGACACATTCTTCGGCATAATTAATTTGAATATTATAATTATTTTTGTTATTCACTCAATATAATTGTTAACACATTTTATATTTTAAATTATTCTCACCATAATTATATCAATTTGGAGTTTTCTAAATAAATACTATATTTTAATATTTTAAATATTTTTTATATGAGCATAGTGTTACCACATGGTATTATTAAATTATAAAAATAGATAAATTTGCATTATGGAATAATCGATATGTTTTTTATAATATCTTTTTTAGAAAAAATTTAAAATTTTGGATATGATAAAATAAAATCATGTTAACTATATTTTAATGATAATACACTCATATATAAATAAATTTATCAACAAGCCATTTATTTAATAATCATTAATAACCAAAGGTAGTATAGTTAATATACACATTATAAAGCACACACATATTAAAAATAACTTCAATTTAAATAATACGATTTTTTGAATGGTAATATATATATATTTCATATAAGGATTTAATTAACTAAGAACATAATAAATATAATTTCATATAGATAAAATAAAAAATATAGTGAAATAAAATTTTAAATTGTGAATTTTTCAATTTCATTTAATCAAACCCATTTTATTTTCTTTATATAATCCTATATTGATCTCCCACATTATATACTATAACTAATTAATACATTAGCAACAATTTTTTAATTATATTTCCATGAAATCCTGTTAATGTTTTCATTTTCATATAAATTAAATCTATTCTTTTAATTATCCTCCATTTATAGGAATTCTAGACTATATTTTTTCACTCATTTGTATCCTTTCTATATTCATATATGGAAGAATTATTTATTTGGAGACTTAGAATGATGTGTTACTTAAAATTTCTCTATTTATGTTTGTTTTTCTACTATCATATTCAATTCTTTAGCATAAACTCAAATTATTTGCATACTTCTCTTTCAATTTTCATATGATTTATACTAGATCTATTATTATATTTTATAATGGAGAACATATAGTAAATATATTTTATATATTTAAATATTTATTTTAATCTATTGAAAAGTTATATCTTTAATCCTTTATATATTAACAATATATAATATTTATTGGTATACTTATGATATTAAATTATTAAGGAGTCTCAACCTTCCCATAGAAAAATAATGTCCTCTCAATTCATTTATAAAACATAAATAACCATTCACCTTACTTTTAAACATTAGGGATATCAATTACACCATTCCATCACTAATTCCATAAATCCATTTTCTGTGATGTTATTAAAGTGAAAGTGAATGGAAGGTACAACAGTAACTGAATTTATTTATAAAAATAAATTTAATATTTTCTAAAAATACAAATTACTCATTCTAGGTCAAATTAATATGATCATCCATATGTTATTGGAAGATTACTATTAACATATATTTTCAGAACACCCTAAAAACATAATTATTAAAAAATAATCTAATATATTCACTTTGGAATTCTTCAAACTCTTATTTTCTAATATAGTGTCAATATTTCCAAATTTACAATATATTTTGATTTTTAACATTTAGGTCATGTGAGGATCCACCTATTATTCATATTCTATAGATTCATTATCCACCACATTTCTATAATGTGAAAAATTTGAAAATTCCCTGATAGTAACTTCCATGTAGAGAATAGTGAGAAATTTGAGATTTCAATATTTTCTTATAAATAAACCATGATCCATGTGAATGACGCAGAGATGGGTTTTTTTATATTCTATGTAGTCATTATCATGCTACTTTAATGATTGAAAAACTTTAATATAAGACACTATTAATTTGTTTGGTTATCATATAATTTATATCATTTGAAGAGATAAGATAGTTGTCTATGACCTTGTTCCTTTTATAATGGAAATATCTTTAATTATATCATTTTTTAAAAATCAAAGTTAAATATGAAAAACATTATAATTTATTTTTACATCCTATTTATGAGTGTAAAATGTTTTATCTTTTAATTTTTATTATTACATATGATATTATAAGAAATTTTTTCAAATATAAATTATTTCAAATTAATTCTGAAAAATTTTATCTTTTAAAAGAATGCATCTTGGATTCCTTTTCCTATTAATCATTGAAAACAAAACACTAGTGAAACTACAAAATCTCTACTTAGATCATAAAAACCTTTTAAATTTAATATAACACATCATTAAAATTAATTTTCCTAAAATCAAATCACATTACTACAAAGGTTCCACTAACTCTTATGTTATCCTCAATCAATATCATCATAACCTCTAATGATATATAAACCTGACATCTAATAATAACTAAGATTTCCCTAATACATGATCCCATATCTCTTATTGTTAATGAATTATTTTATCAAATAAAATACATTTCTTCACTAAATAAAATTTTGTTATTTATATACACTAGAATCATTTTAGGTGTAGGTTTTTTGAGAATTATTAAAAATACATTATAATACCAAAATAATAAAATAAAACTCTAAAAAATTTCTATATGTACATAATATAGATATAGATATCACAATTCATATAATAGATCATCATTGTCACTATCCTTATAAAACACAATTGGAAACATGGAGAGAGAATATAAATATTAGTAAAGGGTTTTTAAAAAAAATAAAAAGATATAAATATATTAAATATTTTAGACAAAAACATTATATTGAAATAATTTTTTCTTTTCATCAATGAAAAAATAGAATTTTATCATAATAATTTCATTAAACATAAACCCACTTCTTCACCCTAAGAGTTTTTAAAAAATAGATTCATAAACCATTTTAATATTTGAAATTTTGTTAAATACTTTTGAATTATATGAGATAAACATTGATGTAAAATATATTTCATCAAACCACACACCTTTGAAAATAACACAGCCCAAGATTTATTTTAATGCCAAGAACCCTTATCTAAAAAAGGTGATTATTATTGTATTCCATTGAAATATAATGTTTATATTAAATATTTATATTTTAAATAAAAATTATTTTCTAGCATTGTAATATAATAGTAATATCATAAGTCATCACGCATTAATCTTGTAATTACCCTAATAATGAAATTTAAGTTAAATTCATAATTTAATTGACTAAATAAATGTTTCAAACATTCTCTTAAGAGTAACCTCTATCTGGATAGCTCTATTGTCTCTTATTGGTAGCTTCCATCTAGTTATCTCTGTAACATTACCCAATTTTTTGTATATATTTATAGGATCCACCCATAATATATTGTAAAATTTACCCTAAGAGTTTGGGTTCACTCCACATTCATACTTTTATCATTAAATCCAAATAATATTTTCAAAAATTAAGAAAATATTATATATTATATTTTTTATCTGGTAATTATATCAAAAAAATATGATATATTCCACATTTCATCACAAAAATCCTAAAAACCTCCATTATACGATAATTTTAATAATCGGTCCAACAAAGTAATTATCCACAGAAATTCATAATTAATTTTTAGAAGTTATTTCAGAAATACTATTAAAATCATAAACAATGTCATTTAAAATAATTTTGTGGTGGAAAAATTATTATTTTAGTAGCAGATAACATGATAAAAACTAATGAATACATTTAATATAAATATTCTAACCATGAATGATGACTTCTAAAATATTGCTTTTCAAGTCCACCTAGAAGTATCTTTCAAACAATTGTTTCAAAATTTACCCAAAATATGAGTTCTTATAAATAAAATATGAATTTTCAATGAATAAAACCTTTAATAAAAGAATATTTTTTTATAATACACATAAATAATTTACCATTGAAAATTTGTGTTGAAACAATTAAAAAAATTTCCTAAAGTAATTAAAATTTTCCTCTAAAATTATTTTTTAATGATGGGAAAAAAATTGTGATGACTTAAAAAAGAGAATATAAAATGATTTCCCCTTACCATAAATAGTTCAAGAAAATGGACTTGACCGTTAGTGTTCTATAAAGAAACCCTATTTCTTTACTCTCCCTTTCATCCATTCGTGAACCTATTCACAACATTGATAGCCCATCAGTTTAGGGAAAGGGAATAGTTTTAAAATAAACCTTAACCATATATTCATATTTAAATTTATAATTTATAAATAAGAATTACTAATTCCACATCTATTTTAACTATGTTGATTCAATAAAATCCCATTTACAGTGTGTTTGTAGAATATAACTCATATTCTATATTGTGTATATTTCTAAAAATATTCAATCATTATTTGAATAAATAATTGTCTCATCATTTACCTCTTCATTTTATAATTATTTTATAAAAAACTAAAGAAGGATTCATATGGATTGAAAATAATACAGTATACAATCTATACCATTAATGGGATTAATGCTATGTATATTAATCTATTTCTCAGTTTATCATTATTAGGTCCACTCCACCATCAAAAATATCTTCTCATTACTATCCAAAATATATTAATTCTATAAAATAATAATAACATATAACCATTTCTTTGTCATAGTAAATTATCTCATAAATATATGAAACCAATGTGCAATGTGTAATGATATTATTGCAATATGGGTCAAGTAATTAGGAAATATTGGGTAGAGATTTTATTTATGATATGATTATACTTTATAATCATAATATGAAATTATAAAATGTTTAGCAAACTCTTACTATAGTATAAATACTAAATATTATCCAAGGTTTAGTTCTCTAAATAAAAAATAGTGTCATACATATCACACATTCATAGGTGATCATACTTATGAAATATGGATTCATTCCATGTATAAAGAACCAAATATACAAGATATATATATATATATATATATATATTAATCTTTAAAATAAATAATAATTATAGTAGAATATAATTATCATGGCCTTATGTCAAACTCAATTATTCCTGCCTTTCTGATATCAAAACAATGAAAGGAAACTACCACTCCATGGATGTGTGTCCCCTATCCATGTATATAAACTAATAATTTCAATTTTATGAATAGTACCATATATCATTGTTCTTCATCACATTAAAAATCTATTAATATATATATATATATATATATATATAATCTCATCTCAATTGCTTCCATCTACTATTTCATTGGAAGGATTGATATCAAGAATGGTTTTATAATTTTAAAACTATAAATACAATGATGCTAATACTAGAAATGGTGAGACCACTCAATAATCAAAATAAAAATCATTTCATAAATTGACTAATAGGATGTCATCTTGGGATACTTTAGAACTTTTATTTCTTCTTTATTTTTTTATGAATAGTTTGGATGTCACTGTAATTCATTTATCATTTTAATATAATCTTCATGTTTCAATTATTATTATATATATATATAAGTATACTTATGTTCATGAGATACCATGATTATACTTCCCTATACATAATATTAATAGGTCATAGTGATACTATTAAAATTTAAATTTTCCCTTTGAACTTATTTTATATCACATTCTTCATGATTATAAATTAGGATATTATCCTTATTTTCATTATATACTTTATATCCTTACTAATGAAATACCAGATTTAAATTAATCATACCATAATTATAAATATATTACACATTTTAAAAAAATAAAAGTAATTTATTATTTTATGCATGGTGACATAAACATATAATTTTATTTTATTATTATTAAATCACACTAACCTGTTAATTTTAATAATACGTAGTACATAAGTTTATTATAGTATTTGTATGTGAATTGATTTTCAATTACTGATAATATAATGTAGCATCATGTTAACTATATTCCAATGATAAAACATTCATTTAAAAAAAATCAATAATTAATTTTCTTAATAATAAAATATAAAAAATAAGAATATTATTGAGGTCTATATTTTGAAACATTCACACATTAACAATAACATCATGTTTAATTATAGAATTTTATTTTTGATAAAATATATATGTAGATATGTCTGATGTATGGTTTTAGGTAACTGAAAACATAAAAAATAACTCCATGAAGATTAAATAAATATTATAGATAAATAAATATTTATATTTTAAATGCTTTAATTTTATTTGTTCTGTATCTTATCCTATATCCTATAGAATCTTATAAATATCTCACAATTTATTTCCATACCCACACAACTATTTTAACAATAGCATTTATATTTTAATTATTTGAATACAACATAATGGCCACATATTCATCTGATGAAAAACTATTATTTCAAATCTCATCCCTTTACTTGCATCTTGATTCTTATTATTCGGTTCTTTTTTATCTTTTACAAATTATTCTTTAAGTGAATTTTTATCATGGCGAGTCTTAGTGTTTAAATCTTCAGGATTAAAATATTTTTTATGATCATTTTTTATTCTTATCCATAGCCACCAATATTTTTCATACAAAATTTTAATTTACATTTTGTCAGGTTTATTCTTTCCTTATTATCTTATCTTGTAATGGATGCCTTATATTTAGGGGAAGTGATGTTTCTAAATATGGTTTGTCAGATCTGATTAGAAGTGATATATTAACTCATTTATATATCAAAATATAAAGTACTTATTGATATAATTATTTAGACATTACATTATTGGGATATCCAAACCAAGTAAAAATACAAAGGGATTATGTTTATGGTGTTTAAACATATCATATGATAACAGTACTCATTTTACATATTATAATTGTTCTACTAAAGTTTTAATACTGACACAAGGTTATTTGATTCTTCTTGAAATGTTTCAAAATTCTATAAGACATGTCTTGGATAGTCTATATACTTTTGGGGTTTCTTAAGAATTTTATGGAAGTTATAGTCCATCTCTATTTGGAGTGAGACTCTTCTCTCCTCATAGAACCTAATTTGGTGCTCCTTTGTTCTTAATTTAGATTCAATTTATATCTTACAAGTTGATTGGGTTCAACTCATTGATATAAGATTTTAATTTAATTGTTCAATATGAAATTACATCTTTTATATGAATATAATTCTGGGCTACAATTATATCTTTCCATTCTTTTTTTCACTAACTAAATTTTGTTGTATAGCTCCATCATCTTCTATCAATTATGAATATAATGATATATTTGGGATCTTTCATATCATTCTTATGAATTTTATATTTAAAATATTTAAAATATTTTTCAATAACTATTATAATATGTTATATAGGACATCAAGGAACAAATTCCTTGATCTAAGTGTTGCGATATTTCTATATCCTCTTAAAACCCTCCAGTAAATCTAGAAGTACCAAAAAAAATTATTATGGGAAATAAGTTTATTTTAATCTAATTAATATATTGTGATATTGTCAAAATACTATTTATATAAAATTATAATTCAATTTGATGGTTATTTTGGAGACAACCCACTTCACAGTAGAAATTGAGCCTTCATGGTATGATGTCCTCAAGACCGACAATTTCACAATGTAATCTTCGTTACTATAGAATGATTCATAATTCATAAAAATTTTAAAAAAAATATTATCCTTAAATCCAATTTATTTTAATTAAATATCAATGAATGATATTTAAAAGTCATTGTATCCTTCAGATAGGTCATGGAGTACTCTACTAAACTATGGTGTGATCCTCCTTTTTTCCGTGATATTTTTCAATACAAACAGTGTATGTGGTTTGTAGGTGTCCAATATTACACGATCACTAAGAATCATTTGGGACTCTTTTATATAAAAAACCTATTTATCATTGTGTGGCCCATGTCTACTATATTTTACAATATGAAATATTGTGGTGTGACACTCCTTCCATGTTAAATGTGTCATTAGATCTTCAAAACCACTGAAATCAAACTTACCTCCTTTGTGGAATGATGTATGTGGATGAAAAAGTAATTCAAACTCTATATTTTAAAAAGTATGATATATTGTGATTCTACCTAACTAATCTTATGTATTTCAATTCTCTATACTACTTTGATGATTTTTTCATCGATTTCACTACACAATGTGACCATAAAGTCTATGTTATGAGATTATTCAAATATCTAGTGATGTCAAAATCCACTTACTCCTTTCAATGCACAAAAATTCATCATGTAATACTTTATAAAAAAATTAATGAAATTACTAGTGGAATAAAACATTACATTTTATTTTTTTTCATTCTAAATATCATACATATCATCCTATAATATGTTATATATACTTGAAGTTATTGTTCCATTTCAATTTTTCAAATTATTTTCAATGTGATGTATGAGCTCATTGTGTAATATATATCATTCCTTATATGCTTATAAGGCATTATGTTTAAACTAAATGATACAAAAATAATGTAGAGTATTTAATTTATTTTTTATTTATATCCAACTTAAAACTCTAATCAAGGCATGGCTATCATAGTCATGGTCTAATTGATTTTTTCTACCTTGAAAACTTCAAATTTTAGAAAATTTTATGCCTTCTCATTTAAACATAAAACTTCTTCAAATAACTGAACAACTCTCTAAAATTGTGACCTTTAAAGATATAGGTATCAAGATATATCATTGAATTTCATCGCAACTACATCTATGTGAACCTATTATATAAATCATTCAATGTCATCCTAAAATTACCAAGTCTTTATTAGAATGTTTTATCAGGTCTTGACAACACCACATAGGGATTTATATGAAATATAAGAGCAACCTCCATTGGACCAAAACCTTTAGTTCCAATAGTAAGTGAAAATAATTAATGAGGAATATTATAAAATAGTTTGAGATTCATTTAAATTATGGGTCCACATGATTTAAATTAAAATTCAATATCTCATTTAATAAAAAGTTTATATAAATTATAAAAATATAAATTATTCCTTTAATTTGATTCATGTATGGTAAGTTGTTATAAGTTACCATGTAATTATATTCTTGAATGGTTTTGCTTTTAATTACAATATAATAATATGAAATTAAATGCATAGTTATTGGTTTGAAATTTAAAAATGTAGTATACAATTTTATAGATTTATAGTGTCGATTAAATCATAGAAGGTTTTATTAAATAGAATATATATTATAAAATTTAAACCATGAGATTATGAAAATCAACTTGATTGTGGATATGGTAAAATTTTAGTGTGCTGATGTAATTTAAAAAAATGATATTTTAATAAATATTTGGATTTTTTTATAAATCTAATTGATATTGGGATATGGTTGTTTTATAAACTATGATTTTTGGGTTTATAGTTGATTTTTTTTATTATTTAATGTATTTATTATATTACATTATTATGTTTTGGGTTGGAAATACTAAAAATAACTGATTGAATACTGGCATAACTAAAATGAACTAAATTTAAATTAAAAGAACATAATCAAACAAATTAAAATAAAATATTTAAATAATGAATTAATATAAAAAATATAATAAAAGCCAAGAAAATATATAAAAATTAAAAAAAAATGAAATACATTTGAAGAAAAAATCTATAATGAAATTAGTTTAATATAACCTAACCGAGGGAAATGAATTTTTAACAAGACCATAATGTATCAATTTTGGGAGTTTATTTAAGTTATCCATTTAAATAAAATTAATTATACTATTTGAGAGGGTGATATTGTAACTTTTCATAGTATAGATATTTTTTTATAGTTCCCATTCTTTATTAGAAGTTATTTTTTTCTGAGATTCAATGTCAGAATAATTAATAATTCATTCTTATAATAGCTTAAAAATGAAAAATATATATGAATAATTATGTATGGTGGAAATATGTATATTATATAATTGTTTTTATATAAATATTGATTCATATTTAATAGTTATACTTACAATGATATAGTATTTATGTAAATTGATATTTTTATAATATAACAATAATATATTAGCTAGTTGAAATAAAAATTGGAATAGTTTAATTAAGAGTTAAATTTTTGTATTGGAAGTAATACGAATAAAATATGGTTATCATAATGAAACTAAACCAAATAATATTTAGTCATTTTTTTATATCATTACATGTTTATAGTGAATAAGGTTACATTACAAAGAATAATATAATAATATAAATATAGTACATAATTGCGAATTTTTAACTTTTAGAAAACTTTTTTTATCACATTATAATAAATATTGACAATTTTGACATTCCAATAGCCTCAAGATGGTAAATGACGCACGATATGAATGTTATATTTTACAACATCTACAATAGTAGACATAACTAGGAATAAAATAATGAATTAATAATAAAATCTAGAAATTAAAATATGAAAGTTATATAATCAAGTTTACCTTGTGTAGAATTAGTAAAAATACTCTCTTATACTCATAGTATAACCTTGGTAGTAGGTGTAAAATTTTAAGCTTGTATTATAGAGAGGTTACCATCTGAAAATATCTTCAAGTTCACTATTCTTGTGAAAAATAACAGTAAAAAATTATTTTAATTCAATCAACAATTTGATTGAAAATCATTAAATTCCTATTTATGTAAATAAGTTAAAACATTCACATTCTATTGTACATTAATTTTTTTCTCTTATATTAATGTTATTATCATTGGTTTTGGTGAAAATTAATTCCATTTATTAGTATTATTATTCTTCTTCTTATTAGTCTTAACCCACAAACATGGGGCCAATGTTGTCAATATAATTAGGGAAAAATAATTCTATCTGATACTTTTAGGGGGTTCACTGTTATTAATTACATCACCATCGTAACCAATATCAAAAATGTATATTATTTTTATGTCTAAAATGTAACTTCAACCTTCATGTACAATATCATCAACATAATATGTTATTCTTCCATGAGAATAAAAATATATTGGTCATGTTCTTCATGTCCACTATTAAAAATCATTCAATATATGTTCATTGAAATAAATTGTAATGATCAATTCCTCATAAAAATATTAATATTGACCCACTTCAATCTAAATAATGTAATTGATAAATTTTCATGATAATTTAAATTGATAATATCAACAAATTTCATATAGTAACCCTGATATTAAAATGTAAATATATAAATTCTTTTTAAATCATCCCTATGATCAAATATATAAATCATGTAACCAAAAAATATTAAAATAATTGGGACTTCCAGAATGCTATAAAGGACCTCAAACTAAATACATAAAAAAATTACTTCAAATTGATTATCAGAGTTGGTTACCTAGAGATAAGTGATACAATAAGTTTCTATTTAAATTAGATAACTATCCATATATTGATATTTAAAATATATTTTATAATAAGAACTTACATTACATGAAAAAAAATGTTTTATCCACATTTTTTATCACTGAATAATTTTATGTTCAAAACCTAAGAGGTATTTTCATTTTTTCTTCAATTGATCACTATATAGATAAAAAATATCTACTTTTATTGGTACATATTTTTGAAATTTTCTTAATTTCAACACTATCAAAAAAAATTATGGAACATTATTTAAATATTTTCATAAAGTTAGAAATGTTATGATATATTATCATCTTGTAAATGACATTTTTTAAACTCAATTGATTTTTCTTGATTTACTGTTGTCTCTATAAAATCAAAGTACTGTGATTAAAAGGATAAGAACTATTATAAATAGAAACCATTATCAATAAAAATTATAGTTATTCTTTATTGTTCAAATATGAAATTAAATTACCATGATTACTAATTACAAAAAAGAAGAAAATTAATAAGTTTGCTTCATAACAATATACTAGGATAATTATATGTTATTAAATAGAATAAAATTAAAATAATGAACATATCTATTTATTACATCATCTTAGCACAAATTTGTGTTTTGGTTGTATTTCTTTCAATAGATAAGTATGTTGATGAAATAAAATATTTTGAGAAATCCTTTTTAGAGAAATTTTTCAATCAGATCTATATGATAATTGAATCTACACTATCAGCATGAGAATCAGATATTTAACATATGGATAATTCAATATGATCCATCATATATAGATGTTAATAAAAAAAATTATAGAAGTCTCAATGATTTTGGTGAAGGTTTTTGGATGTTTAAAGATGTTTGTTATCTTTTTTTCAAATAAAATATTAAATAATAGAATCGCCTCACTTTGTAAAACCTAGTGATTTGACTAAGAAATCAAGTACATGAATTATGATTCAAAAATAATATTTATGAATTATGAATCAAAATCAAATTCAAGAATTTAGACTCAAAATAATATTCTGGAATTCATCCTCAAAAATAGTATTCAGAAATTATGAATCAAAAATTGTATTTAGGAATTCTAGTTAAAAACCCGTATTTAGAAATTTGGACTCACATTATTTCAGAAAGTCTATCTTGTTGAGAAGAATATTTTGGGATGGAATGGACCATCAGACTCACCTTGAGTATGGTATGAAAGGGATGGGATGTTCTAATACTTTACATTACAAATTTTAGGATTCTTAATTTTCCATTACATCTCAAAAATCATAAGTATGTTTGAAAACATATAATTCTATCTTGAAAAAGGAAAGTGGGATTTAAGTTGCAGTAAATTTTATTCATACAAGCTTGGTTTTTATAAAATTAAATAATGTAATTGGAGTAATAAGATGTTCATGTCCTTTCCATTATATGTCAGATGATGGTAAAGATGATCCTTAATATATTCAAAAGTCATGAAGGATTTCATGCTTAGATGATGATATTATTGAAATATGGAAGTTGTTGATGATATTTTTTCTTAGTCTCTAGATAATAAGTAAGAGAAAAAAAAATTCAAATTTTATATGAATATTTAATGGATTATTTATTTATATATGTCAGTAGGACTAGTATATCAAAATGGTGAATTGTATTAAGAAAATCATACTTGAGAAATAAAATGGATGAAATCTTACTGAGAAAATCTAACTAGGATTTATTAATCATAATTCCATATTAGATAAATAGTACTAGAGATTCATACAAAAAAATCATAATAGTAAATTATTATAGGAGATTTATAATAATAAGTTTTTACTGTGATAATAGTATTAAAGAACTGTACTGGCGAAATCATATTGAGAATATTATACTAGGAAATAATACTCAAGAATTCATACAGGGAAACTCATACCAGAGAAACTGAAGTTTTTATAAGATTCAGGAGGGATCCGGAATATTTGACAATCATTGACAAAATCATTATTAATATGAATTTTAAGGATTTATGAATTTTATGGAAATTTGGTCGAGTATTAAACTTTTGGAGAATCCCGCCAGATCATTTTTAGGGAACCTATAAAATTAAACTTACTTTATACTTTTTGAGATTGATGTACTATTCATAAACAAAGAGAGAGAATATCTGCATTTATAGGTTAATAAAGTTTTCATAATGATACTTATAGAATAAGTTTGGTCAGATATAAGAAGAATGAATGAGAGACCATATCATATTCAATTGGGAACAATATTCATCTTGGAAAAGTATTCTTGTGAGAATAGTATTCAAATAAGAATAATATTTATCTGAGAATCTTATTTAGTAGAGATTCCTATTTGTCTTTGATTCATATTCATCTAGGAATAGTATTCTGTTGGGAATAGTATTCTGGTGTTAATTGTATTTGGTATCGAATCGTATTCAGCAGAAAATCGTATTCAAATTTGAATAGTATTCTATAAGGAATAATATTTAGGTGAGAATTGTATTAAGTTGAGAAATTTATTTATCTAGAAATCATATTTAGTGGGGAATATTGTTTAGCTAGGAATAGTAATGGTATTTTCATATACAAAATAGAAGTCATTCAAAATTTCCTCAGCTATATTTTACTAAACTTATATTATCTTATCATGAAAATTAGACATAGGAATCATTCTGGGAAATAGAACTGAGTTTTTATTACAATGTCCAAGAAGTGTATACCATCTTTTGGAAATGAAGGTGAATAAAAGTATTGAAATATGAAATTTTTGAAATTTTTTCAAGAAAAAACATACCATGTTTTGTTACAAAAATATTATATTACATCATTTATGTTAGAAGTATCACACGCAAAATTGGATTGTTTACATATTTATACATGAGTTTAAGGGCATAAACTTCTCATAGTATTTTACAAAAATTGATTTTTTTTCTAGTGGATTGTGTGGTATTAGATAATTTCCATACCATACTGAGGTTATATCTATTCTTGTTGAATAGAGAACATTATAAGTACTTATCTTCTTGTGGATGTGTGTTGATTTGATTTTGGTAGTAAAAGTAAAATTAATAGGTGGAGAAGTTTGTTTCAAATGAAAAAAATGAAAAGGTATCAATAATTTACCATCTCCCCTAACAGTGATACAATTATCTTGGATGGAGACTTAAAAGGGGTATCAAAGCCAGGTTCCCTTCTTTTATTTTTCCTAATGTTTTGCATAAAAAGTTTTGATGGTTAATCCATGTTTTGGGAATAGTAAGGGGGTTTTGATCTTAAATTATAAGAATTATATTACATATAATGGAAGAATGTTTCCCTATCTTATGTCTCTTGGGTACGATGTGTTAAAATTTGTTTTAGATGGTTTACCTCCACATATTTGGAGTTCTCCTCTAACGAATGATGATAAGGGAAACCATAAAACTGATGGAAAATATAATAATTCTCTAATCCCATCACTTTATAAAAGTGAGTATATATGGTTAATAGGAGTTTTCATTGCCAAAGGTATCTAGGATACGCGAAACAAAATTTATGATGGAAACCAAAATTTTAAAAAGGTAATTTTAAAACTCTGAAGATTGAAGTATGAAGATATAAAGATGGGTGAATATGAATATGTTGGTGAATTCATTACTAGATTGAATGGTATTTTTAGCACTATCATAATTATTGGTGAAAATTCAGAATATTCTAATATTATTAAAAATAACTTCGTAATTCTTCAAGATATTTTATTTATGAAAAATTTTATGCATTGGAAGATATAGATTCAGATAAATTATCTCTATATTATCTTCATAGTACTCTAATCTCCTAAGATATGAGAAGGGAAAAAATTTTGAAGGGAAAAACAAAAACTGATAGAGAAATGACATTTAATGCTCCCAAGAAAAAAATGTTAATAAAGTACTTAAGGAAGTTGATTTTGTGGACTCTGAATTGAAAATGAGGTATGTAAAAACCTTGATAAAATTTTATCCTTGTTTTCTAAAAATTGGTACATGAAGGTATAAAGGAAAACATCCATTAAAAGTTTTTTGTTATAGAGTTATTGAGTACTTTGTTTAAAATATTCCCAAAATCATTGATGAAGAAGAATGTGATGAATAAGGAAGAAGGGAATGAAGATATTGGAAGAAAAAATATGATAAATAAAAATCATATTAAATGAGGAAATATTATAAGTACTCCAAATCTAAAAAGAGAAAAAAAATTATCTAATTATGACTGTAGTGAAGAAGTTTCAAATTATTCTAAAGAAATAATTTTTATTTCAATTTTTTAGGAGTGATTTTCTAATAGCGAAATTGGTTATTTTGATAAAGAATATAGTGATGTTGAATCAAAAAATTCCACCAAAAATATAGGTGAAAATATGTGTGTTTAAATAGTGAATCATAAATAATTCAAAATTTTTAGTTCTAAGGAAGAAGAAACTAAACATAAACTTCATTTTAATGAATTGTGGAAATAATTTCAAATAAAGATTGTACTGCATGAAAATAAAAACAAAATTTTGGAAGTTGAATGTTTCTCATAAAAAATTCATGAATGTTTTTTATATGTAATGTAGAAGATATATTTATATATTGATGATTTCAAGAAATGTCCTGATTAAAAATTGTGTCATAATTATCTTATATAAGTGAAGCTATAGAAAAATTAAGAATAGCTAGAACTTGTATAAAAAAAATTCTAAACATGAAAGGAATGTTACAAGTTTTAAAAAAAATTATCTATAATGTTGGTGAATTTTATTGTATGGATAAAATTGGGAAGGATCGACCAAATTATCCTTCCAAATATTACAAGAAATTTGAAATTGTTTCTAAAAATTTTAAAAAATGGAAGGCTATGTATGTGGCAAAGATTTAAAATGTGGATAATTCTGAAGTTTCTAAAAATACAGAGTCCAAAAATATTTTGAAATATTCTGAATATCAATAGTTTTGTATTAATTCTAGTTCTGATAAGGATGAACTGAAAACCTAGTTTAAGTATAAGTATCTGATTGAAAAAAAAGTGGGGGAAATGTTTTTATCATGAAGTTTTAGGATAAACATATTGAGATCTCTTTTCAATATGGAAGTCATGGAAAAAATATACCTTTTATGGATAACTCTATAATTGTGTTGCATTTAAGAATACTACTAAAATTTTTTGTACAAATGAAAAGTATACAACCATTATACAATTTGTAAAAATAAAATTTTTATTGGGAGTCAATCATCACAAAATAAGAAGTCTGAAAAATAAGTTCAAATGAAACCTGATAATGTTGTTGTGAAAATTATAACAGTTTTCAACATTTTTAAACTATTTGTGAAAGATGTGAGAAACCCAGACATATTTGTAGTGGATGTCATATTTTATTCAATCAAAAAAAAATTTTTGAACAATACCCAAAATTCATATGTTTTAGAAGTTATGAAAAATAGATATGTTGAGTTAAAAAATAATGAGTGCTTAGTTATCTAGATAGAACATGATGAATTGACAAATAAGTTAGAGTAATCATGGAAATTAGTGACAAAAGAGGTAAATAAACATATTTCTGAGGACATAATCAATGAATAAAAAAGGTATCAATAAATTTAAGATGTGATAAATGAGGGTATGCTTTCAAAATATATTCAACTATCTTTTTAGAAACAAAATATATACATAAATAAATCGTACAGACTAATTGCCATAATTATTTTCTAATGATGAAGAGAAGTTACCAACCTCATAATATTATACTAAAGAAAATAAAAAATTGGTTATAAAACATGTGATGGTTGAATGTAAGGAAGAAAGAACATCCAATGAAAAATCCAAGAAAAAGAATAAAAGGTGATGAATGAGAGATAACTATCAATCGTATTGTTGTTTCTATGAAATAATCTAGGTTTCATCTTAGTCCCAAAAAAATTTATACACTTTCCCTAACTTTCATAAAATTAAAGGAGATGAAATAAGGAAGGTGATGATGATTAATCTCTTATTATTCATATAAAATAATGTAATGAGGTTAGTAAAATATTCTTTAGAAATTTGTGTTCATACAACCAAACTTTCTAATATGTTTGTTGCGATGTGTGTTGGTTACATTTATTATAAAAAATTTCATTCAAGGCTTTCCAAAATCATGAGAATGTTAAATGAAACATGAAATGGTATTATATGAACGTGTTTTAATTGAAATCATTGATAACCTTGATTATACAATATTTTATTCTACATTGGTTTCACCCATTTAGGCATAGATTTATCTAGATAAAAACCCTTTGTTTTTAAACACATGGGATACTAATGTTCTTCAATATAAGAGTTTCAAGATTTTTAAATGAAAAATTCCATCTTTTTGAAATATGAAAAAATTTCAATAAAGAATGAAACATTTCGTTGTGAACGATTTGAATTTTATTTTTAGAATTTGGGAGAAAATATATTTTGGGGGATATATAAGGAATATGAGGAGAAAAGGGAATACGACATAGAGAAGATATTTTTTGAAATGAAATCATAACCAATTATTGTTTTCAAGTGGTTTAATTTTGGTATTGAAGTTTTTATTGACAACAAACACAATGGGGGATATTTTTAAGGCCATGTTGATTTTTTATAGTATTTTTTTTTCTATCGATCAATATGTTTAATAAATAGATAATGTATGGATTGAAGAATGTTTTCAGTCAGATCTAGATGATAATCAGATTAATATTATGTGCATGAGAATCAGATCCAAATGTTTGGATGAGTCATTATGACCCATTTGATTAGGATGTTGATAAAAATATGTTCATAAAAATTTAAAAGCTAATAGATATGGTTTTTTATGTTTGAAGGTTTTTTTGTCTTATTATGTCAAATAAGTTTCAAATTAATAAAATCACATCACATTTTTAAATATGGTGGTATGACTCAAAAATCATACTCAGTAATTTGGATTCAAAATATATATTTAGTAATTATAAATCAAAATCATATTCAAGAATTTGGACTCGAATATCATATTCTGGAATTATGAATCAATAATAATATTTAATAATTATCAATGAAAAAAAATATTTAGGAATTCTGACTCAAAAATAATATTAATAATCTCCGACATAGAGTATCTAAGAAGTTCTATCTTGTTGAGAAGAAAATTTCTATAAGAAAATGTTAATCAAGTACACCATTGTTCTTTGATAAAAGGATTGGGTGGTTCTAATAAACAACATTAAAATTCAAATGATTCTTTTTAATATTGTATTTATCACAAACCATAAGTAAGTTGGAATGATTGTGATGCAATCTTGATGAGAGAATATTAAGTTTAGGTGTTGTAAATTGTATTCATACATGGTTGGTTTGGTTGGAAGGAAATAAATTTTCTGGACAAATGGGATGTTATAGTAATTTCCTTTACAAGTAAGATGATGCTAAAGCTGATCCCCAACATATTCGAAAGTCATAAAGTAATTCATGCTAACAATATGATGTTTTTGGAAGAAATAAATTAGTGAAGATTTATTTTCTTGGTCTTTGGATCATCAATATGATAAAATCATATTCATATTTTCTATGAATATTGAAGCTATCTATTAATTAATATATGTGCGTGGTGTTAGGAAATTTTAATGGAGAATCATGAAGAGAAAATAATAAAGGAGAAATTGCAATGAAAAAATCATACTGATAAAATATTATTGAGAAATATTAATGATGAAATAATAATGAAAAAATAGTACTAGAGAATCATATTAAGAAAAGAAGACTAGGAAGGTAATGCAAGAAAATCATACTAGGAAAATAAAATTGGGAAAAAGTACTAGAGAATTGTATTGAATAAATCATACTGATAAAATCATACTAGGAAACAATACTAAAAAACCATATAAAAAAATTGTATTGGATAAGCTGATGTTGTTATAAGATTTGATAAGGTTCAAGAATGGTTGAGATGTGTGGAAAAAAATCATCAATGTATATGAAATTGAAGGAATTATTTATTTTAGGGAAATTTGGTTGATCAAGAAACTTCTAAAGAATCTCATACTATTATTTTCAATCCCCCTATAAAATAGAAAGTACATTTTATCTTATAACATTGATCTGCTATTCAAAAATATAGAGAGAGAAGATCCATATTTCATGGGAGAATAAATTTCCGTATTGAGATATTTTGAAGATGTTTTGTTATACATATGATGAAAAGGGAAGATAAAAGATCACATTCAGCTAGGAATAATATTCACATGGGAATAGTAATTAGTTGAGAATCATGTTCAGTTGAGAATCATATGCAGCAGAGAACTGTATTCATCTCATAAATGTATTCTGGTGGGAATAAAATTCATTTTGGTCTAGTATTCATTATAAAATTGTATTAAAATGAGAATCATATTCAGTAAGAAATAATATTCTGATTGGAATAGTATTCAGCTTGGAATAGTATTCAAGTGAGAATTATATTCACTGAGAATCATATTCTCAATAAATCTTATTTCGTAAGAAATTGTATTCAACCGGGAATTGTAATCATATGGGAATAGTACTATAATTTCTATAATGATAATACAAGTAGTTCAGAATCGACACCATTGTATTCAAATAAATTTATATTATCATATTGAGAAAATAAGAGTATTGAATCATACTGAGAAATCATACCATGTTTTCATTACAATGTCTTAGAAGTTCATGCCAAGTTTTGTGAAAGAAAGTGAAAAAATTACTAAAATATCATTTTTGTGAATGTTGATAAAGAGGCACCATAACATGTCTATTACAAAAACATTTTGGTACATCGTTTCCTCTAGAAGGATTTCACACAATATTAGAATGTTTAAATAGTGTTACACAAGTTTAAAGGCATATCCTACTCATTGAATTCCACACAAAAGGATTGTTTCCTAGTTTATTGAGTGGTGTTAGATCATTTTTGTACAATACCTAGGATTTAGTTATTCTTATTGAATAGTGAACCTTGTAAATACTTATGTTCCTATAGATGTGTGTTTTATTTGTTTTTAGTAGTGAAAGAAATATTTAACAGGAGGTTAATGTTTTTTATAATGATATAAAATTAATAGAAAAAAGGAATCATGGAATTACCCCTCCCACACTTAGTCATACAACTGTCATGATTGGGAAAGTAAAAATTTATGCATAATGTATTTTTCCTCCAACAATTGTGTCCTCAAACAAATGAACTAAAAAATGATTCATCATACTAGAAAATTTATTGTTGAAATGTCATATTCAAATTACATTGTGTTCATATTATTCTTTCCTCATGTTTATCTATCTCAGTTGGTCCTTTATACTTCATAGAAAGATTCCTGACGAATGTAAATAAAGTAAATTTTAAATGTAGTTTTTTTATACTAATCATTTAACATTTCCATGGAGAGAAAAAAATCCATATTAATTTATGATTCATGAATTTTAAATCCATGATATTTTTTTTAACTTAAATCCTAACATCATAAAATGTTACTTTAATATCCATCAAGAACATTCACATTTTTTGATCCTTAAATGAAAACATATTTTAAGTATATTTTCATTATAAATATAATATTGAATACTTCTCATTATCAATTTCCCATATATCATTCATGATATTTATTTCATAAAGTTCCATACTATCATTTATATGATCCATATATTTTACTTTATTAGTAATAATTATATAAATAAAAGTTTCTAACATTTATTTTCAATGTGAGTGTCATTATGATTTTGATGAATCAAATTAAAATTCCATTATGGAAGATAAAATAATACATTTTTCTTCTTTTATTATTGGTTTCCTCATGTATTTTATTGAGATCAATGAATTTTTACACATTCATTTCAATAAAATACTTTTTGAAACTATATAACGATAGTTGATAATTCTGGAAAGATGATTTTTCTTGATAAAAACATTAGGAATATAGAAGTATATTTACCCATTTAATTGTGACTTGTTAGAACAAAATCATTAAGATGTATCAAGGAATAATCAATGACACAAGAAACATCCCTTTATGTTATAATTCATTCATTGAGGCTCAAAATAATATTTACTAACAATAAAATCAAAAAAAGTTTGTGTGTTTCTAATATACATATTTACAAGTACATGATAGTTCTTTATGGTCTATAGTAGGGAAAAATCATTTTTAAAAATTTATCAGTAAGTGGTTCATATTTTTCTACACCAAAATTCAATAACTCTTTAAATTAATGGATAATATTCTAATGATAGACATAAATGTTATTTATATTAATTTGTATTATATTAAATGATAATTGTTGTATACACTTTTATGTTGGTAAATTACAAGTGGAAAACAACAAAATATAAGCTATCATTTCTAGTTAATGTCAAAAAAATATGGAATCCATAATCTTCCAATCCCAAACATAATATTCTAGGATTAGAATATAAATTTATATTAAATGAACAAAAAATACTTCCATTCATTGAAATCTCTTTAATGTCACATTAAATCATAAATGTTATATTTTAATTCATTATATTATAAATGTTTAGTGATTTTAGATGACAAAAATTTTATTCACAATAACTTTTTTAAATGAAAATAACATAACACATTCACTACAGCTATATTAACCTATTTGTTCATATAGTATATGGATGTATACTAGAATCACTATTTTTTCACTCCTATATAAAATTACAACACCATTTTAACTGTTCAAAATTAAAATCATATCCTACTTTTTATAAATATTAATTTGGATGTTCATGTATCAATATATAACAATATCAATGATTGATAATAACCTTATTTATATCATTAAAAAATATAGGGATATTTTCTTTAGTGAATGTATCATATAAAATTTTTAATATCAAGGAAATTTCAATATTTTTTATTCTATAATGGTACTTTATGTGGTCAAACTTCATCATAAGTTATAGTTTTAAATTGTTGGTATATCTATCATATAATTCTTGGGTTTTCTAATTAATAATTTAGAAAAGATAATTTTTTCTAAAATATTTTTTCTTTTTATTGGTCTCAAAATTATTTTCCATTATTATATAATCATATTGATCAGGTATACATGATGTTCTGGAAGCATTATAATATATTTTTCATCATTAATATGTAGACAAACTGGTGAGTTAAGAACTTGATGGTGTTTCCCAACATTACTAAGTGAATTATTTATCTAGTTATACATTTCAATATACATCATTAAATCAACAACCTATTCATTTTGATTATGGATATAACTACTTGGACTCATTGATACATTTGATTCTCCATTCAATGTATAATTCATATATTAAGGATAATATTTTTTCAATATAATTCTCTCAAATACTTAAGAACTCTTCAACCATAATATTAATTCACATTTAGGAAACAAAAATTTTATTTTCCCTTCTTTGGATCTATTTTCAATTGAAAAATATAAAAAATCTCATATCACCAAATATAAAGAGATAGATCATTAGGTAATGTTACCAAAATTTTATCCATACGTAATCAATTACCTATAATTTCAAATAAAAAATAATTTTATTTAAAGATACCAGAATAGAATAATATATTTTAGTTAAAATAACAATACACGCAAAAATATAACAAAAAAATCCACCCAAGAATGAAAACACATATCAAATGGTAATAACTATTATTGTAATATAAAAAGGAGAAACAAAGTGTAATAATATTGACTAAGCACCGAAAAAATTTATTAAAATTACATGCATAAATGAAGAAAATATTAAATTTATAATTCTCACATTCACCTCTCTTTCTATAGTTAGTTTTTTTTCAATTTTGATCAAGAAAAAGAATGATAACTACAATATATAGAAACAATAAATTTTTATAAATTGGAGATAAACATGATTCCTTGTTCGTTAAAAATTTCATTCTTTACATTTTATATGTAATATTCACAACATTGTGGTGCTTTATTTAATAATTATAAAAATTAATTATACTAGGATTATGTGTATTACATTTGGTTCAACCATTTACGTAACTATTTTAATTATTTTGACCCAATTGTAATGATAACATTATAATAAATTTATAAACATCAATTTATTCCAAATAACAAAATTACTTTTCATGTTAATTCATATGAAATTCATTGTTATAATAAAAAAATATTATACACAATATTTTATGAACTGTACTTACCAAGACTGAATAATAATAGATGACATTAAATAATAATTAACTTTCATTCATGGGATATTTAGGAGTATATATTTGTAAAATGTAAATAATTATATAGAGACACAAATTTATATTTTCTATAAATATATAATTAATATTTTTTTATTAAAGTCTATGTAATTAATAGATCTGAAAAAAATTATCATTATGAGACAAAAATTTAATGATGGGTATTAGGGAACATAGATGAATAATTGAATTTTAAGTGAAACCCATCATTATTTTTCTTCATCATAATTATTGAAATGATATTTTCTCTACACTATAACAATATTGATCATAGATTCCAAAATTAATGTGGTTTTTCTAAGAATTATTTTGAATTGTTAACTCATTTCAAGACAGAATATAAAATTAGATAAAATATTATAGTTGAAAAAAAACCATATAAATACAATTAAAATTATAAGAAATATGTTTGGTAAAAATGATATTTATTAACTTAGAAAATCGTAAAAAATTATTAAATAGTTAAAAAAAGTAAATATAATAAACAATTGAAATCTTGATAGTGAGAAAACTAGATAAAGTTAGATATAAAAGTTAGTGAGAGAGTAGTGAAACTAATTTATTAGGGTTCATAGTGTATCATGATGATGGGAGGATAAAATAAGACTGATGACACAGTTATATGAATTTTAATTAGATCTTATATCATAGTGAGAGGTGAATGAATGAGGTCTCAAAATGGATCAAAATGACTAATGAATGAAAGGTGATGTTCGAGCCGTGATAAAGGACACTGAGTGAATAATGGAAAATGAACACAGACCATTTTTAAGGTATCATGGTAATGGAGTTTTGAGAAACACATAGCCTTAACAAATAAATTATTTAGTTCCATTTTTTAAAATAAAAACATCAAATTTTGAAATCAAATTTTAATGGTGGAATTTGATACAAATCCTATATACCTTTTTATAAATATATATTTTCACATAGTGACCATCCAAGGCCACAATGTGTCATGACCCTATCTTTCACGGAATAACCAACTACCTAAGGAATAAGAGTAATATATCATCAAGGGGACTCTCAATTTTATAGACTACTCACTATAGAATTATCCCTCCCCATACCCAAGATAAAATTATCGCATATCCATAAAGCTCATGATTTCCATTCCATCACAGTCATTTTAGAAAAGTTTGGAATCCTTAATTATTGAGTAAATCTTACATACCATAAAAATTCATATTTTTATAGAACCTTAACTATCAGAGAAAAATGATTTCTTATATTTTATCCTAAGTCATATGTATTTCATTATTTATATTACATATCATAGTGTGATCCTATAATTTATATTTTTTACAATTTCTTATGTATCAGTGAGAATGAATTACATATCAAAAGGAGTAATGCATTATCAAATTTCCACTATAAAATATCTTACATACCAAATGAAATATATTATGTATACTTCAAATATCCTATATACCAGATTTTTTTTACATGTCATCCCATAGTATACATTGCCAAATTTTTGTTTAGAAATATATGAAATACCAACTTTGATATATTATTTGTGAAAAAAATATTATATATATCACTGTAATATCAATTTTTTTGATGCATTTCAATATAGTATTCAAGAATTTTTTTATAGAAACTATATTTGTTAAGTATTAAGAAAAACATTTATGTACCTGATGAAAAATTTAATATATCACAATTTAGCTCTATAAATACCATGAAAACCAATGTAAAAATATTACATATCAAAGAATCATCAAATACATTACCATTTATCTAATCTCTAGGAATATATTATACATATATTACAAATCTAAACATCGTAGTTAACTTTTTTTTTGAAATCCATATATATTTCATACCACATAATCTAATGCTTTAAATATTTCAGATCCCCAAAAGATACTCTTATGTATCCTACTTCACGATGAAACACATTGGTTTTGGAACCATAGTATATATGAGAATTCCCTACTCGTCATGAAATAATTACTAGGTTGTGGTGGGACCATTACAAGGTTTGAAAAACGTAATCTCTTTCTGAGATTCATTGAATAGTCCCATTCACATCACCACCCTACTTTTTCCCTTTACAATTTTGATCTCATGGAAAAACAATTATGCTTTTTATTTATAATGAAATTATAATTTTAAAAATAAGGTGAAATATATATTAAAAATATATGACAAATATATTTAAATGTTTTATTTATATATAGGTAATTTTTTATTGAAATAGTTATATTATTTTTTGATTTTTTGAATTCAGTAGTACTTGAATAATATAAATACTCGTATCGATATTTCCCTACTATTCTAACATTATAAATTCATCATCATCACCTCATCCTTATTTTAAAATTGAAAATTTTCTGACCCAATGACAAGAAATTGATTAGAACTCCCTTCAATCCAGGATGGAGAATACATTAATCAATATAATATTGTATGATGGGTGTATACCTAAAAATAAAGAAATGTTTTTTATTTTTATAAGGGATATTTTTTTTGAATTATCAAATGATCCTATTTCATTTGGTTTTCCTTGATATTGTGAGTATGTGGGGCATTAGAAAAACTTCATTAAAAGATATTTCTCCCCCTCCTTAGAAAATTAATTCAAAAACCCACCACATAATTATTTTATCACATTATAATATTAATGATTTTCACTTTATCCCAATAGTGGAAAAACTAATTACATATAACGATATAATGGTTGTGAATTTTCTATTTCTATATTTTAACAATGGATGGGGCCTCTGTGAGAAAAGATATGTGTTAGGAGGGATAATGTGGTCATAAAAGTTCAGTTGTGAGAGGATCGATAAATGAAACACACCTAGTAGAATGAAAATCTCCATTTATAAATGTCTATGAAATTAAAATAGCATGATCTCAACACACTAGATATGTTTAATCGATTATTTATATTTAATTTTAATTTTATATCATGGTAATATATTATTTTATCATATTCATGATGGATAGAATTAAAATTAATATTGATAAATTATATTAAATATCATGAATTATGATATGAAATAACATGACTATTATAATAAATAATTGAATTGTTTTTCATAATAATAAAATCTCTAAATGATTGGGTTTATAGGATCATTATCTTACTATTAAAGAAAAATTTTATCATAGTGTTCCAAAAAAGTTATATCAATCCCATAACATCCTCACTTCTTTGGATATATGAGATGTTATGTATATAAAACTCCAAGTTCCACTTCCATTTTTTCCATTTTTGGGAGTTTAAAATGACGAGTTTAGTAAAAATGGGTATAAGAATCGATTTTTGGAGAGTTTGCATTAGAAATAGAATTTCGTTGGCTATTAACATTGGTCAAAGAAATGGGGGAATCCAACAACTGGATAATTGTGTTTCTATAGGTCTGAATGTTTTTAAAAATGAATATTTTAGTCAGTGGGGTGCCATTATGACTCCAGAAAAGCTAGAAAAATCCATGAGGTTCTATTATGTACACTATCCCAACAATTTCCATCCATCAACTTGTCAGTGCACAAAGTCTAATGTTCTATTAAATTTAATCCATGTAATTTCAATCACACGCAGTTTTCACCCTATCTATTAAAAAAATGACCAGAAATTCCCATTACAAATTTAAGACATCTCCCCTTATCTCTAGAGATATCCTTTTTTATTCCACTTGACTCTATGGGATTAGATTTATCTGATAACACTAGAATAGTGTGTTTTCTCTAGATCTACATGAAAATCCTCTTCCTTCTTGAGATATGATCATGGAAAAATTATGGATCACTGGTTTATATATTGATTGGGTGATGATTTTTTTATTTATTCATAGATCGATCGTGGATCTTTATTTTTCATAAAATATTTTAATTAGATCAATATCAACTTTAAATTATTGTTGTTTTATAGGAAAGTGTTTATTAGTCATCTTACTAGACCACATCTTGATAACAGATTCATCATAGAACTATAATATTTTCATGATACATGGAATATTGGTTATGGATTCAATATGATAATGAAACCACTTTGATAATAGCTTGATTTAATATAAATAGTTGGTGAATGATGTAATTGTACCTATATCGATTATCTTGTGATATTATTATTCTATAATATTAGTTGAATCTATTTTTCTACTAATTCACTAATTATGGATCATTTTTCGTTGGATAAAATTGAGGCTCTATTCATGAATTTGGGAAGAATTCAAGATAAATTATAATATCATAAATGGATATAGTAAATTGGTGATTTGAAATTTGAAATATATCAAAAAAGGTTATATTGGAAGTCTTATTAAGGTTTGTGATTATAGATCATTTATTCTTGATGTGTAATATTCTTGATTATCCTTTATAAACATTTTTATTGATCAATCAAAACGTAATTTATGTATTATTGGTGTGTGAGGATATTTTATATGGATGTGTGCTATGGTTTGGGCTTTGATCCTTGATGAAAATTTGAGTATATCATCATAAACCATGACGTATAAAGTTCCTTAAGATTGGAAGTCCATATATTGTAACAAATCTTGTTTTTATATATTTATTTATAGTATTATATCATTGATTTTCAAAATTAGGTGTTGACATAGTGTGGTATTATGAGGCCCGAGGATCCCAAAATTAATTTTCCAATATATTAATTATATTAAAAATAATATGTGTATAGATTTCAAGAAAAAGTTTAATGACTCTAAAATGTATACTTAGATAAAAAATATAATGTCACGAATGAGTTCATATAATTGTTTTTACCCTGGGTATGACATAACCTTGGATCACATCAAACATTTTGGTTTGGAGGAGTCATGGGAAAATGTTTATATTAATAAATTGTTTAAAATAATTTATTTAACTACATTTTTGTGACCTAGTTTGGTCTATAAATACACTACTATGGAAAAATGTTAGGGTTAGTCACATGACCATATATATTACATAAGGATAATTTTTGGGTCATTCTTATGAGAACAATTATTGTAACATGGATAATTGATTGGGGTGAAACTGAATTCAATAATCTCCCTAACAACAAGGATGCAAATTGGTTTTTCTTCAGTGACTAATCTACCTCATGGTTGGAAATTATATTATGTATATTTGTTCCCATTTTATTATTCCTATAAATAATATTAATAAATCAATAATTGGATAGATTTATGGTTTGAGTATATTGTTTTGAAGGGGTTAGATTATCAAGGATTTAGGGACTTATATAGTTGATTATATTATATAGCACCATTATTTTTGCTAACATCCTTAAATTAGGGCCAAAAATAACATTGGACTAGGTTCATTTTTTTTTGAGTTTATATTTCTTCCCCCAATGTTCACATGTTCATAATGGGAAATTATTTTGGCCCACGGTTCAGAAAAACCTATGGTATTCGATCATTGTTTGTTTGTACTTCATTTCAATGGATCGATACTCTGGGTAAGTCTTGTTATCAAGGATTTAATTGAGATATAATGACATTGAATGATGAACGACGGTAGATAAAAATGGTTCATTGATTTTTTTTCATCCCACTTCAACGGCATGACTACTGATGGTGAACAAGGGAATTTCCTAAGCAGTTGCGTTAGTCAGATCTCAATGATCAATGTTGAAAAGGATCAAGAAACTTAATATCTTGGTATTTAAGTGATTATTAGGGCACTAACAGTATAGATTATTGTTATATAATAATAAAAATTTACTATGAAATAAAGGATTATACTGTGTGTATTATGGAATTACACACTATGTGCGACCCTCGAAGTAGCTACTTGGGTTTCCATGTATAGAAAATGATCACACACTGTGTGGTCCTAACCACACATCATGTAGTCCGTAGTTTAATTACTCAATGTGCACAGGAGGTACATTCTCAAAATTATGAGTGTTGTTACATGATGTGTGGACCATGAAACAAACCATGTATACCCTGGTATGTGTCACAATATGTACATGTTGTGCATGCCTAGGAGACCATGTGACTCCACATTCCATGTACCCTGATATAGACATAGGCACAGTCCATGTTCTATGGGTTGAATATGGTGATGATGGGACTTACCGTGCACTAAAAATAATCATTTTGTACTTATTTAATGAAGGAATGAATCCCATTTCCTCTTAATCTAAGTAATGTTTTGTTACGATATGTTCCATTGATCTATTCCTTATGGGTTAGTATATAGTTTCTTCATATGCATATGATTGTGATCCCCTATGAGGAACTTCAATGTTAAACATATTGGTTGGAATCCTTCAATGAGTCAAATAGAGGTATCATATATCACAAATATATCATAGTATGGGATAATGGTATTGTCCGGACCAACACTATGTGGGAGTTGATCCCCTAAAAATATGGATAATCTGGATTGTGTTGTTGGTATTCTCCATGTATATTCATGTGATTTCTATATTTTTATAGACCTATTTATACTTCTAATGTGTAAATATCAGGGAAGTACATGATGAGAATTACATTTCAAATAGACTCAATTAGTGATATCTAACTCATGGAGTGTGTTCCTTTATACAAGTGTGAAATGAATCATTCAAGATGGAATCCTAAGCTCGTATGGAAATTGTGATATTATATTGATAACATCTGTTTTCTTTGAGCATATCAGGGTATTCTTTTTACAAATATTGTTTATATATCCCTATTATGAGAACACTATTATTCTTGATGATATATACATAGTGATTTTGTTGTGTCCTTCTATGTATTTTTATACTCAACATTTCATTTTCTTTTTTATACACATGTTGTGTCTTATGAAGATGACTGACCTTTTGATGATGTCCTATAGGTACAAGTACCAAGTGGAGTTTAGTGTTAGATACATAATGAGGTGTATTCTAGTGGTTTTATTTATTAAATTCCTTTCCTACTTCATAAGTTGTACTTTTCTTATATTATTTCGGTGAAATTGTATTTGGAAATTTCTTTCCAGAACTTTTGTCATACTCTAATCGATATATTTTAAATATTATAGAATTCAGGTTAATTGGATATTTTATATTTCATAATATTATGGGCTTGGGGATGTGTCCATTTGTGTAGGTATATTAGGACTGGGCCTCCCATGTGTATGATATAAATGCTCATCACTTTTCTCTAACACCTTTTCTATTGGATGCGGGATGGGGGTATTCTTGGCTTGGGCCCCATTAAAGAGGGTCAACACCAGTTGGTACCAGAGAAGCATGTTATACCTGATGACCAATTCTTTTGAGATTATTTTTTGTTTAAAGAAAAAGTGTCAAGTTTTTCAAGTTTTTCTTTTTGTCTCGTGACTCTATTGTTGGGGTGGAAACTGATATATCCATTCACCAAGACTCTGATTACCTTTCATTCAATTTGGTACAAGTAGACATTGTTTATAGGAAGAACAAAGTTACATGAATCATATAGGAATGGGTGTTGGTTTTTGTTTAAATGTTCTATTAGATCTTTATATATACCCATTATCCAAGATAAATCCTATCTATTTTAGGATTCCTCCATGATTTTTTCCATCTAGGATTCAGAAGCACGGTCATGTGGTTGATCCCCTCAAAATGAGGATTCATTATAGGGAGATGTTATATAGGTGTTAACTATATGTGGTGCCCCAGTTTTATCATCAGTTGTTATGTAAATTATGGAACCATCGGTACTAGTAGATGAGTGGTCTCGGATGAGCATGCTTCATGAGTTTCAATAATAGAAAACCCTCAGCTTCTATGGTTAGCAAGATCTAAATTTAGTTGAGGATTATTAGGAGGAAGTGACTAGAGTCTTTAATATTTTTTAGAAACCTATAGAATAGATGGTTGTACTAACATCAATTCATCTCTATGGCTCTTTAGGATGACGGTGGGACTTAGTGAACCAATTATTTAACGAGGAGATTCTTCTATGGTCATATTTTGATCACCTTTTTATAGAGTATGTTTCCCCATCTATGTTGATAGTTTTTCCATCAAGGGGATTCTACTTCTTTAGTATGGTAGAATGAATATGGTTGAGTATTAATCAAGTTTCACCAACCTATCTCATTACATAATAGATATGGCATGTGATTAGTACTTCCAGGTTCATAACGTTAAGAGATGATTGAGTATAGAAATCTAAGACAAAGTGAAACCTCTATGATTTTCTACATATGATGGGGTTCTATAAATTTATTTTGTGGTGGATAGTTTCTTGGATGAGAAGACTTAGATTTTTGGTTAAAGTAGTGGTAATAGAGGAGTATATAATTCAGTAGTAGGGATACGAAGACAGAAACCAGGACTTTGGTGTGTAAAAAATTTAAGGAGGTTAACCTAGCATATAGGGTCAACGTTTTAGGTCTCACAAGATAAATCTAGTCATCCTAGGGAGAGGAAGTGAAAATCTTGTGATGGTAGGGGACATCTTATTTATGATTGTCAGACCCATTGTACAGATGGATGATATTTAGTGGATGAGAATCCTAGGAAGAGGTGGTAGCATGACTGGGCAGGTCCACATGGTGGTGAATATAGAAGAGGATGTATAATATCAGTTGCAAGTGGAAGACGTTTTAATCTCATACCACATCTACCCCTATGTGGTCCCATCCATGATCTGGGAGTTGGGGGATATGGGTAAGGGTAACTACAATTAGTTGAGGATTATGACACAGAGTCTCTATGGATGATACGAGATATGTTTTGTATCTTTTATCCTTTATCTATAATATTTATTGACATTGGTGTGTGCTAATCCTTTATTTCAAATTCTCTAGTATGAGAATTAGAGATTCCATTTATCCCTTGGTTTGACCCTTACACATGGAAACTCGTAGAAGAGCTGACTCAATGGTCACAATTTTATACCGATGGTGTGACCTAACCCTTGGTGGGGAGATTTTATTTTAGAATCTAATTTTTTTATTTATATGGACTTTCTAAATTATCTTATGTATGGTTTGATTATCTATAGATCATTCCCTAATATATTTTATCATCAATAGGATGTGGTGTTTCCATAGTGATACGACACAATTTTCCTTTTTTACTGAAAAGAAATCAATGTTATAGCTATATGGACTCATATATAAGAGGGTGGATTTGATTTCACAGAAGTTTGATAAAATGAATATTTTTTTATTGGAAGCTATAAGTATTTAGTTTCTTATAGTGGTGGTAGAGTTTCAAGATTCTTTTCCTTAATATGTTTTTGGATTACCTCATTTCTATGATATAGAATTTTTCATCGATATAAACCCCTAGATGACCCTAATATCCCAAAACATATCTGATTACTCCCACAGTGCTGTGAGATAATGGGGAAGTTGGAGGACTTTCATGGGAAGGGGTCTCTCAGACCCAGTATTTTGGCTTGGGAAGCCATCATATTTTTGACCAAGAAATTGGTTGGGTATTTGAGGTTTTGTGTGGATTAACATCACATAAACTATGTCACTATAAATATATCATATACACTACAAATGATTGATGATCTCTTTTATCATTTGAGCGGGGCATGATGATTCTCTAATACTGAACATAAATAAATATATCACCATTTCGGATTACGAGACAAGGATTTACCAAAAACAACTTTTAGAGGTCATTACAACCAATTTGAGAAATTTTTTATTCCCTTTGGAATGATGAAAATCCTATATGTGTTTATAGGACTCATGAATTAAGTCATTTTTTATTTTATATACTGGTTTGTTCTATTATTAATTACTAATATACTATTGTACTCAGTTTTTGAGGAGGTGCACGTGAGATAGATGAGGAAGGTCCATGACCTGCTCTTATGGAACAAGATTTATGGGAAGCTCTTGAACTTCCGTATCAGGTTTCATATCTATGAAATGTTATGTTAGTAGATGTTGTAGTAGTGAACCTGAAAAAGGTTGAGGTATTGTTAGCTTGGGAGCCACCCAATAGCGTGATGGAGGTGGGGAGCTTCCATGGGTTGGTAAGGTACTGTTGAAGATTCATACCTAATTTTTCTAGGGTATCATCTACATTGGTAGCTTTGACTAAAAAAGGAAAACATTTCATATAGATATAATATTTCCAACATTTTTTTCCAAAGTGGATTTAGAAATTTATAAGAACACCCATTTTATATTTCAATAGGTTCGTGTTCAATGCATAGTGTTCTGTGATTCATTAGGGACCAAGATTGGTTGGGTTTTGATGAATTGGAATGTAATCATCTTCTATTTTTCACATCAATTGAGAAAAGATGGCCAAAGCTATACAATCCTTGATATTGATCTATCAATAATATTCTTCACACTAAAGCTATGGTGACACTACTTTATTAGTGAAAAAATTATTATATATTCTTCCCACAATAGTCTCATATTTGTATTCACTCGGAATGATCATAACATGATATAGAGGCTATTTCTAGAGTTACATTGGGATTATGAAATTGAGATGGTGTATACTTGTTGAAATGAAACATAGTATTAGATTCCCCTAGTATGAGATAATGTTCACAGTTGTTCAGAGAGTTTTTGGATAATTTTACCTCATTACAATTTTTCTTTTTGGATGGGGTATATCATGTTACCTCTAATCAATGGTTTTTATCCCCCCTCTTTTACATCATGTTAGGGAGGCAGAGCTTGGGGAAACTGACATTGTGACTCTACATACTCAAATGCTGACTAGACATACTCATGATTGGTTTTTTGAAGGGTGGGACATGTCTTATTTTCATATGATGGATGATAATACTGGTTGTGCTAAGAAATGAGGTGTTTTGGATGTTTCATACTTCATGCTTAACGGTATATCCTGGTGTGGTAAAGATATACCAAGACCTTTATAGGTAGTTTTGGTGGCCATGGATGAGGAATGTGGTTGCATAATTTGTTAATTGATGCCTTTGTTTTTTAATGTGAAGGCTTTGCACCATGATCCATTGGGTTTGGAACAACCACTTGAGGTTCCATAGTGGAAGTGGGATGTTATATCTATGAACTTCTTAAAAGGGATACAATGGATGTCTATATGAAATAATTCCATATGGGTGATCATAGACTGAATCAGCACATCGATCCAGTTACTAGATATTTGATTGTGTTGTTCATTATAGAACTTGGGATTCCTCTATGTGAATGAGATCGTATGGATCCAGAGAATTCCTTTAATGATCATAATTGTATGCGATTCTTATTTCACATCTCTATTATGGAAGGGATTTCGGATTGAATTTAGGAATAAATTTAATTTGATAATGTAATTTCACCCTCAAACTAATGGCCAGACTAAGAAGACCATTCAGGTGTTGGAGGACATGTTGTGAAATAACATGTTACATGTTGGCCATAGCTGGTAGGATCACTTGATAGTGGTGATGTTTTAGTAAAAAAATATCTACCATTTCACTATCGGCATGGTACCTTTTTAGGCCTTTTATGGGAGACCCTACTAGTCACCACTATGCTAGACTGACATAGTATAGGTTTCACATATGCGTCCATAGTGCATGCCACAAAAAATAAGGTAATGATTGACTTAGAGAAAATGACCACTGCACATTTACAACATATGTCCAATGTGGATTTATGAAATATTCCTTCAGATTTTGAAGAGGGAGACCGTGTATTCCTATGGGTCTCAACACAATGTGGATTGTGGAGTCCTGGATGGGGTGGAAATCTATCTATAAGATAAATTATCCCTTTCAAGATATTTTATAGATATGGTGATGTTACATAACACTTAACTCTACCACTACAGTTAGATTGGGAACATGATGTCTTCAATGTGCCACATGTGAGGAGGTACATGAATGTACCGTCATATGTAATTGACTAGGGAGAGCATGAAATTAAATATGTGGATTATTTTCAGGAGTACTTAGTAGATATTGAGGATATGAAGAAGATGATCCTCCATATGTGACATATTACTTTAGTATCTATCTGGTCTAAACATGATAATATTTAGGATTATACCATGGAGTGAGATACTGATATTTGTTTTTAGTACCCACATATCATTTATAGTATTTTTTCTATTTTTGGGATGTAAATGCCAAATGTAGTGAGAATTGAATGACTCTAGGTTTTAATATATTATTTTCAATCATTATATTAGTTGTTTTAGGTGTTATCTATTTATATAGTATACGATTCCATGTCCCAACGAGCCGAGAATAAATTTTTGAAATATATTGAATACATTACATAGAATGTGGGAGATGTTATCCTAAAAAATGGAATAACTGTTAAGAAGGGAAAATATCTAAAATAAAAGGCTATCATTGTTTTTAGAGTTTGGGATTACTCATTGAGTGAAATAAACATTGAGCAAGTCAGATATACTATTGGGAAAAATATAGGGTAGAATGTTCAAATAAATTAATTGATTAAAACAATTATTTAATTAATTTTCATTACCTAATATGGTTTAAAAATAAGATTTTATGGGAAAATACTAGGGATAACCACATAATTGTGTATATTTTTGAGATATTTTTAGATGATCATTATCAAGAGAATAATGAATGTATAATTGATTGTTGATCAATGTGAGAGAGAGTTTTATGATATCTCCATTGATAATGACATAGATTGAATATCCCTCAGTGATCGATGCATATCATGGTAGGACATTGTTTTATATTTATTTCCCCATTTTATTATTTATTCAATTAATATGAATCAAGTAACAAATGAATTTATTTAAAGATTAAGGATATTACTACTACGTGTTAGATTATCCAGTATTTTGGGATTTATATTTTTATGATATTATATATCATAATTCACCTTTCTAAGGGAATGGAATTGAGGCCAACATGAACATTGGCCAATTTCTATTCCTTTAATTTTTGATTTGTGAAATTCCCCCCATTCATCACACACTCATCACTGCCAATTCCCATGGACTATAACTCAATGAAATACCTATTATTTAATCATCTCACATATGTTATTTAGCAAAATGGATCGATAATGCAGGTATGGCTCGTGACTGAGGGTGTGATTGGGATGTTCTAATGAAGGAGGAAAATTTGGGATGGATTAGAATAGATCAAATAATTTTTTCATCCTGATTCAATAATGTGGTTATAGAAGGAGAAATAGTTTTATCTCAAGAGAGTTTTAAATATAGATCCCAGTGATCGGTGAGGAAAATGATTATCCTACCACCGATATTGGTATTATGGAATGTCTTACAGGGGTGGTAGCATGGAAAATTATTCAGAGAAGATCCTATGGGTTCTCTAGAATACCAAGTTACAAGACACATATTCCTATGTTACATTCCATGTGGGAACCGTGGAGTTATATCCAAGGTTTCCTCATTCATATACGGATCAAACATCATGTGGTACCTACCACACGTCATGTTATCCCTAGATGATAAAATTTCTGTGAACATGTGGCTATCACCCAATGAAGTAAGTGGAATTAAATGTAATTCAGATCATGAAACAAGCCATGTACACCCTAGATAGAATATCTATGTTTAGAGGTGGTACATGACCAAGAGACTATTTGTCTCCACATGCCTTGTGGCATCATAGGTGTTGTCGAATTGAACATATACATGGTCCCAGACCTTGTTACTCAGTTAGAAATCAGTTCGGAAGTGACACGCCAAGAAATTATTTATTTAATGTCTGGGACCCCTGTCTTCTTCATCCCAGAAAATTTTATTTTTGAGTATTCTCCCTAGACCCATTACATTTTAATATGTATGGAGTCACGCCCTATTCATCAGATGGTGATCCCCTTGATGAATATCAGTCTTTGATAGAGTTTTCGGAATTATTTCATGATTTCATGGGAAATATCTTTTATCATCATCATTTCCCTAGGTGGGGTTATTGGTATCATCATGAACAAAACTATGTGTCCATTGATACCCTACATAGTTGGTTAATACATATTATCTTGTTCATATAACCCGTGGATGTGCATGTAATCCCCATATATGTATCGATATCTTCAGACATCCAGCATGTACAAATTATGGGGAGACCTAATGAGAATGATATCTTGGGTGGATTCCATCATAGTTATATGTCATGTGCTTTGTGTTATCTTGAATGAGTTTTATATTGAACCACCTATAGGAATCCTCGTCTGACATTATGGTTGTGATCTTACTTTGATATTGTGTCCCCCTTTGAGTATATCTGGATATTATTGTTATGTATGATGTTGAAATATCCTTGTAATGAGAAAACTATTATTCTTGATTCTATATTCATAGTGATTTAGGGTGTCCTAATATGAATTTTTATAGTCACCTTGCATGGTATATTCCCACATGTTTCATGTCATATGAAGATGATCGATATTTTGATGATGTCTTAAAGAGACTAGCACATGGTGCAGCATAGTGAACTATATAGACTGAGGTGTATTCTGATGGTTTCATTTGTTGTTTTCCACTACAACATTATAGGTTGGACTTGTTTTTTGTTTTTTGTAGGGTTTTATTTGGACCATGAATTCAAGAACTTACTATCATACTATGAGAAGGGGAATTTTGGTGCATCCATACATGGTTATTAGATTATTAATTTTTTTCCATTATATGGAATTCAAGATGATTGTTTGGGTATCTGTATAGGTACATTATGAAATGTCCTCCCATGAGGTTTATATGCCTACTTGGTGATGGTCACTAGACCCTGGCCATTTTGAGGAGGTCTTCAAGTAGTCGTTACTCGGGCCCCGTTGGGCTGGGTCGTGACATGTGACATCTTGTTTCCTTAATTCATGTTGTGTTAACATAGCTAGTTGTTCATGTTTGATGGTTTTTTTGTATGGGTGGGTGTATCCTGTGATACCACTACTAAAAATGTAAATTTTAAATGTTCTATCACAATACATTATTAAAACAAAAATAATAATTATTGATCTAAATGTTGTTAAATGTGGGAAACTTTTTTTGGTGCAAGAAAAGAACTGATAATGATGGACCTTTATCAGCAATAAAAAATTTAGATAAAGGTGGGCCTTTATTAGAGAAAATTTAATATAGATAATGGGTTCCCTTCATTAACTATTATTTTAGTACTGATAAAAGGAAAACATTATCAACTATTATTTTGCACTAATAAAGGGGTCCACGTATCAACACTAAAAGAACTATTGATTACCGCTGTAATATTGCAGTCTATAGTAAAAATTTATGCAAACAGCTGTAAAAAAAATGTATAACAAAAACTCTTAATTTTGTGGAAAAATAATTACATCACAAATTCAAAGGAAAAAACGATATTATAGATATTTCATATAGTTTTTTTTACAATTAAATAAGAAATATCTATTAAAAACATTAAAAAACATCAACGATTTTATTATATTTGACACCTAACCCCCTCACAAAAAAAGCCTGATTAGGGTATCAGTTTCCAAAAAAACCACCCCAACTCAAGAAAAATAATCTAATATTTTAATAATAAAAAATCTTATGGTAGTAATACTTTAATGAGGTAATAAAAACATAAATATGAAACAGTAAAATAATAAAATTCCAATTTTAAATAAAAGGACCTAGTTGAAGGAATATCAGTCACACCACGCAACATATTTACATGATGATGATACCTACACATCAAATATAACTTAAGGATCATTGTTCTGAAGATTCAAGATAATACAACTATGTTTTTGTTATTTTGAGTATAACATGTGTCATTTTATCTAAAATAAAATCTTTGATATAAAAAAGTACTTTGAGTCAAACTAGGCATGTCACATGTCTGTTTGATTTCAGACTAATTCCTACACTTAAAAACTGACATATGAATCCTTTTCCCTATCTATAAATACAGTAAAAGTGATTTTTATAATTTTTCATTGAATTAAACATATCTTTAACTAAATAGTCAATTTTAAAATCATAATAGACACATTGAGTCATACTAGGAACACCATATATTTTATTGAATTTATATTGATTTCCATACATGAATAATTACATGTGGCTCATTTTTAAAGTATCAAAATCGTATGAATGTTTTATCTCATTATTGACTATGTGATTTGAGTTTTGAACTAAAATTTCCATTTTAAATAAAAAACCATATAGATTAATACTAGACACCCCACGCATCGGATTGATGTGATTATGAATTCTACACATAAAAATGACATATGGATTACTTATTAAAGTATCATGAAAATCAGAATCTTTTATCTCTGTTTTTAGTATGTCATATATATTTTTTACAAAAATGTTAATTTGAACTGAAGACATGTACATTGAGTCATACCAGTCACATAATTTTTCAATTTGAGATGAGATTGATTCCCCAATGTCAAACATGAAATATGAATGTTATCTTAATGTATCCTAAAAATCCATGCATGTTTGCTCAGTTTTTAGTGAGTGAAAAACATTTTGAATAGAATTGGAAATTTTAAACTAAAAACAAACACATTGATTCACACTGGGAGACCCATGTATTAAATTATGTTTTGGATGATTACTACACGTCCAAAATAACTAATGGATCATTTTAAAAAATTATCAACATAATAGGAATATTTTGGATCAATTTTTACTATATGACATGTGTATTGAACTAAATTTTTATTATTGAATAAAAACACACAGATGGAGTTATACTAGTCAAATCGTGAATAATATTGAGTTGAAAATGATTAGTACATATCACAATTGACATATGGATCATTTTCCTAATGTATTATAAAAATATGAATATATTTTCATGATTTTGATTATGTCATGTGTCTTTCTTATTAAAATTTAAATTTGAATTCAAAACATTGAAATTGATTCTTATCCATGACAGTGTATGTTAATTAGATATGAGAATGATTCCAACCTGTTAAAATTGACTTTTGAATCATTTAACAAATGTATTAGAACAATTTGAGTTTGTTTTATAGGTTTTTAGTGAGTGTCACACATTTTGACATAATATGTTAATTTTAAAATGATAGTGGACACTTTGAGTCATATCGAGGACATCACACATCTGATTGAGGTGCAGATGATTACTACACATCATAAATTACATATATATTATTGTCCTAAGGTATCAAAATAATCAAAATTATTTTTCTTAGTTTAGATCATGTGAAATGTGTTTTGAACTAAATTATCCATTTTATATAAAAAGACACACTTGGAGTCATAATGGTCACACCATGCATTCGATTGAGGTGTTGTTAATTCCATTATTCCAAAAATATTGATGGATCAATTTCCTAAAGTATTAAAATAATCTTAATGAATTTTATTTGTTTTTATTTTGTGAGGAATGTTTGGAACTTAAATGTCACTTTTAAATTTAAAAAACAGTCCTCCAGTCATATTGGTCGCACCATTAATTTCATGGAAGAAATAATTATGTCTATAAATAATTAAGTTCATAATTATTATTTTCAAAAAGTATCAAAATTCTCCATATTCATTCTCGTAGTTTTGAGTATGTCTTCTGTTTTTGTACAAACATTTCAATCAAAACAAAAATCATTCACTTTTGGTCCTACCTTTAAAATTGTGTGTTGTTTTTATGTGAATATATTTCCCAAAATTCAAAAATGACATATGAATCAGTTTTTTAAATAATTTGAAATATATGAGAATTTTTTCTCATTTTTCTTTGAGTTAAACATGTTTTGAACTAAATTATAAATTTTAAAAAGATAACAGACTCTATGAGAAATAATTGGAGTACAGCGTATCAGATTGCGGTGTGGATGATTCCTATATATCACAATTGACATATAGAATATTTTTTGAAATTATAAATTCAATCCAAATAAATTTAATAAATTTTTACTATATGACATGTTTTTTGAACTAAACAATTATTTTTATATAAAAATCTAGACATAGAGTCTTAATGGTCACACCATGCGTCAGATTGAGGTGTGGTTGATTCTTGCCGACCACAAATAACATATGAATCACATTACTAATGTATCAAAACAATAAACTTTTTTTTGTTTTTTTCATATTTCATGTGAATTTCATACAGAAATTTCAATTAAAACATAGAACATGTAATTTGAGTCATATCGATCACATCGTGGGTCGGTTTGATGTGGGAGGGATTTGTACATGTCAAATATTCCCTACGAATCGTGGTCCTACTATATTAGGGGAATACAATAATTTTTTGTAGTTTTCAATGAGTGACACAAATTTTGAAATATGATGTGAATTTTAATTTCATAATAGTCACCTTCAGTTATACTAGGAAAACTGCATATCGGCGTGAGGTGTAGCTGCTTCTTACACATCACAAATGACCTATGGGTCATTTTCTAAAACTATTAAATCTATTTGGTTGCATCTAGTATATTTTGGGGTTTCAAATGTCTTATTTACTAGATTAAAATTTTTAAATAAAAATACACTCTTAGGGTATTAGATATAAATGATAAGAAAATTGACATACAAATAGTAGATAAAGAGATGACAAAACTAACTAAATTTGAATCAGGATTTATCATTTTCATGATGTATGTTTGCCTTCATGACCTATATACCTTTCATTATTATCATAGTTATAGACATAGATTCCAATCTCTCATGATCACCAGTATCTTCAAACATGTTACTATCTCTTTCATACCAGGAACACTGTGTATTTGAAATAATTGTACTGGATTCTTACATTTCACTAATTTCTTATGAAATGCTTTAATAATGTTTAAAAACAATATGAATGTGTATTCTCTATTTTGAGTATTTCACCTCTTCGTGATGAGTGTATAAAATATTAAACCATGTATTCTCCGAATTAATTTCTAAAAATATAAATTTCCTTTTGTGAATATGAGGACTATCGACATTCCTCTCAGTTCTAGAAAAAATTAAACAAATATATGATTAGTAATTATTTTAAATGAAATTGTAATCAGCATTAGAAATAACTCTTTAGAGATGAAATTTTTTGATATAATATGATATCATTCATAAATTTTCAATCATAATAACTACAATATTTTCAATCACTTTGTTCTATGAACTAATGTCCCTTTGAGAAAAAGAAGAACGTTTTTTAAATATGTTTTGATTGTGGAATTTATTTATATATATTATAATACATTTACATTTTTATAATTCAAATGTATTTTTGTTCTCATTGATTGTCCTCAAGAAATGATTTTAAATATATATAAAAATCTCACAATCCTAACAAAATTTTCCTTATAAGATAATATAAATCGTATAACATCATGCTTATTTGTAAAATGTTTCACATAGTGTATTACAAATTGATAAAAATCATAACTTGTGGTCATATTATTGTCTATACAATCATCTAATCTATAAAATAAATCTTTGGAGTATAAAAAATGACTATAATGATTAATGAATACGATCTAAAAAATTAATATATAAGTAAATGAAATAAAATATATTTCCTACGACAAAATATCATTGTTTTACCACTTCATCATAGGGTTTTAAAATGATTCTATCATATCAATTTTTTCTTTTAATACTTTTGGCCTATTATTTTTCTATAATTACATATTTATTTAGTCTAAATGATAATATTTGTGTGTATATAATATTATGACTAATTAGTCAAATTTTCAAATCATATGGTTTTCCCTTCAAATAGTATTTATATAAAAAAATGTAAAAATTATGAATAGTATTGATTAATAATAATTATTTTAGATTATCTATTGGAAAAATAAATTATAAAAACACACCTCATGTATAAATTTAAAAATAATGCTAATATACATTCATACAAGAGGATTTCATTTACATTTCAAGACCAATATTAATTCAATCCCCACTCCATAAATCTTATCTTCAAAATAAATTATTGTGGTTTCACCACATTCTAGCATAATATATGTTTGAAACATTAATGATAGTAAATGAAAAAGTTTAATGGTTGGGGTAATTGTACTTTGGGAGTATATTTTGATTTATTGGTTGATCATTTTGATCATTTGGACTCAACCTTCTGTTTCAACTCATTATTTTTGTCTACTTGTGATAATGTTAATCATTTTAAACCTTTTTTCATTGATTTTTAGTGATTTTTTCATATAAATAATTTGACAATTAATGCCTCATTTTTTACATGATTTTTTACATGATCTACAATTCATTCACAAAAGTTCCAATAAAACACATGATCATGTGAATATCTACATCATCAACTGGAACATGTAGCATAGTAGCCAACTCATGAGATATGTAAATTTTGAGTCTCAAATGACCTACTTGAAATTTTTTGTTCTATAGAATATATCCATTGATATTTTATATTGTACCCATCCCCAAAATATAATGGGTGGGTGATGATATATATAAATCAAAATCAGTACCATCCAATAGAACATCATTAGATTAAAGGTTTCAATGTATTTATTGTTCACATTTCATAGAATATGTTATGAACAAAATGGTTTCTTATTTTAATATTTTTATTTGTTGGGAATGACTCTCTTAAATGTTATTGTGGGTGGGGGGATCTTCACATAATGGTTGTTGTTGAGATATTTCTTCAATTTTATTCCTTACTATAATATTTTCTAACAACTAAGAATGAAAAGTTTGTTTTTTCTTCTAGAGAATATAATCAATCCTACATGTCTTATATTTTTAATCTTTATATCATTGTTCATTTCACTTATCAAAAAATGTTCAATGTCACACAAAAAAAACCACAACCATGATATGGTCATGTTATTCTGTTAGCATCAAGGATGATGATAGTTTTTGTTCGTTGGGTATAAATAATAATGATTCACGTGTCTACGTTACATGAAGAATATGGGAATAAAATAATTATTATAATGAAAAACCTATTTAATGAAAAATATAATTTTATTATGTCAATAATACATATACTTCCCTCAGTGTTTTGTGTTTCCATCTATTAGTATGTAACTATATTTACACTTTCCTCCTTCTTTAGCATGTGATATGGATAGGAAGTGTATTTGGATTTGGATTCATCAATCTTCATGTAAAAAAAGGAACATAATTATCATTTGTTTCATGTCAAATAATAATATTTATATTTATTTAAATTAAATACCTTTTTTTCCTGTGAATCATAAATCATCCATTATTTATGGTAGGGGTACATTGTTTTTTTCTAAATTTACTATTTTCATCCTTCAGTTGTGGTTTCATCAATTAACAACTTTTAATTAACGTGATTATTACCTTTATTTTCATGTAATGTATTATGAGTAAGAATGTACATGAAAACATGAATCCTCACAATGACCAATAACTACATCCCATTATTTTTAGTTTATCAGGTGTGCATACATATATGGTTGGTGTATATTTATTTACCATTCATCGTATTTGATATGGTACTCCAAAATAATATTCATAAATCCATTATGATCATTTACTATAAGAATTAATAAAAATTTCATTCAGAAATCATGTACTATAAATTCACAATTAAAGGAATAATAAATAGTAAAATAATGTTTCATTATTTTTTTAGTAAACAGAATAAAGTATGTCACATTTTTTCCGTAATATCTTCCCAAATTAGTTCTTTAACCATGGAAACTACATTGTTACATTAATCTTCATCAGTTAGAATATATATTTGAGTTGTGGAATAAATTTGACTAGAAAAAATGTCCTTGTTGGGTTAAATATACTATCCTCATGCATTCTATCCAACCTTCAACTGGATTCCTTTGTTTCTCCCTTTAATAATTTTTGTTAGTATTGTCATGATATAGAGATCATTTTTATGGGAACATGTTTTTCACCAAATAAAATTTCTCTAGCTTCAACATATTCAATATTTTATTCTTCTATGTTGGTTTAATCAGCATATGTTGAACAGTTTTGTTCCATCGCACTGGGAGAATCCGCATGTTTAAAAACCTATTATTTATTGGGATAGCAAGAATTGACATAGGTAGAAGTCATTATCTACAAAAGTGTCTGACCATTTAATTTAAAATATTTAAATTTAGTTGATAATATAAAATAATATAAGATAACTCAATTTCAGAAAATATAAAAAAAATATTTTTGAACTTCATCTATTTTAAAAGATTGAATGGATTCTGACCCTTAATCAATTATTAAAATCACCGCATTATGGTCTTCTATGAAATAAAATCCCTCATGTACATTGGCACCAATGGGAAATGGTTTTGATGTCCCAATGAATGTTTCATCCTTTTTTGAATTTCCATCTACCCCTTTAGTGGTTTTGGTCAAAAAAATAATAATTGACAACTTTACATTTTCCAAATATAGAACATAAAATAGTTTTATTGCCTTTAATTCCCTTATAAACATTTCCTCATTTTACACTTCCTTGTTGAAAACAATGTTCATGATTCCAAATTTATCTACATTAACTAAAATCCTATTATCTATCCTCTTTCATTGATAAATTTCCACAAGGAATGTTCTATAATCCAGCTCACATGTTTTTGTGTGCTAATGTTTAACATATTCACATAGATTGGATTTATATCTTGGTAGAAGATACATGCATATGACATTTTCCACATTTATAAATACAATATTTTTCATGGTAATTATTTCATGATGTCCATTTTTATAAAATGGATAACAATTAATTAAATTAAAATTATATGATAATATATACTCACTTGGTCCTCTCGCTTCCCATTAAAGTCATTATGAAATTGAATTCATATTTTCAGTTGAATACTTAATAATAAGATCTCAAAATCATCCATTAAACTATTTAATATGTTTATTTGTCTTCCATCACTCATCCATATATCGATTCAAATCCCTAAGATTTACATTGTGGGTTCCCGCATTTTGTGACTCCTCTAAAATTTTATGAAAACAAAAAGGCGAGTGTGCCCCTTCCCTATAATTGAAATTATTGAAATATATATTTTAGAGACTTCTTCACCTGCAATACACTTACTATAAAAATATTTTTGTATACGAATGCTTTCCACATAAAACTAGTAGTGGGTTCAGAATTCATCAGCTTCTCAATAACATATCTCCCCACCATAAAACCATATGGATGATGTTGATTTTTAACATACCCATTCAAAATCATCATATACCATTCAATAAGGTACATTCATCTACAATATATAGACCAAGATACATGAATATCCCTTAGCAAGTGAACTATAAAGTGAACCATCATATCAAATAATTCCACTGAGAATAATATCTCCAATTCACATAATATGACATCAATTTAATTTTTCGTAGATACAAATTTCTTTGAGTTTATATCTTTTCTATATATATATTGGAAAAGAGACCAATATTTATTAATTTGTGATGGAAATTCTTTGAAAAAATAAAACGTAATACTCTTGGAATCATATGATGCATCAAAACATGCAGTTTATTATATTTTAGAACATTTAACATTAAATAAATCATTGGAATGTTACTTTTTATATTTTTTGAATACACCTATATAAATTTACATAAATCAAGTAGTTATAAAACAGATATCAAACCTTCCTAGAAAGTTTGTAAGCATCTTGAGAGAGAAAATTTTCCTTTTCTCTCTTTACTAGGGCCAACTCATCCCATATCCACATGTTAATCATGTCCAACCAACACTAAATTCGAAAGAAAAATTCCTTGTGAATTTAGTAATGTGACTATGACACTATCACATGAATTTTTTTTTCATGCATAACATCAATAAAATTCCTAACATACATAAATTCCATTATGATAAATAAAAACCAAACAAATATTCTTTTACAACATGTTATTGTAAGGTGTTGAAACAAGTATTAATAAAATAATTTTCCATGTATTTTAAATTCTAAAAAAATTCATCACCTATTAGTCGATATGGTGTTAAACCATCTGATTAATTCTCATTGAATGTTGTATCCCAAGATTTGTAATTATTTTATCGGGGTAGAAATCCTTTTTATCTTAGAAACAATTTCCTTGATGAATGTTTCTACTTAATTAACTCTTTTACTTTTTCACAAATGTGACACCATTAAGTTACTTTATTTCGATATCTTGAAAATTTGATATAATAAGTAAATTCATTAATCATTCCATAAAACATGGATCCCATCATGAAGTCCTCATTTTATTTTAGAATCTTAGACAATAATTCATGAATACCATTATAATTCCAAATATTCAGTAAATGGAGGAAAATAAATATCAATATCATTACAAGAATATTTTGATATAGATATATATATATATAGATAACACAAGTTATTTTTTCCAGGCATAACCTTGGTGGAAGGTTATAATTTAAAAATATAACAAGACGCATACTGTGAGTGATTCTTTATAAACTAATTGGATTCACTTCATCTACAGACAGATCAAGATGTTGTATTGTAATCTCATTTCTAAATTCTTGATAGTTTTGATCAATTCTCATCTAATCTAGAGAATCATACAATTTATGAAGTTTTTTGTCTTAATTTCTTGTATGTTTATTCCACATCAATTGTCTTATGGTCTCCTCACTTCCATATAGGTTCCAAAACCATAGAATGATTGTAAAGTAGCATACATCCTTTTTATGACCTAATTCATATTTTATGTGTTTGGCATTGAATCTCATTATCTTCTAGGAATATATCATTAAAGATGTATAATAGTTCCATTAAATTTTTTCAACTCTCTCGGTTACAAAATTTTAAATTATATAGCTTAATTTTTGGTGAAAATATTATATATTTATTGAAACCAACATAAACTGGTGTATTTTAACATCACACAATCTTCTCAATTCATTTTTTTATAGTCATGAATATCGTCATCAACAATCATTTCCATTTTCTCAATACTATCTTCATCATAATTCACACTTATAATCGTATCCTAAATATGTTTTTCTTCATTGTTCACAATTTTAATTAGGTCAGATGATCTATAAAATTTATTTTTATCACAAAAATTAGATCAATTTGTTTTTTAACATAAGTTTAATAAAACATTAGTATGTTTGATCTATTACAAGACATATAAAATGTACTTAGAACTCTATTAGATTAACTATTCATGAATACCAAATGGGTAAACATGGAAAAATTATTTGATAAGTAACTTATTCATTTTCATTACCGAGGTTGATGAACTATTTTTATCTATCCTCATACTCTTTTATTATAAAACTAATAACCAACCATCTTTAATTTATATCAATCCTATTTAATTCAGTAATATTAATATTTAAAATATATACATATATATATACACAAAAATTATGACCTTGGAACCCATAAAATAACAATCTTAAGGAATCATCTATGCTACATGGAGATATTCCTCTAAGATAATAAAAGGCGAATGATACATATTGTTATTGTCTTGTTGTGGTGGAAAACATTAAATGAATGAAAAGTTTGATATATATATATATAGTGTTATTTATAATTGAATTAAATTTTAATCTATTGTAAATTATAGAGATACTACTTAGGATTAATTTTATCACATCTCATATGATTCTATGGATAGAAAAGATATAGAAAAGAAGAGACCTATTGAAATCAACAAGTAGTGGGAGTTGTTTTTATTTATTTCTTCACTTGGTAAATGTAATTCCTACTATTTTTTAGTGTTAAGATGTATTGGAACCAATTTTAATCTTTTTTAAGATGGGAAAAAAGTTGATATGGCACAATCATATGGTCTTAAGAACCAAATGTTTAAATAAAATCATGATTTTAAATCAAATGAATCTAAAGCATTGTGTGGGGGTTCCCATGTTCCATTCCTATTTCAGATAGTTCACATTTTATCAAATGAGCCTTTCAATAACCCATATTTGGGAATTAAATTCACTAAAAAAACATGCCATATTAAAACCTTATATTTTCTAAATCAAAGTATAAACATTTAAACTGTCTAATAGGAATAGAAACTATCACTATTATTTTTAAAACTATTTAAACAATTAAATTGTTTCTTATAAAATATTATATGAATGTAATAAATTTGAAATGGGGAAATGTAATTTTATATGACATCCCACTATCAAAAAATCATTTAGAGAATCCTATTTTTTTTGAAAAAAATTAAAAATAAGTTCAAAATACATAATTTTTGTTTCCTAAACCACCCTTTTTCTATAAACATATGTGCATTAAGAAATATAGATAGCACAAATCATGTTTCATGTATTCACACATCATTATCTTAATATATACAATAATATATCTTTATTTATATCCATATAGACTTCATTTAATTCCATCATTAATAATAAATAAAACAACCTTTATTTGTTTTCAAGGTAAAGAATAGTATAAATCAATAATCATTTTCTTGAAATAAAAAATTTCCTTCTTACCTACATCAATAACACTTAATATAATACATGTACCCTTAATTTTTAGAGAATGAATAACATTATAAAGAAGATAAACTAATTTTAAATACTCATCATGTATTATATTATGATAGAGTTTAAAAATAATGGAGGATTCAAGAATCACAATGCTCATTGTGTTGAATAGATTTTGTAAGCAGTGATAGAATTATAGAAATGAAATATCGTATGGTGACATAGTCACACATTTTTTGTGGAAATATAAAATGTGTTGGATTGTGTTGTAATGAAATCATATGATTTCATGATAGGAATTTAATCCACCCATGTTCTAGACATATAGAAATGTCACATTCTTTGATACTGATAGATTACTCATCATATGACCTTGTAGAATATATTGACATGACCATCTATATGTTGATATCATAATAATAATTTTCCAATTGTCATTTATATTTTAATAAATGATTCGAAAAATGCACCTTAGCAGTCTCACTTAATGTTTACTTACACATCCCTCATTTCACATGCAAACCTATTATACACCATCAACATCTCATGTACTTATTTGAATCTATAATCAATCTGAATAACCCATGTGTTTATTCCATATCACATTCATAAAATATATAAAAAATGATATCCAAAAAATAAATAAATATAACAAAAATATTGAAAAATATTAAACAATATTAATAAAATATAATTTCTTAATAGTTCTATAACAATATAAAAATATTAAGAAGAAGTATAAGACATAAAATAATAATATAAATAATGAGTATGTGTATAAGTATTAATATTATTATGGAATAATTTTTTTCAACTAGTATAAATAATAAAATTGTAATAAATCTTAGTGACTAAATTAAACCCATATCATTATACCTATAAAAATTATAATTAAATCAAAAGATAATGAAATAATTTGGGTTCTTCCACCTGGTAATAGAAGAAAATGGGTAGAAATGATTGATTTTAATCCATGGGAGTCAGAGTGATACATTCAACATATATCCAATTATCAATTGTGCACCAAAAAATCTTTTCCAACTTATCATTTGTTGTCAATACCTTATATGATAAGTGTGCATAGTTTTTTATTTTTCACTACATGGATCTCCATGCAATTAGAGTGAGAAATTATAATGAATAACTAAAATAAACATCAAGGCGAGAGATAGGGTGAACCAAAAATGGCATGATGATAGGGATATTGTGTGGATAATTAGTTATGTAGATTGAATAAAAATCATTTCATGATCACATGTCATTGAAACCACTGTTGAAAACAATAAAAAAATTATGTTTGAGGAAATTTTTTGGATCCTAAGTCATATACCTTGGGATTTTATGGTGTCAATTCATTTGAGAGGTTATAGAGAAGGATATAGAAAATTTTTAGTTCTATAAGACCTTGAACCTTGTGATAATGAATAACTCTATTAGGGTCCCATTTTAATGAAATGAAAGAGTTTTATCAACAGTTTCTTAATAGGGTTGAGAAAGGTTTGATTTATCTATGATGATAGAACTGATCTTTATCCGTACTTTTTTTCCAAAGGATAAAGTTAACTCTTTATTGGTTTAAAAAGTGTGGATAAAATGTATATTTATCATCTTTGAAATTCTATAAATGATAAAGTTATGTTTTATCCGCACTTTTTGAGTGCTGATAAATATAATTCTTTATTAGAGTTAACAATGTGCTAATAAAGACTGAATTTTAATAACATAATTAATATATACATAAATTATATTTATATAATTGTGAATAATTATAATTGTATTTAATTATAAACATATATAATTGTAAATATATTTAAGTAATTTTAAAATTTTATTTATAAATATAATTATAAATACAAATTATTACAAATAAGGGGGTTGAATCCTATATGGTTAAGGGATGTGATATCAATTCCTTAATCCATTTTGATTTAGTACCTAAAAGGAAGGATGGCTAGCATCCAAAATAATTAAATAAAAATGATAGTGGGGAAAATATAGTGGTGTTTAATCCTAAATACAAATCCAAATGAGGATCCTTTTATGTAATTACTAAGGGATATACAATCCTGAGAAAACAAAGTCCCTTAGGCTACATGTTTAAAAATAGAGGACTATTTTAATTTGGTTAGATAAACCCAAAATAATTATCACCTAATATTTCTAATCATGAAAATTTAGGTTTTCAATTATTAGATACTAATAACCGGTCTGTCGATGTTATGAATTAATGAGTTATGGCTCATACTTCTTTGATTGACCCTATTTTGGTTTCCTCCAGAGATCAAAATGTTACTTGTTATTTTATTTACATAGGTATTATTCAATTTTGTTGCATCATTTATGCACATAACAGGTATCAAGATCATAGAAGGCTAAAGTTGGAGATTAGTTCTTAGAAAAACAATATTTATGATCCTTGTTCCAGGCATATAGAATTTAATTCAATTTGGAATATTGATGAAAAATTGGGTCATGAGACTTTTTACTCCACCTTCAAAGAGTTTAAATCTTGAATTGAAATCAATAATTTTATTGAGATAAATATGTCTGGAAAAATTTATATTTGGAATAGGAAACATCTTCATGGTATGGATACTAGTAAACTTGATAGACACTTTTCTAATGAAGTTTACTTGGATACATGGGATTCTATTTCATGAATAACCTTGTGTATGATTAATTATTATCACCATCTAATTATGCTTGATTTTTTGGTCAAGGTTTCCAAGCCTTCATTACAATTAATATTCATCAATGCTTTGGTGTCTCATATGGATTGTGGTAAAATTGTTTAGGATTTTTGGACCTCTATTACACGTAGAGGCGATTCATTATCCTATATTATCAAAATATGATTTTTAAAAAAGGGATTAAATCTTGGATAAAGGATCAATTTAGATCTCTAAATATTGATATATCATATCTTGAGGCTTTCATTCAACTAATTAAAGAGCACAATACATGTAATGACTTTTTTAATGGTATTGTGAATGAGGATGAGGTTTCACATAAGCTTAATAATCTTATCAATATTAATGATTCCATGAAATTGAATAAAAATAAAGATAAATGGATACAAAATGAAAAGAGTACTTATATGTTTATTAATTCCCTTTAAGGTGATGGAATAAATTCATGGCCATTATAACTTCTAGTTAATAGTGATCAATTCATGGATAATAGGCTAGATCTCTCAAACCTTGTGGCTTAGTATTATTGTAATCTTTTCCATGTCTCCCTTATCATCTCTAGTCCCATGGATGGTGTCATTCCATAACTTTTCAATAAAGAAAATAATTTTGGTCTCATTTATCTTCCCTTGAATATTGAGAATAAGGAATATATATTTGGTCTTAACCTTGAATGATCCTTAGGCTTGGAGTGTTTTGGTATTTTACCTATAATCATATTGGTAAATCATTCAAGTGGGTATTTTTTGTAAAGCCCCAACCCTAGTTACCCAGAGTCAGTGCATTATTATATAACATTGGTATGATCACAAAAGATCATGTCTCGAAAGATCGATTAGTTTAGTAGCCTTGAAAGTACTAGATACATTCATAAGGATTACATTACATCAAAAAATGGAAAAATACAACAAAATTTTTTCCATAGACAACACTGAGATCCCATAGACTATCCCTATAGGTCAGTCATAATATACTTCTTCACATCCTGAGAAAAATAAAACATATAAAGGGGTGATCTCAGATTCTCAATAAGGATAAAAAAATAACAGAGACATTAATAAATAAGCATAAACTTTTAATGAAATGTATAAGACTAAAAAAAGAATTTTAAACATGAACTTCAACATAATATGGAAAAGATAAAATCAAATAATTCCATTTACTTATTCACATGGATATTCTAATAGTCAAATAATCACATGAAATATCAATAGCCACTTTCATAATGATGAAATGCATAATGCCAGAATTTCATAACCACATAGTCAAGTCCTTGTGACAAGACTACAAATAAGATTTTGTCAAGTCCTTGTGCCAAGACAATAGTTTGTCTCATGAGACCTACCGATTCATCGAGGAGTTATAGAGGGCTCCACCCGTCACATACTAAGTCCAATGCATTCATCATATGAAAAGATTGAAACATAACATAAACATTCATATTAAAACTAGCATAAGAACTTTCAATACTTTAACCATAAACCATGAATGGTATAAAAATAACACATACAAAGGAAAACATATCACAAAACCTTCAATACAATATGGAAGATTTGTATCAAATTAATCAACTTCAAAACAAGTGTAAAATCCATTAAAGGATGTTGACATAGATGAAATCAAAACTATTTGAGAGAAATATCTCTTTTATCTTTAAAATAATTTAATGTCACATAATTATAATTTATTTTGAAAATATTTTATAAGCTTGTAAAGGAAGCTTCAACGATGTTATAATGGTGGAAAATATTTTCACCCGCCGTATAAGATAAAAAAATATTCTTACCTTAATTTTGTCAAAAAGATCAAAAAGTACCTTGTTTAGAAAATGATGGAATGATTCCTTTAAAAACATCTTAGGTCAAACAAGGGTATAAATTTATTTAACCCATAGTCTAGGAAATATTAAAAATGTTTTGATATATATTTTTATGAGACATTTATTTGGATTATAAAGAGGTCCCAGTAGATAATTACGTATAAACAACCACGGATAACAAAGAGATTGTAGAATTAACCCTTACCTTGTACTTTTACTTTGTCGAGGGTGGGTTAACCTCCTGTATAATGGTGAAATAATTTTTATTAAATTAAACTAGAATCATATACACTAATATTATATCATATATGATCTTTTAACATTGCTTTGTTAATAATATCTTAGTATTATCGTGGTTTCGGGTGTTAACTGATTCGTTTTTCTTTATATGCTTTGTTACGTATGTAATGTTTGTTATGGATAAGATGTATCTTATTCATCTTAAAAATTATATTAAGTCTTTAAACATTATTATTAATCATCTAATGAAAATTATTCTTGAATGAATTACGATGTGGAATGAATCTCATCGCGTTCGTGGAGATGGTAATTCGTACGTACGCACGAGCGATAATATCATTATTTTGATATTAAAATAATATATAATTGGATGTTATATCATATATAAAGAATAATTATCATGTTATATTTATTATTTAAATATATTACACTTCATTATTATACCCATCCAAATAATAATGTATTGAATAACAATTACACCACGACGTGGAGACGTTAAGTTGTATGCACGCACGCATGCTGACATGTCATTTAAAGGATGGATAGAATAATGATTATAGTTGTACTAAATTTATAATAACATCACAGTATATATAATATATTGGAGTTATTGTTTTATAATTGATACAATAAAGAAAGAGGAAGTGGAAGAAGAAAGGAACTTGGAAGAGGTTATTAAATATTTACCTCTTCTTCGTATTTTTCCTTTTGATTTGATCAAAAGGGCTCCTTAGGTTGGATTTCTAAATAAATTAAGGCCTCTAGGTTGAAGGTAGGACATTTTAGAGAGTATTTGGGTAGAGTTTGGCCGAGCCAAAATGATTTTAAGGTGTGAATTTGAGGGAAGGGTGAGTGCCCTTTTATAAGAGGGGTGAGGGACACCTTAGGAAAAGGTAGAAATATTATTTTATAATAAAAATTTTTTCGGTTTCTAAGGGATCCAATATGAATTATATAAAGGCTAAGGTGGGGATGCGTCAAAAACCACTCAACCAATCAGTTTTAGATAGGTTTGGGTCACTATATTAACCTTATCTTTTAGATTTAACTCTTAGTTAAATAGTTTGACATTTAACATGTCTCTTTGTATTTTTATATTATATGGTTAATAAACATATTGTATACTTCCAAGAAAACCCCAAGTGGTTTATTAATGATACACCTATAATTATATCAGTATTTTGGTCGAACCTTAGATTATTAGGCATAGAATATCAATTAATAATATAATATTGGTTTTTAAAAAACTCTTTTATGTCAATTTTGACACTATATGGTATTTTGTTTTTTATAAATTCATAACAGCATTTTTAATTAGAAAAAAATTCATCTAACCAACCCTAATATGTCATATTAACCTATAAAATTAGTTTAATTCATAAAAAGTCTCAAATTACACTTATTTGGATATTTATAATATTAATTATTTTAATATTTCATTAATTAGGTAATTACTACATCATCATTGTGTCATTAATAAATTTAATTATGTATGCTCTAAAAATTATAAATAAAATACCATTATGTAGTAAATAGTTTTATCTTTATAATGAATATTTATAGTTGAATTTATATTATGTGTAACTCTATATTAAAAATGTTTTATTTATTAAACATTGAATTTAACACTTTCAACTCTTATTTGAATTAAATAATAATAAATTTTATAATCTAATCCAAGTGGACCTAAAAGATCATTTTTATTACTCAGGTTGTTTTTTTTTCTAATTACAATTATCCAATAGAATTATAATTTGTGTTAGGGTAATAATAATATCATTTTTACCCTTAGTTACCCAATTTACTTTTAACCGTGGTAAATAAAATTAAAAAGTTACGATTCACCAAAAATTATTTTCATCTTATTCAACCACATTTTACTTACTGATATCAACCGTGTCTCTAGTATTTTTGATATTTAACTCACATAAGTGGTAAAATTAAGTTTTATGTAAATTTTCAAATGCTCCTAAGAGGTGGGTAAAAGATGGTAAAAAGTTCGATAAAATTTTTATATATCTAAAATTATTATAAACTGAATCCAATGAATTTAATTGAACTTATATATGTATTATTTATTTATTATGACCTAAAATAAATTTAAATAAAATAAATAATTATTTAAATAAAGAGTCAGTTTTAAACAATAACTCAGTGTTTTTCAGTATTCATCAGAAATTGAATGTTTTCAGAAAAATACCAAAAAATCACCCTAAGATAATATTAATAATAAGAATTCAAAAATTAATTCTATTTTACCAATTTAAAAACATATATGTTTTATTAAATAATTTACAATTAATTACCGTTGTAAAAACCAAAAGGCATATTTCTAAGAAATAATAACTATCAAAATATTGACACTTGTTTATATCCAATTTCAAAGTGAAATTACTTACAATGACCATCATTTTATTAAATGGTAAAAATATAATATAATTATACTTAAAACCATTAAAATGTATAATTTAACACTATTAATTATTTTGATTAAAAAAATTTGTTTCAGTTAAATATAGTATTTTTCACTATTCACCCAAATATGAAAGTTATCATAACAATACCGAAAATTTGTTGAAACTAAATTCTTATGTCCCGATTATAAAGAAGAAGTTTATTTTGAAAAATTTAATATATAAAAGTTTCAAATATTGGATTTAAAAATTGTTCTCCATTAAAAGGTGGTGAAATTACATTTAAAAAAAATACTTCTTTTATCTAAAAAATGAATTTGTTTTTTAATTATGTCTAAGAAACTCATAATATGGATTCTAAAATTATAATTATTATATAAAGTTAAAAATTTATTTAATACTATTCATAACCTCTTTTGAATGACTAGTTTGGTAAATCGTTTTGCGCTTGAACTCGAAGTTGCGTGTAGTGCATGTTATTGGATTACTTTGAAAAAAATAACGTACTATGAAATCTTGGGGTGTTACATTCTTCCCTCCATCAATAAATTGTGTCCTCGCAATTGGAAATTTTTCTTCAAAAATAAAAGGTTGAAATTAGAAAATACCTTTATAGGAAAACCCACATCGGAAATTGGGTTAATAAAATTTTGTCTTAAGAATAGGAAAATGGGAATGAAAATGTCACCACAAAATTATGATCTAGATTAAGAGAACATTGGTGGAAATTAGAGACACATAATTGGAGGGAAAATGTATATATTTATAGGGATTGATTGAGGTCATCAGACACAATCAATTGTATAATTGAGGGCCTTAAAGCCATCAATCCATGATGATTTAAAATATCATCGGTTCAACAAAACATAAGGTATTATGATAACACATTTTTAGATTTAAGATCCCTTACCTAAAGTTTAATAATTAATTTCTTCATAGAATAATAGAAGAAAAATATATATACTTGACAAGTAGAATTCCATCCTTTCCATAATTTCTGCCACAAACTCATCTTTCACTCTAAAAGATAATAGAACTTAAAAAATATTCTATTTATCATAATCATATAGGGTTACAAAAAAAATGAATTTATAATTCACCTATCAGACCCTTTAAAAAAACTAAATTATACAATCTAGGGACTTCACATATTCTAGTGGTAGGCGATAAATCCCAATCTCACTTTTGTTGTGGGTTTGATTCCCGTAACGTTTTCTGACACGATGGGTTGTCACACGGTCTATGTGGTGTCCTTTTTATAAAAATCCAAAAATAACCTTAACAATAATATCCAATGTCAAACATAATCCATTCAAACCTTTAGAATTATCCAAAATACTTCTATCCAAACTCACAGTCCAAAATTTATAAGGAAGTTAAACATAATGAAGATCCTTTTTTCCATGTAATTACATGTGAACACCTTCATCAGGAATTATTTTAAAACATGGTAACACTAGGAATTACCATAATACCTTATTGATTACATTAAAACTCACTTATCCTTTATATAATATGGGATATATTCCTTATATCCAAAAATTTTGAATATTCCAACAATGATGAAACAAACAAACCATTAATCAGTTCCAATATAGTCAAGAATATATAATACAATTTATCCAAATCAACCATCTCTTATTCAAAAATTACTACCTTTGTATCAAGACCATATTAAGGTTTATATTTCCTCCAACCATGTATTTTCAAAAAAGTTTAACTTTTTTTGAGTCACTCTTCATAAAACCATATAATCTCAAATCCTCAATAAAATATCACCATAGTACAATCTTTATTTATTTCCATAATTCATATAATGATTATATCATCAATACAACACTTAAATGACATAATCTTTTAACAACAACATAAGAAAACTAGTAATTCTCTTCATCTATGGTAGTATCATAACTTGATTGTTATCCAATAGCATCATTTGGGGTATACTCGAATTGATTCGCATAGTGACCCAACTCCTTGCAGATGAATCATTGTACACATGAAACCTTTTTCTTATCCTTTCAATCACGTACTTGGTTTCCTTTTTCTCCACACTCATAACAAACTCTCATTCCCTTAAAAAATTTACCAAGGTGAATCATTCCACAATTATCACATATGGGAAAATTTTTCTTTCCCTTCTTCCCTTTATCCATCTTTCTCTCTACCATCATTTTCTTCTCTGGCTTCCCTTCAAAGCCAGAGGACTCAGAGAATTCATTACTTATCATATTAATACATGATATTATTTCTTCATATGATGAGAATACATGGGAGACTATTTCCCTTCTAAATTTTGGCTTAATACCATGAATGATATTATACTACTTAATCTTGGGATCATACGTATTGTTGGAGTTCGCATTCCTTCTACCAGGAGCCATTTCATAACAATGGCATACACTAGGTTAATTTATGAATTGCAATTCATAATTAAAAAATTCTAAAATAGTTAACATAAATTTAACTATTTATAGATATAATCCCTAAGCATCAAAATGTTTTCTTTGAGGAATTATATACTCATAAACCCTTCCTAATGATTTGTAAAGAAAATGATAATTTTCCTAACCATATTCCCTGAGAGAGTCATAACCAAAAGTGTAGCAAGGCCCATTGTCATGCACCAGTTCCCGTTTGAGTCTAGCTCAAAGCGGTGTTTTCGGGTTTTACCCCTAGATATATCTATGCCAGAGCTGCCTCTACCTGCTCGTATCCAGAGAGGGATGTATTTCTTGGAAAACTCCAAAAATCTATACAATACCAAAATTCTAGGAAGTTCTTCTATACTAATCCTCAGAATCTATCTTAGGGCTATGTGCTCTAATCAGAGTTTATCTAAATCTAGTTTCCAAGGTTTGTACTAAACTTCCTCTGATACCAACTGTAACGCTCCAACCCTAGTTACCCAGAGTCGGTGCCTTATTAAATAACATTGTCATGATTACAAAAGATCAAGTCTCGAAAGACAGATTAGTTTAGTAGCCTTGGAAGTACTAGATACATTCATAAGGTTTACATTACATAATAAAATAGAAAACTTTAACAAAAAATTTTCCATAGAAAACACTAAGATCACATAGACTATCCTTGCAGGTCAGTGATAATATAATTCTTCGCATCCTAGGAAAAATAAAACATAGAAAGGGGAGAGCTCTGATGCTTAGTAAGGATAACAAAATAGCAGAAACTTTCATAAATAAGCATAAACATTTAAGGAAATGTATAAGACTAAAACAAAAGCCTTTTAAACTTGAACTTCATCATAACGTGTCAAAGATAAAATCAAATAATTCCATTTACTTATTCACATAGATATTCTACTAGTCGAATAATCCCATGAAATATCAATAGCCACTTTCATAATGATGAAATGCATAATGACAAACTTTTATAACCACATAGTCAAGGCCATGTGCCAAGAATACCAATAAGATTTTATCATGGCCTTGTTCCAAAACACTATTTTGTCTAATGAGACCTACAAATGCATCGAGGAGCTATAGCGGGCTCCACCCGTCACTTACTAAGTTCAATGCATTCATTTTATGAAAAGATTGAAACATAATATAAACATTCGTATTAAAACTAGCATACGAAATCTCAATACGTTAACCATAAACCATGAATGGTTTAAAAATAACACATTCACACTCAAGCATATCACAAAACCTTCAATACCATATTGAATATTTGTATCATAATTAATCAACTTCAAAACAAGTGTAAAACCCATCAAAGTATGTTGACATAGATGGAATCAAAAATATTTGAGAGAAATATCTCTTTCTTTTTTTTAAATCATTTAAAGTCACATAATTATAATTTATTTAAAAAATATTCTTATAAGGTTGTAAAGGAAGCTTAGAAGATGTTATAATGGTGGAAAATAGTATAAGTTAAAAAAACATTCATACCTTAATTTTGTTGAAAAGCTCATAATGTGCCTTGTTTAGAAAACGACGGAAAGATTCCTTTCAAAACATCGAAGGTCAAACAAGGGTAAAAATTACTTTAACCCATAGTCTAGGAAATAGTAAAAATATTTTGAAATACATTTTTAAGAAACATTTATGTGGATGATAAGGATGTCCCAGTAGATAATTACATATAAACAACCTCGGATAATAAAGAGATTGTAGAATTAACCCTTGCATAGAACTTTTTCTTGGTCGAGGGTGGTTTAACCTCCTGTATAATGGTGAAAAACTGTTATTAAATTATACTAGAATTATATACACTAATATGATATCATATATGATATTTTAACAATATTTTGTTAATAATATCTTAGTATTATTGTCATTTCGGGTGTTAACTGATTCGTTTTCCTTTATATACTTTGTTACGTAAGTAATGATTGTTATAGATAAGATGTATCTTATTAATATTTAGAATGATATTAATTCTTTATAAATTATTTTTAATCATCTAATGAAAATTATTCTTGAATGGATTACGATGGGGAATGAATCACATCGCGTTCGTGAAAACGGTAATCTGTGTCTACGCACGAGCGACAATATCATTATTTTAATATTAAAATAATATATATTTGGATGGTATATCATATATACAGAATCATTATCATGTTATGTTTTTTATTTACATCAATTATGCATCATTATTATACCCATCCAAATAATAATGTATTGAATAACAATTACGCCATGATGTGGAGACGGTAAGCCGTACGTACGCACGTATGGTGCCATGTCATTCAAAGGATGGATATAATAATGATTATGGTTGTGCCAAATTTATAATAACATCACAGTATATAGAAGATATTGTAGTTATTATTTTATAATGGAAACAACAAATAAAGTGGAAATGGAAGAAGAAAGGAACTTGAAAGATGTGATGAAATATTTACCTCTTTTTCGGTTTCTACCATTTGATTTGATCAAAATGGCTCTTTAGGTTGGCTTTATGACTAAAGGAATTCCTCTAGGTTGAAGGGAGTAAATTTTAGAGGGTATTGGGGTAGAGATTGGCCGATTCAAAAGGCTTTGAAGGTGTGAATTTGAGGGAAAGAGGGAGTGCACTTTTATAAGAGGGGTGACGGGCACCTTAGGAAAAACTAGAAATATTATTTTATAATAAAATAATTTTCGGTTTCTAATGGCTCAAAAATAAATAATTTAAAGGAATAGGTTTGAATGGGTTTAAAAACTTTCAATTAGTTGGTTTTAGAACGGTTTGGGTCACTATATTAACCTTATCTATTAGATTTAACTCTTACTTAAATAGTTTGACAATTACCATGTCTCTTTGTATTTTTAAATTATATGGTTAATAAACATACTATATACTTCCAAGAGAACCACATGTGGTTAATTAATGATAAAAATATCATTCTATAAGTCTTTTGGTCGAAAATTATATTTTTAGGAGTAGAATGTCAATTAATAATATAATAGTTTTTTTAAAAACTCTTGTATGTCAATTTTGACACTATTTGGTAGTTTATTTTTTATAAATTCATAATAGCATTATTAATTCGAAAACAATTAATATAACAAACACTAATATGTCATATTAACCTAGAAAATTAGTGTAATTCATAAAAAGTCTCAAATTACATTTATTTGGATATTTATAATATCAATTATTTTAATATTTCCTTAATTAGGTAATTACTACATCATCATTGTGTCATAAATTAATTTAATTATTTAATGTTTAAAAATTATAAATAAATTACCATTATGTATGAAATATTTTTACGTTTCTAATGAGTATTTATAGTCAAATTTATCTTATGTGAAACTTTATATTAAAAATGTTTTAGTTATTAAACTTTGAATTTAACACTTTTAACTCTTCATTGAATTAAATAATAATAAATGTCCTAATCTAATACAAGTGGACCTAAAGGATAATATTTTATTCCTAAGGTTGTTTTTGGTATAATTACACTTATCCAATATAATTTGGACATGTTTTAGGGTAATAATAATATCATTTTTATCCTAAATTACCCTATTTAATTTTAACCGTGGTAAATAAAAGTAAAAAGATACTATTCACCAAAAATTATATTCATCTCATTGAACCAAATTTTTCTTCCTGATATCTACCATGTCTCTTTTATTTTTTAAATTCAACTCACATAAGCGGTAAAATTATGTTTTATTTAAATTTGCAAATGCTCCTAGGAGATGAGTAAAAGACGGTAAAAAGTTTGATAAAATTTTTATATATATATAATTATTATAAACTAACTCCAATAGATTACATTAGACTATAATAGGTATTATTTTTCTATTTTTACCTAAAATAAATTTAAATAAAATAAATAATTATTTAAATAAAAAAGTCGGTTTTAAACAATAACTCGGTGTTTTTCACTATTCATCAAAAATTGAAAGTTTTTAGAAAAATACCAAATATTCACCCAAATCTAATTTTGTTATTACGAATTCAAAAATGAATTCTATTTTACCAATTTTAAAACATATAAGTTTCATTAATTAATTTTAAACTAATTCCCGTTGTCAAAACCAAAAAGCGTATTTTTAAGAAACAATAACTATCAAAAGATTGACACTTATTTATTTTGAATTTCAAAGTGAAATTACATGCAATGACCATCATTGGATAAAATGGTAAAAATATAATCTAATTATACTTCCGAACCATTAAAATATATAATTCAACTTTATAAATTATTTTCCTTAAAAAAGTTCTTTTCAGTTGAAATATAGTATTTTTCACTATTCACCTAAATATGAAAGTTATCATAAAAACACCAAAAATTTATTGAAATTAAATTCATATGTCCTGATTCTATATAAGAAGTTTATTTTGTAAAATTGAATATATAAAAGTTTCAAATATTGGATTTAAAAAGGGTTTTCCATTAAAATGCGGTAAAATTACATTTTAAAAAAATATTTCTTTTATCTAAAAAATGAATTTGTTTTTTAATTATGTCTAAGAAACTCATAATATGGATTCTAAAATTATAAGGATTATTTAATTTTCAAAATTTAGTTAATACTATTCATAACCTCTTTTGAATGGCTAGTTTGGTAAGTCGTTGTGCGCTTGAACTCTGTATTGCGTGTAGTGCAAGTTATTTGATTACTTTGAAAAATAACCTACTATAAAATCTTGGGGTGTTACATTTTTTGGATTATTCTAATATATTGAGGGTTCATATCTTCTATTAGGATTGAATTATTAATTTCATTCATTAATTCATAAAGAGGAAAATTTTAATGAAATTCATCTATTCAGACATGTTTCTTTTTTTAACACCATTTATAAAATCATCAAAAAAGATATGGATCATAGGTCGGTCTCTATATCAAATAATTTTTTTCATCCAATATATTTTAATTCATCAAGAGAAGTAACACCTAGTATTATCTTATCAATACCTCTAAATGTTTCAATCTTCTCAAGAAGCCCATTCGTGACGGTTATTTTTCTCTTACACATGATATCATTAAGGATTTTGTCACCATGGATTAGACCATAATAAGCTCTGTTCTTTCCACTTTTGGGATTTAAAGATCTTTCAACAACTGGATGAAAATAATTTTGGGATCGTCTCATATCTGAGTTTAATTTAATGGTTCCCCTGATGATAATTTTACTGCTCTAGAGGTTCCCAAAAAGGATGTCCTCTTTCTTCTATTCTATTTTTCATTATAGAGGTTTATCTTTTTAAGATTTTCTCCATAATGGATGGTAATGAGAAATTAAAATCTAATAATACCGATAGAGGAATTTATATTCCTTCCCATATTTTATATAAAGATTATATTTTCTTCCTCACTAAAGGGTACAAGAATAATATCAAAAACATCATTAAAAAATTATTTCATTGTGACGAAGCCTGTGATTAGGTTTTTACCGGGAACAAATCATTTATTTTTTTTGTTTGGGGTGTTTATATTGATTGAAATCAGGAAATTAATGTGAATTAGGGCATCTATTAGGGTTAATTTCCTAATGTTAACCTTACTATTCCAATGTTCTAAGGTAGGTCAAAGGATTTCTATTTTTCTGGTATCATTAGTCAGATCAGAAAGAAAATTTCTTCATTGAATGGTAAGCCACTTTCCATAGATCATTATAGTTGTTTATTGAAATAATCATTATATAAATTTATATATATTCATCTATGATTTAAGAATGTTCTATATAACTTTTTAATAATATCATCATCTTGATTAAAAATTTCATTTTGTGTGGTAGTATTCTACAAAGGAATATTGCTATCGTGGCTTGGAAAAATGTTGTATGCCTTATGGTTCTGGGGGAGTTAGGCATATAAAAAAATTATTTTTTTTAATCAATCATTGAAATACCATTGAATATGTAAATTGGTGAATGATAAATCTAATTCACCAGATTTCCTACGTTCCATATATTTTCTCATATTAAAAAATGGGAACCTTCTTCACCAGACCACCTTTGTTTCGCCTCCCATAAAGTCAACCTTTTCTTTTATTGATTTCCACTCGAAATGGTTGGTCTCTAATGATTCTTCTCTAAATTTAACTACATTTATGTAGAATGGATATAATATTATGGAATACCTTTTTTATAATGATGTTAATCAAGATCATTCCATATCAATTTCTGATAAATTGAAAAATATGTATGATTTTCCTGATATTAATAGATATACAGTTAGTAGGTATCGGTTCTCAACAAGATCTGATTTTTGGTTTTGGATAGCAATGTCAAATTGAATTTTTACATTAAAAACATTCTATGAAATTCTTATTACATTTCATTGACTCAGTAAAATGAAGAGATTTTTTATTCACCACTCATATTATGTTCTCATATGGTGGGGCGCATGGAAAATTATAGATTAATTTATTTTTACTGAAGTTTTGAATCACACTGCATTCATAATGTGCTCCCTACCATCAACATAGTGATGATATAGAATATATTTTCTTTAATTTTTCCACTACTTCATCAATTTTCCATTCCCTTTTATATATTTTCCCAAACCAATTTCCTCGGACTTTCTCCATTCACAAATTTCTTTAAAGGTTAGTCTTTGATCTTACTTTCCCCTCAACTCCTCAATCTATTTTGGGTGGAAAATATGGAATTAATTTAAATCATCTGGAAGGATTTAAGTAAGTGGTTATATGATCAGATCTCATTTTTACTCTATGATTATCTATCTCAATTATTATTGGTTTCCAAAGAAAATAACCTCTCCCAAAATGGGAACATCGATAATTTCTTCTGTGATCTGTCGGTATTAAGGCAGTTTGGTATTATTCATAACATCCATCATGATTATGGAATGTTTGATGTTTTTTGGTTGTTACCATTGGTAGGGTGGGTTAAAATAAACACAAATGGTTCATCAATGGTTAATTTGGATCATTTGGGTTATGATGTTGTTTTTAGGAATCACCATGGAGACAATTCAGGTTGTTTTTTTTGTTCTTGTGGGTTTTCTTCCTCTCATGAGGTAGAAATGTTGGGTTTCATTGAGTAAAATGGAAATTAATCGCTTCTTGGTTAGGAATAGCTTCGGTTGGAATGTGATTATTCTGTTATTGTTCCAACTATCAGATCTTATTCTAAGAACATTATATAGATGTTAAATTCTGAATGGTTCATTTTCATGGATTTTCTATCATCTATTGATCATGTCATCACCCTTGTATATAAGGAGTCCAACTTTCTTAAAGATGGTCTTAAAAATACGAGTGTTGATGGAAATAATTTGGCTTCGTCTAATCGGGTTCAGGATGGTATTTTATCTCTTCATTAGAGGGAAAAATGTAAATTTTCTTTTTTTTTGACTTTTGTACTATGGACTTTCTTTTAATAAAATGATATACTATCCCTTCTGGTTAATGTCTCATTTTACGTTAAAAAAATCATTATTTAAATATATTTATTATAAATTAGTAATTATTTAAATATATATTACTAAATATTTATAATTATATTATTTTAATATATATATTATAATTTTATATTTATTTAAATGTATATTTATTGATATGTAATTTGATAAATTCTTTTTAAAAATTATATATATATATAAGTCTGTAATAAAATAATTAAATAAATTTTTGTAACAATATCTTAAAAAATATCAATTGTCTAAATTTAAAACATTTTTTTAATGTTAAAACATAATAAAAAATGAATAAATACTATTCATATATATTACAATTATGTTGAAAATATTGGATGTATAATAAATAAATATATATATAAATAAATATCTAAAATGATTAAATTTCAATAAATATAAATATCCTTAACTATTAAAAATGAATAAATAATATGAAATGAAATACAAAATAAAAATTTAAAAATAGAATTTAACAGAAAAACATACTAAAAATAAAAAATTCACATAAGATTAATTAAAAGAATTATAAACATGTATAGAAATGAAGGAAATATTAAAAAATGAATTTAAATGACTTCATTATATAAATTTAAAAAAATTCAAACGCATTACAAATATATAAATACAATTTAATAAATTATAATATTATAAATAAAAAACATATTAAACTGCTTTTTTAGTAAAATATAAATTTTATAAAAAAATATATAGATACCCAGAATATTATATAAAAAATGAAAACAATATACATCAAATGTGAGGTATGTACAGGACGTACATACACATGGACACATGTTCTATATATATGTAAATCCCATATACATGGGCACATTTAAATATACATATCAACATTTTTAACATTACAACATCAATACATAAACATAGGAAGGAAAAACACACACAAAACTTAATTCATAAACATATATGCACATAGACATTGATATAAAGTTATAACTAAAAATATCACATATTAAATAACATCATTTATATTTATATAATTTAATTAATTATTAAAATAGATAAACTTATACATTATAATTATATTAATTATATACATTCATTTCGTAATTAATGTATATAAAAAATGTTAATTTCTCAATATAAATATGAAAATTATATATATATATATATATATATATATTTTTATTAAATGTTTTTATCAACACTAAGAGAATCTATGATATGGATTCACATATATCAATGATAAAAAAATTAACGGATATAGCATTCACTATTATAATATCTTTTTTAGTGCTAATAAAATATATGTTTATCAATGATTTGAGATAACAATAATAAAGGTTACCAATTTGTTAGTTATTTTTGTTTAAATATAATAAAATCTAGCATGGATAAAGAACCATATGTAGTATTGTTCCCATATATGATTCATGATTCCAGGATTTTTTTCTAGAGTATCTAGTTACCCTAATTTACATTGATAACAATTTTTTATTTTTTCAATTATATTCTGACTATGACATGTTATTATTTCAATATTATGCAATTCTATATTATGTGTATTTACTATAACATGGTGTAATACTGTCTTGGTATTACTACCCCTTAAAGGGGAGTGAATTTGACATGTGATGGTGTTGATATTTGACCTGTACATAAGGTGATAATAAGATTTCCTTATGAACCGTACTGAAACTAGATTCCTTATAGATACCATGTAATGTTATAGAACTTAATTCCTTAATGATACTTAGTATATGTTACCTAAATAGACTTGTATCTAAACCCCGGACATGATTCTTAATGGATTTCGAGTAATATGTCATCACTATGGTGGCTTGTACTTCATCAATTCAAAAATCATCATTATCCTTATCCCATGGAGCTGAAACAAGTATGGATGGGAATCATTGTTGCTTGGTTAGGACATGGGTTATTTATATATAATTGTTTTATCTTGATCTAACATTTATTGCATCCATGAAATAAATATATTATGAATGTCCAAATAGAATTAGGATTCTTGGGTGGTGTCCTACTGGGTTTAATGATTTACACCTAGTTTGTGTATCTTGAAGCACATGAATACTTCAATTATAGGTATCCTAATAAGGTGAAGAGATCTTTAGAATATGGTTGGTTTAAGGAGAATGGAGCTATAATAATATCCATGATAGACTCCATATATTTTTTATAGTTTTATAATATTTATTTATCTATATACACATTTAATATGGGTTTTCTTTCCTAACTATAGGTAGGTTTTACATTTCATAATTTATTTTTATGACATGTGATTCATTTAATATTTCATTATGGTGTTCTACCTTCTCCCATGATTAATTTGATTTTATTATTTATATTTATACTTTTTCTGTAATTATATGAAATTGAGGGTATTTTATGCCTACTAATGGGTTTTGTACATAAAATACTAGTTATAGGCCTCATTGATATTTAGAGGCTTGCATGATGTCTGGTGGTTCTTATGCTTGTACCGAATGGTTTTGATAGGGGAATTAAAAAATTATATCAGAGCACAATTTTATTCATTTCATATAATAAACCAAGATATGGTTGAAAAAATATAGGTAGTAAAGGACTATGGTAGGGGATATTACTTATGCCTAGTAATCTCATTTATAATAAACCTTTGTGTTATCATAACAATATTATTGTTACATTTTTTTAGATTTAGATGCATTAATGAAACATGATTAGGAATGTAGGATCACATGTCATATATAAATACATGTTGTATACTATAAACTAGTAATTTAATTAAATGTATTGGTTATTCTATTTTTTCACGACTGACTTATATTTGATTATTCACTAACAAATATTTTTTATTAATTATTTCAACCAAAAAATGATTTTATTCTTTTTAATTAAATGTAAATATGATAAACATGCATGGATTGAGATCATAATATGGCCTAATAGGGATAAACATTATTTTATGAGGTGACTCATTGGATAACAATTGCGTCATCCCACTGAGAAAATTGGATCTATCCTAAAGACATATGTTCTTCACAATGATTTCTTTGTGTAACAGATGATTCTATATCATAGAAGACTAATGAGACTACTAACTGATGTGGGTCAAGAATATCCTACTAGGGTGGATACCCATGTACAACCACTAGCTATACTATAGTGAATGGAAGAGAATTATCCCACACCTACTAAAGTGGTATGTGCAAGGGAGTCCGCCTCAACTAGGATTCATTATGCTTCTCCATACACAGGGAAAATGGACATTGTAGTCCATGGTCAACTATTTCAGAGACTTAGAGAACTATCATCCACCATCCTTTTAGGGAAGTGGGGTACCATGAGATGAAGTGGATTAGATATTAATCATTGAGGGTCCCTTTGACCTTGTTGATATACCAAATGATATGGAGTTTAATATTGTATCATTTAAGTCAGTCAGACCAGCCATGATATGAATGATTAAGGTTGGATAGGCTAGAATACATGTGGGTATCTCCTAGGAGGCCTTCAAGGACATTTTATTCAAGAAATTATTTTTTGGTACACTAAATTTAAATGGATATGATTTAATGGAGATATATAAAGGATCCATTATATATTCAACTAATTTTTATTATTTTATATAGAATCATCAACTTATTTCTATAGAAGGCCAGGATGTTTGAGATTGGACTTTTCCAAACATTTTTTGGGTGGTTTAGATCATTGGCCTAACATTATACCTAATGGTTCAGTGTATAAGTACCCATCCTTAAACATTACATATTCTAGTTAATTAAACTAGAATGTACATTCATAGATTCTAAAAGATTTTTTTAGGTTTTAATTTTTAGAGAATTAGGTCAAAAATCATATGTAACAAGCCACAAACAGAAAATGTGGATTCTAATAAAAAAATATTTTTTCATATTATAATATTCCTTTAAAATAATACATGATTTATTTCATGATAAATCTTTAAAACATTATGTTTGAATTATTCTTTTCACTTAACCAACATTAAAACATTTCAACAAATATTTAAAAAAAATTATTATATCAAAAGAATATTAAGGGACCTAAAAAAATCATTAGTCCATGAATACGTGTAATGAAAGGAAAATTTTTTCCCAAAGATATACTTCTCACCCTTAAAGAACCATATACTTACTCTGTGAAAACATGATATTTTCAGAAAACATAGACAACATAAATAAAACTATATAGGTATATAAAGGAATAATTTAATTACCATAAATAATTATGATTGTAACCCTGATGGATAAAAAATGAATTTTAACCCTCATGGCTACCTTACAATATAACATACATGGAAACCTTATGATGTAACCATCACAGTTACACATAGAATAACCATTATGGTAAAATTACAACATAAACATACCTAATAAATTTGAGGGATATCAAGGACCAATACATCATCATAAATAATTCCCATAAACTATTACATAATCATTAAACAATATTACTTGAATCATAAAAATCATACCTTGAGATAAATCATATATAGAAGGAATACAGTGCACATACAAAGGAAATTAATTACATTGAATATAAACTTAAAATATTTCAAAGAAAACATTAATACACTAATATTTCATGAATGTGATGTCACGACCCGTCCTCGGGGCCCGTGCCGTGACTACCCCAAGCCCGCCTTCCATAGGCCAGGGGCTGGCGACTAGCACCAAGGCGTAAAATCCCGGTAAACAGGGAAGGCATTGCCTTTAAAAGTAACAACCACCACAGAGTCAGCAAGCGGAAAGTAACTACAAAGTGCAGAAAAGTAAAGGGGGCCGGAAATACAAGCCCAACTGTAAAGTAAAGAACAGCAACTGAAGAAAAGACGGTGGCCTCGTGTCGTCCACTGGCAATCCCACCTGAAGGGTGGGTACAGATAGCCTCCAGGCTCCTCGGGTCCCACGTCCGCTCCGAGCACGTCCCGCCCAGTGGTCCACCTCCAGGTACCGTCCTGCTCCACGCCCCAACCGCGATCAGCGCTGTCCGTCGTCTGCAACCAACACAACAAGGTGCGGGCATAGCCCGTGCAGGGGTGAGTATAAGCTACTCAGTAAAGACCCCGAGACCCCCGAAGGTCTCCCGAAATCCACAAAGGATATAGAACAAAAGAAAGATGCAATCACGAAGTAACATCTGACTCGACTTAGGTATATGCCCATACATATACCTAAGTCCCCAATTCTAGCTCTGCTCACGAGCTCAAGAACAACTCAATCCACGCAGGAAAGCAAGACTCAAATCCACAAGGAGAGTAAACAGTAAATCCACATAGGATAGTTCAACACAATCCACAAAGGAGAGTAACATAAGATTCAGCTCAACCAGGTATACTTTTTCAGATGACGTCAAAGATGATCACTGATCCATCTAAGTCGTCGGACCCACGAAGGATCGATAGGTACTAACCCCCGCAAAAGACCCACGTAGGATCGGGCTCACACAGAACCTGTAGGCAGTGGCTCACACAGAACCGGTAGTAAGGACCCACATAGGATCGGGCTCACACAGAACCTGTAGCACTGATCCACGTAGGATTGCTGAGTGCAGTAGTCGATGCAGTCCACTGAGGATCTCTGCACAGTCGTCGCCGCAGTCCACGAAGGATCTCTGCTCTGCCGTCGCCGCAGTCCACGGAGGATCTCTGCTCTGCCGTCGTCGCAGTCCACGGAGGATCTCTGCTCTGCCGTCGTCGCAGTCCACGGAGGATCTCTGCTCTGTCGTCGAAGTCACAGCCAGCGCTAGGGTTCCCGCACATAGCGAGCTCGTTTAGGAGGGTCCGCTCCACGAGCCGAGAGGCTGATACATCAACTGACACGTAGTCCGAAGTTGATGTATCCAAAAGTTCCGTATCGACAACAGGATCTCAACGCAACAGACGGCGCGTCAATCGGACGCCCGGTCTGAGAGTTATTGGCATTTTCGTCCCAGGGGCCCGGTTGGTTTTTAGGGCAAAACCAACCCGACCGTACTCCGCCTGTATCCGATCCTCAGGCGGAGTATGCCAAAAGTTCCGTCTCACTTAGAGGAAACTACCACAGCTGACGGTACGTTGATCGGACGTCCGTAGCCCAAGTTATGAGCGTTTCCGCTCCGAGGGCCCGGTTGGTTTCGTGTACGAATCAACCCGGCCGAACCCAAAGTCTTCCGAAACCTTAAGTATAATATACCGAAACGACCGTATCGATCCAAGGATCGCGTAGCCGCTGACGGTTCGTCAATCGGAGGTCCCAGGCCCAAGATATGGGCGAAAGACCGAAGAAGGCCCGAAAACGGGGGTTCTGGGCCCGGGGCGACCCGGCCCGAACCCCCCCTGGGTCGGCCGAGCGGCCGAAGGGGGCGCCGCGGGTTTGACCCGCGGCTCAAGTGGAACGCGGCCCCGCGGGGGGCCGCCTGTCACGCGGACGCGGCCGGGCCGCCGCGGAACCGGCCGCCGCCGCCGCGGCTTCAGCCGCCGCCGCCGCGGCTTCAGCCGCGGCGGATCTCCTCCACGGCGGCGCGCCGGGCGCCGCCGCCTCCGGCCGCCGGAGTTGCTCCGGTGGCCCGTTTTGCCTCCCGTCTGCGCCGTTGCTCCTCCCGGGGGCCGATCTTCACTGCGGGATCAACGGATCGCCCTTGCCGCACGGTTCGTCGTCGTCCGCCAAATCCGCACAACAAAAGATCGGCGGAGGGTTGTCGGGTCTTGTTCGTTAGACCCGCACCCTCCGCGTTAGTCATAAACTCAACGGGGGAAAAGGAAAAACCAATCAACAATTTTAAACAAATTAAAATTGTTCCGTGATCGGGTTCTTTATTTCAAAAGAATAAACACGGGAAAGAAAATAAAAGAATTCCAACAACCCTTACCTTTTCGTCGTCGGACGTGAGGTCGTCGCGGAATTGCTCGTCGCGGAAGAAGGGGGATCGTCGCGTCGTCGCGGTATCCGGCGTCGCGTCGCCAATCTTTGTTGCCGAACGAGGATCGGCCGCGGAAGAAGGGGCGTCGCCGAAGAACGTCGCGGGTAGAGCTCGTCGACGTCGCAGATCACGGTGTGCGTCGTCGAATTCCGGTCGCCGGCGTTCTTCGCGTTCTTCGCGTTCTTCGCGTTCTTCGCGAGGAGGGGAGATGAAGAAACAAAGATCCTCTCAAATCCTTTCAAAAGATTTTTAGGTTGGTCTTATTTTATAAACATGCCAACAAACGCAAAAGCGTAAGTAACGACCCATCAGTTCGTTGAATTAATTCAACGAGCGAAACAGCCCATTTAATTCACGAAATAAACCGCTCAATTAAATGGTCTGTTAAGAAATAAAGAAAACGCGTCGGTTGACTTTTCAGTTACTTTGACGGGTTTTCGCGGGTGCGTTACTTAGCGAAAGAAACGGCGGGGCTCGTGCGGGCCCCACCTCACAAATATCCTACCAAGGGGGTAGGATATTTCTGGATAGCATCCTATCCAGTTCAGCTCAGATCAAGCCGCCTTTAAGTGGCTTCAAGTGGCTTCCAAGCAGCTTAAGTGAAATAAAATAAAGTTGTCGCACAAACTTTATTTTATTTCTGACTTAAAGCCCCAAAATTTAAAAACCACGTCTGAGCAAACGCAACTCCAGAAGAGGCGTTTCTAAGCAAATACCGGCACTGCGATTTCATCGATGCCCTCAGAATTTGATTCCGGGCACCGGTTCAAAAGATAGAAAAACTCGCTCGTCCGTTCACTGAACGTACCCGAGCCAAACTTCGGAAATTGATTCCGGGCACACCGGGCCTCGGAATCAGGTGCCGTCTGAAGCTGCGCTCTTGTAAAATTCCAAAGAAAATTAAGAAAAAAATTTCCTTGAAATTTGCGGGTCTTTACATTACTCCCACCTCAGGGCTTTACGTCCCCGTAAAGATACATCAAAAACTAGGGGAACAAATGGGGGTACTGAGCACGCATCTGAGCCTCCCGCTCCCAAGTGCTCTCCTGGAGGTTCCCGTGCTGCCATCTGACGCGCACAAGAGGAATCGACCGCCCACGTAGGACCCGCTCCTGTCGATCCTCGATCTCCACTGGGACCTCCGCAAAAGTCGCCCCATCGTCCACGTCCAGCTCCCCAAAGTCGATGATGTGCGTCGGGTCGTGCACGTATCTCCTCAGCTGAGACACGTGGAAGACGTCGTGCACCCGGTGCAACTGAGGTGGTAGAGCCAGGCGATAAGCCACCTCTCCTATCCTGCTGAGGACCTGGAAAGGCCCGATGAAGCGTGGAGACAACTTGCCGCCTCGGCCAAATCTCCGTAAACCACGTCGAGGTGAGACACGCAAAAAGACGTGGTCGCCATCCTCGAACTCCAGTGGCCTCCGCCTCCTGTCATCATATGACTTCTGCCGGCTCTGAGCTGTCCTCATCCTCTCCTGGATGATCTGGACCTTCTCTGTCGTGGCTCGGACCATCTCTGGTCCCACGAGTGCTGACTCCCCAGGGTCTGTCCAGCACAACGGTGATCTGCAGGGTCTGCCGTACAATGCCTCGTATGGTGCCATCCCGATGGTGGAGTGGTAGCTGTTGTTGTACGCGAACTCCACCAAGGGTAGGTGGTCCTCCCAGCTGCGACCAAAGTCGAGAACACATGCACGGAGCATGTCCTCGAGTGTCTGTATGGTCCTCTCAGTCTGACCATCCGTCTGAGGGTGGAAGGCTGTGCTCAGATGGAGCCGCGTCCCGAACGCCTCCTGCAACCCCTTCCAAAGCCGGGAAGTGAAACGAGCATCTCGATCGAAGACGATAGATGATGGCACCCCGTGAATCCGTACGATCTCCTGGATGTAAAGACGTCCCAAGCTCTCCACTGAGCCCTGCTCTCTGATGGGTAAGAAGTGTGCCGACTTGGTGAGTCGGTCGACAATCACCCAAATGGAGTCGTGACCTCTGGAAGTGCGTGGAAGTCCAGTCACGAAGTCCATAGATATGCCGTCCCACTTTCACTCCGGGACCTCCAAGGGTTGTACCAAGCCTGCTGGTACCTGATGCTCTGCCTTCACCTGCTGGCAGGTGAGGCATCGTGAAACGAACTCTGCCACAGCTTTCTTCATGCCCGGCCAGCAGTGCTGTCGTCTAAGATCCTGGTACATCTTCGCCACTCCGGGATGCACCGCCAAGGGAGAAGTGTGAAACTCTCTCAGCACCTCCTCTCGTAAAGCAGCTGGTACGAAGGTACGTCCTCTGAATAGGATGTCGTGCTCTGCTCCAAGGGAGAAACCATCAGGCGCCTGACCTGAGGATATCAGTGCACGCCGGGTCTCACAGTCAGCGTCCCCACGCTGAGCCTCTCTGACCCGCTGTAGAAGTGGAGGAGAGACTGTGAGAGACTGAAGAAAGGCTGCTCCGTCTCTATCCACGAAGGATAACTGTAAGGAGGCTAGCTGCTCTGTCGCCTCCTCAAGTAGATGAATGCCCGTCCTCCTGCTGAGGGCATCGGCTACTACGTTCCCCTTACCAGGAGTATAGACTATCTCAAAGTCATAGTCCTGGAGGAACTCAAGCCATCTCCGCTGTCTCAGGTTCAGGTCCTTCTGAGAGAAGATATACCTGAGACTCTGGTGGTCAGAAAAGACTGTGAAGCGCTCGCCCATCAGATAGTGCCGCCAAGTCTTCAGAGCGAAGACCACTGCTGCTAACTCCAGGTCATGAGTGGCGTAGTTCTGCTCATGCGGCCTCAACTGACGTGATCCGTAGGCGATCACGGCCCGCTCCTGCATCAGGACGCACCCAATTCCAGTCCCTGATGCATCGCAGTAAACTACGTATCCAACTCCCTCCTCAGGCAACCTCAAGATAGGTGCGCTGGTCAATCTCTGTCTCAGCTCCTGGAAGCTCTGCTGACATCTGTCTGACCACACAAAGGGTTTCCCCTTCTTTGTCAAGGCTGAGAGTGGTGCCGCAACTCTGGAGAAGTCCGGCACAAATCTCCGATAGTATCCGGCTAAGCCCAAGAAACTCCGCACCTCTGTCACGCTCTTGGGTGGCTCCCAAGCTAGCACTGCCTCGATCTTCGCGGGATCCACTGCAACTCCCGCCTCAGAGATGACGTGCCCCAAGAAATGGACCTCACGTAACCAGAACTGGCATTTTGAGAGCTTGCCATAAAGCTGGTGCTCTCGGAGTGTGTCTAGCACAACTCGCAGGTGGTAGGCATGCTCCTCCTCAGTCGTCGAGTATACCAAAATGTCGTCAATGAAGACAACGACAAATCGGTCGAGGTATGGCTGGAATATCCTGTTCATGAGGCTCATGAACACTGCTGGAGCATTGGTTACGCCGAACGGCATAACCAAGAACTCATAATGGCCATACCGACACCTGAAGGTCGTCTTCTGCACGTCCTCGTCTCGAACTCTGAGCTGATGATAGCCTGACCGGAGGTCTATTTTCGAGAACCACCGCGCTCCCTTGAGCTGATCGAAGAGGTCATCAATCCGTGGCAGCGGATACTTGTTTCTCACTGTCACCTGGTTCAGGCGACGATAGTCGACACACAGTCACGAGCTCCCGTCCGCCTTCTTGGCGAACAAAAACGGGGAAGCCCAGGGTGAAACACTGGGTCGGATAAACCCCTTGCTCTGCAAGTCCTCCAACTGTACCCGCAGCTCTCGAAGCTCGGCGGGGGCCATCCGATATGCTGGAGTAGATATCGGGGCTATCCCGGGGTACAAGTCGATGTAAAAGTCTACCTCTCTACGAGGAGGTAGCCCTGGAACGTCGTCGGAAAAGACGTCCACGTACTGGTCCACCACTGCAGGAAAAGCTGGACTCCGCACGTCCACTGCTCCTAGGATGAGGCTAGCCAAATGATGAGAGATGGGCTGCACTCTCATCCGCGGAAGTCCATCCTGTGCTGCAAAGGTTCCCTTCTCGCCGGTGAAGGTAAACCTGCTCCCGTCGGTGCGAACACATCGCACCTTGCGCCTAAAACAGTCGATCTGGGCATGAACCGTGGATAGCCAATCCATGCCCAAGATGACGTTGTAAGGCCTCGACGCCGCTACAAGGAGATCCCAGCCGAAGCTCTCGCCTCCTAGAGTAAGCTCACACTGCCGGCACCAGTGCGTAATCGTCGAGTCTGCTCCCGTAGGAGTCTCTAGCCGTAAGGATCGAGCCAACGGCTCAGTCGGAATCTCCGAGCTCCGAACAAGGGCAGAGGCTATGAAAGAGTGACTCGCTCCTGTGTCTATAAGTACTACAGCAAGGGTGGAATAGACACAGATCGTACCTCGAATCATCTCTGTCATGTCGGGGTCGTAGGCCTCCACTGCCTGGAGCTGGGCCTGTCCCTGCCCGCCAGCTCCCTGTGGTCGAGGTGGCCCTCCTGGTGGTGGTGGGGTAGAGCCTGGAAGCGTCGCCCACCACCCGCTGCTCGGCCAGCTCCTCTGCCTCGTCCGCCTCCTCCCTGCGGACCGCCACGGTCGACCCTCTGCCGCTGCCTGGGTGGCCCCTCCACCGTCTGCTGCTCCTCTGGTCGGCGAGTCGGGCAGTCACGAGCCATGTGACCCTGCCCGCCGCAGGAGTAGCACAGCCTGCCTCTCGGAAGGCTGGCACTCCGCTGTGTGCCCCGCACTGCTGAGCCGGTGTCCTGAGGCCGTCTGCGTGGGGGTCTGGTCTGCCTGGACCCGAGAGTCATCCGTCGTCTACCTGCTGCCGAAGACTCAGCTACCTGCCGCCCTACGCTAGGTCTCGCCGCTGAAGAAGGCTCTGCCAGGAAGCTCTCGATCAGGAGGGCTCGCTCCAACACTCCCGCCTGGGTCGGAAAGCTGAGGGAGATCAGCGACGCCCGAATCTCCTGTCGCAAGCCCTGCTCGAAGGTCCGGGCCCGGAAGAAGGGGTCCCGTACCATGTCGGTCGAGTAGCGAGATAGGTCAGTGAACCTCGCCGCGTACTGAGCGACCGTCATGCTGCCCTGGCGCAGCTGAAGAAGCTCCTGGATGTGCACCGCTCGGAGGGTGGCCGGGACGAACTCAGAGCGGAAGAGGCTCTCGAAGTCCGCCCAGAGCAAGGATGCCTCATCGTGAACCTGGAGCATCAAGCTCCACCATCGTCCTGCCGCCGCCTGCAGGAGGCTCGCTGCGAGAATCACCATGAGATCCGCTGGTGTCCTCACTAGCCTAAAGATCCGTACCACCGCCTCTAGCCAGTCCTCGGCGGCCTGGGGGTCCGCCTCACCGCGAAACCTGGGCGGTCGCTGGCTCTGAAACTCATGCAGTGCCCTGAGGCGACGTGCATCGTCAGCGTCTGGTACTGGTAGCATTGGTGGCTCGGCGGGTAAAACTACCGCCGGTGCCACTGCTGGCAAAGGGCCCTGCACCGAGGCCTCATCGCTCGGTGGGCTGCCGTCGCGCCCTACACTCGGAACCCTAGCTGGCTGTCGTCGCGGGGCCATCCTGAAAAGGAGAACAAGAGCACCATAGTCAAAACAGTATACCTGGTGAGCTGGCACAAGTAATCACAAGGAAAACTTGAGACTTTCATAAAGCAGGTCAGTATACCCGGTGAGCTGACACAAGTAATCACAAAGAAAACTTGGAACACACACGCAATCAATGTTTTCATGCATTAAGTCGGAAATCAGGAGTCAGGGTCCTGGTGTACGGATACGTCGGCCGCCGCACCAACACTGGGCTCCCTGAACTGATAACCACACTCAATACACTAAACACTATTGCTTCACATAGAAAGAAAAGACGATCAGAGTCTGCGGTAGAACCGACCACCTCTGATACCAGTTTGTCACGACCCGTCCTCGGGGCCCGTGCCGTGACTACCCCAAGCCCGCCTTCCATAGGCCAGGGGCTGGCGACTAGCACCAAGGCGTAAAATCCTGGTAAACAGGGAAGGCATTGCCTTTAAAAGTAACAACCACCACAGAGTCAGCAAGCGGAAAGTAACTACAAAGTGCAGAAAAGTAAAGGGGGCCGGAAATACAAGCCCAACTGTAAAGTAAAGAACAGCAACTGAAGAAAAGACGGCGGCCTCGTGTCGTCCACTGGCAATCCCACCTGAAGGGTGGGTACAGATAGCCTCCAGGCTCCTCGGGTCCCACGTCCGCTCCGAGCACGTCCCGCCCAGTGGTCCACCTCCAGGTACCGTCCTTCTCCACGCCCCAACCGCGATCAGCGATGTCCGTCGTCTGCAACCAACACAACAAGGTGCGGGCATAGCCCGTGCAGGGGTGAGTATAAGCTAATCAGTAAGGACCCCGAGACCCCCGAAGGTCTCCCGAAATCCACAAAGGATATAGCACAAAAGAAAGATGCAATCACGAAGTAACATCTGACTCGACTTAGGTATATGCCCATACATATACCTAAGTCCCCAATTCTAGCTCTGCTCACGAGCTCAAGAACAACTCAATCCATGCAGGAAAGCAAGACTCAAATCCACAAGGAGAGTAAATAGTAAATCCACATAGGATAGTTCAACACAATCCACAAAGGAGAGTAACATAAGATTCAGCTCAACCAGGTATACTTTTTCAGATGACGTCAAAGATGATCATTGATCCATCTAAGTCGTCGGACCCACGAAGGATCGATAGGTACTAACCCCCGCAAAAGACCCACGTAGGATCGGGCTCACACAGAACCTGTAGGCAGTGGCTCACACAGAACCGGTAGTAAGGACCCACATAGGATCGGGCTCACACAGAACCTGTAGCACTGATCCACGTAGGATCGCTGAGTGCAGTAGTCGACGCAGTCCACTGAGGATCTCTGCACAGTCGTCGCCGAAGTCCACGAAGGATCTCTGCTCTGCCGTCGCCGCAGTCCACGGAGGATCTCTGCTCTGCCGTCGTCGCAGTCCACGGAGGATCTCTGCTCTGCCGTCGTCGCAGTCCACGGAGGATCTCTGCTCTGTCGTCGAAGTCACAGCCAGCGCTAGGGTTCCCACACATAGCGAGCTCGTTTAGGAGGGTCCGCTCCACGAGCCGAGAGGCTGATACATCAACTGACACGTAGTCCGAAGTTGATGTATCCAAAAGTTCCGTATCGACAACAGGATCTCAACGCAACAGACGGCGCGTCAATCGGACGCCCGGTCTGAGAGTTATTGGCATTTTCGTCCCAGGGGCCCGGTTGGTTTTTAGGGCAAAACCAACCCGACCGTACTCCGCCTGTATCCGATCCTCGGGCGGAGTATGCCAAAATTTCCGTCTCACTTAGAGGAAACTACCACAGCTGACGGTACGTCGATCCGACGTCCGTAGCCCAAGTTATGAGCGTTTCCGCTCCGAGGGCCCGGTTGGTTTCGTGTACGAATCAACCCGGCCGAACCCAAAGTCTTCTGAAACCTTGATTATAATATACCGAAACGACCGTATCGATCCAAGGATCGCGTAGCCGCTGACGGTTTGTCAATCGGAGGTCCCAGGCCCAAGATATGGGCGAAAGACCGAAGAAGGCCCGAAAACGGGGGTTCTGGGCCCGGGGCGACCCGGCCCGAACCCCCCCTGGGTCGGCCGAACCGGTTCGGCCCGACCCGGATAGGCCGGGTCCGGTCCGGCCTGGGCGCGGCCCGGCCGACCGGACCGGCCGGCTCGGCTTCGTCCGAGCGGCCGAAGGGGGCGCCGCGGGTTTGACCCGCGGCTCAAGTGGAACGCGGCCCCGCGGGGGGCCGCCTGTCACGCGGACGCGGCCGGGCCGCCGCGTCCCTCCCCGGTTCCGCGCGGCCGCAGAACCGGCCGCCGCCGGCGCGGCTTCAGCCGCGGCGGATCTCCTCCACGGCGGCGCGCCGGGCGCCGCCGCCGTCTTCCGCGGGCCGCCGGAGTTGCTCCGGTGGCCCGTTTTGCCTCCCGTCTGCGCCGTTGCTCCTCCCGGGGGCCGATCTTCACTGCGGGATCAACGGATCGCCCTTGCCGCACGGTTCGTCGTCGTCCGCCAAATCCGCACAACAAAAGATCGGCGGAGGGTTGCCGGGTCTTGTTCGTTAGACCCGCACCCTCCGCGTTAGTCATAAACTCAACGGGGGAAAAGGAAAAACCAATCAACAATTTTAAACAAATTAAAATTGTTCCGTGATCGGGTTCTTTATTTCAAAAGAATAAACACGGGAAAGAAAATAAAATAATTCCAACAACCCTTACCTTGTCGTCGTCGGACGTGAGGTCGTCGCGGAATTGCTCGTCGCGGAAGAAGGGGGATCGTCGTGTCGTCGCGGTATCCGGCGTCGCGTCGCCAATCTTTGTTGCCGAACGAGGATCGGCCGCGGAAGAAGGGGCGTTGCCGAAGAACGTCGCGGGTAGAGCTCGTCGACGTCGCAGATCACGGTGTGCGTCGTCGAATTCCGGTCGTCGGCGTTCTTCGCGTTCTTCGCGTTCTTCGCGTTCTTCGCGTTCTTCGCGAGGAGGGGAGATGAAGAAACAAAGATCCTCTCAAATCCTTTCAAAAGATTTTTAGGTTGGTCTTATTTTATAAACATGCCAACAAACGCAAAAGCGTAAGTAACGACCCATCAGTTCGTTGAATTAATTCAACGAGCGAAACAGCCCATTTAATTCACGAAATAAACCGCTCAATTAAATGGTCTGTTAAGAAATAAAGAAAACGCGTCGGTTGACTTTTCAGTTACTTTGACGGGTTTTCGCGGGTGCGTTACTTAGCGAAAGAAACGGCGGGGCTCGTGCGGGCCCCACCTCACAAATATCCTACCAAGGGGGTAGGATATTTCTGGATAGCATCCTATCCAGTTCAGCTCAGATCAAGCCGCCTTTAAGTGGCTTCAAGTGGCTTCCAAGCAGCTTAAGTGAAATAAAATAAAGTTGTCGCACAAACTTTATTTTATTTCTGACTTAAAGCCCCAAAATTTAAAAACCACGTCTGAGCAAACGCAACTCCGGAAGAGGCGTTTCTAAGCAAATACCGGCGTTGCGATTTCATCGGTGCCCTCAGAATTCGATTTCGGGCACCGGTTCAAAAGATAGAAAAACCCGCTCGTCCGTTCACTGAACGTACCCGAGCCAAACTTCGGAAATTGATTCCGGGCACACCGGGCCTCGGAATCAGGTGCCGTCTGAAGCTGCGCTCTTGTAAAATTCCAAAGAAAATTAAGAAAAAAATTTCCTTGAAATTTGCGGGTCTTTACATGTGAAAAAAATTCACTCATGATGTACGTTTTTACAAAATAACATTCCTTTTTATTTTTTTAAAAAATCTATATTAAAAATGTATTTTTAAAGAAACTTCCATAAATAGAACCTAAAAAAGATCCATTTTTTAATACATTTGAAATAAATTTTATGTTTCTAATTTTAAATTATTAATTAAACAATAAATATATTCATAAAATAAATTTTGAAAAGCATTAACATGAAATATATTTATTTATAAGAATGAATCATTAACACATTTAAAATAATGTTTCAGTTAAAGAGTCCCTTACCTCAGGTTCATCTTCCATAAAATTTGTTCAAAAATATTTCATAATGGTATATATAATTTTATTAATTTATTACATTACTATATTCATATTTATAATAACTTATATGAACATATTATAACATATCTTTACCCATTTATGCATAATATTTTTTATTTCCATTGTTTCAGGTGTGTTTGTTTCATGGTTTAATGGTTAGTTCATTATATATTTTCTTGTAAAATGAGCATAATACTCACGAAGTAATTATATATATATTTATTTAATTTTCAACATTTATAATTGAATTTACATTTTTCATGATTTCAGTAATGAGAAACGTGAACTCATCATCCACGAAGGTGGTGAATTGACACACCATGGGTGAGGATTTCATTATAAAAATATAATGTAAAAATAAAATATTTTATGATGGATATAACATTAACCAAATAACATTAAATTATATATATGATGATGAAGTTATCATAAAACATTGTTTATGGGGTAAGGATAACGTAGAAGTAATAGAGAATTTAAAAGAGAAGGAGGAATTTACCTCTTGAATATTTTACCATGAGAACCTCCTTAAGCACATAGAATTTGCCTTTTGTGAGAACAAAAAAACTAGAATATGTAAAGGTATGAGGCTAATTTAATTTTGTTAAATATAGTTAAGATATATCGAATAAGGTGGTGAAATTAAGTGATGGAATAATACCCCTTTTATAATTGTGGTGAGGGGAAATTAGGTATTATGAAAAATATTAAAATATAATAAGTCTAATATATAATTAAAGACCACAAAATGCCTAAAAATCTAAAAGGGTCACATTTTTTACCATATATTATAATTTTTGTCCTAATTCATGATTTTTATGATTTTTAGATAATTTAATAAAATATTTTGTCCATGAAAAATATTTTCTATCAAATTAAACACAAATCCTAACAATGGAAATAAAAACACCAAAAAATATTAATATTTGAAAGAAATTATTTTATTAAATAAATTTCATAGTTATCTAGATAATTAATTTCATACCATTAAATATCAAATCATATTTATTTTATTATTTTTAATAACTTTTATTTGAGTATTATATTAAATTAATAATTAGCACATCATCACTATGAAAGCCTTCAAGGTAATTGTTTATTACATAAATAATAAAAATAAATTTCCATGAAGAATAAATTTTATTAGCATTCAAATGACTATTTATTTGTGAAAATATCTCTTATAAAACCATATACTAATATATTAAACAAATTAAAAACTATAGTGTGAACAACATGAAATTCTTTTAAATAAAATATTATAAAGGGTTTCGATTGAATCCATGAAGCCTGAAATTGTTATTAATTTCACCCTTGAAAAAATATGGTCTATATATAATCAACTAAATATAATTCTTCAAAATTTTAGGTATGTTTACTTTTCTTATAATCTTAATCAAAATCATTTTATTTATTTTTCTTCATCTTGCACAAGCACTACATAAGAACTCCATAACCATTAAACTTAAATATTTCATATAAAAAAATTTATAAAATATTAATATAAAAAATTAATTAGGTTCGTGATAATCATTTATATTTGTTAATTATGTATATTTATTCATATCCATGTCAAGATAACTTTTGAAAATTTTTAATTTGACTTTTCATACCTTTTATAATAATTGCACATGAATTTGGATAAGAATCACGATATATAGATCTAAAATTAGAAAATATAATAAAAACCCATTATAGATAATAATTAAAAAAATTATATTGAAGAATTTTTATCACTCAATTATTTTCTATAAGGATGTAAATCCAACTTTTCTAATACTGCGCAGAAACTACATTAATAATGACAATAATATTTAAACTACTTGTGAAATAAATCATAATTTAAATAGTCTAAATGATTTATTTATGATATTTATATTATGATTTCATAATTTATACATTCAATAAGTTAAATAAATTTTACATCAAAACTATATATTTCTAGTGTTGTAACCAAAAATTGTGTTAAAGAATAAATTTTTTTACAATTCCCCAAAAGTTTTAGTTTTTAAAAAATTCTCAAAAATTTATACTATAATAATTTATACAAGATGAATTAAAAAATTTATATCTGTATTGTAAAAATAAAATTCTATAATATGAAAATTAATCATTTAAATATAAAATATATAAAATTATTTTAATAAAATTATCTAATTTAAAAATTACATAACACAGTGAATATAACTATTTAATACAATAATACTAATATAAAAACAAATTATTCTATTTGTATCTAGATTTTTACAATCTATCCTCTTGTGAAAATTTAATCCTTTCAATTTATTAACATATTAAAAAATGAGGATATTATTCCCTCGTAGAATTTTCAAATTCTTGTGTTTCCTCTTAAACCATGTGGTTTCTCCGTGAGACCATATCCTATTGAATTAACTTATTCTGTAATAATTTCCCTATACTATCAATAATCTGGGTAGTTTTCTATTCATAAGAAAGTTTCACTTCCTGTTGAACTTCTTCTAGTCTCAAAATAAGAGATGAATGTGGAACATTCTTTCTTAACACTAAAACATGAAAAAAATTGTGTACCTGAGATAAAATCATTGGAATGCTACTCAATAAAAAACTACTTCATCTTTATCTAGGATTTCATAGGGTCCAATTAACTAAGGACTTATCTTTCCATTATATCCAAAATTTATAACACTTTACCCTTGATTGATTTTTTGAAAAACATGATCACCTACCTCGAAATAAATGTATCTTATACTATTACCTGCATAAATTTTCATCCTCTTTTAAGATGTCCTCCGATATTGTTGGATCATTTTTAAATTTTCATACACTTCCTCTAATAATTTCATTCCAATTAACATCTTCTCGCTAAATTCATCCCAAAATGTTGGATTTCGAAACTGTTTCCCATATAATGCCTCATAAGTGGTCATCTTTATACTGTAATGAAAACTAATTTTATATAAAAACTCAATTAGAGAAATTTTTCGATCCCAACTGCAATGGTAATCCATTGAACAAGACATACACATATCCTCCAATGTATAAAATGTTTGCTTTTTCTATCCATCATATTTTGTATAAAGGATTATACTGAAATTTAATTTAGTTACCAATGACTTTTTAAGGCCTTCCCAAAATTTAGAAGTGATCCTAGGATCACGATTAGGTACACTCTATAGAGGAACTCCTTGTAACCTGACTATCTCATTAAGATACAATCCAGAAAGTTGATCTAGAGACATAGTATCCTGAATAAGAAAGAAATTTTTAGACTTAGTTAGTTTATCTACAAAAAACCAAAAATCATTGTTTCTTAGAGATGACTTTGGTAGTACCACCATGATGTTCATAGATATAATTTCCCATTTTCACTCTAGCACTATAAAAGTATAAAGAATACCCTTTAGTTGTCGTTGCTCTGCTTCAAATTTTGAAAATCTAAATATTTCATATTAAAATCAGAAATATCTTTTATTATTCCATCCCTCCAGTAATACTCCCAATGGATTCTATACATATTATTGTTTCCATGATGTATTGAAAATGGTGATCTATGAGCTTCACTTAACAATTCATTCTTCAACTAGGAATTGCAATGCACACATAATCTCTTTAAAAATCTAAAGACACAATATTTACCAAGATTAAATTTTAGAGACTTACATTTCTTAAAAAATTGTACCTTTTTATGTACCTAACATTATGCCTTCTATGCTTGTTAAATTTTTATAATAGATTTAAATTCATTAATACCTAAAACGGAATAGAGCAATTTCTTGAACTAGTAACATTCAATCAAAAATTTATCAAATCATTATCCAAAGAGTCGTGTTCCAAATATAAAATGATTAATATATAATGATGTTTCTGACTTGTGGCATCCTTCAATTTGTGTGCCTTTCCTGGATTGTATTTGATCATGAAATCATAATCTGTTAACTATTCCAAATATCTTTTATAACTCATTTTCATTTTTTCAGAGTAAATAAATAGGTTAAAATTTTATGATCATTATATATTTCACACTTTGACCCATATAAATGATGCCTTAAAATTTTGAAAGAAAAAACTATAGTACAAAGTTTCATATCATCTGTGGGATAATTTTACTCATGAAGATTCATTTGTCTTCAATTTTAAGAAATTACATGATCATTCTACATTAGAAAACAACTAAGTTCCTTCAATGAAGAATCGCTGTAGATTAAAATTTCATATTTCTAGAATTAAGGCCAAAACTGGATCATTCACCAATATAATTTTTTACTCCTAAAACAATCAAAATAGTTTTTTTATAGATAAATTTTACTCATTTTTTAGTTAAGATAGTTTGTGAGATAGATAAATGTGAAATTTTATTGACAATCTGTTGGTAATAACGTACTAATCTAAGAAAACTATGAATTTCTGTAACAATTGGATGTCTTCTCCATTCATAAAACACTTTTGTTTTGTCCAGATCAACTATTATTCAATCCTTATTTATAGTGTTCTCATGAAAAGAAAAATTTTGTAACCAAAAGTCGCATTAATTAAATTTCTGTCATAACTAATTTTCAACATGTGTTTGAGGTATATCCTTATATTTTTTAATGATCCTTATATATTTTTTAAAACACTAAAATATAATCCAAAAAAATAACAACAATGATAACCAAATATTAACAGAATATTCTACTCATAAGATCCATAAATACATCTAGGGTGTTTCTCAAACCAAAGGTCATAACAACAAACTCATAATACCCATATCTAGAATTAAATGTTTTTTTGAATGTAGTAATTATTCACCTTTAACTGATAATTCCCAAATCTCAAGTCAATCATTAAAAAATACTAAGCTCCAAGGAGTTGATCAAACAAGCCATCGATATGTGTAAATGGATACTCATTCTTAATAGTAATGCTATTCAAATATATCTAATAAATAAAAATACTCATGGAACCATCATTCCTTCTAATAAACAAAACATGATCACACTATAGTGAAGTACTATGATGAATGAAAACATTATGAAAAAAATCTTGTAGTTGATTTTTCAACTCAATATGTTTCAATTGAGGCATTATATTAGTGGTTTTTGAAACCATCTTAACATTGTGAACTGATTCAATTTTAAATTCGACATCATTTTTAAGAATAGAAGAGGGGAACTCATCATAAAAAACTTCTAAGTAATCATTTACCACTATTACATCATTAATCTAAATAGCCAACTTGTTTTAAACAACATGAGGAAGATAATTTTCATTTAAATATTTTAATAATTTCCCATCCTCCTAATATGTTATCAATAATATGGGTTAATTCTTGTATACAATATGAAAATATTTCTAAAAAAACGTTTTTATCTCTATAGACAACCTTAGTATGGTAAACAGATAACCAATTCTTACACATTATATCATAAAAATATACTAGGGGTAAAAAAAGGGGTTTTCATGTAATTTATTTCCATATAAAAATAGGAAAATTGTTTTAATAAATTTTTCAACTTAATATTTCCCCTAGAATTTTGAGCATAAGTTCTGGTTTCATTTATTGAGGTGAAATTTATAATTTACAAAAAAAATATTTACAAATAAAGTAATGTGTATAACTTGTATCAAATAATACTATTGAAAAATATGTATAAACAAATAATATATTGGATTCCACTTCATTGGATTCCCCAACATCTGATGACGTGGATATAAAAAATTTCAATACACATTTCTTCTTAAAGGTTGGATGATGCCCATCAGTCATATTCTTCTCCAAGAAGGTATGTGCATAATGCCCCATCTCACCATATTTAATACACATTGTAGTTTTCTTATCATAAATACACTTATGATAATTTTCGTTATAATATCGGTCCATATCCCCAAACAAAACATATCATAAATTATTCCTAGATTTGTTCAGGAATAACCTAGGGTCATTTTTACCACACTTTCCACAAATTGAAAACTATATTTTTCTACCTTTATATTTATTTTATATATTCTTAATAATTTCATTCTATCTGAACCATTAATTCTTTCTATTTTCAAATTAAACATTATCATCTGAACACTCCCTATCTGAAATCTCTGAAAATATAACATGTTTATCATTAATTTAGAATTCATGGGAGGAAAATTAACTTTGATATATATTCTTCTATCCTGATTAAAAATGATTGATTTTACTATCATGGCCCTGAATATGAGTTGGATCATACCTTTCCAATCGAGTGAAGTTTAAATCATACATTTCCACTGAATCATTATATTTTTTTAGTTCAAAGAATTTTCATTGCACCCTAATTCAAACCATAATTGGAAAATATTATTCAAGGAAAAGATTCTAAAATTCATCTGATTCCAAAGCATCAATTTCTTCTATTCCATTGATATTATTGACCATTAACCACCATTGGTCATCTTAAAATTCAAAAATATAAATAAAAAAACTAACCTTTTTATTATCTAAACACCCAATGACAAATAATATCTCTTCAATGGATTTAATCCACCCTTCATCTACCACAAGGTTTGAAGATCCACTGGAGAACATCATGTTTCTTTTTTCTAGATCCAGTTGTTCTCTTACTTGGATTACATAATTATTTATAACTTCAATCAACTAATCCTTTGCTTTCACAAACTACTCAGTTTCAATCACCACCCTTCCAAGTTGAAAATTCAAAATGATATCACGCTTTCAATGCCTTCTTACTTAAACTTCTCTATTTCTTATGTTGATGACCATTCTGAATAGAATTATATTAGTTAAAAAAACATGGTAATCTTAAAATTCTATATCATTTATGATTAACCATATAGTAAAAATCCTTTATGGTTATTCTATTAACATCGTCATAACTCTTAAAGTTATCTAAACTATGCCCTGATACCAACTATAAGGACCTGACCTTAAACATTATATTCTCTATTTATTTCAACTATAAATTACTTTCATACATTCCAAAATATATAATAGCATTATAGTTTTATAGAATTGTGTCATATATCATACAAAAAACAACCCATTAACAAAAAAAATCATACAAATAAAATAGTATTCATTATTTCATATTACAATAGTCTTTGTAAATAAATCATGATTTCTTTCATGAAAAATATTCACAACATTCATCATGGATTCTTATTTTCTACCACCCAACCATAAACACTATCAATAAGATTTTTAAACTACGTATGAGCTCAAAATTCCCAATAGGGAACATAAAAATAAGGAATGAAATTTTTAATCCATGAATACTTATAATAATATTAAATAAGTTTTTCAAGGATATACTTCTCACCCTTAATGTATCATATACATACTTTGTGAAAACATGATATTTTCATATTAAATAGAAAAAATAAATAATACCATATAGGTAACATGGAGAATAATTTTTTTACCATAATTACTTATGATTGTGTCCCTCGTGGCTACCATATGATTTTTAACCCTCACATATACCTTAAAATATAGCTTTCATGGAAAACATATAATGTAACCATCATTGTTACAGTTGGAATAACCATTTCAGTGAACTTCCAACATAAATATACCCAATTAATTTCAGGGATAAAAATTAAACGCCCTTCATCATAAATATTTCCCATGAACCATAACATAATCATCAAAAAATAATACATGGAATGTGGAAATCATTCCACGAGAAAAATCACATTTTAAAGGAATATTGCACCCATTCAATGGGAAAAACTTTTGTTGGAAATAAAAATCTAATTTGGAAAAAAAGAATTAAAAAATTACAACATCATGAAAGATGATAAATTATTCTATATCTATATATGTCTTAAGATAACATTCATTTTTTAATTTTTTTAAAAAATAGATATTAAAAAATAGATTTTTATAAAAAATTCCTCAAAAATAAAACCTCAATACATATATTTTTTAAAACTATATACGGAAATTTGAAAATACAAATATTAAAATATCTATTCACATATAAATACATTCATGAAAACCATTTTAAAATACATTGATTTGAAACTGAATAATTAATAAGAACAATTCTTTACAACGTCTAAAACAATGTTTTTGTTAAAGAGTCCCACATATCAGGTTAGACTTCTTTAAAATGATTTAAACCCTCATATATATTTTTTTAAAGAGTGATATTAATTTATTATATAACTATATTTATATTTATAATACCTTATATTATTCTTAATATAACATCTTTCCTACCATTTGTTAAAAATATTTTTTTATTTATATTTTTATGGGATTGTTTGTTTCATGGATGGTTCATTATTGATTTTCATTTCAAATAAAAGTAACAATCCAGATAAAATAGAACACACACACACAAATATATATATATATATATATTGGTCATTTTAAAAAATTATTTGTAAATTGAAACCATCTATGTATCAGTATTGAGAAATGATAACTCATTGTCAAATATGGTGGTGAGTTTACATGCCATGGACGACGATATCATTTTTGAGAAAAAAAGGAGAAAATAAGATATTTGATTATGGGTATAAAATTAACACAATAACATTCCAGTATATATATGATAATTTAATTTTCATTAATCTTTCGATAGGGGTAGGGATAATGTATAAGTGGGAATGAATTTAAAATTGAATAAAGATGAATTTTATTTTTGATTATTTCTCAATGACAACCTCCTTAGGCACATGGAATTGGACTTTTTTTAGACCAAAAATACTAGAATGTGTAAATGGATGAGGTGAAAGGAATTTTTAAAAATATAGTTGAGAAATACTCATTATGGAAGTAAAATTCATTGGCATGATAATCCCTCTTTTATAATTGCGGTGAAGGGGAAATTAGAAATTACTTAAAATAATAAAATATAATAAGTTAAATATAGAGGTAAAGACCTACAAAAGTCCTAAAAATTTAAATTAGATCACATTTTAGATATAATATTATCATATTTTTCCTCATTTTATATTTTTTTGATTTTTTTATAATTTTGTAAAAAAATATATTCATAAAAAATATATCATGTCAAATTAAATACTATTCATAACTATGACATTAAAACATAATAAAAATATTAAAATTGAAGGAAAATATTTTATTATCTCCATGAAATTTCATATTTATCTTCATAATTCATATATTAAATGAAACATACTAATTATATTTATTTTAATATGTCCAATAACATTTATTTTATTTTTTCATTAAATTTATAATTACTACATCATTAATGCGTGAGACAATAAGGTATTTATTTATTACCTAAAAATAAAAAAAATAATGAAGAATATAAATTTCATTGATTTTATTTGACTATTTATAGTCTAAAATATCTTATGGAAAACCATATATTAAAATATTATACTAATTGAGAACTATTGTATGAACAACATGGCTCTATTTTCAATAAACTTTATAGAGTCTTTATCTTTTCCAAGTGGCTCAAAATTGACATTAATTTGACTGTTGGAAAAATATTTTATCGATTTAATCAACCAAAAATATATATTGAAATTTTTAATTCATTTAATAATACATTATTATTTTAATAAAATTCATTTTATAGATTTTTTCCAGTTTGGACAAGAAGTACATCCACATTGAATAATCATTAATGTTAATTATATCACATATAAAAATTTAAAATAAAATATTATCCCAAAAAACTATTAATTATATCCCTGATATTCATTTGTATTCTCTAATTATGTATATTTTATCATATCATTTTCAATACAACTTTTATGACCTCTTAATCTAACTTTTCTTACATTGTGTAATCCTTATACAGGCATTTGGACAAGACTTCTGCTATATAAATATAAAATTATAAAATATATAAAAAAAATATATTATACACAATAATTAATAATAAATCTATAAATTACTTTTTCACTAAATTATTATTTACAATAAAACAAATATGACTCTTTCAATGCTGTGTAGGAACTGTGTCATCACTGACATAGATTTTTTTATTAATCATCAAATAAATTATATTTGAGATAATCAAACATATTTTTGTATAATTTTTATATTTTAATTTCATAATTTATTCATTTCAAAATATTAATAAATTTTAAATCATAATTATTTATTTCTAGTTTCACAAGAAAAATCATATATTTTTTAAAAAAAATTATATTTTTTACTATTCAACAAAAAATAACATTTTCCTAAAAATATAAAAAATCAATTATAAGATAACTTTAATAAACTAAATTAAAAAATGATTTTTTTAAAAAAATTATAATTCTATAAATTTAAAATTTAAAACTTAATTATAAAAATATAGAAAAATAGTTTAAAAAATTTAGTTATTTAAAGAATTACAAAACAAATTTTACCCGACTATTTAATTTAATAATAATAATATGAAACCAAATTATTCTATTTGTACCTAGGATGTTACATACTATTGTAAAATGACAACTATGCTTTTATTGGAAGAGGATCATGTAGTTAGTCTTCGTACCATTCAAATCCCATGTGGGTGGACCTCATACAACTGTGATGAGTTCCTCTTGTAGTAGCAAGAAGAGGAAGACCAAGGTCCTGCAGCAAAGCATTATTGCTTAGGTGGATAATATTATTGTGTCAAGTACCACATATGGAGGATATCTTCAATTTTTTAACTATGTTTAGGTTTTACATTATCATCAGTATTTTACAACACCTATGAACACGAGTAAAAATGTGGAAAAGATGTGGAATATCATGTAGTTTTTTACTAGAGAATTGTGGTTAAGATTTCATAGGTGTGAAATACAAGTGAGATCAATGGTCAAGCGATCCAGGTGAGTTATTAAGAAGAAGGATCATATTTTTATGACTTACGCGGGTCATGGATCTGAATGACAACATCATATATTAAATGTAACAACCCAAACTTTTATAAATCCAATTTTCATTTTTAAATGAGAAAAATACTTATCATGAAATTATATAATAGAAAACACTTCAACTAATTTTTTTTCTGTTATTATATCCTTTTTTATCTAAAAATCCATCATGCCCCATAAACACTAATAATATAGGTATTTTATTGTAACCTTTGAGATTATCATATTAATTGTTATGAAATTGTCTGATTGACATAGACGGATTAAGATATGACCATGAACAGTAGGGTCATACTTTGTAAATCCAAATTCTTATATCTTATAAGGTAGATAACATCACATGTATTTTCACCTAATAAATAACAAGAAAATATTACAAAATTAAAGATATATAAAACCAATTTATGAGATAATTTCAATCTCATCAATATCACAACTAAAACCATGTTTTCCAAACCATGCCATGAAAATATCCTCATCACACATTTTACCCTTAAGGCATAAAGTGGAGTAATAATGGGCTATGTATCTTGAACCTAGTAGTATGAATTTTCTATATTTCTTTTTTATTAAAAAAACTACTATATTTATCCTTTTTAATATTAATTTTTAAATTATTATGGAATGAGTTTTATAAAAACCTAATTTTGATACAACCATACAAAAATTATTTTCTGAGAAATATATATATTTAACAAAGATATAATTTTTAATGAATTAAATATTTTTTAAAATAAATTATATTTTAATAAAATGTTTTTATTTTAAAATTTTTATTAAATATAAATGATAATATTACTTTATGAACTCAAATTTATTTTTTAAATGGGTCAAAAAAACCTTTATTGTCAAAAAACATGTATTTTTCAATAAATGAGGGATTTTGAATAAAATTTGTAAATTGTCGTATTTAGAAAATATTCTTATAAAATAAAAATATTTTTGAAATCATTACATCAATATTATATAATGGTAAACTTTTCATAATTTTCTTATTCAAATTTTTTGTTGCATATTAAATATTGTATAAATATACCATCTGAATTATGACATCATAAAGTCCCAAAACTGATGTAACAAATACGAAAAAATTTATACATTAACAAAATTATGTTTCCTCTTGAAAATATTTTTTTAAAAATTATTTTATTAATTTTTGAAACCCTTAATAAATCTATCAAAACTTGTATTGTATTTTATGTTTTTAAATTCAATTGTTTATAATCATGACTCACATAAAAATTGTGAAGGGAATTATTTTAATGTGTCTGTCTCCTAGAATTATAAAATATGGAAAATAAATCCTCTTTTTTATACATAATTAGAATAATTCATGTTATGGTTTTTGGTTTTGAAAACTATTTCATATTGATTCCAAAACCTATATTTGTGATGTAATAAATAATTCTCCTCTATTATGCTATATAAACCCACCCAAACATTAATTACACTTCATTCATACCCCTTAGATAATGACATTGATCTACCTTTCCCTATTTATAGATCTCACATTTTCTCCCATGATCATAACAATCTCCTCCAATGCTTTTCGAAGCACCCTCTCAAGGTAAGGTATCCTCTCATTATTTTCCTTATTCATGAACTTTTTTTATGTAATGAAATTTTCAATTTTTCACGTGGGATATGTTTTAATACATCCATCTTACTACCCTTATGTTTTCGAAGTGATGAGACACCCCTTTTCTCTGATTAATCACTCCCATGAATACTTAAGTATCCCTTTTATATTATCAAAATTAATCTATGGTTTTCCATAGAAAAGAATGGTGTTGTGAATACTCATCCCCATTTTTACTAAAGTTAATTCAACTATATGTATATATCCATAATTTATTGTCAATAATGATCTTTTTAACCCATACTCCATTATGATGGGATTATATTTTATGAAACCTGATAATATATTCATTTATATAGGTTGAAAAATTTTTCAAGTTCATGATATTAATGTGATAGGTGGGGAAATAATTATATTGACCTTTAATGAGTTGTATAATGCTTTATTCTCATGATATTTCATGTACAGTTCATATGTTGTTATCCTTAAAACACCATGTTATGTTTTCCCAGAAGTTATACTTTACTTATTTTATGATGCCAGGTTTTATGTTGTTTCTATATTCTGGTTTTTCCTTTATCATATCATGTCATATCATGACTCATTGTTCAAGATTATGACTCTCACCTTTTTTAATGAAATCTTAATATGAACCTTATCCAACATGAAATTAATTACCTTATGTGATTCTTTTTTTATTCCCTTGATTGGATTTTTATCTCATTCCATTCTTATATATGTCCCCATGTTATAACTTGATATCATAAAGGTAATATAAAAATATTGAAATTGTATAACACATGAAATCATAAAAATATGTGAAAGATAACCTCTAAGAAGACATAACAAAGTGTTATAAAAGTAAAATATCACACACCATACATGGAATCTTATGATATTAAAAAATTATCTACTGCATTCGAGGGATATATATTTCTATTCCCACCTGTCACATTTATATCATATACATGTATAAGTGTTCCACACATATAATTTCATATGGGATCATATATTATCACAATTGATCCCATGATTAAGGAGCCTGGGATATGTAAATTTATGTATAAAATCAAATATGTATAGGTATATATATATAGTTTAATACCTTTCATTTTAATTAGAGAATACTATCAACAAAAAAAATTTGGTTAAGTAAAATGATAGGATGATTTCAGTAGAACAACATGGATATATAAATATTAACATGATGGATTAATGATAGTGTAGGAGGTCTCTCATCACATTTACACAATATAGCCAGTAATAGGTATTTGTAATATTATATTCCAACATGAATATTTTGAAATTAAAAGGCCAAATATAAAGGAGGTTCCATAATAAAGTGGAAAAGGAGAGGATCCCTTACCCTTTCAAGAAGATTTTAAAAGAATGGGATGAGATTCGTATGAGTTTGGGGATCATTTAAAAATGACTCAATTACACATAAATAATGGAATTATTTTAATTCCATAGATATTGACCTTATAATATAATTAATACAGTCCAATTTCATTGATACCATAGAAAAATTGATGAGATAGTTTGGGGTTTGGATTACATTATAATATAGATCCCAAAACAAAAGTTTGTAAAATATTAAATAATTATTATCTAGTTTTCTATATAGACCCCCAAATTACATTTCCCTTCATAGAAAACACACAGAGGGATAAATTACTCTCCCTTTATTTCAATAGATCCCTTATCATGGTTCCCCCATGCTCTGATGAAGCTCCTCCCAATGTCTTAGAAGCATCTTCTCACGGTAAGGGATCCTCTACTTATCCACTTTATTAAATCTCCACCTATATATTATAAGGTTTTCCACTTATTAATGTTGTGATATTTTTTAAAAAATACATTTTACTTCCCTTATGATTTAAATGTGATGAGAAGCCTCGTTCACTCTCATTATTCTCTCCAATGAATCCTTATGTATCCCCCTTATTCCATCTAAATTATCCTTTGATTTTACACAACAAACATTTGTGTAGTGAATAATCATCCACATTTATAATAAAGGGTATTATCCTACAATTAACTATATTTTTTGATTTGGTACTTCCATGTATGTAACCCTAACTACATTATAATTGTATTAAATGTTTTTAAATACATCCTTATATTGAATGATGTATGTGGTACACTTATGCTTGTACATGATATAACTATAATGGGTGGGACCAAAATTTCATATCCCACCAATAAATTGTGTAATGATTCAATATTATGATATTCCATGTAAAATTCATGAGAGGTTATACTAGGAACACTATATTATGATGTCCTTAGGATTATCCATAACTAATGTTATGATGTCAGGTTTTATGTTGTCTCTGAATTCCCATGCCTCCTTTATACTATCATGTTATATTTAATAATATTATTTTATTATAATATCATTAATTTCCAAAAATACTTAAATTAATTAAAAATTATGTCTTGATAGAAACTATATATTTCCAAAAAATACATTTTTTGTTTCATCATATCAAAATCTATTTTTCGAAAAACTCGTCACTTAATCACTTAAAGAGTAGTATCAAAAAAGGATAAATATAGTCAATATTTTATAAAAAAGTGAAATATATAAATTAAAACTATTTGTGTCTAGACTAATATACCATTACTGCACTAGGGAATACCCAAAGAGTAAGGTTTGTGATGGTGATAATATCATAGTGTGATTTGGAGAATATGGTATTGTCTGTGATATCAATGAGCTGGAACTTCTCCCACAAATGGTTTCATTCATGATTAAGTTCTTGAAGATCATATTTAGATCTGGAGAGGGTAGGGATGTGTAATTTCATGCTCCATGGTTTTAAAGTAAATATAAATGATATATTTTGTGTGTTTATATATAAATATAAGAGACTTAATTATTAATTTACAAAATTTGGTTTCGAAATCTTTATGATAATGTAATCAAACCCAAAAACCATCCCATTTTTTATAATCATTTATACCAAGTAGGAGTGGTTTTCATTATATTTTATTTCTATGAACTGAAAGAATTAAAATAATTCTTGTGGATATATAAATGAGTAATGTTCATAATTAATTAATTTTAAAAAATTAAAATATAATATAGGCTTCAAGGGATTCACTAAGGGTTTTTAAAATTAATAAAATAACATAAAAACATTATTTTAAGGGGTAAAAATATATTTGGTATTTGATACATTTTATGGAATAGAAATTTTCATTGACACGTAAATTATTTCAAGTACAAGTTTTCTTCCAAGTATCCCTCTTGTAGAAGTATAAACTAGACCCCTCATAAGTACTGAATCCAGAGGTAGTACCATTATATATAGATCTTTCATATGAGGAGTAGTCGGTGATGATCATTGACCGTATAGACAAAGATCTATGACATATGAAAACTCACATAGTCAAACTATTGTGGCATAACACCAATTTTTATAAAGTTCCATTGGAACTATAAAAGTGATGAAACAGATGTACTCTTCTTTTTTAGTGCATGAATTGAATATTTTGATGAACAAATTTATGATGGGGGAGAATGTAACAAAGTAAAATTTTATAAATTAAATTGAAATTTTAAATGAATAAATTCATTATCAAGTAATCTACTTATAGATAAAAAATGCAATACTTTTGTTACTTGGAGAATTAAATGGTCTCTCAAATTTAAAATACAATTATGAATCATAACTATTAATAATATAGACATAATATAGTGACCATTTTGATTATAATATTAATGGTTATGATAATTCCCATTTGACATTGAAAAGGGAGTGATATCGTTATCTAGTAAGATCATATCCAATGATTACATTCATTAGTGCTTCCAGGGTAGATAAAATCAATGGGATTTTCACCTCATCGATCTCAAGATGAGATTCCACAACCAAGGAACACATGAAGCCATTTATGGGAGATGTAAAAGTTATAAATATACCAATGCAAAACATGTACAATGAACTACCCAAGTAAAATCTTTCCAACGCATACCTTACCCTTAGAGAGTTTTTCAATGTAATAAAAGGATACGTATCTTGACCGTATATAAATATATTTTTAATTAACATAAAAAATATTATATAAATATATTTTAGTATTAATTTTTAATGATGAAATAATTATTTTGATACAGTAAAACCAGGTCATTATTTTAGGAATATATATAGCTTCAACAAGACAATATTTTTGACGAATTCAATAAATTTTTAAATAAATTATATTTTAATGAAAAATTATTATTAAATAATATTTATTAAATATAAATTATAAATTACATTTATGAAGTAAAATTTCATTTTTATAATGTAAGAACACTGTTATTATTAAAAAACAAGATTTATCAATAAATATGAATTTTTTTGTCCAAAAGTGTAAGTTCGAGTACATAAAGAACTTTTTGGATAAAATAAATATTATTTTTTAAATAATAAGGTCAAAATTATCCTATTGTTATTTTTTCATAATTTTCATTCAAAACCGAATGTTTTGGTCAAAATTAAATATAGTATAAATAAACAGTGTGTATTTTTACATTATAATGACCAAAATGTGATGTAATAAATTTGTTAAATGGCATCGATGACCAAATATATACATAAATTTTATATTAATTTGGTTTTTAGGTTATTTTGTTAATTTTATAAACCCTAATGAATCCTCCAAAACCAATATTATATTTTATTATTTTAAAATTAATTTATTATAAACACACTCAATCCAAATCAATAATATAATTATTTATTTTTTTGATTATCATACTTTTAAAATAATTAAGAATCTTTTATTTGAAATAACCAATGGGAAAACAAGAGAATGGTTTCTATATTTTACTACATTATCATATAGATTATATATCTTATGTTTGGAAAATAATAAAGACATCCCCTATCTTTTTCTGTATAAATCCACAAAAAATACCATTAGTCTTAAATAAATCTCATTGTGGAACAAAATTTATCTAAATTTCCCTATCTATATTCCTCCCATAGTTCACCTAATCTATTATAAAGTTCATCCCATGTTTTTAGAAATGTCCTCTTAAGGTAAGGGATCATCTCTTTATCATCTTTATTAAAGAAACCTCTCTATCTTATGCCTCATAATTCTGAATTGTTCAATTTGGATTATGTTCATAAATATACATATTAAATTTCTTATGATTTAAGTGTTATTAAATTCCCATTTTAGTATCATTAATTCTATCTATGAATCATTATTTACTACTATTTTGCTAAATAAATTATCCTGGGATTTTTTATTTCCAAAAAAAATCTATAAGGAATACGTTGCCCCATTTCCACTCAATTTTATTCTCCTAATTATACATATCATTCATTTATTTTTTCCAATAAATGTATTTATCCCATAATTTGTAATCATGGGGTTATAATTGAAGATATACATACTTATGTTGTATGATTTTTGCGGAACACATATGTATGTACATGAAATGAATGTGATGGGTGGGCACGATATTAAATAGCCCTCTAATAAATTGGGTTTTGTTTTTGTCTCATGAGATTTAATGTGTGTTCATGGGGTTATCATAGGAAAAAAAATTAATTTTCTTCACATTAGTCATTGACTTATGTTTATTATATCATGTTTTATGTCATTTACACATTCCTATGTTTCTTTATACGATCATGTTATATCATGCCTCATAATTCAAGATTATGATTCTCACCCATTTAATGATACATTGATATGTTTCTTCAATAAAATTTTTTATTTTAACTTATGGATTTTTTATTCCTTATTGGTCTTCATACCTAACCCGTTTCTTATGTACATCTCCATATAGTTTTATAAGATCATAGAAAAATAAATGCATGTTTCTAGGTTTTTAGTAATTGATGATATATTTATTTTTCATTTTCCAGTTTTGTGTACCTAATTTCAAAAAGACTATATGACTCATGTTTGTTTGGGTTTTTACCATTCGTATCAATATGAAAGAATGTATACAATTGTTATATGAGAACTATACTCAGGGAATTTTTCCATCCTAATATAATTATAAATCCAATGAAAATACAAAAAAATATCCTAAGAGTTCGAAAGGATCTTTCAAACTAACCATCCATATGATGGTGATAAGAATTGGTGATTCATAGCTCTATATGAAATGATTGCTGGAGACTTCTCTAGAATATTTAGGTAAACCAAATATATCAATCCAATACTTTAGAGAGTGCAAATCCATGTAGTCTTTCCACATTCCTTATGTATATCTTGTGCAGTTGTTAAAGAGGGAAATCATCCATCATAGTAACAAAAATGTTTCAAATTCATAAGGCTATCAACAACCACCAAGATTTAATTATACCCTCTAGGTTTTCTGGGGAGTCTTATGAAAAAATATGTTATTTGTTTTTCCAACTTTCATACTGGTATAGAAAACGGTTTTATCATTCCCTTTGATTTTTGTTGTACTGCCATGAATTATTAGTATACCAATCATCATGATTCAAATTTTTTAATCTCACTCTTCATGTTATCCCAATAGAAAATTTTCATTAATTATCTATATATCATAGTGCTTCAAAGATTTATAGAGAAAGATGAAATGTGAGTGTTATCCATAATCTCCCTCTTATGTCCTGGTATTAATGGGACACATATCTTGGTTCCAATCCACATACCTGCATCTTTAGCAGAGTAAAAATCAATAATATTCAATATCATCATCTATAACAACTCATCACCATTCAGGTCCTCCTTAATCCCCTCATGAATATATGGTTGAGTTATTATACAATAATGTATTTATTATCATCTTTTTATTATTCCCATATACAACCTTTTAATTTCCAAATTGTCTGAATCCCATTTAATCCTCATCTTGGATAGGATGTCGGGATACTATCAAGTTAGAGAATCGCCACTTTGTTTTCCTTTCTAGGACGGTAATGGATTGAACATGGATAATTCATGATCAACACAAACCACCTTCAATATTTCATATTAAGGTCTTCTTATATGAATATATACTTTAGAATTTAATGATCCATATATATGTCACACTTTTTTTCAATAGAGATAACATCATAAAATATTCTATACCAAGATCAATTTAGCTAGTTCAGGATCATCTATTGTGTAGTTCTACTTATGGATATTTTATTAGTGGGAGGCATGGGCTATCACTTTTTCATCTTAAATGAGTACATATCTAATGTTTTTCTTGGATGCATCACTATATATAACAAATCCTTCCCCGCTAGTAGGAAATGTCATCACAATGAACCACCTAGGAATTATAGAAATAAATATTACATCATTTTAAAAAAATATTCAATATAGTTAAAAGATACACTCTTAAAGACATTAAATTTTTACTTTCTTCGGATACTAGATAGATAATATTATTATTTCATGAATGATCTTTAACATATCACTCAAATATCTCCACAAATAGTACTCTCCATAGGTATAAACTATTTAAAACCATTCTTTATGGAATATGGAAAGGAAACGAAATAATGTGTGAGATTAGATTCTTAATAAGGATAAAAAGGATATATCAATAATCACTAGAACAAAATAGAAGAATACATAAATGAGAGCATGATCCTGTTATTTGAATACCATATCCTTCATAATATATACCATAACTATGAAATCATGGAATAAATATTGGATGTTCATAAGATAAGATTTGTAAATGGAATTAATGAATAAAATCCATTAAAACATAACATAGTCATTGGAATATATAAAAAGTATTATGTTGTTACATTATGAACAAGTACAAATTGAAACATGTTCACTCATTATGTCACTAACATGTGGACATACCCTCATATAAACTTACAGACATGTAACTAGGTCCACGCATAACTTTATGGATATAAAATCCATTTCCTCACATAATCATATAGATATGAAATCTATGTCATTTCATATTATTATTTTCATGAATGATAGGTCCTTGTATAATACTATGAACCTGAAATAACATTCACACAAAAATACATATATCATGTGTTATATATCTTTAGCCGATGAATTGAAGTGAGATATATGCCCCACCAGTCATAAGTTTAAAATCATACATATTTGTTCCATAAGATTATAAATGAATCATCATATTAGAACCCATGAAATTAAATGGGTTTCATAAAACACACACCATATTATAATCTATAAAAAGAAACATGTTTTATAAAAAAATCATCCTAAAAAATCTATCCTAAGAAATATGAATAATTTCATAATTATATAATAACTATAGTGAACAATAATTATCACCAATGAATGTAATCTTAAATGGAAAATTATTTTTAAAAGTCACATGCAACATTTCTAAAAGGAAATAACCTTTATTTGAAAATTCCCAATCTAAAATTAGAAAATAATAAAATATTTTTTATATTATTTTATTTGAAAATAACATTGGTAAATTAAAAATGAGTCTTCAAATAAAATAAAAGTCATGACATATCAATATTTTTTCTGGCCGTACACATTTAAAATAATGAATACTTTCAGAATTTCAGTAAAAGCCAAAGGGGACTTGTATTAAAAACTACAAGAATATTAACTTTAAAATAGTCAAAAAATTATTAAAAATGGGGAATTATGGAAGTAAAAAAATAATCTTGTAATATTAATAAAATATTGATAACTTTTTTATAAAACATGGATATGTAATAAAAACTGTATTAGACAAAAGAAATAAATATTGTCAATGTAATACAAAAAAACATTTTTTATCTTGAGTATATAAATAGATAAAAATGATGTGAAAAAATTATTATAGATTAATAACCATATGAATATGAAATTCATGATATTAATGAGATATATAAAATAATAATTCATCACATAAAGTAATATCATAAAAAATCCTTATAAGCAATGAGATTGTAACATTAAACCCTTACAACATTGGTAACTTTTGAATCCTAAGACACTTTAAGTATAACCTCAAAAAAATCCTTAAGTAAAATTAATTTTTGTATATTCATGATATAATAATTAAAATTTTATGTATATACATCTCATAAAATAATATAGGCACATAAAACAACATATGACTTAAAGAAAGAAAAATTAAAAAATTCTCTTAACGTATGTATCGACATCAAATTACACTTTCAATATCCTTTAAATAAATAAAATTTTATTATAAATATATTATTAAACCATAATCATATGTATAATTCCATATATTATTTACTTATGACCTTTTATTACCCATTTATTATCAATTTACTATTAAAATAACTTTATTGGTAGTGACTACTTAGTTTTTTATTTATATGTTGGGTTGGTATTTCTCACCCATTACTTTGATCCATGTCACATAATAAAATAAATTTTAATAATAATATAATTGTTATATATTTAAAATATTTATTTAATTAGATTAAATTTTTAAATTTTGATATAGAAAATGAATTACACTATTCATGGAGAATATATATTATACATATGAATGAACGTTGTTTCCGTTTTCTTGAGGGTTGAAATGAATGAAATTTAAATTATATATTACCTTAATATAAAAATTTATATTCCATATGATTAACATTATTTCATTAATCAAATCCATATTACCTTCCATGTAATGTGTATGTGAATAACAATTACCATCACATTGTGGGGCGGTAGTCTGTCATACAAATGAGTGACATTATATTATTCACACAAAATTGAATGTAAGAAATTATATGTGATATAATAATTATAGAAGAATAATTACTTACTGATTATCATATTAATATGTTAAATACATCATTATATCCATCTATGAGAGATGGCGATGGAAGAAGAACTACATAGGATCGCGAGCTAGTAGTTCGCCTACACACTACCGATTGTTTCATTTCTCAATTAATGAAAGAGAATAATGATGTAGTATATAAAGTAAACATATTAACAACTCATTATATGATATATAATGGGGTTATTATATTTCAATTATTAAGAAATTAATGAAGGTGGTAAGAGAATAAGTAAAACAAAGAATGATCTTATAGAAGATAATTATCATTCCTTAGATCAACCTCCCTTGAAATAACAATTAAATACAAAAGAATTGGACTTTTAAGATGTCTTTTACGTCAAGAAAATGGATAAGGATGTTTGGTAGATCTATTTTTTTATGATTGGTTGAGACAATTTCTTTAATGGTGTGAACTACTGAGGGGAGGAAGTTCCCTTTAATAATCAGGGATGAGTTCGATTTTTGTAAATACCAAAAACTATTCCATAATGGGAAGTGATTCCCACCCCATGTGCCTATAAATTAATAAATAATAGAGTTTTGGGATAATATGGTTCAGAAAAACCTCCACGATAAAATCAATTTAATCTCGTTATTCATTTTCCTTTATGATTACTTCATTTTTTTCATTTTACTTTTCACCATGGTAACTTATATATCTATATTTACTAATGTAATTTTTCTATTAAGACTAAAATTTAAATGATAATTGTTAGATAGTATATATATATATATATTATAAATATTAAATTCAATTTATTTTATAAAAATAATATTACTGTTTAAAATAAATATGAACACTAATGAATGTAAAACACAAATCCACATGTTATCTTTAATCATGGTAATCCATTTTTATGGTCTTTATAAATAATTATGAAAAAAATTAATTTGATGGTTTCATTTGGAAAAATTATTATTATTAAAAATATAGAATCAATTTTATCACATTCAAATAATAGATGTGTAAAAATTGCATTTATGATATATCTCACAGATGAGATGAAAGAGTATTTTTATAATGAGAAAATTGTCAAAAGAATATAAAGTTATAATATAAAAATTCAATATGAAATTGATTTTGATGACCATAATTGTTTTAGTAAATGTATAATTTTAGTAATTTTAATTTTTAAGAAATATTAATATAAAATATGTTTTTAAATGATTTCAATGAAAAGATAGATTTTAATCAAAATCAATATTGCCTATTATTCATCAAAAAAATAATCATTTTAGAAAATTATAAAGATTCACTCTATGATAATGATAAGACATTGATCTAAAAAATGAAGTTAATTTTTTCCAATAGATTTTATGAATAACTAAAAAATTGATTTTATTTTTTTAATAGAAAGATATATAAAAAAAAAATTTGAGAAAATAATATTTTTGGAACATATTAAGACTTGACTAAATAATTAAATTTTTCTAAAAAAAATGTTTTCTTTATATAAATCCATTAACAATAACATTTAATATTCATTTAATAATATTTACACCACCATGTGAAATGGTTGGGTTATAATTGTTGTGTTTAAATAATAATATTAATATTATATAATTGTTCTTTAAATGTTGATGTTACGTTTAATGCATGATATCAATGAAATTAAATTTATTAAAAATATTATTTCATAACGACATGTGTTGTAACATTATACCACAATAAAAAATTATTTTTCCTTTAAAATTTTCACTATGTTAAAAATAAATGAGCATACTTATCCATTGTCTAATACTCATGTTCCCATTATGCTTAATTAACCTGAAGGTTTCACCACAAAACATTGACAACATTGGTGGTATTTTTTCATATAAAATACTTTCTATGATCTTCAATATCCCTTATTTTTGTCTTGTTTGATAGATCATATTCTAGTGGTATGATCTATGAGTTCATTATATATTAAATATAGGGTATTAAATTCATCAATAGAGATATTAGTAACACTTGTGAAACATGAGAGAGATTTAGTGGAAGTTCTGAAAAATAAGATACTTTCTTGGTATGGCCAAGAATTTTAATGGGACCCAAATAACTAGTGAAAACTTTCCTTTATATCATAAGAGAAATTTCATCTTTTTCTCTTATTGAATCAATTTTCCCATCATGCATTAAAATAATATTCATGATTATTTTTTCATTCCAAAAGCTATAAAATCATTATAATATCCTAAAGTCATTCTTTCAACCTCAAAATATTTACCAATTACAAAAATTTTAGCAAAATTAATCCAACAACATAAAAATATCAACCTAACACATTCCATGAATTTTTAACCATAATGCTCGACCATGGTTAAACAAAATTGATACTATAAAAAATAAATAAATATGGTCAATAAATTCTAAAAATAAACCTATCATTAATCCCTAAAATATTATAAAGTTTTTATTTATTTTTACATGCCAAATTTGGGAAAAAATTGGACATTTATTCCCCTGAAACTTGGTAATAACCATAATTATCGTAAAATATCAATGAAAATGTACATGGATCATCATTTAATAATTAAAACCATAGATTTATTAAATCATTAAATAAATACAAAAATTTATAAAATCCATTGGTGATAACATAACCAACCTTTTAATTAAATAATTAATATCTACAATGTTCATCAATACTATATAATTTTCATTAACTATATCAGTCACCACATTAAAGAAACTAAACACCATTTTCTCAACATTAGAAACATACAAAAGGTTATTATTCCCTTAATCATATAATATCTTATGGACATTAAATCACATTTTTAGGTTATCAGTACCATTAAACATGTTATTGAAAATATTTAGAAGAAAAATTATACAGAAAAGTCTTTATACATTTAAAAATTCATTAATTCCAATAACTAAACACTTCAATAATTCTAATTTATTCTTAAACTGTTAAAATTGTTTCATCATATTATTACATATTATCACTTTCCTTTCAAATTTCATTTGTAGTCACTTAATTATCAACCAAAAAACTTTACTTATACCGCATTCAATATCCTCTTCTTTACATTTCCCAAAAGGACATCAATTTCCATAATTTCCATAATTTCTACAATTAAAACATTAATCGGTAGAAAATACATTAAGGATACCAATATTCTCATCAATTTCATTATCAATGCTTTTCATTTTTCCTAAAATATTACATTATATATATCTTTATTCTCCACCTATAGAACATATTCCCATTAATTTGTGGGTTTTCCTTCAGTGCTTCATTCCATGTTTTTGACGAATGGTAAATTGAATCTTTAATCTTATATGGTTTCAACGAACTGTGTTCCTTGTGAACCCTATTATTAGGTTCATTGGAGAGTGTGAGAGTTTGTTAAAGAAATTTTTTTTAATTATATATTATGATTATTATTAAGGAATAATAATTATGTCCTTTAGTCTAGTCATTATCCTATATGGTTTCTCATTAACACATGGTCTATCACATTCAACATGAACCCAGTTACAACTAGTTCCTAAGATTGTCTAAAACCAAAATGCATTGTGTGAGAAATAATATTCATAGTTTGAAACCAAATAACCAAGGAAAATATTGTATATTATATCTAAAATCCTGAAAAATTATTTTAAATATATGAAAACATAGATTTATCCTTGAATATTTATGATCCTTATCTATTTAAATCCTTCATGATGGTTTGTAATTAAAATTTAAATTAACTAAAGAATATCCCATGGGAGTGTAAAACCATGTCCACAGTAGGTCCAATTTTCATATACTAAGCAACGCTTGAGTAATGGATAATATGCCATTTTTTTATTTGATTACCACTAGGTAAATCGTTTAATGAAATATGTTCTCTTGTAAAATCCATACAATGATGTACTTCATGGTAAACCAAATAATGCCATCATTACCACAACATTAAGATGTTATCAGATACATAGAATCGTCATATGGGTTCATCACTAATGTTTTAACATACTAGTATCAAATGGTTAACTAAAACCATCTCTAATACAAAATTTAATGAATATTGATTTACATACATAGGTATTATATGTATTTATATGATTACTCATACAATTTTACAAATATATGCCTGAGGAGGATAAACGATTACTATATTTTGAGACTAAATACATTATCATATTATTTTGTTAATGATCCTCAACATATTCGATAAAGATATCCCTACCTATTATTCTTTATAAAAATTCCTACTTAATACCTTTCTTCATTTATTGGGTAATGAAAACATAAGAAAGGGTAAGATCATATGCCCGGTAAGGGTAAAAAGGGATATTTCAATAATACCACGAACATTTCCTAAGCATAAGAGTACGAAAAAATGATCCTATCATTTGAAAACATACCATGTATAATGTATATCATAATACTGAATCATGTAATAATTCATGGTAGTTCATGAAATTGGATTCATAATGGTAATCCATGAACATAATCCATAGGGTCATAACATAGACATAGGAATTTGGAAAAACATTAGATTATTACAATATCAACATGTATATATAGAAATTGGTCCACTGATTATGTTAAGGAAATGAAAACCAATCCTCGTATAAACTTATAGACATCCAACCAGGTATACTAATAACTTATGGACTTGAATGCTAGGTCCCCACATAATCTATTGAACATGAAATCTAGGTCCTCACATAATCATTTGAATTTGAAATATTGTTCCCCACATAATAATTTGAATATGTAATCATGATCATTCATATAATACTTATCTTAGTATTTATCCATCATTACCCAATTCATTGGATCTATATATTGGTCCCACCACTACTTGAAAAATGGTCTTTAACATAAGTATTTTAACATCGGTTCTTCAAGACCAACTTTAAAATTCACTTTTTGGATATCTCTTCCAAATAACTAACATTAAAAAACAAATCAGCATTGTAGATAATTTATCAAGCTTCAATTTTAAAGGTCTTGGAGTTAAAACAGATATACGGTTCAAATGTAATGAAGTTAGAAGTTGAACATTACAAGACTTGATTTTTAACATTAGTTTTTTTCAATAACCAATGTCAAAATTCATTTTTTGGAATCAGTTTTATATATAAACGTCCTTAATAATAAAACAATAGTTTTATATAATTTCTCAAGATTTTATTTTACTATTTGTGTATATAAAACGGACATAAGGATCAAAAGTTATGGATGGTGGAAGTTGACCACTATAAGACTTGATATTTATCGTCATTTTTTTCAAAAAACATTAAAAGTCACTTTTCTGAGTTGATATTTTAAATAACAGATGTTAAAAATATAACAAAATTCTATATAATTTTTAGAACTTCTATTTCACGGTTCGTGGATCTAAAATGGACTTACAGATCAAATGTTATGGTTTTTAGAAGTCGAACATTATAATACTTTCTTTATAACATTGGTGTTTTTCAATAATCGACATTAAAAATCATTTTTGAATTAATTTTTACCGTAAATAATGATAAAAACATCACAAAATTTATAGATAATTCCTCAATATTTTATTTTTAAGGTCATGGAGCTAAAAATAACTTAAGGATCAAAATTTATGGGCATCAGAAGTTGGAAATTTTAAGACATGACTTTTAATGTCGGGTTTTTAGTAACTAGATTCAAATGTCATATTCTTGCATCAGTTTTTTAATAAAAAATTTTAGAAGTCACTTTTTTGAATTTTATTTTCAATAACTGAATCTAATAACCCAAAGTGAGAGTATTTTTACCATTAGTTATATATTTACCCAATGTTTAAAGTAAATTTCAAATACACAGGTTCGATATTTCAATTGTTTCACAATGCACGTTTCTATTTTCATATTCCCACCCAAAATTTAACACATAAATATCATAAATATTTTATTTTAGAAAATATAAATCTTCATTATATTTATTTATATATTTTTGACATGTTTGATATAATCAAAATTTTAACAATTTTTCAACAGTAGATTTGTACAGGGTATGTATTCATTCATTTAATTTCATTATAATTTTTTTCCATACAGCTAAAAATATTGGTAATTTTTATTTGGATGATGAATAATTATTTTGATCGAGATACAAAGATAAAACATCCACCTGATATTCATCGATTGAGGTGAAAAATTCTTCATCGATCACTATCTTCATTAGCACATGAGTTATTCCTCAAAATAATGAGAAATAATGATAAACAACATATTTATTCAAAGGAATACAATAAAAGAACTGAAATTCGGATCAATCATTATTTTTATTCATTTTTTATCAATATTTGTATAATTTATGGTTCTTAATTCTCATTTTTCTATTGAATTGGGTTCTATCTATTTAAACATAAAGTCGTACACCTTACGATGATCATAACTTTTGATCTGTAAATTCGTTTTTTCTCTATGGCCAGTAAAATCGAAGCCTAGGAAACCAAATATATCAAAATATTAATAGTTTCAATTTTTTAGCATCTATTTTCTCCAAAATAGATGTGAAAATTATTATTTTTTAATATATTATTTTCATGTCAGTTTTTATCAAAAAACTAATCTTAGAACCCATATAGAATCTGAAATTTGGCATCAGTTTTTATAAAAAATGATGCCAAAGAATGTTGAGGCCTACCTTTCAATGTCATTTTACATAAAGACTATTGTATAAGACCCCTGGGAATCGATTTTAGATGTATATTTTAGAAAAAGGATGTTGAAACTTCAATTATTAATGTCACCTTTATATACACTGGTTAAAGGCCAACGTCAAAATGTTAAAAAATAACATGTAATTTTTTTTCAGTAGCACATACATCATTTGATGAAAATAAAAAATATTTTTTCTACAATTTCATAAAATATTCATCATATTAAAATTATGTAGAATAAATTTGTTTCATAAAACTTGCATCATATTTGAATCTATGAAAAGAAATGGGGCTCATAAAATATATTTCATCGTAAGCATAAACAATCTATATAATTAATAATAATTGTATCATTGTATCATATATCCAGTATAAAATAATAAAAATCAAAGGATTAAATCTTAGATAGAAAATGATTTTGACAATTTACCTGCATTATTTCTTAAGGAAAATAACATTTATTTGAGAATGAATTTTTTAAACTCGAAATTCATAAAATATTGTGTACATTTTTTTATTTAAAAAAATGGAATATTTTAAAAGAATCATATAAAATAATGGCAATGACAGTGTAATATTCTGTTCATTTCATATATGTTTAAAATAATGATTCCTTTCATATTTTTTATAATAGAAAAATTACCTTGTTTTTAAAACAAAAAAAAATATTCCTTTTATTTTTTTAAATTTTGAGAAATTTAAAAAATGACATTAAAAGTAATAGAAAAATATTAAAAATATTATTTAAATCAATTTTAGAATACAATGATATGGTAGGAAAAGGGATTTCGACATATCAGAGAAACGAAGTTTGTTTTCATTAAAAAATCTTTTGGAATGTTCAGTACATAAAGAGTGGAAATGAATGTATAAAATGTATTCCCCAAAAATATCAAAAGGAAAATAATGGTCACGATGTTTATGAGAAGTAGATAATAATATTTCATCATGAAAATTAATATCATAATTAGTCATTATAAATAATGTGACTATAATATCAATCCCTTTCCAATTAATTAATTTTTTAATTTATAATATCCATTTTTAAAAACGTAACATGAAACATAAAATATAATGAATTTATATAGATTCATGACATAACATTTCAATGGGGTATTATATACACCATCTAAATAGAGAAAAAAATACCATTTCCTTATATATCGACTTCATTTGTACGAATTCAAATATCATATATATTAAATACATGTAATATATATTATGTAAAGATAATCACATGTACCATTACATATATGATTAAATAATGACCTTTTATTATTGGTTTGTTAACAATTTATTATTAAAATCATGTTTCCAGTAATAAAATAATTTTTTCATGTATGTTTTGGTTTAATATTTTCATTCCCTTGACTTTGATCATGTTTACAAAATATTCATAATAATATAAATGATATAATTATAATATTTATTATGTTTATATTTATTTATATTAATCCAATAATTATAGTGATAAAAAAATTAGTTATAGCATCCATAGAGACGGTTGGTTATACATACGAATGAAGGATGTTTCCATTTTCTCAAAAGATGAAAATAATGAAAGGAAAATAATATATTACCATTAAGGAATCAATTATATTTCATATATATAACATATTTTAAATAAACATATCCTCACTATCCTACACATGAAGCATGTGTAAATAATGAATCACTAATATTTGTTTGGCATTACATTTTTGTACACACGAGTGACATTATAACATTCCCTCATATTAGAAATTAAGATAGTGTATGTGATATGATAATTATAAAAGTAAAATTATATGTCAAATAATATATAAAAATATTAAAACCATAATTATATCCTACCATGATAGGTTTTCATGGAAAATAAACTACATTAGTTTATGAGGTTGTAATCCACTATACATACGTTCTACGATTTTTTTCACATTTGATAGAAGAATAGATTTATATAGACTATTACATCAACATAATAAAATCTTAGTATATGATAGATACTTATGTAATTATAATGTAATAATTAGTAAAATAATGGTTCCATTAAGAGAATAAGTAGAAAACAATGAGCTTATTGAAGAAAATTACCATCTCCTAGAATAACCTCCATTGGATCTCTTATTAAGGACCACAAGATTGGCCTTTTCTAAGGATCAACATATATAAAATGTTTCTAATATTTTGGGGAGATATTTTGGTAGGGTATTTTTTATCTAAATTACATAAGAGTTCTACTTAAGTGTGGGGAGGAAGTTCCCCTTTATAATTAAGGAGGAGTAGAATTTTGGTAAATACACAAAACTATTCCATAACGGGATGTAACTATCAGACCATGATCCTCCAAAATTAATAAATAATGGATTTTGAGGGATTATATGGTCTATAAAAACCACTTCCACATACAAAAAAATATTTCTTAACCATGTCATTCTTTTTCCATTATGTTTACAAAATTTTACCATTTTAGTTTTCACAATGGAATCATATATATTTTAATTAACCAAGGAATATTATGTTTTATGAATAAAACTAAAATGATCATAATTAAATATTTTTCAAATAATTTTTCAAAATGTTAAATTTACATTAATTAATGATAAAAATATGTGTGTGGAAAATTAATTTTTACGAAAATTCATGTAATGAACGAAACCCCTCTTTAACCTTAATCATGGTAATTTTTTAATGTATAGAAGGAAATAATATTTTATTAGAAATATTAAAGAACAATAATGGAATCAAATGGGGTATGGTAAAATATAGTAATCTTCAAAAAGAAGAAAATTTGGATACCTAACTTTTTCCTCAATCATTTACCTAATTTTCTTTCTTCTACTCAAATTACATCCCAGTTAACTCTTCCATATGTCATCCCCTAACCCATGGATGTCCCCCTACTTGAAGAATAGATTTATCCCTTTCATGATGGGCCTTGGAATAAATTAATTCAAAGATAGTGTAACCCACCTACTTCCCTTTGATTTTTTTAGGAGAGTTGTAACTTCACAATGTTATCATCATACCCTCTACATCCATTACTCCATATTGAGAAATAATTTCATGCTGATTTATCTCTTTTTTAAGTGAATTAGAAGAACCAATTAATGTATCCTATATCTCAAATGCACCATCAATTTTTTGTTCAATAGAATTAGAAGGATTACCTTCAATATGTTTCTCAACCACCACTTTGGGATCAATAAGTTATATTTTCTTCATGTTTCAATCAAGTTGAAATCCCTCATTATCAAGGAAAGGATTTGAAAAATCAGGAAATGTTTTAGAGGGGACTAGGGAATCAACTTCTAAAATATTACTACCCTTTTGGTTACCTGAAGCAGCCATCCTTTCAAATGAAAGATGATGATCAACCAATTTTTCTTTTTTCTTCTTCATCGAATTGCTCAACAATCAAGTCATTATCAATGGATTTTATTTGGGGAGTTGAATGAATTTTAATTTAATACATGTCAACGCTTATTAGATTGTTGTAAGTATATACATCTTTTACATTCACAAATTTGGAAAATATGAAAGCCCAATATTTCTTCTTTTTTCATAGGATGAGGCATTAGTATTTGTTGAATCACATGGTCGGGCACTATTGGCTCTCATCAGAGACTCCACTATCATCCCTTTCTATTAGTCACATGGGAGTCAGGAATCAACACTTCCACCAAATTGGTAACTATATCATTGTTGGAATCCACATCATGAAAAATAGGTTTTGAGAAGTCCGCATTTTTCATCATCTTCTTCTTTCGATATAGATTGGCTGGGTGACATCTAATAACACATCCCTCACATGAAAACTTCTTTCAAAATATCTCCAAAAAGTTCCCAAAGAAAAACTTTCACTATAGAAAAGAGGATTTTTTTCATAATCAAAAGAAATTTGGATGTGATCAAAAGTAGTCGAAAGGGATACCTTTTCAATCAGGGTGGAGTTGAGATCAATCCCAACGAGTATCCTATCATTGTGTCTAACCTAAATGTCCTTAATATTCTACTCGATATGGATAAGAGTACCAATTTTTTAGCCACTGTATTGTAAGATCTCCATATGCCATAGGACCCAATTGAGTCCATATAGAAGAACCCAGAACTAAAAAAAGGAATTTTGTGCATGCGAGACAATAAATTCCAAATACCATTCATGTAAATGAATCCATAAAATTTTGAATAGTAGGGATACAGTTCCCAATACTCAAATATTCTGGTCATCTAAAGGAAACATGTTGTGATAGAATCCTAGACCAAGAGAGACACATTTCTAGGTAGAAAACCTCCCACAATATAGATGTCCTAAGAAAAAAATCTTAATGCTTCTATGGTTGTTCACTATTGAATAGAAAAATGCATATAAGTAGAGTGTTGTTTCCAATTTCCATTCACTCAACAAATGCTATAGGGTAGGCTTCAACACAGGCTGATGAGACCTTATGAAGAATTATACTAGGACATGAATCCTTTAACAAATCCAATGACCCGGATCTACCCATATTCTTTCATTTAGATGAATTATTCTTCATTGATTCAGTATAGGATTTGGGGGAATCATCACCATGAGACATAAAAATGTTCGTTTGATCTTCCCCGAATTCCACATTCGAGAAATCGTGCATCATTGTTGTTGTATCCTTCTAGAAGAATGTGTCTTCATCCGAAGATCTAAGGTCCAAAAACTATAATGCGTATTTAGATATAGCGACCAAACCTAGATCCATGACTAATTGAGGATAGGCATGAACTATCGTCTTCACTTCCACCTTAATGGGATGAACACCAACAGAATCACATGGGACGCGAACCACCATAAATAGATTCTATGAGAAGGGAACCATCTAGGAAGATCCACTATTAGGAGGTAGAAGTTTGAATTTGAGGATTTATGGAACCACCATGATCAATATGAAACCCTAGAAATTATCTATGCATCAATGGAGAGGTCTCCCACTGCACATCCTCATCCTCCCCTTTTTTCCAATGTGACCAATCATCATGATAATTGATTTTCATTTTCATTAATATTGTTTAGGAAAATAGATTAATATAAACTTATTATATTACATAGATTTTTATTATTAAAAATATGTAAAAAAATCAAATCATATAATTGATATAATTTAATTTAATATTAATCCCACTGATGCGATAAGAATGCAATTTTTCAAAGTGAATATTCAATAGTATATCATGTTTTAATATAAAAATTCTATACAAAATTTATTAAAAATAAATAGATTTGATTAATAGATATATTATTGATATTTTACTACATTTAAATCCATAATAATGTAAAATTATTCCTGTAAATTCTTCTCACAAAAATGTTTTTTTTTAATAAAAATCAAAATATTTTTTTCAATACATCGAAAAATTTATCGTTTTAGAAAATTATAAATAATTAAACCAAGTTTAATTTTGACATGTTGAACCAAAAAATTAATTTAATTTTATAAAATAAATTTTATTAAAGTTTAAAAAATCAATTTTAATTTTTTTTATCTAAATAAATAAAAACAATTTTTTTAAGAAATATTATTTTAAAAATATAGAGTGAAATTACTAAAAATATTAAATAATTTTTACCAATATGTTTTTTTTATAAAAAACATAATAAAAAAATTAAAATTATATTATTCCTATTCATTTTTTAATATATAATGGCTAGGTAATAACTGTTTAGTTATAATAATATTATTAATAGTTTATTTTGGTTTATTAAAAATTGGTTTTGCATGTAACACAAGCTATTAAAGACATTAAATTTATTCGAAAGAATATATTTTATAAAAACATAGGGAATTATATTATAGGTGCAGTGGTTTGAATCATCAATAAATCTTTAAATATATCTACACATTCATCAATACAAACATACCTAACTCCCTTCTCATTATTCTTGATCACTGGGTTTGATAATCATGGGATGTTTCGAAAAAAATTGTTGATAGTAAACTATTAATCCAAGGAAACAATGTAGTTACATTATAAATGTTGGTAATGGAAATCCATTGATTGCCACTATTTTCTACAAATTAATATATATCCTTTTGTTTATGATATCATTCCCCCGTGAATGTTTCTTTCTCCCACCAAAACACACTGTTACTATGCATTAAATATAAATTTTCCCTCTCTGATGGCTTCAATATAGTATTTAAATGCTCACCATGTTCCACCATGATTTGGAGTAGATACCAATATCAGCTATAATGAATACCAAAAAATAATTGGGGTAATCCCTAAAGACTTTTTCTAATCATATACATGTGTATTTTTGATGTATTATGGAATACAAATGGAATCACAATGACCTCATAGTGCATACGCCACGAAAGAAAAGTAGTCGTGGGGATATCCTCATTCTTAATCTTTACTTGTTAATATCATAACATAATATCCTATGTAAATATGTATAGTTCCGCATATAGTTTATCAAAAAATACATCAATTAATGGAATATGATACCTATTTTTTATTGTGATCATTTGGAAGTCATGATAATCAATGAAATGGATCGTTGATCGATCCTTCTTCTTAATGAAGTGGCCAAATGCACCCCATGATAAATCACATTGGAATATAAACCATTTATCAAGATTTTTATTTAATTTCTTATCATATTTTCATGTTCATAAATTTTCATTATATATGAAGTCTTTGATATTGGAAATGATATGGGTTTGAGCTCAGTTGAGAACTCAACATATCATCTCAGAGGAAGTCCATACAATTCATCTGTAAATATATCAGCAAAAATAACTCAAATTTAGCATGACTTTATGGATTATTTTATCCTTAGACTCAATAATTTGTAAAATATTGTTTTCTCGTAGATAAGTAATATCCATTATTTTTATGGTGTTACTAAAAGTGATTCATCCTACTAAAAACACATATATATATATATATTTAGAGAATTATTTGTGAGATAAAGGTTGATTTCCTTCTCTTTGATATTTATGTTGGATCACTACAAGGAAAACCAATCCATACCCATAATTTAATTCTATTCCATTAATAAAATATTCACAAGGTTTACTAGAAAATTAATCCCTCAAATTTCAACAAGAGACATCATATTTCTATTACTCAATAATTGACCCATTCTCCATCATCACTGATTACTTGATGTCCATGTTTTGAGGTTTTTTTAGGAGTTATACTAAACATATATGATATTAATGAATTCAATAAACCAAATTGGAAAGGTGTGTTCTCTATTATTGAATGAAAAAATACCATACCTGTCTCCGCTTAGTGGTTAGTATCCACCTCATCAGTTTTGATTTCATAATATTTCCCCTTATATATAGGCCTTTGAGATTTTCATTATCGGATATCCCCAATAAACCATTCACATTGGTAATTTAATTTCATGGTTTACATATTCTATGTAGTTGAAAAATTGGAAAATTGGTCAAGGGTTTACTAGAACATTCATTTCTTCTATATTAATTGTGGGTTTTCCCTATTAGCGATCGATAGCTAGGTGCCCTTCCCTCTGAAACCAATAATATTTCCTCGAACAATTTATGACATTTATGGGATGATTATTACCACAATATTGACAAGTGCAGTTTTGTAAGTTCTTTCCACTATTACATTTCTCCACCATACTACATGTATTAAACTCTATTTTTTTCTTTATGTCTCCAAACCCACGAGACTCTTGAGATTCGATGACCGTTATTTAGACTTTGAGGGTACATCATATAATTTTCCCATATATTTCAAAGTCATGAATGGATAAGGTTTTTTGTATAATAATATTTAATAGAACAAATAAGGGGATAAGATTACATTCAAGGGTAATGATATAGTTAGAGGCATATCAAGAAATTAAAGTGAATTTTTCCTCAAACGTGCAAATCGATTCACCATAAATTTTCAATAGTCTAAAAAAGTCCCTCACTATTTTTATTCAAAGAGTACATGGAAAATACATTTCGAAGAACAATTTCTAGGATTCCGTCAAATAAATAACTTCAACCATATATATGGTCTTCAGATTTTTGACTAATATACTTCATTGATCATCTTTTCCCTCAATATGATAAAGATCCAAAATAACCACATATTTCTCAGAAGATTTATTTATGATTTGACATTATAAATGGAGTAAATCTACTATTCTATGACTAACGGATCATAAGACCTAGTGAATGTCATGGGAGTATTTCATATACATGTATAAGTTGTAACATTTCCTTTGTCAGGACGAATCAGGTGTTTATCATTGTTTAAGTTTCTATATATAATCTTAGTAAATTGATATAGTATTATCTTTTTTTTCAATTCATGCACCCATCGGGTTGGGAATATATTTTGGGAAACTATCACATTGACCCTTCTATTTTTTTTTGAATCGGTTATTCCAATTTCTATCCATTTATATATAAATAATATAAAAATTTGGGATAAATATTTTCAAAATATTAAAGAATAAATAAAAACCCATTAAATTTTATTTGGATAAACCTATAATTAAATTTTTTTTCTTTTACCTAATAATTTCTAGGTTTTGATCTAACATAACCATTATATATTTTGGTACATAACATCTTACGAGCAATTTTTTCCTTAATAATTGTTCATAAGGATCTTGTGAATTTCCCAAATCTTATTCCTATAGATTTTCAAACCATGTGTGTTGTAAGGCCCATTTTTATACACCATGTGACAAGAGAGTCTAGATTAATGGGAAATTTTGGGTTTTTTATCCTTTAGTACCTTTGTACCTGAGCCACATCTAACTATAGTATCTAGAATTGGATTTATTGGAATGGTAACAACTTATCAAATAATTTTCAAAAAAATAGTGATTTTTTATTATGTTTAATAATATCGCTAAGGCTTTTGTTAAAATTTTCTAATCCTAACCCATAAAAATATGATGTCTTTTATCTAATGAAAACTATTAATTCGGTTATCATTAATATACATTAATGTATTATTTAATATATAATGTTTCACTTAATAAAACACCAGTAGATCTTGAGACCAAGTGTATTTGTTAAATTAGGTACATAGAACATCAACATGAAATAGAGGTACAACATCATCATATAAATGTCCAAAAGAGTACCTTATAATATTTAGATCATCAAAAACTATATGGTACAACATGGGGTTGTAAATAAGGAATTTTTTATCTATAAATAGAAATAATGGGGTAAAAAATATACAAAGTACAATAAGTATATGTGAACAATATTCACATCATGGTAATATAATTGGTGAGTTAAAAAAATCTTAATCATTAGGGAATGATAAAACATGATAGCACAAAGGCAACATGGGAATGTAGAAATAACATGAAATCATAATCCTAAGTGAAGTATAAGAACCAAGACATCATAACATATTTTTATAGGATAATATCTCATTCACCATAAATATAATCTCATGAGAAAAAACATTATTCAATCCATCAGATAACTATATAATTATGGTACCACTGGTCAATTCCATATCATGTAAAAGTATAAGGGTTTTATATATATCATACAATATGGGGATATATTGAATCAATTTTAATAGAATTGTTATGTAGTCTGTGTTACATATATATAATCCCCTAATAATCCAAGGATATGTTCAACTAAGTGAATAACCTTGAGTGGGAATGTGGATGGTTATTCAACACACATATATTTGGCATGACAAAATCCCCAGCAAATGTGGACAGCAAGGTGGAGGTACATAAAGACTCATGGAAGGTTTTAATTGGATTTAAATGGTTCAATAATTACATGGAAATCATAAGTATTGTAATAGGTAGTTGAGAAAACATATCCCCAAAAACATTGAAATCAAAAGGCATAATATAAAAAATGTGATTAAATTAAGATGAGAGGGATATGATCCATTGCCAAGATGGGGCGCTTCTTAATGTGTGATAGGAGCTTCTAAAGATTTTAAGGGAACCTTGGGAGGGATATAGATAAGTTTGGGTAGAGTAAATTCATTATCCACGAGTGTTTTTTAAAGAGGGTTGATATATCGTGTGGTTTTCAATAGAAAAAGAGAGGTGAATTCTTTATTAAATACTAAACATCTGTTTTGTATGCTATATAATAAATTAATCCAAACCACAAACCATAACATTATTTTTGCACATGGTTTCTACCAAAGTGGGGTGGATTTAATTATTTGTAAATTTTTAGAACCATTATCACGAAAATAATACCCTTAATGATGTGGAAGTTATCCATGTATATAAAAAATTGATTTTAGAACCTAAAAATATAATTTATGATCTGGTGGAATCATTATGGGATTATAAAATTAATAAAAATAACCTTAAAAAAGTTATTTTAAAGGGAAACACAATTTTTTGTGGACACTATTTAAATTATTTATTTAATCACTTTCTCACTCTTACGATTTTATAATACTGAATATATAGGTATACTGTACATAATTTTATCCGGAAAATATGAAAGTATCCAAAAATTACAAAAAAACACCTTTGAATGATATAAAAATGATAACATCATAAATAAACTGTATTTTATCCAAATAAATCTATAAATTCAATATTTATACTTTAAAATAAAAAATAAACACTTATTTAAAATTATTGTCTTTTTTACAATAATAGTTTTATGATCCATATAACAATTATTCTCATTTTGTAAAAGTTATATGATCACATATATTTAATAAATATTATGGACAAATAATATTTAATTAAAATAAAAATTATTCTAAAATTCATAGAATCATTAAAATAGAGAGTCCTTATTGGAAATACATATTTTTTAGAAATATAATTTTTGTTTCATAATATCAAAAACTATTTTCTTTAAATATTATTCTTTAATAATTATATTTTAATACTAAAAAGTTCAATATTAAAATTTTCTTATTAAAAATGAATAATTATTAAAAGTATTAGTTTTAGGGCCAACATAAATTTCCTCTTATTACACTAGATAATTCCTATAGGGTACAGTGTGTGAAGGTGACATTTTCTAGGGGTCTTTTACAAACATGGTTTCAGTCCTAATCAAGATTAGCTAGAATATATCACACCAATGGTTTCCTTCATGATCTTTTTATTTGATCACAACATGGATTTGGAAAGGGATAATTCATAGTTATTCTATCTCACTCAAATTCTCTAATAAATAGGATTTATAGGGTACGATCATTCTGGTCAAGGACATCAATTCCTTTATCGATACTAAATGGATTTATTATAACCCTATATATATATATATATATATATCATAACTATCACTGTAAAATTGATACATTATTAATGGTGATGTTTCATAATGGTCTTTTAAATCCTATTAGATATAACATATAATGGTCCATAATTACTAAATTAGTGAATGTTTTTTCTATAAAATCATTACATAATAAATCATTTACAGATTCAAAAAGATATATTTCCTTTATAAAAGTTCATGTCATTATACCATGCCTTATTTGTTACCATACTTGGCATTATATCTCACAAATTTCGTATGTATGTCTCCAAGGTATCCCATGTAGTTTTAGAAGAACGATGGAATTTACAAGATCATTTTCATGAATTTTGCAACATGTCACAGTACTTCAATTGTGTGTTGTTGTTCAATTAACATAATTTATTAAAGTATCAGATTTATTAGTGATTTAGAGGGAGATAAAAACACTGAGATTTTCCCTTCATCAATCTAAATATTTGATTTAACTAATATATATTGAATTAAACCAGTTATGGTATAAGTCTAAGAATATTAAGATCATGACCCAAACCATTTTCACTGAACAACCCCACGAAAATATCACCCTCGAGCACCGTACCCCTAGAGGATTTTTTGGAGTACTAAATGGGTATTTACCTGTACCCTATTAATATTATTTTTTATGTTTTATATTTTAAAACAATAATTATATTTAAACCCTTTTAATATTTCTTTTAAAATTATTAAATAATGATTTTGAAATAATGTTACTTACTGATATGATGAATTGAGAATTTAATTTTTGGAAAATATGTAGTTTCAATCAACACACTATTCTTGAGCAATTTTTATTTTTTTTTAAATGATAATATAATTATATATTATTAATTAAATGTATATTTTAATATAAATTTACAATGTCAAATGTAATTTTTTAATGGTTTTGGAACTGTTAAATGTTTTTTTTTTAAGTAGTATTTATTAATAGACTAGTACTGTGATTTAAAAATGAAAATTCTCATTCATAGAGAATTATTTTGAGATATTAAATAATATTTTTGAAATCAATACATTGAAATTATCCAATAAAAGATATTTCATTAATTTCTATGACAGCCAAATTTTAGGGTAAAAATTAAATACGGTCTACATATATAGTATTTATTATAACATCATAATAACACAAAAGTGATGCAATATATTCCATAAAATTTATCCATGAAAAAATAATTTTTTTTCCTAAATAATAGTGTATTTTATATGTTATTTGATAAATTTTAAAATTTCTTTAATAATTCTTTCAAACCCTAAATTATATTATAAGGTTTCAAAATAATTTTTTATAAACATCAAACACTTACACATTACAATGGGAACTATTTTAATATAAACTGTTAATTGTAATAAGAATTTATAAATACCACAATTATTTTGAAAAACTATGGGAAAAACCATGGGAAGGTTTTTGGTTTTGGATACATTATTATATACTATTCGAGACCAATGATTGGAAATTAATAAATAATTTTCTTCTCTTTCGTAATATAAACGCATCCATGATATCATTTATATTGAATAAAAACCAATAGATAATTAAATTACTCTAAAAATCCTTTTCAAATCTCTCATTTTTCTGCCAAGCTCTAGAGAAGATCAATCCTGTCTTTTAGAAGCATCCTCTCAAGGTAATGGATCCCATCCCTATCCTCTTTATTCAGAAACCTACTCTATATTATGGCTTTTGTTTTCTAGTTTTTTTTATTGTGATATTATTTCAAACATCCCTATTACTACCCTATTGTTTTAAAATTTATGACAATACCATTTTACTCTCATTAATCCCTCCCATAAACCATTAAATATCACTATCATGCTGCTAAAATGATCCTTCAATTTTTCCTATAAAATATTTATGTTGTAAATAATAGTCCACATTTACATATAAAAGAATTCACCTAGGTGATCCTACTAATAATTTATTAGGTAATTCAATATATATATCACATTATCCTAATACATGTCATTAAATGTGATGGAATATTATAAAATTTTTAATGATCTATGTGGAACACTTTTACATGTACATGTTGTGTCCGTGATGGGTGGGCCTAAAATTATATTTCCCTCAAATTAATTAGGTAATGTTTTAATATAGTGATATTCCTTGTATAGTGTATAGTTGGTTACCCTAAGAACACATTGTTATTTTTTCTTTTTTATCATACTTAAATTATGTTTATGATTTTAGGTTTTTTGTTGTTCACATATTCACATGTTTCTTTAATGCCATGATATATTTTATACCTCACTATTCTAGAATATTATTCTCACTTATTTAATGATACCATGATCAGCCTCTGGGATAATGTATACTTACATTTATTATGAAATTGTTTTTTTTATTCCCTTATTAGTATTTATAGCCACCCCTTTCTAATTAGTGTATATAGGTTATCTAATGATGTTTCAGAATAATGATAGAAATTTAGGGGGATGTTATCAAATTTTTCAATAATGAGGTTCTATTTGTGTTACATGGTTTCATGGTATGAACTAAATTTAGAAAATACACTAGGATTGCTGATATTTGGGGATTTTATATTTGTTACCATTGTGAAAAATACATCCTAATATAATGATTTTTAATGATACATGTTTTCATAGTTATCATTAGAGGAATGTAGAGTAATATTTTGGATATAGATTAAAAAACCATAGTGGCATTATTAGGGATAGGACTAATTAAATAAAAACCTCCCAACATTTTGAAAATTACGTAGTAATATATTCTCAAGAAAATGAATCCATATATAAATACATAAAATTGTGTATGACTATAGATCAATGGTTCCTAGGGGTAATAACCCCCAAAAAGAAGCATTGATTTGGAATCAATCTTCACCTGGTTCGTGAAAATAGGATTTTATCAAAACATATTTTTTCACTCATGGGAGATATATTTTTGAAAATTCACAACCTCTTTATGAACCATTACTAATGGAAAAAAATTTCGAAAATATTTTATGTTAGAAAATAGATCATGTATATCATTGATTTAGGATTAGAAATTCATAGGTTAATGAGTATATTTCATTTATGAGTTATCCCTTCAATGTTTATAGGTTTATTTTTATGTTAGTAATTGTTTCAAAATTCTAATCCATAATTCTATTTTGGGTTATTTAAATTATTATAACCATAATCTATTAGTGAAAGGAAGGTTTACTGGCCATTCATGAACATTAATTATCTTATGTGAATATGGTTTAAAACATTATTTTATATCACCCATGTTTAGAATAACAATACAAACGCATCTAAAAACAAGGAATTTAAGTGATCATTGATAAGGGAAAAATAAAAATTCATTGAATCAAAATAATATAACTCATACCCTATCAAAAAAATTGGTCCAAATTTCCATAAAAACCGTATGATACTCCACTTAGAGGAATTCAATGTTATTTTATCCATGTATTATCTTTCCATGTATAGAAGAAATATAATGTACCAAGGGAAGGAAATCATCCTATGTGTTGCAAATAAACCATTGATTCTATACAATTTCATGGAGTTGGATGAATTAAATTCAGGACTAACATCTGAAATATGGATATTATTTCATTGAGAGAAATAATATCTAATCCAAATGATTTATACTTAAAAATATCAACCCTAAATACATTCCCGTTATAAGGGAATGTTCTTTTGGAAGAATTAAATAGTATTCCTCCTTAAAATGAGTTTGAGTTCTAAATTGAGATCATATTTAGAGCTTTTCCAATATACAATACTCTATATGTCATAGAAATTTATGAACATGAGGTGATGAATAAAAAAATAAGATAAATGTGGATAAATTATTTATACACTAAAGTGATAAATGATATAGTTCACTGGACCTTTTTGTTATGAAGATAATCACACCGAGACTCCAAGAAGTGTGCTTCCTACTGATCATGTTTTGCATAATGAGTTATTTCAACTTACGTCGAAAAATATTAATGTTGAAAATCAAGTACCAAAAAACATTTCTTGTTCAAAAAAAATCATGGTGGTGATTAAAGCTGCTAACCCCTCATTATCTTTTTACCATCCTCATCCTAGAATGATTGTCTAGAAATTGAAAATTGTGTATCTTTCAGAAAACTAGGAGGCAGTGTAGGAGAGAGTGAACCTATGAAAATATTCTATCATTGTGAGGGTGATGTTGTAGTAGGGAGAAATGACGTGGAAATTTTGGGATATTACCAAGACGATTGCCGAAATATGGGGTTTTACTAACTAGAAGATTATTGTGATTGGAAGAAGGTACTACCATGTAATATTACCAACATACTATCATATGGGAAGAGCCTGGAGCATTGGATCACTAACTCTGTCGTTGGTTTTTTTATGAATCCATGTGTTGGATAGGAACATTCACCCAAAAATGGTCAGGAATACCCACATACAGGTCTAGATTTAAATTTTCAGGTTTAAATGGGATTATTGGCTCCCATTGATGTTGGGGGATATATCTTGTTACATGGGGATCCCAATTAGGATGGACGTGCAAATGGGTAATCCAAGATATAGAGACTATGCTTGAATCTTGGTTGAAGTTTTCATAGCCAATACTGTGTTAGAGGAAGTGGTACTTACCAAATGGTATGAAACCATTAATCTTCACATTCAGTATGAATGGAAACCAATGTTCTTTACAAGATGCATGTTATTTGGCCACCTTTTGAATGCATGCAACATAGGGAAATTGGTTTCTTTCTGTTACAAGAAGGGTTATGATTCTGTGATCTATAGAAGTAGGAAACTAATGTACCAACTACTTGGTAACTCTACGATTGTTAGTCCCCTAAATAGGGGAAAGGAAACCCATCCTTACGCTACTGACAACACTTAAAATGTAATTTTTGGGCCCCCTGATAATAATGGTGATTCCTATCCTTGACCCATGATGAATATGCAAGGCAATCATCATCCCTTTGATGTGGTTCCCACTAAAATCTAGTTGGATAATGATCACTTGAAATCAATAGTAATTACCAGTGGCTCTCCCTCAGTTTCCTAGGGGGTCCAACAAGATCCTAAACATTTCGCTAATGAATCAGATGATTACATTAGAGAACCCCATGATCAGTCTAAAAGGTCTTGGAATGAACATGCAGATTCATTGGAAAGTTGTGTTGTGGTTGATACACATCCCTAGTTGCAGTCACACAACACACAAGACATTGTTATCAGTTAGTCTGAATTCCCAATGAATGCCACACTTAGTGATGAACTGACCCCAAAGCGTGTTCCCTATATTTCCAATGAGGTAAGTTCTATTGAGGATTTTTGTAGCATTGAAATGAACCCTCAAATGTATATAGAGATTAAGGAGTTGGGTGCATTTATTGATGATGTGCAGCAGCACAAATTCTTTCTAGAGAACACATATAGAAATGGATAGCCTAATCCACATATTTCCCAGCCTGTCAAGGACCTTTTTATGGAGTAATCCTATACACAGGTGTCTCCTTCAAAAACAGCTAGGATACATACTTCTACCAGTAAAACACCTAATAAGCTACCATCATTTAATAGGTCCATGCCATTGAGTGGAAAGCTCTGGGTTGATGGTGCTGAGGAAACCCAGCCCCCTGTGCAGATCGACGATCCCCCATAAACTGGGCACTAAATTCATGGAGGGGTTATCAGTGGAAATTAATCCGAAATTTTCGATGAATTAAGGAAGAAAGATGCAAAGGTAAGTCCATGACAATATGGTGCAAGAGGGAGGACCAACAATAAGGGGAAAATATTTCAATAAATGAAGATCCTTTACTAGAGTGGCCAAGGGTTGGGGAATCACCCAATGTCCAAATCCCTTAGGCACATTGTTGTTTCAAATAAACCAAAGCTCATTGGAATTGCATAACCAAATATGATCTTTGAGAAATATATGTCCTTGAAATGGGAGGCCCTGGGATATCATTTTATCTCTCGATAAATCCTTACAATAGTGAATTTGATCACATATGACTACTTCGACATGAAATTATTTATATTACTACATGTTTTTAGGAAATTAGAGAATTAATTCTACTCTTAAAAACCCATGCTTTAGTTTTCACGTTCCTGTTGTTTATGCATCAATGTAAAATATTAGGAGAATGAATTTATGGAGAGATATTGGTGAATTTGCAGGGAGTGTTCCCCAAAAGTTGGCCAATATGTGTGATTTCAATATTTTCCTTTCACTTATATAAAATATTGGACTTCAATTCAACAAGAAATCTACTAATGAGTTCTCATCTTGTATTGATCATTGTAATCTCGGTGGGGTCCCAATTGCTAGTGCTGATTTTTTGTGGTGTCAGTATACCTTGCATGGTAAGAAAGCTAGAAAACACGATAGATGTTTTGTGCAACTAGATGAAAGAATTTATGCTAGTTATATTATGGTTATACACTTCCCAAACACCATTCTGATCATAATCCTATTATTAAGGAAATATACAACACAATGTGGATATTACCTCTACTTTTTCATTTCAACAGTGGATGGGTCAATATTCCTATATGTAGGGAGACTATACTTGAATCCTAGAGACTGACTTTAATGGGAAGTAATTTATAGAAGAATTCTAAAAAATTGAATCCTGGTAAAATTCTATTAAATTAATGGAGTAAAAAATCATTCTCAATGGTTGATCATGACATTCATTCAAGCTAAAATCCATCCTAAAAGTATCCACAAAACAACTCAATGTTAGAATATCCCATCAAAAGAGGAATTTCAAGATGAATCAAGGATTAATGACCTTATAATCATCAAAGAGTGGATGAAAAGAAATCACATGAATCTAAAATTATAGCAAGAGGGGGATATAAATTCCATACTCTCTCATAGGATATATGGAGAGAATAGAGCCAAGATGGTGAAAATTATATCAGTATAAATGGACATATGTTTACTTCTGATGATGAGGTTTCAAAAGAAGTGGTTGACTATTTAACTGTGTTCTACACAAATGATGGTATGGAAAATACTTTGATAATGGTTAATAATATTTATTCATGCATAGATGAGTAGTAAAATAAGAATATTGTCAAGGAACCAAATAAGAATAAAGTTAGGAAATCCCATTTCTCTCTTAACATATAGAGTGTTGCTGGACTGAATGGTTTCAATAATAAGTTATTAATGTTTTAATGTGGTATTATTAAAGAGGATATTGTTAATTTAGTTTGAGACTTCATTGTAAATGGCTAAATTATTATGGAATCAACTCAAACTTCGTTACCTTGATTCCTAAAAAATACAATTTACTCGATATTAGGGATGTTATACAAGTTTTTCTTGGGAACACTATCCATAAAATAATATATAAAATTCTTTTTTCTTGGCTTAGAATTCTTTTCCATGAGCACATCACTCAAAATTAAAATGGTTTCATTCCTAGGAGATTCATTCAGTATTTTATTTTACATCATTTGAATGTTTCATCATTAGGAAGAGAAATATGAGAGAAGGGAAATTTTATGTGAATATTAACATAACTAAGGCATTTGATACTCTCAAATGGAGTATTTTATCCAATGTCCTTAAAACTATCACTTATCTACTAAATTCACTAGGCTAATCAAATCGATCCACTCATCCTCAAGGCTGTATATTTCAATTAATGTGACCCTAAGAGGATACTTACAATTCACAAGAATTGTGAGGCAAGGGGACCCACTCTCAAGGATCCCCTTTTCCATTTCTAAGAATTACATTATCAGGTTTATTAATGATCTCACTTAGGTGGGTTTATTTGAGGAAATTAAATCTTGGATGATTAGGCTTGTTCCATCAGACTTGATATATGTTAATGACATCCTATTTTGTACAAGACACTAAAGGAATAAACACTACCATGCAATCCCTCTTCACAAACAATAAATTTTTTTCTGGACAATCCATTATATAGGTAAAATATTTTATATTTTTTGGGGAAGGTATACATGTGGGTAAGAAGAATAGGATCACCATGATTCTTTTTGTGAGAAAGGGATATCTTCCTTCTTACAATTTTAGTGTACTGATCTTTAGGGTAAATGTGAAAATACAATTCCTGTGAGGAATTAGTGTTGGAATTATTATGAAAGTGGACTGTTGGAAAGGTAATTCCATGTCTCATGATGGGAGGGTGTTCCTTTTTAATTCGGTCATTGCATCAAAATTTGTGTACACATTCTCCATCTATAGATGGATAAGGTGCCACCTCAAGGATCTGCAATGCATGATAAATATTTTTATTTGGACTGGATCATTTCATCAAAGGAAACATGTAAGTATGGCATAGAAGGAGTGTATGAAGCCCATTTATTTGGGAGGTCATGGAATGAAGCACGTAAAAATATTCAAAGATGCCTTGATTAGTAAATTTATATGGACTCTCCTTACATATAACGATCTCTATAGTGACTTCCTAATATGAAGGATCAAGGAGAGGTTATTGGATGGATATTCCTATTACCTTGTATCCTTTATATAGCCATAATTAAAACATTACATTAAGGATATAATGTGTGATACTAAATGGATGGTCAGTAGGGACTCTTCCCCCACTGCTAAAGTATGTACTGACCGGATCAACCTCTCAAGGATAGACTCGCAATTCCTAATGAAAGCTTGTAGATGATGATTGGTGAGTTCATTTCACATCATTGAGACTTTGATTTTGTCCCCATGCATGTTTTGGGGGATCTACAACAATACACTTTTATGTACATTGATTATTTAGTTTTGAAGGTAAATTGTAATGGTATTTTTAGTACTAAAGGCTACTATAGTCTGAACTATGATAGGGAAATCAAAATTCTAGCATGGTTGTCCAGATTCAAGGATAAATTTATACAGCCTTCAAGGTTCACTCTCTTATGGTGAATGTTTAAAAAACATGTTACGAACTCATGATTAGATGAGAAATGTTAAGATAGATATTGTCTCTTCATGCCATGATTTTCTATGCGCTGGAGAAAACATCCATCATCTTTAAATTGTGCTGTTTAAAGGGAGTTTTGGAACTACGCAGCTCACATATTTGGCATCATGTTTTCTGTTGGATATTAGTTTGATTATCTCATGAAATCCCTTAGGAATTCTGGATATAGTGAACAGATACATAACCTTATACTTGTAGTAGTGGCCTCTATTGTTTCCATGATTTGGAAGGCCTATAATGAGTGGCTATTTTAGGAGCTAGTGCAATCTGTTCAGACTGGAATGATGACTCTTCTTAGGTATGTACACTTATCTTCTCTATTATATAAAATAACCATAAATAATTGCCTCCCATATCTAAGAACTATCAGACTCCTTTATGTCATAGGAAGATCAAAACAACCACTAGTTTAAAAATCAGTGTGATAGATTCTACAGATTAGTCTATGGATTAAATCCAATTTTCATGGCACATCATCATATGATCCAGGGCCCTTAGGATGTCAGTGTATTTTTCACACATATTGTAGATTTTTCAAAGGATTATTCCACCATTACATTGTTATTGTAATGTCTTATGAGGCCAAACTCTAGGCGATGATATATGCCATCAAGCATGGTGTCCAACATCATTAGGCTAATTATTGGATTGAATCAGGCTTTGCAAATGCTATCATGGCCCTCAAAGAATGAACTAGAAATGTCCCAAGGTGAATCTTACCCTATTGGATTGAATGAATAAATCAAGTTTACTCACTCAACATTGTTGTTTCTCATGCCTATCGTGAAGCGAATCAGATGGTAGATGCTTAATCAAAATAGACACTTATTGAGGTAAGAATGATGTGGATTTTTAGAGCTCCTAGTCACTAAAATTCATTGGTTAATGATGATATGGGAGGTTTGTTCCATTCAAGTATTGGAAACATCCATTTAACAGTTGACATTTTCTAATTTACTTTTTATTAATAATTTCATTGTTCCTGCTTTTTCCATCTCTTGGATCTTCTGGGTATGTGTTCTATAAGATCACCATAAATAAAAATTTTCAACTTCCATGGATTGTTTACTTATTCAATCATCTAGGTGGATCCCAAAAAATCTTCATTGTGGATCTTTATTTGGGATATTACCATGTAAATAAGATTAATTGGTATAGATATCCTATACTTTTCCGCATATTATTACCTAAATTAAGAATAGATAATAATAAAATACAAACCATGGATTGAATGTATATTATCTCTAGAAGAATATGTACAAAACAAGATAAAATTAATCTAGAGTAAAAAACAATATTACTAATCTCTATAATGATTTCCTAACTCAATTTGAGATAACATATCTTCATGGGATAACCTTGGTAAATACTTAGAGAAAGAGATGAGATAAATGGACCAATAAGGGAATAAACATGGGAATAAAGCAAAAATAATAGTTTGAAGGAATAAATTGATAAATAAAATGGAATTGATCATGAATAAATATATATAAGCATAAAATATTATACATGGAATCACATGATCATGGAAATATTCTAATGTGGATGAAACATATTACAAGAATTAAACTTGAGTCAAATATAATTGTTTAGACTATATCACGTGGTAGAAAATGTACCATAATGGATTAGGTTTACACTATAATCCCATACATGAGGCACTATGTGACTAAAAATTACACAATACATTGGGGAACAATTAGTGAAAACCCATCATAACATGTCCATTCAAATGTTTTCCATATAAAGAATCAAATATAATTAATAAACATAAGTGATACCTATGGAATGAAATGGACATCATAACAATGTCATAAGGTACACCCAAATGGAAGATAACAATGATATGAAGGGAAAAAAGGATTTAAATAATTATTAAATAATAATAAATGAAAAAATAATAGGTTCCCTTTAATCGGGTTTGATTATCAAGAGTTATTGAGAAGGGATCCTTATAAAACATGTATCTCTATAGAAATGAAATATGGATTAAGATATATACACATGTTTTAGTAGATAAATATAATTTAGGAAATGTATATATTAATGATGATGAAATAAATTTGGTTAAAGAGAGAGAAAGCGTAACCCAAAAGAAAAAAATGGATGTTCATAGAGATCCCTTACTGTATGTCTGAATGTGTTATGAACATTCACTTAATATTATAGATAACCAAATTAGATTCTATAATTAATCAATTAAGAACCTATTATATTTTTATTTTTTTATTATAATATAATTAAGTTCGTATATTACTATTATAATGAGTTATAAATTTTAGTTTCCTCGTTCTGAGATCATTCTTTCCATGGTTTCATGGTCAGTCCACTTGTATAAAATTATGGATGTTCATATAAAATGGGATTAGTTATCCAAAAATCAAATTATATTGTATTAATACACTTAAATAAGTTTAAATTGTCTAATATATCATTATTTTTTATTATATGGACAATTAATTCAATAAAACTATAATAATGATTATTTAGTTTATTTTTGTGGTTTTTTAACCATCAGGAACTAGTTCATTTTTAGTTAATATTATGTGTATATATAAATTCCATATTATGAAATTAGTTATAATATACATATTAAAATCTAATTTAATAATAATAATTTTTTTATGAATAGCCCAGCAGGAGGTAAAGGAAAATGAATAGTTATTGACCAAGGTGATGATAAACCGCTATAATTTGGGAAAACGTTTCATTTCATTGAATAAGCAGAGACGAGAAAATGGGTAGATATAATATATCACATTATAAATGTGACATTATTTTGTCTAAATTGTACTATATTTATTATGATTTTATGGATGATCTAGGTGAGGAGAAGGTAGGAGAAGAAATAAAAAAATGAGTGTATGAGAAAGTTACCTCTTCAATATCACCTCCATAAAGGAAACCATAAAGAACATTGAAGTGGAATTTTGTTGACACTATAAACTCTTGTGTTTGTGAAAGAGGCTTCATAATATAATTGGAAAACTATTGACAAGCTATATATAATTTAATGGGTTAGGAGAAGGGGAAGTATTTATATGGGTAGAAAAGGGGTGTTTCTATTATTATATTCATTTGCTTATCATTTTAGATCAAGAATGTAAATAGTGTTCAATCTTATGAATAAATATAGTAATTTTATGGATATGTCTAAAAATTTGATTCTTACATCAACCATAACTAAAATATTCATGTATTTGTCTTACAATGTGAAATTTTATAAATTACAGTATTTCATTATTCAAAAAAATAAATTATTTTAGAAAAATATTATTTACTATTAAAATTATCAACATTAAGATTTTGAAAATTTAATCCATTTAATAAAATGATTTTCTAAATATATGAAATTTAATTTCTAAATAACATCATCAATTATTAAAAAAATACTGAATTTAATATTACAATCGATTTTTGAACCCTTGAAAATTAGTCAAGGATGCCTAAAGTTATATTTTTATTATAATAAAATGTAATATAAATTTATGAATCAGTATTATTAAAATAAATTTTTATTTTAATCATCATATTAACAATAAAATTGTAAATAAATATTTACATTTTATAATAATACATTTACTAAATTTTCATATTTAAAATATCATTTTACCTATAACATGATATAAATATATGATATTATTATTTATAGAAGATATAAATTTGATTTTCTACTTTCATATTTGAGGTTACTATTCTAATAGCCATATTACTATTCCTAATAGATAGATTTATAACCATAATTTAGTTTCCTTAATTACTATCAATACCACTTATTTCATTCATTCATCATTCACTTATTCGTTCAATTAATGACATGTAAATTTGTATAAATTATTCATCAAAATGAATATTTTATTATTAAAATAATTCTTTAATTCTATAACATTTTTCATGTGTGTAATGATTCTATTAAACCGAGAGGATCCAAATTTTCTCATTCTTATTATCTTATTTTCTATTTCTTTTATTACAATAATATTTGGAATAAGTATAGGTTTATATGCTGAATAATGTATCCTTATTCATTTATGAGAATAATATTATTATTTGGTTGTCTATGCTAAATATGTTTTTATGTCATAATTATAAGTAAGAAATCATATTGATAAGAATCTGGGTCATTACATTCTTCTCCCTTATGAGATATTTCCCTTAAAATTTCATTTTACATAATATGGTGAAAACATGGGAGGGTAATTTTCCTTTATTACCTCCTCTAGATCACATGTAACCTATTATATTTAGGGTTTCTCTATAGTACATTGACCTGGTTAGTGGTCTTGTTAAATATAACCTTGTCTCTAAGATCCAAAATCATCACTAGATGCTCCTCATAAGAGATATCATTTTCATGTTTTTCTACCATTGAGTTTAGTATATGTGAGGGATCTGGTATGTATTTCATCAAGATAGATACCTGGAATACATCATGTTCATGATTCATGGTTGGTGTATTCTTCAGTCTATTGGACACATATCTGAGACAATCAATAATATCAATGGTTCCAATATATATAGGACTTATCATTCCTTTATTTCCAAATCTCATGATTCTCTCCCATCCATATATGAGGTGGAATTCCCTATAAACATCCACAAAATCTATTCCTCTTTGATTATTATTTTCATATCTCTTCAATCAACTATGGGCATCACAAATATGATGCTAGATGGTCATTACATTTTCTCCTATTTCATTAACAATTTCTAGTCCCAACTTATTTTGCTCATCAACATCATCCCAATGTGAAATTTTTCAATATATTTTCCCATAAATGGATTCATATAGAGCCATTTGGATGTTTTAATGGAATCAAATGTAGCAAGGGAACTTGACCAATGAAATATGTTGATCCCATCCTCCTTTGAATTCAATTGATCATGCACTCAACATCTATTTCAGTGTATAAATTTTAACACCCTTGTTTTTATGCTGCTTTTTTCAATAAATTAACTCTTCATTTATTTATTTCAAGGAAATGGGTCAATAATTTCTTTTATATGGCACAAAATTGGACTAAGTTTCATAGAACATTGACTTGGTTTATGTTACACACAATACCAATGTTTCTATGAAACAACAATCTATTGTTAAAATTAATTAAATGAGACAATTATAACATAGATGTTAATCACCCTTATAAGAATATAAAAAACGAACTTTCAAAAAAAATCATAATTATTTTATATAAATAAAACATATTGATATGGAATGATAAGATTTTTGGAAAAGACTTTTTATATTTAAATATATTATTTTCTTGAATGAACTGCATTTAATGTCCTTATTAGAAAAAATAATAACATTTATTTTTATACAAATTTAGAAAATTAATTTGATAAAATAAGATTATTTATTTAATTTAGAATGTCAAAATTATTTTAGAATGAATTTTTAAGATTTTTATGATAAACTTTATTTTTGGAGGAATGGTGAAGAATACCAAATTTTAATTCAAAACATATTTTTCATCAAATCTATTTATAAGGGTAAATTATATTTTAATTTTTAAAAAAAGTTTTATTAGATTATATAAGTTTAAATTAATTCATTAAGGGTATTTATAACCAATTTAACATTGAAATTGGATATAAAAACTTGTTAAAATTTTGATCATTTTACTTTAAAAACCTTCATTGTTCACCCGACTACGAGATTACTTTTAAATTAACTTCTTCCAATTTTGAGATTATAGTTTGGAATAATGGGTAAAATATTTGGAATCAAAATAATTTATAATTTATAATAATTTCAACTTATTTTTAGACCAAAAATATTAGTGAAGTTATTTAAATTTAATTACATCAATTTTGGAAAAATTAACATCAACTAATAATTAAACATTATATTTGAGACCCTAAAAGAATTATAAAATTATCCAAACCCTATTGCATTTACCTTAATTTTACATTGAAATTACATTATTTTATTTGGTTGAGTTTTTATAAAAAAATTGTAAAAACATGGGTACACCTAACTTGTTTTTAGAAATACCAAGGGAGTCATTTACATAACCTATAAAAGGACACCACTTCCCCCTATTCTTCACACATATAAAACCACATAGGCTAGTCCAGGATCTAACAAATACACTTCCAAGAATCCCTCCATTCATCCTTGAATAATCCCATTATGAATAAATTCTTCCACGGTTTCCATTTGGCACAAACCAAAAGGAGTAACCTGATTAAGAGTTAACACCTTCACTTAAATAACTTTCTTTTATTTTCCTTCTCCACATCTTTCACTCTCTTAATTCCATGATTTTATAAAAAACCAAAATATTCGATATACTAGTATGTTTTTATTAAAATGGGTTGACCTTTAGTAACACACACTTACATCTGATGGGTAACGAAGATACTATTTATGGGTACGGCGAACTATCACCTCACTAAAATAAAAAATTTCATTTTTCCTTTACCGCATTCATGGTTGAAATTATGATAGAAACTAGTTTTATATATTTTATATATTATATTTATTATGTATTTAAGTTTATTTATTACTTTTAAAAAACATATATTTTTACCTTCTATTTAGTTTGAATACAATAATTTTGTTTGATGAAGTGTGGACTACTGCCCCCTCAAAGTGTTGTGGTTCTTTCACACACAACATGGAATGTATTCAGGATGGATTTAGTGAAATTATATGATATATATAGCATTTTAATTCTAATTTAGTGATATTATATACATATATACATATAATTTATTTTCTTCATTTTTTGCATTCTGGAATCATGATATAAGTATAAGGACCAATGATATAACAAATTAAGACACATACCACAAAGAAAGTGAAAATTATCCGAAGTGAAATATTAACATATGATGGTTATAAAGAGGGTAATATATGTCAATAATAGAAAAATATGTTATTGGAAATTATAATATGGTTATATAAAAAAATTCATAAATTTTTAATTATTATATATCTATTTTGAATGAGTATGCTAAGAGTCAAGACACAAGGTTAGGGGATTTCATATGACTTTTTAATTATATAATATACATAATTTATTAACCACATATTCCTTTTATATGGTATATGTACTACCCATTAATTTATTATATCTCTCTTAGGTTAAATTTAAATGTATTTACATATCCGTTTTATCATTTTACTTTCAATGGGTTTTATGTTTCAAAAGGTACCAAATCAGTAAAATAGTTTTATCTAAATTTGCCTTTACTGAGAGTTATGTTTTTTTATGGACCTAACTTATTTATGATCTTTATATAATTCTATATTAAATGTTATATCATGAATATCCTTATTTTTATTACTTTATCAACTTCATGTAATCTCATTTTCTTACTTAGATAGTGTGATCATAAATTACCATGTGATATGATCTTATTAAAACAATTTATTTTCTTTTCAAGATTGTTTATTTTTATGTTTCCATTAATGAAATATTATGATCCATCTCTAAATAATGATAATTAGTTTCCTTATAATCTATTAATTCAAGATATATCAATGAATTAGTAACATTTTTCGACTCTTTGGTACTTAAGATAATGTATTTAAGTACAATATGACTATTTGTGTCTCTAGTTTGAAATCTATTTTATTTAGAAACAATGTTTTCAAAAAAAAATTCAAAATATATTTCACGAACATTATCCAGAAAAAAGTATTTTAAAAACATTTTAATGGTTTTTAATGATTCCTTTATAAGTTTTAAAATCCAATTTCAATGAAAATGGTTTTATGTTTTAAAAAGATTTTTAAATTAAGAAAGGATATTTTTCACAAGAAATGTTTCTAAAAGATGTTACGAAACTATTTCCCATATATGATAAGATCTGTTGGGGTTACTAATGCCTTTCTTGGGATATTATTTAATGTTCCGATTTATATTCATTGTCTGAAAGGAGTATTTTTTTAATGGAAATATGTTTAAGAAATATGTTTATATTTCACTGGTTATGATTTTGATGAAATTGTTATGAAAACTTTCATTTTTTATAGGTTCTATTTTGATTACACGATTATAATACCTATTTCCTTTCATGGGTTATGATATTATTATTTATGATATTTTCTCACATGTATGTATGATTTCACATTGAGATGGGTGGGACCTATAGCTCCCTTTAATGATCTAGGTAAACATTTAAATGTTAGAGAGACTAAGATGGTCTTGGGAATGAACCATTGGTACTAAGATGGTCATGGGAGTGAACCATGACTAAAGAGATTGTATGATAAGTGAGATCATTATACTAAGATAACCATGGGTATTAACCATAACTAACAAGATGTTATGGGGAGATAACCCACACTACCATGATGGTCTTATCATAGATTCCTTGGCAATAATTAAAATCATATTATATTTATATGTGTCTTCAATAATTCCATGTCTTATTCCTATGTTATGATTTCATGAATTATTTTCGTATTTATTTATGATTCATTTATTATTAACTACAAATATTTATTCCATGATTCATGTATATGATCTTTCATATGTAAGGTATGATTTTCTATTCTCATTATCATTTAATCATACCCTTATTCTCATTATTATACTTACATATCTCCCTTATTTTTCTTTACTCATCATTTGAGATCATCATTTTTTCTTTCCCCATGTTATGAAGATATTTATTATGTTTGTTTTGAAAAATATGAGTGATAGTCAATAATAACCTAGTGGGAGATAAAGTATCTTGCCTATGTATTAGTGTTTATATATTCATTTTTTAAAATGCACTAGACTAGTTCAGTCTTTGGTCATTTGTATCTATAATATTTTATGTATTCTATGAATTTTATGTAATATTAATGTATAAATTGGTATGTTTTCTATAGTTTTTATCAAATCAATGGTTTATTTAACCATTTGAAGTTAAAATGAGAAAAACTTATTGATAACCCTAAGTACATGTCTAAGGATAAATCTAAGGATTTGGAAAAGTCTAAGAAAATTTCCTAGAGTTTTCGTAAAGTATAGTGTGAGTCATTTACTTGTAATAAATCCCTATCTGGATACTATAAGTGTATGTGGATATAGAATATATGTACATAGGGTTAACAACTTTGACAATATGTTTTGGGCCTGACTCGAAGAAATATGGTACATGGAAATAGACTATATTGGACACCTATTTTGAAACTCTCGGGGATATGCTTTGGAAATTCACAAACTCATCATGAACCATCATGAAGAATTTAAATATATGATTCCTATCAATATCCTAGGATAACCATAATGTGTCATAAATTATAAAGGTGTCATGATTTAGACATCATATAAGTGTATTTTCATGATTTTGTGGTTCCTCATTTATCATACTATTTATTACTCAATATTTTTTGTTTTAGTCCAAGGTTTGTTCCTGAAGGAGTCATGTTAATGGTGAATGTGATGGAAAATGAAACAAATATCCTCCTGAGAATCCAAATTCAATGGGTTTTGGAATTAAAAACCTCATTTATTTTCTCATAGAAATTTCTCAAACTACCAATCATGGTGGACTTCCATATTATTAAAGGTGGGAACAACATTATGTGGATTATTTCATAAGGAAATTGTGACCATCGTTCAGAGGGTCTTTTGGTCCAATTAACGGTGAATAATGTATCAGTTATATGTATAATATATTTTTTGTGCCCCATTTTTCAGAGCATGATAAAGTCATTCTGTCTATCTATCAGTCAAATTGTGAAGCATACCAGGGGTGGAATCTAATAAATAATACATGTAAGAAAGATGAGATTGAATCAATGTATTGCGATGAGTTCAAGTACATAATTTTTAGTACGTACTTTCCTTAGATTTTCCGTACCATGATAGAAAATGAATTAGTTTAGTTGAAAAAAAAGGATAATGAATCTTTTGAAACCTAAGGGGCTAATTTCAAGAGAATATAGATTTTTGATGCAGGAATTATAATCCAAAAAGAATATAAAGCTGGTAGGTTATTCAGTGTCTTAATGCAATGTCTCATAAGGGTTTTTGACATAAAAGAATTTAGTAGCTATGAAGAGATTGTGCATTGTACAATCATAATTAAAATGGAGGTTGAAGTCATGTATCAATCTCATCATTTTGAAAAGAAGATAATGTTACAGTTTAATAGAAAGTATAATAACCATGAAGAGAAGAATATTACGTTACATTTATTCTCTATAGGTGGGAAGATGCATGGAGGAAATTGACTTATGGTTTGTAATAAATGTTTTAAGTGTGTAAAGGAAGTCTATCAGGAATTTTATTGTCGATGTGATGGTAAAAAGTTATCTAACATTGAAAACATGGAAAAAAGTCACAAAATGAACCTCCCAAAATTCATTGCTACAAGTGTAAAGAGAACATGCATTATGTTAACCACTGCCAAAACCTAGGGGAATGTAATGATGATCGACATCAAGAACCTCTTAACCTGAGGGTAAATGTGAAATTTCATGCAATTAATATTTTTGTGGAGGTGTATGATAATGTTGTGATGAAAGGTACAAATACCATCGACTCTAGAGCTATTAATGTTATATTTGACTTTGGATCAACCAACAGTCACATATCTGAAGATTATTTGAATGGTGTTAAGATTCCACTAAAAAAATAAATGTGGAATTATCATTAGACACCCCTAATGGTATGAAGATTGCATCTCAAGTCTATGATTCCTCTCCGGTTGATGTTTATGGGAATGTGCTTCCATAAAATCTTTTCATTGATATATTGGTTAATTTTCATGTCTTATTCGGCAAGGATTTGATTTCTTTTTATAAATACCACATCAATTGTCGAGGAAGGGAAGTTACTTTTTATATTTCAAAACTTTCTATGATCATCCATCCAGGTGATGATAACTATGAACATCCTATGGATATTATATCCAATATATGGGTCATAATTCCCTTTCCAATGTGTTTTTTATATCTCAAATGGTTGGGGAGAGAATTGACATCCACGATATGCCTATTATTTAGGATTATGTGGTCGAATTTACAGAAGAGTTTCCTAGCCTTCCACAAAAATGAAAAAATGATTTATTAATAGAACTCATACTTGGTTCCACACCAATTTCAAAAACCCCTTATAGAATGACACCAATTGAGTAAAAGGAATTAAATAAGCAACTCCATGTAAACCATGATAATGGATTCATTTGGCCAAATGTGTCACCTCGAGATGCACTGGATATTTTAGTGATAAGGATAGATAGATCAATGTGACTCTATATAGTTTATTAGGAGTTGAAAAATATCATGATCAAGGATTAGTATTCACTCCCTTATACTGATGAATTTATGATCAACTATGTGGATCTCAAAACTTTTCCGAGTTTGACCTTCATTCTGTATATCATAAATTGAAGGTTAGGAAAGTGGATATACAAAAGATAGAATTTTGTATAGGGTATAGACACTTTGAATATATATTGATTCCTTTTGGTCTTAGTAATTCACCTAAAATCAATAAGGATTTAGTTAATAGAGTATGTAGACATTACCTTGACCAGTTTCTCATAGTCTTTATAGATGATATTCAAATCTATTCAAGAGGAAATGAAGAGAATAAATATCTCTTGAGAATTTAACTAAAGAGTCCAAGGAAGGTGAATCTATATACAAAATTTAAAATTTTTTATTTTGGATGAAAAAGGATTCAATTTGGGTCACATAATCTCAAGGGATGGTATATCAGTACATCCATCATATATGGAGGATATTAAATCCTAGCTTAAACCAATCGTGGTGACTAAGATCAATAGATTCATGGTTTAGGGGGAAATTATCTATGATTTTTGGATAATTTCACATGAAAAAATAATCATATAACCACATTAACTCAAAATGGTGTTATGTTCTTCCTGATAGATGAATGTGAGAAAACTTTCATGTAACTAAATGGAAGGTCGGTCAATGCACCTATGATTACAATACCCTATAGAGGGAAAGGGTTTGAAATCTATATTCATGCATCCAAGAAGGTATTGGGATGTGTTATTAAGTAGAATAACATGGTTATATCCTATTTCTTAATAATGGTAAGGATTCCTAAGAAAAATTACCCAACTCATGATTCGGAGTTAGCAGTGGTAATTTTTGAAATAATTATATGGAGGAATTGTCCTTCTCGAGAAAAGAGTGATATAACTACTGATAAAATTATGAAATAAATATTCTCATAGAAGGTGTTGAACATGAGCTAGAGAATATGGTTAATGTTTATAAAGGATTATAACTGATCAATACATTATCAATCTGGGAAAGTGAACAAGGTGGGTGATTCTTTTAGTAAAAATGCTCATGAAATAATATCAATGATATGGATCACAAAAGATCCAATATTTATTGATTTTCAATGGATTGATCCTCAACACGTGTAGGATGGGGAAAATATTATCTTTCACAAAGTATTTTTCAACCCTCTATCAATGTAATGATTAAGAAGTCTCATAATGAATATGAAGAGATGTAAAAGAAAGTCAAAAATTTCCATGTGTTTAACCATGATCAGGACAGAATGATAAGGTTCAGGAATAGTGTATGTGTTCCTTCTATACTAGATTTTGAGGAAGGAGATGTTATAATAATATCATAGTTCTTCATTCCCTAGTCATCTGGTAAATATAAAGATATATAGGGACTATAAAAAACACTTCTGGTGGGATGGAATGAACATGTATATCACATAGTTTGTATCTAGGTTCTTGGTATGCCATCAAGTTATGGCTGAAATATAAAATTTGAAGGGGATTTTGAATCCATTACCCATACCAGAATAGAAATGGGGGTAAAATCACTATATATTTTTCCATGGGTCTTCCCAAAAGCTCTAATGGTTTTAAAAGTATATGGGTGGTAGTTTATCACATTACTAAGTCAACATACTTCATTTCTATGAGAGAACAGTTATCTCTAAATTAACTTTACAGGATATAAAATAAGGAAGTTTTAAGGTTGCATGGAGTACCACATTATATTATATCATATTGGGATATGAGGTTTACCTAAATGTAATATAAATGTCTTTACCATGCACGTGATACCTAATTGTGTCTCAGTACTACATATCATACTCATACATATGTTAAGTCTAAAAGAACAATTCAAAACCTTGAGTATATGTTTGGATCCTATTCTCTAGATTTCAAAGGATGTTGGTATAAACACCTTCCTGTAGATGAGTTTTCATACAATAATAGATTTCAATCAATCAATCAGACAGAACCTTATGAAGCCCTTCATGGGAAGAAATGTAGAACTCCAATGTGTTTGGATGAAGTTGGAGAATGAAAGATATTGGGACCTATGATTTCTAAATAAATGGTCGAGAAGGATAGAACCATTTCCACAGCATATCAATGGCAGCTCAATTTCTATAGAAACGTTGCATTGATAACCGTCAATGCAATTTGTAATTTTAAGTTTGTGAAAAGTTTTTTCTATGATTATCACCCTAGATGAAGGTTATGAGATTCTTGAAGAAACAAAAGTTATTCCCAAGGTATATCTATCTGATTGAGATTATTGATTGTATCAATACATTATCCTTTCTCTTATAACCTCCTCTAAATCTCTCTCAAGCCCATGATGTGTTCTATGTATCTATGCTAAGGAAGTACATACATGTCCCTTCACATGTACCAGAAACCGAGTTCATAATGCTGGAGCAAGATCTATATTATGAAGAACAACTACTTTAAATTATTCATTGATCAATGAAAGTCCAAAAAAAGAAAACTCACCTATTCAATGTTTTGTGAAGAAATCACTAGTTAAAAGAAGCTATATGGGATCATAGGTATATTATTACGAAAATGTATCATCATTTGTTTCTACTGAAATGGAAAATTTTGAGGGATAAATTTGTTTCAAGGGGGTAGAACGTATCACATATTGTTTTTAAAGAAAATTTTTTCAAATAAATTAAATTAAAATTTATTTCTTATAATTCCCTATTTTAAAAATTCCTTTCATGTGGTGTGTAATTCGAATACATTACATAGAACTCCAACTTGACATATATTACATGTAACATCTGTGTTTATACGAAACATCATTTTATTATTATAATGTATTAAAAGAGATAATTGTTACGTAGTTGTTAAACATAGCTATATGAATATTAATGACTACTTTCAAATATTTTATCCAATTTCTTTATAGTATTAAACCATATTGTTAATGAAATATATGATTTTTTCTAAATTCCATTAATATTTTAAAATATTATTTTCTCAAATAAACTACTTTTAATGTACTTCTTTGAAAAAATAATTATTATTATTATTAGACACATTTTAAATTTTAATTTGATAAAATAAACTTCATTTTTTAATTTAGAATTTCAAAATTAGCTTACTGAGATTTTTTGAGATTTTTCTGAGAAACTTCAATTTTGGTTGAATAGTGAAAAATGTCGAATTTTGATTCAAAATGGTTTTTTCATAAAATTTATTTATAAGATTCCATTATATATTAATTTTTTTGAAATTTTATTTATATTATATTTTTATCAATTAATCCAAATCGGTTGATTAGAATCATTTTCACATTGAAATAGGATATAAAAACTTAGAAAACTTTTGATCATTTTTACTATAAAAACTCACATTGTTGTCCCGACTGCAGGATTAATTTGAAAATAATTTCTTCCACTAAAATGATTAGAATTTAGAAAAATAGATTAAATAATTTTAATAATCAGTATTTATAATTTCTAATAAGTTAAAATTTGTTTTTGAACAATAATATTGGTGAATGTAACTATAATTAATTACATCGATTAATGTAAAATTAAGCTTAACACATACTAACCCATATATTTATAAAACCAAACGATTTAGAAACTTTTCCAATAACCATTTTATGTCCATTCATAGTACATTAACCTTACTCTGTTTATTTTTTTGGTTAGGTATTACTTTTATATGTAAAATGTGTGTCCGCCAAACTTGTTTTCCAAAATACAAAGTGATCCCATTCCATTCCCTATAAAAATCAACCACCTCTCCCTCTTCATCACACCTCCCAAACCACATATGTTCAGAAAATATCTTCTCAATAAACATTCCAAAATTCCTCCCTTCCTCCATGAATCCTTCCTTCAGGATGAAATGTTTGATCATAATGTATATGCAGATGGCACAATACAAGAGGCAGTGAATTGTATTTTTAAAAACATTTAGTTCTTATTCCCAAAGGAATTTCCTATTAATGAATTTAAAGTAATTAAATTCAAAAGGGATATTAATATATTTAAAAAATTAATTGGGTAGGACCATATTTCTATTTATTAAATTATCATAATCAGATATTTTTATTGACTATAATCAAGATGACGTAAATGAAATTTATCATATTCAGGATTGAAATGATTAAAATCGAGTAAGCATGTAAAAGATAATAATGACTATGGTTGTGATGATAAGAGTAAAAAAACAATTCAATTATAAAGTCTACTTAATATTAATGAGTACTTAATTATATCGTAATCACTACAATCGTAATTACAAATATCATAATTAGATTATTTTACTAAAGTATCGTAATCAGATTGTTAATGATAATCAAAATTGGAAATAGAAAAATGAATATATATAAAAAATTTAGTTTCTATTAAAATAAAATAAAAATGTAAAAGAATAAAATTTTATAAACCAAAAGAGAAAGGTATCTAATAATCTTGGGTAAATGTCCATTCATTTATACATTCAAGAATTCCTATCTGAACAACACCAGGTTTAGTCCTCGATACAACGATCAGATTTTTTCTTGAAACACCCGCAAGCCCTCATTTAAGAAGGTAATCGACACCTCTGTCATCCTATCATCATAATCCCTCAATCTACAATAGATCTATTCATTTGTCTTCCTATTCCTAGAATCCACAAATTATAATTACCAATGATAAACATTGTAGGATGAAAAATAATGCTATTGAAGATTACAAGTATGTCATACAAGATGTTCACTACCGCATCACTTCTAGGATTTCATAGAAATAAATTTTTAGTAGAGATATCATAGAGTGTCAGTTCTTACAAAATTTATGAGCTCAACCAATTGACATGGTATGTATAAGAGTTGGCTCCAACGGTCATATTTTCCGCCAACTATCTTATTTTCTCCTAAAAATTTTGATGGACTTAGACACCTAGTACTCTAACGATCATCTTGTAAATGAAGCAACAACATCATTTTATATTGTATATAAAAACAAAATAAATAACAACATTTTGATTAAATGTTTTTTCTTTAGATACAATATAGGTTTCTATATAAGATAATGTGAGACCTAAATGAATTTTTATCTCTGAGTAAAATTGAAATGTGAATAGTAAATGAGTATGATGATTTTTGTTATGAAAACTTGTACAATATATCTTATCATTAAGTTACTAAAGGGTGTGTAAAATAAAAATTGTAATCAGTGAGTCCAATTAAAATAAAAATCAATGATGACGATGTAAATCATATTTGTGGCCTTGATAATAATCATAGGTACAATAATCATGGGTACGAAAATAATTTGTATGATATAAATCCTAATCATAATGAAAATTAAAATTATAAAATGTGAAAAAAAATACTTAAAGTAAACATGATAAAACAAAATATGAATACATTTGAAAAAAGATTTTGTGATTTCAAATTAAAAAAAGAATAGAAAAGTCAAAAGTAGATGTTTGACCCGACAAGATCACCCATTTAGAAATCACAAATGAAAAGTTAAAACAAATATAGAATTAAAAATGTAAATATATTTCATATTCAGAAGTGAACGCATTTATTTATATCCCTTGGAGTTTTAAAATTCTTCTGAATTTTGAATATGACTAACCTCCCCATTAGGTTAAAAAATCATTAAGGATTGTATTGTATATAAAAATTCTCCACCTTAAAAAAATTACTCTTCTTTTGTAATTGTAGTTCCCCATTTTCCCTTTTATGAGGATTTATACCCCTTTTTAATACATATTCCACATATATAAGACATTATCCCCTTTTATAAAACATTATACTTCTTTGTGATTATCAAAAAATAATAGAGAATTTCTTATAATACCTAAAAAGTGTTAAAGAGACAAAATTTACAAAGAGATAATGTCACGACCCGTCCTCGGGGCCCGTGTCGTGACTACCCCAAGCCTGCCTTCCATAGGTCAGGGGCTGGCGACTAGCACCAAGGCGTAATTCCCGGTAAAAAGGGAAGGAATTGCCTTTGTAAAGTAAACAAACACCACAGAGAAAGAAAGAAGTATAAGTAAACACTAAGTAAAAACTGAGTATAATAGTAAGTGCGGAATAGTAAGTGGTCCAGTATACAAACCCAAACTGAAAGTAAAGTACAACTGGAAGGGAAAACAGCAACTGAAAAGTAAAGCCGCAACGTCGAGCTGTCCACTGGAAATCCCACCTGAAGGGTGGGTATAGATAGCCTCCACTGCTCCTCGGGTCCAGCCGACCGCTCCGAGTACGTCCCGCCCAGTGGTCCACCTCCAGGTATCGTCCTGCTCCGCAAGCCTCAACCACGATCAGCGTTGTCCGTCGTCTGCAACCAACACAACGTAGTGTGGGAATATCCCGTGCAGGGGTGAGTATAAGCTACTCAATAGGGACCCTGAGACCCCCGAAGGTCTCCCAGATTCCACAAAGGATAATCCACAAAGGAAAGATACAATCACGAAGTAACATCCGACACTGCTTAGGTATATGCCCATACATATACCTAAGTCATCAATTCTCGTTCAGCTCTAACATCCGAGCCCAAGTACAACCCAGTCCACACAGGAAAGCAAAATGTAAATCCACACAGGATAGCACAACACAATCCACATAGGAAAGAAAAACAGGATTCAGCTCACACAGGTATACTTCTTCGTATGACGATAGAGATGATCAGATATAGCAACTGATTCATCTAAGCCGTCGGACTAACAAAGGATCGATAGGTACTAACCCCCGTAATGACCAACAAAGGATCTGACCCGCAAAGGATCGAAAGGTAACTAACCCCCGCAAAGACCCACACAGGATCAGACCCACACAGGATCTGTAGGTTCTGGCTCACACAGAACCGCTAAGCGCTGACCCACACAGGATGGACCCACACATGATCGGTAGCACTGATCCGCGTAGGATCGCTGAGTGTTGTAGTCATTGTCGTCGAATCCACTGAGGATCTCTGTACAGTCGTTGTCATCGTCACAGTCGCAAACACAGCCAGCTCTAGGGTTCCCGCAAACAGCAAGCTCGTTCGGGAGGGTCCGCTCCACGAGCTGAGAGGCTGATACATCAACTGACACATAGTCCAGAGTTGATGTATCCAAAAGTTCTGTATCATCAACAGGAACTCAACGTCGCAGACGGCGCGTCAATCGGACGCCCGGTCTGAGAGTTATTGGCTTTTCGTCCCAAGGGCCCGGTTGGTTTTTAAGGCAAAACCAACCCGACTGTACTCTACTTACATCCAAACCTCAGGAGGAGTAATCCAAAAGATCCATCTCACTTAGAGGAATCCATCAAAGTCGACGGTACGTCAATCGGACATCCGGAGCTCATGATGTGAGCGTTTCCGCTCCGAGGGCCCGGTTGGTTTCGTGTACGAACCAACTCGGCCGAACCCAAAGTATTCTGAAACCTTGAGTGCGATATACTGAAACGACCATCTCGATCCAAATATCGCATCTCAACTAATGGTACGTCGATCGGAGGCTCGTAGCAAAAGTTATGGGCATCCGACCGGAAGAGATTTGGTATTAAGGGGTTCGGGCCCGGTCCAACCCGGCCCGATACCCCCAGGGTCGGCCCGAACCGGGTCGACCCAAACAGGGTCCGGGTCTGGCCCGCTTGGGTGCGGCCTGGCCCAGCTGGCGTGGCCTGGCAGATCGGCCCGGCAGCCAGCCCCGCCGGGGTGCGCTGACCAGGCGCTCGGCCAAACGGTCGAGCCGTTGAGAGGGGGGGCGCCTGCCCCCCTAGCTTTGAAACCGTGGCCCCCATTATGGGGGGCCGCTTGAGCTGGCCACTGGGGGTTCGTAACCTCTGGCCTTCCCTTGTCCGGCCGGCCCGCTTGGCCGGCCGGCTTCTGCCGCCACGGGACCGGCGACGGCCGGTCCCCCCCCCCCCCCCCCATGCTCCGACACCGGCGGCCTGGAACCGGTCGCCGGTCTCCCTGCTCCGCCGTGGCCCGAAACCGGTCGTGGCCTTGATTCGTCCGGTGCGGCGCGATGGCTCCGTGCCCCTCCGCCACGGCCCCGCTCCGGTCGTGGTGTCTTCGGGTTTCTCAAACGCGTCGCGACCTTGTTCGGTTTCACGGCGCGGCGTGACGGCGCCGCGCATTCCTTGTCGTATGATCCCGCGCGGTGCGACGGCACCGCGCCATTCCCGTTCCAATCCATATTAGAAACAACAACATGGATAAGGGAGGAGGGTTGTCCTTGTTTGTGCGGTCTGTCCCCCCTCTCGTTAATCGATATCAATTGTTCATATTACACAAAGAACGTCAAGGTAGTATTCACGAACAAAATAATTAAATCCCCTACCTTGAGCGTAGCTTGAACGGAGGTTCGTCGAATGAGGATTCGTCGTGGAATATCCATCGCGGAAAGAGACATCGCGAAAGAAGACGTCAGCGGCGTCGTGGTATACGGCATCGCGTAGTCAGTTTCCGAGGACTTGGCGTTCTTCGTCGGAGATCGATGCGTTCTTCGCGTTCTCCGTCAAAGACAAAGAAGTTTCTCAAGTCCCTTAGCCTTTTCTCCCCAAAGACTCCACAACAAGAATTCCAACCCTTAATAAAATAAGCCCACACTTATTTTATTAACTTGAAATTAGTTTGAAATTCAAACACTCACATTAAACTCACTTCATTAATATCATAGGTTATTAAAACTTAAGTTATCAAATTTAATTGTGAGTTGAGGGAGTTAAGGAATGTGAAGGGGTGGGGTTCGTGTGGGCCCCACCACCCTCATAACCTCCCATGGGAAGTTGGGTAGTTACCCAACTTCCACCCAAAGCTTAAATCCACTTAGAGAAAATAAAAATTGTAGTTAAATTTTCATTTTAACTTCCACAATTTTTATCAACTTCTCTCATGAAAACGCAACTCCGGAAAAAGAGTTCCTAAGAAATTACCGGCACTGTGAATCCATCGGTGCCCTCGGAATTCGATTCCGAGCACTGGTTCAAAAGTTAGAAATTCCTGCTCGTTCGTTCACTGAACATACCCGAGCTAATCTTCGGATAGAAATTCCGGGCACACTGGGCCTCGGAATCAAGTGTCGTCAGAAACTGCATTCTTGTAAAATCCCAAAGAAAATTAAGAAAAAAAATTCCTTGAATTTTACGGGTCTTTACATTACTCCCACCTGAGGGCTTTACATCCCTGTAAAGATACATCATAAGCTAGGGAAACAAATGTGGGTACTGAGCACGCATCTGAGCCTCCCGCTCCCAAGTGCTCCCCTGGAGATTCTCGTGCTGCCATCTGATGCGTACTAGAGGAATCGACCGTCCACATAAGACCCGCTCCTGTTGATCCTCGATCTCCACTGGGACCTCCGTAAAAGTCACCCATCATCAACGTCTAGCTCCCCATGGTCAATGATATGCGTCGGGTCATGCACGTATCTCCTCAGCTGAGATAGGTGGAAGATGTCGTGCACCCGGTGCAACTGAGGTGGTAGAGCCAGGTGATAAGCCACCTCTCCAATCTTGCTGAGGACCTGGAATGGTCCGATGAAGCATGGAGACAACTTGCCGCCTCGGCCAAATCTCTGTAATCCACGTCGAGGTGAGACACACAAGAAGACGTGGTCGCCATCCTCCAACTCTAGTGGCCTCCTCCTCCTGTCAGCATAAGACTTCTGTCGGCTCTGAGCTGTCCTCATCCGCTCCTGGATGACCGGGACCTTCTCTGTCGTGGCCTGGACCATATCCGGTCCCACAAGTGCTGACTCCCCAGGGTTTTTTCCATCACAAAAGAGATCTTCAAGGTCGTCCGTACAACGCCTCGTATGGTGCCATCCCAATGGTGGAGTGGTAGTTGTTGTTGTACGCAAACTCCACGAAGGGTAGGTGGTCCTCCCAACTGTGACCAAATTCGAGGACACATGCGCAGAGCATGTCCTTGAGAGTCTGAATGGTCCTCTCTGTCTGACCATCCGTCTAAGGGTGAAAGGCGGTGCTCAGACGTATCTGCGTCCCGAACGCCTCCTGCAACCCCTTCCAAAGCCAGGAAGTAAAGCGAGCATATCTATCAGAGACGATAGATGATGGCACACCATGAAGTCGTACAATCTCCTGAACGTAGAGAGGTCCCAAGCTCTCCACTGAGCCCTACTCTCTGATAGGTAAGAAGTGATCCGACTTGGTGAGTCGATCGACAATCACCCAAATGGAGTCGTGACCTCTAGAAGTGCGTGGAAGTCCAGTCACGAAGTCCATAGATATCCCGTCCCACTTCCACTCCAAGACCTCCAAGGGTTGTACCAAGCCTGCTGGTACCTGATGCTCTGTCTTCACCTGATGGCAGGTGAGGCATCGAGAAACGAACTCTGCCACGGCCTTCTTCATTCCCGGCCACCAGTGCTGTCGTCTGAGATCCTGGTACATCTTCTCCACGCCAGGATGTACAGCCAAAGGGGAAGTGTGAAACTATCTCATCAACTCCTCTCATAAAGAAACTGGTACCAAGGTACATCCTCTAAAAAGGACATCGTGCTCTCCTCCCACGGAGAATCCATCAGGTGCTTGTCCTGAGGATATCAGTGCACGCCGCGTCTCACAGTCACCATCCCCACGCTGTGCCTCTCTGACCCGCTGCAGTAGTGGAGGGGTGACTGTGAGAGACTGAAGGAAGGATTCTCTATCTATATCCACGAAGGATATCTGTAAGGCAGCTAGCTGCTCTTTCGCCTCCTCAAGTAGTTGAATGCTCGTCCTCCTGCTGAGAGCATCGGCTACTACGTTCCCCTTCCCAGGAGTATAGACTATCTCAAAGTCATAGTCCTGGACGAACTCGAGCCATCGCCATTGTCTTAGGTTTAGGTCCTTCTAAGAGAAGATGTACCTGAGACTCTGATGGTCAGAATAGACTGTAAAGTGCTCGCCCATCAGATAGTGCCTCCATGTCTTCAGAGCGAAGACCACTGCTGCTAACTCCAGGTCATGGGTAGCATAGTTCTGCTCATGCGGCCTCAACTGACGTGATCCATAGGTGATCACTGCCCGCTCCTGTATCAGGACACATACGAGTCTGGTCCCTGATGCATCGCAGTAGACTACGTACCCAACCCCCTCCTCTGGAAGTCTCAAGATAGGGGCGCTAGTCAATCTCTGTCTCAGCTCCTGGAAGCTCTGCTGACATCTGTCTGACCACACAAAGGGTTTCCCCTTCTTCTTAAGAGCAGAGAGTGGTTCCGCGACTCTGGAGAAGTCTGGCACAAATCTCTGATAGTATCCCGCTAGTCTGAAGAAACTTGGCACCTCTGTCACGCTCCTGGGTGGCTCCCAAGCTAGCACTGCCTCGATCATCGCAGGATCCACTGCAAATCCCGCCTCAGAGATGAAGTACCCCAAGAAGTGGACCTCACATATCCATAACTGACACTTTGAGAGCTTTCCATAAATCTGGTGCTCTCGGAGTGTGTCTAGTACAACCCGAAAGTGATAGGCGTGCTCCTCCTCAGTCGTCGAGTAAATCAAAATGTCATCGATGAAGACCACAGAAAATCGATCGAGGTATGGCTGAAAGATCCTTTTCATGAGTCCCATGAACACTACTGGAGCATTGCTTTCACCAAATGGCATAACCAAGAACTCATAGTGGTCATACCGACATCTAAAGGTCGTCTTCTGCACGTCCTCGTCCCGAACTCAGAGTTGATGATAGCCTGAACTGAGGTCTATCTTTGAGAACCACTGTTCTCCCTTGAGCTGATCGAAGAGCTCATCAATCCTTGGTAGCGGATACTTGTTCCTCACTGTCACCTGGTTCAGGAGATGATAGTCAACACAAAGTCGCAAGCTCACGTCTGCCTTCTTAGCAAACAATATCGGGGAAGCCCAGGGTGAAACACTGGGTCAGATGAATCCCTTTCCCTACAAGTCCTCCAACTGTACCCGTAGCTCTCGAAGCTCGGCGGGAGCCATCCGATATGATGGAGTTGATATCGGGGTTGTCCCGGGGTACAGGTCAATATAAAAGTCTACCTCTCTGCAAGGAGATAATCCTGGAACGTCATCGGGAAAGACGTCCGCATACTGATCCACCACTGCAGGAAAACTAGGACTCTGCACGTCAACTGCTCCTAGGATGAGGCTAGCCAACTGATGAGTGATGGGATATCCTCTCCTCTTCGAGAGTCCATCCTGTGTTGCGAAGGCTCCCTTATCGCCGGTGAAGGTGAACTTGCTCCCGTCGGTGCGTACACATCGCACCTTGCACCTAATATAGTCAATATGTGCATGGAATGTAGATAATCAATACATGCCCAAGATGACGTCATAAGGCCTCAATGCCGCTAAAAGAAAATCCCAGCCAAAGCTCTCACCTCCTAGAGTAAGCTCACACTGCCGGCACCAGTCTGTAATCGTCGAGTCTGCTACCGTAGGAGTCTCTAGCCGTAAGGATCGTGCCAACGGCTCTGTCGGAATCTCCGAGCTTCGAACAAGGGCAGCGGCTATGAAAGAGTGATTCGCTCCTGTGTCTATAAGAACTATATAAAGGGTGGAATAGATACAGATAGTACCTCGAGTAATCTCAGGTGCGCCGTGGTCGTAGGCCTCTGCTGCCTGAAGCTGTGCCTATCTCTGCCCGCCATCTCCCGGTGGTCGGGGTGGACCTCCTGGTGGTGGTGGTGGTGGTAGAGCCTCAAAGCGTCGCCCACCACCTGCTGCTCATCCAGCTCCTCTACCTCGTCCGCCTGCTCCCTGTGAACCACAACGGTGGACCCTCTGCCTCTGCCTGGGTGGCCCCTCAACCGTCTGCTGCTCCTCGGGACGGTGGGTCAGGCAGTCACGATCCATGTGGCCCTGCCCGCCGCATGTGTAGCACCGCCTGCCTCTCGAAAGACTGGATCCATGCTGTGTTCCCCGCACTGCTAATCCAATGTCGTGAGGTCGTATGCCTGAGGGTCTGTTCTGCCTGGACCCATGAGTCATCCGTCGACTTCCTGCTACAGAAGACTCTACTACCTGCCGCCCGGCGGTAGGTCTCTCTACTGATGTAGACTCAGTAAGAAAGCTCTCAATCAGAAGAGCTCACTCCAGTACTCCTACCTGGGTCGGAATGCTGAGGGAGATCAGTGATTCCCTGATCTCATGCCTCAATCCCTGCTCAAAGGTCCGGGTCCGGAAGAATGGGTCTCGTACCATGTATGTCGAGTAGTGCAAGAGATCGGTAAATCTCGCCGAGTACTGGGCGACCGTCAAGCTGCCCTGCCACAGCTGTAGAAGCTCCTGGATGCATACAGCACGGAGGGTGGCTGGGATGAACTCTGAGTAGAAGAGGCTCTCAAAGTATTTCCATAGGAGAGATGCCTCATCGTGCACCTAGAGTATCAAGCTCCACCATCGGCCCGTTGTCACGTACAGTAGGCTCGCTGCGAGGATCACCATGAGGTCTGATGGTGTCCTCACTAACCGGAAAACTCGTACCACTGCCTCCAGCCAGTCCTCGGCTGGCTGGGGGTCCATCTCCCCGTGGAACCTGGGCGGTCGCTGGAACTGGAACTCGTGCAGTGCACTAAGGCGACATGCATTGTCAGCGGCTAGGGCTGGAAGCATCGGTGGCTTGGCGAGTAGAGGTACCGTCGGTGCCTCAGCTGTCAAAGGGCCCTGTACCGAGGCCTCGTCGCTCAGTGGGCTGTCCTCACGCTCATCTCTTGGAACCCTAGCTGGCTGCCATCGTGGGGCCATCCTGAAAAGGACACAGGTGCACCATGGTCAGAACAGTATACCTGGTGAGCTGACACAAAGTAATCACAAAGAAAACTTGAAACACACATGCAATCAATGTTTTTGTGCATTAAGTCGGAAATCAGAAGTCAGGGTCCTGGTGTACGGATACGTAGGCCGCCGCACCAACACTAGACTCCCTGGACTGATAACCACACCCAATACTCTTAACACTATTGCTTCACATAGAAAAATATCAGAGTCCCAAGTTCTGTGGTAGAACCGCACTCCTCTAATACCAATTTGTCACGACTCGTCCTCGGGGCTCGTGTCGTGACTACCCCAAGCCCGCCTTCCATAGGCCAGGGGCTGGCGACTAGCACCAAGGCATAATTCCCAGTAAAAAGTGAAGGCATTGCCTTTGTAAAGTAAACAAACACCACAGAGCAAGCAAGTAGTAGAAGTAAACACTAAGTAAAAACTGAGTACAACAGTAAGTGAGGAATAGTAAGTGGGCCAGTATACAAACCCAAACTGAAAGTAAAGTACAACTGGAAGGGAAAACAGAAACTGAAAAGTAAAGCCGCAACGTCGAGCTGTCCACTGGAAATCCCACCTGAAGTGTGGGTACAGATATCCTCCACTGCTCCTCGGGTCTAGCCGACCGCTCCGAGTACATCCCGCCCAGTGGTCCACCTCCAGGTATCATCCTGCTCCGCAAGCCTCAACCACGATCAGCGTTGTCTGTCGTCTGCAACCAACACAACGTAGTGCGGGCATAGACCGTTCAAGGGTGAGTATAAGCTACTCAGTAGGGGCCACGAGACCCCTGAAGTTCTCCCAGATTCTACAAAGTATAATCCAAAAAGGAAAGATACAATCACGAAGTAACATCCGACACTGCTTAGGTATATGCCCATACATATACCTAAGTCATCAATTCTCATTCGGCTCTAACATCCGAGCCCAAGTACAACCCAGTCCACACAGGAAAGAAAAACGTAAATCCACACAGGATAGCACAACACAATCCACATAGGAAAGAAAAACAGGATTCAGCTCACACAGGTATACTTCTTTGTATGACGATAGAGATGATCAGATATAGACATTGATTCATCTAAGCCGTCGGACCCACAAAGGATCGATAGGTACAAACCCCCGCAATGACCCACAAAGGATTTGACCCACAAAGGATCGAAAGGTAACTAACCCCCGCAAAGACCCACACAGGATCGGACCCACACAGGATCTGTAGGCGTTGGCTCACACAGAACCGCTGAGCGCTGACCCACACAGGATCGGACCCACACCGGATCGGTATCACTGATCCACGTAGGATCGCTGAGTGTTGTATTCGTCGTCGTCGAATCCACTGAGGATCACTGTACAGTCATCGTCGTCGTCACAGTCGCAAACGCAGCCAGCTCTAGGGTTCCCGCACACAGCAAGCTCGTTCGGGAGGGTCTGCTCCATGAGCCAAGAGGCTGATACATCAACTGACACATAGTCTAGAGTTGATGTATCCAAAAGTTCTGTATCGTCAACAGGAACTCATCGTCACATACGGCGCGTCAATCGGACGCCCGGTCTGAGAGTTATTGGCTTTTTTGTCCCAGGGGCCCTGTTGGTTTTTAAGGAAAAACCAACCTGACCGTACTCCACCTACATCCAAACCTCGGGCGGAATAATCCAAAAGATCCGTCTCTCTTAGAGGAATCCATCAAAGTTTACGGTACGTCAATCAGACGTCCGGAGCTCAAGATATGAGTGTTTCTGCTCCGAGGGCCTGGTTGGTTTCGTGTACGAACCAACTCGGCCGAACCCAAAGTATTCTGAAACCTTGAGTGCGATATACCAAAACGACAGTCTCGATCCAAGGATTGCATCGAAACTGACGGTGCGTCGATCGGAGGCCCATAGCACAATTTATGGGCGTCCGACCGGAAGAGATTCGGTATTAAGGGGTTCGGGCCCGGTCCGACCCGACCCGATACCCCCAGGGTCGGCCCGAACCGGGTCGACCCGAACCAGGTCCGGGTCCGGCCCGCTTGGGCGCGGCCCAGCTCGTCTGGCATGGCCCGGCCCGATCGGCGCGGCCCGGCCCGGCCTGGGCGCGGCACACTGGGCGCGCTGGCCAAGCGCTCAGCCAAACGGCCGAGCCGTTGAGAGGGGGGGCGCCAGCCCCCCTAGCTTTGAAACCGCGGCCCCCATTATGGGGGGCCGCTTGAGCTGGCTGCCGGGGCTTCGTAACCCCCGGCCTTACCTTGTCTGGCCAGCCCGATTGGCCGGCCAGCTTCCGCAGCCACGGGACCGACGACGGCCGGTCCCCCCCTGCTCCGACACCAGCGGCCCGGAACCGGCCGCCGGTTTCCCTGCTCTGCCGTGGCCCGAAACCGGCCGCAGCCTTGATTCGTCTGATGAGGCGCGACGGCGTCGCGCCCCTCCGCTGCGGCCCCGCTCCGGCCGCGGTGTCTTCAAGTTTCTCTGACGCGGCGTGACGGCGTCGTGACCTTGTTCGGTTTCACGGCGCGGCGCGACGGCGCCACGCATTCCTTGCTGTATGATCCCGCGCGGTGCGATGGCACTGCGCCATTCCCATTCCAATCCATATTAGAAACAACAACATGGATAAGGGAGGTGGGTCAGCCATGTTTGTGCGGTCCGGCCCCCCTCTCGTTAATCGATGGGAATTTGTCATATTACACGAAGAACGTCAAGGTAGTATTCACAAACAAAATAATTAAATCCCCTACCTTGAGCGTAGCTTGAACGGAGGTTCGTCGAACGAGGATTGGTCGTGGAATATCCATCGCGGAAAGAGAAATCGCAAAAGAAGACGTCGTCGGTGTCACGGTATACGGCGTCGCGAAGTCGGTTTCCGAGGACTCGACGTTCTTCGTCGGAGATCGATGTGTTCTTCACGTTCTCCGTCGAAGACGAAGAAGTTCCTCAAGTCCCTTAGCCTTTTCTCCCCAAAGACTCCACAACAAGAATTCCAACCCTTAATAAAACAATCCCACACTTATTTTATTAACTTGACATTAGTTTGAAATTAAAACACTCACATTAAACTCACTTCATTAATATCTTAAGTTATTAAAACTTAAGTTATCAAATTTAATTGTGAGTTGAGGAAGTTAAGGAATGTGAAGGGGTGGGGTTAGTGTGGGCCCCACCACCCTCATAACCTCCCATGGGAAGTTGGGTAGTTACCCAACTTCCACCCAAAGCTTAAATCCACTTAGAGAAAATAAAAATTATAGTTAAATTTTTATTTTAACTTCCACAATTTTTATCAACTTCTCTCGTGAAAACGCAACTCCGGAAAAAGATTTCCTAATCAATTACCAGCGCTGCAAATCCATCGGTGCCCTCAGAATTTGATTTCGAGCATTGATTTAAAAGTTAGAAATTCCCGCTCGTTCGTTCACTGAACGTACCCAAGCTAAACTTTGGATAGAAATTTCGGGCACACCGGGCCTCGGAATCAAGTTCTGTCAGAAACTGCGTTCTTGTAAAATCCCAAAGAAAATTAAGAAAAAAAATTCCTTGAATTTTACGGGTCTTTACAGATAATGTATTTGATCACCTAAAAATGATGAAAGAACATTCATCATGAAAATGGAAAACATTCAATCAAAAGTATGTGGATGAAACAAACATTCACTGATTTTTTTGTAAAAACAAAACAATAAGACTTCAAATAGTTCATTTCATTTCATTTTCATTATATTTTTCCTTATTAATGAGATCCAAAATATCCATCTTCATTTTCTTAAACTATTTACTTTTATGAGATAATCAATAGACTCTAATTGAGACTGGAATTTCTGTTCATGATCTTAAAAAAAATTGTCCCGGGTAAAAATTAGTTCTTCTGAGAATTATAGATTCTCTTCTAGAGTATGAATATGATCTTCCTAAGCACGAATATATTAATCCTGGGATTTTTTTGTCCTTTCATGCAATGGAAACGTTTCATTCATCAAAACAACTTGATTTTTAAAATTAATAAATTATTCCTTGTAACACAATCTCTATTATTGAACAACATCCATCCTTTTTTCAATCACGTTGAATACTTAAGATTGGATTTCTTCTTGACCTCTAACTTTTTTTGATTTAAATGTTGTATCGCTCTGTAACTTGTTGTATTCATATGAGAGTTGATCAAAAATTACTCTATGATCATCAATTTTTTCTTCATGATGTTTAAAACTTTATTCAGACGTATGTGACCATTTCAAAACGTTTTTACAATCCTTCCTTTTCTCATTGGTTCCTTCTTCTAGTACATTGAAATTGGTCTTTAGTTTCATCAGGCTTTTTCATTGAATCATGATAGAGTCTCATTGCTTATTTTGATTGTCTATAACAAAATCAATTGTCCATTATATTAATTTCAAATATGGGATTTCCTATTCAATTCTTCTCAGCACATGAACAACAAATTTACCTCTTTTCAAAGATATTGTATGGCCTAAATTAGTGTCTTCATCATAATTGGGAAGCTATGCACTATAACTTCTAGCATCATCAATATCTAAATTATCATTTTTATTGACATAAGATTTAGTTTGTTCCACATTATAAAAAAATTTAATGAATTTATCTATTGGGGTTTGTTTTGAGGATTTCTCCCTTTAGAGAAGGTATCTTATAATAAGTCTCATTTTTTATTTCATATGAATTTTATAAGATTGAGACTATTCTTCTTTATCTCTATAAGTTTCTTCTCTTTATTTCTTTTAGTATTTTTCTTCATATACTTATTTTTCTTATGGAATTTTTCTTCTATTTTCTATTCATCTTCATAGAAATATTCGTCTATCTGATGAAATTCTTTATCCTCTTGATCTCCTAAAACTTTCTTTTTTATAATATTTTGATGGTACTTATTTTTCATCTACTTTTTTTTCTTTTTTCCATTATTTTTATCAGAGATATTGAATAAATATTTTTGAACAGATTTCTTGAAATAGATTCAGACACATCTTTTCTACTACTTTCATGAAATTATTATTGTCAAAGGTATCAGACTTTCTCATCATCTGTTTATTTTGTTGCTGACTCTATTTTATAGTTTCATCTGTCCAAATATTTTTTGTAAGTGCTTAAACAAGATTAAGACCCAATTATAGGTATCCTTAATTCCTTTCATCATGTTCCTTTCTCCACTTATCCACTATTTATACACTATAAAAACATTTCTTCTTTGGATTTATAATATAATCAGACATGGATTTATTTTATTTTTCCAAAATAATATATACCAATTGTTTTGGTATTCCTTGGATTCCTTCAACTATCTCTTTTGGAGTTTCAACTTCCAAATCCTTAATAAAATTTATAAATTCAGAATAAATATAAATTTCCATTCTCATTACTGTCACATCACTATTCCAAATAATTCCCATATTTCATGGAACTGACTTAAGTGGAATATTATAAAACATCAATCCATCATGAATGAGCTTACACAGATTTTTCGAAAATATGATCAACTATGACATGATTGTACTGAGCATGAGATTATTAATGGTTATGAACATGTAACAAATTATGTTCATCTTCTTCATATTTAGATGATATTCAAGTGTAAGTACATCTGAAACATTGATTGTTTCCCTATTACCAGTCCTGGGAATTAGGAAACCTTTATTCAATGTAGGGTATTTCTGTTTTTAGCTAACAGGTGAGTGTTTTCCTATTATAATCATGAATCTTGAAATGAGATTTATCACTATTTTCATTTACAACTGTTCTCTTTTCTTTTGGAAATTTTTGTGAGGGAAAAAATACATCTCTTTATGATGGAATATTTAGGAAATGTGATTCATGATTTGTTGTCATACTAATTTCACTATCATAAACATGAAAGGATATATTTATGTTTTCTTCCTCAACCTTCATTGTTTTTTATAATTGAATAACATCTTACATAATGATCAGATTTTTGTTCTTATGTTTCTCAGCACATATTGACTCCCACCCTAGATATTGAATGATAATTTTTCGATAAGAATCATACATGTCATAGAACTCTCTTATAAGCAATATTTCTTAGATGTATTTCATTGTTGAGTATTCTTTCAGAGCCAAATTATTTTGGAGAATTTTCCAATGGTTGAGATATGAGTACAATGGAATACACTGAGTATGGTGATTATCATACTTGGATATTTGAAGAGTAATAGAGCTTCAATGCAGAAATGAGACAATCGTTGTAGGATAGGGAGGGGGATACCTTTATATAAGCGATGGAAATATAACCATTGAACTTATATGGTTCAAAGTATATTTTAGGGATCCAAAATTTGAGTTGAACCCTTGGTGTTGTTCTAAATATTAATTTTTAAAAATATTATCATATTCATAGTGAATATGATAAATATTTATAACAAATACCAACAAACATAAATTTATTGAAAACAAAGTGAAAAGTAATGAAATTGAAAAATTAGGAATTTAAATATAGATTTATTGGTTTGAATAAGTTTTTATTTAAATGAAAAAAATGAAAAAAATTAATACAAATAAATTTTAGTGATGAATAATTTTTTGTGCCGAGAAATTTTCTAGTGCGGAGAAATTTTTCTAGTGCCGATAAATTTTTGGTGCAAGAAAAAAAATATGGTGCCAAAAAAATTTATAAAAAATATATAAAAGAAAAAACAATTTGTACTCCACCTATAATAAGGAGTAATATAATGTAAGGATACAGTTTAAAAAATAATTAGAAATGAATGATTACTATACAGTGATCATTCCCAGATTTTGTTTAATGTATTCAAATCAATAAGATGTTAATGGTTTTGTAAATATATCAGAAAGATGTTCTTGCATTATAATAAATAGTAAATGATATCTCTTTTAAGAATGTGATCCATATGAATGTTATTTACAATATCTATTTATTTTGAAAAAAAGGTATATGAATAATTTTTACTTAAATCTGTGGCACCAGTGTTAACACATAGTATTTCAGTTTTAGTAAAACACATTCCATAATCAGTGAGTGTGTGTTGTATCTACAAAACTTGATCACAAAAAACTTCTATCTTGTACAGATTTGGATTCAGTTGTAGAAAGTACTTATGAGTGTTGTTTTTTACAAGAAAAAGAAACTAAATAATCACCTAATAAATGAAAATTTCCATATGACCGTTTTCAATACATTTTATAACCAAAAATGTCATCATTTGAAAAACATTATTATTCCATATCATTTATTGAAGAATAAAAAAGTACCAAATCCACAATTCCATTTAAATAATGGATAATTAGTCAACATATATTAAATGGTTTTCCTTTATATATTCTTGATATATTACACATAATTGTGATGAAAACATTAATTATGGATGACTATATGTTATGTATAATAAACTTTCTATCATCCCTCTAAATTATTTTTGATTTACTAGTTGCCCGGCTTCATATATTTCAAGAGTATTTGAGGTACAAAATGAAGTACTAATACATTATGTATTTTCATATCAATAGCTTTTAAAAACATAATTAATATACTTATATTGGGATATATAGTTCCCTTCTACATTTTTAGATATTTTAAAACCAAGAAAAAATGTTAGCTCACCCATCATACTCATCTCAAACTCAAATTTCAAAATATTCGCAAAAGAATATGTTAGAGATTACTGATTTCATCCGAATGTAATGTCATCAACATAAATTTGAATTACCAAAACATTTTTGTTTTATTTATTTAAAAAAAGTGTTGGATCCACTTTTTCTTCAACAAAATTATTCTAATACAAAAATCACATTAATATATCATACTATGTTCAAGGTGCTTGTTTAAGACCATATAATGATTTGGTATGTTCGTAAATGTATTCAAGGTTATTTTTATCTTCAAAAAGAATATGTTATTCAAAAAAATAATCTTATTGAACATATCATTTAAGAAAGGAACACTTCACATCCATTTGAAAATGTATGAAATTAATAAATGTTGTAATAGATAATAGTATCTGAATAGACTCATGTATAAATACTGGAGCATAGGTTTATTCATAGACCATTCCCTCTTATTTGTTATGAACTTTAGAAACTAGTATTACTTTATTTCTAATTATTATTCCATTTTCATCACATTTTTTTAAATACCCATTTTACTCAAATTACAGATGTATCTTTAGGTCTTTCAACCATGGTCCAGACCTTATTCCTTTCGAACTCATTTAGTTCATTTTTCATTTGTCTGACCCAATATTTATCTCTTAAAGCCTCATCCTGAGTTTTAGGTTCAAATTATGAATGAAATTCTAGATTTTCTACTTCTTTTCTCAAAGATATTCTAGTCCTTATAGGTTAATCTACTTAACTAATGATACTATCATTTGATGATTCACAAAAAACATGTTACATGGGTTTTTAAAATCCTATTAATCAACATATGATAGAAAGTGTTCTGAAGTGAATGCTTCAGAAATATTTTCTTGAGTCATTTCTTTATTAGGAAAGTCATATATCAAATATTGATAATTATTTTTGGAAAACAAATCAAATGATATAGGTTGGGGTGGTTTAAAAAAATGATCAGTTTCATAAAGTTTAACATGTACTATTTCCTCAATAGTTCAAGAATATTTACTAAAAACTATATATGCCTTATAAGTAGTGGAATATCCTAAGAAAATATCTTCATAATATTTGGGTGTGAATTTATATAAATTATATTTTTTATTAAAAATAAATACATTAAATACAGATAATTTAAAGTATGAAACTTTTGGTTTTTGGTCATTCCATAATTAATAAGGTGTTTTATAAAGAAATGGTCTAATTAAAACTTGATTTATAGTATAACAAGAATTACTAACAGTTTTATCCCAAAATTGATTTTCAATATAATATTATCTCAATATGCCTATTTTTACCTCCTGAATAATATGATTTATTATTTCAACAACATCATATTTTGATGAGTTATATGAGGTGATATGTTATGTGTAATTCCTTTATTACAACAAAATGTTTCAAAATCGAAATTTTCAAATTCTATAACATGATCACTATGAATAGTTATCAAAGGAAGGTTTTTTTCATTTCTATCTTTCACGAATTTTTTAAAACAATAAGCTTATTATTTCATTACATGAAAATATACCCATGTGTATCTATCATAGTCACCAACTAAAACAAATACAAAATACATTTTTAAAACAATTCAAAATTTTATTGGACCAAAAAATTATTTATGCACCAACCGTAAAACATTATAAGTTAAAACTTCACTGGTTGATTTAAATTGTTACTTATGTTGAATACCATATTGAAATGGGTCACAGAAATTTTTGGAATCAAATCAAAGTTACATTAGATCTTTAACATTTCTTTTCATGGAAAATTTATATAAGTTACAAAGGTTGTAGTGTCCTAACATTCCATTTCATAACCAAGATTTATCATCAATTGTACTATGGAATGGTATTTCTTCGTTGTTATGGTCTTCTATGTTTAGTGTGTAAACATTTTCATGTCGATGGATTGAAATAATGAATTCAACCTTGTAATTGTGTTTGACACATTTATCATTCCTAAAATTGACAACTAAACCATCATCACATAATTGAATTATTTTCATAAGGGTATGATTAATATCCTTAACAAAAAAAACATTTAAAATCAATGATTTCAAAAAAGAACAATATTACTTATACAAACAATCATTCCTTAGGAATTTTCTCTTAAGGTAACTCTTCAACCTTTATTTTCAATAATATTTATAATAAAGTCTTTGTTTCCAGACATATTTCAGGAGTATCCACTATCCATGTACCATATATTCTTGTTATTGGTACTTACTTTATTTTCCTGAAAAAAAATAATTTGGTTTTTGGGATCCAAACCTTTTTGGATCTATAAATTCTAGAAAGGAAAATTTTGGGATCAAACTTTGTTTTTGAAAAATAGGCTCTGTGAAATCACGGAGATTGAATTTTATTTAAGGAATTTTCTTTCTAATGACCTTGATATTGGAACTTTGTGAAAAAGGGATCATTTTTAGGAATAAAGTGATTTGTTCTAAAAATGGTTTTGAATGACTATATCCCATTCCTAAATTATTCCCTTATAAATTAATTTGTTTATACGTATTTTTAAAACCTTATTTACCAGTTTTAATGTTTGAAAAAAATTTCTTAAAATAAAAAAAAGCAGACTTTAGTTTTAAAAATAAATTCTTATCCACACTAGTATTAGATTCATACGTGATTTTTTAATCTAAATCATTATTTTTTATAAAATTGATTTTTCAAAATCATTTGATATCTTATCTTTTATAGAATTAACATCCTCATGGTTTTTATAAATATAATTAATTTCAAAATATTTTCCATCAAATTCATTAGAATGATCTTATTATTATTTTCATAAAAAAATAATTCAAGAATTTCATTTTTCATGTTTCTCAATAACATTAAAATTTTCATTTTTAAGTAATTTTTCATATCAAGAAGAATCTTTATATGAAAGTAGATAATTATCTTTTACTAAGAAATTTTCTTCATCTGAAAAAATATAACCATTATCATCCAGAAAATTTTCACTTAGAGAAATATTAGTCAAATATTTATTAGTGTGTACCTTTTCAATGAAATAATGATTTTAAAAAAATATTTTGGTAAGATGAACAGTATTCTTCTATCTAGAGTTTTCATTTTTTGAGGATTCATCTGATGAATATCCACCACTAGCATTTCAGGAGTCATTTACCTTAAAATTTTCTTTCCTTTTGACTTATATTACTTTTTATGGTTCCTTACATAATGTATTTCATTTCTTTATTTACTTTTTATCTTTTAGAAATCTGGTCTGATGTGTCTATATTTCTTTCATTTGTAACAAGTTTCTTCAGAGACATTATTTTATTTCTTGACCTTATTACTTTTCATATATCTATATGAGAGTCCTTTCTAAAAATCTTTTTCATGCTTCGATCATGATTGGGTAACTTATTCTTTCAATTTTCTAATTCACGTGAGTCTGATTTAACTATAAAATCTTGTGTCTTATTATACATGATAAATTTCTTAGGATTCGTGTCTTCAATTTGATTTGAAGTACTAATAAAATAATCTCTCCCATTATTTTTCTTATATTTTTCTATATCTCTTTTAAATCTGTTTTTGTGTAGTAATAGATTTCCAAGAAATTAATTAAGGGAAACACATGTAACATTTTTTGATACATCAACAACAATTATTTTTTCTTCCCACTCATTTGGCATGATGTCTATGATCTTATAAATAAGGGTTTCATCATCTAGTCCTTTCTCTCCAATGTAATGTAAACTATTAAAAATTTTCATAAATATTTGTTGCCCCATTCAAACAGGTTCTCCATAAGGAAACTCAAAATCTTGATAGTATACTATATTCATTAATCATCTATTCTAAACCACTTTATTCATACCAAAATGATTAATCTTTCATTTCATCTAAATAATATTGGATGCTTCACAAGAAGAAATCTGGCCATATATATTTGCAGTCATTTAATATAGTAAAGTATTTTGTACCTAGTAATTCAGTTAATACTCTTTTTTTCTTGATTGTTAAAAAGTATATCTTCCTTGTCAATAATTTTATAATCTCCATTCATCATAAAAAAAATTCAAATAAAGTGTGGATTACAAAGGACTTCATTCGGAATCTTCAATATTAATAATTGTTATAATAAAATATTTGGGGTCTTGTAGGATTGAGATTTTCAATTAAACCACCATTAAGACCTGCCATCATTAAAAAAATACAATATTTTGTTTTCCACAGTACACATTATTTTAACAAGTATTTATAAATAGAATCATTATTAATGAAAAAAATAACTTTAAAATTTAATGTAATCAAATTTATGAGAACTAGAAACCTTCTCTGATACAAATTTTTGGATCATAATGTATATAAATATGGAACAATATAAGAGGGGTGAATTTTTTGTTTAAAAATATTTCCTTTTTATCCAAAAATTATTTTATATTAAAATAATTTAAACTAATTAAATTCACAATACCTCTTAATGTGTTTAAAATATTAATCAGATAGAGCCATGGGTATGGTTATAAAGGTATTTTAATCAGTTTGATTGCAATAAAGTAATCCAAAAGGCGTAAATGAAATTAATCATATTCATAATTTAAATGATTAAAATAGAGTAAGCATGTATAAGATTACAATCACTATGGCTACAATGATCATAGTAAAACAAAACAAAAATTCAATCATAAAGCATACTAAATCTTTTTGAGTAATTAAAAATATTGTAATCACTACAATCATAATTCCATAGATCGTTATCAAAGTATATTACTAATTCATATTAATAATAGTGTTTATGATAAGCAAAATGATCAATAGAAAAATTAATATATATAAAAAGTCACTTTCTATTACAATAAATTGGTAACATAAAAGAATAAAATTATTTTATCCCAATGAAAAGGGTATCCAGTAACATTGGATAAAGGTACCGTGATTTATAATTTCATGAAACTCTATCTTACCCACACCAAGGTAAGTCCTTGATACGATGATTGGATTTTTTTTCCTCATATCCCTGCAAGCCCTCGATTAAGAAGGTAATCAACACCTCTATCTTCATATCTTTAGAAGACCTCGATCTAAAAAAAGATCAAGGCGCCAATCATCCTATTCTAGGATATGCCCAATTGTAATCACCAATGAACCATGTCACACTATGAAAAAACAAAGATATTGAATATTACAAGTATGTAGAACAACCAGTTAAAAACTTAATCACTTCAAGGATTTTACACAATGTAATTTTTAGCAGATCTCTCATAGAGTATCGGTTCTTCCAAAAGTTATGAGACTGTAAAAATCACTGTATTTATAGTCGTTGGCTCCAATGGTCATATATTCTTCTTAAGGTCATATTTTCTTCTAAAAAATTAGAGGGATTGGGACACCTAGCACTCCAACGGTCATCATGTAACTGAAGCAAGGACATTATTTTATTATGTAAATCAAAATAGAATACATGACACCATTTTCATTAAAAGTTTTTTCATTCGATACAATACTATTTTCTGGAAATAATAATGTGGGACTAAAAAGAAATTATCACTTTTGATAAAATAGAAATTTGAATAGTAAATGGGTATGATGATTTTTGTTAAGACAATGAGTATGATTTATCTTGTCAGTACGATACCGAGTGATGTGTATAATGAAAATCAAAATTGGAAAGTCTGATGTTAATTTAAATTAGTGGTTATGATGTAAATTGTATATGTGGTCCTGATGAAACAATAGGTACAATAATCATGAGTACGATAAAAATGCGTATGATAATAATTGTATGCATAACGAAAATCATAATCAAAAAATGTAAAACAAAAATCATTAAAGGAAACATGATAAAACAATATATGAATTCATTTGAAAGTATATTTTGTGATTTAAAAAACAAAAAGGACTAAAAAATTCAAAATATGGGTTTTGAATCAATAATAATGTCTTCTAAGGAATATTTTTGTTATAAACCAAAAGGACTTACCTAATTAAGAGGTAACACCTTCTCTCATGCTTCTTTCTATTATTTTCCTTCTCCACAAACTACACTCTATGTATTCTATGATTTTATATAAACACTGGTATCCTCAATATACTATGATTTTGTTATGCTAATGGTTCAACCTACACTTACACAAACCTCCATCAAATGGGTAATGAACATACTTTTTACTTGTGTGGCGAACTACGACCTCACTAAACGATGATTTCTCATTTATCCTTTACCTCCAATAATGGTAGAAATTATTATTTAAAATATTTTTATATATGTTATATATTATTTTATTATGTGGTTAAGATTTTTTATTCCTTTTCCAACACAATTTTTGTTTAATTTCCATTTTGTGTAAATGCAAAAACGTTGATTGAGGAAGTTTAGACTACCACCCCCTCAAAGCGATGTGATACATTCACACAATAAATGGAATGTATTAAGGATAGTTTTAGAGAGATTATATGATATTTATAATATTATAATTATATTATAATGATATTACATACATATATACATATATTTCATTTTCATTTTTTATTCCAATAAACAATGAAAACGGAAACAATGTTCGTTCGTACGTATATATTATTATCTCCATGAACATTGTAAACCATTTCATACATATTTATTCTATAAATTTTAATAATAAAAGTATAATATATATAAATTCTATATATATCATGGTTTACATTCTATAATTATAAAATAAGTATAAGGACCAATTATATAATAAATTAAGACACGTGCGAAGAACAAAGAGGAATATTATCCCAAATGAAACCTTAACATAGGATGGTTAAAAATCAGGTAATATAAGGTCATAATAAAACCATGTATGGTATTAGATATAATATATTTCTCTTTAAAATATTTATACTAAAATTATATTTATTATATTGTTGTTTTTAATGATTACGATGAGATTCAAGACACAAGTTAAGGGGATTTCATATCACTTTTTATTTCCATGAGATACATGATTTATTCACCACCCATTACTTTTTTATGGTGTATGTAATTCCCATGAATTTATTCTTTCACTATTATACGTAAATTTATACGTATTCACATATCCATTTTATGATCTTTTGTTTATGTCCATTTATGATTCAAAAGATAGAAAATTAGTAAAAATGTTTTATCTTAATTGTCCTTCTTTGAGACTCATGTTTTGTTATGCACCTAAATTCTTTTTGAGGTTTATATAATTCAATTTTACGTATTATATATATAATCTACTTATTTTCATGATATTATAAGATTAATTTAATTCTCATTTCTTACATTGAGTGTATGATCCCATTTTACCATGTGATAAGATCTTATTGAAAAAATATCATCACTTTTCAAGATTTTTCATGTCTATGATTCCTTTGATTAAATCATTTTAACCATCTCTCAAGAATGCTTATGAGTTTCCTTATCCTTCTTTTATTCAACACATATCCTTGTATTAGTAACATTTTCCACTCTTTGGTTCTTAAGATAATGTTTTTGATAAAAATATGATTTCCCCTCTCTTTGGTAAAAAATCTTTTGTATTCAAAAATCATGTTTTCAAAAATGTTTTCAAAAGATATTAGAATCCCATTTTCAAGGAAAAAGTATTTTAAAAAATATTGTGTTGTTTTCATTTCTTCATTTACAAATTTTCAAATATATTTTCCATAAAAAATGTTTTCAAAAAATTTTTATGTTTTAAAATGTGTTTTCAAGGAAGAAAAGATATTTTTCTCAAGAAATGTTTTTAAATGATCATTAAAAATTATTTCCCATCTATAATATCATCTGTTGGTGTTACTCATAACTTTTGGGGTATATTATTCAATTTTTTCATACATATTATTTTTCTTAATGGATTATGTTTTGACGCCATGATGTTTATGAAACCTGTTTCTCTTTCATGGGATATTATTTTAATGAAATGAAAATGAAACTTATATTTTTTTACAAATTATGATATGATTACATGTTTATAATACCAATTAAATTTAATGTTTTATGATATAATTATTTATGATTTTTTGTCATGTGTATGTATTATTTAACTTTTATATGTTTGGGACCTATATCTCCCTCCAATGAATTGGGTAATGATTTATATCTAATGAGATAGAATAAGGTGGTCTTCAGAATGAACATTTACGACTAAGATGACCATGGGAGTAAACCATTACTACCAAGATGGTATGAAAATTGAAATCAATATACTAATACGTACATGGGAGTGAATCTTGAGTTCTCTGGCTACTATTGAAATTATATAATATGCTTATGTGTATTCCAAAAATCCATGTTTTATTTCTATGTTATTCTTTCTGGGATTATGTTCTTTATTTCTTAATGACTCATGTCTTATGAACTAGAAAGTGTTATGTTGGGATTCAATTATGGGATCTTTGATATTCAAGGTATTATCTCATTTTTTAATGATCACGTTCACATACCCTTTTTCCCTTGATTATGCTTATATATCTCCCTTGATTTCCCTTATTGATCATTTAATCACATCTCTTTTTATGTTTCCTAACCATGTTTATAAAGATATTTATTATTTTTGATGTTATTAAAAATGTTTCTAGTTAATAATAACCTAATAGAAAATTATTTAGCTCAATTATGTATCAGTTTTTATGTAACCATGTTTCCAACAGAACTAGACTAGTATGGTCACTGGGTGTCTATTTATATAATGTTTTATGTATTCCAAAAAATTTATATAATGTTAATATATGAAAATAAATGGTATATATATAAATAGTTGGCTCATATTGGCCATCAGTTTTAGGGTGACAATCCATAATGATGCTCAACTCAGTATTTAGAGAATATTGAAGACTTTTCAAAAACATGGAGATAAATTTTTCATCATTATTGGATATAATCGATAATGGTACTGCATAATGGTACTCCATACATCCTCACCACTTCTTTTATGTATTTATGTTCTTGTTTGTAAAATGAGAAGTTCTCTTGAATCACAATAAAGTGATAATCCTTTGTATGATGATACATAATGACCCATATATATTTATTTCATATATGTCTTTATATGTCTAGTTACAAAGTACATAATGTTTTTTTAACATGTTTATATAGTTATGGGTAATGGTTTCATGATTAATTTAGACTTTTTTCCTTATAGCCATTACTTGATGACTTACTAGGCACTTAGATTCACATTGAGTGATCTCTTTCATCGTATTTTCCCACCAATAGATCACACAGATATACTGATACATATTTTTCCTCCCTGGGTGGACAAAGAATGTTGATATATTTTCATAATACAAAATCACTTTATTTGTCTTGGGATTTTATGGTACACACAGTATTAACCAAAATCTTACCACTCCTTCCTCATCAATTTTCATCTCTAAGGATTTACCCTATCTTATAGCTTCTACATTTTTTCTATATTTCCACATATTTTCATTGAGAATCATGTACCTTCTCTATAAAGGATGGTTTAGAATTAATTTAAAATTAATGATGATATACATTCACTTATGGTTCCCCTTTTTATCCTTTGTAATTATATGAATATTATAACATTTTTAATTCTCATCATTGATAATGTTGAAGGAAAATTAATACATAGAACATAAACTACTTTATTTACATTACTCAGATGGAATTTGATTTCAAAATCAAAATCATTGATGATATCTAAATATATTCATTGGTTATTATTTATATCCTTTTCTGTGAATATATATTTGAGTCTCTTGTGTTTTATATATCTCTTGTACATCTCCCCATAGATATAATCCCAATAAATTTTAAATTACATGATCACAACCTCAACCTCATGATTATGTGTGATATAATTTTTCTCATGAACATAATACTTCCATAATGCATAGGATATCACATTATCATTCTAAATCAGCACACATCCTAATACAGTCATTGACACATCATGTAATACAATAAAGAGTTCCCCAATTATTAGTAGTTTATGTAATGGTGTAGTGACAATCCTATATTTCAAATCATTGAAGTATTCTTCACATTTACTAAACCAATATAATATTTAATACCATTTCAGTAATATTGGTTAGTGGGTTTAAAAATAATGATAAGTTCATCACAAGTCATTGTTAATACCTGGCAAGACTAGGGAAACTACAAATCTCCATTATAGATGAAAGTCTAAGACACTCCTAAATTTCATTTTATTTAGAAGGGTCCATTCATATTGCTTTACAGGAATTACAATAAACTAATAATGATACATCCTCAATCCATAAATCATGGTTACTATACATTGAATATTTTTTCTCCCTCTGTAAAGTAAATAGCATATTGTTCAAATGCTCATCGTGTTCCTCATTTCTCTTGGATTATATCAGAGAATCATCAATAAATTCTATAAAAAATTTGTCAATGTAATATCTAATGACGTTATTCATTAATCCCAAAAATATGTAAATATTATTAGTGAGTCTTAATGGAATCACTATAAAGTCATAGTTTCTATACCTCTTTCAAAATTCATTATGGGTAGTATCTTTTTTATTCAATTTTAGTTATTGATATGCGGACTCACGACCCCCCTCAGAGAAATTCATGGCCCCACCACTACAAAAACAATGACTTATACCAATAGAAATGTAGTGACAGATAATATATATGTTGGTAAAAAAAGAGCAATTCCAACAGATATTAAGTTTTATTAGTATTGATTTTAAGCACCAATAGTTATTTTTACCAACAGATCTATCTGTTGGTATCAATCGTTTAACACCAAAAAATATTTTACCAACATTTAAATCTATTGCTTTATCATACTATTACCAATATTTTTTTACCAACACATAAATCTATTATTAATAATAACAATTACCAGCAAATATTTTATCATCAATAAAATCTGTTACAATAAACTATTCAATGATAATAACCAATTAAAAGAAACCAATTTTGTTTATAATATTATTATTTTTATGACCAAAGTCAATATACATGGTTTTTTTTAAAATATATCATTAATTGATTTAAATTTTCAATTATCTCTAAGTGTCAATTATGATTATATTTTATAATGATTTTCATTCAATAAACATTTGAAATAATACATATAATAAATTTAAGTCATTATGATATTTGAATTATATAAACATAATAAATGTAAACATGATAATCAATAAAAAAATTAATAAACATAATTGAATATAAGTAATAAATAATTGATATAAAACATAATTTACATTTATAAACATAATTGACATTTTATTTTATATTAGAAAAAATATATTAATTTTTTGTAAAATTTAAAATTTATTATAAACCAATAAATTAATTAATTAGTAACATACTAAAATTTTATTTTTTTGTCATATTATTTCATATATTTAATTTTATTATATATTACATATATTTAATTTTAAAAAATTATTATTAGTTTTCAATCCATTAGCGATTATGTGATTCTCTTCAATTCACCTCGTGCACACGCTCGATCTCCTGTGTTCCTGAATCTTCATTGCGAGGGTTTTATCCACTTCAATCTACCTCCGAGCGGCATCAAAATAATCTTCTTTCAGTCCCATCCATGCCTAGGTGGGCGGCACCGACTCCCTTTCTTCTCCTCCAATACGTACAACTGAAACCTTATCGTTTCACCTTCTTCTCCCTGTAATCAGCACCGAAATCTTCTTCTGATTTCCAATAGTTCAGCATCCCCTCTCCCATAAGCTATATGAAACCTTAATATTCCATCCTATCCTCACCTCTTCCATGAACAATCATCAAATCCTCCTTCTCCTACTGTATTCAACCCACTAAATTGAATGGATTGAAACCCTAATCGGTCGACTTCCTATAATTAACTTCTGGTAAGATAAGGTTGATTACAAATCCATTAGTTTACCTTGACAAGATTTCCATCTCAAACTTTCCTCCTTCAGTCAGTCCCAATTCCCTCGAACCCCTCAAAATACCTGATATGTTTTTAGCTGATGGTTTACTATTTTCTGATGTAGATCAAAATAAGTTTTTTTCATGGTTTCTGTATAATTCGAGATATATTCCTCATCGATCCACAGCCAATAGGATACTGGAAGCGATGCTAATAAGGTCATGGTGTTCCGACCAGACAATTCTATGACCCATGTCCATGTTAAGGGTACCCATACTTTACCTTTACACCCATTTGAGGCTTGTAAATTCATTTTCACTATTTTTTGTTGCACGACATACAAACACATTAGGGTTTCACATGTCTGGATTCACCATTTATGGATTCATGTTGTTAAAATCATCAAAGGAACCCAAATTCTAGTTCTGTAGGTGCCTTCATTTCTGAAATTTCATTACATCACTTAAACCCACATCCTTCCCCCAAATCCCTCCACCGTATCTGATTTTTGCATCTTAATATTTTTCTATATCATTGTTTTAATTCAATACTAACTAAGAACATCTTCTTAAATTTTTAATTTAATTTTTTTTTGTTTATGTATTTTCTCTAAATGTTATATATCATCATTCTTTGATCATTAAATTCACACATCAATAGTTCACAAACTATCATGGTTCCTTTCTTCACAAGATCAAGTTTCGTTGTGGTTTGATTTTTGATCTCAGTCCATTTAGGTGTTTTTTCTTGTGAGTCCCCTAGGAATTGTTAAATTGTGATTTTCCATAGGCTGCAGGATTATTACATTTAAATTTACTTAGCACTGGTATTGGTGATGTGATTGCATGACCTTACTGGTATGTTTTCATTCATTTGGAAATAACCATAGATTTTTCAAATCATGGATTTTATTTATATGAAATAGGGTTTTGGTAAATTACATGTGTTTTTTGAGTTCTTTTGGTATGTTGTCTTGACACTAACTGGTTATGCCTCATTCAAAGAAGGGTTCCTCCACTAAATTTATACCCTCTAAATACTTCTGCATCAACTACCTTGTATGGATGGAGATCCTTAATGAGACCAAATAAAAAACCTAAAATAAATTGAATACAAACAAGTAAACATAATAGTTGGCTCAATTGGAATCTTCTTCTTGAAACCAGAAACTAAAATATATCAATTTCACCTCATATTCATGTACAATATGTCACCATTTTTATAATCACGCCACTCAAAAACTTTTTCAATATGCATGTGGATGACTTGTTTTTTGTTGTATCTAGATAGGGTTTCTTCATGGACATTACTGAGATAAATCTGATAAGATGGTCACCAGAGACATGGGAATATTAGGAAGCACAAGATGATGTTGTATAGTGCAATTGAGGTATATTATATTTCATTAAATTCATTTAAAATTCTTAAATCTTATGTTTTTTTAGAAATATAATGTTTTATACAAATTTTTATTAACTTTTTTAAGAAATAGAATGTTCTATTACAATACTATTAATTAAAGAGGAAAATAACCAACATGCCCATTACTTCACCTTAAACTCATGAAAATTTCAGATTAACATTTAACAAACCAAAAACTCTAATTTTTTAACCAAACAACTCCTGAGTAGTTTTCAAAAATTCCAGCACTTTTTTTAATAATTTTTAAAAGACCACCATAGGGCGCAACCACTAGGCTGCGCCCATGTGGATAAATTCCATTACTTATTACAACTAATTATTTGCTTAAAATGGTTTAAAATTCATTATGATCTTCAAGAAATCATTACCAAGGCTTCTAAAAATTCTAACATAGTATTTAAACACATGTCAATGTTTAAATACATAGCAGTTTTCATGTTTTTCACAACGGGGATCATATTACTTTCAATAACCAATAACCACCCCTTCTGAGTATATTTCCAGAATTCCAACACTTATTACAAAAAATTATTTGTTTAAAATAATTTAAAATTCAATATGATCATCAAGAAAACATTACCATGACTTTGAAAAACTATAAAATTTTAAATAGTGACATTAATGCATTGTTATGTAGTAGTGTTATTTAACAAGTATGAAGTGGGTTACCAAACTTTGATAACCCCTATGATTTGTCCTACAAGGTATCATTTTTATTGGGATAAAGTGTTCCCCTTATGTAGTATACCCCAAATTCTCCTTTTGGATGTATGTTCCTAATTTAAAACCCTGTTATCATTTTGTTTTAATGATTTTAAAAAATTACTTATTTTAAAACCTATTAAAAATGACTGACGTTTTCCCACACAAAAGGCGCTTTCCTTCCACCACTTATTCCCCACATTACAATGACATTGGTTTACTCTTATATTTCTTATACCATCATAGTGACATTTCTAATTTGATTCTCCCTTAGGAATTATAATAGAAGTAATATTTATCACTACCCATATATAGAGGTGAATATGTTCAGTTAGGGAATAAGGAAATGAAACTATGAAAGAGATACTGATGTGGGATACCAAAACACTCTTGTTGTGATGATTATCCTAAATCTGAGAAAAACACAAATAATCACTTGGTCTTTATGTTTAGAGAGAACAAATACTGAAGAAACGTACAACTAAATATGTGATATCTTCTACCTAACATTGAAGTGAAATCCTATTAGCAATGATGCTGCTGAAGACCAACTATGAAGGACCAGTGTATATTGGTGATCATTGAGGTCTCTATTCCAACATAGGATAAAATCATCAGAATGGTGCAACATCAATTTAAAATAAAACATGATATGTTGTTCAATATGATATATCATTAGGTCTATAGAATAAGGTGTATGCATTGAAAGATGACGATCATTGCACTCTATACTAGCAGTGTCCCGTAGGGTGCTGGTATGGCACTACATTAGGGTGATGGTATGGTGGGGAATGATTTGTTGACTCTTAATACTCAAGGCTGGAGGGGTCCATCATCATTTTTAGCACCTTTAGGTAGATTGACATTCATGATGAACTACTTTATATCTTGAACAAAAAAATTGATGATTCTTAGAGCACATTGACAAAGATATCCTTCTTTAACCTTAGGGTATTTCCAAACTCTCTATATTCCATGGTAATTTTTTGCTTGAAGTTTTACTTCATGATATAGTACAATATAGATCTAATTTTATAGCTCTAACATCATTTCAATACCTGAATTTAACACCATCAGTGAATTAAAACATTTCATTTTATTAGTCTTTAGTTTCAGAGGGCTAAGTTATTTTACTATTGGATTTTGACAAATTATATTTTCCTTTTAACTAGGTTGTTTTTTGTTTATCTTGGATTTTTGACTCTTTCCTTTTGACTAAACACTTTTTAATTTCCATGTTAACTATTTTAATCCTTTAGTTTTCATTGTAACAGATTTTTAATTTCCCCTTTAACTTTCTTTTTTCTAATTTGGTTTCATTTCATATGGATTTTGTACTGATTTTTTAGTCTTCCGTTTAACTTTTTTTAATAATTTTTCCACATTTAAACATATATCCATGAATGTATGATCATATCCTTCATGTTAAATTTTTTACTTCGGCTTATATACTCATTTTATTCAAAGAGTTAATTATTTGACACTTTAAAAGGATCTGGGTGAATGGTAATGAAATAACACACTGATATAGTGGTTGTCATGCCTTTAATATTATATTTTTTATGAGTTTCTCTCAACTAAATATTTCACCTTAAGGTTTTTCAAAAAAAGACACTTTCTTAGGTCATTTTTCATTCACAATAAGTGAAACTACTTCTATTTGGTTTCAGGAATGAAAAGTAAGCTACCCTTCGCAATTTTATTTCTAATTATAGTTGTTTTCTATTATTTCCCTTATTATTTTTATTTTTTATTACATATGTAATTCTTATTCTATAATAGAAAGTATGAAAAATGACAATTCCTATGTAATCTTCTTATGTAGTAAAATTATATTGGGATCCTGGGTTATATATAACCATAATGAGAGGTTCATCTAAAAGGAAACACTTTTTTAGGCCATTATGAATTCACAAGAAATGAAATTAATTATACTTGGTTTGAGGTATGAAAAATGAGTTTCATGAACAATTATATTTCTAATTTTTGTTTTTATTCATTCCCTTAATCTCTTTATTTTCAACTCGTGTACTTCTTATTCTATAATTTCAGGTATGATGTCATATTCTCTTGAGCCTCTTCAAAAGAAGAATTAGTTTGTTTGGACACAACAAGAAGTTGTAATTATATTTTATGAGGTTTTCTTTTCTGCACCTTCCTATGTTATTTTAGAGAGTTGGAATTATATATATCTACACAGAACTTATGTATGTTCTTTATGTATGTACACAAATGTATAGGATATCTATATTTATAGTAGAATGTGAAAACTCCACTATACATGTCACATTCTCCTTTTTAATCCATAATCATCATTCCAGCCTTGATGTCCTTTTAAAGTGTTTTCTAAACTTTTAGATCATGGGAAAATTGCTGCACATAAAATTATATGAATGTCTCTATTATAGTATATAAACTTATGCCTCTGGGATAGAATTTTCTCCTACTGTCGCATGGTTAACATTAGGGTTTTGATTTGAAGAGTGATTTCCCCATATTATAACATTCTTAACATCAAAACATCAACACCCAATCTCTCATAGATCTTACCCATTGCCCAGTTATGATCTAGTATAGTAACACATGTAATGTTTTTTTAGGGATATATGGTTTAAATTCTTAAGGATCAGTGCATTAGTATTTGTAGGATTAGAAATAACTACAACCTTGCAGTTTGGTGTGACATACTTTTCAAGATCAGAAGGTAAATGGATACATTTTTTGACATTGCATCTTTCATTTCCATGCCTTACTTCCTAGGAAGCAACTAACCATAACGGCATTATTTACTCCCTTTCATGCCTCACCCACATCAGTTATAGTAACAACATCCTTAAGTAGTGGGAAGGCATCATCCATCAACTCCATTTTTACCCCATTCAATGACTCTGAAGCAATATCAATATCAAGCACGTGGAGGGTCATCAGATGGTCTGCACCTAGCCATCACCCCTCTTGAAATCATGGGGAAAATAGTATAACCAATTTAGCCAGTAGCTCCAATAACAAGAACGCATACTGGTTCCCTGGCCATCAGAATATGTTTTGAGGAAACAAATCATCTTTTTAGCCAAAATGTGAAGATTGTATAGGGAAGGATGTTCAAATCCCTGGACGTGTTGATAAGAAAACCAAGAGAAGTATATCCATTTAGGTTCGCTACTTCATGAGTCACATAGTCAACAAGCACTATTCTAGTTACAGCAATGGCTAGGGGTAGAGAACCCTGCGGGCGCATCCACATTATATAGTTTATATATGTTAAAATGTTCACACTTTATAGATGTTGTTCTATGTGAATAAGACATAAAAATTGTTTGTATCCAGTTTTCAGTTTTGAATACTAATTTATTGATTTTAAATTTCCAATTTTAAATTTCATTTTCCTGAATTTTAAGATGAATTTTTTTATTCTTATATTTCAATTTTGAATATCATGTTTATGATATTGAATCTTGAGTTCATATAATCTTGTTTATTTCATTTTATATTTTTATTGAATGATTTTTATTGTAAATATGAAACCTCCAATATCAAGATTTACAAATAGAAGTATCTAGATTCCAAATTATGGGTACTAATTTCTAGATTCTACTATAAATTTTTTGATACTATATCATGTTTTTAATTATGGTTTTTAATTTTGTAGTTTTATCAAATTTTTACATGGTATCAAACATTTTTTCTCCAGAATTTATGAAAGTTTTGGTCTATGATATTGGTAGATTTATCTATTGACATTTTAAGACATTATGTTTCATTTTAGATTGAATCTCATTTCCATTTATGATGAAGATACTATAACATATTAATCTTTGAGTTAGTGTCACTCTTAATTGAAATTAGGTTCATTCTCAATGGTTTGTGGCCATAAGTTATGTGTCAATATTAACTGAAATTATTGATTGTGATTTTTTTATTATAGGTTTAGCTTGGTCGAATTGATGTTAGAGGTGTAATGAATGATGTGATTGGAGGGGGAGGTGAGTCAATGGGCATACCTGCTATTACGAGATTCTGGAGATGTCAATAGGGATGATGAAAAATGCTCACTATGCAAGTCATTTTTTATACCACTTTATATTTTGGTTTCAATTCATGTAGATATTTTTCATTGATTTCAGTTGGAGTTGGCTCAGTGGTCAAGAGGGTTGGATGAGTTGTTGTCCCCTGGTGTGGCATGGATGAGCAGGATCTGACTCACTGGTCCTAGGTCATGGATGGGTTTCTGGTGATTGCTGGTTCCTAGTGTGGCATGGATGGATAGTGCTGGCATGGGTGGTGGAGGGGTCGTCGTGGGGTGTGTGTGTGTGTTGGGGGGATGAATTTTGTATTGATGGGTGTTATGGATATGATAAGGAATGATTTTTGTATTGATTCATTTTTTATTAAATTTTATTTTAAATATAATTATTATTTTTCGTCTAATTTTCAACATGTTTTAAAATTTTCTTTCTTCTTAATAATTCAAATAGATGAATTATATATGATAAATTAATAAATATAATATGAAATTTAACTAGAAAAAAATTATATTTTTTATTCAAATGCAATTTATAAACTAATATTATATGTTGGTAATATTATTACCAACAGAAAAAAATTTCATTAGAATCTATTGCTAAAAATTTTAACCAACATATATATTATTTGTTGGTATTATTATAATTCCAACAGAATGATTTTATCTGTCACAAAAACATTTTGTGACAGAGTTTTTACTGACAGTTTAGTGAAAGGGACATATATGTTGGTAAAACGTTTTACCAACAAGAAAAATTTATTTTACCAATAGATGTTCCCCTGTTGGAAAAAGTGAAATATTTTGTAGTGCACATGGCTGATCGAAAAAGTAATCTATCTATGGAAGGTGAAGACTTTTCATTATAATTATTTTTTAGACCATTTTAATCATTTTAGAGGTGCATTTATCCATTATTCTTCTTGATAGAGAGGAAAGGATCACCCCATAGTGAGTCACACAATCATATATAACCAATGTCAAAAATTTCTTGTAACGTCTTCTTAATTTCCTCCAACTCAATAGTGATCATCCAATAAAGAGTATGTGAAATGGTTTGAGATCTAGGCATAAGATCATTTTAGAACTCAACCTCTTGGTAAGTATGAAGACCAAGAAATTATTCTAAGAACACATTATTTTTCTCACTCAAAATAGAAATTTCATCAAAAATGATCATCTAATTTGTCTCAATCATTTGAGCTATATATTATTTATCATTAGGAAATAATCTCTAATGTTGATAATATTATTCTGAAGTATATCCATCGTCCTCCTCACACTTGTATAGAATTTGAGGATTCCTCATGATGTGTAGTTTGATCTCCCTTTCCATGCAGTTGATATTGGGTTTATATAAAGATATCTAATTCATTCCAGATATAGTATGAAAATCCTTCAATGAAGGTAAGATGGTATTTTTGATATGTTCAGTCTGCAAATATTAAATGAAGATGATTTTTATAAATTAGATGCAATAATTTCCCCTTTCATTATTCTAAATGATAGCTCATCATTAATATTTTGAGGTCGTGTTTGTATAGTTCTACTAAACTTTCAAGATATGATAGAATTCATAGAAATATAATCAAATAGTATATTTAGTACTCTTGAATAAATTACCATTATACTTTCCAGCACATTGTTTTTGATACACCTCAGCTATATTGATTCCATATTCCCTTACTTTCTTTCCTTGAGGTAGTTATTATTGATTGTCTCTGAAAATTTTTGTGTTGGGGAATTGGATTTCTTAATTCTCATGTTCCTTGTAATTGTATCACTACACTATAGGATGATTGTTGATGTGAATATTATATTCTTCTTCCACGTTAGTTTCCTTCTTAAAATCCATTCAACAATAATTAACATGATTCCTCTCTATTAAACATTTGAATAATCTTTTTTTTCCCTAAATAAAGTTACAAGGATTCTTCTTCCCACACTATTGACAAGTGGGATGTCAGGTTTTATTTCCCTCATGTGATTTATAAATTTATTCACCAATATTAATCTCCATTTTACTTTTTTTATCTAAGACCATGAGACAAAAAAGTATCAGAAATCTCCATCCCAATTATTATAGAGCATCAGAAAATATTTCAATAGATTTCAATGTCTTGAATCCCCATGTATTTCATAAACATGGATTAAATCCACTGAAGAAGTTATCTACCATGATTTCAGTGTTCATGAAAAATCCATAGGCGTATCATTCAAGCCTTGTAAATGTTTCCTTGTATTATCAGATAGATTTATATTCCTTTAGATTCATTCCATGGAAATCTCTCTCTATATTAAGATGGATAGTTTTGGGAAAATATTTATTGAAAATTATTCTATTGAATCATTTCCAATCCATGGAATCAATTTCCTGCATAGAATATGGGTCTTTCATCAGTCTCCACAAATGATCAGCTTTCCAATCAAAATGATAGACCGCTAGTATTCCAATATCCTCTTATAATCATTGAGGTATGGAGAATATTTTCTCAATGGATTTAGTCTATTGTTCTTTGATTAGGGAGACAAAGGTTCCAAAAAATAAAGTAGGCCTCTGTTACATAAAAAATTAAACCAAAAAAATACCTTTCTTGGAAGAAGGTGGGAGTTCCACACCTTTCACATTATTATTCATAACATGATTCAGTTGGTCCAATACTGTCATGGGGTTCTGGTCTCCGATTCCCAATTGGTTTTTCATCACATTTTGGAAAGCATCACACTTCCTATCATATTTTATGTTAGCATGGGTTCTTCTATTTCCCTCCTTAACTAATAAAAAGAAAAAAAATACAATTTGGGTTTTTTAATACTTATCTATTAATCATTTAATGAGGAAACCATAAACATGGAGAGAATAACATATAAATTAAAAGTATATCCTAACTTATGATTCCCTATGATTAAAAATAGGTTATCCATGGTGATATAATTATCCATAGGATTCTTACTGATGTATTCTACTCCTAATCTCCAAAAATAACCTGATCATCCTATCATACCAATTATAGAAACTCTATCCATTTACATATAATATTACAAGATTTTAATCATAATTAACCGTGAAATAGAAACTAGTGATTGAAATTATAGTGTCTTTGTAAGATTAGTTATATAATTAGAAAACATGAAACTAGGATAAAAAACATTTTACTAATATCTATAATGAGGTTCTAACTCCCTTTGATCTCTTATAACGTTATATGAAAACCAAGATATACACATAGACAAAATGATGATCTAAATTTCCTGATAAAGGAATAAAAATGGAAAAATGAAATGCACCTAAGGAATAACTTAGTTACCTAAAAACATCCATCCGGAATAAAAATAATGTATCATAATACATAGAACAAGGAATCATATGATCATGAAAATATTGGAATGTGGAAGAAACATATAACATGACATAAAAAAGTTTCAATGCTAACTCTATAGACTATATAACAACGTGGAAAAATGCCCATAATGGATTCAGATTACTCCATAATCCCATTAATGATGTCTCATGAGATTAAACATTACCCATTGCATTGGAGCTCTATATAGTCAAATCCATCATAACATGTTCATTCATATGTGTTCCACCTAAATAATCAAACATAAGGAATGAACATAATGTTGTACCCCTCTCTCTTGGATTTTAATGATCACAATCACTCTCATCGTGTTCTAACTTGTTTTCAAGTGTTTTGATGCTAGGAAAAAGGTTGCCCAGGAGTTGGCCCAAGAAGGCTGATAGTGGACTCTCTGAGTCCACCGGCCAACCGGTGGATTCCCACCGGCCAGCCGGTGGTCTCTGGCAGAAGCATTGCTTTCTGCCAGAGCCACCGGTCAGCCGGTATGGGCACCGACCAACCGGTTCTTGCCCACCGGCCAGCCGGAGGACCCAGGCAGTAGGCTTTCCCACTGCCTGGTGACACCGGCCAACCGGTGGAACCCAGACAGAAAGCCTGCTCTGTCTGGACCACCGGCCAGCCGGGAGCTCAGCACCGGCCAGCCGGTGTGCCCAGTCAAACTAGCCATTGGGCTTTGACCAGACTTGTACTTTTGACCCCCAACGGCTCCGGAAGCCCTCCAACGGCCATATTGAAGTGTTTATGGGTATTTCTACTATAAATAAGAAACCATGGATGTCGGGAACACAACCAAAATATATTTTGATGTCTTGACGCTCTAACGACAAATCTCCAAGGCCTCTTGTGATCCATTGCCATCCTTGAAGCTTGACCTCCCTCTCCATCAGCTGCTCTCACACTTTTGTCACTCAAGGCTTCCATGTGTTTGTATTATTTTATTTTTTTAGTTCTTCATTGGGTTTGGATTAAAACAAACCTCTCATTTCCATTGTTTCTTTCAATTGGGTTTCTTGCTACAACCATAATAAAAAAGCAAACTGTACGAAGGTGTTCTAGCCTACCTTAAAACGGCTAGTGGGTTTCTTGCTACAACCATAATAAAAAAAGCAAGTTGTACGAAGGTGTTCTAGCCTACCTTAAAATGGCTAGTGGGTTTCTTGCTACAACCATTAAAAAGCAAGCTGACGTATTAATCTCTCAACGGTTCTTGTTGGGAGTGGAGACGTAGGCTTGGGAATTAAGCCGAACTTCGTTATCAAATTGTGTCTTGCCTTTTTTTATTTCCGCTGCATTGATAATTGTTTTAAATTGTTAATTATTTTTTGAAAAGGAAATTCACCCCCCCTCTTTCCATCCTCTACGACCCAACATTTGGTATCAAAGGAAGCGTTTGTGTAATACCTTAACCGGTTACAAACTTAAGATCCTTAGTGATGGCTAATTCCTCGCATGCTCCCGAAGGGTATTCTATGACTCGGGCTCCATTCTTTGATGGAACCGATTACACTTATTGGAAAACTCGCATGATTACTTTTCTTAGAAGCATTGGTTATCCTATCTATAGGATTGTAATGCAAGTCTATACTTTATCTAACAAGGATGAGTCCAAATGGACCCCCGAAGACATTGCCAATTTTGAGCTTGATGGCAAAGCCATGAATGCTCTTCATTGTGGGCTAGACCGTAATGAATTCAACCGTGTTTCTACTTGCTCCTCTTCTTATGAAATTTGGAAACTTTTAGAAGTAACCCATGAGGGCACTAACAAAGTCAAAGACACTAGATTAGACATGTATCGCCAAGATTTTGAAAGTTTCACCATGCACCCACACGAATCAATTACTGAAATGTTTACTCGTTTTACTGACGTTTGCAATGGAAGAAAATATCTTGGTGAGGATGTTTCTGCAGAAATGATGGTCAAGAAGATTCTTTGGGTCCTACCAAGCTCATGGGCACCAAAGGTGACCGCAATTCAAGAAGCAAAAGATGTCAAGAAAATGCCGGTTGAAGAGCTCATTGGATCACTCATGACCTACGAGATCACCATGAAGAGGCAAGCCGATAAAGAAGGTAAAACCTTTAAGGAGAAAAAGAACATTGCTTTCAAAGGAAAGGAAGAAAGCTCCTCCGCTGATAGCGAATCCGAGATTGCTCAACTAGCAAGAAAAATGAGCAAATTCATGAAGAAAAAGAAGAACTTTCGAAGGGCACGAAAGGAAGAGCCCAAAGCGGAGAATGAAGTTACATGATTTGAATGTGGAAAGAAAGGCCACATCAAACCGGAGTGCTCCATTTTCAAGAAAAGGGTAAAAGAAAATAAAAACAAGAAGGCTTTCAAAGCATCCACATGTAGTGCAAGTGATGACTCCATGTCTTCAAGCGACTCAAGCGATGAAGGTGAACAATGCCTAATGGCATTTGATGAGGTATCTTCTTCCGACTCCTCTTCCTCATCTTCCTCTTTCAATAATGACATGTCCTATGAAGATCTCCAAAATGCGAGAGATCAATTAGAGGAAGGTTTTCATGAACTTACCTCTAAATTTATGGCTTTGAAAAAGAAAAAGAAAATTCTCATTTCTGAAAAAGAACAACTTCTCAAAAAGAATGAGGAACTTACCCTTAAGATCCAAGATATTACAAATGTTGATTCTTTGAATTCAACCATTAAAGATCTAAGGGAGTCTCTTGCCAAGTTCACCCAAGGTGAACAAAATTTGACCAAATTACTAGGTTCTCAGCGTTCGGCTAGAACAACACATGGACTTGGCTTTAACAAACAAGCCACTTCTTCTAGAGCACCCACTACTTTTGTAAGGGGGGGCTCTCAATATAAATTTTGTAATTATTGTAAAAAGACCGGGCACATGATTTATGAATGTGATTGTAAAAATGCAAGGTATGGAAGCCCCAAAACCATTACCTACTCGGATGAGTATTTTAGATGGCAACCCTCTAGAAAAATATGGGTTCAAAAGTCTCTTTTATCTAATCTTTCTGGACCCAAACTTATATGGGTACCAAAATCTATTCTCTCTTGATTTTGTAGGATAAACGCCAAAGAAGTAGGACTTTGAAAGGCTCGTGGTATCTCGACAGCGGATGCTCGAGGCACATGTGTGGCGATCCCTCCGAGTTCAACTCCCTTGAAGAATTCGATGGAGGATACGTCACCTTCGGTGACAATTCAAAAAGCAAGATCGTCGGAATAGGTACCATTGGATTTGGTAGCACCTCTTTAATTAAAGATTTTTTATTTTTTAAAGGTTTAAAACATAATCTAATTAGCATTAGTCAACTTTGTGATAGTGGTTTTTTGGTGAATTTTCAAAATGATTTATGCAATGTGTTTGATTTTCAAAACAAATTGATATTTTCTGCTTCCCATTTTCAAAATGTTTACATTATTGATTTAAAGTCTTTAGCTAGCCAAAATGTTAAATGTTTAAGTGCTCTTGACAATGAGTCTTGGCTTTGGCATAGAAGGTTGGGGCATTTTAGCTCTCATTCACTTCTAAATCTTAATAAGAACAAGCTCATCCGTGACCTTCCTAAACTTAAGTTTAAGAAAGATTTGATTTGTGAGCCATGCCAACTTGGAAAGCAACACAAGTCTTCTTTCAAATCTAAGATGTAAGTTTCCACTTCAAAATCTCTTGAGCTCCTACATCTTGATCTTTTTGGTCCTACCCCTGTAGCAAGTCTAGGTGGAAAATCCTATACCTTTGTCCTAGTAGATGACTTTTCTCGTTTCACTTGGGTTTTCTTTTTAGCTCATAAAAATGATGCTTGTAGAACCTTTTTGAAATTCTCTAGGAAAGTATAAAATGAAAAAGGATATAAAATTATATCGCTATGTAGTGACCATGGAGGTGAATTCGAGAACAAAGAATTCGATGAATTGTGTTCCTCTCAAGTATACAATCACACCTTCTCTGCCCCTAGGACTCCACAACAAAATGGAGTGGTTGAAAGCAGAAACCGAACTCTCCAAGAAATTTCTCGAACCCTCCTTAGTGAATTCAACCTCCCTCAATTTTTCTGGGCCGAGGTAGTTAACACTGCTTGTTATACTATCAATAGAGTCCTTGTAAGACCCCTTCTTAAGAAAACCCCCTATGAACTTTGGAAAGGCAAATTGCCCAAAGTTGGTTATTTTAAAGTGTTTGGTTGTAAATGCTTTATCCTTAACACAAAAGATAACCTTGGGAAATTTGATGTCAAATCCGATGAAGGTATTTTTCTTGGGTACCCCAACTCAAGAAAAGCCTATCGTGTCTTCAACAAACGTTCAAAAACCATCGAAGAATCATCTCATGTCAAGTTTGATGAAAATCTTCCAAAACCCCATCCGGTCATTGAAGATGTTGAAGATAAGCTTGATAAACTTGAATTAAATGATTCCTCTTCTCCTCTCAAGGAGGATGATGATCATGAACCTTCTTCACCGTCTTTGCCTTCCACCTTGCCTAAGGTTTGGAAACCTTCTAAAGACCATCCTTTAGAAAATGTTATAGGTGATCTTCAAGCCGGTACTCAAACTAGAAGATCAATCCTCAACGAGGTTGAACATCAAGCCTTCATTTCTCACCTAGAGCCTCAAACCATTAATGATGCCATTAATGATGAGAATTGGGTTCTTGAAATGCAATATGAACTAAATCAATTCTCTAGAAATGATGTTTGGACTCTTGTTGAAAGACCCAATGATCATCCAATTATTGGCACTAAATGGGTTTTTAGGAACAAACTTGATGATCAAGAAAATATAACCCGGAACAAGGCTCGCCTAGTAGCTAAGGGCTATAATCAAGAAGAAGGAATTGATTATGGTGAAACCCTTGCGCCCGTTGCTAGATTGGAATCCATTAGGATCTTGTTGGCTTTCGCCACCCACATAAATTTCAAACTTTTTCAAATGGATGTTAAAAGCGCCTTTTTAAATGGTTTTATTTCAGAAAAAATATTTGTTGAACAACCTCCCGGTTTTGAAGATCCAAAATTTCCAAATCATGTTTTTAAATTAACCAAGGCTCTATATGGCTTAAAGAAAGCCCCTCGGGCTTGGTATGAGCGGTTAACAAAATTCCTTTTAGAAAATGATTTTAAAATGGGTCAAGCTGATTGTACCCTCTTTTTAAAACACACTTCAAAAGATCTTTTAATCGTCCAAATCTACGTCGATGACGTTATCTTTGGTTCTACCAAAGAATCACTTTGTACTGATTTTTCATATTTAATGAGAAAAGAATTTGAAATGAGCTTTATGGGGGAATTGAAATTTTTTCTCGGTTTTCAAATCTTTCAAAATTCAAAAGGTATTTTTCTAAGTCAAGGCAAATACACAAACGAGCTCTTAAGTCGTTTTGGTATGGATCAAGTAAAGGAAATTAGTACCCCCATGAGTACTTCCTGTAAGCTTACGTTAGATGAAGTCGGGAAACCGGTTGATAACAAGCTTTATAGGAGTATGATCGGGAGTCTACTTTACCTAACTGCGACCCGTCCTGACATCATGTTCAGTGTTTGCCTTTGTGCTCGTTTTCAAGCCAATACCAAAGAATCTCATTTTAAATCGGTCAAAAGGATTTTTAGGTATTTAAGAGGATCCAAAAACATTGGTTTATTTTATCCTTCTAATACTTCTTTCGAACTTTCTTCATATTCGGATGCTGATTTTGGCGGATGTCAATTAGATCGAAAGAGTACTAGTGGAACCTGTCATCTGCTAGGCAAGTCCCTTTTATCGTGGAGTAACAAGAAGCAAAATTGTGTTTCTCTTTCTACTGCCGAGGCCGAGTACGTAACCGCTGGGAATTGTTGTGCCCAAATTATTTGGATGCAGCACACTCTCTTGGATTATGACCTTTCCTATGATCATGTCCCTATTCGGTGTGACAACACTAGTGCCATTAGTATTTCTAAGAATCCAATACAACACTCTAGAACAAATCATATAGACTTAAGGCATCATTTCCTTCATGACCATTTTCAAAAATGGGATATCACTTTGGACTTCATTTCTACTGATTTCCAATTAGCTGATATTTTTACCAAACCGCTCCCGGTTGAATTTTTTGATTTTATTAAGGGGGAGTTAGGAATGATTCGTCAATGAGCACTATTAAATATTTAACTCTTTTTTATTTTAATTCTATTTTTTTTGTTTATCTAATTTCTTCTCATTTTTTTTTCTTTTTCCCTCCTATTTTGATAATCCCAAAGGGGGAGAAATTTCTCTGTTTACTAGTTTTATATTTCAATTGATTAAAGTGCTCTTTTTTTAAAATTTCAATACATGGTACATCTCTTCAATTTATTTTTTTTTTGAAATGATCTCTAATATATTTTCATGTCCAAAATTGTTTATTTAAGTTTTCAATTGGCATATCTTTTTTAAAGCTTTCTCTTTTGTGATTGTGATCATCAAAATAGGGGGAGATTGTTGTACCCCTGTCTCTTGGATTTTAATGATCACAATCACTCTCATCGTGTTCTAACTTGTTTTCAAGTGTTTTGATGCTAGGAAAAAGGTTGCCCAGGAGTTGGCCCAAGAAGGCTGATAGTGGACTCTCTGAGTCCACCAGCCAACCGGTGGATTCCCACCGGCCAGCCGGTATGGGCACCGGCCAACCGGTTCTTGCCCACCGGCCAGCTGGAGGACCCAGGCAGTAGGCTTGCCCACTGCCTGGTGACACCGACCAACCGGTGGATGACCACCGGCCAGCCGGTGGAACCCAGACAGAAAGCCTGCTCTGTCTGGACCACCGGCCAGCCGGGAGCTCAGCACCGGTCAGCCGGTGTGCCCAGTCAAACTAGCCGTTGGGCTTTGACCAGACTTGTACTTTTGACCCCCAACGGCTCCGGAAGCCCTCCAACGGCCATATTGAAGTGTTTATGGGTATTTCTCCTATAAATAAGAAACCATGGGTGCCAGGAACACAACCAAAATATATTTTGATGTCTTGACGCTCTAACGAGAAATCTCCAAGGCCTCTTGTGATCCATTGCCATCCTTGAAGCTTGAGCTCCCTCTCCATCAGCTGCTCTCACACTTTTGGCGCTCAAGGATTCCGTGTGTTTGTATTATTTTATTTGTTTAGTTCTTCATTGGGTTTGGATTAAAACAAACCTCTCATTTCCATTCTTTCTTTCAATTGGGTTTCTTGCTACAACTATAATAAAAAAAAGAAAGCTGTACGAAGGTGTTCTAGCCTACCTTAAAACGGCTAGTGGGTTTCTTGCTACAACCATAATAAAAAAAGCAAGTTGTACGAAGGTGTTCTAGCCTACCTTAAAACGGCTAGTGGGTTTCTTGCTACAACCATTAAAAAGCAAGCTGACGTATTAATCTCTCAACGGTTCTTGTTCGGAGCGGAGACGTAGGCTTGGGAATTAAGCCGAACTTCGTTATCAAATTGTGTCTTTCCTTTTTTTATTTCCACTGCATTGATAATTGTTTTAAATTGTTAATTATTTTTTGAAAAGGCAATTCACCCCCCCTCTTGCCATCCTCTATGACCCAACACATAATAGTTTCCCAAGGAATGAAATGGGTATCGTAATCAAGTCATAGGGTGTAAGAATGGCATATAACATTGGTATCGATGAAATAATGGATTTAAATCAATATTGTAAATAAATAATTTAAGAAATAAGAAATGATAATGAATAATGATGTAAAATTAAGAAAAAATAAATAAAATAGTGGTTATATAACATAGGAAAAGATTCACTTAAGTGTGGTTTTACAAAAATGAATTAATAGTACTTAAAGAGGATAAATGCATAATTGTTTTCGCAAAAACATAAATAAACTTAAATAGTTTTTTCATGATTATTTAAGTTATTTTATAAAAATATTCATGGATTAAATATTTTTATCAAGTTTATGTGAAAATGTGTAATAAAAAGAGAAGTTCCTCTTAATTAAGATTTCTCATCAAGAGGTATTGAGAAGAGAAAGATATAAAATATATATTTCCCCATCATAGAAGATTAATTGAGATATATATACATATGTGGATAACATAAATAGAATTTATGATATTTTTATGTGAATAATGAAGGAATACATGAAGGTAAATATTTATAAAGCTTAAACCAAAGGAAAAAATGGATTTTTAGAGATATCCCTTAACATATGTGTGAATGCATTTTACAGTTTCACAAAATGTTCTAGATATTAAAAACTAATTCATTAATTAAATAATTCAAAACCTATCATATTTTTATTTGATTTATTATAATTTATTTTTTAATTTTGTTTATTATCATTTCAATGTGTTATAAATTTCAATTTCAACATTTGGTGAGCATTAATTTCATGTTATCATGGTTAGTTCACTTGTGTGAAATTTTGAACGTTCTTATCAAATGATAATAATTCTCTAGAAGTTATTTTTTTTGTATTAATTCAACTATATAAATTTAATTGGTATTATATATCATTTCTTTGTTAAAATCATGATTCATTTAATAAAACTTAAATGATAATTGATTAGTTAATTTTGGTGGTTTTCCCACAATCATAAACTATTTTCATTTTATTTGTTAATATGTCTATATATTATTTCTAGAAAATGAAATAAGTAATGATATAGATATTAAAACCTTCTATAAACCTAATATTGGATTTATGTCCTACCATAATGGCGGAAACATAAAATTAAAAATCGTTATCCATGGTGTTGATAAACATCCATAATTTCAAAAATAGTTTCATTCCATTGAATAAGAGGAGATAGATAAACATAAATTTTGTAGGAGCTCTCCATTATCATTCATGCTCTCACCAATTCACTAGATATCGATGTCGTGGATCCCCCCTCCACTTTATAGGGTCTGGGATACTCAGAACCATATTCCTTAAAAGATTTTCTTTACACCTTCCTCCCAATCTAGAATCCGGATTTTATTCTGATTTTTCAGGAGATCTTTGTTAGCATGAACGTACAGGAACTAATTGAAGGATAGCCTCATCTTTCAATATCACTTAAGAGTTAACAAAGGATTCATACCTATTAAAACTAACCCTGGTGGTATGATTACTATATCACCATCCTTCAGTCGATAATTTTGATAAGTTTATTTTTATATTCAAGGGTTTACAGGAACACGTGATTGTGTGGATTTTTGAAAAAAGGAATATCATGATAATGATTGCATCGATGGATTATATTATTATCATAGGGTTTAAATATCTATGAAAATGTAAGGGGTTATTCTTATTTCTACATCAATTGAATTTTTATTTCTATATGAAGTGTGATGCTCTTGTATCATTGAATTGGAAATGTTTCCCTAGTCTCATGTTACCCTCCCAAAATCTCCCTAAAATTCATATGATTGAAATTTTGGAAGGTCACTACATGTGATTTGATATAATAATTGATCATGTCATTCATCCTATATAACCCCATATTTGTGTGGAGGATTATGTTTTTATGTCGTCGGTGGTGTGGTGTGGATAACAGTAGGAGAATAATTTCACTGGAAACAAATATTTGGTTTTGAATCATTGATAGATAATTTTGTGTATTGTGGTCTTTTGGGTCATTTGGATTCATCCTTCCATCATGGGAATTGGAATAGGAAGGTACAGGATCTAATTTTAATGGAGTCTTAAACTCGCATCAACCTTGAGGTGGATATGTTGGGTACTTACGAGATGGGGGTCCCAAATAAATCCATTAAGTGTCATGAAAAATGAAATTAGAGCCAATGAATGACACCAACTATGAAATTATATGGTGTAACATGGGTGAAATAAATTTAATAATGTAGCCTCAGGTTTATTCAAGGGGTAGAGGGGGTGAATGATAGTGTTTCTCCAATCCCAATCAGTAGGAAACTATACTCTCTCCATATTCAGAGGTGGTAAGACAAGTCTGTGTTCCAATTGAGGTAATGTTCTATGAGACATGTGAGGGTGGTCTAAACAGTAGAACCAACAAGGAAATCGATATGTAACATTTATTAGCTGAAAAGGGGGTAGGGTTGAATGTATTGAATAAGATAAATTATATTGGGCCCTTGGACACCTTTAATCTAGGGAACTATTTTAAAGGGCTATAAATTATGGGGTAGGTACCTGTGAAAAGTGGTTCAAAAAAGGCTAATGGGGAAGAGAAATATAAGGAACAGGGAACTAATGGGGAAGTGATAAATGATGGGAGTACTAGATTCTTCTCCAGAGATAGTGAAGAGAAAATACTCAATAGGGAAACTCACTAACCAAAAATGAAGAAAGGGCATAAATAATGATGAGATTCTGGGAGTCATAATCTGACCAAAGGGAGTTAAACCAAAGGGAGGAAGGATTAATCCCATTTTCTCTGAGTATTTAAAACAATGTCAACAAGGAAGAAAAAACTAATTTAAAGGGAAGGTGTATAAGAAAATTTTGTAAATACATGGGTTCTAATCTTAAACTATGGGGAAGTAATGATGGAGGAGGTATTAATGATTAAGGCCCCCCTTAAGAAGAATACATGATAGTTAAATGATTTCTTCTGGTGGCCCCAATGATGAGGGGTGAAGGGGTATGAACAAGAAAGAAAATATTTTTGATTAGGGGCTTCAAGGAATGGAAAATAAATGTAGAAGAGGTTATTCAAATGTGGTAAAAAATTGTTTCATCCCTTCAAAGACCTTATCAAGGATGATCTAGAATCAAACATAAATAATCTACACAAGAAGTTATGTACCTATAATGATTATAATATATTTTAACTTGATTTTAACGGATTTATGATTTACAATGTGGTTGGATACTTTCTATTTATGATTTTTGGGGATCTTAAAGATTGGGTTGTGGTCTGTTCATTCATTCATTAAATGATATATTTATGTGCATGTTATCACATTACCCTTAAAAGTTATCACATTGAAAAAAAATCCTTTGAATAAGATAAGATGAGTAAAAAGGTATAAAGAATATATATCCTTATAAGTATAAAATAATAGTGTATACGTGATACTAGAGATTTTATTCTTTTATGGATGAAGGAGGCTATGAGAAGTTAGAAGATGAAATGAAATTAAAAAATATGGTTTGAGAATGATACCTCTTGAGTATCACCATAATGAATATGTTGGGGGTCTATTATTAATCCCAACAGCTCTTAGTGATGGGTAAGAGTCTTGGTAGGGTATTTGGGAGGAATATTAACAATCTAAAAGGTATATAAGTTTTGATGAGAAGGGGTGGTGTGGTGTAGTATTTATAGGGGGAGGAGAGGGGAGTTTTAGATTATTATATTCATTATTGTATTATTTTTTCATATGAAAATTTGAATCATTGAATCCTATGAATAAATACATTAAGTGGTTCATGATATTTTGATATAATGGTTTCTTACATTATTCTTCACTCAAAAATTCACGTATTTTTCTTATAATTTTAAATATTGTAAATTACCATATTTAACCATTCAAAAAAAATCAACTATTTTAGAAATATCCTAAAAAATAAACCTAACCATTATTTAATGTTTATATTTCAATAATCTAATACATATTATTAAAATAATTCTTTAAATATGATAAATTTACATTTTAAAGAAAATATCCATTTATTCAAAAAATATCTATTTTAATATTATATTCAAATTTTAAACACATTAAAAATTAAATTGAGGTCCCGTAAAATTATCTTCCAATTATAAAAATAATAATTTAATTAGTGAATTTATTTTTTAAAATAAATTTTATTTTAAATGAATATATTTATTACAAAATTATAAATAAACATATAAATTTTGAAAAAAATATGAACACATGATTTATCATCATCATAATCAAAAAAAATTATGAAATAAGTGATGAAACACATGAATGAGTGATACGAAAGGACAGAGATTAAATAGGCAAAAAATAATGCAAACCAGGGGCATCTCCCATAACAATACTCACTTCTTCTGATGGAATAGATCCTATGCAATTAAATCACATGAACAGGTCATCCAAAGTTATATTGGAGGCTTGATAATCAGTTGTTATGCTCCCTTCATGCCAAATTTGAGAGATCTCTAAGTAGCCATACAATAACTTCCTGCACCTTCGAACATGATATGCAATAGGCCATGGTGTATGGAAGAGTCTAAGCAGTGCCTTTTGCAAGACCAGTGAGTCTGTTTCCCTATCTGAAGTGGGGATGTTCCTGCTGGAACACAACTCAAGACCATCTAGGAGAGAGTAAGATTCAGATTGAAGAGATAATCCCTTACCAAAGTAGGCCCCAAAAGTAATGACAACTAAACCTCTATTTTCAATTACCAATCTGCCTCCCCACATAACCCCAGAGGTGCATGAACCATCGGTGTTCTGTTTCTTCCAAGAGCAATGGGGATACCATCTCACCCATCGACCTGCAGAGATGATGGGAGAGGGAGTGTTGTCTGAACTATTACCCAAAACATCATTCAAGGAGGGGATTGAATTCCCATGCTTAATGAGATTCCCAAAATCAACCAACGTATTTCTTTTTCTCATGGTAATCACAAGCATGGAATTGGAAAAACCCTCATATTGACCTTTGTTTCTTGGTTTTTAAATATACCAGCTCCTGGCCATAGGGATGCAAACTCTAGCTTTGAACTCCATACTATTTTATCTCACATTGAGGAACCATTGTACAATAAAATCAACAGTAGTGTAATCAGTAATAGAGATTCCTATGACGCTTCCATACATACCCCACACATAGTGATCCCACTTTCCCTCAAAGAACAAATGACAGACGATTTCCTCCCCAGGAACTGAGCAGCATGAATACTGGGACGCCATAAGAACTCCATCTTTCTTTATTTTATCATCAATTGATAGTGAATTTTTCTTTATGCACCAAATCTGAATGTTATATTATTAAGGGATTTTTTTTTGCACCACATCACCTCTCCCTATTTATCATGCACCTCCAAAGAGTGAGTAATGTTGTGGATTTCCATCACTGAAAAAGAGCTTGTTGTGGATCCTATAAAGACACATGTATCGGGGGAAGAAAAAAAGAAATATGAGATCTAAAACCCTTCATTGGTCTGAGTTAAGTATGGCCTTGATGAAAAAAGGGTAATGTATTTCCTAAATGAATGATATGTCTGGTGTAGGACACCCTGGGAAGCCAGGTTTGTTACTGTCCTTGTTGTGATTCCAAAAGCTGATCTCCCACTGGCTAACAATCCATCAAGTATGACTATAAAGCCCAAAAATAAGGGGTTGAATCATGCACCATATAAAAGAGGAATGTCCTTGTGGGATCATGAAAATATCCATGTATTTTCCTGTATAAAAACGCCCCCATAAATCTCGACCCTCCAAAACCTCCAAAGTGAGAGTTGCATGCAGACCCTGCATGGATCCGGAAAATGTTTTTCACCCCAATGCCCCTTCTTTTACAGGTCTAGCCAAATGATTCAAAGATGCCCAAAAATGATGACCTACCCCTTGAGCATCCCAAATGAAGCCTACAATAAGTTTTCCCAGTCGTGTAATAACAAAGGAAGGGACTTTTGTGTAGGATAGAACGTGCATAGGAATGGAAGAGAACACACAGTTCAAAAGTGTAATTATCCCTAAAAACAACCTGAAATTACTATTATAATTCATAATCTTATTAGTTACCCTTTCCAAAATATTTTCAAAATGATGTACATGATGTCTGCCCAATGAAATCAGAGCCCTAAGGTATTCCATCCGAAGAATGGTTCTACTGAAATCGAGACTATCTTCGATGATTTTAACCCTCCTGGATGGGATCTTATCATAGATGATCAAACTGCCTTTATTATGATTCATCAATTTTCTCAATCCATTTGCAGTATCATTTAATGACATCATTGATACCATGTAAAGAACATATAATCCCATTAGAAAAAATGATTGTATAATCTGAAAACATAAGGTGATAAAGACTTTGAAATTTGGATCGGCAATGAAAAGGAATGACTCTGGATTCAAGGAGGATCATGTTAATAATCCTACTCAAGGTATATTGCAAAAGAATAAAGAGGATTCGGGAGATCAGATCTCCTTACCTTAAACCCCTAATAGATTTGAAGAAACCAAAATACGTCCCTGTAAAATATGTGTACATCCATAGAGATCTGAAACAATGGAATAAGATGTCAATGAGAATGTCCTAGAATCCCATGCGGGTGAGAAATTTTATAATGAAGGACCACTCAACACGATGATAAGATTTATCCATGTCGAGATTTATTGTAATGTTAGTGCCCAAATTTTTCTAATTTAAATCATTGATAATATTCTAGGACAAACATATAGCATCATGTATATTCCTTCCCTTAACATATCCATGATTCTCTCACCTATCAAATTATTGAGATGCATGGAGAGTCGTCTATTGATCACTATGGATAACATTTTATGGGGAAAGTTGTAAAGGATGATTGATATATAATGCATAAGGGATGAAGGGTCCTTTTACTTGGGGATAAGTACAATAGATGTGGCACACATTGCATGAGGAAGGTTTCCATCCATGAAGAAATACTATGCAACCTCTACAATATCATTTTAAACCAGGTCCCATTAGGCCATGTAGAAAGAACCGGGAAACCAATCAGGCCCAGGCGCACTGGCTAGATTGATGGAGAGAACATCCTCATGAATCTCAGGTTCCTACAGAATTTCTTCCAATGTATAATTAGTGTCAATGGTAAGAACCCTAGGAATTATAGAAAACAACATTGCATGGCCCCACAGGTAGGAATCCTGCATACGTGGGTTTGTATCAACAAGTAATTTTTCTTGAAAAAGGTTTTTTCCATAACTCCCATCGTGTCATGATCATTATAGAATGATCTATCTTCTAGACATATATCCATCCGTACAATCCTAACTTTTCCTTTAAGAAATATTGAAAATAAGAATTATTTATCACCTTCATTGAGGAAATTAATTTTGGACTGTTCACGAGACATGCGCTCTTATTCCAGTAATTTCTTTTCTATGTTTTATTTCATTTAAATCAGACTATGAAAAAAAGGTTCATCCCATCCATCTTCAATTCTTGCCACAATTTTTTCAATTTCAGTTCTAAGGGTGTCTAGGTCAAGGAAAAAAGGACACTTGTTTCTATGCCAGGACTGGAGGTCGGCTTTGAGTCATCTAAATTTCTTATGAAGGTGTGTCCATAGAAAACCACTTTTCGTTTTGGACCACGAAGCTTCCATAGTCTGGTGGTACCTTATAAGAGAAGTTAGACTATAGTGAAAGAAAAAGAACACTTCCTTGCTAGTATTGAGAAGAAGGTCAATACGGATGGGTGAATGATTAAAGTGGGATCAAACCAAATTAGTAACTCTTTCATCTGGGAAGGAAGACAAGTCATGGATGTTTTCAAGACACTGGTCCAGCCTTCACTATGTATGGTCTCTCCCTTCTTATTGTTGTAAAATGTATAACGATCTATTGTGAATCCCCGGTCAAGAAACTCATTGTGATCTATGATGTTGGGAAAATCATGACTACCCTTCCTTGAAATAACCCCTCATCCCTTCTTATCATACTGACTCAGTGTAACGTTAAAGTCACCTCCCACTATCCATGGTAGGTTTCCAGGGTCAAAAGATTATAAATCCTCCCACAAGACATCTCTAGCTTGAATATCACTTTTGGAATAGATAAAAGTGACAAACATACTATGAGATCCAGAAATAATCTCAGTAGTAATAAACCGGTCTAAATCCCCTACGAGAGAAACAGAGATGCTTGCCTTCCAAAAAATCAATATGTGGATATTCTATGGATCTAATTTTAGGTAATTATGCAACCTGAGTCTATGAGAAAAAAATATATATCTTGGAGGGTTGTTTTTTTGGTTCTAAAAAATCCATAGTTTATGAGTTGCTATTATGAAGTTTTTGATATAAGAAATTAGTTTTGGAACAAGATCATATGCCCCGGTAGTTCCATATTAGAAGTGAAGTCATTGATAAAATAGAATAAAGGGGGTGCTCGATGCCACTGATGGTGACATGGGATTGGAACTCGCAGCATGAAGTGTCATGGACAGGGATCTGGTAATCATTCCACTGGGAGAGGAAATATGCTGGGGGACAAGGGACATGTCATGTTATGAATCAAGGGGATAGTTAAGAGATGTGGACAACACCAAGATGTCATTGGATAAAGGGATAGAGCATGAAAAATAAGGACTTGGTTCATCCGTAAGAGGAGGGTAATCAGGCATAGAAACCACTAATTTAACCTTATTAACAGAATGATTTGGAGAGGAGAAGGGTAGGGCCACAAAAACTCGGTCATGGGGGAATTACACCACCAAATCTCTGCACTGATGGTTCGAAGTGGCGACAGGTGGAGGGGAACGATGGGAGAGATCAGAAAAGGAATGGGTGGTCAGCACCTTGGGTGGAAGAATGGGATGAACAAGGAGAGGTGGAGCTGGGAGGGGAGGAGCAGGGAGGGGAAATGTAGGAAGGGGTGAACCAGGGAGGGGAGGAGTAGGAAGCAAGGGAGGGATGCCAGAGGAAGAAGGAGAAGGATCCACTTGATCTCCTTAGGGTCTATCCATCGGGGCCAAAACCAAAGGTCGACCTTACTAAGCAACCAAAAACCTCAGGGTCTGAGAATTAGATCCAAACCACCTGCACACTAATAGAGAGTGTCCATGCAAATAGAATTTCAAAAAAAAATCACTTGGGACACTGGCATGAGCTTCTGCCAGCAAGATACATCAGAACCCACTGTGAGAAAAATATGATCTGGGAGAGGTTACGACAAATCCACTTCCATGCATATCTGAGTTGATAAATAATCAATAAATATTGAGATAAAATCATCCATGTACATAAAGGATCCCAACACATCACCAATAGAATGAAAAAATGAGACGTTTTTGAAAGGGAGAGGGAGACATGTCAGGTTAAACCAGACTGCTACTCGAGGAGAGTATTTCCCAAAGTGATCTTCAAGGGACCAACAAAAAAAGTTGAAATGACAGTTTCCATAAGATCTGGAGGAGGACGTCTATGCCTTTACCAAATCCTCTCTAGATGATAAGACAATGCAAAAGGTTTTCCTATTCAGAACATTAACCCTATCCAATGCATACATCCCCCAAGATGCCACCACTTTCTGGAAAAGAGAGAGGGGAGGATGGTCTAAACTGAACCTCACCACCAAGGTCAATTGAAGAAAAATTAGGCCTCTTCAAAAGATTCATCCTGGAAATGTAGCATCAGGAAGCTTTCCTCCATCCCAGAGAGAACCTGATTCAAATGGATCACTGGCAGCGTAGGAGGCCCACTCTGATAATAATTATAAAAAATAAATCCCATTTTCTAAATTATAGGTTGTTACTATAAGGATATCCACCAAACATTTTTTATATAATATAAGGGAACTATGACTTCATAGTGAATCCATTCGGTATCACTAATTATCTATCAATATTCATGGACATGATGTATATAGTATTTAGTCATTTCCTTCAAAATTTTGTTATAGTATTTATATGTGATATTAACATCTTCTCCAAAAGTAAGAAGGAACATAAGAATAATTTAAATACCTTAAAAAATATATTACATAAATAAATGTTATATGGAATGTATAGTAAATGTGAGTCTTGTTGGATAACTTAAAATATTTAGGTCATGTTATTTCCAAGAAAGGGATGTCTTTATGTTCGTGAAAATTAGAGGTAATCAAAGGATGGCTGACACCAACATCTGTAATGGATATACATAGTTTCCATTGATTAGATAGGCACTATCACCAATCTGTGATGAAATTTAGTCATTGTAAAACACACAAACAAATATTACTCATAAGGGAGTCAATATTTCCTAGATTTACAAATGTGAAGAAATGATTGAAGATCTAAAGTTGATGATAATAATTGTACTTTTCCCACATTACCCACCAATATAGATGGATTTTTTATCTAAAATGTTGTGTCCAAAAGACTTATGGGTCTTGTATTCATGAAATATTAATTAGTGATAACTGATATCTCCTGGGAGTTAACGATCCTTGAGAATAACTGCCATCTTCACGATCTAGAATGGGTATCTGTGATCTTCACATTGATGATTTTGTGAAATTATCTCTACAAAAAAAGTGTCACATATATACGGATCGTAAAATAATAAAGTATATATTCACAAAAAATGATAATAATATGCAATAAGGAATATGTTTAGGTATGATTTGGGATTACGCTTTTTCAATCCATTACCATCATATGAAGGAAATCATTTTTCATATGTTGTGAGTACAATGGATCCCTCAACCCTATCCATGATGGGGATTTAAAGGGATCCAATATTGTTGGACATGAAAAGTATGGATATTAGAATAAGAAAAGGATATTAATCCTAAACATCTAAAATATATCCCAACCATCTATTATGACACGATCAAGGAGGCATAGAAAGATGATGTGTTTCTATAGAAGAAATATGTGAATATTATACAGTTCAATATTATTTAATATGGATTTGTATGGTTTGGAACCCATATATGTGTCACATAAAAACAAAATATGAATAGGTAAAATATGGATGATTTGGATTGATCATCTATCTCTATTCATCAGGAATATTATAGATGATTAAATACTGGATGAAAAACTTGTCGTAGGAAAACATGAAAATGAAGATTGAGGAGTATTTATTTCGATGTTTGGTATACCGACAAGTCATGTAAAATATTAAATTATATGGTTATATTGAATCAATTTTCCATAAAATTATGGAAATATGAATACATTTCCATGGATTTCATTATAGGACTCCCCAGTACTTCTATAGGAAATAACACCATATGGATGGTAGTCAATTACTTTAAAATACGCCACGTTTCATTACTATCGAGGTAGATTTCATTCTTAACTGGATATAACTAATATATACATAATTTATTTGGTAATAATTAATGTAGTTACATTCAATATTTTATTTTATCAGGATATACGGTTTACCTCATGTTTTTGGAGAAGGAATCTGTAAAAAATGGATACAAACCTAAACATTTCCATGGATTATCAACCACATATAGATATAAAGTCTAAAAGTTCCATTATAACAATGAGGAATATTATGATATCATGTTAAATCAATATAAAAGGATGTTGGGATCAAACAAATACCCTAGAGGATTTATCCTAAAATATATAATCAATTCTAGTATTCAAATGGCCCCCTATGAGGATTTATATGGGAAGAGGTGTTAGACTCTAATATTTTGGGATAATGTTAGGCATAGGAGAAAATGGTACATAATCTTATCCAATAGATTATATAAAATTTTCAAACCATTAAATATAAATTAAAATTCATAAAAAAAAATTACAGAAAATCTATTTATCCAATCGTCATTGAGATCTGAATTTTGAGTTCATAGATAAAGTGTCTCTTCTTATATAGAAGTGAAATTAATTCATGAGGTTTTGTATGAATGGAATGATTATTCCTACATAAATTCCCCATTTTATATCCTTGACCACATCATTGGAATTTCATATTAATTATAAATACCACCTAACCCATCTCAAGTACCTTATGTGTTCCTTTTATCCCTCTTGAGAAGGTACAAACAAAACCCCTCACATGTAATGAATCTATATGTGGTATCGTTCGAGAATTAAATTTTATAAGAGGAGTATATGGTAAATATATTATATCACTGAGATAGAGTTCTATGAACCAAATCAACTCAATTTGGAAAAGAATTGCGGTGGAACCAAAAGTATGAGGTAGTTTGGTTAATGGCCTAGTGGTAAAGCCCCCCTCGTAATCCTACATCTATTAGGGTTCAATCACTAAAAGCCAGAAATTTTTGGATTTATTGAGGTGGTGCATGGTGTGATACAGTTTTAGCAGACAGACCAAGCATGGAGCTACAGGGTTGGTCAGGCTCATCGATACTATTGCAGTGGGATGTGGCGGGCATGCGGGTGATCTCAGTCAGAAATGGGATTCATAGAAGGTGTTTGTGGCATGGTTCAAGCTTGATCGTGGAGTGTTCAAACATATGTGTTCCACATAAATAATCAAACATAAGGAATGAACACAATTGTTTCCCATAGAAGAAAATGGTTATCGTAATCATGTTAAAGGGTTTAAACAAAGGGAATATAACAATGGTAATGATGAAATAATGGATTAAAAATATTATTGGAAATTAATAATTTAACAAATAAGAATAGATAATGAAAAATGATGTAAAATGAAGTGAAAACAAGAAAAATAGTTGTTATAGATCGTTGGAAAATTTCCACTTAAGTGTGGTTTTACATAAATAAACAAATGTTCTTTAAAGGGGATAAATGAATTATTTTTTCATGAAATCATAAATAAACTAAAATAGTTTTTCCTGATTATTTCAGTTATTTTATAAAAATATTCATGGATTAAATAATTCTATATAGTTTACATGAAAATGGTTGAGAAAAAGAGATGTTCTATTTAATCAAGAATGCTTATCAATAGGTATTGAGAAGAGAAACATATAAAATTTGTATTTCCCCATCAATGAAAAATTCTATGAGATATATAAACATGTGTGGATAATATAAATATAATTTAAGAGATTTATATGTGAATAATGAAGTAATGTGTCAAGGTAAAGAGAGATAAATCTTAAACCAATGGAAAAATGGATGATTTGAGAGATCCCTTACCTTATGTCTGAATGCATTATGTAGTGGCACAAAATGTCATGGATAACAAAACATGATTCATTAATTACATAAATCAAAACCTATTATATTTTTATTTTATTTATTATAATTTTTTTAATATTGTTTATGATAATTTCAATGAGTTATAAACATTAATTTAAATATTTTGTGGGCAATAATTTCATGTTATCATGGTCAGTTAACTTTTGCAAAATTATGAGCGTTATTCTCAAATGGGAATAATTCTATTGAAGTGAAATTTTATTGTATTGATTAACCTCTATACTTTTAAAAGGTAATATATGTCATTTTTCTTATTAAAAGAATCATTCAATTAACAAAACTTAAATGATAATAGATTAGTTTATTTTGGTGGTTTCCCCACAATCACAAACTATTTTTGTTTTATTTAATATTATGTCTATATATTAGTTCCCCAAAATGAAAAAAGTTATAATATATATATTAAAACCTCATATAATGATAATAATGGATTTATGGCCAACCCTAATTATGATAATAGAAAATGAAAAATCGTTATCCATGGATATGGTAAACTTCTATAATTTCGAAAATAGTTTCATTCCATTAAATAATAGAAGATAGGTATACAAACATTTTTAGGGACTCTCCTTATCATCCATGCTCTTCGAAATTCCCTAGAAATCGATGGCCTAGATCCCTCCTCCACTTCATAGGGGCTAGGCTACTCAGCACCCTCTTCCTTAAAGGATTTTCTTTGCTCCTTCCTCACATTCTGTAATCTTGATTTAATTTTGATTATTCCGGAGATATTGGTTAGCTTTAATGTACAAGAACTAATTGAAGGATAGCCTCATCTTTTAATATCACTTTTAGAGTTCACAAAGTCTTCATGTTTATTCAAACTGACCCTGGTGGGGTGATTCATATATCACCATCCTTCAGTCGGTAATTTTGATATTATTATTATTATTTTATAGGGTTTTCAGGTACTCGTGATTGCTTGGCTTCTTAAAAGAGAATATCAAGATAACTATTGAATAGATGAATTATTTGATTATCGCATGGTCTACATCTCTATGAAAATATAATGGTTTATTCTTCTTTCTATATCGATTGATTTTTTATTTCTATATGAAGTGTGATGATCATGTTTCAGTGATTTAGATATGTTTCCCTTGACTCCTGTTACCTTCCAAAACATCTCTAACATTCATATGATTTATAATTTGGTAGGTCCCTACTTGTAATTTGATAGAATAATGGATCATGTGATTCATCCTATTTTTACTCATATTTGTGTGGAGGATTATGTTTTGATGTCACCGATGGAGTGGTGTGGGTAATAGTTGGAGAAGAATTTCATTGGAAACATGTAGTTGGTTTTAAATCATGGATAGAATATTGTGTGTATTGTGGTCTTTTGGGTCATTTGGATTCATCCTGTCATCATGGGAAATGGAAAAGGTAGGTGCAGGATCCAAATATAATGGATTCTTCAACTCTCAACAACATTGAGGAGGAAAAGTTGGATACTTATGAGATGGGGGTCCTAAAGCCATCAATAAAGTGTCATGAAAAATGAAACCAGAGCCAAATAATGAGACAATATATTAACATATAAGGTAAAAATGGGTGAAATAAATTTGAAAATGTTGCATTAGGTTTGTTAAGTGGGTTGAGGGGGCGAATGATATTGTTTCCTCAATCCCAATCAAGAGGAAACTGAACTCTCTCCATACACAGAGGTGGTAAGACAAGTCTCTGTTCTTATTGAGGTAATGGTATAGGAGATATGCGACGGTGGTCCGAAAAACAACACTAACAAGGAGATTGATATGCAAGGATTATTAGACGAATAGATTATAGGGTTGAATGTATTAAATGAGATAAATTATATTGGGACCTTTGACACCATTAATCTAGGGAACTATTTTTGAGGGATAGAAATTGATGGGTAGGTACAAGGGAAAAGTGGTTCAAAAAAGGCTAATGGGGAAGAGATATATGAGTAATAGGGAACCAATGGGGAAGTGATAAATAATGAGAGTGTTATATTATTCTCCAGGGATAGTGAAAAGTGAATACTCAATAGGGAAACTCACTAACCAAAAAGGAAGAAAGGGAAAAAGAACGATGAGATTCTCAGAGTCATAATATTACTAAAGGGAGTAAAACCAAAGTGAGGAAGGATTACTCCCATTATCCCAAAATAGTTGAAACAAGTTCAATCAAGAATATAAAAGTAATTTAAAGTGAAGGTGCAGAATAAAATTTTGGAAATACATGGGCTCTAATCGTACACTATGGGGAAGTAATGGTGGAGGAGGCGTTAATGATTATGCCCCACCCCCCTCATGGGAAGCATACATGATAGTTAGATGATTTCTTCTTATGGCCACCAATGATGAGGAGTGAAGGTTATTTAACAAGAAAGAACATATTTTGATTAGGGGCTTCAATGAATTGAAAATAAATGTGGAAGTGATCATTCAAATGTGGTAAGAAAATGATTCATCCCTTCGAAGACCTTACCAAGGATGATCTAGAATCAAACATAAATTCTCTACATTAGAATTTATGTACCTATAATGATTATAATATATTTTAAATTTATTTTAATGGATTTATGATTTACTATCTGGTTTGATAATTTCTATTTATGATTTTTGGTGGTCTGGAAGATTGGGTTGTTGTCTGTTTGTGCATTCTTTAAATGATATATTTTTTTGTGGGTTCTCACATAACCATTAAACTTTATCACATTGAAATGAAATCAGTTGAATAAGATGAGATTGGGAAAAAGGAGGAAAGAATATATATCCTTATAAGTGTAACATTCCATTATATATGTGATACTGTTGCTTTATTCTTTTATAGATGAAGGCGGTTAATATAACATAGAAGATGAAATGAAATTAAAAAATATTGTTTGAGAATGTTACCTATTGAGTATCACCTCCTTCAAGGGAACAATAAAGAGTATAGAGGTGGTATATTATTAATCCCAATAGCTCTTACTGGTGGGTAAGAGTCTTGGGAAGGGATTTGGGAGGAACATTAACGGTTTAAAAGGCTTATATGGTTTGATGATAAGGGGTGATGAGGTGTGGTATTTATAGGTGGAGGAGAGAGGTGATTCAGATTATTATATTCATTATTGTATTATTTTGGCATAAAAAATTTGTATCATTGGTTACTATGAATAAATACCGTAATTTCATCCATATAGTTTGAGCTAACTGTTTCATAGATTAATCTTGACTCAAAAATTCATGTATTTTTTATATAATTTTAAATATTGTAAATTAGCATATTTCACAATTCACAAAAGAATAAACTATTTTAGAAATATCCTAAAAAATTAAACTAACCATTATTAAATGTTTATATTTCAATAATGGAATCCATCTTATAAAAATAATTCTCTAAATATGAAAATTTTACATTTTACGGAAAATATTCCTTTATTAAAAAAATATCTATTTTAATATCATATTTGATTTTTGAACACATTAAAAAAAATTTACCTCCCATAAAATTATCTTCTAATTATAAAAAACATTAAATTAATTAATGAATCTATTTTATAAAATATATTTTCTTTTAAACAAATATATTAATTTTAAATTTATAAATAAACATATGCATTTTACAAAAATATGAACACATGATATATCATCATCATAATCAGAAATTTTTTATGAATGAATGGAAAACACCATGAAGGAGGGATTGAAAAGGCCAGAGATTATGGAGCCCTAAAATAATGGAAACTAGGGGCATCTCCCATAACAATACTCACTCTTTTGGGTGGAATAGAACCTGTGCAATTAAATCACATGAACACATCAACCAAAAGAGGTTTGGAGGCCACATAATTACCCATTATGTTCCCTTGACGCCAAATGTGATAAATCTCTAAGCCATCATGCAAAAACTTCTTGCACCTCCAAATATGATATGAAAAAGGCCATGGTGTATGGAAGAGTCCAAGCAATGACTTGTGCAAGACCAGTGAGCCCATTTCAAAATCAGTAAGGGGGATGTTCCTGCTGGAACACAACTCGAGACCAGCTATAAGAGTATAAGATTCAGACTGAAGAGACAATACCTTACCAATTTAGGCCGCAAAAGAAATGACAACTAAACCTCTATTTTCTCTGACCAAACTGCATCCCCACATAACACCAGAGCTGCATGAACCATCGTTGTTTATAATCATCCAAGAGCAATGGGGATGCCATCTCACCCATCGACCTGCACAGAGGATGGTAGAGGAAAGGTTGTCTGACCTGGGACGCAGCAAAGTGTTCAAGGAGGGGACTTAATCCCTATGCTTTAGGAGATGACCAAAATCTGGCAACATATTTCTTGTTCTCACGGTAATGGCCAGCATGGAACTGTAAAAACCCTCGTATTGACCTTTGTTTCTCGATTTCCAAATACACTAGCTCCTGGCCGCAAGGATGCAGATTCTTTCTTTGAACTCCATATTGTTTTCTCTCGCACTACTAAACCATTGGACAATAAAATTAGTGGATGTGTAATCAGTATTGGAGATGCCTGTGAAGCATCCATACACACCCCACACATGGAGAGTACACATTCTCTCAAAGAACAAATAACATACAATTTCCTCACTAGGAACTGAGCAGCATGAACCGAGACACCATAATAAATCTAGCTTTCTTTATATTATCATCCTTTGATAGTGAATTTTTATTAATGCGCCACATCCGAAAGTTATATTTTTTAGGTAGTTTTTTACACCACATCACCTCTCTGTATTTATCATGCACCTTAGAAGCGTGAGTCACATTATAGAAGTCCTTGAGGGAAAAAGCACCAATTGTGGATCCCATGAATTCCCAAGTATCAGGTGATGAAGAAAGCTCAATGAGATCGAAAACCCTTCACTGGTCTGAGTTAAGAACGGTCTTGATGAAAATAGGGTAACGCCTTGCCTGAATGAAGGATTTGTCTGGTGTAGGACACCCAGAGAAGCCGAGTTGGTTGTCAGCCCAGTTATGATTCCAAAATCTGATCTCCCCCCAACCAACAATCCAAAAAGTATGACTATCAATCCCAAAAATATGGGGTTGAATCATGCGCCACATTAAAGAGGAATGTCCTTGCGGGATCATGAAAATATCCTTATATTTTCAAGTATCAAAACGACCCCATAAAGATTAACCCTCCAAAACTTCTCAAGTGATCGTCACTTAAAGACCCTGGATGGATCTGACATTTCATTTCACCAAAATACACCTTCCTTTCCAGCTCTATCTATATGATCCCAAGAAGCCCGATAATGATGACCCACCCATTAATCATCCCAAATAAAGCCTACCATATGTTTTTCTAGCCACGAAATATCAGAGGAAGGGGATTGTGTAGAGGATAGAACATTCATAGTAATGGAGGATAACACACAGTTCACAAGTGTAATTATCCCTCCAAACAATAGGAAATGACTATTCTAATTCCTAATCTTTTTTGTTACCCTTTCCACCAAATTATCAAAATTATGTACACGAAGTCTGCCCGAGGAAATCAGAGCCCCAAAGAATTCCATCGGAAGACCACTTCTGCTAAAACATAGACTATCTTCGATGAATTTAGCCCTCCTAGATGGGCACTTATCAGAGATGATCACACTTCTTTATTATGATTCACCACTTTCCCTATACATTTTCAGTAGCATTAAATGACTTCATTGATTACATGTAAATAACGTTTACTCCCATTGGAAAAACGATCATATCATCCGCAAACATAAGGTGACAAAGACCTTGAATGTTGTATCGGCACCATAAATAAATGAATCTTCCAGAAAATAGGATCATGTTAATAAAACTTCTCAATGTATCCTGCACCAGAATAGAGAGGCTTTGAGAGAACAGACTTCCTTTCCTTAAACCCCTAACATATTTAAAGAAACCAAAAGACATTCCCATAAAAGAGATGGAAACCCATGGGGAGATGAAACATTCGAATAAGATGTCAGTGAAAATTTCTAATAATCTCATGCTGGTGGGATCTTTGAGATTGAAGGATCACTCAACGCGATCGTAAGCTTTATCCATGTCGACCTTCATGGAGATGTTAGTACCCAGTGTTTTCTGATTTAAATCATTGATCATCTCCTAAGAAAAACATATAGAACCATATATATTCCTTCCCCTAACAAATCCATGATGCTCCTCACCAATCCAATTTTTGAGATGTATGGAGAGTCATCTATTGATCATTGTGGCAAATATCTTATAGGGAAAGATGCAAAGGCTGATCGGTCTATAATTCATATGGGAGGATGGGTCATTTGACATGGGGACAGGGACAAGAGATGTGGCACACATTGCACGAGTAAGGTTTCCATCCATGAAAAAATCATGAACAACCTCCCTAATATCATTTTTAACTAGGTTCGAAGAGGCCAGGTAGAAGAAATCAGGCAGCCCATCAGGCCCAGGCACGCTAGATGGATTGAGGGCAAGAACAAACTCATGAATCTCAGGTTCCTCCAGAATTGCTTACAATGTTGCATTAGTGTCAACGGTAAAAACCTTAGTAATTACATCAATCAACATTTCATGGCCCCATGGGTAGCCATCTTACATACGTGGGATTGTATCAACAAGTAAATTTTTAAAAAAGGATTCAGCCATAACACCCACCATGCCACAATAATTAGAGAATGATCCATATTATTGATGTTTATTTTTTCATACAATCCTCCTTTTCATTAATTAAATATTGAAAATAGGATTTTTTTTTTTTTATCATATTCTATGAGCATATTAATTTTTTACTTTTCACGAGACATGTGTTCTTGTTCCATTAATTTTTCACCCATGTTTTCTTTCTATTGAATCAGTCTATGAAAAAGAGGTTTATCCCAAACATGTTCAAGTATTGCCTCTATTTATTCAATTACAGTGATATGGGTGTCTAGGTCAAGAAAGAGAGGAGGCAGGATCCAAATCCAGGACTGCAGGTCTCCTTTGAGTCGTCTTTCTTTCTTGTGAAGGTGTGTCCCCTGAAAACCACTTTCCAGTTTTGACTATGGAGCTTCAATAGTCCGGTGGTACCCTGGAAGAAAAGGTAGACCCTAGTGAAAGAAAAGGGGCCTTTCCTTTCCTAGCTTGGGAAGAAGGTCAATACGGATGGGCAAATGATCAAAGAGGGCTCAAACCAAATGAGAAACTTTTTCATCTAGGAAGAAGGACATGCCATGGAATTTTTCAAGACACCGGTCTATCCTGCACCATGTACAATCTCTCCCTTTATTATTGTGGCACCATGTATAATGATCACCTATGAAACATAGGTCCAGAATCCCCTTATGAGCCATCAAGTTATAAAAATCATGACAATCCTCACTTTAAATAACCCCTCCTCTCTTCTTATCCTTTTGACTCAGAGTAACATTAACATCACCTCCCACTATCCATTGTAGGTTGAAAGGGTCGAAGGATTAGAGATCCTACCATAAGACTTCTCTGGTATGAATATCAAACATGGAATAGATAAAAGTGACAAGCATACGATAACATCCAGAAATAATCTCAGTTGTAATAAACTGTTCTGAATCCCCCATGAGAGAAACATAGACATTCACCTTCCAAAGAATCTACAAGAGGAGATTCTGAGGATATTCATTCAAGTAATTAAGAAACCTGAGTCTTCGAGCAAAAAACTCAATCTTTTAGGGTTGTTGGTTGAGTTCTAAAATATCCACAATTTAAGAGTGGTTGTTCTGAATTTTCTGAGATAAGAAATCAGTTTTAGACTGAGTTTATAGGCCTTAGTGGTTCCATATCAGAAATGAATTCATTGATAAAATGGATGAATGTGGATGGTCACAACCAATGATGGAAACATCGGCTTGGAGCTCGCACCGTGAAGTCGCCTAGACTGGGATCCGGTAATCCTTCCACTAGGAGAGGAAAAATACTGGGGTACTAGAGACATGTCTATTTTGGAATCAAGTAGATAGTTAAGAGTTGTGGATAGCACTATGATTACATTGGATAAAGGTATATAGGATAAAAAATAAGGACGCAGTTCGTCAATAGGATGAGAGGAAGTGTGCATATGAACCCCATATTTACCCTTCTTAACAGGAATATTTAGAGAGGAGGGAAGGGCCCCAGAAACTAGTTCATGGGGAAAGTAAACCACCAAATATCTATACTGATAGTTTGAATGGGTGACAAGTGGAGGGGGAGGATGGGAAATATAGGAAAAGGAATGGGGTCATCACCATAGGTGGGAGAAGGGACTGAAAAAGAATAGCCAGAGCTGGGAGGGGCAGAGCAGGGAGGGGCAGAGTAGGAAGGGGAGAAGCAGGGAGGGGAGGAGAAAGAATCAAGGGAGAGAGACCAGAGGAAGAAGGAGAAGGATCCACTTAATCTCGCAGTGGTATGTCCATCAGGGAGGAACCAAAGGTCGGCCTTACTGAGCACCAAAACACCTCGGGGTCTGAGAAGTAGAGCCCAACCTCCTGCACACTGATATAGAGTGTCCTTGTAGCGAGTATTACCAACAAAAATGCACATGGGACACCGACAAGAGCTTCTTCCAACAAGATACATCGGAACCCTCTCTAAGAAAAATCCAATCTGGGAGAGAAGACTACAAATCCACTTCCACACATATTTGATTTTCCTAAGCATCATGAAATTTTGAGGTAAAATCATTCACGCATAGAAAGGATCACAACGCATCACCAATATAATGATGAAACATGATGTTATTGAAATGGAGAGGGAAACATGGTAGGTTATACCAGACCACTACTTGAGGAGAGTATCACCCTGAGTGAACTCCAAGGGACCATCGGAACAAGTTGAAATGTCAGTTTCCACATGATCTGTAGGAGGACGACTACGCCTTTACAAAATCCTCTCTAGATGATAAGACTACACAAAAGGTGTTCCTATTTAGAATAGAAACCCTAGCCAGATTTTCCATCCCCCAAGACGCCACCACATTCTGGAAAATAGGGAGGAGAGGACGGTCTAAATTAAACCTCTCCACCAAGATCCATTTTAGAAAAAGAGAGGCCTCGACAAGAGATTCCTTCTTGAAATTCCGCATCGGGAAGCTGTCCTCCGCGCCTAGAGAGAACATAATTCAAATGGATCACTGGCAGTGCAGGAGGCCCACTCTATGAATAATTATAAGAAATAAATTTCATTGATAAAATTCTGGTTATTCCAATAAGGATATCCACAAGACTTATTTTTTCTGCATATAAGGACACTATGAATTCATAGTGATTCCATTCGGTATCACTAATTCTCTACCAATATTCACGGACATGATGTACATATTATTTAGTGATTTCCCTCGTAATTTTGTTATAGTATTTATATATGATATTAGTATCTTCTCCAAAAGTAATAAGTAATATGAGGATCATTTAAATACCTTATAGAAGATATTACAGAAGGAAATGTTATATGAAATGTATAGTAAATGTGAGTCTTGGTTGAAGAAAGTAAAATTTTTAAGGCAAATTATTACCAAGAAAGGGACGTCTTTATGTTCATAAAAAATAGTGGTAATTAGAGGATGGTTGAGACCAACATCTGTAATTGATATACATAGTTTCTAACGATTATATGGGTACTATCACCAATTTGTGAAAAAAAATATCATCATTTTAAAACAAACTAATTATTATTACTCACAAGGGAGTCGTGATTTCCTAGATTTACAAATGTGAATAAATGTTTGAAGATCTAAAGAGGAGGATAATCATTGTACTTTTCCTCACATTGCCCACCATGAAGAAACAATTTTTGATCTATAATGTTGTGTCTAAAAGAGTCATGGGTTATGTACTCATGAAATATTAATTAGTGATAACCAATTTCTACCACCAGTTAATGATCCATGGGAATAACTCCCAAAATTCATGATCTAGAATTGTTAGCTCTGATCATCACATTGATGATTTTGTGAAATTATCTCTACAAAAAAATGACACATATATATGAACCACAAAAGAACCAAATATATATTCACACAAAAGGATCATAATATGCGCCAATGAAGATGGTTAGGTCTAGTTAGGGATTATGATTTTTCAATCCATTACCATCATATAAAGGGAAACATGTTGCATATGTTTTGAGTCGAAAGGATCCCACAACCCTATCTATGATTGGGATTTAAAGGGATCCAATCATGATGGACAATAAAAGGATAAATATCTAAATAATAAAAGTATATTAGTCCTAATATTATAAAATATATCACAACCCATCTATTATGACACGATCAAGGAGTCCTAGAAAGATGACGTGTTTCTATAGAAGAAATACTTGAATATTATACAGTTCAATATTATTGAATATGGAGTTATATGGTTTGGAACCCATATATGTGTCCCATTAAAACAAAATATGAATAGGTATATTATGGATTATGTGGATAGATCATCTATCTCTATTCATCTTGGAATAATATAGTTGTTTAGATTCTAGAGGAAAAACTTATTGTAGGACAACATGGAAAGCGATATTGTGGAGTTTTTATTTCAATGCTTGGTATACCAACAAGTCATGTAAAATTTTAAAGTCTATAGTTATATTTCATCAATTTCCCATTCCAGTATAGAAATGGGAATACATTACCATGGATTTCATTATAGGACTCCCCATTACAGCTAAAGGAAATAACACCATCTAGTAGGTAGTCAATTGCTTTAAAAGGCAACACATTTCATTGCTACCGAGGTAAACTTCCCTCTTCACTGGATAACTATGGTATAAATAATGTATTTGGTAATAATGAATGTAGTTACACTCAGTATTTTATTTTATCATGATATAAAGTTTACCTTTGGTTTTTGTAGAAGACATCTGAAAAAATTGGATACAAAACTAAACTTTCCAATTTCTTATCACCCACAGATAGATGGACAATCTTAATGGACCATTAGAACAATGGTGAATATGATGATATCATGTTAAATCAATATAAAAGGATTTTGGGATTAAAAAATTTCCCAAGAGGAGTTCTCATAAAAAATATATTCAATTCTAGTATCCAAATGGCCCTATGTGAAGATTTATATGGGAAGGGGTGTCATACTCAAATATTTTTCGATAATGTTAAAAATAAGAAACAAATGGGACATAATCTTATCCAATAGATGATAAAAAAATTTAAAACCATTAAATTTAAATAAAATTTCAAAAAACTTTTACAGAAAATCTATTTATCCAATCATTAAGGAGAGCTGAATTTTGAGGTCATAAATAAATTGTCCTTTCATATATCAATATCAAATTAATTCTTGAGGTTTTGTATGAATGGAAAGATTATTCCTATATACATTCCTTCAATTGATATCCTTGATCACATCATTGGAGGGGTTAATTAACTAGAACCCCCACCTAACATATCTCAAGTACCTTATGAGTTCCTTTTATCACTCTTGAGAAGGTACAAACCAAACCCCTCACATATATTGAATCTATAGGTGGTACCATTAGAGAATTGAATTTTATAGGAGGAGTACCTGTAAATATATTAGATCATAGAGACATATTTCTATGAAGCAAATCAACTAACTTTTTCAAAGCATTGTTGTGGAATGGGACTATGATGGAAACATGACAGGGTACAAAAAATCAACATTATCAGTAGTGTAGATTTAGATGGGGTTCATAGAAACTACTATTATCTCTACAAGTCTATCAAATTGGACAAACAATAGGGTATGTAATGAGCCATCCATCCACACACTATGCATCTTTTCAATGTGAAATACTAATTGTGCGACCTTTCAAATTATGTGAATTTGTATTAAAATCAATATGTTGGGTTGGTTTTCCTCTTATAGTGTCTTTATTTTTCTTTTAAGGGTCATTTATTAGGCCTATATACCTATGGGAATACAATCCCTGTATTTTTACCACTCAAAAAAATTAAAAAGTTGAAAAATCAATAAAAATTTAACAACATTCAGGTATGGTGAACAAAATGTTTGAGGAAGTGGCATGGGTACCATAAGATGTTATGAAATAGAAGTACTCTCATTAATTTTAGTGTATTAAAGGAAAACATAATGGTTTAAATTATGAATAGGGGTGATGTGTTGACTAGAACTTTTATGAATGAAATTTTCCTTTTTTAATGAGTAAATTCCTTTTTAAGAAATGAAGTTATAGAAATCACATTCACTACTTGGTTATTATGTAAAATTATATGGTATTTAAAATATAGAATACCAATAAGCGTAAAAACCATGGATAATATTGTTTTTCAATAGTGACCATTAAAATGGGTATACCAATTGTTATGATAAAGACCATTTAACACAAAGAAAGGAAGTGATGGCCTCGATGTATAGTCTCATCCATATGAATCACATTTATAATATATTTAAATGATATAACGCCACAAGAATTTGTCCTTGACCAAGCCTAAGATCATATTGAACAATTAAATCTCTAAAAAAAATTCAATATATTTTCATGATCCTTGATATTTTTTCCCAAACTATGTTTTTCAAACAACCCCTTGAAAATCTCACCATCACACACCATACCCTTAGGAAATTTTGTGGTGTAATAAAGGGATATGTATCTAGAATCTAATAATATGGTTTTTTATATTTTATTTCTTATAAAAAAATTATTAAAATTATCCCTTTTTAATATTACTTTTTAAATTATTAAATTATGATTTTGACAAAAATTAGATTTTATTGCGATGAAAAAAAATTGTATTTTTTGAAAATATATTGTTTTGGTCAAGAAAATATTCTTGATCAATTTTTGACATTTATTAAACATATTTTATAAAAAATATTTAAAAAATTTGTTAAATATAAATAATAATATACTTTTTTATAGTCAAATGTAATTGATATGTGGGTCAAAAGAAGGCTATTGTAAAAACCCCAATTTTTTCAATAAATGTGTATTTTTATTCAAAAGTTTAAATTTAATTATTTATAGAATTATTTTTATAGATTAAATATTATTTTTAAAAAAATAATGTAGAAATTATGAAACAGTAAATTTTTCATGACATTCTAAGACAATCGAATGTTCTGTTAAAATTTTAATTCAGTATCAATATACTTAATAAATTATGATATCATAATGAACCAAATGTGATGTAATAAAGAATATAAAATGATTCCAGGAATAAATATACATTTCCCCTTTAAAATGTTATTTTTTAAAGTTATTTTATTTATTTTATAAATCCTTCATGAATCCATGAAACCTTATATTATATTTTTTTAGTTATAAAATGTATAATTTATAAACATGAATCATGTCGAAATCATCAAGGGAATAATTCTAATTTATTTTCTTCATAGACATAAAAAATAAGGTAAAATGTCCTATTTAGAAGAGATAATGGTAATAAAACATGTATGGTATGTGTTACTAATTACTTTATCTTATAGAGTCCAAAACCTATACTCGGAAATTAATAAATAACTCTCTTATGTTTCTCTATATTAGACCACCCAAACAAACATTTATATTCCTTGAAAAATAATATATCATGAAATTAATAACCTCTCATATATCTAGAACCCTACCAAGGTTCCCACAATCTCTCAAGAAGCTCCTCCATTGATTTTAAAAGTTCCCTCTCAAGTTAATGGATCCTTTCATTCTCCTATTTTTTCCAGAACAACCTTTATGTTATTCATTTTTACACTTTTCATATTGGGAAATATTTTTGAACACACCTCTAAAAAATATTATTATTTCAAAGTTATCATATACCCTATTAACTCTCATTAATCCCTCCTATAAATATGTATGTATCCTTGTTATGTTTTGGAAATTATCTTATTGTTTTCTATGCCAACCATTTGTGTTGTAAATACTCATACTCATTTCCATTCAAGAGTTTTCACCTAGATGTACTATACTTATTTGATAATGGAAATAGATTTACATATACCTCACTCCTTATTCAAGGGAATAAATTTTATCAAATATGATCCTATATTGAATGATCTACATGGAATAGTTATATATGTACATGATATGATTGAGATGGGTAGGTTTAGAATTATATAGCCCTATAATGTATTATGAAATTTTTTAACCTCGTGATATTCCATGTTTGGTATTGGCGAGGATACCCTAAGAAAAATATGTTATGTTTTCTTGGTCGGAATCCTTAACATATGTTTATGATATCATGTTTTATATTGTTTCCATATTCCCCTGCTTCTTTTATGTCACCAGGTTATATCTTGCCTCATTGTTCAAGATTAGTATTCTCATCCCATTTATAATAAATTTATATGCCAATTTGATAAATTTTACATCCTTATGATATTTTTTATTCCCTTACTAGTATTTATTTCTCACCCGTTCCTTATGTAATTTCCCCTGGTCTTCCATTACAGTTTTAGGAGAATGATGAAAAAATGGTTTTCATGTTAAGTATCTTTATAATAACTTTTTTTATTTATGTTTCATGTTGTTATTTTATATAACTAATTTAACAAGTATATTGGTATTCAAAAATATTCTAGGAAATTCGGTACATTACATCACAACATGAAAAATAACTACAACACCATTAATTAAAAACTTGAAAACATGCTCTTATTTTTACTAGATCTTTTATAAATACATGGGGTAACCTGGGGATATACATAAGAAATTTGTGACATATAAATCGCAGTATGGGAATAAAAAAATCACAGAGTAATGTAAATAAAAAAATTTGAGCCAATATTCATTTTAAGGTAATGTAAAAGGGGATATAATCATAATATTGAATACTGAGGCATTCTATAAAATGATTTCATAAAGGAAACATGGGAATTTTATTGCAACATAAAACATGACATTATAAACGAAGTCAAGGCGAAAATCTAACAAAACATAATAAAGTTTTCTTATGATATCCTTTCCTTAACCAGACATGGAATCTCATGTGATTTAGACATTACCCAAGGCATCACATGACAATATAATTAAAATCCCACCCATCACATTCATATCATGTACATGCATAAGTGTCCCACCTAGATCATTAAAAATATGAACATATTTCATTAATTTTAAAACCAGGATTAAGGATGATAGAATAAATAAATCTATTTATCTGATAAAATACTTATTGGTTCATCTTGGTGAATAGAATTGAGTGGAAATGGGGATGAGTATACATAATACCAATGATTCCCATGGAAAATATTATGATAATTTTTTCCACGTAATGGGGATACATAAACATTTATGGGAGGTAATAATGAGAGTATGATGGGTCTCTCATCACATGTACATATTATGTGAAGTAATATTTATGTGTGAAAACATATCCCAGCATGAAAATTTATGAAAACGAATACAAAATATAATTGAGGTGCTTAAAAAGAGGAGAATGTGAGGATCCCTTACCTTCAGAGGATTTTTTTTAAAGATTGGTATGAGGATATTATGAGCTTTATGGAACCTTTGGTAGACTATAGATAATTTAATAAATATTAATTTCATGATCTAAGAGTTTTATTAAATATGAATGTGATTTTTGTGGGTTTATATAGAAAAGTAGAGCATAGTTCTTTATTAATTTCTAATCATTTGTTTTGAAATCTATGTGATAATATAAAAAAAAATAAACCTTCCCATAGTTGTTTAAAATTATTCCTACAACATGGTAGAGGTTTTTATTATTTTATATGGCTAAGAACCGAACTCATTCAAATAATTCCCTCTGTGTTGTTGAAGGGAGTCATGTTTATTATGTATTGATTTAAAAACTGTAAAATGTAATATAGGTTTTGGAGGATTCATTAAGGGTTTATAAAAGTAACAAAATGAATATTAAAATTAATTATCTTAATGGGTAAATTTATATTTTTTAATGTATAAATGTATTTCTATATATTACATCACTTTTGGGTCATTATGATGTCATAATACACACTGTTTATTTATAATGTATATAAATTTGACTAAATATTTTTATTGTCTCTAGAAATTATGAAAAAGTAACCATTTGATATTTTTTATTTATTGATTTCAAAAATAATATTTATTTTTTCCCAAATAATTCTATAACTAAGAGATTTTAAACTATTATATCAAAAATCCATATTTATAGAAAATTACATATTTATTTACAAAAACAGTTTTCTAACCCATATAGAAAGTTTTTTCAACCTTATCAAATTATATAATAATTTATATGTAATAACTATTATTTAATTATAATATTTTATTGTAATATAATTTAATTAAAAAATTATCTAATTCATTAAATATTATTTCAGGATTAAAACTATATATTTGAAAATAATACAACTTATGTTTCATTGTATAAAAATACAATTTTTATCAAACTCGTTATATAATCATTTAAAAAGGTAAAATTAAAAAAATCATAAATATATTTTTTTATTTTAAATAAAATATAAAAATTCTAATTCTAAGGTTCTAGATACATATACATTTTTTACACTACTGAATCCCCTATCGGTAAGCTATGCAATTGTGAGATGTGGTGGGGGTGGTTCGAGACACATGCTTTGGGCCATGATATTAATTAGTAATACTTTCTGTTATAAAAGGTTTTTATCATTTATTAATTGTTGAATTTAAACATGGTAATGGTTTAAGTAAAATACTAGTTATTGTATCTCTCTTAGAATCTCTGATAAATGTGATTTATATGGTCTGATCTTACTAGTCGAGGTAATCACTTCTTCCATCTATGTCAATTGAACATTATCAAAACCCTTAATATATTAATATTAATGGACACTATAAAATTGTTATATTATCACTTTCAATGATTGTTAATGGTATTCAAAATTTTATAGACCAAATAAATCTCTATAATAACAAAAGTAGTGAATGTGTTTTCTATAACATCATTTCTTAATAAAGAATACACATATTCCAAGAAGGAATTTTCCATTATAAAAGTATGGTTCATTTAATTATTTAACACTTCTGATATTTCCCCCTTGAAATTTTGAGTTTATACACTAAAATTGATCAGGATTCTTCAATTTCATTTCCTCTTCTTGTTTCAATGTAATTTCCTCAATCCTATTTTTCCTACACAAAACTTTGACCAGGTAAGTTGTCTTGTCTCATAGAACATTTTATATATGATCTAAGATCTTTTTCAGCTACACCATGTATAAATTGTCATTTTCCAAAGGTAAAATCTCTATATACAGTACATTTTAGTGTTCTTCTATGTAATTCCTTAATATGGATACCTGGACACATCATTTACTTGAGATAGGTTATGTGGGGGTGTTATTTGATAAGCCACCACTTTGATGTCATCAAGGATCTCAATGGGGATGATATATCTCAGAAGAAGAATTTACTTCTTTCCATAACTCGCAAATTTGTTCCACGATTATATATGAAGGAACACTTTATCTATGACCTCAAACTATAGGCCTTGTTGATGAAAGTTAGGATATATTTTCTATCATCTTAGTTCATATTTCATGTGGCCATAAATTTTTTGAACAACCTTTGTCTTCTATTTGAAAATATTAGTTATCATCATATATAACCCTCTAAATTCAAGTTAGAATGTCGAGGTATAACAACTATTCCAAAATATAGCCTCATATGGTTCCACTTAAATGATAAAATGAATACTATTTTTATATTTTAACTCTGATAGGGGATGATGTTGATCCCAACATCATTGAAAATCCATTCAATCGGATCTAAGCACATCCACCAAAGATTGAATAGTCTATCCAATCTAATGTTCTATTTAAAGGTTATAAGTAGTGATGGAGCTCGGTTCTATATTCAATTACTGCTAAAACCTTCTAAAAAACCATGAAGTTATCCCCAGATCATGATTATATAAAATACGTTGTGGAAATCCATGCATCGTTACCACATCCCTTATATATATCATGGTGATTTGGTTAGGAGGGATATATTACTTGATAGATAGGAAATGCAGTAATTAGTAAGGATATTGACTACCATTCAGATGGTTTAATTTCAATTTGGGTTCTTGGGTAGTCTAATAATTGATTCTATTATTATGTTTTTGTATATCCATACTATTATAGGAAATGGTTTCATTTTAACCTCATAATGTTTTCATTCAGCCTTCAAATGTTGTCATATCATGCATCAAGATAGAAACTCTAAAATCTTCATCCCCATGTTATCCTACAAATTTTTTTCCTCAAATCTCTATACATATTTTTTATTCCCTGTTGAATTTATAAGGATGATCTCTATGAATCATATAAAATTTCCCTCTTCAGTTCTGGTTTTTAGGGGAAACATATAGGGGTTTCAAACCTTATAAATCTATCTTATGCAAAGATAAAATAATGAATACCGACTACATTTTTTATAATATCATCATTCTTATGGTCCTCCTAGATCCACTCAAGTATAAATGGATGAGATTTTATTTTAGAAAGGTTGAATAAAGATCCTTTTATGATTCCCATGTATATTTTTTCATGTCTAGTAATATTATATCCCTGGCCACCTTCATCTAGGATAGTGTTTCCTAATAATTTCTAGTCAAGGTATCTCCCACTTTGTTTTCATTACTAGAAAGGTTATGGGTTGAAAAATAATAATCATTGATCAGTTATAACCACCTTCATTGGTGTTTATTAATATCCTTTTATTGAATATATTTTTGAGCATTTCATTGTCAGTATATATGTCTCACTTTTCTACATAGTTGTAATGTCACCAAATAATCAGTCTGAAGGTCATTGTTTATAATTAAAGATCATTTTTAGGTTTTACCACTCATGAATATTTAATTTTAGGGAGGAATATGATATCACTTTTCTTTTTTCATGAGTACACAACACAATCCAATTTTGTATGAATCGTTATTGATTTCAAATCCTTCTATATTGGTGGGTGTTATCATAAGTAGTTAAGTGACTAACATGTTATTTAGTTCATTAATATTCCTTCACATTAATCATCTCTAAAAAACATGAGTCCCTTATGATTAAGAATGGTTAGTAGACTTGAAAATATTGATAATTTTATCACAAACCTATAATGGTACCCCGAAAATCTTTGGTAGCAATGAATTTCCATCCCAATGTGGTTCTTATCCATCCTTTTATATCCTTTGTTTCTTATGGATAAAAAAATTCCCTTTTATTGTGATAAAATTTACCATGAATGTTATTTGGCGCAGTTATATGTTTGATTGAATACTCAAACACTCATTTTAGAGGATGACCTTAAGAAACACATCAGCAAATTCCCACATAATGGTGATATCAGCAAATATGATCTTTCCATTACTCTCAAACATTTGAGATAGATAAAATTTCTCATAATGAAATAATATGCATTCCTGAGATTTTGGTACCAAAGAGTATTAATATTCCTCCTTTAAATTATATAGAATTAGAGGGAAATTAGTGATTCAAAGCCGTATTTACTTTTCTCAGAAATGTAAATAATATATATACAAGTAAATACAATAATTTCCAAGAATATCATTGAATTATACTTAGTAAAGTATCATAAGGTTATTTAAGAAATTAATCCATAAAGTTTGGATATGGTATGAGTAATATGCTTGGATTTATGAATTGACAGATTCATTATCATCACTGATAACACAACTTCCTTGTTTTAAGGCCATTAATGAATAGTTCTACAAATAATGCATGACTTGAAATAATGGAATGACCCAAAATAAAAATGTATATTTTCTATTACATAATTTATAAATAAATTACTTGTGAACAATTAAGTTTTAGGATCCACCACAATAGATGTTATGGAATAATCTCACCCTTTCTCTCTAGTAATTGGAGGTTGTTGTCGATGGTTGTCATTGACAACCCTTGTCCCAAGGCATTGGTTTGTAAATTCTATAGTGTAATAAAGTGATATAAATCTAAACCATGATATAATGAAATTTTATTTTAAATTTTTATAAAAAATGATTATATTAATCTTTTTTTAATATTAATTTAAAATGGATAAATAATGATCTTGATAAAAATTAGATTTTGATACAAAAAAACAGAAAATTTTATTTTTTGGAAATATAAAATTTCAATCAGGGAACACTTTTTGAAGAATATAATAATTTTTAAAATAGTAATATATATGTAAAATATTATTATTAAATGAAACTTATTGAATATAAATGAAAATATAACATTGTGAAGTCAAATATAATTGTTAAAAGGGTCATAAAAATATTTTTCTTAAAAAAGTATTTTTCAATAATTCTGTATTTTTGTTTTAAAGTGTAAATTTTAAAATTCAGAGAAATATTATTGTTAAAATAACTACAATTTTTGGAATCATAAAATTAGAATTATCTAATGGTTATTTTATAATAATGTTGTAAGATAGTGAAATTTTCAGGTAAAAATTAATTATGTTATAAATATATTGTATGTATTATGACATCATAATGACCCAAAAGTGATGTAATAAATTCCATTAAAATTTTCCTAGACAAAATATATAATTTACATTTAATATAAGGGTTTTTCATGTCATTTGATTAAATTTATAACTCTTTAATGGGTCCACCAAAACAAATATTATATTTTCTATTTTTAAAATAAATTCATTATAAACATGACTCACATCCTCACCACCAATTCCATTTTTTCAATTTTTTCAGTTCCTATCCTTATAAAATACTTAAAAAATTATTTTTTTTAGATTCCATGGAAAACACCATAGGTGGTTTTTTTATTACATAATCATATACAGTCATAAACCTTTATTTGGGAATTAATATAGAATTATCCTATCTTTGACTATATAAATGAACAAAAAATCTCATTCCACTTCACTCAATACCATTTTAGAAAACATTTACTCTACATTTCCCTATGTAGGGTCCTCCCAAGGTTCCTGCAAGATCTTAATAATTTCCACAAAAAAACATTAGAAGCATCCCCTCAAGGTAAGGGATCCACTCCTACATTTTAATAAAGAACCTTCTTTATTTCAAGACACTATATTTACAATTGATTTAGTAGGGATATGTTTTTATACATTTCTATTCCTTCCCTATAGTTTCCAAGTAATATGGTACCCATTTTTTCCTTATTCCCCTTCTATTATACTTTATGTACACTAGTTGCGATGATGAAATTATCCAATGATTTTACTTTCCAAGCATTTGTATAGTAAATACCCATCCCCATTATCACTCAAGGGTATTAACAAAGTTCTAAACATCCTTCATTTGTTCTTAATTTACATGTATTTAACCCACACTACTTTATCATGGTGTTAGAATTTATAAAATTCATAATTATGTTGTATGACCTATGTTGCACAATTATGCATGTATGTGATATCAAAGTGATGTGTGGGCCCAAAATTATATAGAACCCAATGCATATGGTAATTTTTTGTATCGCATTATATTCTATATATAGCGAATAGGAGTTTATGTTAAGAACCCTATGTTATGTTGTCTTTTAGTTTAACCTTTCCTCATATTTATGATGTCATGTTTTATGTTGTTTCCACATTCCCATTATGTCTTTATACTACCATGTTATATCATTCCTCATTGTTAAAGATTATGATTCTCACCACTCTTATGTTACCTTAATATGAATCTTAGATAATATGTATATATTTACCTTATTATATTAGATTTTAATTCCCTTAATTTCATTTATAGCCCACCACTTTATTTTGTACATCCCTAGATTATCTCGTGCAGTTTTAGAAGAATGTTGAAATTTTTAGAGCAAGTTAAGGAATTTTTCAACAATTTTGTTGTACTTATATTGAATGTTTTTATTATATATACCTAATTATTCTATAAATTGTATTATTATATGGGTTTTCAGAGGTTTACCTAATCACAGTATGTTATGTTATCTTTCGAGTTACCCTATACATGTGTTTATGATTTCATGTTCTATGTTGCTGAAACATTCACATGTTTCTATTTTCTATAATATTTCATCATGAATAATTAATCATGATTTTTATTCTCACCCCTTTTATGATATATTTATATACCACTTGGATAATATGTAAATATTTTCCATATGTTATTATTGGTTTTTTCCCTTATTGGGATTTATAGATCACCGCCATCTTATGTAGCCCCTAGTTTATCTCATGTAGTTTTAGAAGAATGATGGAATTTAAGAAGGATGTTAGGGAAGTTATAAATAATGTTGTTTATATCTATTTCATTTTTTTATGTTATGTACCTAAATATAAAAAAAATACACCCTATAATATTTTCTGGGTTTATTAAGTTCATATTTATGTAATAACTCATGAATCAAAGATTGTTAAAATATGGGATGTTGTAGTCGATATTAGAGAAATTTATAGTTACATTTGGGATTAAGATTAAATAAATACCAAAAAAACAATTAGGTATAATAATTAAAATATAAAAACATTCCTTAAATTTTCAAAAGTATAGAGTTTTTGGTTTCCAAGAATATAAATCCATGTCTAGATACTAAAGGTGGATGTAGATTCAAAACGGTGGTACCCAATGTTAAAAAACCTGAAAGGGATCATTGATATGGACTTGATTAATGCTTGATGCATGAAAATAGGCTTTTTTGCACACATGTATTGAAATTCCTAGGGTATACATTATGGATAATTCAAAATAATGATATGAACCCCTATTAATAGAACAAAAATTATCTTAAGATATTATGTTAATAAATAAATCATGGATAACATATATTGAAGTATAAAAATTCATTGGTCAAGGAATATATTCTATTTCTGAGTTATGCCTTTAAAGATGATGGTTTCTCTTTTATGCGTTTAACAGTTTAAAAATTATCATTACTAGTTTTTCCAATATTTCTAATTAATTTCTATATATAGGAGGAACCGAGTTGAAACCAATGTGAGGGGCAATGTGATCACTTACCAAACTACACCCCCTATATGATGGAAGCAGTAATTGTTAACACTATGACAAATCATCATCAATTAACTCAATTTCTAAACACAATCCTGAATAAGGAGGAACACCAAAATCCCCCTAAGAAATTACAACTTATTGTTGATTCCTTTATGAGATAATGACCTCTAATGTTCATTGGACCATATGGTCTCTTAATCATGGATAACTAGATGAACTCCATTGAATGATCTTCTCCATATATTAATGATCATAGAAAGAAAAATTCAATTTGGATGGTTATCTTATATAGGGAGAAGCTAATCAGGGATAGAGATTAGTCAAAAATAAGAATCCCATGGATGATATCATTATGATGGATGGTTTTGAATAATAGATTTTTTTGTGATAAAAATTTTTCTCACACTATCCACAAAAAAATAGATAGGGAGATCCATAGCCTCAATAAAAATGATGATCAATCCAATGGTGGTTATGAGAAAATATTGACATGAAGCCCAAGGTACACATAAAAATTTTTCATTACCTCAAAATTTAAAGTTGATCACCAATTTTCTAGGATACGTTTATGTATATAATGTTTCATAGACAATATATACTTTGAAATATATGATAATATAGTTCGATGTTCCACCAATGTCAAAATAGAGATCATAAAATCTCAAGGTTTTCATTGGGGTAGGAAAAAAATTATTTTAATTCATGTGGTATAATGACTAAATCTTACATTTGAAATAATGTATAATATCCCACTTTTTAAATCATAGAAGAAAAACCACATGAATTGCCTCTGGGGAAATGATATTATTTTGGTGCGGGGAGGACGGGAACCCAGCTAGCGATGGATTACATGAGGAACCCACCAATGTGATGGATGAAACGAATTCTATGGTTAACACTCAACAACTTTTCCCTAGTAAAACATTAATTAATAAGTACACTATTCTAATAATTTCACTATGATAATGGTAATCGATGATAATTGATCACAATAACCTCTAATTCCTAGAGAGAATGGGTGATCTTATTCCATAACCACTACTAAGGTGGATTCTAGCAACGATTTTGTTACAAAATCACAAGATATTCATTTAGGAATAGTGAATATTTTTTTGGGTTGTGTTATATGAATTCTTTCATATCATACATGTTATGGAAAACAATTCAAACACCAACATATAACATGGATGTTGAGTTATCAGTGAAGGAGAAAAATTGTTTATTTGTTGCATTCCAAATATATAAATCGTCCCCATTAAATTTTTTTGGGATAATTTCTGAGAAAACTTTATGATACTGGACTTACTATAATTTCATGTTATTCAATGAAATTATTGGTTTTACTTGTAAATATCCAATATTAATTATCGATAAAACAAAATCATCCTTCGTATCACAAATTTTCCTCTCACTTTATAAACGTCAAAGTAGGATGATGAATCTTCCATTGTACCAACATCACAATCACTGATATTATTACCCTAAAAGAAATAAAATCTTGGAAAAAATTATTAATTCTAAATAATATATCATCCCCGATGACATAACCATTGTAACGGAATTCACTATCGTGTTTCCTAATGAATTATCTAGTCTTCCTTCTATATGTGAGTTTGAGTTCTCAACCAAGATCATACTTGAATTTTTACTAATATCCAAGAATTCAAATTTAATTATAGTTATTGAATATGTTAATTTGAATGAAAATTTATAGGTAAATTTTTATTAATGTTTTATATATACAAATGCTTCCCAATGGTGTGAATCATTCCTCTTCATCAAAAAGAAATATGGTTCTATGAAAATATTTAATGATTATAATGAGATCAATAAAATCATGATAAAAATTTATTCTCTACCATAGATCAATGAATTTTTTTCCAGCTATGTGGTACCCATTAATTTTCCATAATCAATCTTTATTCATGATATTACCATGTAAAGGTGAGGAAGGAGGATATCTCTAGGCCTACTTTTTATATGGGGTATAAAAAAAATGAGTTAATGGGGATTCCATTTAAACATATTAATGATCCACAAATATACATTTATAGAATGAACATAGAGTTTATGGATTACCTCAAAAAAATTGTAGAATTTATATATGATATTATAATCTACACCAAATTAGATGAGGAATAGGTGGATTATTTAAATACTATACTACAGTCCTTTCATAAGGAAATGTTTTATGAAATTTAAAGTGCATATGATTTTTTAATTTGATAATGTAACATTATTGATCAGTCTTATCACTAAAAATGGATATATATGGATATCTCAAAAAAATGTCAATCTATGGATTCCCTAAACCAACATTTGTGACAGATATACATAGTTTACATTAGTTAGCTAGGAATTATCATCATTTTATGATAAACTTATCACAATTTTCATTCCTAGTAACCATGATTAAATGGAAGGGAGTCATTTTTTTCTAGACTATTTAGTGTGAATAAATATTTTTACATATGAATAAATGGCTAATCACTTCACCTATGAACACATTACCCACCCATGGGGAAGGATTTTTAATCTTCTAGGATGCATCTAAAAAAATATTGAGTTGTTTACTTATTAATGATGATAAATTGACATCAAATTTCTATATATAATTAATGATCCATGAGAAGAACAATAAGAACCATGATATAGAATAGGATATGTTGGTATTATCATTGAATATTTGGTGATATTATCTCTATATACAATATTTTGACATATATATATAGGACATAAAATCATTATGTACATATTCACATAAAAGGAAACTAATTTGTTTCAATAAAGTTTATAATATATGATCAAATATTCTGATTTTCAATTCATTTCACTCTTGGGATTCAAAAAAATGGGAGATTATTTAAGGAGAAACGATCTGGAAACCCTTTCTATGATGAATATTGCAATAGATCCAATCTTCATGGGAATGTAGAGGACACCCATGTGAATAATAAGGGATACTCATCCTATATTTATCAAATTACTACTCAATCATCCACTCTTGAATGGACCATGGTGACCTAGAAATAAGATCAGTTTCTACATAAGATGGTATAAAGTATTCCAGAGTTCAACATTAGTGAATAAGGAGTTATAAGGATTGTAAATCTGATAAGTGTCCCATCAAAACCAGAATAAAGAGGGAAATTTTGGATTATTCCCACATATCATCATTCTCTAATAATTTTTGATGAACTAAGATATATATAGATTTGAATCAAACATATGGTTGGATAACATGAAGATGGATATTAAGGTGTTTGTGTCTTCAATATGTGTAGTAGAACTTTTCATGGTAGAACAATAGAAGTATAAGGTTATAATGCAACTATTTTCCATACCATTATGGAAATGTGAAAACATAACTATATATTTATTCATAGGACTTGCCATGACACCTAATACTAATAACTACATCTTGGTGGTAGTCAATATACTTACTATATCTTCCCATTTCATGGATGTCAATGAATATTTACCTCTAAAACAACTGACCAATATATACATTTTGGATTTGGTAACACTAAAAGGAGTTGCATTCATTATTTTATGTTATAAAGATTCAAGGTTTACCTAGAGGTTTGGGAAAAGTTATCAAAAATAATTGGATACATAACTAATATTCCACACTTCTTTTCAACTATAGGTGGATGTAAAATCATAAAATGAAAATTAAAACTCTAGAAGATATGATTAGATCATATTCAATGGATTTACCATGATTTTTGGACCACCAACATCCTATAGTGGAGTTCTCATATATATATATTGTTTCCATTATAGTATGAAAATGAAACTTTATGTGTCTCTATAGGGAAGAGGGGTTGATCATCAGCATGGAGGTATATAGTTAGGGATAAAAATATGATGGGACCTGATATTGTCTACGATATGAAAGAAAAGGTTCAAACTATTAGGCTTCATATGAAATCCTCACAAATGTAATAGAAAATATATGAAAAATATATTTTAAGAGACTTGGTGTTTTAGGTCATAGATAATATGTTCCTTCATATATTTTCATTGAAGAAACTCATGAGGTTTAAAAATAATGAAAATCATTGTCCTAGATACATCGACAATTTTGAGGTCCTTGACCTCATCGGAGGAGTGACCTATCAACATGCATGCACACCTAACTTATATCAAGTACACAATGTGCTCAATGTGTCCCTCTTGGAAAAGTAGAAAAATAAACCCCTCACACATAATAAATCTCAATGTTGTACCATTAGAGAATACATTTTCATATGAGGATTGGTCGGTGAAGTTCTCTGATCATAAACTCGACTTTTAATGAAACCAGGCTACCCACAGTGTTAAATTGTGGTAGTGGAATCACATGTTTTAGGAAGTGAAATGGGAACAAGAAGAGGTGATGAAACTAAATTAACCTCGTCAGTTTCAATGTATTAAGAGATAATTTCTAGGTAAAAACTTCTGAAAATGGATAAATTTATTGACCCAATCCTTTACAAATTAAATTTTTATCTTTAAATAAGTAACTTCTTTATAAAGAAATGAATTTATACAACACATGTGAACTAATTTGGTTTTGAGAAATTCATAACAATTTGGATTTAAAATAACATTAGGCATAAAAACTATGAATAATATAGTCATTTTATATTGACCATTAATGTTATTATAATAAGGGTTTGGATATATTCAAACTGATACAAATAGAAGAAGAGATGGCCTCATCCAGTAGGATTGTACCCTATAATGACCATTTATTAGAGATTATAAGGGAGATAAAACCACTAGTACCTTCCCTTATCCAATCCCACATTTAGATTCAACAACTAAAGAATGAGGTAAACCATTTATGGGAGAAGTTCAAGGATATTGAGATCACATCCCAAACCATGTTCATCAAACCACCCCAAAAAAATCTCACCATCCCACACCTTATTCTTAGGGTGTTTTGGTGTAATAAATTGATGTGTATCAATACCCTAAGAGTATTATTTATTATATTTTCATTTTTAGATAATAATTATTATATTTATCCATTTATAAGTTTTTTTAATTTAATAAATAATTATTTTGAGAAAATATAGATTTCGATATGATGAAACAAAACTTGAATTTTTTGGACATATATAATTTCAATCAGTATACTCCTTTTGAGGAATTAAATAAATTTTGAGATAAAAGATATTTTAATATAATAAAATTATTAAATAACAGTTTTAAAATATAAATGATAATTTGTTTGATGACAAATGTAATATTTCTTATCATCAAAAAATTATTATTTTCAGAAAATAAATACTTTTACATAAATGTGGATTTTATCAATTAAAAGTGTATGTTATATAATTTGGATAAAGATTTAGATTAAATAAATTTTACTTTTTAAATAAACACATATAAATTATCTTACGGTGAATTTATCCTAATTAATAGAGATAATAGAAACATCATGTAAAATTTAATTCCCATTAAATTAACAAATATGTTTTATGACTTCATAAAATTCCAAAAGTGATTTATTAAAAACTATAATTGGTATACAGGAATAGAATATTGATTAATCTTTAAAATTATTTGTTTTTCATTTTATTTGATTAATTTTATTATCCTTTAATGAATCCTACAAAACCTTTATTATATTTTTATTTTTTAATATAATTTTTTTATAAACATGACTCACTTCCACATCACTATGGGAATTATTTTAATGTTCCATATCAATTAATTATAAAAAATAAAAATAAATTTCCTTTTAAAAAATCATCAGAAGGTGTGTGGTTTAGATTACATTATCATATAGAGCCCAAAACCTATGTTTGGGAATAAAAATAAAATTCCCCCATTTTTTCTATATAAAACCACCCAAAATTGCATTAATATTCACTCAAAACCATTGTAGCATGAAATTACTCTGCATTCACCTCTATAGAGTCCTCCCAAGGGTTCCCAAATCTATTAAGAAGCTCCTCTAAAGCTTTTATATCACCCTATCAAAGTAAGGGATCCTCTAATTCTCTTTATTTAAGAACCCCATTTAAATTATACCTTTTGTTTTCATCTTTATCAAGTTTGGATATGTTTTCATACATTCCTATTGCATTTATTTTTGTTTCAAACTGGTGATATACACATTTCACACTCATGAAATCCACAAATGAATCTCTATGTATCCCCGTTATGAAACCAAAATAATCCTTCAATTTTCCATGCCAATGATTGTCCTTGTGAATACTCATCACCTTTTTCACTCCTGGTATATAAATTAGATATACCCATCCTTCATTTAATGGTTACATCCATGTTTTGGACCCACGTTTTTTATTAATAATATGATAATTCATGAAATATAAACTGATTTTGAATGATCTATGTGACACAATTATATATACACATGATATGAATGTGACATATGGTACCAAAAGTATATTTCTCTCTAATGTATTTTGTAATGTTTTAATATCATGAGATTACATGTATAGTTCAATGAGAGGGTATTCTAAGAACAATATGTTTTTTCTCGGTGGTTATCCTTGACTTGTGTTTATGACACCATGTTTTATGTCTGTGCAGCATTCCCATGTTTCCTTTTTTCTATCTTGTTATATAATGACTCATTGTTCATGATTATGATTGTAATTTGTTTTAGTATACCTTTAAATGCCTCTTGGACATCATGTAATGTTTTTACCAATTGTTATTCTCTTTTTATTTCCAATGTCAGCTTTTTAGCTCACCCCATCACCCACTTCTTATGTATTTTCCACAGTTATCCACTGTGGTTTGACAAGAATGATGGAATTTTAGGATCACATTAAGGATGTTTTCAATAATTTCATTATAATTATATTTAATATTGTTATTTTATATACTTAATTACCAAGATACACCAAGACTCATGATATTTTTTTGTATTAATTTTATCTTTATGTAATAAATCATGAATTAATTTATAGTAAAATATGGGTTGTCAAAAATGAGGAAGCTCATTTTAATGTAGTATATTAGTCTTCAAAAAATTGTGGTGAAAGATTTTTTTCTATTTGAGGTAAGGACCTGGTAACTTTACGATTTATATATATTTTCTTAGTATATATGCTTCTCATCCATTAAATATGCATAATTTATTGTGGTACATTACATACGAGTCATGTAATCTTCTATATTACTTTCTTTTAATACAATATTTGGTATCAAATTATACTATCTTTAAAAATTCATACACTATCATGTACTAAATTCTATTTGTGGATATTTTTGGGCCTTAATTATTCAAGATATGGTTAACTTTAATGTTATTTAAGGCATTGATTACTTTACTAGATAATGAGTCCACATTAATTTTCATAGGGGATTGGTATATTTTTCCTTTCCAAATTGAGAGATGATTTCATTGATATATGGATGGGTATTGGGAGCAGGTGGAGTTGGTATAGAAAATAGAAATATTAGGATGATCATGAAACAAATTTTAGGATCGATGATTTCAATAGGATCAGTGGCATCCCTCCCACGTATTCCTCTAATTATGGATCTCTATCAAGACTCTGTTATAGACAATTTCAAATGACATACCCCCTAGTATATGATTTTACATTGATATTAAGATCAAATAAGGTGAACTTCCCATTTCAATACCCAATTACCATACAGAACTAGATTATTTAAAAGAGTATAAATTAAAATTTAAGGAATTAGAATAGAAGGTATTAATTCACCTGAGTGCATCACCCAAGGGTTCACCATTTCTATTTTCCAAGAAAAAGGATTATAATCTTTTACTCTAAATAGATTAACAAAATATAAATTGGGTGATAGTAAAAAAATTCATTATTCAAGGATATAAAATCTATTATATTTTTTTTGGATTCCCAATAGTTCTAAAAGATTGATCAATGTTCTGGCTATCACAATTTGAGGGTTATATAAGAGTAACTTATGATGATAGTGCTTCAGTGTAGGTATGTGTTATATGTTTAATTAGTGATGTTGTTTGGACAAAAATATTCACCATTAATGTTTACATATCTCATGAAAATGATATTTGAAAATATATTTTCACTCTTACATCATGGTGCTCATTAAATACATCCTCATTTATTCAAGGACCTTATTATAGCATCTCATACATCTCGAGGAAGTATGGAGAATTCTTCAGGAACACTTACTTTATGGAAGGAAAATAAATTTAATCTTTTAGATTTAGGAGGATAAATTCATGGGGCATGTGGTGCCATATATAGGAGTATACATAGACCCATAGAAATTCCAGGTAGTAACCTCATCAGAATTTCCTTGAAACATGACTGAAATCAAGACATTTGAAGGTTTAGAGGTATCATAAAATCTTTTCTCCTATATTTCTCCCACATATTTTCACCCATGACCACATTGATCAAGAAGGGAAATAAGTTATAGAGTTTATACTCGTGTGAATAGGATTATCTTGAGCTTGAGATGTGGCTCCATGTAGCCATAATGTTTATTCTTCCAAAGAGACATGTTTGTTATATTTTCTAATATGATGAATTTGTAGTTATCATGGGGTAGCTTTGATATGAAATGGTTTATCAGTAGATTATGGATCATTTTATATGCAATCACATGAGAAGAACTATCATACCCCTGACTTGGATATAAAAACTATGTTATAAATTTTTATGTGATGGTGAGACTATCTATTCAATGAGATGATTGTTATCAATAGATACCACCAGTTCATCCAATATATCTTCACATAGTAGGATCTAAAATTTAGGAATAGGTTCAAGGTATTGTACTTGAAAATGTTCCAATTTTAGATGGAATATATAGAAGGTAAGGTAACATAATTTCATATGCTCTTATCCATATAAAATAAGTAGATCTTGAGATTCATGAATGGCCATTAGAGGAATAAGTGTTCATTATGATGTTAATTTCCAATTGGTGGATGGATGCTTCCAATGACTCAGGATTGATGACATGTGCCCCATTAGTGATCAAAATTTATTTACTAGATCTGGTGATGGCTACTCAAGAATCAACCCTGAGTGTGTTGTGATGTGGGAACTACTAGTAGGTGGTGACCTGATACTTGGGTGGTTGTTAAAATATAATGATGTGATCCTAGTACATGGGTGAGTTTTAGTCCCTTCTTCCATTATGGAGAACTAGATGAGGGACTTAAATACATCTATTTGTGTTGTACATATTGAATTGAAAAATATGTACCATAAACATAGGAGGAATTATCAGTCATCAAGGATGAAGAGAGAAATTTCTAGATTCGTTTACCAATGACTTACCTTATAGAGGAAAAAGGATGAGTACAATAATTCGGTTGGATGGCTCCATCCAATCGTTGTTCCTTTATAGAAGTAGTATGACATGATTATATAATTTTTAATGGGATCACATAGGACCTTGGAGAGCTATGACAATATATGGGTTATTTATTGTTAACTAATTAATGTTTCATATCTCTTACTAATCCATCAGACTCAATCGGTGGATAATATAGGAAAGAAATATGTCTTTGAGATAGTATGATTTCATGGAGTTCCCTTGAGAATTGAATATTATATAGATGAATTTTTTACATTGAAATGTTGGATGTTTTTATCGAATACCTTATATACTCGACTGATTTTATGAACAAAATACTATACAAATATATATTGATAGTGTGTGGATAAAATTAATATATTGGAGGATACACTTTGAGGTTACGCTCCATACTTTAGGGGATCCGAGGATGATCACCTAGAGCTGGTTGACTTTTATGAAAACAATATATACTTTTATTAAATTATAATAGAACTTTATGTATTACATAAATATAGGACATTACATTCACCCTTTTTTGGTGCATGGTAGGTGATTATGTAGTTGTGGGGACCATTATGTTACAAGAGACTCATAAGAGAAAGAGGTTGATTGAAAAGAAGTCGATCAGTACTCTGTGTAGCAATAATTCTTATGTAAACCATGGGTGGATATGTTCGGTGTTTTCTATAGTACAACAAATTTTTATAACAATTAATCATAGATTTTTACACTGATATTTTGGTCAGAGAGGGAATATAGAACCATTATATGTTAGACCCTTTGAGATCACCAATTAGATTGGAATAATATCATACTCTCAAGACCTTAATTCTAACTACTATGAAATTTAAAATGTGTTTCATGTTTCTCAGATCCATAGGTACCTTATTGATTCTACACATGTCATGGACTATGCTGATATTATATTGGAGGCGAGTGTATCATAAATGGATATCCTGATGTGGATTGTAGGCTGGAATGAGAAATCCCCATGAAGGAACATGACCCCACTTGTCCAGATTATACGATGTCGTATAATGATACAAGGGGAGACTAGGGACTGTGGAATCAATGTTTAGACTCAATGGACTAATTTTTTTGTGTAATAACATTGGAAATGACTACTCATGTATGATAATTCATTATAGTTGGATAATTATAACATCATTACATTTTTTAATATTTGAGATATTAGGTTTAAAAAATTCCCCATCCCTCTTTATTTTTTTCTCTTATGTGGGTGTTTAAGATTACCTTATTTTTGTGACATGGGTTCTATGATTCGATAAATAGATAACTGGGTGAATGCATGGAATTACAATGATGATGACCTCCCACTAGATAAATGGTGGACTCCACCATCTCATTAGTATAATAGTTAGAGGTATTTAGGTTTCTACACACTCCACTATCTCATTAATTGGGTGACACAAGTTAGTTTGTGATTCTATAAGAAACCATGTAGTTTTTCTTGACACATCATCCTACCAGTGTCTAGTCACCAGCCTAGATGAAGTTCCACTAGAAGGTTGGTTTACACAGACTGAGGGAGAAATAAATACATGCTATGGGATTTTAATTCTTTTATGTTTCAACCCTTTTTATTATCTAATGAAAACCCCAATTCCCTTATAATTAATTTGAGACCTCTCCCCTGGTCTCTATATCTCCCCATTCATCTCCACTTGATCCTCCATCCCTAGACCAATCTGGTGATGCCATAATTGTGAGTTTTCTCAAGATCTACACTAAATACTGCTTCCTTATAAAGATATAATAATGGATATATAGTGGATATGTGGTTTACATTATTAAATAAAGACAAATTATTCCTTCCTTCATATATTAGGGGGGATTTAGAATTTTTTTCAGTGTCTGTTGATCGGATATAGATCTACCATCAATTAAAAATGATTTATAGGTATGTGTCTATGAATCATCTTCCTATACATATTATTAGTGGTGGATTGTTGATATAAATATAATCCATTACTGATCATGGATATATTATTGGTGGATACAGTGTGACAATGATATCCAATTGATCAATACATCACTCATCCGGAAAGTTGAATGTTTCTGGGTATGTCTCATAGATTGATCATCTTGAGATCTTATTCTTCCAAATTTCATATTGGATTTAATTTTAATTAATGGATTGATGATGGATCAATGTTTTAAATAAATTCTTGTGGTTTTATTCATCAATTTCAGATAAAATCTTGATCTATTTTTTGAATTGTAAAGACACCGACCCTTGTAGTCCACAACTAGTGCCTTACATTATTACATTGGAATGATTAAAAGGAATCACATACCAAAGTAATGAATAGTTTAGATTTTTTGGTAATCTAGATATTTAATTGATACTCATTTTACATTTGGATTAGGAAATAAAACACAATACATAACAAAATAAACTACTCATCATCCTTGAAATTCCTTCCAAAAATTCATCTGTAGGTCATATGGTAATCAAACACAATAAGGGTGGGATAAAATGAATTGTAATGATTCAATACGTTGGAATAAGTAATTAACCAATGAAAATAATCAATATGTAAAGTTTAATAACTAAAAATAGAATCCATCTAATCAATAAACTGAGAATGAAATGCATACATATATTTTTTCATTATGAAAATATCATGGATAATAATGATAGAATATTTAATGAAGGTAATGTTTAATTATTTGAAGTCATGTATCTAGAATATGAACCACTATACCATGAAGACCTATTCTTGATAAATTTTATGTCTTTGGTAGATAACCATCTAATTTTACTTGAAATAAAACCTGAAGGGTTGGTTTCTAACAGATTTGACTCATAAGACATGTCAATGCATCGAGGGGATATAGTAGGCCCCACCCATCAATTACTAACTCCAATAAATTTTTCAAATGAAATTGGTGAAAAATAATCAACATATACATCTAAATTTAAAATATTATAAAATATTTATATAACATTCCCCATTAAGTAAACATAATCAAAACGCATCAAGATTAAAATGGTCAATTGTATTAAAATGGTACATCGAGAGTCAAACTAAAAATCATCCATTTAGTAAAATATATAAGATGGTATCATAATATATCAACCTCAATGAATCAATAGATAAAAAAATTATGTTAACATGGATAAAAATTAATTAAATGAGATCATTGAAAAACACTTATTGAAAATACAGTTTCTCAATTTGAAAATCACTATTTAAAACATGAAACAATTTGAAAACCATTTTCATTGAAAATATCCTTGAAAAAACATAAATAAATTAAATCACCTTTTTCAAAAAAAAAAATTTCACTTGTAAATGATTATAAAAAACATTATAAATATTTTGAAAACATTTAAAAAATGATGGAATGAAAATGTATGACCAAAGAGAGAGATGAAGTTGGATTTTCCTAGAATAAATTTTGAAAAATTTATTGTACCAAAAATTTCTAAAATTGTAAAATTATTTGAATAAATAATGTTTGATAATTGGAGAAGAAATTAATTATAATTATAATATTTCAAAATCAGAGACATAATCATTTACAATCCAGATAAATGATAAAATTGTAGAAAAATAATATTACCACTTTGGTAACATTGAATTATGTTGACACTATGTGGCTGACCTACGCGACTGACCTACATAACCAACCTACGCGGCTGACCTCTATGGTAGTGCTCCATGCCAGAAGATTTTTTTTATGCACCTACAGAGAGCACCTGCGTGGTGGAGCTTCGCGACTAACCTACCCATAGGAGCCTCATGCCATACCTCCATACCAGAAGATGCTTGATGCACCTACGCGGAACACCTATACAGTGGAGGTGTACTGGAAACATATCTTCGACCAGGAACATCTTTGCTTATAAATAGAGCCCTTCAGCTCTCCATTTGTAGAATGAAAAAAAAGTTGAAGACTCTCTGAAGCACCCATTGCTTGCTCTTTCATCGAGATCCCTAAAATTGTCTCAGGTAGCTCTCTAAACCACAGGAGAAGAGATAATTAAATAGATAAGCATGTTTTGAAGTTCTTCACATTCTTCAGTCATCATCCATACATGCGCGGTATACCTTTGTGCCATACTTGCGCGGTATACCTACGTGGTATACTTGCGCGCCATACTTGCGCCCCATACCCGCGTGTCATACCTGCATCGTATACCTACAAGCCATACCTGTACGGTATACCCACGTGGTACATCTTTTTGGGGTACCTACGTGGCATACTTGCACGAGGGACCTATACGACCAACTCAAGTACCCTTTTTAAAAATCCATTCATGGTACGGTATCTCCTTCCTTGGTTCCCTTATATAAAAGGGGCTAAGTTGAAGCCTCCACCAAAACCTCCCGGCCTCTCAAACCATTGAGAAAGGCACATCAGTGTGTCTCTTATTTGGGTTTGTATTTCCATAGTTAGAGGTTTTTGATATTTGTTTCACAATAGGGTTTGTATTCATGGGATGTTTTTGGGTTTGTATATCCACAGTCACATGGAATTTTCTCCTAGAAACAGTGTTGGTAAGTTCTCAGTTTGGAGGAGGGTTGGATATCAGTCTCGCCCTTCTCAAAGAGGTGACCTGAAACCTCAGTTCATTGGTAGAGAAGGTACACATCACACTTGATATTCCGTCCAAGAATAAGAGAAGTATCCCTCTTACCAGAACCAATTTCTAGACAACCATCTTGGTATAATCCCCTCACTTTCACCCCTTCTTCCTTACATTGGACTCTTTTCCAATGTAAATAGAACAGAGTGTAGGTTCATCACCTTTCCCTCCTCCACGGTTGACACACCCTCTTCTATCAACATGGAGGAAAATTAATAATGTGTGAAGTGTCATTGTTGAATCTTTAACATCCTCTTTTTCTCACACCGAGCATGACTCACGTGATCTTAGAGATATGTGATGGTTACAAAATCTGTACAAACACTCACTGGAAGGAACTATGAGAACTCTGATTCCTATTCAATCCAGGATACGTAAGAAGCTCTTTCAGGGCCCGATCTCACTGGATGTCCTCCTCAGGAATCAAACCCTAATTCCCCTCATTTGGGAATCCTCCTTAGGAAATAAGCCCCCAATTCAATCCTAAAATCATCAAGCCATTCTTTTCAGGATGTAATCCCAAACTCATCTCTCCCAAAGGACCATACTCTCCTACGAGACTTATTAAACTATATTATCTTTGATTCCCATCCATATGGGATACGTAGGAAGCCTCCTTGTGGTTCAAACCCAACATTTTGAATCAACCATATTCTCTTTGGTCCATATTCCCAACATGGTCTGATCTTACTTGGAAACCCATATCCCTTCCAATTTCCTTGGCCTGCTTCAACATAAGTCACACACTATGTTTCAACTAAACACCTTCCACTTAGAGGTCCTCATCACATGACCTTAAAAGGTATGATGTGTCCTTTTAAGAGACACTGAACTTTGAGGGTTCTGATTCCTTTTACAAGGATACGTAGGTAGCCCTTTTTATGGGCACTATCCCTAGATTAAAACAAACATTAGTCTCCCTAGATGACAATAAATTCTAGAGTGCCCCACTGAGTGGCTTAAAAACAAGTATCATCACAATGATGATTAACATAATCTCTTATCGGTGTATTAGAGGATACCATTGATGGAAATCCTTAAATACATATAGATATTTCCATTAATGATGAACCTTGAATACATACTGATGATTCTAAAGTTTTACACATGTTAATAATAGATTATAAATTCCAAGGGATACTTATGATATACTTAGTGAATTAATAAGGATTAATGAAAATATTTAAATTTTACAAAGAGAGTCCCATAGTAGATAATAATTCCCCCCAAAAGGGTGTGATGAGTCCGACCTCCCATCCTCTCGACCAAGCACATTATTAAGTATCGTAAATTTCAAAACATAATGAACGCCTACCTTTGGAAAGAAGATCCATTTTGGATAACAAACTATTGGATGTTTCTAGTTCCATGAATAAATCCGATGGAAACTGCCTGAAAACAGTGATTCCTAAATCTAGAACACGCATTTCAAGGAACTACGAAACAAAAATGGTGAACCCAATGTGAATACTTAACCAAGTTAATAATATTACCCACATGTTAGGCCACTATCAATTGATAAAGTAAGGCTAGAAAAATAAATTAATCATGCAAGTATCCATCTAGAAAAATGTTGTAACACCCCAAGTAAATGAAGAATAAGACATATTTCATATTTATTAATATTTGTGAATTAAATATTAATTTTACTTTAAAAGGGTTTCTATGTTCGATAGCGTACCCGATAGGCAATAGCGGGTTTCGTTGAAATCTTACGTTGCACACTAATAATATAATATTATTATTTTAAATGGTAGTTAACTCCTAGCCATTGTATTGGCGGGAATGAATGAAACTAACTACAATATGATTACACATATTTGTTAAATGTATTTACATTTATCCAATAAAATTTAGAGGCTTAAAATGTGAATGAATCTAATTTTAAGCATAATTTACATTAAAAGGCCAATTTACCGCCTTTTAATGGCGAACCCTATTTAAATATAGTTTTGGTCACTTTAATACATTTTAATTGACAAAATATAATCCTTCTTTATAATGGGGACATAAAATTTTACTTTGGGTAATTTTTTGGTATTTTTCTGATAAAGTTCTTTTTTTAATGAATAGTGAAAAATACTGTATTTTAATTCAAAAGTGCCTTTTAATCTAATTTATTTATATGGTTATATTATCTTTTTAGTTGGTTTTAAAGTGAAATTGAAATATATTTTTCACATTTAATCCAATTTTGGTCATTTGAATTAATTTTACTTTCAAATTGGACATAAACAAATATCAATCTTTTGATAGTTATTGTTTCTTAAAAACACGCTATTTGTTTTACAACGGGAATTAATTTTTAAATTAATTAACGCCACTTATATGTTTTTAATTTGAAAAAATAGACATAATTTTTGAATTCGGAATATCAAATAATTCTTAGGCTGAATTTTTAGTATTTTTCTGAAAAACTTCAATTTTTGATGAATAGTGACACCACTTAGTGGTAGTTAAAAAAAATCGACTTTTTCATTTAAATGAATTTTTACCATTTCTGTGAATTGAATTTCAAAAATACGACATACATTGTTGTTATCAAGAAATAAAATTTGGTTCATTAAGATGAAAATAATTTTTGGTGAATAGTAACTTTTGACTTTTATTTACTGCGGTTAAAGGTAAATTAGGTAATTTAAAGTAAAAAGAGTATTATAATAATTAAAAATTACGTTAACACTTGTCATAACCTTATTGGATGAGTAGTGGCCGACCATGGGCATCCTTGGGTCGATTTTGGGACCCCATAGATCCACTTATGAAAGATAATGACACTTTAGACTAATTAATTTAATGTAAAGGCAAAATAGACATAAACAAAAATATTTTAGTAATTAATTTGTTTATGGTGTTATATAAGGAATATTATTGACTATAAATATTCATTTAAAATATAAAAATATTTCCTACATCATGGTATTTTTTTATAATTTTTAGACAACAAATAAATTAAATTATTTATGACATAATAATGATGCAGTGTTTACCTCATTAATAAATGATTTAATTAAATAATATTATAATGCTTAAAATATTATCCAAAACATATCCAATTCTGATTGGATGATTTTATTTCTACCATGACTCATTTTATATTCTACTATAATTATTTTTGGACCATTATAAACTGAATATCATTATATTATAAAATAATACTTTCACACTTTCCTAAAGAGCCACTCCTCCCCCTTATAAAAGGAGACCACTTCTAACCAATTCCTCACACCTCTCAAGCCATTTGTCTCATCCAACCTCTGCCCAATTAAGCTCTCAACATCACTATCTTCCTCGTAGAAGTCCTACCTTAGGCAGAAGGCATTTCAAGATGTCCTTTTGGTTCAAGCCAAAGGAAGTTACCCAAATTAAAGGTAACAGTTTCTCTTTAATTGTTTTCTTTTATTTTACTTCTCCAACCCCTAAACTCTTTTAATTTCTTTTCTTTTGTAACAAAACCAGTATCCTAAATATACTAGGATGTTGTCATGAGAAGGATTCTAACTACACTTACACAGACCTCCATCTAATGGATGAAGAACAAAATGTTTCTGTGGATGGAAAACTAAGGGCTCACGAAACGATGATTGTTCAATTACATCTTATCGCCTCTCATGGTGGCCATTATGATGTAACTGTATTTATATATGATATATATTATTTTTATGATTTCATTATGCTTCTTTACTTCCCATTTATATCATGCCTTTATGGTTTCTATAGTGGTTAAATACGATAATCTCATTTTAGGAAGTGCGGACTACCGCCCCCTCAAAGTGATTTGATTCGTTAATGCCTTATGTGGGATGTATAAAGGATGGAGATAATGATATTATATATTATATTATACTGGAATTATAATATACCTTAGTATAATTATGTTTTATTTCCATTAAAATAATAAATAGAAATGAAAGTAGCGTTCATGCGTACGTACGGCTTACCGTCTCCATGAACGGTGCATTTCATTTCTTACCTCTAAATGTTATGTACTATTATAAAAACATGTATATACTGGATATATATGATATATATGATATCCAAATAATGAATATCATTCTGGATATAATGAACCTTTGACCACATGGACAACTTGTAAATATAAGGTGTTCATTTTTACTCAATTACCAAATATCAAAAAAATGAATGTTATTAACATAAATGATTGCATAATGTTTATAACATGGTAATAAGTGATATAAAAGGAATAATAAACTTGAAAAAGGTTCTTAAGAAATTAAAAATTAACTTTAGTTTATTATTCAGGAGATTAAAGAATGATCGAGTCAAGTCGGACGTGAGGTAAGGGACTTCGTCTTAATCTCCATTCATTGAGGCATTTTTAGTTTTATACACGACTTTATTTTATAAGGTGTATAAACCCCTTTGACTTTTCATTTTATTAAAATATAATCTTTTTATACAAAGCGTTTTACTAAACGACAAAAAGGAATGTTTTTTTAACGTAAGCGGTGACAACGAACTTTCCGCCGCCGCGAGTATTAATTGATCTTTGGCTTCCTTAACAAGCAGGAATGTTTTTTAAAAGGAAAAATAAATACCATATACTCTTTTTACATATTTTGGTATTGAAAATGTTTTTGAGAATGGATTTTTTGTTTCAATATCTTGAAATGATATTTTATTATTTCAATGTGGAAATGTTATCTTTCCTTTATGCTTATGTTATGTGTTATGATCATGTTATGGTTCTTGGGAATTATTTACATATACGGGTGGTTCCGTGATAAACCTAGGGAGGGTGAGCCTGAGATAGCTCTCCAATGCATTGGGTAATGTGATGGAGGTAAACGTTGATGTTTCTCCTAAGATATTTAGGGAATATACTATGATGGGTATTCCAAAGTAACTCCCTATGTAGCTGTGATAGCTACAATGCAAGTATGGTATAGATGCTGCAAGTTACCTTTATGATTTATGATTTCTATGTGTATTTCATAAATCTTATGATTTCATGAGGTAAGTAAAAGAGTTCATGTTTTGTATGTATTTATGAACAAATTTTTTCATGCTTTGTTTTATAACCCTTACTGAGCTTTTTATGCTCATCCCAAGTTTTGACATGTTTTCACAGGACATAAAGATGTATAAAATCAAGGATGGGATCAAGGAAAAGTCATGCTGTCTAAAAAATGGAACTAGACATGACTTTTTTTTCAATAGTTCTTATTTTATGGAAACTATGTGGATAGGTCTACCTTGTAATCTTTTGGGATGTAATAGTTATTTCCTAATTCCCTAAAACTCTAAACCTGAAAAGATCCTCAATGTGAATTATTCATTTAATTCAATATTATGAAATGTTTAAGGTCGGGTCCTTATAGTTGGTATCAGAGGTCAGTTTAGATAAATTTAGGTGTTAGGGTATTGTTAAAGTAATATCCAAATGTAATTTATGTTAATATTGAAATCAATAGCATTTACAAATTACCATGTTGCTTCGCCTAAGATATTTCTTTGTTCAGAATAGTTTTTCGCAGAGGAAACAGGGTAGCTATGTTGGGAAGACATCAGGAGGAAGACAACCCTCCAAATTAGCAACCTGAGATGGTCAGAATCGGAACTGAATAGTTTGTTGAAGTAATGGAACAATTGACTCAGGTGATAAACGGTGGTGGTATCCATGTACGAGATCAGCCAGATCAACCGTAGAGGAACATGTCAGTAGTGGAGCCTTTCATGAGGCAACATCCCCCATCATTCAAAGGATCATCTGACCCTATGCTAGCAGAAGGGTGGATTAAAACACTGGAGAAGATTTTTGATTTCATGGGTTGTTCAGAACATCAAAAGGTTAGTCTTGTAGTTTACCGTTTTGAAGGTGAAGCTGATCAGTGGTGGTCGATGGTGAAAAATATCAGGGATAGTGAGGAGATTGATACTCTTGATTGGGATTAATTCAAAGGTATGTTTCTTTAGAAATATTTTCCTAAGGTGGTTTGTCTTAGGATGGAAAAAAAATTCCTAGAATTGAGGTAGGAGGATGACTCAAGGGCTGCTTATGAAGAAAATTTCACTCAACTGGCAAGGTATGCTCCAAATTTCATACGAGATCTTGATAGTAAAATCAACCATTTTTACTCAGGATTAAATCCAAAGTATCGACTCAGGTTTTTGGTCCTGTCAGACTTTGGAATATTTCTACGAATAATTCCAGAGCTAGGCGCGAAGACGGCGTGCGATTCCGAGGCCCGGTGTGCCCAGAATTAATTTTATAAAAATATTAAGTTTTTTATACTATGCACGTGGCAGGGGTGTGATATCTCCTAAACGGTAGCTTAGAATGGGAATATGAGGGAACGGTTGCGTCCGGAACGTTCCGTTTACCCTATGAGAGGTGTAAACTTTGCTGGCGCGGGCCTAAGGTGAGAAATACCACCAGGGGCGTTTTTGTAAATAAGTAGCGAAGTTAGTGTGCGAGCGTCGGCTCGAATAACTTCTGAACGGAGTCTCGGATGGAAAATCTGAGTCCGTCATTGCGTTTAGAACGGTGTGTTTACCCTATGGGTGACCTTACTTTTGTTCGCATCGGGTGTCGGGTCCGAGGCGGGTTTGGCGCCGGCGGGCGGCTGATATAAATATCAGCGCCCCCCCCTTTATCGTTCCTCTCGACGTTCTTCACCATTCTTCGTCGCCGCTCCGCCAAATCGAGCAAACGAAGCACCCACGAGCTCGGAATTCGACGACGGACGTTCCAGGAGCGCGCAGCGGAAGCTCTGGAGCGCGGATCTATGGCAGAACGTCGGCGCTTCGCCCGCGAGGTAGGCAGTTTGAGTTTTACAATCCCAGATCCCTTTTTTCTATTTTTTTCCTTCAAATTTTCATAAGGGTTGTATATTTTGGGTCCCGAGCTTTTTGAAACATGTTTTGGATCTGAATTTGGAGCACTGGGGTGCTCCCGGTGGCTCCCGGAAGTTTTCCGGCAAAACCCGGTTTTCCAGTGACGACGGGCGGCAGCCCTAGAGGAATACGGCGACGGCGCGGCGGCGGTTTCCGGTGGCGGCGGCGGTGGCATGGCGGAATCCGGCGGCGGCGCGGTGGTTTCCGGGGAGGCTGGCGGTGGTCTGGACAGGATTTTCCGGGGGTTCTTTAAACCCCCGTAACTCGCAAACCGTAACTCTGATTTGCGATCCGTTTGCGGAAACGTGATCCTTACATCGAGACGGACCTTTTGAACTCACTTTGAGGGTTTAAGGGTTCGGGATCGTGGACCGGGAGTTATAAACGTCGTATAAAATAATATTATTTTATTATTTTACGACTTCAGGCCGTTGTAACTTCTACCCGGAGCGTCCGATTGACGTGCCGTCAGTGGCATTGAGACCCTGATGGTACAACAGACTTTTAGAGATGGTTTCCGGGTGTTGGGACTGTGAACGGGTTGTGGGCCCCACGAGGCCGGGTTTTGGCGTTTGTGGAGAAACGCAGCTTTTGCACCAGGAGTCCGATTTTGGCGGATGAATAGTCGAACCTGTGTGTTTTTCCACATGGAACGCGATGGTGGCCTCGGTTTTGGCCTAGGAGGTGCGCAGTGTGGCGTTGTGGCCGGTCTCTCGGGTTAGCGACGTTTGGACCAGCTGTGGTTGAGGGTGCTCCCTTGGTTCGTTCCTATGAGGGTTCGTGTGGCATCACAACCTTCGTATGAGATTGTGATCCTCTCGATGGGATGTTTTAACTGTTAGAGTTGTGGTATCCCTCCGGTGGGCCCAGAGCGGATCCTCTAGAATCTTTACCCTGGATCGGGTTCTTGGTATCACTGTGACCGCTTATTCACGGGCGGCGATCCCCTATCTAGCAGGTTAACCCCGTAGGGTTTGTGGCATCATCGGGAATATGATCCCCTACGTGGTGGGTCTTTCCCAGTAGGGTTGTGGCATCGTCGGGTATATGATCCCCTACTCAGCATGAAGTTTATAGTAGGGTTACGGTATCGTTGGTTATACGATCCCCTACTCATCACTTGGTGTCGGTAGGGTTGCAGTATCGTTGGTTATGTGATCCCTTACTCAGCGCATGGTTTTGGTAGGGTTACGACATCATCGGTTCGATCCCCTACATCGCGAGTTATACCAGATAGGGTTCCGGTATCGTCGTGACCATCTTTATATGGACGATGATCCTCTATCTGAGTGTGGAGCTTCTGTCGAGCGCCAGATCGAGTTGTGGTATCCCCCAGCGGATCCTGGGTATGATCCCCTATCTGTGAGAACTACGTATGCCAGATCGGGTCGTGGTATCCCCCAGCAGACCCTGGGAGTGATCCCCTATCTGTGAGCTACGTATACCGGAGTGGGTCTTGTTATCCCCTAGCGGACCCTATCGGCGATCCCCTATCCGAGGAGTTTGATGGTTATGTTGTTTCAGTGATGTTTCCTCAGTGATGTTATCCGACGAGCGTGGTCTCTCGGGTGAGTGTATGAGATGTTTGTTTGGGACCCGATGGAGTGTATCTCTCGGATGAGTGTCATCTGGTATGATAGTGTTCGTGTGGTGTACTCTCCTGGTTGGGACAGTTGCTGGTGATGAGGTCGGTACCTCTTGTGGATTGTGGCGTGAGTTGAGTATATCTAGATTGTTCAAGGTGTATGTATGGGCATACACCTGAGCTGAGCTGAGCTGACTAGTTGTGTTTAGCCGAGGATGGTCATGAGATGGAGTTTCTCTCTCTTCTGGGTTCCCTCTGGCTGGGTTGAGCGGACTGTTACCATTCAGTTGCTCCCTTGGGTTTTGGGTTTTTGGGGTGCCTACTGAGTATGTTTATACTCACCCCTGCACGGGCTTTTCCCGCACATGTTTGTGTCTTGTGCAGACCACATGCCTTTTGACGGAGACCAGGAGGGCCCGGAGCAGGCGGAGCTTAGTGAGAAAGTTGACCGGGTGTCTACCGGAGCTGTGCCGAGGGATCTTTTCGGCGGGTGTTTGTGGCAGTGTTCCCCTTCTTCATAACAGGTTGGATGTGATTTGTAGTTTTCCTTGGTGGGCCATGTTTTTACCTTTGTACTTTTGTTGTTGCACTCTAGTTTGGGATAGATTGTATGCATGCATTTACTTTTCAATTTTTATATCTCTACACGGTTGCATGGAGGTGTTTGTGGGTGCGTGTGTACAGGTACCTTAGGCTAATTCCTCCCATGTGTGTGATAGCCTACTCGGCGCTGGTCGCCAGCCCCTGGCCTATTGGAGGCGGGCTTGGGGAGTCGCGGCTCCAGCCCCATTGAGTCGGGTCGTGACAGAGTGGTATCAGAGGAGGTTCCACCATTGGGATCTCAGAGCGTAGCTGGTCTAGCTGTGAGTTTGGTTTGGGTTGCATAGTGGTAGTGTTAAGATGTTTCGAGTTCGGCTTTCAGGCCAGGGACTCCAGTGTTGGTGCGACGGCCAACGTATCCATACACCCGGACTCTGATAACCTATCTTTCGACTCGAGAAATTCGTACACTGGTCACAGGGACATAACGGTACATGCATCATATAGGACTGGGTTTTTGGGTATTTCCTTGTCCTTCTTGAGTCAGCTCTCCAGATATACTTTTTGATTGTGGTGCGTCTTGAATGTTTTTCAAGATGCCTCCACGACGACAGCCATCGAGGGTTCCGCAGCAGGATTGTGCTAACGACCCACCCCGTGTAGAGGCTGTGGAGCAGGGCGCAGGTTCTAAGGTTGCACCTCCAAGTGGTCTGCCAGTTGAGCCACCACCTGTCGAGCAGCTGGTTGTGCCGGCAGTGCAGGACGAGGTTGCGCGCAGGCTGAGTGCACTGCACGAGTTCCAGAGGCAGCGACCTCTGAGGTTCCGGGGTGATTCAGACCCCCAGGCAGCTGATGACTGGCTTGAGGCTGTCACCCGGGTATTCCGCCTAGTGAGGACACCTCTAGATCAGATGGTGGTCCTAGTGGCGAGCCTTCTGCATGGTTCTGCCGGACGATGGTGGAGTTTGGTGACGCAGTCCCATGACGAGGAGATGCTCACGTGGGCAGAGTTTGAGCGTCTCTTTAGGGAGGAGTTCTATCTGGTGACGCTGAGGTCAGTGCAGATCCAGGAGCTTCTGTAGCTTCGACAGGAGAGCATGACTGTGTTGGAGTACTCAGCGAGGTTTATAGACCTGTCGCGCTACTCCCTGGATATGGTTCGAGACCCGTTATTTAGGGCTCAGACCTTCGAGCAAGGCTTACGCAGGGACATCCGAGTAGGTGTGGTTTCCTTGTGCTTGCCCACCTATGCTAGAGTTCTGGAGAGAGCGTTGGTGGTGGAGAGTTTTCTGGCTGAGCAGATTCCCCCTGTTAGTGCTGGGCACTCGAGGGCTGAGACTTTTTCAGTCGGATCGACATCTGGTAGCTGACGACAGACTCAGGGGTCTGGACGTGACCGACGTTTCAGGAGGCGACCCCAGGATGGAGGATCTGAGCCTCAGGGCTCATAGGGCTCGCAGGCTAGTTTTGGTCAGCCGCAGGAGAGGTGGTGTTACGCTTGAGAAGGTCGGGGACATCTTGCTAGAGATTGTCCGACCCGACGTGCTGCTGAGAGGGAGCCGGTCGATGGACCGCCTTGGCAGAGGCAGCATCTCGAGCAAGGAGGTCCGCAGGGCGGCGGACGTGGCGGCGGAGCTGGTGCAGCGGGAGGCGGTGGTATGCAGTACCAGTTTCCACCACCCCCACCCCCAGGTGGTCCACGCCAAGCTCAGGGAGCTGGTGGTGGAGGGCAAGGACAACTACATGCCCTGGAGGCAGTCGACCCAGAGGCACCGCAGATGTATAGAGGTACGCCTTGTGTCTTTTCTACTTACTGCAGTAGTTTGATAGACACTGTTTAGCGGTACTCTTTCCTTTTGTTGCTTGCTAGAGTTTTGTTCAGGGCGTTGGTAAGATCCTGTGTGGGATTTGTTCCACATGCTTCGAATGCGCGAGGTAGATAGATCCTTCCCCCACCGAGATGCGTTTTTGTGATGCGATTAAAACCGTGAGGGCGAGTCAGTGCCGCCCAAAGCAGATAGTATTGAGCTGTGGTGGATGAGTCCCTCTGACTTATGCATTCGGGCATGGGTGTTGGTTGGTGAGCTCGCTGGTGTGTGAGACCCAGTTGAGAGTCCAGTCGCTTTCCTTGTGCTTAGGGCTTTTTGGGGACGAAAAGTTCTAAGGGGGGGAGGATGTAGCGACTCGGGTTTTTGGTCCTGTCAGACTTTGGAATATTTCTACGAATAATTCCAGAGCTAGGCGCGAAGATGGCGTGCGATTCCGAGGCCCGGTGTGCCCGGAATTAATTTTATAAAAATATTAAGTTTTTTTATACTATGCACGTGGCAGGGGTGTGATATCTCCTAAACGGTAGCTTAGAACGAGAATATGAGGGCACGGTTGCATCCGGAACGTTCTGTTTACCCTAGGAGAGGTGTAAACTTTGCTGGCGCGGGCCAGCGGTGAGAAACGCCACCAGGGGCATTTTCGTAAATAAGTAGCGAAGTTAGTGTGCGAGCGTCGGCTCGAATAACTTCTGAACGGAGTCTCGAATGGAAAATCTGAGTCCGCCGTTGCATTCAGAACGGTGTGTTTACCCTATGGGTGACCTTACTTTTGTTCGCATCGGGTGTCGGGTCAGAGGCGGGTTTGGTGCCGGCGGGCGGCTGATATAAATATCAGCGCCCCCCCCCCCTTTATCGTTCCTCTCGACGTTCTTTGCCGTTCTTCGCCGCCGCTCTGCCGAATCGAGCAAACGAAGCGCCCACGAGATCGGAATTCGACGGCGGACGTTCCAGGAGTGCGCAGCGGAAGCTCTGGAGCGCGGATCTAAGGCAGAACGTCGGCGTTTCGCCCGCGAGGTAGGCGGTTTGAGTTTTACAATCCCGGATCCCTTTTTTGTGTTGTTTTCCTTCAAATTTTCGTAAGGGTTGTATAGTTCGGGTCCTGAGCTTTCCGAAACATGCTTTGGATCTGAATTTGGAGCACCGGGGTGCTCCCGGTGGCTCCCGGAAGTTTTCCGGTGAAAACCCGGTTTTCTGGGGATGACAGGCGGCGGCCATGGCGAAATCCGGCGATGGCGCGGCGGCGGTTTCCGGTGGCGGCAGCGGCGGCGCAGTGGTTTCCGGCGAGGCTGGCGGTGGTCCGGCCAGGATTTTTTGGGGGTTCTTTAAACCCCCGTAACTCGCAAACCGTAACTCTGATTTGCGAGCTGTTTGCGGCGATGCGCTCCTTGCATCGAGACGGACCTTTTGAACTCACTTTGAGGGTTTAAGGGTTCGGGATCGTGGCCCGGGAGTTAGAAACGTCATATAAAATAATATTATTTTATTATTTTACGACTTCAGGCCGTTGTAACTTATACCCGGAGCGTCCGATTGACGTGCCGTCAGTGGCGTTGAGACCCTGATGGTATGACAGACTTTTAGAGATGGTTTTAGGTGTTGGGACTGTGAACGGGTTGCAGGCCCCACGAGGCCGGGTTTTGGCGTTTGCGGAGAAACGCAGCTTTTGCACCAGGAGTCCGATTTTGGCGGATGAATAGTCGATCCTGTGTGTTTTTCCGAAAGGAACGCAATGGTGTGATCTGTTCGATGAGTTTCAGAATCCAAGCGTGGGCCCCACCCGAGCTGGGCTTCGGTGAATAGTGACTTTTTCACCGGATGTCCGTTTCGGACGAGCGAGTAGTCGATTCCGCTTGTTTTTCCGAGGATATCGCCGTGGTGTGATCCGCTCGATAGGTTTCGGGATCGTTGTGTGGGCCCCGCACGAGCTAGCTACGGTGAATAGTGCCTTTTTCACCGGTGCTCCATTTCAGGCGAGTAAATAGCCTATCCTGCGTGTTTTTCCACGTGGAACGCGATGGTGTCCTCGGTTTTGGCCTAGGAGGTGCGCAGTGTGGCGTTGTGGCGAGTCGCTCGGGTTAGCGATGTTTGGACCAGCAGTGGTTGAGGGTGCTCCCTTGGTTCGTTCCTACGAGGGTTCGTGTGGCATCACAACCTTCGTATGGGTTTGTGATCCTCTCTATGGGATGTTTTAACTGTTAGAGTTGTGGTATCCCTCCGGTGGGCCCAGAGCGGATCCTCTAGCATCTTTACCCTGGATCGGGTTCTTGGTATCGCTGTGACTGCTTATTCACGGGCGGCGATCCCCTATCTAGCAGGTTAACCCCATAGGGTTTCTGGCATCATCGGGAATATGATCCCCTACGCGGTGGGTCTTGCCCAATAGGGTTGTGGCATCATCGGGTATACGATCCCCTACTCAGCATGAAGTTTATAGTAGGGTTGCGGTATCGTTGGTTATACGATCCCCTACTCAGGGCTTGGTGTCAGTAGGGTTGCGGTATCGTTGGTTATGTGACCCCCTACTCAGCGCGTGGTTTCGGTAGGGTTGCGGCATCGTCGGTTCGATCCCCTACATCGCGAGTTGTACCAGATAGGGTTCCGGTATCATCGTGACCATATTTATATGGACGATGATCCTCTATCTAAGTGTGGAGCTTCTGTCGAGCGCTAGATCAGGTTGTGGTATCCCCCAGCAGATCCTGGGTGTGATCCCCTATCTGTGAGAACTACGTATGCCAGATCGGGTCGTGGTATCCCCCATCGGACCCTGGGAGTGATCCCCTACCTGTGAGCTACGTATACCGGAGTGGGCCTTGGTATCCCCTAGCGGACCCTAGCGGCGATCCCCTATCCGAGGAGTTTGGTGGTTATGTTGTTTCAGCGATGTTTCCTCAGTGATGTTATCCGACGAGCGTGGTCTCTCGAGTGAGCGTCTGAGATGTTTGTTTGGGACCCAATGGAGTGTATCTCTCGGATGAGTGTCATCTGGTATGACAGTGTTCGTGTGGTGTACTCTCCTGGTTGGGACATTTGCTGGTGATGAGGTCGGTACCTCTTGTGGCTTGTGGCGTGAGCTGAGTATATCTGGATTGTTCAAGGTGTATGTATGGGCATACACCTGAGCTGAGCTGACCTGACTAGTTGTGTTTAGCCGAGGATGGTCATGAGATGGAGTTTCTCTCTCGTCTGGGTTCCCTCTGGCTGGGTTGAGCGGACTGTTGCCTTTCATTTTCTCCCTTGGGTTTTGGGTTTTTGGGGTGCCTACTAAGTATGTTTATACTCACCCCTGCATGGGCTTTGCACGCACATGTTTCTGTCTTGTGCAGACCACAAGCCTTTTGACGGAGTCCCAGGAGGACCCGGAGCAGGCGGAGCTTAGTGAGCGAGTTGACCGGGGTGTCTACCGAAGTTGTGCAGAGGGATCTTTTCGGCGGGTGTTTGTGGCAGCGTTCCCCTTCTTCAGAGCAGGTTAGACGTGCTTTGTAGTTTTCTTTGGTGGGCCCTGTTTTTCCCTTTGTACTTTTTCTGTTGCACTCTGGTTTGGGATAGATTGTATGCATGCATTTACTTTTCAGTTTCTATATCTCTGCACTGTTCCATGGAGGTGTTTGTGGGTGCGTGTGTACAGGTACCTTAGGATAATGCCTCCCATGTGTGTGATAGCCTACTCGGCGCTGGTCGCCAGCCCCTGGCCTATTGGAGGTGGGCTTGGGGAGTCGCGGATCGAGCCCCGTTGGGTCGGGTCATGACAGAGGATGACTCAGTGGCTGCTTATGAAGAAAATTTCACTCAACTGGCAAGGTATGCTCCAAATTTCATATGAGATCTTGATAGTAAAATCAACCATTTTTACTCAGGATTAAATCCAAAGTATCGAAGGGCTTTAGCTTCTCGTGAGTTCAAAAATTATGAAAAACTTGTTTGTTGTGCGGAGAAGGTGGAAATGGAGCTTGCCGATGACCAGGTATTCTTTGACAAACAATAGAATAAGAGGACGAGGTGGCATGCAAAAGGGAAGAACTCTTAAAAAAAGTCTGATGGTAAGAAACTTAAGTTTACAGTTTGTAAAAATTGAGGTAAAAAGCATGCTGGGAATGTCTTTTGAATTCTGGTAAGTGCTATCGATGTGGTAAAATGGGACATAAGGCTTGTAATTGCACTGAAAAAGATCAGGGCAATGGTAATCCAAAATCTGATTTACAGTCAGTAAAATGTTTTAAGTGAAATTAAATGGGTCATTATGAAAATGAGTGTCCAGCAAAGAACTCAACCGAAGGAAAGCAGCCAGACTACAAGCAGAAATGGGTGGAGAAATCCTTTGCAACTACTTCAGCAGATGTTGGTCCATCAAATGAAGTTGTATCAGGTATACTGTTTATTTGTTCAGATTATTCCAATGTATTTTTTGATTCAGGGTCTACACATTCTTTCATTTCTGAGAAGTTTTCTAGTAAATTGGGAATTCCATATCATGATATGAATACATAACTTATGGTAAAAACACATGGAGGAAATGTTGAGACAAAAAGAAAACATAAGAACATTCTTATCCTTGTGTGCGGAAAGAATCTACCTGCAAACCTTATTGTTTTGCCTCTAGTAGAGTTTGATGTTATTTTGGGCATGGATTGGCTTTCTGTTTATCATGCTAAGATTAATTGCAGAGCTAAAGAGGTTTCCTTTCAGAATGATTTTCAGTTTGTATACAAAAATGAACCCTTGTTGTTGATAACATATCAGGAAGATAAGAAAATAGTAATAGATGGAAATGAATGTTACCTTGCGCATATTGTTGAAAATAAATAAAGTGTTGAGATTACTAATGTGCCAGTGGTAAATGAGTACCTTGATGTTTTTCCTCATGATTTGCCTGGTATTATACCTAATCGGGAAGTGGAATTTACCATTGACTTATTTTCTGATGCTAAGCCAATTTCAAAACCCCCTTATAGAATGGCTAAAATTGAACTTTTAGAGTTAAAGAAGCAATTGTAGGAGTTATTAGATAAAGGTTTCATTCGGCCTAGCACATCACCATGGGGTGATCCTATCTTATTTGTTAAAAAGAAAGATGGTTCAATGAGACTTTGCATTGATTATAGAGCATTGAATAACATCACTGTTAAGAATAAATATCCTTTGCCTCATATCGATGATTTGTTTGATCAGCTCAAGGGAGCTCAGTATTTTTCGAAGATTGACTTGAGGTCGGGGTACCATCAGTTGAAAGTAAAGGAAGAAGATGTTCCAAAGACCGAATTTTGTACTAGATATGGCCATCATGAATTTGTAGTTATGCCTTTTGGGTTAACCAATGCACCTGATGTATTCATGGATCTTATGAATAGAATTTTCCGTGAGTTCTTGGATAAGTTTGTGGTTGTGTTAATTGATGATATTTTGGTTTATTCCAGAAGTAAATAGGGACATGAATGTCATTTAAGGTTTGTCTTGAAAACTTTAAAAGAAAAGAAAATTTGTGGGAAATTCATAAATTGTGAGTTTTGGTTACAACAAATTTCTTTCCTTGGTCACATTGTTTCAAAAAATGGAATAACTATTGATCCGGCTAAAACAAAAGTTGTTGAATAATGGCCAAGACCCACAAATATAACCGAGATTCGTAGTTTTCTTGGTTTGGCTGGTTATTACCGGAGGTTTGTTGAAAATTTTTCATGGTTATCTAGTCCAATGACTAAGTTAACTCGAAAAGGTGTTAAGTTCATTTGGACAAAAGAATGTGATGATTGTTTTCAGGAATTGAAAAAAATATTGGTGAATGCTCTAGTTTTGGCACTACCTTCCAGAATTGGTGAGTCTGTTATCTACAGTGATGCTTCGTTGAAAGGACTTGGTTGTGTCCTAATGCAGAATGATCAGGTAATTTCTTATGCTTCACATCAGTTGAAACCACATGAGTTATATTACCCTACACATGATTTGGAATTAGTTGCAGTTGTTTTTGCTTTAAAAATTTGGAGGCATCATTTGTATGGAGTGAAGTGTGAAATATATACTGATCACAAAAGTTTGAAGTATATATTCACTCAGAAAGAATTGAACATGGGACAGAGGAGATGGTTGGAATTAATCAAGGACTATGATTGCACGATCCTTTACCATCCGGGAAAAGAAAATAAAGTGGCTGATGCTTTGAGTTGAAAAAGTAATTCTTCATTAACCATGTTACGTTTGGAACGATATCCTTTGGTTTTTGATTTCATGAACTTTGGCATATAAGTTGTTGTTTCAGGAAATTCTTCTATTTTGTTTCAGGAGTCAGTGAAATCATCTCTATGAGATAGAATTAAGAAAGCGCAGAAAGAAGACAGTGAGTTGTATAAAAAGGTAGAGTTGGTTCATAAGGGTAAGTTGCCTGAATTTAACATTGATAATGATTGTGTTTTGATATTTGGGAAGAGATTATGTGTACCATGTGATTCACAGTTGAATAATGAGTTGTTATGTGAAGATAATAGTTCTCCATTTTCAGTTCATCCGGGAAGTAATAATATGTACAGAGATCTTCGGGAGTATTACGGATGGGATGGAATGAAAAGAGATATTACTGATTTTACTGTGAAGTGTTTGACTTGTCAGCAGGTTAAATTAGGGTGGCAGTTACCGAAAGGGATGCTTCAGCCTTTACCGGTGCCAGAGTGGAAATAGGAAAATATATCCATCGACCTTGTTGTGGGATTACCAAAGACATCTCGAGGTAATAATGCAATCTAAGTTATAGTTGATCGATTGACTAAATATACTCATTTCCTTCCTATTAGAGATACTTTGTCTCTAGATCAACTTGCTCGGTTATATGTTAAAGAGATAGTCAGGTTTCATGGAGTTCCCCTCTCTATTGTATCTGATCGTGATCCCAGGTTTACTTCTAATTTTTCGAAAGGCCTTCAGAAGTCATTGGGTATGGAATTAAATTTTAGTACAGCTTTTCATCCTCAATCATATGGGCAATCAGAACAACCAATTCAGACCTTGGAGGATATGTTACGTGCTTTCTCGATTGATTACCAGGGAAGTTGGGACCAATATCTTTCTTTGGTTGAATTTTAATATAATAACAGTTTTCATTACAGTATACAGATGGCTCCGTTTGAAGCATTATATGTAAAGCATTGTCGAACTCCATCTTTTTGGGATGTAGTAGGTGAAAGGAAGCTTATGGGACTAGAATTGGTAGAAGAGATGGTAGAGAATGTTCAGTTGATTCAGAAGCACATGAGAACATCTCAGAGAAGACAGAAAAGTTATGCAGATAACGGAGGAAGGATCTTTCCTTTGAGGTAGGTGATCATGTCTTTCTCAAAGTTTCTCCATGGAAAAGTATGATGCGTTTTGGTAAGAAGGGAAAGTTGAGTCCGAGGTTCATTGGACCTTATGAAATTCTAGAAAAAGCTGGATCAGTTGCGTACAGAGTGGCTTTACCCCTAAGTTTATCCCAGGTACACAATGTTTTTCATGTTTCGATGTTATATTCCAGATCCATCTCATGTTTTGAGCCCAGTGGTAGTTCAGTTGGATGAGAATATCTCTTATAAAGAACAACCAGTCCAGATCATTGATCATAGAGAGCAAGTCTTGCAGAATAAGGTAATTCATCAGGTAAAGGTTTTGTGAAAAAACCATATGGTTGAATAGGAAACATGGGAATCTGAAAATGCTATGAGGGATAAATACCCCCACTTATTTTGATAAGTGAATAAAAATTGCGAGGACGCAATTCCCAAAAGGGGGGAAGGATGTAACACCCTAGGTAAATGAAGAATAAGACATATTTCATATTTATTAATATTTGTGAATTAAATATTAATTATACTTTAAAAGGGTTTCTATGTTCGATAGCATACCCAATACACAACAGTGGGTTTCGTTGAAATCTTACGTTGCACACTAATAATATAATATTATTATTTTAAATGGTAGTTAACTCCTAGCTGTTTTATTGGTGAGAATGAATGAAACTAACTACAATATTATTACACATATTTGTTAAATGTATTTACATTTATCCAATAAAATTTATAGGCTTAAAATGTGAATGAATCTAATTTTAAACATAATTTACGTTAAAAGGCCAATTTACCACCTTTTAATGGAGAACCCTATTTGAATATAGTTTTGGTCACTTTAATACATTCTAATTGACCAAATATAATCCTTATTTAGAATGAGGACATCAAATTTTACTTTGGGTAATTTTTTGGTATTTTTCTGATAAAGTACTTTTTTTAATGAATAGTGAAAAATACTATATTTTAATTCAAAAGTGACTTTTAATCTAATTTATTTATATGGTTATATTATCCTTTTAGTTGGTTTTAAAGTGAAATTAAAATATATTTTTACCATTTAATCCAATGTTGGTCATTGGAATTAATTTCACTTTCAAATTGGACATAAACAAGTATCAATCTTTTGATATTTATTGTTTCTTAAAAACACGCTATTTGTTTTACAACGGGAGTTAATTTTTAAATTAATTAATGCCATTTATATGTTTTGAATTTGGAAAAATAGACATAATTTTTTAATTTGGAATATCAAATAATTCTTAGGCTGATTTTTTGGTATTTTTTTTGAAAAACTTTAATTTTTGATGAATAGTGACACCACTTAGTGGTAGTTAAAAAAAACTGACTTTTTCATTTAAATGAATTTTTACCAATTATGTGAATTGAATTTCAAAAATCCAACATACATGGTTTTTATCAAGAAGTAAAATGTGGTTCATTAAGATGAAAATAATTTTTTGCGAATAGTAACTTTTGACTTTTATTTACTGCGGTTAAAGGTAAATAGGGTAATTCAAGGTAAAAAGAATATTATAATAATTCAAAATTACCTTAACACTTGTCCTAACCTTATTGTATCAGTAGTGTCCGAGCATGGTCATACTTGGGTCGATTTTGGGACCCCATGGAGCCACTTATGAAAGATAATGACACTTTAGAGTAATTAATTTAATGTAAAGGCAAAATAGACATAAACAAAAATCTTTCAAAAATTAATTTTTATATGGTGTTATATAAGGAATATTTTTTACTATAAATATTAATTTGAAATATAAAACTATTTCCTACATCATGGTATTTTTTTTATAATTTTTATACAACAAATAAATTAAATTAATTATGACATAATAATGATGCAGTGTTTACCTCATTAATAAATGATTTAATTAAATAAGACTATAATGCTTAAAATATTATCCAAAACATGCCCAATTCTGATTGAATGATTTTATTTAGAACATGACACATCTTATATTCGACTATAATTATTTTTGGACCATTATAAACCAAATATCATTTTATTATAAAATAATACTTTCACACTTTCCTAAAGATCCCCTCCTCCCCCTTATAAAAGGAGACCACTTCTAACCAATTCCTCACACCTCTCAAGACATTTCGCTCATCAAAACTCTGCCCAATTAATCTCTCAACATCCCTCTACTTCTATTAGAAGTCTTACCTTAGGCAGAAGGCATTTTAAGAAGTCCTTTTTGGTTCAAACCTAAGGAAGTTACCCAAATTAAAGGTAACAGTTTCTCTTAAATGGTTTTCTTTTATTTTACTTCTCCAACCCCTAAACTCTTTTAATTTATTTTCTTTTGTAACAACACCGGTATCCTCAATATACTAGAATGTTGTTATGATAAGGATTATAACTACACTTACACACACCTCCATCTAATGGATGAAGAACATAATGTTTCTGTGGATGACAAACTAACGCCTCACGAAACGATGATTGTTCAATTACATCTTACCGCCTATCATGGTGGCCATTATGATGGAACTGTATTTATATATGATATATATTATGTTTATTATTTCCTTATTCTTCTTTACTTTTCATTTATATCATTCCTTTATGGCTTCCATAGTGGGTAAATACGATAATCTCATTTGAGGAAGTTCGGACTACTGCCCCCTCAAAGTGATTTGATTCATTAATGCCTTATGTGGGATGTATAAAGGATGTATCTAACGATATTATATATGATATTATACTGGAATTATAATATACCTTTGTACCATTATGTTTTATTTCCATTAAAATAAGAAATAGAAATGGAAGTAGCGTTCATGCGTACGTACGACCTACCGTCTCCATGAATGGTGCATTTCATTTCTTACCTCTAAATGTTATGTACTATTATAAAAACATGTATATAATGGATATATATGATATATATGATATCCAAATCATGAATATAATTCTGGATATAATGAACCTTTGACCACATGGACAACTTGTAAATATAAGGTGTTCATTTTTACTCAAGTACCAAATATCAACAAAATGAACGTTATTAACTTAAATGATTGTATAATGTTTATAACATTGTAATAAGTGATATAAAAGGAATAATAAACTTGAAAAAGGTTCTTAAGAAATTAGAAATTAACTTTAGTTTATTATTCAGTAGATTAAATAACGATCGAGTCAAGTCGGACGCGAGGTAAGGGACTTCGTCTCAATATCCTTTCATTGAGGCATTTTTAGTTTTATACACAACTTTATTTTATACGGTGTATAAACCCCTTTGAATTTTAATTTTATTAAAAGGGGATATTTTTATACGAAGAATTTTACTAAACAAAAAAAAAGGAATGTTTTTTTAACGTAAGCGGTGACAACGACCTTTCCGCCGCCGTGAGTATTATTTGATCTTTGGATTCCTTAACAAGCCGGAATGTTTTTTAAAAGGAAAAATAAATACCATATACTCTTTTTATGTATTTTGGTATTGAAAATGATTTTGAGAATAGTTTTATTGTTTCAATATCTTGAAATGATATTTTATTATTTAAATGTGGAAATGTTATCTTTAATTTATGCTTATGTTATGTGTTATGATCATGTTATGGATCTTGGGAATTATTTACGTATATGGGTGGATCCGTGATAAACCTAGGGCGGGTGAGCCCGAGATAGCTCTCCAATGCATTGGGTAACGTGACGGAGGTAAAAGTGAATGTTTCTCCTAAGAGATTTAGGGAATATACTGTGATGGTTATTCCAAAGTAACTCCCTATGTAGCTGTGATAGCTACAATGCAAGTATGGTATGGATGCTGCAAGTTACCTTTATGATTTATGATTTCTATGTGTCTTTCATAAATCTTATGATTTCATGAGGTAAGTAAAAGAGTTCATGTTTTTTATTTATTTATGAAAAAATGTTTTCATTCTTTTTTTTATAACCATTACTGAGATTTTTATGCTCATCCCAAGTTTTGAAATGTTTTCATAGGACTTAAAGATGAATAAGGTCAATGATGGGATCAAGGAAAAGTCATGCTGTCTAAAACATGGAACTAGATATGAATTTTTTTTCAATAGTTTTTATTTAATGGATACTATATGTCTACCTTGTAATCTTTTGAGATGTAATAGTTTTGTCCTAATTCCCTAAAAATCTAAACCTGAAAAGATCCTCAATGTGAATTATTCATTTAATTCAATATTGTAAAATGTTTAAGGTCGGGTCCTTATAAATTTTTCTTTAATAGAGATTGTTATTGTTCTCAGTTTTCCACAGAAATCCCTTCAATCCGAAGAATGGATTTCTCCAAGACAACATCTATAAACTTCCCGACAGCTGCTCAAGTTGGATCTCCATTTACGGGAAGGATGTTATCATCAACCCAGCGTCTTCAACGTTGGGTCTCTAATGTGCTGGTGAAGTAATATCGCCATCACGACACAATACCGACTTTGGAGGCTCCTCGACAGGCCCTCCAGGTCAACAAAAATCCTCGATCATCTGGCCAATGATGACCAATGATCAAGAAGCAAATGTTTACAACCACTGTCTCTAGACATTTTGGATTATTATCCCCAGAACACAACAACTAGTCCCTCCCGTACTATAGGGTAGTGGATCAAGAGGTCACTCAAGGCCTCAATTCAAGAATGCATGGGTCCTTCCTGAGGAATCCCACCAGCAATCATTGCCAGAATCATGTGGTAGTGAACCCCCAACATGATGGGGGTGTGGCCTCTTGACATTCGGCTCAGGTCTCTTAGACTCAGGCACGCAAGACAAACCACCAGGGACAATTTCCGATCAACAGGGAGTAGGTTTTCACATCTTCCTCTTCCAGAGAAGTCCATAGACCTAACATGATGGAAAACAATGAGTGGGAACATACACCCGTCCATCCTAATTTTGTTGATCCACATGCTCATCTGACATCAACCCACTAATTCCACCATATAAACCCAATGGAGTATAGTTAACTAGCACATACACCTTCTCACAAGTTATCAGTCAGTCAGTAAGATCGTCTGACTGCATTTAAAGTGACTTGCCAATCTAATATGGTGGCAACTGGTAAACAGGAACATACACCTATTTACAATCACCAATTCTATCAGCAACCTCATCTTCCAGTATTGAAAGATTTCCATCAAATATACATGATAGAAAATAGCAAGTAAGTACATACACCTTCCAATGTTCATCTAGCCTACCAACAGTCTTGTTTGGTAGCACCGGAGAATTCATTCGGAAATCTTTGATGAAAAATTTGTGGTTGACCCAACTCTCTTCCCCCATTTGTGAGTGTTGTCAATATCCATTGACAGGAAAAGGAGGATAGTAGCAGGCACATACTCTTACTACAGATACAGAATGGACGTATATTCTCATTCCGACTGATGAAGTCACCAAACACATCTTATTAATGGTGAATGGTAAATGCATATCCTTGCCCATATTCTGGAAGCAAGCCATGATATTTTAAAAACTACTTCAGCAATATCAAAGGAAAAAAATATAAATCTATCCATACACATGGGATGACTCATAGGCTTGCCATCCCAGAGTAGATACACACATCTGTTCCAGTCCAAGAGATTCATGGGGGCATATTCCCCCATATCATACGGACAACAGAATCAAGAAAATACATCCTTTATAATTGGATTTAATCAGCCTATTCTGGTAACTACTCCAAGGCAGGCACATACACCTTCCCATTACGACCACTTATCCTAGAAGGTGGCCCCAACTAAGTATAATTGAACATCCAAAAATAAGTCTCACCAAACACCATTGGAAAATCTAGAGTCAAGGTATGATTTAACTCCTCTTAATGCTGGAGTTCTTGAAGCCCTCATACATTAATATATTTTAGCTCAAGATCATGCCCTCTCATTATAAAATTTTGAGAGTGGTAGTTGTAATTCTGATGTTTCTCATCAGACACTTCTTCATGACTACTTGATTCATGGAAATTCAGTCAATCCAAAGTTTCTATCTCTGGATGAGATCCACAAAAACCCTCTGTGTGACAAGAATACCAAGCAGCAAGAATACTTTTCCCTTTCTGTAATTCACCATGGTGATCCCCCCATGATGGAATTCACTGCGAAATTCCTCTCCACAGTAGTATCTCACAATTTCAAAACAATTCTTTAATTGACAATGTAGCAACATGAAATCCCTCCTGTCTCAAGGAACTTTCAAACATAGTGCTAGTCATGTCTGATGCCTTGTCATTTATAGGTGAAACACTTTCTCAGTCAGAAGACATCTTAAGGGAACGGTCATTCTCTGAACCTCCCATGGGTCATTTAACTTCTAACACAGAGCATTCACTTTGGTCATACCAAGTGGAGAAACCTCTAGTGAAAGATGAAGAAGACGTGTTAGACATGACGAAACAATTAGCTAAAGGAGAATTATCAGTCATGTTCTGGCCTTTGGAAAATTCTTAGTATAATATTCCAGAATTGTTAATAGAAGATTTCATTCATGACATTCATCTCAACTTATGGAAAACTCTTTGTCATTTGAAAACAAAAGTATTTCCATATGATGAATATCAAAATCATGTAAAAGTTATATATAGTTTTCAGTGCCAAATTGACTTGGAATCTATCTCAGTTTCCCAATATCCAAAGGTTGAAAAACAACAGAGAACCCTTCTGCAAACATGTCTCAATGATCTAATGAGGATACACCAATTAATTTTTGATTCCCCATATAGTGTTCGCATCAGATGATGGGGTGCATATGGAGCATGGAATTTCACTACACTCCAAAATCAGTGAAGTCAGCCAAAAGTGGTTTCATGCAATGTTATTTCCCATGGCCGGCCCCAATCAATATTTTTTGTTTGTAATCAAATGTATGCTCAAGAACAGGCCTCAGCTAGTTCTCATCAGAATCAGGCCCAAAGAAAAGAAGTTGTTGAGCTAATTTTACATCAAGCATCTGAGAATCTTGAACAGGCATCCTGTTTATAGGATGTCAGGAGTCCTAGGATGAAAATTTCTGAAATAGAACCACGATCTACTGAAACAGATGATTTAAGTGATTGTCGGATGATGCACCCAGCTAATGTCCGAACCAAAATCTGCAAAATCAGAAGAGCATTTGCACGAATTTTAACTATAGCGGTTCAATAATCACCCCATCATGCTAGGATGGGGGCTCATTTAATTCATCCTTCAAATTCATTAAATAATGTTCAATGATTTGAAGAATAAGAACAGGATCTACCCTAGCATGCATGGCTGGGGGTTTTTTCAAATCTAAAATCCCCTCCTCAATGGAATTTAGTTTTCTCCCGATTAGGGAAGAAGCCACAAGGAAATCGTACAACTGAACAATAAAATGATTCCATTCATGTTACTATCTGCCAAACAGTTCCAGGGAATTATTCATATAGGAGAATGAAGTCTCGTGAAAGAAAAAAATGGGGACAGTCTAGTAGAAACACTGATAGAATTCCATCAATGCTTTATGAATCAGTGAATGTTATTAATACAATTGCAAGTGATCCTCCTGAAAAAAATTCCGGTTCAGGGGAATCAGAAGATGAAGTTCTTTTACATGATACAGAACACACCGAGGCAAATGAAGATGGTGTTCAAACACGAAACTACAGGATTACCCAGAATTTAGGCATGCCTTTATGTAACAAACACTCCCCTCTTTGAAAGGTGTCTAATAAGGGGGAAGGAAAAAGTTAGATTGCATCTCAATTTTCCATTGGAGAAGGTCATTCTCTTTCACTTGAAGAGATATTTGCACAGCAAGAAGAGGAAATGAAGGAGTTAAAAAGACTCAATACAGAGTTACTTCGAAACATCATTTTTTCTAGACATACTCCCCAGAAAAGTACTGAAATTGAAAATCCTACAAGAGCTCCTCAACAAAGGATATTTGTAGTAACTATAGATGTGTATAATGAATTTCCTCCATTGGGTATACAACCAAGGAAGGTATCAGCACCACCATCTGTAGTTTTACTGATCATTGCACTGACTCAAGCTCTAGCTGCAATACCTGCACAGAATCCAACTCATACCGATATTCCCCAAATTCTTATTAACACAATTGAGGCATTAACGACTCGGTTGGAAGCTATGGAGGAACGACGTGCACCAGTTCATCCGGGAAAGAGATTTTACCCTGAATGGATGGATGCAATTCCTCCCCCACAAAATTTTGTGAATACCACATTCCCAATTATCAATGGTTTGAGAGATCCGAAACAACACTAAACACATTTTATTTCCCATTTTGATCCTATGATGGGAACATATCAAAAACAAGAATCAGTTAAGAATAGGTATTTTGTGCAGTCATTACAAGGACCAGATTTTGTCTTGTATACAAGTTTTCAATCTCGATCAATTACTAGGTGGGAAGATCTCTGTCAGAAATTCCTTCTTCAATTTACCTCAACACTACCAAAGACGACAGTTCTTTATCTTACCAATTGTAAGCAAAGAGATAATGAAAGAGTTTCAGATGTCATTGCTCGATGGAAGGGATTAACATATTCCTTAATTTTTTCACTCCCTCAAGAAGAGTTACTACTAATCTGTGTGGAAAATATACATGATGAATTATGCACACCATTGATCCCTATGAAATACATGGGAGGGTTTCGAGACCTTACTTAAATCGCTCAATAGATAGAAGACTCTATTATGAAACTAAGTATAAAAGTCATAAAATTCCATTAGTTCCATGAAGTAGAATAGGAATGGTAGAAGCTTTTACAGTCACACTCAAACATTCACCTATACATACTTCTACATCAAGAACTTCATCAAACTGAAGGGCTCCGCCTCCTGAGCATCTGTAGCAATGACCATCTTATCCAGATGATCAAATAGATTACAGATGAAAATAGTTTGAGGAATTAAAGAATAATGTTTATTCTTTCAGGAACGAAAAATTTTCTGGTTAGTTCATCTCATCCTTAAAAAAAATTTGGTTCAGTTTCCAAGGCCGAAGAATCCAAATAATGATAGATATGAATATCATTATAATTATTTTCCCATTCATCAAATATTGGGACACCCCATTCAGGAGTGCTTTGTATTCAATGTTCTTCTACAAAAGATGGTAGACTCTAGAAAATTGAAATTGAAAAGTTCATCTACTCAAGTAGCATGTGTTAATACTACCAATCCCGAGGAAGAGGGAGAATGAAAAGAGGTTAAAAGTAAAAGTGTGCAAAAATATGATGATTTGATTATCAGGAAAATAATCAACCAGACTCATGTTATTTTATGAACAAATTTGAAACAAACAATTGTGTCTTCTGCCACTCCTTCCATAGAATAACCACCTTCATCAAAATTCTGTTCCTCAATGAAACAAAGTGGTCATAAAGATAAAGAGAAGTCAGAAGAATACAAGCTCATGTCAAGGGAAAAGTTGTCCTTAACCCAAGAAGATTTTATGCCATCTGTTTTAAAATCACGAGAACCACCTCACCAAATGGTACAACCAGAAGTAACCTATCAAGAAGAATCTTTATCAGATGAGGAATTAATCTTCGGTTCTATTAATGTTATCCATTTAATGGATCCTTATGCCAAAGGTGATTCTGAGTATAATGTTCCAGAATTCCTTGTACATAATTGGAGAACTATAGGAAGTGGCCAAGGTCTAGGATATAGGGGAATATGTGAGAATTCTAGAAATAACCTCTTTAACTCTACCCCTTCTCAAACAATATATACGGTAGAAACACCGAGAAGATCATTTTTGCAAGATCAACAAGAAAAAGGATTTTCTCCCATGAAAAACAAGTATAGTTCTTCCACAATTATTCTAGAGGACTAATTAGAAGCCACACAATCTTCTTCTCAGCAGATGAATAGACTTAATCATTCTAATTTACCAAAGTTAGCAGTATTTCCCACTTCTTCTTAAACACAAAGTAAATCTACAATAAAAAAATCAACTTCTAAATAACCTGTAAAATCACATCTACATGTATGGAAACACAGACCTTTGGGTCAAAAGTATGATGTTTTGAAACAATTGGCCCATGTACTGATCAATTTGTCAATTATGGATGCTTTGAAAATATAAAAATCTCTTCGAGAGGCACTCGTTGAGGCTTTATCAAATCCTAAAGAATTTTAAACCGAAGTTGTTGCTGTTGAGGTTTACCATATAGAGAATGATTCTGTAGAATGTCATGCAGTCATATCTTTTACAGATGAAGATGGAGACTATGTGGTACATGGGAATATCATACCTTTGTATCTGTCTGGAAGGGTAAATGGCATAGATGCCCGACGAGAGTTCATTGATAATGGATCCGGGGCCAGCCACATTCTCCTTCATACAATTTGTCAATTGGGCCTAATGGAATCTGACTTATCTCATTCTACTTTAATGTTGCAAGGATATGACAAGAACGAACAAGAACCTCTGGGAAAAATTACACTCAGAAATCGGTTTGGAGATCTTGTGTCTAATTCAAATTTCATGTTTGTTCTTCAGGACACAACCTTCAATATTCTTCTTGGAAGGCCTTAGTTGCATCAACAAGAATCCATACCTTCATCATACCATCAATGTCTGAAATACTGTTTCAATGGTCATATTGGGACTTTGTATGGTGACAAGGCTCTGTTCAAAACATGTGAATCTCATTACATTGAGGTATAATTTTATCACACAAAAGGAACGAATTCCATGATGAAGGAAATAACCAGAATTAATGCTCCAAATGGACTGGAAAAGATTCCCGCATTTCCATTCATGCATTTGAGTACAGATTATGTGTTACCCATCAATCAAATTAAAAGGGTAAAACCAAATCCATGCACTCATCATGTGATTCCCATAATTTCAATTGTGACAATTGAGCCTGATAACATGGGAGAAATTATTGATACACCAAGAAATGATAGAAGATTGAATGGATATTTTTTCATTTCATCTTTTGAAATACAACGAGCCTCTACTTCATCAATAAGAATAAAAGAAATTGTAGCAATGTTAGAGGAACACAGAGATGTTGATTCTCAATCCATCAATACCTCTTTACCACAGGAAGACCCTTCATCATCAGTAGGTTCATATATGGTGTATTTTTCTTCGGGATGTTTAAATACTGACTCCTCCCCTTACTTTGGGAGTATTGCCTTGTCATCTACTATGCTAATGGAAACAGAAGAGGTAACACATAATGAGGAAGAGGAGGAAGATCTCAGGGATGCTACTTCAGCATTTGAAGAAGGTGTATCTACCATCATTGATGAACACATAGAAATAAAAATGGGAATATAAGAAGATCCACATCCCACTCTATTTAGTGTGGCCAGGACCTCTGAAGAGAAAGAGGTGTATACTTCTTTTCAAAAGCAACATCGGGATATATTTTCTTCGAATTATACAGAAATTCCAGGTCTTAATCCTAATGTATTCACCCATAATTTGGGTTTTCCAGAAGAACATTGGGGATTCAATCATGCAGAAAAGAGGGCACACCCAACTCATTCCTCTAAAATTGATGCTGAAGTTAATAAGATTATAAAATCTAACTTTTTCAAGGAAGTTCAGTATCCCAAATGGCTAGCCAATTTTTCCCAGTGAAAAGGAAGAATGGGAAAATTAAAGTCTGCATTTATTTTAGAGATCTTAACCGGAATTTTCCTAAAGTTTATTTTCCAGTCCCAATTACGGAACTTCTAATTAATGCAACAGCTGGCTACGAAGCTTCTTCCTTCATGGATGGATACTCTGGGTATAATCAAATCCATATGGCCCCAGAGGATGAAGAATCTACAGACTTTAGAGATCCTCAAGGTGTGTTTTCTATTTGTTAATTCCCTTTGGCTTAAATAATGCAGGCACAATATACCAAAGTGCCATGCACTATATCTTCAAACCCTACTTAGAGAAATTTGATGAATGTTTTTTTGGATGATTTGGTAGTCAATTCCAATCAACATTCCAATAACTTGTCTGATTTGGAAACCATATTTCACAAACTTTGGCATCATAATTTGAAGATGAACACCTTAAAATGTGCTTTCGGGGTAACCTCAAGAATGTTTCTTGTCTTCTTTGTATGAAATTGTGGTATCAAAGTTGATCATGAGAAAACAAAATCAATCCTTAGTATGTCACCTCCTCAAAATTTAAAATAATTAAGATAACTTCAAGGACACTTGGTATATATTCAGCGCTTCATCACCAATTTAGTAGGGAAATGTTTACCCTTCACCAGATTAATGAAGAAGGGAGTTACCTACCAATGGACTGAGGTTTTACAAGAATCATTTGATAAACACAAGAAATATCTCTTGAGTCCACCAGTATTGATTCCACCTATTTAAGTAAGACCACTTATTCTCTATGTGACTACTTTAGAGCAATCACTAGGTGCCTTCCTCACCCAAAATAAAGATGTTGGGAATGAAAATAGCCTTTATTATCCTAGTGTCACTATGCTTGAGGTGGAAACTCGATATTCAAGTATTGAGAAGTTCTTCCTGGCATTAATCTTTGTAGTTATGAAATTGAGACGCTACCTGCAAAATCATGAGGTCCAATTGGTATCTTGTGATAACCCACTCAAATTTATCCTTAGTCTCCCTGTGCTTACTGGACGTCTAGCACAATGGGTGGTTATTTTGAAACAGTTTGATATCCAGTTTGTGCCTCAAAAGGCAATAAAAGTCCATGATCTGGCTGATTTCCTTGCTGAGAACCCATCTACGGAAGACAAATCGTTTAATACTGAACTTCCTAATGAATATTTCTTATCTATTCAAGATAATTCCCAAACAAGGGAAATGTATTTTGATGGTGCTTCTAGAAATCCAACACGGAAAAGACTAGAAAATCATAAACTCAACAAGGCTGGATTAAGAATTGTTCTTATTTCCCCTAAAAAGGTAGTATTTCCTTATTCTTTCATATTATCGGAAGGTGGTACCAAAAATGAAGCAGAGTATGAATCTCTCATCGCAGGTTTGGAATTGGCCCTCTAGGTGAAAATTGATCATTTAAAGGTAAAAGGTGATTCAGAATTGGTAATCAAACAAATAAATAAGGAATATTCTATCAGAAAAGAATATTTAATCCCTTTGTGTGATTATGTCAGAGTGTTAATGGATGAATTTCCCTTAGAGATGACATTTTCCTATGTCCCATGATCACAAAATGGCCAAGTAGATGCACTGGCTAATGCAGCTACAACTTTGGTAGATTCAAATCGGGATGAGACAGTTATCAGCATAACCCATCATCGTGCGGTATTACCTTTTGTTCAAACCATAATGGAGGAAATTAATGAAATTTTCCCTATTTCTGAACCATGTGGTCATACTACGGGATAGAGAATATCCATCATGGAATATATTCAAAATGGGGTACTTCCACTAGATTGGGTTGAGAAAGAACATATACGGTGACGAGTGGACAATTTTACTCTTTATGATAGTCCAGATCACAAAAATATCCCTTAAAAGAAAGGCTTTGATTGAATTATCTTCAGATTTATTAATGGAGAAGAGATCACAACTTTCATGAACAAAGTACATTCAGGAACTTGTAGTGCCCAAAAATCTGGGCACAAACAGTCTGATCAGATCTGAAGTCTTGGACACTTTTTACCTTCAATGGTGTAGGATTGCACAAATTTAACTAAAAAATTCATCCTTGTCAAGTTCAAGCCAACTTTATTCATCAAACACCATAGTTTCTAAATACAGCTAAATACTCTTGCCAATTTTCCACATTGGGAATGGATGTAGTAGGGCCTCATCCTCCACTAATGGCTATGAAGTTCAATTATATTCTCACTGCTAATGACTTCTTCAATAAATGGTCTAAGGCAATACCTCCAAAGGAAGTCAGATCCAAAAGCATTTTTAGTTATGTAAAAAAAATATCATCACTAGATTTGGTGTCCCTCATACTATTTTGACGAACAATGGCACCAATTTTTGTTCTGCTGAAGTAAAAAACTTTTATCAGGAACATAATATGAAGTCCAACTACTCATCTTGCTATCATGCGGTGGCCAATGGACCGATGGAGGCCTTCAATAAAACCCTAACAAATATACTCCAGAAGATAGTGGATATAGATAAGAAATCATGGCTTGATAAACTATTGAATGCTTTATAAGATTATCAGACAACTACCCGTATTGCTACCCAAGAAACTCCTTATTCATTGGAATATGGAACTGAAGTAGTTTTGCTAATTGAAATACAATTTCCTTCAATTAGAGTTTCAATATGTGATCAGTTGTCTAAAGATGAAAGATCTCAGAAATGGTTCAATGAGTTGGAACAATTAGATGAGAAAAGATTGCATAATTTGGATCATCTAGAAGTCAATTAGAATAGAATAGCACAAGATTTTAATAAGAAAGTTTTCCTTCGTTCATTCCTTCAAGGAGAATTGGTATTGGTCCTTAGGACTCCAATGATTCCGGTAAAGAAACCTCTAAAACATGAACCAATGTGGGAAGGACCATATTCCATACATAATTTATATTCAAAGGTATCATATTCTTTATTCTCAATGGATTGAGAGTTCATTAAATCTCCAACCAATGCAATATTTTTGGAGAAATACTTTGCGTAATTATACAGAGTAGTCCTCTCAGCAAGACTTTAAATTTCACAGTACAAAATTCCTCACTGCAAGACTTAAAACTGCATAGCCCCCATGTCCTAGTTGTAAGAAATTAAACTGCATAACAGCCAAATTAGTCTTCACTACAAGACTTAAAATTGTACCACCCCCATGTCCTATTTGCAAGACATTAAACTGCATAACAACCATAAGCATCCATGCTATATGACGTTAAAGTGCATTGCATCTTCGTCCTTGTCACATGACATTAAAATATATGAAATCATATATACAACTAATGTTTTCTCTATTTTATGTTAGAAGCCTTTATAAGAAAACATCATTGACATCATCACTACTCATTAGTAGTACATGAGTTCCTGTGTTTCTTATATCGGAGTCAGATCTTTATAGAGACCATGTTTCAAGAACTATGTATGGCTTGATTCTTATTTTCAATGAGATACGTAGAGACGCCTGAATCTCTAATTCTGGGCCCAACCATAATCACAAAATCTTATTTTTTTTCTCCTACTGTATATCAATCAGATCTATACATGGCATTTCTTTAAGACATATGATCAGGTCCTTATACCATTTTATATTTTAAGATTTACCATTATCTTGGAATTTGTAAAAAATCCACCATTCTTCATGTCAAACTCCATTAGCATGAGGAATAATTGTTTCAAGAACTATGTATGGATTGATTCTCAATTTAAATTAGATATGTAGAGATGCCTAGATCTTTAATCTTGGGCCCGTCTTTGCATTAAAAAAACCCTTTATTTCTTATATAAAAATCAAATCTGCATTGGGAATGTTTTAAGAACTATGTATGACTTGATTCTTTCCCCAACAAGACATATAGTGACACATGGGTTTTATCCCTTAATCCAACTATAATATGTCTTTATTTTCAAATCAGTTCATTGTTGTCCTTACTATATGATGTTAAACTACATGGAAATTTAACACCCCTATTCCTCACTTGTGTCACTTTTATATTGTAAAAGAAACACTTACTACTCCTTGTTTCTCACACCGAGCATAGCTCACATGGGATTCAGAATTGGGTAAATGGATTATTTATATAAATAAGGTGTTTTCAATTTCTTATGGAGTTAACAATGTCCCCACTACATGACTTAAAATTTCATAGTATAATGTCCTCACTATAGGACTTAAAATGGCACATCACCATATTCATTAAAAGGAAACAAAAAAGTCTCCATTTTACATATGAGTCAGATATATGTAAAGGACATCAAACTCATGGTCAATATTGATTCAAATATTTCTTATAAAAATTGAACACAAACCCTAATCTATATTTGACGCTCATAAACTTGAAATATTTCCAGATCCTCATAATCTTTCTTATGGTTTCTGGTGATAAGATTTCTAATACTTGAGAGCTCTTTTGTCTGACTATACAACAAGTACCCTTAGGGGGACTTGCATAAGTTGCCTACATAACAGGCCTGTCAGTAAAAAGAGTCCATTATTTGGTTATGCAGTATATGCCGTAGTTGGATCTATATAATACAACCTCCATAACTATTTTGTCAAATAATGGTAACTTCATTCTTAGTTATAGTATCTTTTTCCCCATTAATCTTTTCTGACAATATACCTGAATTAGTATTTTAAAACTGTCATTCAAATATATTTTCCCATTATCTTTCTCACACTTTGAAAATCATCAAGACCATGGTTTACACATTTCCATCACCAGTTATTTGATGCACTATGAAATAACCTTGAAATGACATGGCCACATATCATATATTGTTTCCTTTTTTGGTCTTAGTGGTATGACATAAAACTACGGATACCATATATTTTACGTTTGGGTAATACCTTCATAAAATTCATGTTCCTATGATTCGTTGGATATCATGATTGGAAATACCCTTCCCATATTCAGGTACCTTTCTCCATAATCCAATCTCTATGCTTTGGAAAATATGAATCTTCATACACATTCTTAGACTTTTTGCAATAGAACATCAAAAATCTGAGAGCTCTTTTGCCTAACTATGCAACACGTGCCCTTAGGTGGCCTTGAATATGCTGCCTACATAATAATCCTATCAGTTAAAAGATGCCACTATTTGGATATGCATCATATTCCTTAGTTGACCCTGCATAATACAGCCCACATAACTGATTTGTCAAGTAATGGTAACTTCGTTCGCAGAAAACACTTCCTCTAATGGTTTTATCCCTTTTCCCATATCATTCTTCAGTTTCAGAAATTCCTAAATCACGGTTTACAGTTTTCCCTTCCATACCTGAATATGATAGTATGTTTCTAAAAAAATTATCCAGAAATTGGGAGAGTTTTCTCATAACTTTGGTCAGAACTAAAGACTTTGAATAAAATCCACACAATGTCTTAACTGCATGACTTAAAACTACATAGCACCAATGTCCTCACTGCATGATTTATAACTGTACAGTACTAATTTTCTCACTAAAATACTTAAAACTGTACAGTATGATGTCATAAATCTCCCATTTTCTAATAAAGTTGTAGTCATTTCTCATACATAAAATTTGTATAAAAATGGTTTTCCTATTCATGACTTATGTTGGTCTAAAATATCCCTTTTTCATTCTTAAAATTCATTTCCTTGGCAAAACCACCTACTGTGGTCTTTACTCACCCAAATTTTATATCCCCCAATCTGTCAGAAGAAAATGTTAAAGTCCTAAAGAACTATTTTTCTTGACAATGTAGCACGTTCCCCTAGGTTCCCTTGAATAAGTTTCTTACATAACAGGACTTTCAGTCAAAAGATACCACTATTTGGCTATACAACATATGCCCCAATTGGCCCTGCATAACGTGGACCCCATGACATGTTTGTTAAATAATGGAAATGACATTTCTAGAAAAGACACCACTTATGTTGATACAAGTTTTAGATTGGGTGTCCATAAAAATCATGACTCAAGATTCCCCTTAGAAATGATTAATGAATATTAAAGAAATTATTAGCCACTGATTCTTGTTTGGTATCTAATTCAAAATTTATGGTCAAAGCTATTAGACCCTAAAAATTATCCCTTTATAGTCCAACATGCATGACTCTAAACTGCCAGTAAAAAAAGACTCGGTACTCATTATATTGAGAACCTAAAAAGGGAACTCTAAACAAAAGTCGAGTCCCATCTCACTAAACAAACATTTTTATATGATTTAGGTAATATTGAGCAATAAAAAATGAGGCCAAAAGATACAAAATTTGTGGGGTTATCCATATAACCCTAGAGAAAGAAAAATTATGCACATTAGGTCCCTCAGATTAATAAGAAAATTTTAAGCACTTCATTCTTATTACTATAATAATGATTGTTTAACGTAAAGGAATCATTATCATCATTTACTTTTCATATTGAAATCATGAATAACAGGAATGGATATTTTTATGATTGAAAACAAAATTTATTTCATTCATATGAAAATAGAGGGCCATACACAAAATGGAGCCTCTCTATAATGTTTTAGAATAATCTCTCAACATGAATTTCCATTTGTTGGACCAACTCATAAGCTCTATTAGCTGCCTATTAAAGTTGAGATAGCTGAGAAACTCCAGCCTCCTCTACCTGATGAAAAGCTTCTTTAGTAGTTGAAATGGAAATTATCTCTCTAATAGGGTTTCTCCTAATGTCGGATTAATATACTCAATCTTGTTATGAACAACATCCAGTTGTTGTTGAAGATATAACAACTCCATCGTGGTTTCTTTGATTTTTGGAAAATATAGAGTGAATTCTTGTTATGATTTTCCTCCGCCTCAATTACTGCAGCTTGAAAGCCCTCAATATTGATGTGTCATTTAGGCTGTTAAAAGTCTCATTGCAGCTTATTCTCTTGCTTCTATTGGAGAATAGTCTCATCCATGTCATTATAGACTGGCCGATAATTAAATCCACAAAATCCCAATACGCAAAATAATGCTTGGAGTTTTGAAAAATGGGACAACAATTCATCTATAGGATTTTTGGTAATTATGCTCCAGATATGCTACCATGTGTTCTTACATGACATACCAAGAGCATATTGTATCTCTAAGTCTGAATCTGAGACACTACCATGAGGTAAAATGTGCTCTGGAAACATTTCAATTAAAGAGTTGTCTTGTTCTACTTCTCTTGGGACAATAGAAGCTTCACCTCCTGATCTAGGAAGTGATAACAAGAAATGATAAAATCAAGGTCATTATTAGTTTCAAATGGGGGAAATATGATTCAAAACTAATTATATTTACCCAATAATAAGTCATATACTTGATTGGATTCATTCCCCGTATTATTATCCTCAGTGTTTTGAGCAAATGATTCTTGAGAAGGGGAATTTCCTCGAATTTTCTTAGTTATTACATTTGAAGGCTCCGGAACATCTCTTGATGAAGGATCCTCTATAGATATTTCTCCTGCCCCAGCGGAAGGATAAAGTGGAACACCCTGTTCCTAGAGAGCCTTTACAATATTTTATGCAGTTAAAGCAGCATAAGGTGAACTTTGATGTAAAGGATCACGTTGAAGAGAAATTATATATATAAAAAATACAATAATAGGGACTTACGTCCTTGAAATTCTTTATTAAAATTCCCAAACTCATTGAGGGGACTTGGAATATCAATATTTGGATTAAGGGTGTCCATCATTTCAGTGTAAAGGCCTGAAATGTTACAGTATCCTCACCATTTGAGGTATCCAACAAACATTGGATGATTCCTAAATTGGCTCCACTGACATTTTGTTCTATTGGATCTTCAATTGGTATGCCATCATTAGGTCTTTTCAGGTTTGGTTCAACATTATCATTGGTCTTAGATTTCCCTTGATCATCATTCCTCTCTTCTAAAGAAATAGGAATATTAGTGTTGATTATTTCAAGATCCTTTGACAAAAGCTACTGAGGAATGTATTTGATCTTACCACTAATTTCCTCTCTCTAAGTAGATCCAGGAGTAGGTATAGCTGAATCTTTTTATGATTTATTTACTAAAATTGCATATTCGTCAGCATGATCCTGGGTTTCCCTTGGGGATTATTTTTCTAGTTTTGAAGAATCATCTCTTAATTACTTGAGGGAGGAGAGATACATAGATCCTATAAGATGATAAAATGTGGTTACCAAGATATGTTGAGAAAGTTGTATGCCCTAAGGATCATATAAATACTTACTCCTTCAAAGAACGCTTCGAATCAATATAATTTCTCTCATGCATTTTTGTTCAAAAGCCTGGGGAGAGATTGAAACACTCATCCTAGAAGGGAAAACTTGAGGTAATGGTTGAGGATTATTTGTCGCCATTACCCCATTCATGATTCTTTCTCCTGGAGAAAGTTCTGGAGACTAGGGAGGATCATTTGTTGCGTCAATAGGAGAGACTGCAGGACCATACTGAAGTGATTTGGGAATTGGTTCAGATATTCCTTATCTACATTCAAGCTGAATAAATATTTTTTCATTGTGGTTAATGATGATAAATGGAAAAATAAATTTGAGATATAAGAAAAAGGGAAAAACATTCTCAGTGTTAAAATAAATATCCCACTCCTCCTCAAAGTTGATAATTTCCCCTTCATGGACTATTAAGTCCAGCATATGAGATGCTCGTTTAGAATATGGGATTTGTTCATCTGTTGCATATATATAATCCTCCAAATTCACAATATACCTCTGTATTTCAGCCAAGTTATTGTCCGGATTGCAATCAGAAGGTTCCTTGATGTCACGAATATCTGGTATTTGAATGCCATGTTGGAGAAATGCTCAGGCATCCCTAAGATCATGGGTTACACTCTCCCAATGAATAATGGCTGAAGGTCTCACATATTTCAATCTTGGTATGGTTGACTATATATAAGATTCAACACCTTCTGATTGGAGAAATTCTTCAGGCCTCCTTTCTTCAGAATGTTCAATAGATGGAATAAGAATCTCTGTTTGATGGTGGTGACTGAATCACCATGGCATTGGAGGTTTTGCTTCTCTAGCCCTGTTCTTCCTGGTATACCTTTTACGAATACATTTTGAGGGCTCTAAAACCTATGAAACTTCTGTATCATCTCTGTCCTTGGACTTATTTCCACGATTTCCATGTACAACAGTCATTGTAGCCTTCACTCGATATATTCCTTTCGTCAAATCCCCTTGAGGATATGAATTGGCCCAAGCTTTGGCCTACCCAGCTTCCAATCCAATCGATGCATCTGGTGGAGGTAGCATAATCGACAATTTGGATACCTCAAAAGACGTTATAATCCATAATTGTCGCGCTACCATTGAGTGTTTCTCCTATCTAACATACGTTGGTGGAAAAAATTATTTTTGAAGGCATCTGAATTGACAAGAAAACCTATATGGGACATAAGCCGCGTAGATAATTTCACCTTCAATCCTGGTTGATAATACACAATCCCTGAATGCCATCATATAAGATCTCAGATCATATTTTTTTTTTATCATCATAAATAAATGCTCCAACTGGTGGGTTACCAAAAGGAAAGAAGATGAATTCTCTTGAGACATTCAATACCTTCAGCACCTCGTCAGGTCTTAGGTTCAGAGGCTTAATACTAGAATATTTCTATAAAAATGGGTGGAATCGACCATTGGGAACTCTCAATGAATTCAATACTGATTATGAAGAAAAATGTTTTGCAATCCATGCCCAGAACACTTAGAACGGACCTACAATCCTAAATGGAGCCTTCCCATTGTATAAATGCAGTATTAGATGGTAAATTCTTGCTAATACGGGGGTTTCTATCCCAATATACTTCCCCTTTACCAATTTAGTTGCAGTGATAAAAGCCCTGATCTTACAAAACAGCCAGATTCACGGACTAGAAGCAAATAAACACTTAGCCACATAGAAAGGAAGGTATCTAAGCATACCTTTTTATCTACATCAGGTTTGACATTATAGCCCTGGTGCTTATAATCTCCTCATTCCAGCATATGCTAATATGTTCTTTAACTTCCTTGGTTATCTGCAGAAGTACAAACAATAGGACGTCCACCGGTTAGACCTTCCTCTGTTGTTGGTTTTTAGAAGGCTTCCATCCACACTCTATCATGAATATCTTTCTTCTCCTTAGGTAAATTTTTCACTATCATAAATAATTCATGAGCTAGTGGTGGTGTCCTAGAATCATAACCACATGTTGTAGTAGGTGGAATGAATTCATCATACATTTCCCCAAGAATAGGAACTCTAGCTATTTGGTAAATGTCCTAGAGACTAATACCAACTTCACCGGGCATCAAATGAAAGGAATTTGTTTGTGGAATCCATCATCTTAGTAATTAAAGAATTAATTCATTTTTATAATCATAAGTTTTCCCCATCTAGAAAGCTTCATAGATATGAACCTCTAATAACTCTTTTCTGAATTCTTTACAAGTCTGACATACCCAAAATGCCCACATCCTCTCGGGTTTTACCCCCCCTACAGAACGAAGGTCCCAATCTCCTTTCCAACCATTATATTGATCTATTTGAGATTCTTGAAAATTAGAATCATAACAATATGGTCTTGGATCTACAATATGATCTTTCATATCAGGAGTGCAACCACTGTGATGATGGATGCAGCTAATATGAACTATTCCTTCATGTATTAGAATCTCCCTTGAACTAATATTCATGTAGTTACAGTTGGTCTATTGAAGAAACCATCGCTTTGGAATGTACTTCTTAACATATGGAACATGGGAATCTTGCAAAAGCCCATGTCAGTAAAAGGGTAAATAAGGACTTTGTGCATAATCATGTTGGTACTGAATTAGACCCTTCCATAACCCAGGAAGAGTACTATAAAAAATGTCATAATAGTCTGGTCTGACGATTTTCATCATTTCATTTTGGTGAGACTTAGCTTCTTCATTATGAGTCATCAAATGAGTCATTCTTTCCTACAAAATAATTACCAATCATCCAGGTCCAAAATTTTAAGAGGAAATCAAAAACAATTTGGAAAAGGACGTTGTTCATGTAGGTCCTTCGACATGGCTAGTCGCGCAAGTCCTTCGATGAGGCCTGTTGCAAAGTTCCATAGCCAAGGATCCTTGTGCAACCCCATCAGTGAAGTCCTTTGGAATAGCTCCATTGAGTAATTAATTTAACCTTGAAAAAGTTTCAAAGAAATTATGTGAGAGCATAATGCAATAAGAGCAACGTGAATGAGCTATGCAACGAGAGCTACAAAATTTCAGAGAAAGCACAAATGAAGAAAAAAAAACATGAAGGGTGAGACCTATTTATAAGCCATTGAAGACCTATCCATCTGGATTGCACAAAACCTCTTCACACCATACCACTGCGAAGCAGCTGCGTGGGAAACCTACGCGGTAAACCTACGTAGTTCAACAACATTCACCTCAGGACTCAACCCTCTTTGTATGTTTCAGATCCAATCCTGATGGGGGGTTTTTGTTGACACTACACAGCTGAGCTACATGGCCGACCTCCACGGCTAATTTATGTGGCTTACCTCTATGGAAGAGCTCTGTGCTAGAATATTTTTTTATGCACCTACGCAGAGCACCTGCATGGCAGAGCTCCACGACTAACCTACACGGAGGAGCCCCACGCCAGACCTCCACGCTAGAAGACACTTGATGCCTCTACATAGACCACCTATGTGGTGGAGCAGTGTGAAGTACCTACGTGGGCAACATCTCTTCGACTAGGCCCATTTGTGCCTATAAATAGAGCCCTTGGGCTCTCCATTTTCAAACTGAAAAAAAAGTTAAAGACTCTCTGAAGCTCCCATTGCGTAGATCTTTCTCCTAGATCCCTCAAATTGTCTCAGGTAGCTCTCTAAACTATGAGATAAGAGATAATGAAATGGGATAATCATGTTTTGATGTTCTTCACATTCTTCAGTCATCATCCATACCTGCACGGTATACCTGCACGTCTTACCTGCACAGTATACCTACGTGGTATACGTGTGAGCCATACATGCGTGTTGTACCTACACGGTATACCTGTGCGCCATACCTACATAGTATACTTGCACTCCATACCTACATGGTTTACCTATGGAGTACATCTACATGGGGTACCTACATGGAATACTTGCGTGAGGGACCTACGCAACCAACTAAAGTACCCTTTTTTAAAATCCATTCACGGTAGGGTATCTCCTTCCTTGGTTCCCTTATCTAAAAGGGGCCAAGTTGAAGCCTCCACCAAAACCTTCTGAATTCTCAAACCTTTAGGAAAGGCACATCAGCGTGTCTCTTATTTGGGTTTGTATTTCCACAGTTAGAGGTTTCCCGAATTTGTTTCACAATGGTGTTAGGATTCATGGGATGTTTGTGGGTTTGTATATCCATAGTCACATGGACTTTTCTCCCAGAAATAGTGTTGGGATGTTCCTGGTATAGAAGAGGGTTGACTACCATCCTTTCCCTTCTCAAAGAGGCATCTTATAACCTTAGGTCTTTATAAGAGAAGGTACACTACACACTTTCTATTTCACGCAAGCATAAGAGAAGTCTCCCTCACCTACCAGAACCAATTTCAGGGCAGCCATCTTGGTATAAGACCCTCACCTTCACCCTTTCTTCCTTACATTGGACCCTTGTCCAATGTAAATAGAACAGAGGGTAGGTTCTTCACCTTGCCCTCTTCCACGGTCGACGCACCGTCTTCCATCATCATGGAGGAAAAATTTTAATGTGTGAAGTGTCATTGTTGAATCTTTCACATCCTCTTGTTTCTCACACCGAGCATGACTCACATGAGCATAGAGATACTTGATTGTTACAACATGTGCATAAACACTCTTTTGAAGGAATTACGAGAACTCTGGTTCATGTTCAATCAAGGATACGTAGGAAGATCTTTTAGGGCCCGAGCTCACTCGATATCCTCCTTTGGAAGCCAACCCTTATTCCCCCCATTTGGGCATCCTCCTTCGAAAATTATCCCCAAATTAAAACCTCAAATCATCAAGGCATCCTTTTCAAGAAGTAAGCCTAAACTCATCACTCTCAAAGGACCATACTCTCCTACGAGACTTATCAAACTATGTGGGATTTGATTCCCATCCATATGGGGTATGTAGAAAGCCTCCTTGAGGTTCAAAACCAACATTTCAATTCAACCCTATTATCTTTGGTCCATATTCCCAATAGGTTCTGATCTTACTTAGAAACCCATATCCCTTACAAGTTCCTTGGGCTTATTTAGCATAAGTCCCACACTAAGTTTCAACTAAGCACCTTCCGCTTAGAGGTCCTTGTAACATAACCTTAAAAGGTATGATGTGTCCTATTAAGCAACACCGAACTACGAGGGTTGTGATTCCTTTCACAACAATACGTAGGTAGCCCATTTTACAGGCACGATCCCATGATCAAAACAAACCTTCATCTCCCTAGATGACAATAAATTCTAGAGTGCCCCACTCAGTGGATTAAAAACTGGTACCATCACAACGATGATTTAAGGAATCTATAATCAGTATATTATAGGATACCATTGATGGAAAACCTCGAATACATATAGATATTTACATTATTGAAGAAACTTGAATACATGCCGATGATTCTATAGTTTTACACATGTTAATAAGTGATTATAAATTCCAAGGGATACTTATGATATACTTGGTGAATTGATAATGATTCATGAAAATATTTTAATTTTACAAAGAGAGTCCCGAAATAGACAATAATTCCCCCCAAAAGGGTGTGATGAGTCTAAACTCCCATCCTCTTGACTAATGCACATTCTTAAGTTTCATAAAGTTCAAAACATAACGAACACCTTTATTTTGAAAGCTGGCCCGTTTTGGATAAAGAACTGTTGGATATTTCCGGTTCCATGAATAAATCCAATGGAAACCGCCTAGAAAAGGTGATTCTTAAATATAGAACACACGTTTCAAGGAACTACAAAACAAATTATAATATTCATGAAGGAATAATAATAAATTAAACTTATAATATAATGAGAATAAGGGGATTAATTATGTAATACATCAATGGAGTAGTATAAAAACCACACACAAGAATGAAGTGGTTAATAAGGCATATTTATCATAGATGTAAAGGTGAGACAAGAATATCCTTACCTCATGTTTCCCTTTAGTTTTACAACATTTAAACTACTATGTAATTGTTTAAATAATTTTATTAACACAATATAAAACTACATTATTGTTTATAATCCTTATTTTTTGATTTTATAATATCTTATGAACCATTCATTAGTAACATATTTTTATCATCTTAGCTTTGTCCATTTCATCATTCCATGGTCAGTTTTACATGTATAAAATTATGGATGTTCCAGTAAAAAAGAATTACATATCTTGAAGTGAAGTTAAATACAATTAGTGTAATTAATATATTAAAAATCATCTAATGTGTAATTATATTCTAATATTAGGATGATTCATGAGATTAAATGTTAATGATAAATGATTTGTTTACTTTGGTGGTTTTTCCAAACATCACTATCTAGTTACATTTTATTAATTATTATGAGTATATGTTAGTTACAGAACATAAAATAGTTCATACTATACGTATTAACATATTTTTTAACTATAATAATGGTTTTATGACCAGTCATAAATTTAGTAAAGGAAAACGAACAAAATCATTAATCATGTATGCGATTAACCAACAAAACATAGACAATAGTATTTCTACTTTCAACAAGAGAAGGTAATTAAAAGGATGGATATAATATATTACATTTAAAAACTAAAAATATATTATGTAAATTATATTGGATTCATCATTCATTTATTTATGAAATAGGTTAAGAGAATGTATAAAAATAAAATATATTAAGGGAGGTGTTTTATGAAAATTGCCTCTTGAATATCATCTACTTTGAGGACCCATTGAGGACCTTGGATTTTCTATTTTGGTGAGAAAAGTGGAACCATGATTTTAATAAAATTTTGAGGAGTTATTGGGAAGAAATTTGAGTATATTAAATGCCTTTGAGTTGAAATTGGGTGGTGAGAGTGGTATTTATTATTGAGGAGACATGGGTTTAAGTGATTAAAATATTTATTATGTTATGTTAATTTCCAACCACATTGAGGTGGAATTTATTTCCTTTAATTTTTTTGGTAATTAATATTATAGAGGTTTTTTATTTTAATTAAATACATAAAACAACCATTACATTTTATATTGTTTTTGTATTTTAATCATGTATATTTTTAACTTTAACATGTTTCATTTTTTAACAAAACTACGGGAAATAATTTTTTTTACCATGGTAAATAATTTTATAACTAAAAATTAAAAATACCATTAAACATATTTTACCCATTATGATTTAAAATATGGAATAAATTTTAACATATTTAATTCAAATAATTTGAAGAATTAGATTTAAATTTCATCTCACAGACAAAACACACAAACGAGTTTTTTGGTAAAAGGTTCAAAAGGTTGAAATGAAATTTTATCAAATTTCATTTTGAAATTTATTCCAATGACCTAAATTGATTTTATTGAAATATTATTGACGTAATTATACTTTAAAAAAATTGACATATAATTTACCTAAAAAACATATTAGACGAGAATTTTATTTTAATAAAAATTTAGTATTATTCAATATTTGTCAAAAAACATCTCTAAAAAATAACAGAATTTTATCCTAATATTATTTTGATATTGGGATATAAAAATTAATTTTTTTTCACATAAAACAAATAAAATAATAAGAATTTATATTTAAAATATGAGTTCCATCAAAGGGTGAAAAAACTGTATTCAGAAATATATAGCTTATTATGCTAAATATTCGATTTATTCTTATCTTAAGCCTATAAAACATACCAGATGAATTTTAAAAAAACTAATTGAATATATAACATATAAATTTCATTATTATATTTCAGTAATAGTCAATAATTGAATTTATTACGATAAAATATAATGTGGGCAAAAAAATAGTTTTTGTTAAAATACATCCTTTATGTTTAGTTGGTTCCCATTTTTATAATTAATTGGTAAAAAATTAATTGTTTTTTTAAAAATGTGTAATATATATTTTGATAATTTAATTAATCTCATTAATTCCCACAATTACAATGGAAAACTGATAACAATCATAATTAAATAAAAATAATTAATCATTTGATTAAGATCATTGTTCTCTGTAAGATAAGATAATGATAAAATTGAATTTATTTAAGAGGTTACTTACTATAATATTATTGAGTGTTACATTATCCCCTCCATCAATAAATTTAATCCTAAAAATTATAAATTTAATTTTTTAAATTAAAGTTTGATACTTTAAATTTTCTTTTTTTTGTAACCAACATTTTAAATTGGGTTAATAAAACACCATTAAATTAGTCTTTTGAATATGATAATGTTAGAAGGAAGTAAAATTATGGTTATATAAGTGTAATAAAAATATCATGTTCTTACAAAGAGTGATAGAGAATATGTTCATTATAATGCATACTATCTGAAACTATAAATTTGTGATTGGTTAAAGAGGTCATTGATTTCTCAGTAAGAAACTTAAATAAACAACATTTTTATTATAAATTCATTTTACTAATGTTTAGGAATAATATCACTTCCTAGTTTAATAAACAATGAAATATAAATATTTGATAGGAATAAGTTCATCCTTTAAATAATATCCACCAAAAACTCATCATTTTCTCCAAAAGGGAAAAAAATCCAAAATATTCTATTTATCTTAATAATTTAGTGTTCCCAAAAAGAATGTACACTTTATATATCATATTTCATGAATAATGAAAACTATTTTTTACTAAATAGGATCCCGTGTAGGCTTTCGATAGTCAATAAATCCTATCCCCCTTTGGATGGGGGTCTAATCCCTTCGACCTTGTCAGATGCGATGGGATATCACTCATCCTACGTGTTTTATTTTTCTAAAATTATATTAATATAATCCAAATAAAATTATTGATATGTTTTAAACATCCTAAAAAAATAACCATAATATTTTCATTATTATATAAATGTTTTAACCTCAAATATTATCTCATACAGTTAATTTTTCCTTCCTAAATTTTGATACCACATAATTACCTTAAAATCAAAGATCATATAAACCATAAAGGTTATCCTAAACATTAAACATATTTCCACAAAAATTAAAGTAATTATTACACAAATAACCCTTTTTCACATGTTAAACATAAGGGTAACATATACCACATACATTTATCAAAAATTAATAAATTTTTCCCACAAATTATAAACATTTTACTACACCAATTTTCAAAGATATTGATTTGATATAACATTTTTTCCATATTTGAAATCAATATATACAATAGAATATCCTTTATGTGTTTCATGATTCATATTCTATTTAGGATTGATCAAAATATCAGTGATAAAAACATTATTCACTTAATATCCCTCTTAAACCTTGAACTATTATATTATTAGTATATATATATATATATCGTTATGATTCATCAGTATCAACCAAAAAAAGTTTCATACGTATCAGAAAATAATTTATGACTTAAATCCAGGAATATGTGTCTTCATTTATTCTAATGATATCTTCTTTATCTTCTAGCATAACTTCCATATCTCTAAATAATTAAATAGTCATGTACTTACTGGTATTTCCATTTTCAAATGATATGTATAATTCAACATTTTGAAATCAGATAAAACAAACTACATGATCCTTTGAAATTTTGTAAAAATGAAAATGTATTGTATAGATAAAATTGTTTCTTGCAAGTGATTTGGATGTTCAAAAAACATTAAAAAGCATTTGAACAATTTTTTCTATGATAGCAATGATGAAACCATCTTGTACAGATAAGAAGGTTGTGTGAGATCCTTTCCCTTTCATCATGAGGAATGATATTTAATTTTAAGAAATAAAATCATTAAATCATGAAATGAATTAAAACATATTTGGATAAAATAGTTTGTATCACATATAATCTTTGTAATAATTAATCATTCAAATACGTTAAACCTAAAACTATTACCCTTTAAAAAACAATCTCTATAATTTCATTAACCACCTCAAAATACATCAGCTAAACAGAAAATGGTTTTCTATGGGTTTTAACTTGTGATTATCCTTAAATTCATAAACTCATGGTGGTTACTATAGATGCTATATTAATTCACTCATTTCTGAAGCCATTATATTATTTCTCTAACCAGTATACCATTGATGGAATACTTCCTCAACAAATTTTCTATTCAATGAATTCCTTCTTGTTCTGATTGTTGACTAAAAAATCAATGTGTAATCATCAAACTATAATGATCCAAGTGAGCTATCATTAATCACAAAATATTACTCATAGTATATCTAAATCATGAAATATTCATCTTAATCTATGAGTCCTTTGGTTTTGTCCTAGGTTTTCCATGGCCATTATCAACATTTATAAGATGTTATCTTTTAAATATACATATTCTAGAAGTCAATAACAGGGTTATGTTACATAATCTATATTTTATAAAATAGAGTTCTCAAGGTTTCTACTAAATTTCCTCTCATACAAACTATAAAGACCCCAGCCACAGTAGTCCAAAGCTGGGGAATTACATTTTTTACATTAGAATGATTTCAAGAAATCCTATCCCAAAGGACTAAATAGTTTAGTAGTCTAGGTAAACTAGATACATACATGAATCCCATTTTACATTCAAAAGAGTTAATGAAACACAATAAAAAACAAAATAAACTTCTCCACATCCTTTAAATTCATTCCAAGAATTCATCTTTGTATCTTTGGAGAGGGACACATAATATGGCTGAGATAAGATTCTTATTATGGGTTTTATAAAGTGAACAATATATGAATAAATGATAATAGTTAACATTGAGAGGTTAATAACTCAAAACACATACAATATAATCAATAAAATGACAATGAAATACAAGCATAAATTTTTTCCTACTTAAAATATCAAGAATAAAAATAACAGAATGAAAAATAAAGGAAATGATTAATTATTGGATATCATGTATCTGGAACATGAACCACTATACCATTAAAGTATATTCTCAAGATAGTTTATGTCTCTGGGTATAATACTATTTGACTCATCTTGGAAACAATCATGAACAGTTTTCAATAAACCAATTTGTCTTATCAGACCTTTGGATGCATCAGGGGATATAGTGGGCCTTTCCCATCACTTACTAAGTCCAACATATTCCTCATATGAAATTTTCTAGACATAATAAAAATATAAATTTTTTTATACTAGCATAAACTAGTAAATAACATTCCCCATTAAAAAAAATATTCATAAACCACCTAGAGTAAAATGGTGAATGGTCTCAAAGTTGTACATCCACAGTCAAACAAAACCACTACAATGCAATAATATATTAATGATAGTATCATAAAATATCAACCTCAATGAAGCTTAATATTCAATTAAATATGTTTACATCGATGAAAATATATTAAATTAAATAAATGGTCAATTCTTGATGAAAATTCACATTCTATCTTGGAAAATAATTATTTAAAACATGAACCATTTTCAAAACCTTTTTATTTAAAAATAGCCATGAAAAAACATATAAATTAATATTTTCTTTAAAACACCTAAATTAATTTTTAAAAACATTTCCCGAGATAATTTTACTAAAATTACATTAAAAATATTTTAAGATCATTTTTATAAAATGTTTTTTTGAAATAACAAACAATTTTGATCGAAGAGAGAGATGAAGTCTTATTTTATTGATATAATTTATCAAATATTTTATGTTCCCAATAGATGTAATATTGTAAAACTACTATAAAATAACATTAAAAACCATAAGATAAGATAAGTTATTTGAATTATAATATTTCAGCCTTGGATACATAATTATTCACATTCCTGATAAAAGAAGATATTGTAAAAAAAATACTCTTACCAAGTTGGAAACATTGGATTATATCATAATGAAGGACTAACAAAAAATGGATAATATAATATCATTATTATATGGTTATTCATGATTTAATATTTCAATGAAGTATTATATAGTCCAAAAAAGGAAATAAGTGGTGAATAATGCATATATCTGACAAATGTAAAAGTAAGACAATAAAATAATTTCCTCACTCTTCCCATTAGTGTAGAATTATCTATCCTCCTATATAATTTTCTAAATAATGTTATTAAATAATTCCATAACTATAATAATATTTATAATACCTTATGTGAATTATTTTATATCAACTTATGACCCTTTAATAAAAAAAATCATTATTTTCATCATTTCGGGTGTTTTTATTACATCATTTCATGGTCAGTTTTAATTATATAAAATTATACATTTTCCTATAAAATATAATTATAAATATATAAGTGGGTTAAAATAATATTAATGAAATTAATATATTATTAATGGTCTAATATTTCATATTTTTCTAACAATATGATGATTCATTAGATAAAATATTAATGATAAATGATTGGTTTATTTTTGTAATTTTTTTAATTTTTTCCAATCATTAGAAAGTAGTTCATTTTATTTACCATTATGAGTATATATTAATTAATAAACATAAAATGGGTTATAATATACCTAATAAAATATTATTTAACAATAATTTTTGTTTTATGACCATCAATGATGGTTGTGGTGGAAAATTGGAAAAAAAATTATTCACGGATGCGATAAATTAGTATAAATTGGACTATAGTAAAAATTGGAATATAGTTTTTCTAATTTGAATTAGAGAAGGTAATTAAAAGTATTTACATTATATATTCCATTAAAAACAAAAAAAATAATGTTTTTACATTATTCTCTAATCATCATGACTTTCTATAGAACTATTTTAGGATATGCAGAAAAAGAAATGAAATTAAGATAGGGGCTTTGAGAAAACTAACTCTTAAATATCACCTAATTGGAGGACCCCTTGAGGACATTAGATTTTGAAATTTGTTGATACAGGAAGCACTTTTATATGGGTAGGGTTGGGATGAGAGTTTTGGGAATATATTTTATGATCTTTAATTCTTTTGAGTTGAAATGGGGTGGTGAGGGGTGATATTTTTACTTGGGGATAGGTGGATTTATGTAATTAAAATAATAATTGCCTTATATTTAAATGAAACCACATTGAGATCGAATTATTTTTAATGAAATTGTATGGATACTAAAATTTTAGTGGCTAGAGTTTGTTAATAAATACCACAAAATCCATTAAATTTTTTTATTTTTATGTATTTTTTGACCTCGTGTTTTTAACATTAAGATGTATCATTTTTTACCTATACCTTGGTAAATAATTTTTTACTATGGTAAAATTTATTATGCCTAAAAATAAAAAATAAATTAAATCCTAGTTTCAAACTTCTTATTCCTAATATGGAATCCAATTTAACCAATATAATTCACCTAATCAGATACATTATATTTAAAATTAATACCATTGACACTATGAAAAAGTGGGATTTTAAAGGGAAACATTCAACAATTTGAAATGTTTCTATATCTAATTTAAATGTGAAATTGATTAAAATGATATAATTTTTGATATTTTTTTATAATTAAATTAATTATAATTTAAAACTAATTTCAAATATTATTTAACAATATAAAAAAATTGAAAATAATGACATCTTTAATTAATATTTTTATTTTTAATATTCATTAAAAAATCAGACTTCTTAAAAAATATAAAAAATATAAAAAATATAATTTTGATATAAAAATTTAAAAAATTATGTTTATTTTTCAAATTAATACATATAAATTTTGTAAATATTAGATTTAAAATTGATGTTCCGTCAAAGGCGGAAAAACTCCCTTTAGAAATATATATTTTTTATCAATAAATTTTTATTTATTCTTATTTTAAGACTATCCAAAATAATTGATGAATATAAAAACATTTTATTGAATATATAAAATATAAATTTCATTAATAAATTTCATTAGTAGTGATTAATTCTATTTATTATGAATAAAAGTCATTATGGGCATAAATATACTTTATTTATAAAAACACAACCTTTATGTTCAATTGGTTCTCATTTTTATTTGTAATTATTGGTAACCAATTAATTCTTTTTATATACATGTTTAGGCAAAATTTTCATAATTTTTTAAATATCATTCATTTCTAACTTTTTCGTGATAACTATCATAATTAAATAATAATAATTAATTGTTTGTTTAAGCTTGGTGTTCTGTGTAACATAAGCTGTCAAAAAATTGAATTTGTTTTATAAGGAAAATACCATCAAAATATGGGGTGATATAATAATAGACAATTATTCTACTAAATTTTTGATTACTCCTTCGATATACATTAGAATTGGTTTTGCTGGAAGCCATCTTAAGGTTTGAGATTCTAGAACCACCATTTATGACATGGAATCATCTTTAGTCTCCTTTCTAGACATCATTCTTATTAAAATATAATCTTATTTAGGAATCCTTTTAATTATATAATGTTCAACATGTTTGGATGATATATTTTTGTTTTTCAACATATTTGAATGTTGGAGTACTTTTTAAATTACCTCATAGTAGAAGTCCATTATAATTTGAGTCTATTTTGTAATCTCATTTCCTCAAATCATATTTTGTTTCTAAATTTATTTGTTTAGGATTTATGGGGTCTTCTTTTAGTCATGTGTCAACATCATGACACCCATATGTTATTTCTAATTTCATTATTATTTATAGTGTATCTTGTTAATATAAATTATGTTGATAACATATTTCAATATGTTGACAATATATTCCCATGATGGAATTTTATTCATTTATAATTATTATACACCCTGTTGTGTTTATTTTCCATACCATGGAGGTATTTTATATCTATTTATATTGTGTGGAACATTTTAGCAACATGAATCTAGTATCCACAGTTGATTTTTTCATTATTATATTGATATTAGATTCAAGGGATTTTACCATAGAGTATATATTAGTTTACCAATATTGCTAAACTATATACACATGTAAATCCCTTATTATATTAAAAATATAAACAAACAAAGAATAAGAAACATTATTTAATCAATGAAATCATTCATAATTTATTTATTCATAACCCATGGACAAGAAAAATAAAATAATGGGTGATCTTATATCTCATTAGGGGTTATGTAAAGATAATTTTGTCATTAGTAAATAAATAATAGTCATTATAGAAGAGTGGATAATCAAAAATTTTTCCATTCAATTAACAACATGAGTTCAAAAAGAATTAATGGCTAACTCAATCACAGGAAACAAATATATTATGTAAAACTAAATTTTTAATAAAGAAAATTCCTAATTATAGAAATTTATGATCAATGCCTCTCCCACAAGATATTAAGAATTATATAATCATTACCTCTCAACCAAGAGACCATCCTTAATAAATGGGTATGTGTAAGCCAAATACCCATATAATAGGTCATTCCTACTACATTCTCATGTGATACCTTTTAATTCATCAGGGGTTTTTCTTTAATATGGGCATACCCTTCTCTTGGGTGTCCTTTTTATTCCTCATGTTTTGAATGATCAATACAATTCATTCTCAAAATTCATTATTAGTAAAAACATTATCAGAATTTATTCCAGAATACAAAAGATCAAGACATTATCATGATAAACCATCTTGATAAAAAAAATATTTTTTCATTGGATCATATCCCTAGTAACACAATGAATTTTTTCATAGCTAAAAATAAATTTAAAAGATCATTGGAATATTTCTTCATGAAATTACCCATTCTATTTCATAATTAATTACTTAAAAGAAATATAATTATAGAATATTTTCATAATACCATCTATTAAATTACCATGTAAAATTATAATGGAAGCTTTAATGAAATGAGTATAAATGATAGTGGGAAAATCTATTTGTGTGGTGTATGTTAAAACAAATATTTTGTTTACCCTATTTGTAAACAGTACCTTGTTTTGTAAAAAAATTAGAATATTTATATAAAATAATTTTATTATAATGTAAAATATATGTAAAAATTATATTAATAAATATTTGAATAAATTTCATATCATTAATTATATAATTTAAAATAAAATATGGGAATGTAATAAAAATTATTTTAATGAAATATTTGAAACAATATTTTAAAAATAATGTCCCTTTAATATAAATTAAGTATTTTCCACTAATCAAAAAACTGATGAAATTAAAAATGAAAATATAAAACTAAAACATAACAAAAGGAGAAGAAAAAATATGGGGTTTAACATATTTGGATCGTATAATTTTCCCAAAGTAAAACTGAACTTAAACAATCTCAGAATAAAATGATATTTTAAAATAAATCCCTTCCCTCTTGGTAAAATTTTAGAGTAAGGTATTTTAAACACCTCTATAATAAATTTTGATATGTTATAAATCTATAAGAACAATATGAATAGTTATAATATCATAGATGATCCATTTAAAACATTCTAACACCCATATATGAATAATTATTTATTAATGTCGTTGTTCCCAAGGGTTAACTGTTTCATTTTTCATTCTTATTTACATTAATTCGTTTCAGTAATTACACCTTAATCATGGTTACATAACATATACAATGTTAATAATTATATAAATATCTTATATATATATTCATTACATAAATATTTGGAATAATCCTTATATTTTGGTATGAAAATTGGAACAAATTGCTTTATAGTGGTGGGGGTAAACATGTATGCATAAGCGATGTTATAATTTTTTAACAAATTGAAAGGTAAAAATGTAAATGATATATTATATTTATTGGACCAAAATTAATTCATAAATTCAATATATATATATATATATTATCCATTTGAATAACAATTCAATTAAAATGATGACGAAGAATGATTTACACTGCTATGTGGAGATGCTAAGCCATATATCCAAATGGGTGATGTTTTTTATTTCTATGGGATATAAAATTGGGGGTAAATGGTTTCACCATTTCCATAATAACATGTAAGTATATCTATGTTACTATATATATTATTTTAGGATGATTAGAATAGATTTATAGAATATAGATTATAAATTAAATTGAATGTACTTGATTAAGAGTTATTCCTCTTCATTGGTAGTCCTCATTTTTCTTACACATAAAGCATTGAAAATATGGTATTTCCTAAATGGAATCATTATCTAGGAAGTAGATAAGGAAAATAACATGTTATTATGGAATTTATTGGATAATATAGAGTGATACAACTTTTTGAATAAGGGGGGAGAGGAGGTACCCTTTCATAATTGTGTGGAGGGACACCCTTGTAACTACTTAATGTATTCATATAAAATAATTTTCCTTTCCATATGGATCCAAATTTATATATTTATGGTATAATATTATTATAATTAAAAAAATAAACTCAAAAAATAATATATAAAAAAGTTTTTTCAATGTTTTAACCCTTATATCTATGTCTTAACCAATGGTAAACCCTTGTAATGATTATTGAGATATTAATGTTTTTTACTCAATACAGGACATTACTGTGACTATACAAGAAAAAATAAACCATAATTGTAAATTTCATGATATTTTCAACTATATTACATTAATTTTTCAGTGATAATATTTTTATGGATTTGATGTCATTTAATAAAATATAATCTAGAATATATTCCAGTAAATTTATTTTCATGATTATTCAGATTATTTTTATATTAAAAATATTATGATAGTAATTTAATTGAAATATAAAATTTTAAAATAATATAAATATTTTATATTTTTCTAAAATATTTCTATAACTCTATACTTCATCAAAATTATATTACTTATAATGTTTTTATAACCATTAACATGATTTCTCTATTATTTGAACAAGTACTATGTTAGTGTTGCATAAGAAATTAAGGTAAATATTCCATCACTATAAATTAAAAATAAATTACCATTATAAAAAATATTATTAATGTTTAAAATAAACATTTTTAAACATGCATATATTGATTTCATCTCCATCAAAAAATATTGATGATATTAAAAATAAGGGAGTGATATTTTTTACATTATACATTACTTAAAAAAAAAATCAAATTCAAGTTGATAAATATTACCAAATATTATATTATTGGATGTATATTGTAGAAACATATTTATGAAATAAAATAAATATGATTCGTATGGATATTTTAAGGACCTATCCCATTGTGTTAGCCATGTTTTACGAGTTTTATCCTTACCAAGGTGACACATATTCATTATTGTTACAATACATAATGACCAAAAGTAAAATAAATATATCATCAAAAATTTAACCTAAATATTTAAAAAATGGGGAAAAATTAAAGATTCAATCTCTAGATGATTTTGAAATCAATTCTAATATAAATTCATAATACTATACAAAAAAATAGAATTTAAAAAAATTATGTTTTATCAACAAAACCAAAATTATTCCAAAATAAACCTTAATGGTGATCCATATGTATTAAATTATGTCATATATAATTAAAAGAGTGTTATTTTATTTTAATTTAAAATTAAAATAATAATGGGACTCTTAAAATATTTTTAATTATACTAAATGAGATATTATTAAAAATTCAAAGTTTTAACTATTCACTGAAACGTAAATCTTTTTAGAAATTTCCCAAAAATTTAAATTAAATTAATATTTAAATTATAATTTCAAAATTATATCATTTTTATAATGTAATGTTTATTAAATTTCAAAAAATAATTATAATATATTTACATAAAATCAAATAAATCCCATTTTTGACAAAAACATATTTTTGAAGCATATAAAACATTATGAAAAATTGAGCACATATTTATCAATAATATTTTATTAAACTAAAGTTTATACAAATTTTTTATATTGTGTTTAATCATATTCATGAATTCAAATCTAGTTCTTTTGAGATAATTGGTACATTAATTAACTATATTTTAATAGTATATTATGATATTTTTAAACATGGTGTTGTTTGTGAAGAAATTTGCAGTAAAAAGATAATTATTTAAAGATAAATATATCATAAAATATTTGTTTATTGTATTGTGCCACATTTATTTTATTTTCACCCTATATATTTTTTCACTTTGATACAAACAACTTAGGATTCCTCTACCTCATCACATCCTAGGGTTCCCATGTAGCTTCCTTAATTTAATGGTTTCACAAGAAAACAATAAACAGGTTAGTGGTATTCTTTATCATAAAATTATCTCTATCATCTAGAATATTTGATTACTATTTCTCAAAATATAGATATTTATACATTGGTATGACCTCTGAGTTGAGCACATGTGAAGGATCATGTATGTATTTTTTTATTAGAGATACATGGAATACACCGTGAACTTGAGAGAGATTCATTGGATGGACCACGATATAATCTACGATCTTGATGTGATCATGAATTCTAAAGGGACCAACATATTTGTATATAAGATATCCATTATTAACCAATCTCATAATATTATTATTTTGTGATATTCATATATATATACCTTTTTACCAACATCAAACACTACATTTCATCGACTATAGTTAACATAACTTTTTTATTGACTATGAAATGATCCTATTTGTTGTTGAATAGATTCATAATATCTTTTTAGCAAAACATCATACCAACATTCCAGTGTTCTGGACATTCTTACATATAATGATTCATAAGGATCAATCTAAATTATTAAGTGAGAACTATTAATAAAATAAAATTACATAAAGGGATGGTTTTTATCCCAACCACCATTTAAATCCATTAATATATCCCTCGACATGACTTGTAGTGTTTGAATGGTCCTCTAAGAATAAATATTTATCTGAGGATGATATGTTGTATTGAAACTAAAATATCACTACTGGAATTGGGACCTATACCAACACTTATTTCACAACGGTTTAAAAAAACTGTTGGGATAAAGACCCTTTTCCAATAGTTCTAGTAAACCGTTGGAATAAGGTGTTTTTAGGTTGGGTTTTCCCAATAGTTTAACAAAACTGTTGGAATAAGGTGTTTTAGGTTGGGTTTTCCCAACGGTTTTGTTAAACCATTGGGAAATAAAATTTTTTAACACCCAAATTAGGGATCCTCGTCCCAGACCGTCCCCGACCTCTGCCTCCCTTCCCCTCCCCCCCTCCCCAATCTCTATCTCCTCCCGGCCTCCGCCTCTGCCTCTCGGCCCCCTCCCTTTCCTCAGGCGGCGTTCCCCTTCCCCTCTCGGCTCCCTCTCCAACGACGACGTCCCCCTCCCCTCTCGGCTCCCAGCGACATTCCCCCTCCCCTCTCGTCTCCCACTCTCGAAGACATTCCCCTCCCCTCAATCTCCTCCTCCGACGTCCCCCGACTCCCTCTCCAGTCACGCATGAGACCCCCCATGGCCGAACACCTCGCAGGACGTCCCCCCTCTCGGCTCCCTCTTCTGCCTCTAGGGTTCTTGATCGGTATTTTCCCGTTGATATAATCTTACAACTATTTATCTCGGTGAACTAATATTTGTTATCTTGTAATGGATTTCGTTCTCTAACACTTTTTCAGGTACACAGGATTACAGTAGAAAACACCCCCATGGCATACCGATTTTCCCAGGGAGCTCTCAATTCCATTTTATTTTCATTTTTTTCGATGTCCATTCCCACAAACATTAAAAATTTCTGCCATACCACTCTCACCTGTATTTCATTGACAGTAGGGACACTACCTCATTTTAAGTGTGGGGGGAGTTTCTCATAGTTTCACATGTGAAGCACATGGATTTTTTTTTATTCTCACTTGTCTATGAGACATTTTTCAAAATAATAAGAATGATTTAAACTTGAGAATAATTATTCCCTTGTTATTAAAAAAACTTTAAGTATAAAAGTTCCAAGGACAATGTTTGACTCCTACTTAGATTTGTTTAGAATGATTACTAAGTTTAGGGAATTAATTCAAATTCAAAATCTTTGAAATAATGACTAATTGATCTATTACCTAGGATTTATGCCCTTTGTGATTGCCATTTTTTTTATTCTCACTACCCAAGAGGACTCTAATCCTTCAATTTCATACTCTTATCTGGGAATATTTCTTGATAAATTCCAGGGGCATGTAAAATGACTAGAACTTTCACTGAGATCTTATCTTAGTGATGACTGAACAGGTATAAAACTAAATGATTTAGGACTCTTTCATAGAAAATTTTTCCCTAAGACCCACCTGACATCTATCCATCATTCAACACTTAGTTTCTATTAATGTCCTATTAGAATGAAGCAATTTCAATCCTATTTACATTCATACCCTACTTATTTTACAATGCGTATGGATATCTTTGAACAAGTGTGGGTGGGACATTCAAAGATCATGGGATGCTTCCACTTACAGAGATGTACGATATGCTCACCTGATTATGCGGTTGCGATCCATTTACCATTTGTTGTGTTTCATTCGTAATCTCTTCCTTTTCAAAATACAAAAAAGAAAAGAAAGGAAAATTTTTATGGGTTGTTTACTAAGAAGGTCAAAAATCACAATTTTCCAGACTGATTAATCCCTCAAAAGATTATCTGTGGTTCGGTGATGGATATGATATCTATCCAAAGAATATATTTTGACGTATATCACTTGTATACTGTAATAACATGAGATGTGAGTGTGAGGAAACATTGGAAGATAGATGAGCCTTCCATGAGATGGAATTTTTTTTCTAAAACATCATGTGGGAACATTTCTAGAGTATGTTGGAGTTATGAAATAACCCCAAGTGTCTCCATGAGATAGCATAAATAACCCCAAGTGTCTCCATACATCGTATCATCCTTTCATGGGTTGGACACTCACCCAATCCTATCAAACCTATCCTAGTCTATCCTCTTAGTCACATAGTCTAGACTCATCTCTCGAGGATTATCCCATGCCTCGATGCACATCTCATCATCCAACTAGACAAAGAGGACTATTCACCTTATGATTGTCCTAGTCACAAAATCACACCATGTCGAACCCATCTACATTATATTCTCAATAATCCAGTCAAGAACCTCATCAAAATCATGTATTATAACCCAACCCCACTAACCAGGTTCCATCCTAAGCTAAATCACACCAAGCCTCTTGGAATTATAATGCCAATCTGTCCGACAATACCCAATACCCACACTAGCATCTCATCCTTCATCTCTTTAGTTGAACTCTTGAATCATTAAATTGAGTAACACATTTTATAATACATTTTATATACTCAGAGGGACCATCCCACTCTAAGAACCTACCAAGATTCCAATCCATCCTCATAAGTATTTCCTCATCAAACACTAGATGTACAATTGCAACACCTATCACTACAAGGCCCAATCTTCTTAGGAATATTTTTCTTGATCTAAATACTCATTTTTAGTGACATCAATCACATTAAAGCGGATAAATGTCAACTGAACCCTACATTCCAAGAATTATTCATGTGGAAAGGCCCCATGGCAATAGGCTAAGAACTAAAATGATAAATAATAATGCCAAATACACGTATCATTTTTAAATAAATATCTCAAGTGTAAACATAAAAACCAAGAATAATTAGACCTCATCCCTTATATCGAACAAAACCAAACTAAGTTGAAACTCAGGCCAAATTGATTATATACCATTAATAGGAAGACTAATTGTTAATTAATAGGAATGTACTATTTGATAGTATCATTTTGAAACATTGATCTGTATCCCCTTTGCTTGCAGGAACATGATTTGACCAATGGGGCACTGTGGTACTTATATATTGGGCGGTGACAGGTATAGTCACAGGAGACAGGTATGTTTTAGTTTATCTTTTATTTTATTTTCTTTATCGCATTGGTCACTTAGATCTTTGACTACTTCCTATAGATTGGGGGTACTTATATTCTGCGAAGGGGCCCGGAAGGAGTTCAGATTGATTCAGTCCACCGACTTTGATCCGAGGTAAGATTATATGGTTACTACTTGTCTCGAACCTCATGTATTTGGGGATTTAGTGTTTTTGACTCCATATTATGTTTTAGGTATGGCGTTGTATCGTTTCGTGTTGGTTTGGGTGGATTTGGTTCTCCGCTGCCAATCTAGGTAAGGCTTTAACGCCATTGGTTGGTTTTTCACTGGTTATGTAGCATCCTTCATGTGTTTTAAGATTATTAATATCCTTTGTGTAGTGCATTGATCCCTTCTCGTTGGTTTCGAGTGGCCAAGTCAAGGGCGACTCACCTGCATGTGCATAGGTAAGTAAGTATATGTATGTGGGTTCCCCTGTTACGTGTATAGTCACCCATGATAGTGATTATGCACGTATGGGGCTAGGTGTGCCCATGTATATATATATAAATGCATACGCAGGTGAGTGGAGACTGATATATGCATATAATCATATGTGCAAGGATCACCTTGCACATTCTCATGGCCATGAGGGTGTGTGCATAGGGGATAAGTGTCCTTGCATGTGAGTGAAGTTTCATATACCCAGTGGAGGAGCAACAACTTTTAGTTAGAAAGCTCAAAGAGCCGAAGTGGATGGCTTGGTTCCATCTTGAGGTAGAGTCCCTCTCATAGCCTCTTTAATTTAAAAATGATTTAAATTGAATTTAGCTTCTTTCTTAATTCTGCTTAATTATATTGAATTTCATATCTTGAATAAGTTTTCTTTAATATAGTTGTTTCATTTGATAAATAAAGTCATGTTTTTATAATAAAACCCCTCCTACAGAGGTGCGCTGTCTGCGAAAACTCACAGTGATTGTTTAGTCTATATGATTCGTTTCCGTCTTTTTGTTTCCCTTTAGACGTTGCGTCATTGTGCTTCTCACTAAAACCTTCCTATGATCCCTTGTTATAACATATTAAATAGTTGATTTGTTCTATCATGTCTGTTGTGACCTTATCTTATGGTGAAACCCATTTCGAGTGTTTGATTGGCCTCCTGGCCACCCCTTTGGGTGTTTACTCGAGCCTATATATCTAAAAACACTGATGGTGTCATTGTTTAACACCTTTCAGGATTATGGTTCTCCCCACCATAAGCTTCATCTTAACACTGTTTGGGGTGTTTTTCTGGCCTCGATGCACATCTAATTTTTTACATAAATGAATTATCCATTAAGATTTTTGTTGCATCTTGAGATGTTAAAACATACTCAAATTCTATTGTTCTTAAGGTGACTGAAGTTTTATTATTATAGTTCCAAGAAATGCATATAACATTGATAAGTAATACACCTGCACAATTTGACTCTCAATCAGTAGTTTCAACTACCTAGTACCACTTTTAAAAACAACGAATATCAAATATATATCTTTATCATACCACAATATCGAATCAAGAGTCTATTTTTTATAACATAAGATCAGTTTATATAATGTGAAGGACAACTACATAGGATTTATTTAGAATCCTGGTCGGAAGATGCTACCTCGCGGATGTCGCTTGACCGGGCCAACACGCCGCGGTCACGCCGCGGACACACCGCGGCCACGCCGTGGTCACGCCGCGGTAATGCCGTGATTTAGCCCTCCTCCAGGATGACACCCTGCGATGGTTCACAGTCCTATCGGAATTTGATGTATGATACCTAGATAGAGTTTTAGATACATTACCCACTCATAGTTAATGGAGAGGGAGACAACGACTGAAATGTTGCCCCGCTTCCTCCTGCTATCTTCACTCTTGGTCGGAAGATGTTTCCCCGCAGATGTCACTGGAATGGGCCAACACGACGTGGTCACACCGCGGTCACGCTGCGGTCATGCCGCGGTCACGCCGCTATCACGCCACGGTAATTCCATGGTTTGGCCCTGCTCCAGGACGACACCCCACGACGGTTCGCAATCCTGTCGGAATTTGATGTATGATACCTAGATAGATTTTTAGATACATTAACCATCCATAGTTAATGGGGATGGAGGCGACGACCGGAATGTTTCCCCGCTCCCTCCCGCTCCCTTCACTCCTGGTCGGAAGATGCTGCCTCGCAGATCTCGCTGGACCGGGCCAACACGCCGCGGTCACGCCACGGTCACGCCGCGGTCACACCACGGTCACGCCGCGGTCACACCACGGTCACACCGCGATCATGCCGCGGTCACTCCGTGGTCACTCCGCGGTCACGCTGCGGTCACGCCAAGGTCACGCCTCGGTCACGCCGCGATCACTCCGCGGTCACGCCGTGATTTGGCCCTGCTCTAGGACGACACCCTATGGAGGTTCGCAGTCCTATCGGGATACTTCTCCTATCCCTAAGACGCACTTCTCCAAACCCTCAGTGCCAATCCCATACTCCTTCCGTCCTCGCCGCCGCTCCCATACTGACCACCCCTCGCCGCCGCTCCCATCCCAACCACCCCTCACCGCTCACCGATCGCCGCTCCCCGCTCCCCGCTCCTCAGCGCTCATGCTTTTTTTCCAAAATCTCAATGTGAACCCATAACCCTTCTCGTTTTACCCTAAACCATAGCTCGACGCACCCATATGGAAGATTTTTTCCCAATAGCTCGACGCGAACCCTACTTACCAACGCGACAGGTCTGGTTTTCCAACGCTCTATTCTTCCGCATTAAATGGGTATGTGTTATTTTCCCCTTACGATTTTAGGTTGTGTTTGGAACCCTAATTCCCTACCTGCTCTCAAGGGTTCTAACTCTACTTTACAACAGGTCATCTTATCTTTGATTCAAGTAATTTTTGTTCATTCACTTTAAATCAGTATGTATGCCTTCATTTATTTTTGATTTTTTGGTTCCATTTCACTGCAATGTACAGCCTATTATGATCCCCTTATGAACACAAATAATATATCACTTTAGGTTTCAGTTTTGTTGTAATTTACCTGTATAGAATCATTTTGATTGATATTGAAGAGGTCAAAATGAGGTGGGGAGGAGGGGGGGATGTGCTGGGGGGGATGGTCAGGGGTGAGGTGAGGAGGAGGGGGGATGGACAGGGGGTTGGAGGTGGCTGTGCAGGTGGGGGAGAGGGGGGGGGGATGTGCTGCAGGTGAGAAAAGATAAGATATGGGGGGTGAAAGAACATCCATGTTGATGGCAGCACCAATACATCAACGACTAGAAAAACCTGATCACGATCAACAACGTCTCCAACTGATCATCTATCAACAACGCACCCAATGGGGTATATAAAAGAAATGAATAACCAATGAATTATCAATGGTCCTCTGACAATCATAAAAGTTTTACCTTACAAGGGCTCTATAGTACAAGATTGACCACTCCATAGGGGCATTATTAATTAACAGGTATAGAAAACACTGGTCATTCAATCATTAACAAGCCCACTATGGTATCCTCAAGATTCCCTTTGACGCATATAAATATCTTAAGGAAATCCGACCATAACTTCTATCCCACAACATCATCCCATCCAATGGTTCCAATAGTTCCAATCCTAAAAAAAGGTGGTAATCCTCAACTGTTCTAACCTTGAGAAATAGGTTACCAACATGTCTAGATAAAACAAGATCTCTTCATATATACTACTTGATTATAATTTTCAGGATCTATATGAAAGAACATTGAACAAACTAGCTTAGATTTTACAATCCATTCCAACTAATGATCTCATAACCCTCACACATGATTCTCATCTCACAACCGAGCCAGCTGGAGGATTCTGAATCCAATCCTTGAAGAAATCCTGATAAAGAATTCTTTTAGTCCAAAACACCATAAATACCACATTCAAACACATAAAGTATTCCATCATGGAAATTTATATGAAAAACTGATCAAAATTGATTATTCATAAGTCGAATTCGACTCCAGGGTTAAAATAGGGTAAACACAACAAGGAGAAAAAAGTGCCCAACCTGTACTTTAGGTACATGATATGTAACCCAAAATGTCCCCTCGTTCCATGTGACATAGACTGCTACATGGAATGTATCACCCCATACACAATCTTAACCCCTCATATGGTTCCCATGTATGTTGCCTATCCATATATCCCCCCCACACAAGGTCTACCCACGCACAATGCCTATCCATGTACCTCGCACTAGATATAGCTTTATACCCTACATGGTCATCTGCCACTAGCACGCCCCGAGTCACCACTACATGGTGTGTAACCCACCCCCTTGTATTAATCTTTTAGTTCCCAAAACCCATCTTTCCAAGTACAAAGAACACATGAATGTGTGTTCTCAAAACTACACATCATGTACATGAGTTCTCCCAAACTAAACCCCCCAAAAATATCCAAAACACCTAATTTCTCCAAAGTATCCATAGATTGAATCCTGAATGGGTCACCAAAAACCGAAAAAAATACGATTAAAACTTTAAAATCAACTACCCTATGGGAATTTGGGGGGAGGCCGGTGGTGCTTGGCGGGGGTGAGGTGGGGAAAAGGGGGGGTTTTTTTTAGGGGGTTTGGTGGGGAGGGGGCGGGTTGGGCAGGGGGGGTTGTGCAGGTGTGGGGGGGTGGCTGTGTAGGTGGGGGGGCTGGGCAGATGGGGGAGGGGGGGATGGGCAGGTGGGATTGTGCAGGTGGGGGTGGGGTTTGTGCAGGTGGGGGAGGGGGTGGGATGGTGCATGGGGTTAAGCTAGGCAGGGGGAGGGGGGCTGGGTAGGGGGGGCTGGGCAGGTGGGGTAGTGGGGGGGGGGGGGGTTGTGCAGGTGTGGGGGGTGGCTGTGTAGGTGGGGGGGCTTGGGCAGATGGGGGAGGTGGGCTGGGTAGGTGGGGGTGGTGGTTGTGCAGGTTGGGGAGGGGGTGGGGGTGGGATGTGCAGGGGGTTAGGCTAGGCAGGGGAGGGGGCTGGGCAGGGGGGCTGTGCCGGTGGGGTAATGGGGGGGTTGTGCAGGTGGGGGGGTGGCTGTGTAGGTGTGGGGCTGGGCAGATGGGGGAGGGGGGCTGGGCAGGGGGTTTGTACAGGTGGGTGGTGGTGGTTGTGCAGGTGGGGGAGGGGTGGGATGTGCAGGGGGTTAGGCTAGGCAGGGGGAGGGGGGCTGGGCAGGGGGGGGCTGTGCAGGTGGGGTAGTGGGGGGGTTGGGCAGGTGGATGAGTATGGAGATGAACTTGAGTTCCTTGAACCCAATTAGGGAACTGCAGAACGATTTCATAGGACCCGATTATATTGGATAAGGCACATTCGTAGAAGAATCTATAATTCTAGCTGTGTCCCTACTTAGACTATCAATGTTGTAGAAACCGTGGAAGACCCATTTAGTGAGTCTAGTAGGAGAAGGAAAATCCCCATGCATAATCCAACCAGGTACAATTACTATGGAATGTAATAATGTTATATCCACCATAGATCAAGATTAATATGTCATTATGTTGAGAAACATCAGACCCTTGTACCTTTATTTAATGATAAATGTTATCAATATTTGAAAATATTACATTGACTATGATTTTTGATTTAATATCATTACAATGTTGACACATTCTCATATGTGATATGATGAGGACAATATAGAACCTTCCACATAGATACTATAACTCTATGTCCAATTCAAGAAATGTCCATAAGTCCAATTCATGCTCGGGGATCAATTTGGAGACCTCATTTCTGAATCATAATTTATAGTAATTCAGTAGGATCAAAACTTCATTGACTTTTTAGGAAGGCCTCTTTAAACTTTTCTGACCACTCAAACATAACTACATTCTTTGTAATCCTAGTCATAGGCACTTCTAAAGGGGCAAAGATTTAAATGAACCACATGTAAAACCCGAACAAACAAAGGAAACCCACAATCTCAAATATGTTTCATATGCATTCTCATGACACCACAACCTATACATTCTTTGGGTCCACATAAATTCCCACATTATAGATTACGTGCCTAAGAAAACATACTTTATGGAAGAATAAGTGACACTTTGAGATCTTATAAAACATATAATGTGGTCAAAGTGTACAAAAAAAATCTATAGGTGTCCAATGTGTATATCAATGGTCGGTGAGTATATAAGGATATAATCAATAAGCACCACAATGAATGAGTTGATATATGTATGGAAGATCTCATTCATGAGATCCATGAACACCATTGGATTAATTTTAAACATGAAAGGAAAGTCAAGATATGTATGGAATATTCCTTAATAATTTTCACACCATTTGTAATAAGAAATCATATATATACATTCATTCAACTAATCAATTCATGTCCTTAAAAAAGTTCCACATGTCTCATTACTGCTAAGTAAAAAATGCCAAGGATCAATATTTGCCCTCATGTAACTCTTTATTACCTCTTTATTACCTCTTTATTACCTCTACACAAGTAGTAATTTACCACTTTCAAAATAGTAAATTATCTTCACACATTTCTTTTCTAGCCCAACGTATTTATATGTATCCACTACTTTTACCCTTATCAAGCCCTAGACTAATACTTCTCACTCAATATAGCTCATCAATAAACTCCCAACATCTTCCATACTACTAAAGGTGGTGTCTCATACAACTATATATCACAATACCAACCTTCTCATTCAACAAATATCCATGTTAATACATTATGATCAATGTAAATCCATTTTCTGAAATAATACCATATTAACCATGGTAGGTCTAATATCACATTCCAAACGCTCCATTATCACTCATGGTTGGGTTCATCTAGAACCTTATCACTCAAGGTGAGGCCATTATATTGACCACTACCTTATCAATCATGGTAGGGTTAGATATCATGCTATAATATGATAACTTCATTATCACTCAAGTAAGGGTCCTTCTAGCACCTTATCACTCAAGGTGTTGTCATTACTTATTATATATCACTACACTTGTTAGAATTTATCACCCAACATGTGTATGAAATAACAACAAGGGAATTTGGTCCATATCATAGATCACCGGATAGGTACAAGGTTCTAGTCACTCAGGACCTATTCCCCCTACCTTATCAATCATGTTAGTGTTATATATCATTTTATAATATGATAGGATCATTATCACTCAAGTAAGGGTCCTTCCAACACCTAATCACTCAAGGTGTTGTCATTCCTTAATATATTTCACTATACTTGTTAGAATTTGTCACACAACATGTGTATGAAATAACAGGGGCATTTGGTCCATATCATAGCTCACTAGCTAGTGTACCACCATGAGGACCATGATCCCATGTGATAAATGGTTAATTTTTATGATTCTCCCTATGGGTCATCATTAAAATTTCAATGGATACAAAAAACATCTATGAAAGGTATATAATAAAATTCATGTAGTAATATACCGGATTGTCATGGAGGATCATCTTAATGTTTTCATTACAGATTGGGGATAGAATATTACCTTGTAATCTTATCCTCTTAGAATATGATAGAAAATTTCCAAAGTGAGCCCAACAGATGATGTAAATAATTCATAACCACTGACAAACACCATGTTGGATGTCATCATAGCAGATCCCCTTGAAAATTAGGCATGTGATATCTCTCATGAATCAAGTAAATATCTATCCCCATAGAATCTATGTGTCACAGAAGCCTGGCCAATATCCCTCTCTTAAACAAAAACCAATACCTTGATAAATGCATCAATATAACTAAATCTCTTGATGTTATAGAAGTCATTGCCCCATAGTATATGATTGCCCCATCATTATACTCTAGGAACAAAAGGGTTATAATGTTCATAGTGTAAATATCCTTCTAGGTTAGTATATTGAATGATTAAATTCATCGAAAAAATATCAAATTTATCCTGGAGTAATCAAAACCAATAACCCTTATCTGATATATCAGGATTGAGGCAAGGGATTCTTCATATATGAGTTATAAATTTGAATTTCCAATATCCCCCTCCCTATTTGATCAACAAGACAACATTTTTTTGGTTCTTGGTCTCTTTACCACATCTATATGTGAACCATACAAGGGGAAGGGATGTGAGTAAGCCTTCAAAAATGAGATGATTATTTCTATTTGTTTCTTGTGTGTTTTTTTGTGTGATTGAAGTGAGTTTTTTTGAGTTTTCTATATCTGCAGTGGTGTGTTTTCTGTATTTGCAGGTTGCAGTGTTCCTATGACAGAGTGGTGTGTGCAGTGGTGTGTTTTCTATGTGTATAGTGGTGTGTTTGTAGGTTGAAGGTTACAGTGTTTTTGGGAGTTTTCTATGTGTGCAGTGGTGTGTTTTCTATGTGTTTTCTATGAAGTGGTGTGTTTTTTGAGTATTTTATGTGTGCAGTGGTGTGTTTTCTGTGTTTGCAGGTTGCAGTGGTGTTTTTTTTTGTGATTGCAGTGTATTTGAGATGGCAAAGTTTTCATTGCAGCCTACAGTTGATTGCATGCTATTTCATCTTAAATTAATGAAGGTCTAACCCAACGGTTTCAAAACCGTTGGTTTATAATTATGTGCTGCTGCTGCATTTCCCAACGGTTCAAAACCGTTGGGTAATACCCCTACTGCTGCATTTCCCAATAGTTCAAAACTGTTGGGTTATACCCCCTGCTGCTGTATTTCCCAACGGTTCAAAACTATTGGGTTATACCCCTACTGTTGCCCTTCCTAACGGTTTAAAACTGTTGGGTTATCTACATACCCTGTTTCTTTTCCCAACAGTTCAAAACCGTGGGGGTATATCCCCCCTATATGTTTATTCCAACAGTTCTTAAACCGTTGGCATACCCCTGTGCGCTTTTTTTTCCAACGGTTCAGCAGAACCGTTGGTATAAAAGAAATCTAAACAGCCTTTCCCAACAGTTTAGGGTGAACCATTGGTATAAGGCTTTCTCAACGCCTCAAATCCCAATGGTTTCTAAAACCGTTGGGATAAGTTTTCCCAACGGTTTGAGGGCCTTTCCCAATGGTTTGAAACCGTTGGAAAAACATGGATTCCCAGTAGTGTATATATCCGGATTCTACTAAAGACTTCACTAAAACATTCATGTTGTCCCTAGATCCCAGTCCAATATTATTGAGAGTGTTACTCCATGAAAACATAAAAATTATTTAATTTATAACGATGTATGTGGATCAATAGGGAAATCATCACTAATTGAAATAAAATTCACTGACATCATATGTATTTCCACTAAAAAAATTGTATTTTTTCCATTCAAGGTTTTTTAGAGTCCTTGTGATATTCTCCCATTTCCATTCTAGTATAGGTAATTGTAATAACAACACAGAAAACATATATCTGTCATCCTTAACTTGCAGATATATCAAGAATCAAGACATATAGTCTACAATATCCATTTTTTGTTAAGTCAACAGAAATACTATTTTAAATATCTATACATATTAATAATTGGAATATTAACAGAGAATGATGAATTATGATATTATCTAATAACTTATGATTTTAATTATTATTAATGGAACACGTAATCACATCCTAAAACTTATCACAACACTATGATCATGGATGAACTCAAGAACATTCCTCAACATTTTCTGTAATTCGACATCTTCCTTTTATTCCATTATAATCATATCGTTAATTGATAGTTGTACAATCATATGATAAAGATAATTTTTTTACCATTTTCTCATGATTTCAAGATCCATATTCTATAAATCTATAAATGTTGGATCATTTTAAATCCTGATCATAGAAAATTAGGCATTGTATTTCTGACTTAGAGCCTCATCTACCATGATACCCTACCAATGGAACATTTCTGGTGGTGTATCAAACTTGTTTAAAGGTACTCATTTTCATTATTTTTGACATAAAATTGGTGAGTCATGTATTGAGAGAATTTGTGTGAAATTAAGATGTTTTTTAGAAGGGTTTTTGAAAGTACAAAGTCAGAGAACAATTTTCCCAAACTATACACCATGCCCCTGCAAACCATGAAACCATAAATGGAGAGGGATATCATGGTTGGAGTGGGGTCCATAAAATTTTGTTCCCTATAAGGAGTAACCATGAACCCCTACATTAAAGGCACACTTTTCGGGAACATGCCTTCAAAAACCATGTGCCCTGTATAGGAAACTGTGTACACAGAACAAAAATCTCCAAAAATTTGTTTTAAAATTCAAAAACCACACGGTATTCACACCAATTCGACACAAATCAGACATATCTAACATCTATTATTTTTTGGGGCCCTTAGTAGATTAAAAGTTTTTTTATAACCCCATTCAAGTAAAATCTATGATCCCTTTGAATAGATCTCCACCTCTCCCAATAAGAGATCACATCCCAATTAGTTCCCTATCTCTCCCCCATCATCCTCTCATCTTTTGAAGTGTTGATTTCTTCTATTGGTGATGGTTTATATCTATATTTTCATTGATATAATCGATTTGATTAGGGATCTAGGTTTTAGATCAATATGTCATTCTTTATTTTGAAATTGAATTTTTTACTTCAATTTTGGAATATATGTTGTTGAGAATTCATCAATGATCTTCAGGTAGGTTGTCTAAATTTAAAATCCCATAGTCTAGATTTAATTATGTGAGTATAATTATGAAATTTCAAATTTAATGATTGGACAATTTTATCTAGAATTTAATCAGATTAAATTGTATTTCAATGTGATAATTATATGGGATAATTTTGTAAAATTGTAAATTGGTTCAATTAGATTAATTAATCGGTAAATTAATTAATGGAATTATTTGTTTATGGAAATGATTCAATATTTGAATTATGGAATTGGTTAAGTAAATATTATTGTATAATTGGATAATTGTTGAGATATTGAATTTATTGAAAACAGTAATAAAGGGATGGTTGGCATAATCTTGATGAGTTAATGGGTTGGGTGAATAAAAGTTGATAAATTGTTGAAATGATAAATTTTCCATATTATTTTATGTGAATAAATTTTTTAACCAAGAAATTTTTGGTAATTAATATGTTATACCATGTTGTTAAATAATGATGATATATTTAATGTAGATTATCCTTGTGGAATGATTGATACTTATGTTATGGTTTGATAAATGAGTTATGGGAAACAGACTAATGCATTAAATGCAAATAAGATCCCAGCCATGATGATCTAGGCCCAAATTCATAAACTTGATAATAAGTGTGGTACATAGACTAATTCTTTAAAATACTACACGTGTTATGTGGTTTGGATTCTAGAACAGGTCAAGGTAGGTGTTGGTGGTTTGATTTTCATCATGAAACTGTGGAAGTTATGTGGTGATTTAATGAATAATGAAATGTGATAAATGTTTACTTTATACATTGTACATTATTCTTTATATAACCAAATACACTATTATTGATTGGATATTTTTTAGGTGTTGTTAGTGGTGGCCTACTAATTTTTAATCACACCTTACTTGATCTTCCAAATCAGCACCCAAATAAACTTTATTTTTGTAAGACGTGATAAGGGAAAGATCCCTTTTTTATATAGATGAGTTGGGATATAACCTATATTAGTAAAATATACATGGTGTTGGGACCTACTTGGGGGAGTTTTCAGTCTACATTTTTGGGTTTCAAATTTTGGCACATGATACTTATTTTTCATGACATGTATTTTGTTTAATTATTGATATTTTTTTAATTTTGGTTCATCATATGATGCTAGTTTGTTCGGTTTATTATATTATTATGGTTTTTGGTTATTGTTCTTTTGGTTAATGATTGATTATTTATATTATTATTCAATATTGATAAATATTGTAAAATATTCCCATGAAATATGTATTAGACACTCACAACAAGTTGGAAGCCTCTAGTGTAAGGGGAGGTGCGTCTGAGGTCACATAACAAATTGTCTTGGGGAACCGGTATGTGCGACCTGGGTTGGGATGTAACAAATTTCTATCAAAGGGGGGATTTTCAATTATTTTCCTTCTCATATTATTTGGAAAATGTTCACATGAGACATATAAGTTTCAGGCCTTGTTGATGACCTCATGCATAGGATTTCTTAACCCATGTACAGGGGAAAATCCAAGTACCCATGGTGGAATTGTTGTTATTGATGTGTGTTGTTAGAGTTTGATGAAATTTCATATTGAGTGATGTAATTTATTTTTTAGGATATTATTGTTTCTAATATTTTATATTATTTTACTTGTGGACTAGTAAGTCATGATATTTGAGTAACAATGCATCATTCTAGGAACTCATAAATTATTGTTACATGCATCATTTTTAGGCATGCACAAAATAAAAGTTTTTGGGTAAGTTTTTGAAATTAAATTGTTTTTCATTTCTTCTGAAAATAAAAAAAATGGTTCCTAATATGAAATTGAATTTTTTAAAATGATGAAAAATATGAAAAATTTGTTTTCTAATGAGAAATTGGAAAAAGAGAATTTGTTTACCCCTGTTGAACAAGACATAGATGTACGATGGTTAAGGGTAATGAGTGTTACTCGGTTTTTACCATGTGTAGAGAAAGAGGGTATGACTTGTTTTGGATTTATATGAATCCCTATTTTTTAATTTCTTATTTTTTTGTAATGTGGTCTATTTTTTTTGAAATTTTAGATATATTCATCCATGTTGAAACTTGTTGATTAGACGACAAAAGGGCACAATTTTCAATTTTCCTCTAGTTGTTGAACCTAAGGCTCTGATTTTGCTAGGTGATGAAGATGGAGAAAAGTTAGATGAGAAATTTATTTTCATTAACAAGTTTATGGAAGGGTACTAGTGGTGGGTTGTGAATAGTGTTTCTTACTTGGTATAAGAGATTTAGTGGCTGCACCATCTGACGTTTACCAGAGTGGGTTGTCTTGGCGTAGCTAAGTTCAGGATTGATTCTCTTAAGATGATATTTAAAAACATAAGAGACACTAACTAAAAAATAGTCATATTGTATTCTTAATTGTTATACATTCATGCTAATAATTGGTGGTATATCCAGACCAGGGTTGGAAAGAAGGATAGTATGGAGTGGAATGAATTTCAAGAGTTATTCTTGGATCACTTTTACCCTCCGACATTGGAAAAGAGAGTGAAGCAATGTTAATGAGTTTTACGCAAGTGATTATGTTATTGATTGACTATTTTGTTCTCTTTACAAATTTATAGTGCTTTTCTATAGAGTTTTAAAGAGATGAGGTGATTGTTTTGAAACATTTATTAGATTGGATTAAATGTGAGATTATGCCCCATGGGTATATCTTTTGACTGAAAATGTTTTCTGATGTTATGAATTGTGGGATTATTTTTTAGAAGAACCTGAAGAATTATTCCAGAGGAATACACCTTGTTTCTTTTAGATGATTATGAGGTATGTATTCTATGTGTAGGAAGTGTCTCTATGATCAATGCATCAAGGGTTATTGAAAGAAGTGTGGCCATGTAGAAGGGTTTGTCTCACATGTCCTTTCCCGAGTGTCCTATCACTAGGGTAGTAGTCTATTTCACTTTCATCTATATTACTCTTGACCACCATAATTGTTCCGAGCTTGCAACATAAGGGAAAAAATATAGAGTATTTCTAGGAACCCATGAAATATGGGTAATTGTGGAGCATCTAGGAAGAACCAGACTATGAGAATGGAAAATTATACCACATACTTGTATGGATGTTATAGTTCTAATGGTTATTGATATCGAGGTAGTGGATTTGATTTTTCTTGGAAATAAAATGCATATCAGCAATGTGGTATAGCTAATAGGACTTAGACTTTATCTCAAGGGAGAGGTGCATGACAATTTCATGTAATTCAGCCTATACTTATGGATAGTGAGGATGGATTTTTGACATTCAGAGGTAATATTTTTGCATATTCTATTGAATCTAGTTCTATATTTCATACTGGTAATTCTCAATATTTTATATCATCATGAAATGTGAATGGTTTGATCCTATTAGTAGATTTTGTGAGTAGTAATATGAAAATCAATACACCATTGGGAGTATGGTTGAGGGACATAAGTTTGTGAAAGGGTTTTTCTCTTAAGTTTGGGTAGAATAATTTCTTATGGTATATTTACATACATTGTATGTTAGGCTCCCACATGATTTTGGGTATGGACACTTTGGTAGAATATAGACCCCACATAGATTTTTACCATAGTATAGTGTATTTTAGGTCACTTGAGGGTGAAAAATATATTCATCATGGATAATGGGATATCTTGGCTGGGTGTGTCGGGATAGTTTTTTAATAAATATGGAAGCTCACCGACCATGATTATAGTCTGAAGTTGAATGATTGGGGTTCTAAAGAATGATGTATTTCCACTAGTAGTGGATAGGTTCTAGGATTGTTTCCCTAAGGGTTTCTCCTAGATGCCACCTGAGGGAGATTTGGATTTTATGATAAATCTCCTAACATGGGCAGAGGAAATTTCTATTCCACAATATAGAATGGAATGAAAATGGAATCAAGATATTAAGACATAGTTTGAAGAGTTGATAGATACGATGTTTATCTTTCTAAGTACATCACCTTGGGATATCTTGTTTTGTTTGAAAAGAATGTTGACATTATGCTGGGAATATGTGCGGACTACCATATATAGAACTAGAATATTGTGAAGAGTTGGAATACACTTCCATGAATTGGTGATATCATTAACTACTTTATGGGAGATTGTGACTACTAAATGATATTTTTTTGAGATCAGGGTAGCAACATTTTATAGTCTGACCTACTTATAAATCAATGATTTCTTTTAATAGAATGTATAGAATTTTGGACTTTATTTTGATTTTTTTTGGTATGATTAATTCTCTAAATGTTTTTATGTCCTAGATGAACAAAATATTCCACACATACCTAGTTTGGTTTGTGGTCGTTTTTGTGGCTGAAATCTTGGTGTACTCCAACACTCATGACGATCATTCCAAACCTGTTGAAATCATACTAAGTACACTGGGGGAGCATTGGCTATAATCTATGCTATCTAAGATTCAATATTTCATTAATATGGTAAATTTAAGTGGTCCCAACATCCTAGAGGAAGGCACATTAATGGAATCATATAAAGCTCAGCTATTTGTTTCTTTAGACCAGACCAAAGAATGTCTTTCAAATCCATAGTTTTTTGGGTTTAGTAGGCCATTATCAGAGGTTCACCCAAGTATTTTACCATTAAAATAATGTCATTGAGTCTTAATCTAGAAGGTATTCATGTTTGAATGATCTATACCATGTGATAATGTCTTCCTAGAGTTGAAAAATCATTTTACTACCCCACAATTATAGACCCTACTTGAGCCAAGGTATGACTATATTGTGTTTTTTGACACATATTGGATCATCCTTGGTGTAGTGTGGAAGTAGGGGAATCGAGTTGTGGAGTACATTTCACTGTATTTGAGGCCCCATGAACAGAACAACCCTATGAAAAACCTCATGTCAGATACACTTTTTTATTTCCTTAAGCATTGGTAGAAATATCTATTGGGTGAAAAGTTTTATCGTGTATACCAATAATTAGAGAAAAAATATATCTTTTCAAAATGTGACTTTAATATTTGGTAGTGGAGGTAGGTTGAGTATATTTAGTCATTTTATTTTGACATAGCATATATGCCCAGTAATAGAAATAGTGTTTTAATGCACTGAGATAGAAAAAAATACTCAAGATGTTTGGGAGTCTAGCTATAAGTGGGTGGTGATAACTTTTCTTGCTAATATGCATATTTTTTATCGGGAGGCCATGGGGAAGATGACCCTCATATCTATTTTAGTGCATTAACCACTTTTGAGAAGGCTCAACAAGAGGAAATATAAGGATCCTAATTTTTTTCTTTTAGGGATATCCTTGAAGGTGGCAAGTCACATTCAGTTAGACCATAGATGAGGATGAGATCAACTATGTTAGGAATTTGGTTTATGTTTCTATGAGTGTGTTGGAGGAGTAAATGAATGGATTTCATTCCTTGAAGTGGAAAGTACATCTAGGTTTGACCAAAATATACAATGACCTCTGTCAAAAATATTGGTGGCTAGGCATGAAAAAGTAGATTATGGGGTTTGTGACATGATGATACACATGTCAATAGGTGAAGGATGAGCATCAACAACCTTGTGGATTACAACGTCTATTGTTTCCCATTATGAAATTGAAGTGGGATGCTTAGTATATACATCATGATTTTATGATCAGTATATATATCACTCCTCCCACCATATGGCATAGAATCCAGCATGATCCAAAGTTGATATTTGTGGTTCAACAGTTATTGTCAACCAAGGGATATTATGTGGTTAATTAAAGATTAATGAAATGTGAAAAATGCTTACATTATGAATTGAACTTTATTATTTATATAACTTTATACACAATTATTGACTAGATATTGTTATAGAAGCTATTTTGGTGGCCTACTAATTTTTAATCATACCCTACATGGGTTTCCAAATTGGTACCCAAATAGACATCTCATTTGTAGGAAAGGATTAGGGATAGATCCCTATGTTAGGGGGATGAGTTTGGATGGAGTTTGGGTTAGGGGATTTGACTTTGTGTCACAACCCACTTGGGGGTGTTTTAGTGGATTTATTTTGGGATTTCATTTTAAGACAGAACCCTTATTTTCATAAAAAATTATTTGTTTGGTTAGGGAATATGTTTACTATTTTCGTTCATCATGTGATTCAGGTTTGTTATGGTTATTGAATTATTTTGGTTATTGGTTATAATCCTTTTGGTTAATTCTTGGTCATTAATATAGTTATGCTAATATTATTAGAAGGTTGTCATCTCCCCATGTTAAATATATTAGACCCTCATGTCTAGTTTATAGCCTCTGGTGTATTGGGAGGTTTACCAGGGGAACGTAGATGTTTCTATTGGGGAATTGGTATGTGGCCCCCGACATGGGATGTTATAGTAATTTATTGAGCTTTCATAATCTCTAATCAAAACCAACTACATTCACTGTGAAATATTAAAATATTTTTATGTAAATAAATACTTTATAATTTTATGATAAGTATATATATCACTCCTTCCATATTATAGAAAATGGTCCCATAAAATTAAACAAAACATACAGTTTTCAGATCTAAATTCAAAGTCGGTTAATTTTTCACATGAATTTTTGAAATGTTGGAGGCATAATCTATCACCATATCATTCCTCAGGAAGAAAAATAGTATTCAATTATTTTATTAATAAATATATATCACGTATACTTATCAAATGTTTGGTGGTTTAAACACAGGTGCACTGACCAAACCTTTCTTTAGTTCATTAAAATTCATTGTATATTCAAATTTTTACAAGAACAAAACACACTTAGAAGTCAATATATTTACTAGATTATATATTAATGAGAAATATTTTCAAATGATTCATTAGTATGAATAAAACCCAAACAAAAAACTAAGTATATTGATTATAGTTGTTGGATTATAAGTAAGCTCCCTAACATTGATGAGGTGCATTTCCATTATTACTATTGCTTTAAAATCATTTTAAATGGAAAATAAAATTCTTCTTGATCTTATAAGGGGATTCCAAAGTATTAATGGGGTTAAACATGAGAATTAGAGTAATGGGAGGTTAACTATTTTATTGTTCATGGTTTCTTCATGGTTAGTGATAATTGTGCACCATCTCCCAGAAGACCATGTGGCCTAACGTCTTGAATAGAGCAAGGCACATGGCCAACAAATGGTTTATCAATATGTGTAGGTATCCCAGCCAGAAAATGTGGCATATCCTACCACTTTTATATAGTCTATTTTATAGGCATCATATTTTTTTTTGAAACCATACAGGTTCCCCTGAGACACTGTGTGACCTATACCCCGATTGGATAGAGGCAGCAACACATTTAACCCATGGTTTTTCCAACCATTCCAAAAAACCATGCACCCATTAAGTGTGCAAAAAATTCTTATTTTCCTTCCTGGGTTTTTACTATTTTAAACTGATTATTCTTCTATTTCATCATCCAATATCTTAGGTGACAAAACTATTCCTCCCGAGATCTCTACAGAAAAATATCCTTTGATTCTTGTCCATTTGGAGTGCAGTTGGATGATAATTAAATATCTGGGAGAGTCCAACACTCTTTTTTCCTCTATTATCTAAAAGAGTTCCTTTATAATTTTTATTGTCCTTATGAATACTCTTAAACATATTTTTCTAGAATATTTTAGGTTATGGATTTTTAGGTTGGTTGGGTTTGAATGAAGGGATAAAATTAAGAGAGTGTTCATCTACCACCATGAGTTTGGTGGTCTATATGTTATATCTTGTAGTCCTGATGATTAATGTATTTGTTTATGATTGTGTTCTTATGAATCTGAGTTATATATATTAACCCCTGGTAGGAAATTAATATAATTGGTGTGTAATGGTGTGTTAATCTCATCATTATTCCCATTGAATCTCTTGAGGTTGATTAGAAAGAGTCTAAGAGGCCACCCATGGGATGTTCCACTTATTTGGACATTGAATTGAGTTTTAAAATGTTAAATTCAATGGTTTATAAGATGAAAATAATTATTATTGTGTTTATAATTTTAACATTAGATAAGGGAGTGTTTGGATTAACGTGGATGAGTTAAATGTCTTACAACATGTAATAGGTAAATCTGAATAATGATTTAATATGAATGTCTAGGTGGTAAATTGTTTGAGTGGGGTAATAGACTAAGGATATTTTTATATGGGTTTGGGTAAAGTGATTCTACAGGACCTACCAATTTATTTTCATGAGATGGGATGTTAGGATTAGGATCTATTATCCTAACAAATATCCATGATATGCTTACCTGAACAGAGGCTCTAAGGTAAATTATTAAAATATTTGTTAAATGAATGTCCCTATGATGTAGGAAAATATACTCCAATAATTCAAATTTTAAATTCTAAACATGGGCCAAAGTGAGATGAGGAATTTTCGTAACATATGGAACAAATTTTTAATGTGGCTAATGCAATACTTTTAAATAATAGATAATGATAAATTAGTTTCTTCATAAATTGTTTACCATAATTATACAAACACTCTATTATACTATATATTTTTTACACACCATTAGTGGATGCCTAATAAGTTCAACTCAAACCTTGCTGAGGATTTTATGGTGTACCCAAGAAGTCTTCAGGGTTATAGGTTAAGATAAGGGAAAAGGCCATATCCTAGAGGGTTGATTAGCGTCTTAGGGATGTGCAATGATAATGGAACTAGATATGGTGTTGGGAACCTTTTTTTGGAATATTTAGACTATATTTATTTTCATTTTTCCTTTAAAATTGGTATGGTAATAGATGACAATTCATATATACTATTTAGTTGTAGGCATATATCCTATTTTGTGGAATTTTTGGGAATTCATGTTTTCTGTTAAAATTATTTCTAATATTTCTTATTTTTAATATTTGTGGAAAAAAATTACCAATATGATATAATCATCCCACATGAATCATTAGACCCTCCATGTTATTCGATATCATGTGGCATATGGGGAGGTGAACTTGATGTCATCCGATGAACTGGATTGAGGAACATAATTAGTGGAACCTAGGTCAGGGTGTTAAAAATTGGAATCAAAAGAGTTTTTTTAGATATTTAATTTCATTATTAAAGTGATATAAGATACTAGTATATGTCGGGCCTTGGTAATGTTCTCATGAATTTGAGTAGCTGACCCATTTATGGGGGAAACCGCATGTACCTAGATTGCTATTATTGATTTTGATATTCATTGATATATTCTGTTGTTATTTATCCTTCGGTGATACACATGATTTGTGGAGTAATTATTTAATAGGTATTTTATTATGGATCAAAATGGAACAAGGTTGTGAATACATACATCGTTTTAGGAACATACAAATTAATGTGGCATGGATTATGATATACACACATGATAAAAAGTTTTTCGATGTGAGAGATTAAATGATATTAGGATTATATGAAATTTGACTAAATTGTGTCTAATAAAGATAATGAAATTATTATAATGGAAGGGATTATACTAAATGAATTAAAATATAGCCCAATAATATATTTTCACCTATTTAGGGAATTAAAGGATGTTTAATGAAATAGACTAAATGGTGTTTAACAGAATTTTGATATTTTGATGTTAGGTTTCCCTATATGAGACATGAACTATTATATGGATGGTTTATGGTAGTATTAGATATGTGATGTTACCCATTGAGATAATATATAAGGGGTATTTTTTCTTGATTAGATGTAAGGCCTATTTTGAGAACTTTTGGGAATATTATTTTTTGTGTTTTAAGACATGTGTTTGGTATTGTATAGAGAATCCATCATGATGATTCCAACTAGTTGAACAATATGAGGATATCATTGTGAATTCACCTCTAGTAGTGGGGAAGGAACCCATGTTTTTTTTTATGTAATAGATGGGAAGATTAGTTTTATGACAACATTCCTTGTTTTATGTAGATGATTGAATTAAACAAAGGCAAGTTTTGTTGATTAATCTTGGATTCACTAGAGAGTTTTTGTTGTGGAATCCTATAATGTCTTACAAAGATGTTTTCCCTATGAATAAAAATTCTATATGGAGTCCATGAATATGAATATCAATAACCTAGAGATTAATTTAGAGAAGAGAATAATGTTGTAATATTACATGTTATGAAGATGGGCGAAGCACTGGTAGGATATTCTGGTTCAAACTAAACCAGAAGATGGAATTTTGTGAAAGGATTTCAATGAAATGTTTCTATATCACATATATACAAAACTTTTCATATAGGGGAGAGCCACAATTTTATGAGGTTTAAGTGGGATACTATGTATGAGATGGATAAGGTTGGTCATTTCACTGATTTGTAACACTTTGTTTCATAATTAGTTGGGAATGAGGAAGAAATAGAGGGAAATTTTTATGATGAAATTAGTTATGAGATCAAATCATAGTTAAATATAGTCCATTTTATGATGTTTTTAGAGGTGTTGGTTCAAGATCTCATTTTAGAGGATAACATAAAGGAGGCTTATAATGGTGGATATGTGTCTTTAGTTCGGCGGTCCATTCCTATAACTCCCTATAGTAGGAAGTGACATTTTGGGAGTTTCCATAAGGATGTTGTTCAATAGTGAAGTCATGGAAGAGGATTTCCCTATCAGTGTAGTGATCATGTGTTCTATTAACCATGCAGTAGGTTGGAACACAAGCTTTTTTGGTGTCCCTAACCACTAGTTGAGTGTCAAACATACGATGGGATGGGACATGTAAATAGGTTCTATAGGAACCCTAAATAGAAGGAATGTGATGGAGGATCCATACTATTGTATAGTTCTTAGTGGGCATATATTACCCCATACCAGGTAGGAAGTAGGAGTTCCACTAGCCATACTGGTCAGGGTAAGGTATGTGGTACATCAAGACAATAACATCCATATCTATAGAGTATCATAGAACTAAGATGTCTCGCAGGAGCCTAGGGAAGAGGGGTAGTCCATCATTATTCAATTCATCCTGCATGAGGTGGGGAAATGTGGGACCAATGACATTTTGAGGTATTGTTATTGTAGAATCCCTAATTTCAAGTATTTTATTCGATAAAAGGGCCTCTACATATTTTATATCTGTTTTTTATGAGTGTTTAGGGTATAGTAGTGGAATATATGTGTGGGGTTCTATTTATTGACACATTGTTATAAGTATGAGTAAAAAATATCTAGAAATTTAAGGAGTTTTCTCTCAATATTGGTGTGTACTAGTTCCTATGGGACTTTTTTTCTCATGATGTCAATTTTTAACTAATATTGGGGATGTACTTATTGTTGTTTTTTCAATACCATATCAAATATTTCCTTCAAAGGGAAACATTCATATACCTTGGGGTGTCACTTATGTTCACCATGAGTAATTTAAGATCTAGGAGGACCATGTAGTTCCAATTCGTCAATAGTTAGGTGAGTTCATAACCCATGTTTCATGCCATGTGCTTGATGCTAGGGGAGTATACTACGATATATTTCCTACTATGGTATATTAGTTATAGAAAATTTTCCATGATGACATCTATAGGGAATATACTAAGAGAGATAATGATATCATGATTGAGAAAGTGCCTAGGGATAAGCCGGTCTCCATTTTGACTTGAAAAATTTAACCAGTAGAGCTTCAATAGAACAAGGATCGGAAAGTGTAATTCAAGAATAAAGGATTCATTTATCCATTTATGTCACCATGGGGTTCTCTAGTTTCATTCAAATAAGGATAATGGAACACTACAGTTGTTTGTAGATTAATAGAAGCTGCATCAGAAGAAAGTTTTGAACAGATAAACTCTTCTATATATCAATGATTTATTTTAACATTTTAATGGTGATTTTGGGTTATATAAAGTTAATTTGAGGTTAGGGTATCATCAGATGAGGGTGAGACATTCTGACATACATCATACTTATTTTAGAAGAAATTTTGTTTTGTATGAATTCATTATTATTCCTTTCAGGTTGAAAATGTCCAATACTATTTTTATGGCCCTAATGAAAAGAATATTTTCCCCATAATTGGATCAGTTATTAGTTGTTTTTGTACATGAAATCATGGTGTACTCCCAGACTCATGAAAATCATACCAGAAATCATGAAATCATTTTGAGAATACTAAGAGAGGATATTCTATATAGAAAGCTATCTATGTGAATATTTTCAATCGAAATGGTACATTTCATGGAACACGTCATCTGGAGGAAGGCGTATTGGTGGACCTATAGAAGGTTCAATAAGTTGTATCATGTGTGCATCCCATGTTTTTTAATATTAGAAGAGTTTTAGATTTGGAATCCTATTTTTGAAATTTTATCTAGGACCTTTTCTAGCTTTAAGTCGCCACTTTTAGGCATAACCAAGAAGGCTTTCAGGTTTGTGTGGTCGTAAGAATGTGAGAATTCATTCCAAGAGTTGATGAAGTGTATTACCACTACATCAATATTGATCCTACTCAAGCTGGGTGAGGAGTACATCTTTTTCTATTATATGTATAGTATTGTAATTGGTTAAGTGTTGATATAGGAAGATTGAGGTAATGGTTTATGGGTCATGATTATTGATGATATGTTAATGGAATTATATTATTAATGATCCAGTGTTGGATGTGGTGAATTATGTGTTTGTACAATTACCTATTTGGTGAAATGATTTTATTGAATATGGATCAAAAAATAATACAGTATATATTTTACCAATGAGATTTGAATATATTATAGATAATATGGGTCGAGTATATGTAATAATTATATTTTGATCTGGCCTAAACAATAGGAAAGGGAATAGTGTTGTTGACACTTTAAGCTAAAAAACATAGATTTAGGACGTTCGGGAATATAGTTTTTGATATATGATGATTTATTTGTATCCTGAGATGAACATAGATGTTCATGAGGGATATGGATAGATGACACAATTATCTTTTTTAGTTGAGTCCACACTTCTGATATGGATCAAGGAGAGGTAGTATGAGGATCTAGAGTGTTTGTCTTAATGGTAAATCCTTAAAGGTGAGATTCACCTTCATACTGGACTATCCACTATGATGATGTTTTTTATGTTCATGGATTTATTTTTTGTATATATCAGTATGTGACAGGAGATAATGCATGAATTATATGCCTTGAAGTGGGAAGTGTGACCAAATTTCACAAATATGTATTGGGATCCTTATCAGCAGTATTTATGGCCAGTAATGAAAATGGAAATTGAAGGTTTTGTGACATCGTGTTACACATGTCAGTAGGTGAAGGCTAAGAAACAAAATATTCTTTATTTCCTATAGTTATTTCCCATTCTAAAATAGACATGGGATGATGACACTATGGATTATGTGGTGGATCTCTAAAGGATGCCTCAGAATAATGTTGAAATATGGGTGACTGTGGATTGGTGGGACATGGTCTCACTTTTCATGCTAGGTTAAAACACTTTTACTCTTAACTAGTTGGGAGATCTATATATTCGGGTAAAAAACATTTTCCTGAGGTTCTATGAACTATATTTACATATCATAATCTATGTTTCACATCATGTTTCTGGAATGGTTTACAGAAGGTGCTTGGTACTCAGGTGTTTCTATGCATTAATTTTCTCCCACAGACATACATGAAATCATAATGTACCATTAAAGTGATAAATAACATGTTAAGGTATTGTGACCTAGAAATAGGAGGATATTGGGATAAGAACACAAGGATTGTTGTGTTCTCCTATTATAATATTTGTTAAGAAAATATTTTTATTGAATCATATGAGATAGTCTATGGTATAACATATAGATCACAATTTTATTGGATTGAAGATGGTGAGTTAGAGTTGTTGGATACAAGACTCATGAAGGATACATGAGGGAATGTTTAACTGATTCATAATCATATGGATACAACTTAGAGTATGTATAATTTACATTATGATCAACTATGTCGACCACTTGATTTTTATAGTGGGTGATCATTTATTTCTTTGAGTGTTGTTCGGATTGGGGCACCATTATATTCATAAAAAATGTTGGACATTTCACATTCATGTGGGTCCATTTGAGATTCTAGATAGGATTGGACTAGAAGAATACTAATTATCTCTTCAACAATGGTATTTTGGTATGTATGATGTTTTCTATTTGTGCTAGCTTCACCTGTATCACTTGGACCCTTCACATGTGATCGATGTTGAGGATGTTTATATGGAAGTTGGGGTGTCCTTAAAAGAGAATATAGTTCATATTTTATATTGTAGTGAGAAATTAAATATGGTACAGGCATGTTCCAATTTTTTGAGTTTTGTGGAATCATAACAGAATTTAGGAGGAAACCATGCAAAGGGAAAAATATGTGAAATCCTAGTGGCATGGCTTTTTTACCTCATAGGATTAGTGATTCTTGGGAGAGCATCTAAAGGATGTGAATTTATAAGGTGGGGAGGTTGTTAGATCCTAAAATTTTACTAGTTACATGTCTATTATATGTTTTAGTTAAAATTATGTTTAAATGGTTAACAAAATACTTCATGAGCTACTAACAGGCTTCGGGGAAGTTTTGTGGGTTTGGGATGTAACAGAGGGAAAATGGGTATCGACTAGTGTGTAGGTGCATGGTTGGAACATGGTTATTGATAAAAACAAACTAGTTCAACATCACCACCCCCTTAGAGGGTTCCATGAGGTCTCATTAGTAAAGGTACACTATGTCTCTCTCAACTATTCCCAACTAAGAAACCCCATTGTGGTCCATTCCAATCTAAGGCAATGGTCTATGTAAGGTCATGATCTACAGTGGCTGAGGAATTGAGCTGAATCACATAGGACCAATGTTTCCCAGGGAAGGTACATATATATATATATATATATATATATATATATATTGTATCACATGTTTTATGTAAAACATTTTAATTTAGATAACTAAGAAGTGAAATTTTATAATAGAAAAGTCAAAAAATTAATGGTATCTCATCAATCAATTGAGGAACCCTAACACAACACTTTCCATATATGCATAGGAAATTTACCTTGGTGGGATGTATGATATAAAACTTACCTCTAAGGAGAATTCAATATTTATCATCATGGACATATAGTAGCATTTATGGCTCTCCTTTTTGCATCCATTACATCTAAGGTCCTACCTCAAAACCAAACCACCAGAAATAATTTAATATAATCACTTTATAATTAAGCTACTAATACCAAAAGGTTATCTGTAATTAATATATTTTATGGAAAAATTCATACATCCAATAATATCATTTTTTGGTCTAATAATTCTAGAACCATGACTAAATGATTGAAAATTACCCATGGAAGACCCTTGACCTTGATTTATCAAACATACCTATTGAACATTGCCTAAAAATTATATAAATAATTTAATTTTGGATTCGTTGATTTGAATATTTTCTATGATAACATTTCTAAAAAAATATCACACAGAGATGTGAAGGCTTCCACATAGGTCTACCTATTCAAATGTAGTATAAAATTCCCATCATAGGTTTCTTATTTTAAAATTATCCCATACAATCTGAAATAGAAACCATATTTTAGGAAACCAAGATTAGAGAAAAATAAAGGGGTAGTTGGGTGGGGACAAATAGAGGGTTATAAATACATTGAAATCATGAGGGAAGAATCCAAGAACCTCCTCATGAATGAGAATAGTGAAGGGAAGGAATGTTTAGGAGAGCCTACTAATTTGATGGATAAAATGGGGAGAAATGGGGATTTATCCCACTAACCAAGGAGTAACACATGGCAAGGTTCCATTGTATGGTTTAACATACCATGTTCCAACCATGATTTATGTATAAAATTCAATAAAAACTCTCATATACTCTACCCACACCATAAACATGGATTCCAAACCTATGTGACTCTATATTATAGGATGAGTGGTCAGTGTATATGGTTATCACTAAATATTCTCCAACCATGTGCCCTAGAATATCTTTCTAGAAACCCCAATCTAAAATAACAAAACAATAAGGACACTCTTAAAACTAATGATCACTCTATGGTTCTTTATTATCAGTAAAAATTGGTCATTTTAGGGATTTAAACTTTTAGAAATCTACTTTTAGAAATCTATTCTGAATCTCTAATCAAAATCCAGACCTTTTGAATATTGAAAATTTGAAATCCTTAAGAATGTGTTAACTCATACAAACACAAATTCTTACAACCACCAAACCTTAATACTTTGTAACCCTAAGAAGTCTTGGTGGTCTAGAAAATGGACATTAAAACCTACCTCATTCACGAATTACTACTCAAATGATGAAATTCTATCTCTAAATTCCCAACACACATCCCACATGTCACTTTTAACAATTAGTACATAATCCACCAAAACCTTAGCCAACTCTCGTATCCCCCTCCAAAACACAAATATAGTGGATACAGGGGCCCCTCTACCCAAATATATATCCATTTCTTTATCTGATCCATCAATTGAACTATTTTTCTCCCCACATGGGGGCCTACTATGAAAAATATGATTTTTGGACATGACATTACTAACCATTCGAACTACCTATAAAAATGAAACTCTAGCATCCTAATAATTTCCCTAACATGAATTCCAACTACTAAACCCAAAAAAATGTGAAAATAAATCAAAACCCTAAAACACATTTTTTATTACATATTTCAAGACAAAACAAACTTTCCACCATAATCCATTAACAAAATGATCATGTTGACCCAACCTCAAAAGGCCCTAGACAATGCCTAAAATGCAACTATCATATTCCAAAATATGTTATTGATATAGTTTCTAGATAACCAAATCCATTTATAAATGAGAAAAAATTCATTCCTACTCAATCTGACTCATCCCAAGAATTATCATATCTGGTCATCAATGCATCATAAAAACCTGATCCTAGTGCCCCTGTTCAATGTGGTTCCTTGTGACCATTCAAACATATTTAATGGTTTCCATATGTAACAAATGATGACCTGTCATTTATGAAACTTCCACTATATAATTTTATAACCATGGATTAGTAGAAAAATTGTTGGACTACTTACCAAATTTTGGTCAAATCCACTGAACACCATCTTGAACCTAACACCTACTCTTAGACTCCAACTAAATAAATTTTTTAACATGTACATAGAATTCATCAAGGAATATAATTCTACTTAGGTCCATTTATACACCAGAATAAAAATTCCAAAAATGATCACTGGAAAACTAGATTCATATTCCCATAACCCTTCATATGCATGTGACACAAATTTGAAACCAAAATTTCACTCCCCACAACAAGGAAAGGTTTATTATTGCACAACTGAAATAAGTATTTGATTACCATGGTCTATTCTTCATCCATCACTATACATAAGTTTAGGCATGTCTAAGAACACTCATTTTTTAGTGCAATCCTCAATGGGATTTACAACCAGCACACATGTTACTCCTTCTAATCCATGATCCTTAGCTATCAACCCATGACCCCACACTTCCATGATAATACACATTAATGTCTAACCACAGGTTGAATATTTCACAGAACCCAAAAAAAGTCCCTAATAATAGTGGACTTCCATTATTTCACCCAAATATCCAACTATCCATTCCCATAAACATCACATTTAAAACCATAAACACTCTCCCTACACTCATATACTCACTAATTTTCAATTTAAAAATAAACCATGCACTTCCAAAACATAACCAACTCTCCGTATATAGCATGTGTCCAATCATATACCACCCAATCCCTCACCCAAATAACACTTCCATGAGTCATACACCATCAAGGTGTAGATGACCATTATCTTTGTTACATTAATATTTACATTCCATATGTCTCTTATAAACCTCTATTTAAAAAAAGGGACCTTACTTTCTTCATGATTTATCCATTTACCACTAGTCTCATGGAGTCATTCTATAAACATGGGATCTCATCCTCAGTTTAAATCATATCATAATTATTTCAACATTTATCTGTGACCAAAAATCATTTTATTCATACAAATCCACCCATCCTCTGAGCACAATGCTAACAATATACCCAGAGTAAAATAATATTTGGAACTCATTAAGTCTGACCCATCAATGTTATTCTCGATACTCAACCACTCTAGGATGTTCCATAGAAACTAAAAGAACCATCCAAACTTTTCCAAAAATCATGAGAACTTTATTTTCACTAACCTCATCTGTTGTATCATGTATATATCCTTTTCTTCCATGGACATACCAACCTGGGATAAACCCTCTCACTGGTTCCCCCAAACATACAAACCAAAAACTCATTGGGTTTGAGTCAAATATAAGGGACTATAGGTAACCCAACTATCCTATAAGTAAATCCATTGAATAATTTTATATCCAACATTAACTAATATATGTGCTTATCATCATTGTTTCTACATCAACTATTACATGGAATCTGACATTCCAAACAAACCACATTAAATGAGGTAATTTCAAGGGATTTTAATGATAATATTTACAAATGATGGTAAAAAAATCATACATGGGTTCGTTTAATCATTACAATCCAATCATCATCCTACCAAGAACTAATAAACTCTAATCATCCTTATATAGGACTGATCTATGGAGGTTCATGTCGCCAAAAATTTGAACTCATCCTCATTGGGTATCCTTATATGGAAACACCACCTGAAGGTTCTAGGTCACTGATGAATGTTTAGTTACCTATCACCATATCACACGATTATCTGACTAGATAAACATAAATAAAATCCAGGTATATAAAATTTATTAGAAATAAAGAAGAAAAAACATCATATATGTTGTTTTTTAATGTTAATTAATAGAAAACAAAAAGGATACACCCATTATAGGTCTAATATAATTGAATTATCTACCCATATTTTCATATAAGAGTTAATACTAAGTCCTTGAATGTCAAGTCCTACATACTTGGTTATGAAAAAGAGCACTAGGTTCCTATAATGTTCTCCTAACATTATCTCTATAAGAAATCACATGCCCCTATCATCCTACCAATGTTTTTAAAGAGGAAGTAAGTACCTATTTAGACCTACTAAGGGTTACTATGCCTCTAGTTCAGAAGGTATAATATCATTTTCACCATCACCAAGTTGTATCCTGACATATTCCATATAGCATATCATAGAAGAATGTGAAAAAGGTAGTTCAACTAAGTATAATTCCACTAAGAACAAAAAATTCAATGTTGCTTTTTTGTTTTTGTGGATATTTTAAATAGTCATCCTTATCACCAGTAAAACACATATATTAACATGATTATGTCATGATATCCTACATGAATTATATTATCCATGAGATGTAACATGTATCAATAGTCTTAGAGTAAAATAATTTCACCGGACTCTTTACAAAGATCCAAGAGCTATAAATTCACAATAATTTATAAAATTAACACCACATGTGCATCGATTCATGTGAAAATAAAACAAAAATGATACATAAAAACTATTAACATTAATACCATAACTTTAGTAAAGCTTGAATTTGAATTGGGATAAGTGTTCTCAATGCACCAGTTTGATATTATTCATAAGATTTGACACATTCATATTACTCTTATACACTATGTCCCAAAAGTTAAGACAATAGGAATGTAACTACACAAATATAATGTTTCACTCCCCACATATAAGACTATGAATAATAAAAAGGTTGGGTAATCACCGAGCCTCATGTGTGCCTCAATGTATGCCAGAGGCCGCTATATAGCATCAAACACCTATGGTGTCACCATGGAGATACAACACCCTCATGTCAGAGTAAGATAAAAAGAAAAAAATAAATGAACCTAATGTATCATCATAATAATTTTAAATTGACATTTAAAAATAAATAAACTAGTTATAATTTTAGAAATGTTGTAAGGTTTCAAACTTCCATTCCATACATACACTACCCTCACACTAGGCAATTTACAAATATAAAATAGAATAAAAGAAAATATAAACATTGTATCCAATAACATAAAATCTACACCACATCCCATGCTCAATGTACACATTCATGTCATCCTTCTTGGTCAGAACTAGGCCTTGAACCAACTTGTGCCTGTAACTAGGTGAATGTCATCATTGGTTCCCAAGTGAAATGAACACTAGATAAGGGTGTCAGTAAAAAAATAATTTTGAATCCACCAATGTAGTCACACACAAAAATAGTAAATGTAGTTCATGAGCATGATATCAAGTTAATTAAATAATAAAAATAAAATCTATCTTATAAAAATAATTTAAATAAACAATGTTGTATTGAGTGCATGATGAGTACCCTTGTTTGACCACGCCTACTTCGACTGGCATCAAATTATCCCTGAGAAACCTATATCTATATATGTGGATACATTTTCTATCTTCTGGAACAATATTACTCACCTCCACTAAATAAAATATTAGAGTCTAGGAATTACCAATACATCCTATAGATAAGGAATCGATATTGATCTTAGGTATCCTAGGCATACCACTGAATATGTGTATAATCAATGGAACCAAGAAAATGTCATGGTGTTCCCTATTCTAATATGATGTCGGATACCTAGGTCAATAACAATATATAATAAAGACATTACTAATTTGAATAAATTTCTATGTGAATAAGTCTTGAAAAATATATAAAGAATAGTCTCTCGTTATAAGATGATAACTCGACATCCCTGAACCATTAGTTAAACTACATATTACTAGAAACCTATAGGAATTGTAACCATGGTTCATCTACATGATCCTAGGTATTATCCTAATAAAAAATTGAGATAATCATCATCATCCTTAAGGATTTTTAAAAAATCTAGTTCTTAAGGAAAATAAGGCCACCCAAGAGCCTCTAGAGTCACATCAATAGTAGTGGGGTTGGAATTCTTGTTTTTATGCAAGAAAATATGGGTACTAAACATCATATTTTCAACATATTATTTTTCCTAGTTTTGGGAGGAATCCCAAAATTAATAGGAATTATAGTAATGGTAACATCGTATATTGGATTCTAAGATCACCTTATATTATTTTCCTATAAGAATTGAATTAAATTTCAATCACAAATTTTCATGCATCCAATATGTTACGTACAATATTTCAAACATGAAAATGAAAAATTTATAATATAAATATGATTATAAACATATATACTTCATTTAATGGTAAAATTATATATTTAGTTGAAATATAAATTAGGGGTAATATATATGTAGGGTTTTATTATTTGGGTCATTAGCACCCAGCTCTTCAAATATTTGATTGTGGCACCTCACTCCAGAAGTACCAGTTTATTTTTGATTATATGAGTCTATTAAATTTCATTTTCACTAATAAAATAATTTATCACTAATTTAAACTTGGATGGTTGGTTTAATAAATGAACCAATCTTATTTGATTATAATTAGTGGTCATGGTAGTATAATAGTACTTTATAGTGTAACCCTTAGTTATCTCTTCGCATTCCCAACACACCCTTACCAGGTTAATAACGTGATTGGAGGACCCCACTCAAGGTCCCCCCAAGTCCCACCTCATGAAAAATACCATCTATAAGAGGAAGAACTATCCAATGATATAACCTTTAACACATTAGTTCATTTAAGTCCTTAATAAAATCGGGTTGTTGATCTTCATATCCTGAATGACCTTTAAGGTCAGTCATACTAGATCAAGAGAACCACCCACTTATAGGGGTAATGAGGTTACATTTTTTCTAGGCCTGGTATGACTCTCCCAACCATTCCCAACCATGGATCCACGTTAAGGTCCATTTTAATATTCATAAATGGTTTATCATAACATCACAACCTATAATGGTTGAGAAATTGAGTCGGTGGCCAAGGGATCAAAGTTAACCTTTGCACTTTTTTATCTCTATACATACTATGGCATAAATTTTATGTTAATAAAGTTTTTTAAGATAACTGGGTAAAAATATTAATTTAATGAGGAAAAAATTTAATTAGGGGTCTTAAACAATCAATGATAGAACCCAAGAATATCATATACCACCTAAACAATATAAATATATGAAAGGGGAACGTATGGATGACCACATACCAATAAATATTTATCCATGTATATCATCATGTACCGACATAAACATTCACATTACATCCCATATTTTATATGGTATTATAGACCCTTTCTCATAACTGAACCATGAAAAATATTTAATTAAAATCACATTATATAGAATTAAATAATTGAAACATGTTCCAGGTGATTAAACTATTTTAAGGAAACATAAGTAAACCAAAAAATTCTCACCATATGATCCCATCACATTAAATACATGGAAAACTCTTTACAATGACCCATGGAATACCCTTGACCTTAACCAAAATAAAATTTATAAGAAACATCACCCAAAAAATGCAGTTTTTATATTTCATGAATTGAAAATTTGATGTGATGTCCTAACACAATGTAAGAGCATGTGTTAAAGTGTAGAATGCCTATATATGCATCTAATTCCTAATAAAAAATACCTATCACTCATATCAAATTCCACAATGCTCTAGTGGAATTAGAAATCAAAACCATGTCTGAGGAAGCCAATATTATAGAGAAATGGATAATAAGAATGAAGAACAATGAAGGGTTATATAATTCTTGAACCACTAAGGGGGGATTCCATAAACCTCTTCTTGAAGGAGCATGAAGAATGTAATTATGTAGGTTTAATTACATCTCCATCATGGTAGGAAAGGTGGTAAAAATGTGGGTAACCCTATTAAAATCATAATATGGATAAAAATGATTTTTTCCTCATGAAACAATTCACAAGGATTGGCCACATGATTGATCTAATAGTATTACAAACTTTTACCCTTACTGACCAAGTAATAATAACTCAAAAATTACAACACATAGTTTAATAGTCCATCTATCAACTATGAAACATGTCTCCAAATCCCTATAATGACTCACATGTTCTCCTAAGACAAGCCTCTAAATTTCCCAACATGTGTTCCTTTACATTTTGGGTTTCATGGTTGAGGTGTATGATTTTCACTAACTACGAAAAGACCATGTACCCTTTATAAAATTTATAAAACCTAAAACTATAAGACCCTAACTTCTTTGAATCTCCCAAAACCTCCAAACCCTCAAATAAAATTCATTCTAAATCCAAATTAGTCTTTTTTAGGGATTTCATCCTTCCTAAATCCATCTTGGATTTCCAATTAAAATATAACCTATCCAAAATTTGAGAATTAAAAATCCTTATAAAATTTTCAACTCATAAAAACATCTAATCATACAATATATAATGTAAGTTATCATGAGATAATAGTTAATAATCAACACATTAGAGAAAAAATCAAAACAGATGTCAATAAAATAAAAAACTTATGTTAAATTAGAATTCATGGCTAAAATTAAAATAGAAAACACATTGATTTTGAAATAATAAATTACTAATATTGAATATAAATAATTATAAACATTCCTGATAATGTCCTCTCTGCCAAGATATCTTAAATATTGTCAACATATCCTCTCAACCAAAACGTTGATCTTTATAAATGGGTAGGTGTATGAAAAATACACATATAATATGGAATGAATAGTATTTTTTCTCATGATATCTATCAATGCATAAAGGGTCTACATATAAATGGTCCCCACTCATGACATCCACATTCTATTCATTCCCCATATTTTTAATGACCAATAAAATTAATTTTCAAAATAACTAATAAATGATAAATTATCTTTATTGAATCAAGAATGTGAAATATAAATATGTCATCATCATAAACCATCCATTAAAAAAATAATTATTTTATCATTGGACCATATCCCATCTACCATTAGTTGGTGTTTTCAAGTATGAAAATTCCATTAGAAGATCATTAAAAAAATTTCTTGAAGAAAATACCATTTTCAATTTATGATTACATATTTAAAATAAGAAAATCCATAATACTAGAGAGAATATATTATTTTTTAAAAAATGGGAACATGTATTAAATTAATCATACCAATTAGTATTCATGATGATAGAAAAATATAGTCATGCAGTGTATGTTACGATAAACTTTATATTCACAACTTTTGAAAAAAGTTCCTCATTTTTGAAAATGACCAAAAGATTCTATTAAAAATATAGGAATTCAATAATATATAAAAATTAAATCAATAAATATTAAAATAATATTAAAAAAACTATTGAAAACATTTTAGAGAAAATTTTTATGTTGAATAAAAACCGATTGAAATAAATCATCAACACATGATTTTTAATAGAAACTACCTTCATGTAAATTAATTTTTGATTCGTGATCCAACAATAGATTAAGTGTAAAATAAATATATGACCCAAAATAACTATAGTAGAATAAATTTGATTATTTTTAATATATTAGGATCATTTAATTTTCCAAAATTAAAACTGAATTCAAATAATCCCAAAATAAAATGATATTGTAAAAAAAATCTCTTAACTAAAGTTGGAATTCCGACATTATTAATTTAATAATCTATTATAATAAATATATATTTACTATATCTCTATAACTAATCTATATACATAATTATTATATTATATATGACCCACTTATAACATTTAAACTCCAATTTATTACTAATTTTTAATAAAATCGTTATTTTTGAGTATTGGCCTTTCCAATTTCATTTCAGTTTCATTATGATAGTTTCTATCCTTTCATATTTCTCATGGATTAATCATATATATAATATTAATTATTATATAAATATATTTCATATTTATTACATACATATTTAAAACAATCCTTGGTTTGTGTACATGAATAATGGTTCACATCACTTCGTGGAGGTGGTTGTCTACACATACACATGAGTGTCGTTATCATTTTTTAATGAATGGATGGGTAAAAAAGTAAATGATATCTAATATATTAATGAAAATAACTATTTAATATATTTCATATATATTCATTAGTTACAAAATTATAAACATCCATGTAAAATGTATATGAAAAATGAAATGCACCATTATGTGGATATGGTAAGCCAGACGTATGCATGAGCGATGTTTTAGCTTTCGATAGGGTGGAAAAGTTATAGAAAATGGTATTCCCATAATCATAAAAACATATATGTATATATATATATATATAATAATTATACTAAATTAATTATTTTAGTATTGGAATAATATATTTAGATGAATTGGAATAATAAATAAAATTTAAATTATTGGTTTACGAGTTATATCACTTTGTAGAGAAACCTCCATCAGATTACAACTTAAGAATTAGAAGGATGGTATTTTGGGAAAAAAATATCCTTTAGGAATTAAGGAATTAAGATAATATATTATTAGGTTAGTTATTTATTTAGATAGAGTTCCCAAACATTGTCAATATGGGAGGAGAATAGGTTTCCATTTATAATTAATGGGAGGGGCACGCAAGGAATTACATAAAGTATTAAATTATTAAATATTAAATTCCAATTTCATTTGGATAAAAATTGATATAGAATCTTGGATATGTGTATGTATAATTAATATCATTAAATAATATTTAGAGAATTTTATGTGATTTTTTACCATTATCTCTGAGTTTTTCCCATATAAATGGTTTTGGGGATTATCACGATATCAATTTTTTTACGCTTTAGGGGTCCTGAATGTTACTATAAAAGGAAAAGTGACCCATTAGTGTATAAAAAATGATATTATCAACAATATACCATTTAATTTTACTAATATGATATTTTTATGAATTTTATATCGTTTTATAAAATATTATTAAACTTAATATACCATTAAATTCATATTTAGGACTATTCAAATAATTTAACTTTTAATAATATTAAAAAAATAATTTATTTAGAATATAAACATTAAAAACCTGAATAATATTCTATATTGTCCAAAAGTCATAGAACACAACTTGTAATCCAAAATATATTACTTTTATGGTTTTTAAAATCATTTACATGATTTCAATATTATTTTGACAAGCATTGGAAAGTGTTGTGTACACATTAAAATTACTTTTTACAAAACTAAATATTATAAAAATTACAATGTTAAAAAAAAATTATTTAAAATCACAAATATATAAACATAAATAACTTCTTTTATCCCTATTAAAAATTGTTGTTATTAAAAACAAGGGACTGGAATTTTTGACTTTATCCTTTACTTAAAATAAAATAAATGTTATAATAAAAGTCTTGTGGAATTAAATTGATACATTTTAGGAAAATGGATGGTTATGGTAAAAAATATCCAAAATAATAATTTTTTGTGTTCTGAATTTTTTTAGGCCTTATCCCAAATTTTCAACTTTTTTACATGTTTTACATTTACCAAGATGACAAATATTTACTATGGTTACTATTGATAATGAGTAAAAAGAAAAGCAAACTATTTACAAAATTGTAACCTCTAGATTAAAAATATGAAATAAATTATTAAATATACAATTTCTTGAATCTTCATACATCAATTTTAATAAATATTAGTAATGTGCAATGAATAAAAATTTATATTTTTTTAAGCCTAAAAATGAAATAATTGAAAATTTAAGTATAATATAGATTCCTATATAATTAATTAACTTATTTTTTATTAATGATGACTTTTTTTACCTGAATATAAAATTAAAAACATAGTGGGACTTTTAGATTAATAGTTTTAAAGAAAATAAATTATAGTTTTACAAATGTCTAATTCCATCACTAATTAATGGAAAATAAATCATTCTAGAAAATTCCCAAAAATTCTACCTATGAAAATATTAAAATAAAAATTTTCAGAATAAAATAGTTTTTATAGAATTTAATTTCTAAAAATGATACAAATTAATTATAACATCCAGACAAAAAAATTAATTAATTTTTTTGAAGTAAATATATTTTGAAGCATAAAATGACTTTTATGAAAATTAAGAATTTTATAATGGAAAATATATTATTAAATAAAAAAATTTATTCACATTTTATAAAATCTGATTATTCTAATTCATACATTCTAATCGAAGGGATATGTAAAAATTGTCACATTAAATAGTAAAATTTTAATAGTATCTCATGGTTCATTTAAACGTGGTGTTGCTTATAAGGAAAACTATCAAAGAAATAAAATATATTTAAAGTTGATTATATCACAAAATATCATGGCGTAAAACCCATTGTTGTTGGATTACCCTTAGATGGGGTGTTCGCATGGTGTTAGATGATGATGATAGTGGACATATACATATGGTATGAACATGACATCCTTATGACCCAGATTGAAACTTGATGCCTTGAGCTTTCCAAGTTTGGTGTGAGAGCTTAGTGCCTTGTAGATACTGCATACATGTTCACTAGTAAGTCATATAGCTTAACCGGAGACTCTATTCCTTCATTATAATGATTCATAATTCACCTACCATATAGATAGTTATTCATCACTTCTATCATCTTGATCAACTATTCGACATTGATCCACTATAAGAATGGCTGAGGTTCAGGGTGGGTTTGATAGAACATGTATTTTCCAAATATAATTGGTTGTAATTTCTTGGGAATTTATTTTTAACATGAAATAATCCAATTATACAGTTAGAAACATGTTAAGGACACAATGGTGGTGATAAAATGGGTTTTATAACAAACACCATGCATGATCATCTCGATATGTGAGAAAAATTCATATATAGGGATCCCTAAATGGAAAAGGGACATGTGGAAGATGGTTAGGTTATAGAGTAGAGATATGATATACTAACCAAGACATAATCTAGAGCATTTATTTAATGTTAAATTATTTATTTATCTTCTTACACATTTTCTCTGGTTTCACGTGCCACATTCAAATACTAATTTACTTTTATTTATTTATTTTTATGACATGTATGTAATCTAATTTTACATTAATAAGTTATAACATCCTCATTGTTTAATATTATTTCTTATATTTTTATAGGAATTTTCTGTTTGAGTATATCATACTAAGGTTATAGTATCTCTACATTTGGTGTTGGGACCCTAACTACTGGTCGGAAACATGTTGTGTACAACTTGTTTCATATGAGGTCTACTGTATCTTGGGATTAGACCTAATTTTTCAGGATAGCTTACTACATACACAATCGAGTTTATACAATATTTATACTAGAAATATGATAATTTTTTAATTCATGTTCATATTTTCATAATTAAAACATGTATATAATTCCATAAAATTGATGGTGAAATGTATTATTAATGTGGTTTACAACATCCCAATATATGAAAAAGGGTTATTCAAACAATTAATTTAATTAAATGTTAGTGAGATCACCCATACTTATTGAATACCTATAGTATTTATCATAGATAAAATAGTCTATTCATTTGAAGAACCTAGCGGGGAATTAAAAATGGAATTGGGAGTATCGGTCAGTCTATTATGAGTTGAGTATTATAGATTTCATAATTTAAAATTTTATTTTTTAAGACCTTGATAAATCAACAGAAAATTAAAAGAAGTATTTTTTATGGGATAACTTTTGTTAACCAATTATTAATAATAAATAATTAAATATAAAATAAAAAAATTCGCAAGATTGATGAAATACATATGTAAATAAATTTAAATTTAATGATATGGAGTATATCGATGAATGCGGGATTTCCATAGAGTTTAAAAAAATAATATGAACAAATATTGTATAATATTTAGTAAGTTTATGGAATTCCTAAATAAATTACAATTTTAAATTTTGGTTTATATTTTTAAAAATCATGATCATATATTTCGTGTTGGTAAGTGATTCATCTAATAATTTTATATTTTCTCTCATTGAGTGTCTTGTTCAAATAAATTTATTGCACTAAAATATTCAAATAATCATTACATCTTCATTTAGTTTCTTAACAAAAAATTTATTAATTATAAATGATCATTTTTATCTAATTTTTTCTTGTTTTTACAATCAATTCAATCCATTATGTAATTGGACAAATGACTAGTCATTTATATTTAGATAAAATAAAATTTGTATTTAGTATTAAAATTTAAAATTTTATAATTACATAAACTCTCTTATTTTATTTTTTTCAATTTTAATTAATATTTTTATTGTTTATTTTTGAAAAATTAATTTTATAAAAAAAATTCTTCATGACACATTTGAGATAGTTTGTTTGAATGTTCTATGTACATAAAAAATATATTTTAAATAACATTATGGTTATAAATCCTATGAGGTTTAAAATCCAATACATGATTTCTTAGGGGAATATTGGAGGCCAATTTTTCATATAAAATATTCTCTGCTCTATTGAGAAGGGAAAGGAGTACTCAGGTGAAATTGAGTTTTATAATCCACTTAGAGGTATATGGTCAATATGAGTAAATGATTTATATCATATATGATATTTTATGGACTTATGTTTTATATTACAGTTATAGAGAGTAATTTTTTTATTTCTTGTATTTCTCATGTAATAACAATTTATATTTAATTATTAGAATAATTTAACAACCTGAATCTTCTTTTCATGTATGTTTTTCCTTTTCTGCTCATTTTTAGAAAAAGAAGAAATTTTGGAAATTTTTTAAGTACATGCCTTGTACTTTATGAGTACAATCCATGTACTTCTTTATCGCAGGAGGCCCTATGATGGTTGTGTAGTAGCCACACACACGGATGTGTGGGAGTGACTTGGAGGCTGCTTAAAGTAGAGTATGGAAAGGGTGAGTACACACCATGTACATCAAAATTACACGTTGTGTACTTTATTTTTCCATTAAATGCATCGGGGTCGCGTATAATCGCCATAACTCTCTTCTTTTAGGTCATATTTGACCGAGAGCTCCATAAGGCTGCGAATCATTAATGAACCCATGAGTGTGTTTCTATCCTCCGAATCGAACACCATTAGTTTTGTTGGAATGGAATCGGTGAGTTCTCTCTTCTCCATGAGCGTCATTTCATGATTCTTCTTCTTTCTCAAGTTATCGTGGGTTGAAAGTTTTGGAATTTTTTGTTGATCTTTGGAGTTCTAGGATGAATCAATCTTCTAGGTTCACATATAATGATCTCCTAATGCCAAGGTAGGTGGTTTGTGCCTTTCCATTCAATTTCTTCTATAATTATGTGCAAATTCCACTAATACCCTTGAATGGGTTATTGAGTGTTTACTTTTTTACCCCTGTTTTTTGCCTTCCATGCTTGTATGCCTGTGTAGAGGTTATTTAGATAGGAGTAGGATGTTTTTCCATTCTTGGATGTATTTTTCCCACACATTTTCTGTTTATGACCATTTAGTCCTGCTTACCCTTAGGTTGCCTTGCCTGTTTTCCATGCATGTTTCTGTAGGATGGAGAGTTTGTATTCTGACATGATTGACATGATGTAGACTATTTATCCAAGTATTTCTATAGGTTTACTTTGGCCATATTGTATTTCTATGATTTTTTACCTATATAGGGTCGTGAGAACCTGTTTTAGTAGGCTATAAAGGGAATTTTTGAGTGATATTCCTCATAGAGTCTTTGGGCACTTTATACTATAAGGAAAATTGACCGAGTGAGCTTCCTCAGAGAGTCTTTGGGCACATTTGACTATAATGGGAATTGACCGAGTCATTTTCCTCAGAAAGTCTTTGAATTATTTTGAACTGCATTAGACTATAAGGGGAATTGATGGTGAATGCTTCCTCAAAGAGTTTATGAATGACCTGGGATATAAGGTGAATTGACCGAGTGATCTTCTTCAGAGAGTTATTGACCTTGGGGCTATAAGGGGAATTGGCTATGAGTGCTTCCTCATAGTGTTCCTGACTACCTTATACTATAAGGGGAATTGACTGTGAGTGATTCTTCAAAGATTATTTATATAGTGAACCACAGGGGTTAGTATGAGTGTACAGACCATAGGGTGGCTTGTACTTGTTAGGTAGGACCAGAGGGGATGGCTGTGGGTACTTCCTATAGGGTTACCTGTTTGTGCTTATCTATCTGATTAGCTGTTTCTTGATGTTGAAACTGAGGATTGTTTACTACTAAGTACTTTCCTGCTTACTGCTTTCGGTACTTTACTTGCCATATATTCACTAACTATTAGGCACAAACCTTTTGGTGCTTGCCTACTGTTATTTAGTCTCACTCCCTGTTCGGGTCAAGATTTTAGGCCCAAAAATATTATATTGTTTTAGGTATAGATAAGGTCAAGAACCCTTCTACTTCAGGTACTTGAATTGATGTGGAGCTGGAGAGCATGGGACCAAGATTATGCTTACGATGATGAGGAGATATTTATCTACTTCTTTTGTACTTTGGTTTAGTATTGTTTGTATTCTAGCATTGTGACTTGTTTGGAAACTATCCTAGAAATTTGTACCATGCATCAGCTATATATGTGATCTAGTTGTTTATACTTTCAGTCTTACACCGTTTACTCTTGTATGGATGTTTACTGCTTTCGCTTTTGCTGTTGTTTTTATTACACTATTTACTCTTCCAATGAGGGTATATTTTCCCCACTATCACACCCAAGGCCCTCGGTGCTAGTCAGCAGCCTCTGGCGTTTGGGGAAATGCGCTTACGACCATGTGACCAACTGGGTACGGGGCGCCTCTATGTGGATTCTAGAATAGGGACGTTACAAAGTGGTATCAGAGGAATTCTTTTCTCTTGACTTTCTTTTTGGAGCCTATAGATAGGGATAGGACAGAATAGGTACTTGGTAATAAGTTGTGCCCGGGAGTAGCTAACCCGTGTACAGGGAAAAGCCAATCTACCTCGTTAATGCAATTTCCTGGTTTTTCAAGTTTATGGTTGCCTTTATTTTCACCGTTATGTGACTCACATGTTTTTTGTTGGTTATTATTTATTTCATTGAGGTTCTATTTCTATTGCAACCCGATGAGATGAGGGTATTCCATCTCATGCATCATATAGGAACTTACTAGAAATCACATGTCAGGCATTCTTTCCATGCCATCTAGGGTGCATTATCAATTGCATGTTGTTGTGATAGATGTTTTGTATAATATACATGTTGTTGTGATAGATGCCTTGATAAAATACCTTCTGTTTGATAGGATATTTTTTGGGTAATTTTTTGTCTGAATAAATGCCAAACATTGGTTCTTGAGGTGTTATGGGCCCTCATGGACTAGAACCTAGTGGATCATTGTCTTTTTTACCTTGTTATAACATGTATAAGATTCCAATCCTTGATTATCAAAGAGTATGGGCCCTCACGGATCGAAATTTGGCACCTTAAATGTTTTTTCAGTGTTTTTCTGGGTTCTAAAGTAGTTTATGAGTCATGTTGTAAGAAAAAACCCATAATACACGCTGTGTAGTTTTGACTACATGCCATGTGTTCTTCTTTTCGGGAAGAAACTGTTTTTCTTAAGTACATGTCATGTACTTTATGTACACGCTGTGTAGTCTCTAACAGTGTCATAGGCTATGTGGGCAAAGACACGGGATGGGGAAAATTTGGTGGGAACACGCTGTGTACCAGTTGAAAATTCCATGTAGTGTTGATCCTGTGTCCACCCATGTAACTAAAAACACAGATTGATAAACCTTAAGCTATACATGTTGTGTCAGGACTAAAAACGCCTTGTACTCTAACCCAGGTACCCGGTCATGTCACGAACAACACAGGTCGGTGTTATCCTTCCTCGTACACGTTGTGTCCGTCTAGAACACATCGTGTAGTGTGAGCTGTGTGTTAGGTCGTGTCACAAAAAACATGGGCCACGTGAAGCTCGTCTAGTACACATCGTGTCTATCTTGAACACTCCGTGTAGTCATGTATTAGGAGAATCGTGTGTCTTAACCATGTAGAAGGACATGGGAAGATAAAGAGGATTCAAGTACATGCCGTGTTTTAGGACAAAACGCCGTGTGTTTTGGGTGTTACATGACCAATTTAGGCAGGAGTACAAATCCATGTAAATGACTTAAGAGAACACGCCGTGTAGTAATTGTACATGTCGTGTAGTCATGTTTTGTAAAACATGAATGCTTTCTTTCTCCTATTCCCTTTTTATTATTCTAGTTTTCAGTCCTTGATAATCTTGTTTTAAGGTGTGTGCTTGACCTTGCAGAGTCATTCCACATAGACGTCCTCTGGTTGTGCGCCCGTTGCCAGGTGGTGATCAGACACCAGGCATGGTCGATCAGGGACTCCTAGCAGATCCTCTAGTCGTGCCAGCCTTGGCACCAGCCGTTGTACCTGACATTGGTGCTGATTCATAGTTTAGGGAGGGCTTTTGAGGATGATGCAGCCCTTTCAGGGAGAGCCACATCCTACCCCGTAAATGGAATATTTTTCGCGGGTCTTCCAATAGTAGCATCCTACAACATTCTCAGGGGATGGAGGACCCCAGGCTGCAGAGTCATGGATCGAATCCACACTAACAATTTTCGAGCATCTGGAGATACCTCTAAAGAAGTGGGTGAAGCTCGCTACTTACATTCTTCGAGACTCTGCCAAGAGGTGTTGAGATGTGATCTCATAGGCGGGACGCCAGCATAATATGGATTTGGATGACTTTTGTCACATCTTCTATGATTACTTCTATCTGGAGACCTTGATGGCTGATCAAGCTTGAGAGTTCATGAGTCTAGAGCAGGGTACTATTTCTGTTATGGAGTATTCGTCTCGCTTCACAGAGTTATATAATTTCACGCCTATTCCAGGAGGTGATGAGTTGTTCCTTGCACAGAAGTTTGAGGATGGGGTAAGGAACAACATCCGATCATAGGTGAACATGTTCAGGTTGACTTTGATATCCTCTATTGTCAACTAGGTACTGATTACAAAGAGTAATCTGAGGGATTCTAGAGTTGTGAGCTAGGGCGGTTTGGTATCCAGAGTTAGTGCTCCACCAGCTGATAGTAGGAAGCGCCACAGGGAGACTGCACGAGGATATCAGAGTAGGTGGGATGCATTTTCTGGTAGCCAGGTGGTATTCTACCAGTGCAGGAGGAGCGGGCATACGAGGCCGCATTGCTCGAGAGACCCGGCGGAGTGTCAATCATGCGGCAAGATTGGTCATATTCAGTTCTTATGTCAGATCTTATCACCATTTGCTGGTGACAGGGGTTCTTCTATGACTCCACGTTCAGGAGTAGCACCAACAGTTTCTCAGAAGTTAGGGAACTGGAGTTCTTTCAGCCTCTAGGTCTGAGGTGGAGGTCGTGGTCGGGGTAGACAGTCCCTTGGTTTTCAGTGACAATATGGTGGATTAGCTCAGAGTGTTCAGGAAGGGTCACAGGGATGTGGAGTAGTCCAGACATTTTTAGTGGAGCAGACCCATCAGGAGAAGGGTCTCGGACCTTCTATAGTTCGAGGTAAGATCTTAGTAGCCTCCATTTTAGCTTATGCTATTTTCGATACAGGGGATTTCCATAGCTGTACATCTGTTGCTGTTGTGGAGAGTCTTGGGCTCTGCATCCTTTCTTCTGATGATATCTTGATGATATACAAACTGTTGGAGACTAGAACGGATAGTGTATGGCAGTGCAAGGAGTGAACTCTTGAGGTTGGTGGGTGTCACTTTCTATGGGACCTCTATGTCTTAGGGATGACAGTCTATGATTTCATTCTCGTAATGGTCCGGTTGGTTCCCTTATAGGAATTAATCAATTTCTATCATCGTAGGGTGAGTTTAATATCACCATAGGGTGGATTATTTCTTCATAAGGGTGAGTGGGATGTCCAGGCAAGCAGAGCGGGCCCATTGCATCATGAGTAAGGAGGAGTTATGGCCCAAATTGCTAGTATATATCTAGATGACCAGAGGACTTCAAAAATGGACATTCCCCTAGTGGTGGATTATTTCATAGATGTCTTTTCAGAGGAAATTTCAGGTTTACCTCCATAGCATTAGGTCGACTTTTCGATTGAGCTTCTGCTAGGAGTGTCACCAGTGTCTATTTCTCCTTATAGAATGGCTACACCAGAGTTGCAAGAGCTCAATAAGTAGTTGGAGGAGTTGCAGGAAAAGTGTTTCATCCGACCCAGTACTTCTCCTTGGGGTTCACCTATCCTATTTGTGAAGAAGGCAAATGATACCCTTAGGCTTTGTGTGGATTATCAGAAGTTGAACCAGTTTACGGTCAAGAACCGATAACCTTTACCAAGGATTGATGATCTATTTGATCAGATTCAAGGAGCCTAAGTGTTCTCGAAGATTGAATTGAGGTTTGGTAACCATCAGTTTCACATTAGACCATCAGATATATCTCTTACAGCCTTCCAGAATAGGTATGGTCTATACGAGTACCTGGTTATTCCATTCGGTCTCACGAACACGCCTCCAGTTTTCATGGCACTGATGAACCGGGTGTTCCATCCATACTTGGACTCTGTCGTGGTTATCTTCATGGATGATATCTCGGTGTACTCTCACACTCGACATGACCTTTCCACACACCTTGAGATCATTTTGAGTACACTGAGAGAGCATTAGTTATATGCTAAGCTCTCAAAATGCCACTTTTGGATGGACCAGATTCACTTCTTGGGTCATGTGATCTCAGAGACTAGAGTATCAGTCGACCCAGATAAAGTGAGAGCAGTAGTTTCCTTGGAGTAGAAGAAGAATTTCTTTGAGGTACGATGTTTTCTAGGGCTGTCTGGATACTATAGACACTTCATACAAAACTTTTCACGCTTAGCAGCACCACTGACAGGTCTGACTAAGAAGGGTGCAATGTTTTTGTGGTCAGATTCTTGTGAGTTAGCCTTTCAGGAGCTGAAAGGGAGGTTGACTTCAGCACCGATCCTAGTGTTTCCAAAGCCGGGCAGTAGCTATACTGTTTACTATGATGCTTCATGTATTGGGCTTGGAGATGTTCTTATGCAGGGATATGGAGTCCTTGTGTATGGGTCTCGACAGTAGAGGCCACATGAGAGGAATTACCTGATGCATGATCTCCAGTTGGCTACCATTGTTTATGCCTTACGCAATTGGATACATTATCTACTGGGAGATAATTTTGTGGTTTTCACCAACCACAAGAGTCTCAAGTACATATTCACTCAGTGTGATCTGAATTTGAGGCAGCGAAGATGGGTTGAGTACCTCCAGTCCTTCGATTTCGAGCTTGCCTATACGCCTCGGAAAAGAAACACAGTGGCTGATGTGCTGAGCAGGAGGACTCAGATACAGGAAGTTCAGGAGGCCAGCAGTGATTGGAAGCTTATGACTCTGTTCTCTGAAATTCATTTGGAGGTTAATGAAAAACAAGGACAGTCTTTTCAATCTTCTGTAATTTTACCTCTACTCTTCTTGATTGAGTTCAAATGAGGAAACTATCAGATTCTGAAGGCTTAGTCCTAATGGAGAATGTGTGAAGAGAGGAACTTATTACTAGATTGACCATAGGCAAGGATGAGATCTTGCATTTCTAGGGAAGCGTATTGGTGCTAGCAGACATACTCAAGGAGCTGATGTAGGACTTTCATTCCTCAGTTTGGGCAGTTCATCCTGTTGTTACCAAGATGTATCACGATCTACACCATAAGTATTTGTGGCCATGTATGAAGAGGGACATTGCTGGTTTCATCATGAGGTGATCCACTTGTCAGCAGGTGAAGGTGGAGCATCAATGACCAGCAGGTCTTTTACATAAGTTACCCATTCCTAAGTGGAAGTGGAATGATGTCGCGACGGATTTCATGACCGGTTTTCCGAGGTCGCCTCAAGGGAATGATGCAGTTTGGGTTGTCATTGAAAGACTAATGAAGGTTTGTCACTTCTAACCGATCAAGTAGACCTTCGATGTTGATGATCTGGGATGGTTGTAAATATATGAGATTTTACGTCTACATGGAGTTACACACTCCAATGTTTCATACGGGGATGCATGTTTTACTTCCCAGGTCTGGTAGGGGCTTCATAAGGCTTTGGGTACACAGGTACTTTCGAGTACAGCTTACCATCCCCAGATAGATGGTCAGTCTGAGCGTACGATTCAGGTGCTTGAGGACATGCTTTGGGCATGCATTCTGGATTTTGGAGGTTCTTTGGAGAAGCATATACCTCTTTTGGAGTTTTCCTACAATAATAGTTTTCAAGAAAATATTAAGATGGCACCTTATGAGCATTGTATGGTAGGCCATACCGATCACCCTTATGTTGGCTGGAGGTAGGAGAGACAGCTTTATTGGGACTTCATCTTGTTCTGCAGACCACATAGCATATAGGGTTGATTCAGAAGAGGATGACTACTGTACAGCCTCGAAATAAGTCTTATGCTGATTAGCGGAGACGACCTCTGGAGTTCGAGGTCGGGGATCATGTTTTCATGCATGTCACACCGAGGTTGAGACACAAAAGGATTAGGAGACATGGTAAGCTTTCATCTTGGAATTTCGGGCCATTTGAGGTGTTGGAGAGAGTTGTGACGGTTTCCAATCAGTTGCATTTACCTCAAAGGTATCGGGATATACACGACTTTTTTCACGTTTCTCAGATCTGATGTTACTTTTTAGACTTGTCTCATGTCTTTCAACCTGAGGAGGTTGAGCTTGAAGTGGATGCATCATTCGAGGAGCATCCTATCCGGATTTCTGATCGAAGTACAAAGGTTCTCTATGGGAAGTCTATTCCTCTGGTACGAGTGTTATGGAAGCATGGGCGAGTACAGGACGAGACTTGGGAAAGAGGGGTCGAGGTACGAGCATAGTGGAAGGAATTGTTCGGGGTTTCTTCTTCTACGCTACGCTAGGGAAATTCGGGGACAAATTTCTTTAAGGGGGGAAGTTTGTAAGAACCCAGATCTTCTTTTTAGGTGTGTTTTTCATTTTCTGGTCATTTTTGAGAAAAAGAGGAAATTCTAGAAATTTTCTAAGTACACGCCATGTACTTTATGAGTACATTCAGTGTACTTCTTTACGACAGGAGGCCATGTGTTGGTCATGTAGTAGCCACACACACGGCCATGTGGGATTGACTTGGAGGCTGCTTCAAGCGGAGTATGGAAACAGAGAGTACATGTTGTGTACTTAAAATTACATGTCGTGCACTTTCTTTTTCTTCATTAAACGCACTGGGGTCGCGTCTAATCACCATAACTCTCTCCTTTTAGGTCTTGTTCGACCAAGATATCTGTACAGCCGCAGATCTTCGACAAAACCTTGAGTGTGCATCTATCCTCTGAATCTAACATTGTTGGTTGTGTTGGAATCACATCGGTGATTTCTCACTTCTCCTTGAGCCTCGTTTCATGATTCCTCTTCTTTCTCAAGTTATTGTGGGTTGAAAGTTTTGGATGTTTTTGTAGATCTTCAGAGTTATAGGGTGAATCAATCTTCGAGGTTCACATATAATGATCTCCTAACACCAAGGTAGGAGGTTTGTGACTTTTCATTCAATGTCTTTGAGTATTATGTGAAAATTCCACTAATATCCTTGAATAGGGTATTGCATGTTTGCTATTTTACCCCTATTTTCCTACCATGCTTGCATGCCTGTATAGAGGTTATTTGGATATGAATAGGGTTTTTTACATGATTGGATGTATTTTTCCCACACATGTTCTGTTTACGACCATTTGTCCCTACTTAGACTTAGGCTGCCTTGCCTGTTTTCCATGCCTATTGTTGTAGGATGAAGAGTTTGTGTTCTGACATGCTTAATATATTGTAGACTATTTAGCCAAGTAGTTCTGTAGGTTTACTTTGGCCATATTGTATTCCTATGATTGTTGACCTACACAGGGTTGTGAGAACCTGGTGTAGTAGACTATAAGGAGAATTGACTGAGTGAGCTTCCTCAGAGATTCTTTGGGTACTTTAGACTATAAGGGGAATTGACCGGGTGGGCTTCCTTAGAGTGTCTTTGAATTATTTGGAACTTCATTAGACTATAATGGGAATTGATGGTGACTACTTCCTCATAGATTCTATGAACAAACTAGGATATAAGGGGAATAGACCAAGTGAGATTCATCACAAAGTCCTTGACCTTGGTGTTATAAGGGGAATTGACTGTGAGTGCTTCCTTAGAGAGTTCCAGGCTATCTTAGATTATAAGGGGAATTTACAGTGAGTTCTTCCTCAGAGAGTCTTTATATACTGAACCACAGGGGTTGGTCTGAGTGTACTGCCCAAAGGGTGTCTTGTACTTGTTAGGTAGGACTAGAGGGGATGGATGTGAGTACTTCCTAAAGGGTTACCAGTTTGTGCTTAGCTATTTGATTAGCTATTGCTTGATGTTGAAACTCTGTATTGTTTACTGCTGAGTACTTTCATGCTTACTGCTTTCTGTACTTTACCTTCCATATATTCATATACTAATAGGCACAGATCATGTGGTGGTTTCCTACTAGTATTTATTCTTACACCCAGTTTGGGTCATTCTTTTGGGACCAAACAGATTGTATTGTTGCAGTTATAGATAAGGTAAAGCGCCCTTCTGCTTCTGGTACTTAAATTGTTGTGGAGCTGGAGAGCATGGGACCAAGGTTATGTTTGCGATGTTGAGGATCTGTTTATCTATTTCTTTTGTACTTTGGTTTAGAAATATTTTTATTCCAACATTAGGACTTGTTTGGATGCGTTCCTTGACAGATGTATCATGAATCATCTATATATGTGCTCCAGTTGTTTATACATTCTGTCATTCATCGTTTACTCTTATATGGATGTTTACTACTTATGATTTTGATTTTGTTTTTCTTTTACTGTGTACTCTGCCAATGAGGGCATAGTTTCCCCACTATCACACATAAGTGCCTCGGTGCTAGTTGGAAGCCTCTGGCGTTTGGGTAAATGCGCTTAAGGCCATGTGACCAACCGGGTACGGGGCGCCTCTGGGTGGCTTCCGAAACTGAGATGTTACAAATAACAGCTTATAAGGATATTAATGGAGACCTTTTAGGTCCTTAATTCATTGGCCAAAATATGGGAACAGAATTTTTTTATGGTAAAAAGTGGTATAACAACATATATAATATTTAATGAATTATAAAAATAATCATCCTTCCTCAAATGAAAAAGAAAATCATATAAATAATTGAGAAAATAATAACTAAAATTAAAAAATTGTGAAACATATTTCCCTCAAAATATATCATATGAATATTTTAATTCTATTTATTAAAATTAAAACTCCAAAAAACATTTTATGTGGATTTTTTTAACTTTTTTAGAATGTTTTTTTGGTGAATCGGTAATTAAACATTCATATTTGTACTCAATCAGGCCCACAATGTGTTTAATTTTTCTCAAATTTTTAAATATAAGTCAAATCTCACTCATACTACTCAATTTAGTGTCATCAAAATGTGATATGAAACTACATTGTTTGAAACATTTGTGAATATCTTTGGTTTCAAAGACAAGGGGATTAAGATACTATACTAATATTAAATATTATTTTTCATATTGTAAATTTAGATAAGGTCACCTGGAATACCATATTCAAAATGTGAATACTATTAAATCATTGTTCATACATCCTAAGGTGTAACAACCTTAAAAGTTTCAATAATTATACCTAATTAAATTTACTTTTTGTGAAATAAATTTTGTTGTCTATTAATTCACCATATATTTATACCCATATAGTGAATAATTTATATAAAAAAAATATTACTTTTTTTCATCATTTTTCATTTATATAACTATTCTATTATTGTGTTGAGCACAAAATGGGATAAAATATATTTCTTTCCAACATTAATTGTTTTAGGGAATATTAAACAATTTAAGTTATAACACCTTATAACATAAACAACCCATAATTAAATGATTTATAACAAGGGTTTCCCTTTCATACATTTTGAGGATCATTTTAGATTATTGTACTATAGAATTAGGAAAAACTCTTACAAATCAAAACCTTAAAAAACAAAATGGAAACCTCAACTTAAAGTCTATTTTCACAAAAAATGGTTCTTCGGTTTACACTGTTATTTAATTCATGAATCATTATCTTTATTCAATATGTGTCACCATAGACCTATCTATAATCATTATAGTTCCTTAAGGCCTAGGGAAAACATTTTAAAAATAGGGATATGAAAAAAATTATATTTGAGGGATATAAAAATAAAGGAAACTAATTTATTTATTTTAAATTCATGAGTCAAAATAAGGAATTTTCCATTTTTATGTAATTAACTTTCAACCTCAAATTTAGAATTTAATTACTCATAAAATCTATTTTAATGTCTAGAATTTTCATAAAACATTTTTCAATCAAGCATAGAGGAAAAAACCTAGTCATGAAGGTTTCTTAGAAAAACATAAGAAATCATGAAAACAAACCTTTCAACTTTAAACGATTATAAAAATTCATTAAATCATGGGTTCATTTTCTTACCTTATTAAATCAAAATAATTCAATTAACACCCATAAAAATAATTGAAAATCTATGTAGGTAACTTAGAAAATTATCCTAATATTCTCTATTTCAATTTAATCACATGACCTAATATTTCCCATACATATTAAGTTAACCCCGAGTTTCTAAAAACGAAATACTATGTTATATAGCATACATGATGCACCACATTATCTTAAAGGAAAACATAATATTATTATTCAATATGATAGTTATCACAAGTCTATTAGAATGGTTGGAATGAAAAGGATTTACTAAATTAGGAAAATATAGTTTACACATTTTTTATATAATTATTCTTTTGTTACCAAATTAATTGGTAAATTAAATAAAAACCAATTGCATATAAAGGGTGAGTTTTTCTAACAAAAACTATTCAAATAAAAATAAGTAAGTTTATAAAATAATAAAATCACCCTTTATGGATTTAATTAATTTAATAAATATTATATATATTCAAGTAAATTTTTAAAATTCATCTGATATATTTTTTGGAGATTATATGAGAAAAAAATTAATTTTTTCAAATAAAAATAGTATTCTTCAAAAAAAATACAGTTTTGCCACCTTTCTATGGATAACCCATTTTAAAACATGTTTTCAACACATTTTATGTCCTATTATAAATACTAAACTTCCTATATGGAATAGGTAAATCAAAATATAGATTGTATAAATTTTAGGTATTTTTCTCATAACATTCAAATTTTATTAAATAGTGAAAAATACTACATTTTAATTGAAAACTTATTTTTTTTATTTATTTATATTTTTATATTATAATTTTCATTGGTTTTAAAGTATAAATATATATATTTTTTAAAATTTATCCCATATTTCTTCCATTGGAAGTAATTTCACTTTGAAATTATATATAAATTAATGTCAATCTTTGATGGTTTTTATTTTAAAAACCATGTTTTCTCATTTTGACAACGAGGATTAATTTTAAATTAATTAATGCCACTTCTATGTTTTTAATTTTTAAATTTGGATTATATATTTTTAATATGTGGGTCCAAAATATGTAAATATGCTCTTTTTTGGACTTTATGAATTGAATCTTTGTTAATTGTCATTTACCATAGTTAAAGGTAAGTTAGGAAAATTAGGGTAATAAATAATATGATATGGACACTAAACTTTTCTTATATCCTTAAAAAATCCTATTTGATGAATAAAATTATACCTTTAACACAAAAGGATATTAATAGACTCATTAAATGGACTTTTCTTCCATGAAAGTGATATAAATATTATTAAAACAAAAGAAAGTGACAACATGTCATGCTCTTATTTATAATACATATAAAATTTTTAATATAGGGATAAAAATAATGGAAATTGATAATAAAATTCATATATAAATATGATGATATTATATACATCATGAAAATTTATTTTAAAATTTTAGATATTAAATGACAACCATAAATGTTGACACAATAGTGATAGAGTAATTATGTTATTAAGAGAAATATCAAATAAATAATATGAAAAATATTAAAAAAAATATATTTAAATTAATTAGGGTGATAAAATAATTTTCTAGGACACTATGACATATTATAAGATTATTTAGTGGTTTTTTTCAAAGCTAACTCTCGGTTTGGATTTTATTTAAATTCAATGAAATGAATAGTGACAAAAATGACACTATTGGTATTTTTTAAAAATAATATAATATTAAATTATTTACAAATCAAAAAAATAATTAAAAATTATAAACTATATATGATAATATATAAAAGTTAATAACATTTTTATTTATAGGAAATTTACCCCATATAAGTAAAATATATACCCTTTTAATATTTTAAATGTTGTGACCACAATTAAAATGAAAAAAAAATAACAATTAAGGGTAAAATGAAATGATAATGTTTTAAAAAATAAAACAAATTCCTAAAAATTATTGGTTAAGAGGTTTTAGAACTATCATCATCCAATATTTCTCAAAACCATATTTGGAGGCATTTAGATTTAAAAATTAATGTATATTAATATAATATTTTAAGAGATTCCAAGGGTGTCCCCCCCCCTCTCCTATAAAAAGGTACCAACTCTTATCTATTAAAAACTATTCAAGAACCCTTTGGTTTTTCCATGATATTTACAAAACACTTTCTAAATTCCCTCCTCATATTATTGAGGCCATATTTTTATCATAACACCCTCCTTAGTGGGGTTATGGTGTTCTTAAAAGGCGATCTATCGAATTAGAGGTACCTTTTTCTTTATGTATTTCAATTTAATTTCTTCTTACACTTACATAAAATCTCCTCCAACTATGATGAAATAATAAATAAATTATACTCAATATAATTATATTTTATTATGTAAATATCTTCACCAAAATCCATATCTAATTTCATCAAATGGGAAATGAACATTTCGTTCGTGTGTATGACGGACTACTGCCTCGTGAATTGATATAGTTTGTTATCCAATACCATATCTCAAGACTTGTTATAATGGTGGATTTAATATTCATATGTGATATTAATGAAATATTAATAATTATAAGATAATTATGTATCTATTGTTTTCTTACTTTCCATGCACATAAAAATGATAACTTCTTTCATGCATACATGTGAACTTTCACCTCTACGAAGCAATTTGATTCGATTTTGTTCACCACATATCATTTATGATATATAATATTTTATTTAGATTATTAAGATGATATTAATTATGTTATTATAATTATAGAGATATTATACAGTACTTACCTTCTTTCCAAAATGATCAATTAAAAATGTAAATGTTACTCATGCGTATGTGAAGCCAACCGTCTCCATGATTATAATGTTCTTCGTTTATCATAACAATATATAATGAATTGACATAAAATTATAATTGATGTATAAAAATTATAATAGTTTAATTAATATTGTGTTGTAGATGAATAACTTCTGACATCATTGCCTAGTGACATCTAACCATGTTTATTTTCTACTCAATTTTTGAATATCGACAAAACGTCCGACCTGAACTCAAATAATTAAATATTTATTATAACATTGTAATTAGAGATATAAAATGAATAATAATCATTAAAATGGTCTTAATCAAGTATAAATTAAACTATGAGTATTCTTCATAAATAACAAGGAACATACGGGATGAATCGAACTCAATGTAAGATATTTTGTGTCGATTTACATTCCATTTAAATTTGAACATTTTTATGCTCCTATTTGATTTTTTATGGGGTATATACTGACCTGAGGCATATTATATCATTAATATTCTTATTATCATTATATTCTTTGTTTTTTAGTGTTATTATTTAATTTTTTTACTCAAGTTTTTCTCAAGTGGCAAGCGACTGTTTAAATCAAATCCTCATTTTAATGTCTTCACAATTTATTCTTATAAATATTTCTATTTTATCCCCAGTTTAAAAAAAATATTAATTTATTTCCTTGTAAATGACTATTTTAAAATGGCAACTTTTTAATTTATCTCATATTTTTTGATAAAGGGATCCTTGTAAGGAATGGGTCTCAACCTCCTTTTATTGAGATATTTCTTGATAATATGAATATTTATTATTTTATAAGGTCTATATACATTAGCTATGAAATTTAATATCCATATTTTATCTATAATAATGTTATTTAATATTTTCTTAATTTTATTAATTCATGGAGATTAAGATTTAAATGTTCAAAATTTTATGGAACAACTTGAACATTTAAAGATATACCTATCAAATCTTATCTTCATAATATTAATTTAAATATTTATTTATATGGAAATAAATTGATTATACTTGATATTATTTTCAATATTTTAATATAATTAAATGGTTTTCCAGAGTAATATTTTTATACAAAGTGGTTAACAATCTTTACGAAATGAAAAAAAAATGTTTTTAACGTATGTGGAAACAACGAATTCTTCACCGCCATATCTCTTATTTGAAATTTGGATTCCTCTATAATGCTTGATGTTTTTAAAATGAAAAATAAATCCTTCATTCCCTTTTTGGGTATTTTTTAATTGAATTTTTTTTTGAAAATGGATTGATTATCACATTATCATGAAATGACATCCTGTGATTGCAAATGATATTTTATGAGTAAAATGTTGATAATTTCAATAATTTATGTGTAATGATTATATAATGGTACATATATATTTTATGGGTGGTCACATGATAATCCAAATATGGGTAGTTATGTGATAAACCAATGAAGGGTGTTTCCAGGATAAACTAAGGATGGATGGTGACATTATAACATCCAATACATAGGGTACAGAATTCAACCTTATGGTTATTCCATTTGTATGAGTGATATGTGTGGAATTTACCCATATGGTTATTCCATTTAAGTATTATTATGTCTAAACTAAAATTTATATGTTATATGTTCCTTCGTATGGGTTTTATGGTAATCCTTTGATTCCAAAAAATGTAGGCAATGATTTTATATCTAGTTAAGTGTATATACTACTAAGAGGTGAAAAGTATTACTTTATGATAAAGTATTCAGGGATTACATGTTTCTGCAAGACTAATAGTTTTCCTTATTTTATATACCTTACTGATATTTTTGTGCACATCCCATGTTTTTTAATATCTTTCATTGTTCTTAAGATTGTTAAGGATGATGTGGAATACATGGTGAATGTATCAATGATGTTCCTTGATAATAAGTCATGTTTTATATTAAAAGGGTTTTCTTTGGTGGAAAAAATGATACTCAATATAAGTTTTCACATGTAATGTTTAGGAATACTTTTTAAGAGTTAATATTAATTCTCTTTATCTATAAACTGAAAATACCCTTGAATGTGAATTATATTTCAAAAACAATACAACATGTTATGTTTTAGGTCAGGTCCTTAGAGATGGTATCAGAGGAAGGTTTAGATAAATTTGGAGATTAGGATATCTTCCTAAGAGTTAGGTATATCATCAAGGGTTTATAGTTTTATGTTTATTAGTAGATCAATGTCTTTGAAATATTTTTTTAGGATTTATGTTCCATCATTTTAAGGAGATTAACGATATTTTTGAAGAAATTCATTTTTGAGGTAATTATTTTTTATAACTTTTGGGATAAAAAATGAAAGGAATGAGATATAATTTTAGGTGAAAACTTGTTATGGTTATTTTATAGGATTTTATCTTATTTATGGGAATGTTATAAAATTATATAATTTTAAGAAAAGAAAAACCCACCGAAAGGGTGACAACATGTCGCGTCGGACAAGGATACGTGAATCAAACCCACAACCCAAATGCGATAAGGGTGCATCACCTACCACTAAACTATGTGAAGTCCCTATTCAGTATGACTTTTTTCCTTCTTGTTTATCAAATTTGTGGAATAAGAATTAGTTTATTTTGGGATTTTTTTCTTTATTAAATGGATATATTTAGTATTGGAAAATTATTTGGGGATTGAGCGATAAATGTTATTTCGAAAGACATTAACTATTTTGGGAACCCTATATTCCCACTGAATAAATAATATAATTGTATTTTATTAGGGGACTAATGGTTAAATTATATTTTTTCATAATCTATGTTTTTATTGTGGGCTTATGGAGACCCAGGTTATTTAAGGAAATGATTATCCTGTCTTAGAGAATATGTGATTTTTGGAAATTAAATTTTTGGTATGAGACATTACGAGATATCGATGTTATTTGGAGATAAATGAGAAAATTTATATTAGAATACATTGTGATCAAATACTTGTGAATTTTTCATTTCAATATTAGTTTAGATTATTTTGATTATTTTTATGGACATTTATTTATCAAATGGTCTATGTTGGGCTTTGTGTATTACATTTGAATTTTAGAGATTAAAAGCAGTCATTTTACTTTTAAAGTTTATTATATTTTGGGAATTATATTATTTTATCCTATATTTTTTTGTTAATGTTTCAAGAGAGGATGAATATATAGTTAATATTTTGTGGATTAAGTGATTTTCTATAAGTTCATTATAGTGTTTCATGCCTGAAAAGTAGTCCTCTAAATAATCATCATTTTGATTAAAAAAATTAGTGGTAGAATTTGATTAAATTAGTAAACTATACTTTTCAAGAAAGTGTATTTTCTAATTTTCATAGTCTATTTTGTAAAAGAAATCCAATACATGATGAAATTTATCTTAAAACCTAAATTTTATCTGTTTAATTTTCATAATATGAAATCAAATATCATTTAACCAATAAAAAATTTATGGTTTTGTGATTTTTAAATTTCTCCTAATATTGTTTTATATTACCTAAATCATAACATGATCATTAGTTTTCTCTTCCATATACATTTTTTTCCTAAATGGAACCTTGGTATGTGTTATCTCAAGTGACTTTTGGACAATCTTTTCTTTATTTTAAAGTAGAAGTTTTGTTAATCATTTTCCGATGTCAGATTGTAATAAAGGTATTTTAAAAATTAGCACCTTAGTTACCAACCCCAAATTCAAATTTTGAGAATGAAATTTACAAATGGGTGAGAATATAAAATCCCATGTTTTTTGATATAAAATACTATGTTTGATAGCATACATGATACATGAATTTTTGTATAAATGAAAAATTTAATATTATTATTCCATATGATAGAAATCGCATATCCATTATATTGGTGGTATTGAAAAGTATTAAATAAATTTTGAAAATATTGTTTACATATGTTTATATAACAATTCATTGGTTACCAAATTAATTAGGAAACTAAATAAAAAAAACAATTGAATATAAAGGATGTGTTTCTCTAAAAAACTATTTAGATGCAGATTAGTGCATTTATATAATAATAAAATCACACATTATTGATTTAATTAATGAAATATATATTTAACATAATCAATATAATATTTAAAATTCATATTTTTTGTTTTATAGACATTATATAATAATAAATTCAATTTTTTGGATAAAATAAGTATTTTATAAAAATTCATTTTTTCCACCTTTTGATGGAGAACCCATTTTAAATCTATTTTTTTGATATTTTTATATGTTACATTTGAGAAAATAAACTTATTATTTTAAATAGTGACATAAAAATATAGTTATATAATTTTTTAATTATTTTTCAATAACATTAATATGTTAATGAATATTAAAAAATACTGTATTTTAATTCGAAACTGTTTTTTCATCTAATTTATTTAAATTGTTAGATTATGATTTTAATTGTTTTTAAAATATAATTATATTAGTTTCTATTAAATTAATCCAATTTATTTAATTGAAGTTAATTTCACATTGAAATTAGATATAAATGCATGTTAATATTTTAACAGTTTTTACTTTTAAAAACACATTTTCCCATTTTGACAATGGTGATTAATTTTAATATAATTACTAAAACATATTTATTTTAAATATTTAAAATGGATTTAAAATTTTTTATCATTGGGTATAAATTTTTTAAATAGTTTCCTTTTATTTTATGGTTTTTATGAATAGTAACTTTGGTAGTTTTTATTTACTATCATCAAAGGTAAATTAGGTAAATTATGGTAATAAATAATAAGATAAGGATAATACAATTACCCTAAAATCTGCCCAAATCCTATAGTATGGAAAAAATTAGAACCTTAGCACCAAATTAATGGAATTGATTCATATAACGTACTTTGTTTCCTAAAAGTGAAATAAATATTATTAAAACAGAAGAAAGTGACATCATATCACCCTCTTATTACTTATAAGTATAATAATATTAATATAGGGATAATATGATAATACATCAATAATAAATAGTCTCCAAAAATATAATGAAATTATATATATCTTGTAAATTTATTTATAATTTTTATTTATTAAATAATTAGCATAAATACTTTCAAAATGATGATACAATAATTATTTTATTAATAGAAATATCAAATAAATGATATGTAAAATAAGAAAATAGATATAAATAGAATAAATTATGGTACTCCATGGATTGTATAGGTTATTTTGAAATATTATAATTCTACTAAATAGTTTTATTCTATGTTATCTATCTTTTTTGGAGTTTATTTAAATTTAATGAAATTAATACTGTCAAAATTGTCTCTATTGATATTTTATAGACATAATTTTTTATTAAAATATTTAAGTAACATAAAAATAAATAAAAATTCAAAAGTGGAATCATAAGGTTTAAATGTTTAAATGGATTCCATTTAATTGAAATTTACCCAATATAATTAAAATTTATAGCCTTTAAATATTTAAAATGATATTACAACAATTAAAAAGAATAGAAATAAATTTAGGTTAAAAAATGATAAGGTTTAAAATGTAATCCAAATACGGATAAAAATTGTTAGTTGAGAGGATTTAGAACTATAATAATCTTATATTTTACATAACTCAATTTTGAGTCATTTGGACTCAAAAATTAATTTATATTAATTTAGTATTTTATGAGTTTCCAAGGGTGCCCCTATCCTCTCCAATAAAAAGGTACCCACTATTATCTATTACTCACACTTCATGAACCAATTTTTTTAGAAAATATATATATAAACTTCCTTAAATATCTTCTCAAATTCTATAGTCATTATTTTATGCAAAACTTAGAGGTGTTAAGGTATTCTTCAAAGGTGATCAACCGAAGAAGATGTATCATTTTTTAAGTATATTTATTTTATTTATTATTCCACTTCTTTAAAACCTCATCCAACCATGATGAAATAATAAATCTAGGATCCAAAATATACTTAGAATTATTTATTTTATAGTCAGAATATAAATCCATCTCCAATTTTATCAAATGGGAAATGACTATTTCGTTCATGTGTATGGTGGACAACCGCCTCACGAACCGATATATTTCATTTTTCATTATCATCACTCAATACTTGTAACAATTATGGAATTAATGTTCATATGTGATATTCATGAAATATTAGTATTAATAATATATTAATATATCAATTATGTTTTTATATTTTATTCACATAAAAATGACAATGGAATTCTTGTGTATGTGTAAACTATCACCTCCACAAAGCGATGTGATTCACTTTTATTAACTAAATTACTTGTATGATATATATAGGTATAAATAAATGAATAATATAATATTAATTAGTTTATTATCACTCTTTAATGATACAAAAATACTTGCCTTCTTTTTATAATGATCAATGAAAAATGGAAATATTACTCATACGTATGTACGTCCTACTGTCTCCATGATTATAACATTGTTCATTTTTCATAACAATAATTTAATATTTTATTTAAAATATAATTGATGTATAAAAAGGATAATAATTTCATGAATATTATTCTGGAGAAGGACTTATGACCATGTGGACTAGTATCATCAAACCATGTTCATTTTCAACTCATGTACTGAATATCGACAAAACATCCGAAATGAACTCAAATAATTAACTATTTATTATAACAGGGGAAATAGTGATATAAAAGGAAAAATAAGAATTAAAATTTTATTATGAAATCATAAATTAACCTATTCTTATTAATCATGAGGTACAAGGAACATACATGACGAATCGAACTAAATGTAATAGATTTCGTCTCAATTTACATTCCTTTGGGACTTTATTATTGTTATGCACCAATTCAATTTTGTATGGTGTATATAATTCACCTAGATGTATTATATCATAAATCTCATTATTCTAATGATATTTTATGTTTTTTAATATTATTATTTATTTATTTTTAATTCATTTGTTTCTCATGTGGTACGAGTCTTTTTAACTCAAAACCTCATTTTAATGTTTTCAGGATTTATTCAAATAAATATTTCTATTTTATGTAAATGTTTTTAAAATGGTTTTTGTGAATTTATTTATATATACATGAATGTTTTAAAATGGTAAATTCTTAATTTCTCTCAAATTTTTTCATAAAGGGAACCTTTTATGGGACTTTGTCTCAATCTCATTTAATTGATACATTTATTGATATTATGAACCTTTATTCTTTTATAATGTGTATATATAGACACTTTGACATTTAATATCGACATTTTATCTATAATAATGTTATTTAATAATTTGAGAAAAAAAATAATTCATGGATATTTTCAATTAAATGATCAAATTGGGATGGGGCACATTGAATGTTTATAAATTTAATTATCAATTTTTTTTTATAAAATGTATTTATATATTTACCAATATGAACATAAACGGATTATACATGATATTTTATGTCTATATTATTATTTCATTAAAAGGTTTTAAAATGGAATATTTTTAAATGAAGTGTTAAAAATTCTATAAATACTCACAAAAATAATGTTTTTAACATATGTGGTGATAACGAAGTCTCTTCCACCATAACTGTAATTTCATAATTGGATTCCTTTATAGTGTATAATATTTTTAAAAGGGAAAAGCAATACTTTAATCTCTTTTGGGTATTTTTTTATTGAATTCTTTTTTGAATGTTTATTCAGTATTTCAATATCTTGAAATGATTTCTTGATATTTAAAATGAAATATTAGGATTGAAATGTTGATAATTATAATATTTTATGTTTTATGATTATATAATGTCACTTAGACATTTGATGGGTGGTTATGTGATAAATGAAATATGGGTTGTTTGATGATAAACCAAAGATGGGTGGTTACGTTATAGCATCCAATGCATTGGTTATGGAGGTGAGCAGTATAGATTTTCCATTTTTAAGAGTGATATGTGTGGAAGTCGGCTGTATGGTTATTATATTTACGTATCATTATGTCTAAAGTTACCTTTATATGTTATATTTTTCTTTCTATGGGTTTTATGGTAATATTTTGATTATTAAAAAATTAAAAAATTAACATAGATTTACTGAAGTGTATTTAGTACTTCATAGATCTTAAATGTATTAGTTTATGACAAAGTATCCATGGTGTACATCTTTTTTCTATACTAATAGATTTCATTTTATTGTATCCCTTACTAATAATTTTGTTCTCATCCCTGGTTTTTTAATTTTTTTCACAGGTCATATGATTGTTAAGAATAAGGAGGACTCTGTCATGAAATTATCAAAGACGTGTCTTAAAAACAAGTCATATTTTTTAAAGGGGTTTAATTTTGTGTAAAGTATGGATACATAGTGTAAGTATTCACATGTAAAATATGGGTCTACTTTGTGAGAGTTAGTCATAATTCTTAGAAACACTAAACTGAATTGATCCTTAGATGTGAATTTTCATTAAAAAACACTATAAGAAGTAATGTTTATGGTTAGTTCGTTATATATTAGAATTATAATATTATAAGTAGAACTCCATAAATTTTACCCAATTCATTGGAGATATATATCTAGATCACCTATCATAAAATGGATTTCAGGTTCACTCATAATTGATTTAAAATTTCCAAGAACTATATAGCTGGAATAAAACATATATATCCTTCAATTTAACAATAAAACTCTTTTGAAATGGAATTTAATCCCATAACAACTAAAGAATTCATATATTTAATAAAAAAATTATGTAAATTGCACTTATTTATAAAAAAATTATAACTTAATCATTACAGAATATAGAGAAAAAATTATATTTGAAAATAAACACAAAAATTCTAATAGAATATTGAAAGAAAATGACAATAATGATGGTGAGAAAATCACTTTATTCAATAATAATTCAAATAGTTATCCTTTTACAACCTTTGAAAAGGAAATAGAAAATGATTCATACAGAATAAGTCAATAAGGTTCATTTTTAAAATTTTGTATTGAAAATAAAAAATTGTTGTAAATATTCATTATCTACAATTGAAACATAAATAATAACATTAATTGAAACAATATAGGGAATAAAAATAGTTTGAATGAAAACATTAAAAAATTATTTTAATGTAAATACTTTTACCTCTAGTTCTGAATCATTTCACCTATATATCAATCCTCATCATTAATAACATTATATTAGTTTTATTCTTTATTTTTATGTTTTTAGAAGTTTCAGTTTATTAATATAAAATTACTTCAGCGGGTTGACTGTGGTCAAAGTTATCATAGTTAAATAATATAATGAATATTAATCATGATGAAATTAATGTTTTTGTAAAATAATTATATTTTTTGAACCATACATGGAAGGTGGAGGTGTAAAATGAAATACGTTTTATCATGGGCGTATTAGTCTACACATACACATGAGCGATGTTTCCATTTTTATACTATATAAAAAATAATTTAATTTTTAATAATAATAATGATGTCACACATTTCATATTTATTCATTATATCCATCATTATGACCAATCATAAAAGATGGTATAGAAAACTGAATCACATCAGCTCGTAATGGTGACACTCTACACATACCCACGATCAATGTTATCATTTTCCAAAATGAGGATACGTAAGTAGATATGTTATATTTTATATTTATAAAACCATAATTAGTTGACTAATATCATATATATCCATATAATAAATCATAATAACCATACTTGTGAATTGGTTATCAAAAGAAATACATCTCTTTATGGAGGTGGTAATCAACATACACATTTGACCGATGATTTAAATTTTTATATGATAAAAATAGATAAAAAAGGGTCATTAAATAATCATAATAACATTTAAGAATATTTAAGATTCTTATTTTATTATTTCATTAATGATAAATAATATTTGAAGGTGGTAGAAGAATATATTAACATGAAACTCTTGATTTAGAATTGAACATATTCTTTGGAAAATCTCCTTTGGATTACACAATAATATTTCATAGGATAGTATTTTGGTGAGAATATAAACTCCAAGACATTGTGAGGAAGGTTTGGAATTTATTTTTTTAGGTCTTTTTCTAGATAAATTTCTCAATAGGTGTTAGGAATAGAGGATAGGAGATTCCATTTTATTAGTGAGGTGGGTGAAAATTTAGTAAATACATTAAATATTAATATATAATGTGTTTATAACTCATGTAAAATAGTTCCAAAGTTACATATATCAGAAAATAAGTATTATAAGGTATAGATATAATCAACCAATGTAACACCCATATAATCTAAAGTGTAAACATAGTATTTGAAAGTGTGTATGACATAAAACACTAAGCATGTAAGGGAATATAATATCCTGATAATTTATAACATATTTAAAATTTTAAATAAAATAAATATTTTTTATATATTTAAATTCATGATACACTTATTTAGAATACGTCACACACAACTAAAACTTTCTTTGAAAGCTTACATTACACAGAAGAATGAGTTTTACCGAAATATAATACACTATTAAAAATTATTATTTAATATAATAAAAATAATCCTAGCTATTAAATTAGATGTTATTAATATTATTAAATTAATTAAGAAAATTTATTGATTACAAAAATATAAAATTATTTCTTTGGATAAAATTGAATATAAATGAGTATATGAACTAATTGAACATAAAGGGAATGTTTTTATAAAAACCTATTTTTATGCTCACAAAGTTGTTTTATCATAATAAATTATATTAATAATAATTTGTGAGTGATATTAAATAAATATATTTTTTATTTATTTAGTCAAATATTTTTGTATATTCATCCAATATATTGGAATGGCATAAGATAACAACAAAACCAATAATACACATAAAAACCTATATTTTTATTAAAGCACTTTTACCAACATTTATTGGTGATCCTATTTTAAATACAATTTTTTAAAATTTTATTGAATTTATATGTCAAAATATAAATCATATGTTATGGGTAAACATAAATTTTTTGATATTTTCCTATGATGTTTGTTTTTTAAAATGAATAGTGAAAAATATTGAATTTTAACTCAAAATGTATTTTTCATCTAATTTATTTATAAGGTTAAATTATATATTAAATTGTTTTTAATGTTTAACTAGATAATTTTTTTATTAATTAATCCATTTTAGGTCACTGAAATCAATTTCACATTAAAATATGATATAAAAACATTGAAAACATTTGAATTTTTTTACTTAAAAAAAATGCATTATCGTATCATCTGTGAGATTTAAATTAAATTAATTTCAATTAATTCTATGATTAGAATTTGGAGATATATATTTCGTATTTAGAATCATAATAATTTAAATTTTCTAATAATTTCAAATTAGTTTTTGACTAAATATGTCTCATAATGTGATTAAAATTAATAACTACAATTAAGATAAAATTAAGCATAACAATGGACTGAACGCTAATAATAAGTGAAAATTAACCAATAAAAATGTTCAAAATCTGTTGGATTTCAATATTTATACCCAATACTCCCTTTTATAGAATATTTTCGTTATATAATTTAAATTCATCAATAGCTTGTATTGCATGAAATTGTGATTTTAAACAAACCACGAAATTCCCTTAGTATAAAATGACAATAATATCCTAGATTTTAGGTTAATAAAAATAAATATAACTAACTTATGATAATGTACGGTGATTTCAAAGGCTACTAATTATTTATGTCAAATATAAATCAAATATATGTTTTTATTTTTTATTAAAAAATTATGTGAATTACTATTGTACATGAAATTAAGGAAATATATATGTTATATATTTAATAAAATATTTTTTATATTCTTCATATAGATATTTTAGTCATAGGTTATGAATAAACCGTATATGATGTATAAAAACCTATATTTTTCAAAAGGATAATTCCACACCTTTTAATGGTGAACACCTTTTAAATTAATATTTTGACACATAAATAATTTTTATATGAAAACATAAAAAATTCCTTGGAATAGGGATATAAAAATTTATATTGGTTGAATTTTTGATATATTCGTGATAAAATTTATGTTTTTGTGAATAGTAAAATACACTAAATTTTAATTGAATACATCATTTCTCATCGAAATTATTTTATGGTTAAATAATAATATTTAATGGTTATAAAGTATAAATGTAATTTATTTTTATCATTATATATAATTTATTTAATTATTATTAATTCTGCATTGAATTCAAATCTAAAAACATTGCAATCTTGTGTATTCTTTCAACTTTTAAAACTTCTTCTTCCTTTCCAACAACAGGGTTAATTTTAAATTAACTATATCAAATATTTTGGTTTTAATATTGATAAATTGATTTCATATATTTAATTAGTAGTTCAAAACTATTTAAATATAATTATTTTATTTTTGGGAATTAGGAATAGTAACATCAGTAATTTTTTCATATGGTAAAAGGGTAAATCGGGTAATTTAGGATAATAATACTGTTTTAAAATAACCCTAAGATTTGTATTAAGTTAATTAAATTATTTTTTCAACCTAAAACATTCTTGGGTTGATATGGTGTCCTTTTGGAGGCCACAGGGATGAGATTAAGACATTTAATTTATTTATTTAAAGAGAAATTAAACATGTCTTACACAAATTTTATTAAAGGTACTATTTCTAAAATAATGTTATATTTAAGATAAATTGGGTTATAAATACGCATTTTATATATAAAATATCTTTCTTTATCAATTTAATCTATTTTTATTTTTTAGGAAAAAATAATTTCCTTAATGAATTATACTTTGATGATGTAAAAATTAATAAATTGATGAGAAAATAAATAAAAAGATTTTTATTAAAATACTAATAACCATAGAAAGACACAAACACTTGACCAAATATTATTTATCAAGGATATATCTACAAAAACAATCTATGTTATGTGTTATCGACCATTTTGATCCTTACAGAAGAGATTATGACACTTATATTATTTTATTTAAAGTGATTTAAATGTTGACATAATCGTAATTTAATTAGAACAACATTTTAAATGTTGTATTTTACATAAGATAAATTTGACTCCATTTATTCTTATAAAATCTAGAATAATTATATTAATCATATTAATTTATTTTACATTTTTATTCAAAAAATATGCATATTAATTAATTATACAAAATTGATGTAGTAATTATTTTATTAATGGGAATAACAAATAAAAGATATTAAGAATAAAAAAATAAATACAATTTGGTCTATTTAAAAATTTTAATTAATTTTATAGATGACCTTGACTTATTATTTAAATAATATAATATATTTTTTGATATTAAATTGTTATCTTAATATCTTTAAAAACAGTGAATTTAATAGTGTCAAAATTGACACTATTGTTTGTTTACAAAAATAATTTTTATTAAATCAGTTGAAAATACTAAGACATTTTTAAAAATATATAATTATTATTTATTTTTCTGAAATTTTATAAGGTATTTATTTATAGTCTATGTGACATTAAATAATTAAATATTTCACCCTTTTAATATTTAAATATATGTTCCCCTATTAAAAAATTAAAAAGAATAACTAAGTGTTAATTAAAATATTAAGTATTAAATTGACAGAAAACATTACAAAAATGTATTGGTTTATTATATTACATACCTATCTCATCACATATTTTAATTTGGGAGATTTTTAAAGTTTTTGCGTCAGTTTTGATTTTATTATAAATTATTATTTCTGGAGTTTTCAGAAAAGCCCATCACCTCAATTAAAAAAGGAAGATCCTACCTCACATCTTTACTTCACATTGAACCTTAAAGATCAGCCATAACCTTCCAATTTCACATATAAAATTCCCTTGAAACATTATAGAGGTTCTTATCTTCTTCAAAGGACCAACAATAGACCTCGTAGAGGATATTTAGAGGAAGCATGTTGAAGAAGAAGGAATATCCTCTACCGATTCATTCAAACTTATTACTTCTTCTACTTTCTATTCATGAGTTGTTTAAATATTAAATAATAAATAAATTATAACTTATATAATTAGTGTTTTTATAATTATGGAATATTCATATTGCACATTTTATCCTTTCTATGAAAATGAAATCACCACGAGTGTGTACGTACGACTTACTGTTTTGCATGCCATGGTGTAATATGTTTTTCCCCACCACCTTATATGGATGTGTATAATGATGGAAATTATAATTATATATTATTATAATAACCTTATATTTATTCTGAAATATTATACATTGTTCACTTCAATACCATTCAACAATTATGGGAATGATATCGTCACTCGTTCGTATGTACAAATTACCGTGTCCACGATGTGATGCGATTCATTCTACATGATCTTCATTAAATCATTATTATATAAAACTATTTACTGACTAAATATGATATATATAATGTTAATATACTTTTTTAATGATATAACTTTGACATATTAAGTATAACTATAATTTATTCGGCAAAATATGCATAAGAAAATGAAGCAATTAATACACAACTAACAAATAATAATGAAATGTTATTAACAAATGCATGATAATATTATCATATTCAATATCAAATAATAAATATAATTATGAAATAATTCAATGAAATTAATTAAATCATTCTACATGGGTTCTAGATACATACAAAATAAATCCTACATAAAAGTTATAGGATAATTATGCAATCTTATTATTATCTAAGATGTTTTATACTTAGGTATTTATTGGGGTATAATTATCATCCAAATACATGTTTCCAAAATATTTAATATATTTTCTATTCTTATAAAATTTTATAATGTCAACTCTACCCATTTGTTACTTTTTATTAAATTATATGAATGGAATATTTTTTTGATATTCGATATGAGGTACTTTTCGGCTTTTCTGGAAAAAGTATGAGAAGAATGGTTTTTAACTTATACGATATGAATAGATTTTTATGACTTTATAATGCCTTATTTCAATGAAAATTACTATATAATATTTCATGTTTATGTTCTAGAAAATTCGTTTCTTCTAAAATTGCGTGGAATTTTGAAAACAAATAAAATGGGTTTGAATAAGAAAGGATATTTTCATGAAGAATTACTTTCAAGTGTTATATCAAAATTCATTTCAATATAAGATGGAATTGTTTGATAGAGTTATGTTTCATGTATAATATCCTTATTGTTTCTATGATTTTATTATGTTTATCATGTAATTTTATTTATAAAATCCATTTGTTTTACATGGATTTTGTTATGGTGGAATGATGTTTAAAGAATCCCATTTTATTCCTTTGGTTATGGTGAATAGTTTAAATTATTGTGGAACACGTAAGAATTATTTCATTATGAGATGGGTGGGATGTATATCTCCCTCTAATTCATTGGGTAAAGAATTATTTCTCATTATATAAAAATATATGGAATGGTAAATGATCTTGTTTCAGTAATACATCGCTTGAGTGAGGAGTGAACTCAGTTCGGAAATGGACTTTGTCCGCTATGATGGTCTTAAAAATGATCCTTGACTAATATGAAATTCTTTTCTATGATTATGTGTATTCCACAAAACATTGTGTCATATGTTATGACTTTTTTTATTACGTTCATTGATTCTTATGAACAATCATGATTTATCCCATTGGATTATATCATGATCTTTCATATGCAGGATACAACTTTCGAATGTTATGTTCTTATGTATTAGGATTTTTATATGATTGATATATCCCTTATTTACCATAACTGAACATATGAGATCACTTTTTCATATGTTTCTTTTCACCTGGTCATGAATAAGGGTATAAAGTAAGATATGTCAAAAAGGGGTCTAGTTATGATGAAATAATTGGGAGAGAGTGAAGATGTCTTATGAACAAGTTGTTTATGTTTCCACGTTTCAAAAGACACTATACCTATATGGTCCTGTCATGGATATGTTATATTTTTTAATGAATATTCTTCAATAATGAAGTAATATAAATGTATGTAAATTATAGTTTTTTATAGTTTATATTAGAGGAATGGTATAGTTAACCTTCAGAAACTGGGATGAGAAAAACATTATAAGAACCCAAAGGATATGTTGTAGTGTAGGTTATAATCCTAGTGTTTTATAAATGATCATGAATAACATAGGATAAAACATAATGTTTCCTAAAATGAAATTTTGTTCTTTATTATGTGGTTCCCCATAATTATTAGTGTTTCTCGCACTATGATTCTTTGTTTCAATCAATGGTTGGAACCCAACATAATCGAGTTAATGTTGAATGTGATGAGAAATTCAAGGATTGTGCACATGGGAAAACAAATGTTATGGGATCTGAAATGAAAAATAATGTAGATACTCTCACACACATTATCAATATATGAATCATGTAGTAATTCCAAATAATCAATGGAGAGAATAAATTTCTATTGATTTCTTCATGACGCATCATCCACCTTCTTCTTTAGGGTATTTTGATCCATTGGTGGCAGAATAATGGATCAATACCACTAAAAATATATTGTTAGCTCTCTAATTTTCATAACATTTTAAAGTCATCTTAATAGTCTATTATTTGGAACGTGAATCTGATCAATGGTGGAAGCTTATCAAGAATATGAGGAAAAATGAAATTAAATCCATGGAATGGGATGGGTTCTAGAACATATTTTTCACTAAGTATGTTCCTCATATTCTTTGAAAAAATATGGAGAAGATGTTCCTTTTACATAAGAAAAAGTTCTATGAATTGGTTGGAACCTATGATGAAAACTTTATAGGACATGCAAGGTACACTTCTTGAATTATTATCCAACCTAAGAGTAAAATTTTCATATTCTTTAGTGGCTTAAAACCAATTATCCAAAGGGTGTTATCCATAAGGGAATTCAATATCTATAAAAAAATTGTTTGATGTGGTCTCAATTATGAGATTCAAATTGGATTAATTTATCAGTCCTATGTGTTTGATAAGATGAGAAAAATTCAATTCAAGAGAAAATATAAAGACCACACTTAAAATAAAATGATTTATCCCTTATTTTCAATGTTTGGAAAGAAACATGAAGTAAATTTCTTTAAAGGGACTAGTTAATGTTTTATGTTTGGAAAATAAGGTCATCAGGTAGTGTAATGCTAAAGTGATGGGAAAAATATGTCTAATGATGAAAGTAGAGAAAAGGATATATAGAAATCACCTCCTATACTTCAATGTTACAAGATCAATGAAATGTTTAATTTTACTAATAAATGCCCTAATCCAAGGGATATTGACACCATCGATGTCAGAAAACTATTAAGGCCAAAGAAAAAGGCATGTCATAAGAAATATCTATATATGATGTAGAGTATGATAATAAGTAGTGAAAGTTTCACTTACTATCCTATCAGAAGTACAAAAAAATTTATTTGATTATTGGTCCACAGTCAATTTTATTTCTGAAAACATTTCAAATGGTATCTCTCTTTTACCTCAATAATTAGATGTTGAGTTAGATGTGACAACTCTTAATGGCACAACAGTCACATCAAAAGTTTATAGTTCTAATCTCATTGATGTTTGTGGGAAAGTACTTCCTCAAATATATTAATCCCTCCTATAGTTTAATTTCATGTGATTAATATCATGGATTGGATTTCTCTATATTGAGCTCATATCAACTTCAAAGGAAGGGAAGTCAGAATTCATATTCTAGATCAATCTATGATCATCTGTCAATGCAAGTATATGTATAACCTTCTTGTGAAAATATTATTCATTATTACGTATTTTTATTTCTACAAATAAAGGTTATCAATCCCAAATGGTTGGGGAGAATATCACAATTATGAATACACCCATTGTATGAGAGTTTTATAGTGTATTTCTCTAAGACGTACCAGGTATTCCACCAGTTCATGATGTTGAGTTTTCAATAGAACTTATACATAGTTATATTCCTATTTCAATGACACCTTTTAGAATGGCCCCAATTGAGTTATAGTAATTAAAGAAGAAACTAAAAGATAATCTTGTCAAGGGATTCATATTCCCTAGTGTGTCACCTTAGAGATCATCTATTCTTTTTGTTAAGAAGAAAGATGGATCAATGAGTCTCTACACAGATTATCGAGAGCATTACAAGATCACTATCAAGAACAAATAACCTCTTCCCTTCATTGATGACTTATTTGACCAACTAGGAGAATCTCAATACATTTCGAAGATTGATCTTTGTTTAAGATATCATCAATTGAGGTTCAACAAGGAGGACATACCAAAGATGACATTATGTATAAATTATGGACACTTTGAATTAATAGTGATGTCATTTGGTCTTAATAATTTACCCTATATCTTCACATATTTAATGAATAGAGTCTTTAGAGACAATCTTGATCAGTTTTTGGTATTCTTTATAGACGATGTTATTTTCTATTCCAAGGGAAAGGAAGAACCTTAAGATCACTTGAGAATTGTAATTATCACCATGAGAAAGGAAATTCTTTATAGAAAAATTATCAACTCTCAATTTTGGATTAAGAGTGATTAATTTTTGTGTTACATAATCTCAAAATAGGGGATATCTATGGATGCAACAAAAATAGATATTATTTAAGGTTGGTTAATACCAACAACGATGACTAAGATATGAAGTTTTTTTAGTTTGACAATTTATTATCAAGATTTTGTGAAGTATTTTTTGTTATTAACTACTCCAATCACCATGTTTACTTGGAAAGGAGTTAATTTCTTGTGGGATTAGGAATGTGAATATAATTTCAAAGATCCCAGAAGATGGTTAGCTAGTGCACATATGCTGACACTACCTTAATGTGGATAAAGTATTGGGATCGACACTGATACATCCAAAAAGGGGATGTGATGTGTTCTCATGAAAAATGATATAGTGGTAGCTTATAACTCTTGATAGTTTAAAATTCATGAGTAAAATTACCCAAATCATGATTTGGAGATAGTTGGGGTAATATTTTCACAAAAGATATGGACATATTAGATTTATGGTGAAATGTGTGATATTTATACTGATCATAAATGTTAGAAATATATTCTCACACAAAAGGAGTTGAATGTTCTCCAAATAAGATGGTTGGAGTTTTTTATAGATTAAAAATTATCAATAAATTAACACCCTAGGAAAGAAAACAAGGCGGTAATATATTTGAATTGAAAGGACTATTCCTCCCTATCCATGGTGAGGATCACAAAAGATCTAATATTTAGGGATTTTTAAAGGATTGATCTTGAAATTTTAAAGGGAGGGGAAAAATGTTTTCCTTCTCAAATGAATTTTCAACCATCTATAAAAGTGGTGATTAATGAGGAATAGAAGGAATATGTATAGCTATACCAGAAGGTGTGAAATTTCCTAAAATTCAAGATTGATTGTAATGGATTAATAAGGTTTTGGAAACATATTTGTATTCCTCCCATTCTGGAATTAAAGAAGGATCTATTGGACTGGGCTCATAGTTCTTTATTCTATATTCACCGTGGATGCACAAAGATATACAAGGACATAAAAGAGTATTTATTATGGGATGGCATGAAATGAGATGTTTTTGAATTTGTTGCTGGGTGATTGGTTTAGCAGCAAGTTAAAGTTGTGTGACAGAAGTCTAAGGGAATGTTATAACCATAAGCAATACTAGAATGGAAATGAGAAAACATTACTAGGGACATTTTCATCAGACTTACCAAAAAATATAAAGGCCATAATTCTATATGGGTTATAGTCTATCATCATACAAATATGGAACATGTCATTAATATTAGAGAGAATTTCTCTTGTGATTAGCTTGCTAGGATATATATATGTAAAGGAGTCAGTAAGATTGCATGGTGTCCCGCATTCCATTATATCTGAATGGGATTCAATGTTTACATCGAAGTTCTGGAAAATAAATTATCAGTCTCCAGATACAGAACTATGTTTCATCACTGCTTATCATCTACACACATAAGGTCAGTATAAGAGGATAGATCAAACTCTAGAATACATGTTCTGATCTTTCCCTATTTATTTCAATGGTTGTTGGGATCAACACTTACCATTACTGAAATTTTCTTACAAAAATAGCATTAACATCAGTATTCAAATGGCTCATTATGAATCCATATATGGAAAGAAATCCATAACTCCAACTTTCTAGGATGTATTTGGGAAAGGAAAGATATTTGGACCTGATCTTTTTGATAAAATGGATGAAAAGGTTAGATCTATTCAACAACACATAAGAGCAGGTCAGAATCAGAAAAAAGGTTATGCTAACAACCAAAGAAATGACCTAGATTTTTAAGTGGTTGAAAAGTTTTTTCTCTGAATATCACCTTGGAATAAAGTAATGAGATTTTCAATTAAGGGAAAGTTGAGCCCTAGGTATATCGGTCCTTTTGAAATTCTTGATCATGTTAGGAAGTTAGCCTACCGATTGGTGATTCCATAGAATATCTATAATGTTAAGGATTTATTCCATGTATATCTCTAAATAAAGTAAATTCTAGATCATTCACACATACTAAACTAAAAATTCATACCACTAGAGAAGGATCTTTCTTATGAGGAATAACCGGTATAGATTTTGGATTGTAGAAAAAAAGTTTTTTGAAAAAAGACCACTCACTTGGTTAATGATTTGTTGCAGAACCCCCAATATTAGAAATATACATTGGAACTTGAAGATTTGATAAGGAAAAGATATCCTTATCTGTGTGTATCCAAGTGAATAATTTAAAGGGTGAAATTCAGTTTAAGGGTCCTTGAATTTAATACCCGCATGTTTTATGAAATATATTCATTAAATAATTTTAATTCTTAAATAGATTTCATTGCCTGAAATTGTGAGTTTAAACAACCATGATATGCCCTTAGTATAAAATCACCATTATATTCTATATGTTAGGTTAACAGGACTGAATAAACTAACTTATGAAAATTTATGCTAAATTCATTACTACCAATTATTTATTTAAAATATAAATTAGTTATATATTTTATTTTGGAATTAAAAAATTAATTGAATTATAATTGGTAAATTAAATAAATGAGATATTGATTTTATATATTTAACAAAATATTTTTCATATTCATCCAATAGATATTTTTTCCATTGAGTATAAATAAACCATATATGATGTATAAAAACCAATATTTTTCAAAAGGATAATTGTAAACCTTTTAATAGAAAACCCATTTTAAAATTAAGATATTGAAACATTAATAATTTTTATATGACAACATAAACATGTTATTTGGAATCAGGATATAAAAATTTACTTTGGATGATTTTTTGATATTTTTCTGATAACTTTAATGTTTTTATGAATTTTAAAAATACACTAAATTCTAATTGGAAATAAATACTTTCATGAAAATAAATTATATGGATAAATAATAATACTGAATGGTTTTAATGTATAAATATTATATATTTTTATCATTCAATATAATGTATACCAAAAACATTAATTTTTCATTGAATTTAGATGTAAATACATTTCTATAATTTGCAATGTTTAAACTATTAAAACTTATTATCTCTTTCTAATAGCAAGATTAATTTTAAATTAATTACAAAAAATTATGTGTTTTGAATTTTGAAAAATATATTCCATATTTAGAATCAGTAGGTCCAAATTATGTAAATATCTATATTTTATTTTTTGGAATAATGAATAGTAAGCTTAATAATTTTTATTAATACGGTAAAAGGGTAAATTGGGTAATTATGCATTATAATACTATTATAAAATTGACCTAAATCATGTATTAATATATTTGAATATTCGTGTTTTTACCTAAAACATACTTGGGTCTAAATGGTGTCCTTTAGATGTCACGCCCCGTCCACCAGGGCCCGCGTCGTGACTACCCCAAGCCCTCCTTCCATAGGCCAGGGGATGGTGACTATGACCGGAAAGGCATAACCCAAAAAAAGGCATTGCCTTTAATCATTTACACAAACACCTCTAACCACATCCCAACACACTAAATTGGCGAAACAATTATACCACTAAAAGAATATTGGGTGTAAGTACAAGTGAAAGTGAGTGGGACAGAATAAAAACCCAACTATGAAATAAATACAATAAGTACGAAAGGAAACTCTGATGGCCATCCATGGAAAACCCCACCATATCGTGAGAGTAGTGAAGCTACTGGAAGCTGATGTAGTATGTCCTAACCACCTGGTCCTATTGGGCCCCACTCAGTCCTAGGACACCAAGTCCATCGTCGTATCGTATGTCAGTCACGCCCCCCCAAAGAACCTCTATCAAAACATCAACCTCATGTACTAGACACAACACGTGAGAGTGAATCCCATGTAGGGGTCAGTATAACAATACTTAGTAGGGACCCTGAGACCCTCGAAGTTCTCTCGGTAATCCATGATGGAAATCAACCCAAAGAAAAATACCCCATTGGTAAAACCACCAATCATGACCTCCACCACAAAGCATAATGTAAAACACACAGCTCACACCAAGAATATAACTTAGAGAAAATAATTAAATATGATTAGTCTTAAGTTATATCATTTTATTTTGTTGAGTGGCTCAACTACAAAGCTGAGAAGGGTTGCTCTGCTGCCAATCCACAAAGGGTTGCTCTACCACTGATCCTCAACGAGTCTCTCTACGGTCGGCCCACGTCGGGTCATGCTACTATTGATCCATAGAGGGTCTCACTGCTGCAGATCCACATAGGGTCACACTACTACTGATCAACAGAGGATCTCTCTCATGTTGATCAATGGAGGGTCTCTCTCATTTTGATCAATGGAGGGTCACACCATTGCTTCTCCATGGCAGGTCGCACTGCTACTAATCCACAAAGGGTCACTCTTATGCTGATCCACGAAGGGTTTATCTTCACTTAACAACTAGCCTCTGGATTCACGCACTTGATGCACTTGAGTTCTAGAGATTTTTATCCACATGCCATCGGTCATACCTCTACATCCATGAAGTCCCATGAAGAGGTAACCCAAAGGACCCTCTTGTCATAAGGGTTTCAACACGATAGATGACGTGTTAATCGGACACCTGGTCTGTAAGATAAAGGAAAAAATGTAAATAGGGCCCCGTTGTATTTGAGTATGATCCAACCCTTATACACACCAACATTTTTCAAAACATAGGTGGAGTATCTCAAAATTATTGACACGTCACAAGGTTCCTCTCAGCGCATTCAATTCATCAATCGGACTCTCGGTTCGTGAGTTATGCCAGTTTTAGTGAAATCGGGATGGTCGGGTCCGGGTTCGGCTGGGGTTCATCCCGACCGGCCCCATTGTGCCCGTGGGTCCACCCAGGATGGCGAGTTTGGCTATCCTGGAGAACCCAGACTGCACGGTGCGGGCCGGTTGAGTTGGACCGAACATGAGGCGTTTATTTTCTCCAGCTCTCGGCATTGACGGGGCGCTGCCCCTTCTCTTGAAATGGCCAGCACGAGCTGGTCCTTACGCGTCTAGAAGAGTGGCCCTAGCAGGCCACTCCATCTAAATGTGGCACATCGGTGCTGCATTCTCCACCCGTTGTGGTTGTCCGACCACACATCTTGCTGTCGTGGTGCCTGTGGGCACCACTTTCTCTACGCGGGCGACACGGGCCAGCCACCACCGCACCAGCGACACCTTCCGTGGGCCACGGTAGATGCTATGGTGGTCCGTTTTCCTTCCCATATATGCCTAAGGGTCTCCTGAGTCACCACCTACACTATAAATCCCACAGAATTGTCCTTCCTCCACATTTCCTAGCCTCGCATGAAGAATGCACAATATCCAAGAGCGACGAAGGGTCCGGGCCTTGTTCAGAATGGCCCGCGCCCTCCATGTTAGCATTTTCTCAAGGGGTTATAACAATCATCATATAGATTAAGTAAAACCCCCAAATTAATATCCCATAACAACCACCCGCAATAATTAATGGGTATCATATCAAAGAGTTTTTCAGTTGATCCACGTTCATTGTATTTTTCAAGAATGGTAAAAAGGGGATTCATTGAACACTTTGAATAATTAAATCCCCTACCTGGATTCATTGGATCCACTGATGATGAAGGATGTGATTCACATTGTTGTTTTTCAACATCCTGATCTGATCCTCTAATGTATGTTGCTTTATTCTTTGTTCTTTATTAGATAGAGAAACTACTAGAGGTTCGTTGTTTTCCATTGATGAGGAAGTCTTCCAGAGGTTTGTCAGAGAATTCTTGTAGTTTTTAATCCTCAAACACCAACATGTTGGATTATTTAATAGAAAATAATCAGTGTAGCGATGTTGTTCCCATTAATGATACTCATTAATTGATCCATATTTAATGAGCCACATTAAATAAGTCATTTAGATAACAATGTTGCGGTTTCAAATGAGTAATTATCAACCCTTCATTAATGTGCCACATCATTTCCTCATCGCTGCACCGCAGCGTCGCCGTCTGACACTCAATGGTGAGAAAAGAAATAAAATATTTTATTATTTTTCGCAAAAAAGTCCAAAAAATTACTTTTCTGCTCGGCCCTTGGTGGCCTAAGTTATGTCATTTCTAGGAGAATCTTGGCCTTTCGAATTCAACAATGCCCTCATATTTTTGATTCGAGCACCGGTTCAAAAATAGAAAATCGATATTTTATGTTTAGTAAACGTACATTAAAAAATCTCATAAAAAATTAACAGTCACACTAGACTTGTTCCGATCGAGGTTAGGCTTCACTTAAGGGGAACACACTCTCACGATATCAATAGTACTCACAGATTTCAAATCAGAGTTACCATTTATGAGTTTTAAGGATTTAAAAATAAAATAATAGTTACTTAATTATTTTATTTACGACCAAAAACTAACATCCACTATTGGCATGTGCTGGACAATGTTAGGATCTACCTAAGGAAATAATACCATCACGAGCTCAGCGGTAGTCTTATATTTTTAATCTGAGTCGCCGTTCGTGAGTTATAATCATTTAAAAAATAAAATTATTTTATTTAATTATTTTATTTATGCTTATACAATTTTTGGGTTTACATACTGGAGGTTTTCTCCGACTAAACATAAGTCACACCTAGGGTAAACACGCCACCCTGAACGCAATGGTGCCCTCGGATTTCAGATCAGAGAAACCATATAAGTGTTATTCTACTTTTTAGTAAAACTTCTCACATGTTCTGTTTAAAACATAACATTTTTCAAGAGATCATTCCAGACACTTGGGTCCTTGGAATCATGTGCCGTCAAATTTAGCGGTGTCAAAATAATCCCATATATTTAGAAAAAATATAGAAATTACAAGACATTACATTCTCCCCATATTAGGTATTGACATCCCCAAAGGCCAAAACAAAGGAAAATCAAACAAGTGGATGTATTGAGCATGAATCTAAGCCATCCACTCCATTGTTATCTCATGGAGATTCCCGTAATTCCACTAAATACACACCAGAGGAATTCTTATCCATGAATAACCCGCTTATGTCGATCCTCTATCTCCACTTGGAACTTTTCAAACATCACCCCATCATCAATGTCCCAATCTCACCAGTCGATGACATGGGATGGATCATGCATGTACCTCCTCAGCTGCCACATGTGAAAAAAAACATCGTGAACCCAGTGCATCTATGGGGGAAGTGCTAGGCAGTACGCCACCTCAAAAACTCTAGAGAGGATCTAAAAAATGTATGATGAACCTTGGAGATAGCTTGCAACTCTGTCCAAATCTCCTAAATCCCCATCAGGGTAATACCTAAAGGAAAACATTGTCTCCCTCTTAGAAAATAAAGAGTCCCCATCTCCTGTCAGCTTAAGACTTTTGTCTACTCTGTGGAGTCCTCATTCGCTCCTAGATGATCTGCACCTTCTCAATGGTAGCTTGTACCAAATCTAGATGAGTGATGACTCCCCTAGGACTATCCAGGATAGAGGTGATCAACATGGACTCCCGTACAAGGAATCAGATAGTGCCCTGCCAATGGTGGAGTGATAGCTATTACAGTACACAAACTCTTCCAGTGGTGGGTGGTCCTCCCAACTGTGACCAAAATCTATGACACAAGCACGAAGCATGTCCTCAAAGGTCTGTATGATCTGCTCTGTGTGACCATCTATATGGGGGGTAAGAGTTTTCCTCAAACATACTAGAACATGATTCCCAGCTTTCACTTACTAACAAGTGAGGCATCATGAAACAAACTCTTCCACCAGTATCTTCATCCCTAGAAACCAGTACTAATGTTGGCAGTCCTAGTACATCTTAACAACACCATGATGTACTACCAAAGGGTATGTATGTAATTCCCTCAACACCTCCTCCCATAACATCACTATAACCATTGCACATGCTTTGAAAAGGATGATGTGATCCCCACCTATCTAAAATCAATCAGAAGCCTAGCATGAGGATATCTGAGCATGTCAGGACTCGTATTCAACATCCATAATTTGTGCCTCCCTAACTCACTGAAGGAGAGGGGTTTTGAAAATAAAATACTAGTGTCAAGATTCTCAATCCTCATTCACTAAGGATATCGGCATCGTGGATAGCTACTCTATCCCCTCACTCAACAGTTGTAAACTAGACCTCTTGTTGAGCGCATCGGCCACCAAATCCCCCTTCACAAGAGTTTATACTATCTCAAGGTCATAGTCTTGGAAGAACTCCAACCATCACCACTGTCTCAACTTATTTAAAGCCTACAGGTACCATTATATCCATGCGAATGGCTACCCTCTTTAACTAATTGATGTTCCCATCGAATTTTTGGTATTCGGTACTCTCTCTCTACAACCACTTGATTAAGGTGCTGATTTTACTCACATAATCTCGAACACTGGGTCTTACTAAGCCCTCCCTCTGCAACTACTCCACCTACACCCTCTATTTGAAAAGAACTAAAAAATTCCTTCTATATACTGATGATGATATGAGTTCCATATCAGGGTGTAGAATGATACAGAAGTCCCTCCCCCTATGGGGAGGTAATCCTAGAATCATCTTTGGAAAGGATGTTCCCACACTCAGCCACAACAGTTGGGAACTAAAAACTCAAAACACCAACAGCCACGAGGGTAAGACTGGTTGAATCAAGAGTGATCAACTGCACTCTATTATGCGTGAGTTTATCTCATGCTACCTGGGATTCCTTTTTCACCAACCAAGGAAAACTCTATTCTAACGCTATAGATATACCACATCTTTTTCCCTAAAATAGTCAATCTAAGAATGAACAATGCATGCTTAGTCAATAACCAAACAAATATCATAAGGCCTCGACACTTCCACCCAGAGGTTCCAACCGAAACTCTCACCTTAGAGTTCAGATCACATCATCGGCATAAGTGTTATTATTGAGTCTTCTCCCAGAGGTATCTCTAGATGTAAGGATCAAGTCAACTGTTTAACTGGAAACTCTAGAACATGAACAAGATTTGTGATAAGAAGGAATGATTAATACCTATGTCTATTAATTTGGAATCTAGTAGTAGAAATAGATCATACCTTGAATCATTCATTGGGAACTTGGGTCATACTTCTTGACCGTATTCAGCTACTCCCTTCCCCTATCCTCCATCTCCCTGAGCATCTTGGGGACCACATTGGGGGTTTGTTATAACATGTCAAATTGTATACCACCTATTTCTTCTCTCCTAGCTCCTCATCCATGTCTTCTTCCTTGAATATACATATGTCCCTATCACTTACTCTTCCCAAAACATTTTACAGATCCATGTATCTGAGTCTGATGTCAGATTCCTACTTTCCCACTACTGACATTCACTGGTAGTATCTAATGGGCCAATGAATTTTCAACCAAAAAGGTTCTCTCTATCACCATAAAAAAAGTAGTAATTCATAGAGGAATAGTGTTTTCTCGAATGTCCCTAAACACATCTCACTCGGAGGTCCGAGCCCTGAGGAATTGGTTGTATCATATTCATCAAGTACCTAGAATGGTTGGTACGCCTCGATGAATACTCAGCCACTCACATGTCATACTGCCAAAGCATTAGAAACTCTTGGGAACAAATACACCTTAACTGTTTAAGGAATGAGAAACCTACTCTGAGAATGGTTATCAAGCTCTGTTCATGGAATAGTTAACTCTTCATAAGATAGGGGTAATCTAAACCCTATCATCGCCCTACTGAGCTATGTAGAATGCTCACTACCAGGAACGTTATCTAATATAATGGTGCCTTATAAAGTGGGAAACTCAGTCACCCACTCAAACCAGTCCTACATTGCCTATGAGTAAGGCTTGCCTCTGATCATGAGGGGTATCTATCACTGAAACCCGTGTATGGAACTGAGCCTACATGCATCCTCTACCAGTAGTGTTGGTAGTAACTGCTGACAAACGGGTAGTGGTATCACTAGAACACCATCTGAAGGTACCATCATGGGAAAAATTCCTTGTACTAAAGTCTCATTACTTTGTGGACCATACTCATGGTCACTCATTGGAATCCTGGCTGGCTGGCTACGCAGAGTCATCTTGAAAGAGAATCAAGACGAACCACCATCAATAAGTTATACCTAGTGAGCTGACTCATAAAAGATCAAGAGAAAAACATTTTCAAAACACATGAAACTATTTTTTCATGTACCGAGTCAGAAAACAGAATTTAGGGTCTGGGTGTATGGATATATCAGTCACCACACCAATATAGGACTCCCTGGACTGAAATCTGAACTCATGACACATAACACTATTTCCCCATTAAAAATACAGACTCTTAGTTCTTATGGTAGAACCAACCAACCTTTGATACCAATTTTTTACGACATGTTGCATGGGGCCCATGTCATGACTACCCTATGCCCACCTTCCATAGGCCAAGGGCTAGTGACTAGCATTGAAAAGCTATAACCCAAAAAAAGAAGGCATTGCCTTTAATCCTGTACACACACACATCCAACCACATCCCTAAAAAATGAAAATGAAATCATGTATACCACTAAAACAAGGCTAAGTGTAAGTACAAGTTAAAGAATGTGGGCCAGAATACAAACTCAACTAGGAAAATAAAATAGTATGGTAAAAATGAAACTCTGATGGCCAGCTGTGGAAAATCCCGCATGATAGTGAGAGTAGTGAAGCTACTGGAATCCAGAGTAGTATGTATCGACTTCCTGGTCCAACTAGGCCCCACCTAGTGTTAGGCCTCCAAGACCACTATCATAGCCTCCATCAGTCCTATCCCCCTAAGCACCTATTTTGAAATATTGACCGTCAACACCAGACACAACACATTGGGGAAAAGACCATGTATGGGTGAGTATAAGAATACTCGGTAGGGACCCTAATACCCCTGAAGGTATCTCGGTAAGCCATAGAGGAAAGCACCATAATGAAAAATACCCAAGAGGTAAAACCATCAAGCAAGACCTCAACCACATAGCACAAAGGAAAAGACGCAGCTCACATCAGGTATACAACTTAGAGAAAATGAATAAAGATGAATAGTCTTAAGATAGATTATTTTATTCTATTGAATGGATCATCTACTGATATGAGAATGGTTTCTATCCCATTGATCCACAAAGGTTCGCTCAACCACTAATTCTATAGGGTTCTCTATACGGTCAGCCCATATCGGGTTGTGCTACTATAGATCCACAGAGGGTCAGAATACTATCAATCCATAGATGGTCTCACTACTGCTGATCCAGGGAGGGTCACTCTTATGATGATCCACATAGGGTCTCTGCTGATCCACAGAGGGTCTCTCTCATTCCGATCCACAGAGGTTTTCTCTTCACTTGACAGCCAGCCACAGGAATCCGACACTTGGTGCACGTGACTTCTGGAGATTCTTCTCCACATACAATCGGTTGAGTTAGAACAGACACGAGGCATCCAGTTTCTCTAGCTAGCGGTGTCAACAGGGCACTACCCCATCTCCCGAAATAGCCCTCATGAGATGGTCATTACATGTCCAGCCAAGAGGCCTGAGAGGGCCTTTCCGTCTCTACGTGGTGCATCAGCGACAAATTCTCCACCAGTCGCGGTCATCCAGCCATGGTTTCGGCCTATGTGGTGCCCGAGAGACCTATTTTTTCCATGCGACCAGCATAGGATGATTTCCATCACCTCCGTACCAATGGTTTCGTGCTGGTGACACCTTTCGTGGGCCACTGAAGAAGCTTTAGTGGTCTGTTTTTCTTCATGTCTGCACCAACGGCTCTCTCGTGTCACTATCTTCACTACAAAACCCACAGAATCGTCTTTTCGACACATTTCTCAGTCACCCACAAAGAACACACAATATCCAAGAGCGATAGAGTGTACAGGCCTTGTTCGAATTGGGTATCACCCTCCACATTATCATTTTGTCAAGGGTGTGATAACATTTATCATATAGATTAAGTAAAACCCCAAATTAAGTTCCCACAACACACACCCAAATAAAAGAATGAGTCGCGGATTAACACATTTGTCATTTGATCTACATTCATTATATCTTTCAATAATTGGAAAAAGAGGAATCATTTAACACATAGAATAATTAAATCCTCTACCTAGATTCTTTGGATCCGCTGATGAAGAAGGATGCGATTCATGTCATCATTTTTCAACCTTCAGATCCGATACTCGAAAGTCTATTGCTTCATTCGTTGTTCTTCATTGGAGATGAAAAATTTCATTAGATCATCATTCATCGTTGGGGAGGATGTCTGGTAGATGTTCATCAGAGAATACCCATAGTTTTCAATCCCCAAACACTAACACAATGGATTATTTAAAAGAAAATAATCATTGTAGCGATGTTGCGCCCATTAATGATGATCTTTAAATGAGAAATATTTAATTAGCCACATTAAATGAGTCATATAGATAACTGCATTATAGTTTGAAATGATCCATTTTTTACCCTTCATTAATGTGCCCCATCACCGCCTCGTCACTGCACCATAACGTTGATGTCCACCACTCAACGGTGAGAAAATAAATAAAATATTTCATTTAAAATATTATAATATTTTTCACAAAAATTTTGAAAAATAATTTTTCTACTCGGCCTTTACTAGTTGAAGGTAAGTCATTTCTAGTTGAATCATTGCATTCAAAATTCAATGGTGCCCTTAGATTTTCGATCTGATAACTAGTTAAAAAGATATAAAATCATGCTTCCTGTTTTCTAAAAGTACATAAAAAATGTTCTGAAAAAATTAACAATAACCTTCAACCTGTGATGGTTAGGGTTAGGTTCCTCCTAAGGGGGACACTCCCTCATGAACTCAACAGTACTATCAGATTTCCAATCCAAGTTACCATTTTAGAGTTATAAGGATTTGACAATAAAATAATTGTTACTTAACTATTTTATTTATTTTCAAAAAATAACTTTCGCTATTGGCCCACATCGGCTAATGATAGGATCTTCCTACTAAAATCATACCCTCACAAGCTCAACAGTGTCCTTGTATTTTTCATGTGATTCATCGTTCATTAGTTATAAGAAATTTAAAAATAATATAATTTTATTTAATTATTTTATTTACGGTTATTCCATTTTCCAGTTTTCTCACCGGAGGCATTCTCTGACTACACTTAAGTCACGGTTAGGGTAATCCTGCCATCATGAACACAACAGTGCCCTCAATATTCTGATTTATGAACCCTTTTAATATTTATTCCATTTTTTTAGGGAAAATTCTCATGCACGCTATTTAAAAATTATCATTTTTCGATGGATCATTCCGGGCTCTATGGGCATCGGAATCACGTGCCGTTAAATTTTTCGGTCTCGAAATAATTCCATATAGTTAAAAAAATATTTTACGGAAATTCAGGGACATTACATTCTCCCCACCTTCGGGATTTACATCCCAAAAAGTTAAAACAAAGAAAAATCAAACAATTGGGGTACTGAGCATGAATCTGAGACTCCCACTCCCTTGTGCTCTCTTGGATATTCCCATCCTTCCACCGAATACGCACCATAGGAATCAACCATCCATAAATGTCCCACTCCCTTCGATCCTCTATCTCACTAGGAACTCTACAAACATCACCCCATCGTCAATGGCCAGATAACCCTACTTGATGATGTGCAATGGATCATGAATGTACTTCCCTAGAGGCGACATGTGAAAAAAACATCGTTCACCTGGTGTATATTTGGGGGAAGAACTAGGTGGTACGCCACCTCACCAACTCTATTGAGGATCTGAAAAAAGCTCTGATGAACCTCATAAATATATTACTACCCTATCCAAATCTCTACAATCCCTATCAGGGTAAGACCTAATGGAAAAAATGGTCTCCCTCTTTGGACTCCAAGGGTACCCATATCCTGTCGAAATAAGAATTGGGTCTACTCTGTGTAGTCCTCATCCACTCTTGGATGATTCGCACCTTCTTATTGGTAGCCCGAACCAACTCTGGACCCATGAGTGTTGACTCCCCTAGGCCTGGTCATAATAAAGGTGATACGCATGGCCACCCTTATAAGGCTTCAAATGGTTCCATGGAAACATTGGAGTAACAGATATTGTTGTACATAAACATCTCCAGTGGTGGGTTGTCCACCCACCTGTGACCAAAATACAGGACACAAGCATGAAGCATGTCCTCCATGTTCTATTTGGTCTACTCCGTCTAACCATCTGTCTTGGGGTAAAATCTATGCTCAAGCGTGCTAGAACCGAATACTCAACTTCCACTTACTGACAAGTGAGGCATCGGGAAATGAACTCTTCCACCGCTTTCTTCATATGTGGAAACCAGTACTGACGTCGGGGGTCCTAGTACATCTTCACCACACATGGATGTATCGCCGAAGTGTTTATATGTAATTCCCTCAACACCTCCTCCCATAATGTCTGTGGTAGCATGGTGCATCCTCTGAAAATGATTATGTTATCCCCACCTATCAAAAATTCATCAAGTGTTTATCCTGAGTATATCTGAGCACGTCATGCCTCGTAGTCAACATCCACAAGTTGTGCCTCCCTAAATCACTTATGGAGTGGGGGAGTGACAGTCATAGACTAGAGGTAATCTCTCCTTCCTCATCCACGAAGGATATCATCATCATGTCTAGGTGATCCATCGCCTCACTCTATAGCTGTAAACCAGACCTCTTGCTGAGCGCGTCTACCATTGTGTCCCCCATCCCAAGATTATATAATATCTCAAGTTCATATTCATGGAGGAGCTCCAACCATCACCGCTATATTTACTACGGAAAATCCTACGAGTACCTTTCCATCCATGTGAACAACTACCCCTTTTAACTGATTGATGTTCCCATCAACCCTTTGGTAGTTGGTAATATCCCCCCATGACCACTTGGTAAAGGTTCTGGTAGTCCACACCAAACCTTGAACACTAGTTCTTACTAATCCCTTCCTATTCAAGTCCTCCACCTATTCCCTTTCTTATGAAGCTCTACAAAAGACCCCCTATATAATGATGTTGATATCAGTGCCATCTCGAGGAGTAGAATGATACAAAATTCCATCCCCCAACTGGGAGGTAATCCTAAGAACATATTTGGAAAGGATGTTCTAGCACTCCGCTACTACTTTTGGGAAATGAAAACTCAAAACAACAACTACCATGAGTGTAAGGCTAGCCGACTCAAGATTGATTAGGTACACTCTCTTATTCATGAATTTATCCCATGTTGTCTGGGTTTCTTTTTTCATCGACCAAGGAAAACCCCATTCCAACACTGTAGATATACCACATCTTTTTTCCTAAAATTTTCAATCTGAGCATTAACTGTGGATGACTAGTCCATACCCAAACTAACGTTGTAAGGCCTCGACGCTGCGAAAAATAGGATCCAACCGAAACTCTTGGCTCAAGGGTCAGATCACACCATCAACATCAGTCTGATTATCAAGTACCCTCACATAGGCATATCCAAAAATAAGGATCAAGTCATAGATGTAATCAGAAACTCTAGGTCGTGAACAAGATTTGTGAAAAGAATGAATGATTAGTACTTATGTGTATTAATATGGAAGCTAGTAGAAGACACAGACTATAACTCAAATCATTTCTCAATCCCTTCGGTCCTACTCCTTGACCGCATACAGCTACTCCCTTCCCCTGTTCTCCAGCTCTCTGAGCTTGGTGGGGACCACACTGGGGTGTTGGTTGAAACATGTCAAAAAGTATACCACATCCTTCTACTCTCCTTTCTCCTATTCCATGTTCGCTACCATGTAGATTCATCTATTCTTATCACTTCCTCCTCTAGAAACATTTTACACATCCAAGTCTCTGAGACATAGTCCAGTTTTCTAGTTTACCACTGCATACATTCACTGGTTGTATCTGCTCAGGCAAAGAATTTTCAACCAAAATGGTTCTCTCTAGAACCCTATCATAATTAATAATGCACAAAGGAATATTGTTTGCTCGAATTACCTTAAACACATCTCACTCAGAGGTCCGATCTCTGAAGAATTGGTTGTATCATATTCGTCAAGTAACTGGATTGGTCAGTACACCTCAAAAAATACTCGACATCTGACATGTCATCCTAATGAAGCTATAGAAGCTCTTACGAACACATACCCCTTATCTTTTTATGGAAAGAGAACCCTTATTTGAAAAAAAAATTCATGCTCTATCCATATAAAATTCACCTCATCGAAAGATATTCGTAATCTAAACCCTTCCATCACCTTACTGAGCACATAGAATACACACTGTTGGGACTGTCATCTGATATAATAGTTCCCTGGATAGATGGAAACTCGGTCACCACCTCAATCCAGCCCTTATCCAACTTTGAATTGGGCTCACCTCAGAACCTAAGGGGTATCTATCACTGAAACTCATGTAAGGAATTGAGCCTACATTATTCCTCTACCTGTAGCGTAGGAAGTAACTGTAGACCAACAAGAAATGGTATCACTGGGACACCGCCTGACGGTACCATCTCGGGAAACAGTCCTTTTACTAAAGAAACATCACTCTGTGGACCATCCTTCTAGTAACACATTGGAATACTATATTACTGCCTGCATGGAGGCATCTTGAAATGGAATCAAGATTAACCATGGTAAATAATATATACCAAACTTGAAGAAAAATAGATCAAGAGAAAAACATTTTCAAAACACATGCAACTAGTGTTTTTGTGTACTGAGTCAGAATACAAAATTCAGGGTCCTTGTGTTTGGATATGTCAGCAACCGCCCCAAAACTGGACTCCCTAGACTGAAATATTAACTCAAGAAACCTAACAATATTACCCCCTTTGAAAATATTGACTCTTACTTTTTCTAGTAGAACCGACTTCCCTTTGATACCACTTTTTCATGACACGACCCCCAGGGCCCGTGCCATGACTACCCCAAGCCTACCATCCATAGGCCAGGGGCTGGTGACTAGCACCGAAAAGGAAAAACCAAAAAAATGAATGAATTTCCTTTAAACCTGTACACTCACAAATCCAACCACATCTAGAAACAATAAAAGAGGGAAACAATTTTACCACTAAAACTGGGATGGGTGTAAGTACAAGTGAAAGTAAGTGGGCCAGAATACTAACCAAACTAGGAACTGAAAACAGAAAAGTACAAATGGAATCTCTGAGGGCCATTCATGGAAAACCCCACCTGATCATGAGATTAGTGAAGCTAATGGAAGTCGAATTATTATGTCTTTCTCGCCCATTCCTACTGGTCCCCACCTGGTCCTAGGCCACGAATTCCACCATCGTAGCATCTATCAATATCGTCCCCCTAAGCACCTCTCTCAAAACATCGACTGTCTGTATCGGACACAACATGTGTGGGAAAAGCCCATGTAGTGGTTATTATAATAATACTCAGTAGGGACCTCAAGACCCCCAAAGGTCTCTTGGTAATCTGTGAAGGAAAACACCACAAATAAAAATACCCTAGAGGAAAAACCACCAAGAAAGACCTCAACCACACAACACAAATTAAAAGACCCAGCTCACACAAGGTATACAACATTGATAACAAGAATAAAGATGATTATTCTTAATTTAGATCATTTTATTTTATTGACTGGATCAGATACTAATCTGATAAGTCTCGATCTGTTTATTATCTATAAAGGGTCGCTCTACCGCTGATCCTGGATGGGTCACTCTACGGTCGGCCCACGTCGGGTCAAGCTAGTACCGATCCATAGAGGGTTTCACTACTGCCGATCCATTGAGGTCTGCACTGCTGCCGATCCATGGAGGGTCACTCTCATGCTGGTCCATAGAGGGTTTCATGTTGATCCACAGAGGGTTTCTCTCATTTTGATCCACAGAGGGTCGGTCTTCACTTGACACCCAGCCACATGATTCCCGCACTTGGTGCGCTTCTTTTCCAGAGATTCTGCTCCTCATACCATCAGTCATACCTCAACCGCAACGAATTCCCACAAAGATGAATCCCAAAAGGCGTTTTTGTTGTAAGGGTTCCAATTCGATAGACAGTTCATCAATCGGACGCCTGGTCAGTAAGATATAGGCAAAAAGGCAAATAGGGCACTGTTGTTTTCGAGTCCTATCCAACATGGTCGCACACTAACATTTTCCAAAACGCATGTGGAGTATCTCAAAAGGACCACCCTATATTAAGGGTCCTCACTCAATAAGCGGTTCTTCAATTAGACACATGGTTTGCGAGTTACGTCAGTTTTTGTGAAACAGGACTGGTAGGGGTCCGACCTAACCGGCCCGTTGGGCCCACGTGTCTAGCCCGCCTGGAGAACTCGACCCGTGTGGTGTAGGCTAGTTGAGATGGAATGAATGGGAGGTGTCTGTTTTCCCCAGCTATCAGCACTAATAGGGTGCCACCCCATCTTCCAAAATAGCCCACATGAGTCGGCCATTGCGCGTCCAGTCGAGCGGCCTTAGCATTCCTCTCCGTCTCCACGCAGTGTGTCGGTGCCACATACTCCACCCGCCACGGCCATCTGGACCTGGAACCTATGGTCATAGCATTATCCACACTATTGGAATGGGATGGCCACCTCCGCTGGTTTATGGCACCACCACGCCAGTGGTGCCACGTCGATGAAACCTTTCGCGGGCCACCAGAGATGTTCTGGTGGTCCGTTTTCCATTTCTCTTGCGCCTATGGGCCTCTCGGGTCACAACCATCACTACAAAGTCCACATAATTGTCTTTATGTCATGTTTATTAGTCACCCACGAATTATACACAATATAAAATAGTTTTGGAGGGTTAGGGTCTTTTTCGGATTGGCTCGTGCCCTCTGCATTAGCGTTTTATCAAGGGGTGATAACATTCGTCATATAGATTAAGTAAAGCCACAAATTAAGATCCTGCAACTACCACCCGAAAGAATGAATGAGTTACAGATCAATAAATTTATTGATTGATCCACATTAATTTTATTTTTCAAGATCAGGAAAAAGGGGAATCATTCAACACTTAGAATGATTAAATCTCTAACCTTGATTTGTTGGATCTGCTGATGACGAAAGATGTGATTTGTGTCGTCGTTTGTCTTCCTCTGGATCTGATCATCAAACATATGTTGCTTCGTTCATTGTTATTTTTTGTAGAGGGAAACTCCCATTGGTTCATCATTATTCATTGGGGAGGAATTCTGCTAGAGGTTCGTTAGATAATCCTTGAAGTTTTCATTCCTTAAACTCCAACACGCTGGATTATTTAAAAGAAAATAATCAGTGTAGCCACATTGCACTCATTAATGATTCTCATTAAATTATGAATATATAATGATCCAAATTAAATGATTCATTTAGATAACAGAATTGCAGTTCCAAATGAGCCATTATTGACACTTCATTAATGTTCCTTGTCACTTCCTTGTGGTTTCACTGCATCGTCATCGTCCTCTACTCAATGATGAGAAAGTAAATAATTTTTTTTGAAATATATTATTATTTTTCTCAAATAGTTCAAAAAATTACTTTTCCTCTTAGACCTTTATGATCGATGTTAATCCAATTCAAAGAAAATCCCAGCATTCTAAATTCAACAGTGCCCTCATATTTTCGATCCGATAACCGATTCAAAATATATAAAATCCTGCTTTCACTTTTACTGAATATACCTCAAAAAATGTTCAGAAAAAATTAATAGTCACTCCCGAACCACGCCGATTGAGGTTAGGCTCCACCTAATGGGAAAATTCACTCATGATCTCAACAGTACTCTTGGATTTCCGATTCGAGTTATCGTTTAGGAGTTATAAGGATTTGACAATAAAATAATTATTACTTAATTATTTTATTTACGTCCAAAAACTAACTTCCATTGTTCGCCAGTACTGACCAATGATTGGATCTGCCAAAGGAAATCATACCCTCATGAGCTACATGGTGATCTTAGGTATTTTATCGGATTCACTATTTGTGAGTTCTGAGCAATTGATAAATAAAATAATTTTATTTTATAATTTTATTTACGGTTATGCCATTTTTGGGTTTTCTCACTAGAGGCTCGTGCAGACTACATTTAATTTGTGCCTAGGGTAAACCTGCCATCCTGAACACAATGGTGCCCTCATATTTCTAATACACACAATTTTATAAGAGTTAATCTACTTTTTCTAGAAAACTGCTCACGCGCGCTATTTAAATCATAACATTTTTCGACAGATCATTCCGGGAAATTCGAGCCACAGAATCATGTGCCGTCAAATTTGGCGATCTTAAAATAATTACATATAATTAAAAAATAATTATACGGAAATTGTAGGACATTACATTAGAATCCTCTTAGATGATATCAGGACATTTAATATATTTTATTTAATGAAAAATTAAATATTTCTTTCTAAAATCTAAATAAATATATCATTTTTAAAATAATATTATAATGAAGATAAATTTAATTATAAATTTTCATTTGAATTATAAATTTGTTTTCATTATCATGGTTTTTTTTTAATTTTTATGAAATAAATAATTACCGTAATGGATTATACTTTGATGATGTAAAAAAACTAATTGATGAGAAATCAATAAAACAATTTTATTTAAAATACTAATAACCATAAAAGACCCAAAACATGTCAAATATTTATGGTAGAGTATATCTAAACCATAATCCTCCAAGGGTCTAATTAATGACGATTTGGTGCTTTATAGAAGATATTTTTATACTTATATTATTTTATTTAATGGGATGTTAAGGTTATCATAATCATAATTTAATAAGTATTTCAATTTAAATGTTGGATTTTCTAAAAGATTAATTCGACTAAAATATTTATTAAGAAATCTTGTAGATGTAACTTCATCATTGTATTTTATTTTTAATTTTTATTCAACATATATGTATATTAAATAATTAAATATAATTTATATATCAATTATTTTATTAATGGAGATAACAAATAAATGTTATTAAGAATATTAAAATAAATATAATTTTGGATAATTAAAATGTTCAATGAGTTTTCTAGATGACCATGAACCTTTAGAAATATGATAAAATAATTTCTTCTAAGTTAAATTATTATCTTAATATTTTTTAAAATCAATTAATTTAATAGTGTCAAAATTGAATCTTTTTTATTTAGAAAAATAATTTTTTATTAAATTATTTAAAAATGAAAAAAATTATTAAAAATATATATAAATTATTATATGGTATATAATCTTCTATAGTATTTATTTATAGTCTAATTGACATCAAATAAGTAAATATTTTACAATTTTAATATTTAAATAATTGATAACCTAATTAAAAATTAATTAGAATAACTATGTTTTAATTAAAATATTAATGTTTAAATTGACATAAAACATGTATAAGATTTATTAGTTGATGAGATGAAAACACTATTTCATCTCATATTCATAATTGAGACATTTTTGAGGTTTTTAGGTAGGTTTTAATTTTATTATAAATTATTATTTATGGAGTTTCCTAAAGTGCCCCTCACCTCAATTATAAAAGGGAACCACCTCCCTCACATCTTCACTCAACTTTGAGCCTTATTGCTTGACCATCCCCTAAAAATTTATATTATTAACTTACCTAGTAACATTAAATATGTTCTGGTCTTCTTTAATGTCTAACTATATTGCTATAAGAGGATATTTAGAGGAACCATGTTGAAGATAAGATAATCTCCTCTATCGATTCCTTCATATTTCTATGTTCTTCTACATCCTATTCATCAGAAATTTTATTATGAAGTAATAACATTAGTATCACTTATATATTGATATGTTATTATAATTATGAAAAAACCATGTTCCACCTTCTAACCATCCTGTAAAAAATGAAATCACCATTTGTGCGTGTGTACGTCTTACCGTCTCCACGCCGTGATGTAATATTGTTTTCACCACCACCTTATAAGGATTGGTATAATAATGGAAATAATAACTATATATTATTATTATATAATTATATTGATTCTGAGATGTCCTTCACCATTCTCTTCAATACCATTCAATTATTATGGGAATGATATTTTCAGTCGTGCGTACGTACGACCTATTATCTTCTTGATGCGATGTGAATCATTCTACATGGACTTCATTAAAGTGTGACTATGTAAATGTATCAAATTAATAAATATGATATATATATATATATACATATATAATTTTAATATCCTTGACTAATGAAATAACTATGACCTAATAAGGATAAAGATAACTTATTCCGCAAAACATGCATAAGGAAATAAAGCTTTTAATACCCAAATAAAAAGTAATAATAAAATGTTATTAAAACGAATGATAATATAATAAAATATGATATCAAAAAAGGGCTATGATTCTGAAATAAGTTAATGAAATTATTTAAATCATTATACCAAATGTTTAGAATCATTCAAAGGAAATCATACCTAAAAGGTGAGAGATAATTTCACAATCTTATTATTATCCATGATTGTTAATATGATAGTATTCACTGAGGTATATTTGTCATCCAGAACCATATTTCCAAAGTATATAATATTATTTTGATTCTTATTAAATTATTTAAATTTAATTTTTCCCATTGGTGAATTTTTATTAAATGGTATAAAATTGAATCTTTTGTTGTTATTCGATATGAGGTACTTTTTGACTTTTCATTCAAAGTACGAGGAGAATGTTTTTTAACTTATATGCCCTGAACTTATTTTTACATATTTATAACACTTTATTAACATGATTATTACTCTGCAATATTTCATGTTTGTTTTAAAATAAATTCTTTTAATTTAAAAGTGTGTGGTATTTTGATAAAAGAAAATTTTTTTGAAGAAGAAATGATATTTTCCTCAAAAATTAATTTCAAGTGTTATATAAAAATTAATTTCCATCTAAGATAGAATTATTTAATAGGATTATGTTTTAAGTATAACATAATTATTTTTCCTATGATTTTATTTTTTTATTAAGGAATTATATTTATCAAATCCATTATTTTTACATCGATTATGTTATGGTGGAATGATGTTTAAAGAAACCACTTTTATTCCTTGACTTATGATAGCTGATTTATGTGATTAAGGAATATGTAAAAATGATTTAATTATGAGATGTGTGGGATCTATATCTCCCTCCAATTCATTAAGTAAATATTTATACCTCATATGATAGACATGGCTGGAATGGTAAATGATCTTGTTTTAGTAATACTGGGCTGGAATGAGGAGTGAACTTGGTTTAGTAATGTGCTTTGTCCACTATGATGGTCTGGGAAACGAGCCTTGACTAAAATGAAATGATTTTCCGTTGTTATGTGTATTCCATAAAACTTCATGTCTTATGTTATGACTTGTGGTATTATGTTCATTGATTCTAATTATCTTCCATGATTTATCCCTTGGCATTATATCATGATCATTCATATGCAGGATATGTTTTTCCAATGTTATGTTCTTATGTCTTAAGATTATGATATGATTTATATCTCTATTATTTACCCATACTAAGCATATGAGCTCACCCTTTTATATTTATATTTTCCATTGGTCGTGAAGAAGGGTATTAAGTAAGATATGTCAAAACAGGGTCTAGTTATGGTAAAATAAGTGGGAGATAATGAAGATGTCTTATGAACCAATTGTTTTTGTTTACTAGTTTCTAAATACATTATACCTATACAGTCCTTTCATGGATTTATTATATTTTATAATGAATATTATTTAACATTGAAGTAATAATAAGGTTTCTAATTTATGGTCCATTAAAATTGGATCCACTTTCAATGGTATAATTTTTATTGGAATTCTCTTTTCCAAAATTTACAAGAGTGTCCCTCTTTTCCACTATAAAAAGGAACTCTAGCATCCTAATTCCTCACTCCTATCAAGAAAAATTTCCTCAATTAAAATATACCAAAAAAGATCATAAAAATCCATCCTATAAAATTATAAGTCTCACTATCATCACAAATCCATCCATGTAATCCCTTTGGTTCAAACCAATAGGAGTTACACAAAGAAGAGGTAAAAGTTTTCCCTAAGCTCTTAAATTTCACTTGCATTATCCAATCCCTAAACTCCTATTTTTCTATTATTATATAATAAAACCATTATAATAAAATGTACTTATATTTTCTCTACTATGGATTCAAACAACACTTAAAATTCTTTCATCTAATGGGTAACAAACATACCATTTCTGTGTACTTTGAACTTCCACATCATGAAAGCATGATTGTTTTTTATTCTTTTACTGCCTATCACAGCGGTCTTTATGATTGAAACACTGTCTATATATGAAATATATAATATTTATAATTTCTTTATTATTAGGTAATTATTTTATAACAAATACCTTTATACTTTCCATTATGTCTAATTATGATAACATTGTTTGTGAAAGTGTGAACTACCACCCCCAAAGTAATGTGATTCATTCACACTATACATGGAATGTTTGAAGGATGTTTTTAATAAAAAATATAAAATATATGACATATAAATAATTATAGAATATAATTTTATTTTCATTTTTTAATATGACAAAGTAATTAATATAGAATTTTTGCATACCTACAATATACTAACTCCATGAACAGTGCATTTAATTTCTGATATCCAGACATTATGAGTTATTATAAATATATATATAGGATATAAATTATAATTAAATAATGTTTTAAAATTTATTTATTACTAAACCATTATCTACATAATAAGAAAAAAATTTTCCATGTAACCACATACTTGAATGACTAGGCAATTAGTGAAAATAATGAATGTTTACTTACAAAATGGTAATAAGATATTAGATGAAGATAATAAATGATATTATAAATATGAGTATGGTTGTATTATTAGTTGTTGACTTGTCTAAAACCACTATAAAATATGATAATTGATGTTAACCCGAAAATTAAATGCTTGATAATGGATTTGATCTCAATTTATATTCCATTGAAACTTATTTGTTGTTCTGAACCAAGTTTCATTTATATGGTGTATATACTAACTTTTGACTTGATATATCTTGAATATCCTTATTATCATAATATTATAAGTTTAATTTATTGTTATTCCTTCATTTATATTATTTTTAAAATGTTTCATAGTGGTGTGTGACACTTTGGAATGTTTAAATATTATTCTACTCAAGAATGATTTTAAGGATTATCTTTTCAATCTCACTTCCTTTTGTGATTGTTATATTTCTCTTGAAACAATAACCTTATTTTTGTGAACATAATTTACTATATATGGTTTTTATACTTCCACATTGACTTATAATACCATTATTTATTCATTATTCATGATATTTTGAGTTTAAATTTGAATTATTTCATCTAAGGTGATTCAAGTAAAAAGTTACCATTTAGAAAAAGAGTTTAATAACCCAATTTATTTTCATTGGGATATTCTACTTCCTATCTATCATTAATATTCTATGATTGTGTTTATAATTAATTTCACTATCTATTGATATATTTCCAATTCCTTATGTGTATTTTCAGTTGGTATACATAATATACTCATTGAATGTTCTCACTTTACCATTATAATCTTTTAAAGTATTTTCATTATAAACTCACTTTGTTCAGGGCTATTTACACATTACTATCCTTAAGCAAAAATTATTTGAACATTATATAATAAAACCACTCATTTTTTTCTACCTCTGGTTATTCATGACCTTTATCAAATAATAATACCATTTTTCCACTCTTTGGTACTTAAAATTATTTATAAAATGATTTGATGAAGACCCATATTCATTTCAATATTTTTTTGGAGAACTATTCATCCCTAAAAAATCTGATTTACTAAAATTTTACCAAAAATGAATTTACCCTTTTCAAAATGATTTTTAATTTTTTTACCTTTTTTCTTTTACACATTTTTCTATAAAATCTTATTATCTCTTGTTGAAAAATTATTTTTCATAAACATTTACAATGAAAAAACTATTTTCTTTTTACCCTATATAGCATTTATGGATTTACTGACCATAATTTTTTTAAAATATTTCTTTTCATGTTTTAAAGGATTCTTTTTAAAGTGGATGTTTTTAAATATTATATTTAAAATAAATTTTTTTAAAAATTCTTTTCGAAATAAAAAGTATATTTTCTTCAAGAATGTTTTTAAGATATCTTTTATATTATTACTATTTAGTAATGAAAAAATCTATTTATTTATACCCCATTTGGGAGATGTTGTTTTGATTCCATCCGTATTCATCCTTTAGATAGTCTATGATGGATTTTCCAAGGATATTATTCACATTCACATCCATGATTCCTTTCAGTCCCCTTAAAATATTCAATTTTCTATGATCATTTGATATTATGTTTCCCCTAAGTAACCATATAATTGTTTATGGTCATTATTATTTCCTATACTATATTACATTTTTCATATGGTCTTCAGTTTGAATGTTATTGGATTATTTGTGGAAATAGTGATAAATCTGTATCCTTTCCCCAATACAGATATTTTATAGGGAATTATGTCTATTTAAATGATTTTTATATTCACTAAATGAGTTGGTGATAGGTTAATACAAGCCATATATGTTGGAGACCAGAAAATGCAAGCTCTACTAGTTGGGGACTAGATAATTCAATCCTTTAGATGCATCAGAAGTCTCATGAAATGAAATAGTTGCACAATTTTGATGGGTTTCTACTTGAATGTTAAACCGTATTGTGAAAGTTCTTGATGGAAATGGTTTCATGTCCCTAGGATACATCACATCTAATAATTAATCATTTTCCTCATTTATTTTCAGTCATTATTCATCCATGAAATTTTTCATCGATATATCTCTATATACATTAAATTTATTGTTCCATGATTAAATGGCATGTTTTTTAGTTTCTTACCTTTAAATATTAATTTTTCCTTATCTAGTTATTTAAATTTAATAGGTTTCTGGTTATTACCTTTCCATATTGTTAATAAATTTCCATATTAATTTTTTTATTACATGGTATGTGTGTTCAGTTGTTTACCATTCCATAATTATTATTCTCATTGATTCATTATTGTTTCTTCTATACTTTACCCTTGCTGAACATTTGATCTCGCCCTTGTTATGTTTCCTTTCTCGGGGAATCTAAGGAACGTAATATAAATTATATCCAATTATATAGTAGATGGAATAAAGTTAGGTTCAAATAAAAAATTTATGATTTAATTAGTGTATTCATTAGTAATAAAAGACTCATCAATGTATTTATTTCACCAAGACTACTAAACTCTTTGGTACTTTGATATTCCATTGTTTTTTATCATGCTAATGTAGTGGTAGTAGACACTGACTCAAAGATATTTGGGGCCAGGTAATTATAGTTGGTATTATAGGAAGTTTAGTAGAAACCATGGAATCTAGATTTAGGAAAACATATATCCCTAACAAATAATTTGAGGATAATTATTTAAGAACATCGTAGAATTTAGGAAACATTGAGATAATTTCTTTCTTCCTAGAAATAAATCAATATGTAGATACTACATGTGGATTTGGTTTTGGAATAGATGTACCTATGAGTAATAACTCTGACATGGTGTGTTTGGCCTGACTCAGTGTAACCTGGTACGTGATAACGTGCCTTTCTGTGCACCAAGTTTGACACTCCTAGGGGAGACTCTTAGGATAGTTCACATTTTCATTACAAACTAGTATGAATTGTTTGAATAGATTAAAAAATAAATAAACTAGTTTAAAACTAAGTTATTTAATATTGAAGATAAGATTTCATGGTTGAGAATTAATATAAATGATATTGTGGATAAAACCAAGACCAATGAATCGTCTATGTATAAATAATTGTATAAAGTATTTGTTTATTATATTTGTATTTAAACCCATAGATAAAAGTATATTTAGTTATTAACCATTTTCATGTATTTCAATCGTATTTATTTTGTAAATTATATAAATTTTATTTATAAAAGGATAAATTGAATGTCGGGTTACAAGCAATTATGCTAGAAATGCCATGGGTCATGAAACCATGAATTAAGGAAGATAAGAGTTTCACGATAATCACTAACCTATAGAATGTCTTGTTTAATATGTCATTTTTTTAGTTAAATAATTTGGTTAATTAATATTAATGAAGAAAAATTAGTGTTAATTATTAAGTTTAGAGATTAATTTATTAACTATATTGAATTTTGATAATAGTGAGAGAAAAATAGTTATCCTTTTCACTCTTTTATGGACCTTATGATCAGTAAAAATATTAGTTTAGATCTATAGGAATCAAAGTCAATTTTTGGATATCAATTCATTTAAGTAAGGGATGAAATAGAATTTGATCAACAAAAAACAAAAATATGGAATTTTTCATATGAAATACAAATGTATCATTCAAGTAAATGTATATATATTCTTAAAAAGTAACATAATTTATCAACATGAGGAAAATTATCTACATTTTTTTATAATACCTTAATATTTTTTAACTGATGTTATTATAAATCATCACAGATTTATGTATTTGAGGCCCTCAGCATTCCACTGATCATTCACTAGTTTTTTATTTATTAACTCAGTCACTCCTAATAAATATTTATTTCTTCATCTAGTATGTATCTCTAATTTCCACTAATGTTCTTCTACATAGATACCAAGTTATATGTTATTCCATGTGACCATTGGACTACCCATTCTCACTTTTCTAGAGGATTTCTTATGTACCCTTCTCACGATTGGGGATTCAAAATATAGGAAATATCAAAAAATATACCACCAATATCATATTTAAATCATGATAAAATAATTGAATTATGTTTGTGAGAATTTAATTCCCTCAAAAAATAATTTAGGAACTTTTTATTCAATAGTGTGTTTTACATGAAATGCAAAGAACATAAGGGAATATAATACCCCGATAATTTATAATATATTTACTATTTTAAATAAATTCAATATATTTTATAGATTTTAATAAAATAGACACTAATTTATCATAATTCTCATGAAACAATAACTTTCTTCGAAAGCATACATTACATGCAAGACTGAGTTTTACCGAACAGTAATATATTATTAAAATATTATTATTTATATAATAAGACTCAACCTAGCTGTCAAATTATAAATAATGGATAGTATTGACTATCATATTAAAATATATGTTTTACAATAATATAAAATTAATTAATTGGTAAAAAATTTATTAGAAATGAATATAATAACAAATTAAATATAAAGGGGATGTTTTTTAAAAAATATTTTATGCACACAAGGATTTTATACCATAATAAATTAAATTAATTACAATAATTGAGTGATATTAATCAAATATATAAATTATATATACAATGAAATATTTTTTTATATTCATCCATTATATTCTATAAGAATTGGATAGGAACAAAGCTAATAGTATACATAAAACATATATATTTTTTAAGGCACTTTTAAAATATTTTAATAGATAACCAATTTTAGATCCAATTTTTGGAAATATTATTGACATTATATGAAAATATAGACATTATATTTTAAATATAATGATAAAAAAAATTAGGGTGATGTTTTGATATTTTTTTGTGACTTTTCATTTTTTATGAATAGTGAAAACTATTGAATTGTAACTCAAATTTTCTATTTCATATAATTAATTTATGAGGTTAAGTTATATATTAAATTGGTTTTAAATTTTAGTTTGATAAATAATTATTAAATATTCCAATTTAGGTCATTGGAATCAAAATATATTCAAATTTTATATTAAAACATATAAACCATTTAAACATTTCTACTTTAAAACCCGCCTTGTCGTCCCGTCAACGGGATTAAATAAAATTTAATTTCTACCACTTATATGATTGGAATTCAGAAAAATATATTAAATAATTGGAATCATCCTAATTTACAATTTTTAATATGTTCAACATTTTTTGAAACAAAAGATTTATGAATGTGATTAATATTAATTACAATGATTAAGATGAAATTAAGATTAATAAGGGACTAAACATTAATCATAAGAGACCAAAATCCTAGAAACACTTCTGAAATCAATTTTAGCTCAATATTTAGACTTTATCCACCATTTTTTTGACTTTTTTCCATTATTTTATCTAATGTCAATGGAAAAAAACATTGTTTGAATTCCCTTTTCCAAAATTTTCAAGAGTGTCAATCCTCCCCACTATAAAAATGCACTCAAGCCTCCCACTTCCTAAAACCTCTAAATATGCATTGTATCTAACAATATATTACTAAATATATCCTAAATATACCTATAATAATACTATAATCCCTACCATGTCCATAAATCCTTCCAAGAAAACCCTTTGGTTCAAACCAAAAGGAGATACCCTAAGAAGTTATAATGTCTTTCTCAATCTCTTTAGTTTCATTTCCATTGTTCATCCCCCTAAAATATGTTGAATTAATTCTTATTTAATAACTCTAGTATAATTAATATAATGATATTTTCTATTATATGTACTTCACCAACACTTACACACACATCCATCTAATGGGTGATGAACTTAATTTTTATATGTATGGTGAACTTTCATCTCACGAAACCAAGGTTGTTTGTTCTTCATTTATAGCCTATCATGGTGGTAATTATGAAAGATGATATTTTTATATATGATATATATATTATTTATAATTTTATTAGTCTTCTTTAATTAATTTATAAAGGATAATATTTTTTCATTATATATAAATACGATAACATCATTTATGGTTGTCTAGACTACCACCCCCTCAATGAAAAGTGATTCATTAACACTATAAATGAAATGGATAGAGGATGGGTTTAATAAAGATATAAAACATATATGAAATATAAATTATACATTAATATATTTTTCCTTTCATTATTTTATTATGATAATTAAATGAGTGTATCATTCATGTGTATGTATGACCTACCGTATCCATGAACGGTGAATTTCATTTCTTATATTCAATATTTTTGTATTATTATATATACATATATATATTGGATATGTAGGATAATTAAATAATGGTTTAAAATATTTATATTATTAAACCATTATCGATGTAATAATAATAATATGTAACAACCCAAAACTTACTCAAAATACTAGGAAATTAGTTAGAGTACTGAATGATTATAAACACACAGGTAATATGATATTATAAGAAGATAATATGTGATATTATAAATATGATTTTGGTTATGGTATTAGTTAGTGACATGTTTAAAACTATTATACTGGAATTTAAGTATTGCTTACCCAGAAAGAAAATTCAAGGTAAGGGTTTCGTCTCAATTTACAATCTATTAAGGCTTATTTTCCGTTATGCACCTAGTTTTTTTATATGATGTATATACTACCCTTTGACATATTATATCATGAATATACATATTATCATAATATTGTAAGATCAATTTAATATTATTAATTCATGGATATTATTATTCAAATGTTTGGATGATTTTTGGAAAACTTTGGATGTTTTAATGATTATTCTCCTCAAGAATGTTTTTAATGACAATCATTGCAAACTCACTTCCTTTTTTGATTATTAACTTTCTATTAAAACAAACATTTTATTGTTATTCACCTAAATTATTTTTTATTGTGTACATACATCAATGTTGTCTTATTATATCATGATTTATTCATTCATAATGATTTTTTAGATTTTCAATTTTAGTTATTTCATCCGAGTGGATTTGAGTCAAAAGTTTCCAAGTGGAAAAATAATTTAATAACCCAATTTTTCCACTGAGTTATATTACTTCATAATTATAATTAATATTATATTATTAGATTTATAATGAATTTTACTATTTATTTATTTATTTTCAATTCCTCATGTGGATTTACATTTGATACACATAATATACTCATTGATTTATTCTCACTCTAATATTATTTTCCTTTAAAGGATTTACTTAACAATCTCATTATTGTGTATGATTTTCAACACAGTAATTTACATTAGAGAAAATTATTTGATCATTTTCTAATAAGACTTTTTATTTTCTTCTCCCTTAGTTATTCATGACCTTCATCACATAATAGTACAATTTTTCTACTCTTTGGTATTTAAAATATTTTCAATAATGTTTTTAATAAAACCACAATTCATATAAATATTTAGTAGGAGAACCTATATTCTTATAGAAAAATATTTTATTAAAAAAGATTCAATTTTTTTACCCATTTCAAAATTATATAGTAAATATATTTTTACCCATTTTTTCTTTTCCCATGTCTTCAAAGGAATCGTCTTTTTGATATCCGAACAGGGAATTATTATAACCTTTTTATCATGAAAATGATTTTTATTTTTACTATGTATGAAACGTATGGATTTTCTTACTATCATTTATTATATTCTTCCTTTTCATGTTTTAATTACTTCTTTTTAAATAATTTTATTTTAATATACTTTAAATGAAATGTATTCTAAAATGAATTTTCAAAATAAAAAGTATATTTTCCTTAAGAATGTTTTTGAGATATCATGTATAGTATTTCTATTTGTTAATGAAAACAACACATTATATCTACTACACTTCATATATGTTGTTTTGATTCCATCCTTATTCTTCTTTTGGATGTTCAAGGCTTGATTTTTTCAAGTATAGTATTCACATTCACTACCTTGATTTGATTTTTTCCTTTAGAAATATTAAATTTTCTATTGTCATTTGACATTGAGTTTTCCCTATGTATTCATACCATTCTTCATGGATATGATTATTTCCTTAAGAGTATACCATTTTTTATAAGGTATTCACTTTTAAATTCATATGATTATTTGGGGAAATATTGATAAATATGTATCCTTTACTCAAAACTGATATTTGATAAGTTATGTTATTTAAATTCTTTGATAACACACTATACGGGTTGGGGATCGGTTAATGAAAGTCCTATAGGTTGGATAATGGTTAATGAAATCTCTATGGGTTGTGGACTGATAAATGCAATCACCTTAATGAATCGATAATATCTTGTGATGCATTTTTTCCCAAATTAGATAGGTTTCTACCTGATATTCTAAACGACCTTATGAATGATCTTGAAGGTAATGGTTACATATACCTTGGAGTGATGAATCCAATAAATAAGAATTTATCTCATTTAGTATTATTTATTATTCAACCATGATATTTTTCTTTGAAATATCTATGGATAAATTTTATTTTCATTAAATTTATTAAATTGCATTTGTTTTACTTTATTACCCTCCCATATTAATTTTACTATATCTAGTTATTTTAATTACATGTGTTTCCAGTTATTACCATTTTATATTGTTTATTAACTTTTTTCTTAGTTTATTGATTACATGGTATGGGTGTTCAATTAATTTCTAGGCCATAATTATTATCCTCATTGATTCATTATTTCTTTTTTTATAACATACCCTTACAAAGAGTTTGAGATCAAACTTACTATGTTTCAATTCCCCAATATTCTAAAAAGTACACAATAAAATATATATATATAGGGATATACTATACAGAATAAATTTATACTTGAAATAAAAAAATTATGATGTAATAAGTGTATTAATTTTTAATATAAGAGGTATGTATGTATATAGTTTACCAAGATTACTAAAATCATTAGTTATTTTGGATTTTATTCCTTATAATCATGCCATTGTAATGGAAGTCGACTCTAGGTCTGGGATCTCTAGGGTCTAATTGCTACAACCAATCAAATTTATATAGGTGTGGGTTTCATATTAATTATTATATTTTTAATGAACCCCCTCATTATCCTTATTTAACCTTAACTTTTATACCAAAAATTTTGAATCATTAAGGGTTAAAATTTATTTTAAAGATGTAATGTGGAACATAAATTAATCTTTGATGATATACTAGAAAATTTCACATCAAACTAATCTATTATAGGTTTTTAATTATTTTATGATGATGTAAAAAAGAATTTTAATTATTAAAACCAATTTTATGTCATTTTTGATACTATTCACAAAAATTTTAATTAAAATATTCTAGATAACAATTTAATTAGATTTAAAAAATACCCATTCGATTATCCTTAAAATTTATTTATACAATTCATGTAATACAATAATATATATTATTATTATTATTTTTAATATTTTTAATCCTTTAATATAATTGGTTTCTCTATGATTGAATAAATGTTATATCAATGATGTATAAGTATCATAAATAATTGTAATATATTTAAAATTATAAAATAAATTAGTAATACAAAATTAAATTATTAAACTTTTTTATGACCATATTGGTTCATTAATAATGTATATTTACTCCTATCATAATCATCACATCATTTTTATTATACAAAATGAGACAAAATGGAAATTATAGTATATAATAGTTTATTCTATTGGATCCTACCCAATATTTCACCTAAAGAGACCCTAGAATGTAAAAGAATATTATAGGTAGATTAACCTATTATACATACAATTAAGTGATAATTTTGGTGGTACTGTTTTCATTTTCTATATAATTTCATTTTTTTCTTTCATTTACCTTTACCATGATATCTCATCTATCAAGTCGATAACATATTTGTGTGACCACGAATAAAATTGAACATAAAAAAATATGGGCATGATGATTATAATTTTTTTTAAAAATGTTACATGTTTCAACTTTCAAAAGATGGAGGAATCAATTTTAATATCATTGTGCAAAAGTAAATAAAAAATATTTTTTAGAGAAATATCTTATTGACATAAAAATGAACTTATAGAAAAATCATATATACATCTACATAATTTCGAATAAATTAAATAAGTTTTATTAAAATTGATATTATCATATTTTAAAACAAAATCAAAAATGTAATGGTAATTTTAAATTTTATGATTCAATGAAATGTAATGAAAGGTTTGAAAAAAATCATCAGTTTTCACTATTCCCAAAAAAAATCAAAATTTTTACAAAAATATAAAAAAATTATTGTAATAGTATTATAAAATTACAATTTGAAAAATTATTTCCATTTTTCCTAAAAAAATCTAAAGGTAAAATAAATTAATTATAAAATATGCACAAAAATTAAATAAAAACTATTTTTGAAGAAAATATATTTTTGAAAAATAAAATGACATTATTCTCATTCTATATCTAATAGAAATACATAAATTAATTATAGTTTATTCATTTATATATAATATACCTATTTCATTAGAATAATTTATTAAATTTGTTACTTTTAATCTATTCATATAAAAAATATTTTGCTTATAAAAATTGTTATATGGAAAACAACTCTTTTTCCATAAAAATATTTTATCTTAATTTCCATAATATTGATAAGAAATGAATGATAGATTAATAATTTTATTAACGAAAATAGTATGCATATATTTCATAATATCTTTTAATCCTATTCATACCCTCTCAACTAATAGATCAGTCATAAATGTAAAAAATAAATAATAATATTGTATTAGTATATTGTCTTACATTTTATCTTATTGTTGAGTATACCGCATACTGAAGAATATATTATTTAAATAAAATAAATTCTAAAATCATAAGGTTTTACATTATACCATATTAAATAAATGTAATCCTTCTAGTTTTATCTTGTCCACCATAAAAAGTGTTTGAAATTTTTTGTGTAAATCAATTACATGGGGTGGAAGATAAAACATATGGTCCTGAAAAGAAAAATTTTAATTATTATTTAACAAATACCTTCATTGATAACCCACACATTAAATAGGGATAATGAAATAAATAAATTAGGATGTGGGAAATATAAGTTTCACCATTAATAAAACTTAACTATTTTCACAAATAAGAACATTGGAGGGATGTGAAAATATGGGCTAAAAAAAGATATTAATTCTAAAGAGGATGAAAATTTTCCCAAAAAATTTATACCATTATGAAAATAATTTTATCTTGTAAGATTAATTGAAATACAATTTCATTTACCCAAAGGGATAATATTTCATTGATTCATTATAAATGATTGCAAAAGGAAATGAATTCAATCTAATATCCTTTTTATATAGTTTAAGGTATTAACTTACTATCAAGACAGAGAACATGATAATATATACATGCCTGATTTATTCAAATACATAAATTCAATTTCATCCAATAGTTGTATTTAATTCTATTTTACACCTTTGTATAATAACATATTACAAAGGATAAATATAGAAATTTTCATGTGTACAATAATAAAGTTAACATTTAATGAATCACAAGACCCTTAAAAGGATGAAAATTTATTTCATATATTTATACGAATTAATCAAAATTGAAATCATTAGCACATGATAAGATAAAATATAATGTAGATAAACCATCATATGAAGAGATACTACATAATTCTATATATTCTCATCAGTAACACCAAATGTTCAATTTAAATTATTCCAAAAATATCTATGATTAACACTATTCAAAACATACCATACCAAATCTAGATTTCCACGGTTTGAATGATTTGATCAAAAATTCATGAAATATGATATTAACATTTATTTCTAAATAACACCCTTCACTCTTATAGTCAGATACCATAACTTTATATTCTCTAATAATATAATCTCCAAAATATGAAAGTCATTTCCATAAATAAACTGAATTATCATAAATCTAAACAAAGGTCATATATTCTCTGAAAAGATAATTCAACATTTATTTAACAAATAAAATCCCTTCTTAGAAAATAATAATTTTCTAAATTTAATCCTATAATGTTCCCAATACATCGAATATCATCCAAAATAAATTTAATCACATAGTCACCAAAACAATTTTCAGTCTCATGGTTATATATATTATAGCTCATATGATATTATAATTTTATAACCATTTTATCACAACTAAAAATAATTACCTCAACCTTAAAGATCATATCAACCCTAATGGTTATTAATACTTTTCAACATATGTCTATAAAATATAAAAACAATATTCCAAAAATAACAGTTTCACTATCACGTAAGTCAAAAATAAGGGTTACACATACCAAAAATTTCTATTATAATTCAATAAATGTCTTTATAGTTCAATAAATCATAAAAAGAGTATTAATTCATTTAAACCTAAGATCAACCTTAAAATAATTACCCCATATTTGTACCTCAAAAACATTGAATATCCTCACTTGAATAATCCTAAATTCTATTATTATCTAAACATTTAACCAAATACCAACTATAACACCTCTAAACATAATAGACCCATAATTGACTGATTTATAAAAAGGATTCATTTTATTAAAATTTTAAGATATTTTAAAAAAAAAGTGTTAGTTAATTAAGAAAAACTCTAAAATTTAAAACCCATACAAAAATAAAGTTATATCATCCACTCAAAGTCCATTATTACCATTAAAACATTATCATATGTTTATACTCTTGTTAAATTTATGAAACTTTTTATTCATTCAGGAATTGTCACTATTGAACTTTATATAATTCTTATACATCCCTAATGCCAGTAGAAAACATCTTAAAATGTGATTTGAGAAAAAAACTCATAGTAATTAATGTAAAATTAATGTAAACCCTTTAATCCATTTAAAATTAATAAAAATATAAAAGGCGACTTCCCTTTTATAAATAATTATGTTTTTACATGAAAATAATTTTTAAACACACATGATATCAACATAAAATCCTAGTGTTTTCATAGAAAATTTTGTTATATGAAATTGTGTAACATTCACAGTCCAGAAATTTACTTTCTAAAACAAGATAACTCTTGAAAATGAACCTTTCACCTTTATAAATAACAAAATTTCATAAATTATGATTTTATTTTCATTCAGCATAAAATAAAAAGATATCCTTTAAGATATATATAATGTTATTTTAATATATATAGGTAACTTCATACATTTTTCTCACAATATTCATTATAATGAAATCACCTAACCCTATAATTCCTACAACTTATAGGGGAATCCAATCACTGGTAAACTCCATCACTTTAACTACTGCATTAGACAACTATAACTAGATCACACATCAATAATGAAATATCACGATCACCCATAGTTCATATAAAATATTTGAGAAACATAGATTGAACAAAACACACACATATATATATCACATTAATCATAAAACTAATCAATATTTTCATTCAACCCTATAACAAAAAAAAATTCAGTTATATCATATAAATCTGAAGAAATCCCTCTAGCCATAGAACGACATTTTAAAAATAAAAAATAACAAAGAATAATGATAAAAATATATTTTCCATAAATAACAATAGAAACATGTAAAATAGTCTTCTTTAATCGATAATAATTAAAATAAGGATTCTTTCCACACATTGTTAAGGAATCCTAAAATTTCTAGTAAGGAAAAGTATGAAAAGATTCCTTTCTCCCCTTTGAAAAGTGAGTAAAAATAGTTATAAATGAAATTTATATGCAATGACCCTGGTATTTAGAGAATAATACTTTTTAATATCTATTAATATTCATGAAAATGACATTAATTTTATTTTAATGATTACACTTTGTTCGATAGCATACACAACACGCAGTAATAGGTTTTTTTAAAATCTAATGTTGCACACAACATTGAGTTAAACCGAAAAATAATATAAGTTTTTTTTACATGGTAGTTAATTCCTAGCCATTTTATTGGTGTGAATTAACATAACTAACTAAAATATGATTTCACATGTATCCAATAAAATTTTGAGGATTAAAATGATAATGAAAATAATTTTAGGCAAAAATAATTTAATATTTTTAAAAGGTAGTTTACCACCTTTTGATGAAGAACCCCTTTTAAATCTAGTGTTTTAACTTTTATATGTTTCATTTGAAAAAATAAACTTCTTCATTAGAAGCGGGATATCAAAATTTCTTTTGGGTAAATTTTTTGGATTTTTTCTCATAAAGTTCGTTTTTTTAATGAATAGTGAAAAATACTGCATTTTAAGTCAAAAATTGTCTTTTCATCTAATTTATTTATATAGTTATATTATCTTTTTAAATGGTTTTAATGTGTAATTGGATTATATTTTTACCATTTAATCCAAAGGTGTTCATTTTACGTAATTTCACTTTGAAATTAGACAAAAACACATGTCAATCTTTTTGTAGTTTTTAACTTCATAAAAACATGATTTCTAGTTTTGACAACAAAAATTAATTTAAAATTAATTACCGAAACATCAATTTTTTTAATATAGAAAAATAGAAATAATTTTTTAATTCATAATATCAAAATTATCTTTCGGTGAATTTTTTGATATTTTTCTGATAACGTTCAATTTTTTATTAATATTGAAAAACACTACATTATAGTTAAAAAAATGATTTTTTCATTTAATTGAAATTTTACCACTTCTATAAATTGAATTTAAATAATCTGACACACATGGTTGTCTTTATTAATTAAAATTTGGTTTAATATGATGGAAATATTTTTTGGTGAATAGTAACTTTTGATTTTTATTTACCGCAGTTAAAGGTAAATAGGGTAATTGAAGGTAAAAATAATATGATAATAATATAAAATTACCCTAACACTTGTCATAAACTTATTGGATGAGTCATGGGAGACCAATACAATCCATGGGTAGAACTTTTGGCCTTTGGAATCCACTTGTGTAAGATAATTACATTAATAACTTTTTATTTAAAGTAAAAATAAAAATATCATAAAAATGTATTTTTTTACTAGAAAATTATATGTGGGGTTATGTAATTGATATGATTGACTATAAGTATTCATTATAAATCTAAAAAGATTTAATACATTATGGTATTTTATATATAATTTTTAAACATCAAATAAAGTAATTTATTTACGACATAATGATGATATAATGATTGCTCAATTAATGAATATTTTAAATAAATGAGAATATAAATATTAAAATAAATTTATTTTAAAAAATTTATGAAATCCACGAATTTTATGGATTATTATGTCTTATTATATTTTAATTAATGATGTTTATTCAAATTGATCAAGTTGTTATGGTTTTTTAAAAATTTATGATATGAATAGTATAAAAATTGACATAAATGAGTTTTTAAATCAATTAATATTTTATTAAATGTTAAAATAGTACTAAAAATCTATGATTAGTTAAAATGACATATATGATGTAAAAAAGGTCATTAATGATTCATTTTGGGTCACCTGGAATTTTATAGTAAATATATTAACCATATTGTATGAATATACAAAAAGTTATGGTAAATTTAAATAAGTTAACAAAGTGTTAAATAAAAAATATAAGGATTAAGAAAATATCCAAAACTAGTCCAATTATTATTGAATGATTTTATTTATACTTATATTCATATTATCTTTGAATTTAATGAGTTTTGGACCTTTTGAAACTAAAAATTATTTTATAAAAAAATAATACTGTCAAACATTCCCAAAGAGCCCCTCCTCCCTCTAATAAAAGGACACCATCTATAACCCATTACTCACACCTCTCAAAACTCGTGTATCTTCCAAAATCTGCCCAATAATCTCAAAACATCCCTCTCTTCCTCTAATAATCCTTCCTCTAGGTAAAAGTAAATTCAAGAGATCCCTTTGGCTCAAATCAAAAGAAGTTACCCGATTTGAGGTAACGTCTTTTCTCAAGTTTCATTCCATTATTTTCCTTATCCACTCCCTATTATCTTCATATTATTTGTTTATATAAAAAACCAGTATAATAAATATACTAGGTTGTTTTTATTAGAATAATTCAAACTACACTTACACACACTTTTATCTAATGGATATGAATATACTGTTTCTGTGTACGACGAACTACTGCTTCATGAAATGATGATTGTTCGATTATCCCCTTCCACCTATCATGGTGGCCATCATGATGGAATTGTAATTATATAAGATATATATGATATTATTGTATCTATTTTCTTCTGTAATTCTCATTTTTAACAAACTTTTATTCTTTTGATGTTGTATAAATATGATGATTTCATTTGAGGAAGTGCGGATTACCGCCCCCTCAAAGTGATATGACTCATTCATACCATACTTGGAAAGTATAAAGGATGGTGTTAATGAGCATATGTAATGTATATTAGGTTGTTATTATACTAGAATATTAATATACGTATGTATCATTTGGTTTTAATTCATTTAAATATTAAAAATAAATGAAAGTAGCGTTAAAGCGTCTGTACGACTTACCATCTCCATGAATGGTGCATTTCATTTTCATATACCCATATGATATAGAATATATTAAATACATATATACTGTATATATATGATATATGTGATATCTAAATCATTAATACCATTATGATGATAATGGATTTTTGAACATATATACAATTTTTAATTATAACAAGTTCATTTTTGACTCAAGTTCTGAACATCAACAAAATGTATGATATAAACTCAAATAAGTAACTAAATGTCATAGAAAGGTAATAATTGATATAAAAGTAATATTAAACATGAAATAGTTTATGAAGAAATTAAAAATTAACCTCTTTTTATTATTTAGGAAATTAAATAACGGACAAGTCAAGGCGGAAACGAGGTAAGGGAAATTTTTTACCCAATTTCCATTCTTTGGGTTAATATTATAATTCTTTATTATATAGTTCTATGATTATATGAGAAATAAATATTTATGTATTTTTTTTTACAAAATCTTCTTTATAAAGAAACCTTTCACCCTCCTTTTTTAGTAAAAGTATTCTTTTATGCTATGCCATATCATTTGCATTTTCTTACATTGGGACATGTTCTTATATATCTTTATTATTTTAAAATTTATATCTAAGTGATGATAGAACATTTTATCTCTCATCAACTCATTTTCTGAATTTTTAAGTGACCTCGTTAGGATTTCATATTTTCATAAGGTATCTTCTTAATGCAATTTCAATTCTTTAGGTTAAAATTATACTTCTTGATTATGTCGTTCTATAAACATGTGTGAATGACCAATGATTGTTATAAACTTAATATACACATATATTTGGTGTATTTATATTTTTCACACATAATTGTATCATTGATTTATCCTTAATATAATGATACAATCTTTGTAATGGATTATATCCCAATCTCTCTTCATTGAGGCATATCTTGATATAGTGAACCTTTATTATCCTATAAGGTGTATATACGAACCTTTTAACATTTTATAACATGAATTTTTATACTCTCATGATATTTATAGTTTTCTTTGTTTTTATTTGATAATGATTTTTATTCAAGAGTTTTTAATGTGATAAAGGATTCTTTAACTAAAACATCATTTTATATGTTTTAAAGATTTAATCCACTAAATCTTTCTCAATAATGTTCATGTATTAAAACTGGTTTGAAGGATTTATTTATATTGAAATTAATGTTTTAAAATGTTAATTCCTTTAAATGTTTCAATGTGGTATGGGACACTTTGATACAAAAATCTATTTTTTAAATATTTAAAATGGTTTTGGAAATGGATTGAATATTTCAATATCTTCAATTGATTCATTGTGATTACAATGTGGAAATGTTATCTTTTTATGGTTGTTTTATGTGTAATGATTATGTCATGATTGTTGTAAATTATTTACATATATGGGTGGTTTCATGATAAATCTAGTGCGGATGAGCCCGAGATAGCCCTCCAATGCATTGTGTAACGGGGCAGAGGTAAACATTAATGTTTCTCCTAACAGACTTAGGGAATAAACTGTGATAGGTATTCAAAATGTAACTCCCTATGTAGCTGTGAAAGATAAAATATATGTATGTTATTGATGCCATAAGATAAATTTATGATTTATGATTTCTTTGTGTTATCCATAAATCTTGTGATTTTTTGAGGTATGTTAAATAGATTTTGTTTTAAGATTGAAAAGTATGATTTTTTTGATTTTTATGTATTCATGGACTAATGTTTTCTTTCCTTGTTTTATATACCTTACTGATCTTTTTATGCTCATCCCAACTTTTTGAAATGTTTTCCACATGAAATAAAGATTAATAGGGTCAAGGATGAGATCATGGAAAAGTCATTCTATCTAAAACATGGAACTAGACATGTTTATTTTTTATGAGTAATTATTTTATTAAAAAAATGGATACTAAGTAGAAGTGTCTTCGTGTAATATTCAAGTTGTTATGTATAAGTTATGATCTAGTTTTATAAATCTCTAAACCTGAAAAGATCATCAATTTAAATTATTAAATTAATTCAAGACTATGTAATGTTTAAGGCAGGGTCCTTATAGATGGTATCAAATTCTAGTTTAGACAACATTAGGAATTATGAGTTTTTGTTAGACCCATGGTTTGTTTCTATGTCTACTCTTTACATTAAATCCATATTTTATAAATTTTTCAGATCAAGTGATGTCTATTACAAATGGAAGGAGGAGGATCTAAAACTAAATTATTATATCTTCCAGATGACTTTCTTGGAATAATTATTGCAACGTAATGTCCACACGACTATGAAACATTTTCAAACATGCATCTCACATGCAAGAAATTGTTTTAGATATCAAACATCTCCACTATACCTAGATACTATCATGGATCATGGGCTGTATTTAATCAAATCCTTCTCAATATTCTCATATTTTCATGAAAGGTAAATATTTTTAAAGAAATTTTAAATATGAAACCTTATCATAAGATTTTGAAGTATATTATGATTTTGAAAATGGTGTTGAAGAAGGAGACCCTTCCACAACCTATTTATATTTCCTTTTTCATTATTGTCTTTCAGCACATACTTATGGTATTTTAAAAGGAATTTTGATTGAATGTTTCAACTCAAACTCAGTCAGACTATTTTATAAAAATAAAGTTTTATCAGATGTTATTAAATTATATGTCATTCATCATTATTTTTCGAAACTATTTTTCTGTGAACACCCATATGACCCAAGTTATATGAGGTGTATTTGGATAAAGGAATCAGATGATTTTGAAGGATCTCTAAATAAAGGTTCAATGCATGTATCTTCTATCTATGTGAACAAGATGATAATGAGACCTTGTGGACACCATGATCAAGGTATGATGGTTTTTCTTTGGGAATAGTGTTATTTAATGGATGTAAAAAAATTCAATATATATAAGACTTCATGAATTAATATATTGAAGTCATTATGAGTTGGGATGAAGATAAGAGGTATAAGACAACCATTGGGGTTAAATCTTGTTAGGGTTATTTTTATGTTTTATAAAAAGGGACAACACACAAGATGGGTGACAACCTACTGCGTCTAGCAATGCTATAGGAATCAAACCCAAAACTGAAGGGTGATAAGGGCACATCACCTACCACTAGCATATGTTAATCCGTTGGTTAGTATGACTTAATCATTTCATTTAAATGATTCTATTGATCAAGAATAAATTGATTTTGGATCTTATGATTTATCAAGTGGATATCATTAGTATAAGAAAATGATTTGGTGATTAAGTTAAAAAGGTTATTTTGGAAGACGTTTTCTCTTTTAGTAACACTATGTGCCTAATTATAATTGAATACTATGGAGATTTAATTTGTGGATTAAAGGATGAAATATTATTTTTGAAGAATATATGTTTATATTTTGGACTTATAGCGATTTGGGTTAGTTATGGAAATTATTAACCTATTTTTGAGAATATGTTATTAAGTTAATTACTTTTCAGTATGAGACTTTAAGAGTAGTTGATGTTATTTGGAGATGAATGTTATGACTTACCCAAGAAGACTTCATGATCATATCCTTAATAGTTTTGGGTTTCAATCTTAGTTTGGATTACTTTGATTAATTTTAAGGACAATTGTGTATTGAATGGTCTTCGTTGAACTTTGGGTATTCATTGTTGAATTTTGGATATTTAGAGTAGTATTTCTTTCTATATAGGATTATCCTTTTTGGGGATCATATGGTCTTGTACTAACCATTTTGGTTTTGTTTAATGACTAAAGACAAGAAAAATATATATTTCATCTTTTTTGGATTATTTTACCCTCTAGAAGTTTATTTTAGTGCTTCATGTGTGACCAATTCATCTTGAATACTCATCATTTGGAGAAAAGATGAGTTTGTAGTAAAAAATTATTAAAGGATGAAACACTACTTGAAAAATAAGTATATTTACATATGTTTTTAGTGAATATCGCAAAATAATTCCTCAACTTTATAAAATGGAACCTAAAACAAAAAACATCGTCCATTTACTTTTCCTACTGGGGAATCAAAGACCATTTAACCTGTCACAAGTTTGTGGTCTTCATGTTGTTAACATTCTCCTAATCATGTTTTCTATCACTCTTCATTAGAACTTGACACTTAGTTTCTCCTCCATATCCATGTATTTATGCATTACTAGTATGTATTATCTTGGTTAACCTATGTACTTCTCTTTATTCCTTTTAATGTTATAGGTTTATTGACTCTTTTTCCGATGTGGAACTTTCAATGAAGTTCCAAACCTAATTTCCCAATTCTGAGGAAACAATTTCCAAAAGGGGGGAAGGATGTAATGGCCTTGGTATTTATAGAATAACACTTTTTCATATCTATTAATATTTATGAATATTATATTAATTTTATATTAAATAGGACACCTTGTTCGATACAGTTCTCAACATTCAACGACATGTTTCTTTGAAATCTTATGTTTCACACAACTTTGAGTTATACCAAAAAATAATATATTATTATTATTATTTTAAATGGTTGTTAACTCCTAGAAAATGTATTGTAAATAATTGACATAACTAACTATAATTTTATTTCACATGAATCCAATAAAAGTTAGATGCTTAAAATGAGAATGAATCCAATTTCAAGCGTAAATACTCAATATTTTTAAAAGGTAGTTTTACCGACGTTTGATGGAGAACACCTTTTATATCTAGTTTTTATCACTATTATATGTTTCATTTGGCAAAATATACTTACTATTTAGAATAGGGATATTAAAATTTACATTGGGTAAATTTTTGGTATTTTTCTAATAATGTTCATTTTTAATGAATAGTGAAAACACTGCATTTTAAGTCAAAACTATCTTTTCATCTAATCTATATATATGGATAGATTATATTTTTAAATTGTTTTAAAGTTTAATTGGATTATATTTTTACAATTTAATCCAATTATTTTCATTGGATGTAATTTCACTTTGAAATTGGACATAAACACATGTCAATCCTTTTGTAGTTTGTACTTCTTAAAAATATGCTTTCAAGTTTTGACAACAAAAATTAATTTTAATTTAATTAATGAATCTTATATGTTTTCAATTTGATAAAATAGACATCATTTTTGAAATAGTAATATCAAAATTATATTTGGGTAATTGTTTGGTAATTTTCTGAAAATGATCAATTTTTTAGGAATAATGAAAAACACGGCATAGTAGTTAAAAACAGACTTTTCCATTTAAATTAAATTTTACCAATTCTATGAATTGAATTTTAAAAATCTGATATAAATGATTGTAATCAGTAGTAAAATGTGGTTCAATAGGATGAAAATAATTTATGGTGAATAGTATCTTTTGATTTTTATTTACTGTGGTTAAAGGTAAATAGAGTAATTCAAGGTAAAATTAATATTATAATATTATATAATTATATTAAAACTTGTCCTAAAAATACTGGATGAGTCATGGCTGACTAATAAAATCCTTCGGTAGAACTTTTCTCCTTCATAAGCTTCTTGGGTAAGATAATTACATTAATAACTTTTTATTTATTGTAAAAATAAAAATATCATAATCATGAATTGTTTTGCGAAAAAAAATTTAATGTGGGGTTATATAATTGATATCTTTGACTATAAATATTCATTATAATTCTAAAAATATTTCCTATATCATGGAATTTTTTTTAATAAAAATTATACATCAAATAAATAAATATATTTGTGACACAATGATGATGTAATGATTACCTCATTAATGAATGTTTCAAGTAAATGAGATTATAAATATTAAAATAATTTTTTATGCATATTTTTATGCTATCCACAAATTTTATGGATGAGTATGAATTTTTATATTTAAATTAATGATGTTTTTTTCTAATTTGTCAAATTTTTATGGATTTTTAAAAGGTCATGATATGAATAGTATAAAAATTTACATATATGAGTTTTTAAATCAATTAATATTTTATTAAATGATAAAATAGTCCTAAAAAATAATATTCGTCTAAATGACATATATTAAGTTAAAAATTTCATTAATGATCCATTTTTCATCTCTTGAAATTTTATAGTAAATATTTTAACCATATAGTAGGAATATACAGTAAGACATAATAAAAGTTAAATAAGGTAACAAACGGTTAAATAAAAAAGATAAGGATTAAAAAAATATCCAAAACCTATCCAATTATTATTGGATGATTTTATTTCAACTTATATTCATTTTATATTCAAATTTAATGTTTTTTGGACCTTTTGAAACCGATAATCATTTTATAATAAAATAATTCTTTCAAACAATCCTAAAGATCCCCTCCTCTCTATTAAAAAAGAACACCTGCTCTAACCCATTACTCACACCCCTTAAGGCTCTTGGATCATCCAAACTCTGAAATAATAAGATCCCAAAATCCCTCTCTTCCTCCTAGAAGCCTTACCCTAGGCAAAAGGAAATTCAAGTGATCCCTTTGGATCAAATCAAAAGAAGTTACGTGATTTTAGGTAACATCTTCTCTAAAGCTTATTTCCATTATTTTTCCTTATCTACTCCCTATGTTCTTAGTATTATTTGTATATATAAAAAATAGTATTCCCAATATACTAGGTTGTTGTTATGATAATTATTTGAACTATAATTACACACACCCCCATCTAATGGATACAAACATACTGAATCTGTGTACGGAGAACTACCGCCTCATGAAACGATGATTGTTTGATTTCCGCCTACCAGCTCTCATGGTGGCCATTATGAAGGAACTGTAATTATATATGAAATTTATGATATTTGTTTTGTCTCTATGATTCTTTAATTCTCATTTAGAATATAACTTTATGCTTTTTTAAAAAAAATCATCATAAAAAATTTAAGCAAAAACTATCTCAGTAAACTATGTTATTGTAACACAAAAACCTCACCTCAAGTCTAACTTTATACCTAAGTTCTCTTTTTTTTAGAGAAGTCTTATTCTGGTCAAATACCAAAACACTAAATTTTTATGGAAAATAAAAAGGATTACACAAGTCTAAAATAAGGCATTTTGCTAACATCCCAAAAATAGAGCGGGATTAACTCAGGAGGGAGAACATCACTCCAATGCATCTCGTGAGTAACACCTATGTTGGAAAGACCATCGGAAATATTATCAGCTTCACGATAGGTATGAGTGGAGATGATGTTGATCTCTGAAAGAAATTCTAGGCAATCAATCCAATGTGAAGTGAGCATCCAAGCCAAGTGAATGGAACCATTCCAAATGGCCTGAATAATAGTAGTAGAGTCACTCTCTATCCAAATATTTCTCCAATTATAAAGCCTGGAAAAAGAAGTCGCATGAATCACTCTCATCATCTCAGCTTCTAGGGATGAAGAAGTACCACAAGAGCCATAGAAGCATCCAAGCGCCTGGTCGAGGTGATTTCTGAAGATGGCCCCACAGCCCACTGAGCCAGGGTTTCCTTTTGAGGCTCCATCGACATTGACTTTAATCCAGCCTAGAGGAGGGGGTCGCCAAAACACTTCAAGGGTATGCTTCGGACGAGGGTATTTCTTGTCCACCCCAATGCATCTGAGAATCCCAAAGTCATGAACAGAGTTTTTGCAATGATCTTTTTGAATTGAAGCCACCTCACGAATGACCATGAGGATTCTGGTTTTCCCTGCATTAATATTGAATGAGATATTATGAAAAATACAAGTGTTTCTACCATACCAGATTACATGCAGATGTTCCACAAACACTGCGGTAAAGAGATTTTTGATTTGCTGAGAATCTGCAACTTCCAAACATCATTGTATCTTTAGGCTAATGGAACTACAAAGTGACCATCTACACTCAAAGATGTCAAAGATATAATGCCAAAGTGCGGTTGTCGTGTCACAAGAAAGAAAAAGGTGGTTTAAATCCTCTCTATGTAGATTACACATGCGGCATTTGGAACAAAGATTAATCCCAAACAATTGAAGTCAGGTATCCGTTGGGATTCTATCATGGGCAATCCACCAAACTACAATGAATCTCGAGGGTTTTAACCAGGCTTTGTTAAATCTTTTTAACCAGGTAAAATTGTTCTCTACATTGTTGAACAAGTGATTATAAAAACTTTTCGAATTTAGGATAACATTATGCACCGGTTCCAAAATAATAAAATCATTCATGTTAGTAAAGGGATAATTGTCAACAATCTGGCTTACATTCTCAGGAAGATAGGAATTTTTCATTTTCAAGACATTTTTAATAGTATCATTAGTGTGGGGAGGAGACTGGTTATTGTCAATCAAAGAGATCAAGGGTGAACCAGTCCAATTATCAAACAAAAAATAAAGATCTGAGTTCCTATTGACCATCCATCTAGATTTTGTCATTATGGACATGAAAGTGTTTTTAATAGAAGGCCATATAGAGGATGTAAGAAAGTGCACATGATTATTTTTAAGCTTATGGATAAAGCGATCCTTGAGAAACTCTGTAGAGGGATACTTGTTATGAATGAGGTTCCATGTGAGTTTATCTTGAAGAGCTTCATTAAAATAAGAAAGATTTTTAATTCCAATACCGCCTTTGTCAATAGGTTTGCAACAATTAGCCCAAGGAACTGTAACCAGTTTTCTCTCCAAATTACTCCCCGTCCAAACAAAGTTATTAATAGCCACATTGATATTCTTGATAAGACTCTATGGCCATTTATAAATCATCATAGAGTAAACTAGTTTAGAGACAATGGTGGATTTAACAAAGCAAATTCTCCCAGGCATCGAAAGGTTTTTACCTTTCCACGAGGAAAGTAGACGAAGTGTTTGGTCCGTGATGGAGGATATATAATTAGCCTTTGGTCTACCCCAGAAAATGGGGAAAAAAAGGTAAGAAAAAGGTAAGGTTCCCTCCTTAACCCCTAAAATATTAGTGGTGTTAGTTTTCCCCCCCAGAGGAAAGTTTTTACCAAAGTAGATGAAATATTTACTCCAGTTAATGTGTTGGCCAGACACTTCTTGATAATGGAGAAGAATGTATTTTAGTTTCTAAATGTTTATTTTCTCCCCTTGGGTAAAGAGAATTATGTCATATGCATAAATAAGATGTGAGGGGGCATTTAACTTTCTAGAAGCAGAGATGGGTTTGATGGTACCTTGTTCTATAGCATGAGTAATCAGCCTACTAAGATAATCTTCAGCAATTGTGAAGAGAATCACTGAGAGAGGGTCACCTTGTCTCACTCCCTTGGATAAACTGAAGTAACCTCGAGGTGAACCATTAATGAGGATATAAATATGAGCCGAGTTGAATAAAGTTTTTATCCAATTTATAAAATTGTCATTGAAGCCAAACTTAGATAGGACTTTATACATAAAATTCTAGTCGGTCGTATCAAAGGCCTTAGCAATGTCAAGTTTTATGGACACATTCCCACCTCTATTCTTCTTGTTTAAGATATTAGTGTATTCAGAGGCAAGACAGATACATTCCTGAATAGATTTACCTTTTATGAAGCCAAACTGGTTCCAGGAGATAATTCTATTACTAATAGAGGCCATGCGATTGGAAATTAATTTTGTAATAATCTTAAAGAGGGAATTTATAAGAGAAATGGGTGTGAAGAGTTGTATTTCATCAGTATTCTCAGTTTTAGGGATGAGGACTAAGAATTGAGAATTGATCTTAGGTTGTATAAATACGATAATTTCATTTGAAGAAGTACACACTACCGCCCCCTCAATGTGATATGACTCGTTCATACCATACATGGAATGTATAAAGGATGGTTTTAATGAAATTTTGTAGCATATATTAAATATGATATTATACTGTAATAATAATATACCAACGTATCATTTTTTTCAATCATTTAAATTTGAAAATGAAATGAAAGTAGTGTCTATATATACATACGGCTTACCGTCTCCATGAACGGTGCATTTCATTTTGATATACCCAAATGATATGGACTATTTAAAATAAATATACACTAGATATATATGATATATATGATATCTAAATTATTAATATTATTTTGGATATAATGTAATATTGACAACATGGAGAATTTATAGTTATAACAAGTTTTTTTACTCAAGTTCCAAACATCAACAAAATGTCCGATATGAACTCAAATAATTAACTAATTGTTATTAAAAGGTAATAAGTGATATAAAATGAATAATAAACTTTAAAAAGGTTCTGAATCAAGTATAAATTAACTTAATTTTATTATTAAGGATATTAATGAACGAACAAGTCAAGCCGGACACGAGGTAAGGGAAATTCTTAACCCAATTTCTATTCTTTTGGTTAATCTTGTAATTATTTATTATGTCATTCTACAATTATGTGAGAAATAAATATTGAAGTCATTTAGTGTATTTATACTTGATTTATGTGTAATTAGATTCAATACACATAATCGATCTATTTTATTTACAAAATGATCTTTGTAAGGAAACCATTCTCCCTCCTCTTTTAGTAAAAGACTTATTCTTTGTTATGACTTTTAATTTCCACTTTCTTATGTAGAGTTATGTTCTTATATATCCTTATTGTTTAAAATTTTAATGTCCATGTGATTAAATACCCTTTTCTCTCTCATCAATGCATTTTATTAATTTTTAAGTGATGTTGCTAGGCTACCGAATTTTCGTAAGGGAACGTCTTAACCAAATTTCAATTCTTTGGGTTAAAATTATACTTCTTGATTATGTCGTGCTATGAATATGTGTGAATGAACTATGATTGTTTTACACTTAATATCCACTTATATTGTGTGTAATTATATTTTTCACCCAAAATTATTTTATTTATTTGTCTTAATCTAATGAAACAATATATGTAAGGGACAACATCTCAATCTCCTTTCATTGAGGAATATCTTGATATTGTGCACCATTATTATCCTATAAGGTGTATATAGAACCATTTTCACATTTTATATCATGCATTTCTATACTCTCATGATATTTACAATTTTATTTGATTTTATTCTTTAATGATTTTTATTCAATAGTTTCTCATGTTGTAAATGATTCTCTAACTAAACCATCATTTTAAATGTTTTAATGATTTAATCTTCTAAATCTTTCTCCTTAATGTACTTGTATTCAAACTATTTCATGGATTTATTTATATAGACATTAATGTTTTGAAAGTTAATTCCTTTAAAATATTCAAAGTGTTATGGTACACTCTAATTCAAAAATCTTGTTTTTGTATTTTAAATAGTTCAGAAAATGGATTGAATATTTAAATATCTAGAATTGATTAAATGAGATTGAAATGTGGAAATGTTATATTTCATTTAATCTTGTGTTATGTGTAATGATTATGATATGGTTCATGGGCATTTTTTATGCATACTGGTGGTTCTGTGATAAACCTAATGCGGGTGATCCCAAGATATCTCTCCAATGCAATGGGTAACATGATGTTGGTAAACGTTAATGTTTTTTCTAAGAGATTTAGGGAATATACTATGATGGTTATTCCAAATTTAACTCCCTATGTATCTTTGAAAGATGCAATGTATGTATGTTATGGGTGCCACAAGTTACATTTTTGATTTGTGATTTCTATGTGTGATCCATAAATCTTATGATATTTTGAGGTGTGTTAAAGATATTATGTTTTATGACTGAAAATTATGGTTTCTTTTATTTTTATATATTCACAGAATAATGTTTTCTTTCCTTATTTTATATCCCATACTGAGCTTTTTATGCTCATCCCAAGTTTTAGAAATGTTTTCCAGAAGACTTAAAGATGAATATGGTAAAGGATGAGATCAAGGAAAATTTATGTTGTCTAAAAAGTGGAAGTAGACATGTTTCTATTTTAAGAGTTCTTATTTTATAAAAAAATGGATACTAAGTAGAAATGTCTACATGTAATATTCAAGTTTTTATGTATAATTTATGACCTAATTCTCTAAATCTCAATACCTGAAAAGATCCTCAATGTGAATTATAAACTTAATTAAAGATTATTTAATGTTTAAGGCCAGGTTGTTATATTATAAACCATTGGAACATAAATAAAAACATTATTGAAATTTTTAAATGAATCGTGACATGGAGGATTTTTTTTTAAAATAAATCATTAAAATAATATTTCTAAATGATTTCCCCCTACCAAGAATCCTAACACCTTTATTTCGTATGTATACCCTATTATGTAATAAAATTATATGAGTTTTATTAATTAATAAAAATATTATTCGTATTAATTAAATTATCTTTATTCCATTTATATAATTTTTTTGTGTTTTCTTAGTTATTTAAATGGTTAAATTCATGATGTATTTTTAGAGGGCATTCAGTTTATAAGTTGAAAATAACTTTAGTATGTTGAATATGGTCAAAGGGATTATGTTTTAATAATATCAAAATTATATATCATCATGAAATGATTATTTTCATTCTTTAGATACATTTCAATACCATTTCATGTAGGTTTTATGTGAAAAATGAAATATGTCATATCATAGAGGTTGTATTCCTCACATACACACAAGTGATGTTTATATTTTTTCTGCATGTAAGTGAAATATGGAATATAATCTTTATCTTTTCTATAATAATACATATGTTATAAATGTCATATGTATTAATTATATTCATAAATAATGTATACCTTGTGAGATAGTAATGAATAACATATCACATCACTTTGTGAATGTAACACCCCAGGATTTCAGAGTGTGTTATTTCTTAAAAATAATTCAATAACTTGCACTACACGCAACACCGAGTTCAATCACACCATTAAAAGAGGTCATGAATAGTATTAACTACATTTTGAACTTTATATAATCTTTATAATTTTAGAATCCCTATTATGAGTTTCTTAGTCATATTGCAAGAACAGATTCATTTTCAGTATTTCACTTTTATCAACTTCTAATAGTGAAACCTTTTTAAATACAATATTTTAAACTTTTTTACTAAATGGGGACATCAAAAATTTAAAATGAAACATCCCAAGCTTCCACGGTATGCTTTCCTTTGAATAAAACAGTAGCGTGTGTTGTACGCAACTTCGAGTTCTAACACACCGTAACCAATCAAACTAGCTGTTATGAATAGTAATATCTACTTTTTGAAGTTATATATATTTTATATTTTAAAATGGACTTCATTTTTGGATTCGGAATATCCAATTTAGCCTAAGGTGAAATTTTGGTACTTTTCGGATAACTTTCATATTTTGATGAATAGTGAAAATTACTAAATTTTAATTAAAAACAACTTTTTTAATCAAAATAATTAATAGTGATAAATTGTGAATTTGAGTGGTTTTAAAGTATATTTAGAATATATTTTTACCATTTAATATAATGTTGGTCGTTGGACATAACTTTACAATTAAACCGAACATAAACAAGTGTCAATCTTTTGATAGTTATTACCTCTTAAAAACACGCTTTTTGTTTTGACAGCGGGAATTAATTTTAAATTAATTTCTGCCACTTCTGTGTTTTGAATTTAGAAAAATGGATTCCATATTTGGAATCAGGATGTCCAAATTGTGTAAATAGGTAACTTTTATTTTTAGACATTTTGAATAATTACTGCGGTAAATATTTTATTTACCATGGTTAAGGGTAAATCCGGTAAATAAGGGTTAAAAAATAATATTATAATAATACTAAATTACCCTAAAACGTGTCCTACCCTTATTGGTGGACACATACCCGACCATTAGCATCCTTGGGTCAATTTGGGGACCCCTTGGATCCACTTGTATGTGGTAGGGACACTTTATATTAATAAAGTTAAAATAAAAATAAAAATGGCATAAGCTTACATCTTTTAGAAGAACAATTTTTACATAGGGTTATACATGTTGGCTTTTCGATTATAAATATTCATTAGAAAGATACAAAGATTTCCTACATAATTATATTTTATTTATAATTTTTAGACATCAAATAATTTAAATTATTAATGACACAATAATGATGCAATGTTTACCTCATTAATAAATCATTTAAATAAATAAGATTATAATGATTAAAATATTATCTAAAACCTGTCCAATTATTATTGGTTGATATTATTTAGAATATTAGTCATCTTATATTCGACCTCAATGATTTTTGGACCATTATAAACCGAATATAATTATATTATAAAGTAATACTTTCACTCTTTCCTAAAGAGCCCCTCTTCTCCCTTATAAAAGGAGACCACTTCTACTCATTCCTCACACCTCTCAAGCCACTTGGCTCGTCCAAACTCTGCCCAACTAAGCTCCCCACATCCCTCTCCTACTCCTTGAAGCTTCCCCTTAGGCAGAAAGCATTTCAAGAAGTCCTTTGGTTCCAACCAAAGTGAGTTACCTAAATTAAAGGTAACGTTTTCTCTTAAATTATTTTCATTTATTTTGCTTCTCCAACCCCCAAACTCTTTTTATTTCCTTTCTTTTGTAACAAAACCAGTATCCTCAATATACTAGGATGTTGTTATAAGAAGGATTCAAACTACACATACACACAACTCCATCTAATGGATGATGAACATAATGTTTCTGTGGATGGCAAACTAACGCCTCACGAAACGATGATTGTTCAAATACATCTTACCGCCTCTCATGGTGGACATTATGATGGCACTGTAATTAAATATGATATTAATGATATATATTTTATATATAAGCTTCTGTAATTCCATTTTATTTCATACCATTATTCGTTTCATGTTGTATATACATACGATAATTTCATTTGAGGAAGTGCGGACTACCACCCCCTTAAAATGATATGACTCGTTCATACCACACATGGAACGTATAAAGGATGGTGTTAATGAACTTAAGTAACATATATAAAATATTATATTATACTGGAATAGTAATATACCTATGTATCATTTGGATTCAATTCTTTTAAAATAAAAATTAAATGGAAGTAGCGTTCGTGCGTACGTACGGACTACCGTCTCCACGAACGCGGTGAGATCCATCCTCCATCGTATCCATTAAAGTATTATTCTCATTTTAGGGTTAAAAATAATGTTAATATCATTCTGATTATGAATAAGATTTAATCTATCCATTACAAACATGTCTTACGTATCCAAAAATTTAAGAAGAACGAATCGATTATCACCTGAAACGACGATAATACTAAGATATTATTAATAAAGCAATGTTAAAAGATCATATATGATATCATATTAATGTATATGATTCTTGTATAATTTAATAACAATTATTTCACCATTATACAGGAGGTTAACCGACCCCAACAAAGGAAAAGTACAAGGTAAGGGTTTATTTCACAATCTCTTCATTATCTGAGGTTGTTTATACGTAATAATCTACTGGGATCTCTTTATCATCCACATCCATGTTTCTTAAAAATGTATTTCAAAACATTTTTACTATTTACTAGAATATGAGTTAAAGTCATTTATACCCTTTTTGACTTTTATAAGTGGTTTATAAAGGAATCTTTCCGTCGTTTTCAAAACAAGGTCCCTTTTTAACCCTTTCGACAGAATTAAGGTAAGAATGTTTTTTTTACTTATACGGAGGGTGCGGTTATTTTATGCCGTTATAAAATCTTCAAAGCTTTCCTTACAAGCTTATAAGAATATTTTCAAAGAAAATGTTTTATTTTATATGGATCTTAAATGACTTTAAAATAAAAAGAGATATTTCTTTAAAAAGAATTTTGATTTCATCTATGTCAACATCCTTTGATGGATTTTAAGATTATTTGAAGTTGATTTATTATGATACAAAACTTCTATATTGTATTGAAGGTTTTGTGATATGTTTGACTATGGATGTGCTATTTTTATACCATTCATAGTTTATGGTGAAATTATTGACATTTCGTATGCTAGTTTTAATACGAATGTTTATGTTATGTTTAAACCTTTTCATATGGGAATGCATTGGACTTAATAAGTGACGGGTGGAGCCCGCTATAGCTCCTCGATGCATCGGTAGGTCTCATGAGACAAACTAGTGTCTTGACACAAGGCCTTGACAAAATCTTATTTGTAGTCTTGGCACGAGGCCTTGGCTATGTGGTTATGATAGTCTGGAATTATGCATTCCAACATTATGAAAGTGGTTATTGATTTTTGCATGTGATTATTTGATTAGTAGAATATCCATGTGAATAAGTAAATGGCATTATTTCATTTTATTTATGCCATACCATGTTGAAAGTTCATGTTTGAAAGGCTTTTGTTTTAGTTATACATTTCCTTAAAAGTTTATTCTTATTTATGAAAGTTTCCGCTATTTTGTTATCCTTAATGGGAATTTGAGCTCACCCCTTTTATATGTTTTATTTTTCCCAGGAAGTGAAGAAGTAAATTATGAATGACCTGCAGGGATATTATGTGGGGATATGAGTGTGGATATGAAGACTTTGTTGTTGTAGTAGTTTTTCTTTTTATGATGTAATGTAAAACCTATGAATATATCTAGTGTTTCCAAGGCTACTAAACCAATCGGTCTTTCGAGATTTGATCTTTCTTGTGATCATGCCAATGTTACGAAGTAATGCACCGACTCTGGGTAGCTGGGGTCGGGGCGTTACAGTTGGTATCAGAGGAAGTTTAGTACAAACCTTGGAAGCTAGATTTAGATAAACTCTGATTAGAGCACGTAGACCTAAGATGAACTTTGAGGATTAGTATAGAAGAACTTCCTAGAATTTTGGTATTGTAGAGATTTTGTGAGTTTTCCGAGCAATACATCCCTGTCTGGATACGAGCAGGTAGAGGCGGCTCTGGCACAGATGTACCTAGAGGTAATACCCGAAAACACCGCTTTGAGCTAGACTCGAACGGGAACTGGTGCACGACAACGGGCCTTGCTGCACTCTTGGTTACGACACTCCCGGGGGATATGCTTAGGATAACTCTCATTTTCTTTACAAATCATTTTGAAGGGATTATGAGTATATACTTCCTCAAAGAAAACATTCTTATGATTATGGATTATATCCATAAATAGTTCAATTTATGTTAAGTGTTTTATAAGTATGGGATTATGTATTTTGATTCATAAAATGATCTAGTTTATGCCATTTTTTAGAAATGGCGCCCATTAGAAGGAATGAGAACTCCGGAAATGCACATGATCCAAAGAGAAGGAAGGATCATATCTTTCATGGTCTTAAGCTAGAATTTATAAGAGAAATAGTCTCCCATGTATTATCATCATATGAAGAAATAATATCATGTATTGATAAGATAAGTAAAGAGTTTACTGAGTCCTATGGCTTTGAAGGGAAGCAAGAGAAGAAAAGGATAGAAGAGAAAAAGATGGATAAAGGGAAGAGGGAAAAGAAGAATTTTCCCATATGTGGTAACTGTGGAAAGAAACACCCTGGAACTTGCCTGAAAGGAATGGGAGTTTGTTATAAGTGTGGAAGAAAAGGGCACAAAGTACGTGACTGCAAGGGTAAGAAAATGGTTTCAAATGTACAATGCTTCATTTGCAAGGAGTTTGGACACTACGCGAACCTATGTCCCAGTCATCAGACTATGCCGCAAATGATGTTATTGGATAATAATCAAGTTATGATACTACCACAGATGAAGAGGAATGATTAAAGCTCTTATGTTGATTATGTCAATTGAGTGTTGTATCAACAATGTACTTGTTATAATAATTATGGAGTATATAAGGATTGTACTGCAGTACTATTTCATTAAGGACTTGAGATTGTGTGGAACAAAGAAAAGTGACTCAATAGCAGGATAGATTTTTGGAAAATATATGGTTGAGAGAATGATAAACCATAATATAGTTCTGATACTGAGGTAGTGATTTTGGAATAATATGTGATTGTTTTGGATAAATTATATTGGATATTCTTGACTACCTTGGAACTGATTAATGATTTGTATATTCCATCATTGTTGGGGTTTAAAACATTTTTGGATTAATGAAGTATATCCAGCATTCTATATGGAATAAGGGAGCATGAATGTAATCAATAAGGAATATGGTAATACCTGATGAAGGTATTCATATGCTATTACGGGGTAAAAAGGATCTATATTATGTTTACCTTCCTTATAAATGTTAGACTGTGAGTTTGGATAGAAGTATTTTGGATAGTTCTAGTTTGGATTATTTTGGATTGCCATAAAAGGACAACCCGGAGGTCGGGCGGCAACCCGTCGCGTCCGGCAAGGCTGCGAGACTTGAACCCGCAACCGAAGGGCGACAAGGGTGTATCACCTACCACTGGACCATGAGATGTCCTGGATTAAATAATGTAGTTTTTATTAAAAGATCATGTAGATGAATTATAAATTCGTTTATTTTGGAACCCTATACGAATAGTGTAAATAGAATTTTTTTTTACATTCTATTATCTTTTAGAGTGAAAGATGAGTTTGTGGTAGAAATTTATTAATGGATAAAACTCTAATTATAAAGTAAGTATATCTCCTTATGATCTTAGCCAATCTCATAAATAAATTCCTCAACATTAATAATAGAAACTTAGAACAAAAATGTTGTCCTAAATGGTACCTTAAATCATCACAAATTTATGGCTTTGGGATTGTTGGCCTTTTCATAGCCATGTTCTCTACCACTCTTCATCAGATAATTGATGGTTAGATTTCTCTTCCATATCCATATTTTCCTACATGGAACCCTAGTATGTGTTATTTTCGGTAATCTTCATACTTTCCACTCTTTATTTTAAATAGAGGCCTCATTAATTCATTTTTCGATGTGGGATTTCAACTAAGATATTTTGAAATGTCAAAAATGTGTTGTCCCAATACCCTATATTTTGTTGAACCGATGGTACCTCAAATCATCATAGATTGATGAGTTTAAGGACCTCAATTTTATACTTGTTTGTGATTGATGACCTCAATCACTACCTATAAATATTTACGTTTTTCCTCCAATTATATGTCTCTAATTGCCACCAATGTTCTCCTAATCGAGATCATAATTTGGTGGTGACCCTTTCATTTATCTTTTCCTCATATTAAGACTAAATTTTAGTAACCAAATTTCCGATGTGGGTTTTCCCACAAATATATTTTCTACTTTCAACCTTTTATTTTCGAAGAACAATTTCAAATTGCGAGGACGCAATTTATTGAAGGAGGGGAGAATGTAACACCCAAGGATTTCAGAGTGTGTTATTTCTTAAAAATAATTCAATAACTTACACTACACGCAACACCGAGTTAAATCACACCATTAAAATAGGTCATGAATAGTATTAACTACATTTTGAACTTTATATAATCCTTATAATTTTAGAATCCCTATTATGAGTTTCTTAGTCATATTGCAAGAACAGATTCATTTTCAGTATTTCACTTTTATCAACTTCTAATAGTGAAACCTTTTTAAATACAATATTTTAAACTTTTTTACTAAATGGGGACATCAAAAATTTAAAATGAAACATCCCAAGCTTCCACGGTATACTTTCCTTTGAATAAAACAGTAGCGTGTGTTGTACGCAACTTCGAGTTCTAACACACCGTAACCAATCAAACTAGCTGTTATGAATAGTAATACCTACTCTTTGAAGTTATATATATTTTATATTTTAAAATGGACTTCATTTTTGGATTCGGAATATCAAATTTAACCTAAGGTGAAATTTTGGTACTTTTCGGATAACTTTCATATTTTGATGAATAGTGAAAATTACTAAATTTTAATTAAAAACAACTTTTTTAATCAAAATAATTAATAGTGATAAATTGTGAATTTGAGTGGTTTTAAAGTATATTTAGAATATATTTTTACCATTTAATATAATGTTGGTCGTTGGACATAACTTTACAATTAAACCGAACATAAACAAGTGTCAATCTTTTGATAGTTATTACCTCTTAAAAACACGCTTTTTGTTTTGACAACGGGAATTAATTTTAAATTAATTTCTGCCACTTCTGTGTTTTGAATTTAGAAAAATGGATTCCATATTTGGAATCAGGATGTCCAAATTTTGTAAATAGGTAACTTTTATTTTTAGACATTTTGAATAATTACTGCGGTAAATATTTTATTTACCATGGTTAAGGGTAAATCCGGTAAATAAGGGTTAAAAAATAATATTATAATAATACTAAATTACCCTAAAACGTGTCCTAACCTTATTGGTGGACACATACCCGACCATGAGCATCCTTGGGTCAATTTGGGGACCCCTTGGAGCCACTTGTATGTGGTAGGGACACTTTATATTAATAAAGTTAAAATAAAAATAAAAATGGCATAAGCTTACATCTTTTAGAAGAACAATTTTTACATAGGGTTATACATGTTGGATTTTCGATTATAAATATTCATTAGAAAGATACAAAGATTTCCTACATAATGATATTTTATTTATAATTTTTAGACATCAAATAATTTAAATTATTAATGACACAATAATGATGCAATGTTTACCTCATTAATAAATCATTTAAATAAATAAGATTATAATGATTAAAATATTATCTAAAACCTGTCCAATTCTTATTGGTTGATGTTATTTAGAATATTAGTCATCTTATCTTCGACCTCAATGATTTTTGGACCATTATAAACCGAATATAATTATATTATAAAGTAATACTTTCACTCTTTCCTAAAGAGCCCCTCTTCTCCCTTATAAAAGGAGACCACTTCTACTCATTCCTCACACCTCTCAAGCCACTTGGCTCGTCCAAAATCTGCCCAACTAAGCTCCCCACATCCCTCTCCTCCTCCTTGAAGCTTCCCCTTAGGCAGAAAGCATTTCAAGAAGTCCTTTGGTTCCAACCAAAGTGAGTTACCTAAATTAAAGGTAACGTTTTCTCTTAAATTATTTTCATTTATTTTGCTTCTCCAACCCCCAAACTCTTTTTATTTCCTTTCTTTTGTAACAACACCAGTATCCTAAATATACTAGTATGTTTTTATAAGAAGGATTCAAACTACACATACACACAACTCCATCTAATGGATGATGAACATAATGTTTCTGTGGATGGCAAACTAACGCCTCACGAAACGATGATTGTTCAAATACATCTTACCGCCTCTCATGGTGGCCATTATGATGGCATTGTAATTAAATATGATATTAATGATATATATTTTATATATAAGCTTCTGTAATTCCATTTTATTTCATACCATTATTCGTTTCATTATGTATATACATACGATAATTTCATTTGAGGAAGTGCGGACTACCGCCCCCTTAAAATGATATGACTCGTTCATACCACACATGAAACGTATAAAGGATGGTGTTAATGAACTTAAGTAACATATATAAAATATTATATTATACTGGAATAGTAATATACCTATGTATCATTTGGATTCAATTCTTTTAAAATAAAAATTAAATGGAAGTAGCGTTCGTGCGTACGTACGGACTACCATCTCCACGAACGCGGTGAGATCCATCCTCCATCGTATCCATTAAAGTATTATTCTCATTTTAGGGTTAAAAATAATGTTAATATCATTCTGATTATGAATAAGATTTAATCTATCCATTACAAACATGTCTTACGTATCCAAAAATTTAAGAAGAACGAATCGATTATCACCTGAAACGACGATAATACTAAGATATTATTAATAAAGCAATGTTAAAAGATCATATATGATATCATATTAATGTATATGATTCTTGTATAATTTAATAACAATTATTTCACCATTATACAGGAGGTTAACCGACCCCAACAAAGGAAAAGTACAAGGTAAGGGTTTATTTCACAATCTCTTCATTATCTGAGGTTGTTTATACGTAATAATCTACTGGGATCTCTTTATCATCCACATCCATGTTTCTTAAAAATGTATTTCAAAACATTTTTAGTATTTACTAGAATATGAGTTAAAGTCATTTATACCCTTTTTGACTTTTATAAGTGGTTTATAAAGGAATCTTTCCGTCATTTTCAAAACAAGGTCCCTTTTTAACCCTTTCGACAGAATTAAGGTAAGAATGTTTTTTTTACTTATACGGCGGGTGCGATTATTTTATGCCGTTATAAAATCTTCAAAGCTTTCCTTACAAGCTTATAAGAATATTTTCAAAGAAAATGTTTTATTTTATATGGATCTTAAATGACTTTAAAATAAAAAGAGATATTTCTTTAAAAAGAATTTTGATTTCATCTATGTCAACATCCTTTGATGGATTTTAAGATTATTTGAAGTTGATTTATTATGATACAAAACTTCTATATTGTATTGAAGGTTTTGTGATATGTTTGACTATGGATGTGCTATTTTTATACCATTCATAGTTTATGGTGAAATTATTGACATTTCGTATGCTAGTTTTAATACGAATGTTTATGTTATGTTTAAACCTTTTCATATGGGAATGCATTGGACTTAATAAGTGACGGGTGGAGCCCGCTATAGCTCCTCGATGCATCGGTAGGTCTCATGAGACAAACTAGTGTCTTGGCACAAGGCCTTGACAAAATCTTATTTGTAGTCTTGGCACGAGGCCTTGGCTATGTGGTTATGATAGTCTGGCATTATGCATTCCAACATTATGAAAGTGGTTATTGATTTTTGCATGTGATTATTCGATTAGTAGAATATCCATGTTAATAAGTAAATGGAATTATTTCATTTTTTTTATGCCATACCATGTTGAAAGTTCATGTTTGAAAGGATTTTGTTTTAGTTATACATTGCCTTAAAAGTTTATTCTTATTTATGAAAGTTTCCGCTATTTTGTTATCCTTACTGAGCATTTGAGCTCACCCCTTTTATATGTTTTATTTTTCCCAGGAAGTGAAGAAGTAAATTATGAATGACCTGCAGGGATATTATGTGGTGATATGAGTGTGGATATGAAGACTTTGTTGTTGTAGTAGTTTTTCTTTTTATGATGTAATGTAAAACCTATGAATATATCTAGTGTTTCCAAGGCTACTAAACCAATCGGTCTTTCGAGATTTGATCTTTCTTGTGATCATGCCAATGTTAAGAAGTAATGCACCGACTCTGGGTAGCTGGGGTCGGGGTGTTACAGTGAAATTGGTATTCCACACATACACATGAGAGATGTTATCATTTTCAAACAGAAATAAAAAATTGAAGGAAAGTATTATTTTATATATAAAGAGTAATTTTTATATACTTAATATATTAAATATTAATTAAATAAATCCAAATAAATATCCTTTGGATTTAGTGATGAAAAATGGAGCACATCACTTCATGGAGGTGGTTGTCCACATGTACACATGAGTACTGTTTTCATTTCCCATATGATGGAAAAGAATATAAAAAGGGGTTGTACCATAATAATAATACCATTTAAATATATGTAATTTTATAATTTTTTAATTTTTTAATGTTTAAATAATATTTGATGGAGCTATAAGAACACATAAACTTGAAACACTCAGTTAAGGGTTGTTCATCTTCATTAGAAACCCACCCTTGGATTACACATTACTCTTTAGGATGTTATTTTGGGAATAAGCATCCTCTACAACATGGGGATTATTTCTAGTAGGGTATTTTCATAAGAAAATATTTACATAAATGAATCTATATGTGTGAGTAATAGAGTTGAGGAGAGGCCCTTTTATATGTGAGGAAGGTGGAAATCAGGTAAATACATGAAATATTATTTAATAATTAGGGTCAAACTAATGTCAAATGGTTCAAAAGTGAAATATATTAAAACAATAATGAGTATAATGTTGAAATACAATCAGTTATATAAATTTATATAGGTTTAGGGGTCATTTTGAACATCATTTTTTGATTTAACCCCCTCATAAACACAATTTATCCTAAACTGTTTTAACAAATTTGTCAATATTTAAGGGTCATGAATGTAATTTAAAAAATTCCAAGTTCCATATAAATGGAAAATTAATGAAATAATAGATAAGTTCACAATATTTTTTATTAATATGTAAATTTTTATTTTCAATTTATTTAGAAATTAATTTTAAACATTAAATACCATTAAAACTCATTTTCCCAATTATTTGAAAAAATATACATTAAAAGAAACATGATTAAAATATAATTTGAATAAAAAAATTATATAATATATTTTAAATAAAAAATTTATAAAAAAGTCATATAATACCATAAATATTATAAATATTATTTTTTATAATATTTTTTAAAACCATTTCTTCGATTTTACCTATCATTATAGAAGAGTGGATTTGACATTGTATAAATTTTTTAAATAATTATAATATATTTAAAATTTAAAAAATATTTATTAAAATTCAATTAAATTATTATAATTTATTATGTTTATCTTGGTTTATTAATATTGTATATTTACTCTTATCTGAATAATGGAATCTTATTCACGTTATAAAATGAGAGAAAATGACATTTATAAAATATAACAGCTTCTACTTTTGGAGTAAAAAGAAGATCTGAAATTAAGTATCCCAAATTATTACAATAAGTTAGATTGGTATAGATTCTAATCATAAAAAACTATAAGTGATATGGTTTTTGTTATTTTTCTTCTTTTCTAGTTAATTTGAATTTTTACATTAATTTACCTATACCGCTTTACCTTAATTTATTATCTTGGTAACATAGTTTTTATGAACAAAATTAAAATTGAATATATAACCAAATTTGGTCATTATAATTTGAAATTATAAATCTATTTTATATTTTTCAGTTTTTATATTTTCTAGAAATCAATTTTAATAATATTGTGGAAAATGCAATAAAAAGTAGTCATTATAAAACAAATGTGTTTTAAGAATAAATATGGGCTTATTCCAAACTGAAATATAGTGATAATTACATTTAAATTAATTAGATTAAATTTATTAAATGTTATATTATGATTTTATATAACCAAATCCAGAATATAATGGGGCTTTTGAATTACTACATTTTAAAAATTTAAATGATGGTTTTACAAAAAAAAATCCATATAAACTCAAAATTAAATCTTTTGAGAATAATTAAGCATAAGGATACTATTTAGTTATGATAAAAAATAATTTTAGTTTCTTAAAAAAATCAGTCAAATTAATTAATTATAATATTTATTCACAAAATACAATAAAAACATTTTTGAAGAAAATGTATTTTTGATGTTGAATATGACTTCATTTTCATTCATTAATTAAAAAACATAATAAAATAAATCATAATTAATTAAATTTTATGTATTATATAATTATTGCATTATAATCAATTATAAAAAGTAATAAATGTAATTCATCATGATAAATATATATTTCACACATAATTTTTTTGTCAAAAATACAGTTCTTTTTTATTTAAAATATTTTTTCTTCATTTCCAAAAAAATTATAAGCAATAAATAATTTATATTAAGAGTATTTTAACACCCTCCATATCTTATTTTTGAAAATCTATGTAATCCCATAACAAATCCATATATAATTTCGTGTTCACAATTGGTTGAATGAAACCCTAGTAAAGGAGCGAATTATGAATCTTTTAGGATTTGGGACACTAATATTTTTAATGGTATAGATAAAATGATCTTTCAACCATTATTATAAAACATAAATTTATTATCTATGTATTTATCTATGTGATAACATTTAATGGGAATCATAAAGTAATACATAAAATAACTATTTTATAGGAATAGACTGAAACTCAATGGATTCGATACCCTTTATAAAAAATGAATAACTAAATAATAATACTGGAAAATTAGTTCTACATTGAAGGCATTAAAATGAAAAAAAATAGTTAGCATTTAATAGGTACATAACAAAGTACTAAACATATATTAAAATATAATATAAATAATAAACAATATAAATTTAAAAAATACAATATGAAATTGATCTTTGTATAATCATATAATTTAGTAGCTTTAATGAAACCATAATTTCTTTTTCAAAATCATCTCTTATTCTCCATATGTTATCTTTGAGGTCAATTGAACGATTGTGAAAATGATTCAAGGGATTAACCATCTTGGTTAAAAATGAGTATTTGTATGAATAAAAACTAAAAAGATAGAGGTTTTGAAAAATAATGTGGTATATTAATAGTTGAAGGATTTTATTACTGATATAAAAAAATTAAAACAAGCTTTGAAAATGAAAAAATCTATTCAACCTGATGTACCATGTCTCAGTGTTATATGATCACTAATTTTCTTAAGAATTAATTAAATTACAATTTTTTTATGAATACAATTATTATTCTATATATTTGAATGACCAAAAGTGTAAATTTTGATTCATTTATAGATCTTTTGATTGGGGACTATGGTAGTTAAAATATAGATCCAATATTGAATGTTTTTTCTAATTTTGAATATTTTATTAGATCTATATAAAAAAATATCCAACATAATATTTAATAACATCTGTGTGATCTTTCACTCTATATATATCTATAAATTAAACTATTTGTATGATTTCTTCTAATCCTCAAAAGATGGGTGTTATTAATGATAAAATTTTATAATATATTTTTTTGAGATAGATTTCTCATCATATCAGATATAGATGTGGAATGAATATTAATAATGGAATTCCCATTACATTATATAAGGACAATGTTCCTTATATAAAAGAATTAAAGTGAGTTATATCAATGGAGATTTGATGAAAAATATTCTCAAAAAATTAGTTTTTACTCATGAACATAAAAATAATAAGGAGATCTAGATTTATTAACTTATAACACATGACAAAATTTCAAAAAATTTGTGTAGGTTAAAAATATTACACTATTTATCCCTTAATCAGGTACAACATATTGGTTTTTCCTGATATATATTTTATAAACTCAAACAGAAATTATAGAATTTAACCATTCTTTATTTACATATTTTTTTCATATTTTTTTATTAAAGTTCAAATAAAATTTCTCGAAATTGGTGACATATAAAGGGAAGTGGTATAATTAAACATTTATTACATTCATTTTTACCAAGATTAGAAATTATTAGGATCGTAATTTCTCTACCACATATTTATTTTTATCCTTCACTCATAAGATTATGATCCTAACTGATGGATCTTATATAGAGGCTAAAGAATGATCTCACCCAAAAATCATGATTATATAGATTATAAATATGTAATGATATGTTAATGTCAATATATTTTTTCTGATGTTGTACATAATTGAACATGCCTTATATAATGTTTCATTACCTATAAAAATTCCACCACACATGTTGAGTAGGAAATCATTTCAATATCAAGTAACAAAATACATTTCCTTGCTTCATCCATCATTTAATTTATATTTAATAAATGTGAATTCTATTTTTCTTTCAAATAAATTATTTTCAATTGAAATATCCAAAAAATCTATAAACCCATGATATATTAAGATTTTATTTATGGTAATGTAATCAAAATTTTAACCAAACACTATTTTTTCCCTATACATCCAAATAAAAAATATAATTATATGCATTTTTAAGCCTAAAATAATTATCATTAGTAAAAATAAAAAGACACCCATAAAGTATAACCCTACAAAAAATCATTAATAAAAAATATATTAAATGGTAAAAATTATGACTATAAAAATCACAAAAAAAATATATTTTAATATATTTTAATATAAAATAAAAAACATTAAAAAATTCAATCAATGAATGAAAACACATATTAAATTAAATAGTACCATGTCTACCCCTTTCTACAACAAAATTATTTTCCACTTATGATAAAGATGAAGCCTGGAAATTAGAATCTACATAATCAATTGTAACATCATAACCCAAACCACCAAGTCTGAGCCAAAATGCCATATAACCTCATGTGTGTCTCCCTGTTTACAAGAGGCGGCCGACTAGCAATGAGGGTTTATGTCCAATAATGGGAAGACTATACCATATGTGTCATTTCATGGAGACTGATAAAAAATAAATATAATAGGATAAAGAATTAAATTACAGAGTAAATGAGGAAACTAGATATGACATACAAGTTTTATAAACAAGAGATACTAAACTGAAAATATGAATATAATAAAGAAATATATAAGAAAAATAAAACAACTATAGGGTCCTCTAGTGCCTACCTTGGTCTTCTCTCTTCCCCGGTTCTAAGCTCCACCTGCTCAGACATTCACCATAGGGCCCTTTCCCTTCTCCATGTCTCTCATGAAATCTACAAGCGCATCGAAATGCCCAAGTAGGGTGTGAGTAAAAGACTCGGTAGGATGCCACCAATATTTCCTTGACCTAATGTTCTCAGGTATACAATTTTATGACATAATATTAATAAATTCATAAAAACACATAAATATACAATCAAAATCAAGTGGTAGTGTGCTAACTATGCTTCAACAACCCTCGACCATGCCTACTTCGGCTCCATGATGAAAGATAATTGAATCAGTCAAAAGATGTAAAACTGCTCTTATACGATGTCCTTGATGGTGTCATAGAGATGATACCCAGTTTCATCTATCCCTCATGTTGACAAAGTCACCCAGATCCTCTAGATGAGATCAACTTGTGTACTACCATCGACTAGGCTATCTTGTGGTGAAAAGAACATGGCATCAAGGAATCCTCGAGAACACCCTTAGTATGACACCATAGCTTCCTCATACCTCCACTTTGTGCTTTTTCCCCTCATCTCTATCATTGAAATCAAGAGTTCACCTCTTCTAGGGAATAAATATGTCAATACAGTCCACCTATATCAAATACAAATAACAACCACAAGGCATTGTGAAACATATATAGGGAAATCACACAAGTAGTCATAATATATCAACATTATTATATATTAGCATACAAAATAACATGTTATAATAATCAACATGGAGAAAAAACACTATTACCACTCATCGGATCACAATATTTTTCATGGCCTACAAATACATTCGATTACAATCAATAACGGTAAATAAAATTCCCCATATATAATCATTAAGGCAAAAAAGGTAAACTCAATTCCAAGAAGGTATGAAACTTCCTACCTCGAATGTCGAAAAGTCCTCTATACTATTTTATTATTATCAAATGTGACTCGTCAAAGTCTCAAGTTTTCGGCATGTTGATGTTTGAGGCATATCAAGGGTTTCCTATAACCAAAACACCAACTTTATTTCAAGAAGAAATAAATTATCATATAAAATAATATCATACCTCTCTTAGATAATTTTTAAATATCATTGAAAAGTCACACGTGGTGATATTTTCTCATTCATGAATAAAATTTATCCTTTAGACAATAAATTGGGGATGTGACATTGTCCTTCAAGAATAATAACATCTTGATAATTTATAAATTTTCATTATCAAATATAACCTAGAGTGAGTAACTCTGAAAAAACCAATGTAATTATCAACTGATAATTACCTCATGGTGATAGGCATAAATTATCCTTCGTTAACATTATAATATTATCATAAAAAATTATGGCGCAATTATCCTGTTAAAATTTGTGTGAAAATATCTTTGATAACTTCATAAAAATTATTCATCGATAATTTTTCATAATTATCCTTTTATAAACAGAAAAGAACAGATTAAATAAGAAAATAGGAAAACTTAGTTTTTTTCTCCCAAGCTCACCATGCATAGTAGGATTCAGACCGCTAGTTCATCATAGGATAAGGAGCTTAAAATGCCCTGAATCACAACCCTTAAATTGTATCTAAGGAATATCGGTTGTATGATCTTGATGAGATCAAACAATAGTGAAGACTAAGACATGCTGTGGTTTTAAGAACCCTAAAATTAGAGGTTTGAGAATCTCAAATTAAAAAACCTTATTAAATTGACTATTCAACCCAGAACCCATTATAGAGTCATTGATTTCACTTAATCAATGTGATTCTAACCGAAACAGATGTAAATGGTTGAAAATGATGATTTTGTAAATTTAATCCATCAAAAATGGTGTTTTAAATTTTCTGGAAGAAGATACAGCGTCAAATAAGTTTTTATTTTATTATATTTATTTTTAAATCAAATTAATATAATAAAATTATTAATAACCTAACCATAAATAGTAATTTTTACAAAACACTTGTTTCTCATGAATGTTATACCTTTTTTTGTGTAAACACCCTGTTTTGGACTCAACAGTGGTCTTAGATATTTCATTCGACGCTCTATTTGAGGGATATTAAAGATTTATTATTTAAAAACATAATAAATAATAAATTAATATTAAGTATATTATTTTTTATATCACAACATTAAAACATCCAATGCCTTTAAATTTTATACCCTTAATTAGGTAAAAACTACCTCTTAGACTCGTCAGTGGTATTAGATTCATCATGTGACACATAGTTTTAAAGCATGAATTTTTTTTAATAAATTTCCCATGCTTAAAGTATTATATTTAATATATTTTTTTGTCTTCTCTATGACATTTCCAAACTAAGAAAACATGAACTAACCTCTAAAAATATTCAAATGAATATTCCTGAGTGTTTACTAGTCTTTTTAACCATTGGTGATGTGTTTATCAAAAAATCATGATTTTTTGTTGATAAATAATTTTTCTACTAAATAATTTATCATAATTGGGATTTATGATTATTGTAAAAATTAGGATGTTACATTAATCAAGGATTAGAAATCATAGTTAAACATGTATCCTTTTAATAAAAACATATATTGATTAAATTTTTCAGTGAAACATATACAAGTCCATTATAATATCATATTCAATAACCATCTTTCTATATTAATCATTTATGAACATGTAAACTCTTCCATGAAGTCTCTATTGACAACAATAAACTAAAAAATAGTAATTTCAAAAAAAATAACTAATAGTAGAAAAAATTGGGGCAATGATAATATGTTATGTAAAACAATAATAGTTTAAGAGGAAATCTAAATAAATCAATGAAATCCCATCACTTTCTATCTTCAACTTAGGTAGAAGACATTAACAATGATACATTATGACTTATATTTTTAATATTGTTTACATCAAGCTATCATAAATCGAGATTATTGGTATGTTTATTATATAATATAATTATATGGTGTTAGTATAAATGTATTTTACCATGAAAAATAATTTCCACTTAGGTATATTCAAAATATTTTGATTAGTATTTTTGAAATTAAGAGAATAAGAATTTTTAATGAAAATTTTCAATATAGATTCACTAAAAAGTTTATTTAGTTGATTATTATACATGATTAGGAGATTATGAAAATATAAAGATATAATATGTATATTTGATCAATTATATATAGTAAAATATTTATTTTAATTTTATTATAACGATTATATGTATTATTATTGATATTTACTCTAATAAGGGGAGATAAAATAAAGCATTGTTATATAATAGATTTTTATTCAATGTTTTATATAAGTCATATATCCAAGTAAACAAGATGAATAGAAAGATCATTAAGGAATAACACTATATATGTAAGGCTAGCAAGGAATGAATTACATTTCATGGTATATATGGACCCAAGATTACATTGAACAAATATCTAAAATATTCAAGGAGTGTAATACAAAGTATCTCCCTACACATATTAAGATGAAATTTGAAAAAAGTAACATCTTATTCAAGAAAATTAGTAAATATTGTGTTCATTACCAATAATAAATAGAAAATGATCAAATAAAAATAAACAAATAACTCAAATACATTAAAAGATTCCACTTGACGTATTACATTAATAATAAGCTGGAGGATATTAATTTTTCATGTAAAAAATAAAATATACAGTTCAAGGGTAAATTATATTTGTCTCTTTTAAGGAATAGAAATTGTAAACATTAAATAGAGAAGATTTTATAAAACAATGTAAATAATATTGGCTTTAACAAGGAATAACATCTCAAAATATCTTCTCAAATGCTTCTTAGAATTATTATAATTGGGAATTTCATCAATTAATAATAGAAATATCATAAAATGTCCTCAATAATCTATTTTGGGAAGCAGTTAACATTGTATACCATTCACTTCGATATTGTAATGGGTCTAAAAATGGTTAGAAATTATTTTAAGGGTTTAAGTGTAAAATAATTCAGTGTGGTTAGAACTAAGATTTATGATTGTGATATCAAAAAAAACACCATAATTTTTTTTAAATGAAAACAGAATATTGGAAAAGGAGGAGTAATTGATGGATGAAAAGGAGGAGTGTGATCATAATAGAAAATGTTTCATCAAGTCTATGAAGATATGGAATCATGGTAGATCATGGTGACAATGTTTATATCAAGGTTTCAAGGGTGGAGGGGGGGAGTGTACATCAGCAATGGAGGAGGAATATAGAGGAGGATAAGTGTGGCACTTGAGAATCTAGGGATATGTGAGGGTCAACACCAAGGGGGAAGAGAAATGGTTATTTTTTAAAAAAAATAGGGTAGGTTTGTATAATAAATGTTGTTAAATACATTATGTATAGATATATACTACAATCAATGATAGAAATAACTAAAATAAAAAATTAAAGGCACTTTTTAAAACTACTAATATAAAAATATTTATAAATACCTATTTTTATGTAATGATAAGTTGAGTATGATGATATTATTACAAGAAAGAGTACCCTGATCTGATGATATCTTTTATTTGATAAATGAGGACGACTTATGTTTGTAAACATATTAATTTTTAGATATTTTATGATATATTTATTATTATATTTTTACATTATTTCATGTAGTTGTAGTACCAATATCTTCACACCCACCACATGATAGTGGGTTTATCATTTGTGACTGAACACACACTTAGAATATGGGATAGTGTGATCTCTAAAATTTAGACCATGGTCCCTTCATACTTATGAATGTGGTTATGATGTGGTAATGATTTTGGGATGATAATGTGGGGATGGGAATGAGGATGAGGTTAATTATGATGTGCCTATGAGGTTAATTTTCACATTAGGAAAAGGGGACATGATTGATGTCCTTCATGACCTAAGGTGTTGGGTCTATTGGTGACCTGTTTAGTAGGAGTTAGTTTTTGGGGGGCCTTATTTATTTTTCTTAGATACTTTAGAATATATAAATTCACTATCATCTAGTCAGTGATTTTTATAGTTAGTTTATGGATTACATAAATAATATTTATATATATGAATGGGGGAATATAAAATTTTTTTATGGATGAACGAGGTTTATTAATAATGACATAAATAATATATCAATTGAATTTTCTTGTACACAGTACATGATGATACTTGAGGACGGTATAATTCACTTGTTGTTATTTGAAATAGTTTACCCTTTGTGATTTCTGGTCGGTTAGGATGTGTATCTGTATGATTATTTTACTATTTTTCATGTTATCAATGCAGAATAATGATTTTATTGTTAATAATTATGGGATAGACTATTAATCATAGGGCATTAATCACCCAAACTTTTGTAGGTAGGTTTTCAGAGTTGTGTTGGTTGAGTTGTTTGTTCTGGTAGCTAAATGATAGTGGTGGATACCAGGAGCTTCATGTTTGATAATTGTTTTTCTACATAGGTGTACAAGTTGTCTTGGTATCATAATATTAATATAATTTAGTGTATTTTACATAACTATATTGGATTTATGTTTTGATTAAATTTTGTGATATTCATTCATTTAAATATATACTGATAGAAATTTTTCATAGATCCATTTATTATTCATAATTTTCGGATTTCAAATATTTTTAATTCTTTTGTTATATTTCATGAATAAAATTTCGTCACAATTTACAGATTCATACCCTCAACACTAATCCCCAACCTTAAACCTATTGCAGTGGTATTTTTGGGGTTTCACATGGTTTTACCACTATACTATGTTAGTTTTAATTGAATCAAGTTTTTATAGAGTGAGGTTAATTAATATTAATGATATTGTGGTTGGAGCATAGATTTAGGAACATGAGACATGTTTTTCAGTTTGGGAGAAACTATTTAAATTGTGTGTATAATATTAGATCTCGGTATAACTAGTCATATAATCCAACATATAGTTTGGAAGTTAAAAAAATCATATTCATTGAATTTCATGGTCTACTAACTGACTCAAGTACCAAGGGAATTGATTTTAGGGTATTGTTTGGTTGGTAAAAAAATTATATAATAGTTAGGTAATGATCTCTTTGTATTCACGATTGTGATAGGGGAACTATTTTAGGGATAGATAGTTGTGAATTTAACTTGATATTTTTTTAAATATTCTCTTAATTGTTCTACAAACATGTCCAAATTCATGGTTCCTTTAAAATTGATATCATATAATGTGGGATCTTCTATAACAAATCATAACCTGACACTAATTGTGTCTACACCTATTACCATAGTAAGTGTTAGTCTCTATAGAGTCTAGAACATCTCATGTTGATGAGATGTTGTTAGCGGATTTTGGGGGCTAATGTTAGACAGATGATTGACCTCATGTTATTTAATTTTAAAAACTTTGGTTATCTGGAACCAACCGGATTGTGATTTCAATTAAGATAATATCATATTACTATAATATTAACTGATGTCTTATCACATGGTGATTATTATTTGGTGAAAAATTTATATGATAATGTAATTATAGTATTTGTCACACTAAAAGGATATATTAGTGCCCTGTGATATTGAGAACCTTAATATACTTTGACAATATTCATAAACATATTTCATAGGATCTAAATAAATTTTGTCTTATGGGACACATATAATTTTTCACTACCTCATGTTGGAGGTGCATAATACATTGAGACTTCTTCTAATGATGTTATCACATGGTAAACTCAAATATATGAGGATTTGAGGATAGAACTACTATTATGAATTCCACATTTATATGTGTTAATAGGTATTTTTATACACAAATGTGTTTTATAGTCCTCATATATGTGATTATATTTAATTTATATTTTGAACCATGTACTCTGATATATAGACAAAAAAATTCAACAACATATTCTTGTAGAGTGGTAGAATATGTTGGGTGTTTCATAAATGATATATAATTAATTGAATAAGTCAAGACAAGAATTTTCCCTTTGGAGTTAAAGGAAGAAGATATATTAGGCCCATTGTTTTAATTGTATTTTTTTTGTTAAAATCCATATCCATGGTAGTTCTTCGATGAGTTCATTTTGGATTGTAAAAGAATAAAAAATCAAAGATATAGGTAATTGTCATAATTTAAAATCATTCTTGATGTGATATCATAGAACATGGGTTATATTACACAATACAATTCAAAGGAATATTTTTTACCTTGTGATATTTATTTATTTATGGGGTTCAGGATATGTTTCTAGATTCTCATTTTGAACTGTTACACCCTGACACAATTCACGAAGTCCCATTTGGGATACCAGATGACCTCATGTGTGCCTCCATGTGTGCAAGAGGTTTCTGAAAAGTGGAGTTGGGCTAGGGGGAATTTTGGGGAGACTATTCTCTTGTTTCAAGATAACCATAAGAGTACACAATGGAAATGATAAAATTTAATATCAATAAGTAATGAATAATGAAAAAAAAGTCTCATCATACATAATATGTACCAACTCATGTAACAGTAGAATGGAATGAAAGTCACAAAACCCAAAATTAAGAAAATAAACCACACAAACAATGCATCAATTAAAGAGATTAAAGTGTCTAAGGGAAATCACACCCAGAATTCCAATTCAAAATTCAATCTTATAACACCTTCATTCTAAAGCTAGTCATACTCAACAACCAAATTTAAGTCCTTCTTCCTTCACCAGATATCAGGTCATGAAATCCCCAAGTGCACGAAGATACCCACATAAGGCGTGTTCATGGAATTTAGTAAGAAAAAAACAATGGATCATTAATATAAGTTTATAATATATAATAATGAAGGTCATGAAAAAAAAAATACATTTTTAACAATATATATCACAGAAAAATATTATATAAGTTGAATCCCTAGAAACCCTCTCTACCAGCTTTAACTCCATATCGAAAGAAATATGAACCAATCATCTAACATATCCCTTCGAAAGGGTAATTCCAATATCATGTATTTCACTCCCCCTAGAAAGGACAAAAAATTATTATTATTACTAAATGTATGAAAGGGGGATAGTCCATATGGATCAAAAAACATGCTCAACAATAGATGAAAAAAGAACCTCATGTGTGATAAAAAATACAAGATGATAGAAAAAATGACATATCCATTAAAGAATGATTCATAAGAAATAAAAAACTAGTGTGATAAAACATCATGTATTGGAGTCATGGGTCTACAAAATAACACCTTATGTGATCAAACATCAAACATAGGTCTCATATGATACACATGCACACCTCATGTAATCAAGAATCAAACATTTGTCTCAATGGGCTACACATGCACACTTCATGTGATCAAACCTGAAACATAAGAATCACATGAAACACAGTAACTGAAAATCATTCCCAGATACTATATAAACATATAAAATTATAGGGAACACCTAAATCAATCAAGCTAATATTAAATATATAGTTTTTTAAGAGTGTTGTCTACCATGTAACATTATGAAAACACATATTAGGACCTCATTCTAAGAGTTCATAGACATGATTCCAAAAAAATCATTACAATGGCTCTAAAATGAGACTCTAAAAGGAATCAATCCAAGGGGAAGATTTAACAATTACCTGATGTTGAACAATAAAAATTATAGATTCAGATTCTAGTTTGGAAAAATGAAATTTATCATTCAAGTAATAATTAACAATGTATAAGAGGGTTTTAGATCATATGATTTCGATCCATTTTGAATAGGTCTCAATCCACCATGATTTGATCTCCTAGAAATGTCACAAAAGGTTAGGATATAAGTTTTCTAGATCTTTTGGAACATCATCATTAAATAAAGGGAATCAACATGGAGGAAGGACCAATGGATTAATTGGGAAACATAATCAACTTAAGTCGCATTAAATTCCCATAAAAATGATCTAAACCCTTTACTATTTATAAAATATGATACATGAGATGGTAGATGATATTTATAGCTATTTAAAATCACATGTGACCACTACTATGGCTTCCACCATGGACTGACCATGGTTGCAGTGTTCATGAACTATGTAGCCCTAAATGGTTATCCCTACAGTGGGTTTCTTTATCCTATACTATTTTCACCCATCATTCATTTCAATATAGGAATGGTGAGGTTGTCCAAGACATGTACTATTGGATCATAACCTATGCACCATACCATGGAAACGTTTATCATCCCCCTTTTCCCACTTTAAACTAGAGAACTCTAACACCAACAAAGCATGCACCATGGTTGTGGTATTTCCCATTTTAGACCACAATCCTCCAAAAAAATTCAATGATTCCAAGAACATCCAATAATAACCATACTCATGTCTTAATCCTAAAATGAATTAAAATAATCGCTTATGACTTGTGAGAACGTGTTGGAACTTACATTCGTATGACCACCGAATTGAATGTGTTATAATACCTCAAACCTAAAAACATCATATCCTCAAGTAATATGTTTATAGGTCTAGTCAAACAACTCACACCCTGTGCCTGAATTTCTATCTGAATCTCCTATGATTCTTATAGGACCCACCTATACATCCAGAAAACATGAACAAGAGAAACCAGATTCCATTGTAGCACCTTATCACTCCAACCAACAATATTAATGATATTTTATACAAAATATTTGTCTTAATCCAACTCAATGTCCTCATAGTCGATCAAATGTAAAAGTTAAGGCATATACCTCAAAATCCATAAAACATGGAACACATAATTCATGTCTTGATATCGTGGAGTATGATTTCACATAAAGTAAATCATATTTTTATGATCCATGATCATGAATGGCCCAGCATACCAATGTTGCAGCTTCCTAGACAACCTTAAACACCAAATCCCCCAACCTAGGGGACTCCTTCAAAGAACTGTATCAGCAACGATGAACACCCGGGGTAATCTCTTCTAGTCAATGTACGGTCGTTATCTACTTTGATATATAACCAGTAATTTTCTTAAAAACATCACATATTATGAGTTATCTTATATCATACTAGGCCCAACCATTAAGGATTAACCAACCTCATGCCACCGTAGTTGTGAATTACATGTTCATCAATAGAGAGACTGAAACAAGGAAATCTGAATTGAATATTTTAAAATATTTTTAGGGAAACTATATTAGAGAAAATCTATCACCCCAATGTCCTATGAAATCTATAAGAAAATCATTAAAAATATCCTCCATATAATATCTTATTCTATCTGAATTTTTGTTAGTCTACTGATGATATGTTTTACATATCTTCAATTGAGTCGTTGTCGCCTTCTGCAATCCCAAAAAAATGTTATGAACCGAGTTTCTATACTAGATACCAATATAAAAGGAATTAAATGTAGATAAATGATTTCAAAAACATATATATATCCTAGATCATCCACTCAGATAGTCTCAAAAAATTTCTATAAATTATCCACTTTGTCCATGCCATCCACTATAACCCAAATGTTATCTCGGCTTATCGGGGCCCAAGTAAACCCTATCACAAAGTCCGTAATTACCTCTTCCCTCTTCCAAACAAGAACTAATAGTGGATGGAGTAACCCTCCATGTCTCAGATGTTCGACCATAATCCTCTAAAAACATTGATGATTAGATACAGCTGATAAAATGTGTATTTTCAGGTCGGGTCAGCATAACTATCATATAATATTCTGATACATCATAGGTGTACATGGGTGAACTACCCGCTGTGACACATGGGATTACATTAAAAATTCTTACATCATAGAAAAATGAAGCATCAATACTCCATGAACCAAAATTACATCATTTTCATCTTTGGTCCACACTATAATCGAACTGTTTGATGCCAACCTCTCGCACGTCATGATAAACTATATATTAAACTTCAAATTGACCTTCACTCATTTCACCAATGAGAACATGATTATCTTGGGTGCATAATTAACTATACCTTGATCCTCAATTACACACACATTCTAGTATTCTAGAAAAAAATAAGATTCTTCCATATATAGAATGTCCACTCTCCAACTTAATGTGTCCCCATGATATGAGAATCTAAAACATCATTCATTTTTTGGAGCATACCACGTCGCAATGTTTAATGTCTTCATGAATTCTATCCAACACATTCTGATAGAGATTTAAGTACCATTTGCAGAAAATATACCAAATTCTCTTGTAGTATATATATATGAAGAAATATCCTTCCAAAGAGGTCATTTATTGAAAATTTTCAACGCATAAACCATAGATTCCATGCCTATGTCATGACTATAGTATTTCTCATGGGGTCACAACTAATGAGACCCATAATATAGAAACCCCAAGGCTTTTACACATGTAAATAAATTAAATTTTTGTTATAAATATATAGTAAATATATCCCAATGAACGTAATGCCTAGTATCTTAGGAAGACTAGGTTTATAATACATTAAAAGGAAACTAAAACATGACATCGTTAATTTATTCTACATAATGAGATACTAAACCCTTTTGAGATCCTAAAACTATACAGGATAATCTAAATAAAACATGAATCAAATGGGAGAGTAAAAAAGATATATAATGGAATAAACATGATAAGGATACATAACATGTGAGTCAAAGGTATATGATCATATCATAAATTTGAAGACTCATGAGTGGTCACATGGAAGAAAAACATAGAGAATACAGTATCATAAGATCATAATTACAATAGAAAATTTAAAAAAAACATATAGAATGATATAAACATGACTCAAGTACCAATTCCATGACAATATCACATGGTGGAAAAAGGCCCATAATTGATTATGATTACAACCTAATACAACATACAATGTCTCATGAGAAATTAGCTTTACACAGTCCATTAGAGTTCTACTTTGGTGGATCCATCATAACTTTTTAATGATTTTTGTGTTTCACAAAAAGGGAAATAAGTCATAAGGATTAAGCATAATAATTACCAATGAAAATAAAAAGGATATCATAATCCTTCCCAATTTCAATACCCAAGGACATTTCATAATTATGGAATTTGAGAAATGGGCATAAGAAAAGTATTACCCCATTAAGGTATGGGATAATTAGATTTGTATATATTTGAGAGACATATATAGAAAATTTAGAATAATTACCTAACATTAAATAGAGAAAAAATTTCATTTGGGGAGAAAATGGCCATAACCCAAATAAAATTCTGGTTTAGTGATATCTCTTTCTATGAGCATGATTTGTTTCATATGTTCTTTATCTTCCTATTCTACAGACAACCACTTTTGGTTTACACCAAAAGAATAATTTGGATAGTTTTATAATTACACTAAGGATTTTAGGATTTTATAAAGGATTTAAATAAGTTATTCGGGTTTGTATTAGTGATCCAAATTTCATTTTATATGTGGATATGAGAGGAGAGGAGGATCCCTTTAATATGGGATGAGTTTCATTTTTTTAATACCCAATACATTCAATAATGTGAAGTCACTCTAAATAAAAGTTCCATCCTCCAACACTTGCATCCTTATACTAGTCAAACTCTACCACACACATTAGGTCCTTTTCTCTTCATGAAATCTTTGATACCAAACTATAAACGCCTAGCGAGATGCATTTATTGGATGTGATGGATAAACCCTATGGGGAAACACCAATGGGTCATTAACATATGAATATAATATATAATGGTTCAATTAATGAAAATAAAAAAAAACCATAGATAAGTAAAAATTATATTATACGTGAATGACATATATATTGATCCCTTAGATACTCTCTCTACTTGCTTCGACTCCATGCTAGAAGGAATTTCAATAGGCCTCTTGGAACATCACCCATGATTGGAAGGTCCAAAAACAATTTTTACATATCCCCCATGAAGGGATAACCCATATGTATGAATACCAATTGTCTGAAACATCCCATTTGTGGGATAGTGAATAAAGATCAGCCTACATTCACAACTACATAAGGAAAAAGAACTTCACATGAAATAATACATATAGTATGCTATATCCACATCTCATAATTTTATGAAATATTCTAAGCCAATAAAATTCCATATTAAAGAAAACATAAAACATTAGTCTCACAGTGTTACCAACTCACACCATATGTGATAAAAAACAAAAAAGGTATCAATGTGTACATAAACACTTCATGTGATCTAACATCAAAAATAGTTCTCATTGACCTACACATGCACCTCATTTGTGTAAACATCAAACATTGGAATAACAATATAAAAAATATTCCAAAAACCATTCTAAAAACTATTGTAAACATGCACAAAAGATAAGGATATCCCACATAGCTCATTTCGCATCAATTTACTAGTTCTTCCAGAGTTTCATTACCGAAGAAAAATTCTTATAATTAGAGGATCCTTCTAACATTCCAATTATTCCTAGAATTGATTCAACTAAATCTGAGGTTATAAAATGAGAATCTAAAGGAATAAATATAATGTGGTAGGTATAACTCTTACCTAATGTTAATAAATAATAATTTTCAAATCATGGTCTCGATTGGGAAGATAAAATTATTCCTAAAAATAATATATAATAATAGAAAATTGGGCCATGAAATCTACAAATATGAATCAATAAGAATAGATCAGAAGCCTCCATGATTTGATCTACTAGTAAAGACTCATAGGGTTTGGACCTATCTGTAGGTACATCTAGAAATTAGGAGAATAATAAAGGGGGAGGTAAAAAAATCAATTGGGAAAATTAATAAATTAAACCAACATGAACGGCACATCGTATTGATTCAACACATTTCCAATTTCATACGGATGAGATCCGAGAAGGGATGTGACATTTTTCAGATATTTCAAATCCCTATTTACCATCACCACATCTTTTATCACATCCTAGACTTGGTCATGGTTTTCCAAAACACACCATCTTGAAATGGATAGACTTATTGTTCATTGCCTCAATAGGGAAATTTTTCCCTCACCATGCTCTCCAAAACATGCATGGTTTGGTTACCCAATCCATACCACAAACGAACCATCCTAAGGAACTGTTTCATGGAAATGCCTATTTTTCATTTTATTGTTTTTATCCAGATCATATAAAGACAACCACTTCCTACACCACAGCTAGGGTGTTCCTTGTTTTTCAAAAAAACCTCTAAACTATTTCTTAATGCTTCCAGAGGCCTCTAACACAAACCAGAACCAAGTATTAACCATAAAAAAGATAACAAACTACACTTAATACATCCTAAAACATGCTACAATGTACATTTAATAACCAACTAATAATAGGGGTGTTACATAGACTTTTTGTATATTCACCTAATGCTATATACAAAGAGGTTGATATGGTCACATATTATGTTTATCTAGAATATCATTAGATTCGATTCAATTTTTTATTATTAAGAAATATTTTTTTTGGATTCTAGAATATTAATTATAAGAGTATAATCAATTTCATAGATTTTTTCATGTTCTATTAGAGTTTTGATTAAGTTAGTCAAATGTTAAAATAAGTAATTATTCATGAGTTTAGTGAATATAATATTTTTTAATCTCCTTTTTATTGATGACAAGTTAATAAATAGTTTTTATTCAACTTATTAGTGAATATAATAATATAAAATATCTATTTAGTTATCTGAATATTGAAATAAATAATTATTCACATGGTTATTTAATGTAATATTTATTCATTGATTAAATAAATAATATATTTATTTGAATAAACATTTTATTATACAATGTTTAAGACATTTTTAAGAGGAAGATGGGTTGAGTTTAAGGGCATAGTGAAAATGATATATTTTATGTAACATCATTGAAATATATATTGGTTTAATTTTTCAATAAATGAAATTTAAATATGTGAATTTAAAGTGATATAAAAATAAATTTATTATTATTAAAAGATATAAGGAATATATTCTAGAGAATATTTAACAAAACGACTTGGAATAGTTATGAAATATTTAACCCTAACTATACATATTCCATATTATATTAGTTTTAGAATTATATATTTCTTCTTCACCATATAATTTATCTAGAATTATCTGAATCCCTATAGAGAAACACACTAGTGTTCATCTCAATAATAATTAAAGAACAATATAAATCAATTTTTTCAATTGATAAAGATTTATATGAAGTATCAGGTTCCTCTATACTGGAACCCAAGATATCAAGAGAATTTTTCAAATATTTGAGGAACATGTGTGGATAAAACTGAAGAAATCTATGTTTGGATTATCCATCAAATCAATGAAAATATATGAGTTTAAATCTAATTGATCAATAAAACTATCACTTTCAAGTTCATTCTTAATTGAAATTAATTATAAATTAAATTTAAAAAATCGTCAATATGAGATCATGGGTTTTCATCATTATGTTCTTCCAATATTTTTCATTAAAATTGATGACAAATCATTTTCTATCATCTCCCTAGTGCATTTGTTTTTCCTCATACCCTTTATGTTTTTTTAATGTGGTCGCATCATAATTTATATTTATTTATTATTTGTTTGATCAATTCCTATGTTTATTTGTTATCTTTTTATTGTTGTTTTTCATTATTAATATGAAACTTGTGAGAATCCATTTATTTTAATTTATATGACTATTAACATATGTATAATTCTAAATGATACCATAAATAGGGTTTAAGGGTTATGGGATAATAATATGGATACACATTCTTTTACATTAAATTAAATATCATGTACCCTCAGTCAATTACACAAAGCATGTGATGTGTCAATCATGATGTCATGTGAATTAGTATATAATATCATTACAAATCATGTATTGACCATTAGTCTATAACGAAACATGAAAGAGGTTTCATGGCTTATAAATAGTGTTCATTCCCTATAAACCCATGCTTATTGACTATTTATAAATCAATGAATGGAATGTGTTCAACATATGAGGGTTAATTATTATCCAAATATTAACTTCCAAATGAGAAATGTGGAATGATATTAATATCGTAACGTATAGCTAGATATGCATATAATGAATCATCGGATATCCCTTTTTATATACACATTAACCCATAAGGATTGTTTTGTGGGTGTTAAAAAATATATTTCATGATGTGTAGAAATATATACACATCATGTAACGTCTACCAAATCACACTAGTTATATATTGAGATTTTCATGGAATGTGAGTAAACATGTAGATAATTAATGAGATACTAAACTATATAGATTATAGCTAGTGGTGGAAACCATGTGAAATGTTTTTCTGCACCATATATATCCCAATAATTTTTTTGTGGTCCATGTGGATAAAAATTAAAACTACTTATTATTCTTATAAAATTTACAATTGCAAGACATGTAATGGTCAAATATATGATGTGTACTTCATGTGAATTTTCAGTGGTACACACCATGTATATGTGTGGTGTGTTGTGAGGTTATACACACCATGCAAAATATATAACATGACCCACAAAACTACATGTTGTTCTTATCATGACATATCATGTGGTCATACATGTTTTGTAAGTATATGGTATATAACATACATACACGGTGTAATATACATGTTGTTTCTAGTGATAGAACTATCCATGTATGAATTAAACTCAAGAAATAGATTTAATCATATTTAAAAAGGCATGCATAATGTCTCTTATAGTACATGTCATGTATATATATTAAATTATAAGGAGTTTAATCTAATGGGGAGGGTACATACCATGTGACCCATTCATTAAATGATGTATATATAACAATTTTATTTAATATTATGGTTTTTTAATTTATTTAATATTATACAAGATGGGAATCTCAAGGATTATATATACTGAGTATTGAGATAATTAATTATTTAATTAAATTATTAATTAATAAATAGATCAATTCACTAAATTCAATAAAAAAAATCTTAAAAATAAGAATGAATTGAAATTATTTATATAAAGTGTAAATAAAGAATAGTTTCATGTTTGATTGATCTTGAGCATGAAAAAACTGTGTATGTGTTGCTTTTGTATAGTTTATTTATTTATTACTTATTTTTTTTGATAAATTTATTTGAATATTAAATATGTTGATATATGAATCATCTCTTCCACATTTTTTATGTACAACCCTACATGTTTGAGGTTTTTTATGTTACCCAAAACTCTTAATACACTATACCTAAGAGTGAGAAATCATATATAAGGGATGGATCTCCTAGCGAAGGGAAATGGTTTAAGCACCAAAATGAGATGAAACCAACCAAGGAGTTGAACATATTAATGGTTGAATTCTTTTAGTTGGTCCAGGCATCAACAGAAGGATTTATTTCATCAACAGTCATAGTTGATTAATATTCAATTTGATAAATGAACTAGTAGTTAAAATATCATCATTTTATCACAAATTTAACTTTATTTATCATTTCAAGTTACGAAATTTATTTTTTGATCCATTTGTTATTTTATATTAAACATGGTCACATTAGGTAAAAAAATAACAAGAATGAAATAATAAAATAAAATAATCTAATTATACATAAATTATTTTATCATATATGGTTAATTAATTATATAAAATCGACATTATATCAAAAATAATTTGGAAAATAAACTAAAGGATATCAATGAATAACGTAAACACAATTCCTTAAATAAATTATTTCATAGTTAATTGCTTTACATTAATTGAGTTAGAATGCATTCATATATCAAAGTATTTGTCTAAACCCAATCCGGATGTTGTCATTTATCAGGAAGTTGTAGTTAAAGTCATCAGTTGACTTAACCAAGTTGTAAATAAGAGTAATTTCTCTTAAAACACTTGGTTTAACGTAGAGGCAATCCTTGATGAAACATGGGTTTAAGATTTCCAGACTGGGGATCCAAATCAAGTTACCATGGAGTTAGGAGTTAATGCAGTTAGTATGAAATTCCTACCTAAATACCTTTGAATAATTTGACTAGGCCTCTGTTTTGGTCATAACAAGTGAAATATATATCATTTCCACAAGAATATCCCAGTGGTATTGTATTATTTATAAAATTATGAGGGTTGTAGTGAATTCATATAAATATGGGAGACTAAAAAATAATTTATTACATCACAATTGGTAATCAGGATAAAGTATTGAAATCGTGTTTTTATATTGTATAAAATTGAAGGAAACCTATAGGAATAATATTATCATTCTAGAAAAATTCCAAATTCCTCACTAGAACCAATTTACAAGGGTTTTATAGTCATTTATACATCTCACTATTACAATAAAAATTATTATGTTATTTAATCCCCTAATTCAAACCAACCACCTCAATTTATGAGAAAAGGTGAAAAGTATGAAAACATGAGACACATAGTGGATCCCTAAAATGACTCAAGAATCATGATATTAGCTGTTATGGGATACCATAAGATGAAATATAATGGAATGGATTTATAAACCATGGTAACTTCACAAATAGAACATAAAATAGAGAAATAGAGGCTAAAGGTGATTGATCCTTTCGGTAAAATTTACAAGTGTAAACTGCCTGATGGGAACATAGATAATGATCTTTTATCACAATGTTGAAGTATATTGATCAGTTAAAAACTATGTCCTTTCATATGGATAATAAATTTTCTATTAATATCATACTATCAACCTTGCCACTAATATTATCTATATTCATTAAAAATTATTTAATGAGTAGTATGATAAATCTTCTTAAGATTATTTTTAAAATTATTTTCTAAGATAATAGGGATTAGTGGGAACATTGTTCCCCATCCCTTATGACAAATAAATGTAGGTATATTGTTTCAAATATAATAATATGTTTAAATTCAATAGTGATTTCACAATATCCATCAAAGAGGAATATGATTCAGTTAGAGGGAAATGAATATAATTTTTTTTAATCACATTTAGAATAAATTTTACTAGAATAGAAACTATATTGAGTTGTAGAAAATAATCAAAACCATCATCTTATGTTAAATTTACCATTTCATGAAAAAAAATATACTTCTTTGGTGTCAAACACAATATGATACTCACTTATTTTTTAAAAAATAAATGAACTATGAAAGTTCAGAATGATTATAGTTAATAAGATGAACTCTCTAGGAAGTTGAGGTTGGGTTGTTCCTAAGACATGTAATAGATTATCAAGGCTTCAAATTATCATGTGGATTTTTCTTCATAAAAACTATTACATTATATTAATTTTTACGAAAATATATATCTCATTTTCATGTTTGGTATGCAGTTATAAGTTTTTTCATATTTTAAATTAATATTTTTATGGTGTTTCATACATTATTAATTGTTTAACGATACTTGAATCTATAATTTCAATGTCAAAAAAATAATGATGAATATGAAATATAAACTAATACCTAGTTTTTGGAATATTACTCTTGGTCGAGTAAAATTTTTGGTAATTTTCAAGGACAAAACCGGAAGGGTTTTTCGAATCCTTAGAGCTAAAACTCTATGATGTTTTAATATAATTACATATTTGTTTTAAGACAAATAAAAATTAAAAATAATTTTTTTAGACAAATATTATAGAATTCATTTAGAAAATAACATGTAAACTATTCTATGTATAATTTAGAGGTAAATTCATTTGCCTCGTGAGATTCATTTATCATGTTTTAGGATTAAAACCTAATGTAAGGAATAAATATTGTAAATTATATAAGACCCTGAAGGAGGTCCGGTTGAAGAATATCATATGAAGTATTAATTAATAATTCAAATGTATTTTATAACTATTCCAAAATTAACATTATCCATACACATTAGAGTTATGATGATTGTATAAGGATGATGTATAATGATACCTATATATTTTTAACACTTTCATAATCCATTTGATTAAATGATTCAAAAAATAGAAGAAGAACACTGACCATATTCCAACATTATTGAATTATGGATATCATATGAGGTTTAATTGAAAATTAGATCTATTATGTTAGTAAATCGTGTTTTCTAGGAGAACTAATCATTAAAAATAATTTGGTAACAAAATTTTATTAAGAAAACTCTAAGTGAATCTCAGTTAATTTTCATATAGATACATAGTATATAACCATTCCTATATTTGAATACTATTTTTTATGTGATTGGTTATATTTCTATAAGTGGAAAAAAAATTATCTTTTGAGAATGTGGGAGAAATATGGGCTTCAATGAATTCAATGATCTAGGTGCACATTATATGGAAAAGTAACACATATATCCCAAATACATAGAGGGGTAAATGTTTCATAACCACATTAAAAATAATAAAAATAGATCAAAATAAGTTGTTTTGTATTCATTAATTCAGGTAGTATATTATTCAATAAGAATAATGTATCATACAAAGATGTGTTAAATGGAGACATTCTAATATTGGAATGTTAATATGAATTTAGAAATGGTTTCTATGTTCCAAAATCATGTTATAAATTTTGGTATTTTAATTAGATAAAGTATTTTCATTGGTGGGTATTCAAGAAGAGATCAAACATATTCCATAAATTTTATACCAATATGTTAGTATTGGATACTGATTGTTTCTAGCGGTATCTAGACAAAGTATACAAACAAACATTCTTCATTAGAAATCATGGTAAAATATAACATAATTTATCATATCATAGAAACCAAAGATAATCATAAAATTTGTTATATAAGTTCTCACACATTCTTCATAAATATAAACCTTATGGAATGTTTTTATATTAAACAACTGGATTGTTTGGTGACACCATTGAATTCCAATGATTTATGAAAGTTTCAGAGATTAATTTATGGGTTGAAGAATGCATCACAGTTGTAGAATATTCTATTTTTATAATTCCTCATAACTATTTGGTTTTTGGTAAGATGGAATGTGTGTCGATTGTCTATAAGAGGTTACGTCAGTGCAATAGTTTTACATGTAAATTGTATTGAAAAAATATTAAAATTAGATTTTATGTATTGTTATTACTTTAAACTATGATAAAACTATTTCTATAAGAATTAAATTTGGTTGAAACCCAGGTTTTTTGAAATATGATATACTAAGAGTGATCAGTGAGGGTTATTAGAAAAATTCATCATATATGTTTTCAAATGGAATTCAAAAAAATACAAGATGTAACAATTCATGATTAAATTTTTTTCATATTTCAAAATGTTTAGATTTACTCTAAAATAATTTTTTATGGTATAATAAGATATTATTATGATTAATAAAATTAAATATTCTTATCATAATATAATTATTATTATTTGGAATGATATATATACTAATATTTGACATTTATCATGCATAAAACATAATACAAAAAGATCAAATACAATAAGGAAAACTACATAGCATTATAATTTGAACATTCCAAAAATACATGAGAAATAAAAATAGATGTGTGCATAGTAATTTAATGAATGTTGATGAAAGTTGTAATGGGGATACATAACTAGTATTCCTTCAATTCAATTTGATATATATTTATAGTGCGGATATGTAAATGTGTATAATACTCTTAATAATGATAGAAGTTCTATATCTACATCGACAATGAATGTTGTGGATTCTGATGCAGTTTAAGAAATAAGTTATGAAATGATTTACTATAGATATTTCTGTTTTACCAATATAAGAAATCATTAAAAAATTATGATAAAAATGAGAATATATTATTATCCAAGATGGCAGGTTAGTGATAGGGGAAAATAGGAAAAAGCACACTAATATCACAACTTGAGGGTTTTAAAAAAAGGGCTGAGGGAGTAGTAATAAAAATAGCCACAGTAGAATGTAGCGGTCCAAAAAAATATAAAAATACCTCAATATGATCATTATAATCATATCATATCTAAAAAGACACATATTATTAGATAGATCTAGTTCCTGTGGGATTTTGGTAGAGTTTGTTCCCTAGAACCATTAGTCTTTATTTCTAATACCACAATATTCAATTACCATAATATTAATTAAGATCTTATCTAATGATGACTATAGTTCAATATAAGATTTATTTGAAATTGTATGTAGGTTATTTGTCACATATATGGTTCTTATAAGTTCACTACTATAATGGAAACCTCGAGATGCTCTATCATTATTTTTAAACTATCATTATATGGTATAGGAACCATTTTTCTGATAGGACCTGGATTATGTTTAACTATTTGAAGTTGGAGGATTATAATTAATTTTGACCTCTTCCCATGGAGCTTGAACTTGATAATTTCTAACAGTGGTGGTTATGATAATAGACCTACCATGAATTATTCCACATGTTATATGTGTCATTGGATATTCCAATCTATGAGAATGTGTATTGGTACTTAGAATAAATACTAATGTTAATGTATACCATGAATCATGTAGTTTTATTTATTATTTATCAATGAGTTATTTTAAATGTTTCTCGAAAATAATATTGGAATTTAGGTTAGTTAAGATTATATGAATAAGAATGTGACCTAGAGACTCACAAACAATGTGTATCCAAAATCATATTTGATTCTATAGAATTTAATATTAAAGAAAAATATTATTCTCATATAGTGGATTAATAATTACTCAATTATTATCAACTACATAAATTCAATCATATGATAATCATGTTTAGAGTATATTAATTGGATATTGAAATAAGTATGTATTCAAAACTTTCATGAATGTAATATTTATTTAATGTCATATTTTACTTCGATGGAATTAAATATATATTTATTTGCTCACCAATATAGTGAATAGATTTATATAAAAATTTAATTAGTTATATTAATATTAAAATATATATCTATTCAAGGGATTACTTAATATAATATTAATTTATATATTTAATGAATAATATATTTACTTTAATAAATATTTTATTATTCAAGGTCAAATAAATTTCGAGGAGGTTTAACAAGATGAGATTAACGACCAGATAAAAATGATATATTTTACTTAATATCATATAAATTAATTTTTATTTTTTGATTTAATAAAATATATTTAAATATTTAAATTTTAATAAAAATAATAATAATATTTATTATTATTTCTTTGACATAGGTAATATATTAGAGATAATATTAACAATTTTTTATGGTTCAATATGTGAACAAAATCACTAAAGGAAAACTTGTAAATTTTCCTAATATAACATTGAAATTACCAACATGTAATATAAATAAAGAACATAACATTTAATACATAGTTAATTGAATACTACATATTTAATATTTGATTGATTGTGGTCGATAATGATCAATTGAGTAGTTGGTGAAAGCCTGCTACCTCTGAAGGGGGATTACACTGGCCAAAGAATCCAAAAATGATATTTAAGGATCCCGAAACACATAAGGGTGTCTAGAAAATTAACCAAGTGACAAATTATATGTCTTAAGGATTGGAGTACCTAAATTATTTGAAAACAGTTATTTATATCCACTATGATGGATCTCATCACAATCCTCAACATATTTCATTTAATGAAACACATCAACCATATTCTAAAAATCATTTTATGTTAATTCTCATTGGTCTTATTAATTTCATTCATTCAATGAATGAAATAAATTTAATCCATTCATAAGGGATTATAAAATATTAAATTTTGTGGGAAGATGCATGCAGCTAATTCCATCTATATGTGGAAGATGCATGCACTCAACCAGTGGGGGGAAAATGTATTCCTACAGCCAAAACAATTGGTGCTACATATTATGTCATATGTATCATATACATATTTATTTTTTTAATAAATAAAATCTCATACATTCAATAAAATCTATATGGACTTCATGAAAAACATTAGAAGTCAATGTGGATCTATATAAAATTATTTTTCTATAATGTTGTTGGCGCCAAAAATACAAAGGGAGAAGGATAATAAGAAACTCTCCGAAGCTGCCTCGTGAAGACATTTTGCAGAACGCCATAGCCCCATGCCCGCGGCGAAGCAAGGTGGCGGGATGATCCGAGAGTCTATTTGATGTTTGTGATCCCACCGTGAAGCAAGGAGGTGGGATGCTCCGCAAGCCGATTTGACATCCGTGAGCCCACCGCGAAGAAAGAAGGTTGGATTCTCCACAAGCCAGTTTGATGTTCATGAGCCCACTACGGAGTGGAATCCATCTTCACGCTGAGCGAGCTCTGCTTCGCGGTGTCTCTTGCCTATAAATACTGGACTTCCCCCATGCCCAAAGGACGAATGATCCGACCTTTCACCTTTTCAGCTCTCAAATCACGAAGCACTTTCTACTCTATGAGCCATCAGCTTCTCAATGTACTTTTTCTCTACAAAGTGCCTCCTCTTTGCCTTGTTTCACCCCCTCTTTTGAGAGGTATGCCTTTTGCAAAGCCCATGGACCTTCATGAAGGAAGGAGATCCTCACGGGGACTCGGGTCATCACAGAGTGTTTATGATTCGCGAAGCACCCCCCATGAACACGTGACTCTAATGCTAAGGCAGAGTCATTGTGCCTCACGAAGCACATTTCTTCACAGGACCTTGCTTTGTGAGGTACCCATGCTTCGTAGGGCTTTGCTTTGTGAATGCCCTTCCACTTCGTGAATAACCTCTTGAATGCACCTATGCCCTATTCCTAGGCTAGGCCACTTCAGATAGTGAATCCCACATCTTCACAAATCCATTTCATTGCATGGATCACTAGAGCTCTACAAGGCCTCTACTCATAAACCCCTTTGCTCTGTAACTCCCACTCATGTGCAACCTCCTAGGTTCGCACGAAGCAACTTCAAAGTACCTTGGGCGATGTTTCACATTGTGTTGCCTTGCCTCATGCTTCTTCGCATAGGCACGCTAAAGGCTATTGCTTCTTTGTATAGCCACGCTAACGTGGACCCCCAATGGGATCACCTCTCGACACCCCCTAGTCATAGAATTGCATGTCCCGTCTCATCACCAAGGTGTAGTGGGTACCAGTAATGTAAGTGATAAGGGTGCGGAATGAACCCTCCTCGTCCGATCTACTGGATGTTAAACTTCCAAGAACCATCTTCCTCATCACATGACATTAAACTGTGACTTCCCCCCATACATCCTATGTGGGGAAAGGGCAACCACTATGGTGTAAGCCCCTGGATTTTCTTCCAAGAGGAAGCATCACTACCCCTCCCTTCTTTGGTGCCAAATCCCTCTCCCGCTGGGCATTGTCGCCACTAGGCCTCCATCCTAGAGTAAGTCCCAACCTCTTTGGGTTTCTATCCACGCATAAGCCTCTATTTCCTCTTTGAGATGCGATCACATGTAATCCCCACTCTACTTTCCATGGACGCACCATTCGTGATGTGATCGTCAGGTCTTTGTTGTCTCTTGTTTCTCACATCGAGTATGACTCATGTGGGCTTAGAGCAAGCACCGACCATGACATCATTTCTGGGAAGCCAAGAGTGTAAGCCCCACACCCATTATAAACTACGTTTTCTTTGATCATTTCCAAGGAAAGGTATGTAGGATGCCTCCATGAGGTCCAAGCCCACCGCCCATTGGTCGTTTCGACCATCTTCACGTCGGTTGACCAACACCTTGGGAAGCCTAGAGTGTAAGACCCACACACCAACCTGAACTATGTGGTCTTTGAACCATGCCAAGGAAAGGTATGTAGGAATCCTCCCAGAGGTCCAAGCTCCCCATCCATTGGTCAATCCAACCCCCTTCACGTCGGTGTGCCAAGCCCCGATTCTGAACTACATGGTCTTTGATCATTACCAAGGCAGGGTACGTAGGAAGCCTCCACGAGGTCAAAGTCCACCACCCTGGTCTTTCCAACCATCTTAAAGTCAGTTCACCAACACTTTGGGATGCCTCAGAGTGTAAGCCACAAATGCCCCCCACCCGAACTACGTGGACTTTGACCCTTGACAAGGCAGTGTACGTAGAAATCCTCCATGAGGTTCAAGCCCAACACCCGGTCATTCAGCCCCCCCCCCCTTCACGTCGGTTCACCTACACCATCCATCTGGACCCCAGGACCTTATTCATTTCGGTTCACCCCCGACCTGCATGGCATTAAACATGTTACCCCATTCAGCGATAATTCGTTGACATCCCTATCCAGCGGTAAGCTGTTGTGACCCCAATCAGCGGTAAGCCGTTGTGACCCCATTCAGCGATTAGTCATTGATATCTCGATCAGTGATAATCTGTTACATCTCTTATTCAGTAGCAAGCCATTGTAATCCCATTATCTGGGAACCGCACCTTTGTTTCGTCCTAGTAGCGTCAGACCAACCCAGGTGGTTAACTATGCGTAAGCCCCATACACATCATCAGGTTGTTGTCCTATGTGTACACCCTAATTCAAGCTCATCGCTTAATCTTTACCTCGATCCTATGTGTCTCTGAAAGGTCATGTCCCAACCAAAGGGTTCCACTTCCTCTGGGTCTCATCCATGCATCCATTTTCACGGGTCGCCTCCTTAGACGTCCCATCGCCCTTCTGAACTACCTGGACTTTGATTCCCTGTCACAGGGATACATAGAAAGTATCCATGAGACTCAATCCCAACATTACCGTCATCCTCATGGAAGTTCCATCCCATTGGACACCTATTTCACTCAGCACCCCATCATCCATCATGATTCTTACTCAGGCTGCCACATCCCGGTGAGGTCATGTCAACCCACCTACATCAGCATGTCCTCCTGGGGTTATGCTCATCTGATCCACTCTAGTCAGTGTTATGATCAGCCCAATCCATCTCCACTATATATTAAACAGGCGCCATAACCTGTGTTAAGCATGGGAAGCTGAGAAAAACCTCAGAGACATGCCTATGGAATATAATTCCTCGCATTCGACATGTGACGCCTCGGGCATCCACGCCCTCGAGAAGCCCTATAACAAGGGGAAGAAACCCAGATGCACCAGTGTCCCAACATCCAGACACACTAGTGATGTCCAACGTGACTACTCCCCTAACCTAAGGTTACTTCTTTGACCGGTCCACTTGGAATGCCCTGAAATAAGCAGTGTAATTAACTGGTGTCCATGAAGATATGGCACCGGGAATAGTTTCACGAACAACATCCTAAATCCATAAGGGAGACCCGGACTATGTGACGAGTTCTGAGGAGGAATCCAAGAAATGGGGAACCAAAATCCCATCATCCCATTTCAATCAAGGAGCAGACTTCTCTGAACAAGGAACACATGTCACCCACCTTTGGAAAGCGGGAATACGGGGCAACGAAATCGCACCTTTTGTACTCAAGCAGACGGACACGTGCGCCCTGGTGAAAGCGTCAGAAATAGAAATGGTGAACCCAACGTGAATCTATTCTCTTCAATATGGAGATTATTAGCGCTCAAGGAATTAATGGATTAGCATGTCACCAGATACAGTTATCTAGCGTCGGGTCCTGCCAGGAAAATAGCGGGCCTGGCGTGAAACTCACCAGAAGTTGGGGCAGTAGAACGTTGGACATCCCATTCTGCGACGTTGTCAGCGTGGATCCCTCTTACCGGTTATGGAAGATGGATCAGTGTTGGGTAATTGTTTGTCAATTATTTTTCTTTCAGAACTGATGAGTTAATCTCCCTACTCCTCAAGAATCATGTTGCTGCATCCGAAATGCAATCACTGCCTGCATACCGACGCAGGGGCAGGGGCAGGGCCAACGCAACAGTCCCACGCAGCTCCTCCTCTTCTTCGATGGCCTCTACACCCACGATCATGGGGCACCCATGACCCATCTCCTTATCCAAGTTTATTCAGCGGAGGGTAATCAACGACCTCGTGCACCGTTACGAGGAGGAGGGCATAATCCAGACTCGGGATATGTCCCGCCTAGATCTGGAGGTGTATGTGCCTTTTCATCCACACCGCCCCTGAGGGATGCACAGGGAGCCGCTAATCCCCACACCGACATATAACCTTTTCGGGAGCCTCTCCCCAAAATTCTTTGATGACTCCCCCCTGCCTTACGCTGACGAGGTAGGTGACGTCCGGCCCAGCCCGGTTAGAGTCCCATTCCAGGGGCTCCCAGTGAGGGCCCCCACCCTACCACGTCAGTGCCTCCACCAGGTCATGCTGGATGAGGAGTAGGTAAGCCACGTACTTGCACCACCGGCTCCGGTTCATCTGACCCGACGCCAACGTCGGGTGCAAGCTGAGGACGCCCGCCAAGGGGCGTCAGCGTCGACGACTACTATGGCATGAGCCACCATCGATGCATATCATCAGTTCCATGAATACATTGAGTAGGGGAACCTATACTATTGACCTTGATCAAGGCCCCAACCGCCCCACGGGCAGGCTGGGTTGACTCTCTTGGTCGTCGGCACAAGCAGTGGCTGCCGCGAGCTAACCTACAGCGATGCCACCTAGTACGGGGGTCCTCCCCATACTGCTGCCATGGAGAGCACGGGCCTTCCCCGCTTCCAAGAAATGCATAGAGTTCTGCCTCGTGCCACATTCAGTCCAAATGAGGGTCCTCCCCATGGCAGTGGCACTCATCACAGAAGTCTCTCCCATGCCCACTGCACTGGATATGGAATCATTCCTCCCTCCACAGACCACGGGTATGGTGATGTTGTGCATCCGGTCACCCTTAAACATGGGGATCCTCCTTGTGTCCTCTTAGCAGCGGGCGAAGGTTCCCCTCACCTCATCAACCGGAGGGGTGAAGGTCAGCCTCGCTCCACCCGCACCCTGCATGGAGGTCCTACCCATGTTCAGCTAGCCCAGAACAAGGACCCTTCTCATACTAGGTCACCAGGGGAAACAAGCATGGAGGTCCTCTCCATGCTCCTACCATACCTAGAGGTGGTCATTCCCGCTCCAGTATTACCCATGGAGGTCCTCCCCATGTCCCCTTAGACTTTTTTCCTGGTGCTCCTCGCACCCCAGCTTTTTCTAGGTAGAAACCCTCTCCGCCCCAACAATAGTGCAGCCGAAGAACCTCGTGTCCGAAATCATCCCTGTCCCGAGGAGCCACCCAGGGGCAGGAAGGCGGGTCATCGCTGCCATAAGGATAATTCTGGGAAGGTCTGGATAGAGATAAAACTAGTCCGCTTCTCAGACTCTAAAGCGGAATACAACTCAGCACGAGAACCCTCCCCTCGCTCGTCCGAGTAAAGGGTTGGGGCAGGAACGAGGTGCATTAGCCTAGTACTCCCAGAATGTGAGGTCCATAGGATTCTCAACTCCCTATATAGGTATATCTAGGTGGATGAAATCTAGAAACCCCGCCGGTCATGGTCATGAAATCACCACCGTCGTCACCAGAAGCGCTCTCTACCTCGACAAGACATCACAGAGAGCTATTTTGGGGACTAATGGCGGGCAAGCAGCAGCACGGACTATCGTCAGTAGCCCTAGCCCTTGATCTAGAAATTGCGGCCGTCATCCCATCTTATCATGACGTAGCGGTCAGGTCACTACACTCTTCGGAAGACAGCCCGAGATTTGGCGGCCAGTCAGCCCATTCGCCGTACTCTTCACCGGCCAGCCTGTCGTCCCAGCGGTCTGATTAAGTATCGCTACCAGTTCCTCAGCCACCCCCATTTGACGAATGGGTAAATCAAGGGAAAGACCATGAATCCGAGCTGAGGAGATTATGGAACATCCTTGCAGCGGACCACTTCCCTGAGATGTTCTGGCCTGTGGTAGCGCTGAATTTTCAGGCGCTGGAATCCCTCACCCTAGAGGAGGTTGAATGTTTTTGGAAAACCCTCTAGATGACACACTTTCACCTTCGTCATCAGAAAGTGGTTTATCCTAGGATCCAAGCGCATCTTGAAGACATTGGTGAGAAATGTCATCTAGTCGATCTGGTTGTGCTCCTTGTGACCCAGCGCCCCGAGTCACCTGGCTGTCGTGAGGTCCTCCAAGAGTAATGTGTTCAGTGTTTCAAGATACTCTGCAAGATAATCAAGGAGGCTTCCCCCCACGCGCAAATCCATGGATGGGGGTAGTATGATGCCCTCCTCTTCAGTCCTATCCGGCGGCAGCCCAACTTTCTAGGCAATATCAAAGACATGCCCCCAAGAAAGGTCATAGTCAACAAGGCCAACATAGTGGATGAGAAGGATGAGTTGGAGCTTCTCGATGGGGACTTACCCCTCGAGGGTGCACCACCACTACTGGACCCATCGGGGAGGGTTACTCACCAGTAGAGGAACCTACTAGATATCCTAGCCCCACCGAGGCATTAGTACTCAGCCGGAATTCTGGTAAGGGTAAAGATCATGTCGGAGCTTCCAAGCACTCTGTCCCATCCGCCTCAGTGAAAAAGACGAAGGAAGACCCTAAGAAGGCCACATTACACCAGAAACTTTCCGAGCATCAGAAGTTGGTTGATAACCTCTTGACTTAACACACTGCATAGCGATGGCCAGACTATGGCAATCCTAGACTAGTACAGCAGGGGCAAGAACAACTTCCCCTCGGTGAGCTACCTTCTGGTGACCCTGACTGTCCTGCCCCTGTGGACAGGGTTGAGGCTTGAACATATGACAAGAGGGCATGAGATGTCTCGCCAAACCCTCCCGAACGGCGTGACAATCCAAGGGACCTAGCTCGGGCTCCCCCAGCCGCCCTGAGGGTTGTGCCGCTAGCCGCTCCATGAGCCGCTGGGCAGACTTACCATGTTGAAGAACCCACCAATACACTCATGGTTAGGGATCCCCATCAAGAACGGGACCCCCACCCAGATAATCCAATAGAGGCACTCATTGCACGCCTTGAGGCGTTGGAAACATGACAGGTGGCAATCCTGTCTGATGGCAATCCATATCCAGCATGGGTGGATGATATGCCCCACCTCCGGGTTTTGGGAATCCCACCTTTTCCCACTTTAACGGGATGGAGGACCCACCGTAGCACCTGGCCCACTTCAACTCAAGGTGTGGGCCCAGTTTAGGGACCCCAGCGTAGCAGGAGGCTGCCAAGCTCCACTGTTTTGTTTAGACATTAGAGGGGCATGCATTCCTCTGGTACATCCAGCTTCCCATTGGATCTGTAACCAGTTGGGAGGACCTTCGTAGGCAATTCCTCTACTAGTTCAGCTCCACCACGCGGAAAACGAGCATCACAGACCTCTTCAAGTGCAAAAAAAGGCCTGATGAGCGTGTCATGGACTTTATCGCCTTGTGGAAAGGGCTTACATATTCCCTTGACATGCCACTGACTCAGGAGAAATTATTGATGATGTGTGTAGGAAATGTCAAGATGGAACTGGTTCCCTCTCTAATAACCCAGAACTACCCCTGGGGATTTCAAGACTTCTATAATAAGCCCCAACGCCTGGAAAAGGCCCTGCAATAGGCCAGCCAGACATGTTCGTTGCCTCCCGCAATTCTCGTGAGAAGGGTTATCATATCCGAGTTTGCGCAGTGGACCAAATAGAGGCCCCCAGTAAGATGGAATTATTACCAGTGGAGCCACCTCCCTAGCCTCGCAGAGGCCTGCTACCACAGGTGCATCCTCTAGCCCAGCAGCGGCTTCCTCAGAATCGGTAGGTGCCCCCGCGGAATGCGCCGCCACTACTTAGGCGGGACAACAATGTCACGACCCAACCCGTACCAGGTCTCGAACCGCAACTACCCCAAGCCCACCTCCATAGGCCAAGGGCTGGCGACTAGCACCAAAGGCACAAAAAACTCGGGGAGGCCTTTGTCTAAGAACCTGTACACACACACGCAGCTAACTCAATGCAAAAGTGAAGAGAAAAAGAAGAAAGAAAGGTTCCACACTACTAAAAAAAGAACCAAACCAAAAGGCATCAACCCTTAACAGTACAAGTACAAGAAAAGTAATGCTGAAAGGGAAAGGGAAAAAATACACACCCAACTAGAAAAGTGCCACAACCCGGCAACATGTGAAAAAGTAAAACAGCTGGAAGATTCCTACTCCCGAATCCTAAGCTACGACCACTACATGCGGTCCAAGCACCCCATATACCGAAGCCCCTCTGATGTCACGATCAACCTGTCTATCGTCTGCAAGGGCACGCCAAATACAGGCAAAGTCCAAGCAGGGTGAGTATAAAAATACTCAATAGGATGCCCCAAAGGCTCGAGGGAGTAGCAAGAGATGTAATGAAGAGGAGAGCAGTAAGAGAGAACAAGGTACAACAAGAGTGAACAAAAAGATTACAATAAATAGAGTGCAACTCAACCCAACAAGAGAAAGGAAGTAGACTCGTCCATATACAAGGAGCTAAGAACGGTGAGAAGACGAACTTCTCATTGAGTCTTCGCTGCCTATAGCAGGTTAGTAGACTCGTCTAACCAAGAGGAGCTACACACAGAAAGCACGTAGCATACCTCGCGCGTCTTCGCCCCTCCTAGAATGAGAGTAACTGAACCCAAGGAGTGGGAACAAAATTAGGGTGTATGTATATATATGCCCAACAAGAAACTCGAACGAGTGTATAAGGGGATCTCCATATTCAAGTTCAGCCCAGGAAAAGTCGCCAACGGTTCTAAGGATATCAATCACTGATGCCCAAATGTCTCGCACGTCAAAGTTGTCTCATCGCGAAATCGTGCCACTAAGGGTCTCGTTCCAATAATCAGGGAGAAACGTCACTGACTAGCCTCATAGAAAGGGTTGAGTCTGAAAGAATTCGTCGAGTAACCCACTACTCAGACCAACTGGAGGGTAAACCCTAAGAGGTCGTCAGGTAACACACAACCCAACTGGAGGGTAAACCCTAAGGTCAACGGGTAACCCACTGTCCAGCCCCGCTGGAGGGTAAAACCTAAGGTCAACGGGTAACCTACTGCCCAGCCCCGCTGGAGGGTAAACCCTGATACCCTGGTGGGTAACCCACTGCCCAGCCCCATAGGAGGGTAAGCCCAGAACTGGTCTGATAACTCTGCACTGCCCGTGCCATCACTAGGTGTCACTTACATCGCTACCGTGCGTTAGTTTGGGGTGCGTCAAAGGAACCTCCGACCAATGCCCTTTCATGTTTCCACATTTAATGAGATCTCGAATGAGGCTCTGCATGCCCAAACAGATTACACCGTTGCAGTCCTTACAGAAAGACACGCGAGATAGACAATTTACTCGCTTGAAACAGACTCCCGATGAAAAAGTTATTCAACGTCGCTTTATGCTCATACAGAGTCTCGTCGGGCCCACACCTCGGTCCCAAAAAAAGGTCGGGCGAACTGCATCATTGCGATTCTCTTGGAAAAACACGCCAAAACAACTATTTATTTTCCCCGAACAGACGTCTGATGAAAAAGTCGCAAACGTTGTATGCAGCTTGAATGACGGCCCGTGGGCTCATGCCTTAAATCCAGCTTCAACGCCTGAAACCACCTTGTACGACTTCGTCTCGACGCTAGGGTCACAACGCCACTAACAATGCCTAAAATGGACTCTGGATGTGCTCGCGCTATCCGAAAGAAGAATATCGGTGAGGCGCTAAATAACACTTAACGGTGTGTGTCGCGCCACCAATCCCCAGTCTTGGGAATTTAAAAATCCCTGAGACCATCTCAGAGGAAAAAATGAACCTGCACTCATGAGGTGGGGAGTCCCATCTCTACCGGAGTAGGGGAGTAAGAAATACCCGCACCTTGAGTCGTCAAGGGAGTAGTCATCCTAACTCTCACTAAGAGAAATGCTATGGTTCTGCTCCTCTGGTTATCGATCATATCTCAACCGCCACGAAGATCCACAGGGGAGTAACCCGAAGGACCGCCATGTCACAAGGGTTCCAACACAACAGACGGTGCGTCAATCGGACGCTCAGTTGTATGTTTAGGCATTTTAGTGCCAAGATCCCGGTTGGATTCGTGTTCGATCCAACCCGACCGTACTTCAAACGACACCGGATAACCAAACGGGTCATACCATTGCAATCTACATGAAAAAACACACGATATGGACTACTCATTTGTTCAAAATGGATACCCAGTGAAAAAGTTGCATTTCACCGTAACACACACGAACCGGGCCTCGTGGGGCCCGCACCTGGACCTCGACTTATGTATCCAAAATTGGTCTTGAAACGTCCGTCTTAATTTCAGGGTTGCAGCGTCACAGACGGTTCGTCATTTTTAAACCACATGAGGCAGATATGTCAGATACTTTGGGGACCCGAGCCACGAACCACAATTTAATATTCAACATTAGACTTGAATCGACCGTCTTAATGACAGGATCACATCGCCGCTGTCGGAAAGTCAATTGGATGTCGCATGCGGAAGTAATGACGAGTCGAAGATTTAATAATAATATTAAACCTATTATTTCTCGAGTATTTCGGATCCCGATTTAAAAACCTAAAACATACATCCAATATTGGACTCGAAATGTCCCTCTCAATGATAGAGACTGTTTGTTAAACTTACACCATATCAAAAATAATTATATGTTTTAATTATTATTTTACTAAACTTTAAAGCGAGTGGTATTGAATTGCCACGCATAAAATACCCACAATCCCCTTTGCACGTACATGGAATCACCATTGATAAACCACTACGCGCTCTTGTCCGGAGAAGGAGGGTCGAACCGCCCTTTCAGTGGGCTGGTTGTGGTTTTAGTCATATCAAGCACCAAGAACCCCGATTTATGAAATTCCACACCCGATCCAACTTCAAATCTTGCTCAATCTTATGTAACGCATCATTGGGGTTTTATTGAACCCTTGATTGATCCTAAATCTGTGATCGTATAAACGATTCGACGTGTCGAGGATCTGTTACACATCGATTCATTGTCGGGTATTTATCGAACCGCCGACCACAATAAATGATGGCGATGAACGAAGGGAGAATGAAGAACAAAGCATGATTTACAAATCTGACGAATGACTTCTGCAATTGTTCATTAGCCTTAATTCATCGCTTCTAGAATGATGAACGAAGAACAAAAACAATAATTAATAAATTGATAAAAGTAGTTTAATTCAATTTCTGGGATCGCAGAACAAATGGGAAATCAATATGCTCAAAGTTTAATCCAAGGCATAAAAAAAATCACAGATGAGTCCTACTTGGAGATTGGATCGATCAATGGAGAATGTGTTCATCAAGCTCCGTTGGGTTTGTTGCATTTTGATTTGCATGGATATGAAGTCTTTCCATTCGTCAATGGGGAGGAGAGGTTGGCGATCCTAGAGTTATGAGATAATTCCTCAAAAATGAGAATTTACAACTTTAATTAGGTTAAAAGGGTTTTTAGTCAAACAATTGAATAAATAATCATTTAATTATTTAATTATTTTCCCACGATGGCGTATAACCCGAACACCCGACGCCAAGAAAAATTATACCCTGCTTTGGGTAAAACCTTTGTTCTGAACTCATCGGTGGTCTCAGATTTTCATCTGAGTCCCTGTTCAAGAGATATTCGGGTTTGAGCTATTAAATGAATAAATTAATTATTTAATTTATCTATTTAATACACCGCCAACGAGCGAGGGGTCCGAACATCCCGTGCCGACTTATTTTATGTCGCGTCTAGGGGAAGCACCGCATTCCGGAACCAATCGTGGTCTCAGATTTCCGATCTGATCAACCATTTTAAAGATATCCTGTTTTCTAACTGCGCATGCGTAATATAAAAACACTTAACATTTTTATAAAATTAATTCCAGGCACACCAAGCCTCGGAATTCAATGTCGTCTCAGCACCCAGCTTTGGAAATATTTATAGAAATATTTCAAAGTCTTATTAAGCCAAAAACCAGGTCTCTACAAACCAGGCTCCGCCTCCTTGACAGGCTCCTCCAGCTCCTCGTCAGGGCCAGGCTCCAAGGCCCCCCTTTCCGGAAAGAAGAAACTGAACCTACTCATTCAAAAAGAATCAGGTCCCAAACTATTTCTGAAATGCCTTGAAACAAGGGACTGAGCGTTTTCTTGAGTGTAGAAGGCCAGAAGAGTCGGACCTCACTGATCGCCCCAATTACTGCCCCTATCACCGGATCTTGGGGCACACCCTCAAGTAGTGCTATGTGTTCAAAGACTGGCTTCAGGACTAGATCGATAACAACATAGTTAGGTTGAGCCCGACTCCGACATAAGTGGCATGCGTCGTCGTAAGGCCAGACAATAACAGCGACATCGAGGGCGAGTGACAGCAGGTTTCTAACCACGAGTCCCAGAATTATGACAACTGGATGGCTCGCAAAATAGTTGCTCGTGCCCATGGTATCATTCGTGCACACCTAAATCAGCCAGAGCCTTCAGAAGCTGCAGCTGCTACTTCTGCATCATCATCTTAGCCGCCCTATTCCCAGAAGAGAAATCATCGGTGGTGCAAGGGAAAGTAATGTGCCCCCTAATGCCATCATCGTTTCGCACTCTCGGCAACTTCATGCCTATGGAGATAGGGATTCCTCCTAGAATCCGCTCAGTAATGGATGTCTCTTTAAGTGATAGTCAAGGGTATGATTCGGTTAATACCATGGAGTTGGTAAATCTCTATATGACTCCCAACGACGGGGAGCACCAGGCGAACCAACCCAACGTCCCCAGCCGACGCCAACATCGGCAGAGCCGCGACCATATGGGTCGTCGGGGCACATCAGTTGGCACTTCCAGCTAGGCCGTGCATGCCACTGAAACCAGAGAACTTGCCCAGTGCAGAGCTCAGCAAGCGCAGCCTCCTCATCCGGTGTCATCAGGGCCTCCTCCACCGTCGTTTGTGTTGATGGATCAGGCAAAGCCACCTTGACCATGCCGCAACCAGCCTCACCCTGCTATAGGCCAGTATCAGTCATCCGGACCTCATCCGGTAGCTACTCTGCGGGCTTCGGCTAGTGAGCAACAGGATGTGCCTAGCACTAGTCAGTCGTCGGCCCAGCCGGCAGGCCCCGCCATGCCTCCTGTCAAAGAACGTCCTCCTGCAAGTAGAAGCTCGCACCTGGCACGAAAGTATGATGTTCTCATGCACCTTTCCAGTATCCCAGCAAGGCTTTCCATCCTCAAGGCCCTTCACCTATCGCCAGATATGCGTGAGGCCCTCGCTGAGGCATTAAGAAGCCCCCTCCAGTTTGAGATGGAGGTAGCTGTTGTAGAAGCCTTTCATGCTGAAGCGGTCGAGAACCCTGAATGTCAGGCCATCATTTCATTATCTAGAGAAGATGAAGGCACTCCCATACAGGGGCACATCCACCCAATATACATCACCAGCCAATTTAACGACGTGGAGGTTCGCCGCTGTCTTGTTGACACCAGTTCCAAGATTAACCTTATCCTGAAACGGACACTGCGGAAGTTGGGGTTATCCAAAGATGACCTGACTCCCTTCGATTTAAGAATACATGGATATGACAGGACAGAGCAGACCCCAGTCGGTAAGATCTGTTTGAAGACCCAGTTCGGTGGCCTAGTTGTCAGCACCGAGTTTATGGTTTTCTTTCAGGACAACGCGTACAATGCGTTGATGGGCAGACCATGGCTCCACCTACACGCGGCGGTTCCCTCATCGTATCACCAGTGCCTCAAGTACTCCCTCAATTACACTCCCCGACCCCGCGCCCCGACCCTCCCCGACCCCGCACCCCGACCCCGCGACCCCGACCCCTGCGACCCCGGCCCCGACGACCCCTCCCTGACCCCGCGACCCCGACCCCGACGACCATCCCTGACCCCGACGACCCCGGCGACCCCGGCGACCCCGCCCCCCATGACCCCGCCCCCGGCGACCCCGCCCCCGGAGACCCCGACCCCCGGTGACCCCTGCGACCCCGACTCCCGGCGAGCCCCTGTGAGCCCCGGCGACCCCTGGCTACCCCGGCGACCTGACCCCCGGCGACCCCAACCCCCAGCGACCCCCGACGACCCCGAGCCCACGATGCGCCACCCGCAACCCCGGCGACCCCCCTGCGCCACCCGCAACCCCGCGTTGCGCCACCCGTGACCCCGACAGCCTGCGCTGCACCTTCGGACAGTCCTTCCCCAACCCCGCGCTGCGCCACCCGCGACCCCGACAGCCTGCGCTGCACCTTCGGACAGTCCTGCCCCATTCGTCCCCTCTCGGCCCCGCTGCATCCCTCCGGCGAGTCCTCACGTCCTGCCTTTGTCGGACCCTTCCGGTTCGTCGTGCCCTGTCATGTAGAACCCTCCCACGCTTCGTCCAGTGGTTCCGCCACTTTCGATTCCGGCCGTCGAACCCTTGTTGTCAAGTCGCTGCGCCGTCATGAATCCGCAATCGAGTCGCACCCCGTTACCCGCGGTCGAGTCCTCTGCAGGTAATTATATCCCCAGTTATTATTTGTAAAAATATTTATAAGTTGTATATGTATAAAAATTGCTTGATTTAACTATAATTTCTTTTAATGCAGGTATGTCACAGGGTGGTCACAGTGGTTCACCTGATGTTGTCGGTATGTATGTTTTCATTTTTCTAAATTAATTGATTGTAATTTTCTGTGTATATTTCCCTAACTGTTTCTAATCATTAATTTATATTGTAATTGAATTATGAATTTATGTTTATCAAGATCTAGTGCTTCTTCCAGTAGACGTAGGGGTCTTGGTAGAGGGGTTCGATCCTGGAACTCTGGAGCCCGATTGGATGTGTTATTTGACGACACATTTCATCCAGTTGGAGATGGTGCTACTGCATTGAGTTGTCAGTTTGGGCATATGATATGAGACTCACACAGATTCCCTCTGATGACTCGTGACTGGAGTTCTTTCCCCCAGGATACAATGTACAAATTATGGAGGGAGGTTCAGGTAAATTCAATGTTTAATTTTTCATGATATATTGTTATTATTATTGTCCCATCTACTGACGATTTTTTTTAACAGGATAATTTGACATCCTGTACAGATGAGTTTCGGGCTGTATGTATGTCCAAATGTCGAAAATTATGGAAGTATTACAAGTCAAGGGTGAAGAGAGATCACTGGACACCATTTGCGGTTGTGCCAGACATTCTACAGCGAGTCCCTCCGGGCATTCTTCCTGCCCAGTGGCAGGATTTGGTTGCGTTTTGGTCGAGTGAGGCAGCGATGGTAAGATTTATTACTTTTAATCTATAAATGACTAATTTTTCAACTGTCTACTAAGTAAATACGTTGAATGTAGACCGAGTCTGCTCGTCATTCACATAATCAGGCGATGCAGGGCACGCCTTCCAGACTTGGCACTCGACATGTGTCACAGCTCAGACATGATGTAAGTTTAGAATTCACTATTTCATTCATATTTTAAAAATATTGTTGTATAACATGGTGAACCCCTTTATTATAGTTACACCAACGCGGCGAGCCAATCGATCGAATGTCCATATGGATGAGGACTCGTAGGGCGGGTGATCCCGATGTTGCCGGTGTTATAGTAAGAAAATTATTTACTAATAAATGTATTTTTATTTTATATAAATTATTAATATTTGTTCATTGATTCATTATATGCTACAGGCTCAGTTTGACGCTCAGTTAGCAGAGTTTCTAGAGGAGCAACAGTGTAGTACTGTGCGTAGAGATGAAATATTTCACCGTGTCATGGGGCATGATGGTCATGGTTATTCTTTGACTTATGGCGGTGGTGTCTCACGATGTGCAATTGTTAGAGCAGATGTGATGGGTTCATGCAGAGAGTCAGGGATGCACACCCAGGCTGAGATAGATTATTCCATGAAGGATATGCAGCGCAATTTTGATGCACAGTTTCAGCAGTTACGTGCAGAGTATGAGGAGAGGTTGTCACAGATGTCATCACGTATCGATGATATGACAACGCAACAAGTGGTGCCACGGGTAAACAATAAAACAAACCATACTCAGATTGACTTTTATTGATATGTTTAAGATACGTAATATTGATATATATTGTAGGCTCCAAATACAGCTGGTGGACATTGCAATGATATTGGTAATCCAGATGAGAATGAACCCCATGCATGAGGTAATTTTATTTGTGTTGATGAATTCTCTAGAAGTTCTTATATCCTTGGTGAATATAATTTTCCTTTTTTACCTAGATTATTTTGTTTTAATATTTCTGACCTAAAACCACCATGAAACATTATAATTATTATTCATGATGTGTATGCGCAGACGACACGTCAATCGGACGTGCGGTTTGCGCGGTACGGCTCAATATGCATGTTTTAAGTGATGCGCGTGCTTCATAAACGCGCGTGGGGGGTCCAAATGGGCCAAACAAAGTCGGAATAGCCTGAAATCAGATGAAAAATATGGGTGAGTGATTTGTGAAGTGGTCGAGCAGACGACATGTCAATCAGACGTGTTGTGTGCCCGCGATGACCGAGAACGCAGTTCTGGTGTCATAAACGGCCAAAACGGGCGTCAAACGGTCAAATTCATAGAGGACGACCTCATATTGACCTGAAAACACCTTGTAACATTCTAATTATTATTCTTTACATGTACGCACAGACGGCACGTCAATCGGACGTGCGGTTTGCATGGTACAGCTCACTATGCGTGTTAAAAGTGATGTGCGCGCTTCATAAACACGCGTGAGGGGGATCCAAACGGGCCGAATGAAGTCGGAATGTCCTGAAATCAGATGAAAAATATGGTTGAGTGATTTTTGAAGTGTTCTAGCAGATGACACGTCAATCGGACGTGCCGTGTGCCCGCGGTGACCGGGAACGCAGTTCTGGTGTCATAAACGGCCAAAACGGGCGTCAAACAGTCAAATTTATAGAGGACGACCTCAGATTGACCTGAAACCATCGTGCAATATTCTAATTATTATTCGCGACGTGTACGCGCAGACGACACATCAATCGGACATGTAGTTTGCGCGGTACGGCTCAATATGCGTGTTTTAAGTGATCTGCACGCTTCATAAACGCGCGTGAGGGGGGTCCAAACGGGCCGAACGAAGTCAGAATGGCCTGAAATCAGATGAAAAATACAGGTGAGTGATTTTTGATGTGTCCGAGTAGACAACACGTCAATCGGACGTGCCGTGTGCCCGCGGTGACCGAGAACGCAGTTCTGGTGTCATAAACGGCCAAAACTGGCATCAAACGGTCAAATTCATAGTGGACGACCTTAGATTGACCTGAAACCACCGTTAAACATTATAATTATTATTATTGATGTGTACGTGCAGACGACACGTCAATCGAACGTGCGGTTTGCACGGTACGGCTCAATATGCGTGTTTTAAGTGATGCGCGCGCTTCATAAACGCGCGTGAAGGGGGTCCAAACGGGCTGAACGAAGTCGGAATGGCCTGAAATCAGACGAAAAATACGGGTGAGTGATTTGTGAAGTGGTTGAGCAGAAGGAACGTCAATCGGATGTGCCGTGTGCCCGCGGTGACCGAGAACGCAGTTCTGGTGTCATAAACGGCCAAAACGAGCGTCAAATGGTCAAATTCATAGCGGATGACCTCATATTGACCTGAAACCACCGTTAAACATTCTAATTATTATTCATGATGTGTACGCGTAGACGGAACGTTAATCGGACGTGCGGTTTGCGCGGTACGACTCAATATGCGTGTTTTAAGTGATGCGCGCGCTTCATAAACGCGCGTGAGGGGGGTCCAAATGGGCCGAACGAAGTTGGAATGGCCTGAAATCAGACAAAAAATACGGGTGAGTGATTTTTGAAGTGGTCGAGCAGACGACACATCAATCGGACGTGCCGTGTGTCCGCGGTGACCGAGAACGCAGTTCTGGTGTCATAAACGGCCAAAATGGGCGTCAAACGGTCAAATTCATAGAGGACGACCTTAGATTGACCTGAAACCACCGTGAAACATTATAATTATTATTTTTAATGTGTACGTGCAGACGTAACGTCAATCGGACGTGCGGTTTGCGCGGTACGGCTCAATATGCGTGTTTTAAGTGATGTGCGCGCTTCATAAACGCGCGTGAGGGGGTCCAAACGGTCCGAACAAGGTCAGAATGTCTTCAAATCAGACGAAAAATATGGGTGAGTGATTTGTGAAGTGGTCGAGCAGACGTCACGTCAATCGGACGTGCCGTGTGCCCACGGTGACCGAGAACGCAGTTCTGGTGTCATAAACGGCCAAAACGGGCGTCAAATGGTCAAATTCATAGCAGACGACCTCAGATTGACCTGAAACCACCGTTCACCATTCTAATTATTATTCTTGATGTGTATGCGCAGACGTAATGTCAATCGGACGTGCAGTTTGCGCGGTACGGCTCAATATGTGTGTTTTAAGTGATGCGCGCGCTTCATAAACCCGCGTGAGGGTGGTCCAAACGGGCCGAACGAAGTTAGAATGGCCTGAAATCAGACGAAAAAATATGAGTGAGTGATTTGCAAAGTGGTCGAGCAGACGACACATCAATCGGACGTGCCGTGTGCCTGCGGTGACCGAGAACGCAGTTCCGGTGTCATAAACGGCCAAAACGGGCGTCAAACGGTCAAATTCATAGAGGACGACCTCAGATTGACCTGAAACTACCTTGCAACATTCTAATTATTATTTGTGATGTGTACGCGCAGACGGAACGTCAATCGGACGTGCGGTTTGCGTGGTACGACTCAATATGCGTGTTTTAAGTGATGCACGCGCTTCATAAATGCACGTGAGGGGGGTCCAAACGGGCCGAATGAAGTTGGAATGGCCTGAAATCAGACTAAAAATACGGGTCAATGATTTGGGAAGTGGTCGAGCAGACGACACATCAATCGGACGTGCCGTGTGCCCGCGGTGATCGAGAACGCAGTTCTGGTGTCATAAATGGCCAAAACGGGCGTCAAACGGTCAAATTCATAGCGTACGACCTCATATTGACCTGAAACCACCGTGCAACATTCTAATTATTATTTGTGACGTGTACGCGTAGACGGTACATCAATTGGACGTGTGGTTTGCGCGGTACGGCTCAATATGCGTGTTTTAAGTGATGCACGCGCTTCATAAACGCGCGTGAGGGGGGTCCAAATGGGCCGAACGAAGTCGGAATGGCTTGAAAGCAGACGAAAAATATGGGTGAGTGATTTTTTAAGTGGTTGAGTAGACATCACATCAATTGGACGTGCTGTGTGCCCACGGTGGCCGAGAACGCAGTTCTGGTGTCATAAACGGCCAAAACGGGCGTCAAACGGTCAAATTCATAGTGGATGACCTCAGATTGACCTAAAACCACCGTGATACATTCTAATTATTATTCGCGATGTGTACACATAGACGTCACATCAATCAGACGTGCGGTTTGCACGGTACGGCTCAATATGCATGTTTTAAGTGATGCGCGCGCTTCATAAACGCACGTGAGGGGGGTCCAAACGGGCTGAATGAAGTCGGAATGGCCTGAAATCAGACGAAAAATACGGGTGAGTGAATTGTGAAGTGTTTGGTCAGACGACACACCGATCGGAGGTGCCGTGTGCCCGCGGTGACTGAGAACGCACTTATGGTGCCATAAACGGCCAAAACGGGCCTCAAACTGTCAAATTCAGAGCCTACGACATCGGATTGACTTGAAATTAGAGGGGGAACACTTTAATTATTATTCTTGATGTGTAAGAGGAGACGACACGTCAATCAGACGTGCAGTTTGCACGCAACGACTCAATATGCACTTTTTAAGTGTTAAGCGCGCTTCCGAAACGTGCGTGGGGTGGTCCAAACCGGCAGAATGACGTCGGCTTGGCCTGAAATCGGATGACAACAATGGGTGAGTGAATTGTGAAGTGGTCGGGCAGACGGCACGCTAATCGGTGGTGTCGTGTGCCCGCGGTGACCGAAAACGCATTTCTGGTGCCATAAACGGCCAAAACGGGCCTCAAACTGTCAAATTCAGAGCGTACAACATCGGATTGACCTGAAATCAGAGGGGGAATACTGTAATTAGAATCATCGAATTAACGATTTTATATTTTTAAAATGATAATCGAAATTGTGAATATATTTTGAAAATCGTATACTTTCGATCTGTTATAGTAAGTTTGAATTGAAATATGTTAATTTGTTTCAATTATATTTTTATAGGATTTATTTGGTACTAATTTTATTATTAAATTTTGATATGTAGTTATATTTGATGAGGGTTGCAGAGCATGGAATATGATGATGAGATTTATGTGGTATTCATAGTATTTTTTATATATTTTTTTAAAAAAATTAAAAGCTATAGCGGCCGCCATTTGGCAGCCGCTATAGGCATGACCAACATCGGCTGCCATTTGGCGGCCGATGTAGCCTATGTTCGGGTCAGCTAAAGCGGCCGCCAAACGGCGACCGCTGTTGGTCAGCCCTAAAGGGGCCGCCAAATGGTGGCCGCTGTTGGTCATACCTGCTGGCCTTCAGCGGCCGCCAAATGGTGGTCGCTGATAGCAACAACGACGGACCAAAAGCGACCGCCATTTGGTGGCCACTAGGCGGCCACTATAGACCTTTAGCGATGACTTTTGCCTTCTGTGAAGCCCGTTACCTGGATGTCGACTATTTCAAGAGAAAGGGCAAGAAGATTTAGGCCAGTGAGGTCGAACCCGTCGCAGTTGCAACTGACCCCTGAGCAGGTTTGGATGAAGCCTATGTCTTCTCGATCCATCAATTGGAGGACACAACCCCCGATATGGGGCAATGTTTTTTTATCTCTGGTATAAGTGATAAGCATATTCCCAAGTCCAAGAGACGGCAGAAAATCACCTCGTACTCCTTTACAAATCAGGCTCAGGTGATCCCGAAGCCTCCAACCCCCGTAAGGTATCAGGACGTCCACCCCATGGCAACGGAAGTGCATCATAAGTGCCTATTTTTCCGGGCTGGAATTAACTGGCTCAAGCCAAATTTCCACTATTTCTTTGATATCATCAAGCGTGGGCCTTTGGTCCGAAGACTAGACAAGATTGGGTCGACAACTTTCATTGCTATGGTTTCAGCAATACCGAAATCTCTCGATGTGGTGACCACTGCTGATCAGGATGGTACCAGCCTCCAGTCGGAATATGCCGACCTAGAGGAAGCTCCTCCTACTAGGGATACCTCATCTGCAAGCAAAGAAGAGGATTTGGAGGATGCTCCCCTGGCCTTTGAAGAGGGAATCTCTGCCACGGTTGATGAACTGGTACAGGTGAACCTCGGTAGCGAGGAAGATCTGAGACCCACATTGATCAGTGCTTCCATGTCCCTCGAGGAGCATCAGCGGTATGTAGAATTCCTAAAACAACACCGTGACATGTTTTCCTAGAGTTATGATGAGATACCAGGACTAGATCCTCAGTTAGCTGTCCATCGCCTCGGTCTTCTGGAAAATCATGGCGGGTTCAAGCAGCCTCCCAGAAAGATGTACCTTTCTCATGGTGCCATGGTCGAGGCCGAAGTTGAAAAGCTCATCAGGGCCAACTTCATTAAGGTGGTCCAGTACTCCATGTGGCTATCCAACATTGTGCCAGTCAGGAAGAAGAACTGACAGATCAGAGTTTGCATCGACTTCCGCGATCACAACTGTCACTGTCCGAAGGATGATTTTCCACTTCCTGTGATGGAATTGTTGATTGATGCTATGACTGGGTTCCAAGCCCTCTCCTTCATGGATGGTTACACCAGATACAACCATATCCGAATGGACCTTGAGGAAGAGGAGTCCACAGCTTTCAGGGCACCGCAAGGTACATTTTGTTACCAGGTATTGCCCTTCAGCTTAAAGAATGCAGGTTCCTCCTATCAACGGGCCATGCATTGCATATTCAAGCCAATCCTCAGGAAATTGGTGTAATGCTATGTGGTTGATCTGGTGGTCAAATCTTTCCAGTGCCAGGACTATCTTAAGGACCTCGAGAAAGTGTTCGGCTTCTTCCGTTCCTGCCACTTGATGATTAACCCATTGAAATGTACCTTCGGGGCCACCTCTGGGAAGTTCCTTGGCATTGTTGTCAGGTACCGGGGCATCGAGATCGACCCAAAGAAGATCAAGGCCCTTAGTCAGATGCCTCCCCTGATCAATATTCGGGAGCATTGAGGTTTCCAAGGCCACTTAGCCTACATACGCCGATTCATTACGAATCTGGCCGACAAGTGTAAGACATTTTCTCAGATCATGATGAAAGGCTCCAACTGTGAGTGGGAAGAAGAGTTCCAGACCACGTTCATGGAAATCAATCAGTATCTTCTCCAGCCTCTAGTCATGATGCCACCCATCTCTGGAAAACCACTAATCTTGTATGTGATTACCCTAGAACGATCTCTTGGCACCCTTTTTTTCCCAAAAGAACAATGAGGGGACAAAAAACAACCTCTACTACCTCAGTCGTATGCTCATTGATACGAAGACCAGATACTCCCCCATCGAAAAGAGCTGCCTTACACTGGTATTCACAGTACTAAAATTGCGACATAACTTGCAGCACCATGAGGTGCAGCTGGTGTCTCTGATAGACCCGCTAATGTATATTTTGAACCGCCCAGGTTGACTGGCTGTCTAGCACGGTGGGCAGTGATTCTTCAGCATCTCAATATCAGGTTTTTCCCTTATAAATCAATTAAGGGGAAAGCATTGACAGACTTCCTTGCTGCCCATCTGGCTCCTACTGACAAGTCCTTGAATCTTGATTTTCTTGATGAGGCAATCCACTAAGTAGATCATGCTACCCCGTATTGGAAAATGCAATTTGATGGTGCTTCCCGAAGCCCCACCGGTAGGAAGCTCAATGATCCCAGGCATAATAGGGTAGGCCTGGGTGTTTCCATTATTACCTCGAAACAAGACATTCTTCCGTACTCATTCTTATTATCAAGAGGCTGCACCAACAACAAGGCAGAGTATCAGTCTCTTATCACTAGCCTTAAGCTGGCCCTCGAGATCAATGTTCCCCATTTTCATGTGAAAGGGGATTCCAAACTAAACATCAAGAAAATAAATGGTGACTACATCGTCAGAAAGCTAGAGATCGCACCATTATTGGAGCGCACTCTCCAGCTAATGCCCAGTTCCCATCTCTTCTGGAATTTACTCATGTACCTCGATCTTAGAATGGTCGAGCAGATGCTCGGGCCGGCCTGGCTGCATCACTTATATAACTTGAGAATGATGACCTGATTATACACATGGCACATCAGAGATTCATTGCTCTCGTCACCCCAAATGATGATGACGACCTGCAGATAAGGCATCTTACCGTTGGATCCTCCACGTTAGGACCCCCAGGTTCCTCAGATGTAGTGGTTGAAGTGACCCCCGACTGGAGATCCCCCTTTGTTGAGTATCTCCAAAATGGTTACCTCCCGACTGATCGGTCCGAGCGCGAGCGAATCCGACACCGCGCGCTGCAGTTTACCCTCCCGAGTTGTCCTAGTCTTGAGAAGACCCTCTACAAGCACATGTTCGATGGTGTTCTCCTCCATTGCATATAAGGAGTTGAGATTTCTTAGGCCATTCAGAAGTTCATGCCGGTTCATACGACACTCACAAGACTGGGATGAAGCTGTCCCACCAAATCCAGAGACTGGGGTACTTTTGGCCTTCCATGATCCATTATTGCATCGAGTTCTCCAAGAGATGATATGCATGCCAAATTCCAGCTAACTTCATGCATCAGACGCTAGAACCTCTCCACTACACCAAGTACTCCTGGCCATTTGCGGTGTGGGGACTTGATGTCGTGATACCATATCCACCGGTGATATCTCGACAGTGCAAGTTCATCTTGACCACTACAGATTTCTTTTCAAAGTGGTTAGAGGCAGTTCTGCTCAGGGAGTTCAAGGCCCATTCTATCGTTGACTTCATGAGATCCAATATCATCTACCAGTTTGGAGTCCCTCATGCCTTCCTCACCGATAACAAAACCAACTTCTGAGCAGCTAAGTTGAAGAAGTTGTATGCCAAGTACAAAATCCGTTCAAACCATACCTCTCGCTATCACGCACAGGCAAATGGACAGATCGAGGCGATAAAAAAAACCTCTCTAACATTTTGCAAAAAATGGTCGGTCATAATAAGAAGAGTTGGCTAGAAAAACTCCCCAATGCCCTTTGGGCTTATCGGACGATGGTACGTAATTCCACCCAGGTGACCCCATATTCCCTGGTGTACGGAGCTGAGGTCGTCTTGCCCATCAATATCCAGTTGCCTTCGTTACCACAACGATCTATGACCAGTAGGCACCAGATAAGGTAGCTGAAATTCTTCTGGATGAACTGCAAGCACTCGATGAGAATAGGCTTCATTCCCTACACAATCTGGAAAGGCATCCGAATAAGATAGCTAGAGCCTTCAACAAGAAGTTTCACCTCCCCTCTTTCCTGCAAGGCGACTTGGTGTTGGCCCTCCAGACACTAATGATCCCTGGCTGGAAACCACACAAATTGAAGCCCAAATGGGAAGGACCTTACACAATTCACAGGGTTTACCCCAATGGTGCATACTGCCAGGAGACCGTGGGTGGTGAGCGTATAACTCCTTCAACCAATTCCAAGTTTCTCAAGCAATACTTTGCCTGATCTAGATGGTCCGGCATGACCCTAAACTATTAGGTCCAACATGACCCTAAACTATTTGGTCTTACATGACTATAAACTGTAGAATGTCCTGCATGACATTAAACTATATGTCATCCTACAAGACATTAAACTTCACCCTTAGAACTATGTGTGGCTTGATTCCCATCCGCATGGGATAAATAGGAACGCTCAAGCATTTCGTCCTACAATACATTAAACTTCACCCTTAGAACTACGTGTGGCTTGATTCCCATCCGCATGGGATAAATAGGAATGCTCAAGCATTTCGTCTTAAGCCCTGCCCCCAAACACTTCTCTTTGACTATCCCTCTTGGGTATAGTTCTCTTGGAGGATCCTTTCATGATATGGTGTAGGCTTCCTTATCCCCAATCATTCCAGTATTACAACGGTCGCACCATGTGACCACTCCCCATTCTTCTATCCTCCCACGCCCTCACCGCACGATGTTAAACTGCATGGCCTTCAAGCACTACGTACGGCTTGATTCCCATCCTCATGGGATAAGTAGGAATTCCCAGACATTTCATCTGTTGGCCCAGCCCAAATTCCGGAATCTTCCATTGGGTCAAGACATATGGTGTGGTGTAGACTTTTTCCCCAATTTACATCGAGCTCATCTCGATCCCGCCATACGTCCCACTCCCCAGAGGTGTTTGCCTCTTTCACGAATGGGTACAACTATGCTTCACCCACTCCTTTGTTTGAGAATCCATCATCCTTCCCATCCAAAAGGGCCCCCGAATGGTAGGGATGTTAGGCCCAAGGGCTCTCCTACCACTTCGGGCCATCACCCTTGAAAATGTTGAGCAACAAAATGATACAAGTCCCGCATTGCGAATATGGTCAGTGGTCGATGCTCATTTGTTTCCCCCAGTCCAGGTCACTATGGGGATGCTGTGTTTCAAATATGTTCAACAGATATCCTTCGTCGTAGAGACACCACAAGATGTCCCAAAAATTGAATTTAGTGGTTCATTCTGCCCCATTGTATCTCCTAGCGATGAACTCCCTTTGAGCGATGTCAGCTATTATCCCCTCATATAACAGGGAGATCTGAGTCCAACTACTTGTTTCCCACACCGAGTACTACTCATGTGGGTTTAGGAGCTGTGATGAGGCGGTAACCACACAAGAGGTCATATGGCTACCATTGGCTGGGACGCCCAGCCATTGGCCCATTGACCTTTTCCAGCCACTTGTCCTTTTTTAGCACCTGGCCCAAGTTCTCATTTAGGGTTGTGTGGTGTTGGCCAGACTTATATCCTCATTCACATCGGATTATTTCGCCATGCCACACATATCCCCTTGAGACATCCCTCCATTTATTTATCGTCCATATCGTGAGCACATGCCATGTCATGCTTCACGTGCCCAAATCTCGGTCCCCCGACCCAAGTCCTAACTCTTACAGGATTGTACAGTGTGGTATGGGATTATGTCCTCATTTGCGTCGGGTTACTCACCGCGCCATGCACCTTCCTTGTTTGGGTTATCTTACCCCATTCTTCGTCTCCACTGCATGATGTAAAACCGCAAACTAGTCAGGCCTTTCCGTCCGAGACCCAGCCTCAAGCCCCTTGGCCTTTATGGTCCCCTGGCCTAGGTTCTCACTCTTATGGGATTGTATGTTGTGGTATGGGATTATGTCCTCATTTACATCAGGTTTCTCACCACGCCGTACACCTCCTGTATGTGGGGTATCTTACCCATTTGCGTCCTTACTGCATGACGATAAACTGCACATTACTCCCTTCAAGAAAAACGTGTGGCATGATTCCCATCCTCATGGGATACGTACGACTGCCTGGATGTCTAGACTTCGGGTCCAACCCCATCTCTTAGAAATCTCCCTTTCATCTTGGCCCCTTAGCCTACATTCCCCCAGGGAGAGGGGTATATGGTGTGGTATGTGATTATGTCCTCATTCACGTTGGGTTTTTGTAACAACCACGCCATTTACCTCCTCCTCCTGAGAGTTTTCTTTCCCCTTGTGCTACACTCATCTTTTCAAATCGACTGCTCTCAAGATGAGCCTCTTGGTCCTCTTAGGCGATTCACTAATGTGCCTAAGGGTACTTTGGTTTAGCACCTGGAATTTCAGATTCTACCCAGACATGCTTTCACCCATTTCTCAGGCTTTGTGTTCCCCTTCATTAGGGCTCCCATCACCTTTCACACCCAAAGGGACCCCCTAATGACATGGATACTCGGCCCAAGGGCCCTCCTGCCATTACGGGACAACGTACTCAACGGTTTTAAGCAACCAATTGATACAAGTCCCACGTTCTGAATTTGGTCAGCGGTCGATGCTCACTTGTTGTTCCCAACTCTGGTCACACGATATGGATGCTGTGTTTCAAAAATGATCAAAAGTTATCCTACATCGTCACGCGAACCCCTTTAAGCCCAAAATGTCAGTTACAAGACTCAAATCCTTCTCCACCTCATCATGTCCAAGTATAATTTCGAGACTATTGGTACTATTCCTCAGTACGCATTCGCACATTAGGAGGAAAAATCCGCGATAAGGTAATCATTCGGGGATCCACCAATTTCCCCTTTAGCATGCATTCCAAGTACTGTAAAGAAACCTCTTCTGGCCTTGTTTCCCACACCAAGCACCGCTCACATGGGCTTAGAGATCGGGTTGAGGTTTGCACTTACTTGGAAGGATTCCACCCTCTATGGTCCGAGCTCTATGACCATAAACTAAGATATTTTTTAGAACTACATGAGGCTTGATTCTCATCCTCATGGGATACATAGGAACACCCAGACATCTCGTTTTTGGGTCCAACTCAGTTGGGAGATAGTTTCTCCTGCCCCCCTTTTTCCTTTAATCTTTCCCAGCCCCTCGGCTTGAGGTTTCCTCCTTGGAATTGCGCATGGTACGATGTGGACCTTGTCCTCATTCACATCAGATACGCTTTATCACACCATGTGCATCCCCTTTGGAACCTCATCTCTCATGTTTGTGTCTACGCCATATGATGTTAAACTATGATGCCTAATCCTGCATGACTTTACACTGTTGCGTCCATCCTGCATGATGTTAAAAGTGCTTGGTTGGTCCCATCACATGATCCTAAACTGTGATATTATCGTCCTGGCCGCATGAAGAAAAACGACACTGCATTGTGATGTCCTCACCCGAGGGGATGTCATGTTTGGTATCGGTTACACACCATACCATTTTTCAATGCATTTATACGGCTTGATTCCTGTGGCGATACCTGGACCTTCCATCCTAGGTCCATCACTTCACAAAAAAAACACACTCATTTATCCTAAAGGACAAACAAGATATATCAAATAACACTTCTTTTCATGCATGGGCCAGACCTGCACAACCTTATTATACTTGGCACTGGTATCCCACCGTGCGATCTTAAGAACTACATCTGGATTTATTCCCATCATCATGGGATATGTAGGAATGCCCATGCACTTTGCCTCAGGCCCTGCTTAACTTTTGATCCCTCGACCTAAAAACCATCCCAAGGAACATGTGGTGGTTGGGACCCCTAGTTACCATTCACGTCGGGTTTTATAATCACCCCACCATGTGTCTCCCGCGTTTCCTACCATCCATGGTCTGATCTCTATGAATATAAACTATTATTACTCCACATCCTTTCCACAAGACGTTAAATTGCATGACATTTTCTAGAACTACGTATTGCTTGATTCCCATCCTCATGGGATACATAGGAACGCCTAGACATTTTGTCTCTGGGTCTAGCCCCAGGAATATACAAATCATGTCCCTTCTCTTTTGGCCCCTTGGCCCGAACTCATCTGGGAATATGTGGGGTGGCGTGTACCTCTTAGGTTCTCGTTCATGTTGGGTTTTTTGATAGCCGCACCAAGTGCTTCCCATATCATTTCCCAGCGTGGTCCAAGTTCTATGACCCAAAACTAAGATCTCCCTATGGGAAATGAGCATCACATTTGGCTATTTCGCCACCCTACACACAGTCTAGTAAATCAATCCCCCCATAACGGTCCACCCCAAGACCTTAAGCTGAAAGTGTGTGGCCCCAGGACCCTTGTCCTTGGGAGGGGACTCGACTCCCTTTTTCTGATATGTCTTATAGTCGTATTTAGATGCGTTTAGGTAAAGAGCCCGAAGTATAGAATTTTCACAGGGACATTCCCCTCGTTCCATGTCCAAGCTTTGTGAGCCCATCATTTGGATCCTCATCTTCTTCCACATCTGAAGGGAACCCCTTCACGACCTGCTCTCATACTGCCTCGGCTCACCTACCATTTCGAGCCAACGTCCTTAAAGACCCTGGATGACATTTGTGATAGTTCTCATGTTTCGAACATGGTCAGCGATTGACCCTCATCTATCTGCCCCCATTCCAAGCTAACGCGATATGGATGCTGTGTTTCGAACAAGGTCAAAAGCTATCCTCTATAGTCACTCCACCATCATTGCGTTCCATATCTCGATCATCATGATTCACATGTTTCCACTCCCTTATGTTCAAATGGAATGTCAACATTCTTGGATTTACTCTTCAGCGCATCTGGGTGCGTTATATAGGCGGGTCAGCATCAGTGGGATGTCAGTCATCTAATGCCCCATCATCCCTAACATGTGCCTCTTTGTGCTAGGAAAGTCTCATCACTACTTCTTGTTTCTCACATCGAGCACGAATCACGTGGGCTTAGTAGTTCTGGTAGGACGTGTACTAGCATAGCCATTTCCACACATGCCTTTCCTCGTCCCACATGACGTTAAACTGCACTCTTAGAACTACGTATGGATTGATTCCCATCCTCATGGGGTACGTAGGAATTTCCGACCACTTTACTTTGGGCCCAGCCTAATTATCACTCTTGGTCCCTGACCTGAAGATTTTCCTCTGGGGATACGTGGTGCGATCTAGACTCCATGTCCTCATTCACGTCAGATTGATAGCTAATGCGCCCCATACTCCCTTCCAGGGATCTTTCTTTTTAACTCCACGACCTATCGTATGACATTAAACTACATGATTTTATATGTCCTCAACGCATGGCACTGAACTGTGGTTCTACCTTTAACATGTTCAGGATGCCCTATGTTAATCATGGGATGTGTCAGTTTACTCTCTAGAGAGAATTCTCCTTACCAGTATTGGTATCTGACCACACTGTTCCCCAAGAACTATGTTTGGATTGATTCCCATTCTCATGGGATATGTAGGAACCCCAAACATCTTGTCTCTGGGTCCATCCTCAAGAACCATAATTCATGTTTCCCCCTATTTTTCGGTCCCATGACCTAATATCTTTTGGGGAACCATGAAATTATAGATTTACCTTGAACAAGTTTGGGATGCCCCACGATAAAATTTGGTAGGAGATAGTTTCATTGTTAGAGAGGTCCTGTTCTGAAGTATGTTTGATCCCTGATCAGACTGATATACCCACCTAAAGTGCTCCCACCCCAGTGGCATAATCTCAAGAGTGTTGGACTCTAGTCGAACAATCCATCACTACGCTCTCCACACTTTGCGTGCCCTTTATTCGGATCCTCACCCTCTTTCACGTCTAGGGGAACCCCCTAACAGTATGGATTCTCAGCCTATGGATTGCCTACTGTCATGGACCAATGTTTTGAAAGGCTAATCTATGGAATTCTGAGTCAGGTCCCATGATTCGAACATGGTTAGAGGTCGGTCCTCGTTTATCATCCCCATTTCAGGCTAACATGTTATAGATGTTGTGTTTTGAATGTAGTCAATAGTTATCTTTTATTGTCGCGCCATCTCCACAGTGTTCCGAATCTTGGGTATTGTAATTCACACTTTCCATTCCCCCTGTTCAGATTTATTCCAGCACCCCGGGTGTTACCCCATTCATGCACAAGAGCATGCTAGGAAAATGGTAATTCGGATGTTCTGAGAGCTTCATTCTCCAGTCAGGTCTCTCCCTTCTCTTCCCAGGAATCTATGTTGATTGTTAAAACCCTCATATTCTTGAATATTGGTTTTCACTCCTACATTTGGATGTAGTGATAAGGTGTTCATCCCTTGTTTCTCGCATCGGGCCTGACCCACATGAACTTAGGGAAGGATCGATGGACATTCCATGAATATCACAGGTGTGAAATAAACCAATACAAATAATGGAACTCATGTATGCTACAGGAATCAAATAATCAAAGCATGAAAGTACGTTTGAGGGTTTGTAATCATTACAGTACCTGAGGGTTGATTTCCCCCATGGATGGGTTAGCATCGTCAAAAGAGTGTAGTAGCTCTGCCACCCTCTAGCTGGTGGTGTCCAGGATTTGCTGCCGCCTGTTCAGTTACCACTCCTCCTCGGCAGCTATGGGGCACAATTCATCAGCCGCAATCTGGGCCTGCTCCACGCCGGTCCGGATGATGATCATTTCGTCAGAGGATCACTTCATTCCCTCTTCAGCCTCTGCCACCTGGGCCTTCGATCTCAAAATTAGACTAGATTGTGCTTTGAGGGAGGCCGAGTGCTCGTCTGCCCATCTCTGTAGCCACTAGACCTCATCTTAAGCCTCCTAGAGCCTCTTGATGTTCACCGCTTTCCTCCGATGCCAACCCACACTGAGGCCACGATCATGCTCTCGAATCTTCTCCACCATAAGATCTCAAACGAGCATGTGAGGACATTGGAAATCCACTCCCCTAGCACACAGTTCGCGCAGTCACGAGCGAAGCCTTTCCATCTCATCCAGCCATAGTGCTTGGGGGTTTCATAAATGAAGTGCTTGATCCACTTCCATGATCGACGACAGACTATTCTATTGTCCTCTTAATCAGAGGTCGTCTCTTCCCAGTCAATGTGGTTGGTAGGCTCATATGCAGGGAATGCCCCCAGGAACCCATCAGCTGGGTCCGAATCCGGTGATTGATCAGGCATGGTGGGGCTTGGACAGTCCGAACGATCCTCATCGTGTGACCACACCTCGATGATCTCAGGCCCAGCCTCCCTGACGGTCCCATTGGTGGTCGAGAGCGCCACTGTTCGATCAATCTAGGATTCCTCCTCCACATTCACCATCATTCCCCAGGGAAAGGCGCTGCCTGGGGTACCAAAAAACCTCGACAAGGCGACCCACGCCATTTGGAGGACTGTGTGTACCAAAAAGGGAGCATGCACGTCAGTTAACTTGGTCGATGTATGACAATCATTAATTTGGTAGAGGAAACATACAGAGATTGAATTCTTGGTATCGTTCTTGGGTTGATGTCATCGAGACCCCAAAGCGTGGCCCTCCATATATTGTTGGAAGGTCTGAAGATTCGGGAGCCACTTCGGATATTCCGGCCCCACCAGACATGCTGATCTCCCTAGTAGTAGGCATGGACCCTGAAGGTCCCATATCTGTATCTCTTGAAATGTGAGAACAAGCTCTGTGCACAAGGCCCTCCTGCACAATTTAAATGTTAGCAAGGAGTCCAGAATAACATGAAAGTGTTCCCTGAAGAAGGGGTGCAGAATCTTTACCTCAAGGGCCATGAAGAACTCCTCAAGATCTGAGTCTTGATCCCCGACTTCACCCTCCTCCAATGGGATCCCTCTCTCAGCCTCATCTCCCCAGGAGGATTCATTTGATTCTTTCGATATAGGGAATCGTTCCCTTAAGTCAGCAACCGATAACTGCGGGGGAGTGGTGCGATCGAGCAACACCTTGACTCAATCCGTCATCGGATGTGGGGTACCCCATGAGTGCACAAAGTCCTCCAGCTTTGTCAGGTATTGCTTTGCCTCCACTTGGGATACCACAAATCTTTCCCTGATAGGGATTATCACTGAAAAATCCACCCCGAAACGGTTTAGATGTTGCCACATCTCTGACGGGTTGAGGAAATGCCGATTAACTTCCCAGATGACCCAGGCCTCTAGGAAGATAGAATTATATGGCATATCAATGTGGTGTAGCCGCTTCCCAAGAGCCTGAGTGGAGATTCTATGGAACCCTCTAGGTGGCCACACCTCAGGATACCTCTTCCCTTCTGGGACCACCAGGTCCGTTGCCATTGCTACCTCTCCCTCAACTGGTGCGGGCATTGCCGCTACGACAGCCCCGCCATCATGAGATTCCCCTTCCACTATCTAACTCTGGCCTAGAGGTTTGGGAGGAACACCGTCATCAACTCGAACGGATGGTTGCATCTGAATTTCCCCCGGCTAGGCCACCTCTCAACTCTGGGCATATTCCTTTACTAATCCAAGGACAACGGTCGGTGAAGGTAGCTGGTTATTCATCTTCCCATCTTTCTGTATGAACATGAGACACATCTACCTCATCACACACATGTGTTCCTTGTAGCAAACCCCCAGATAGACCTGCGGGGTCAGTCTCTGCATGCACCAGAATTGCTGAGAAAATCGATGACGGGTGTACAGCTCGCAGAGAGGCTCACGATCCACCCTTTCCACCAAAACTCCACCTCTAAAGGCCAGAAGATAGGAACAATGCTCCTCTGTTCCCTGACCATATTCAGTGAATACCCCCATCAACAATGGAAATGGGTGGAAATTGAACTCATCCACCTTTCATACTCGGTTCAGAACCGATGGTGTATTCAGCTTGGCTAGAAAGCTCCCGACAGCATTCAGAATGGATGTGCAGAAGTTTGATTCCAGAGAAGAAATGGGGTTTGGGTATTCATAAACCCCCCTGACGTGTGCCGCTATCCACCCATACATGAGGTGGAATGACCCACATGTTCTTTGCGGCCTCTTCCCCTCGCTGATATGTCGTAGTATCTTATACAGCTTGGTGAGCATCGGGATCCCGAGGTTAACCCGCCCTCATGTCACCAACACGGACGCCATAATAAATTTACTTGGCCACACTCCCATGTTGGCGTCCCTCACTAGTAGGATACAACCACAGATGAGAGCTGCGATGAATGCTGCCAGCCTGACTATTGGTTGTTTTTCGGTGATGACACTAAATCCCCAATTCTTCCACTGGATGTCCTCCAAAAGTCTCTAGTATAAGTGCTCCGTTCTCTGGGCCCCCTTCAGGAAAGTCTGAGGCCTCACCGGAAACTGTTTGTCCTTCGGGGAGATCAGGAACTGTTTGAACCACTGCTTGAAATGGACATACCACACCGCCTCCTTGTCCTCTCCCGACACAAGCTTCATCAAAGCCATTACCATTGGCAACATCTGCTCTGAGTCCTCCCACGCACTCATGATAGGGAGGAATTAGTCATACATAACCCCTAATATTGGGACCCCTGAGATCTGTTGGACGTCCCACAAGATAATACTGACTTCCCCATGGTGAAAATGGAATGTGTTGGTCCTCGATTACCACCTGCTCAATAGCTCCGACATCAGCTTCTTCGGCTGGTAGATGTGAAACTAGGAGGCCCAAGATACCTCATACATGCACACTCTTCTCAGCTCCACCCCAAACTCCTCACACGAGGTGCCTACCCAGTAGGCCCAGGCCCAATCATCTATGAAGTGGCTGCCCTAGCACCGGTCCCACTCCTCAGACCACCCCTTCGTCGGGTTCCCCAGAGTTGCCTTCAATATCGTCCGATGCATGGGGGGAGACGTCTCTGGCTGTAAATCCTTCCCATCAACATTATTTATGTGGTTGTATAAGTAGTCAAAAATGAAAGGTGTGAAGTCCTCCTGGGCATTGCCGATAGGCACCCTGAACTATCAGCGCTGGAACGACGTGCTCCTGAACTAGTAAGCTGGTTTTTCCCAACTTCCTTATGGGATGAAGACGTCATCCCTCTACCCGAATCCATAAAATGACAACCTCTTACATAATGGGTAGTTCCTCTAGCTCTCTGATAGACGCCCCACCAATGAACCATGGTCATAGTGGCTTCGAATTAGCTCTCCTAAACCCAAATTGTTCTCCATATCATCCCTTCGAGAAGAATCCTCAAGGACCCCCATGGAATCTTCTTGAAGAGCCATTCAATCTTTTAGGTTGGGATGATTTTTGGGCTCCTTCGCGAAGCTTGTTCACGAAGCGCATTCACGAAGCCTATTTGCGGAGCCTTGCCTCGACCTCCGAACGTGGAGTCGTGAAGTGCACAAATGCAAATTCAAAGACTTTCTATGTGTTGCGAAGCTGAAATCCCGATTCACAAGAGTAATCATGGAGTACGCAGAGCTTCGTGAATCGATAGCGCTAAAATCCAAAATCACAAAGGAGAGAAAAGACAAAAGAGAATTCAGACCCTCTATTTATAGGCGACGACCCTCGTAGCTTTGCGGCACATCTCAACCACAGTGAGCTTCGCGACGCGCCAAACTGACCCGTCGCTTTCCTACTCGGTGATCCTCCTTCGCAAGCTAGCTTCGTGAATGGACAAGGAATTTTGGAGAATGACCCTCATACATTGACCCTTGATTTATCATCGTCTCCAAGTTTGAGTGGGGAATTTTTTGGCGCCAAGAATCGGAAGGGAGAAGGATAATAATAATGTCTATGAAGCTGCCTTGCGAAGCCCTTTCGCGGAGCACCATGGCCCTGTGACCGCTGTGAAGCAAGGAGGCGGGATGATCCATGAGACAATTTGACGTTCGCGAGCCCACCGCGAAGCAAGGAGATGGGATGCTCCATGAGCAGATTTGACGTTCGCGAGCCCACCATGAAGCAAGGAGGTGGGATGATTTGCAAGATGATTTGACGTTCACGAGCTTACTGCGGAGTGGAATCCATCTTCGTGCCGAGTGAGATCTGCTTCATAGCACCTCTGGCCTATAAATATCGGCCTTCCCCCATGCCCAAAGGATGGATCATATGACCTTTTACCTTCTCAGCTCTCAAATCGCGAAGCACTTTCTGCTCTGCGAACCATGAGCTGCTCAAGGTACTCTTTCACTGTGAAGTGCCTCCCCTTTGCCTTGTTTTCACCCCCTCTTTTGAGAGGGATGACTTTCGCGAAGCCCATTGGCCTTCACGAAGGAAGGAGATCCTCATGGGGACTCAAGTCATCATGAAGCATTTATGATTCACAAAGCACCCCCCATGCACACGTGACTCGAATGCTAAGGCAGAGTCACTGTGCCTCGCGAAGCACATTGCTTCACAGGAACTTGCTTCGCGAGGCACCCATGCTTCGTAGGGATTTTCTTTGCGAATGACCTTCCAATTCATGAAGCACCTCTTGTATGTGACTATTCCCTATGAATAGGCTAGGCCACTTCACTTCACGAAGCCCACATCTTCATGAAGCCCTTCAATTACATGGATAACCAGAGCTCTACGAGGCCTCTACTCATAAACCCCTTTGCTCTGCAACTCCCTCTTCTGTGCAACCTCCTTGGTTCACATGAAGCAACTTCAAAGTACCTTGGGTGATGTTTCACATTGAGTTGCCTCACCTCATGCTTCTTTGCATAGGCACGCTAATGGCTATTACTTATTCACATAGCCATGATAACATGAACATCCAATGGGATCACCTCTTGACACACCCCAGTCATGGCATTGCCTATCCCTTCTCTTCACCAAGGTGTAGAGGATACCGGTTATGTAAGTCCTAGGGGTGTGGAGTGAACCCACCTCATCTGAGCTATGGGATTTTAAACTGCAAAGCACTATCATCCTCATCACATGATGTTAAACTATGAATTTCCCCCATGCATCCTACGTGGGGAAAGGGAAACCAATTTGGTGTAAGCCCCTAGCTTTTCTTGCAAGAGGGAGAATCCCTGCCCCTCCTTTCTTCGGTTCCAAATCTCTCTCCCGTTAGGCTTTTTCACCACCGGGCCTCCATCCAAGAGTAAGCCCCAACCTCTTCGAGCTGGTAACCATGCATAAGCCCCTGTTTCTTCTTTGGGTTGTGATCACGTGTAATCCTCACTCCACTTCCCACATATGCACCTTTCGCGACATGATCGTCAGGTCTTTGCTGTCTCATTTTCTCACACTGAGCAAGACTCATGTGCACTTAGAGAAAGCACCGACCATGAAATCCTCTCTGGGTAGCCTATAGTGTAAGACCCACACCCATTTTGAACTATGTGGTCATTGATCGTTTCCAAGGAAAGCTATGTAGAAAGCCTCCACAAGGTCCAAGCCCACCACCCGTCGGTCGTTCCGACCATCTTCACGTCAGTTCACCAACACCTTGGGCAGCCTAGAGTGTAAGCCCCACACACCAACCTGAACTACATGGTCTTTGATCCTTGCCAAGGCAAGGTATGTAGGAAGCCTCCCTGAGGTCCAATCTCACCACCCATTGGTTGTTTCGACCCCCTTCACGTCGGTCCACCAATCCCCCATTCCGAACTACTTGGTCTTTGATCCTTGCCAAGGCAGGGTACGTAGGAAGCCTCCACGAGGATCAATCCCACCACCTCAGTCGTTCTGACCATCTCCACGTCAGTTGACCAAAACTTTGGGCTACCTCAGGGATTAAGCACCAAATTCCCCCCACCCGAACTACGTGGACTTTGACCCTTGCCAAGGTAGGGTACGTAGAAAGCCTCCACGAGGTTCAAGACAAACACCCAGTCATTTCGACCCCCTTCACGTCGGTTCACCTACACCATCCTTGTGGACCCCAGGTCTTTATTCACGTTGGTTCACCCCTGACCAGCATGGAATTAAAATTGTGACCCCATTCAGTGATAAGTCGTTGACATCCCTATCCAGCGGTAAGCCGTTGTGACCTTAATCAACGGTAATCCATTGTGACCCCATTCAACAATAAGTCGTTGATATCTCGATCAACGGTAAGCCATTGTGTCTCATATTCAGTGGAAAGCCATTGTAATCCCATTATCTAGGACCCAAACCTTTGGTCCGTCCTAGTGAAATCAGACCAACTTGGGCTGCTAACCACTTGTAATCCCCATACACATCACAGGGTTGTTGTCCTGTGTGTACAACCTAATTCAATATCATCACCTAATCTTTCCCTTGAGCCTATGTGTCTTGAGAAGGTCATGTCCCAACCCAGAGGTTCCACTTCCTCCGGGTCCCATCCATGCGTCCATTTTCAGAGGTCTCCTCCTTAGACGTCCCATCACCCTCCTGAACTACACGGACTTTGATTCCCTACCATGGGGATACGTAGGAAGTCTCCCTAAGACTCAACCCCATCATTACCGTCGTCCTCACTGTGGTTCCATCCCATTCTCGACCCATTTCAATCAACACCCCATCATCTATCTTGATACTTACCCGGTCCGCCACATCCCAGTGAGGTCATGTCAACCCACCTACATTAGCATTTCTTCCAGGGGTTACGCTAATCTGATCCACTCTAGTCAGTGTTCTGATCAGTCTGATCTGTCTCCGCTAGACGTTAAACTTGTGGCATACCCAGTGTTAAGCATGGGAAGCTGAGGAAAACCTTAGAGACATGCCTATGGAATATAATTCCTCGCATTCGATGCGGGATTCCTCGGGCTTCTTTTCACTCGATAAGCCCTATAACAAGGGGAAGAATCTCAGACGTGCTAGTGTCCCAGCTTCCAGACATGCCAATGATGTCCAATGTGACTACACCCCTGACTGAAGGTTACTACCCTGACAAGATCCCTTGGAATGTCCTGACAGAAGCAGTGTAATTAACTGGTGTCCTTGAACATATGGCATCGAGAAGTGTTTCACGAACAACATCTTAAATCTATAAAGGAGACCCAGACTAGGTGATGAGTTCCGAGGAGGAATCCAAGGAAGGAGGAACTGACATCCCATCATCCCGTTTCGATCAAGGAGCAGACATCCCTGAATAAGGAACATATGTCGCCTGCCTTTGGAAATCGGGAATGTGGGGTAACAAAACCGCACCTTTCGTACTCAAGCAGATGGATGCACACGCCCCGAAGAAAGCATCGGAAACAACAGTTTCATTGAACTCTCTAGATTTTGGATCAATTTATTAATCAAGAACTTAATCCTTATTCAGAGAGATAATCACATTACCCAATAGGGCTTAGTCAAATATTAATAAAAAAACTGAAAACCATATTTCATTGATATAATAAATGAGTATCCATTATGAAATTTTTAGTTCCATTCAAGATACTGATGGATCCAGTGTGATCACCATCAGACACACTAAAAATTGTTTCAGACCATCTCCACTGTAGGATGTATCTTGTATATCATATGTATTGGACCCACACATGACATTAGGTAGGAATTACATGAGTGGGGGATATGGAGAATCAGATTATGAAACTCATAAGTGTTTTTCCACATACTAGTGGAACTCACGATATCCAAACTAGTCTTGACATAACATGTTAGTTGGGTAAATCATGTGTTCACCAATTAAGTGATGACCTGGAAAATGGATCACAAATATTATCCTTACTTAGATAATATATATTATCTCTCAATCCCTATGAAATTATTATCATCCAATATAATATAAGAAAATTAATAATGAAATAAATGAAAATTTTTCTTTTTCCACCCACACTCGGCTATGTCCACAGGGCCTAAACCAACTTTGTGTTGATTTTCCAAAATAAACTTTTTATATTTTAATGGTTAGTTTAGGATAGGTTACTAATTTTACCACTGTCAATCTTCTTATAAGGTTTAGAATCATCTAATTACCTCCCAATTGTAACTTCCTTTTTTAACTACCCTTTCAAACTACATCAGGTGAACAGTCTATTTGGAAAAAGTCCAATGTATCATTTCATTATATAAATGTTAATGCACTGATTAGTGCTTGTTGATCTCCACACTACTAATTGATATCCTAGTTGCGAACATCACCAATGTTAGAGTCTCATTTTCTTAACTGAACAAGTCTTCATGAAAAATCAACTTCCTCTGAAAAGGTTTTCATTGAGTGATAATCACTTCATGTACTAGTATCCTTAAGAAAATCTCCACTACACAATTTCAAGAAACTTTCACTATTTCACAAAACTCCTATATTTCATAAAAAATTCACTATGTTGAAAAACTATTATAATTCATGAAACATTATCTATGCTATGAAATTAAAGACATCAGTGATTCTATCAATATTTCAGAAAACATTGTTCGTCGAACGAACACAAGTCATTTCTTCACACAACTCATGTCAAGTTTGATGTTAGATGCAAGAAACACATTTTTTTTAACAATTTTATGAATTTATAGCCTTTAGTTCCTAAAAAATTCAGGATTCATCACATGTGGGGATTAGTTGAATACTTTTTTTACACTTCTTCCCATTCACAAAACATCCATTCCGTCCACTAATATTTCCTAAAACTCATAACCTCAATCTTGTAACTGAAAATCATTGAAAACATTCAACAAAAACATACATTTCCATATGCTTTTGAAAAACATTATTCTTTAAGGTAACTCACCATTTACCTAAAACATACAACCTTTATAGAACATAAATTTATGAAAAACCCCAATTTTTCAATATTACATCCCGCCTTTTTGTTGCATAACTTTTAATTACAATTTACAAACAGAGGATCATTAAAGTTTAGTGTCTTCAAAATCAGGAAAAAATACATGAAAACATTAAAAATTATTCTAAAACACTTGTAAAAATTCAACATAGGTTCATAATAAGTACAATTACAACATCTCATAACCTGGAGACATATATCAAATGAAAGGGTGAGAAGAAGGCCCATTAAAGAAAACAAGCGAAGCAATTTACACATGATCATGAGCAATATCATTAAGAAAATGAGAGATATCCTAAAGGAAAAATAAAGAGGCATATAATAGATATAAAAACCTGAATATTTGTCTAAAATAATTAATTTATACATTCATGATCATATCACCAAGTTCCATCCCCAAGGTGTCATAAAAATTACCAATGTTGTTCACCAAGGTATCGTAAAACTTGTCATCTCTAAATATTAAATTATTTACCCAATGCATTGGATCTCTATCAGGGAACAACATTAATATTTATTTATTTTCATGTGATCCACATCAATCATAATAATACATTTCAAAAATAACACAATGAAAATAAAATAAACGGGTTTCATATCAAAATCGTGACTTTTAAAAAGTACTTAAAAACAACATCATTATGCCATTTATATCCCATAGAAAGGGAATAAGGGTTATATGTATGTCAATTACTGAATAAAATATATAAATTTTATTTTTTTATGAATACTTGTGGAAATGAAATAGGTTTTGGTATTCACATAAATAAAATAATAGAATTTATTGAGAAAAAGAGAGAGATTTTGAGAGGAAAATTCGGCAGCATAACAGCTATATAACATGGTTTAAGAAAACATTAAAAAGATAGCGGGAAAGGGTAACCCACACATAAATAGATCATAATACCATATAGGTATATAATGAAATTAAAATTAGGTCATATTATGGATGTTTGAATGATATACCTCATAAAAAAGAAACTTGAAAGAAAAGAGGAGAAGTGATTTCTTTTACGAAAATTTGGCTGCCTAATGTCATCGCTTAAAATTAGAAAAAATAAGTTGATGAGAGTAAAAAGGGTCTCTAATAATTTGAACATAAAATGGACATAATTTAGGAAATATAAAAAAATACCCCAACATAATAATATGGAAACTAGAAGGCATAACAAAAAGGAAGTCATGACTTAAAATAATAGGGTGAAAGGTTCCCTTACCTTGAAGAGTAACTTTGAATGCTCAAAGTTTATGACCTTGGGGGTCCTGAATTCACCTTGGGAGGACTTATTGGGAGGTAAAAAGACCATATCTTCATCGAGGAGGAATTGTAATGAAAATAATGAATGAATGGGTGGGTATTTATAGCATAAGTTAGGGAATATTTAATTAATTTCCAAGGGACACCTCATCGGTAGTATTTGCAAAACTATGGTAATGCCCATGGTATTCACCCTTGGTATTGGCTACATGGTACACCTCATAACATATAATACTATTCACAAATTGATAAAAATTATTACATCATGATTACATTATTAATGATGTCATTAATCACACAAAATCTCAAAATTGTATTTTTACTATTCACTGAAAAACAAAACATTTTATAAAAATCTCATAAATTCACCCTAACCTAAAATAAATTCTCTACATTTAAAAATGAAATCCATTTTATTAAAATAATTTCATAATTATGAGATATTTAATTTTTATATAGAAACACTGTTTACCCAAAAAATACAAATAAATAACTATTAATTTCAGAAACATTTATTTACTAATGCTATAATATCACATTACCAATCAAGATGTATAAATTACTTTTATATTTTCTTAAGTGAGGTTACTATTCTATAGGTCACATTACTATTCATAAGGGTAGTATTACTATTCATAATTCACTATTCACCAAAAATTATTTTGATATTATTGAACCACATTTTCACCATGATTATAACCAGGTATGTCCGATTTTTGAAAATAATTTCTCAGAAAAAGTTATTTAATAATAAAATGTTTTCATATTATTCATAAAAAAAAACTATTCATTAAAAACACTATTCATGAAACCCTATTCATCAAATTGAAACTCCTTATAAAATTTCAAAAAGTTAAATCTAAGTTAATTTTGACATTAGAAATCTAAAGATGATATTTATTTTACGATAATAATTTTCTATGTATGAGAAATATTTGAAAAGTACAATTTTTACATCCAAAAACAATTTATCAAATTTTTCTTAATTAATCAAATATTTTATTAAGGAAACCTATTCCAAAAACAGGAATTTTGAAATAATAATTTTATATATACTAAGGGATTACAAAAAGTATCTAAGGCCTTGTTACAAATCCCCTTTTAAAACCTACATAAGACCTAAGTGCAAGGTGTGCTATGGTGATAGAATCTTGGGGTGGTTTAGAAAACATTGCCTGAGTGGTGTATTCTATCAGCTTTAACTTATCCCGTAGGTAATTTTTTTTAATCACCACATGTTAATTTTTGGATTAAGGTTGGTCCAGAGCAAAGCCATGTGATTCTACCTCCTTCCCAAGCTTCAATATATGGGCTTCGTATGGTATGAGTCTACTGGATGTGGCCATTGACTCTTCTTTCTGTATTAACCATGGTCACTTTTATTTATACACATTAATCATAATTTTAAGAGTTTAGTTTCCAATGGTCATATAACAGTCGAAACCCAGTGGTCTTATTTATTTATACTCACTTCATTAATTAGAGGACATAGTTTTGTTGAGTATAAAATGAAATGATACAAAAATTTAGGAAAAACAAATTATTCAAAAGTTCAGGTCATTATATTCTTCCACCCTTAAAAAATTTTGTCCCCAAAATTTCAACTCGTACCCTATAAAAATAAAATGTGTGGATACTTATTCCTCATATACTCCTCAGGTACCCACATGTTTTTTTCACATTTGTGGTTCCTCCACAACACCATAACAAGGTGGGTAGTCTTATTACATAGAATCATGTCCCTATGATCAACGATCTTCACTCGCTGCTCCTCATATGAGAGGTCATGTTCTAGTTGTATCACCTCTAGATTTAGTACATGTTAAAGGTTAGGTATGTACTTCATGAAGAGGGATATGTGGAAGACATCATGAAATTGTGTTAGATTTGGAGGAATTGTAAGATGATAGACCATTGCTCCCACACGATCAAAAATTTCATATGGGAAAATGTACCTAGTGCTGAGCTTCCCTTTATTCCCCAAACTCATGAATCTCTTCCATGGTGAAATTCAAAGAAACACTTTGTCACCAACGTCAAACTCCAGATCTGTTTGATATTTTTCAACATGGATCTTTTGCTGACTCTTAGCAGCCTTAACGTGTTGCTAGATTACATGGACCCTTTCTGTTATCTATTTCACAAGATCAGGCCCAAGAAGCTTTATCTCACTAGTTTCATTCCATAAAGTATGAGTTCTACATCGCTTCCCATATAGAGAATCATATGGTTTCATTTTAATACTCGATTGGAAGATGTTATTGTAAGACAACTCAACTAAAGAGAGATGTTTATCCCACCCCCCTTCAAATTCCATTGATCATGTTATCAGTATGTCCATAAGTGTTTGAATAGTCCTTTAATATTTTCCATTAGTTTGGGGCTGACAGGACATACAAAAATTCAACTTAATACTCATTTCATGTTGAAGACTTCTCTAGAATGTTGAAGTGAACCTTGGATCACGATCATATACAATAGAAAGTCAACTCCATGCAACCTTACCACTTCCTTCATGTGAATCTTGGCATGTTGTTCAAGAGAGAAATCTTCCTGAATAGAGATAAAATTCGCAGTCTTGGTGGGACGGTCCACAATAACCCATATCACATGTTTCCTTTGGATGTTCTCAGGATACCAGTGATAAAATCCATAATGATATTGTCCCACATCCATGCTGGTATGGGTAGTGGTTGTAATACCCCTTTAGGTAGTTGTCAATCTGCCTTCACTTTCTGATATACTACGAACCTTGTAGCGTGGTCTGAAATATCTCTTTTCATATTATACCACCAATAATGATCACAAAGTTCCCTATACATTTTTTTACTTCCAAGATTGAAAGAGAACATAGATCTTTGAGCTTCATCCATTAGATCCTTCTTTATTTATAGAATATATGGAACACATAGTCTTGTACAAAATTCCAGTACACCTTCTTGATCAATATTGAATTCAGGAAACTTTTGATCCTTCACATCCTCAAATTTATTTTGTAACAAAGGATAGTATTTCTGATCTTTCTTCATCTTCTCTAGTAATGATGGTTGAGAAATCATTTGGGTAAGGGTTAATGACGTCCCTTCCCTTATAATTCCCATGTCCATATTTACTAGGTCATTGATCAAAGGATCTCTTTGAATTGTTATCATGGATAGAACAACTAGGAATGTCCTAATTAATTAACCAGTGACTTTTTTTACTCTTCTGGGATGATAATGAATTGAACATTCATAGTATTCAAAAAGTTCAAAACATCTCCTTTGTCTCTTGGTTAATTCCTTTTGTGTGAAAAAATATACTCTAAACATTGATGGTCTGTGTATATATCACATTTATCCCCATAAAGATAGTTCCTCCATATCCTCATAGAAAAAATGACTACAGCCAGCTCCAGATCATGTGTAGGATAGTTCTTCTCATGAGTCTTCAACTGTCGAGATGCATAAGTAATGAATTTTTTATTTTGAATGGGGGCACACCCAAGCGCTTTCATAGATGCATCGCTAAAAATAATGAATCCTTATCTACTTGTGGGATGAGTTAACAAGGGCGTGATAACCAATATCTTCTTCATCTCTTGGGAACTTTCCTCACACTCTATTGTCCAGATGAACTTAACCCCTTTTTGAGTTAATTCGGTAAAAGGGTTAGAAATTCATGAAAAGTTTTTCACAAACCACCTATAATATCTCGCCAATCCAAGGAAACTACGAATATCAGTTTTGGTTGTAGGTTGAGACCACTTCTCTACAACCCTTTTCTTTTCAGGGTAAACTGTGATTCCTTCATTGGTTACAATATTCCCCAAGAAATTAACTTATTGTAACCAAAATTTACATTTGCAAAACTTTCCAAAAAGCCTCTCTTTCCACAGAGTTTTCAATATAACCCTTATATGATCCTCATGATCCTCATGACTTTTAAAATATATTAAAATATCATCAATAAAAACTACCACAAAGTTATCATGGTAGTCCTCAAGGACTCTATTCATAAAATCTATAATAATAGAATGTTCATTAGACACTCTGAAGGGAATAACAACAAACTCATAATGTCCATATCTTGATCGGAAGGTAGTTTTTGGAATATCTTCTTTCTTCAACCTCAATTGACAATAACCAGATCAAAGATCAATCTTAATGAAGAATTGAGCCCCACTATGTTGGTCAAATAAGTCATGAATTCTTGGAAGAGGGTATTTATTCTTCACTGTGGTCTCGTTTAGTTCTTTATAATCAATTCATAGTCGCATTGATACTTTCTTCTTATTCACAAAGAGAACATGTGCTCCCCAAGGAGACACACTCGGTCGTATAATCCCCTTATCCAAAAGATATTGGACTTGTTTCTTTAATTCCACCAGCTTTACATTTTTCATTCTATATGGGGTTTTTGATATCAGACGAGATCCAGGTATGAGTTCAATGGAGAACTATACCTCTCTTTCTGGGGGAGGTCAGGGTAACTCCTTAGGAAATACATTAATGTATTCCAGGATAATGGGGATATTTTTTATTCTTAAATTATCATTTCATTCTTCTTATTCACCGATAAAATCCATAAATAAGGATATAGGAGGTTCTTCTAGACATAGATCTGTTTGAGATATCTCTCTTTGGAAGATAATTGTAGGTTTTCTATTCATCACTACTGATATTTTCTTACTTCTCCATTTGATGTTAGCATTATACTTTGAGAGCCATTCCATCCCTAGTATAATGTTGAATTCCTACATGGGAATGAATACTAGATTTTCCATATTATTATACTCAATAATGTAAATACTAGAGTTTCTAAACACTGAAGATGCATGAATAATCCCACCAGGAGTCTTGAAAATCTGGGGTAGATTCTAAATTCTCTTCAAATTTGGAGGAAATAAATGAATTCATAAAACCAGAATCAAACCACGTACTTTCTATCTTTGTGAGAACAACAAGAGTACCTGCCACCACATCATTCAGAGCTTGAACATTAGCTATCGTGTTAGTAAAAGCACACCCTTGTGCCCTTGGCCTTTGTTGAGGCGGATGGTGGTTCCCCTCCACTGCCCTTAGATTTGAACAGTGATTGGAAAAGTTCCCAATGTCATGACCTATCCTCCAGGGCCCGTGTCATAACTACCCCAAGCCCGCCTTCCATAGGCCAGAGGCTGGAGACTAGTACCAAAGACGTACACTGCTAGAAATTTAAGCTATAACCATAGACCTATAGCCACACTTTTATAGTTCTGTGGCTATAGGTTGTTTATAGCCATGATTTAATTACCCATCTGCGGCTAAAAATCTCGGTTATTTTTTTTGTGATCCGCATTGGGTTCTCCTCTCCTTTTTTTTTGCGATTCGCACCGGGCTCTCTTCTCCTCCTCCCCCGATCTTCTGCGACCCTATTTTACTCTCTGTCTATATCTCTCACCGTGGTGCCCTCCTCCAGACGCTTCCTATCAATGCCCTCTACTCTATCTTCAACCTCTCTCACCATGACTCTCCTCTCCAAACCGTCAACCTCTCATGTTATTCACGGCGCAATCCTCATCGCGATGTTCTCCCCCGACTCTTCCACCCAACTCTTCCACTCCACAGACACTACCCCGAAACAGCCTCCCCACCTCCTCCTCTAGAGCGCCTCTGATGTGGCTACCCCACCTCCGCAGATAATCCTCCTCCTCAGCCGGTCATACATCCTAATTACCCACCAAAGGTATTTAGAGTTTTAACCCCTCAAATTTCACTCATGGGTATTTTCACCAATGGTTGGATATTAGGATGTACACCGGTTGTATGCATCAAGAACACCTGTACGGTGGAAACCCAAGTCACTAAGGGTGTTGTTTTCCATTATAGATTTACACTTTTATCATTGAGATATTTATTCAAGTGTTATTTTTGGGTTGAGATTGTTATTTTTTGTTTGACTCTTGGCATGGAGTTGAAATAGAATTCGAGTTCATGAATCGTACTTGAAATATAGGTATTTTTCTACATGTTCATGAATACTTATCTATGAAAAATAGTTTTAAAAAAGGAAAGTCTGTTTAGAAAGTGGGTTTGAGAAAGTAATATTTGTGGTCATGTTATTGGAAAATTAATTTGAAAGTGGTTTTGATTAATTAAAACATCAATAATATATGAATTGGTGTTTTCTAGAATAACCTATTGATGATGTATTAATTAATAGAATCTAAAATAGTGGTTTTCACGTGTTTTTGTGTGATTTTTGATATCTTAATCATGTTTATATGGTAGATGAAAACCTTTAGTTGGTTTGTTAGGATATTATATTCCTAGTAGTTTGGAGTATGATGGTTATGTATTGGGTATGGTTTGGATTTGTCTTTGGGGTTTGGGTTGGTGGTAATCCCTCAAGTTGGTGGATCTTGTCGGGGGGTTTTCTTGATGTTTTGATGTAAAACTATCGATATAGAGAATTTTGGTGATTTCTGGGTGATTTGATAGTGTATTTTTATTAGGAAGTTTCTTGTTAGATCAGTTAAGGGGTGGATGGTTTCTTATTATCAGGGGTGAATGTGTGGGGTTTGGTAGTTATGCTTGGTGTGTAGGAGAGTAACCCTTATATTATTATGATAAACCTTAGGGTTTGGTGTTTTTGAAATGATATTTTGTTATGAAGTATGGATTAAAGGTAGTTTCATGATTTTGTGGTAATAATGCATGCTTAGGATTGTGGCGTGATGAGTTTCTAATTAGTAATGTTGTTATTATCGAATAATATTGAGTCAAAAGTCATCAACAAAGCATCTAATTAGGATGGCATTGTGTTCTCATGGGAAATATGATCAAGTGGTTGTTTCCCTCATATTATGTTACAACTACTTGATCCATTGACCAAGGGCTTCTAAAAGGAAAAACAATGGTTTTCTAAGTTATCCATGAGTTCTAGGAGTAGTAGTATCTAATTTTCAGTAGTGACATGGGATTGTAGGATGTTTAAAATATGTTGAAGAAAGTTTAGTTCCTATTTGAAAGTATTGGAACTCTAGAGGATATATGTGTGAAACTAGAAGTTTCTAAATTCAAAGGAGATAAACCAGAATGGATAAATACATTTGATCATAAAAGAAGGAACGAGGAGGTTTTATGGATCGAGTTTCAGTCCCTCTTTTATGAGAGGCTATGGTAGATTTACAGAATAAGAGCATGTTTTGGGAATTCATGGAGCTATATCATTTTTGGGCCAGAATCTTCTATAGTGATCATAATGTGATATTAGGAACTAGACATGTGTTTGTAGGATTGATGATGGTATCGATAATACTATACTGGGGAGATTCATACTCGTCTTTTTTGAGTGAAATCTATATCAAGGGATGGTGATCATTATCAAGGTTGTGAAATGTATGAACTTAGATAATAAATGGATGAATTTAGTGTCTGGAGTTGGATGTTGGATGAACCATATTTGGTTCCAAGACCGCACCAAAATTAATGATTTACCTATAGTGGTTGGTATAGTCAGTGTGTTCAGTTAATTATGAGGATTTTATATTGGTAAATATTCTATTTAGAGCTTCTGTATTTCTAAGATGTCATTCAGATCAATGTGTTGGGTTAAGTATCAATATTTGATATTGTAGTGGGCTAGTGCTTGACAATTCTAGTGTGGAGTTTGAAAGGGAGCCTAAAAAGGGTACTCTAAAGGCTGTTGAAAGTGTGTGTGGAAGGGAAACCAAGTAGTCCAAATTGTTAAGAATTTATGACATATATTCCATAACAATAATAATTGTTGAAAGATAAAAGGAAAGAACCAATTATTGCATATTCAGAAATAGTTTCTACAAAGAAGAAATATACAATCAAGAAGAAGGAAGATCATGTACCAAAAGAGTGTCTAATCATATTAGAAAACTGGTTTGAAAAATCCAAGCAGATTGAGTAAGAATAAAAGAAAGAAAATTCTCTACTTTATAAAATTGATAAACCTATATAAACTAAGAATAAAGGTGAATTCCAGAAGAAGAACATGCTAAAAAATGAGGTTTCAATCTATAAAATTAAGAAGGATATAGGAATGAAGAGTTTTAGGTATTTTATACATTCAAGGAATGGATTTTCTAGGTTAAGAACAATGTCTAATCACTATTTATCACTTTTAAGTGATGATTGAGGTTTACTTTATTCTCATATTTTGGTGATTTTTGATTTTTGAATAGGCAATTGAAGGTGATGTTTGAAAAATAAAGAGATTTATTAATGATCATGTTATTTAGTTTTGGGATGTACATATCAATTTGAATATTATTTGTTCATTTTTTGTTATGGATTAATGTATCATTTATCATGTACAGTTGACACACTGATCACATATATATAAGAAGTTGTTATATCTCATTTCTTTTCCCGCTATTTTCTTATAGTTGGTTTCTTATGATAAGACCGGTTCTATCCACCACCATCAAAGACAATGAGTTCAATATTTGGGTAATGTTTATTCCGTTTTTATTCTTTGGCCCAATTTTAATTAGGGATTTTTGATTTTTGGGTTCCTTATATTTTTGTTGTGGGTTTTGGATTTCATTGAGGTGGATTCGAGTCGCTGTTGACGAAGGCTTACATGTGTATGCATAGGTAGGCATATGCATATATAATTCCACCCTTTATATATATTCACTCATGGAAGTATGAATATATATATTGGGGCTAGGTGTGCTTATATATAGATATGAAAAATGCATACGCATGTAAGTGTAAAAGGGTATATGCAAGTATAAACATATATCTAAGGACACCCTTGTGCATATTTGGCCATGAAAATATGTACATAGGGGCTAGGTGTCCTTATATATATGTTAAGTTGCATATGCGTTCAAGCGGAAAAAATGAATATTCGAGTCATCGTCGTCAAAAGAAAACGCACCTTGAGGTTGAGGTAGGGTCCCTCTCCTAGCTTATTTAATTCAATAATGTTTTAAATTGCATTTAGTTGCCTTCTTAATTCTGGATGTTTATATTAAATTTCAATTCTTGAATAAGTGTTAGTTAAGATAATTGTTTCATTTGATAAATAATTCATGGTTTTGTAATAAAACCCCTCCAACGGAGGTGCGCTGTCTGCGAAAACTCACAGTGGTATACCTTGCTTAACATTATTGCATTGATGTTTTCCTTATACTTGATGTCGTTGTTAGTCATAAAGCACACATCATACTTGACCCTTTTTATATCCCTATAGGGGGTTTCCCTCTTTTTACTAAAACGTTTGTTTGAACCAAGACACTCTTTAAGTGCCGTTAGACTTTTAAGATGGGTCCCATGTTGTGTGACCATGTCACATGGCATGTGATATTTAAATCCAACCAAAAGCCCAGTTCCACAGCCCAGGGGTTCCACAGTACCAGTAATGTCAGATTACATGTTATGTAACCTGTGATTTTCCAGATCCCATGGGGTATTCTTCTAGGTATTTCTACACATTTCTAGATCTCAAAACCTCATTGAATTAGGTATATCAGGGGTCATCCAATCCTCTAGTCATCACAGATTAGCATTCATTTCTTTAAACCTTCTAAGAAAACATCCTCTCATGCCATCCATATCATCCTATTTGAATCTAAGTGGAACAGATACTCCAATTCCATTCTAATCGACCTCCAAAATCCATGATAAAAATGACATAAATTGCCCTTATGAAATACAAGGTCAAGGAAGGCACTGATTACCCAATGGAAAAACACCAACCGACCAATGGCCACAAACTTTTTGGTTCCAACCATCAACCATCTAGTAGTTAGTCTATAGCCAACCCTCCCCTAATATCACTATTAATATGTTCATGGTACTTTATAATAGCTAACTGGTGGCCCCATCTACTACTTTTTAGGAACACCACATACTTCTTCCCCCTATACTAAATCCATCCACCCAAAACATAAAATTTCAATTAAAACTTAATCATTTTAATTATAAATCACCAAAATTAAATTTTAAGAACCCAAAAAAGAAATCCATAGTAATTACAAACTATCCACTATACAATTTCTCATCCATGAGAAACATTACTAAGCATCACTGGTGACTTGAGGTTTCAGGGGTTTGGAGCTACCTTCAGGCCTACTCCTTCCCTTCATAGTTTCCCATCCTTAACCTTATCTATTATTCGGTACCTTTAAGTCTCATTTACCTTCTTCTTCTAAATATTTTTTCCTGGGGTTCGACATGCATCAATTTTGAAATCACTTCTTTCAAGATGGATCACTAGTATTTAGGTTAACCAGAATGTTTCAGTATTTTTCAAATGTTTTCCAGCAGTCAAACATTATTCCCTCAAATTTTCTAATTCTTTACTTCCCTAATAGAATAATTGATCCACCATAGGTGTACTGAACTGAGTTCTCATTGATTCTTTCTCAGGTTGCATGAAGGTGTGGATATGGCTTTGTCTTTGTCCAAATATTCATGTTCTTTCAACTGTTAACCATGTTTCCTCTACCAGTGGAACCTAATTGTTCACTCTAGGAGAGACTTTCGGTTTTCATCCCAATGGATTTAGATTATTAGATTGCATCTGCCTTTTTAAAATCCTTCTTTTCTTACTATTTGGAGCGACATTCTTGGAAATATTTTAGGTCGATCAGAAGATGCTTAAAGGGAAACATATCATTCATTATTTTTTGTTTGTAGAGCTTAACCTATCTAAAAAAAATCTAGAGTTTATTTGGTTCTATACTGAAAAACATTTCAAAGTTAAACAACACATTGTCTAGGAAACATAAGAGGATTACTTTTCTTCCTATTTTCTTTAAGGCAATTCCATAGTGAACTGATAGAGTCTCGGTCCAAAGGTATATTCAAGGCTTAATCTAGAACTCATCTTGATGTGGAACATGTGTTTTATGCTTCTCTAGCTAGTGAGTCACTGGATACCAAGGGTCCTTTGACACATGAAGGGGAGGTGAGGAGGATCATCTAGTCACAATGTCCTTTAAACTCAATAAGGGTATAATTCTCTGAAAGTTTTGAAGATCATCAGGTACAACACCCCTGTTCTTCAGATAAAACTTAGCCTAAGGAGGTATGAGTGTCTCATACTTCTTTTTCTATTTAGAAATCAGGCACCACGATACCTAAGATATTTTCAAGGGTTATAAGCAAGAATCCTGAAACATCTGAGATAAAATCCAAAGAAGGTGAGGATTATCTGGCCATGAAGACTATGGAACATATTAAGGAAGAATCCCATGTGTGTTTAGGAGCTCATAGTCTGCAATATGATCATGTGTGGCGGGGGGGGGGGGCAGTGGGTGGGTGGAGGGGGGCAGGGGGCAGGGGTTGGGTGGAGGGGGGTAGGGGGTAGGGTGGTGGGGGGCAGGGGGTAGGTGGGAGGTCTGCAGGGTAGGGGGTGGGTGGAGGGGGGAAGGGGGATGGGGGGATATCTGCAGGGCAGGGGGGAGGGGGGACAGTCAGATTGTTGCCCCACCTCCTCCCGCTCCCTTCGCTCCTAGCCGGAAGATGCTGCCCCGCAGATGTCGCTGGATCGGGCCAACACGCCGCGGTCACGACGCAGTCACACCACAGTAATCCCGTGATTTGGCCCTGCTCTAGCCACATACAGCCCACACCAGCCCCCTTCCACCTTCATTTCAGCTTGCTGCCACCAGCATTCCAGCCCGCAACAACCCCCCCTGCCACCTTCAAATCAGCCCACACCATCCCCTTAGCACTTGCAACCATCCCCCTTCCACCACCATTCCAGCCCCCTTCCACCTGCATTCGAGCCCACACCAGCCCCCAGCCACCTGCAATCCAGCCCGCACCAGCCACCACACCAGCCACCACCCCCCAGCCTCTTGCAAAACACTCATGACAGCCCTCTTCCACCTACAAAACAGCCCCAGCCACCAGTTCCATCCCTCACCATCCCCCGACCTCCTACATCCCAGCCCGCACCAGCCCCTTCCACATGCCCAACAGCCCCCAACCACATGAAATACAGCCCACACCATCCCCCTGCCACCTATTCCAGCCCGCACCATCCCCCTTCCATCCCCCTACCGCCTGCCTTCCCACCCACACCATCCACTCCAGCCCGCACCAGCCATCGCACTAGCCCCCATCCCACATCCCCCATCCCCCGGCTTCCTGCATTCCAGGATGCATGAGAAAAACTCCATGGAAATCACAAAAAGGAAAGGTGAAAGTGGATCCCCTTTCCTAAGCCCTCTTTTCTCCAAAAATAAGCCATGAAAACTTCCATTAATGTTCACCAAGAACATTGGGGTAGAGACGCATCTTTTAACCCAAGACGAGAACCTAGCCGGAAAGCTGAGCAGATCCAAAGCATCCCATAAGAAGTCCTACCTGACCGAATCAAAAGCCTTGAATAAATCGATCCTGAAGGCACACCTAGGAACCCCAGAATTAAGATGGTAGCCCCACAATAATTCCTGGGTAACAAGATTCTTAGGATGAATTGGTTTTGGTACTGAAGGTTGAGGATATTTTTATCCATCTTTATATTATGAGTCTCTTAAGGTTATTTTTGTAACCATCCTACTAGAGGGTCCGAGTTATAAGTGGTGGAAGTCTATTATTCAGACTAATCTAGAAAAAGACTATTCTTGGAAAAGTTTCAAGGCATTGTTCATTTAGCATTCTTTCATAATGATGTGAAGGTACTGATGGATATAGAATTTTCTAGGAGGGGCTGTCCAGGTGAGGTGTCTAAGGGATGTTGGGGGGGGGGGGGTGTCGGGGGGTCTACAGGGGGGGAGGGTGCAGGTGGGGTGTCTAAGAGGGGCTGTCCATGGGGGTGTCTAAGGGCTATCCGAGGGGGGGGGGGTCTGCAAGGAAGGGTGCAGGTGGGGTGTCCAAGGGCTGTCCGGGGGGGGGGGGGTGCGGGGGGGTCTACAGGGTAGGGGGTGCATGTGGGGTATCTAGGAGGGGCTGTCCAGGGGGGTGCCCAAGGGCTGTCCAGGGGGGGGGGGGGTCCGTAGGGTAGGGGGCAGGGTGCAGGTGGGGTGTCTAGGGGGGCTGTCCAGGGGGGGTGTCCAAGGGCTGTATGGGAGACTGATTTGAAGAGATAAAGCCACAATCAATGGGAACTAAACTCATAGAAATAATTTTTCTAATGATTTTTGGAAAGGTATTACCAATAGAAATAGGTCTGAAATCCTTTACATCTACAACATTTTCCTTCTTTAGGATTAGGGCAATAAAATTGGAGTTGATTCCATAGGGCATTGCGGCATGGTTAAAGTACTCCCCCATAACGTTAAGGAGATCATCACAAACTATGTCCCAGTAGAACATAAAGAATTAATTTTTGAACCCATCAAGACCAGCCACACTCTCAAGATTTAGAGAAAAAAGGCCACTCTTAACCTCCTTCTCATCAAAGGATGCAACAAGGGAGATTGTTGGATTGATGTAGCCTAATCCGGTTGGGCCGAATGCTTGTGGCCCACAACTGTCATGGGTCGAGCTTCCCAGTGAGCTCGTTGGGGGTTGCAGGGGACAATGCACCCCCGCTTTGGGGGTCCGGGGGCCGAAGGCCCCCAACCCAATTTTTTCAGAAACTGTAGCAACTTTAACCACTGTAGCAGTGCAGACTTTGGAGTCCACTTTACTATTGCACTTTTGAATTCCAGCCGGCAGCCACTAGAGTATTTGATACATATAGGAAAGGCTTCAAAAGATTGAAAAAGTCTATAATAATATTTCCTAATCTCTCACATTGGTTTAATGAATTCACTACATGCGCTGTTTCAATTTTTTTTCAGAGGATGAATATTATAGATTTTGGACACGTGGATTTTGGTCCTTTGGGGGTTGCAGAATGAAGGTTCTTAAATGGTCTATGGACTTTTTCTTAGGTGCTGAGCCCCCCATTGTTACTCTCTGGCTAGGGTTCCCGAATTTACCCCTTCAACTTTTCAAACAGAGTGCCTTATTTTCCATTGCTGGTCTATTCGGGCTACCCATTAAGACTAACTATACCACTTTAAACCTTACACGCCCCTCTGTCTCTAGGTTTTTTACCGAGGTCGATGTTTCTAAATCTTTGCCATCCTAATTCTGGATTCAAAATGGGGATAATGGTTTTATTCAAGATGTGGTCTTTGAGAATGCCCCAACTTTCTGCAAAAAACGCTCATGAATTGGTCACTCTTTGAATGAATGTGTGACTCAATGTAATGACCCTCAACCTCCCCCTCTCTATAAATATGTTTGGGTGGAAAAGGAAACTCCCATAATGCCCCCTGTTTCTCAGATAGTTACTACTAACTGCACTAATAACAAGAATCCCCCTGGCCTCTCTAAGATTCAGCCCTCCTCCCATTATGATGCTGAGACCTTGCACATCCCCAGAACTTCTAAAGAAGGAATGCAAGATACCTTAAATGATGACTCAACTATTCTTGAATTAAGAAAACCTATACAAAGTGATACAGAGGAGGTGAAATCGAATCATGAAGATCCATTGCATGTGGACATCAGAACTTCTAAAGAAGGAAATTAAGTCTTCAATGTTGACTCACCTATTCTTGAAGCAAGAAAACCTATACAAAGAGATAAAGAAGAGGTGCAATGGGATCATGAAGATTCCTTGCATGTAGAGATTGACAAACCCTGCCAATTGGAAGAAGACTTACTAAAATCAAGGGCTAGGAAAGGGAAGAAAGCATTGGTTGAGTCCAATGTCTTCATTACTCCAAGTGCCAGAAACACCTGGAAATGTAGGGATAATTCCAATTTTAAAAGAAAAATTATCACATTTTCTCTAGATGACAACATGAAGGACAAAAACAAAATACCCTCACAGCTAGACCCTACTGAAAAAGTGTCTGCATCATTAGATGCTTCAGCAAGCTCCTCCAATTATTCTGACTCAGATGAGTCATCTAGTGAGGATGATGAAAATGACCCAGCTTATAGGGATGCTTACATAATTCCAGAAAATCTTGATTTTTCAAATGACCTCAACGCATGGATGGATGAGAAAGACACTACTGTATTTAGACAGTATAAAAATGGAGAGATGTCAGTGGATGCATATCTTGATATCAAAAAGAGGATGTTCATAAAAGTGGTAGAGGAATTTAAAAAGAATCTAAGAATCAATTTTAATGAAATCACCTGGAAATGAAGCTGTTGAGATTCTTATGATTCTCAGAAGAAGGTTCTTCTTTGTCTTGCACTATTTATCTTTTTCAACCGGTTCTACAAAATGGCACTGTACAGTGGATGTTTGCAGACCTTCACTATGGGGGCTTTGAAATGTAATCCTGCTAGTTTCAGAACATGCTTGATCATACAGCCTTCTTGAATGAAGCTGTTATGATGTTTCTTCTGGCGTTTGAGATATTTTGGCTAAAGAGAAGCTTCAGTCCTTGGCTGTTTGGGTCTACTTTTAATAGATTTTCTATTTTCCTTGATGTCATCAAGGGCTGCTGTTGGTTTTTCAATGCATAAATCTTCTTTTCTATTGGGTTGGTCTCTTGAAGGACTGGCAAGGGGGAGGGGGTAACTGGAAGGGGGGGGGGGGTGCAAGGGGTGGGTGTCCAGGTTTGGGGGGGGGGGGGGGGGTCCAGGGGGATCTGTCTAGGGTCTGGGGGGGGGGGGGTCCAGGTTCTGGGGGGGGGGGGTGTCTAGGGTGGGTGTCCAGGGTCTGGGGGGGTCTGTCCTGGGGGGTCTGTCCAGGGTCTATCTAGGGGGGGGGGGGGTTGTCCAGGGGGTCTGGGGGTGTCTAGGTTTGGGGGGGGGGATGGCAAGACTGGCAGGGGGGAGGGGGAACTAGCAGGGGGGGGGGAACTAGCAAGGGGGAGGGGACTGGCAGGGGGCAGGGGGGTAACTGGCAAGGGGGTGCAAGGGGTGGGGTGTCCAGGTTCTGGGGGGGGGTGTCCAGGGTCTGGGGGGGGGGTCTGTCCTGGGGGGTCTGTCCAGGGTCTATCTGGGGGGGTCTGTCCAGGGGGTCTAAGGGGTGTCCTAGTTTTGGGGGGTGTCCAGGTTTGGGGGGGAGGTAGGACTGGCAGGGGGAGGGGGGAACTGGCAGGGGGAGGGTGGGAACTAGCAGGGGGAGGGGACTGGCATGGGGGGTACAAGGGGTGGGGTGTTCAGGTTCTGGGGGGGGGGGGTGTCCAGGGGGATCTTTCCAGGGTCTGGGGGGGTGTCCAGGTTTGGGGGGGGGGGGTTTAGGGTCTGTACAGGAGGGTGGGAGGGGGGGGGGGGTCTGTCCAGGGGAGTGGGGGGGGGGGGGTCTGGGGGGTGTCCAGGTTCTGGGGGGGGGGGGGGGGGGTTGTCCAGGGGAGTGGAGGTCTGGGATGTCCAGGGGGACCTGTCTAGGGTCTGGGGGGGGGGTCCAGGGTCTGGGGGGGGGGTGTCTTGGGTCTATCTGGGAGGGGTGTCCAGGGTTTGTATGGGGGGTGTCCAGGGTCTGTCTGGGGGGTGTCCAGGGCCTGTCTGGGGGGGTGTCCAGGGTCTGTCTGGGGGGTGTTCAGGGTGTGTCTGGGGGGTGTCCAGGGTCTATCCGGGGGTGTCCAGGGTCTGTCTAGGGGGTGTCCAGGGTCTGTCTGGGGGGGTGTCCAGGGTCTGGGGGAGGTCTCTAGGGTCTGTCTGGGGGGGGGGGGGGTGTCCAGGGTCTGTCCAGGAGGGGGGATTTGTAGGGGGGGGGGGGCTGTCCAAGGGGGGGTTATGTAGGGTGGGGGTGTCCAGTGTCCAGGAGGTAGGGGTCTTTAAGGGGGTGGGCTACTGTAGGGGGGGGGGTGTGCAGGGGGTGGGGGGATATTTTTTTTATGGTTTTCCAGACCCTATAGCCATGGTTTTTAACCATGGCTATAAGTTTATTTCCACGATTACAAACCATATCTAAAGGTCTAATGCCACCGTTTCTTACCATGATAATAAACTATATCCCTACTCTAGTATAGCCATGGTTCTAAACTGTGGCGATAGAGATATTACCACAATTTGAACTGTGGTTGTATACCTAGAGCCACGGTTCTAATCGTGGCTGTAGACCTAGAGCTACGGTTCCAAATTGTGGCTATAAGTCTAGGACAATAGCCACACCAAACTTAGCCACAATTTCTAAAACTGTGGCTATTACCTATAGCCACGGTTTGAGGACCTATAGCCATAGTTTTAAATCGCGGCTTTAGCCTGAATTTCCAATAGTAGTAAATCCCTAAAACTGGGAAGGCATTGCCTTTATAATAGAAAACAAACACAAATAGAGTACAAGACGAAGCAAACACTAAGTAAAAAACTGTATATAGAAGAATTGCTGGAAAGTACAAGGGGCCAGAAATACAAGCCCAACAAAAAAGTACAACTGAAAAGCAAGTACAACTAAAAAGAGACAAATAGATGAAAGGTAGAAGTAGCTCCAGGATCATCGTCTGGGGTTCCTACCTGAAGGGTAGGTAAAAATGTTCTTCTCTACACTCCATGTCTATCGATTCACTCTGTGTACCATCACGCCATGTGGTCCACCTGTGGGTACCATCCAGTCCTGGATCGCTCTTAGCCTCCGTCAATGCTGTCCGTCATCTGCATCCAACACAACGAGGTGCAGGCATAGCCCGTGCAGGGGTGAGTATAATGATACTCAGTAGGGACCCCAAGACCCTCAATGTCTCACAAAATCTAACAAGGATAAACCACAAAGTAAGATTTCAACTGATAACCATTACTTAGGTATATACCCATACATATACCTAAGTTATCAAATAACCCATCTCAATCATGAGGAAAACACAAAGGTCATTTACTCAGATCAAACCGGGATTTTCATTATCGAAACCATGGCTGCTGGAGAACTCCTCCTATGTTGAGTACAGTGGCCCTGTCATGACTCTGAGGCACTTCTCACTAACCTTGGACTGCTGAGGTACTCCTGCTATCGAGTACCACAATCCTGCTGCCAAACCAGGTGCTCCTCCATTGTGGGTCTACCGCCAAACCGGGTGCTCCCCCTAATAGCCGTCAGAGGTACTCTTCCTTTCGAGTACCGCAGGTCTACTGCCAACTACCAGGCTCTCCATCTACCATGTGTCTTTTGCCAAACTGGGCACTCTGTCCACTGGGCAAATCGAATCACTCCGAGTCGAATGGGTCAAGCAGTCTTCAGGTCTACAGCTACTAGGCCTCCGCACTCTGTATGCTCGTCTTATGGAGGATCCTCTCCATGAGTTACTGGTCAATACTCTGAGTGTCACGAAGTCTCACATGGAAGTATCTCAAAGGACCGCCAGTCATAGGGGTCTCAACACAATAGAAGGCGCATCAATCGGACGCCCGGTCTGCGAGTTATCATCCTTTTAGTCCTGGGGGCCCGGTTGGTTTCGTGTATGAACCAACTTGACCGTATCTCAACTATACCCCAAACTTCCATGGGGTATTCTCAAATGGACGGCTATACTCCAAGAAAACTGGCACCGTAGATGGTTCGTCAAACAGAAGTCCGGTTCCAAAGATATGGCCCAAGAAGGTAATGGGTCATTAATGGGCTCGGGTCTGGTCCGACTCGGTCGGACCGACTCAGCTCAACCCAGTCTAGGCCGACCCGATCAGACTTGCTGGGTCTGACCTATCCCATTGGGTGGTTCAACCTGCTAAGTTTTGACCTGGTCCACTGGGCCCGGACCAGCGGATCGTGTGAGCGGTTCGGCCCGATAGTCGCCACGTAGGCGGCTCGGTGACTCGACCCGGGAGATCAGGCCTGTTCGGCCAGCGACACCATGGGGGATGCCACGGGTGAGATCTAGTGGCTGGTGGAAGAGAGGCCAGCGGGCAGGCCATGTGGGGCACGGGGCAGGCCGTCTGGACACCAGGTAGGCCACAAGTGCACCGGGCAGGGCGCGGGGGCGCCAGGCAGGGCGTGTGGGTGCCGGGACGCCGAGAAGTGGTGCAGGGGCATCGAGCAGCTCGCCTGGGTGCCAGGCTGCAGTGCAGGGCGTGGGGCAGTGCACCAGGGCACCGGGCAGCGGCACGAGGCATGGCGGTGTGCGGAGGCCGCGGGTCACGGTGGTGCGCAGAGGCCAAGAGTAGCGTGACCTTTGATCACCGTCTTCATCACCGTCACCATGTGTACCACCTCCATCATCATCGATCAAGAACAAGCAAAGGGGAGAGGTTCTGGCCGTGTTCGTGGGGCCCGATCCCTCCTCATTACGGGGATATCATTTGGCAACGAAGTGCTCAAAAAACGATGAAGAACATAGTTTTAAAATCATACATAAAATCAACTCAAAAATCCTCCTACCTCGCTTGTCGTTCATCGTTGACGAAGTCGCGGGAAGCGGGCGTCGTTCTGTTGACATCGGCGGAAGAAGATCTCGAAGAAGATGAGTTGAGATGACGTCATTAGTGTTCTTTGTGGGTGGCAGTGCTTCCCTTTCTTTCCCCAGTTGAAGAAGGATGAAGATGACATTCATCGTTCTTCATTCTTCGTGGGTGATGGTTATTTATTGGAGGAATAATTCTCCAAGGGTTGGGCATCACGTCTCTTTGCCTGCGTTTCACCGCTTGAAGAAGCTATCCCAAAACCTTTCCCCAAGCTTCCTTTAAATAGGATAGGGGGAGAGGTAAATAACCATTGTGGAATTTATGACGGTTCATTTATTAGGAACCTTCCTAATTTACAATGACGTGATTACTTAATTTAAAAAAAGGAGAACAAATTAATTGGCTCCACTAAAATAAATGCACGATAGGTGGCACACTTAATTTGGAGGATGTTAAGATGCTCCCTATAATTAATTTACGTGCACTGGAGAAATTAATTGGCACACGCATTGGCTCAATTAATTGTCACGTGCGTTGGCACAATTAATTGGCACATGCGTTGGCACAATTTATTGCACAGAGGAGGTCAAGAGGTCCTCCCTCATTAATGAGGGGTTATGCATCTCGGGTGGTCCCCAAGTCATAACCCCTCTCGGGAGGTTATGATCAGGTGGAGCCCACCACCATAACCTGTCATGGGAGGTTAGAGTGTGGCGGTCCCACCCCCAACTCCCAAGGGGAGGTTCCAACTAACCACACACACATGGCGACTGAAATAAAATAAAGTGTGGATACACTTTATTTTATTATTATTATTTTTTTAAAAGCCAAAAACTAACTTTTAAACTCGAAAGAACCCAACTGCGGTGAAGGTCTCACTAAGAAATTACCAACGTTTCGAGTTCAACGGTGCCCTCATATTTCCATTCCGAGCACCGATTCAAAATTTATAAAAACCTACTCGTACGTTTACTAAACGTACCCAAAAAGAACTTCATAAATTGATTTCGGACACACTGGGCCTCGGAATCAAGCGCCATCAGAAACTGCGGACTCGTAAAATTCCCATGTATTTTAAAAAACATTTCACGGGAATTTCGGGTCTTTAAATTCTCCCCACCTCGGGGCTTTACATCCTCATAAGCTACAAATAGAACTAAGGAAAAAAGGGGGTACTGAGCATGCATCTGAGCCTCCCGTTCCCATGTGCTCTCATGGAGGTTCTTGTGCTTCCAGGGAACGCGCACCAGAGGTATCAACCGTCCATGTAGGACCCGCTCTTGTCGATCCTAAATCTCCACTGGAACATCCATGAAAGTCACCCCGTCATTGATTTCCAGATCCCTGTGGTCGATGATATGGGATGGGTCGTGCATGTATCTCCTCAGCTGAGATACGTGGAAGACGTCGTGCACCCGGTGCAACTGAGGTGGAAGAGCTAAGTGGTAAGCCACCTACCCTACTCTGCTGAGGACCTTGAAAGGTCTGATGAATCAAGGAGATAACTTGCCGCCTCAGCCGAATCTCCGTAGACCTCGTCGAGGTGAGACCCGTAGGAAAACCTGGTCGCCATCCTTGAACTCCAGAGGCATCCGTCTCCTGTCAGCATATGACTTCTGTCTGCTTTGTGCAGTCTTCATGTAACATCCCAAGGTTTTCTAAAAATAAATTGAAAATGCTTGAAATTTTGTTTAAGGTATATATTTATAAGTATCCTTTAAACATAATTTTATTTCTTCTATGTTTTGAATTTCAAGAAACTGTCATCTACAATTGTGTTCAGTATGTTATTTCGAGTCTGATGGAACAAACTTGTTTTTTTGGTGAATAGTAACATGCCCTTATGAATAGTAATATGAATAGTAATATGAATAGTAATATGACCTCATGAATAGTAAATAATATTATTATTTTATTTTCCCATGGAAATAGGATAATGGGATCTTAATTAATTTTCCAATGTCACATAAAACTAATTGCACTTCAATATTGTTATTTTTCGAATTAACTGTGACCTTATTTAAAAATTAAATTAATAATATTTAGAAAATTATTTTTGAAAAATGGAGTTCATTTTTGAATTCTACACATCGAAAATTTTTTGGGGTAAATTTTTGGTATTTTTCTGAAACTCTTGAATTTTCGGTGAATAGTGAAATACGGTAAAATACCGTATATTCAATTTATCAGTAAAATTGCACTATTTATGACATCATAAGTGATGCAAGGACACCTGCTTCGAAATCACATGATATTATCACTATTTAGGGCCACTTTATTTGAGATTATTCACAGTCTTGATAAAAATATTATAATAATAATTAAAATAATCTAAAATACCTCCCCTCCTCCACTATAAATACCACCCTCACTCCCCTCTTCCTCTCACACCTCTCAAGCCTTGAGCATTGTCTAATTTCTGCCAAATTCCCTCCCCAATCTTCTTCCCCACGTCCTAGAGCTTCTGGTCTCACCAAAAGACCAAAATCAAAGCCCTTAAGAAGGATCTCAAGGAGAAGAGATCAAGAGGTAAACATCCTCTTTCATTTCCATTCTTTCCTTCCATTTTATGTTATTCTCTTCCTTTCCCTTTGTCTTTTGTTGGGATATTTCATTTAATATTTCCCCTTACTGTCCAAAGTTTGTATGAATGATGAGATATTCCATTCCTCTCATCAATCTTATTTTTATGAAATTTTAAGAGACGCCGTTAGGCTGCCGAATTTTTGTAAGAAATTTCTCATGTTTTCTTCATTTCAAGATTCCCTTCTCTTAGTTCTTCACCCCCTATTATCCAAGAGGCATGAAATATCCAGAATCATGTATATTCTGGATGTTGTCATGTTTATGGAAAATTACAAATCATTATTCTTCTCCTCTCTCACTTATTTAAAGAATCAAAAAACATTGTCCATTTGTGTCGAATTACCGATATCGTGGACGATGTATTTTCAATCTCCATCAATTCTTTCAAGTCTGGTCATGAAACCATTTATATGGTTGAACCAGGTTATAATATATGTTTTATGAATCATATAAGGTTCTGGAATTCTTTTGTACTCATGATTCAAATTTATAAGACTAAATGAAGTTGTAATTATCAAAGAACCACTTAAATTATCTAAACGAACATAATTAATGTTCTAACTTATAAATCATCATCATATAAAGCACAAAAGTGATAAATGGTATAATTTATGGTATTGGAATTATGTAAATACTACTCCTTCCAATCAACAAAAACTATTCATCATGAACCGATTGTGAAAATCACAAAAGAACTCACCCAAAATAATGCAAGGAACAAAATACTAAGAATTAAGGGGTGAAATAAGGTTATGAAATGATCATATAAGATGTTATAAACATGAATATTTTTCTATAAAATACTAATAACACTCTTTTAACCATTATACAGGAGGTTTAAACAATTTTGAAGTAAGGCAAGCCCAAGGTAAGGGAATTCTTAACCCGATTTCCATTCTTTGGGTTAACCTTCTACTTTTTAATTTATGTGCTATTTAAATTGATTGTGTGATGGGTTCTGTTTATATTATGTTTAATTATGTGTATTTACAAAGTATATACATATTCCATCCACTCTATTAAGTCTCACTTCAAGTATATGATGTTTATAAGGGACTTTTCTTCTAAAATCCTCTTTTAAAATTCTGTTTTATAAGATTCAAAGGCAATGTTTTTATGCTATTGTTTATGTTGTATGATTATGTTTTTGTTATTGGGAATTGTTTATGATGAAGGGTGGGACCTATATTTCCCTCCAATGCATTGGGTATGAGTAATTTGGAGGTCGGCCGTATGGTTACTCCAAGTGTAACTGTGATGGTTACACAAAGTAAGGTAGCCGTGAGGGTTACAAATTTTAAGGTAGCCAAGATGGTTACAAGATTATGTAAGTAATTCCCCAATATACCTCTATGATTATAATTATGTTTGTGTGTATCTTGTGTAAATCTCATGTTACACTAAGTAAGATTTTATGGGTGTAAAGAATGTATTTTGAAAATGTTTTCATACGTCATGCGTATTCATGGACTAATGTGATTTTTCCTTCTTTTTCATACCTTACTGGGCCTTTGTGCTCATCCCAAGTTTTTAAATGATTTTTCACAGGTTAATGATGAGAAATAAAAGGAAGGAAGACATGTTAAATGTTGAAGAATTGTCAAGGAGTCTTGTTTTGTGTTTTAATGTTTTATATTCTGAGGAAAATGGAAACTGATTTTATGGTATCCACTATGTAACAATGTGTAATGTTATGAATGTTTTGTCTTAATTCTCTAAAGCTCTAAACTTGAAAAGATCCTCAATGTAAACTGAAGTGTTTTCTTGAATAAATTCAAGATTATGTATGAAATAAGTGCGGGTCCTTATAGTTGGTATCATAGGATGGTTTAAATAACTTTTGGGGTTAAGGTGATGCTAATAGAATACCATAAATAATTCTCACCCTATGTTTAATTTGTTATTGCATTTAAAGATTACCATGTTGCTTCATCTAAGAAATGTTTGTTTAGAATGGTTGTCCGCAGAAGGAACATGGATGCTGAAGAGGATAGGCACCGACAGAATGACATCCTTCCTGATCAACAGCCCGGAATGGTAGGGATTGGAACCGAGCAGTTTGTGACAGTAATGGCTCAGCTAACACAGGAAATAAATGGTGGTGGCATCCATGCAAGAGGACAAATAGAAGTACCCCAACGGAACATGACAGTGGTGGAACATTTTGTGAGACAACATCCTCCTGCATTCAATGGATCTTCTGACCTAGTGGCAGCAGAAGGATGGATTAAAGCCCTTGAAAAGATATTTGATGTTATGGGATGTTCGGACAATAAAAAGGTAAGTCTTGCCATTTATCGTTTTGAAGGGGAAGCTGATCAGTGGTGGTCAATGGTAAGGAATATCAGGGGTAGAGAGGATTTTGATGCCTTAGTATGGGATGAATTTAAAAGTCTTTTTCTTGAAAAATATTTTTCCTAAGGTGGTGCGACTTAGAATGGAGAAACAATTCCTTGAACTGAAACAAAAGGAGGAAGATTCAGTGGCTATGTATGAGGAAAACTTCACCCGACTGGCGAGGTATGCTCCAAATCTTATTCTGGATCTCGATAGCAAAATCAACCGCTTTTACTCAGGATTGAAGCCAAGGTATCGAAGGGCGTTGGCCTCCCGTGAATTCAAAAGTTACGAGAAACTTGTCCGATGTTCTGAGAGGGTAGAGATGGAGTTTGCTGACAATCACATGCAATTTGGAAACAAAGAGAGGAAGAGGTCCAATTGGAAAGCAATGGGTAAGAATCAACCAATGAAATCTGGTGGTAAGAAAATACAGTTTCCAGTTTGTGAAAAGTGTGGCAAGAAACACCCTGGGGAATGTCTTATCAAAACTGGGAAGTGTTTTAAATGTGGTAAGTTTGGACATATGGCCCGAGATTGCAATGAAAATGATCCAAAGACTAATCCTGATAAGCAAACTGTAAAGTGTTTTAAATGTGGTGAGATGGGTCACTATGCAAATGCCTGTCCAAAGAGGGATCCAAATGATGCAAAGAAGCCAGACTACAAGCAGAAAGGTGTAGTGAGATCCTTTGCGACTACGTCAGCAGATGTTGGTCCATCCAATGAAGTTGTATCAAGTACTTTGTTTGTTCACTCAGATTTTGCTAAAGTTTTGTTTGATACGGGGTCTACACATTCCTTCATCTCTGAGAAATTTTCTAGTGAATTGGAAATATCACCTCAACAAATGATACCTGAACTTGTTGTTAAAACACCAGGGGGAAATGTTATAGAAAAGAGGAATTATAAGAATATTTCTATTGTGGTATGTGGAAAGACTTTACCTGCAAACCTTGTTGTTTTACCCTTAGTCGAGTTTGAAGTTATTCTGGGGATGGACTGGCTTTCTGATTATCATGCTAAGATTGACTGTAGAGCTAAAGAAGTTGTTTTTCATAAAGAGTTTCAGTTTGTATACAAGAATGAACCCATACAATTGATAACATATCAAGAAGCTGAGAAACTACTGAAAGATGGAAATGAAAGTTATCTGGCTCATATTGTTGAAAACAAGGGAACTATTCAAATCAATGATGTGCCAGTGGTAAATGAATACCTTGATGTTTTTCCTGAGGAGTTACCCAGTGTCATACCTAAACGAGAAGTCGAATTCACAATTGACTTAGTTCCTGATGCTAATCCAATTTCAAAACCCCCATATCGTATGGCTCCAATAGAACTTCTTGAATTGAAAAATCAGTTGCAGGATTTGCTTGTCAAATGCTTCATTCGTCCCAGTACTTCACCATGAGGAGCCCCTGTTTTGTTTGTTAAAAAGAAAGATGGTTCCATGAGACTTTGCATTGATTATAGAGCTTTGAACAACATCACTGTTAAAAACAAGTATCCTTTGCCTCATATTGATGACTTGTTTGATCAGCTCCAGGGAGCTCAGTACTTTTCCAAGATTGACTTGAGATCCGGATACCATCAGCTGAAGGTGAAGGAGGATGACATCCCGAAAACAGCCTTTCGTACTAGATATGGGCATTATGAATTTGTTGTTATGCCATTTGGGTTAACTAATGCACCTGCTGTATTCATGAATCTTATGAATAGAGTATTTCATAGGTTCTTGGATAAGTTTGTGGTTGTATTTATTGATGACATTCTGGTTTTTTCTAAAAATAAAGAGGAGCATGAAAAACATCTAAGGGTTGTTTTACAAACTTTAAAAGAAAAGAAACTATATGGAAAATTCAGCAAGTGTGATTTTTGGTTGCAACAGATTTCTTTTCTTGGGCACATTGTAAATAAGGATGGAATAAAAGTTGATCCTGCCAAAACAAAAGTAGTTGATGAATGGCCAAGACCCAAAAATGTTACAGAGATTCGTAGTTTTCTGGGCTTAGCAAGTTATTACCGACGCTTTGTTAAGAACTTTGCATGGTTATCTAGCCCAATAACTAAGTTAACACGGAAAGGGGTTAAATTTGTTTGGACAGAGGAATGAGATGTTTGTTTTCAGGAACTAAAGAAGAGATTGGTGAATGTTCCAGTTTTGGCCTTACCTTCCCGGAATGGTGAGTTTTTCATCTACAGTGATGCTTCTTTGAAGGGACTTGGTTGTGTTTTGATGTAGAATGATCAGGTAATTGCCTATGCTTCGAGACAACTTAAACCTCTTGAGCTGAATTATCCCACACATGATTTGGAATTGGCAGCTGTGGTTTTTGCTTTGAAAATATGGAGGCATCATCTATACAGAACCAAATGCCAAATATATACTGACCATAAAAGTCTTAAGTATATATTCACTCAGAAGGAATTAAACATGAGGCAGAGAAGATGGCTAGAACTGATAAAGGATTATGACTGCACGATTAATTACCATCCTGGAAAAGCAAACAAAGTAGCGGATGCCTTAAGTCGGAAAAATCATGCATCATTAACCATGCTACGTTTGGAACGTGATCCCTTGATTAATGATTTGATAAATTTTGGCTTAGAAGTTATTGGTGCAGGGAATATATCTGTTTTATTTCAGGTTTCAGTGCAGTCTTCGTTGTCAGACAGAATTATGAAATCACAGAGGGAAGACCGTGAGCTACAGAAAAAGGTAGAATCGGTTAAAATGGGTAAGTTTCCAGAATTTAATTTTGATAAAGATTGTGTTTTAAGGTTTGGAAAAAGGTTGTGTGTGCCTTGTGATTCCCAGATGAAGAAATAATTGTTATGTGAAGCTCATAGTTCTCCATTTTCTGTTCATCCTGGAAGTACTAAGATGTACAGAGACCTTTGGGAGTATTACTGGTGGAATGGGATGAAAAGAGATATTGCTGATTTTACAATGAAATGTTTGACATGTCAGCAGGTTAAAGCAGAGCGACAGTTACCGAAAGGGATGCTGCAGCCTTTGCCGGTGCCAGAATGGAAATGGGAGAATATATCCATGGATTTTGTGGTGGGACTACCAAAGACTTCTCGAGGTAACAATGTGATATGGGTTATTGTTGATCGGCTAACAAAGTCTGCTCATTTTCTTTCTATTCGAGATACAATGACATTAGATCAGCTTTCTCGATTGTACCTCAAAGAGATTGTCAGGTTACATGGAGTTCCTCTTTCCATTGTGTCTGACCGAGATCCCAGGTTCACTTCTAAATTTTGGAAGGGACTTCAGAAGTCTTTGGGCACAGAGTTGAATTTCAGTACAGCTTTTCATCCTCAATCAGATGGGCAGTCAGAACGAATGATTCAAACTTTGGAGGATATGCTTCAAGCTTGTTCAATGGACTATCAGGGAAATTGGGATCATCATCTTTCACTAGTTGAGTTTTCTTATAATAATAGTTTCCATTCCAGTATTCAGATGGCACCTTTTGAGGCCTTTTATGGAAAGCGGTGTCGGACTCCTGCGTTTTGGGATGAAGTCGGTGAAAGAAAGTTGATGGGGCCAGAATTAGTAGAAGAAGTGGCTGAGAAAGTGAGGATGATCCAGCAACACATGAGGATAGCTCAGAGCAGGCAGAAAAGTTATGCAGATAACAGAAGGAAAGACTTCTCTTTCAAGGTAGGTGGCCATGTTTTCCTTAAAATATCTCCTTGGAAAAGTGTGATGCGTTTCGGTAAGAAAGGGAAACTAAGTCCACGGTTCATCGGTCCTTTTGAAATCTTGGATAAAGTTGGAACAGTTGCGTACCGCGTAGCTTTGCCTCCGAGCTTGTTTCAGGTACACAATGTTTTTCATGTTTCGATGTTGAGAAAGTATGTTCCAGATTCATCACATGTCTTGAGGCCGGAAGAAGTTCAGCTAGCAGAGAACCTTTCTTATGAAGAAAAACCGATTCAGATTCTTGATCGAAGAGAACAGGTATTGCGGAATAAGGTAATCCACCAGGTAAAGGTTTTGTGGAGAAACCACATGGTTGAAGAAGCAACATGGGAGTCTGAAAATGCTATGAGGGAAAAATACCCTCAGTTGTTTAATAAGTAAATAAAATTGTGAGGACGCAATTTCAAGAAGGTGGGGATAATGTAACATCCCAAGGTTTTCTAAAAATAAATTGAAAATGCTTGAAATTTTGTTTAAGGTATATATTTATAAGTATCCTTTAAACATAATTTTATTTCTTCTATGTTTTGAATTTCAAGAAACTGTCATGTACAATTGTGTTCAGTATGTTATTTCGAGTCTGATGGAACAAACTTATTTTTTTTGGTGAATAGTAACATGCCCTTATGAATAGTAATATGAATAGTAATATGACCTCATGAATAGTAAATAATAATATTATTTTATTTTCCCATGGCAATAGGATAATGGGATCTTAATTAATTTTCCAATGTCACATAAAACTAATTGCACTTCAATATTGTTATTTTTCGAATTAACTGTGACCTTATTTAAAAATTAAATTAATAATATTTAGAAAATCATTTTTGAAAAATGGAGTTCATTTTTGAATTCTACACATCGAAAAATGGTTGGGGTAAATTTTTGGTATTTTTCTGAAAGTCTTGAATTTTCGGTGAATAGTGAAATACGGTAAAATACCGTATAATAAATTTATCAGTAAAAATGCACTATTTATGACATCATAAGTGATGCAAGGACACTTTCTTCGAAATCACATGATATTATCACTATTTAGGGCCACTTGATTTGAGATTATTCATAGTCTTGATAAAAATATTATAATAATAATTAAAATAATCTAAAATACCTCCCCTCCTCCACTATAAATACCACCATCACTCCCCTCTTCCTCTCACACCTCTCAAGCCTTGAACATTGTCTAATTTCTGCCAAATTCCCTCCCCAATCTTCTTCCCCACGTCCTAGAGCTTCTGGTCTCACCAAAAGACCAAAATCAAATCCCTTAAGAAGGATCTCAAGGAGAAGAGATCAAGAGGTAAACATCCTCTTTCATTTCCATTCTTTCCTTCCATTTTATGTTATTCTCTTCCTTTCCCTTTGTCTTTTGTTGGGATATTTCATTTAATATTTCCCCTTACTGTCCAAATTTTGTATGAATGATGATATATTCCATTCCTCTCATCAATCTTATTTTTATGAAATTTTAAGAGACGCCGTTAGGCTGCCGAATTTTTGTAAGAAATTTCTCATGTTTTCTTCATTTCAAGATTCCCTTCTCTTCGTTCTTCACCCCCTCTTATACAAGAGGCATGAAATCTCCAGAATCATGTATATTCTAGATGTTTTCATGTTTATGGAAAATTACAAATCATTATTCCTCTCCTCTCTCACTTATTTAAAGAATCAAAAAACATTGTCCATTTGTGTCGAATTACCGATATCGTGGATGATGTATTTTCAATCTCCATTAATTCTTTCAAGTCTGGTCATGAAACCATTTATATGATTGAACTAGGTTATAATATATGTTTTATGAATCATATAAGGTTCTGGAATTCTTTTGTACTCATGATTCAAATTTATAAGACTAAATGAAGTTGTAATTATCAAAGAACCACTTAAATTATCTAAACGAACATAATTAATGTTCTAACTTATAAATCATCATCATATAAAGAACCAAAGTGATAAATGGTATAATTTATGGTACTGGAATTATGTAAATACTACTCCTTCCAATCAACAAAAACTATTCATCATGAACCGATTGTGAAAATCACAAAAGAACTCACCCAAAATAATGCAAGGAACAAAATACTAAGAATTAAGGGGTGAAATAAGGTTATTAAATGACCATATGAGATGTTATAAACATGAAAATTTTTCTATAAAATACTAATAACACTCTTTTAACCATTATACAGGAGGTTTAAACAATTTTGAAGTAAGGCAAGCCCAAGGTAAGGGAATTCTTAACCCGATTTCCATTCTTTGGGTTAACCTTCTACTTTTTAATTTATGTGCTATTTAAATTGATTGTGTGATGGGTTCTGTTTATATTATGTTTAATTATGTATATTTACATAGTATATACATATTCCATCCACTCTATTAAGTCTCACTTCAAGTATATGATGTTTATAATGGACTTTTCTTCTAAAATCCTCTTTTAAAATTCTGTTTTATAAGATTCAAAGGCAATGTTTTTATGCTATTGTTTATGTTGTATGATTATGTTTTTGTTATTGGGAATTTTTTATGATGATGGGTGGGACATATATTTCCCTCCAATGCATTGGGTATTAGTAAGTTGGAGGTCGTCCGTATGGTTACTCCAAGTGTAACTGTGATGGTTACACAAAGTAAGGTAGCCGTGAGGGTTACAAATTTTAAGGTAGCCAAGATGGTTACAAGATTATGTATGTAATGCCCCAATATAACTCTATGATTATAATTATGTTTTTGTGTATCTTGTGTAAATCTCATGTTACGCTAAGTAAGATTTTATGGGTGTAAAGCATGTATTTTGAAAATGTTTTCATACGTCATGCATATTCATGGACTAATGTGATTTTTCCTTCTTTTTCATACCTTACTGGGCCTTTGTGCTCATCCCAAGTTTTTAAATGATTTTTCACAGGTTAATGATGAGTAATACAAGGAAGGAAGACATGTTAAATGTTGAAGAATTGTCAAGGAGTCTTGTTTTGTGTTTTAATGTTTTATATTCCGAGGAAAATGGAAGCTAATTTTATGTTATCCACTATGTAACAATGTGTAATGTTATGAATGTTTTGTCTTAATTCTCTAAAGCTCTAAACTTGAAAAGATCCTCAATGTAAACTGAAGTGTTTTCTTGAATAAATTCAAGATTATGTATGAAATAAGTGCGGGTCCTTATACTTCATCCGCTCCTGGATGATCTGTACCTTCTCAGTGGTAGCCCGTACCATCTCTAGTCCCACTAGTGCTGACTCCCCTGGGTATGTCCAACACAATGATGATCTACAAGGTCGTCCATACAAGTCCTCAAAAGGTTCCATTCCAATGGTGGAGTGATAGCTGTTGTTGTAGGAAAACTCCACCAAAGGTAAGTGGTCCTCCCAGTGGTGACCGAAGTTGAGGAAACATACAAGAAGCATGTCCTAGAGGTCTTAATGGTCCTCTTGGTCTGACCATCCGTCTGAGGATAGAAGGCGGTGCTCAAGCGACGTTGTGTCCCAAAAGCCTCCTGCAGCCCCCTCCATATCTGGGAAGTAAACCGTGCATCTCATTCGGAGAAGATAGAAGAAGGTAATCCATGAAAACGCACAATATCCTGCACATAGAGGCGTCCCTAGATCTCTACTGAGGCCTCCTCTCTAATCGGTAGGAAGTGGGCAGACTTGGTGAGTCAGTCGAAGATCACCCAAATCGAGTCATGACCCCTGGATGTACGTGGAATACCCATAACGAAGTCCATAGATATGCCATCCTACTTCCACTCTGGGACCTCTAAGGGTTGAACCAAGCCTCCTGGTACCTGATGCTCTGCCTTCACTTGTTGACAAGTAAGGCACCATGAGACAAACTCTGCTAATGCCTTCTTTATACCTGGCCATCAGTACTGTCATCGAAGGTCCTGGTATATCTTCTCCACTCCTGGATGTAACGCTAGAGAAGAAGTGTAGAACTCCATAAAAACTTCCTCCTAAAGTGAAACTGGTACCATGGTATGTCCTCTGAAGAGGATGACATACTCCCCACCTTCATAAAATCCATCAGGTGCCTTCCCTATGGACATCTGAGCATGTCGCGTCTCGTAGTCAGCATCCCCATGCTGCACCTCTCTGACTTGCTAAATAAGTGAAGGAGTGACTGTAAGAGACTATAGATAGGTTGCACCATCTCTATCCACAAAGGATATATGTAAGCCAGCCAGATGCTCTGTCGCCTCTCTTAGTAGCTGAATACCAGTCCTCCTACTGAGCGCATCTACAACAACGTTCCCCTTCCCAGGATTATAGACTATCTCGAAGTTATAGTCCTGGAGGAACTCAAGCCATCGCTGCTGTCTCAGGTTCAGGTACTTATGAGAGAAGACACACCTGAGACTATTGAGATTAGAGTAAACTGTAAACCATTCTCTCAACGAACTATGGGTGAGACTAGCCAATTGTAAGAACCAGACATCACCCTTCTTCACCTATGTTCTACAAGAGCTGCTAATATTCCTCCTTTACCGAAAAGAGAAATCCAGTCTCATCCCCTAGATGAACCATGTCTTTTGCCTAATACAGTCAATCCTGACATGAACGGTACTAATTCATTCCATGAATGACGTTGTAAGGCCTCAACGCTACTACTAAGATATGAAAACGTTACTCTCACCTCCAAGGGCTGAGTCACACTGTCAGCATCAGTGTGTGGTCACTGGATCTCCTCTAGTAGGAATCTCGAATGTGAGGGTCAATTCAACGGTTTTAACCAGAACCTCTTAGTATTAACCACACAAAAGGTAAGAAAGAAAACGTCACAAGGACAAGCGTCTTTTATTACTGTAGCTCAAAGTACAAAGACACAAAGAAACCACAAACAACGACATCAAAGAAGCTAGAAGAATCATGAACAAAGGCCTCTATGCCTGGAACTAGTTCCGATCCTATCCACCTTCTTCCGGAGCTCCATGGTCGTATGCTTCAGCTATCTGAAGCTATGCTCTCCCCTATCCACCCATTCCCTACGGTCGGGGTGGACCTCCTGGTGGTGGTGGTGGCAAGAGCTCGAAGCGTCGTCCACCACCAGCTGCATAACCAGCTCCTCTGCCACGGTCTCCTTCTTCTTGCGGTCTGACTTGATCGAACCTCTAACTCTGCCTGGGAGGTCCCTCAACTGTCTGCTAATCATCAGAACGGTGGGTCAGATAGTCACGATCCATGCGATCAAGCCCTCTGCAGGAGTAACACTATCTACTCCTGGTATGTTTGGATCCGTCTCCACTCTGGGTGCCCCGCACAACCAATCCTGAGTCGTGAGGTCATCCACCTGTAGGTCTGGCCCTCTTGGACCTCTGTGTCATCTGTCTACTGCCAGCTGCAGAAGAATCCACTGCAAGTCGACTAGTAGTGGGTCCCAATACTGGTGACTGCTCAGCAAGGAAACTCTCCACTAAGAGGGCTCTCTCTAACAACCCCATCTACGTCAGGATGCTGTGGGAGACAACTAAAGCTCTGATCTCTCTTCTGAGCCCCTGATCGAAGGTACATTCCCTGAAGAATGGGTCTCATACCATATCAGTGGAGTAGCGTGAGATGTCGGTGAACCTCACTGAGTACTGAGCTACACTCATGCTGCCCTACTGTAGATGAAGTAGCTCCTGTATCCACACCTCTCGAAGGGTGGCTGGTACAAACTCCACCCGGAACAGGCTCTCGAAGTCTTCCCATAGAAGTGTCGCCTCATCGTGCATCTAGAGAATTAGGCTCCACCATTTTCCTGATGCTACCTGAAAGAGGCTGGCAAAAAGGATCACCATGAAGTCTGTTGGTGTCCCTACTAGCCTGAAGACTCTTTCCATAGCCTCCAGCCAATCCTCTACCGCTTGTGGGTCCGTCTCTCCCTGGAACCTAGGTGGCCTCTGCCGCTAGAACTCATGCAACACGCTCGAGGGGCGTGCATCATCTGCTGCTGGGGCTGGTGGCATCGGTGGACCAATGGGAAGTGGTACCGCTGGTGCCTCAACTAGAAATGGCCCTGTACTGAGGCCTCATCGCTCGGAGGTTTGTCGGTACGTACGACTCTCGGGGCTCTAGCTGGTCGTCTGCGGGGAGGCATCCTGAAAGAAACATATGAGACACGATCAAAATACTATACCTGGTGAGCTGACCTAGTTGAGTAGACTTAAAGAAAAACATTTTAAAACACACATGCAATTAGTGTTTTCGTGCAATGAGTCAGAAATCAGAAGTAAGAGTCCTAGTGTATGGATACGTCGACCGCCCGCACCTACACTGAACTCCCTGAACTGAAAACCACACATAGTACCCTTAACACTATTGCTTCACAGAATGAAATATCAGAGTCCTAAGTTCTGCGGTAGAACCGACGTCCTCTGATAACAATTTTTCACGACCCATCCCCCAAAGCCCGTGTCTTAACTACCCCAAGCCCACCTTCCATAGGCCAGAGGATAGTGACTAGCACCAAAGGCGTAAATCCCTAAAACTGGGAAGGCATTGCCTTTATAACAGAAAACAAGCACAAACAGAGTACAAGCGTAAGAAAACAATAAGTAAAAACTGTATACAGAAGAAGTGATGGAAAGTACAAGGGGCCAGAAATACAAGCCCAACAAGAAAGTACAACTGAAAAGCAAGTACAACTAAAAAGAGACAAACAACTGAAAGGTAGAAGCAGCTCCAAGATCATCATCTGGGGTTCCTACCCGATGGGTAGGTACATATGTCCTCCTCTACACTCCATGTCTATCAGTCCACTCTATGTACCTTCATACCATGTGGTCCACCCCTATGTACCGTCCAGTCCTGGCTCGCTCTCGGCCTCCGTCAACACTATCCGGCATCTGCATCCAACACAACAAGGTGTGAGAATAGCCTTTGCCGGGGTGAGTATAACGATACTCAGTAGGGACTCTAAGACCCTCAAGGCCTCACAAAATCCAACAAGGGTAAACCACAAAGTAATATTTCAACGGATAACCATTACTTAGGTATATTCCCATACATATACCTAAGTTATCAAGTAACCCATCTCAATCATGAGGAAAACACAAAGGTTATTGACACAGCTCAAACCAGGATTTTCATTATTGAAACCATGGCTGCTGGAGAACTCCTCATCTGTTGAGTACAGTGGCCCTGTCATGACTCCAAGGTGCTTCTCACTAACCTTGGACTGCTGAGGTACTCTTGCTGTCGAGTACCGCGGGTCTGCTGCCAAACCAGGCGCTCCTCCACTGTGGGTATGCCTCCAAACTGGGGGATCCCCCTAATAGCCGTCAGAGGTACTCCTCTTATCATGTACCATGAGTCTGCTGCCAACTACCAGATGCTCCGTCCGTCATGGGTCTACTGCTAAACTGGGCGCTTTGTCAACTGGGCTATTCGAATCACTCTGAGTCGAATAGGTCAAGCAGTCGTCAGGTCTACACCTACTAGGTCTTCGCACTCTGTATGCTCATCTCTGGGAGGATCCACTCCACGAGCTACTGGTCGATACTCCAAGAGTCACGAAGTCACACATGGAAGTATCTCAAAGGACCGTGACGTCATAGGGGTCTCAATGCAATAGACGACGCATCAATCGGATGCCCGGTCTGTGAGTTATCATCCTTTTAGTCCCAGGGGCCCCGATTGGTTTTGTGTATGAACCAACCTGAACGTATCTCAACTATATCCCAAAATATTGTGGGGTATTCTCAAAGGGACGAATATGCTCCAAGAAAACCAGCGCCGTAGACGGTTCATCAAACGGACGTCCGATGCCAAAGATATGACCCAAGAAGATAATGGGTCAGTAATGGGCTCGGGTCCGGTCCGACCCGGTCGGACCGACTCAGCCCCACCCAGTCTGGGCCGACCCGGTATGGGTTGACCCGATCAGACTCACTGGGTTTGACCCGACCTATTGGGTGGGTCAGCCCGCTATATTTTGACCCAGTCCACTGGGCTCGGCCCAGCGGACCGTAAAGGCGATTCAGCCCAATAGTCACCACATAGGCGGCTCGGTGACTCGGACCGAGAGACCAGGTTGGTTCGGCCAGCGACACCGTAGGGGACGCCGTGGGTCGGCTCGGGTGGGCGGTGGCCGGGAGGCCAGCGGGCAGGCTGCGCGGGGTGTGGGCAGGCCAGCTGGACACCGGGTAGGCCACGGGTGCACTGGGTCGGGCGTGGGGGTGCCGGGCAGGGTGCGTGGGTGCCGGGCAGGGTGTCGGGATGCCGGGCAGGGTGCTGGGCAGCGGCGCGGGGGCACTGGGCAGCGGCGCGGGGCGCGGCGGTGCGCGGAGGCCGCGAGGCGCGGCAGTGCGTAGAGGCCGTGGGTAGCGTGACCTTTGATCACCGTCTTCATCGCCGTCTCCGTGTGTACCGCCTCCGTCATCATCAATCGAGAACAAGCAAAGGGGAGAGGGTCGAGCCGTGTTCATGCATCCTGAGCCCTCCTCGTTACGGCGATAGCATTTGGCAACGAAGTTCTCAACAAACGATGAAGAACAGAGCTTTAAACTCATACATAAAATTAACTAAAAAATCCCCTACCTTGCTTGTCGTTCGTCGTTAATGAAGTCACGGGAAGCGGGCGTTGTTCCGTTGATGTCAAAGGAAGAAGAGGTCGAAGAAGACGAGTCAAGATGACGTCGTCAGTGTTCTTTATGGGCAACAATGCTTCCCTTTTTTTCCCCAGTTGAAGAAGGATGAAGATGACTTTCATTGTTTTTCGTTCTTCATGGGAGACGATTCTTCGTTGGAGGAATAATTCTCCAAGGGTTGGGCGTCGCGTCTCTTTTCCAGTTTTTTTCCACTTGAATAAGCCATCCCAAAACCTTTCCCCAAGCTTACTTTATATAGAAGAGGGGGAGAGGTAAGTAACCATCGTGGAATTTATGACGGTTCATTTATTAGGAACCTTTCTAATTTCCAATGATGCAGCTACTTAATTTTAAAAAAAGAGAACAAGTAAATTGGATCCACTAAAATAATTGCACGAGAGGTGGCACACTTAATCTGGAGGATGTTAAGAGGATCCATATAATTAATTTACACGCGTTGGAGAAATTAATTGGCATGTGCATTGGCTCAATTAATTGGCACGTGCATTGGCACAATTAATTGGCATGTGCGTTGACACAATTAATTGTGCAGAGGAGGTCAAGAGGTCCTCCCTCATTAATGAGGGGTTATGTAACGACCTAATGTTTCATTAATGGAAAATACCTCTTGATCTTATTAAATGTCACTTTATATAAAATGTTTTTATAAAATGTCAACTTCATTGGTTTTATGATAAGAATTGTGACCGTTACTTTTATAGCTGTTGAACAGTGATCACATGATTAGTATAAATATAGGGCTTTAATACATCTAATTTTACTTAGACAAAGGAAGCGATGGCCTCATCTAGTAGAATTTCCCCATACGAATACCATTTATCGGAGCTCGGAAAAGAGGTGGTATCCTTGGGCTTCACTCTTGACCAAGCCCAAGCTAAGCTTCACCATGTCATGCTCGAACGGGACTGTCTACGGGAGAAGTGGAAGTTGATAGAAATTACCACTCGAATGATGTTATCCGAGCCACCCCAAGAGTCTGTCACCATCGCACACCTTACCCTTAGGTCTTATGCGGCTATTTTAAGGGGTTATGTAACTAATCGATAGTACTATGTTCATGTACATTATTTTTGTATATAATAATGAATATAATTTCTTGTCATTATTGATACATTGTAAATAGTTTTTAAAGTACAAATGGTGTTTTTAGTTATTATTTAATTAAGAAATCTATTTTATTAAATTAAGGGATTTTTTTGAATTAAATAATATTTTAATAAAATATTATTATTATTATTATTAGATTAATTTTATTATATATAAATGATCATGTAATTGTATGAATGCAATTATAATTTTTATTAAGGTTTGAAAGTAATTTTTGTCAAAACCCGTGAATTTTTTATAAATGTCGGTTTTTATTTTAAAAGTGAAAATTAACACATTTAGAAAATTATTTAGATAAAATAAATGTTATTTTTGTAATCAGGATATCAAAATTATCCAATGGTGAATTTTTCATAATTTTCCGAGACAGTCAAATTTTTGAGTAAAAATTAAATACCGTTTAAATATATAATGTGTTTTATGACATCATAATGACCCAATAGTGATGTAATAAAATACTATAATATTTATGTTCGGACAATATATGTTTTACCATTAAAATAATGTGATTTTGGGTTTGTTTGGCTTACTTTTCAAAGCATTAATGGACCCATCACGACTTATTAAACACCTTGTCTTTTTAAATTAATTTCCATGGGAGTGTGACTCACCTCCACATAAGAAACCTTATTATTTTAAGAAGTTCGGACTTTGGCCTTATAAAATATTGTTTTCCTCTTCCCTTTTCCAAAAACCATGGGCAAAAACCATGGGATGGTTTGTGGTTTGGATTAATTTAATGTAAGGGGACCCAAACCTAAATAATAAAGAATTCCCTCACCTTTCCTATATAAACCCACCCAAGCTCCCACTTACTCCCCACTCAAAGCCTTTGGAGTTCATCCAACCTCTGCCCTAATCTCTCTAGAATCCTCCAAAGGTGCCCCAATCTCCCAATAAGCCTCTCACAAGCCTCTCTCTAGCCTTTGGAAGCACACTTCCAAGTAAGGGTTTTTTTCTTCCTTTCTCATTTTTGTCAATTTTATTTAAGTTGTTTTGACCTTTTAATTTCAATTATGAGTGTTGGGGTATGGTTTATCACCTCCCTAATACTTCCCTATTTATGTTTGAATGATGGGACACCCCTTTATCTCTCATTAAATGCCTCCCATGTACACCCGTTACTATGCTGAAATTCCGAAAGGAACTTCTCTCTCCTCATTTACATTCAAGCAATATTTTTGTATCATGAATCTAAATTCCATTATAATTGTTGGGAAATGTATCTATATAACCTACTTAATGTCCATTACATGTAAATATGATGATGAACCCCTTTCTCTCTCATCAAACATTTTTTATTAATTCTTATGTCACGCCGTTACGCTGCCGAAATCGCACCGATTTTCTAAGCCAATGTCATTGTGTAGTGAATACGATGCCCATTTCTCTATCAAGGGTATTCACATTTATGTACATTTACTTATTGATTATAAATTTTCATGTATGAATTCCACTTTCATTTATCTTAAAATAAATTATTATGTTTTATGAATCTATGTTTTATGATCCATGTGGCACACTTATGTATGAAATGAAATGTTTAAGAAGGGTGCGCCCTTATAGCGATCCAATTCATTGGGTAAAGTATAGTATCATGATACGTCATGTGTAATGAGTGTTTAATCATGCTAATTCAAGTGAAACTAGGATTTACTCATGCTTCATGTGCAATGAGGATTTACTCATGCTCTATGTGCAATGATCCTTAGCTCATGCTAATTCCATGTTAAGTGTTGTTTCCACATTTCCAGGTTATGATTATCATGCTTTATCATGCCTTTATGTTCATATTTCTCTTGTTCTCTATTGATATGCCTAATGTCTAACATGTATTGTACTCCTCATGTTATTCCATGTGTATTCCCTTACTGGACTTTATAGCTCACCCTTTTCTTATGCATGTCCTCAGGTTATCCCATGCAATGCTAAGTACGAGGGAATGTAGTGGTCATGTAAAAGAAGTTTTCAATAAAGATGTTGTATTTCATGTTTCAAGTTTTTATGTAATTATCCTAAGCCCCAAAGACACTAAACCTATCGATCTTATTTGTTGTATCAAGTGAAGTTTTTAGTAATAAATCATGTTTAAGTTTGTATTAAAAATCTGGGTTGTCATAGGTTATGCGTCTCAGGTGGTTCCCACGTCGTAACCCCTCGCAGGAGGTTATGCTCGGGTGGACCCCACCACCATAACCTCTCATAGAAGGTTAGGGTGTGGCGATCCCACCCCCAACTCCCAAGGGGAGGTTCCAACTAACTGCACACACATGGTGGATGTAATAAAATAAAGTGTGTCTACACTTTATTTTATTATTATTATTTTTTTAAAATCCAAAAACTAACTTCTAAACTCGACAGAATGCAACTGCGGTGAAGGTATTACTAAGAAATTACCGACGCTGTGAGTTCAACGGTGCCCTCATATTTCCATTTCGAGCACCGGTTCAAATGTTATAAAAACTCACTCGTACGTTTACTGAATGTACCTGAACAAAAATTCATAAATTGATTCTGGACACACCGGGCCTCGGAATCAAGCGTGGTCAAAAACTACGGACTCATAAAATTACGATGTATTTAAAAAAACAATTTCATGGGAATTCCGGGTCTTTACACAAAAGTTATCCACACTTATATCATTGGACTTTAGGTAAGGAATACACCATCTTCCCCTTATCATTAGTGTTGTTAAGTTGAGGCTTCACCTCACTACAACAATTCTGTGCGATATAGCCATATCTTCCACACATATAGCACTTCCCGCTCCAGAGAAGGTTGTTCCCCAAATGCTTCTTCCCACATTTTTTATACGTGGGAAAATGCATTTTATTTCCTCCTCTTCCCTGATCGAAGCTCCTCCCTATGATTAGCTCTACTGATCTATTATTTTAATTGGATTTATGAGACCATTTCATCTAACCAATCTTCAGTTCCACTTTTGTCGCACTCCGTATGATCTCCTCATAGTTTTCAAAGTCTCAGTTGGATAAATTCTTTCATATATGAGGTCTTCGTCCACCAAAAAATCTGCCAACCTTCCTATTATGATCCATGATAAATCTTTAGGTCTAATGGGAATGTATTGAGAAGTTCAACTCGTAGCTTCAAATAGATTTATTCTCCTTCTACTTCAGCTCGATAAAATCCTTCTCCATTTTTGTTCTCATTGAACAAGGGAAATACTTATTGAATAAGATCCTTCTGAACTCTTCCCACTATATATCTTCAACCTCCACTCTTGGAATCATGTTTTTAATCATTTCCCACAATTGATCATCTTCTCCTTCTAAGCGATAAACATCCAGGGTGACCTTCTCTTGCTCTCAACAGTGGAGCACAGAAAATATCTTCTCTATAGTTCTGATCCACTGTTCATTAATCAATGGGTTGGTCGATCCACTGAAGGTTGGTGGTCATTGATGCATAAAGGACTCAACATACTATTATTCCCTTCTCGGTGATATTGGTCTCTCAGCTTGATTCAAGTTATTTCCCATAACTTGGGTCAATTGGTTCATCATTCTTATGAAAGTTTTCATTCCAGCATCCATCGGAGGGTTATCATCACATGTTCTATAGAGGCCACCATTTTCACTATTTCTCCTATTTCCTGCTAATTTCTAAAATAATAAAATTTTAGATAGAATCTTATTTAATTTATGAAACTTCTAACTATAAATTATATTATGTCATAAAACATCATGCTTAAATAATTACATTTCTCTATAAATCCTTCGTAATGATTCATAAAAAACTTATGATTAACCAAACTTATCCTCTAAGAGTATCAAACTAGTAGTGCAGTAAGGCCCATTTTTTTATACTAGGATACACTGGGTCAATCTCGAAACTCCTTTCCAGAGTTTTTACTCCTAGGTAGATCTGTGCCAAAGCCACATCCACTTGTTCATATCCAAATATGGATTTATTTGTTCTGAAACCACTTAATATTTCACCAAAATACCATGAAGTTTTCTTATATTTAAACTTTTATATAGGGTTATTCCTAAAGTTTTTATATCCTTATTTCCATAAATAACTAATCAATCCTTTGATACAAACTATTACATCCCGCCTTTTTATTACAATAATTTTCATCACAATTTACAAACAGAGGATCTTTAAAGTCTATTATCTTGGAAATTAGGAACAAAATACATGAAAACATTAAAAATTATTCTAAAACACTTTTAAGACATCAACATAGGTTTATACTAAGTAAAATTACTACATATGATAACCTGAAGACATATATCAAAGGAAACGGTGAGCAGAAGGCCTAGTATGGAAAACAAGTGAAAGAGTTTACATGTGATCTTCAGTGATATCAATCAGAACATGAGGTATATCATAAAGGAAAAATATAGAGGAATATAATAGAAATAATAACATGAATCATGACTTGAAAATGTGGCTATAAAAATTAATTTATACATTCATGAACATATCACCAAAGTCCTTCCCAATGAGTCATAAAAATTACCAAGGTTGTTCACCAAGTTATCGTAAAACTTGTCATCTCTAGAGATTAAATTATTTACCCAATTAATTTGAGTGATATCTGGGGACACCATTAATATATTTTTATTTTCATGTTTTACACATAGATAATAATAATAAATTTCATTAATAACTGAAAGAGTATAAAATTAATGGGTTTCATATCAAAATTACAACATTTTAAAAAGTACTAAAAAACCAGATCATTAAGTCATTTATAGCCCATAGAAAGGGAATAAGGGTTATATGTATGTCAATTAAAGAATAAAATACATCAATTTTATGTCTTGATGAATAAACTTGAAAATTAAATAGGTTTGGGTATTCACATAAATAAAATGAGATAATTTCATGAGAAAAAGAGAGAGATTTTGAGATGAACATTTTGCAGTATAACGACTATATAACATGGTTTTAGAAAACATTAAAAAGAGAGGGGGGAAGGGTCACCCACTCTTAAATATATCATAATACCATATAGGGTTATAATTAAATGAAAATAAGATCATATTATAGATATTTGAATGGAATACCACATAAAAAAGAAACATGGAAGAAAAGAGGTGGTGCGGTTTCATTTACAAAAATTCGGCAGCCTAACATCATCACTTAATATTCTGAAAAATAAGTTGATGAGAGTGGGAAGGGTCTCTCATAATTTAGAAATAAAATTGACAGCAATGGGTACATAGAGAAAAAAATACCCCAACATAATAATATGGAATCTATAAGGCATACCAAAAAAGGAAGTCATGACTTAAAAGAAGAGGATGAAAGGTTCCCTTACCTTGAAGAGTAACTCTGAAAGCTCTAAGGCTGGGACCTTGGTGGGATTGAAGGAACCTTGGGAGGACTCCTTGGGAGGTAAAATGACTAGAGACTTATTAATGAGGAATTGGAATGAAATAAATAAAGGAATGGGTTGGTATTTATAGAAAAAGTGAGGGAATTTTTAATTAATTTCCTAGGGACAGCTCATCGGTGGTATTTCAAAAACCATGGGCTTGGCCATGGTATTTGCCAATGGTATTGGCCACTTGGGAAACCTCATAACATATCATACTATTCAATAGTCTACCAGAATTATTACATCATTAATACATCATTAATGATGTCATTAATCTCACTGAAACTCAAAATTGTATTTTTAATATTCACCGAAAAAGAAAACATTTTATAAAAATCTCATAAATTCACCCTAACATAAAATCAATTCTTCAAAGTCAAAAATGAACTCCTTTTTATGAAAATGATTTTCTAATTATGTGATATTTAATTTATAAGTAAAAAAGACTATTTACATGAAAAATACCAATATTTAACTAATAATTTTCTAAACAGTTGTTTATTAATGCTATAATATCAAATTACCAAACAAGATGTCTAATTTTTTTTATACTTTCTTATGTGAGGTTACTATTCAATAGGTCACATTACTATACATAAGTGTATATTTCTATTTATAATTTACAATTCGCCAAAAACTATTTTGATCTTATTGAACCACATTTTTCACCCTGATTACAACCATGCATGTCCAATTTTCGAAAATCATTTCACAGAAAAAGTTATTTAATAATAAAAAATATATTTATACTATTAATCAAAAAAATACTATTCATCAAATATTGTTCATTAATAAACACTATTCATGACACACTCTTCATCAAATTGAGACTCCATAGAAAATTTCAAATTATTCAGCCTAGGTTAATTCTGACTTTTGAAATCCAAAGATGACATTTATTTTACCATAATAATTCTATATGTATAAGAAATTTTGAAAAGTACAATTTTTACTTCCAAAAACAAATTTATCAAATATTTCTTCATTAAACACATACTTTATTAAGGAATGCTATTGTAAAAATAGGAATAATGAAATAAAAATTTCATTTATACCAAGGGATTAAAAAAAGTACCTAAGGCCTTGTTACATAGCCCCTTATAACACCTGAAAAAGACCTAAGTAAAAGGTGTCTATGGTGATAGAAACTTGGGGCAGTTCAGACAACATTTACCAAGTGCTGATTTATATCAGCTTGAACTTATCTTGTAGGATATTCCTTTCATGCTTTAGATGTTGAAGTTCGGCTTGGGATTGGTCCAGAGAAAATCCCAGGGATGCTACCTCCTTGCCAAGCTCCGATAGATGGGATTCATACGGTCCGAGTCTACTGGATGAGGCCATCAACTCTTATTTCTGTATTAACCATGGTCACTTGTATTTATACACAATAATCATAACGTTAAGAGTTTAGTTTCCAATGGTCATATTGACCAATGGTCATATAATAGTCGAAACCCAATGGTCATATTTAATTATATGCACTTCATTAATTAAAGGACATAGTTTTATTGAGTATAAAATGAAATAATACACAAATTCAGAAATAAAAAATTATTCAAATGTTCAGGTCATTACATTCATTAATTTCACGGTTTTCCCTATTTTGATAAGGTTAACCTAATAATCCATATTTCATCCATCTTTTCCCCTCCAATGTTTAGACATAGACTTTTTTTCAAACACTAGGAAACATTGCCACATTGTATTAGTAACATTCTGTACACCTTCCAAATCATATATACCATTATCTGGGGGATTTGAAAACATTATTAAACTATATCTATAAGAACATCTTTCATGCATAGCTTCAAAAAATCTCTCAGTATAATTAGAATAGAAAATTTATGGTCATACATAGCATCAAGTAATATATCAATTTCATCAATTGGGAACATCACCATATCAAGGATATATTTATATGGTGAACAATATGTCCAATATGATTCCCTAACCAGGTTAATAGAGAAACCATATCCAACACAACAACTCACAATAGTTGAATAATATTATACTAATAAAAAATCCCATAACCAACACATGGAAACACCAATTCTCATTTATGTCTAACAATCATCCCCTTTTTATTTGTTTGCAACACGTTCAAGAATCATTTGTCTCTTACTCTATTACTCATAATAAAACATTATAGATTCCAACTATCTATGAATACCAATACCAATTATTGATTTTTGTTAGATATCAATATTAACTATTGCATAAGGTGTGTTATATGAGAGGAATACTTCCTTCATCCATGTTGGGTAACTAATTTTAGTAAGAACTCCTTTTATGATTTATCTTCATTGAATAAACATCCCTAGAATCATCATATTTAAATAATTTTCATTCTAATCTCACAATGAATTGATGGTATGGAATAATTGTAGATACATTATTCATACTTTCCCAAATAGAAAGTACACATGTATTCATGATCCTTTCATCACACCTTTTGACATAACATCTATAGTACAATTTAAACATTTGATCCAAATACAAAATCTCAAGAAAATATGCACATTGGGAAATAGGGATTCTAAATTCAAAACCATGTCATTCTACTATGTTTACTGGATGGTAGGCAGGATTAACTTCCATGAATCATAACTATTGAGACTATTTGTTACATCATTCAACTAAATATCCTTTATCAATGACTTACATAGTGGTATTTCAACCACTCCCACATTGTCAACATGGTCCTTACATATTCTAAGGGCATAAATTTATCCTCCAATGATATATCAATCACCAAATTTTTTATCCCTATATTTATACCCACAATTTCATTTAATTTTTTGTATCATCTTATAACATGTAAATATAGGTTTGAGCAATTGTTCTGGTGGAAAAAAAATCTTTTTATTTATGCGACATTCACAAATATTTTTAGTGTGTCCAATTACTAGTTAGAAATGATCCATAAAAAAATCTTAAAATCCTAATAAATTGATTCAAGACATAGGAAACAAGAGATATTGTTAATAATTACATGATTATCCATTGTACTTACTTCTATACATCTCAAATAGCCATAGAACATTAGTTTCATTCAAGGTATTCTTCCAGATTTCTTCTCAACTCTAGAAACAAATATGATATGAATTATTGAATTTGATACCCAATATCAAAGATACTAGTATGATGGATGATACTATTAACTAAATCATTATCTATAAAAAAATTATGAGTTTTATGTTTATCTTTTGATATTACTTCATCAACTATTATTTCTAATTGTTTTCTTCGCTCTTACGCATAGTGTCTTTCCTTGTTTATTGGGGAAACTATATCGCAAATGTTAATATCATAAATCCCCCCGAATTATCTACTTTTTCATCGAATATACAATTGAGATTAACCATGATAGTTTTCCATCCATATATGACTCATATATCCTGTGTACTATTACATGATTTCACATATTATATCCAAAATAAACTAAACATGTGTTCTCATTTTATTGGTGCATAACCATTTTTCAGTCATCAAAATGTATAATTATATATATCAAGTTATCTTAAAATAAATTCTTCATGTATTTTTATACCACTTGAAAACAATTGAAATATCAACATTAAACTCCAGAAGCCAATTATTTCAACTCCTCATTATAACACTTATTATTCTTATGTTCTAATTCATTGTTATTATAGATAAAACATTTTCCACTTAAACTAATTTCAATCAGTTATAAATATGGATCACATCACAAAACCACTTTCTATATTTTTTTGAAACATTCCAATGGTTCATATCTCCACTGAAACCTAAAACACTTTATCACATGTTAATCACATTTAGACACATATGGAGAGTGGATAGTTTTAATTCCTCATGTTGAGGAATAATGAAGTTATTGATAAAACAAACCTTTAGTATCACACAATACTTTTCTACTTTTCATATTATAAGAAGATAATGTTGTAAACTAATCAAACTCTTCTTCATGAAGGTAATTCTTCATGGTATGATTTTTTAGTTCCTTGTATGTGGATCTCCTTTGAGTGATGACACTAACACATACATCATTCTGGATTTTTTATTTATTCTTCACCATTCATGCATTCAACATTAACATTTCATCATATCCCAAATAAAAAAAACTTCTTCATTTGGAATAATTACTAAAGAGAACCACCTCACACATTATGGATTTTATCCTTATTCTCTATATACTCTTGTAACTCCATATATCTCTGCCCAATATATAAAAATTCACAACCCATGTATTATTTTTTGATGTATCATTCATAAAAAACCATTAGGAGTCCATTTAATTTTTCATGACTTCCACATGTTTTTCTCAGAACATTCGAATTAAATATTATATTTGGAAGTCCAATTTAAAATAATTTGTTCCCTTTTATTAAAAACTCCCACAGTTAACTTTTTCTCTTTCCTTGTTGTATGTTTTTTAATCCCACATAGGCACACCTCATTTGTTTTCGATTGGATAGAAAATATAGATATCTTAGATGTTTTTTCTATGGTGGATCCTAATTTTCATGGACATGCATCTTTCAGGAAGCTAGATTAGAATCTGTATTTTTTTTCTACATTTGTTTTCGTTCATTTTGATAGGATTTTCATGAGTAAAATAATGTTAGGTCTTGATGAACCCTTTTAAACCACATTATTTTCCACCATTTATGTAAATAAATTTCCATCTTTATAGACCTTATTGCATTAGAAAAGTTATTTTAATACATTAATGTAATTGGGGGGTTATTTGTGACTCTTTTAGTTCCCATATCACTATATTTTATATCCACGTGACCATGGTTATAATTGATAAATAATCTTAAATTAAAAATATACCTCATATTGTCGGGCCTTATATGTGATGTTGTTGTAGAAAAATTCCTTCTTCCTTTAATCCCTTGGTATTATAGGTATAAAAATCATGGTATATCCTGTGATTCTACAATAGTATCACTTAGTGGATAAATTATTCTATGATTCATCATTTTTTGGATTTAGTAAGATGATTTCACTTAAATTATGACTCTATGTATCTATATTCTTCTTCCCTACGAGTTGATTCTACCATGGTAGAGACCATTTTCTTCTCATTTGAGGTTTTCATATTCCTTTCATGCTCATTATTCTTCCCATCCTTCTACTTCAGTTGGGAATTCATCTTCCTCAAACATGAACTTACTTATTTTTAATATTTTAACACCCCATACAATATTTTTGAGCAAGATAATGATAGAGTTTAGTTCCATCACTAAGGCTATTTGGTTTTTACTTCCTGTGCATGTTCATCAAATAATTCACTTCAACTCTTTATCATTGCACACATATTCACAATTTCATCACTCTAGGAAACCTTCACTTTCCTCAGCCTTTGGTTCTCCTCAAACATCATTTCCATGTGTTTAACTAATTACTCCTTCTTAGTCCTCAGATTTTGAACTCAATTGAATTAGCATACATAATTTTTTTATCCCACATTATAGATATTCATATTGAAAGAAATATTATTCAATTCATTATCTCAGGTATCAATTTTCTCCTTCGGATTTGTGGCCACATCGATTCATATTTGATTGAATATTTTTAATTTTTTATCCTTGATTTTTATTTTTTAATCATTTCTCCCTTTTGATTAATTATTCATTATTATATAAAATAATTATTTGTTCATCCCAAGATTGGTATCCTCTAATATGTGAATAGAATCCACCTTTGGACAACTTTATATCTATAAATTAATAGTAGTTCCCACATTACTTGTCATATTAGGCTCCATGAATAGTTTTATGGTATCATTTTGAAAGAAAGTAGATACATAATCAAATTCATCCTAATCTTCTATTTTTCAATTTATGGGCTCCTTTAACTTTTTTAGACACTTCTTAAATACTATTACATTTTATGTAATTATACTTTTATTTCTTATTATTCATATCATTCACATTCCCATGTCGTATGTTTGGAATATATTTCAAATCAAAATGCTAAATAGATCAATAGAAAACAAAATAAATCTGATAAGACAAACCTACCCAATAATACCAATTATTGGAAACACATGAGAATTTATTAAGAGATTACCCAAGAGAGGGGGTGAATCATTTTATGAAAATGAATAATATTTCTATATATACTGATGAAAGTGTCTCTGTCCTAACCGATATAGTCCCCACATGTATGTAGGGTTTCTATTGGGTTCACCTATTATGTAATGATCTGATTAACTAGTGAACTTATATTATAGTTAATCATATAATATCTATAATTACTCAATTAGTATGAATTAATTATTTTCTGATAGAATATAATAAATGAAAGAAAACAATACACAATAATTTTACATGGTTAACCCACACTATGATACATCCAAGGTGAATTCATTTACATTTTCTAAATAATCCCAAATTCACTAATAATCATTAATTAGTGAATTTAGGATAGGTTAATCTTCTTCATTTCTTCACTCTACATATAGTGTTTTAGGATGAATCACTTACACCCAGGGGTAACTACCATTATCACATCCCTTTCTCACTATATTAGGAGAACGTGCACATTTGAGGAAAGGATAATGAATGATTTCATTGTTTGAAATTTGGTCTACTGATTAGTGCTTATTAATCATCAAATTGTTCCTTCAAAACCTGGTTGTTTACATAATTAATTTAGAAGCCTCACATTCCATATTGAACAAGTATTAATGGAATACTAACATCCTTTGTAATGGTCTATATTGAGTTCCAATAACATTATATACATTTCACCTTAACTGAATTCCTAATACGCACGTTTTGAAACATTATTTTTTAAAAACTCTTATATTTTGTGAAACAATAACTTTATCAAGAAAGTTAGAACTTTCATGTGTAATGTCCCAAACCTAATCAAGGTACAAACAATTTAAATATTTAGTCCAAATCCTTAATGTGACCCAGGGCGCGTGCCTGTACACACTATTTTATGTCCTGGGAATGTATTAAAATTATTTTAATAATTTCATAGGGTTTATATAAAATCTTACATCACACCCTATCATAGAGTTAGGGATAAGAATAATTAATAATGTATTAAAAGGGATAAAAAATAATTTTTCTAAAATAAAATAAAATGAATAGGGGATAAAAATAAATATTTGTATAAAATACGATGGAGAAGAGTGGAAATAATTAAAATTTGTTATCCCATTTTATTAATTATTTTCCATTCCCACTTCTTTTTATTTATATTATATTATTTTATTTCATTTTATTTATTTTAGTTTTTTTTATTTTTCCTTTTATTTTTTCCCTCTCCCTTTTTATTTCTTTTCTTTCATTTTATTCTTATATCCTCTTCCCTTGGTGTGTTTCCCACTATAGTTCCCCCTCTTTGGTGTGCCTCCTCCTCCTCTATTATCCCTTCAGAAGCCCATTGTGACTCTAATTAACCTCCATTTCCAACATATTTTGTTGTGCTATGAAGATCTTAGTAAGGATAACCTCACACACCATGAACTATAGGATCTTATCCACTTTCCATCATGAAATCCTCAACGAAAGGTTTTTACCTGAAATTGGGATTTTTCTAAAATCATCTGATTTCTTCTATTATAGGCAAAATAAAAAGTCATTGTAGAGCATAGGATCCAATATTATTAGAAGGTAGTTCAAGTACTATATTCCCTATATTTTTGTTTTGTTTTTATCGCACATTGTGTGGATTGTTGGTTCCTACCGAAAAATTTCAATTTTCCCTTTTTTAATTTAATTAAATTAAATGGATGGAAAATTTAAACATTTTTTGAGATGAACTTGCTTGTTTAATTTATTTACACAACATTAGATATCTTTTTTGGGTGTGATGATGTAATTGGTATAAATTCCTCTAGCCCTGAATAATTAATTTGTTAATATCATGTGTTGGAGGACCCCTATTTGGTTGAGTTTTAAATCAAATAAATAAATTAGGATAATTATGAACCATGAATTTTGAGGTTTTTTTGGTTTGTTTATTCATAAATATTTCCTTGTTAAATATTATTATCATTATATGCTGTTATAAAAGAGAAAAATGCATTTTTCTTATTCTTCTGAAAATATGTTTTGACTAGGTTTGTTTGGTTTGAATACTTAGGAATTACGTGGATCGTTGATGATCGAATTGTTATGTTTAAATTATAAATTTATAATATTTGATATCTAATTCATTGAAATATATTTAAATTCTGGGTGTTGATACAACATGGGTTCCATATTAAGTTCCACACATGGACTCTCTGTTCTTTATTGGTTACCACACTATGCAATAGGGAGGAAATGTCTTAGGATTTTTGGGAAGAGTGTTTCCCTAGTTTTTCTATATACTCACGAGTGATACTAGTTCCCTAAGGAAAAATTGAGGATAGAACTGACGGTAAAGTATCTATGCCATGCCTTGGGTGATACTCGACCACTTATGTGCGATACCCAAGATGGACTCATGATAAAACCATGTCTTGAGTGATACTTGGTCTTTTGGAAGATTTATTTAGATGGTTTCAGTGATATTGGATAAATTAATGGATGTACCATAGAGATACTTTCGAGACAGGCTCATAATCAAATGCTAACCTATAATATAATGATAATGATAATGTGTGGAAGGCATTATTTGATGAAAATTCAGGTTTCTAGTGAATTGTGATACCTTTATGTTGCCTTGAATAATGTTTTTCTGACACATAAATTAGACCCAAGATAAAGCCCATGATTGGTGGTATGTTCCTTTTTTTCCTTATATTTTTTCTAGCCATTATATATATATACATTCTGCTTATTATATGTACATTATTCAGATTCCTAGCTTAGGCCGAAGATGGTGGTATGGATAGGTGCCTTTGAGAACCTAGACCATGTTATGCTTATTTTATTTTGTTTATTTAATTTATTTCATTTATCAAATATTGGCACATTGATTTGGATTACAGAATAAAATGGAAAGGTTTAGAAACTAAGTGTGTCAGCCTACTTGGATTTTATCTCACACCCTACTCGGGCACGGTATGATACATGAGTATAATTTATGTCCGGGGGTTTGGATACTATGAAGTGTGCTACTCCCAATGCTTGATTTATTTAATATTTTGGATGGATCTTGGGGGAAGAGTACCCAACCTTTACTTAAGATGCATTCATTTCAATTTTTGTAGTCTTCATTACAGTTTTTATATCATGCTTTTATTCCAACATTCAATAAATTTACTTTAGTACAGACATCATATAATGACATCATTGAGTATCTGGTTTGATTTATCATCTTTTACACTTTTCATTTATTTAGTTGGGATTATTTAATTGTTTCTATTCTAATTGGATTATTTATATTCTTCAATTACTTATTATTAATTTCTTTTCTTCCACTGTGTATTACTTATTACCTATGAGGGAATAGTATCCCCCACATACTCGTTAAAAATGACATCGCTTCTAGTCGAAAACCTCTAGAATTTAGGGAGACACACTTGAGGTTATGTGGCCAAACCGGATCGGAGCACCCTTATAGTGTATACTAAGACATGGATGCTATAACGTGGTATCAAAGGTGGTTATTTTTTTCTTATTTCATAATTTTTGGGTTATATATGAGACTATGAAATATGAATTGAGACTATACCCTATACTTGGATGTATCTAACCCATGTACAGAGGAAACCCAAATTTGTAGATTGGGATTGTATTTATTGATTATGCCAATTATTTTTGATGTTATTTAACATTGGGTGACACTAATTTTTTGTATTTTTATTAATATTGGTATTATTAAGATAATGGTTTTTACCATTTCAACATGATTATTTGTAGTATATGCATTTATATACATCATATTAGGGGGAATAGGGATTATAATGACATGCATATTTCATTGCCATATCTTCTTTCAATGTGAATCTACCTATTTTAATGTGGGTCATGTTATGCTAAGTTGTAAAAAATTTGAAGTGCTTGTTTGTTAAATATAAGGTCATGATAGTTGTTAGATGTTAACATGAATTTACCTATGAAATGGCCATTAATACTTTTTTTAGTGATCCTTCAATGTTTTCTCTTTCTTATCTTGACCTTGATCATGGGGTAGAGTATATGTTCTGTAGTTCTCTTAGGAAGGCTACGTACCTCCTATCTTTATTTCTCCTTTACCTATCTTCATTGTCTGCTATGAGATTCTATCAAAAAGGCTGTTTTTGTTATTATAGACCAATTTTCCTTGACATTTTCATGTTGTACCTCAGGAGAGTGGCGATGATAACATGACAGATATGGTGGGTCCAGATCCACCAGATGTTCCTCTTATAGTGCCTCTTATAGTGTTACCTATAGTGAAACCTATAGTTCCTCCTATAGTACCAGTTCCTACCAATATTCTGATGGGACCTGATGCTCAGTTCAGTGATAGTCTCATCAGGTTTATGCAGTCAGTATAGAATGTTCCTCGACCTTCCCCGTCTATTGTAGAGCCTACATGAGACTTTCTACACCAGAACCCTCCCACATTCTTGGGGAGTGGTGGTCCTCAAACGGAAAAGTCATGGATAGAATCCATGAAGTATATCTACAACTATATCGAGATGCTTCTATAGAGGAGGTTCAAACATTCAGTCTAAATGTTACGTGGCTCTACCAAGTATTGGTGGGATGTTATCTCTCAGGAAGAGTAGACAAGAGACATGGTTTGGGAAGAATTCTAAATATATTTCTAAGAATAATTTTTTCTATAGACTCAGAGTGATGATAGTGCTAGGGAATTATTAAATCTTCGAAAAGGCTCTATGATAGTGTTAGAGTATTCTACTTGTTTCAAAAAGCTTTAGAGTTTTTCACTATCCCTGACCGGTGACACATAGAAAACTGTGAGATGATTTGATGACAGACTCGAATATACCATCCCCTCATAGGTGAATATATTTAATTTGACAACTATTTTCAAGAACAAAAATTAGGTCCTAATTTTAAAATGAAATTTTATGGAAGCTAATGATGTGAGACAATGTGGTTCAGTTCAGAGATAGGGTGATAGGTCTTTAGGCAGTAAGAAGCTTCACTTTGTGGGTGAACATGTGGAAAATTCCATCCATATGAAAAGTACTAATAGAACTATCTTTTTTCATCAATGTGGAATGATAGAACATAAGAAGACTCAGTGCACAAGAATCCCAACAGAGTGTCGAGCTTATGGTAATATGGGTCCCCTTCAACATTTCTACCATTATTTCTCATTAGCATCTAGTGGAAGAGGATATGTATATGAACCTATATCTTGTATGAGATCTATAAAACCATAGTAGGATGGAAGTTCATTCTCCATGGGAAGATCAGGCCAAGGTAATGGTGGAGGCCATGGTCGAGGAAATCATGTTCCATACTATTAGCATTTGTAGATCGGGTCTGCCCATGCAAGTCTTGAAGCATCTCAGGGTCATGGTTCATGTCTTATATACACAATGAAACAAACACTAGAAGAGAAGTGTGATTTCCAAATACGATTAGTGGTAATATTCTGGTATCCTATACCTTAGTTCCTACCCTTTTTGATATAGTTTCATTGCATTCCTTTTTATTTTCTATTTTTGTTGAAAGGCCTCATTTTACGATCAAGTACCCTTATAGCGTCATGTCTCTAGGAACTCCACTAGGGGTTAAGATAGAGGGAATATGCCAATTTAGAGAGTGCCTATGGAGTTAGGTGGGTACCATTTCCTTGGTCATTTTTACATACTCGATATGCCTGCCATCGATTTCATTCTTGTTATGAACCAGCTCACTCGTTATCATGCCCAAGTGAATTTTGATCACCATCAAGAGTTCTTCACATCCCCTAAAAGAGACACATATATATAAAAAGTACAATATGATATGAAGTGAAATCGATCTGGACTTAAATGTTTTGGATTGGGAAGAGTTAAAGTTCGATTATCAACTCTCTTTTTGTGAGATCAGGGAATGCAGCTAGTTTAATTATATCATGTTGTGTATCATTTCAGGGATGTATTTGCTATCAATTTATCTATCTTCCCTCCCATGAGGTATGTTTAGTTCAATTTAAATCCTGTTCTAGGTGTGAAACCAGTGACTATTCCTCTTTATACGATGGAACCTTTAGATATACATGAACTCAAAAAGCATCTTGAAGACATCAAGGCTAAGATTTTTATCAGACCTAGCATATCACCGTGGGGTTCACCAGTTCTTTTCACTAAGAAGGTGAGTGGTACCATCATATTGTGCTTGAATTATCGTAAATTCAACCAGATTATGGTAAAGAAATAATATTCATTGCCTCATGTATATGACCACTTTGACCAACTCTGAGGAATGTTTATTTTCTACAAGATTGATCTATGTTCAAGATATCACCAATTTCATGCGAGACCATTTGACATACCACTTAAGATGTTTTAAAATTGTTATCACTTGTAAAAGTATCTATTTATGCCATTCAGCCTCACGAATCCATCAGTAGTCTTCATGGATCAAAAGAATCATGTTTTTCACTCATACATTGATTCATTTGTGGTGGTGTTTATTGAATACATATTAGTTTATTCCCACTCCAATCATGACCATGTGACCCATCTTGATATTATTTTGAGTACAATGAGAGAACATAAAAAATATTAAAATCTTAGTAAATACCTTTTTTGGATCGATAGAGTTTAATTCTTGGGTCATATATTATCTGAGGTAGGTGTATCAATTTTTCGAGAAAAGGTGATCGTTGTACTTTCGTGGGAGTAGCCCAGCAATGTTTTCGACAAACACAATTTCTTGGAGCATTCTAGCTATTACACATGTTACATCTAAGATTTATCTAGCTTAGAATCTCCACTTATGACCCTAAATAAGAAGGGTGTGCAGTTCATCTAGTCAAAATCTTATGAAACATATTTTCCAGGAGTTAAAGGGTATACTACCCTCAGATCTGATCCTGATTCTTTCTAAGATAGGTAGAAGCTATATTGTTTACTATGATGCTTCAATAATCAAACTGGGTGTAGTTTTGGTATGGGGTGAACGACGCATGGCTTTCGGATCCATCCAAGAGATACCTCATGATCATAACTATCTTACATATGAACATGAGTTTGAATCTATGGTTCATGATTTATGCTGTTGGATACACAACATGTTGGGTGAGAGGTATTTTGTTTACATTGATCATAAAAGCCTGAAATATATCTCCACACAACGAGACATCAATTTAGGGTAGTGCAGGTGGGTCGAATACCAACAATAATTTAATATTGATCTTGCTAATACCCATGGTATGTGGAATTACATGGATGATGCTTTGATCCACAAAATGTAGACAGAAGCCATCCAGGAAATATGAAGTGAGTGACAGATGATGGATTTGTTTTCTTTGATGCATCTATAGGTTCAGGAAAAGTGAGGAAACCCAATTTTAATGGATCTTACAATGACATACTCTCTTTTAGAAAGAATTTTGTATGTGATAGTTATCTAATATAGATATATTCGTTCTGAGGGAAAGCATCATAGGAGATAACCCTTCTCATAGATGGGTTGTTGATGGAAGAAAAACTTTAAAATACTATGGCTGAGAATGGGTACCTTAAGATGTATGGGAAGAATTTATGAAGGAATCTCATACATCCATTTGGGAAGTTCATCCTTGACTTACCAATATTCATAAAGACATGTGTCATTAGTACTGGTGTTCAGGTATGAAGAATCAGATAGTGGGGTTCATCACTCGGTGCTCTGCCTGTTCGCAGGTGGAGGTAGACCACCGACGACCATTGGGACATCTGGAACCTCTATCCATCCATGAGAGGAAATAGAATGACGTCACCATAGATTTCATAATAGGATTTCCAAGATCTCCTAGAGGTAGTGATGAATTGTGGGTGATGGTTGACAAATTAACCAAATCATCACACTTAATACCCATTCAAGATATTTTCTCAACTGATGAGTTAAGAAGGATATATATTCAAGAGATAGTGCAACTTCATGGAGTACCTCATTCTATTGTCTCAGACAGAGATGCCTACTTTACTTCATAATTCTGGAAATGGTTAAAAAATGTGTTGGGTTCACTGGTAGTCTTGAGTACTGCATATCATCCTCAGACTGATGGGTAGTCTAATAGGATCATACGAGTGTTAGTGGATATGCTACAGACATGTATCCATGATTTTGGAGGTTCATGTGAGACCCATATTCTTTTTTTTGAGTTTACCTAAAATAACATATTTCAAGAAACAACTCAAATTTACTTGTATGAGGCCCACTATAGTAGAATGTTTTTTTCACCTTAATACTATATCAATGATGGTGAGGTATCTCTGTTGGGTCCTCACCAAATTCACGAGTCTTGTAAGAGTGTTTAGATTATTTAGATATATATGACTATAGCTCTGTCCTGATTGAAATCATATACCGATTATCGCCATAGACCTCTCTAATTCGAGGTGGTACATCAAGACTTTCTATGTGTTTTACCAAGGTTTGGTCACATATGGATTAAGAGATGAAGGAAGTTATCATGGAGATACTTCGATCCTTTCACAATAGTGGATAGAGTTGTGTTTTTACCCTATCTGTTAATGTTACCACATAGGTACCATTCCATGGACAACGTCATCCAAATATCTCAACTTCGACAGTATCATCCATACCCATCCCATTCATTTGATCCGTATGACCTTGATATTAATGAAGATGCATCATTTGAGGAGCATCTCATATATATCATCAACCATAACATTAAGGTTCTCTAGAGTACCTAAATTCCTCTAGTTTGGGTTTTATATAAATTCAAACATGTTTAGGTAGAGACTTGGGAGCGGGAGACCGATGTGCCTGCTCAATGAGTAGATAATTTCTCTAACGATGTTCCACTACCCTTAGAGGGAAAACTCTAGGATGAGTTGTCCTATAGTGGGTAGTTTGTAACATCTTAGCTTTAATCATGGTATATACCATTTAAATTTTTAGTCCAAATCCTTAATGCGACCCAAGGCACGTGCCTTGGCACCCTCTTGTGGGTCCTCGGAAGCTATTATAATCAATTAAAAAATTTCATAGGTTTTATATAAAATATTACATTATGCCCAAGCACAGCGTTCAGTTTAAACATAATTAAAAATGGATAAAACAGGGTTAGAAATAATTTTAATGAAATAAAAACAAATGAAAATAGGATAATAATAAATAATATAATAAAAGTAGTTGGAGAAGAGTGGAAATAATTAAAATAGGTTAACCCATTTTATTAATTATTTCCCTTCCCCCTCTCTTTTTATTTTTATTAATTTATTTCATTTCATTTAATTTATTTAGTTTTCTTTATTTTTCCTTTTCTTTTTTCCCTCTCCAATTTTATTTGTTTCCTTTAATTTTTTTCTTCTCTCCTCTCCCCTTAGTGCGTCAGCCCCCTATAGTATCCCCCCTTTGGTGCGCCTCCACCTCCTCTCCTCTACCTTCGAGAATCCTATTGTGACTCTGATTAATCTCTATTTCTAACATAATCTAGTGTCCTGTGATGATCTTAGTAAGGCTAACGTCACTCACAAAGAACTATAGAATCTCATCCAATCCCTGTTATTTAATCTATCGTGGAAGATTTTACTTGAAAATGTGGTTTTTCTAAAATTATATATTTTCTTCAGTTATAGGAGAAATGAAAGGTCTTCGTGTAATGTAGGATCCACTATGATTATGAGGTAAGGAATATACTCTCTTTTCAATTGTTTCATTTCATCTTTTATATTCCACATTGTGCAGCTCTTCGGTGTCTACCAGTAATATTTAAATTTCCCAATTTGAATTTAATTAAATTACTTGGCATGACTATTTCAACCTTGTATGACTTGAACTATCTTTTTTAATATGTTACAAAATCGTTTGATACCCCATTGGGTGTGTTGATGTAATTGGTATAAATTCCACTAGCCCCAAATCATTAAATTATTAATTTAATGTTTTGCACGACCCTTCTTTGGTAGAGTTTTAAATCAAATAAATTAGTTAGTATAATTATAAACCATGAACTTTGGGGTTTTATTGGTTAGTTTATGCCTAAATATTTCCTTGTTAAAAACTCTTACCATTATATGATATTATAAAATAGAGAAGTGAATATTTCTTCTTTTACAAATAAAGTGTTTGTCTATGATTTTTTAGCTTAAATGATCAAGAAGTATGTGGCTATTTTTTGCTTAAATTGTTTTGTTGAAATTATAAATTCTTACTCTATGATATCTTTATCCTTGAAAACTAATTAATTTTTTTTAGTGATAAAACATGGGTTTCGTGTTAAGGACAACACATGGACTCTCGGTTCTTGATTGGTTACCACACTATGTGTCGGGGAGGCAATGTCTTAGGCTTTTCCAGATGAGGGATTCCCTGGGTTTTCTATATACTGATGAGTTATGCTGGTTCCCTAAGGGACAATAGAGGATAGAACCATTGCAAAAGTGGATACGCCATGCCTTGGGTGATATTTAACCCCTTATTTATAACAATCGGTATGGAATCTCGATAAAACCATGCTTCAGGTAATAATTTGAATTTAAGAATATTTCATTGGATGGGCTCAGTTGTATTGGATAATTTAAAGGATGTACCATTGATGTACCTTTGGGACGGGCTCTGAATCCAACTCTAAACATTAATATAATAATAATGATAATAAGTACAATTCTTTATTGGATATAGGTTTTGGTTCCTTGTGAATTGTGATACCTTTCTTGTGTCTTGGAGCACAATTTGGTAAATCATAAGTTAGACCCAAGATAAAGCACAATATTGGGGGTATGTTCTTTTTTTTGTATGCTATTTATTTTTTAGCCAATATATATACACATCATTTTTATTACAAGTACTTTATTTAGAGTCCTAACTTTGGCTAAAGTAGGTGGTATGGATGGGAATCATTGAGTACCTAAACCAATTTATACTTAATTTTTTTTATTCAATTGCTTGAATTTATCATATATTGAAACACTAATTTTTTTACATCATGAAATATAATTGTTTAGAAACTGTGGGTGTCAGCCTGCTAGTATTTTATCTCACACTCTGATGAGAGACCATTTGGTACTCGAGTTGACTTTATGTCTACATGTGTGGATACTGAGAAGCATTCATCTCATAATTCTTTATTACTTTTTTGTTTTGAATGGATCATGGGGGTAGAGGACTGAGCCTTTTCTTGAGATGTAGTTGTTTCAATTTATATTATTTTCATGATAGTTTTGATAGAATTTTTATATTCATTCTTTCTATAATTTAATTTTATTGAAAGAATCATAGCATGAAATCATAGTTTATTTGGTTTGATTTATCAGCTTTCATACTTTTCATTTATTCAGTTGAGATTATTTAATTTCTTATGATGCTTTTGTTTATTTATATGCTTCTACTATATGTAATGAATTTATTTTCTTCCACTATGTATTACTTATTACCAATGAGGGCATAATATTCCCCATATAAACGTTAAAAAGTCCCTCACTTATAGTAGATAGAGTCAATCATTTGAGGAGATGCGCTTGAGTTCAAGTGGACAACCCAGCTTGGATCACCCTTCTAGTGGATCCTGGGATGGGGACACTACATCATGAAACTTTTATTGTTTCATGAATCTCTAAAAATTATTATGTTTTGAAATCATTAATGAAATTCACTTGGTAAAACTAAAAACAATTCTATTAATTGTGTATCTTATGACAAAATTACTACATCACAAAAGAATACCTTTGGGAAACACATTCATGAATTAAAAACTCAAATATCTTCAATGATTCATGGTACGTCAAATGTGGGGGTAAAAGTATATTTATAGAAGTTTCCACCACTTATTGTGACATCCATTCTCTATAAAAAACGTTCATAAATCTTTGTACATTGATCTTATAAGTTTTAATCTTCATGAAAATTTTGGGAAAATCTTTCATTCATATATGCTTATGAACCACATATAAACTTATTATAACTCACCATCTTCATGAAAATTTCTACCTTCATGAAACCGACCATTATGAATTAACCTAATGATTCATGAATTTCATGCCTTTTTTATATTTTAATTATCCAGTGTTGAAAATCCATCTTTAAAAAAACCTTATCTTTCTAAAATTTTGACCCCATAAATGTGGAATACACTTGGAAATGGAACCACCTTGTATGTGTAATTTTTTGTTAACAATCTAAATCCTCTATAAATTTTTTCTATATCATTGAAATCACAATTTAAATATTCTTTCTAGAACTTCCTCAAAACTATACATTATAAAAATCAATTATTATTCTCCTATTTTTTAGATATATTCATCATGTCTCTCAATATAATTGGAATTGAAATTTCAGGCTAGCATATTTCCTCTCACTATTCACCACTTTCCCTTGATCATGAAAATAACTATCTCATAAATTTTTTGACATGGTGAACAAAAAATCCAATTTTCTCCATCAACCATGTCAATGAAAACACTTAATCCAACAAACCAACCCACAAGGGTTAAAAATGATAAGTTTGATAGTAATTCCAACTAAAAATACATGGAATCACCAATCATCATTGATTTCCAACAAAATGTATTCATATATAGCCATTTTCACATGACATCGAGTGACCTCAATACATGGAACTATGTCAATCATGTATAGTCCATCTCATAATTTCACGATTCTCTTAAAATGACTAGTTAGGTTGAATATACATCACATTTAACTCATCCATGTAGTTGATAAACACATATTTAACCTAAGCAAGCATGTCGATGAATTTCTCACTCATATTAAATCATGGGTTGGTTGTCTTTACTCTTAATAGAAGTGAAAAAATATCATATTGGTTTCACTCTATCTGATGAAATGATAAAAAATAAATGAAACCACTCCCTAAATAGCTACTATAATTTTTACATAAATAATAATGGTTTCAATGTACATAGGACCACATTATAGGTGTCTCACCAATTTCATTTTAGTAGGATTAATAATAAAAACAAATCCAGATGTATATTTATGGCCATGAAAAATTACACGAGATATACATTAACGAGTCAATCCAAGTAATAATTATCTAATTATTACCCCATGAATATATTCTTTCATCTTATATGCATCTATTTTAATGGATTTTAATAATGAATTCATGAAAACATAATAATATAATCACTAAAAATGATACAATGTGATGATATTCAATTAAGGACACCTCACATTATACATGTAGGGGATATTTTCATTTTTACATTCAGGTAAATTAAATTAAAGAATGAATTAATGAATGATAATTAATTTTTTTTACTATAAAACCAGGATACATTATAAGTCCATTACAAAATTCTCTTAATTATCTTATACCAATATAATTTATACGACCCTCATTATTTTTCTAGAATAACTTGTGTGCTAACTTATTAATTATAATGGTAATTAATAAACCATATTTATGTGAAAATGTAATAAAATTCTCCCATTGAAAAATTTAATGAGAATCATTTAATAATTAAACAAGGTTGAATAAAAGGGTCACATAGAAATCACATTCCGGACATTCAATTAATTGAACATGTTTAAACTCCAAAAATTCCTAACATACAATTATATGATGATAACTTATGTTTCCAACCTAGAACTCTTTCTATAATTAACATTGTTATCATTGAACCCTATTCCATTAAAAAAATATTAAAAACCATGTAGTTATTTACATTATTATTTACCATCACATTCAAAATTAATTAAGAAAAAATTAATGTTCACTTTAACTTCCATAATTCTAAGAAAATAGTAAAACTGACTTTATCATGGTAACTAAATGTTACCATTTACAATTTTACTTTACCATAAATATACTAATTTTCATTACTATATTCAGTGAAATAATATTAACATTATACTACTATAATTTCTTATTTATTAACGTTTAAATTCCCTATTTTCAAACCTACTCTCTCTATAATTTTAGATATTAAATTCCATTTTAAAATAAATTTAAATGATTCCAAAAAGGAATATTTGTGATAATAAATAATTATTATTTTCATTTCATAAAAATATATAAAAATATACTATTTTTTATACCATATGGTATTCTATGTATTCAGATAATTTTATTGAAAATAATATTGATTCATGAAATATTTTACTGATGGGGAATGTTAATGACCTCAATTATATTTTAAAGAATGACTGGATAAAATATATTTTCCTAGATAAAACACTTTTTTCTATATATTCTTTTCAAAACATGTTGTATAATAAAATGAATCATAAAATATGTGTATTCAATCAATCATCTCAAAAATATTACAATAATTACTCATTAAGCAATAACTTCTGTTATGAAATCGTCACTACTTAATGATAATACCCACTGGTCTCAAATAACTTCAACAATATAATTAAGAAACCATATTGTAATATCTAATGTAAATTATATTTTTATGGTTTTAACTTTCACCCACTTTTACTATCTATACATCACTTGAACCTAGAAAACACATACCTAGTTCATATATTCTGAACACTATATAATATTGGGTAAACTATTCCTGAAATCATTGCTATTTTAGGAAAATTTTCATCATATACAATAGAATCAATTCCTTAAATAGAATAATCTGAAAGGAAACCATAAGAAAATTATTTAATAATTAATAAAACCATATTAAATTCAATTTTTGAACAAATTATAAAGTCTAGTTAATTAGGAAGGTGTTGTTCTATCACATAGAATGTTACTTAATATATTTTCATAAGTTACCAATCTCATTATCTTCTTACATTAAGCTACTCCATTTAAATGGTCATTTTTTGGTTGGGCAATGATTATGATATTTTTCTATAAAAAAATATTTTATCAAATAAGTATCGCGTTTTACATATTTTCATGAAGTACTTTTAGTAAAAATCTACATCACCTAATACATCACTTCTATTAATTGATCCAAGATCCATATTTCCCAATGATATGTGTCTAATTTTGTTTCTCACTCGACAAATAGATATTTATATAGAGAATCATCATAATGAAAAGAGTTACGACTCTTTGATAGTTAAGTGGGAAATACATTTTCTATATAAATCATATGAATAAAATTCAACATTATTCGCCAGGTAACCTAATAACATTAGAGTCTTATTGCTAGAATACCCTAAATAAAATTTCATGAATTAGATAATAATTGAATATAAACTAGAACCATCCTTTGTAATTAACTTCCAAATAAGATAATCTACAGGTACCTATAATTTTACTCTCGTACAAATGATAGTCTAGGGGCATTTGTATTTGGAATGATCTACTCGATCGAATGATAGAGGTTTTGACAAGTTCCACTTTGTATGGAATGTCACACATTATATTTTACGAGGTTTTCATAAAATTATTTCAATTTTTATAAAAATCATATTCAAATTAAATAAAAAAATTATTTTCGTCAAATGAAAATTTTAATATACCCATTTTTCCCTTTTTATATTTATTATTCTAGAAATTCTTTTTTAGTCCTTATTTATACCACTAAATTACTGTGTTCACGCCACATTAATCTATAACTAATTACACACCCCAAATTTTTATGTTAGTATCCCAATAATTATCTGTGAATATTGATACATTTCCCATTGTATCAATATGCACAAGTTTCATGAACTTTTCATGTAAATGAATTGTGTAATATGAGATTAAAAATATCTACATGAATAAGCTAAAAAAATAGATTGTAAATCCCTCATTGTAACATCACTATATTTTAGGCTAAAATGAATACTATGTTCAATTATGAGCATAAAATGAATATGAATCCTAAAATGAACTGTTATATAAAATTAAATTATTATTATTAACATACGTTATTATAACTTATTCATTAAATTAGATTGAGTGAACATGAGTAACTACATTATGAAATATATGTATAAATTTTTGTCATTAATACAAAATTAAAAATTATTTCCTATGAAATAAAACCAAAATTTTAAATAATATCATATAACATATATATATATATATATATATATATATATATATATTATAAAAAAGTATTATATGTGAATTTTTTCTCATTAAAATAAATTCATTTAATCACTCTAGATGAATGATTTTATTAAAATTTATAGATCTAACATTTAATGAAATAATTTTTTTTTCATATAATGGTTGTTATGAGATAAAGGATGAGAAAAAATTCAATATATACTTTAAAAATAAATTTTCTTCAAAAATGTATTTTCATGATTTTTATGTGTTGATATTATGATTTAATTTTTCCACATTTAGAAATTATATTTGATAAAATGGAAATAATATTTTAAATAAACATTTTGAAATAATTTTATGATAATTTTTTTTTGTGGAGGATATTTTTCAGATGAATGGTGAAAATTATCAATTTAGAAAAAAAGTTCATTTATTTAATTTTAATAAAAGTAGTTTCAATGATCTATTTAGTATTAGATTTAGTTGAGAGACATATAAATTTCATTTTATTAATAATTATGTAAATAATGTCATGGGAATCAACATTATACTTCTTTTTTGTATAAAATAATTTTTATGCTTAATACATGTATTTTTCAAAAAAACATTTTACATTATGTTTTACGAACTTATAAAAAAATAAATATTTACTAAATACATAAAATAATTCATGAAAATTGATTAAATATTTGGAATTGTCATACTAAAAATATGTAATAAGGTTCATTTTATTTTTATTCATATTTAATAGTAACTATTGTAAATTCTATCATCGTGGTAATTGATAATGTGGGTGAATCAATGTTTTAATTATGGGATAAGTCATAAAAATATGTTACAAACATTCTTTAACATTATTTGATATCATTAATTCATCCACCATCACAATATGTTTGAAAATATTCAAATTTGTTTCCACTTTATTATGATTGTAGACTTTATATTATTATAAGTAAAGAGTAATTCCAAAATTCCAATATATCTCACTTATTCTATTCTCATGATTTGAATATTGATAAGAGTGATATATATATATATGTGAATGTTGAAGATAAAATTTATTAATAACGAATTAAATTTGTGATAGTAATTTTATAATTTTTTTGGGGATTGTATAATTACCTAGAATACTTATGAAACACCATTGTAGCGCTTGTGAAAGCCATAGAAAAATAAAATAAATAATTTTTAAAACCATAAATGTAATAATTTGTTGTTTAGTTATTAGTTACCATGAATTTTATGGATATTTATAATGGTTATTTCTTGGTTATAGTTTTTATGTTCTAATTATATTGTTATCATTTTGTCTTTAAAATATTTTTTTTGAATTGTCCTGAAAATGACATCAAATGGTATTTATGTATAAAAACATTTATATCATTATAAAATCATAAAAATACAATAAAAATATAAAACAATGGGAAATTATATATGATATCATTAATGCTTCGTGCATGTTACACTTGATATTTTTTAAATTAATTTCACGGGACATACAAATTGAAAAATTTATACCACTATTATGGTGAAAGGATTTAATGAAGGGATTAAAATAAGAAATAAGGTTAAAAATGTAACATAAACTTGATTAAATATTATTTTTTGTATATATTTAGATTTGATATTTTTAAATTCCAATATATCAATATTTGGTGTAATTTTAAATGATTTATATATATATTATATATCAATATTTTATGTATTTATAACATTTCCACCCACCTCACTTATAAAAGGGGACCACCTATTAAAACATTATCATACCTATTCAGAAATTTAGATTTACAAATATCTATAAATATCACATCAAATCATTCCTAAGAATGTTATATAGGTTATAGTATTACCAAAATACCAACCTATAAGGCTTAATATGTACGCCAAAGGAGGTTGTATAATGAAGGGGTATAACTCTTAACAAAGTATTTTAATGATTATTTCTTATTCCTCATATTTCAAATATTATAAATCCATGATTATAATAAAAAAAGTATATTCCATATAATCAAATTTTATCATGTGTATTTAAAAACCCTGTATTATATCCTTCTATATTCTATAGTAAATGAAAACATCACTCATGTGTAGGTGTGGAATACCACCCCCATGAAGAGTTGTGTTTATTTTTTCATCACCACATGGAAATGATAATAATTATAAAGTATTTAAGGAATATATCTATAATATTTGTAATATAATTTATATTATTTAGATATAATATATTACCTTTTACCCTTTTATTCGTTAAAAATCGATGACATCCCTTGTTCGTATGTTTAGACTACCACCTCCCTGAAGTGAAGTAATTCATTTTTAATGTAAACCATTAATGGAATGTTATAAAATTAAATATAATGTATAATCATGATAATTATGTAATTATTAATATTATTGAAATGATGGAACCCCTTTGACCATGATCAACCTGTCGAAGATTATTTGAGATTATCAACCAAATGTCCTTAATATGATTATTGTGAACTTAATTAATTTATAAACTATAAAACACATGGTAATAAATGAAATAAATGTAATTTTCATAAGGTAATAAAGATAAAAATTATTCTTAAACAAGTTTATAATTAATGCATGTTTATTATACTTGATTTACTGAATGTTCATGGTGAATTAAACTCAATGTAAGGGGATTTCTAATCTAAATTTATTTTACATTAAGACTTGGCCACTACTACAAAACAGAACTTTAACTGCTGTAGAATTAGACTTTATCAGGGATAGGAAAAAGTAGACAACCAAAATGTGATTAAAATGCCAATTATTTTATCAGATATAGAAAAGAAATGATAAAGAAAAATATTTACTAATTCTTTTTTTTTCTTATAACGGGGCCCTTTATCTCGGATTTTAGAAGCATTGATAGTGGCATCCTTTATCTGTTATTTTAAAAGTGATGATAAAGGATGAATTTATGAGTACATTAGTAGTACCAATAATGTGGCACATTGCAGTGTGCTGAAGCAACACAATGAAGCCCTAGAAATAACACAAAAAATTTAAAAATCTGATTAAAATACATAATTTAGATGAAAAATGAATTACAAAAAAGTTAAAATAAAAAACAACTTTTATAGAGAAATAGAACAACCATGTATAATAGAAAAAACCATCCATGCTTGAGAAAAAAAGACACCTATATAAGAAAAAAATATTATGTCAGTAATAATATAATGAAATAAATTAAATAGAAGGTGTTAATTATAACCAAAACATTAAGTCATACATGGAAAACTTTGTTTCAGGATGAGTTTTGGTCGATTCAAGCTGGTCACATAATTTATTGTTCATCTTAAACAATTAAATCTATGAAAATTTACAAAATAAGTGTAAAATGAAAATGATAATGAAATTATTTAACTAATATTAGATAGAAAGATGAAAAAATAATCTAGGATCATTTTCACAATTTTGGCGATGTTCTTTGTAAATAAAAATCATAGAATCCGACCATGTCTAGACAACAATAATATTAATCCAAAATGAAAGAGGTTTAAATTATACAAGGGGTTCTACAAGTACTTGAACGAATCACTTATGGCATATCAACATCTACCTATCACATCATGTCTAGTTTTACATGAGACCGATTCTTACATCTCCCAAATGACTCGTGAATTGTTTTTTAAAATTATCAAGACAATTTGAGTGTGTTTTCTCATTCTTCAGCAAGTGACACTTTTCAAACATAAATGTTAATTTTAAAAAGGTTTCAGACAATTTGAGTTATGCCACATTCATCATTTTTTGGAATGATTTGCGACTAATTCCTACATATCACAAATGACTTATAGCTCATTTTCTTAATTTATCAAAATAATATGGATGAATTTTCTCAGTTTTGAGTACATAATATATATTTTTCTCTAAAATAAATGTCAATTTTAAATAAAAAGTCACACATGGAGTCAAAAGGGTCACACCATGCATCATATTGAGTTGAGGCTAATTTTTACACATTCCAAATGACATATGAATTATTTTACTAAATTACATAATCAATCTAAGGGAAGTTACATTGTTTTAACTATACCACTTGTGTTTTTTTCACTAAAAATACATTTTAAACTGAAAGCACACTCTTTGAGTCATACCATCATGACATTTTTTCAATTTTATTCCAGCTTTATTATTACCAATTATAGATGAATTATGAATAATTTTCCTAAATTATCAAGAAAATATTAGTGGGTTTTCTCAGTTTTCAATGGGTGACACTTTTTTAATTTAAATATAAATTTTAATCTACTGACAAATACTTTTAGTAATATCGAGTGAATCCTGAATCAAATTTAGGTGTGGCTGATTCCGAAACATAAAAAATGAATAAAGAATTTTTTTATTAATGTATCAAAACAATATGAATGCGTTTGCTCAGTTTTTTGGAGTGTCATATGAACTTTTAACTAAAATTAATATCACATTTAAATAAAAAGTCCCAATTTAAGTCATACTGGACACCATGAATCAGATTGAGATGAAAATGATTCATTAAATTCCCAATAACTAATGTATAGTTATCCAAATGTATTGAATAAATCAGAGTTTGTTTCTTGGTTTTGAGAACATCACTTGGATTTTTTTACTAATATTATATTTTAAACTGGAAACATGAAATTTGAGTCATAATAACCACATTGTGTGTCAGTTTTATGTGAGACTAATTCCTACACATCACAAATGAAATATTAATTGGTGTACTAAATTAACATGACAATTCAATCATTTTTTATCAGTTTTCAGTGTGTGTCACTTTTTAAACTAAAATTTTACTGTTAAAATGATAACATATTCATTGAGTCATATTGGGAACATCATGTATTTTCTTGAGATGAGGTTGATTCCTACAGGTCATAAATTATTTATGGATCATTTTACTAAATTATCAAATTAATATGGATTCATTTTCTATGTTTTGAGTATGTGAGTTTTCTTTTTTACTTAAACTAGTGTCAAATTTATATAATAAGATACACTGGGAGTCATACCAGTCCCACTATTCGTTAGATTAAGGTATGGATGATTCCTATACTTACCAAATGACATATTTATTTTTTTACTAAATTATAAAAATAAAATAAATGAGTTCTCTTGGTTTTGAGTATGTCACTTGTTTTTTTTACTAAAATGTCATTATAAACTAGAAACACATACTTTGAGTCATATTGTTTACATTGTCTCTCAGTTTGACATGAGATTGATTCATACATGTCACAAATGACTTATGAAATTTTTTCCTAAATTATCAAGATAATTAAAATATGTTTTATTAGTTATAAGCGACTAATACATTTTGTACAAAAATCTCAATTTTAAACTCATAACGGACAATTTGAGACATACTGAGCATATCGTGTATTATATTGATTTGTGGCTGATTTATACATGTAAAAAATTAAATATGGATTGTTTTCCTAAATTATTAAAACAATATTAATATGTTTTCTTGTTTTTGAGAATGTGATCATTATTTCAAACCAAAATGAAAACTATAAAGTAAAAAAATATGCAGTTCATCTCATACCAGTCACACTGTGTATCAGATTGACATGAAAATGATTTAGTATGTGTTGTGTTTATTTTTTTAAAAAATCTACACAAAGGTAATAAATAAATAAATATTACATTTTTTTGGAATAAGAAACTCTATTCTATCTGAAATGACCCATCAAAAGGACCATGTTCTCTCATTTCAAGCTTGTTGGAGGCGATTGATGAAAAAATATAACTTTCAAAATAATATGTGAAAAACATCCTGGAAAAAAATGATAAGGATATTAAATTTAAAATAATAGGTAAAATAATGAAAAAATAATTAAGTAGTAGGAATTCACCTTTTCATGATAGTTGTATACATATTTGAACCATTTCCTTATTGTTGTTATCTTAGTTGTATCCTTGAAGACCAATCTATCACCAGAATCATAAAGTCTAAAAAAACCATCCCAACATGAGAAAAATAATACACATATATGTTAGATCATTTATTATGTTAGTAATACTATAAAGAAATAAATAAAAATAAATATAAAAACATACATTAACAAAATTTCCATTCTAATATAAAAGAATGAAATATGATTTATACTAGGCACACTGTGTATTTCATTGAGGTATGTTTGATTCCACTCAATCCTTTTTATTAAACAATCTATTCAAAAATCTAGGTAATCTAACAATATTAATGATTGATAATGATAAATGTTGAATTCATTGGAGAATAGAAAAAAAATTGTATCATTATTTGCGAACCATCCTTGTTGTTAAATTCATTTACTCCTAGAAAACATTAACCATTAGTGTAAACCTATTATCATTCATTGATTGAACCAAAATAAATATTTACATATTATTTTTATGGAATATAATAAAATTTATATTAACTATTCCTTGTCATTGTGAGTAAAAACTACAAGGTAAACCATTTACCATTTTTGATGGAAAAACATTAGTGTGACCAATTATATTGTCTTAGAAGATAGTAAAATTTATTATAATTTTTATACCCCTTATTGAAAGTATTAAACATCATTATAACCCTTCGTAGAATCCAAATGAAATTAAAATTTTGTGTGTCAATTAAGTCATCCTTGATTTTTCTATATATTAATTTATCCTTTCCAATATTATAGGTGATGATAAACTATAACATAGAATAATAATTATTTTTTCATCAAAATGGAAATATCCCTATTATCATATGTTATTTATTTATAAAGATGGTTATTTTTTTATTAATGAGATTGTGAACATGGATCATTTTAAAAAATTGAATGTTCACATGCATAATGAGTGTTACTTGTATATATTTCACATGAATTTTTTATATTATATCATACATCCAATTGATGATTGAATAGAAAAAATAATTCTAACACCACAAAAGTGAAACCATTGTGTTGTTCTTTTTTGAACATTCATGATTCAGATGACGATTTTTTTTCTTTTTTAGAGGTTTTAGATCAAGATACTGTATTTTTCTTCAAAGGGATATTCACTTGGATTTTCTTTGCTTCACTATTTCATTTAAAATGGGGTTTTTCATTTTCAAGTATTTCATCATAAATAAGATTCATTTATTTTGATTTCATGGTTCTTTTAACACCATCAATCCTTGATAACCATGATATCTCAATGTTGGGTTTCCTTCAGTTGTTCTCTGATACACCTAGTGGATTCAATGGTTGATTACAAAAATATTTACTCAAACAATTAAGGTGGATTATATTCATGTTTGAGGATTTCATTGTTGTTATTTGACTTCTATATAATTATTATATCGAATACTAAGACCATTTTTTTTAGTGTAGAGAATATGTGTCCAACTAACTGCATTTTTTTGTATAATACCCATGATACTACATTTCCAAATAATTTTATTGTTTGAAATCCATCACTTCATCCCTTGATTTTCATCAGTCTCCACCTCTTACTTCAACACCACCTCAATCTCTGACTCTAACTCCACCTCCACCTCAGTCTTTTCCTATACCGCTTCCTCCACCTCCACATATATCATTCCCCAAAAACATTATTTTTTAGGTCACCACTTATAATATAATTTATTTACACCATTATAAATCTCCTTGACCATAATTTTTGAAATTATATATAAGAATTTTTATACTATTTATCCACACCCCAAATATATTTATAAGGTCATAGCATATACCAGATCACAAAAATAGTAGGTAAGCACCTAATTTTTATGTTGAGATACATTCTAACAACATGTATGATTCCTACTCATCTCTAAAAAAATTACATATTATATTTAATATAATGGCTTTGGGAAATCCTAATAGTACTGAGAAAATATAGACAATCAAATTATTAAGAAATATTTTTAATGAAATTTTAATTACCATGGGAAATTAATTTTTCTAGGATGCATGCCTTTCCATGTTTTATGGTCGATGAATTAATTTTTCAAGCATAATATACACAATTTATTTCTTTTTATTACTTTATAAACAGTAAAAAAATTGACAAAAATAAGTTTTTTTTGAAATAAGTTTTTATAGTTAAATATTTCTATATATACCTTATTTTGTTTCAATTTTTAGTAATTTGTAAGATTTTTTTGTTCAGACAGAGACATCATGCAATGAGTTACCCTATATTTATCAACCACCCCATAATAAAAAATTTATTGTTAAAACATAGATTGAAATATATAATTTGATGTTTATCTATATAATTTTGATTTTTTGTATTAAAAATTCACAATAAACATAATAAGTGGTCATTTTTTATAAGATATTAATTCATTATATTTGTATCATGTTCATTACTTATTTGAATCTAATGAATTAATATCTTATAAAAAATGACCACTTATTATGTGTATTGTGAATTTTTAATACAAAAAATCAAAATTATATAGATAAACATCAAATTGGGAGGTCATCATGGTGTTTCTTATCTATTGGGAAAATATATATCATACCCCATGCAATAAGTTCATGTTTTGTTTAAGATAGATAGAAATTAAATATAAATATACCCCATTAAATTTTAGTAAAATAATGTTATCAGAAGTTATTTAATTCAAATTTATGGGAAATAAAAATAAATGAAATTTATTACCTATGGTAAGGTATGTGTTTGAGGGTAATGACTAGCCTCATTGTTAGTGGGGGTAATTTGGTTCATGCCATGGTCTTTGTTCCACCACTAGTTCTCTTTGATCTTTTCTCATATATTGGTTTACAAAACTAAACTAAACAATAATATCCTGTAAAGCATCTTATTGTGCCTAAAATCATTTTAATATATTATATGTATTTTCTAATGGTTTTATCTTCCCAAAATATTTTCTACGAGATACTCCAAAACCAAATCCTCTGATGCCACTATATTTTTACGGTCACTTCAAATCTAAAAAAAATTGTTTTTAGGGTATGTTCACTAGGATTCATGTGTCTAAACCATATAAAAAATATATACATAAATAGATATTTTTATATAATAATGTAATAAAACATAACCAATTTCTATAATGTCTCATTTACACATATTTACTATAGTAATTTTTTCCATCAATTAGTCTACCCTCATTATTTAATTGGGCCTCCTTACATAGTGCATAATGTTGGATGGATGTGGCCTCATATTTTTATTCAGCAATTTATATATATAAAAAGGAAAATATGCCTTTTAATATCAAATAAAACATTTATTATTTATTTAAATAGATATCAATTTACTCTCTAGGGAAACATACCAAATTATTGTTTTGTGATAGGGGTATGTTGGTTTTTATGTGTGTTCTTTATTTTCAACACTCTTTTACTCTTTCATAAATTAATAATACAGAATCAAATTATATAAAATAAATAATTTCAAATAAAATATTATTTAATAAAATGCACCTAAAATGTTTTATCATTGCTAATACTTATGAATTAAGATAATGTATCATAATTTATAATATTGGAATAACTAATTAATGGGTATGGATTTACTTCCCCCTTACTATTTCTAATATTTAACATGGTAAGAAGAGTCAGGAAGCCTCTATGGCATTTTCCAGTTTCAAATAAGATATTTTATTCTGGAAATACTCTAAAATAAGTGAACTCTATAATAAATAATGAAAATAATATCATCATTTAATTATATAAATTTTCATTAAAATAGATAAAGTATATTGAAAGATTACCATTATATCTTTCCAAAGGGTTTCCTTAATTACAGGAAGAAAATAGTTCCTTAAATCAATATAAATCGACAGATTCATATTCTTTGTGACCCTTATAGAACTAACAAATATTATCTTTTTGGGGGTCCACTTGTTGGTAGAATTTACTCCAACTAACCTCAAATTTTATAACATTAATTTTTTTGTTGATAATTTTATTCAACACTGTGATGATGCATCGTTGTTGTTTTCTTTCATCAACATGATACTAATCCCCCAATAATTCTAAATTTTCATCATCAATATTCTTTTCTTTTTCAGGATTGGTAACATTATCATGTGCAGAAGGCATTGTCTGCATAAGTAGTCAAACAATTTATATATCTTGAATAAAAACAATTTAAACACCGAAAAAGGATTTGTTAACTGTTGAATGCTGGTTCTATTGAAAATATGATGAAATATTTAATGACATAATTACAAGCTTTTGTAAAATGATTAATGTTCATCCATGTTTAATGGAAATGGGTAATTGTATTTATGAAAATAATTACTCCACTATGGTTGATGTTATCCTCTGAATTCAACCAAAGTTAAAAGTTATATAAAACTATCACACTCATAATATTCATCTCTTAAACAATTAATATTGAATTTTTTTTCATGAGACCCATCTTCAATCTATTCTATAAAATAAATTATATTTCTATAACTACTCTTTGTAGTAGTCATCCCATACAAGATACCAAGGATCATTTTGGATGATAAATACTCAGAGTTGTTCAAGAAAACTGGAATAGATATGGGATGACTCTTAAGGAAAAATTAAATAATAACTATTCATTAGATGAAGCTAGTGAGGATGAAATTTGTATCTCTAAAACATTTTAAATTACTACATCTTGATTTAAAATTTCAAACATCACCTCAAAATGTGAAATGATCGCTAATACTACCATGAGAACATCAAATCATCCCCACTAAGCTACACCAGCTTTAATCTATGTTACAAGTCCTTCTCCCCCGCATGTATCTCAAATATAATATCTCTATAGCCATATCACATGTACCATGAGAATTGACCTTAAACCTATAACATCCAAGATTGTCCCTCGAGGATAACCAAGAAATTTACTTATTGCATAAAAATCCTGAAATGGGTATAACATAATAACTTTTCATAAGAATATAATTAAAATATGGGGATGTCTAAACATATTTGGTTACCTCATGAATATACCACACAATGGGTGCTTTAATACATTAGTTAAACATAACATCTAAAAACCAATAAATAAGAACAAATATGAACACAAATGTCACATCACACTCACCCTTTCCCCCAAATCACTAACATGTCTTTAATAAATCACATTCTAAAATACCATACCTAGACCACACATAATACCCATCACATTCTTACAAATGATAAAAAATATTTCTATCACATTAAAACATGTATTTCTTATAGAAAAATATTGTAACCATGCATTGAGAGGTATATTAAAAATAATTTTAAATAATATGAAGTGAATATTCAAAAGAAATAGTATAAGGAAACATTTAAAAAAATTAAAAAAATTGTTACATATTATTTTTAATAAAATAATTTTGAAAAAAATAATCTAGATAAAAAATTAGTAGACATGTAATAAAAAAACCTTAGTCGAATAATAAGTAAAAAATTTATAAAGAGTTAAAAATGTGTTCTTATTAAATAAAAGTAATATAGATTTTCCATTTCCTAGATTTCTAATGTTTATATAAAAATCTTGTTACATTTTATATTAATTTATATAGCTCTCTTAGTGAAAAAGGTATTTATAAATGTGTATCTCTTATTTTTTCCATATATTGATTATTGAAACTATATTTGTGTATGATAATAGTAAAATAATTTGAAGACTATATTTATCCTGTAAATATATATATACTATGAACTATTTCATCTAAAAATAAATTATTAAATAATTATATATAAACTATAACTAATATGGTATTGTAATCCTAAAATTCCTTAATCGAATAATAGAACATTATAGTCACTTAAGTATTTCTATTATGGAATCTATAATACATAAAAATTGATCAATATTCTAGATAACCCATGTTTTCTCAAATCTAACAAAATTAATCCCATTCTATACCACTGATTATGCCCAAAAACAATATAAATCCCTTTATCAATGGATTTATTTAATTAGTATTGAATTATTTATACGATGAAAAAGAAATTTTGATGGTTAATAAATAATAAATTATCTATTTTCAAAAGAAAAAACTCTAAACGATATACATTATAAACTCAAACATATCATACATGATCTAAATAATTTGAAATTAATATAGATAAACTTACCCTTAATAAAATTACTGATTTAATCTATATGTTTACTAATAAATGATTTTATTCATCTAATTAGAATAAAAATCTAATGATTTATTTTTTCAAAAAATAAATAAATCATATCACTTATTATTTTTTTTAAAAAAATTATCCAATATACACTTTAAACCCACTTTTATCTAAAAATAAACTAAATTCAATTTTAAATGTGGATTATATCATATTATATATAAAAAATATAATTCTCTAAACATGATTGTTAATTTTTTATCTCTTTATTACTTTTTTTTAAAATAAAAATAAAATAAAATAAAATAATATGATAATCAGTATTTTTTGAACCAAATTTTCATTAAAAACATTACATTGATGGAGGTAAGACTCTTGTATCACTCAAAAAAATCACAGAGTGACCTAATACCATGAAAAATATACATAGATACCTTGGTCCATCCAAATAAAGATGGCATGTCCAAAACCATATTTTTTACAATAATTGTTTTTGGGAAACACAAAAGGTTATAAAGAATACCTTTGAGCTACATATTAAGTAGGTAATTATCCAATTGGTTGCAGTTTGAAATTGGAAAATATTTAGAAAAATAAAGATCTAATTACAAAAATTTAATAGATAACATACTTATAGATTCACTATAATATTCTAAACCAATAATCCATTACATAATCTAAAAAAATGTCTCTCTCCAGGGAAATCCCAAAAGACTATAATGGTGGAAATAATGAGTCCCCAAACTATATGTGAATCACAGTTCACATTTCCATTTTCCCTCAACAAAAGATCTATTACTTTCCAATTTGATATATATGATAAGTATTGACCATGTAGCATAAGGGGAATGATCAGAGGGAATATTTTGTGGACCAATGTAGATAGTGGTGATGGTGAAAGAAATAGAGCTAACAGTGGAAAGATCCATAGTTGAAGGTGATGATAAGAATGACAACAATGAGGAAGAATAAGAGAAACCAATCATGACTAGAGTTATGGGAGATGAGAATTAGGGTCTGTAATGGTAGAGAACACTGTAATAACACAACATGCAAAATATAAAAATGATATTAATGAGAGGAAGGGGATAAAATAACATACCTTAGATTCTAGTTTCGGTTCGTCTGAGAGAGCGTAGACGAGGAGTGCCGACAGTAGGGGAGTTCCATAAGAACTTGAGAATAATGACTGAATGAGTCATGGGTAGTGTATATTTAAATATATTTTAGACACTTTTATTTGTGATTCCAAAAAAGAACTGATAAAGATACATTTTAGAAATAGTAAATTAAATATTGCGGATAAAAGACATCTTTCTCGTTATTAATACTTTTGCACTGATAAATGATTTATAATTATAATTCTAAATAAAAATTTTGTAATTATATTTATATATTATATGTTTATAATAATTTAAATATGTAATTGTTTATATTTAATTAAATAAATAATTTTCAAAAAACATAATATTTTTTACTTATAATTGTGAATATATAATTTTATAAATATATTAAATTTAAATTTACAAATAAATATTTTTGTAAATATTTTTTAATTAATTATTTATAATAATAAATATAATTATATAATTATATATATACATAATTATATATATATATAATATATAGTAAATATATTAATTATTTAAATATAAATATTATAATTTTCTAATTATGAATACATTTATATCATTAAATATATTAATATAATTATATATATATAATAATATTTAATATATATTTATATATATATATGAATATAAATGTAAATATAGAAAATATATTCATTATATAAATATATTTATTGTAGTTTTGTAATTATTTTAGTATTTATTTATTTATTTATTAACATATAAATACATTTAAAAAAATAATATTAATATATTTATATCATTATATATTTTTATAATTATATAAATATATATAATAAATAAATATAAATATAAATGTAAACGTAGTAAATATGTTTATTATTTAAATAAGGTAATTATAATTATATAATTATATCAACATAAATAATTATTTATTTATAATTATATAAATCCTTTATAAAAAATAATATTCATTTATTTATAATTACATATTTATAAATATAATAAATATATATATTTATAAATATTTATTTGAAAATATATTTTTAACGTTACCAATGAATATATAATATTAAATTCATGCATCTTAAAAATGAGTGAAATTTAATAACTAAAAATAAGAACACATTAAAAATATTGAAAAAATGGACAACATTTTTTTATTAAATATAAATTATAAAAAAATATGGGTAAATATTAAAGTAAATATAAATAAATATTGAAAATACCAGATCATTATAAAGAAATTAATTTTTATATTTATATATATAATAAAAAATTATTTAAATAAAAAATATAATAAATAAAAAATCAAAATTTATATGTTATACCTTACTGTAATAATATTAAAAATTAATAAATAAAATTTTGCAATTAAAAAAATAATATATTTAATGTATCATGTTAAAATGATATTACAAAGTGAATACAAAAAATTGAATAAATTACATAAATATAAGGTGTGTGTGTCTCTATATAAGGTTTCTTTAATTACGTCAATATTTTTTGGTGTGCATTGTATATAAAGATGTATTAATTGCATATGTGTTTGTGAAACAAATTTAACACTCATTTTATATATGTTAAATTGAAAAATAAAATAACATTCAATTATTTCCATTACTTGTTGCAATTATTCAGTATTATTAATTACTATTAATTTTTAAATATATACCATTTTAACTAAATATATGACTTATTAAATGTATGGTTAAGTACATTGTGTATTAATGAATAGATTTTTAATTTCAACCTAAATGAATTTATGAACACTCCTACTCAAGATTAGATTAAAATTTATGGTCTTAATTAGATATTATGGGATTGTGATATTCTATATGAAATTACATCTTCAATTTCTATTCCAATAATGATGGAAAATTCCACAAAAATGGCGAGCCTGGGACATTATGCATGTGTTTTAGTGGAAGATTATTTATGTTCTAATTTGATTTATAGGGTTGTTCTTTCCACTCAGTAATATGAAATCTCTCTTATAATTTAATTTTAAAAGACTCCACCATTTTGTGATTCATGTCAAATTATTGGCCATTCAAAATCTACATGTTGAGGTGATCTGGTTTTCTTAAATTGTGATATTCAAGGTCATGATCTATTCCACTACCGAAAGGTTGGATATTTGAAGACTCTTCATAACCTTAATTCTCAATCGTGGAATCAGATAGAAAATAATTCTGGGATTTCCCATACTTTTAGAATTGTTAGTTCTCCAAAAGAATACACCAATTTTAAAGAAGGATCTTATAAGGTGAACCATTTGTCTCATTCGGAATATATTCTAAAGGATGGATCCACATATTCTCCTATTACTAGATCTTTATCTACTCCTCTTGATGCTCTTGGTTTTGTTTCTCTTTCTCAGGGGAATGATAATATCATTTTTTAGTGGGCTAACATCGCAGAGAAGGGCCACATTTTCCTTAAGGGAACTTCATTCAAATATGCATTGACAAAGGGAATAATTGATTACTATGTCATAGACAAATCTTATTATAGTTACATTTCAATAAAATATAATGATCAGGTCGATATATACATTAATTTTTTGTTGGATCATAGAATGATTTCTTCAAAAAATATGAAAAGGGAAAGAAAAAGTAGATGATGATACTTTTGTGAAGTCCAAGACCAAATGGAATTGCATCACTCCTATCAAATGTTTCTCATCCCCCACTATGGGGAGGGATTCATTAGGAATAAAAATGGTTTCTAAATAGTATTTTAAAACTTATATTCTTGACTATGATTATATTTTTTTTATTTCCATGATAGAATTTTCATATTTGAATAAGGTGGACCAACTAAGTATTGCAGGTTGTGAAATACAACCAATAATGGCTACTATTATTAGTGAACCTATAGTTAAAATGGATCATTTGTTGGAATTTAATTTTTTTCAAGTATGGGATTCTCCTCGTGCTATCTCTATACACACATTGCTAGGAAATGTAAACTGTCTCAATGCTAAGGAGAGTGGGAAACCCCAAATGAATCTTATTTGTAGTGATTCAACACATCCGGTGCCTAGGGTGGCCTATAAAATTGTTTCGGATATGAAGATATCTATCTCAGTTGTTTTAATATTATCTAACTCAAATAGTGATGATGATGGTTCTCCTAGGAACCTAGTTGGTTTCTTAATTTCATCTTTTGTATAGGTTTCTATATTGACTATAATTCTTGTAAAATAACAAAATACATCTTCCCCATTTCCATTTGTTCTGCATAGTGAAGAAGGGGACGAGAAGACAACCTTCTCATTTGTTTTTTATCTTCAGGTTTGAAGAGAACTCATTGTGGTTCACCCAAGACGAATATTAGTTTTCTATTAATAGCTACCAGGTTGTAACATGGCTTAATATCATCTCTTGAGAAGGACACACATTATAATGTTTTTACCCCTTACCCATTGAATTAGATAGTCATAATAGGGATGGGATAGATGATGCATTTCTTGTTGGGAATTATGTGAAGGTTAAATAATGTTCGAAGGTTTTTCCTCATAACTCCTTTGTGTTACCTTTATTAGGTAGTAGTGAGTAGGATTATCAATATAATGATCGATTTATTAGAGTGGAAGAGGAAGTGGATTTTATAGATGCTAGACTCATAGATAATGGATGTGGGTTATGGTTGCAGGTCAAAAAAAGAGTAGAGGATGAGAGTATCTTGGTCAAGGTGGTCTATCCTCTTACCACAACATTGACACTCTCTCTCGAGAAACATAATTAATTGTAATTGTAATTTCTTTTTTTCTTGTCTATCCACCATACTTGGTACATTTTTATTAATATATAGGGATTTTTGTAATTCACCTTTATATAAAAATTCAAGTATACATTTTTTTATTATATAATTCCTATTTTAGGAAATATTTTATACATTAATATATATATATATATGAATATATTTCTATACAAATTTTATTAATCAATAACTCTTTATTAAAACCATTAAAAATTAAAAAGACATTAATATGATTTTTACTGTTCCATTTCATTCATTATATATTTAAATTTATATTTAATATATATTATTTATTAATATTTAAATATATATATATATATATATATATATTAAAACTATTCAATTTTTTTAATAATGTTTTCATTAACAATTTTTTAATAATTCGGTAATTGGATCATTTTTTATTTTTTTATATAACATGTATAGTTTATTCATTTTTTTATTTAATTGTTTCATTATTACAATTTTTACATTTTATAGTCTATATTCAATATATATTATTCATTAATACTCATTATATATATATGTATGTATGTATATTAAATTTACTCATATTAATCAATAATTATTTAATTAATTTCATTAATATTTTTCCTAATTTACTTATTTATAATTTTTATTTTCTTAATTATTTAATTTTCTTCATTTTAAATATCTTTATATTTAATATATACTATTTATAAATATTTATAATTTATATATATGTATATAAAATTTATCCATTTTTTTAACAATTATTTAATTAATAAAATTGAAAATATTTTTTAATTTAATTATTTTAAATTTCAATTTATCTAGTTATTTAATTTTATTCAGGACCATTATTAGTGATAAAGTCTCTAATAAAGGATAAACTCTATGAATGCTAAAAATAAAATGTTGTTAGAGGACAACATTTAACAATGTTAAAAAATAACTAGTAAAGGGTACCTTTTATTAATGCTGTAGAAGTGTGCTGATAACAGTTTCCATTTACTAGTGCTAAAAAATGCTTTGATAAAGGGTAAATTTTATCAATACTTTTTTAACGATGATTTTTTTTATTTATCAGTACTTTCTTCTAGAACTGATAAAGGCCAGCGCTATTAAAGGTATGTATTATTGTAGTGATACCGTTTTCACCACATGTTTTATTATCTTAGTCTATGTAATTCTATATCGATGTCTCTTATGCTTAATTAACTAAAATTTTATTGGTTTAAAAAAATGTTTTATGTTTGTACCATCATAGAAATTTTGATTTTAAAGATAATAAGAGAGAGTGGTGTTTTATTTAAATTTATGTCTCAAATTTTCTAAACACGTATTACTTAATTTTTATGTTATTATAAATTCTTCAAAAATATTATTATTTCTGATTTAAATATTATTAATGTATATTTTCAACTACTTTTAACATTCATTATCATGATTTAAAAAGGAATCATTTCAACATTTCATGTGTGGTTTATTTTAACATTTTTTTAAATCTTAAAAAATTATTTTTTAACATTTACTACATAAACACATTTTAAAATATCATAGTTATCGATATATATCATGATTTATATAAAAGATTCAATTGTTTTTGAAATAAAATAAAATTCCTGTTATTTTGTGAATTTATTATTTAAAATACTTATAAAAGAAAATAACATTTCATCTTATTTTCAAAAGTTCATTCTATTTTCTATAAAAGTATTTGTTAACTATGAAATCATTTTAAGTAGATTATTTTTCTTTACTAGTGATGTAATCTAATGATACTGTCCTCATTATTTCTCATATGACTTATAGTCCTGTTATTCTATTTATTGACATGGTAAAATATTTACATTTCATATTCTTCCTATTTAATATGAATGTATATGTTTATTATGAATTGTATTGGTATTCATTCCATTCATACGATTTATGTATTACACATAAAAATTAAATTGCTCATCCCTGCTTTCTGATAGAAACATTATTAATTGGTATCTTTCATGAGGAAAACTCTCTTGTGAATTTTTCAAATGTGTTACCCATTTAAGTATGATGTCTTAACATGGGACCTTGACCAAAATATTATTATGTCTGACAATACACAATCATTATTATGAAATTAATTATTAATATCCATTTGGAATTTATATTTATATCATTTTATGTATTTCATGTTCAATACATAGATTGGTTTTTATAGAAATATATTGATTTCAAATTATAAGAATATAATTTTATGATTTAAAATAAATTTTACAATATCTTAATAGTGAATGGTTTTTTTCAAGGAATAATTTTTATTGTTTTTTAAGAAACACTTATGGGTTATGTTTCTGACCATATGATTGTTTATGGAACACATTATAGAATGAATTGGGAAAATATGTTTCTCTCAGGAGTAATAAAATTATTATTTTTAGTACAAATATTATTATGAAAAACAAAAACTTTTATAGAGTTTTGTTATGTTATTCAAATAAAAAATGGGTTTCCTTTCATTTTATATCAATTAAAATGGTTTTTTTTTCAATCCACATTTTCAATTTTTTTACGGGAAATAAGTACGACTAGGTAATATAGAAAGGTCATCCTTTTTACTATAGGGATGTATATTAAAATTAGATATTTTATTTCAAAATAAATATGGGTTTAAATTTGTGAATCATGTTTTTGTGGGATAATTAATAATGATTTGTAGGGTCCCATTTTTATTGTAAGGGATTGGTATGAATGTGGTTTCTTAATTATATTAAAAAAACCAAAATATCCTGAAAATATAACAATGTGTATAAATTTTTCTAAATCATGAAATTGGGTTGTTTATGGTATGATGAGTTATATTTGGTTTTATAGGGATGGTTTATAATAATTTTGAGGTTATGATGTTATTTGAGAATAATTTAGAATTCATCAACAATCTTAAATGATAATATTCTATATATAATTATGGTTACTAAAATGAAGGTGACATGGTTAAGGATATCTTAATATTAAACTCATCATAAGATGTTTTATATTTATTTACTTTTATTTGATTAAACTAGTTTTTTTTGAATAAATGGTTAGATCCCACATGAACCAAGATAATAGTGGATGATAAGTAAAATACGGTGGTGTTCTGAATGAGAAAGCATAAAAAATAATATCTGGAGTGAAAATATTGTTGTTATTACACCAAACGATTATCCCAGATTACAATTAATAACTTTAACATGGGAGAGTTTCCTAACACCCCAAATAAATCACAAATGGTTTTACAAGGATGTTTAGATGCTAAAGATCACAAAGTTTATAAGATTTAACTTTGTAAATAACATGATTTTTGGAATAAGAACATAGTGGATTGTCTCATAGTGATAGGAATATGTTTCAAATGATTTAGTCAAGGGAATATAGCAATAAACTATGAAGAAAATGAGTAAAAGTCGGTAATTGAATCCAAAAGAACCTATGAATAATGGATTTTAAAGGAAATATGATGTTACAATGAAGATAAACACTCTATTCATAACATATAAAATGTAACAATTATTTTAACAGGTTTTATTATATTTAATGTAGTAAAAAGGTTCGATTTATGTTGATTAATATTATGACACTACTCATTTTTTTATTTTACAAATGAATTTTTAAGGAACCAGATGGAAAATATCGATTATTATTTTATGAATGATATAGAATGATTATAGTTTCAATATATAGGTTTTCATGAGTTATGGAGTAGTGGAGTTTTATTTAAGGGTTGATAAATATATGGATGATCAAAATTCTTAAGTCATTCATACATATCTGATGTAATATTTTACTGGATTAATTTAGGAGACATATATTAAGTTTCAATAGACGGACGAAGTATATGTAACCCTTATTTTTTACCTTGTATTTTATTAAAAATATTATTTTAGGGAAAATTATTTTATATTTTATGTATATAAGTAGAAATATATTGATAAAAAATAGGGTTTATATAATCTATAGTGATGATATAATTATAGTTAAATAAGATAAAAGGGTTATTTCATTTTTAGAATATTTGTATTATCATATGAATAAACATGGGATTGAGATGTTATTTGGTGACTAAGTAATTAAAGATATTTATATGAGGTTCACTGTATTTGGAACATTATAAGATTAAGGTATATTAAAATATATTTGGCTAAAATGGGATTTTATTTTAGTAATAATGGATGTGTAATCTTTTTGATGAACCTATGATTTTATTACGGAATTATATTTATTTCAGTTATTTATGGGAAATATTAGCATATTTTTGAGATTATATGATAGGGGAATATAAATTTATGGTATGTGACTTTATTAGTGATTTTTTTGAGATAAATGGTAAATTGGTCTCAAAATAATACATCATCATATTATTATGATTTTTTTTGGGTTTTGAACTTTTCTAAGATGATTTTGATGATTTTTAATTTTAGATATTTCTAGAATAATTTTAGTTTAATAATTTATTGAAATAGGTGAAATAACTTTTCCATATTTTATAAATATTATAATCTTTTAGATGTTTAATATTTTGTTTTAGGAATGAAAAATTCATCTTTAATATTCAATTACTAGAGTGAAAGATAATATATATGTTGGAATTAATTGAAACAAAAACAAAGGATAAAATTACAATTATATAATAGAAAGTATTCAAGTATTTATGTTTTCTTTAAATCTCTATATCTATGGTAAAATAATTTCTTAAAGGAATAAGGAATTATATGAAATTTAAAAAATAAAATGTCATCATAAAAACTCATCTTAAAGTACGAGTATTATAGAGGTGCATTCATTTTTGAAATATTAAGTTTCGTGAACTTGAAATTGAAATTAATATTTACAATAAAATATATCTTTGATTTTGTTACCATATTATGATCAATTTTTCTTGATTTAATCAAATTAAAATTATAAGGATTAAATTTATTTATGGGGGGATATAAAATCTTGATAATTTACAATAAAAAGAATACTATGTTTAATTTTCTATACTACATGAAACACTTATATTAAAATTAAATACAATATACTCCTGAGATATTATTACTAAATTAAGAATTTTATGACCACATTTTTGAAATAAGTGGAATGAACATGTTTAATAACTTTTTGAAATTTATGTAGAAATGTTTTCCTTATTAAAAATTCATTGATTAATTCTATGAAAATAAAAACACATTTTTAAATAAGATCATATAAGATTAAAGGAAATATTTTTTTCTCAAAACTAATTTATATAGGCATTTTTTTCCAAATAAATTTTGTTAATCAATGGAGTTGAATTATTTTAATGAAACATATAGTTCATATATCTAATAAAATAAATTTAAATTCATCTAATATTGGTTACTAGATAATCAATGAGTATAAACACATTTTATACTACAAAAATACAGTTTCATAAAATATGGGTTATATTTATTTTTTGGCACGAGCCTTATGAATAATTTATTCCAATTTTAGTAATTTTTTTAAAAATTAAAATAATTTCTGACATCATCATTTAAAAATAATTTTTTTAATTTGTTAAGGTTTTTTAAAAAAGTTTATTTTCAATATAATGGTAAAGAATACGTATTTTGAAAAAATCTGTTATTTATTTTCTTTCAATCAAAATAATTTTGGTGTTACATTTAGATTTAGATTCATTTTTATGTTAAATAATATTAATTATATTATAAATAATACAATTATTTATATGGGAATCAAAATTATAATTTTTTTATATATAATAATTTTTATATTTAAAATGATTATTTTTATAAAAATAATTAATTTTTATTGTGTTTTATAAAATTATTTTAAAAATATATTTTTAACTTCTATAAATTAAATAAAAAATTTGAATAAAAATTTGGAATTAGAATATTTAAATTATTAAATAATTTCTGTTTCACATTTATACATTATTAATAGTAACCTTGGTAAAACCTTATCATCAATGTAGTGGATAAAATAGGTGAATCAAGGTTTAAAATAGCTATTGAGGACTAAAAATATCTCAAACACTTAACTTAAGACCACTGGATGTATTTATGTGACATATAATAATTATAAATTCAAAAATATGAAACTTTTTTAAATTTTCATGTGATTATGGCCATTATATTATATTTAAGTAATGAGTAGTTACAAAATGTCACTCTTTCTCATAGTGGTTTTGTTGTCATGATTTAGATATAGGTAAAACTGATATATTAGTGAATCTAGATGATAAATTAGATTAATTATAAATTATACTTTTGATATTAATTTGTTTATAATTTTTAGTGATGGTAAAATTACATAGAACGTTTACGCAATACCTATGGAGTACTTGGGAAACAAAAAAAATCAATTATATGATTTTTCTAATATTAACAGTAATAATTTTTGGTTTAATAATAATTTCCTACTAATTTTATGGATAATGATGATGTTTAATTGTTATATATTGTGTTTATATTATATTTATATTTTATTTTAAGTGATTTTAAAATATAAATATTTTAATAGTCTTGAGAATATATTTAAATGTTGTTTAATATTTCGAAATTATTTTAAATTATTATAAAATAATTAAATTCCTATAATAAATCATTTTCATTGGAAATTTTCTTGTATATAACTATTGGTCAATTTATGTTCTGCTAGGAATTTTTAAAATTAATTCAATTTCTCTTAGATATAGAAAATTTTGTAACCATGGTTACGTATAAAAGGATTAACGAGGGGGAGAAACTTATATATATGGTTAAAATTCCAGTTAAATTTGTATAAATATTATTATTTGTAACTATTTATACCGTATATTATATATATTCCAAAAAATTGAACTTTGGGGACATTTTACATTTTTTATAAACATATTATATATTAATATTCCAGGTATTTTTATGACATCCACACTTCTAACTTGTACAAGGGAAGCTCTTATACTCACTTAATCACACATATTGGTCCATTTTTCTCAACGAATCCATAAAAAACCCCTTATGAAAAGATACCCACATGCTTTAGTGGTTCTTTTATGATTAAAATTATAACCTAGAAGGCTTAATGTGTAATCTAAATGGGGTTTTATAAAGAAGATGTATAACTCTTATCCTAGTATTTCCATGTTTAATTTTCTTCCATATCCTTAAAATTTTCTATAAACATGAATATATGATAACATTATTATATTAAATATAATACAATTTAATTATTTTATTTTAAAAACCTATTATCACTCCTTTACCATCCAATGGGAAATTAATAAAATGATTATGAATATGTGTTGACTACCACCTGCACGAAGTGATGTGTTTTGTTCATCATCACCAACTAAAATAGATAGTAACTATAATGGACATAATGAATATATATGATATTTATAAAAATAACTATGATCAATAAATATAATATATTACTTACTTTATTACACATCAATCCATTGAAAAATTATAACATCTCTAATCCTTACATTTATGCTACCACCTCCACGAAGATTAGTGATTCATTTTTTATTTCGACCCTTTATGTATAGTATGAAAATTATATTTAATATTTAAAAATGATAATTAATTAATTATTATTATTTTATATATCATGTAACTATTACCCATTTGGCCATGTTCAACATACCAAAGTTATTTTTAGATTATAATCTAAACATCCTAAAAACTCATAACATGAATTTATTCGATTTAGTAACTATATAAGACCTATTAATAAATTAAATTAAATGTATTATTATATAAATAAACCCTTAAAATTTTATTAATAAATTAAATAATTGATATATTTTTATTATATATATGTTAAAGAAAATATGAGGTGATACATAGTTATCTTAAGTGATATCTTAGGTCAATTTCATTTCATTGAGACTCATTACATGTCCATCACCTTTTTGGTGCATATACTCTCTTGTGTGATTATTTTAAATTTTATTTATTGAATATCATGTCGTTACAAAAACTTTTCAAGCTTTCTCCTTCAATTATCATTTTATATAACTTTTAACAATGTTATAAAGGGTTTTTTATTAAACCATAGTTTTAAATGTTTTTATATTTTCTACATTAATGCCTTTGTTATTTTGAATGTTTCATAAATATTCTTATCTAGGATTAAATGATTATTAATGGTCATTTTAAATATTTGTTTATGTTCCTTACCTAGGATTAAAAATAAATTCTCAATGGATCATTTATGGGATATTTTCACATTTTTACCAAACATAAACAAAGTTCTTTTAAACATTTAACTCATTAATGAATTTTTCATCACCATATATATGATTCATTATCAATATTAATATAATTTTTTATATAGTTTTATAGATAAAATAATTGTCCCATTCACATGTAATTCTTATGTTAAATAAAATTTCAGAATAAAATAAAATTTTTCCCTGTTTGTAAGGAAACATTCTAGAATATTTATGAAGGTGTTTTTCATCTATGAAAAATTATTTAATTTTTGTTATGATTCAATAAATATATAATATAATGATATTATCCACTATATTTCTTTAGAAGTGAAATAATCATGTTATTATATTTAATTACTATGGAAAATAATGACATTTTACATGCTAGTTGTTCAATATGAATGTTTATATTGATTATATATTTTATTATTATTCATTTATTTCATATAATGGAAGAATTGGACCTAATAAGTGAATAGTCAAGGTGAGATATTAGATAAATCATTGATGCATTTATAAGTATCCTAAGACAAAATATCTTTCATATTTCATATATGCCTTTCCTATTTATGTGTGATGTCTTGGTATGAGACCTTGATAGAAATATTACAAGGTCTGACATTATAAAATCCATTATTATAAAATTAATTATTTTTATCCATTTAATTATTTATATTGTTAATTTACGATAGATTTCATGTTCAATTTGTTGATGGGTTTTTATAGTAATCATATTATTTTATAAGATAAGTGAATGAGAATATGAGATATAATAAATTTTATGATTTTTAATTGTGAAATGTTTATTTCATGAAACAAATTTATTGTTTTTAAAGAAACCCAAATTAATTATTATTTTCCATTATTTGTTATTATGAAAAATTTGTGAAACTTTTATGTAATATAGTTTATTTCAGGATTATGTAGTTGATTTTTTTATTCTAAAATATTACTATAAGAAAAGGAAAACATTCTTCTCGGTTTCCATGTTTTCCAAATGAATAATTTATTTCCATTCATTTTATATCCCATGTTATATTTTTTCCCATCATCCTATGTTTTCAAATGTTTCACAAATGGTTTGATGCTTATTGATAAATATATCATGTTTTATCTTGTCGTTATTGACATCTATCTTAAAATAAGAGAACATTTTTTCAATAAAATCATATTTTAAATTTAAGAATCATTTTTTTGGAAAAAATGAATGTTGAGTGGAAGTTTCCACCTTTTGTTATTAGGGTTTGATATGTAAGAGTTTTCCCATTTCACCAAAAATATAAATTGAAATGATCATCAAAATATAAGAGAGTTAAACCCTTGTTATATACCAACTAATAATTGTTTATTTGGGACATGGGAAATCATACTAACCTTTCTAGAACAAGGAATAAACCTTCTAGTTGATGGGTTGTCAAACACTAAGTCACTATCCCTAGGGATACATTACTCAATATTTATTTCAATTTACTATATCTTTAATACCTAATATACAAGAATGATATTCAAAAGCTATTATAAACCTCATAACTCAATAAAAACTACATTCAATATAGACGAGAAACTAAATTTTATAGATTATTATCTAGCATGAAATGCAATACCATGTCTCATAAAATTAAATTATTACATAAATAAATCTTACAAAATAATATTTTTCTAAAAAAATGATAAATATTAATTATTTAAGGAAACGTTTAAATAAATAAACATTTTATAAATGTAAATATGAGATAAAAATATTTTAATGATTCACAAAGAAGTTATTATGATAAATTATTTATAATTAACCTAAATATTAGGAATATTCAGTGATTTTGGGTATAAAAACATTATATCCCATTTCCAATATAAACACTTTCATATAACATGATATTACTATAAATTATAAAAAAAATTAGCATGATTTTTATTATTTAAACTATTTAAATAATATAAATATAATAAAAATTTAAACATTATTTATACCATAGGCAAACATATGCAAAAATATCTTTAAATGTGATATAAATAATATCATTAATGGGGCCTCTTTTAATTTGATCAAATTAAATTCAATTGAATCTAAAAAATTCAAATGTCTATGTATAAACAAGTTTATACATTATAATCATCTAAGTAATTTATAAATTATTCCAAAATCACACCCTTGATTACTAAATACAAACATTATTTATTGTCAGAAACAAATTTGAATTATCATTTTTAATTTATATTTATAAAAAATGATGGATATTACATAACATCATTCATGTTATTCATACTATTTAAATCTTTTATAAATATTAATAACATAAAATAATAAATAATTAAAAAATCATATTATTTAAGCATTAGATATGAATCTGAATTTCCTTATTTAATTTTAGGCTTATCAAGAAAATATTAATTACGCATGCACTTGTCAATTATAATTAAATTATAAATTATAATATAAATTTATAAAAACTTCATATATAATAATGGGTTATAAAAAATATATTTCTATCAAATCCTAGAATATATCATGTATATCATATCTATAAACTTTAAAAAAAAATTAATTTCATAGGGGAATAACATGTATTTCATTAAAATTAATCTTGTTGCATTATATGTGAGTTATATTACAATTGATATGACCACTTTATAAACACATTTAGTGTAAGCACCTTCATATTTTTAATTATACTCCAGTCCACTTTAAATCTATTCTATTATTATAAATTATAAATATTTTTTTATCCTATTTCTTTTATGTAAAGTATTAATATTATATAAATTTAAAATTTTTAAAAATTATTTAGAGCATTAACCGATATATAAAAAAAAACACTTTTGAGTTGGTCTAAATTATATCATAAATATTAATCATTTTAATACATCAATTAAAATTAATTAATTATGAAAAATTAATATTTTTTAATATAAACTCCACTGAATTTTGGTAATATTTATGTATTTTATTATTTCATTAAAAATAATACTTAAATTTATTGATAAAAACGTTATTTCAAGGTTAAAATGTAATCTATATAATTTTTTCCAAAGGTAATATACCATAACAAGGGTTTATAAACATTTTATAAATCATTTTTTTTAAAATATCAATATTAACTATTTGATATTAATGGAATATCAATAATTATTATTTTAGAATTATTATAATAATTAATAATAAAAAATTTATATTTATTATTTTATAAAAAACATTTAAAAATTATATCAATATTCTAAAATACCGTATTCCATTATTTATGATTTATTTATAAATAATAAGAAAATATGAATATTTGTTTTCTCTTAGCAGAAATGGAGTATACATTTTCTTCCTAACATAATTCATTCCCTCTACTTCACATTACATTAAATATACAATTTTACCTCAAGTTGTTCTCCCAACATTACATTATCATAGAACCATACATTTATAAAGGATAAAAAAAGATAAAAATTTATAAAATGTGTTCTTTATTTCATAGTGGAAGCAAATTATGATTTGATTAGGAAGATGGATTTGATACCACTAAAAGGTTTTGGTGTTTAATCATATGAACAAATGAAGTAAAAGAAAACCCATAAATGTTTCGGCTCTATACTCAATAAAATAAACATGTAATATAAATGAGGAACATAAGCATGGATACCAGGATAAAATAAATCATCATCTTCAATTATAGGGGAAGTATTCCTAATATCTGTCATTGGAGTATCATATGAAATCATCCTACATCTAAGGGTATTACATGAGTCAAATGATCCGAGAAAATATCTTGTGTATCCCTTAACAAAAAGGGGTTGTTAGTTCCTTCACCCAGGGATAAATTCGGTCTCAATATGATGGTATTATTGGGAGGCATAAAAATAACCAACTAAATCTAACATGAGGGATCTCATCTCTTTATATATTCATCCTTGATATGTTTCATTTAATGAAAATTTTCAACCATATTCAATGTATCATCACATATTAATTATTTATTGAATTATTTATTGAATTCCTTCAATGAATGAAATCTATTTAATTTATTCATGATTAATTAAAATTAATGGAATTACCAAGGAATGTGAATGAACATAGATTAATTTATATATTAAAGATGTATACACTCAGACAAATAGGTAAAATATGAATAAACATACCCTATGATATTGGGTGAAATATACTCATTAAAACGTATCATTTAAATATGTTATTAGTGCATAAATAAGAAATATTTTACACTGGGACATGGGAAAATGACCAAATATTTAACCATAACAATATATTTTATACTTTATAATAAATTTATAAATATTAATTTTTTTCACCATGGTGAGGATTTATAATTATATCAATCCCTAGAGAGAAATCATCATTCCTTAATTTTTTTAATGATGAGAAAACATAAGAAATAATTTCTTACAATCAATGATGACCGACACAAAGAAATAGGATCTCTATACTAACACCTTGAATACCAAGTTAATTATTTAGAGATTTGTGGAGTATGTTCGAATACAACATTATGATTACATGGTTGGATTCTATAGCCCAATTAAAATAAAACATGAGTAGAAACATAATTTTCCAAAATTAATTATTATATTCAAGACAATATTTTATTTAAATTAATTATTAATTAAATATAAAATGTCCTCTATTGGAGTTTCAAGGGTTATGATCATCAAGTTTATAAAATATTATCCATTAAAAATTATTGGAACCCATTATTGGAAATCATCCTGAAGCATCCTTTATGCTCTAGAACCACCAACATTGATTCTTGGGTATCTTAAGTTACCCACTTTTATTTATTATTTTTGGCCAGAATTTTGTTATGATAGTTGGGACATCTTTGATTTAATCTTTTTGAGAGTTTAATTATAGTTATGAATTATTAATATATTATTGGTTTTCAATATTTTTGGGCAGTGAGATTGAAGATGGTATATATGAGATTTTAATGAGTTATAAAAGTATTACATTGTTTTGAAATGGTTTTGTTTCATGGTTGAAAAGATGGTGGTAAAAAATGACTATTTAATCTAGGAGTGTTATGGGGTGATCTAAAAATGATATTTAAAGGGTTAGGTGTTGTGACATAGCAATATAGACACATTAACTTTGTAAATGCACAAAATTAGGGATATAATATTTGATTACATCCCCAAATTATATTAGGTGATATGTACATACTGGTTCACATATCATATCTTATGATTGGAAGTATTGGTAAAGTATGATTAGGCATGCAATATGAGATGTTTCATGTGTTCAAGTATGAATTACTACCTTGAATTACCATGGATTATTTTTTGTTGAATAAAAAGGAATTATTCATTAAATGGTTAAACTTATTTGAATAGTTCAAAGGATTTTTTTAAAAGGTTGGGGCCAAATACTCATTTTATTATTAAAGGAAAGCAAAGACCTCTTTAACTGGGTAGATGAAGACCCATTACATAGCCCGAAGGCCCAGTGGGCATGTAGACCATTACATAGCCCGTAGGCCCATTCTGTGAATAGAAACCTGACTGCTACAGTACCGCCGCTGCTACAGTGCCCTGCTGCCGCTACAGTACCCGCTGATCAACAATACCACAGCTGCCATAGTGCTGCTACAGCACTACTACAGTACATGCACCCCATGGGTTTTGAACCCCCATTTTTCATGTAGGATTACAGGGTGCTTACCACTAATCCAAACCCCAACTACTAAATGTGTGTTGCTAACACCGACTCCTAGAGGGGGCCCCCACCAGCCCAAGTGCGCGCCATGTTCCCCAACTAAGAAATGGCTTTGAATCACCCTGTTCATAATATGAACAGTGTTCGAGCCTAGTGGGACTCGATCCTGTGCCAGTTCCCATGGAGAGCGAGGGGTACAACCAGCGGATACCTCTCAGCTAACACCCCATGGGCATTTGAATAGTTCAAAGGATTATTCATTGAAGTGTTAAATTAATTTACTCTAAGGGTAAGTAACATATGAGTGTAATGAGATGGATCCTGATACATGTGATTCTATTTTTTAATATAGAGCATCAGGGATAGTCTATAAAGGATAAGAGTTCCCTTCATTGGATGACACCTATCATCCATTATGTTTATCCAAATTTTACCTTCTATCCTTGGTTCTTCATTAATTTTCATAAAAGGGGACACTAAAACCCCTTTTGAGGATCCATGATCCTACTAAAATGAATGTGGATCCACTTTCCACTATAATCCCCTCATAGGAATAAATATTATTTTTCCTACTTAAGTGATATCCATAAAATATTTAATATGGATATTATGTAAGTGAAGGTATGCACATGGTTTTATTTTTTGTATTTTATTACATGGTATACTATTGAATATAGATCAGTGAATTCCATGGGTTCTTCCACCATATAATGATTATCAAATTGTCACCTAAAACCCATTATTACTATCAGATCCTTGTTCATCAATTGATCAATATTTTAGTCTTATATTTTTGAAGATCATATTTATCATATAGACTTTGATCCATATCATAAAATTCAATATGAATAAATTCTTTTATTTTTATTAATCATTGAATACATCTAACCTATATCAAAGGGTATAATATCAATTAAACATAGAGATTTTATATATGTCATAATATACTATATATGATGTAATAAAATACTATTAAATCTCTTGCCTTCAAAAAATAGAGTATTGTAATGTAATTATGATATCTATTACATCATAAAATATGATAAAATCCTTTTGATATGACCATATTTATGTGGCAATATCAATCATAGAATATTATTGGTTTTATATCACATGTTTCGATTTATATGTATGTTTTTTATTATTTATCTGCGGGATTTTATTATTATTGATAAACTATTATCACTCATAAAATATAATATAGTCAAAATGTTATAAAATTTAATATTATGGTTATTGTTTCATGAATTTTATTAATTTTTTAAAAATTTATGTATTTTTTATTAAAAATATAATATTTTTATTCCCAAATTAAATATGGTAAGTTCAAATTTTTAACTCATGTTTTGGAAAATAAATCAGGTGTTCATTTATTTATTCCTTTAGATCACTCATGTTTATAAAATATTTATAAACTTTAAATATTGTGTGTCTGAAATTTATATGATACATTTTTTCTAACCGAATGTCTATATATATATATATTAAATTCTTGGTATGAATTCGTAAGATTTAGTTTCTATGTACATTGGCATTAGTTTTTAAATGAAGTAGTGAGGATAAATTTAGTTGTCAAATATAGTTTGATATTTATAGGTTTTACGTTTATTTATAGTTGAATTATCCCATGAGTAAATTATCCCAAGGAAGTGGAGATTTTGGTATGACATGCCACTGTCCTAAAGGATTTTTCCATGTTCAAGAGAGGTGGGGCCTAGCTATCTATGTCTCTAGGCATACTCATGTAATGATTCTCGATACCATATAGTTTTACACATTTATATGAAGGGTTTATTTTATTTATGAATTAGATACACTTGGATATCTATGAAATTATTTTTTTCTATATTTTTCTGAGAAACATAAAATTTGGGTTGGGTAAATATTTACACATTAATTTTATGTGAACAAATTGATTTACTTGATGAAATAGGGATTTCAAAACATATTCTTTAGACTCTTGCATACACGATGAAATAATATATATAAAGATAGTGATTTTTTAAGATGAAATTGTTATAAATTCAATATGCATCAGATGTATATTAAATTGGTGATAATTTAAAAGGAGACGTTCAAATACTATATTTTATTTTCCTTCTAAAGTGGTAACTTCTTTACCTCTATTATCAAACTACTTAATTTCCTTACAATTTCATGTACCACTAGATTATATTATGTACGGTAATAATTTAATGTGGTCACCATAATTGGGAAAATAGTTTGGAAACCCTAATAGTGAATATAATATAAGAATATTGTTGAGTGAATCCCTATGATGGATTTAGATAAAGTGTTATATTCTCAACTATCTAAGAATCATAATGGCGTTGATTGGAATAATTTCCTACCCTAACAGATAAGATATGATATTAAATCTAAATTAGACTCAATAAATATTAGAAAATAGAAAATGGATCACTAAATGGATATTATTTATGTTTAATACCTCATTAATTTAATTGAACTCTATTCTCTTTAGCTTTATTAACATACAACACTACACTTTAAGTGATTTTCAGTATACTATAAAAACATCATTATATAAATATAATAGATATAAAATTGATGAATAATTGATAGATATTAATAGAAGAGTCCAAATCATGAATTATATATAAAATATTCCTAGATAATATAAATATATTAACTAATAATTTGGAAATAAGCAGTAAATTTTTAGTAAAGTCATTTAATGCTTCACAAATACATTTTCCTAAAAAATGGTTATTATTACATTTTGTGAGTGAATATTAAAATCTAAATTTTACAATTAGGAAAAAATATTTTATAGAAGGATAAAATTTTGGAAATCAGGTATCAAAATTATTTTAGGATGAATGTTTTGGTTTTTTTGGAAATGAATGATTTTTTTGTGAATAATGAAATGTCTATTTTTTAAAAAAGTTATTTATTTTCATTAATAAGACCTATTACGAATTTAATTTCATATTATAGTAATATAAGTATCCCTTAACTATATATAATCTAATTAATTACATAGGAATCATTATTATACATGATTTTGGTATATGCTCATTTTTTGGCTTAAAAATACTTTTTTTTTCTAAAAACTGATTTTTGTTGCATTCAAAAATTTATATCGAAATTATATTATGAATATTCTAGAAAAGGAATAATGAAAAATTATTTCCATATTTATAATCATGAGTTTCAAAATTTTAAAATAGTTTAACATTTTTTTGAGATAATGAATATAAATCATGCTAAATATTCATCTTCTCGGTATGGGTAAATCAGATAATTAAGGTTAAAAATAATGTAACGAGGATTTTAAAATATTTTTAGAACATAAATTATTTATATTTTATGAATTTTTTTCTTCCTTACCATTCATATATTATAAAATATGTAATTTTTTTATCATTTTTCTGTTATAAATTCCTTTATATTATTTTCTGTAAAGGAAAACATGAAAATGACACTCTTATTCTTTAATTTTATAATATATGTTTTAATAATCATAATAATATCTTGTAAATTAATATAATATTTTATTTTAAACATCATTATTTGTTTATTATTTTAATTTATTTGAAATATTAATTGGCTATATAATTACCTTAAATTATTATACAGTGCCAACAAGGTGTTTGTGCAAGCAGAAGAGAATTCAAGAAAATAAATTTAAAAGTGTTGAAAGTAATATTTCATGGATGAGTTACAATATCCCGTAAAATTTATTGCTAAATAAGAAATATTAGTATATTTTAAAAAAAATTATTCCATTTCCATTACTATCATCATTTCATTAATGTCAATCTATTTGAATTGTCCTAAAAGGAACATAATTGTATATTCTGTTGAATAATATTTTATTTAATGATTTAAAATTCCTAAAAAATACATTATCGCAATTTAATGGTATATGGTCTAAAATATCATCCATTTCAAATTTATGGGTCACATTACATTTTATAATAAGTTTCCTGATCCATAAGTAGTAAAAACATTAATATCATGGTAATCATCAAAAGGTTTAATGTTGGGGTAAAACTAAGAGATAACGAGTCAAACATCCAGTAAAAATGTCTATGTTTTATTTTAGGAGATTATTTATATTCAAAATATTTATATATTCAAAATAAATTCATTTTCTTCCAATTTTTATGGGACATTAATTTATATTAATTTAATATTTTAGGTTATTCTATGGGTTACCCTCCACTCACTTATAAAAGGGAAACTACACACTTCTTTTCCTAACAACATTGGAACACTAATTTTATAGAAAACAAATGCCCAATACATTCTCCATAATTTATCTCCATGACTTATTGTATATTCTAATACCAAAATTCCAACCCGGAATGATTAAGGTGTAATCTAAATTTGGTTTTCTGGAGAATAAGTGTAACACATAATTATATGTTTTCATCATAATTATTTGCATTCCTCTTTCAAAACTCTTAATAATACTACGATATAATAACATTAGCATCAAATATATTATAATATTTCATTATGAATATTTTAAACAGTTTTTAATATATTTCTTCTTCATATATAAAACAAAATCATCATTCATGAATATGTGTTGATTAACACAACAACAAAACAATTTTTTTTTGTTTTCTATCACTGTATATCAAAGATTTATATAATGTTTTATTTAATTTATATATGTGATATAAATTAAATAATTATCATTTTTTAAAGAAAAAGTATAATCTATTTTTGAAACTTACATTCCATTATAAAATAATTATGTTATTCCTGTGTATGTTAATATTACCACCTTCATGAAGCGATGAAACTCAGTTTTCATGTTATAATTTAGTATATGATTCTAAAAATTTATTTAATTAATAAAAATTATAATTATAAAATTATTATTATAGTATATATTTTTAAAAAAATACCTTTTTGACCTTAGTGAACATACAGATGTTCTTTACAATGATGAGCAGAATATCCTCAAAAAACATGATATGGACTTAACTGATTAAATGATTAAAAATTAAATTGAAAAAAATGAAGAAAATGATTAAATAATAATATAATAACCCTATTAATTATAATTAAAGAATTAAATAATTATTATATATTAATTATATAGTATGAAATAGAATATTTAGCAAGTTGAGACTTAAGGTAAGGAGTTTCTGAACTCAATTTCCATTCACTGGATTATACTTATATTTCATTGAATATTTTCTTAGAAATATGATCAAAATGAATCATGAATTTAAAAGAAACTACAAGAGTCTGAAGGTGGGATATTTTCATTTTTATTTTCAGAAAATAATTCAAAAGACTATTTGACATGAGACTGTTTGACCGACTAACCTACCCATGCACTCCTTTGTTAGCAAGCACTTCCGCAAGTGAATTCACTTAATGAAAGATGTGTGTAATGATGTAGTTCATGGCAGAGAGTTTCTTGGGGAAATATTCCTATTTAGTGGTCAAATTCTAAGAAATATTGATCTGTCTATTCTAGACCGCCTAAACCATGGTTGAAGAGTCACATTCAAACTAGATGTTATTTATGCCCCTTTGAAGAGCAGAAGACACTGTATTAAATAGCCCTGACATCTCTACTTCAAGGGATGTTGTGATTCCACATGGGACATATAACTTGACATCCCCTGTAGCATTCTTGAAGACGAAGGTGTAACCAACAGGTCCTGGGTTCTCTTTGGATGCTCCATCCCTTACAGTATACATGAAGATGATCTTTTATTGTATTTTATTGGATCAACACTTTTTTTATTCTTAAAATTGTTTCAAATAATATATTAAATTATTAAATAATAATTTCAATGATATTATATTTGTAAGGATTATGAATCTCAGTATTATTTTATTAAGAAAACTCTTTTATTATACACACACAAACTTTTATAAGGAGTATATTCTAACTATTGATATATTATATCATGAATGAATCTTTTATATGGATATTTTATTTTCTATTTATTTTCTCTTCATGAGATATTTATTCAAATGTTATAAATGTTTATTGGTTTTTCATGGTCTCAATTTCAATTCTTTGAGACATAATTCTTTTTATACACCATGATTTATTTTATATGGTGTATATAAGATCCCATGATTACTTATAAGGTTAAAATCATATTTTCCAGCATAAATTCTTTTTTAGGGACATATTTGAGTACTAAATGGGGTAATGGGAGTATTGGGAGTGTCTAGGGATTGTTCGGAGCCTGAAACCAATCTTCTTGGAAAAAACAAACATGCTTCATTGTTATGAGAAACTGTGTAAGATAGGTCGCACTGTTACCCCTAACCATGTGGGGATTTATAGAGGGATCTAGGGAGCTGTACGGTTTTTAGAAACCATGATAAAGGAGGTTCACACCTGTGAGAGGTACATATAATTTTTAACAGAGCCAAATCAAACAGTATAAAAATTGTTAGGAAACCCGTATTTAATAACCATGTGGGGTTCCCCTTGAAGTAGTGAAAGATTCATGATTAGTGCACGATTGGCCAACATTTTGTCCAACTATGTGGCCAAACCACATAAAGCCTTTAAAAATATTGAAATGAGTAATTTTCTACTAAAGTTTTTTAAATTCTAAATATATTCCCTATTTTCATCTGTTGGATAGCAGCAAACCCTTTGGAGATCCTTTGAAATCTAATTGAAAGGGTTTTCTCCAAGTCATTATTCCTAACTCAAATTCGAGTGTCAATTTTCAATTTTGATTCATCCTAGTAAGTACCTCATTCATCATGTTTTTTTCTTCATTTGAATTTGTATTGACAGATTTATTTAATTGAAATATAATGTGACCTATTTCAATGTTCTTCTCCCATACTTTATTTTTCTTCTGATCATAACTAAATTATAGATCGAAACTATATTGGTTCTCTAGAACATACCTATGGTATATGGTCTATACCTATCACATGTGGTTTGGTTTTTGTAGAGATTTTCATCAATATGTTTCATGATGAAATTTTTGGAGGTTTCAGTATAATTAATTGAATAATGTAATTTGATATTTAGGAAACTTTTAGAGATTCCCAATAGTTTTTATTCCGTTGGAGGTTGTTTCCCCAACATAGTCCACCAATATGGTGTTCTTTTGTATCTTACCATATTTTTTAAACTTCATTGGGTGCATGCGTGTGCTTGAATATCAAGATTAATCCCTTTATAATTGAGTTAAATTGAATTTAATGATTAGGATAATTATTGCCTCTTTTTCAATTTGATAAAATGATATTGATTTTTTAATTACTTATGCGGGGTTTTAGGTAAATTGTTGAAATGGATTGTAAAACACTTGAAAAGTAATAGATTTTAAATTGATGAGTGAAATGAGTTGATGGAATGAATTGGTTGTGGATTCCATGGTTGGTATATAATGGATCCTGATTCAATTGGATTCCTTAGATGATTCTTCCATGGATCATGATAGTGGTAGTGGATGCATTAGATTAGATTACTCATTGGGTCTTGATTCTGTGGGTTGATATGGCCCTTGATACCCCTTGGATCCAATATTATTGGGCTTTAATTGGAAATGGTCTATTGATATTCTCCTTGGACCCCACCCATGTCTTATCACGTTTCCACCAAGATGCTCCTGGGACTCTAAGAGGATCTTTTAGTCTTCTATACCATGGATCAAACCTTGTGGGGTCTTACATACTATATTACATGAAGCGACTATTTTGGTTTACATTTTCATATAGAAAGACTATATTGTGTGTTATATATATAATTTTATAGAATTATTTTTAGCGGTTTAAACATGGTTATATAGTGAGGTCATGGTGGTTTTTGGCATGTTTTACTCATTCACATTAAATGGGAGAATGAACCTTCTTTTGCATGGATCCTTGTTTTTTTATATAATCACATATATTACCTATTTTTTCCATGTGCATTCACATGTATGAGTTTTATATTTTTTATATGCTGAACTATGCTTTATCTTATTTACATAGAATGAATTTTTTGTACAAACCATTGGTAGGTGCCTCCTGGGTGTTAACTCACACCCTATTCTAACCTCAATTAGGGACATAGATGAACTATATGGATCCATTTAGTGATCAGGGAATGATCCCATAGTTCCATGATTGAACTTATGTTATGATTTTGAGAAGGTATGCATAGGGTCTAGATGAAGATCATGATGTTATATAAGATAGTTCTTTTTAGTATTCTTGGTCTTTTGATACACATATTGTATTTGGATACTTGAATACATGTTTCATGCTTTATAGATACATAAAATGAATCATTATTATTTTTCATATAATTTAGTTTCCATATTTTTGTATTATCATAAGTTTTCTTGAGTTAATATTCATTGATATATGGCTTCTGCTATGACAGGTTACTGGTCTGTTGTTTATAGTGTCTTTTTCAACAATTCCATTGGTTTACATTTTTCTTCGCTATATGAAAGTTATTTTATACCCTCTATGCTACACTCAATAAATGGAGTAATAATATATACATGGAAACATCTAAGGCCATCTCTTGTAGTTGGATGCCTTTTGAATTTGGGGAGATTCCCTTAAGGCCATGTGACCAACCAGCTTGGGGAACCAGATAGTGGAATCTAGTTTCTGAAATTTTCAATGTTCTATCATATGAGAGTTTATTTTTATTACTTATCATTTTGTGACTATAAAAAGGTGATTGGTAAGTAATTGGATTTTTTAATGAGCTATGCCCAGGAGTTTCTATCCAATATAAAGAAAACAACCAAATTACCTAGAACGAATCAAGCCTTTCTAGATTTTACCTATTACAGTTTATTTGGATTTGACCATTATGTGATAATCATTAATTGGGATTTTATCATTGATATGAATAAATATCTATTTTATTATTGACTAATGAGATGAGTGTGTGCACATCTTCTATCATTTTATGTACCAGTTGGGATTCACATGCCCTGAATTATATGATTCCATATAGGATGTATTCCTTGACTACAAGAATTTGTGATATGTGACTTATGTGATATAGTTATTGTTTAATTAATGATTCATGCAGGGATCTAAGAAATGTGGGTAGCACATAGAGTTCCTAACTTAACCTAAATCGTGTCTTCTGGATTTTTCTATAGTAGAAAACATGTACATCCAATTCTTGCTTGTTGAGTCATGGACCATTGGAGGAATGAGATATAAGGTGTTATGGTGTGGACTAAGTGGACTCCATATTTTTTTTCCTGAGGTGCATGGTCCCTTATGGAGTAGATGTGGTGAACCATTTCTTTAACAACTTAATGTGAAATGTGAAATTAATATGAATTCAAATGAAAATTAAAATGTTGAATATAGAACTTAACCCTGACTCAATATTTGTTTGGGCATTAGGTAGTGTCTCTAGTGATGTTTTTGACTCATTCCCTTTACCAAGTACTATATTAAGGTGTAGGTATAGGGGTACAACCTATTTATATGACTTTTTTGACAGGTCATATGATTTTAGCTACACACATTTCTATAAATCCTTTTAGTGATGTGTGTTTTTCATTGTAGAGAAATGAAACCATGATGGACTCCAGTCATATGCCATGAGGGTGGAAATAACTATGCTCTGATGGTGGTGGGCCATGGCCAGCTAGTGGATCATTCTATAGTTACACCTGAAGAACCAGTGGTTTTACATGACACAGGTGTTGATGAATAGTTTCAGGAGGGTTTCAATGGTATATAAATACTTTTCTAGGATAACCAAAGCTTGCCTTGCCTATAGAAGAGATGACACATGTGTTCTAGTAGTAGCTTCCTCCCACATTTTCAGGATATGGTGTTCTAAAGGCCGCTATGAATTGTCTTGATTGTATATTTTTTATATTTTATCATCTAGAGAAACCTATTGAGAGATTTTTGAAGATCACAACTTAAATGTATTTAGGAATAGTAAATCTCAAGTATGGTGTTTTGAATGAGGCTGACACGCTATGAGATATGGTTTGCGATAAATTCTAAACCATTATTTGTTAATATTTTTTCTCAAAGACTCTGATATATTTGAAGGCTAGTAATTTCATGTATCTGGATTAGGGTTCCATGATGGTTATGGAGTATTAGAATCTATTTATAGAGATGTATAATTTTTCTCCACTATATCTTGCTAATGAGGAATCTTGGGTGAGACTCTTCGACAAGGGTCTAAAGCATACCGTTAGATCACACGTGAACGTTTTTTGGTTGTCCTCTATTAAAAAGATATTGAATTAGGTGTTGATCATAAAACAAAACTTGAGGGAAGCTAGGGTCATAGAGTATATTTATGTAGTCTTTCATCCTATTGGGTCAACTTCTAGATGAAGGAAGTGATATTTTGAGGCTTCCTGTGAGATAAATACCAACTACGATGCTGGTGATAGTAGTGAGGATTTCTATCAGTTGTGTGCAGTATTGGAAAATGTAAGGAATCAGTGTGATCAATAACTATTAAAGCACTGAGATTGCAGTAGGATATTCCATGTACAATGTTTTTACAGGTTCATTAATCCAACTGTTAGTGGAATTTGGCTGGCTCCAACTCAAGGTTTGAGAGTGGGTTTCACTTATCCGCATCAGGCTAGGAGCTGGCGCATTACCAGTCTGTCAGGATGAGTTGGTGGTCATGCATGAGGCAGTCAGGCCCAAATTTTACATGGATATTAGAGCGGGCCTACTTCGAGTAGTGAGGTTGTGTCACAGTGCCACGGTTAATCCCAGACATTTTTTTGTACTCCCACCCTAGAGAAGTAGGGTACCAGGATGTATACAATGAGATGTAATATCTTAGTATCATATACCCTAGTATATTCTATTTTTTATATATGTTCTTCTCATAGATTTATATTTATACCTTTAGTATAGAGCCTTAGACTCATGTTTCAGTCTTATGATTGCGTCATTACACTCAATACTTCGTTAAGGATCTGAATGGAGAGTGTGTAAAAGTGCAGAAAGTTCCCACATGAGATTGGTGGGTATCACATGGTATGTATAATTTTTATCCTTGATATTATAGGTTTTAATTCCATACTCAGAATGAAATATCTATTTTCTTATTGATCTTACATGGATGTTTATCATTAGAGGGTGAAATTAACATCATTAGTGAAAAGTATTTTTATTCACAAGGGTAAACATGATTTCCATGGGATCCAGAATAGACTAGATCATTATGGACTATGTGGGATATCTTCTTATATTTATAGTTTCTATCTAGAGGATCAGGTATCACGTTAGTTATATTTCTATCTAGTGGATGATAATTTAAGGATGTTTTCAAAGAAAACATTTTTAGTTTACCTCTATAGAGAGAGGTTATGTTCTCTATCAATATACTTCAAGGAGTTTCATCAATATCCAGTATTTTTTATAGGATGAATATTGTAGATTTAAATGAGGTTAAGAGGTATTTAGAGGACTTAGAGGAAAAGGGGGTTATATTACCTTGTAATTCTCCTTGGGATTTGCAGATCCATTTTGTGAAAAAATGTGGATTATACCCTTATGATATGCATGGATTAGAATAAATTAAACCAGTTTATAGTTAATAACTGATATTATTTTCCACAGATAGATAACCTTTTTGAGAAAATCTGAAGAAATCGAGTGTTATCAAAAATTTATTTGCGATATGGATATCATTAGGTACTTTTTCAACCTATGTACGTACTTCATACATCTTCTCCTAGCTAGAATAATCTATATAAGTATCTAGTTATGCCATTCAGTATCACGAATTGACCAGTAGATATCATGGTGCTAATGATCCATGTTTTCCATCCTTATTTGGATTCATTTGTGGTAGTTTTTGTCAATGATATCTTAGTGTATTCTCATTATCAAACCAACCATAAAAAATATCTCAAGACCATTTTGGATACAATGATAGAGAATCAGTTATGTTCTAATATCACAATGTTCCACTTATGGATGGATAAAAATCACTTCCTATATCATATAATCTCAAAGGCACGAGTGTAAGTTGACCTAGAGAAAGTGATAACTGTAGATTACTAGAAGAATCCCATGAATGTCATTAATATATGGAGTTTCTTGGGTATATATGGGAATTACAGTAATTACATAGAGGACTTTTCATGCTTAGAAGTAACTATGATCAAATTGACTAAGAAGGGTGTGAAGTTTTTATGGAAAGATACTTATGAGACAAAATTTAAGAGATAAATGGAATATTGAATTCAAAACTAGTCTTAGTGGTTCACAAGTAGGTAATAAGCTACACTGATTACTATGACACATTAGGTAATGGGATGGGAGTAGTTCTGATGTTGGGGGATAGTGTCATCGAATAGAGGTATCTTCAGTTGAGGCCACACTAGAGGTATTATCCAATTCATGATTTTGAGTTGGATGCATATATTTGTGGCATGCACTATTAGAGACATGTTTGACTAGGAGATCATTTTTTGGGGTACATAGACCATAGAATCCTCAAGTACATATAAATAATGCATGATATAAATATGATGTAGAGAATGTGGGTTGAGTGCCTACATTATTCTGACATCAAATTTTCATATACCCCTAGGAAAGGCAATGTAGTGGCTAACACACTATAAAGGAGGACTCTTATATAGGAAGTTTAGGAGTCCACTAGCTAGTGGAAACCTATGTCCTTGTTTTTAGATATTCACTTTGTGGTATAGGACAACCAAGGTAAGGGTTTTCTTTCATCATTAGTTATGAAATTTACCCTTATATATAGAGTGAGGGTAAGGAATCTATGGAATTTAGAGGGCATATTCCTATGGATACGTGTGGAAATTAAGTACCCACCTCCTAGTTGGACCATAATAAAGGATGAAATCATGTGTATAAATTTCATGTATGGGTCCCAGTGGACATGTGTGTGGAGATGTTGTCAAATTTTCATGCATTAGTGTGGGTAGTACACCATAGAATCACTAAGATGTATCCTGACTTATGTTGTTAGTACTTGTGCCTGGGTATGAAATGTGTTTTAACTGATTTCATCATGAAATCTTCCACTTTTTAGGAGGATAGGGTAGAACATTTGCATCTATTCAAACATTCATTGTATTTACCCATTCTTTAGTAGAAATGGGATGATGTCATGATTAGTTTCATGACTGGGTTGTCGAGGTTTCCATGAGATAGTGATTTCATTTGGTTCATTATGGATAGAATCATGAAGGTTTCTCATTTCTTCTTGATCAGGGAGACCTTCAGTGTGAATGATCATGGGAGGTTGTATATCCATGAGATAGTGTGATTTTATGGGGTCCCTCGTATTATAATTTCAGATAGGGACACCAGGTTTTTTCATCATTCAAACCAGAGTTTTTAGAGGGTGTGGGGTACATAGGTACTTATTTTCACAACATACCACCATAAAACCAATGTCTATTAAATGTATACGATATAGGTTCTTTTGTACATGTTGTGAGTATGTGTCCTAGTTTTTTGGGGCTCTTTGGAGAGGCATATTACCCTTTTTGAGTTCATAAAAAATTATTGTTATCAAGAAAATATATAGATGGAACCATATGTGGGTTTTTATAGTATGTGATGTTGATCACTACTACGATGGATATAAGAAGGTTAGAAAACATAATTTGTACCAAATATTTTGTAGGAGACATCTGGGAAGGTCCAGGTGATGAGAAATCATATGGATACTACAACGTCCTGACTGAAATCTTACATTGTCACCATCAATGACCTCTAGATTTTGAGGTCAGGGATCATGTCTTTTCGCATCTCACTGTTTATAGGACACATGTTTATATGGAGACCTGGAATTATTTCACCACGACATGTCATGCCAATCGATATTCTGGAGAGATTTTGAATGGAAGCCTATTGGATTTAGTTACCTCAGATTTGTTGAGGCACACATGATGTCATTCATTTATCTCAGCTTAAGCATTATCACTCAGACCCATCCCAATCTTGACAGCCTGATGAAGTGTATATTTAGGTAGATTCATCATATGAGGAGAATCATATCTATATTGTTTATTCGATCATGATGGTTCTTTAAGGCTAATTATTTACTCTAGTACGAGTTCTATGGTAGTACATCCATTTATAAGATGAGAATCGGGTGTGGGAGGCTAATGTACATTCACAGTGGTGAATTTATTATCATGAAATTCTTGGGCACGCTTGAATGTGAAATTTGGGAATGAATTAATTTAAGGGGTGAATATTGTAAAATCTCTGAATTTCCTTTGAGGTACATATCATTTTTTTCAATTTAAATTCTTTTTTATGGCCTAATATGAGTACCCTATGTGATCATGGGTGTATCGTGGGAATCTGGGAATCCATGGAGCATAAAATCTAGTTTTTTATAAAATAGAGAATATCTACATGGTTTGAAGAAACCTTGTGGGATATGCCACACGGTTTCCCCTAACCATGAAAGGATTTATAGAGGGATCCAGGGAGCCACATGGTTTAAGGTTACCTTACGAATGTAGGAGGACACCCATGGAAGGGACCTATAATTTTTAGAATATCCAAATAACATAGTTTTTTCATGGCTAGGAAAACCATATAGTATTCCCCTTGAAGTAGCTAAGGGTGAATGATTGGGGCATGATTTGGCCAGTCGTGCATCCAAACTATGTGACCCAGTTAAAAATAGGTAAATGACTAAATTTCCCCTAAAATATATTAAAACCAAAACATATTCCCTCTTTTAATTCATTGGATACCATCACACCCTTTGAAGTTCCTTTGGATGCCAACTAATAGGCTTTTCTCTGGATCATTCATCTAAACATGTATTCAAGAGAAAATTATCTCCTTAGATTCATGTTAGTGAGTCCCCCTTTTACCTTGTGTCATTATTTGTTTGAATTTTTATCAATAGAGGTTTTTAGGTTCATGATAATATGCATTATTTTAAGGTTCTTGATCCATTCGTCATTTTTGTTTTGATATATACCAAATCAGATATCAATACTAGATGACTTCTCTACTAAAAACCTACAATAGGTGGTCTATACCATTATTATATGGTTTGGTTATTTATTGAGAAAGACCACATTATTCCATATGACGGAAATTCAAACTAATCCCTTATAATTAATTTAATAATCATATTCAATGTTTCGGAACCTAATAGGGATTCCCAAAAGATCCTTTCATTTTTTTGGAGGTTGTTTCCCAAACCTTTTCCACCCATGGGGTGTTCCTATGTATATATCTATTTTTTAGCATCACATTGGGTGCCTATGTGTTTTTCATGCTACATGAATCTATGAATAACTGATTTACATTTAATAGAATTATTAAGAGAAGGTTTTACTCCTTTTAAATGTGATAACATGAATATGATTGTTTCAATTTCATAATTGTTTTTTTGAAAAACTTTAAAAATGTGTGGGTAAAATAATGAAATATAATAGATTGTGAATTTACGAGTGAAATGAGTTGATGAAATAAAATGGTAGTGTATTCCTTGTTTGTATACCTTGGATCATATTAAAATTAAATTCCCTGTATGATTCTTCCACAGATAGTGATTGGAGTAGTGGATTCCTTGGATAATATTTTTCACTAGGTCTTGATTCCATGGGATTCCTTGTACTTTGCTACACTTAGATCTGGATTTACTTGGATATTATTGGAAATGTTTTTTTGACATTCTCCTTAGACCCCATCCAAGTTTTACCTTTTTTTTTCACCGTGATGTTCTGAGGACTAGAAAATCGTTCCTTGGTCCTCTATAACGTGGATCTAGCCCCATAGGGTCTAACATACTTGATTACACAGTGTGTCCATTATGGATGACTTGTTTATATAGAAATATGGAATTCCTTATCTTTATTAAACTTTAAATCAAGATTTATTACTTATTATTACACATAATACAATCAAAATGGTTGATAAGTACATTTTATTTGGAAGTTAGGCATATTACATAACAACTTAAAATAGGAAATACATCGCCAATAATGGAAACGACCATAAAATTATCATATTATTGAATTTTACATAAAAATATATGGGATAACTTGGGAACATAAATAAGGAATGGGTGAGCTATAAATCCTCATAAGGTAATAAACATGGCATGACATGAATAAATTAATTCATGTTAGACCATAGGAATATCAATGGAGCATAAAACGGGTGAGAATAATAAACATGAACAAGCATGATATAACATGATAACATAATTATCACATGGTAAATGTGGAAAAAACATAAAACACGACATCATAAACATAAGTAAACTCTAACTTCCAAGATATAATGATGTAAAAAGTCCCATGATGGATTTGGTTCACTCCATATCCCTTACATAATGTCTCATGAGACTAGAAAATTATCTACTACATTGGATTGCTATATAAATCTGGATGCTTCCATCAATTTCATTTTATTCTCAAGATTATGTGTGCCACATATATTATTCATCATGGATTAATTTATCATCATATTTTCTTCCATGATCATGGAATGTGGAATATATACATTCAATTGCCCTAATAAATTATGTATAAGTGCATAAAAGGGGTGTATACATGTTAATGGATGGGATTGATGGACATGAAAGGGGTATATCATCATTTATGAATGATAGGGCTAGTAAATAGTATATGAGAGAATATATCCAAACATTAGGAATTGGAGAAAAAGGTCATAAGATAATGAATACACTTGAATAAAGAGGGGGGGGGAACCCTTACCTTGAACGTGTGAATCTGATTTCTTGGGAAGAGCTTCTTAAGATCTTGGGGAATCTTTAGTGTATTATAGAGAGGGGATGTTTGATTAAGTACATGGTACAAGGACTTTTAATGGGGATAAATAGTATCATTAGTGTTTTTATAGAATAAATTATTAGAGGATTCTTTATCATTACTTGGACATGGGATTTTGACTCTATTTAATAAAATAATCAACACCACAAACATCACAATGAAATTTGATAATGGTTTCTACCAAAGGACAGTGGTTTTCAGTATTTTATAAGGAAAAAGGATAAAAATATTAAAATAATACACTCACAGATGTGTAAGTGATTCATTTCATTAAAGAAATAATTTTAAAAACATGAAATATATTATATGTTTTGGAGGATTCACAAAGGCTTTAAAAAATTAATCAAATAAAAATAATATTATATTTTTTAAAAGGGAAAACATATATTTGGTCTTAGATAAATTTTATAGTATTTATTACATCATTTTTGGGCCATCACAATGTCATAATACACAGGGTATATTTATACAATATTTATTTTTTACACAAAAATATAAGTATCTTAGAAAATTATGAAAAATTAACAATTAGATAATTTTAAAATTTTTATTGAAAAAATAATATTTAATTTATCAAAATAATTTTATAAATATATTAATTTTTACATTAAAAATAGAATTGAAATTTGTTGAGAAATATTGTGTTTTTTAAAATATTATTTTCCAAACCACTGTAGAAATTACATTTGACATTATGAAAATTAAATCAACAATTAAATTTATCAATTTTAATTTAGTAGTAATGTTTAATGAAAATATAATTTCTATAATAAATTCATTAATTAATCAAAAAGAACATCATAATTAGAATTTCATATTATTTAAAAATAAAATTTGTGTTTTATAAATTTAAAATATAATTTTTTTCAAATAGATTACTTAATCATTCATGAAGTAGAAAAAAAGGAATAAATATAATAATAATTTTAATGAAAAATAAATACAAATATTAATACTATCATAGTTACTTTTTTATGTTTTTGTTTTAATTATTTTTTACCCTTAATTAACTTCTTTTTTCATTTACCTTGGTAATTAATATTTACTACAAATAATATCCATATTGTTCATAAAATAAGTGAACCTTATTAACTATTATTAATTTTAATGATTACAAATATAGAGTCAATTTTAATAAAATTAAAATTCCATATATTGAGAAATTTAATTTAATATCAAACCTACAGGTATGATAGAAAGTGGGTCTATGAAAAATACTTTTTTTCAAAGGAAATATGATTTTACTTCAAATCTATAATTTATAATATTTATTATATGAATTATAATTCATAAATATAACATATAATATAAACCTTTAATTTATACCATTTCTCAAGATGATTTATTTTAATTATTTAAAGTGGTGAAACATTTTTTGCTTTAAGATTGTTATCAGAAGAATGTAATTTGAAGCCTAAAGATGAACTATCACTAAAATCTAGTAAAAAGATGATTAAAATGAAAATAATTAAATTAAATATAAAAAATAATACTTATGTTACTTTAGAAAAAAATTATAAGAATAATTATACATTTACATTTATTAATTAAGAAAAACAAAAGGCAATTTTATATAAAAATTTTATTTTCCATTAATCATGAAAAAATCCATATTTTATGAAAAATCCAAAATTTTAACCATAATATAATTTTGATATGATGATACAAAAAATGCAGTAAATTTTATCAAATAAATATTATAAATTTTCTAGAAAATAATTATAATATAATTTTTTTATAAAAAGAAATAAATATCATTTTTGAATAAAACATATTTTGAAGAACAAAACGAAATTAAAAATAGTTGAATGATTATTTATTAAGGATTTATCTATATATTTTGGATATATATATATATATCATAAATTAGTTAATCCTACTTATATTTGAAAATTTAATTAAAATGTTAAAACAAGCATATTCAAATAATCATTTCTTATTTGACATTGGTGTTGTGAAACAAATACTCTATTGAACATAGTTTTATTTGTAAAAAACTTGGGCGTTACATTCTTACACCCTTTAATAAAATGTGTCCTTTAAATTAAAATTTGAACATTCTCTGAAAATTTTTTAAACATGAAAACATATTTATTGAAAACCCATATCATAGAAAGTGTTAGTAAATCATCAAATTAAAATGAGTGAATAGGAAGCATGAAGTTCATCACGTCACTAGGATTCTAAGTAGGAGGGAATTATTGGGAAGTGAAAAAAAAATACATGGAAGTGAAAAATAACACCAATGAACTAGTTGAGTTTGATAGATAACATGGTCTAGAGGAACTCAATGACCCAAAAAGCATGAATAATTGATGAATAAAATCACCATCAATTCATTAGAAATAATCAAAATATAAAAAACAATTGTCACAAATTATTTTCCTAGATTTAAGGAATTCCATCACCATATAGACTAGGAACATGAGGAAATATACATTTTCGAAAACTATAATTTCATCCATTTATAAATTTTCACTACAACAAAATATTTTATCCAAATGATGAGAAATTCATATAAAAAACATAATTCCTAGAGAATTATAATGAGATTCCAACAAATCATGTAATCCACATAATAATAGAAAATTATTCTTATTATTTCAAAAAATTGAATAAAATAATGGTAAAATTATAGATTTGTACTTTTAAAATATTAAATTTATAAATGGAAATCTGTTTAAAATAACAGGATAAGTTATAAATTACAATTATTCATTAATGGAAGAATTTCTAGGAAATAATAAAAGTTATCCACCATCTATTTGATAACATATACACTTATGGGAATTTTTTATCCCTAAATAATGTTTAATAATGATATTGTGAATTTACAAGAGAATGAACCTTGGGAGAGTAAAGCCAGGTTTGAAACAAGTCTCATTTTGGTATCAGAGTCTCCATTAAGTCTTGATCAACACGATATTTTCAGGTTTTACCCTTACGTATATCTATATCAGTTCCACATCCTCTTGTGATATCCATACGGGGATGCATTTTTTTATAAACTACTTAATATATAATTTTGCAATATATTGGAATGTATTTCAACGTATAGTCTTATCCCAATGTTTTTTTCTAGATTTTTATAATCCAAATTCCAATAAAAACTAAATATTTCCTTTGATAACAACTATTGCAACCCTGATTTATATTACACATTAATTAATGATTTATTACATAATAATACACATTATACAACCCAAAAGATAAAGAATTATAGTGTATTTTGGAATTATTTACATTACATAACAACATAAAATATTAAATAAATCACCATTATTGAATACCTCCTTAACATTCTCATATTATTACGTCATACATCAAACAACATGGGATAACATGGAAACATAAATTAGAAAGGGGTTATCTATAATTCCCTATAAGGTAATAAAAATGGAAAAACATTATTAATGCAATTCATGTTACACAATAAGAATTTAAATGTGGAATAAAGAGGGTTATAATCATAGACATGAAAAATGAGGCATTATATAACATGGTAACATAAAGACAACATGTGAAAAGTGGAAACAACTTAAACAACTGCATCATAAACAAAGGTATAGGATACCTTCTAGGAAATCATAATGAAACAAATAACATTATGGATTTGGATCAATATTTAATACCTTGCATTATGACTCATTAGACTAAAACATTATCCAATGCACTAGAATACTATGAATTTTTGGGTGCACCCATTACATATATTCTATTCTAAAGCTTAAGTGTGACACATATATCATACCAAATAAATTCATTCATCAACATATTTTATTTCATGATAAAGGGTGGTGAAATAAAATTAATAATTTCCCAAATAAAAGATGTATAAGTGTATATAGGTGAACACCCTTGAGAGTAAATGTGAATGGGTATTGACTACACAATTGTTTGGCATTCAAAATCATGGTTGAATTTTGGCAGCATACCAGGGGTATACAAATATTCATGAAATGGATTGATGAGGTTAAAAGGGGTATCTAATGATATATAAATCATAGGTAGGTAAGGGGATATGTATGTACATGTCCAAACATTATTAATTAGAGAAAAATTGAATAAGATAACAAAGACACATGAATTATGTGGAGAAATAAAAGAACCCTCACCTTGAGAGCGTGACTCCAAATGCTTGGGAGGAGCTTATTGGGAGATTTGTGGCACTTAAAAAGGACTATAGATAGGGGAGGAAAGATTAAGGGAATGATAAAAGTATTTTTAGTGAAGATAAATGTGATATTAGTTGGATTTATGTATGAAATGAGTGGGTAATTCTTTATCATTTCTCAAACATAGGTTTTGAAATCTTTATAACAAAAAAACCAAAACCACAATCCTTCCGATGGTTTTTCCCATGGATTATTTAAAGTGTATTTTTTCATCATTTTTAAGTAAACAGTTTGAAAATATTAAAATAGTACCATTTCTGATGCGGAAGTGAGTTATGTACTTAATAGAATGTTTTTAAAACCATAAAATATATTACTGGTTTTGATGGATTCACAAAGGCTATATAAAATTAATCAAATATAATAATTGTTATATTATATTAAAGAAAAAAAATATTTGTTTTTTGATACACTTTATAGTATTTATTACATCATTTTGGGTCATCATGCGGTTATAATCCACACCGTATATTTATAAAAAATTTAATTTTTAACTGAAAATTTGGCTACCATAGAATATTATGAAAATTTTATCATTGGAGAATTTTGATGTATTTATTCCAAAAATAATATTTATTTTATCAAATTAATTTTCTAAATATATGAATTTTGACATTAAAAATAATAGAATTTACACTTATTGAGAAATGTTGGGTTTTTTTGCAGTAACAGTTCTTGAACTATTAAGTAAATTACATTTGACATTTGAAAAATTATATTAACAATTAAAATTTGCAATAATAATTTATTAATAATAAATTTTTAATATATAATTTATAAAAATAAATAAATTAATTCCTCAAAAAGAATTTCTTAATTTCGATTTCATATTACCTAGATATATAATTTAGTTTTTTATCATTTTAAAATATAATCTCTATAAACAGATTATGTAATAATTTATAAATTAAAACAAATACATAGTAAATGTATTCATCATTTTAATAAAAAGGAAATATAAATATTAATACTATTAGGGTAAATTTGTTTATATATATATTTTAAATTACATTTAACCCTTAATTGATTTATTTTTTATTACCTTGGTAATTAATATTTACATTAGATACTATTCATATTTTTCAAAAACTATATTGGACATATAACCCAAAATTAGTTATTAAAACTCCAAATATGGTATAAATTCAATCTAAACAAATTAACTTCGGTAAAATAATTTAATTTCATATAAAAACTATAAGAATGATGGAAAGTGGTTTTATGGAAAATATATTTTTTAAGGAAATATGATCTTACATTAATTTTATAACTATTAATATTAATTATATGAATTTAAATTCATTAATATAGATATAAGATCTAAACTATTTATTTAGATCATTTATCATTATTTTTTTATTTAATTAACTAAAATGGTGAATCATTATGCATTCTAAAACAGTTATCATAGAAATGTTTTTGGATGCATAATAATAAATTTATACTATAATTGAGTAAAAATATGATTAAAATAAAATTAATCAAATCATATATAACTAAATAATACTTATGTTACCTTGATATACAATTAAAATAATAATTCTACATTTAAATTATTTAGTTCATAAAAAAAGATAATTTTACAATCAAATGATATTTTTCATTATTCACTAGAAAATCTATATTTTCAAAAAGAATTACAAATTTTTTTCCATAATATTATTATCATATGATGATAGAAAAAATAAATTTATTTTTATTGAATAAATTTTCTAAATGTTCTAAAAATAATAATGCTATATTTTTTTAATAAAAACAAATAAACTTAATTTTAGAATAAAATATATTTTGAAGAATAAAAAGCAATTAAAAAATGGATTGATTATGTACTAACTATTGATCAATATATATAGAGAAAATGTATGTGTTTGATTAATTATTGAATGCTACTTATATCTCAAAATTTAATAGAAAGGTTAAAATGGTAATATTAAAATAATCATCATTTTTTATTGTTTTGTGTCGTGAAACACATATTCTATCAAACATAATTTTATATTTTTTATAATTATGAGATTATAGGCAAGAATATGCTGACTATTATATATTTCATTACACGTCATGTTCATGGTTTTGGTTTTCACTTAGATATATTGTGATTCCATGGTGGTTTTTGGTAGGATTTTCCATTTCCCTTGCTATGGGACAATAATCCTTGTTTTACAAGGATCCTCAGTTGGATTGATAGTATCACATAGTGTTATCACATTATCCTTGTGTTTTCACTCGTACTACTATCATATTTTTTATATACTGCACAATACTTTAGCTTGTCTACAAAACCTAGATTTGTTACATGCACTTTTGGTTGTGGTATACTAAGTGTTATCTCACTCCATGTTTGTGTTGTCTTTAGGTAACCATAAAAACTATATTGATGTAGGTAGGGATAGGATCAAGAAAACATTATATGATTCTTAACATTGTGATATGTGTAAATGCAAGGGATCACAAGACCATGTTGAGGCTTATGATGATTGTTGGGATAATTCCTTTTGGTATTTTTGGTATTTTGATATACATATTGTATTTTTATACTTGTATACATATTTACTCTTTTCTATATACATGAATTGTGTTATAATAATTTTTTGTGTGATCTAACTTCCTGTTTTGAGTATTATCATATGTTTCTTGAGTTGTTCAGTTTTATATAGCTTCTACTATAGTGGGTTATTGATCTGGTGTTTATAGTGTCTGTTTCTACTACACCATCTATTTATATTTACTTTTGATACTTACATATTATTATATACATGATGTGATACAATATTGTAATTGGGGAATAATATTACCATTGATACCACATAGGAACTCTCTACTAGTCAGAAGACTTTGGTATAAGGTGAGATGCACTTGAGGCCAGGAAACCCACCAGATCGGGGCACCAGATAGGGGCATATGGGCCTAGACATTATAGTGTAATTATTTTTTCATTAATTTATTTTATTATATTCTTTCATGGAAATTATTGGTTATATATAGTTATGTTATATACTTTCATTCACGGTCTTTTTGATTCAATAATTACTTGTGTGTCCAGGGTTTCACATCTCAAACATCCTTCTTTGAGACATGCTTTGATGGATGCGCCTATGTTAATTTATATTTTATAATTGATGAATATAGAAATATAATATCATGACACTATTTATAATCATGAAATTTTATATTTCATATTAATTTCTTACTTTCAAAGGGTTTTTGGTTTTACAAGGCTATAAAGGTTTTTTCATTAAAGGCATTTATCTAATGGTTTTAAAGACATTTATCAAAACTATTTATCTGTGTTTTTTATCTTCTTTTAATAATGTTATTTAATAAACATAAATTATTCACCAATGTGAATTTCCATAATAACTTACATTATTTTATAAGGTTTTAAAATGTAATTTCATAATGTTTTCTATATAGGTCAACTTTGACTCTATTTATAAATGTTTGAAAATAATGTTTTTATTTTATGTTTATGACATCACCAAATTTTCATTCCATCGTTACTATTTTATTATTAGATTTTTTTTTATTTCTCCAAGTTTAATTTCAATCATATTTTTTTCCTAATATTATGCAATTTTTTTCACAAAAACTGATTTCCAAACTTATGGTATTTTCCTTAAGAATGTTCTTAATGAAATTTAATGTTCTTTATATTATGTAGTGGAAATAAACATGATGTTATAGATTCTAAAAAGGGGATATGATGTAAGGATAAGATAAATGTTCATTATCTAGATATGATTTGATTGATTTAAAGATATTTTCATGAAACCCATTTCTAATCCATTTATAAAATAGGCTGTGAAATAAAAACAGTTATTGTGAGGTTGAAATGTCAAAGCTACAAACTATTTTTTTCATTATTTGGTATTCATACTTGTGTATATACTTCTGATGTGTGAATTCATTATAAACTACATATTGTTGGCTATGTTATTATAAAATGAGGGGTTGTTCCATTACGTCCCTCAAATTCATTGCATAATGATATTGATTTAACAAGGTATATATTTATCCTAAGATATTATTAAAATTTATCAGTTGGATTATTATATTAGTAATAGTTACAGTAAAAGTGATCTGGAAATTATGTTTTAATTTATAAACATGTTATCCATATGCATACATAACGTTTTATGTATCCTTTTCTCAAGGATTTCTTTCACAAGGTTAATTATTGTTGACTTATTTGACCCTTGTTTTATATTAATGATTTATTACATGTACCTTGAATTATGATCTGGGTTTTGATGGAAATGAATTAATTTATATTATTCACGAGTACATCCATTATTCCAGCATACCATAATGTTCCTATTTTTCTCACTGATGACACAAATTGTTAATGGATATGTTTACCCTTTCTAGGCATACAAGATACCCCTTATTCTGTTTTCCTTTTACCTAGGTTATGAAAAATTCTATTAAATGAATTATGTCTATACATTTTTCATTAATTAAAAAAATTACTTGGCATGTTGAAGATATATTGGGAGATAATAAAAGTGGGTAATAGTGAAAAAAATGACCACCTTAAGACTTTGGTATTATTATGTAAGAGTTTCTCCTAATTCCACAATACTCAAAACCTAAAAATTATTTGGTTATGTTAGTGATATAATACTTATATTTGATGTTGTATTTATTGGATAGATAAAATTGAATCATATTTATCTGTATCAAATCCATAAATGTAATGATTTTTTTTGAATCCGATCTAGGATTATGGGTTTGAAGCTATTATATTGGGTATAAGGGAATTGTTTAGATATATTTTTTTGTTATTATTTTTTTTATTGTGGGGTTAATATTTGAGTTATATAAAACATCATGGGTTTAGTGTTTTATGGTTTATCATAATTTCAGAGGTATAAACATCCCTTTTGATGTTTTAATTAATCATAGTTAGAAGTGATTAATGGTATTTTGAGATACATTATATTAGTTTGAGGAATGTATAACCCTTAGGTTTAATATGAATGATTATTTTAAAATAAATCTCTTACATTCTGGGGGATGTAAGATAAAAGGATTGGGATAAACATTGAGGTGAAAACGTTATTTAATTTTTGAGATTACTAAGGTTAATTAAGATAGAGGGTTATATATTTATGGAGTGATCAATGTTGAAATTTTGGTGTTATTGTTTAATTTTGAATATTAGTGCATTATATCTTCATATGAACGATTATTAATTTTGGATATTATCATATAATGTGATAACCATATATGTTTATGTAAATATTGTATGAATAACATTTCAAACATTTATATACCTCATGGTAAATTAAAATTGAATGATATTTCTTCTAAGAATAAATATTATGAATCGTCATATGGGGTAAATGATGAGGAAAATATGGAACTTGATTGAAACATGAAAAAAATGGTTGAAAGTTCTTATATGAGTGACCAAAAATTAATTTTTTTATTATCAAAAATATTTTAAGGAAAAAGAGAGAAACTGAAAGACCCAAACATTAATACCAAATAAAACCCTGAAAGAGGATAACCAAGATGAATAATATATGTCCTTCCTCTCCCTAGTGACTAAATATTGACAAAAAGACTCCACCATCACATGACCACCCAACGAGCTATCTCATATAGGGTTGCACGGGCCTGGTACCGATGGTAGAGCCATAACCTCTCAATATTCCAAATCTGAATGGCCTACTCAATTGAAAGCTTCATGATCTGAACCACATCTAAAGAAGATCTATGTTGTGTGCAAGTTTCAAACACACCAACAATTCAACAAAAAATCAATAACCAAAATGCAGCCTTAAAATCCACCCATAAAGAATGTAGGAACCTGCTCTAAAAATTTCATATTGAAGATCCAAAAACAATTGTTTGTTGAAGAAAATATGCTATAAACATCATCTGGAGTAGCCCCTGAAGAAGATCTGGATGTTAAGGTCGTTGAACTAAAGACTTCGGGCTAAACCATAGAACAAGCTACCATTGAGGATTCACACACCAAAACATCACAGCGAGTTCACATATCAGATTCATCCAAAACATGATCATGAACAAAAACATCACATACAAAGTAATATATGAAGATTAACCCAAAACCAAAAGTATATTCATCCAAAGTGAAATCACAAATATAATGTTTCTAAAGAAATAATATTCATCTAAGACAAACACACGAACAACATAACTATATCCAAATCAAAAATACGAATACATAAAATGAAGTACAGGAAACCATCACCATTGATGACCACCCAAACACCAAATCTCATAGGGCCTAGTTGAAATCCATATCCCAAATCCCATGGATTCCATCCATAATTCTTGCATAGACTATGACAAAAAAACCAAATAACACACTGGAGATGAGGCAGAAACCCTTAAATGCGAAAACTGGATCTCTTTTGCTAGTCCTTAACTACACCATCATGGGAAGCCCTAACTACTAAAGGTGGAGTGAGGTGGGAAGTAGGCCAGAAATGATGAGAAATTTCAAAATAGATGTGCCCATGAGGTTGAAAAATGATGACAATAAGGAGGAAACACCACCACAAGCTCGCTGAGAAAGAGCCGAGGAGGGGAGCCGTGCCGACTCGAGACCGAAGGAGGGAGGCGGTAATCAGGGAAACCCAAGTGGAATAGCACCCCTTATGGTCTCATAAACTGGAAGTTTGTTTATGGATTTGATGAAAATAAAGTATGTATATTTCATTGTGTTCATAGTTGTGATGATAATAGAATTACAAAACTGTGTGAAAGGATCTTAAAATAAAAAATTCATCCTATTACCATCATTTTTATGAGTTCTTTGTCTTCTTAATCCATTATTGATTTATGGTTTTATGGTCATTAACATTATCATGACCATATTATCTACCACCTTCCATCATTTAGAAATCACTTTCTCCAATATGTCGATATTTTTACATCATATTAATGTAATTGTATTTGGAGACCTAGTTATGTTGTATCCTATATCAGCATAGTATTTCTTTTTTCCTTTTTTTAAAATGAGGTTTTATATACCCTTTTTACGTCTTTAATTTTCAAAAAAGTTATTTTAAAATGTAAACCCCTTTATTTTTGAGTATAATATAAAATTTATACAGTGAAATTAATTAATATAGGAAATGAAATTCCCATATGTTTTAAAAACATTATAATCGATAGCTTTATTAATAGTAAACACTATCCTTTAAGATATTTGTGATAAACTATTAAAATAATGTTATCTAAATATAACCAATATAACCCAATCGATGAATTTTAGGATATAAATTGGTTTAACTAAATTGGTATATATATATATGTATATATATATATTATTCATTCTGAATACAAATTTATTGATTAATTCATATGAAATATTCATTAATTTTTTTTTTAAAATCATTTTATTCTTCAACAATACTTTTTCTTAAAAAATAATTTTACTATTTTTTTTAAAATTAATATTATAATTTATTCATAAAAATTTGATAAATTTTATTTGATGAAAAATATATCATTTTTGGGGTTATCATATCAATACTTTCTTACGATGTAATTTTTGGATTTTTCTAAATAGGTTGTTTTTCATTGTATTGTAAAAATACTGATTTTTTATAAAAATATTCATATTTTTCATTGAAAACTACTACTATTATTTTAATTTTATCGAATAAAAACATAAAAATACATTAATTATATACAATATAATTATTTATATAGGAATAAACATTACACTTGAGATTGGTGTAAGTTCATTTTTACACTCAAAATACCTTTTTCTAAATACTATTTTTCATTCCATTCACACATTTATAATGAAAGGGAATTTTTGACTTTTGTAAATTGGATTTTAAAATTATATTTCCATATTGGGAATCAAAAGGATTATATTTGATAAATATTCAATATTTTTCTCTTTATAAAATAGTTACAATAGAAAATATTTATAAACTCAGTCATCTTAAATAGTGTAATTGAGGTTTAAAGTATAGTGATAAAACTTTAAAAATATAATTATTCCCTGCCTTACTTTTAATTTGTGAGTCTAGTTTGTCCATACTATTTATATAATCTAAAATATTTCATTTTGGTACTAATTTTATTTTATAACTACATTTATACTATTTTATGTAAATAAATATTCTAATTTGTAACTCTATTGATTCGAATTTACCGTATATGTTCAAAAAATTATAAGAAGATGATATGAATAAAGATATAAATTTTCAACGTAATTAATTTATTTTTTTAAGGTAATTTATTTTTAATGATTAGGGATTGTATATTTATCTTAAATTCTTATGAAATGCTGACACAGTTCTTGTGCAAGTATTATATAAATTATGTAAATTAGTGTAACAACTCCGAATGTAATTTTATGGATGAGTTATGGTGTCACATGAATGTTTTAGGTAAATTTAAAATGTTATTTATGTGTTAAAAAATTTATTCTAATTCCATTACAAACATTAGGAAGTTATATCCAAATAATGTGAATAATCCATAAAATGTCTACAATGGTATATTATTTAAAGTAAAATTTAATTTAATGATTAAAAATTAATTAAAATGTTATCATAATCCAATATTATGGTATATGGTTAATGATATCAACCATTATCCTTTTATGTGTCAATTTGTCTTTTATAATAACTTTATTTCCTAAAAGTGTAAAAAAAATATCGACAATCATAAAAAAATTGTTAACAAGGGGTTAAATTGAAAAGATGAAAACCCACACTCCCGGATCTGGTGCTGAAATCATAAAAATTTAATTTCTAGAATTGAAACTAATGACAGTGAACCAATTTTTCCTATAAAAAAATATAAAAAGGAATTATTTGACCACTTACATTTTTATGCACCTTTTAGGTACATAGTTTCAATGAATTATGAAAAGATATTACATAAACAATACACTTGAATTAAAAATATTATCTTTACCACAATAACAAGCATCACATATTCCATATTATTCTATAAAAATTATAAATATAAAAAAGTAAAATATAAAATTTCTTCAATATATTACTTATAACCTGGGGGAAATGGAACATAATAAGGGTGAGCACCAAATTCGTATAAATGTAAAACATAAAAAATACAATTAAATGTCATCATGGAGTATATAAAGACTATAAACATATGATGACAAAATCAATGTTCATGAGAAAAATCTTATAATATTCATAACCATCAATACATGGATAATGATACATGAAAACAAGGTGTAAGGCTTTAGAATATTCAAGATTTATCAAAATAAATAATCAAGAGCCATGTGATATCAATATTGATCATATGAAACATTATAAACACATAGAAACCGTATATTAAATGTATTGAAATCTTGGAACACCATAATCATATAAACCATACAGAATCCTTATTATTTTAATGATCATACAAATGAATTCCAATAAAATTATCTGCATAACATAATCATTACCCATTGAATTAGAGGGATATCATGGACCCACCCTTCAATGGATTATCATGGAACCATTAATATATAGTTTTTAATGGAACTACCTATCCTTGTATAAAAAATTCAATACCTTTCCTTGGTTTATTACAAAACCACCAATCATAATTAACAATTTTCAATAACTATATAAAGAATAAATTACATAGATAAATTATTTCATAAAAAACTATTGGAAACAACCATTATTCTTTTTGGAACATGATTTAAACATTGAAAATAAAGGTGTTTCAATATAATATATTTGAAACATTATTAATCCATGAAATGGAAATGGTTTCCATAATAATATCTTTGAAACATGATTAATGAATTAAAAATAAATTTGTTCTATAAAAATATCTTTGAAATATGATTATCACATGGAAAATAAATGGGTTCCACAAAAATCTCTTTAAAACAATATTAATCCATCTAAATAAATAATCCATATATTCATAATTAAAAAATATTCCCATTGAATCATAATTAATGATAAGGTCTATTTATGTTGACAAAGGAAAGTACTATTAAAATATCATTAAAAACTTTTTTTAGGAAAATAAACTTTTCATTTTTAAATTCACTTTTCAAAAATAAAATTCACAAAATGTTTTGAAAACCATTTTATTAGAAAATAATAATAGAAAAATATAAATAAATATTAAAATAAAATAATTTACATTCTGGTTGTAAAATCAATTGAAGTCGAAATGTTATAAATAAACATTCATTTCAATAAATTTTGAAAAAGGGAGTCAAAAGTGACTCACTTTGAAAATATTAAAAAATTTATATCTAAAACATATTAAATTAAAGTAAAATATCATGTAAAATATATTTAAGAAATAAATTAATTTTATATAAGAAAAATATCTAAAACATTTTACAAAACATGGATATATAAGATAAATTTACACAATCTATGAGAATATAAAAGGTCGATATCACTTATAAAAAAATTTCAGAATGGTTCGTAAATCAAAATGGGGAGAAATGAAAATTAATCATGTAAACCACATTCATAACTAGAGGATATTAAAATATAGGTGGTTAAATTAAATTACAACATATTATTTCCTTAAAAATAATCTTGAACATAAACATCCCGAAAGAAATGAGATTATAATATAAAGACTCCTCTATATTGGAAATCCTTTCAATATTAAGACCCATCATATAATAACATAAAAATAATCTATAAATATCATGAAAATTTGTAGTTTCATGATATATCATTTCAATCTATTAGTGGATACACCTCAAAAAATATGGTTAGTGTGTAATATTATAGAATTCCCCAATTAAAGCAAATTGAGACAATGTCCCTAATTAAATTGGTAATCTATAGATAAAAATCACATTAAATGAGAGAATTTAATATTTTTTGGTAAATACCAATAATTTTTAAGAAAAAAATCATAAAATACCATCAGGTGTAGAAAATTTACCACATAAAAAAAATTAATTATTGAATCTGGCATATGCCTCATAGATATGAAAGTTAGACGATAAATTTCATACCTCAAGTCTATAATTTCATGAATTCCCTTTAAATACTACATAATAATATAATATAAAATATTTTATTTATTAATAAACTTTTCTGGGTTTTATACCATATAAATAAATAATTTATTTTATTTATTTATAATTACATATTTGAATAATAAATCTATTATGTCCACATCATGTGTTTTGATGACGTTTGGTTCATTATTTCAAAACAGATTTAGTGTGTTGAATGTGGTCAAATAAGTCATTAAATAACAATATCCATAACAAAAATAAAGTGATTATTATGATATTTATTTATAAATTATAACATTTAAATAGATCAGGAACAATGGTCATGAAACATGAACTATGTTACAATCATGGTGACGATCACTTATAAATATGCATGAGAAGTGTTTGCATTTTTCAATGATTATCATGAAAATAATGTATATATTATTTTATAATTATAGAATTATCATAATTTCATAAATAAAATATTATATCTTAAAATTTTATTATATAGATCATTGTTGTGCTTTGGTGATTAGTTAATAATCACATCTCTTTATGAAGGCGGTAGTCCACAAGTACACAAATTATGTTATCAGTTTTCAGTGTTAGAAAAATATAATATAATATATTTTAATAATGATAAATATTTAATTAATATCCTTATAATGTAATTTTTATAACTTATATTCATCAAAAGTATCCTTATTTTCTTCCTTGTAAATCATTGGTGGAATACAAACCGTATCGCTTCATGAGGCTGTAGTCCATTCTACACATGAACGAAATTATCATATACCCCATGGAATGGAATTTAAAAATGGTATATTTTATTTCATAAATCAAGATGTAAAAATATATTATAAATAATATATATATATATATATATAAACATAAAATTCCTCAAAACAAATATCAATAGTTGGAGTTAATGGAAAACAAATGTTATTAGCTTGTAAGGTGCTAGTCTGCATGAATGATGATTTCATATCCCATTTGATTAAAGAGGAGATGGATTTAGGAAATAAGATTAAAACAATAAAATATAATTATATAGTTGATATTTTTTAATCATATTAGCATAGACTAAATATATTTTGAGTAGGTGTAAGAATTTATAAATCCAAAATGCATAGTTATAAATTTTACCACTTCTCAGAAATCCACTTCAAGATTATACCTAAGGTAATCCAAGAATGGATTTTTGACCTAAAAAAACTTTTCAAATGAAGGTATGGAATTTTTAATTTTATTTTCACATGTGTATTCCTATCCAAAAGGGATTTAATGTGTGGATAATAGAGGATATGATGTTTCCTTTTATAAGTGAGATGATTGACACACATGAATTGTTTAAAAAAAGAATGTGTAAGCACATGTTTTCACAAGATTTTTTTTAAAAAACTAGAGTATTATCAATAATAATAAATTATAAGGTCAAAATGAAGAAATAAAATATTATATTGATATGTTTTTAGTTTATTCTTACCCTTATCTTTTTAGTTTAACCCCGAGTAAATCCATTTTTTTTTTAATCATGGTAATTAGTTTTTACAAATTTCCCTAACCATTGTGGATGAAAATAATGTTGAACATATTAGGTAATATAAATTTTTCTTATTTAAAATAAGGAATAAACTTTACAAAATTAATTCCATTTAATTGATTTTTTTAATTTAAAAGAAAACTCATAGATGCACCAAAAAAGCAGGTTTTCAAGATGTGTATTTTTCGAAAAAAAGATGATTTTATTTTACCAATATGAAAAAATAATTATTGTATGAATACTAATTAATTTTTATCAAAATAATATAGTTATATATTTTTTTAATTTAAATATTTCTACCTTATGTGTTTTTATAATTTGTTAATACAGAGAAACATTAGTTACATTAAAATGGTTCTTTTAAAAATCCCATTTTTAGACCCACAAACAAACTTAAAAAAATTATGAACTTAATTAAAAATTAATTATGTGTATCTAATATTACTAAATAATACATATGTTACTTGAAATAACATTAAAAAAAGAATTTTTAAAATTCCATCATTTATTTGAAATAAATTACATTTTTTAAAAAAAATTTATTTTTCACAATTCAACAAAAAATCAATTTTTTTTAAAGATTCCAAAAATTTCACCAAAAGTAAATTTTGATATTCCTATTTGAAAATTTAATTTTAATTTATAAAATTAATTTTATTTATTTAGAAAATATTAACTATAATAATTTTTCATGAAATGAAATAAAAAACATTTTAAAATATATATATTTTGAGGAATAAAACTAATTAAAAAAAATGATTGATTAGTTGCTAAAACATTATCCATAATTTATATTGAGTAGTAAATATATATATATATATATATATGTTATATTAGTTAATTTTATTCAATAATTACAATTTAATGGCTAGGTTATAACAGTTATATATTCCACCATTCTTTTAGGCATGATGTTGTTAGTTGAATATGATTTTGAACATAGTTTTCTTTATTTTAATTAAATCTTCCCCATTTAATAAATTTAAAAAAATTAATTTTAACATTTTATTGGTAATGAATGGTTTTAAAGTTAAAAATAACTTTATTTTTGGAATAACACAACATAAAAGCTGTTAATAAAACATCCTCATAGTAAAATAAAATGGGAAGTTTGAAGGTCGTCTAGAATAAAACATACTATGTTTTAAAACTAGATAACATATATAGAAAGTTAAGATTTGTACATTTATTGAAATGATAATTACCAAATAATGATATAGAGTGATAGATATCATTGATCACAAGAAAATTAATGATCAATGGAATGTTCAAGACCACAAAACCATAAGGAAAAGGAGGTTTGATAAAAGTTCACTGATTTCATAAGAAATAATGATGATAATTGGATAATATTTTTTTTCAATATCCTTTTCCTAGATTTGAAGAATTTTTTTTCTATATAAAATATGATCATATGTAAATATACTTACAATATTATTAAATTTAATCCATTTATTAATTTCCTCCACAATCTCATATTTTATCTAAGTGATGATTATTCATGATGAATTATACATGATCAAAGTAATAATGAAAATTAAAGGACCAATAACCATTAAAGGGATAAAATGATATTCCTACTATCTTTAGACATTAACCAAAACCAAAATGGTTATCACATTCTATGATGAATCCTAAAATGAATAAACCTTCATATGATAAATTAATCTTTAAAATTCGAAAGTAATAATCGGTGTTAAAACTAAATAATTCTATAATATTATATCCCAAATAAACTCAATAAACCCAAAATAAATGAGTTTTTAACATCATTGGGTATATCATACCATTCATATTAAAATAACATAAATATGGTGATTTCTATTTAAAGTATCATTAATCACATAGTCACCATATCACTTTTCAGTCCCATGTATATCTATAAAATAAAACCCATACTTTCATAATTACCTTAATATAAAAGATCATATAAACCCAAAAGTTTATTAATACTATACTAATTATTTCTATAAAATTTTAATTAATACTTCACATTATACTGATTTATTATATACTCTTAAGAAAAATAAAATATCTCATAATATATCATGAATCACTTTAAGATATCCTCACTTAAAACCTAAAAGGGGTGTCTCTAACATTGAAAGTATGAAAATAATTAATATTATTAAATTATTTTCGACTATATAAATCTTAATATTACCTCACAGAAAAAAATCATAATCCCCATTATTATCTAAAAATTTTATTAATACCATGTATAATAGCCTTGAACCCACACACGTGGATCCCATGCCAAAATCATAAACATTACATATCTTAATTTGATAGAGATTTGGTTAACCAAATTTTTTCCATCCAAATCATACTGTCTCAAATGGAAATATTAATTCCCTTTAATTATGATTGAAATTTTAGGTTTATATTTTGAGTGAATTGTGAAAAAAATATTACATAAATAATACCAAAGAATTTAGGAAAGTGTCTTCCCCACTATACTCATCATTATATATTCCATATTATGTAATGAACATCATCTATATGATTTATTATATCTATAATCCATTAAATAACATACTATATAACCTTCAGAAAACAATATAAAAAGGGTGAACTCAAATGACCAGTATGGGTAATAATAAGCACTAATAATTAAATTCTATTGGTGAGTATAAAAATATCATAATTGTATGATGCTGTAATAAAATTGAATAAACAAAACATTAGATTATTAATACTCATAAAAAATTGAATCATCAAACATGAAAACATTACATAAGGTTTTACAAAAGGAAATATTCATCATAATCAATAATTATGATCTATGTGGTATAAATATGGATCATAAGAAACATTATAAAGTCGTGGAAATCATTGATAAAATGTATTGGTATCTTGAAAAATAATCATCATTAACCCTTACAAACTAATTATAATTGGAATAACTATATGACTAATGACAAGTATTATTCTTTAGATAACTTAATCATCACTTAATATATTAAAGGGATCTAATAGACCCACCCTTCCTTGGTTTATCTTGGAACCACTAATTCATGGTTTATAATAGAAAAATATATATATATAGTTAACAACATAATAACCCATCACTGTTTTATAATAGAAGAACCCATCATCCTAAGAATAATCAACAAACTGATTCATGAATAAATTACATACATAATTCATAACATCATATACTCATAGAAACAACTATTATTATTTTTAGAACACAATTATCCCCTGGAAAAGAAATGGGTACAATAATAGTATCTTAAAACTTTATTAACCCATGGAAATAAAATTGGATCCATATAAATATCTTTGAAACATTAATAAACGGTGGAAAAAAATGTATTCCATAACAATCTATTTGAAATAAGAATAACCCTTGAAAAGGAAATAGTTTCCATAATAATATCTTTGAAAAAACAATAATCCACCGATAGAAAGAATGAGGATAGTATCATTTAAAGATAAATCCATTAGATCATAATTAAAAACAAGTTTTGTTAACAATTACTATTGTAAATACCAATAAATTTTCATTAATATTTTTAAATAACCTTTTAATTTTTAATATTACCTTTAAAACAAAAATACAAAATAATATCCAAAAAATAATTTTTTTGATAAAAAATTGGAAACATAGAAAGGAAATTATATTTAAAATAATGGACATGATTGTAGAAAAATCCATTAATTTTATAAATTATAAAAATAAACTTTTATTTTGAATCATTTTGTAAAAGGGATTCAAAAGTGACTCATATTAGAAAATGTTAAAAACGTTCCATTAAAACCATTTAAAATAAGGAAAAAGTTCTTGTATATTTGATTTAGTAAATAATTTATTTTTATAAAAGGCCAATTTTTCAAGCATTTCTATGAACATATATATGGAAGAGAAGGATATCTGATCTAAAATAAAATACACTATTAGTAACATTTACAAACATCTTTCATGATGTTTCATAAATCAATAAGGGTTGAAATGGAAATTAAAAATGTGAACCACATTAATAAATGAATGAGATCAGATGATGTGTAGTTCAAGAAAATATTATCATATTATTTCCTTCAAAATAAACATGAACATAAAAAATCATGAAATAAATGTGATTTCATAAAAATCCTTTTTGACTTTAAAAATCATTTCAATCGGAGGACCCATGAATTAAAATTACAAATGAATCTGTAAATATCAGGAAAATAATTATTTTAATAATATAACTTTTCAATGTGGATTTATGTATACCTTATAAAATAAGTTTGTTTTGTAACATTATAATATTCCTCAATGATGAGAAATTGAGACGAAGTCCCTTAGAGTTGGGGTAATCTATGGGTCAAAAACCCTTGAAAAGAGAGAATGTCGTATGGATTTTTAAATCCAAATAATTTTCAATAGAATAATACTAAATTAGATTATTGTGTAGTATATATACCAGACAATAAAAACAAGTGCTAATTATTTCATATGTCTCATAGAAATAAAAGTGAAACGAGAAATCCCTCACCTCATATCTAGACCTTCCCTACATGTACATCAACTCATATATAGTAATATTATATCAGTTATTTGATTTATTTATAATGAAACATTTAAATATTAAATATGTTAAGTCCAAATCTGGGGTTTTATGGCATTTGGTTCATCATTTCAAAATGATATCGGTGTGTTGATAATGGATATATTAGTCATTATTTAGAAATAAATATAATAATAATTATGAAACAATTATCCAATTTATTTATAAATTATAATTTTAAAACTAATCGTGAATAATGTATATGAAAAATGAACTACATTACGATCTTGGAGATGGTAGGTCGTATGTACATATTACTACTGTCTCTATTTTTTGATGATCATCATGGAATAAAGGTATATATATGGTTAAATATTTTAATAATTATGATAATATCCAAAATACCTAATTATTTTGTTAAATATTCCTACTTATATATCACTCTTCTGATGTGGTGATTAAAAAAATCAAATCACTTTTTGGTGGTGTTAGTCCACACGTGCACGAATGACATTATCACTTTTCACTACAAGAAATAAAAGGATAAATTATCATTTAATAAATAAAAATATGTAAATAATATAATTATCATTTAATTATTACCAAATACATTGATAGAAATTATACTTATTTGCTTCCATTTAAGAATTAGTGAAAAAAGAATCACATCACCTTGCAAGGAGATAATCTGTCGCACACATGAATGACGTTATCTTTTCCCACATAGAAAGAAAATTTAAAAAGTTATATATAATATAATAACTATATAAGTATAAATATGTTATAATTATCATATATATACTTTATTTACATTAATATAAAAATTTCTGAGTGGTGATGATTAAAAATGAATAACATATGTTTCTGAGGTGGTAGTTTTTTGTACACATGAATTATGATTTCATACCCCATTTTATGGAAGAGGTGATGGATTTGGGTTGTGAAATTAATTTAATAAAATATTATAACATGTTAGATAGTATTTTATATTATTTTCATAGTTGAATATGATTTTATGTGGGTGGAAGATGAAATAAAATAAAAAAGGCATTGTTTGGAATTTTACCTCTACACGGACCATATCTTTAGTATTATTCATAAATTTTTACTAGAATGTGATTTTAACCAAACCAAAAATTATAGAATAAGGGTATATAATTTTTTAATTGATTATTTGAAAAAATTTATAATCTAAAAGGGTTTTATGGTGTGATGTTTACATGATATTGTGTTTCTTATAAAAGTTAGGTGAGTGGACTACTTGTAATGTTTTTTTAAAAAGGTGTTCCAATATTTTTCACATGAAAAAGAGACCAAAATTGAATATTCTAGAGTCATATAAAATATATTTTTTATATATTTCAATTAAATGGTTTTTAGATAATATTTTTTTTACAGTTGTATTTTTGGTTAACATCTCCTATAAATGAATTTCAACCTTAACTATGGTAATTCATTGTCACTATTTTCTGTATTCATTATGGTGAAAATTTAAAATGAAAATTTTAGATAATATAGATTAATCTTATTCAAAATATTTTATCAATTTTACAAAATTCAATTCACATTAGTTAAAATTTTTAATTTAAAACAAAACTATCATATTTGTTTAAAAATAGGGTTTTCAAGAAGTATATTTTTTCAACCAAAAAAAGATTTTTTATTAACTCAATGAACAATATAAATAATTGCATGAATAATAATTAATATTTATTTCTTCATAATATATAAATTTCATTTAAATAATTCTTTCTTATATGATTTTTATTAGTAAAAAAGATGAAACATTATACACCTTAAAATAGTTTTTAGAAAAATCATATTTTTAAACCCAAATACAAACTTGTACTAAAATAAAATAAGTTGTTCATTAAAAAAAATTATGCGGATTAAATATAACTAAATAATACTTATATTACTTAAAATCATATTAAAAATATAATTGGATTTTAAAAATTATTAGTTTATTCAAAATCATTGAAATTTTTAGAAAAAATGATATTTCCACTATTCAATGAAAAATCAACATTTTGAAAAAAAATTCAAAAATTTCACCCAAATATAATTTTGAATTTACAATTTTAAAAATTTAATTTTAGAAAATAAATATTATATTATTTTCTAACATTAATTATAATAAATTTCCATCAAAATAAATAAAAAATATTTTCAATGAAATCATATTTTTGAAGAATAAATTTACTTTATTAAAATTGATTGATTATTTCCAAAAATATATATATAATTTACATTGAGTAGTATATATATATAATAAATTTGTTAATAATATTTATTCCTACCAAGTTATTAGCAAGTTTATAATGGTTTTATATTTCTTGGGACATTTATTCTTGTCATTGCCCATCCAATACATTATCAAGCATAGTTCTCTTTAATAAAGTCTCAGGGAGTTACATTAAAACTAAGAGATAAGTAATAAAGAAAAAAATAATATTGTTTAAATTTAATTTTAAAGGATATTTAGATTCATAATCATCCTATATTCAAAATATATCAATTTGGTACCACATTTCTATGAAAATTAATTTATACGAATTTAATACATTAAGTTATTTAAAGAGTGTCTCTCCTATATCTTATAAAATATAACCTTATATCCACTATTACACACACATTTGGATAACTAAAATCATATATTAACTTCCTAAAAATCTCCTTAAAATTCCTCCCCATGGCCTAGAGGATTTAATCACTTCAACACACCATCCTAAAAGTCTTACCGTTTAAGAAAATGTTTATTTTTTGAAAAATATATATAACCATAAATTTTCCATCATTATTTTACTTCTTATTTTTCCTCCTTAAAACCTCTTCCATAAATTTTGAAAAAATACCATAAGTATCTTCTATATACTGAAATTTTATTATGACTATGTTATAACCCTTTTTCATCTCCACTCCATAAAATGGAAAATAAAAACATCATTCATGTGAATGTGTTCACATCCACCTCCATGAAGTGACATGTCTATTTTTCCAATTGAAACTCGCATGGATATTTATAATTAAGTATTTAATGTATATATATGATATTAAAAAATTATTTTCATTTTTGTAGATAATATACTATCTATGTTTTTACACTTTGATTCATTGATAAATAATAATGTATTTTATGCATACATATAGATTACCAACTCCATGATGTGATGTGAATCGTTTTTCATGTAATAAACTCATAGATGGTGATAAAGATGAATTTAATGAATATAAAATATAATTATTTCATGATAATTATTCTTGATATGAGGGAAAATTTATCTTTTAACCATTTTAAACATACCAAAGTTGTTTTATAGTTATGAACAGAATGTCCTAAAAAAACTATATGGGCATTACTAATTTATTAATTATATTTTCCATTGAAATAAATATATTAAATGGTTAAATTATAAGGTAATTTTAAAATTAAAGTTTCCATTAAAATTAAATAATATATATATATATATATATATATATATATATATTATAGGAGTTAAACAATGTATGTAGGGAGCTGGGACTCAAGGTAAGGGGCTTGAAAACTCAATTTCCATTCATTGGGATTTGCTTTTAATTATTTTACTATATCATCACATGATTGTGTGTGGAATAACCTATGATTTTATTATATTGTATATAAATTTTTTTTATGTTTTATAAAAATTAATCATAGACACATCATTGATTAAACTCAAACTCCAATGATATGATATTTGTAAGACTTATACATATCAATATTTTTTCTTCAAAAATTCTCTTATATTTTGTAGATACTTCTTTTTATAAGGATTATATACTTCCTACTAAGATGTTATATCCTGAATGACTCTTTTATCATGATATTTGAATTTCCTTTTATCACAAACAAGCCTGGATACTCTATTTACCTGAAAGCTGAACTAGTTCTAACATATACCAAAGGGAAATCCCAACACCCAATGGTGTGTGGCTACCCCCAGGAATCATTCATGATAAAATAGGGAAAACATTTCCACAATAATATAAAAAGTTTAATGATAAAATCTAGTATACATAATTCTCTAAAGAGAGAAATTACTAGAAACCAAATAGGTATAACAATATTCAAAATAGTACATCATCAATGTACTCAACATCTACTAAGATAAAACTCAATCAATTCAAATGAAACATCACATAAAGCCCAAATTATCATGAATAACTACCACCTCCAAGTGATGATTTTCATTTTCTCAGACCAGGAATAAAAAATCTAAAAATACCTGATGTTAGAGGTAGGGTGAGAGCTATAAATCCTAGTAGGGCCTCCCCAAGTATTCCATAACAGATTTTATAATAATAAAGGGAATAATTATTTTAATTTTAAATTTAATAGGTAATAATATTATTGTATCATTTTTATATTTATAAAAATCATTATTACATTTAAAAGAATGAAAAACATTCCAAAAAATGGATAAAATAAAGATTCTCATATAAAATATTTATATAAATCATTTAGCATGAACTACAGAGTTATATAATCATTAATATATATATAAAACATATAAAACAATAATTGTGGTTATTTACCCAATAATACAGTGGTTTCTAGTTATATGATCCTCACAATTCTTAAATATATGATAATGGGAAATTATGTGTACACATTTCCCTCAATTTTATGCCAAATTGGAAGCATCCATAACCCATGAGGGATAATATTACTTAAATAAGTTTTTCAGAGTCATTTGATGACCCGTCCCAATTGGGCATGTGTCGTGAATCCCCAAGCCTACCTCCAATCAGATAGGCATTGGCGACTAGCTCCCAGTAGGCATGTAACAAACATGGGAGGCCTTAGGCTCAATACTTGTACATACGCACCCATATCCAAGCCCATAGAGTGGTGAAATTTAAAACAACTGATTAATCATTCATGAATACATATAAATCTTACAACTAGATTCATATAATAATAAATGGGACATAAACTATGAAAAAACAAGACGAAAAAAATAGTCTGAAAACAAGTTCATCCTAAATGTAATGATGTAGACTACTATCAAGATCATTGCATGGGCACACCTCTATCTTTCCATGTTATTATGTTCTTCCTAGTCCTGTTCTCTCTAGGAATCCACCAAAAAGAACGATCATCTACACATGAAACAATAATTTTGGGAAAATAACATGTATGGGTGAGTATAAAAATACCCATTAAGACACCCAAAAACCTAAATGTGTACAAAAACAAGAATAATAGTCACCTCTACAAAGTTATATATCTAAATCACATATAACAAGAATTTTCACATATACTCAACAAAGAAATGCCATCTCAAGGTGAATTCACAACTATGATTACACCATAGGATTCCTTCATTAATGTTCCACATATCACTCATCCAAGAGAACACATTCCTCGAGTCAGATAGCACTGATGACATCCTTTCAAGAGGTCGTGCTTATCATGTCGTGTCTTATGAAGGATATTCTTGAAATTTTAAGAGATATGATACACATATGAGGATCACTCTTGAGTCCATGGTTTATACTAACATGTTAATATGTGTTAAAATTCTAGGTATAGGATTGGCACCCACGAAGTGTTTAGTCGGTACGATAAAAAAAAACTCTACCTAGGGAAAGAAGATGATCAAGTATCTCACTACGGGCCTCATGTATGGATTCCAACAACTCTATCCAAGAATTCCTACTTAAGGGATCACCACCCTATGTTTAGAAAATGATTTCATAATATCCCTCATTGAATGGATATAAGGGATTCCCCTAATGAATATTCTACAAGTTCAATATGAAAAGGGATATAAGGCTTCTTTTAAGGAGTACACAACATGCACTAGTAGTACACAAAATCTCCCCTCAGTACCGAGTTCATTCTGTGTGAAAATTGTCTATACTAATGTCCATGTAAAATTACACAGTGTACCGATAGAGGTGTACTTAGGCCCATGTCCATGTACATGGATATTCCCTTGTACACCTGGCATGGCCATGTCTATGTCATAGTACATGACATTCTAGAGATCATGTACTCCTAGGACTATATGATTAACCTCTGAGGTACACATCAAGCCATCAGGGAGGAGTCATAATCTGTGTGATATATTCAAATGTTGTGTGATACATTAATCCATCCTCAAACCCAAGATTCCACTATGAGGGTCCCACATGGTGTGTGGTTGTACAGTACACGGTGTGAGTTATGGTATTTTCCAAAAATATATATATGGATTTGGTGGTCACTCTCTCACCTCCACCCCTTGATCTAACCACCCACATTTCCTTAAAAAATAATTCATGGTATTTTTCCTTTCCATCATTAAACCCCAGAGTTTGGCCTATGAATATGTAGAGATAACAGCCTCACATGTCAAACTATTAGCACATATTGATGAACAAAGATCGATTATCAAAAATATATTTAATCCATATACACTTCCATAATTTCATGATCCCATCAATGCATCATGCCTCAATCTGTGATAACAAGCTGTTGTGTCGTGAATTGGGTATGAAATACTCAATTCCTCCAAATTTTTTTAGCTACAGACTAAAAGAAATTGACTTTTATGAGTGAATAAATAATGAAAAAAACAAAAAAAATCACAAGGAATTAACCTTATATAATGTTCTTATTGGCCTCAATTCATTTATTTTATAACTCTGAATACAAATATAATCATTTAATCATAATGTAATTCCCCCAACTATAGGAAAATTTTTACTCGTACCCACAATTCCCATGATCTATGATTTAATTATCTTGTTTATTGATTGAAATTCATTATAAAAATGTAAAAGGGGGATAAATCCAATTGAACCAAACATCCTACGTCAATTTGTATCAGAAAATGATGAAGAATGAAGCTACCACATTGTCATTATAAAGATCATTTGATTATATTTCACAATGGTTGTTGACCTCCAATTCAGTCATCGTTCACCAATGAAAATTACACCAACATCTCTAAAATGGTTCTTTAGATCTCTAGTTGTTAGATTCTAAACCTAAGAATCCATTATAACCATATAATTTTAAAATATGTTTTTTTGTTGTTCCAATGACCAAATAAATTAATTTAATATATCTATTTTATTCATTTTTTCTCACGATGACTTTTTGAAAAAAAAATTCATGACAAAAAACTATATATCAAGGAAAGAAGAAACCTCATGTTCTAAGATCAATAGTGCCCATGGATTTCCGATTCCGGCCTCTATTTATAATTTCTTCCAATTTTTCATGAGAAAAATTATTACATGATATTTAATATATTTAATATATTTCAAACATTTTTAAGGGAACACCAGGCCTCAAAAACACACATTGTCTCCATACTAAACCTAGAAAAATAATTCATACAATATTAAAAAATAATGCATGGAAAATAAGAGTCTCTACATTCCCAACAACGTTGGGATTTATGTCAAAAAAACAAATAAAAAGTTGCTATAAAATATGATGTGGGTGCTGATAATGCCTTTGAGCCTCCCACTACCAAATTCTCTCCAAATTAATCTCTTACTACCATTGTAAACTCAATAATAGAATCACATGCCCAAAAAGGATCCTCTCTTATCAATCCTCAATCTCTACTAGGTACTCATCAAAGGTAGCATCATCCTCGTTCTTCATTTCACCCTAATAGATAACATGTGATGGTTCATGCATACAAATCTTCATTTAAAACACATGGAGGATGTTGTAAACCCAATATAACTTTGTAGGTAGAGCTAAGAGATACACCACCTTTCCAAATCGATGATTTATTTGGAATGGGCTGATAATTCATGGAGATATCTTATCATCCTGTCGAAATCTCTATAATTTATGTCAAGGTGAAACTTGTAGAAATGCATCGTGTCCATTGTCAGACTCCAAAGGCCACTATAATCCATCTAAAGAATACTTATGATGGCTCTATATAGTCCTCATCTTCTCCTGGATGATCTTAACCTTCTTAGTAGTGGCTCACACCTACTCTAGGCCCATGAGTTATGACTCCCCAGGGATAGTATAGAAAAGTGGTAACCTGTATGGTTGCATGTACATTCCCTCTAATGGTGTCATATAGATGGTGGAATTATAGCTAATTTTTGTAAACACCACCAATTTTAGGTTATCCAACCATCTATGGAAAAAGTCTATAATGAATTATCGCATCATGTCCTCTATAACCTGAATGTCCTGCTTAGTCCAGCTGTCATTATGGGGGTTAAAAGTTGTTCTGAAATGAAACTGATTCCCATAAGCTTGTTATAATCATTCCATAATCAAGATGTGAAGCGATCATATTGGTAAAAAATGATCATTGAGGGAACTCCATGGATTCAAACTATATCCTTCACGTAGAGGTGTCACATTCTCTCTACTGAACTCGACTACTTGTTATCTAGGATGTGGGCCTAATATGTGTGTTAGTCAACGGTATCCTAGATGTAATCATATCCCTTGTATGTATGTGGTGTTCCCATCATGAATTAAATTGATATATAATCTAACCTTCATTCTATCCCTTAAAGGTGTTCAGTTAAACACATTGGAACTTGGTGCATGCCTTCATTTGTTGATAAGTAATGAATCAAGAGACAAACTATACCACTCCCTTCGCTGTCTCTTGCCACCAAAACTGATATCAAAGGTCCAAATTAACATTTTCCACACTTGGACATATATTTAAAGGATAAGTATGAATCTACCATAGAACATAATCTCACAAAATCATCGGCATGATCATGTATCCTCTGAATAGAACAAATTTCTCCCCACCTTTATAAAATCCATCAAGAGAATATGCAATGTATATCTCGATATATATGTTCTCAAAGTCAAAATTCCCTTTCTTGGAACCCCGAACCTATAGTAAAAGAAGAGGCATAGAATCCATTGACTAGTGGTAAGCCAACCCAGCCCTATCCACAAAGGATAACAACAATGAGGCCACATGCTCTGACCCCTTACTCATGAACTGCAAACAATATCTCCTGTTATGAGCATTTTCTACCACATTACCCTTAAAATTAGTATAGATACTATTAAAGTTATAATCATGGAGAAATTCGATTCATCACCTCTATCTCATGTTGATATATTTATGAGATACGATATACATGAGACTCTTTTGGCCAAAATATATGATAACCCACTCATCCATCAAGGAGTGTAACCACATCTTTATTGTGATGACTATTGTAGCTGACTCATGATTGGGGGTCACATATTATTTGTCATGTGATCTTAAATGACATTAAAAATAGGTAATAACCACCTATATCTAAATAAAATAATTATGTATCCTAATGCATCACAAAACAAAACATACTCGACACCCTCCTTTGTAAATATAAATATGTGAGTGATCGCCAACCTCTACCTCAACTCCTGAAAAGCCACCAGGAACCTCTCTATCCACGTGAAGGGGTATCCCTATTTGGTCAAGGATATCATGGTGGGTAATATCCTTCAAAATTCCATAATGAATCTCTGATATTTGTTACCCATTATAGGGAATCTCCGCACCTCCATCACACATTTGGGTGGCTTCCAAGCTAACACTACCTTGACCTTCATCAGGTCCACAAACACACCATATTATAAGATAGAATTTCCTATAAATTAGACCTAATGAATCCAAAACTAGAACATTTTGAGATTCCCATAAATCTGGTGCTCTCATAGAATATCCAGAACTATTCTCTTATGTATGGAATGCTCTTCATCAGATACTTAGTACACTAGGATATCATCGATGAGTACAACCACAAACCGGTCTAAGAAAGGATGAATTATTTGGTTCATGGGTACCATGAGATTTCTAGGGAATTTTACCAACCTAAGGGCATCAAAAATTAATCACAGTGACTATTGGGACATTTGAATATCATTTTTTTTTATATTCATGACATGTACATGAACCTGGTGATAGCCTGGCATGATGTCAACCATTGAGAACCATTGTTCCCCACTCAACTAATTAATGTGGTCATAAATCCTATGTAGTGGATAATTTTTCTTCACATTCACCTAGTTCATGTATCAACAATCCACACATAACATCAAGCTCTTTTCCTCTTTCTTAGAGAACAAAACTAGGGATTCCTAAGGTGAAATAATGGTTCTAACAAATCCCTTACTCTTAAAGTCCTCTAAATGCACCCTTGGCTCATGAAGATCTATGGGATCCAACCAATATAATGGTATATATATTTGGATAGTCACATGGTGTAGATAAATGAATAAATTTTTCTATTAGTGGGGTGCTAATCCTAGAAATTCCTCTAGAAGGACATCCTCATGCATCTCCACCATTGCAGGTAATTAGAAACTCATAAAATCCACTACAAAAAGGATCATTCTATATGATTTATGAGTAATGAATTGAACACTCTTATACATGAGCTACTCTTTTCACTACCTGGGTTTCCATTTTACCCACAAAGTAAAACCTGGTCCCATCATTTTGGACACACCACATCCTCTATGTGAAACTATTAATCTGATAATGTACTATAGATAAACACACCAAAACTAAGATGATTTTATAAGGTGTCATCATTGGAAAAAAGACATCCCTATAGAATCTCTCACTTCCAAGAGTCTACACACACAACTATTACAAGTGTTCCATCATTGATCCATCTCTAGTTTGAGTCTCCAAGCATAAGGGTTGGGCTAAGGGCTCAATCGTAATCTCTATATCTCACACCAGAATTGTGGAAATAAAGGAATGATAAGAACCATTGTCTATCCATAAAGAAGATAAGGTAGAAAATACATAGACCATACCACATATAATTCCAAAATCCTTTTGTTCATAACCCTCGACTGCGTAAAGCTTCCCTATCCCATTTCATCCATCTCCCTTAGCATAGCAGTCAAATCCTAGAGTTTTTGGTGGAAACTAGTCAATGAGTCTACCACCTCCATCTCCTCTCTTAGCTCTACTGGCACATTTTCAACCTATGGACATGTCTTCTCATATACATACCTCTACCTAGAAAACCCATATGATGTCTCCATATCAGCCATATGATGGGTTTGAAAATCTCCAGCAAGATGTCCACTTCTATCACATTAATACCACAAGCTCTCCCTGGGCAGAAAACACCCATATTTTTAACCGTAAACCACAAAACCTATTTTTTGGTACCTATTCAAAATATACCATGAATTTCCATGTCATTGATATTGATGTCAACTAAATGTTTTTGATGTCTATGTTACTTTATGCCTACTGTGGGAATCCAATATCTACTTATGCTCATCCAAGATGATCTCAACCACCAAATATCACCCATGAAACCAAAAATAGCTAGGAATGAATATTTTTATAATGATGGATTATAATTATCAATAAAAACATTGTTCAAAATTTTGATCCTAGAATAAATGATCTTTCACCAAATCAATAATGTACCTAGAGAGGTTGGTGAACCATGTAAAATACTCAGATATTTTTGTGCTACCCTGCGGAAGCTATAGAAGCTCATGGATATATACATCCTTTAGTGTAACTATAGAGAAATCATCTCTAAAAATGATCTCAAACTGCGATCATAATAGAATCACCTCATCTTAATATTGGGTCATTAAACCCCACCATCATCCTTCTAATCCATGGAGAAGGCTCACCACCTAGACCTCTATCCGATCTACATGTGTTCTGAATAGAAGGGAAACTCTTGTCACCACCTCAAGCCATTCCTCAATCAACTACAGGTCAAGCCTTTATGGAACCTAAGGGGTCCCTATCACGGGAACTCAGGAACTATTCTCATCCTTCACACCTCATATTTTAGTATTGCAGGTACCATATTCTTCTCAATAGGTGGTGGTATAATTTGTGAACTATATAGAGGTAACATCACTGTAACTAGTACTTATATCGATGCCTCGTCACAAAGGGGAACGTCCTCGTGATCCTGATGCTGAATTCTAGTGGGAATAAGTCATTGAGGCATCCTAAAATAAATAATACATACCATGATCAATGAGTATATCAGTAGATATGACTCAATAATGACATGAAAACCACAACCCATTCATATATAATGCATTTACTATTTTTTATTCTACAAACAATGTCCTCATATATCGAGTTCAAGGGTAGGAGATCGAATTATGAGTGTATGGATATGTCAACTGCTGCACCAAAACTATCGTACTTGGCCTAAAACCCAAACTGGAAACACTTAATAATGTTTCCCATACCCGATCCCACAAATAATATTCCCAAGGTAGAAATCACTACTAAAATAAGACTCTATCAGGAAATGTACCAATGGTATCCATTCCATGACTCCATAAGCACCCTTATAATAGAACATTTGTAGGTGAATAGAACTAAGTAGGCATATAACTATATTGGGAGGCCTTTACCAATGTACTTGTAAACACACACACATCTCCAAGCCCATAAAATAATGAAATTTATATCAGTTCATAAACCATGAAATCATACATATAAATCACACAAAATAGTAAGAAAATAATAAATAAAAGGAAAACATGGACAAATAATATCCCACAAGAAAGAGCCTGAAAACAATTCCAACCTAAAATTAAGGATGAGTACTGATGTCAAGATCACCATAGGAAAACACCACGGACTGTCCATCTCACTAGGCTCTGCCTAGTCCTAATCCCTCTAGGACTCCATCAAATGATTGATCATCTACACAAGACAAAAAAATTTGATAGAATATCATGTGTGGTAGTGAGTATAGAAATACCCAATAGGACAATGCAAATCCAAAAATCATGCAACAAAAATAATAATAATCATCTATACACACACACACATGCATATATATATATATATATTTACAAGACATATAAAAAGAATTTATTGATATAATAAAAAAATACACATAGAATCAAGGTATAGTCACAACCCTAATGCTGAATTATGATTTATGCATAATGGTTAAAAATATCACTCATCTAGGAGAACATAATCCATTAGTCAGATAGAACTAAGGATGTCCATCTGAGAGTTTTTTCTCATTGGGTCTCATCATAAAAATGATACACTAGAAGTGTAAAGAGATAAAATAGACATACATGGATCAAAACAAAGGCCATGGGGTATACCAACAACCCAATCTGTATTAACATCCTATGTATGGGATCAGTGCCTATGTTGAGTTTGGTCATGATGATACCAAGATCTCCACCTATGGATAGAAGATGTTAGAGTATCTCACTCCATGCCACATAGAAGGATTCTGACAAATCTAACCAAGAATTGAATATATAGGGATCGCCATTCTACATGTAGGATGTGATTCCATACTAACCCTTAAATAATGGATATAGGTATAGTGCCATAAAGATACATTTCCATGATTAAGAGGAAAATATATCCAACCCTTTTCTAAAAGAGTACACATTGTGTACTAGTAGAACAGATTGTCTCCCATTGGCATTGTGTAACGCCCCGACCCCAGCTACCCAGAGTCGGTGCATTACTTCGTAACATTGGCATGATCACAAGAAAGATCAAATCTCGAAAGACCGATTGGTTTAGTAGCCTTGGAAACACTAGATATATTCATAAATTTTTATATTACATTTCAAAGTGAAAAACTACTACAACAACAAAGTCTTCATATCCACACTATTAACCCCTCATAATATCCCTGCAAGTCAATCATAATTTACTTCTTCACTACCTGGGAAAAATAAAACATAGAAAAGGGGTGAGCTCAAATGCCCAGTAAGGATAACAATATAGCGGAACATTCAAAATAAGCATAAACATTTAAGGCAATGAATTACTAAAACAAAAGCCTTTTAAACATGAACTTCAACATAGTATGGCAAAAGTAAAATGAAATAATGCCATTTACTTATTCACATGGATATTCTACTAATCGAATAATCACATGCAAAATCAATAACCACTTTCATAATGTTGGAATGCATAATGCCAGACTATCATAACCACATAGCCAAGGCCTCGTGCCAAGACTACAAATAAGATTTTGTCAAGGCCTTGTGCCAAGACACTAGTTTGTCTCATGAGACCTACCGATGCATCGAGGAGCTATAGCGGGCTCCACCCGTCACTTATTAAGTCCAATGCATTCCCATATGAAAAGTTTTAAACATAACATAAACATTCGTATTAAAACTAGCATACAAAATGTCAATAATTTCACCATAAACTATGAATGGTATAAAAATAGCACATCCACAGTCAAACATATCACAAAACCTTCAATACAATATAGAAGTTTTGTATCATAATAAATCAACTTCAAATAATCTTAAAATCCATCAAAGGATGTTGACATAGATGAAATCAAAATTCTTTTTAAAGAAGTATCTCCTTTTATTTTGAAATCATTTAAGATCCATATAAAATAAAACATTTTCTTTGAAAATATTCTTATAAGCTTGTATGGAAAGCTTCGACGATTTTATAACGGCGGAAAATAACCGCACCCGCCGTATAAGTTAAAAAAAACATTCTTACCTCAATTCTGTCGAAAAGGTTAAAAAGGACCTTGTTTTGAAAACGACGGAAAGATTCCTTTATAAACCTCTTATAAAAAGTCAAAAAAGGGTATAAATGACTTTAACCCATATTCTTGTAAATAGTAAAAATGTTTTGAAATACATTTCGAAGAAACATGGATGTGGATGATAAAGAGGTCCCAGTAGATTATTACGTATAATACAACCTCGGATAATGAAGAGATTGTGAAATAACCCTTACCTTGTAATTTTCCTTGGTTGGGGTAGGTTAACCTACTGTATAATAGTGAAATAATTGTTACTAAATTATACAAGAATCATATACATTAATATGATATCATATATGATCTTTTAATATTGATTTGATAATAATATCTTAGTATTATCGCCGTTTCGGGTGTTAACTTACTCATTTTCTTTATATGTTTTGTTACATAAGTCATGTTTGTTGTATCTTATTCATATCCAGAATGATATCAAGTCCTTAAAAATCATTTTTAAATCATTAAATGATAATTATACTTGAATGGATACGATGGAGAATGAATCTCATCGCGTTCGTGGAGACGGTAGTCCGTACGTACGCACGAACGCTACTTCCATTTAATTTTTATTTTAAAAGAATCGAATCCAAATGATACATAGGTATATTACTATTCCAGTATAATATAATATTTTATATATGTTACTTAAGTTCATTAACACCATCCTTTATACGTTCCATGTGTGGTATGAACAAGTCATATCATTTTAAGGGGGCGGTAGTCCGCACTTCCTCAAATGAAATTATCGTATGTATATACAACATGAAACGAATAATGGTATGAAATAAAATGGAATTACAGAAGCTTATATATAAAATATATATCATTAATATCATATTTAATTACAGTGCCATCATAATGGCCACCATGAGAGGCGGTAAGATGTATTTGAACAATCATCGTTTCGTGAGGCGTTAGTTTGCCATCCACAGAAACATTATGTTCATCATCCATTAGATGGAGTTGTGTGTATGTGTAGTTTGAATCCTTCTTATAACAACATCCTAGTATATTGAGGATACTGGTTTTGTTACAAAAGAAAGGAAATAAAAAGAGTTTGGGGGTTGAAGAAGCAAAATAAATGAAAATAATTTAAGAGAAATCGTTACCTTTAATTTAGGTAACTCACTTTGGTTGGAACCAAAGGACTTGTTGAAATGCTTTCTGCCTAATGGTAAGCTTCAAGGAGGAGGAGAGGGATGTGGGGAGCTTATTTGGGCAGAGTTTGGACGAGCCAAGTGCCTTGAGAGGTGTGAGGAATGAGTATAAGTGGTCTCCTTTTATAAGGGGGAGGAGGGGCTCTTTAGGAAAGTGTGAAAGTATTACTTTATAATATATTTGTATTCGGTTTATAATGGTCCAAAAATCATTGAGGTCGAAGATAAGATGACTCATATTCTAAATAACATCAACTAATAAGAATTGGACAGGTTTTAGATAATATTTTAATCATTATAATCTTATTTATTTAAATGATTTATTAATGAGGTAAACATTGTATCATTATTGTGTCATTAATAATTTAAATTATTTGATGTCTAAAAATTATAAATAAAATATCATTATGTAGGAAATCTTTTTATCTTTCTAATGAATATTTATAATCGAAAATCCAACATGTATAACTCTATGTAACAATTGTTTTGCTAAAAGATATAGGCTTGTGTCATTTTTGTATTCATTTTGACTTAATTAAAATAAAGTGTCATTATCACTTACAAGTGGATCCATGGGGTCCCAAAATTGACACAAAGATGCCCATGGTCGACCATTTATCAACCAATAGGGTTAAGATACGTTTTAGGGTAATTTAGTATTATTATAATATTATTTTTTTAACCCTTATTTACCGGATTTACCCTTAACCATGGTAAATAAAATATTTACCGCAGTAATTATTCAAAATGTCTAAAAATAAAAGTTACCTATTTACACAGTTTGAACATCCTGATTCCAAATATGGAATCCATTTTCCTAAATTCTAAACATAGAAGTGGAAGAAATTAATTTAAAATTAATTCCCGCTGTCAAAACAAAAAGCGTGTTTTTAAGAGATAATAACTATCAAAAGATTGACACTTGTTTATGTTCGGTTTAATTGTAAAATTATGTCCAATGACCAAAATTATATTAAATAGTAAAAATATATTCTAAATATACTTTAAAACCACTCAAATTTATAATTTATCACTATTAATTATTTTGATTAAAAAAGTTGTTTTTAATTAAAATTTAGTAATTTTCACTATTCATCATAATATGAAAGTTATCCGAAAAGTACCAAAATTTCACCTTAGGCTAAATTTGATATTCCGAATCCAAAAATGAAGTCCATTTTAAAATATAAAATATATATAACTTCAAAAAGTAGGTATTACTATTCATAACAGCTAGTTTGATTGGTTACGGTGTGTTAGAACTCGAAGTTGCGTACAACACACGCTACTGTTTTATTCAAAGGAAAGCGTACTGTGGAAGCTTGGGATGTTTCATTTTAAATTTTTTGATGTCTCCATTTAGTCAAAAAGTTTAAAATATTGTATTTAAAAAGGTTTCACTATCAAAAGTTGATAAAAGTGCAATACTGAAAATGAATCTGTTCTTGCATTATGACTAAGAAACTCATAATATGGATTCTAAAAATATAAGGATTATATAAAGATTAAAATTTAGTTAATACTATTCATGACCTCTTTTAATGGATTTTTTTTGGTAATTCATGGTGCAATTGAACTCAGTGTTGCGTGTAGTGCAAGTTATTGAATTATTTTGAAGAAATAACACACTATGAAATCTTGGGGTGTTACATTCTCCCCTCCTTCAATAAATTGCGTCCTCGCAATTTGAAATTGTTCTTCAAAAATAAAAGGTTGAAAGTAGAAAATATATTTGTGGGAAAACCCACATTAGAAATTGGTTACTAAAATTTATTCTTAATATGAGGAAAATAGAAATGAAAGGGTCACCACCAAATTATGATCTCGATTAGGAGAACATTGGTGGCAATTAGAGACATATAATCGGAGGAAAAACGTAAATATTTATAGGTAGTGATTGAGGTCATCAATCACAAACAAGTATAAAATTGAGGTCCTTAAATTCATCAATCTATGATGATTTGAAATACCATCGGTTCAACAAAACATAGGGTATTATGATACCACATTTTTTTCGTTTCAAAATATCCTAGTTGAAATCCCACATCGAAAAATGAATTAATGAGGACTCTATTTAAAATAAAGAGTGGAAAGTATGAAGATTACCGAAAATAACACATACTAGGGTTCCATGTAGGAAAATATGGATATGGAAGAGAAATCTAACCATCAATTATCTGATGGAGAGTGGTAGAGAACATGGCTATGAAAAGGCCAACAATCCCAAAGCCATAAATTAGTGATGATTTAAGGTACCATCTAGGACAACATTTTTGTTCTAAGTTGCTTTTCTTAATATTGAGGAATTTATTTATGAGATTGGCTAAGATCATAAGGAGATATACTTACTTTATAATTAGATTTTTGTCCATTAATAAATTTCTACCATAAACTCATCTTTCATTCGTAAAAAAAATTATATTTATACTATTCGTACAGGGTTCCAAAATAAACGAATTTATAATTCATCTACCAGATCTTTTAAAAAAAACTACATTATTTAATCCAGGACATCTCTTGGGCCAGTGGTAGGTGATACACCCTTGTCGCCCTTCGGTTGCGGGTTCAAGTCTCACAGCCTTGCCGGACGCAACAGGTTGCTTCTCGACCTCCGGGTTGTCCTTTTATGGCAATCCAAAATAATCCAAATAAGAACTATCCAAAATACTTCTATCCAAACTCACAGTCCAACATTTATAAGGAAGGTAAACATAATATAGATCCTTTTTACCCCGTAATAGCATATGAATACCTTCATCATGTATTACCATATTCCTTATTGATTACATTCATGTTCCCTTATTCCATATAGAATGCTGGATATACTTCATTAATCCAAAAATGTTTTAAACCCCAAAAATGATGGAATATACAAATCATTAATCAGCTTCAAGGTAGTCAATAATATCCAATATAATTTATCCAAATCAATCATGTATTATTCTAAAATCACCACCTCGGTATCTGAACCATATTATGGTTTATCTTTCTCTCAACCATATATTTTCCAAACATTTAACCTGCTACTGAGTCACTTTTCTTTGTTCCACACCATCTCAAGTCCTTAATGAAATAGTACTTCAGTACAATCCTTATATACTCCATGATTATTGTAACAAGTACATTGTTGATACAACACTCAATTGACATAATCAACATAAGAACTCTAATTATTCCTCTTCATCTGTGGTAGTATCATAACATGATTATTATCCAATAACATCATTTGCGGCATAGTCTGATGACTGGGACATAGGTTCGCGTAGTGTCCAAACTCCTTGCAAATGAAGCATTGTACATTTGAAACCATTTTCTTACCCTTGCAGTCACGTACTTTGTGCCCTTTTCCTCCACACTTATAACAAACTCCCATTCCTTTCAGGCAAGTTCCAGGGCGTTTCTTTCCACAGTTACCACATATGGGAAAATTCTTCTTTTCCCTCTTCCCTTTATCCATCTTTCTCTCTTTTATCCTTTTCTTCTCTTGCTTCCCTTCAAAGCCATAGGACTCAGTAAAATCTTTACTTATCTTATCAACACATGATATTATTTCTTCATATGATGATAATACATGGGAGACTATTTCTCTTATAAATTCTAGCTTAAGACCATGAAAGATATGATCCTTCCTTCTCTTTGGATCATGTGCATTTCTGGAGTTCTCATTCCTTCTACTGGGCGCCATTTCTAAACAATGGCATAAACTAGATCAGTTTATGAATCAAAATACATAATCCCATACTTATAAAACACTTAACATAAATTGAACTATTTATGGATATAATCCATAATCATAAGAATGTTTTCTTTGAGGAAGTATATACTCATAATCCCTTCAAAATGATTTGTAAAGAAAATGAGAGTTATCCTAAGCATATCCCCCGGGAGTGTCGTAACCAAGAGTGCAGCAAGGCCCGTTGTCGTGCACCAGTTCCCGTTCGAGTCTAGCTCAAAGCGGTGTTTTCGGGTTTTACCCCTAGGTACATCTGTGCCAGAGCCGCCTCTACCTGCTCGTATCCAGATAGGGATGTATTGCTCGGAAAACTCACAAAATCTCTATAATACCAAAATTCTAGGCAGTTCTTCTATACTAATCCTCAAAGTTCATCTTAGGTCTACGTGCTCTAATCAGAGTTTATCTAAATCTAGCTTCCAATGTTTGTACTAAACTTCCTCTGATACCAACTGTAACGCCCTGACCCCAGCTACCCAGAGTCGGTGCATTACTTCGTAACATTGGCATGATCACAAGAAAGATCAAATCTCGAAAGACCGATTGGTTTAGTAGCCTTGGAAACACTAGATATATTCATAAAGTTTTACATTACATTTCAAAGTGAAAAACTACTACAACAACAAAGTCTTCATATCCACACTATTAACCCCTCATAATATCCCTGCAAGTCAATCATAATTTACTTCTTCACTACCTGGGAAAAATAAAACATAGAAAAGGGGTGAGCTCAAATGCCCAGTAAGGATAACAATATAGCGGAACATTCAAAATAAGCATAAACATTTAAGGCAATGAATTACTAAAACAAAATCCTTTTAAATATGAACTTCAACATAGTATGGCAAAAGTAAAATGAAATAATGCCATTTACTTATTCACATGGATATTCTACTAATCGAATAATCACATGCAAAATCAATAACCACTTTCATAATGTTGGAATGCATAATGCCAGACTATCATAACCACATAGCCAAGGCCTCGTGCCAAGACTACAAATAAGATTTTGTCAAGGCCTTGTGCCAAGACACTAGTTTGTCTCATGAGACCTACCGATGCATCGAGGAGCTATAGCGGGCTCCACCCGTCACTTATTAAGTCCAATGCATTCCCATATGAAAAGGTTTAAACATAACATAAACATTCGTATTAAAACTAGCATACGAAATGTCAATAATTTCACCATAAACTATGAATGGTATAAAAATAGCACATCCACAGTCAAACATATCACAAAACCTTCAATACAATATAGAAGTTTTGTATCATAATAAATCAACTTCAAATAATCTTAAAATCCATCAAAGGATGTTGACATAGATGAAATCAAAATTCTTTTTAAAGAAGTATCTCCTTTTATTTTGAAATCATTTAAGATCCATATAAAATAAAACATTTTCTTTGAAAATATTCTTATAAGCTTGTATGGAAAGCTTCGACGATTTTATAACGGCGGAAAATAACCGCACCCGCCGTATAAGTTAAAAAAAACATTCTTACCTCAATTCTGTCGAAAAGGTTAAAAAGGACCTTGTTTTGAAAACGACGGAAAGATTCCTTTATAAACCTCTTATAAAAAGTCAAACAAGGGTATAAATGACTTTAACCCATATTCTTGTAAATAGTAAAAATGTTTTGAAATACATTTCGAAGAAACATGGATGTGGATGATAAAGAGGTCCCAGTAGATTATTACGTATAATACAACCTCGGATAATGAAGAGATTGTGAAATAACCTTTACCTTGTACTTTTCCTTGGTTGGGGTAGGTTAACCTCCTGTATAATAGTGAAATAATTGTTACTAAATTATACAAGAATCATATACATTAATATGATATCATATATGATCTTTTAATATTGATTTGATAATAATATCTTAGTATTATCGCCGTTTCGGGTGTTAACTTACTCATTTTCTTTATATGATTTGTTACATAAGTCATGTTTGTTGTATCTTATTCATATCCAGAATGATATCAAGTCCTTAAACATCATTTTTAAATCATTAAATGATAATTATACTTGAATGGATACGATGGAGAATGAATCTCATCGCGTTCGTGGAGACGGTAGTCCGTACGTACGCACGAACGCTACTTCCATTTAATTTTTATTTTAAAAGAATCGAATCCAAATGATACATAGGTATATTACTATTCCAGTATAATATAATATTTTATATATGTTACTTAAGTTCATTAACACCATCCTTTATACGTTCCATGTGTGGTATGAACGAGTCATATCATTTTAAGGGGGCGGTAGTCCGCACTTCCTCAAATGAAATTATCGTATGTATATACAACATGAAACGAATAATGGTATGAAATAAAATGGAATTACAGAAGCTTATATATAAAATATATATCATTAATATCATATTTAATTATAGTGCCATCATAATGGCCACCATGAGAGGTGGTAAGATGTATTTGAACAATCATCGTTTCGTGAGGCGTTAGTTTTCCATCCACAGAAACATTATGTTCATCATCCATTAGATGGAGTTGTGTGTGTGTGTAGTTTGAATCCTTCTTATAACAACATCCTAGTATATTGAGGATACTGGTTTTGTTACAAAATAAAGGAAATAAAAAGAGTTTGGGGGTTGAAGAAGCAAAATAAATGAAAATAATTTAAGAGAAATCGTTACCTTTAATTTAGGTAACTCACTTTGGTTGGAACCAAAGGACTTGTTGAAATGCTTTCTGCCTAAGGGTAAGCTTCAAGGAGGAGGAGAGGGATGTGGGGAGCTTAGTTGGGCAGAGTTTGGACGAGCCAAGTGCCTTGAGAGGTGTGAGGAATGAGTAGAAGTGGTCTCCTTTTATAAGGGGGAGGAGGGGCTCTTTAGGAAAGTGTGAAAGTATTACTTTATAATATATTTTTATTCGGTTTATAATGGTCCAAAAATCATTGAGGTCGAAGATAAGATGACTCATATTCTAAATAACATCAACCAATAAGAATTGGACAGGTTTTAGATAATATTTTAATCATTATAATCTTATTTATTTAAATGATTTATTAATGAGGTAAACATTGCATCATTATTGTGTCATTAATAATTTAAATTATTTGATGTCTAAAAATTATAAATAAAATCTCATTATGTAGGAAATCTTTTTATCTTTCTAATGAATATTTATAATCTAAAATCCATCATGTATAACTCTATGTAACAATTGTTTTGCTAAAAGATATATGCTTGTGTCATTTTTGTATTCATTTTGACTTAATTAAAATAAAGTGTCATTATCACTTACAAGTGGATCCATGGGGTCCCAAAATTGACACAAAGATGCCCATGGTCGACCATTTATCAACCAATAGGGTTAAGACACATTTTAGGGTAATTTAGTATTATTATAATATTATTTTTTTAACCCTTATTTACCGGATTTACCCTTAACCATGGTAAATAAAATATTTACCGTAGTAATTATTCAAAATGTCTAAAAATAAAAGTTACCTATTTACACAGTTTGAACATCCTGATTCCAAATATGGAATCCATTTTCCTAAATTCTAAACACAGAAGTGGCAGAAATTAATTTAAAATTAATTCCCGCTGTCAAAACAAAAAGCGTGTTTTTAAGAGATAATAACTATCAAAAGATTGACACTTGTTTATGTTCGGTTTAATTGTAAAATTATGTACAATGACCAACATTATATTAAATAGTAAAAATATATTCTAAATATACTTTAAAACCACTCAAATTTATAATTTATCACTATTAATTATTTTGATTAAAAAAGTTGTTTTTAATTAAAATTTAGTAATTTTCACTATTCATCAAAATATGAAAGTTATCCGAAAAGTACCAAAATTTTACATTAGGCTAAATTTGATATTCCGAATCCAAAAATGAAGTCCATTTTAAAATATAAAATATATATAACTTCAAAAATTAGGTATTACTATTCATAACAGCTAGTTTGATTGGTTACGGTGTGTTAGAACTCGAAGTTGCGTACAACACACGCTACTGTTTTATTCAAAGGAAAGCGTACCGTGGAAGCTTGGGATGTTTCATTTTAAATTTTTTGATGTCTCCATTTAGTCAAAAAGTTTAAAATATTGTATTTAAAAAGGTTTCACTATCAAAAGTTGATAAAAGTGCAATACTGAAAATGAATCTGTTCTTGCATTATGACTAAGAAACTCATAATATGGATTCTAAAATTATAAGGATTATATAAAGATTAAAATTTAGTTAATACTATTCATGACCTCTTTTAATGGCTTTTTTTTGGTAAGTCATGGTGCAATTGAACTCAGTGTTGCGTGTAGTTCAAGTTATTGAATTATTTTGAAGAAATAACACACTATGAAATCTTGGGGTGTTACATTCTCCCCTCCTTCAATAAATTGCGTCCTCGCAATTTGAAATTGTTCTTCGAAAATAAAAGGTTTAAAGTAGAAAATATATTTGTGGGAAAACCCACATCGGAAATTGGTTACTAAAATTTATTCTTAATATGAGGAAAAGAGAAATGAAAGGGTCACCACCAAATTATGATCTCGATTAGGAGAACATTGGTGGCAATTAGAGACATATAATCGGAGGAAAAACGTAAATATTTATAGGTAGTGATTGAGGTCATCAATTACAAACAAGTATAAAATTGAGGTCCTTAAATTCATCAATCTATGATGATTTGAAATACCATCGGTTCAACAAAACATAGGGTATTATGATAACACATTTTGACGTTTCAAAATATCCTAGTTGAAATCCCACATCGAAAAATGAATTAATGAGGCCTCTATTTAAAATAAAGAGTGGAAAGTATGAAGATTACCGAAAATAACACATACTAGGGTTCCATGTAGGAAAATATGGATATGGAAGAGAAATCTAACCATCAATTATCTGATGGAGAGTGGTAGAGAACATGGCTATGAAAAGGCCAACAATCCCAAAGCCATAAATTAGTGATGATTTAAGGTACCATCTAGGACAACATTTTTGTTCTAAGTTGCTTTTCTTAATATTGAGGAATTTATTTATGATATTGGCTAAGATCATAAGGAGATATACTTACTTTATAATTAGAGTTTTGTCCATTAATAAATTTCTACCATAAACTCATCTTTCATTCGTAAAAAAAATTATATTTATACTATTCGTACAGGGTTCCAAAATAAACGAATTTATAATTCATCTACCAGATCTTTTAAAAAAACTACATTATTTAATCCAGGACATCTTTTGGGCCAGTGGTAGGTGATACACCCTTGTCGCCCTTCGGTTGCGGGTTCAAGTCTCGCAGCCTTGCCGGACGCAACAGGTTGCTGCCCGACCTCCGGGTTGTCCTTTTATGGCAATCCAAAATAATCCAAATAAGAACTATCCAAAATACTTCTATCCAAACTCACAGTCCAACATTTATAAGGAAGGTAAACATAATATAGATCCTTTTTACACCGTAATAGCATATGAATACCTTCATCATGTATTACCATATTCCTTATTGATTACATTCATGTTCCCTTATTCCATATAGAATGCTGGATATACTTCATTAATCCAAAAATGTTTTAAACCCCAAAAATGATGGAATATACAAATCATTAATCAGCTTCAAGGTAGTCAATAATATCCAATATAATTTATCCAAATCAATCATGTATTATTCTAAAATCACCACCTCGGTATCTGAACCATATTATGGTTTATCTTTCTCTCAACCATATATTTTCCAAACATTTAACCTGCTACTGAGTCACTTTTCTTTGTTCCACACCATCTCAAGTCCTTAATGAAATAGTACTGCAGTACAATCCTTATATACTCCATGATTATTGTAACAAGTACATTGCTGATACAACACTCAATTGACATAATCAACATAAGAACTCTAATCATTCCTCTTCATCTGTGGTAGTATCATAACATGATTATTATCCAATAACATCATTTGCGGCATAGTCTGATGACTGCGACATAGGTTCGCGTAGTGTCCAAACTCCTTGCAAATGAAGCATTGTACATTTGAAACCATTTTCTTACCCTTGCAGTCACGTACTTTGTGCCCTTTTCCTCCACACTTATAACAAACTCCCATTCCTTTCAGGCAAGTTCCAGGGTGTTTCTTTCCACAGTTACCACATATGGGAAAATTCTTCTTTTCCCTCTTCCCTTTATCCATCTTTCTCTCTTTTATCTTTTTCTTCTCTTGCTTCCCTTCAAAGCCATAGGACTCAGTAAAATCTTTACTTATCTTATCAACACATGATATTATTTCTTCATATGATGATAATACATGGGAGACTATTTCTCTTATAAATTCTAGCTTAAGTCCATGAAAGATATGATCCTTCCTTCTCTTTGGATCATGTGCATTTCTGGAGTTCTCATTCCTTCTACTGGGCGCCATTTCTAAACAATGGCATAAACTAGATCAGCTTATGAATCAAAATACATAATCCCATACTTATAAAACACTTAGCATAAATTGAACTATTTATGGATATAATCCAGAATCATAAGAATGTTTTCTTTGAGGAAGTATATACTCATAATCCCTTCAAAATGATTTGTAAAGAAAATGAGAGTTATCCTAAGCATATCCCCCGGGAGTGTCGTAACCAAGAGTGCAGCAAGGCCCGTTGTCGTGCACCAGTTCCCGTTCGAGTCTAGCTCAAAGCGGTGTTTTCGGGTTTTACCCCTAGGTACATCTGTGCCAGAGCCGCCTCTACCTGCTCGTATCCAGACAGGGATGTATTGCTCGGAAAACTCACAAAATCTCTATAATACCAAAATTCTAGGAAGTTCTTCTATACTAATCCTCAAAGTTCATCTTAGGTCTACGTGCTCTAATCGGAGTTTATCTAAATCTAGCTTCCAATGTTTGTACTAAACTTCCTCTGATACCAACTGTAACGCCCCGACCCCAGCTACCCAGAGTCGGTGCATTACTTCGTAACATTGGCATGATCACAAGAAAGATCAAATCTCGAAAGACCGATTGGTTTTGTAGCCTTGGAAACACTAGATATATTCATAAAGTTTTACATTACATTTCAAAGTGAAAAACTACTACAACAACAAAGTCTTCATATCCACACTATTAACCCCTCATAATATCCCTGCAAGTCAATCATAATTTACTTCTTCACTACCTGGGAAAAATAAAACATAGAAAAGGGGTGAGCTCAAATGCCCAGTAAGGATAACAATATAGCGGAACATTCAAAATAAGCATAAACATTTAAGGCAATGAATTACTAAAACAAAAGCCTTTTAAACATGAACTTCAACATAGTATGGCAAAAGTAAAATGAAATAATGCCATTTACTTATTCACATGGATATTCTACTAATCGAATAATCACATGCAAAATCAATAACCACTTTCATAATGTTGGAATGCATAATGCCAGACTATCATAACCACATAGCCAAGGCCTCGTGCCAAGACTACAAATAAGATTTTGTCAAGGCCTTGTGCCAAGACACTAGTTTGTCTCATGAGACCTACCGATGCATCGAGGAGCTATAGCGGGCTCCACCCGTCACTTATTAAGTCCAATGCATTCCCATATGAAAAGGTTTAAACATAACATAAACATTCGTATTAAAACTAGCATACGAAATGTCAATAATTTCACCATAAACTATGAATGGTAGAAAAATAGCACATCCACAGTCAAACATATCACAAAACCTTCAATACAATATAGAAGTTTTGTATCATAATAAATCAACTTCAAATAATCTTAAAATCCATCAAAGGATGTTGACATAGATGAAATCAAAATTCTTTTTAAAGAAGTATCTCCTTTTATTTTGAAATCATTTAAGATCCATATAAAATAAAACATTTTCTTTGAAAATATTTTTATAAGCTTGTATGGAAAGCTTCGACGATTTTATAACGGCGGAAAATAACCGCACCCTCCGTATAAGTTAAAAAAAACATTCTTACCTCAATTCTGTCGAAAAGGTTAAAAAGGACCTTGTTTTGAAAACGACGGAAAGATTCCTTTATAAACCTCTTATAAAAAGTAAAACAAGGGTATAAATGACTTTAACCCATATTCTTGTAAATAGTAAAAATGTTTTGAAATATATTTCGAAGAAACATGGATGTGGATGATAAAGAGGTCCTAGTAGATTATTACGTATAATACAACCTCGGATAATGAAGAGATTGTGAAATAACCCTTACCTTGTACTTTTCCTTGGTTGGGGTAGGTTAACCTCCTGTATAATAGTGAAATAATTGTTACTAAATTATACAAGAATCATATACATTAATATGATATCATATATGATCTTTTAATATTGATTTGATAATAATATCTTAGTATTATCGCCGTTTCGGGTGTTAACTTACTCATTTTCTTTATATGTTTTGTTACATAAGTCATGTTTGTTGTATCTTATTCATATCCAGAATGATATCAAGTCCTTAAACATCATTTTTAAATCATTAAATGATAATTATACTTGAATGGATACGATGGAGAATGAATCTCATCGCGTTCGTGGAGAGGGTAGTCCGTACGTACGCACGAACGCTACTTCCATTTAATTTTTATTTTAAAAGAATCGAATCCAAATGATACATAGGTATATTACTATTCCAGTATAATATAATATTTTATATATGTTACTTAAGTTCATTAACACCATCCTTTATACGTTCCATGTGTGGTATGAATGAGTCATATCATTTTAAGGGGGCGGTAGTCCGCACTTCCTCAAATGAAATTATCGTATGTATATACAACATGAAACGAATAATGGTATGAAATAAAATGGAATTACAGAAGCTTATATATAAAATATATATCATTAATATCATATTTAATTACAGTTCCATCATAATGGCCACCATGAGAGGCGGTAAGATGTATTTGAACAATCATCGTTTCGTGAGGCGTTAGTTTGCCATCCACAGAAACATTATGTTCATCATCCATTAGATGGAGTTGTGTGTATGTGTAGTTTGAATCCTTCTTATAACAACATCCTAGTATATTGAGGATACTGGTGTTGTTACAAAAGAAAGGAAATAAAAAGAGTTTGGGGGTAGAAGAAGCAAAATAAATGAAAATAATTTAAGAGAAATCGTTACCTTTAATTTAGGTAACTCACTTTGGTTGGAACCAAAGGACTTGTTGAAATGCTTTCTGCCTAAGGGTAAGCTTCAAGGAGGAGGAGAGGGATGTGGGGAGCTTAGTTGGGCAGAGTTTGGACGAGCCAAGTGGCTTGAGAGGTGTGAGGAATGAGTAGAAGTGGTCTCCTTTTATAAGGGGGAGGAGGGGCTCTTTAGGAAAGTGTGAAAGTATTACTTTATAATATATTTGTATTCGGTTTATAATGGTCCAAAAATCATTTAGGTCGAAGATAAGATGACTCATATTCTAAATAACATCAACCAATAATAATTGGACAGGTTTTAGATAATATTTTAATCATTATAATCTTATTTATTTAAATGATTTATTAATGAGGTAAACATTGCATCATTATTGTGTCATTAATAATTTAAATTATTTGATGTCTAAAAATTATAAATAAAATATCATTATTTAGGAAATCTTTTTATCTTTCTAATGAATAATTATAATCGAAAATCCAACATGTATAACTCTATGTAACAATTGTTTTTCTAAAAGATATATGCTTGTGTCATTTTTGTATTCATTTTGACTTAATTAAAATAAAGTGTCATTATCACTTACAAGTGGATCCATGGGGTCCCAAAATTGACACAAAGATGCCCATGGTCGACCATTTATCAACCAATAGGGTTAAGACACGTTTTAGGGTAATTTAGTATTATTATAATATTATTTTTTAACCCTTATTTACCGGATTTACCCTTAACCATGGTAAATAAAATATTTACCGCAGTAATTATTCAAAATGTCTAAAAATAAAAGTTACCTATTTACACAGTTTGAACATCCTGATTCCAAATATGGAATCCATTTTCCTAAATTCCCAACACAGAAGTGGCAGAAATTAATTTAAAATTAATTCCCGCTGTCAAAACAAAAAGCGTGTTTTTAAGAGATAATAACTATCAAAAGATTGACACTTGTTTATGTTCGGTTTAATTGTAAAATTATGTCCAATGACCAACATTATATTAAATAGTAAAAATATATTCTAAATATACTTTAAAACCACTCAAATTTATAATTTATCACTATTAATTATTTTGATTAAAAAAGTTGTTTTTAATTAAAATTTAGTAATTTTCACTATTCATCAAAATATGAAAGTTATCCGAAAAGTACCAAAATTTCACCTTAGGCTAAATTTGATATTCCGAATCCAAAAATGAAGTCCATTTTAAAATATAAAATATATATAACTTCAAAAAGTAGGTATTACTATTCATAACAGCTAGTTTGATTGGTTACGGTGTGTTAGAACTCGAAGTTGCGTACAACACACGCTACTGTTTTATTCAAAGGAAAGCGTACCGTGGAAGCTTGGGATGTTTCATTTTAAATTTTTTGATGTCTCCATTTAGTCAAAAAGTTTAAAATATTGTATTTAAAAAGGTTTCACTATCAAAAGTTGATAAAAGTGCAATACTGAAAATGAATCTGTTCTTGCATTATGACTAAGAAACTCATAATATGGATTCTAAAATTATAAGGATTATATAAAGATTAAAATTTAGTTAATACTATTCATGACCTCTTTTAATGGCTTTTTTTTTGGTAAGTCATGGTGCAATTGAACTCAGTGTTGCGTGTAGTGCAAGTTATTGAATTATTTTGAAGAAATAACACACTATGAAATCTTGGGGTGTTACAATTGGGTCCTACCCATGTAAAAAAAGTCCATACATGTGTTACTGTAGAAGTCCATGGTGTGACCATGCCTATGTAATTATTCTTGTGTCCACACACTTGGCTATACCTATTTACATCTTGTCTGGACATGTCCGTGTCAAAGTACATGGTGTTCCTCTTACCATTTACTCTTTTTCTTGTTTGTGTACCCTCCATGGTACATCCTAATCCATCGAGGTGGGGTCACATGATGTGTGACATATTCACATTCAATGTGATAATTAAATCCTTCCATAAACCTAGGACGCTTCTATGAGGGTCCCACACTATGTGTTTCTCTGAAGTACATGTCATCTGTTATAAGATTTTCCAGAAATCCAGATCCAGATTCCATGCCTACCCCCATGCCTCCATCCATAGATATAGGAATACACTTTGATGAAGAACATGAATCTATGGTATTTTGACATTTCCATCATCAAACATAGAGATCCGACACTTGAATCTGTATGAAAAATTTCCTCGTATGTCAAACCAGTGTCATGTGTTGAATAAAAAAAATTAGGTATCCTAAATCTATCAAATACAATATCACTTCAATTTTCAGATGATCCCCTCCTCACACAAAGTTTGAATCTGCAATATTGAATCTTTTCTCAAATAAATGGGTAAGAAATAGTTGATTCATTGGTTTTTTTGAATCATTATATAAAGGAAATAACCCTTTATAAATGAATGAAATGGATAAGAGAAACACAATCACAAACCCAAGGAATGAAACTCAATTAATTTTCATATTGGCCTCAATTAGTTAATGTTAGAATGAAAAAAGATGAGATAAATAATTTCTCACAAATAATTTCACACAAATCCCAGATAATTATAATGCAGGCCCTTAATATACATGATCGATGAATCATTTCACTAGCTGATTCATTCACATTCATCATATGAATTTTAAAAGGTATAATAAAAATAAAAAATTTCCTTCCTTGATTTGGATAGATCGCTGATGATGAGTGAATCTATGTCACTATTTTTGGATTGATCCATGGATTTCATTGAACACCGACAATGAATCTCTCATTTGGCCATCATTCACCAAAGGTAATTCAATGAAAAGAAATCTAATGGGTCATTGGATCTTCAGGTTTTTAGAGACTAAGAAAACAATATATGTATAGATTATGTTAGGACACTATGTCAACAAAAAATTATATTATTTTAATTATTTTATTCATTTTATGCATGTGATGAATTTTTTACAAACTCCCCTCATTAACAAAAGTTATGTCACAAAATTTTTAAAAACCATATTCTAAACAAATCGGTGCCTAAGGATTTCTGACCTTGGAATCCATTTATAAGGTATTACATTTTTCAGGAAAAGTGAAGGTTCGTTCTATTTAATATTTTGAATATATTTCAAATATTTATTCTGATTACATCATACCTGATAATCACACACTATCTTAGCACCTGGTCTCAAACATATCCCACACAGTATCTAAAAATAATACATATAAATATGAGTCACTAAAATATTTAATCATAAATAAAATTCTAGGGGATCAATATCCAAGTGTTATTTTCCCAATTAAAAAAATAGCTACTCAGGTTCTCATGTTCTCAATCTATCAAAAAATGGGAAAATCGTCTCTTTTCAAATCAAACATCACTTACTATTCAATTTACCAATTGACAATTTCAATATGAAAATTCAATTTTAGAAAAAAATCATGGTTTCTTCATCATTTCATAACATTTAAATACAAATCCAATTGCAGGTTTTAAAATTTTCAATTTAATATATTTTTCTTATAATAAATCTCAAATTACTTCATCAATTCAATCATTTTAAAAATACACCAAAAATTACAATTTTATTTGAATTAGGGATTTTCCACAAAATCCATGCCATTTAAAATTCTATAGTAAAATCACATTAAATAATGTTTTTATAAGTAAATTTAAATCCATTTAACACAAATCAATAAATTCAAGGAATCAATTACATGGAAAATCTCAAAAGAACCACCTTCCTTTAATCAATGATAAATAATCAATTTAAGAAACAGGATATGCCAACAAAGAACATATGCATCAAAGATCCATAAATACAACCTAGAATAAATATCTAATCAATCATTGGATATATACATCCAATATAGTAGGATCCATCAATATAAAAGGATGATGGATTTAGAAATCGAATGAAACTATTAGTGTGAAGATCCATATACCCGAGGGGGAATATATCTTCCACTAGCACTTCCATTTGCTAAAGTTGGAGGTCATAGGATCTAAATCACTGATAAGGAGCCTTCACAACCATATAAATCTAGTTAGGAAGGAGTAGGGTTGATAATAAACTTAAATAGGGTTTTGGGAATTAAAAAAATAATCTTTTCACTGATTTAATACTTTGTGCACTATATCCTAGAGAGGGTTGCAAGACACGAAAAACTGTGCACCCCTACACTAGGTTAAATGTTTTCTCCTTGGTGGGTGAATGGGTTTTAAAAAAAATCAATCATGAAAAAACTAATTTAGTTTTTCACCTTCTTAAGGGTTTGGGTGTACGGATCAAACGAATCATGCACCCATCCAAAGCACCATTAAAGGGTGCATCATTTATAGGGACATACTGCATGATTTCCCCTAAATATACATCAATCATGCATAACAAAACGGGATTTGAAAATTCTCTAAAATTCACCCAAAATAACCCAAGGGAAGTTCCAACCAAAAAATGAACCAAACAATGGTTAAGGTGTAGTTAAAAATAAGTGAACGGTTGTTACAACCTCCCAACCATAAAAATTTTCTTTCCCCAAGAAAACCTATCAAGAAGTTTCCAAATCTAATAGATAAGGACACTTCTCTCTCACTAGTGCCTCATACTCCCCTGTATCATCTGAATTTTAAGTAGGCTTCTAGAGTACACACAGTAATGGTATCAAATTACCATGGAGTACATTTTTCTCAAAATCAATAATCCAAATTAGATGATTAGTAATTGATAAATAAGGTTCAACGTCAAGATCCTCCCAGCTCAAGACATGAGATGGGTCAAAAAGACACTTCCAAAGCTGTGATACAAGGAACACATGATGTATAGATATATTTTATTATTTTTTGTGATAAATTCTAACACACTTTTTCCACCTACTCAAAAATCTCAATATGGCCCATAAAATGAGGATTGAGCATAACTGGATTCCCAAGTTGTCGATGAACCAACCAAGGTAAAACTCTCAATAACTCCCATTCACCAATGAAGAAATACAATGGTCTATGAATATAGTCAGAATAATATTTTTATTGACTCTATTCTTTCAACATTATCTTATGAATCAAATGTTTCTTTTCTAACCTATATTGAGATAATATTGGTCCAACAAAGTAACTTTCACATATCTTTGACCAACATAACAGAGATTTACATAGTCTTTAGTACAATGACTGAAAAGATAGCATTTTTATTGAAGGATGGTAACTATTGTTATAATATAACTTAATAAGTCTCAGATGGTCATCCCAATATCCAAAAAACTCAATTAAATAAGAACAAATCACATCCTCATGAATCTGTATAGATTTGTCTATTTGACCATCCATCTACGGATGGTATTCCATACTCAAATGAACATGAGAACCCATGAACTCTTAATGAATATGAAAATAATGAGGGGTAAAATGGGGATCTCCATCAAAGACTATAAATATAGAAATCTAATAAAATGTACAATCTTTTTTACATAGTTATTTATCAACTCCTCAACATTGGTTCTACCTTGAATGTGTATAAATTAAAAAAATCAATCATCAATTAAATCAAAACCTAGAGTGCAACATTATTTTTTAGGGTGGACAAAAACCCAACCAAAAAGTCCATAGAGAAATTATCCCACATCCATGTCTACAGTAGAATGGGCTATAGAAAAACCAATGATTTTTGGTGCTCAAAATTCATATGTTGGAATTTATAAAAATGAAAAAAAATTAAAAACATTATCATCGTAGAAATGCCACATAAATCACTGCTAGATGTTATAAAACTTGTTTGTGGTTCCTGAATGAATTGCTCATTGGCAATTATAGAAATCCCCCATCTCAAAATTCCATACTAAAAATGGAACAAGTAACCCATTCTAATAATATAAGACACTCTTCATGGAGAATTACCACTCACAAATGGTGTCCCCAAAATATAGAGATTCCCTAATTCTATAAAATTATTCATCAAGTTATTGTTTCATAATAATCACCCTGAGGAGAGAGGAGGTCAACTGAACACTTACAAATAAAACCTCAGTCTCATTTTCTTATAATCCAAATTAAAAATGTGAAAAAAGAGCCATCAAGTTACACTATTTTGATGATTCATTCATGTATTGGGTCATAAGTTTCTAGCTCAAAACATCATAAATGACATTATTGTAACACCTATATTTTTGTTTCCATCCCTCATTCTAGTTTACCTTTTGGGTCTTGGTTTTCTTCTTGAGTTTTGGGTGTGACAGTTTTATATTTTGACATGATCATTTTTTTATTTCATGCACATGTCTATTCCTTAGATCCACCGGATGTTTTATTGGGAATGTAAGGATTTTGATCTTAATTATAGATGGAACACTATTTTCACATTTTTAGACAAAACTTTTCCTTATGCTCTAGAAAACCATTTGGATTAATGTTTGGTGCTTGGGGGTTGGCACATGGCTTGTAAACAGTTTTCCAAACCATGTGGCAAGAATTTGGGGAGGATCTATATCTTGGAATAAAAATTTCATACACTTATTATACAGTTTTCCAAACCATTTTTCTATATCATGAGGGTTCCCTATGTTTTTAGTGAGAGGAAAACATTTGTAATATGGTTTGATAAATCGTGCTTCCAAACCATTCATCGTTCCCTGGTCATTAAAATTATGAAATTCCACTTCAACCTTCTCATTATATTTACCTAAAAATGCACATTTCCTCCTCTTACTAGTTCATGAAACTGAAATGGATTTCCTCCCTTGTTCTAAAAGACTCTTCATTCTTACCAAGTGTAGATATAAGGGATTTATTCATGTTTAGTGGGTTATTTTTCAGTGTAATATTTTCCTATCATCTCCCTCTTCCTTCTTCTTCCATTTTATCTTATATTATTTTTCCCTCTCCCTCTTCGTTCTTGTGGATCTAGGGTTCTAATTTCATTTGATTTATATTTGGGGTTTCTTGGAAAGGGGTTTTCTTGTTTAATAACTGATCTTGGAACCCTTATGAGGGCAGTTTCAGGTTTGTGTTGTTGAAGCACATGTGATTTGAGAAAGGTTTCCCTTTTCTCTTTTACATTAAATTAAATATTTTTTGGTTTCATGGTTTTATCACATTCCGTATATGTTAAATATTTATTTTTTGTCATTGAAATTATTTTTTGATGTGAAATAGGTTGGTTTTGATAATTATTTTGAAATAGATGGCCTTATTTTGTTATGTGATGCACACAAATTGTTTTATAAAATGCCCGGTTATCTTTGGAAAGTAGAATATGATTTTTAATGCATGGATTGGATTTGTAATTATATTTTTGACATCTAGAATGGTGGATTTGATTTAAAAAATGGATTTATAAATGGTTTGTACTTGAAAGTGGAGTAGGTTTGGTTCTTTGAGAAATGGTTTGTCATGTGATGATGGTATGTTTCTCATTTGAGATTTTGATGAAAGTTGATTTTATTTTAAAATGGAGTGTGAGTTTTTAGATGGAATCATTTTAAATTATTATTAAATTATAAATTCAATATTTTCAAATTTTTAGAATATGGGTTTGGGATCTTGGAAAAAGGGGTGCGTGAGGCCCATTTGGGTCTTTTATGAAAATGGTCGGCATGAAAACTCTCATGGATAATCAACTTGACTTGTTTATATTTAATGGATGAGATTTAGTCATATGGGAATCCTCATGATCTATTTATGTTGAATTGTAGGGATTTCCTCATTGTGGACTCCTCATGATCCATTTATGTGGAGCGTAATGGGAGATCATCGTTGTGGACTCCTTAAAGATCTATGAGTTGTAAGGAATAAGATTTTTTTAGGGTGGTTCAGGTGTGACTTGTTGTGTGAGTTTATTATATATATCTGTTTGTGTGTGTGTTCATGTGATTGGATGCTTGGTTGGGATTTTTGGATCACCCCCATTTTATTATACTATTATCATGGGAACCTTATATAGCTAGTAGATTTTATAAGAACGATTTTTGCAAAGAAAAATATTATGTTTTAGCAAGTGGACCATTTAATGGAATTGATTTATTTTGTTTTATTTCAATGGGATATTTCTCCTCAGTCATCCCTCACAGGGTGCAATTGAGTGTGTGTGTGTGAAATTAGATGTCATCAGGTAGGGAATTCCATCAGGATGATTCAATATGTATAATTTGTTCGACATGATTTCATTGAGATACTAGTATTTCCCATAGTCCTTGGAATGTAGTTTTATATGGTATATGATTGAGATACATCATTGCCTATTTACCCTTGTGTTCTTGTTTCCGTTTCCCTTTTTATGGGATCTTTGTTGGTTCTCCAATATGTGGTTCACTTCTTTGGAATGTGATGGGTTGTATTTCAATGGTTTTTGGAAAAATGTTTTGTAAATGTTTTACACATTTTTTTATTTTAAAAAAAGCATCACATTTCTCCTTAGAAATTTTAATGTTGGTTATTTGTAAAATTTTTAATTTGAGATTAAAAATGGAAGTGAATCATGTTTTGTTTTATATGGGAAATGTGTGGAAAATCAAACATTTATATATTGTATTTTCAAACTGAATTTGATGCTTCCTTTATTTAAAGGTTGTTCCTTGGGAATAGATTTTTTCGAGAAGACCTACTAGGTTTTAATACTCATGATTATAACTATTTATTATTTTTAGCCTTTTTTGCAGGTTCCATCTTGGTTTCAATCAACTTGGGATATGGTTGGTTTGGGTATCAGATAGTGACCCTCGGGGTCTAATAGAGACTCTTTAGTCATCAAGATCAGTTAGGGCTTCATGTATATTTTTATTTCATCTTTCTATAAATGATGTTCAGTTTAGATATTTACTAATATTGGGTTTATATTCTTATATCTACTAATTTTATTTATTTTTATACAGGGTGAAATCATTCCAGGGGTTAATCTATTGATTCCCAACACTAGTTTCCTAAACAATTGGAGTAGGAATTCCATTTTAGCCTTGACTTGGGCTAACACAGGTGATTGGTTTTGGGTCAACATGAGTTAGTTCGTGACAAAATGGAATCATATCATGTTGGTTCATTAGATTACCTAGATTTTAGGGCATCCTTGTTATTTGGGATGTCAAAGTAGTTGGAGTAAGATTGTCAAAGCTTGGGGTGTAGGTTTGGGGGACTGTCTGGAAAACACTTTTGTAACCTAACCTTGAGTTTCCATGGGATGTCTGGTTTATTTTGGTTTATATGGTTCTTGTTGGATGTTTTGTTCTTGGGAAATTAAAAGTGATTTTATCTAGTAGTCTCAATGACCTCACAGGGCCTAGAAAGCCATATGAAGCTTGGGGAATGGTTTTACAGGACTCTCTATGATAGTGATGTTATTGGAATATTGCTACCAATTATATGGAAAAGTCACCTATCACCACTGGTATCCCCTTGCAAGTTTTTCTAGGTCTTCCATTATTCTTAAAATTGTTCTCCAAACTCTTGTTGGAATTTTGAAAGCTAGATTTGAAGTGGTAATGGCTTGGTTTTGGGAAGATAGAAAAATAGTTTTTATATGTAATTTTAAGGGTATATTTGGATAATGAATTCTTTAATAATATGATTTTGGGTATGATGGAAGTGGTTTAACATGATTGGATTTGTATGATTAAAACGTGATCTTAATCAAAATTGTTTTTTTGGTAAATATAAATTTATTTTCAAAAGAGTTCTTGAAATTTTACAAAAATGAGAATAAATGAGTTTTTAATCAAAATATTTTGATGGAATTATATTTTTGAGACGTTGAAAGTGTTTAAAATGATATTTTTAGATGATATCCATGAGATTTCTTTTTCAGCTAGATAAAATGTATTCAAATATAGAGTTTGAAATTTATTTTTTAATTGGTGTTTTGAAATATTTTTAAAATATTTTTGAATATTATGATGAAAAGTGGGTTTAGAGTGTAAAAATTGGCTATAATGTTTTGTTTTGGAAAATGTGATATTTTTTGACATTTCATATTTCTGTGGGTTCTCACATGAATAGATATTTGTGAGAAATTAGATGGACGATGATATGAGTGGATGAGTGCCCATATTGGCATGAGTTGAGGAGTGTCTGACATGTCATGAGAATGTACATGTGTGAGTCTCCATTGAATTCCATTGGTGTGTGTACAAATACACTATGTTTTTTTTCATTATAAAGTGTTTAAAGAGAATGATTATGTTATTTTGATAACATTTGGTTGTACGGTGCCTTTTCTAGTGATTTAGAAGTGTTTCTTATGTGGTGTTTTGGGTTTGAAACTCCTATGGATTATTTGATATTGATATATCCATTACTTTTATAGTTTCCTAGTTTCATCCCATATAAATATTCATTGAAAATTAAAGATGAGATGATGGTTCATTTACTGTTAGTAGACATTATAGTAGATCAACCTAAGGACATTGTTCTTGACATCCAAATTTGAATCCTACTCTCCTGCATTGTCAATTGGATCCTCTCGATGCAGAATAGTGGATTGAAAAAAATCTAAAGAATCATCGATCTACTTGATTTGCCTATGTCTCTAAAGTTTAAGTTCACCACCTTTATGATGGAATGTCCAACATCGAATTGGTAGAAGTTGGTCTTTTGAACCAATCCTCAAGAATAACTTACATAGGGATTCTTTAATGAATCATTCATTAATTAATATTTTTCAAGGTAGCAAATGTGGGGATGGGGAAGGAAATGTGTTTTATTAATCAAGGATATAGATCAGTGTATGATTTCTCCCATAATTGTTTGGACCTAGTTTCTTACCTTCTAGATTTGTGTATGGATGACTCCTTGATTCACCATTTCGGGAGAGGGATTTTTCCTAATCTACAATCAAAGGTGTCATATTTTGGTTTAACCTCTTTTTCCAACGTGGTGATAAAAGATGTTATTATTGAGGCTATATTAGTGGGAGTTCTTATGAAACCCATCCTTACTCCAGTCTATGGAAGTAGGGAAGGGAATTATAGTAAGGAGATGGAAAATTGGTGTCAAGATATTGGTGTCAGCCGGATTATTAAAAGGACGATAGTTCGTTCATTATCTTCTTCTAAGATATGTATCATGATATGAAATCAGTGTTAATATGTTGGTAATAATAATTTTTCATGCCCGAATGATCTGAAGACCGTTCATGCTTGTGGATTCCTAGTCCATTTTCAAAGGTTTTGTTAGGGTGTTTCCAAGAATAAATGTGGAGTAAGTTCGCAGGAGTAGTGTATTTTTCTTGGATCAGTTTAAAGATCATTTCAATGTGTGCTTCATTTGTATTAATTCTTATTTTTGGTGGTGTTTCGTGATGTTGTATTCTCTTATAATTTTAAATTTTTATTTACTAGATATCCTAGGAACATCTATTTTATATGGAAGCATGGTTGTTATTCAGTTGTTCTCAATTTTTTCTATCACGAGTAGAGGTGTGTTATACCATTATATTATTTCTATAGTTTCTTATTTGACATAAACAACAGTGAGTGTGTGTGTCTTCCAAATACTTGAATCTATTAAAATAATTGATTTCAATTAGAGAATATATTCTCTTGAATACCAGGTATTGGATGCATCAAGACATCAATGCTCCAACCATATATCTCATAGTGAAGCTTTCCATTAGTTAAGAATCGTGAGGTGCGAGGTACCTTGGTCTATATTTTGACTTCAGTGTGGAAATGGGGAAATATTATATCTCCCTATTACAGTTTATTTATTGCTGAAGGTCCATTTTTTGGGAGGTGGCGTAGAGACCACATTTCCTTATTGTGATCCTTGTGTCTTGGAAGATCCTTTTTAGTTATAAGGAGACTATGTAGTTTCATTTTCTTGAAATTTTAGTGGTGGTTCCTCTTCATATGTAGATATCTAATAAAATATCATTGTGCAGTTTCAATTTTATTTTAGTTATGGATTTATACATGTTTTGGAGTTTCATTCAATGGGGAAACTTCTTGTTAGTGTGTATAGTTCTGGGTTGGCCCATGATGGGTTTCCCAATGGTATTCTATTTAGGTTTGTTTCATCTAAAAAATTCATAATGGTGGGTAGACACACCATAGGCATATATGATGTTTCTACTGAAATTTCTCAATGCTAGGTATTTTCAATAGGTGGGGATCTCAACATCTCCTCTCATGTTGGTAATTTAGTTTGGTTTTTGTGTTGGACCAATAGGATGTGGTTTCTTTTTTATGTTGTTTTAGGTTGAGTTCTTATCTTTTTAGGGGAACATTGATATTTTATAGAAATGTGGATTGAGCATCCATTATGACTGGGAATTGGTTTTGGATTTCTGGATCACTGTGGTAAAGGGGTGTAAGTTTTGTTTAGTTGTAATTGAGGTGTTCTTTTCATGAGAGGTTTTATCATGTGGTTGTGAAAATCCATTGTATTTGACCGGTCAACTGGAATGGTTTGTGGCTATCTCAGGGAAGAAAACATAAATGGTAGTGATAATTGTCACACTTTTATTTTTTTTTCTTCCTTGTTCTAATATATCATTTGGGTCTTGGTTTATCTCTTGAGTTTTAGGAGTGACAACTTTAAACTTTGAGGTGATCCTTTGTTTAATGCAGACATCATGTCTATTCATGGTTCCTTTAAGAGTTTTTTGGTGATAGGTGAGTATTTATGCTGGATAGATGGTGGAACATAATTTTTGAATGGTTAAAGGAAACCATGTGACATGCTTTAGAGAATAATGGGGCTTATGGATTGGTACATGAGTCATGGTACACAGATTACACAGGATTTTTCAAACTGTGCAACAAACTTGCAAGGAGGCTCTATATCTTGGTAGAACAATTTCTCACTATTGGCCCATGGTTTACCAAAACCTGAGGCAACAACATTTGGGTTCCCTATGTGTCCAATTATGTCCTCATGTTTTGCGCATGGTTTGGTAAACCATGTGTCCTAACCCAGAAAAGTTCAATGATCATTAAAATGGGGAAATTATCATTTTACCCTCTAAGGGTATTTACCCTAAAATAACCAATTCCTTATCATCCTAGTTCATGCTACCCAATAGGAGTGTCTCCCTTGTTCTATAAAGATTATTCATCCTGCCAAGTGTATATCTAAGGTATTTATTCAGGTTCTGGGGGACATTCATAATGTAATCTTCTAATATCCTCTCCATCTTCCTTCTTCTTCCATTTTCCATTGAGTTATTTTTCTCCATTGGTATTATGGATCTAGGGTTCATGTTTTATTGGGATTATGTTTGGTATTTTTCTTAGATAGGTTTCATCTTAGTTTTTCTTTTATTTTTGAACCTTCATGGAGTTTTTTTGGGTTGGTGTTGTTGAGGCACATGTGATTTTTGGTACACTTCCTTTTACACTTTTCCATTAAATTTAAGATTCATCAGTTTCTTTCTTTTCAAACCTTCCTTATATGATAAACAATTATGTGTGCTCTTTATAATCTTTTTTTGATGTTAAATGATGTGGTTTTCATAATTTTTTGGAATTATATGGTATTGTTTATTTTGTGATTCACACCAAGTGTTTGCTAAAATGGCCTGTAGGATTTTGAAAGATGAAAATTATTTTTTAAAGCATTTCTTAGATTTGTAAATAAATTTTTGACATCCTGAATGGTGGAATGAATTTAAAAATGGATTTATAAATGGTTTGGACTCAAAATTGGTGTAAGATTGGTTATTTGAAAAGTGGTTTTGTATGTGTTGAGGATATGTGGCTCGTTAGGCATTTTGATGAAATAGGATTTGGTTTAAAAATGTGTTCAATGTTCTTAAAAATAAAATTTTAAAGGATTTTGAAATGATAAATGGTATATTTTATGATTATTAAAAATGTGGTTTTGATTCTATAGAAAAATGGTGGCCTGAGGCTTGTTCGTATCATTTGTAAAAATTCATATCTTGAAAACTATCCTCGGATAATCCTCTTACCTTATTTATATTGAAGGGATGATATGTCCCCATTATATAATCCTTACGATCCACTTATGTTGAATGGATTGGATGTGATCATTGTGGAACACTCATGTTTCATTTACATTGAGTGGATGGGAGATCATCGTTGTAGTCTCCTTTGAGATATATGGGTTGTAAGGAAAGAGATTGTTATTTGGGGAGGTTTGGTGCTGACCTATTGTGTTAGTTTCATATATATATATATATATATATATATATATCTGTGTGTGTGTTTGTTTTTTTGTGATTGGATTTTTGGTTGGAATTATTGGTTAACCCCCACATTACTATACTATTGAAAAGGGAACCTTCTGTATCAAACAAATTTTCGAAGGATTATTGTGGAACTAGCTTCAGATTACAATCTACCTAGTGGACCATAGTAAGAAATTGATTTGTTTTGTTTTATTTTTATGGGATAGTGCCCCTCGGTCAGACCAGTTATGGTTAGATTGAGAGTGTGGGTGAAATTTGATGTCATAGGGTAGGTCATGCCTTTGGGATGAGTCAAGATGTATATTATATTCATGATTATTTCACTAAGATCCTAGGATTTATCATGTCCCATGGAACTTAGTTGTCTATGGAATATGATTGAGATGCACTATTGGTTATTTACCTTTGTGTGATTATTTCCAATTTCTTTGTTATGTGACATTTGTTGGTTCTCTCATGTTGGGGCATATTATTGAAAATTGATAATTTGGATTTCAAAGTTTTATGGAAAAATATTTTGGAAATATTTTACACTCTTTCCCCTATTTTAAATTAAAGAATTAATTTTCTTCTTGAAAATGTTAATGTTACTTCTTGGTAAAGAAGCTTAATTTGAGATGAGAAAGAAATGGAACTGTTTTCTTTTAAGGTGAATATTTGTGGAAAATATTGCCTTTATATATTGTATTTCTAATACTAAAATTGAAGTTGTTTTATTTATTTGAAGTAAATTGCGAATATATTTGTTTTGGAACACCTCTTATATTTTAATACTCACACCTATAGTTCGTTATTTTTTTATCTTTTAGTGTAGGTTCCATCTTGGTTTCGATCTTCATGTTTGATAGTTGATTTTGGTATTAGAGAGTGACCCTTGGAGTCACATAGAGACATTGTGGTCATGATGATCATTTTGGGACAAGATTTATAATTTTTTGTATTTAAAAATTTATATAGCTGATGTTTAGTTTTGATATTTATTCATATTAGTCTACACTATTTATTTATGTTTTTCTATTTACTTATTTTTAATATTTGTATAAACCATTCCCTTGGTTACTCTATGGATTTCTAGCACTAGTTTCCATCTTGGGAGGATCGGGAATGTCTTTGGGGCCATTTCTCAGGCTGACTCGTGTGACTAGTTTGGGGTAGAAGCAAATTGGTTTGTGAAAAAATAGTATCAGAGTAAGTTGGTTATTTAGAGGACTTAGTTACATAGCACCCATACTATTTGGGATGTTAAGTAGATGGAGTAGGAGTGTTGGAGCTTGGATTGCAGATCCGGTGGAGCTTCTGGCCAACACTTTCTAGACTGAACCTTGAGTTTCCATGAGAATTTGGGTTTCTTTTGGTTTATCTAGTTATTATGGGTGGTTTTGTGGTTGGGAAATGAAAAGTTTGTTTTTTTGATGGCCTCAATGAGTTCTTAGGGCCTAAAAAGCCATCTATATCCAATGTCATTTTCCTATATTACTTTTTTTATTTGTTATGTGATTGAGATATAGACACCAACCATATGGCCAAGTCACCCATCACCAATAGTTTCTACTTATGAGTTTTTTTGGGTCTTCTATATTTTTTTTGGAAAACTATAGTTTTGTAATTTAGAAAACTAGATTTCATGTTGCAGTTTTTTAGTTTGGGGAATATGGAAAAAGAGTTTTCATGAATCATTTTGAAAAGAGTTTTGGAGACTAAAATTTATTTATAATTTTTTTTAATATAGAAATTGTTTAATGGGATTGGATTTTTATGAATAAAACATGATGTTTATAAAAAAAATGGAAATGAAAATTTATTTAAAATAGGGTTTTGTATTTTTTTTAAATGTGAAGAAATGAGTTTTTAATTGAATGATTTTTATGAAATGAGATTTTATGAGCTCATGAAAATGTTTTTAACTAGATGAATTGGATTGTTTGGATGGGATAAATGGGATTTAATTTTCAGAAAGATAATATGGATTGATTTTTAGAGTTTGAAAATGGTTTTTTACTTGGTGGTCAGAAATATATTTGAAATGTTTTATGAATTTTGTAATGGGATGTGGATTCAGACATTGAATCTTGGGTGGAATGTTTTGTTTTGGAAAATGGGAATTATTTCTTTACTATTGGTATTTACATTGGTTCTCACATGCATAGATATGTGCGTGAACATGATCGGATGATGATATTGATGTATAAGTGCTCGAATTTCCATGATTTGATGAGTGGTTAGCGTGGAATAGAAATGTGCATGTGTGAGGCTCCATGGAGTACCATTGGTGAGTGTACAGAACCAAAAAGCATTATTTCTTTAAATAAGTGTTTAAAGATGATAACTTTAATGTTTTGATAACTATGGGATGCATGGTATGTTTTCTTGTGATTTGGAAGTATTCCTTATGCAGTGTTTTGAGTTTTAAAATCATGTTGATGAGTTGATCTTTATTGTTCTCTAGGCTTTCTGGTTTCCTAGTGTATTCCCCCATAAAGATTTAATGGATATTTGAGGTGAAACCATATGTGGTTTACCATTAGTATAACTTCTAGTTGATCAACCTCTGTAAATCCTTATAGTGTTTCAAAATTTAATTCATCCTCACTTTAATGATATGATGGATCCTCTCAAAGCAGACTACTGGAGGCAGAAAATTGAAAGGATCATAGACATCCTTGAATTTCTTGAGTCACTAAAAGTGATGTTCACCACCTTTATTCTTAATGTTCTGGCTAGGATGTGGAGGAAATCATTCTATTTAACCAAGCCTCATGAATATATTACCTAAGGATTATTTAACTCTTCATTCATTCATAATTATTTCACGTAGGTAGTGATGGTAGGAAAGGGTATGGAAATGTTTTGTCTGAAGTATGTTGATGGATCAGTGCTGGAGTTCTTACCATGTATTATGGACCATGTTACTTACCTTCTGGAGTTGGATGAGGACGATTCATTGAAGTCTCTCATTTTCAAGAGCAGGCTTCATCTTGATCTATAGTCAAAGTTGTCTGAGTTTGGTATAACATCCTTCGGTGACATGGTGTGCCAATCTATTCATGTTGAGTATTTGTTAGGGGGAGTGCTTGAGGAAACCATCCTTCATCCATTTTTTGGAAGTGGTGAAGTTAATTCTAGTAAGGCGATGGAAAATTGGAATGAAGCACTTGGTGTCATTCATAGTATAAATTTTTTTATATGTTTTTGATCAGATTCTTCTAAGAGGAGGATCATGATGTTTCATTAGTGTGGAAACAATGTTCATAAGAATCCATCGTACCCAAATTATATAAAGTCCAATTTGTGCCTATTAATTCTGTTGGTCGGAGTGGATACTCAAGAGGGGGGGTGGGGGGGTGAATTGAGTTCCAATTAAAATTTCTGTTAAAAACTTTTAGGATTAAAATCCCCCAAATTTGAACAGCCTAGTCAATTAAGGCAGTAGAGATATAAGTGAGTTATTATTGAATATATTTCTCAAAGGTTGATTACTCCTCAGTTGAATCAGTATGAGAACTAATTTAACTTTTGAAACAAGTTTACTAAACAAAAAAAATGTACACACTAACCAGAGCTAACTATCAGAGTTAATGCAAAAACAGATTTCTGTCTTCGAAAATATAAACACAGCGGATAGATGTTAGACAGAGTAAAGCAAGGATGAACACAACAATTTAAACAAGAGGTTCAGTCTTAAGACAAGACCTAGTACTCTCCACATGGTGATCACCTGCCACCAAGAAATTATATTAAAAGTGATACACAGCCTGTATCAGGCTTTACAACAGTTTTCACAAACTGTCCAGGTTTAGAAACCTCTACCACAGTTCTACGTGGGAAAAATAAATTACCAAGCCACACCAGGATTCTTCCACAGTTATACATGGGAAACAAATGTAGAGATAGTTTGGTATGGGGATTTTTAGTATCCCTCAGTTCAAGCACAAGAGGCAGTGTGTGTAACATATACACACTTCTCACAAATGTAAAGTATTAAAACACAGTAGAGCCAAAGATAGTAGGGATAAGTTTAGAATGGTCTATTGTGTTGGAAGATCAGCTCTAGACTCATTGGAATGAATGAAAAGAATTTTTGGTCCTTCTCTGCAAGTTGCCTCCAAAATAGAGTGTCGCAACATCCAAACTTCCAGATATAAAGATGATCAGCTTCTTGGGATTGAAGCTCCTTGTAGCACACCACTTCATCTTGAAAAGGTTCTTTCAATAGATCTTTGTGAAGCTCTATGCTTTCCAAATGATTGCTTGAAGGATCTTCTTCAGATTGTGTATGAGTCTCTCTAATGAGTGTTTTGTGTATATTCAATATATTCACAACACTTTTCTTATTTTTGTATATATTCCATACTCTTCTCTGAATGTATCTCTCTTTTCTATATATATCCTTTTCCGGTTCAGATTTATCTCATTTGGTTCAGCAAGGGCCAACAAGAAAAACGTTTCAACCACATGTTGTCTTCCTTGTACATCGTACTATTTCCTGATATACCTACAAGTATCATTAAATAATGTCAGATTTATTAATTTGTCTAGAAATGACTGTTATAATAGTATTAATAAAAAAATTAGTAAAGAAAATAAAAGAATATCATTAGACTGGTAGCAGATGCATGTCACTCGGTAGACTTTAATCTCTACAACTGTGGACTTCATCGGTAGACTATTCAGCTGTGGGCTCCAACGTTAAGTTCTTCAATTGTAGGCCTATAATGGTGGACTTTGTGTTGGTGGATGTCTTGTAACAGTAGCTTTTACTCTCTATAATAGTAGCTTCTTATCAGTAGACTGTGAGCAACAGTTGACTATCTCGACAATAGGAGTTGTTCAGCAGTATCCTTCTACTAAGCTTGTCCAACTGTAAGCTTGAACAGTGAGGTTCTTAACAGAAGACTTGAGAAAGAGTCTAAAAGTGAACCTCTAACAGAAACCTTGTCATAGAAGTGACCTTGTGACAGTAACTCTTTGTCTGTGATCTTTGATAAGCAGATCAACTGTAGACTTGTGACAATAACCTTGTACTGGTAGCTTCCAACTGTGACTATAAATATTCAATAGTGATATTCTAGCATCAGTGACTTAAAGTGATAGTAATCTATAATGGTGACTTTGAACGGAAGGCTCTTACCAGTAGAATTTAACAGTGAGCTTATATTTAGATAAATATGGACTGTAAGCTGATGCAGAAAAGTCATGAGTTTTAAGAATATACATTGTTGAGAATAAGTGAATTGTATATATAGATTGAAAAGATTAATGAATGAATTAATATATTATGATCAATATTTAAACATGATTTGGGATTATCAAAACATGTGAGTCCAACAATCTCCCCCTTTTTGATAAGCACAAATTATGTTAGTGTGTATTAAATATAGATTCCATATATAACACGGTTAGTAATACTAAGAACAAAAATTTGTCAAATATCAGAGATTAATAAGCATAGTATTTTCATATTAGTTTCTCAATTATCACAGTAAGCACAGTATTTCTCCCCCTTTGTGATTAGAAAAAATAAATACAAATGAGAGAAAACTGAGAAGGCTTATATTGATTACACAATACATTACATGACCAAAAAGAATATAGAGTCCCTATCAACAGACATAAATAGACTCAATCCATAGCATCCGTAGGTAAGGGTTCTTTCCCTTTGGAAGAAGAAGATGGAGAAGGAGCTGGTGGATCAACAGGTTTAGGAATGGCTGTAGGAATGACCGGAGGGGCAACAACAAAAGCTCCTGTGGGTCTATAGTGGCTAGATTGATTAGGGATCAGTGGATTAAGGCTTCTGAGAGCTTCAGTAGGAGACATGAAGGAAGAAGAACCACTGGTTTGAGATGTAGGTAAGGCAGGAGAGATAATGAAAGGGGTGCAGTCCACATGGAGAAAGGGAAGAAGAAGTTTTTTTGAGATCCATAATAATGCTTCCTCCTTTTTCTATAGAAGATAAGAAATCATCTTTATTCTCCAAAAACTTATCCAAACCAGGGGTCAGTTCTCTTAGCTTGCTGACCTGCTCCCTAAATGCCTGAGTCACTGGAGGCAGCTTCATATTCTCTATCAAGAGCTTGAATTGGTTGGTCATTTGATGCTTGGTATATACTTTCTCAAAGTAAGCATCCACCTTGTTCTTAATGGCCTCTTGAGAAGAAGTAGCTGCCCGCAAGTGGTCACGAACAAAACTACTGACTTCCCTAGTGGTATCAAGTATCTGAGAATCAGTGGTGCCACTGGGACTAGCCTTAGAAAGCTCTTCCTGGATCACTGTCCTTAGCTGGTCAATGTTCACATAGGAGCTAGATGAGGAAAGATGTTTGACCGAGAAGGCTACTATCTCTTTGAAAGATTGAGTCAAGTTACTAATTACCTTCTGAATAAGTGCATCTTGACTGTTCATGTGTTCTTTTACTGATTGCTTAAAAGACTAAAAAATGTCCACAAACTGCTTGAATACCTGTTTGATATATCAAATCTCAGCATTCTCTTGGTACTGAGAACTGTTCATGATAGTCAATGAAGCAACTGATTGTCTTAGAGCAACCACAACTGCTGTCTAACTTTCAATTTGAGTATGGCACACTTTAACTTCATCCATCATTCCTATCACTGGACTAGACACAGCACATCCCAGAGATATCTCCAAGGATTTCTCCACACTCCTCATCTCTTCAACCAGGATTTTCTTCAAATCTGCCACTGATTCTCTCAGTGCCTCTTTCATTTCAGCCTTTATGGACTCAAGGTCCTCCTTGGTTGCCAAATTTTCAGTCATAACTACTCTAACACTTTCGGGTAGGATAGTAAAACCCCTTTGAGGCTGGTCTTCCTCATCAGAGTCTCCATAAGTGAGTCTAAGTAACATATGCCCTGGATCTGATGACCAACCTTCGATGTCATACAGTACAGAAACTGAACCAAGATGCTCCCCCTCACTTAGAGCATTCTCCTAAGGAATCTCCTCTAACTGTTCTGCTCTAGGTAACTCCACAACCTTCTTTGCAACTTCAGCAGATGCAACAACCATTTTCTCTGATAGTTCAACAGTAGGGTGAGTCCTATCCTTTTCTGAGTCATCAATGACTCCCTCATCAATGGCAGTAGATGCCACTCCTGCTTCCTGATCAGACACTATATTGTCTGTATTATCAATCAGTGGGCTCAAATTGAGCTCTTAATCTTCATTGTACTCATCATCTGATTCAGCAACAACCTCCCTTTCTTAATGAGAAAAATGATCTGACTCGGTAGACTTATCCTCTTCAGAGGTGTCCTTGACAACATTATGATATACTTCCTCTTCTTCTTCAGTGGTCTCAGTATCACTGTCCTTCAAAACAGTCTCTCTCCTTGGTAGTTCTTTTGGAGGGCTAGCTGCTCCAAAAACTACTGTCCTTACAGGACTATGAGGTAAATCAGGATCACTCCCATCATCAATGGGGGTGTTCTCTCTTTGAGGGTCCACAACTCCATCAGCCTCCTCCTCATCAGAATAAATTAGTTCTGGCTCATCAGGATTCAGGACATGATCTCTTTTGTCTTTTGGCCTAGTTGGATGAGCAGTAGGGTCAAAATTTTCATACACCTTTCCCTCATCATTCACCCATGCCCTCTTCCAGGGATTCCAACTAATTTTCATGAACTTGAAAATCACCGTGGAGATACAGACACCGTTCTTGGCCACTATCATATCTTCATGATTTCTATCCACACCCTTTACCTTCAGCATAACTGAAATAAGCTTGGCATGGAATAGGGCATTGGATTTTGAGCTTGCGTTGGTCATATCCTCCAATTGTGCCATCAGTAACCTACATAGGTTAATATTCTTTCCATGATTCAGTAAGTACATCAGGAATATGTCCTGGTACTTTAGTACTGAAAATTCCCATCTCCTCGGACTAAGAACATGCTGAATGAATTTGAATAAGAGCCTGTCTTCTCCATTCATCTCAGCTGCAATGATCCTTCTTGATTTTCGATCTCCTGTTAGTTCTTCCAGAACTGTCTCATATTCAAAAACAGAACTGTCTAGAGGAGCTACTCCAGAGTAGTAGTCATATATTCCTTCATGAGGAACTCTCAAACAGGCATCTCACTCAACAGACAAGAAGCTAACTTCATTTCCATTGACTCTGGACATTAGCTTATGCACATCCTCTTCCTCTTCTAACATCAGATATTCATATAATTATTTCACAAGCTTCGGGTAGTAAGGTCCATTGTTGTTGGAAATGCATTTGATCCATCCTTGGGAATCTAGTACTTTCAGTACTAATGAATTGGTCGACATCATCCATTCTTCACTTAACTCCTTCTCAGTAAAGATTTGTCTCTTGGTCAGATGTGGGTTTACAGGTCCTGACAGGGTGTTACTGGTGCCACTGGATTCGGCTCGAGTTCTCTTAGGCCTTGGTGCATCCTCATTGACAGTCTGGGGTCGCTTGGTTATGGCCATAGAGATTGAGAGAGGTTTGAGGGCTCAGGTGAAGGGTTAGGGTTTAGGAATTCCGAGAGCAGGGTTCAAGATTGGGAGAGGAAGGTGGATTGAAATATGTTTGTTGCCTTTGATTTTATCATTTAGGGATTAAAACAAAATAAAATAGAAATAATAACAAGGAATAAAAACAGTTCTAATTCCCGCAAAAATAAAAACAAACAGTGAGGTATCCAACAATGAGATATATCAGTGAGGTACACCGGTGAGGTGCAACAGTGAGGTATAACAGTAAGGTCCAACTATGAGCTCTAACTGTGAGGTATCACTATGAGGTTCGACTGTCAGGTCTAATTGTGAGATTCGACTATGAATTCTAACTGTGAGGTTCGACTGTGAAGTCTAACTGTGAGGTCTAACAGTGAGGTCTCCTATGCTGAAATTAATCATACCTAACTCATGTTTGATGTAATTTAACCTCTCAGAATTCAAAGGCTGTGTGAATATATCAGCCAATTGCTGTTCAGTGCCAATGAATTCAAGAGTGATGTCACCCTTTTGATAATGATCCCTCAAAAAGTGATGTCTCACATCAATATACTTTGTCCTAGCATGAGATACTAGATTTTTGGAAATGTTAATAGCACTTGTATTGTCACACTTTACAGAGACATGTTTGAATTGATACCCATAGTCCAGTAAAGTATGTTTCATCCATATAATTTGAGCACAACAACTACCAGCAGCTATGTACTCAGTTTCGGCATTAGATAATGCAACAAAATTATACTTCTTGCTACACCAAGATACTAGAGACTTGACTAAAATGTGACATGTCACAGAGGTGATTTTTTTATCTAACTTGCAACCGGAAAAATCAGCATCAGAATAACTCAACAAATCAAATGATTGTCCTTTTAGATAGAATAATCCTAAGTTGGGAGTATGTTTGAGATATTTAAAAATTCTTTTAACAGCAGTTAAATGAGACTCTTTTGGATTGGCTTGAAATCGATCACACATGCATACACTAAACATGATGTTAGGTCTACTAGCTGTAAGATAGAGTAGACTTCCTATCATACCTCTATAGTTGGTTTGATCCACTGGTTCTCCAGCTTCATTTGTATCCAACTTACACGTGGTACTCATAGGTGTGTCACTACCTTTACTACCATACAAAGAAAAACATTATAAAATATCCTTAATATATTTACTTTGATTAAACACAATGACATTTTTATTTTGAAAGATCTGAAATCCAAGGAAAAATTTGAGTTCTCCCATTAAACTCATTTCAAACTCATTTTGCATTATTTTTGAAAAATCAACACATAATTAATTTTTAGAAGATCCAAAAATAATATCATCCACATAAATTTTTACTATAAAAACATCTTTAGAAATCCATTTAATGAAAATAGTAGGATTAGGTATCCCTTTGGTAAAACCTTTTGAAATAAGAAAAGAGCTGAGCCTATCATACCATGCTCTTGGAGCTTGTTTTAAGCCATACAAAGCTTTAGATAATTTGAAAACATGATTGGAAAAATGGGGATTTGTAAAACCAGGAGGTTGTTCAACAAACACATCCTCAACTATGTATCCATTTAGAAAATCACTTTTCACATCCATTTGATAAAGTTTGAAATTCAGATGAGCTTCATTGGAAAGTAGTATCCTAATGGCTTCAAGTCTAGCTATAGGCGCAAAGGTCTCCTCATAGTCTATTCCTTCCTCTTGACTATATCCTTGTGCAACTAGCCTAGATTTATTTCTAACTATATTCCCAGACGCATCTACTTGGTTTCTAAACACGCATTTAGTGCCTATGGTTAAGGTGTCCTTGGTTCATTCCACTAATTCCAAAACTTTGTTTATTTCGAACTGATTTTGTTCTTCTTGCATAGCCATTACCCAAAAATCATCATTGATTTCATCACTAATATTTTTGGTTTCAAGCTGTGAAAGAAAAGCTTGATGTTCAACCTGGTTTCTTAGAGAAGCTCTAGTTTGTGTTCCTCTATTTAAATTGCCTACAACAGCATCTAGAGGATGATTCTTGAGAGTCCTAATACCTCTGGGAAGAGTTGAACTAGATTCTTCATTGTTGTCTGTTGGTTCAAAATCTGCAGGTGCAGATTCTGGAAAATTTCCAGAACTGGATACTTTTACAGGGGATTCACTATTTTTATCATTAAAGTTCAAATTTGATAAATCTTCCTCAAGATTTTCAAGAGAGGATTTAGGCTCATGTGGATCAGTCTCATCGAATTTGATATGAACTAATTCTTCCACACATTTGGTGTTTTTATTGAACACTCTATAGGCTTTACTTGAAATAGAATAACCCAGAAAAATTCCTTCATCAATTTTGGGAGAAAATTTTTCAAGATTGTCTTTAGTATTAAGAATAAATACTTTGCAACCAAAAAATATAAAGTAATTAACCTTAGGATTCCTATTATTCCAAATTTCACAGTGGGGACTTTTTAGAATAGGTCTATTTAAAACTCTATTAATCATGTAACAAGCTGTATTTACAGCTTCAGCCCAAAAATAAATAGGTAAGTCATACTCATTAAGCATAGTCCTTGAAATTTTTTGAAGGGTCCTATTTCGTCTTTCTACAGCTCTATTTTGTTGGGGTGTCCTAGGGGCAGAAAATTTGTGACTATAGACATTATGCGAGCAATAGGATTCATACTCATGATTCTCAAACTCATGGACATGATCACTTCTTAGGGTTTTAATCTTAAGTCCACTAAGGTTTTCTACAGACTTGGAATATTTGACAAAGTAGGAACAAGCTTCACTTTTGTGATCTAGAAAGTATACCCAAGTATACCTAGAAAGGTCATCTAAAAGAACATAGACATAGTGCTTCCCATTTAGACTTGAAACTCTTGATGGTCCAAACAAATCCATGTGAACCAACTCAAGTGGTTGAGAAGTTTAAACTTATTTCTTTGGTTTGAAAGAAACTTTGTGTTGTTTTCCCTTTTGACAGAGATTTCATACTTTATCAATTGGGAATTCTAATTTAGGTAAGTCTATAACTAAACATTTCTTATACAGCTTCCTAAGTGAGTGCACATTACAGTTTTCTAATCTTCTATGCCACAACCAAGATTCTTTATGAAAAGCATTTAAACAAGAAACATTTTGTTTGGATAAAGAGTTTAAATCAACAACATATACATTCTCATTTCTACATGCAGTGAAAACTAAATCATTTTTTGAATTAAAAACATTGCATGAATCATTCTCAAATTTAACATTAATCCCATCATCACATAATTGAGATATGATAAGTAAATTATACTTTAATCCATCAAAAAAAGTACTTTAGAAATTAATATTGTATCCGGGTTACCAAATCTGGCCTAAGCCGATGATTTTTCCTCTTACATTGTCACCAAAGGTGACATGCCCACCATAAAATATAATTAGACTCTTAAAGAAAGAATAGTCTCCTGTCATATGTCTTTAACATCCACTATCCAAATACCATAGAGTGTTATAGGAACTCTTTAAACAACTTCCCTGCAAAACAGATTAAACATGGGATAATTTTGGTACCCAGATATTCTTGGGTCCAGAAAGGTTATCCAATAAAACTTTGGGAACCCATATTTTATTTATAGAATTTCTGAAATCAAAAACATATTTTGAGACATAAATACTTTGTTCGATCCTTTAGAAAATTGTTTCTCAAAAGATTGTCCAGAATTAGCAGTGAACTGTCCAGATTTTGGAATAAATTTGGTTTTGCTAATTTGTCTTTGTCTAGGTTGATATCCTAGACCAGTTGTATATTTTGGAGCAATATGCCTTCCTCAAAACTGTGTCAAGGTATCCCTACTAGCAGTGAACTTCTCAATATCCTTTCTTAATTGTTCATTAGATAATTTGAGCTGGGTATTATCCTTCAACAGTTGAGCATTCTTTTCTTTTTCTACACTTAGATCTGTTTTAATATTACTAGTCAAGGCATGCTGTTTCTTAAAAGATTTGTATTTATCCTTTAGTTCATTGCAGGTATCTTCTAGTACATTGCAATATTAAACAGTTCACTCTTATACATATTTTCATCATTATCTAAGTCACTGTTATTTTCAGAATAATAATCATTTAGAATAGGGGAAACAAGTACCTCAGATATGTTAGTCATGAAGCACATGTTGGCATGATTCTTTTCAGAATCAGTAGCTTCTGATTCACTTGTGCTGTCTTCCGAAGCACTCCAGGTTTCTTTCATGGATTTCTTGTAATTCTTGTCCTTATAGTCATATTTCTTTTTGAGTTTTAACTTTGGACAGTAATCCTTGATGTGTCCTTTCCTCCTGCATTCATATCAGACTATATCATCTTCCTTATCAGATTTCTTCCAATCCTTTTTCTACTTACCTTGTTGATCATACTTACCCTTGTAGTTTGTATTTCTGAAAAAAAATTTCTTCGTATAGAACTTCTTAAATCTCCTGTCTATTGGAGCCATTTCTTCATCACTGTCTGAATCTGAATCTTCACTAGTTGAACTTTCAGTAGGCACATGTATTTTCTCTTTGTCTTTGTTCTTTAAAGTAGTAGACTTGAATGCTACGGATTTTCTTTTGGGTTCATAATATTCTTCTTTGTTCACCTTCAATTACTCTTCATACATCATTAGTTTACCAATCAACTCCTTAACCGGTAGCTTGCTGATGTCACATGACTCTCGGATAGACACAGAAGTGCCTCTCCATCTGTCAGGAAAACATCTCAATATTCTCATGATCTGCTCCTTTTCTGGAACAACTTTTCCCAGAGAACTCATGGTGTTGAAAATCTCATTAAACCTGAGGTACATGTCAGAAATGGGTTCATCAGGTCTCATCTTAAAATTATCATATTTAATAGTATAAGTATTTAATCTCATTTCTTTGAAATTGGTTGTTCCTTAATGAGAAACAGACAAGGTGTCCCAGATTTCATGAGCTCTTTTACATGCAGAAATTCAGTTAAATTCCTCAACTACTAAAGATCAGTAAATGGAATTCATATCTTTACAGTTATTATTATAGTCAGACTTAGTAGCATCATCCCAGGTAGATCTAACAGTTTTGGGAATTTCATATTCTGATTCTATAGCAGACCAAATATCAAAACCAATACTTTCCAAATGAATTTTCATTTTAATTTTCCATTGAGCATAATTCACACCATTAAAGAAAGGTGACCTGTTAGTAGCAACACCTTCTAGTCTATTGTCCATAACTAGATTTTAGAAAATATGTTAAAGAGAGAAAATTTAGAACTAACAAAAATTTAAGATCTTTAAGTAAAACTAAAGTCACAGTTTAAAAAATAGAGTGTTTGAAAACCTTTTATAAATAAGAATGATACATCTGATACCAAATGTTGGTCGGAGTGGATACTCAAGAGGGGGGGGGGGGTGAATTGAGTTCTAATTAAAATTTATGTTAAAAACTTTTAGGATTAAAATCCCCCAAATTTGAACAACCCAGTCAATTAAGGCAGTAGAGATATAAGTGAGTTATTGTTCAACAAGTTTCTCAAAGGTTGATTACTCCTCAGTTGAATATGTATGAGAAATAATTCAAATTTTGAAACAAGTTTACTAAACAAATCAAATTTACACACTAACCAGAACTAACTATCAAAGTTAATGCAAAAACAGATTTCTGTCTTTGAAAATATAAACACAATGGATAGATGTTAGATAGAGTAAAGAAAGGATGAACACAACAATTTAAACAAGAGGTTCAGTCTTAAGAGAAGACCTAGTCCTCTCCACTTGGTGATCACCTGCCACCAAGCAATTATATTAAAAGTGATACACAGCCTGTATCGGGATTTACAACAGTTTTCACAAACTGTCCAGGTTTTGAAACCTTTACCACAGTTCTACGTGGGAAAAATAAATTAACAAGACACGCCAGGCTTCTTCCACAATTATACGTGGGAAACAAATGTAGAGATAGTTTGGTATGGGGATTTTTAGTATCCCTCATTTCAAGCACAAGAGTCAGTGTGTGTAACATATACAAACTGCTCACAAATGTAAAGTATTAAAAAAAAGTAGAGAAAAAGATAGTAGGGATAAGTTTAGAATTGTCTATTGTGTTGGAAGATCAACTCTGGACTCATTGGAATGAATGAAAAGAAGTTTTGGTCCTTCTCTGCAAGTTGCCTCCAAATCAGAGTGTCGCAACATCCAAACTTCTAGATGTAAAGATGATCAGCTTCTTGGTATTGAAGTTCCTTGCAGCACACCACTTCAACATGAAAATTCTCTTTCAATATATCTTTGTGAAGCTCTATGCTTTCAAAATGAGTGCTTGAAGGCTCTTCATCAGATTGTGTATGAGTCTCTCTTATGAGTGTTCTGTGTATATTCAATATATCCACACCACTTTTCTTATTTCTGTATATATTCCATCCTCTTCTCAAAATGTCTCTCTCTTGTCTATATATATCCTTTTCCAGTTCAGCTTTATCTCATTTGGTTCATCAGGGGCCGACAGGAAAAATGTTTCAACCACGTGTGGTCTTCCTCATACATCGTACTGTTTCCTGATATACCTACAAGTATAATTAAACAATGTCAGATGTATTAATTTTTATAAACATGACCGTTATAATAGTATTAATAAAACAATTGGTAAATAAAAGAAAAGAATATCATTAGACTGGTTGCAGATGCATGTCACTCGGTAGACTTTAATCTCTACAACTGTGGACTTCATCGGTAGACTATTTGGCTGTGAGCTCCAACGGTAAGTTCTTCAACTTTAGGCTTGTGACGGTGGAATTTGTGTTGGAGGATGTCTTGTAACGGTATCTTTTACTCTCTATAACAGTAGATCCTTATCAGTAGAATTTGAGCAACAGTCGACCATATCGACAGTAGGAGTTGTTCAGCAGTAGCCTTATACTAAGCTTGTCCAACTATAATCTTGAATAGTGAGGTTCTTAACAGAAGAATTGAGAAAGAGTCTGACAGTGAACCTATAAAAGAAGCCTTGTCACAGAAGTGACCTTGTGATAGTAACTCTTTGTCTGTGAGCTTTGATAAGCAGATCAACTGCAGACTTGTGACAGTAACCTTGTACCAGTAGCTTCCAACTGTGACTGTAAATATTCAACAGTGATATTATAACATCAGTGACTTAAGGTGATAGTAAGCTATAACGGTGACTTTGAATAGAAGGTTATTACCAATAGCCTTTAACAGCGAGATTATATTTTGATAAATATGGACAGTAAGCTGATGCATCAAAGTCATGAGTCTTAAGAATATACATTGTTGAGAATAAGAGAATTGTATATGTAGATTGAAAAGATTAATGACTGACTTGATATATTATGATCAATATTTAAACATGATTTGGGATTATCAAAACAGGTGAGTCCAACAAATTCTTAGGACATATTCAATTGTTCTATATGGGTGTTTCTTGGAAGTGATGTGGATCGAGTTCGCATGTGTATGATGTTGTGCCGAGATCAGTTTAAATTCCATTTTGGTGCGTGCTTCATTTATTATATTTTTAGTGTTTGGAAGTTATTTTTGGTTTTTTATACTATTTTAATTTTAAATTTTTATTTAGTATATAAATTGATAACTTCTATTTTAAATGGAACTATGGTTATCCTTCAGAAGTTCAAATAAAATTCCACCTTGAGAGGAGGTGTGTTCTGATGTGTTTCTTGTTTATGTAGTTCCTCATTTAAATTGAAAATGGATGAGTGTTTTCATCTTATGAATCCATGCTTCAATGAAAATGAGTATTCCCTATTAGGTTTTATTAGTTCTAGACTATGAGGCAGTCATTGTTTTAAGGAATTCGGGCACCATCCATAGGCCCTGGAATGAATCTTGCATGCTGTTAGGAATTTCAGTGTCTGAGGAACCTTATTCTATATTTTTTCCCGAGTGAGAGAAAGGGGAAAGATTCAGTTTCCCTATTATAGTTTCATTTTCATGGAAGGTACTATTTTATTGAAAAAGGTATAGATCCCTCATTTCTTCATTGTGAACCTTATGGCATAGAAGTTCCTCCTTGGTTTTAAAGATGCGTGGTAGTTCCATTTTATTGAAAATTCAGCAGTGAAACCTTTTTATATGTGGATATCTAATACGATTTCCTTGTGTGGTTAGACCTTGCAAGTTAGTTATGTGTTTATCGCATTATTTAGAGTTTCCTTCATTAGGGCCCCTTACTGTAGGTGTGGATAGTTCTAGGTTGGCCCATGATGGGTTTCCCCAGTTCGGTTTGTGTTGGTTAGTTTAATGCAGTCAGTTTTTATTGGTTGGGAGACCCACCACTGGTCTTGTTAAGGATTCATCTAAAATTTATTAATGAAGGTTATTTTCTAATGGTGGGGAGCCCATCTTGTCCTCCCATGTTGGTAATTTAGTTTGGGTTTTGATGTCAGTCTGATAGAAGGTTGTTTCTTTTTTATTTTTTTGAACATTTATTTCCTCTCCATTTGGGGGAATGTTTGGCTTATGTACAACCCAAGCTGTCAAGAACCAAATCCCCCCACATGATCACCCTTCATAATGAATCAACTCAAATATGAACATGATGTGTCACAAATGACCATATATCCACACCAGACCTCTCAAAAATTCAACACTGATGTAAGAGTCTAAAGAAACTTCAACTATATATATATATATATATATAATATTTTATCAACCCAATTGAAATCAACTTCCTTCAATGTGAGAATGGTCAAAATTGAATACAAAATATTGAAATCCATTATAAACCAAAGAATATACCCCACTATACCCAACAATATATGAATCTAAAAATAATTACATAGTTTTTCCAATTTCATAAAAACATTCACTTTAATAGGGCCAATTGAGATACAATGTTCCAAAACCATGTGTATAAAGAACATCACTTATCACATCTAGAATTCACATTTTGATTGCTTGGAATAGAGTAAGTGGTGTCTCAACATTCTAGAACATCTCTCAGATGACAGACATGACCATCCATAGACTAAGTGTAAACTAGAATTTCATCGAGAAAGACCACAAAAACATATCAATATACCCATTAAAAATAATTTTCATTAAACCTATAAATACTTTAGGAGCATTCGTTTAATTGAATGGAATGAAAATATAATCATAATGGACATACCTTCTCATGAAGGAGGTTTTGAGAATTTTAAATTCTATTATTCTCAAGAGGTGATAACCAAATAAAATTTCAGTCTTCACCAACCACTTACCCCTTTTCAACTATCTAATAATATCATTAATCCATGGAAAAATATAATTATTCTTCAATGTAACTCATTTGAGTTTCTAGTAATCAACAAAAATGGATATGTGTTCCATCATCTTTCATAGAAAATGGAAGAAGAACCACCCAAGGTGACACACATGGGAATATAAATTCTTTTTCTAATTGATCATACAACTACGTATTCAAATTTCTCATTTCTGATTGTTCCCTGCAGTAAGAAGGAATTAAAACCGACTATATACCAGGCACTGAACCAATAGAAAACTATACTTGTCTTACTAGTGTATAATCTTACAAATACAAAGGAAACATGTTAAAAAACATGATGAAAACATGAGGGAGATCATTTATCAATGAATCCTTCTCCACATCAAATTTTTACACTAATATTACTTTCCCCATGTCTATAGAATATGGTTTGGATCAACATAACCCATGGAACCATTCCCACTGAATGAAATAGAAAACCCCATCAGGTATTGTAAAATGATTCAGTGAATATAGTGGTTAATTAGAGATTTTTTATAAACGAGCTAATATATCTCAAAAATGAAATAAAGTGGTTTCATATTGAGTTCCCAAAAATTCTAGGTAAACATAATATATGAAAGAGATAAGACATAAGATGGGAAAAAGATACCCTTCTCTATATTTATTCTGAGGGGTGTAGAAATAACCATCACATAAGACAATAGATCTATAGAATAATTAAATGGTTCATAAAACGAGTTGATAAAAATGAGTGAGATGAACTATTATCAAATAAATCAGTCACTAAAGATGAGGCTATAGTGATGGTACATCTCATAGTCACAAAACCAATATTTTATTCCACTAGAGACTCTTCTACTGTATGAATAAGATTCATTCTAGATGTATGTTAGTTGAACCCCATAGTTCATCAAGAATTTGATTGCACTGTAGTACTTTCAGGTTCTTATAGACTGTGAAACTATGTGGGGAAAAAAGATATAAAAATCTTTGTTCTTGTGACCTAAAAAACCATAAGAAATTCATATCTTGGGTGCCTTAGTGCAAATTTATTTCGAATGCCCTTATATCCCGCACTATAAGCAAGTTGTTAAACCTCTTATAGTCATGAAATGATGTCTAGAGGATTAATATTGCCGATAACTACCATTAGACTCATCACACTTCTTTATTAATTTAAATTATCTCATTGAACTTCCATTGGGAGAAAAAGGAACTCTCGTTAACCCTAACATAGCTTCTTTGTAAATATAAATGATTAATTCCCTATCCAGTACATCAGAAAGTGAGGAATGATTTAGAAAAACTATATGAGAACAAATGTGTGGTCTAAGACCCATATAAAACCATAAAGTCTTCATATTATCATTGGATACAATTTTATGGTAAAAATGTACAAAATCAGCCACGAATTTCACATACATCATCATGGTCATATTAACCTGACTGAGTTTGAAAATATCTATATCCTTATTCAGCACTATATATTCTAGATAGAACTAATCATTGAAAAGAAAATGGAATTACTTCCACTCTAAACTCTTAGGCTCATTTGTTGTTACAATAAAATCCCACCACCTTCTACTATGTACCTCTATATTGAACCTGGAACATTTCACCATAATCTAAATAGGTGTTTCCAGGAAATAAAAAAATCACAATCTTTCTCAAAAAAATCCTCATCCATTTGAGGATCCTTCAAGCCATGAAACACTGGTGGATTTTGGTGAAGGAAATTTTGGGCATGACTTTGAGACCCATTAGTCTAAGGTTCCACAACTAAAGCTTGAATGAGAATGGGTTTTGGTGTCTATCTTAGATCTTGGACAAAACACACCAAAATATCAACAATATTCTAGACCATATGAGGGTTCTCTTATAGTGGTTCACCAGAAACATCCTCCTGGATCCTATAAAAAAATCTTATTAGAGGCATGAAACTACACAATATCAATAAATTACACTGATATCATCAAAAGATTACTCTGATCAATAACAAAAATAAGAGAAATGGAAAAAATTAAACCCCAAAGAGAAGATATCAAGATTTGGATTTCAACCTATCCAAATATGAAATAGATAAAAGACTAGAATTGGATCAAAATCTTCCTCAATATTTTATCCCAAACCACCAATGGTGATTTTAGGTTCATTATGATGACATATAGTCAGGTAATCATTCATTACTACCACTAAATTCCAGAAAAGTCATCCTAAATTTCATACTAACATTAAGGAATGATGCATAACATACACCTCTAATACCACATTATTATAAACTAACAAATATACACTAGAAACCTAATAACTAAGTTTGATGTAACATAGATCAATGGGAATTCTTGATACCCATGCTTTGAAGTCTAGCCCTTGAAATCATACATGATAAAATGGAGAACATATTTTCCATAAAAACAGTGGAAGATAAATGATATAATTCAGTATCCTCAGCTCTCCAAAAGTAGAAAAATAGGAAACCAAACATGTATAATAAAACCCAAAATAGTACATCTTCAAAGAACCCAACAACTAGAAATATAAAACTCAAACATTCCAAATGAAATGTCACTAAAATCCAAAATTATTAAGAACATATTCCACCTCTAGTTGGCACAATTCCATTGCTCAGACCTTGAATAAGAAAATATACAAACACAAAATGTTGATGGTTGGGTGTAATCAATAAATCTTAATAAGTAACCATCAATGTTCCACATCATATTCCATACTAATAAACATAATCACACATTAAATTTTAAATAAAATATAGAATGAAATATTATATAATTTTAATATTAAATACAAAAAAATAATTCTATTAAATAGATAGAATACATTTAAAACAATGGAAAAAATAACAAAATTTCATATAATAGAACAAAGATAAATCATTTGAATAAATAAAATAGGTATATAGACAATGGAAAAAATATCAAACCATACACAACAAAAACCTTGGTCATATTACCAAAAGTAAATTAGTTTTTGATTATTATATCCTCACAATTACCAAATTAGTGATCAAGACTTTGTATGTGTACACATATCCATTAGGATCATGATGAGTTAAACTCATCAATATACTATCTAGGATAATCATGTTGAAATATTTTTCTATAATATTTTTCATCATTAATCCAATGATATGGGATCAAGATCATTGAATTCTTGTCACAAGTATCCCACTAACTACCCAAGTCCAAATTTTCTCCATCAATTAATTAATAATGGGAAACTAATCTCATTTCAAATCAAAATGCATTTTCAATGGGAACCACAACCCTTTAATTAAATATCATGAATCAAAACCAACAATGAGATCCACCAATGAATAACAGAGGTGTTGGTGATCAAGAAATCACACTTTAAATCAATATCCAATCAAAAAAATTTTAGATCCATCCAGTATATGATTATCCATCAATCTCTAAGGTGTAATGAAGGGGAGATCAAAATAAAATATTAGGTATGAGTTACACTTATAAAAGAGGGTTCAGATATCCCTCTAAAACGTTGATTGGACAAAAGAGGACGTTGTTGGAGCCAAAATTGCTTCTATAGAGCCTTATCAGCCTTGGAAGTAAAGTAATGTTTGAGTAGGGTTGATAGAAATCTTAAAAGGGGGTTCATAAATTTAAAAAAAAAATAATTTTCATATTAATTAAATGACTTCTGCATGAATTCTAAGATAGGGTCACATGGTTAGTAAAAATATGCACCCAAACTTAATGCCCCTGCATTGGAGTGAATGGTTTCCCATTGGTGCGAGAACGGTTTATCAAACTGTGCAATAACAACTCTAACCCTTACTATCCGAGGTTTTAATATTTAGAGGATATGGATTCATTGTTTTGGAAAACCAGTGTGCCCCTCCAGAGCACCATAAAACTACGTACGGTTTTCTAGGCCAAACCACATGGTTTTCCCTAACCATTAACCAATTGTGCACATCCCAAAGGGATTCTAAAATTCAAAAAAATTGTACACAATAACTTCATACAAGCCCCAAAAAATCATTATTAAAACAAGAATCACATAGAACCTGAAAAAGGTATTGATATTTTACACCGTTAGATTTTTCTCAATCATGAGATATTGATTAAATTTTTTATAAAATATCAATGGTTTTCATGGTCTCGATATCAATTGATTGAGAAATAATTATTTTTATGTTCCATGATTTGTTTTATTTTGTGTACATAAATACCCATGAATTTTTATTAACATATTATTTCATTTTAATTAATGGTTTTATTGAATCGTGTTATGGTCACTCATTTCATGGATTTTTTTTCAATCATTAGCTTAGTTGCATGTATTTCTCATCTCAATCTTCATTATTTGCGATATGTTTTGATTTATTCACATATATTAAAATATATTATTTATATAATTACTCTTTAATTATAATATCACAAATCTTTTTATACTCATATAATAATATGTTTATTCTTACATTGCTACTTTTGAAGGGTTTCTTGTTTTAAAAGGCTATCAATGGGGTTTCATTAAAAACACTACTTTACACTTTTAGTGATTTTTTACCAAAATACTCCTAAATGTCAATTATAATATTTACAAAAAATTATTTGATAAACATAAATTATTTACTAAAGTTATTTTACAGGATCTTTGACCTTATTTTGAAATGTTTTAAATGGAAATTTCTTAACATTCTCTACATGGGTTAATTTTGACTCTCTTTATAGAATCATGAAAATATTTTTTTATGTTTATGAAGGGAAAGGAAATTCATGTAGTCATAACTATTATTCATTGAATATTCCCTTTAATTTTTTCATGTTCATATTCAAAGGAAATATTTTTCAAAATACTATATAAATTATTTGTATTTAAAAGTGATTTTCAATGTGGAAATTGTATTTTCCTCCAAAATGTTTTTAATGATAATTTATTGGTTTTTATATTCCCCATGTTCATTAGACCTTTATGTTATATATGTACCTCTTGAGATATGTTATAATTATATTATAATTATTCTTTATCTTGATGTATTATTACTTTTTAAAAGATATCTTCATGAAACTCATTTATTTTTAATGCGTAAATCAAGGAATGAAAGAACAATGGTATTGTTCTATTGAAAAGTGGAAGATTCTAAATATTTTTATAATTCTTTGGTGCATGTAAATGTGTATGGATAATTAATGGATGGTTTCAATATAAAATAATAATGGGTGGTAATGTTATAAACCAAGGATGAGTGGGTATGTTATAGCCCTCTAATGTAATTGGTAAAGATGTGTAGTTGGCCATTTGTGTGTTTCTATTAAGAGAATACTATAATTTATTGTATAGTTTATTCCATTTTTAATATTAATTGTAATATTGACATGAAAATGTTGTCCCATGTTACTAACATGTTTTTTATACATGCTTTCATAAAATTCTAATAGATCATTTTCACATGGATTATTTTCACATTTCTTGGGATTATTCACTTATATGACTCTTTTCTTTTGCTAAATATTTATTTCATGTCTCATGGATTTTTATCTTGGTACTAATGGGTATGAATTATCTTATTTTATACTCATGAAATTTTATTATTTCATTATAGAGTTATTCTCATCTTATGCTCATTGATGAAATTCATTTGTTAACACTTTTTTTACCCTTACTAAACATATGATCTATCCCATATGATGATTTCTTCTTTTCCCCACGATGCGAAGAATTTTGTTAAATGAATTATTTCTATAAATGTTTCATTTGTAATAAATTTTTTGGAACATTTTTAATGTGTAATGTGAAATAATAAAACCAATGAATGTTGGGAAAAATCTCTCTTGAAGAATTGCATATTGTTTTGTAAGAGTTTGTCTAATTTTATAAATAATATAAACCTAAATTGGTTTTGGGTATGTAATTTATCCAATATTTCCATTTTATGTTTTATATTTTCTATGGATAGAATATGGTCACAATTATTGGAATCAAAGATATAAATTCAATTATTTTTTTATCACTAGATACGAAATTATAGGTTCATGACTATTAGATTGTATGGTAAATACATTTTTTGAGAGTAGTTTAATGAAAATTACATGATAAAAACATATAAATCACAAAACTAACTGATAAATATTTTTTTTATGTTATGTATTACTTAATAATTATTATATTGGGTTATATTATATTTATGACTGATAATATTTTTTAGAATTGGTATATATGGTTGAGAATAGTTCTCCAAGAGAATAATTCTATCCATATTAATTTGAATTTAAACGAAAAAAACTTTATAACTCTAAATATTGGGTATTAGATACTGTGTATCCATCACACATTTATAATGAAACAACATAGACTCAGAGAAATGAGGGAACTAATTAAGGGAGAAGAAGAGCTTTTTATCGGTAAGGGAGTATAATTTTCTATATTAAAATTCAGATATTATGACCTAAGTCTACCCATTAGATTAGTCTTATAATTTGATAACTATTATCTTTTTCCCACAATAAAAAGAATTATTTTTGTATCATGTTTGGATAAAATGGTATTGTCATTCAGAATTATTAAAAAGTGTTTATATATATATATGAATGAAATATTTAATAGATTTGAGAATATGGTAAATGGTTTATCCATTATGTACATGGATAATCATGTTTATAACATTTATAATAAGAATTTAATGGATAATTATAATCCTACCAACCATTGGAATTTTCATCTTGGACGTATAAATGAGAAATGCATCCAAATACTCCTTGTATTAGGGTTATTGGAAACATTAGATTTTGAATATTTTGACACTTATGAATATTGCTTATTAAGAAATATGATAAAAGAATCATTAAGTGGTAAGGACTAATGGGATAATGGTTTGATGGATCACATATGTAGTAATGTATATAAATTGATGAGTACATAAGAAAGTGATGGAATCATGTACTTCATTATTTTTACAATTGAATTTTTGTGTTATGGTTATTCACTTCTGAGGAAACATAATTTTGAATCCTTTTAGAAGTTAAAAAAATTATAATGAAGTACATGATCTACTAATTAAATGTATTAATATACTATAATAAGATCAAAATACTAAATAATTGATCTAGGAATGTACTTATCGTCTGAATTTTTTGTGGAATTGTACTACAACTCACTCCTCCTAGAACACTATTACGGAATTGTGTGAATGAGAGAAGGAATCATATCATGTTAGACATGTTTTGATTAATTTACTGTTAGTTTTACCTTTTTATTTGACTCTAGGCTGTTACCTTGAGAATATTACATTGGAACAAACATATAATCCACCTAATAAAAGCATAAAGTCACCATAAGAGATATTTACTGGGAAGCATTCCAAAAATTTCATTCACAAGGATACAGGGTCGTAAAGTACCCTTTCGATGTATGAATTATAATAATATTGATCTCATGTCATATAAATTCTTTTTATTTGTTATCCTATAAAAATTGTTGGTTATTATTTCTATAACACTATAAAAAATAGTTTATGTGACCAGATATGATGATTTACTTAGAAACACAATAATTATGGTTTACATGGGAGGAATGCTTAATATATATATGTTAAATAAAATTAAATGGGATTTATTCCAATGATTAATATTTATCTTCTTCCACAAATTTTTGGAGTATAATAACTTACTCAAGTTATATAAGAACCATGATAGTCTTGTATGATCCATCTAAAAAAGTTTAGATATGTTTTTCTCAAAGGAAACTATAATGAAGAAAAGTTAATAAAAGATGATCTTAATACCTAAGATGATCTTAATACCTATCAATAGACCATTTATAGTTGTAATTTTGAGAAATCATTGAATTCCATGTAATTTGATATGGTCATATTGTACACTAGATATATTTAAAACATAATGGCTGAACCTAAAGGGGAGATACCCATAGTGTGAAAGTGGTTTTTATGAAAGAAAAAAAATATATGTATGGTGGTGTGTCTACTTATAAATTATTCCTAGAGAAAAATATTCACAATAAAATTCATTATATTAACATTGGTGAAAACTTTTTAACTATTGGTGAAGATATTGTTCATTTGTATATATCATTACATGGAATCTCATTTTAATTTAGATACATATAAAATGGATATCAAAAAAAATTTCCATGACCTGAATTTAGTCAAGAAAGTGTATATGATATAGTTAAATGGTTTTGATGTTCCAAATGTGCATTTTAGTGTGTTCACGTTGAATCCTTACATTTATGGACTAAATAAAACTTCTCAAAATTAGAATATCTAGTTTTATTATGTGATAAAAGGGTTTGGTTTTATAATGAACATTTATTATTCCTATATATATATAATCATATTAGTGGGAGTATGGTGAAATTACTAATATTTTATGTAGATACCTTACTTATTGTCTTAATTGACATCTATAATCCTCACTCTACGGTGATATTTTTGTGGAAATTATTATATATGGAATATATGGGTGTAGTAGACTATATATTTGGTATTATGACCTATAAATATATATCTAATAGGTATCTTAATATTAATTAAAACACATAAATTGATAAAGTTCTATATTGGTTTAGCATAGTGAACTCAATAATTAGGTGTTTACAAGTTCTTCATTTCCTAAATAATGGTAATATTTAACATCATTCTATAGTAATTTAAATTACGTATAAAATTCCCTATGAAACCTCCATTAGATCTATCTTGTATGAAATTTTGAGTACTTGGTTGGACGTTTACTATAATAATAGTATAACCAGTAGATACCAATCCAAATGTAGTGAGCATTACTATATTTTTATTAATAAAACTCTAAATTAATTAATAATGACTAAATTAATGCTCATGGTCTTTAGATGAGAAAATGATCTTTGTGTAAAGTGTTTCATAGATGATAGCTTCCAATCTAGTAAATATGATATCATACTTCTTTTTGGTTATGTATTTTATTTGAATGGTTGAGGTACTAGTTATATGAGTTTAGAAAAAAATACATTATAAGACCAGACAATATAGGTACTGAATATCACTATATCATAACCTATGATGAAATATATTTAGATAAATAACCTTATCTCTGAACATGGGGTAATTCCTAGAATTGAAGGAGCGATTGAGATTTACTGTGACAACAATGAAAATATTTCTTAGTCCAAGGAACCCTAGTCTCTTACTAATAGTCAAAAAACATTCTTCACAAGTAATATCTCATTTGAGAGATAGAGGAGAGGGGAAATGTTATTCTCTATTTTGGGATATTGATAAAAATTTATTAGATCAACTAAAAAACATTACAATATAAAAATAATGAGGGTCATTTTCACTCTGATAGGTATGATTCATATGATATTGATTTAATGGTTGTAAGTATATAATGATGTTATAAATAAAGATAATCATTATTTATCATTCATAAATGTGTGATACAATTTCATTACATAAACTATTTATTTAAAGTATGACCTCAAAGTATGACATTGATTTGTAACTAATTGATGATCATCACAGTGTATTATGGGTATTAATGATATGATATGGTTATCATGGGTGGTACCTTGTACGCATTATAAATATTGTACTTGAGATATGAAGAATATAATAAAGAGGTACTAAGTTGACTATTATGACTTAGACTGATCTGCCAAAGCATATCTCATGGAAACCAACACCTTTGTCAATATAATTAGGTGTGTAACTATATTATCAATCCTTATTACCTAAGGATTGAGGTATACTAAGAACAATAACCTTAAAACCTTGATAGTTCTCTTACACAATCATTAAGGCATATCTAATCAGGGGTGGATGAGTATGTTTTTGACCATGTTATCAGTTTGAGATAAACCAATATTTGGTTTCTCTTCATGTGTGACGTGTTAAATACATTTGGACCCTTGACCGAATTAGACTAAGTAAATTCATGGAAATTATTAGATGAGTCCCTAAGATGTTTTTATCTAGTTGGATGAGAGATATGTAATTTGATCATCTGATAAATGTATTACATGTGATGTATTCTTAACTTGGCAAGCCATTTGATAGATACAAGAAAGTATGAGATATATTATACTAGAGTGACGTTGTTTCATGATTATTAGTCACACATCATCATGGAGAAAATATTTTTTATACAAATTCGTATGATTTATATGATATATCATGTGGTTTCCTTGTTAATGTGGAGATATGGCTATGTTTTATTGAGATAAAAACCATACCCCTTAGTAACTTTAGTAGTATTGGCTCCTTCATAAAGGCCACTCCATACTTATATGAAAATATTAGAATATAAAATCCTATTTCAAAGCTACTAAGGCCCATTGAGTGACATGGTTATTAATTTTGATAATGATTAGGTATTATGTAAAGTTTTAATTCAAAAATTAAGATACAATGATTAACCATATCTAAAATAGTTTTCAATATAATTATAATGAGTGGTGATGTTTTGAATAAAATTCATATGGGGTGTTTTATGAGTGGGAGATTGTTGTAAAAGCAAAAAAATGGATATTATATTTTAAGATATACCTAGATTGTGTAAGGAAATATATGCACACTAATGAAAATATCATATTTATGATTATAATCCACTGTAGGGTACTATAGGACATATAATATCTAATATTATATGTTTGTTTACACACATCAAAACCACATATTCCTATGGTTTCTTCATTGTTGAATCAATAATATTGATTCATTAAATGCAAAAACTCATTGGAAGTATAAGAACCTGGATCTTCTTTGTGGTGTGGATCCTTTTATTCCAATAAATTCATAGTTAAAATATTTATTTTTGGTATTTTTTGAATTTCTTTGGAGTTAATAATGGTAATGTGGTGTCTGGGGATCGTTCAAATCATGAAACCATGATTCTAGAAAAAATGGTCTAGTTCACTATTTGTAAAAACTGTGAGGGTAAGTCCATGCTATTGTATAAAGAGTGTGTGGCATGGGAAGAGATCCGGAGGAGCATGAATGATTATAAAATCCATGTGAAATACTGATCATTATCATGTAAAAATATCTACAATTTTGAAAGTGGAGTTTTGTATACTTTGTGCACGAATATTCAAACCATGCAATGTGCCCCTTCTTCCAGCAGACCATGCATGATTAGTGAATATTTTGTAAATAGTGAATAAAAACAATTTTTTCCACATTTTTTGGAGAAAATACAATTTTCTATTAAATTAATTATATTTCTAACATATTCCTCTCATTCTCTCGATGTTTGATAAAATCTCCATCCCTAGAGATTCTTTGCTACCTATTCTAGGAATCTATAGAATACTTCCATTCGATCTTGGATTCATGTGACACTCATATCATTAGATCTAAATCACTGAGTTATTGATTCCTTTTGTGTCATTCCTCATTTAGTTTGGTATTTGATATGCAATTTAGTTTAAAGATAATTTCCCATATTTTCAGGGTTATAATTCATTCTTCAATTTTCTCACGATCTTAGTCAAATCATGAGAAGATAATGGACTATATATCCATTATGGATCTACAGTAGGTGTTATCATGAATTTTGTTAATTTTTTATGTGTTTAGATTTATTTTTTATTGTCGTACACCCAATTCATGGATGGTTCCTTCTAATGAATTTATTTCCATAAATTATAGTGATAAGCATGCCCTGTGTAATTAACAGGGCTCGTTAATGAATGTTATAGATTGTGCATATGGAATTAGAACCACGAATTTGGTGATTTGATAATGAATTTGACCACCATGGGTGGTTTTTTGAATTTAACACTTTGACGGTGTGTTGTTTACCACATATCTTTGGATGTTAATAATGGATTGTTAAATTTTAGTTGAATGTGAAATGTAATGGAAATCAAATTTACTAATTAGAAGGGATGGATTTCCATGCCCATGTATATGCTCATGTATATTCTTGTTAATCTTGAAATTATTTTATAATGAGAATCCCATGTGATTAAAATATAGGAAAGCCTTCTATGATTATACATTCCTTAAGTTACCTTCTATGGTGAGTTTTTTAGGGAATGTTCTTAGTAATGAATTTGAAATGTTTAAATGAAATTGAATAGTTGACATTGAATTGGATAAATTATTATATAACTTGGGTGACACATGGATTCATATGATAATGTGATGGACACTCTCAATTGTCTTGTACCATGCTTTTGCCTGAGGGATACATGGAGTCCCTAGCGCACTACCTAGGAATGAGTAATATGATTGACTATTATATGTCGAGTGATACATGGAATTACACATGGATTTACAAGTATGGAATCAAATGTAATTTGATTATATATTCCATGGGTTATACTTCAGATTCCTTAGTGTACCTATAAGTATTGACTCAAGTGGTAGAGATGTTATACCTTACTTATAACAATACCTTGTTTCCTGAGAGGTTTGTCATGGATGGGCTTATAGGGTGTTGGTTCAAGTTATACATATAGCATTGTATGGATTCCAAATTATGAATTACAAGGTAGGGATCATGTTATAAATTATTAATGAATAAAATGGTTTATATAAAACATCTTCCAAACAAAGGAACAATCTTGGATATGGTCTTTTATTATTATTTATGGATGGCTTGTTTAGGCATCCCTGTTTATGTTATCACAGGGGACGTTGGGCTATGCACTGAGTCTCGACAATTAATATCTAATTGATATTGAATCAGGAAATGATCTTGTTTATAAAGATGAAATCCTGACTATTAAATCATAGAGATACTTTCTAAATGGAAATGATGAAATTAAATGGTTATAAAATGAGAACCTGCACTTTATATAATTTTTACATTCAGTGAATCCTTAGTTATTCTATAACATCATAAACCTTATTATATATATTTATTGGATGGATGGAACATGACCATGAGTGATTTTCTACCATGATTTATTCTCACTTAGGTTTGGTCTTCCTTGGGTATCCAAATAGACTATATGAATGTAGTTTTGGATAAGGGAAAGTGCCCACCTACATGTTCAGGATTTGTTCCTAGGTGTAGGGTATCAAGGGATCGAGCTAAGGCTCATGATAATAGATTGGACAAAATTTCCTTTTTATAAATTTTTAAAGGTATTCTATACCCACTTTGTATAATTTTTGTGGATGTTTTTTGTAGAGACATGTATCATCATCATTGTATATGAGCTTCTTTTTGAAATCGTTTTCTATTATGGTTGTTTATATATTGTCTGTATGATTTAATCCTTCCTCTAATTATCTATTATTGTTAATCCATTATTCTTACCCCTAGTTACGAGGGAATAATATCTCTATGCAAACAACTAGTACCTCACTATAATTTGAATGCCTCTAACATTTTGGGAGATGTGCTTGAGGCAATGTCACCAACTCGGCTCCGGGCACTGTTGAGTGGAATCTGGGTCCTAGATGTTACAAATTGGAATCAAAGATGTCTATTATATGTTTATTTTACTAGTTAAAGATAATATAAAGTGATTTGAAGGAATATGATTTTGGTAATGAGTTTTCCTAAGAGTAGCTACCCAGTGTATAGGAAAAATCAAAATTTCCTCGAATGAAATTTCAATTTCCTAGATTTTGACTATTATAGTTAATTTGATTAAACCATTGGTTAAAGAACATTATTTGTGATGTTATTATTGATATAATTGTGGGATATATTATGTTTCAACCCTATTATATTTGTGTATTCCATCTCATGCATCATTTTAGTCACTTTATATGAATCAAAAGCCATGCATTATTTCTTTCCATGCACTATTTCATGCAATGCATTATTTGATGACATGAATTATTTCATGCCATGCATTATTTCATGATATGTATTATTTCATTCCATGCATTATTTCATGCCATGAATTATTTTATGACGTATATTATGCTTTACTTGTTACAAGTTATTGTGATAGGTGTCGTGATAGATAGACATGCTATATGATAGGTATATTGGAATGGGTAATGGGTTAGATTATATTGGTGCCAAATTCTGATTCACAAGGTGTATGGGCCCTTATGGATCAGAATTTTTTGAATTATTAGTTCAAAATTTAAAAAAAAAATTATGATGTAATTGTGAGAAAAATGAAAATGAAAAAGGAATATCTAACTAATTACTGTAGAGAACTTGACCTAGTCCCAACAATAGTAGTGGGTAGTATATAATATCTCTTGTTTATTTATGGTATGGAAATTTCCTAGACCTAACAGTAGGAGTAGGAATAGGGTTTGTTCTTATAAGGGAAGGAATGAACCTATCCTATTTCGATATTTTAACTTTTGAGCTATAAACATTGATAATTTCCTTCGTCTGTGGATTATGCTAGGAATAGGTAGAGGTTTGTCACCATAGCATCCTCGAGTCATATTTTGGGAGGGTTGCAACAACCACACTCTTGAGGCATTGGGTAATGGGATACCAATGGATCTTATAGTAGTTTAAATAGAGGAACCAGTAGTTTTAGTAGAAAAAGGTCTTGAGGCCCAATTCCATGATGGGTTCTATTTAATTCTGTAGACCATTCAAGGAACAATGTGTTCTGCCCATACTATGAAAGAGATGATGTGGAGTTCCACCAGTAGCATACTCCCATGTTTTTTAGGGAGGAGGACCACATGGAAGATGTTTCTGATGCTTTTCTATATAGGTGAGCCTTGTCATTGCACATTTAAGGGATGATTTATCTGGATGGGTCACATTGTTTCCCCTCATTCAAAATTCCAATGGTGGGTGAAATTCATCACCTCTTGAAGGGACATTTTCTCCTAGTTCAGAACGAAATGATGGGATGTCAGTCTCTACTTCCGTGGATTCCTCCTTGGAATTCATCACCTAGTAGAGGTATCCTGTGAATATTAAGATATATTTCATGAAACTATTCCTAGATCCATGTCTTTATGGATTCTATCTAAATATACTACATTTTCCTAGGACATTCCAAATGGGTCATGTTAGGCAATTGACCTTTAGTTAGGAGAGTGGTCACGTTTGGCATTGTTGGAATGTTTTTATGCTAAAACACAGCTACAACTAGATTCTTCCTTATAAGAGGGCTTCTTGAGGGCTCAAAATCCCAAGGGATCCCACGTTGAATGTAGGGAATCATATGCCAAAGGCATGTCTCTAATGTTTTCCTCTACTTCCCTTATTTAACATGGGGTATTCCATGAGTTTAACATCTAGTGGGAACGAATCAGTCTGATCAAGATACTAATGGGAGTTGATAAAAAAGGTACGTCCCTAGGAGGGAGAACCTAGAAAATTTACAAGATGGATGGGTCAGAAAACCCAAAAAGGACATACCTAGGATGGTGTGTTCTATAAAGGGGAAGGTTTCACACCATGAAGGATGATCTGTACACCACCAAGGGTAGATCAAAGGATGATGGGCCCCAAAAAAGGGGACACTAAGGTTTACCATTGGCTGGGATTGTACCTCATGGATGCTTTGAAATTCCCCGACGCTAGTTACCAATAGTCAGTGCATTATTACATAACATTGGCATGATCACAAAAGATCAAGTCTCAAAATACCGATTAGTTTAGTAGCCTTAGAAGTACTAGATAAATTCATAAGGTTTACATTACATCGTAAAATAGAAAACTACAACAACATTGTTTCCATGGAAAACACTGAGATCCCATAGATTATCCCTGTAGGTCAGTCATAATATACTTCTTCGCATCTTTGGAAAAATAAAACATAGAAAGGGGTGATCTCAAATTCTCAGTAAGGATCACAAAACAGTGGAAACTTTCCTAAATAAGCATATACATTTAAGGAAATGTATAAGACTAAAAAAAGCCTTTTAAACTTGAACTTCAGCATAATATGGCAAAGATAAAATCAAATAATTCCATTTACATATTCACATGAATATTCTACTAGTCAAATAATCACATGCAATATCAATATCCAAATTCATAATGAAAGAATGCATAATGCCAGACTTTCGTAACCACATAGTCAAGGCCTTGTTCCAAGACTACAAATAATATTTTGTCAAGGCCTTGTGCCAAGACACTAGTTTGTCTCATGAGATCTACCGATGCATCAAGGAGCTATAGAGGGATCCACTCGTCACTTACTAAGTCCAATTCATTCCTCATATGAAAAGTTTTAAACATAACATAAACATTAATATTAAAACTAGCGTACGAAATTTCAATACTTTATCCCTAAACCATGAATGCTAGAAAAATAACACATCCGTAGTCAAACATATCACAAAAACTTCAATACAAAATGGAAGATTTGTATCATAATAAATCAACTTCAAACAAAATTAAAATCCATTAATGGATGTTGACATAAATGAAATCAAAACTGTTTTGAGAGAAATATCTCATTATTTTTTATGAAATCATTTAAAGTTACATAATTATAAAAGAAAAAATTTATTTTGAAAATATTCTAATAATATTTTAAAGGAAGATTTGATGATGTTATAATGGTGTAATATATCCTCACCCACTGTATAAGTTAGAAAAAACATTCTTACCTTAATTTTGTCCAAAAGTCAAAAAGTAATCTATTTGTAAAATGATGGAAAGATTTATTTCAAAATGTATAAGGTCAAATAAGGGTATAAATGAATTTAACCCATAGTCTACTATGTAGTAAAAATGTTTTGGAATACATTTTTAGGAAAACATGGATGTGGATGATAAAGAGGTCCTATTAGATAATTACATATAAACAACCATGAATAATGAAGAGGTTGTAGAATTAACCCTTACCTTGTAATTTTCCTTAGTTGAGGGTAGGTTAAAATCCTATATAATGGTGAAATAATTTTTATTAAATTATACAAGAATCATATACATTAATATAATATCATATATGATCTTTTAACATTTCTTTGTTAACAATATCTTAGTATTATCGTCGTTTCGGGTGTTAACTGATTCGTTTTCCATTATATGATTTGTTACGTAAGTAATGTTTATTATGGATAGGATGTATCTTATTCATACTCAGAATTATATTAAATCTTTAAACATTATTTTTAATCATATAATGAAAACTAGTCTTGAATGCATATAATGGGGAATGAATCTCACTGCGTTTGTGGAGACAGTAATCCGTACGTACGCACGAGCGACAATATCATTCTTTTGATATTAAAATAATATATAATTGGATGGTATATCATATATACAGAATTATTATCATGTTATATTTATTATTTACATCAATTACACAACATTATTATACCTATCCAAATAATAATGTATTTAATAACCATTACACCACGACGTGGGGACGGTAAGCCGTACGTACGCACGTATGGTGACATGTCATTAAAAGGATGGATAGAATAATGAATATGGTTGTAACATATTTATAATAAAATCAGAGTATATAGAAGATACAATAGTTATTATTTTAGAATGTAAATAACAAAGAATGAGAATGTGGAAGAAGAAAGGAACATGAAAGAGGTGATGAAATATTTACCTCTTCTTTGGGTTCTTCCTTTTGATTTGATCTAAAGGGCTCCTTAAGATTGATTTTTGACTAAAGAAAGGCCAATAGGATGAAGGGATGACTGTTTATATGGTATTTAGGTAGGGGTTGGCCGAGCCAAATGGATTTGAAGGTGTGAATTAGAGAGAAGGGAGAGTGCCCTTTTATAAGAGGGGCGAGGGGTACCTTAGGAAAAGCTAGAAATATTATTTTATAATAAACTCATTTTCGGTTTCTCGTGGCTCAAAAATGAATTATTTATAGGATAAGGTGGGGATGGATCTAAAACCACTCAACCAATAGGTTTTAGACAGGTTTGGGTCACTATATTAACTTTATCTTTTAGATTTAACTCTTAGTTAAATAGTTTGACATTTACCATGTCTCTTTGTATTTTTATATTATATGGTAAATAAACTTACTATAAACTTAAAATAGAACCCCAAGTGGTTCATTAATGATAAAAATATCATTATATAAGTATTTTGGGTGAACCTAATATTTTTTAGGAATATAATATAAATTAATAATATAATATTTGTTTTAGAAACTCTTTTATGTCAATTTTGACACTATTTGGTATTTTGTTTTTTCTAAATTCATAAAAGAATTATTACTTAGAAAAAAATTCATCTAAACAGCCCTAACATGTTATATTAACCTATAAAATTAGTGTAATTCATAAAAAGTCTCAAATTACATTAATTTTTATATTTATAATATCAATTATTTTAACATCTCATTAATTAGGTAAGTGCTGCATCATCATTGGGTCATATATAAATTTAATTATTTAATGTATAAAAATTATAAATAAAATATAATTATGTATAAAATCATTTTATATTTCTAATAAATATTTATAGTCGAATTTATCTTATGTATAACCCTATATTAAAAATGGTTTAGTTATTAAACAATGATTTTAACACTTTTAACTCTTCTTTGAATTAAATAATAATAAATGTCCTAATCTAATCCAAGTGGACCTAAAAGATCATATTTTATTCCTAAGGTTGTTTTTGGTCGAATTAAACTTATCCAATATAATTATGACACGTGTTAGGGTAATAATAAAATCATTTTTACCATTAATTACCCTATTTACCTTTAACCATTGTAAATAAAAGTCCAAAAGTTACTATTCATCAAAAATTATTTTTATCTTATTGAACCACATTTTACATACTGATGTAAAATTTGTCTCTAGGATTTATAAAATTCAATTCACAGAAGCGGTAAAATTATGTTTTATTCAAATTTGCAAATGCTCCTAGGAGGTGGGTAAAAGATGGTAAATAGTTCGATAAAATTTTATATGTCTAAACATATTCTAAAATGAATCCAATGAATTAAGTTGAATATATATATATATATATATTATGTATCTATTTTGACCTAAAATAAATTAAAATAAAATAACTAATTATTTAAATAAAAAGTCGGTTTAAACCAATAACGTAGTGTTTTTCACTATTCATCAAAAATTTAAAGTTTTCAGAAACATAACAAAAAGTCACCCTAAGCTTATTTTGATATTAAGAATTAAAAAATGAAGTCTATTTTACTAAATTAAAAACATATAAATTTCATTTATTAATTTAAAATTAATTTCCATTGTCAAAACCAAAAAGCGTATTTTTAAGAAATAATAACTACCAAAAGATTAACACTTGTTTATGTCCAATTTCAAAATGAAATTACTTCCAATGACCAACATTGGATTAAATGGTAAAAATATAATTTAATAATTCTTCCAAACCATTCAAATGTATAACTGAACACTCTAAATTATTCTGATTAAAAAAGTTGTTTTTAGTTAAAATTTAGTAGTTTTCACTATTGACCAAAATATGAAAGTTATGAGAAAAACACCAAACAATTATCAAAACTAAATTTTTATACCCTGATTCTAAATAATACGTTTATTTTGTCAAATTTAATATATAAAAGTTTCAAATATTGGATTTAAAAAGGTGTTTCCATTAAAAGGCAGTAAAATTGCATTTTAAAAAAATACTTCTTTTATCTGAAAAAATGAATTTGTTCTTATATTATGTTTAAGAAACTCATAATATGTATTATAAAATTATAAGGATTATATAAAGTTCAAAATTCAGTTAATACTATTCATCACTGCTTTTGAACTGCTAGTTTGGTAAGTCGTGGTGCGCTTGAATGCAGTGTTGCGTGTAGTGAAAGTTATTGAATTAATTTAAGAAATAACGTACTATGAAATCTTGGGGTGTTACATTCTTCCCTCCTTCAATAAATTGCGTCCTCGTAATTTAAAATTGTTCTTCAAAAATAAAAGGTTAAAAATAGAAAAATACCTTTGTGAAGAACACACATCAAAAATTGCGTTAATAAAATTTAGACTTAATAAGAGGGAAAGAAAAATGAAAAAGTCACCACCAAATTTTGATCTCAGTTAAGAGAACATTGGTGGAAATTAAAGACACATAATTGAAGGAAAAATGTAAATATTTATTGGGAGTGATTGTGGTCATCAGTCATAAACAATTGTAGAATTGAAGGCCTCAAAGCGATCAATCTATAATGATGTAAAATATCATCATTCAACAAAACATAAGGTATTAGGATAACCCATTTTTAGTTTTAATATTCCTTACCTAATGTTTTAGAGTTAATTTCAACATAGAATAAGAGAAAAAAAATTATATTCTTGACAAGTAGAGTTTTATCCTTTAACTAATTTCTACCACAAACTCATCTTTCACTCTAAAAGATAATAGAACTCTTAAAATATTCTATTTATCCTATTTGTTTAGGGTTCAAAGAAATGAACTTATAATTCACCTATCAGGTCCTTTAAAAAAGAAACTACATTATACAATCCATGGAATTCACGTAGTCTAGTGGTAGGCGATAAATCCCAATCGCACCTTGGTTGTGGGTTCGATTCCCACAGCTTTGTCCGACGTGACGAGTTGTCACACGGTCTTTCTGTTGTCCTTTTTATAAAAATCCAAAAATAAACTTAACTATAGTATCAAATTTCAAAGTTAATTCATTCCAACCTTTAGACTTATCCAAAAAATTTCCATCCAAACTAACAGTCCAAAATTTATAAGGAAGTTAAACACAATGACGATCCTTTTTGTCACGTAATAACATGTGAACACCTACATTATATATTATTTTAAAACATGGTAACACCTTGAATTACCATAAAACCTTATTGATTACATTAATTCTCCCTTATCTTTTATATAATACACTATATATTCCTTATATCAAAAATATTGAATATTCTAACAATGATGAAATAAACAAACAATTAATCAGTTCCAAGGAAGTAAAAAATATCCAATATAATTTATCCAAATCAACCATCTCTTATTCCAAAATTACTACCTCATTATCAAGACCATATTAAGGATTACATTTATTTCAACCATGTATTTTTCCAAAAAGAGTTGGTTACTATTAAGTCACTTTTCTTAGAACTACATAATCTCAAATCCTTAATAAAATAGTACTATAGTACAATCCTTATTTATATCCACAATTCATATAACCAATATATTATTAATACAACACTCAAATGAAATAATTCTATAATAAAAACATAAGAACACTTATCATTCCTCTTCATATGAGGTATCCAATAGCATCATTTAAGGTATACTCTGTTGACTGGGACATTGATTCGCGTAGTGTCCCAACTCCTTGTAGATGAAGCAATGTACATTTGAAACTTTTTTCTTACCCTTGAAATCAAGTACTTGGGGTCCTTTTTCTCCACACTTATCATAAACTACCATTATTTCAAGCATTTACCAAGGTGATTCTTTCCACAGTTATCACATATGGGAAAATCCTTCTTTTTTCCTCTTCTCTTTATCCATCTTTCTCTCTTCCATCCTTTTCTTCTCTTGCTTGCCTTCAAATATATAGGACTTAGAGAATTCTTTACATATCTTATTAACACATGTTAATATTTCTTCATAGTTTGAGAATACATGGGAGGCTATTTCCCTTATAAATGTTGTCTTAATATCGTGAATGATATGATCCTTCTTACTCTTTGGATCATACGTATTTCTAGAGTTCACATTCCTTCTACTCGGTGCCATTTCTATAAAATGGAATACACTAGGTCAATTTATGAATTGCAATGAATAATTCCAAACTTGTAAAATACCTAATGTAAATTGAACAGTTTATGGATATAATTCATAATCATAAAAAATATTTTCTTTGAGATAGTATATACTAATAAACCCTTAATAATATTTTGTAAAGAAAATGAGAATTATCCTAAGCATATCCCCCGGGAGTGTCGTAACCAAAAGTGAAACAAGGCCCATTGTCGTGCACCAATTCCCGTTCGAGTCTAGCTTAAAGTAGTGTTTTCAGGTTTTACCCCTAGGTACATCTGTGTGAGATCCGCCTCTACCTGCTCGTCTCTAGACAGGGATGTATTTCTTGGAAAACTAAAAAAATCTCTACAATACCAAAATTCTATGAAGTTCTTCTACACTAATCCTCAAAGTCTATCTTAGGGCTATGTGCACTAATCATAGTTTATCTAAATCTAGTTTCCAATGTTTGTACTAAACTTCATCTGATACCAAATTTAACGCCCCAAACCTAGTTAACCAGAGTCGGTGCATTATTACATAACATTGGCATGATCACAAAAGATCAAGTCTCGAAAGACTGATTAGATTAGTAGCCTTGGAAGTACTAGATACATTCATATTGTTTACATTACATCATAAAATGGAAAACTACAACAACATTGTTTCTATGAACAACACTGAGATCCCATAGACTATTCATGCAGGTCAGTTATAATATACTTTTCACATCCTGGAAATAATAAAACATAGAAAGGGGTGAGCTCAGATGCTCAGTAAGGATAACAAAATAGCACAAACTTTCATAAATAAGCATAAAAATTTAAGGAAACGTATAAGACTAAAACAAAAGCCTTTTAAACTTGAACTTCAGCATAATATGGAAAAGTTAAAATAAAATAATTCCATTTACTTATTCAAATTCATATTCTACTAGTCGAATAATCACAAGCAATATCAATTGCTACTTTCATAATGATGGAATGTATAATGCCAGACTTTCATAACCACATAATCAAGGCCTTGTGCCAAGACTACAAATAAGATTTTTTCAGGACTTGTGTCAAGACACTAGTTTGTCTCATGAGACCTACCGATGCATCGAGGAGCTATAGTAAGCTCCACCTGTCACTTACTAAGTCTAATGCATTTCTCATATAAAAAGTTTTAAACATAACATAAACATTCGTATTAAAACTATCATACGAAATATCAATACTTTATCCATAAACCATGAATGGTAGAAAAATAACACATCCACAGTCAAACATATCACAATACCTTCAATACAAAATGGAAGATTTGTATCATAATAAATCAAATTCAAACAAGATTAAAATCCATTAATGGATGTTGATAGAAATGAAATCAAAACTATTTTGAGAGAAATATCTCATTCTTTTTTTTCAAAATCATTTAAAGTTACATAATTAAAAAAGAAAACACTTATTTTGAAAATATTCTTATAAACTTGTAAGGGAAGCTTCCACGATGTTATAACGGTGGAATATAGCCGCACCCACCATATAAGTTAAAAAAATATTCTTACCTTAATTTTGTCGAAAAGGTCAAAAAGTAACTTGTTTGGAAAATTACGGAAAGATTCCTTTCAAAACATATAAGGTAAAATAAGGGTATAAATGAATTTAACCCATAGTCTAGTAAGTAGTAAAAATGTTTTAGAATACATTTTTAGGAAAACATGGATGTGGATGATAATGAGGTCTAAGTAGATAATTACATTTAAACAACCTTGAATAATAAAGAGGTTGTAGAATTAACCCTTACATTGTACTTTTCCTTGGTCGAGGGTAGGTTAACCTCCTACATAATGGTGAAATAATTGTCATTAAATTATAAAAGAATCATATACATTAACATGATTTCATATATGATCTTTTAACATTTCTTTGTTAATAATATCTTAGTATTATCGTTGTTTCGGGTGTTAACTGATTCATTTTCCTTTATATGCTTTGTTATGTAAGAAATGTTTGTTATGGATAGGATGTATCTTATTAATATTAAGAATCATATTAATCCTTTAAACATTATTTTTAATCATCTAATAAAAATTAGTCTTAAATGGATACAATGAGGAATGAATCTCACCGCGTTCGTAGAGACGGTAATCCGTACGTACACACGAGCGACAATATCATTGTTTTGATATTAAAACAATATATAATTGGATGATATATCATATATAAATAATCATTATCATGTCATATTCATTATTTACATCAATTACACAACATTATTATATCAATCCAAATAATAATTTATTGAATAACAATTACACCACGACGTGGAGACAGTAAGCCGTACATACACACATATGGTGACATGTCATTAAAAGGATGGATAGAATAATTAATATGGTTTTACCCTATTTAAAATAACATCATAGTATATAGAAGAAACTGGATTTATTATTTTAGAATTTAAATAACAAACAAAGTGGAAGTGAAAGAAGAAAGGAACTTGAAAGAGGTGATGAAATATTTACCTCTTCTTCAGGTTCTTCCTTTTGATTTGATCAAAAGGGCTCCTTAGGTTGGTTTTATAACTAAAGAAAGGCCCCTAGGATGAATGGAGGACAGTTTATAGGGTATTTGGGTAGGAGTTGGCTGATCCAAATGGCTTTGATGATGTGAATTAGAGAGAATGGGGAGTGCCCATTTATAAGAGGGGTGAGGGGAACCTTAGGAAAATCTAGAAATATTATTTTATAATAAATTAATTTTCGGTTTTTAATGGCTCCAAAATGAATTATTTAAAGGATATGGTGGGGAAGGGTCTAAAACCACTCAAAAAATAGGTTTTATAAAGGTTTGGGTCACTATATTAACTTTATTTTTAGATTTAACTCTTAGTTAAATAGTTTGACATTTTCCATGTCTCTTTGTATTTTTATATTATATGGTTAATAAACTTACTATAAACATCCAAGAGAACACAAAGTGGTTCATTAATGATACACCTATCATTATATAAGTCTTTTGGATGAACCTTATATTTTTATAAATATAATATCAATTAATAATATAATATATTTTTTTAAAACTCTTTTATTCCACTTACACCATGGGGAGGTCAGTATCAGCCTTTGGGATATCCATTTTATCAGGGTAATTTCCTTGGAAAGGGTTCTGGTTAGAATATTTCCTTCCAAAATATTTTTTTGTGGAGATATGACACACACCCCCATTCTGATATGGAATTTGTTAAAGTTGGATAAGGAGAATATGAAAATCAAGTACATCGTGGATGATATATCCTATCTATGATGGTTTAGTCTATTTATAATATAAGATAAGGGTTGAAGATTCTAGGACAAGGGAAGAAATTCCCAAATGCATCACAGATGGGTAAAAGATGATCATATTGTATAGTCCTAGAAGTATGCGAGTACTAATCATGGGGCTTTGGCGTAAACAAAACTCAAGACCCAACTGTTTGATTTACTGGGTTCCCTATTGCGTTTATGAGTGCGTGGATACTTCTAGTAAGGGACATGATAATGGGGGTCTACACAGAGATATTAGTGATGGCTGTGATCATGGAATCCAAGAACATGTTCAATCATGGAGTGTCTGTGTTGGCCAGGCTGTACGACATTTTATGGGGAATTTGAAGTGGAAGAACATGTATGAGAATATACAGACCATTCTAGATTTTTTATAGATGGGTTATAGATCAATATAGTGTTTAGGACTTCCCAAACACTACCCTCCCTCTATTTTATGGTCCAAGACCATCCCAAATGAATATTTCCGGGATTTACCCATTGGTGCTTAATGACGAGGGGATCAAACGCATGATCAGTTACCATGAAAATTTTAACTATCATTCATTTCATTCCTTAGATGGATAGATGGTATATGATAGGTGAGTCCCAATGGATGAAATTTAATACTTGAAAAGTATTAGGGGAAGTGTTCTGGTAGCTTAGATCGATGGTATGATCTTCTTCAAACCCTATATACCTTCACAGTTTTCTAGGTAGTTTATGTGCATGTAGGAGATGCCAATGTATGTATATACAAGGGTTCAAGAGGAGTGGAATCCCTTCATACTTTTCTAAATGTTACTCATGTTCAAAATCGCTAGCTTGGGTGATGTTGTTACCTTTCCCCCAATAATGTTAATGTTGTCCTATCAACAGTGTATGCAGATCATTGGGTAACCTCATATTCGGAAGTGATTCTTATGGAAACACATTTGGTAGATCAAGGTAGAAAGTGTAGAGTCTGTATAATGATAGATAAGATGGGGTTCAACTAGGGAAGCGAGACCAGAGGCGATCCAAGAAACTAGGTCAGGACATGATGACACCTCTGTGTTAGGAGCGTCACAAAGTGTGGTCACGCATCCACATTCTGAAAAGAGATGGTCCTGTAGTCAACCTCGTAGACCAGCTAAGGAACTCCATTGAACGAAAATAATATATCTCCTACATCCAAACACTGATTCAATTTTCCCATAATTATGGTAATCCTTGAGGACATGATGGAAAATGCTAAATCTGGCATCCCTGTGGCAGAAAGTAATGCACACATGATTCGACCTTCTAAAAATTGGGCATATTCAGGTGGTGGAAAAAAGGACTTTAATCGTTAACATGCGTACTTGAAAAATATGGATGTTTAGGCACGCCAGTGTGGGCATTATGAAGAACCACATTTCATGATGAATGTGATGCTCGACCAGGAGGACAACCCAAAGAAATCACCACCTGAGAATGAAGATGATTTTAAAGATGAAGGGGAAGGAGGAGATGAATAATTAGAAGAAGATTTTGAATATGAAGAAAAATAAGAAGAATAAGAAGGGTAGAAGTGGAGTCCAAATGTGAGGGAACTGGTGATGAGGGACCTAGAGGTGAGAGACCTTTGGGGACAACGTCTTACCAGGGAATCCCACATGAGAGCTGAAAAATCATAGGGACGGATGCAGAACTGGATGAACAACTCATGGTGAGTCCCAGATTTTATCTCTACTAGTCTATCTTTTTTAATTCTTCCAATCTATTGACCAAACACTACCGTGTTTTGGAACACATCATGGTGGATAGTCAGGAAGTTCCCCTTTTAGGGAATTAAAATGTACCAACAGACGTAGAAAGACATCCCCATGAACCTACATCTACAACCAAGAGTGACAGAGGACTGACAATGGCTACAACTGGTGGAGGGCCATCCATGGCTAAAGTGGTCAGCGGTGAGCCAAAAAGGGGGGCTAATGTGGTGAACTCAGAGCCTTAACCAATTCATTCTAGGAAAAAGTATAGGATAGCGATGACCATAGAATCCCAGTCGTTTCCTGTTGTCCCAAAGGATCTAGGGCCAATCATCGAGTTAACATGTGCCAAGGGATATCCCCTGGTGACAACTCTTGTAGTGACTCGAGCAATCAATACCACTTCTCTTAGTTCTTATATGTCTATATAGTTATGGACCGATATCTATTATTTCATAACTTAGCTGATCAAAGTTCCCATTCCATATGCATTTATCACAATATTGGAGGCTTGAAAAATAGTTGAGTCTGGAACATCGGTTAGAGACCCACTAATGGTTTCACCAGTCTGCACAAAACTAACCATTCAAACATGTCCAGCACTTGACACCTAGTGAGTAAGAAGATGCAATTACAAGTGATGTTACTACTAGGGTTGACCTTTAGGTTGGTGGGGGCAAGGTCGCTGAAGAAGAATGGATTATAGAAGGGTATCCTACTCTTGAACACTCAGATATTTCAACAATGTATCGGCCTATGAATCCTAAAGAGATGGGTGATTATGACCTTGAAACCACCAGAGAGAGATGCATGAGATGGAACAAGTCATCAAAGTTCATAAATAGCTTCCTCAGTCATCTAGAGGTGGAATGGTTGAGTCAGTTGGGGTCACATCTCTCGTGGTTGTGATTTCTCTGTGTAATAGGGGTGGATGGTCACCATATCCACATAATAATATGAAATTATCTAGCTAAAAAGATGCTAGATATTAGCCAATGTTCTGATTCTACCCGGTGTTAGAAGAAATCAGATAATATCTATAAGTTTCTTGACGATGAGCAGGATGTCAAAAACATCGAATACCAAGGAAATGAATGAGCTATGTTTATCACAAGCTAATCTGAGCTCGTTGAACAATTGAAAGGCCAGTTGGTGGAAGCCTTGGAAAAAGGAGTGGATGAAAGGAATCAAGTGGTTGAATTCCACACTGAGCGAGACTAAATTCAAGTCAGAGCCAACGAGTTCCAAAATGCAGCTACTGATCAGGAATGTGATCTTAGGGTGAGGGAGACAATCCTTGAGGATACATGTTATAAAGTGGTCATAATATAGTGGTCTATCTAATGGGTTGAGCCACAGGGTCCATGTTTTGGCCAAACTTATGAAACATATTTTCATCTATGTTTACTTATCCCGAACTATGTGCATGTCTATACTGTTTCTTTGATTGTTTTATTTAGTTCATCTCGATCATACCTATGGAGTAACAAGTGATTAATACCTAAGATAATGTGTGTCATACCAAGTGTGAGAAACATGGGAAGACTGTAGAATCATTCATTTTGTGTATGACATTTCCAACTAAACATCAAATACACTGGTTATGATGTTGTTAAGTGACCTCTAATAGTATTTGGGTGAAGAGAGCCCGTGACTGAAGGGTAAGGTTCCAAGAACAACCAACTTTTATTTCTCAATGTGCTTTAGTGCATGAGCATGGTAATGACAGGGAAATGAAAATCCATCCAAACAAAGGGGAATGTGAGGTGTGAGTCATGATACCAAAAATATAGAACACAGTGAGGATAGAGATCCAATATAAATTAACTACTAACCTTATTAAAAATATAGCACCAATATTGCTTGCCTGGAATGGGGACTACCAAACGAGGGTCAACCACTAAACACATTTTAAAACATGGATCCTAACTCGAAATGTCATCTAATGCCTTACAAAATGTTTTCCATGTACGGTAGTTGAGCCAATGTGTCATGGGACAAGACTGTTTGGGGGTTCTCTTATATGTGAAAGATGATGAGGATCTAAATAAAGTGCACACAAATCATGTTGATACAGAGATGATCTGTATGAATGGAGTCAAACATGCTTGAAACAATGTCAACGTAACAAAATCACATTGATCGTATTTACCTCTCTAAATCAAGATCAAAACTATTTATGTAAAGGTACACTTTGGAAAAGACATGGGAAAGATTTTAGTTCCACATCATGCAAATGAGGACGATAAGCACACAATTTAACATCATACGGTGGGGATGAAGCATGAAATAGTTTATCTTCATATAATCAGAATGTTTCATATAGTTTAATCTTATACAGCCTGGACCCTGGAAGATATTTTAAAGTCTTGTTACATGAAATATGGATTCGTAATTTAGGGTCACATAATTTAGACTGTAATTAGGGGTGAAGATCCAGAAGAGTTAATGAACTTGTTGTTCGGATAAATGTGAGATACTAAGGTGTTCCAATGTATACTATGATGGAAAGAATCAAGTTGTTTGTAGTTATATAATTCCATGAAGATTAACATCATACAGTGATGATGTAAGTGGCAGGGTAGTTCATTTTCATATATCTTAGTCGTGGGATCCCCAATGGAGAAACATGTGGTGTGGTACATAACCCGACATGAATGAGGACAAAATAAGTCCATACCAAACTGCACATTTCCAAAAATGAATACACATACCAAAAAGATAGTTTAAAGGTTCGTGACTCTGTGGATGGACCTATAGGTAATTTACCCAAGAATCACTACATACCCCATGTTGATGGGAATCAAGCCACACATAGTTCTATAGTGTGGAATGGAAGTGGGCTAAAGCTAAAGGGGCACTATATTCTTGAACGAAGACATTATACAGTTGGGTAGTTTATTAGTAGACAACATAGATTTAAATGGTGTAGCTTAACATCCTATGATAAGGATGAATTAGATTGTAGTTTATGGTCATAAATCTTAGACCATAGGGAAGTGTGGCTCTTCTATGTAGGCAAAAACCCTACCGAGACCCATAATCCCAAGTGAGCCATGCTCGGAGTCGGAAATAGGGGTGGATAATATCATTAAAACACATGGATGTACATGGTAGGGAATGATGGTGGGGAGTCATTTATGATGCCACGATGCTAGATCATCCTCTCCACACAAATGTGCACATATGGATAACATCAAGGGTGTCGAAGCTTCGTTTGAACATGCTGAGATGGAAAGGGATGTGAATCACAAAACCAATGTTTTAGGAACAATGGGGTTGGCATAGTGATGGATGATAATGGTTTACCATATTTGAAACATAACATCCACATCGTGTGACCTAGTATGGGAACAAAAAAGTGAGGGTCAGCCACTGACCATATTCATGATGTGGGACCTATCACAAATGTTGTTCGGGATCTTTCTAAAAATTGGCTCAAAATGGTAGGTGATTCATAAGGCTGAGAATCCATACCTCATGGGTGTCCTTTAGGATGTGATAGATGATGGAAACCCAAAAAAGGGATGTGTGAATTGTTGAAATGGAATGAGAGCATGTTCAAACAGAATCCAACACTTTAGGCCCTAGACTATAGTGAGTGTCACATCATTTATGGGGCACAATAGAGGTCGAGGGGACCAGTTAAGAGTAGCTGAAAGAAGATGAAGAGTGGAGAAAATGTGAAAAATTTTGTTGATGGAACTAGGGATTGACCCAAAGACAATGTGAATGGGAATTCCTAGGTATCCCATAAGGATGGGAATAAAGTCATATGTAGTTTTGGAGATGTCATGTAGTTTAACACCATGTGGTAAGGATTAAGGTTGATGAGGTCCCAAAGGGGGTGCGAATGGTATGGAAAAGAAAACCTGGTGTGAATAGAGACAAGGAATAGCACATTTCATTCCATGTAATCCCATATGAATTGGGGAAAATATGGAAAATGAAAGAGACAGTTTGTGGAGGATGGGTAGGACCCTGGGGAAAATGCCTATGCGTTCCTACATATCTTTCGAGTGAACGAATCAAGACATACAGAGTTCTGAAATTTTGTGCAATTTAACATCATACGACAAAGATGTGGAGAGAAGGGGGAATTCATAAGGGATAAAAATGGTGCATATATTGTAAAAATGATGTGAATGGACACTAAAGAAGTAAACACCACACCACATGCTTGAAAAAGTAATTTTAGGTCGTAAGACCAAAAAATGGGGAACTTGGGGCTTGACACGAAGGAAAATTTTTTGGGAATTTCTACATATCACATATGAATGGGAATCAAGAAATATATAGTTATGTAATTTAGTGTAGTTTAACATTATATAGTATGGTCATGAGTGGAAATTAAAATGTTCTAGAGGTAGGGGAACACTGTGAAGCTGTTGTAAAGTCGACATGAATGACGAAAAAAGAAGTTTTCACCACACCATATGAAGCCCTCGAAGAGAACTAAACATAGAGGGGGTCAAGAAGATGGAATGATTTGATGGTATGGACCTAAAGACTAAATTATAGGGGTTCTTACATATTCTGTGATGGTAGGAATCAAGACACATGCAATTATTGATATTCCATGTAGTTTAACATCATATGATAAGGGTAAGAAAAAGAAAGAGGCATTTCAAAAGGGATGGAATGGAGTGGCAGAATAACATAATGTGAATGATGGAAAAAATTTCAATATCACATCACACACACCATCCGTAGAGAGAACTCAGGATGAGGGTCTGGAAAGAAGGGGTAGAAGAAATCAGGGCTCGAACCAAAGATGAAATGTTTGGGAATTGCTATGTATCCCATAATAATAGAAATCAAACCATACAGAGTTCTGAATATTATGTATAGTTTAACATCATGTGGTAAGGATGTAAGGTAAAGGGGGAAATCCTTGAAGAAGATACATGACATGGTAGTTGTACACCATATGTGAATGAGGACAAAATAACTCCACATCACGCAACATGCTCCCATGATACATGGGTTGAGAGGCTAGAAGGATGGAAAAATCTATTGTACCTGGGGTTGGAATAAATGATTAAATGTATGGGCATTCATATTTATCTCATAAGGATGGGAATCAAGCCATACGTAGTTCTCGAAATGTTGTACAGATTAACATCATCCCATAAGGACGTAGAAATCTTAGTTTATGGTCATAGAGCTCGGACCCTGAGGTATGTATAACACTTATAGTTTGTTGTCATATAGGATAATAAGTATCACTCATGTGAATTATTTTTTGAGGAATTTGTCATTTTTGGGAGGAATAATATGCTCATCATCGATGGTGACTAGGGAGTATTCACCATTGACGTAAACCCTATGAATGATATAGGGTCCCTCCCATTTAGGTTCCAACTTTGGTAGATTTCTATCAGGTATCATTGGAGTTATTAGAGCCAATATTGTTTCACCTTGAAGTAAATAATGGAGATGAACTTTCTTATTGAAAGCTCTGGCTATCTTATTCTGATGCTTCTCCAAATTGTGAAAGGCCCATGGCCAATTCTCATTGAGGGATTCTAATTCTTTCTGATAGACTTATGCTACCTTTTCTGATATCTAATAATAATATATGACTGTGTTTAGTGATGAAATATGAATCTTGATGGGCATGAAAAACTACGTTATATAAAACATGGAATATGGGGTCACCTGGGGGGAATTTCATGGCATCATTCTGTAATCATATAGAGTGTTGTGAAGAATTTCTTTACAACTCTTTGTTCTAACCAAACAAATTCTATGAGATTTTATAGAGTGTTTTGTTGAGTGCCTCTATTTTTTCATTTTCTTGCACATGATAGAGAGAGGTGTGATTTTAATGGATATTGTACTTGGTGTACAATTTGATCACCTCAACTGCTTGGAAGTTGGTGCCATTATCGGTGAATATGTCACGAGGGACTTTAAATTGGGAGATGATATTGGAAATCATGAATACAATTATATAACATGCCTTGAATTCATTGATTATAATTTCCTCTTCACAGATGGAAAAGAAATATGTAGCGGTCAGGATGAACATTCACTGGAAATCTGTCTCTGGTGGATATGGTCCCACAACATCGATCCCCCAGACAACAAAGGTCGAAGAGTACTTGGTAGTATTGAGAGGAATTAGAATCAAATAAAAAATCATCATAGATATAGAACATCTGGAACCTATTTATGAACTCGATACAGTTTGGGACCAGGGTGTGCTAGAAGTAGCCCATCCTTTGGATCTGATGACAAGTTTTGATCCTGCTTGATGAGCTCTGCATGAACTGGCATGAACATCTTTTATAACCTAAGGAATATCATCTTCATGAATGAAATAGAGGATAACCCCATAATGCCTGTGTCTATAGAGTATTTTCACACTATTGGGACCACTCAGAAGAGTGAATTAGACTGTATGATGACGTGTTTTCTCACACTTAGATTTATCTGTGGGGAGATTTCTATGTTGGAGGTAATCGATGAAAGGGGTTTTCCAATCAGGGGTCACATCCAATGTGGTACAGGGGGAATAATTAGTCTTAATATGGATTCACTTGTGGTAATATTGATTACCTACTCATTTTCATCATCGTCTGATGTTTTAGTTTTGATGAATATTTGATGTTCCACATCGATGATCGAATCGTCTTGGTCACACACATCAATAGATATTGTAAGGTTTGACAAGGTATTGTCTTTACTGTTATGTGATTGAGGAACCTGAAATACCTCAGTATAGGGAGGGAACAAGGCCATTAGTTGGCGAGTGTGATCTAACAGGGTTACAAGCTTCAGCTGCCTAACAACATAGTCACCATTGATTTTTTTGATAACAAGCTCAGAGTACCCTCTAACATGTAGGTGGGAAACATAAATTTAGAGGGATAGTTAGGGGCCAGTGACGATTTCCAGATACTCCTCCTCAATATTGGTACAATATTCTGAGATCAAGAATGAATAGGTAAGGACAACATGTGCAGACATGGTTAAGATGGTAAAAAGGCCCACTCTATTAAGCCTAGGTTCATTGAGTCTCCAGCTGGTAGGGCTTTGAGAGGTTCCATCAAAGTGCATCCTCCAACATGGAGCAACTTGATCCACTAATAGGATTGCCTCATATGAGAAATAAGGATATAGATACTACTCTGTGGGGGATGGATGGTTGGAAATAATGTTTACCAGCACTTGAACCTTGATAGATTTTTGAAAAATGTACCATTTTTCAATCTACTAAAGAATCAATACCCACAGAGCTAAATGGCCTTTCAACATGGGGTGATTTAGAATGTATATCAGTGGGTCTATGCAAGACAACATTTGTATTTCATGGTGATTCATATAATGTCTCAAATTTTAGACCACGAATACCAATGTGAGACAACTCTTCTCAATAGAGGAATACTTGGTCTCTATATCGAGGACCATGTGGCTGAGATAGTATAAAATATTCTCTACCCTCTATTTTTTCTTCTATGTGAGAAGGGCACCAAATGACCATTCTAGGGCAATCACATAAAGGACTAGTGGATTTTCGGTGATGGGTGACATCAGAACCAGAGGCTGTAGCAGGAACGTCTTGATCTCCCCAAAAGAGGCATGATACTCTTCATCCCACAATTATTAGGAAAATTTGTTCATGAGCTAAGATAAGGGATTAAACTTGATGTCCAAATTCCCAAGGAATAGGCATATATAGGCTAAGTGGAATTAAAATCCTTATATCTACTGAATGTTTCTTGAAGGAGGCATTTGATTGATTACCTTTATCTTTTTTGGATCGATCTCAATTCCTCTATATCTAAAAATACTAATGAGAAACATTCATGAGGTAACCTCAAGAGAATACTTCAATGGGTTCATCTTCAGATGGTGGGAGAAGATGAAGGCGAACACTTTCTCTAGATCTATGAGATGCTTCTAATTCTGGAGGGATTTGACCACCAAATCATCCACAGGTCAGTCTCCAAATGTGTAATAACCCGGTTCTTATTCTTGAGTTACGAGTTTCTTCTTTTCTCCTTCCCTTAAGTGTTTTTGAGAAAATAAGTAAAATAGGGAAAAATCCCAAATTTTGGAAATACACGTCATGTACTTTTTCACACGCCGTGTACTTTTGGCCGTGTGGGATGAGTACACAGGGTGTGTGGCCATGTCGGCGATGAAGGGTGTAGGAACCAAATACACGACGTGTAGTGGTCCCTTACACTCCGTGTAGTCACTTGGAAGAAAAATAGTAAGGCAGTGGCCAGCTGTGTGATAGAACGCACTGTGTACTCTAGAAGACACGTCGTGTAGTTATGTCGGCAGATGAATAGTGCCATGTTGGTGGGAAACCGCTAGAGGAACAGTTAAAAAATGGAAAGTACACGCCGTGTACTTTGTTTTTTTCACTTAAATGGGCAGTAGCCTCCCCTATTCATAGGGAAGGCTTAGAATGGGAAGAAAGAGCTCGGGAGGGACGACCGAAGCTTTGATGATCCGCCGAGCGCACGTCGGGAATCCGTTTTCGCCTCGGTCGATCTCCTTGGAACCGCACGGGTAAGATATTACTTCTCCTGGTGTGTCTCTTTCCAATTCTTCCTCTAATGGAATTTATTTAAGTTTAAGCGATTTTTCTTCTACATCAGATCTACTTCGTTCTTGGGTGTTTCTGGAATCGACGTTCACGTATATCATTCATTGTCTTTTAAGTTAGGTGGCTTGGTGTTTATTTTCCAACTGTTGTTCCTTTTGTGTACCATTGAGCCACGAACCCATGTTGGGGTGTCGTGAGGTTGAGGCCGTGGCTATTTTAAATACCTAGAACTGTATAGGTAATTAAATAAAGTTGTAAAATTGCTGTTTGGGATCGCTGCTTGGATCCAGGACCATCCCGAGGGGTGCGTTCCTCTGTTTAGTTGTTTGGCTAGGTTACCTGAGGGTATGACATGTTTATTTGTGCATTAATTTTTCCTTGAGGGGAATTTTATTTGAATTTATTGTTATACATTGGGCATGGACCAGTTTCTTATTTAGCCTGAGGGCAGTGTTTCCTTTTGCCTGAGGGCAGTAGTTATTTCGGCCCGAGGGAAACTTCTTCCGTGCCTGTGGGAAATAGACTCTGTGTCTTAGGGAGACACTTCGTACGCCTGAGGGAAATTTCTATTACACCTGAGGGAAATACCCGCGGATTGGATTCTGATTACCTGAGGGTAAGGGTTTTGATTGTTTGAGGACGCTGACTAGTTACTTAGAAATTCACTGTGGTGATTTCTTAATATTAAATGATTAATTGAATAATAAAATGGAAATATAATTGGTAAGTTGGTTACTTTTGATTACTTCTTACTTTATTGTATTTTACTTTTGCACACTGTTGTTGCATGTTTTCACACAGTTGGACATGGGCCTTTAGTGGGTGCCTACTGAGATTATTTCTTACACCCTGTTTGGGTCCTGCTTTTTGGCCCAAAAATATTATGTTTCTGCAGGTGTAGATAAGGGCAAGGGTCCTTATAAAGGTACTTGATTGTTGTTGGGGTGTAGGAGAGCATGGGACCGAGTATTGGCTCGTGATGCCGCTGGCTGTTCTGTTTTGATTTTCTGTACTTGTACTTCAGTTGTATTGTATTGCAGTGTAACATGTTCTGGCTGTTTTATAGAATAGTGACATGCTGCATCTTCATATATATATGACTACTGGTTTTTCTTTTTGTTATCAGTTATCCATTTCAGTTATATACACTGTTTCTGCTTCCACTGTTATTGTATTATTTTTATTTTATTCCGCTGCGCTACACTTTGATAAATGAGGGCATAGTTTCCCCACTATCAGACCTGGGCCCTCGCTGCTAGTCGGAAGCCTCTGGCATTTGGGGAAATGCGCTTGAGGTCACGTGGCGAACCGGGTTTGGGGCACCCGTTGAGTGGCACCCAGAACCAGGACGTTACAAAGTGGTATCAGAGGAATTATTTTCTTTGACTTAATATTTGGAGCTGTAGTCTGGGATATGACGAACAATAGTTGGTAATAAGCTGTGCCCGGGTGTATCTAACCCGTGTATAGGGAAAATCCAGTCTGCCTTGTATTTTTTTCAATTCTTTTGATTTTGAAAATTTTATAGTTGATTTGATTTTCACCGTTGGGTGACGCACTTGAGATTGTGCTGTTTATATTTTCTCTATGGGTTCTATTTAGTTGCAACCCAATGAGATGAGGGTATGCCATCTCATGCATCATTTAAGCACATGTTTGAAATCACATGCCATACATAGTTCCATGCCATGTAGGTGCGTTAGAAATTGCATGATGTTGTGATAGTTTTTGTGCTAGAGAATCATGCTACTGTGATAGCTGCTTGATAAATACCTGCTATGTGATAGGGTATGTTTGTGTGATCTTGTTGAAATAATGGACGCCGAACTTTGGTTTTTGGGGAGTATGGGCCCCCATTTACCAGAATTTGGTGGATCATTGACTCTTTATTTTTTTTTATAACACAGATAAGATGTCAGACTTTGATTCGTGGAGAGTATGGGCCCTCACGGATCAGAATTTGACACTTAGGTGTTGTTTTTTCTATATTTTCTAGGTTCTAGGGAAGTTTCTGAGTCATACTGTCCGGAAAACCCAGTATAAATGCCTTGTAGTACCTTGAACATGCCGTGTATGTTCTTATGTTTGGGAAGAAAAGAAAACATTTTTATTACACACCATGTACCCAAAGTACACGCCTTATAGTCTCTTCCCGTGTCACAAACCGTGTGGGCGGCGACACGGGGAAGGGAAATGATTGGGGTGAACATGTCGTGTACTAGATGTACACATCGTGTAGTGTAGACCTAGAGTCCTCCGTGTAACTAACAACACAGACGAAGGAGACCTTATGACATACACGCCGTGTCCACTATGGCACAAGCCGTGTAGTCTGACCTGGGATCTGGCCGTTTAACTAACAACACAGGTCGGTGTCATCCTTTAGTGTACAAGCCATGTGTGTATGGAACACTCCACGTAGTGTGAGCCATGTGTCCAGCCGTGTAACTAACAACATAGGTCGGTGAAGCTCATCCAGTACACACCGTGTTCCCGTGGGACACGCCGTGTAGTCTTGTCCGAGGAGAGACTGTGTGGAATTTCCATGTGGATGAGAAAGGGATAGTGTACACACTGTGTGCAGGTGTAACACGCCATATTGTAGCAAGCCGAGTAGTTAGCCGTGTCAAAAACGACACTGGAAGTTGGAAATAACACCATACATGCCGTGTATATTATATACACGCCGTGTAGTTTTGTTCAAACGGGAACCGTGTGGCTTAGCCGTGTAGAAGGACCCGAGAAAGGGAAGCGAAGCCAAGTACACATCGTGTAGTCATTATACACGCCATGCAGTCTTGTTTGGAAAATTTTTAATGCCTTCTTCCTCCTATTCTTTTTTCGGTTCCTTCGTTTTCAGTCTGTGATAAATGTGGATCTAAGGTGTGCGTTTTACTTTGTAGTGTCATGCCGCCGAGACGACCATGCGTTGTTCTCCAGGAGAGTGGCGACGACTATACTTCAGATATGGTGGCCCATGGGATACCATTGGATCCTCCAGCAAGGCCAGATGCGACGCCAACTGTTATACCAGATATGGGCGCGGAGGCACAGTTCAGTGAAGGCTTTATGCGGTTCATGCAGACCTTTCATGGAGCACCGCCATCTACCACATCTATGGCTGAGCTGACTCATATATTCCAGCAGCAGCATCTGCCTATGTTTTCAGGGGATGTCGGACCACAGGCTGCGGAGTCTTGGTTAGAGTCTATGCAGACTATCTTCGAGCATATTGAGACACCTCTAGGGCAGAGGGTCAAGCTCACGAAGTATATGATGTGTGATTCCGCCGAGAGGTGGTGGGATGTTACCATCCAGTCAGAGCATCACAGAGACATGGCGTGGGAATATTTTCACATAGCCTTCTATAACTTCTTCTTCCCATAGATGCTAAGAGCAGATAGAGCTCGAGAGTTCATGAATCTGCAGTAGGGCTCTATGTCGGTGATGGATTACTCTACGCGTTTTACAGAGCTTCAGCGTTTTTTACCCGTTCTGGTGGGTTTTGAGACGCCGAGAGCCAGATGCTTCGAGGATGGTCTTCGGTATGACATCTGAGCATTGGTGAATGTTTTCAGGTTACCTTCATTAGATGCTATTGTGAACCAGATGCTGATTATAGAGAGGAACCTGCGGGAAGCTAGTGGTGTTCGCCAGGGCTATTCGGCACCAGTTTCTGGTACTATTTCTATGGGAAAGAGGAAGAGATAGATGGACTTCTATCAGGGGGCATTACCAGCCAGATGATTTCTTCATTTGGACAGGTCATGTGCTACCAGTGTGGTAAAGAGGGGCACAAGAGACCGTAGTGTCTACGTGATCCAATAGAGTGCCGAGCTTGCGGAAAAATGGGTTATCTTCAGCGCTTTTTTAGGGAGTTTCTACCAGTGGCTAGTGAGAGGGGTTCTATGCAGACTCCGCATGCGGGGGTAGGACCAATGGATTCTTACCAATCGGGGAACTGGAATACGTCAGGGCATGCAGGCCGAGATGGTGGTCGTGGCCGTGGTAGCCAGATACCAAGATCTCAGAGGCAGTAGGGCAGGACAGCTCAGGGTAGCCAGGCTGTGTCGTAGGACTGCGACACTGGGTAGGCATATGCAGTGCAATAGACCTAGCAGGAGAAAAATCCTAGACCTTCTACAGTCAGAGGTACTATCCTAGTAGCTTCTGTCTTATCTTCAGTACTTTTTGACATGGGAGCTACACATAGTTTCATATATGTACCTGTTGTGGAGAGCCTTGTGATCTGTGTTTCTTCTTCTTCTTCTTCTAATATTATGATGCTAGACACTCTGTTGGGGACTAGAACGAAATGTGTGCGTCAGTGCAAGGAGTTCCCCTTGAGGTTGGTGGGTGTCACTTCCTTTGGGACCTCTATGTCTTGGAGATGACGAGTTATGATGTCATTATCGAGATGGACTGGTTGGTTCCCTTTCAATCCTTTGTAGACTGCTATCATTGCAGGGTGCGTTTCACATCACCAGAGGGCGGAGAGTTTCTATACAAGGGTGAATGGGATGTTCAGGTGAGTCGATCTGGAACAGAGCATCATGGGCGAGGTGGTGTCACTGCCCAGATTGTGAGCTTATATCTGGATGATCAAGTTAATTTCCTGATGGATTTCCTCCATAGGTTGATTGTTTCAGGGATGTATTTCCGGACGACTTCTCAGGTCTACCTCCAGAGCATGAGGTGGATTTATCTATTGATCTTATGCCAGGAGCAGCACCGGTGTCCATTCCTCCTTATAGGATGACTACACCAGAGTTGCAGGAGATCAAGATGTAGTTATAGGATTTACAGGAAAATGGTTTTATCCGACCCAATACTTCTTCTTGGGGTTCTCCAGTCCTTTTCACCAAGACGGCGGACGGTACCATCAGACTCTGTGTGGATTATCGAAAGCTGAACCAATTTATGGTTAAGAACCGATATCCCTTGCCGAGGATTGATGATCTTTTTGATCAACATCGTGGAGAATGAGTGTTCTATAAGATTGACCTGAGATCAGGATATCATCAGCTATGCGTGAGACTATCAGATATACCGCTTACAGCTTTTTGGAGCAGATATGGTTTGTATGAGTACTTGGTTATGCCGTTCGGACTCACGAACGTGCCAGCAGTTTTCGTGGCTCTGATGAATCGTGTGTTCCATCCTTATCTAGATTCTTTTGTGGTAGTATTCGTGGACGACATCTTGGTGTACTCTCATACTCAACATGACCATGCCACCCATATTGAGATCTTATTGAGTACACTGAGAGAGAATCAGCTGTATGCTAAGCTCTCAAAGTTCCACTTTTGGATGGGCTGGATTCACTTCTTGGGTTATATCATCTTAGAGGCAGGAGTTGCAGTAGACCCAAAGAAGGTGAGATCAGTAGTTTCCTGGGAGAAGCCTAAGAACGTGTTTGAGATATGGAGTTTCTTAGGGCTGGATGGTTACTACAGACACTTCATACAGGACTTTTACCTCTTAGCAGCACCGTTGACGAGTTTGACTAAGAAGGGTGTGAAGTTCGTTTGGTCGGAAGCTTGCGAGACAGCCTTTCAGGACCTGAAATGAAGGTTGACATCAGCACTAGTCCTAATACTTCCAGAGCAGGGAAAGAGATACACAGTTTACTGTGATGCATCAGGTATTGGGCTGGGAGCAGTTTTGATGCAGTGCGATCGAGTTGTTGCGTACGGGTCTCGACAGTTGAGGCCACATGAGAGGAATTACCCGATGCATGATCTCGAGTTGGCTGCAGTTGTGCTTGCATTGCGCTATTGGAGAAATTATATATTGGGAGAACATTTTGTGGTTTTCACAGACCAAAAAAGTCTCAAGTATATTTTTAATCAGCATGACTTGAATCTGAGGCAGCTAAGGTGGGTCGAATACCTTCAGTACTTTGATTTTGAGCTTGCCTACACACCTGGTAAAGGTATTGCAGTAGCTGATGCACTGAGTAGGAAGACTTAGATATAGGCTGTGCAGGAGGCCAGTGATGAGTGAGAGCTTATGGCTTTGTTCTATGAGATGCATTTGGATGTGCACGACAGTCAGGGGAACACTTATCTTTCATCTTTAGCTGTGACTTCTACCCTCCTGGATAGAGTGAGGATGAGACAACTATCTGATCTAGAAGGCCTAGTTCTACTGGAGTCGGTGGCAAATGAGTACCCTCCACCTGGTTGGATGATAGGTGATGATGAATTTCTGCGTTTCCATGGATGAGTGTGGGTTCCAAGGGATATACGTGAGGAGATGATGTGTGAGTTTCATGCTTCAGCTTGGGTAGTTCATCCCGGAGTTACCAAGATGTACCCTGACTTGAGCTGTTAGTATTGGTGGCCGGGTATGAAGACGGAGATAGCTGGTTTTGTTTCGAGATGTTCCACCTGTCAACAGGTGAAGGCAGAGAATCAGAGACCAGCTGGACTGTTACAACAGTTACCCATTCCGGAGTGGAAATGGGATGATGTCACGATGGATTTCATGACAGGGTTTCTGAGGTCACCTCGAGGCAATGATTCCATATAGGTTCTTGTGGATAGACTCACAAAGGTAGATCACTTTTTTCCGATCAAGGAGACCTTCGGTGTTGACGAGATTAGAAAGTTGTACATCCGGGAGATCGTACGTCTTCATGGGGTTCCTTGTTCTATCGTTTCAGATAGGGATGCCCATTTTACATCTCGTTTTTGGAAGAGTTTTTAGAGGGCACTGGGTACACAGGTGCTTCTGAGCACGACTTACCACCCTTAGACCGATGGCCCATCAGAGCGTACGATAGAGGTGCTTGAGGACATGCTACGTGCATATGTCCTAGACTTTGGGGGCTCTTTGGAGATGCACATACCCCTGGTCGAGTTTTCCTATAATAACAGTTTTCAGGCAACTATTGAGATGGCACCATACAAGGCTTTATATGGTAGGCCATGCCGTTCACCTTTGTGTTGGTCAGAGGCAGGTGAGGCATCTTTACTAGAACCACAGCTCGTGCAGGAGACTACTGAGCAAGTTCAGTTGATTTAAAAGCGGATGGTAACCACACAGTCTCGTCAGAAATCTTATGTTGATCGCCACAGATGACCTTTGGAGTTCATTGTCGGGGATCAGGTTTTCTTGCGTGTTTCGCCGAGGCTGGGACACAGGTGGATCAGGAGATATGGTAAACTTTCACGAAGGTATATGGGTCCATTTGAGATTCTGGAGAGAGTCGGGCCGGTTTCCTATCGGTTTCAGTTACCTCAGAGGTACCGGGACATGCATGATGTCTTCCATGTATCTTAGTTGCGCCGCTATCATTCAGACACATCTCATGTCTTTCAGCCTGAGGAGGTTGAGCTTGAGTTAGATGCATCATTTGAGGAGCATCCAATTCTTATCGTTGATAGGAGAACGAAGGTTCTTCAAGGATGGTCAGTTCCTCTCGTACGGGTGCTATGGTAGCATGGCCGAGTGCAGGATGAAACTTGGGAGCCGGAGACCGATGTACATGTTCAGTGGCTGGAGTTATTCACGGCTATATCTTCACCACCCATGGAAGGGAAATTCAGGGACAAATTGCTTTAAGGGGGGAAGTTTGTAAGAACCCAGTTCTTATTCTTGAGGTACATGTTTCTTCTTTTCTCCTTTCCTTAAGTGTTTTTGAGAAAATAAGGAAAATGGGGAAAAATCCCAAATTTTGGAAATACACGTCGTGTACTTTTTCACACGCCATGTACTTTTGGCCGTGTGGGATGAGTACATAGGGTGTGTGGCCATGTCGGCGATGAAGGGTGTATGAACCAAATACACGACGTGTAGTGGTCCCTTACACGCTGTGTAGTCAGTCAGAGGACAAATAGTAAGGTGGTGGCCAGTTGTGTGACAGAACACGCCGTGTACTCTAGAAGAAACTTCGTGTAGTTATGTCGGCAGATGAATAGTGCCATGCTGGCAGGAAACTGCCAGAGGAACAGTTAAAAAATGGGATGTACACGCCATGTACTTTGTTTTTTTCACTTAAATGGGAAGTAGCCTCCCCTATTCATAGGGAAGGATTAGAATGGGAAGAAGGAGCTCGGGAGGGACGACCAAAGCTTTGAGGATCCGCCGAGCGCACGTCGGGAATCCGTTTTTGCCTCGCACGATCTCGTTGGAACCACACGGGTAAGAGCTTACTTCTCCTGGCGTGTCTCTTTCCAATTATTCCTCTAATTGAAGTTATTTAAGTTTAAGCGAGTTTTCTTCTATGTCATATCTACTTCGTTCTTGGGCGTTTCTGGAATCGACGTTCGCATATATCAATCGTTGGCTTTTAAAGTAGGTGGATTGGTGTTTATTTTCCAACTGTTGTGCGTTTTGTGTACCATTGAGCCACGAACCCATGTTGGGGTGTCATGAGGCTGAGGCCGTGGCTCTTTTAAATACCTAGAACTGTATAGGTAATTAAATAAAGTTGTAAAATTGCTGTTTGGGATCGCTGCTTGGATCCAGGACCATCCCGAGGGGTGCGTTCCTCTGTTCAGCTGTTTGGCTAGGTTACCTGAGGGTATGACATGTTTATTTGCACATTACTTTTTCCTTGAGAGGAATTGTATGTGAATTTCTTATTATACATTGAGCATGTCCCAGTTACTTATTTAGCCCGAGGGAAGTGTTTCCTTTATCCTGAGGGCAGTAGTTATTTCGGCCCGAGGGAAACTTCTTCCGTGCCTGTGGGCAATAGACTCTGTGGCTTAGGGAGACACTTCGTATGCCTGAGGGAAATTTCTGTTATGCCTGAGGGAAATACCTGCGGGTTGGATTCTGATTACCTGAGGGTAAGGGTTTTTCTTTTCTGAGGACACTGACTGGTTACTTAGAAATTCACTGTGGTTATTTCTTAATATTAAATGATTAATTGAATAATAAAATGGAAATATAATTGGTAAGTTGGTTACTTTTGAGTACTGCTTAGTTTATTGTATTTTACTTTTGCACACTATTGTTGCATGTTTTCACACAGTTGGACACAGGCCTTTGGTGGGTGCCTACTGAGATTATTTCTCACACCTTGTTTGGGTCCTGATTTTCATCCCAAAAAGATTATGTTTCTCCAGGTGTAGATAAGGGAAAGGGTCCTTAAATAGGTACTTTATTGGTGTTGGGGTGTAGGAGAGCATGGGACCGAGCATTGGCTCGCCATGCCACTGGCTGTTCTGTTTTAATTTTCTGTACTTGTACTTCAGTTGTATTGTATTTCAGTGTAACATGTTCTGGCAGTTTTATAGAATAGTGACATGCTGCATCTTCATATATATATGACTGCTGGTTTTTCTTTTTGTTATTAGTTATCCATTTTAGTTATATACACTCTTGCTGCTTCTGCTGTTATTGTATTATTTTTATTTTATTCCGCTGCGCTACACTTTGATAAATGAGGGCATAGTTTCCCCACTATCAAACCTGGGCCCTCGCTGCTAGTCGGAAGCCTATGGAGTTTGGGGAAATGCGCTTAAGGTCACGTTGAGAACCTGGTTTGGGGCACCCGTTGAGTGGCACCCAGATCCGGGACGTTACAAAGTGGTATCAGAGGAATTATTTTCTTTGACTTACTGTTTAGTGCCGTAGTCAGGGATATGAAGAACAATAGTTGGTAAATTGCTTTTCCCGGGTGTAGCTAACCCGTGTACATGGAAAATCCAGTCTTCCTTGTATTTTTTTCAAATCTTTTGATTTTGAAAATTTTATAGTTGATTTGATTTTCACCATTGGGTGACGCACTTGAGATTGTGCTATTTATATTTTATCTATGGGTTCTATTTAGTTGCAACCTGATGAGATGAGGGTATCCCATCTCATGCATCATTTAGGCACATGCTTGAAATCACATTCCATGCATAGTTCCATGCCATGTAGGTGCATTAGAAATTGCATGATGTTGTGATAGTTGTTGTGATAGAGAATCATGCTGTTGTGATAGCGGCTTGATAAATACCTACTATGTGATAGGGTATGTTTGTGTGAGCCTGTTGAAAGAATGGATGCCAAACTTTGGTTTTTGGGGAGTATGGGCCCCCATTTACCGGAATTTGGTGGATCATTGACGGTTTATTTTTTTATAACACAGATAAGATGTCAGACTTTTATTCGTGGGGAGTATGGGCCCTCAGGGATTGGAATTTGACACTTAGGTGTTGTTTTTTCTGTATTTTCTGGGTTCTGGGGAAGTTTCTGAGGCATATTGTCCGGAAAACCCAGTATACATGCCTTGTAGTACCTTGAACATTCCATATATGTTCTTCTGTTTGGGAAGAAAAGAAAACATTTTTATTACACACTGTGTACCCTAAGTACACGCCGTGTAGTATCTTCCCGTGTCAAAAACCATGTGGGCGGTGACACGGGGAAGGGAAATGATTGGGGTGAACACGCCGTGTACTGGATGTACACGTCGTGTAGTGTAGACCTAGAGTCCTCCACGTAACTAACAACACGGATGAAGGGGAACTTATGACATACACGTCGTGTCCACTATGGCACATGCCGTATAGTCTGACCTGGGATCCGACCGTGTAACTAACAACACAGGTCGGTGTCATCCTTTAGTGTACAAGACATGTGTGTATGGAACACTCCGCGTAGTGTGATCCATGTGTCCATCCATGTAACTAACAACACGGGTCGGTGAAGCTCATCTAGTACATGCCGTGTTCCCGTGGGACATGCCGTGTAGTCTTGTCCGAGGACAGACCGTGTGGACTTTTCGTGTGGCTGAGAAAGGGATGGTGTACACACTTTGTGCGGGTGTAACACGCCATATTGTAGCAAGATGAGTAGTCGGCCGTGTCACAAACGACACTAGAAGTTGGAAATAACACCATACACGCCGTGTAGATTATATACACGCCGTGTAGTTTTGTTCAAACAGGAACCGTGTGGCTTAGCCGTGTAGAAGGACCCGAGCAAGGGAAGAGAAGACAAGTACACTTCATGTAGTCATTATACACGCCATGTAGTCTTGTTTTGCAAATTTTGAATGCCTTCTTCCTCCTGTTCCTTTTCAGTTCCTTAGTTTTCAGTCTGTGATAAATGTGTATCTAAGGTGTGCGTTTTACTTTGTAGTGTCATGCCGCCGAGACGACCATGCGTTGTTCGCCAGGAGAGCAGCGACGATTATACTTCAGAGATGGTGGTCCATGGGCTACCATTGGATCCTCCAGCAGTGCCAGATGCGGCGCCAACTGTTATACTGTATATGGGCGTGGAGGCGCAGTTCAATGAAGGCTTTATGCGGTTCATACAGACCTTTCATGGAGCACCGCCATCTACCACATTTATGGCTGAGCTGATTCGTATATTCCAGTAGTAGCATCCGCCTATGTTTTCAGAGGATGGCGGACCATAGGCTGCAGAGTCTTGGTTAGGGTCTATGCAGACTATCTTCGAGCATCTTGAGACGCCTCTAGGGCGGAGGGTCAAGATCGCGACGTATATGATGCGTGATTCCGCCAAGAGGTGGTGGGATGTTACCACCTAGTCAGAGCATCACAAAGACATGGAGTGGGAATATTTTTAGACAACCTTCTATGACTTCTTCTTCCCAGAGATGCTAAGAGAAGATAGAGCTTGATAGTTCATGAATCTACAGTAGGGTTCTATGTCAGTGATGGATTACTCTGCTCGTTTTACAGAGCTTCAGCATTTTTCACCCGTTCTGGTGGGTGTTGATACGTTGAGAGCCAGATTCTTCAAGGATGGTCTTTGGTATGACATCTGAGCGTTGGTGAATGTTTTCAGGTTACCTTCAGTACATGATATTGTGAACCAGGTGCTGATTATAGAGAGGAACCTGTGGGAAGCTAGTGGTGTGGGCCAGGGAGTTTCAGCACCGGTTTCTAGTACTATTTATATGGGCAAGAGGAAGTGATAGATGGACTTCTCTCAGGGTGGCATTACCAGCCATATGGTTTCTTCATTTGGACAGGTCAGGTGCTACCAGTGTGGTAAAGAGGTGCACAAGAGACCGCAATGTCCACGTGATCCAATAGAGTGCCGAGCTTGCGAAAAAATGGGTCATCTTCAGTGTTTTTTTAGGGAGTTTCTACCAGTGGCTAGTGAGAGGGGTTCTATGCAGACTCTGCGTGCGGGAGTAGGACCAATGGCCTCTTACCAGTCAGGGAACTGGAATACGTCAGGGAGTGCGGGCCGAGATGGTGGTCGTGGCCGTGGTAGCCAGATACCAGGATCTCAGAGGTAGCAGGGAAAAACAGCTCAGGGTAGCCAGGCTGTGTCGTAGGGCTGCGACACTGGGCAGGCATATGCAGTGCAATAGACCTAGTCGGAGAAAAATCCTGGACCTTCTACAGTTAGAGGTACTATCCTAGTATCTTATGTCTTATCTTCAGTACTTTTTGACATGGGAGCAACACATAGTTTCATATATGTACCTGTTGTGGAGAGCCTTGGGCTCTGTGTTTCTTCCTCTTCTTCTTCTGCTGTTATGATGCTAGACACTCTGTTGGGGACTAGAATGACATGTGCGCATCAGTGCAAGGAGTGACCCCTTGAGGTTGGTGGGTGTCACTTCCTTTGGGACCTCTATGTCTTAGAGATGACGAGTTATGATTTCATTCTCGAGATGGACTGGTTGGTTCCCTTTCGATCCTTTGTAGACTGCTATCATCACAGGGTGCATTTAATATCACCAGAGGGAGGAGAGTTTCTATACAAGGGTGAATGGGATGTTCAGGAGAGTCGATCTGGACCAGAGGATCATGGGCGAGGTGGTGTCACTGCACAGATTGCGAGATTATATCTGGATGATCAAGGTATTTTCCAGATGGATTTCCTCCATAGGTTGATTGTTTCAGGGATGTCTTTATGGACGACTTTTCAGGTCTACCTCCAGAGCATGAGATAGATTTCTCTATTGATCTTGTGCCAGGAGAAGCACTGGTTTCCATTCCTCCTTATAGGATGGCTACACTAGAGTCTCAGGAGCTCAAGATGCAGTTAGAGGAGTTACAGGAAAAGGGTTTTATCTGACCCAATACTTCTTCTTGGGGTTCTCCAGTCCTTTTCACGAAGACGGTGGATGGTACCCTCAGACTCTGTGTGGATTATCAGAAGCTGAACCAGTTGATGGTTAAGAACTGATATCCTTTTTCAAGGATTGATTATCTTTTTTCATCAACTTCGTGGAGCACGGGTGTTCTAGAAGATTGAACTGAGATCAGGATATCATCAGCTGCGCATGAGACCATCGGATATACCGCTTAAAGACTTTCGGAGCAGATATGGTCTGTACGAGTAATTGGTTATGCCGTTCGAACTCACGAATGCGCCAGCAGTTTTCATGGCTCTGATGAATCGTGTGTTCCATCCTTATCTGGATTCTTTTGTGGTAGTATTCATGGACGACATCTTGGTGTACTCTCATACTCGACATGACCATGCCACCCATATTGAGACCGTATTGAGTACACTGAGAGATCATTAGCTGTATGCTAAGCTCTCAAAGTGCCACTTTTGGATGGACTGGATTCACTTCTTAGGTCATATCATCTTAGAGGCAGGAGTTGCAGTAGACCCAGAGAAGGTGAGAGCAGTAGTTTCCTGGGAGCATCCTAAGAACGTGTTTGAGATACAGAGTTTCTTAGGGATGGATGGTTACTACAGATGCTTCATACATGACTTCTCCCTCTTAGCAACACTGTTGACAAGTTTGACTAAAAAGGGTGTGAAGTTCATTTGGTCGGAAGCTTGCGAGACAGCCTTTCAGGACCTGAAATGAAGGTTGAAATTAGCACCAGTCCTAATACTTCCAGAGCAGGGAAAGAGATACATAGTTTACTATGATGCATCAGGTATTGGGCTGGGAGCAGTGTTGATGCAGTGCGATCGAGTTGTTGCGTACGGGTCTCGACAGTTGAGGCCACATGAGAGGAATTACCCGACGCTTGATCTCGATTTGGCTGCAGTTGTGCTTACATTGCGCTATTAGAGAAATTATCTATTGGGAGAACATTTTGTGTTTTTCACATACCACAAAAGTCTCAAGTATATGTTTACTCAGTGTGACTTGAATCTGTGGCAGCGAAGGTGGGTCGAATACCTTCAGTACTTTGATTTTGAGCTTGCCTACACACCTGGTAAAGGTAATGCAGTAGCTGATGCACTGAGTAGGAAGACTCAGATATAGGATATGCAGGAGGCCAGTGATGAGTGGCAGCTTATGACTTTGTTCTATGAGATGCATTTAGAGGTGCACGACAATCAGGGGAAAACTTATCATTCATCTTTAGCTGTGACTTCCACCCTCCGGGATAGAGTGAGGATGAGACAAATATCTGATCTAGAAGGCCTAGTTCTATGGGAGTCGGTGGCAAGTGAGTACCCTCCACTTGGTTGGACGATAGGCGATGATGAATTTCTGCATTTCCATGGATGAGTGTGGGTTCCAAGGGATATATGTGAGGAGCTGATGTGGGAGTTTCATGCTTCTGCTTGGGAAGTTCATCTCAAAGTTACCAAGATGTACCATGACTTGAGACTTTAGTATTCGTGGCTGGGTATGACGAGGGAGATAGTTGGTTTTGTTACGAGATGTTCCACCTGTCAGTAGGTGAAGGCAGAGCATCAGAGACCAGCTGGACTATTACAGTAGTTACCCATTCCGGAGTGGAAATGGGATGATGTCGTGATGGATTTCGTGACAGGGTTTTTGAGGTCACCTCGAGGCAATGATGCAGTATGGGTTGTTGTGGATAGACTCACGAATGTAGATCACTTTTTGCTAATCAAGGAGACCTTCGGTGTTGACGAGCTCAGAAAGTTGTGCATCCGGGAGATCGTACGTCTTCATGGGGTTCCTCGTTCTATCGTTTCAGATAGGGACGCTCGTTTTACATCTCGTTTTTGGAAGAGTTTTTAGAGGGAACTAGGTACACAGGTGCTTCTGAGCATAGATTACCACCCTCAAACCGATGTCCAGTTAGAGCGTACGATAGAGGTGCTTGAGGACATGTTACGTGCATGTGTCCTAGACTTTGGGGTCTCTTTGGAGAAGCACATACCCCTGGTCGATTTTTCCAATAATAACAGTTTTCAGGAAACTATTGAGATGGCACCATACGAGGCTTTATATGGTAGGCCATGCTATTCACCTTTGTGCTGGTCGGAGCAGGTGAGATAGCTTTACTAGCACCACAGCTCATTCAGGAGACTACTGAGCAGGTCCAGTTGATTTAGAAGAAGATGGTTACTGCACCGTCTCATCATAAATCTTATGCTGATCGCCGCAGAAAACCTTTGGAGTTCATTGTCGGGGATCAGGTTTTCTTGCGTGTTTCGCCGAGGCTGGGACACAGGTGGATCAGGAGACATGGTAAACTTTCATGAAGGTATGTGGGACCATTTGAGATTCTAGAGAGAGTCGGGCCGGTTGCCTATCAGTTGTAGTTACCTCAGAGGTACTGGGACATACACGACGTCTTCCATGTATCTCAGTTGCGCCGCTATCATTCAAACCCATCTCACGTCTTTCAACCTGAGGAGGTTGATCTTGTGTTAGATACGTCATTTGAGGAGCATCCAATTCGTATCGTTGATAGGAGCATGAAAGTTCTTCAAGGCCGGTCAGTTCCTCTCATACGGGTGCTATGGCAGCATGGCCGAGTGCATGACGAAACTTTGGAGCAGGAGACCGATGTATGTGTTTAGTGGATGGAGTTGTTCACGGCTATATCTTCACCACCCATGGAAGGGAAATTCGGGGACGAATTGCTTTAAGGGGGAAGTTTGTAAGAACCCAGTTCTTATTCTTGAGTTACGTGTTTCTTCTTTTCTCCTTTCCTTAAGTGTTTTTGAGAAAATAAGGAAAATGGGGAAAATCCCAAATTTTGGAAATACAGGCTATGTACTTTTCCACACGCAGTGTACTTTTCCCGTGTGGGATGAGTACACAGGGCGTGTGGCCATGTTGGTGATGAAGGGTGTAGGAACCAAATACACACTATGTAGTGGTCCCTTACACGCCGTGTAGTTAGTTGGAAGACAAATAGTAAGGCGGTGGCCAGCTGTGCGACAGAACACGCCGTGTACTCTAGAATACACATCGTTTAGTCATGTTAGTAGATGAACAGTGCCACGCTGGCGGGAAACCGCCAGAGGAAAAGTTCAAAAATGGGAAGTACACACCGTGTACTTGAAAGTACACGCCCTGTACTTTATTTTTTTCGCTTAAATGGACAGTAGCCTCCCTTGTTCATAGGAAAGGCTTAGAACAGGAAGAAGGTGCTTGGGAGGGACGACCAAAGCTTCAAGGATCCACTGAGCGCACGTCGAGAATCCGTTTTCACCTCAAATGATCTCGTTGGAACCGCACGGGTAAGAGATTTCTTCTCCTGGTGTGTCTCTTGCCAAATATTCCTCTAATGGAAGTTATTTAAGTTTATAAAAGTTTTCTTCTACGTCAGAGCTACGTCGTTCTTGGGATTTTCTGGAATCGACGTTCGTGTATATCATTCATTGGCTTTTAAGGTAGTTGGCTCGGTGTTTATATTCCAACTGTTGTGCGTTTTGTGTACCGTTGAGCCACAAACCCATTTTGGGGTGTCGTGAGGCTGAGGCCGTGGCTATTTTAAATACCTAGAACTGTATAGGTAATTAAAAAAGTTTTGAAATTGCTGTTTGGGATCACTACTTGGATCCAGGACCATCCTGAGGGGTGCGTTCCTCTGTTTAGCTGTTTGGCCAGGTTACCCGAGGGTATGCCATATTTATTTGTGCATTACTTTTTCCTTGAGAGGAATTGTATGTGAATTTCTTGTTATACATTGGGCATGGACCGGTTACTTGTTTAGCCTGAGGGCAGTGTTTCCTTTAGCTAGAGGGAAGTAGTTATTTCGGCCCGAGGGAAACTTCTTCCGTGCCTGTGGGAAATAGACTCTGTGCCCGAGGTTGACACTTCGTACGCCTGAGGGCAATTTCTGTTATGCCTGAGGGCAATACCTGCGGGTTGGGTTCTGATTACCTAAGGGTAAGGGTTTTTCTTGTCTGAGGATGCTGACTGGTTACTTAGAAATTCTCTGTGGTGATTTCTTAATATTAAATGATTAAATGAATAATAAAATGGAAATATAACTGGTAAGTTGGTTACATTTGAGTACTGCTTAGTTTATTGTATTTTACTTTCGCACATTGTTGTTGCATGTTTTCACACAGTTGGACACGGGCCTTTGGTGGGTGCCAACTGGGATTATTTCTCACACCCTGTTTGGGTCCTGCTTTTCTGCCCAAACAGATTATGTTTCTGCAGGTGTAGATAAGGGAAATGTTCCTTATATAGGTACTTGATTGCTGCTGGGGTGTAGAAGAGCATGAGACTGAGCATTGGCTCGCGATGCCGCTGGCTGTTCTGTTTTTCTTTTCTGTACTTGTACTTCAGTTGTATTGTATTGCAGTGTAACATATTCTGGCTGTTTTATAGAATAGTGACATGCTGCATATTCATATATATATGAATGCTAGTTTTTCTTTTTGTTATTAGTTATCCATTTCAGTTATATACACCGTTGTTGCTTCCGCTGTTATTGTATTATTTTTATTTTATTCTGCTGCAGTACACTTTGATAAATGAGGGCATAGTTTCCCCACTATCAGACCTGGGCCCTCGCTGCTAGTCGGAAACCTCTGGCGTTTGGGGAAATGCGCTTGAGGTCACGTGGCGAACTAGGTTTGGGGCACTCGTTGAGTGGCACCCGGAACTGGGACGTTACAAAGTGGTATTAGAGGAATTATTTTTCTTCAACTTACTGTTTGGAGCCATAGTCAGGGATAGGACGAATAGAAGTTGGTAATAAGCTGTGCCCGGGCGTATCTAACCCGTGTACAGGGAAAAGCCAGTCTACCTTGTATTTTTTTCAATTCTTTTGATTTTGAAAATTTTATAGTTGATTTGATTTTCACCGTTGGGTGACACACTTGAGATTTTGCTTTGGATGGTAGTAAAGGTAGTGACACACCTATGAGCACCACTTGTAAGTTGGATGCTGATGAAGCTAGAGAACCTGTGGATCAACCAACTACAGAGGTATGATAGGGAGTCTACTCTATCTTTCAGCTATCAAACCTGACATTATGTTTAGTGTATGTATGTGTGCTCACTTTCAAGACAATCCAAAAGTGTCTCTTTTAACTGCTGTAAAAAGGACTTTTAAATATCTCAAATCTACTCCCAACATATGACTATTTTATCCTAAAGGACCATCATTTTATTTTTTGAGTTATTCTGATGCTGATTTTTCTTGTTGCAAGTTAGATAGAAAAAGAACCTCTGGGACATGTCACATTTTAGGAAAGTCACTAGTATCATGGTGTAGTTAGAAACAGAATTCTGTTGCATTATCTACTGCCGAAGCTAAATACATAGCTGCTGGTAGTTGTTGTGCTCAAATTCTGTGGATGAAACACACTTTACTAGACTATGGATAACAATTCCAACATGTCTCTATAAATCGTGACAATACAAGTGCTATTAACATTTTCAAAAATCTAGTATCTCATTCTAGTAGAAAATCATATTGATGTGAGACATCACTTTTTGAGGGATCATTATCAAAAGGGTGATATCACTCTTGAATTCATTGGCACTGAACATCAATTGGATGATATATTCACAAAGACTTTGAATTGTGAGAGGTTAAATTACATCAAACATGAGTTAGGTATGATTAACTTCAGTATGGGACACCTCACCATTAGACCTCACTGATACACCTCACCATTGGACCTCAATGATACACCTCACCGTTGGAACTCACTGATACACCTCACCCTTGGACCTCACTGATACACCTCACCATTGGACCTCTTTGATACACCTCACCATTAGAACTCACTGATACACCTCACAGTTGGACCTCACTAATACACCTCACCATTGAACCTCACTGATACACCTCACCATTGGACCTCACCATTGCACCTCACTAGTGTACCTCACTGTTAGAAACCCCACTGCTGGATAGATCGATGTTTGATTCTACCAGTAATTTTTACGAGAATCCGAACCATTTTATTCCTATTTATTATTTCTGTTTTATTTTTTTCCTAAATGATAAAACTAAGACTGCGAACATATCTCAATCCACTTTATTCCTCAATCTCAAACCTTGCTCTCGAAATCCCTAAACCCTAACAATCCATTTGATCTTTTGAACCTCTTCCAATCTCCATGGCTAGAACCAAGAGACCCCTGACTGTCTGTGAGGATGCACCAAGGATAAAGAAGACTCGAGCCATGTCCAGTAGCACCAGTAGTACCTCAATGGGACCTGTAAACCCGTATCTGAAAAAGAGAGAAAGCGTGGCTGAGAAGGAGCTTTGTGAAAAAATGGCTGCTGTCGAGCAAGTCATTAGTGATGGAAGTACTAGTTTCCCAAGGATGGACCGAATTCTTTTCCAATAACAATGGACCGTACTACTAAAATCTTATGAAGGAATTCTATGAATACCTGAAGTTTAAAGAGGAAGATGATGTGCATAGGATGGTATCTAGAGTTAATGGCAACGAAGTCAGTTTTTCATCTACTGAGTGTGCTGGAAGCTTGAGTGTTCCTCATGAAAGAGTGTATGAATACTATTCTAGAGTGTCTCCTCCAGACAGTGGAATTTTTTAGTATGAAAAAGCTCTGGAAGAGCTGATAGGGAATTGAAAATCGAGGAAGATCATTGCAGTTGAGATGAATGGAGAAGACCTACTACTTTTTAAGTTCATTCAACATGTGATTAGTCCCAGAAGAGGGGATTTTGCAGTGCTGAAGTATCAGGACATATTCCTGATGTACTTACTGAAGCATGGGGAGAAGACTAACCTATGTAGGTTACTGATGGCACAATTTGGGGATATTACTAAGGCAAGATCAAAGTCCAATGACCTATTCCATGCCAAGCTAATTTCAGTAATTCTAAAGGTAAAGGGTGTGGATAGAAATAAATAGGAAATGATAGTGGCTAAGTATAGTGTTTGTATCTCTAAGGTTATTTTCAAATTCATGAAAATTAGCTGTAATGCCTGGATGAAAGCATGGGTAAATGATAAAGGAAAAGTGTATGAAAATTTTGACCCTACTACTCACCCATCTAGGCCAAAAGACAAGAGAGATCCAGGCCTGAATCCTAATGAGCCAGAACCAGCTTATTCAGATGAAGAGGTGGAAGTTGAAGGAGCCATGGAACCAGAAAAAGAGAACACCCCCATTGATGATGGGAGTGATCCTGATTTACATGACCATTTTGTCAGGACAGTAGCTTTCAGAGCACCTATCCCTCCAAAGGAACTGCCAAGAAGAGAGACTGTTCCAAGGGACAGTGATACTAAGACCAGTGAAGAAGAAGAAGTATCTCAGAATATTTTCAGAGACACCTCTGAAGAGGATGAGGCTACTGAGTCAGACCATTCTACTCATGAGGCAAAGGAGGCTAGTTAAAAGGATGAAGGAAAGAAGGATGATATTGATGAAGCTGATGATGAAGAAAGTAAAGAAAAAGAGCTTAGTTTGAACCCTCTGATAGATAATACAGACATGATAGTGTCTGATCAAGAAGCAGAAGTTTCATCTACTGCCATTGAAATAGAGATCATTGATAACTCAGTGGAGGTTGTGACTCACCCCACTGGTGAACCAACTGAGCAGACAGAGGTTGAATCTGCTAAGGAGGTTGTGGAGTTACCTAGAGTAGAACCAGTAAAGGAGAACACTCAGGAGAGAACTCCAAGTGAGGGGGAGAATTTTGGTTCTGTATTTGTTCTTCATGACATTGAATAATGGTCAGAAGACCCTGAATACTTAGTACTTGGTATGGATTAATATGATTCGGATTGTGATATGTTAAGCAAAAGACATCCTGGTCCTATTGTTTTAGAACCTGCCGCAGTGCCTACAGTGGTTCCCCTTCCTGAGTACCTTGTCACTATGTATGATCTAGAAAAACTAAAAATAGATCTACACCAGATGTTTGATAACAAGGCCTCTGAATTGGAAACGAAAATGGGCTTAATTCAAGAGATAACTGCCTCTAAGATGGCTAAAGTTCAATCTTCTATTCAAGCCAATTTTTCCCAAGAAATATCTCAATGCCAGAATCAACTCAAGGATGTGTCTCAGTCTATGGAACTTTTAATATAGTCAGTGGTGAGCTTGACTGCTCTAATGGATTCTAGGGGCCAATCATACAAAGACATTCACTACATCAGAAGTGTGGTGCAACAGATGGTTGAAGTATTTGAAAGTTTTAAGGAATCCATGAAAGATCGTGTAAAGGGCCAGGATGAAGATGTGAATAATATCATCAGTGGGTTGACCAATTCTTTTAAAGAAACTGTTTCTTTCTATATAAATCCTTTGACTGCCTCTTCCTCTGCTTAAACCTCCACTACCCCACCTATGGACTTGTCAGCTTTCAGGGCAGTGGTCAGTGAAGAGTTAGCAAAGGTCTCTGGTGTCAGTGCACATGATCCTCAATCTGTGACACAAATCATCTCCACTACCAAAGAAGTTCAGAAGGTAGTTAGTGAATTTATGAGAGAGGCTTCCCAGGACCAAAAGAGTATAATAAAACTGATTAATTTTTATTATAAAAGGATTTACTCCATGTATCATATGGAAGCTCATTTTAAGCTTCTGTTGGAAAACCTCAAGATTACACCGGTCACCAGAGCCTTCAAGGAACAAGTCACTCAACTGGGCCAGTTGAATCCATCCTTAGAGAAATTTATGGAGAATAAGGATGATTTCATATCAGCTATGGAAAGAGGAGGAAGCATTATTATGGACTTCAGAAACCAACTCTTACCCTTTCTCCATGTGGAATGTACCCTGTCATAATACCTCCTGCCTTACCTGCATCTCAACCTAGTAGTTATTCCATGATGTCTCCTACTGAGTCCATCAGAAGCCTTACTCCACTTATACCTTATAGATCTACCCACTACAGACACACAGGAGCTTCTGTTGCTGCCCCTCCAGTCATTCCTGTAGCAATTCATAAACCTGTTGATCCACCAGATCATCCTCCCTCTTCTTCTTCCAAATTGAAGTAACACTTCTCTACGGATGATGTGGATTGATCTTGTTTATGTCTTTTGATAGGGACTGTGTATTCTTCTTTTTGGGTCATGTAATGTACTTACTTTAATAGAAGATTTCTCTATTATCTTTATTTGTGTTTCTTTTTTCTAATCACAAAGGGGGAGAAATGAATGAAGTGCCAATACTAATATAATACTCTAATTTCATTACACTTTAATGGACCTTTTATGCTTTTTTCTATGATCCCATGTACCAATATCCTCTGATTTTACACTCTTATTAATCTCTGATACTTGAGAACTTACAAATGAACTACGGTTCCATTTTGATATCTGTTTAGTAACTATATTATACGTTTATCTGTGATATCTATAATTAATACATACTGGCATAATTTGAGATTATCAAAAAGGGGGAGATTGTTGGACTCACTTGTTTTGATAATCCCAAATCATGTTTAAATACTGATCATGATATATTAAGTCATTTTCTAATCCTTTTTAATTTGTATTTATATTATTTATCCTGAACAATTGTTGCATCAGCTTACAATTTACATTTCTCTTAGTACAAGCTCACTTTTAAAGGCTACTGGTAAGAGCCTTCTGTTAAAGGTCACTGTTATAGATCACTGTCACTCTAGGTCACTGTTTCTACAAGGTCACCGTTGAAGATCTGCGGTCACTGTTATAAGCTACCGGTACAGGGTCACTATCTCAAGTCTACCGTTGCTCTGCTTATCCTAGCTTACAGAAAAAGAGTCACTGTTACAAGGTCACTGTTGTGACAAGGCTTCTGTAAGAAGTCCATTATCAGACTCTTTATCAAGTCTTTTGTTAAGAGCTTCACAGTTCAAGTCTACCGTTAGAAGAAGTCTGCTGATAGACATACTCCAGTGTTGATGAAGTTACCTTTTGAGATAGACTACTAATGGAAAGGTCATTGTTGAAGTAATCTGATGTTACAGAGCAACCATTAAAATCTTACTGATTTAAGTCTATCGCTGATCAAGCTTACTGACTAAAGATCCTACTGTTAAAGGTCTACTGTGAGTCTACTGATAAAGTCCACAGTTGAGGAGCCTACTGTTGAAGTCTACCGTGTGACATACTTCTGCTACCAGTCTAATGATAACCTATTCTTTACTTTACTAATTTTCTTAATACTATCATAACGGTCATGTCTGGACAATTTAATGCACCTAACATTATTTAATGATATTTTCAGGCATATCAGGAGATAGTACGAGGTACGAGGATGACCACACATGGATGAATCATTCCATCTTGTCGGCCCCAACTAAATTAAATAAAGGAAAGCTAAGCTGTAAGAATGATATAAAATAGCGACATAAAGAAAAGAATAAACACACCCCCAACAGCAGACACATAAAAACCAGGAATACGAAGACAGAAGAAGCACACTCAAGAACTCATACTGAAGACTCTAGAGCTTCACAAAGATCTGTTGAAAAGATCATTTTCAAAGCTATGGTGGTGTGATACAAAGAGTTTCTGACCCAAGAAGATGATCATCTCTACATCTGGAAGTCAGAACTTGAATGTTGTGATACTCTGTTTTAAAGGTAACTTGAAGCGAAGGACCAAAACTTCATTTCCTTCATTTCAAGGAGTCCAGAGCTGATATTCCAACACACAGAGAATTCTAAACTTTTTTCTAATATCTTTATCTCTACTGTGTTTAAGTATTTTACATTTGTGAGTAGTGTGTATGTCATACACACACTGACTCTTTTTCTTGAACTGAGGGATACTTAAAATCCCCATACCAAACTCTATTCACATTTGATTCCCACATGTAACAATGGAAGAAGCCTATTGTGGATGGATAGTTTATTTTCCCACGTATAACTGTGGTAGAGGTTGCCAAACCTAGACAATTTTTGAAAACTGTTGTAAATCCTGATACAGGATGTGTATCTTTCTTTAAATATAACTGCTTGGTGGTAGGTGATCACCAAGTGCAGAGGATTAGGTCTTGGCTTAAGACTGAACCTATTGTTTAAATTTTTGTGTTCAACTTTCAATTACTCTGTTTTACATTTATCCGCTGCTTATATTTTCAAAGACATAAATCTATTTTTAGATTCAATATGATAGTTAGTTATGGTTAGTGAATATATGTGATTATTTTAGTAAACTTGTTTCAAAAGTTGAATTAGTACTCATATTGATTCAACTGATGATTAATCAACCTTTGAGAAACCTGTTGAACAATAAATCACTTATATCTCTGCTGCCTTAATTAACTAGGCTGTTTTAGTTTGGTGGATTTTAATCCTAAAAGTTTTTAATAGAAATTTTAATTGGAACACAATTCCCCCTCTTGAGTATCCACTCCAAACAAAAATTTACATTTCAAAAGCCTTTTTATACCCATCATTTCAAAAAATAACACCTTTAATCAAAATTATTTTTCATAACATTTTCAATAATGTTCATTTATAGGGATTTTTAATAGGCATAAACCATAGTCTGAAAATCACACTTCTAGAATAATAGTCCCAAGGAAAAATCAGTAATAGGAAGGATACATATGACATAAATATAATATGTGCCTAGAATGATGCATGAACCAACTCAACCTGTCTTTCCGTAATATTCCATGAGATAAATCCACATAAATTGATAACATCACATTCAAGTAAACCACTCAATGTTGAAGTATAAATCAACTATAAATTCAAAAAATAGAACATAAATCTCCACCCCTAGTAACATGGGTTCTCCCTAATACATGGGGATCTAGGCACCCTGAAATGGGTTTATTAACCAACCCTAAGAAGATCCTAGATTCTTGTCTACCATGACAACAAATAGTAATTATAAAGAAAATTCCTTTGATTTCACTCTATAACACCCTGGATTTGGTGCAACTATAACCGATTCCCCAAGATGGGTCACCACATGAAGTTAGTCATGCCTCTCCATTTTCCAGATTATTCATATGAGAATAACGGGTATAAAGAAAAACATTGAGAGACTATACCCGCATATAAATGGAAAGACACAATAGAAGTAATGCCAACAGTTGAAATAACCAGAAAGAATAATAAATGGACATCATATAGAAAAGGCCGAGTAGTAACCAAGTAAGACATTCTATAACAATATAATGAATGAAATACATAGCGGGCATTCATACAACTAAAACCCCCAATACCTAAACCATAAAATATATAGAACATGGACATATGTCTTAACACAGTCTTGATATCATGTGCTCTAACCCATAATCCTTTACACAAACCAAACACCATGTTCTTATCCTAATCCTATATTAGAAAACAATCAGAGTATTCTCAGGTACCCAAGTTCCTCAGAAACCAAAGATGGGTGTCAGTTCAACTCCATAGGCCACTACCAATGACTTCTAAGGCAATAACCAGTCTGTATAATCATGTATATAGATAATGATGGTGGAGTAAATTAATAGGTAAACAAAAGGATCATGTTTCACAATTATATAGTTTTTAATTAACCATTTTATCCATTTATGTTATATCAATAAATCCAACCAACCTAACCCGATCTAACCATGCTAAGAGGCTAATCTATATCCTGAAGGTGTTACATAATTTTTAGTCACAAGGGTAATTTACTAATCAATTCAATTTAACTCAGTACCTTAGAGCATAAATCCTTGTAAGGAAAACATTCTCATACCTTGTAATGTTGCATCCTCAGTCTGATATCTGAAACCATGCCTTCTTTATGAACATGGATCCTTATTCTGACATCCTTAATCGATAAAAATCATAGTGGTCCCTAGTGCCTTAGTCTATCATGGCCTAAAATAAGGAGCCTCATTCCAAAACTCTATTCCTACATTACATTAATGGGGCCTAGAGAATCAATCTAGACCTAACCATGGGAGTATAGACAAATTACAATACCCTACACATAAATTTTTTGCATGGAAACGATTCTTTATCAATTTATCACATTTACCATATTCTCAACTCATTTACCAAGGTACCAATAAACCCTCAAAACCAAAACATGTTATGAAAAAATTGCAACCCTTTTCTTATGGATTTAGAAAAACAAGATCAATTAAACTTTTTAAAATAATCATGAATGCCCCTCTAAAATATGGGTATTCTCATTGAAAATTAAATAATTCATCAAGGGTTTCATGTAATTTTCATCCATTTAAAACATTCATTAATTCATTCTCATGATAAGGGAAGACACACTACCATTTCAAATCATCTTTGGATATATAATAATAACCCATGTTTAAAAAAATTTGAGGTCAAAACCACTATTTGAAGAATTAACCAAATTTAAAACATCATTTTCATTCATGAAAACCCTTAATTGTATCGAATTCCAAAAAATCATTTAATAGATTTAAATAGCCTTTTAGGAATTTCACAAATTAAAAAATATGAAAATTTCAATAACACCTTTAACCATACCGATTATATATGTTCAACTCCAATCCATTAACTCTCATAATTTCCCTAAATAAAAATTTACCAATTCAATACTCCACTTCTAAGAGTTTTTCGTGATGTATGGGTATCCCTCGAGTTTGTTTCACATCATCAGTGAACCCAACATGGTCTCTGAATGATCTCTCACTAAAATCTAAATCCAAAATTACATCCCTTAGTTAATGAAATTTGAACTCATTAAAGATGAATATTGGAACAACCAAGTAAACATATAAAACATTTATATTAAAAAAATATTATAGACCACCAAACTCATCTTCAGAAAAAACAACCCATCCATCTTTGTCCCTATATCCACGATCAAAAAATATTTATCATAAAAACTTATAATATGATATAAAATAGATTTTTATGGATACTAAATGAGAGAAAACATTAAAAAATTTCCCTTCCATAAAATGGAAGGAATCAAAGTAAAATTCATACCCAGACCATCGATTCACACTAAGCATCATTCCAAATGCCTAAGAATCTAGGGGGAAACACCCATGTAGTTGGGAGGAGCACCAATTTTTTCACACTAGAAATTGGTGGTCCAATGAGGTTGAAATTCAAGGACGAAAATTTTATTCCATGGAGGGAAAGATGTAAATTTCCTCATTTTTATGTGGTGCATGATTTTTTCACTTAGTTTTCCAAACTGTGGTCCAACAATGCAGTTCCCTCTGTCCTAGAAGAAATTGAGCCAGACAGTTTCCTTGTCCAACTACATAGTTCTAAAAAACATCTGGTATCCATGTTCATGAAAATTTCGAGGGGGTTCATGATATGTATGGTCTCATAGGACACCGTACATGGATTATTTAACCTTAAAACACCCTTCTACAGTCTACATGGTTATGACGTAAAGTTACTACTAACTATGCGCCAACTATTCTCTTAACATAGATTAGTCTCCTTTCATCCTTTATCATGCCCAAAACCCTCGATACACCCCTTATCCCAGTCTCACTCCTAGGAAAAATTCTATAAACAAAACATTAATAAAGTATGTACTTTGTCTCTGGGTTTGGATCTTACAGGATGCCTTTATCATCCCTTTATTAGAAGTCATAAAGTGGGCTTTGTCACTATTTTTCATAGTACTGATAAAAAGTTTCCTATATATATATTTGAAAAAATGTATTATTATATTTTTAAATATTCATATTATTAAATATATATTATATTTTCTTTAATATTCATTATGTAATACTAAATATGTATTTTTTACTTATATATAATACATTTAATAAAAAATGGTTTTAAAATAATTAAAAATCCATGTGAATTATTTTTTTTGATAATTAATATTATATCATAAAAATGCAACAAAAATTTTGTGATATGAACAATTTCAAAATAATTATTATATTATAATATGTTGAAAATGTGACTTGATCTTCATACAACCCTTACTATTGATCTAGGTGACTTTTGGGGCTCTATAAGATGTTAAATCAATGTTAGAAATAAACATTACAATTTTCTAACTAGAGAGACCTCGTGAGAAAATTTATTCCAAGTTAAAAATTTCCTAAATTGCCTAAAAACTGAGTTTTTATTAGGGATGCCATAATTTGTTAAAATTTAATGGGATTTCAACATCATTTAATATGAAATTTTTGTATTTTTTTGACAGAGTATAAATTAATTCCTAGGGGCTACAAAAATATGGATATTATAGTTTTTATATATTATCCTATATAATGTTTTAGTGGATGTTTTATTTAAATACATGCCTATATATACATATTTTTATATGTTTTTATAAATTAATAATTTTATAAGTAAATATTTTGACATATATATGTATAAAATATCTTTTTAAATGAATCATCCATATAGAAATAAATATTTATTGAAGATTAATTTTAGTAAAAATGGACTAATCATATATAAAAATAAAAATGTATAAATGATAATTATATATAAATATGTGTGTTCCTGTATTAACTAATATTTATTTATTTTTGTACTCTAATATATGATAATTAATATTAATATATAATTTATATAAATTTAAATATATAGAATCATAGATATATAGAAATATATGCATATATATAGAAACACACAAAAACATATTCTATAAATGTATTATCAACAAATATATAAATAATTATTATTACATATTAACATATGGGAAAAAATGTATCTAAATATACATAAATTAATAGAAATATCATAAAATATAGATGAAAATAACATGGATGAGTGGAAAAGAAAAATTTTATACAGGTGGAGGTCATAGGTTCAAATCCATGTTGACATGCATAGGTGTAGGGGATGGGGAGTGCCAATAATGTCATGTGAAAGTGGTGGGGGAGGAGGCATAGATAAAAGGGGTTGGTGAGTGGTGCGGGTGGGGGATCATTGATAAAGGTGTTTGGAGAGAACTGATAAATCTGGTTGGTTGGGTGTTGAACCCAGGAAACAAAATTATTAATGCTGATAAATCAGTGTTTTATCTTTACAAATTTTAGTATTGATAGAGGCCCCTTTTATCAGATATTTTTTTTATATTGATAAATGTTGACATTTTGACCAATTTTCTTGAGCATATAAATAAGTCCCCTTTTAATGCTCTTACAACAGAATTTCTTCTTTAGCATTGATAAAATCCATTTTGGGCATTGATAAAAGTTTGATATATATATATTTGAGTAATTTAGTTAATTAAATTTCACCGCAATAAGATATGTTTATATGGATGGAACATATATATTTAGATTATATAAGAAGATGAGGAATAAAATACAATAAAATAAGATATATAAAATTAAACATTTTACTTCATGAGGCACTCGTACTGATTAGTGTGGATCCAATGATAAAAAATAGAAGGGTGAAGGAAATCCAAGTGGAAATTGTGTGATGTGGTGTGAGTAGGGTAGGTGAACAAATGGTGTTGGATGATTGGTGGATATGGTGGAATATGATGATATATATGTGTTGTGGGTTGGATACATGGGGTGTAAAATATGAGATCACGTTGTGGAAATATGTATTTGAAATTTCTAATAAAATATTTAGAATCAATAAAATTATATAATTTATTTCAAAAAGTGTTTATTAAAAATTATTAATATTATTTTGTCACTAACTTCGTTGTTTGATATAGAATTTACTATTCATAATTAACATCGTGATCATGGAATAAAGATGAATTACACATGACTCATATGAAATAAGTAATTTTAACATGTTGGGAATTCCTTATGATTTCCATGTAACAACATCTAGTCTAACTTTTTTTAAATTTTATTTTTTCACAAGAGTGCTTGATTTTGATATGTGAATGGTCAATATATTTTTTTATAGCTCCTGATGGTAAACATTTCAAGGGGTTTTGGGATTTTCTGAACGAGAATCTTGGAATTTAATGATCTTAGGTCTCAATATTGATGATGACCAAAATCATAAAATTTTTAAGCCATATATTTACTATAATTTCATGAGAAAATTCAATGATTCCATTCATTCAAAGATTTTATGATTATGAGATGATTAAATATATAAATTAAGAAACATGAAGGTGTGCATGGGAGATTTGATGACTTCTTTAATTATCATGATAAACAATGAGATTTTGATTGAACCTTTAAGAATGAGTATAATTAATATGAATCACACTAAAAACCGATTCAACATGATATTATAAATTTAGATATTTTTTTCAATTGAGGAAAAATGATGAACACTTCATTATAATTACAACCGATGAATGATTGTATTGGAATTTAAATGTATAATGTGAAATGAAATGATAATATATTATGTGATACTTTTACTCTTATCGTGAGGGGAATATGAACTACACATGAATATGACAAAAACATGATATACTGAGGATTTTGAAATTTGTGTTTTAACAATAAGCTATTACAATATGATGCATTTCGACGTGAATTCTATGCTCAAAAGTGTAGACACAACATTATATTGAATTTTATATTATTAAAATAACCTTTCCCTTTATTAGTAGGTGAGTAGTGTGTTAAAAGTATATTACCTTATGAAAAATATATACCATAATTCCTTGTATATATGATGTATGTTATCCATATCATATGTAATGATAGGAGATATTTTATAGTATCATATCCTTGCTTGTAATTTACTACTTTAATATATCTCTCTTTATTATTTAAGGATATAATAAGACTTTTTAGTATTTTTTAATGGAAATAGAACATTAACGGTCATCATTAAGATTTGTTCCACCATTAGATATCAATTTTTTGGATTCTTCATCTGATGAAATGTAATGAACTGAATAGTGAAAAATAGAATTTCCCTTTTAATTTAGTCAGATGTCATATTATGTAATATGGTTATAGAAAACCCATGAAATCCATTGATTTTATTATATCCTATACAAAATAACCTAAGAAATCATTACCATTGATAATATATTTGTTGATAATGGATCTCATGATTAGTATAAATATAGGGTTTTAACACATCCAATTTAAATAAACAAGGGATGTGATGTCCTTAACCAGTAAGATCGTACCCTATAATGCCTATTTATCAGATTTTCTGAGAGAGATATAATCTCTTGTATTTTTTATTGAAAAATCCTAGGTTGATATCCAACAACTTAAGCATGAGTGAAACCATTTATGGAAGAAGTTTAAGCTCATAAAGATCATGGCCCAAACCATGTTTGTTGAACCCCCCCATGGAATTATCACCACCACATTCCTTACCCTTAGGGTGTTTTCTGGTGTATTAATGGGATATGAATCCAGACCCTAGAAATATTAGTGTTTAAATTATTATGTATAGAATAATAAATATATTTTCATCCTTCTATTTTTACTTTAAAAATGATTTTTATCTGGACACAATAAAACAAAAAATTTATTTTAGTGTAATATTAAAATTAAATTAAGGAATTTATTTTGATGAAATAAAGGATTTTTAAATAAATAAAATTTTAAGGAGAAAATTATTATTAATTTTTTTATTAAATATAAATGAGTATATACATTTTATGATGTCAAATGTAATTTTTATAAGGGTTTGAAAATTGATATTGTAAATAAAACAAGCATTTCACAATAAATGTTGATTTATATTAAATGTAAAAAATAAAATATTTAGAAAATTATTTTTATTAATTGAATATTTTATTTAAATCAAAACATTGAAGTTATCCAGTGGTTAATTTCTTATAATTTCATCAGGCAATCAAATTTCCAAGTAAAAATTGAATACCGTATAAATATACTTTGTGTATTATGAATTCATGGAACCAAAAGTGATGTAATAAATAATATAAAAGGTATCCATGACAAAATATATGATTTATATTTAACATAATAATATTTTAATTTTATTATATTAATTTTATGAATCCATTATGAATCCTCCCAAACCATTATAATATTTTCATGTTTTAAAATCATTTTTTAAGAGAATGACTTACCTCCACATAAGTAAGAGAATTATTTTATTAAGTCTGTCACTTTGATATATAAAATAATTAAAACCAGACCCATTTAAAATAAACATTGTTCAAAAACCATCGGAAGGTTTTTGGTTTTGTATAGTTTAATATATAGTCCAAAACATTAGTTTGGGAAATGATAAATAAATCCCCACTCATTTCCTATATAATCCCACCCAAGATCACATTTATCTTTTCTAAAAACTCATGTATCACTTACAAACTCTTATGTACCCTCTCTAGAATCCTCCCATGGTTCCCTAAATCAATCAAAGGTACCCTCCCAAGTATTTGGAGTCATACACTCAAGTAAGGGATCTCCACCATCTCTTTTTTATTTAGGTTTCTTTATCATATTATGAATTCTATTTCCAATTACTAATTTTGAGAGATGTAATTACATATCCCTATAACTTATTAGTTGAATTCCAAATGATTAAGGATCCATTTCACTATTATAAACCCCCTTTTTTGAATTTTTAATTGACGTTGTTATAATGCAAAAATTTCACCTGAATTTTCCATGCGAAATCATTGTCTAGTGAATACCATAACCATTTCCTATCAAGGGTGTTCAGATTTATACACATATATTTCTTTGAATTTGGACATTATTGAATGTATTCCACACTACATGATTATGGAATAAAATATTACGATAAATGAATCCATGTCTTATGATCTATATGGAACACTTAAGTATGAGAATGAAATGAAAGTTATGGGTTCGCCCAGAATTATATAGCACTCCACTATATGGAGTAATGTATACTCACTTGTGACATCATATTGGGTTATGGAGTGAAACTAATTCATTTATGGAAGCTTTCACAACATTATTTATTTCCAATTATTATTGACCAATGTTTATGATACAGTGTTTCAATATTCGTCAATATTTCCCATGTTTCCTTTATGATTATCAAGATATATCATGTCTCATTGATCATGTTTTTGATTCCAACTCTTTTTATCTCCATTCATATGGCTATTGTTTAACACATATTTCCATATACATGTTATTATATGTATATTCCATTATTAGGTTTTATATCTCAAACATTTCTTATTAATGTCCCCAGGTTATCCTATAAAGTTTTAAAAGATATGGAAATTTACAAGCATGTTAAGGAAGTCTTTAATAATGTTATTGTATCTTATGTTCAAGATTTTTTCTAAATACTTAAATCCCAAAGAAACTATGCATATCAATCATCAAATTTTTATTATTTTTAATTTAATGTAATAAATAATATATTAATGTGAAACAAAGAATGTAGTTTTTTATTAGAAATCCTTAGAAAAGTTTAATTATTATTGAAATTTGGATTAGAAAACTCTAGAAAACTCCATAAGGATAATTATAAGAAGAATAAAACATCCCCATTTTTTTAATTATTGAGTAAGTGGTATATAAAGTACTTCACTTTTTTGATACTAAAATTTGATGTAGTTCATTCATAGGAGTACTTAGCGGTAACAACTCTTAAAAGGTACATCAGGCCTGACTTGACATAACCTGGTACATAAAAATAGGCCTTACTAGGAACCTGTTTTGAAACTTACATGGGATATTCTTTGGTAACTTCATAATCTAATTATAAAACATTAATTTGGGAAAAAAATAATTCACATAATAATATATGATAGGAAATATATCATGGATAACATTGAATGAATACTTGAAATTCATAACATAAGAAATAAATGTAATTTAAATGTTTTCCATTTTATTCCATTTGATTCCCTGATATTAATTTAATATTTTTAAAATAGTCTTCCCAAATTTTTTATTGTATGCTAGAAAATGGATATAAATTAGTAGAATTGGGTAAAAAATCAATGTTCCATGCAATACGATGACTACCCCAACAAGATGACAAACCCAATGAGAGTAGAAATCACAAAAATTATAACAACACTATCTCAGGTAAATCTAGTTATAAATAGGAATGTGGATCCTGAGGATAATCCAAAGTTCACTAATAAAGAAAAAGATACAATTAATATCTTTATGTGATGAAGGTCTCCAAATTTTAATGGATTATCTGATCCCTTAATCGCATAAAAAAGGATTAACTCTATTCATAATATATTATTTATCCATCGATGTATTATGAAATAGAATGTGTTTCTAGATGTTTATCATATGAAGGGAGAATATAATCCGTGGTATATAATGATCAATATTTTGAAGCCTGAGAAAGAGATCAAAGTGATGGTGTGGAAGGAATTCTAGAAAATGTTTTCAAATAAATATTTTCCTCACACTCTCCCACTTAATATGGAAAGGAATTTCAATTCACTATAACAAAAAGACAAGAAAGCTATGAGGGTGTACAAGGAAAACAAAACAAAACAAATACTTTCTTGATATTCTTATAGATTTTTTTCTACCCATGGATTCAATATTGATTTCTTCTATGGTTGGATAAAACATAGTGTATGAAAATCCACTGCAATACAAGACACTGATAGCTATAAAGATATTTTCTAATGTAACCTCAAATTCATAATGGTTATTGAATAATCTAAAGGGTATCATGGGGATAAGAAGTGGAAATTATAGTTTAATTCTAGTGTTATTTTGGAGAGATATAACAATTTCAAGAAATTTCATCATCCCACTTATCAAAGTTACAAAAGGAAGAACCCTTATAATTGCACAAGGGGAACGACGAAATGCTTTAGGAGTGGGAAAGAGTGACAACTAGATAAATAATGTAGATGCGAGGAAAACTATAATGATATGAAGGAAAGGAATGATCCATTAAACCCTAATCTCATTGTTCATTAATTTAACTATAAGGAATTAGGGAATTTTCCAAATTAATTCACTAATCCAAGGGTTATCAGAGACAAGAAAAAATATCCACGGCAGCTAGGGTGATATTTTTCCATCACAACAGTTGATGGGGATCCTAAAAATGAATTGGTGATCGTTACACTAGTAATTAATTCAAGAATAATGAATGTAATTTTTTATTCTAGTTCAACACATTCCTTAAAATCATGAATGTTTAATAGAACTATTCAAGAACCACAAAAAATCCTGGAATTAAAGCTATCGATGAAAATGGAAAATGGGTAAATTATGAAATCTATAGTATATAACTCATCCCCTAGCACAATTTCTAAGATTTAAATCACAAAAAGAAACATTTCATACTCTCATTAGTAGAATTTGATTCAATTTAATGTATGGATTATATTTCCCTATATAGAACTGGCACAAACATCCATGAGAAGGAAATTACTCTCTGAATCACAAATCAACCCCACATTATTTACATGTGTAAGGAGTAGGATGAATCTTCATTAGAAACAAAATCTCAATAATGGGTATTTATTCCCTATAAACAAGAATATCTAGCTCAATTTATTGAGTCTATATAAGGAATAATTTTTGAATACATGGCCATTATGATAGAATAAACTGATGTGGTTCACAATTAATGGTATGGTGTTCCTCATAACTGAGATGTCAAATTTTTAATCAGTATTATTCTTGGGGTGTTACCATTATCCAATAATCTATATAGAATGGATGTCATGGAACTTTAGGAGTTGAAGAAATAACTAGAGTAAAATCAGGATAAAGGGTTCATACACCCAAGTGCTTCATCATGGGGTGCACAATTCCTCTTCATCAAGAAGAAGGATGGGTCAATGCACATTTTTAATGATAATAATATTATAAAAAATATCATGATAAAGAGAAAATATCTACTTAAATTGATTTATTACTTGTTCAATTATCTATGTGGATCATAATACTTCTCCAAGTTGGATATGCAGTTGGGAAATTACCATGTTTGTGTGAAGGAGGATATCCCCAATATTACTATTCATACATGGTGTGTAATCCATGGGTTCAATGTAATTCCATTCAGACTCAATAATACTCAAAAAATATTCATGGGTATGACCAGTAGAGCCTTTAAATATTACCTAATCAAATTTTTTTATACTTTCTATATGATATTATAATTATCTCTGAGACCAAGGGGGAGCATGAGGAACACTTGAGCACTATGACAAAGATCTTAGAAAGGAGAATCATTGTCCCAAGTAATGAAAATGTGAGTTCTCGAATAAGGCTAACTCATTCATGGGGTATATCATCAAAATAAATTGGGTATTCGTGGACCCTTCGATGACATAAGTAATTGAATGATTGTTGAGGCCCATATTGGGGATAGTTATCCATAGTTTTATTATATTATCTTGGTATTTGTCATCTATTTGTGAGAAATTTATTATGATTTTCAGACACCCTAACCATGCTAACTCAAAAGGGAGAAATTTTTTCATGAAATGAATAATGTGAAGAGAGATTAGGGGAGTTAGAAATGAGGCTTATCACTACCCCTATACTCAGACTACCCACAAGTGGATAACTTTTTTTGGTATTCAGAGATGATTTGAACAAAGTATTGGGTTTCGTTTTAATGTAGAATTAAAAAATCATACCATATGCTTCAAGGTAGTTGAATTTTCACAAATAGAACTACCCAATTCATGATCTATAGTTGGATGTACTAATAATTACATTGAAAATATGGAGTAATTATCTATTTGGGGATATGTTTAAAAAATTTAAGACCAAAAAATTCTTAAATATATATTCATAGAGAAAGAGATGAATATGCACCAAAAAATAAGGATAGAAGGGATCAAGGAATATTATTTCTCAATCAAATAATAGAATGGTAAAGTAAATATTGTTGTACATTCTCTATATAGAATGGATCCAGCAATTTGATCATTAATATGAATTGAGAGGGATTTTTTCTTATAATATTTGGAAAGGATGGATATGGGAATCATAAATGATGGAACTTCATTAATCCTTTCACCAATTATTGATCACATGTACCTTCTTCAAAAGATAATGGATGCTAAGAGAAATAATGTGGGAATTTAGATGAAAGTGGAAACTATAAGAAAATGGAAGTCCTTGGAGTTCAGTGTTAATGAAGAAGTTATTATGATATTTTCTTCAAGACTATGTATACCATCAAATCTCGATTTAATGAATGAGAAATTAGATGATTCACATAACTCAGCCTTCTCTATCTACCCCAAAATCACAATGATGTAGTGATATCTTTGAGAACACTATTGGTTGGAAAATAGGAAGAATGAGATCATATAATATAGATAAACATGTTGTGTATGTCAGAAAATGAATTTGGAATAGAAAAATCACAGGGAATTATGAAACCATTACCAATACTACATGGAAATGGGAAATCATAACCATGGACATTTTCACTAAACATCTAAACAAAACTAAAAGAAGCTATTTGGGTTATAGTTGATCATCTTAAATTGACTACACACATAATTTCAATTTTATTGGGATTCTCAAAAGATCCACTTGGACAGATATACATCAAATACGTGGTGAGGTGGCATGGAGTACCATTATCTAATGTTTGCAATATATATCCAAGACTTACCTCAATGTTAAGGAAAAGTCTTCTCCATGATTAAAGCACCGAGACGAACATTAGTACGTACTATCATCCTCAAATAGATGGCTAGTCTAGGAAGACTATTTAGTCACTAGAAGAAAAGTTCATATCATGTTCTATGGACTTCAAAGTAGGATGGGACCAACATCTGTATATGGTTGAGTTCTCATACAACAACAATTTCTACTGGGCCAACCAAATTTCCCACTATGAATCCCTTTACGGGAAGTTGTAAATTACACCTACATGTTGGGATGATGTTGGGGAATGAAAACTTATATGTCCTAAAATGGGCAGGGATATAGTGGAAAAGGTTAATACCCTCCAAAAACACATTAAGTATTCTCAGAGATAATAGATGAGCTATGATGACAATCATCAATGAGACCAAGAGTTTAACGTTAGAGACATGGTTTTCATACACATATCTCTATGGAATAAATTGATGATATTTGGAATGAATGTAATCATTAGTCTAAGATATATCAACCCATTTTAGATCATTGATTGCATTAGAGCGATGAGATACTAACTATAACTCCCACCTAACATATCTCAAATACATGATGTATTCCATGTATCACTATTAAGAAATTACATACCAAACCATCATATTTAGTCAATCCAATGGTGGTACCATTGTAGAATGATCCTTACTAGGGATAGAATTTGGTGAAATATTATTTCTTATAGGCAAAATTCAATGAAATTAGAAAATTCACCATGGGAAAGTGTTGTGGAGAAACCACAAGTTTTAAGAAGAAATGAGGGAAATAGAGGAGGTGACTAAATTGAGCAACCCTCATGTTTTTTTTTTGTGGGAAATGAGAAATTTTTTTAGCATAAAATATTATAACAACCCAAACTATTATAAATAAAATTTATCATATAATTAAGTTAGATTAATTATTATGTAATATAGTTATAGAAAACACTTTAAATCCTTTGGTTTAATTATATTCTTTTTAAAATACCATTAATCATAATTACCATTGATAATATAGTGAATATTAATCACATGATTATTATAAATATAGGATTTTAACATATTTAATTGACATTGATAATGAAAACGATGGCCTCAACCAGTAGGATCATACCCTATAAAGCCCATTTTTCATAGATTCAGAGGTAGATAGAATCTCTGGGATTTTCCCCGGACCAATCCAATGATGATATCAAACAATTAAAGCATAATAGAAACTATTTATGGGAGAAGATCAATATCATCATGGTCATGACCCAAACCATTTTGGTCAAATGCCCTGGAAAGTCTTATCATTTCACACCTTAAAATTTGGAAATTTTATTTTGTATTAATGGGATATGTATTAAGACCCTAGTAATATGATAATTCACATTATTTTTTTATAGAAAAATAAATAAATTTTCATCCAATTATTGTTACTTTATAAATTCTTTTTATTTTGATATAATAAAACACAAACAATATGTTTGGGAAATATTCAAATTCAATTAAAGAAGTTATTTTTACAAATTAATGGATTTTCAAAATAATTTTATAATAATAAAATATTGATGTCAAAAAAATTATTAAATATAATTGATCATATAATTTTAAATAAGTAAAATAAAATTTTATATGGGTGTGAAAACTGTTATTAAAAAATGCTAATTTTTTTAACAAATTTGGATTTCATTTTAAATGTAAAAATTAACATATTTAGAAAATTATTTAGTTAAAATTCATATTATTTCTTAATATGAACTGCAAAATTATCCAATAGTTAAATTTTTCATAATTTTCTGAAATGGTTGAATATTCAGGGAAAATTTAAATAATGTATAAATATAGTTTTTGAATTATGACATTATAATAACACAAAAGAGATGTAATAAATACTATAAAAGGTATCAAAGAAAAAATATGTGTCTTATATTTAAAATAATTATATTTTTAGTTTATTTTATTAATTTTATAAATCCATTATTAATACTCCAAAATAATGAATATATTTTAATGTTTTAAAATCATTTCTTCTAGAGTATGACTCACATACACATAGGCAAGGGAATTATTTTTTAATTTTTTATCCTAAACATTATAAAATAATTAAAACCACTTCCATTTGGCAGAATCAATCAGTATAAACCAAAGGATGATTTTTGGTTTTGGTTTTACTATATAGATTCAAAAACCTATGTTTGAGAAATGATAAAGAAATATTCACTCGATTCCTTTGCTAACCCACACAAGGTACCATTTACCTTCTCTAAAAATACTAGGATCAAGTACATAATCTTTCCTAACCACTATAGAGTCCTCCCAATGGATCCCCCATGCTTTCAAAAAGCCACTCTCGAGCATTTGAAGTCACACACTCAAATAAGAGATCCCCACCTTCTATTCCTTACTCAAGTTTCTTTATTATATTATGAATTCTATTTACAAGTTATATAGTATATATATGTTATTATATGCTCATATTACTTACCATTTTATGTAAAATTTATGTTAGGCCCATTTTATTCTCATTCACCAATTTTATGAACTTTTAAGTGATATCTTCATGCTCCAAAAATTTCACCGCAATTTTCAATGCAAAAACAATTGTGTATTGAATACCATACCCATTTAATATAAAGGGTTTTTACCATTATAAAAATATAATGTATTAAATAGGGACACACATGTATGTTTTACATACTCCTTTATCATGGTATAAAATATGATTATGAATTAATTTATGTTTTATGATCTATGTGGCACACTTAATCATGAGAATTAAATGAATGTGAAGGGTGTACCTGGAATTATATAGCGCTCTAATGAATTTGGTAATATTTAATCTCATGATATGTCATGTTGGGACATGTTTTGAACCTGTTCCCATTATGGGACTTTTTCCATCATGATATATTTCCAATTAGCCTTGAAAAATGTTTATACTACAGTGTTTTAAGATGTTTCTAAATTTCCCATGTTGCCTTTATGATTATCATGTTATGTCTTTCTCATTATTCATGTTTATAATTACTAGTATTTTTATTCCCATTGAAATGACTACTATCTAACATGTAGTACATTATTCATTTTATTCATTTTTATTCCCTTAATTGGCATTATATATCACACCTTTCTTATGTATGACCCTAGGTTATCCTGTGTAGTTTTAAACTATATGGAATTTTAGAAGAATATTAAGGATGTTTTTAATATTGTTGTCATATCCCATGTTCAAGATGTTATGTTATGTAAATAATTATAAAATACACTATACATATCTATATTCATGTTTTTATTATTTGTACAATAATTTAATAAATCATTTTTAATATGAAATAAAGAATAGAATTGTTAAATGAAACATGTGGTAGGTTGAAATGGTTGAGGGCTATAGCTGATTTAACAACATGAATTAAATTCTATAAAAAAATTTAATTAATGTTCATACAAGGAGAATCCAAAAAAAATTTATATAGAAATAATATTAATATGGTGGGGTTTTTGAGTTTATGTGAATATATTTCCACAACTCACTCTACCTTGAAAATATATTCACTCTTCATGCATTGAGAGGTAGGTATACCATTGGTGTGAAGATGATCCCACCCAAGTGTCGTGTGATTATTTCATCCCATGGATACATCTTGTGGGAGGAGGTTTTTTGGATACATCAATGAGATCACTATAAAGTATATTTGATGAATTATGACCTTTTGAAATGTACAATGCAAGGTAAACATGACAACCATTTCTTCGTTGTACATAAAATGTGTTTTTAGGTTTTATAAATATTGTTCTTGGGTTTTTGGGTTTCTTGTGTCTTATCATATGATAAACATGAGTAATTATATATATAAATCATACTATGATATGAGAGATTTATCATGATATTTTATACTCAAAATCATGTTTTCAATTTAAGAAACTTGATATTGTAATATTTTTGTATTCAATATCACAAAAAATTATTGCGATTTAGTTTTATAGTTTTTTTATTACAACATATGATATAGGATATCATAGAACATGAAACACTATAACCCTTTGGGTTTCAATTTAACATATTTTACCATGTAGCCTAGTCTTACCATACAACGACACCAAGGATTTTCCCCAAAATAGAGTGTTGTGTTTTTAATACAATATAGATTATATCTTATTATAAGATATCTTGGAATGTTGGATTTATAATGCATACAATTTATTTTTCATTAATTAGATTTAGAGGTCTATTGAATGCAATGATCACCAACTGTACTAGTTCACCCTTTGCAGCTCCCCATAATATAGATTAATCATACATAAGTAGAGTGATTTTAAAAACACATAAGTCCCTTAAGTACTATTTTATTCTTAGGCTAGATATTATTGTCATCATTTTAATCATTCGGGGTATAACTAAATGTCATTAGATTTATCATACATAATTTTTCACCCATAAATTCTAATATTATGAAATGCCTTATATCATATGATGTGACATCCAACCACATGGGTTATTCCTATTAAATATGTGTGCACAAAGTTTTTATTACACAAACTACAATTTTTATATCATCATGTGTGATATGTATAACCAACTACACCCATCGTAGATAGTATATCACACCTAAAAATATACAGATATCATTATAAACAATATATCCAGAAAAAAATTCTAAAATATTAAAAATGGTTTGAATAATTTAATATATATATATTTTTTAAATTATAGAAAAATGGTAATTTGGTATATTAATTAATTTATAAACGTGTTTAAAAAAATAAATGATTAATTATTCATAATTAATCATTGAAATGTTTAAAAATATTTATTAAATAAATATCCATAATATTAATTGTTAGTATTGAAAAATTCTCTTTTAAAATTATATATACTAGATTATAATTTAAATATAAATTGTTTATAAAGAAATTATAAATGTAAATTATGAAGTTTTTATAAATTACATAATAAAGTAAAAAAATATAAAACTATTTATATTAAAATTATGAATTTTTTGTAATTGGTTATTTTAATGTTTTAAATAATTTTTTTTGAAAAAAAACATATTAAACGGGATTCTAATAATTTATTTGATTATAGATGAAACCAAATTTAACTATGTGATATTTAGATTTTGAAAATTTCTCACATAATAGATATTAAATATAACTTGTTTATAATTATTTTAATATCATATATTTAATGTAAATTATATAAAATGAATACTATGATAGTGTTTATATTTTTAATAAATATAAAATGACTATATTTACATAATCATGGTTTGGCCATAATGATTTATTTAATTATAAAGTGTTAATAATTATTTATTTAAGAAAATTTTGAAATAGTTTATCTCATGTTTAAATTTATGAATTATTCATTAATTTATTTAATTATTACATTTCTTATTATTCATGAATATAACTATTAGGTTGTGATTGACTATATTATTTAGTCTTACTTAACTTAATTATATATATTCATACATGAATTTAAAGATTTACATGTATTGTATGATAAATTATTTAGTTTTCTTATACCATGAATTGTTATTTTTATTGAGATAAGATATTAAATTAATTTGTTAATAATTATTTATACAAATTTTGTGTTTGAATTTTGATGTAATTGAGAAATATCTTGAGAAATGTATCTATTGGTAGAAGAATTTTCATTTAGACTACTCATGGTCATGGAGGTTTATAACTTGTAAAAAAGTGGGGGTTGGAAAATATTTTCCATATCCACACTCTAAAGAGGTATAGTTGATTTTATAAAATTTTAATCCTTTATATGAAATTGTTACACCCCAAACCGAAAATATTATATTATTTTAGTTATTTTTGAGTTCCTATTTATTTTTTCCCCATTTGTGTGTTTTCCATTGAAATGGGTGTTTTTGGGCATGCAAATCATGTCCCACAACTCGTACATGGTTTTCAAAATCATGTAGCTAACCCATGAGGGGTGCTCTATGAGCCTAGTATAGGGAGGATGGTTGGTGCAGTATTTTCCAAACCACGTGTCCTTAACACTATAAAGATCGTTTTTTCAAATAATTAAATTAATTATATTAAAATAAAAAAAATTAAAATAAAACCCCAAAATATATCCCCAAATCCATACTAGTATGACACAACCTCCTAGACGTCTCCCTGCCCACACGTGATGCTCTCCTATCATCCTCCAATCCTATCGCTAATTTCACATGATTTATTTAGGATTCTCTCTTGATGCCTCATGTTATATACTCTTCTTTCCACCTACTACATTCTTTCAGTGTTTTCTTCTCTCTGTCACCCCTCTTTTCTAGGCCGAACCATAGGTTATGTGTTAACCTAGTTTTTTTGTTCTGTCACTATTAGAGAATGTGGTGGGTCTCCTAAGACTTATTTATGTGTGTTGCATCATCTTCCACTGATGTTGAAGTGTTTCAGTCGATTTTGGTCTCCCACTATCATTTGAGGTTTGTTTAATCCAATATTTTTATATGTTCAATTTTATTTGGGGTCTTTTGGTTATTTAAGGGTTCCGATTTTTTATAGTGTCTTAGTCTTATATGAATTGGTTTTGAGACACTAGAGTTAAAAGAGACTTACACATGTATGCATAGGTAGGAATATATATATATATATATGTGTGTGTGTGTGTGTGTTTTCTACCTTTATATATATATATATATTCACAAATGGTAGTATGAATATAAACATTGGGGTTAGTTATTCTTATATATATATATATATATATGAAAAATGAATATGTGTTTAAGTTTAAAGGAATATATGTAAGTATGATCATATATGTAAGGATCCCCTTGTAAATAATTTTCCATGAGAATATTTACATAGGGGATTGGTTTCCTTATATATATGTGAGGGTGAATATATATATATATAAAAGAGAAAATTTATGTTGCCTTCATCAAATACATTGAGTTCTATTGTGTTTCATTTTTATTTTCTTCCCATTGAGGTAGGTTTCCCTTTTCATTTGGCCTTTAAATTTTATAAACAGTAATTTGTTTTACACCACAATTTACTGCTAAATAGTGATGGGTGATTTTTTTGAGAATTTATTTGTTTTGAAATAAGTATGGAATCACATTAATTTTATTTACTATGTGGAATATGTTTATTTTCATTATTAGATGGATTTTGTTAATGTTTTGTAGATTATAAACTGTGTTTTGGTATTTTAAATGGATTTCTAAATGTTGTATTTGAATTTTTAGGGAAATTATTTGTTGGTTAAAGGTTTCTTGATGACTATTGGGAACCTCCATCAATTGGTCCTCCATAAAAAATCCCCATGGGGTGTATCCCTTGACTTTTTGGATGATAAATTTAGTAGGAGGTTAATGAAAAGGGATTTTTCTCATGTGTTGATGGTTTGAGAGAAATGGGATATTCCCTGGTAGGATTTAGGGGTAATTCTTGCTTGTGTGGTTTGGGTGATGGATTGTTCTTGTTAATTTTTTTATTATTTCATTGGATTTGTTTTCCTCAACCCCACATATGATATGAAATATAAACCTAGAATACATATTGTGTGTTCTGATAACATTTTCTACACTAGTTTAGATTATGCTCTAGATAGTTTCCCTTATTACGGACCTTGACATACATTGGGGTGGTTCCCCTCAATTAGGCTAGATTGGGTAAGACCAAGCATTTGGGAAGTTTGTTGGAATCGAGTAAGGCACACAATCGAGATGAATCAGGTTTATATATGTTCTAGATTATACAAAAGCTCCAAAATTCACCAAAGTTACACCGATACATATTTATCTATGTTGGATAATTTTGGTACCACAATGGGTTTTTTCTCTGATATTGTTTTTTCCATTTCCCTTGTCGTGTTATCTTTGATCCTACTTCTTTTATTGTGTAATTCTTTGAAAAATGTGTACAAATTAGTTTTGAAATTTTTTATGGAATTATTTTAACAATTTTTTACACACTCTTTCCGTTTTTAAATAAAAACATCAAACCATTCACTTACCCTTCTTTTCATTAAATTCTATGGTCTCATTGGAAAAGAAAATGGTTTTAAATAAAAAACTAAATACACTATAAGTTTCTTCAAGGAGATAATGTGTGAAAATATAATTTTATATATTGTATCTCAAACCTGAAATTGATGAATCATTTTTGAATATAAATTAAGTTTTAATAGATTATTTGGGCATACCTACTGAGTTTTAATACTCACAACTATATTTAATTATTTTTTATTCTTTGGTGTAGGTTTCAGATTGGTCTTTATCCTTATGAGTGATGTTGATTCTTGGGATCAGAGAGTTACCTATAGGGTCACATGGAGATTTAGTGGTCATCGGGTTTGGTTAGTTTTATTTTTAGTTTTTCAATGTTTTTTGTTTTGTTTTATTTATTTTAGGATACACTATTATTATTACAGTTTGTATTGATTATTTAAATTTTGTTAAATCAATCCCACTATCACTATGTTGATTCCCTTGGTACTTTTTGCCAGCCTATGTAAATTGGGAATGGGACTTGTAGATGTCATAGGAAAACATGCTTCTTGGAATTATTCAAGGCATAATTCCAATATTATTTCTTTTAGGATGATATAAAGGAAATGAAGGTGATGAAGATGTGTTTCCTTTATAAAAGTGATGGATCAATTATGGAGTTCTTTCATAATTTTTTTGGATCTAGTTTATCATTATTTGTTATGAGTCAAGGATAATTCCTATAAGGATCAAAATTTTGAGAATGGGATTCATCCTGATCTACATCTGAGGGTTTCAGAGTTTGGTCTAACTTCTTTTCCAACCTGGAGAGGAAATCTATGTGGGTTGAAGATAAGTTAGTTAGAGTGATCAATGAAAAAAAAAATCTTCCTTCAGTATTTGGAATCGGTGATGGGGATTCTAGGGTAGAGATCAAAATGAGGCCTGAAACCGGTGATGCTGGTAGCCAAATTAACAGGTATTCTAATCTTTCATTAGTTTTTTCTTAGTATATGACCCTAGTGTCTCATCAATTTGGGATTTTAGGCCACAAGAATAGATTAATTTCAAATTATACACAGGTTTTTCTTACCTACAGACACATGGTACACATGAAACGATTTTTAAGAGGTGTTTCCAGTAATCAATGTGAAGCTTAGTCCACCCCTATGAAATTCTTCCCTACCTATTTCCACAAATTTGGTGCTAATATGAGCTTTTATTAATGTTTATTTTATAGAGAATTTATTATATTTTGGGTTCGTGTTTAGTGATTTTTTCTTTTTCTTGGGATAGAGAGTGAGGATGTTTACCTTTTTGGGGATTTTCTTCTTAATAAGAGTTCCTTTTTTGGAAAATTTTCAATCTTGTGGTTATGGTATTATTTCATATATTGTATCATGCATTGTTCCATTTATTTTTCGTTTTCATAAGGATTCAAGAGTAATTCCATATTGGGAAATGAATCTTTTCCTAGAGTCCAAATATAGTGCGGAGGCCACCATAGGATGAGCTTGTGATGAACCCAACTTATATGTGTTCTTGGCAGTGAACTTTTATATTTCTTCCCCACCCAACCCCAATCCTAAAATTTGGTTAGTGTGGATAGTGTGTCCTATATCATATGCCTGTGGAGGTCCCAAACATGCCATTATTGGTTTATTTGATAGTTATTTTGTTAGGGGATAGGGTATTCCCTGTTTGGTTGTGTTTAGAAGGTACTGATCCCTTTTGTTGTAATCCCTTCATTGTTTATTTGAGCTCTTGGGTATTGTGACATATCATCCTTGTATGTATGTATTATTTGTAGGATGTTCTCATATTTTCTTTTGGGATTTCATATTTTTGGTTTTTGTGAAGAAGCGAGTATCAGTTCTTCAGCCTTTGAGTTTTCAGGCCATTCATTGAATTGTAGTTCATCCTCTCTTAGATCATGATCAACAAAGTCTCTTGGATATTTCTATAGGAGGAAAGTGTCATGGTTAGAAGAATTGTCGCATCCTGACCCAATACTATTATATTATATTAATTATTTTTGAGTTCTTATTTATTATTTTCACTTTTGGGTGTTTTACCCATGAAATGGGGGTGTTTTGGAATGTAGAGCATGCTACACGGTTAAGACACTCAGTCTTCCAAACCATGCAATAACCATGTGATAGTGTCTAAAATTGTTTATAGATCCAACTACAAGGTTTTTGTATGATTTTCAAAATTTTGTGGCCTGCCCATACATAGTGATATAAAATCTTAGTAGAGGGCGCACTGTTGGCACACGGTTTTCCAAACCATGTGACCCAAACCATGTGTCATGAATTTTTCATAAATATTAATTTAATTAAATTAAATTTTAAAATAAAATAAAAATATAAACCTAAACTATCACCCCCTTACTTTCTTGATCACCCCCTAGACCTCTCCTTGGCCATGTGTGAGAACCCCTCTCAACGTCCTCTCCTTTCACCGATTTCAACCAAATTCATTGGGATTCTTGTTCGATTCCTCAACGCATGACCTCTTCTTACCTCGTCCTTTGTTCTTCCAAGATTTTTCTCTACCCCATCACCCCTCTTTTATTGAATGAACCCTATGTTATAGGTTGACCCAATTTTTCCTCTTTATTTCATTGTTATGGCATGTGGTGGGTCTCTAGGAACATCTATGTTGATGTTTCAGAATACACCACCAAAGGCGAGTTGTTTTGGTCCATATCAGTCCACTCACCCTCATTTGAGGTTTATTTCTTCAACCAATTTTTACTTCATCAATTTTTTTGTGGGTATTATTGTTATTTTTGGGTTCTAGTATTTTTATTGCATGTAATGGCCTTCTTTGTAATGGTTTCGCGCCACCCAAATACAAAGGTGACTTACATGTGTATGTATAGGTAGGAATATAAATAAATTAGTAAATATATATATATATATTTATGTTTCCCATTTATATATATTCACTAATGGAGGTTCATATATATATATATTGGGTCTGGGTGTCATTATATATATATATGAAAAATGTATACTTGTGTAAGTGGAATGGGGTATATGAATGTATAAGAATATATGTAAGGAACCCCTTGTAAATATTTGGCATTGACAATATGTTTATAAGGACTATATTTCTTTACATATATGTGAAGGTTCATATGTCTATAAGTAGAAAAGAGGATATCTATGTTGTCATCATTAAAGACATCAAATTCTTGGGTGTTTCAACTTGATTATATTCCCTTTGAGGGAGGGTTCCCTTTCTATTTGGACATTAAATTTTTGATACATTAATTGATTTATATTCACAACTATTTTTAATGATAAGTAGTGTTGATTGATTTTTATAGAATTTTTTTATGTGAAATGAGTATGGAATTTCATGAATTTTTTTATTTAACTCTGTACAATATCTATTTGATAAATTTCGTGGTTTGATTTCATTAATGGGTTGTGGATTCTAAATTATGTTTTTATCAAATGGATTTCAAAATGGTATTTTTGATTATTATTTGAAATGGTTTTTCATATGATGGTTTCTTGTGGATCTATTGGAACGTTCTGTGATTAGTTCTCTTTTCAAAAAACTCCTTGGGGTGTTTCCCATATCTTGTTATATGCTAATAGGAATGGGGGTTGTTGGTCTAGGAATTCCCTCATGTGTTGATGGTATAATGGTAAGGGGATATTCCTTGTGGTGATTTAGGGGTGATTATTTGTTGTTTCAGTTGAGTGATAGATTCTGCTTATTAGTTGTTTCTGTGGTTTAGTTGTTTGGATTTTTTGGGCTCACCCCCACTTATGATATGACAACGAAATGTAGACTAGCTAGTGTGTTTTTATTGAACATGATTGAACCGGGGAAATTATTTTCTATAAATGGTGTTTGGTTGGTGTTTGTTGTCAATCCATGCATGGGTAATTTGGGAGTTTCCAATAATGGGATCTTACACTTTAAGTGGACAACAATTTTGATGGTGGCATCGTTTCCTAGTGTTTTTAAAAATTTTTGGGTCTAAAATTTTGAGGATGGATTGCAACGTGAAAAGTGGTTTTTCTTGAATTCTTTATGGAAATCTAGAAAGAGAATGAGTTTCAAAATCATGTGCTATGTGAGTTGTTTTTCATGAAGACATAATGATTTATGAGAGTGTACTTCATGATTGCGCGAATCTTCACAATTGGAGACGGAGTTCTCAATGATTACGAGATTTGGAGCTTCATATTTAGCAATGGAAATCTCTGCGATTTCAATGATCACCCTTAAGGGTTTCAACAAACATATCAGTAGTTGTGATGAGATTTGAAAATAAGAAATTTATGTGGTGCTTCTTGAATTTAGGTTCACCTCCATGATTTTTTTGAACACTATGGAAAATATGCAAAGAGGTGGTGGAGCTTCAGGAAGAGTTGGACCTATAAATATGTGGCTACCCCTCATTTATTTCAATGATGTTTTGAAGGAAAATTCAAAATTGATTTTAGTTTGTGAAGACCTTCATGAACAGGGATTTCTCTGCAATATTGAGCATTGTGAAAATACTATATTTCTTAACTAAAGTTCAATGCTTTTTTTAAAGGGTAATTCATGCTGATGGTGTATTCAACGTTGAATCGAAGATATTTACGAAATAAAGTTGTTCCATGAAGGATTTTTTCATCATGAAGGCATGGTGTTTTGTAGAGGCATGGGCGATTCATGAAGGAAGGCGTGCATTTTGAAGGCATGTTCTTCACCAAGGGGCTTCATGGAGAGTAATTTTGAACATTAGGTTTACTTTGATAGGGATTTCAAAGTGAATCAACTCAGGTCTATATGGTAAGCTGAATCCCATGCTTGTCCGGAAAAAAGAAATTAATTCCATTATATTGAAGCAACCTTCTATTCGATAAAATGTGTTCGACTTCTCTCAAATCAGTGAGCTAGGGGGAGTCAGTGGAAGTGATCCAAGGGAATCAGTGATCTATCCCTAAAATCCTATAAAGGCGTGGTTCCTAGAACATAATGAATGTGGCCAAACATTTGTATTCCACAGCTAGTGAAGATTATTGGATTTTTTATAACCGACACATTGTCAGCATATGATCCGTGGACGTAGCCCTTAGTGATTCACCAAGTAAAAGTGTTCTATCATCTCATTGCATGGGGATGTTGGATTATTGGTCATATCTATCATATAGGTTTAACAAGATCCAACCAACACGGGAATAATATCCATCACATTAGAATAAAAAGTTGACACCCTAATTCTACCCTTCTCTCTCAGGGTGTCCCAGGGTCCTATTGAAAATTTGATGATGTAGTATGGATTATTCTTTGGCTTGTGGAATTTAGTATATACCTTACCATTTTGGGTTTTTTCCACTTGGTTAGAACAATTTTGGTAAGGCTGAGCATTTTTGAAAATTGGTGGATTTGGGTGAGGTGTGCCTATCGGATGAATAATGTTTTAGTATGTACGAGATTAACCACTAAGCTTCTAAGTACTCCCATTTTCCCCTTTCAGTTACTTTTTTGTGGTGGATAATTTAGATTCCATAGCTAGTTTGGTATATATTGTAATGTTTTCCATTTCCCCTGTTGTGTGATCATTGATCCTACATCTTTTATAGCTTACTTATTTGAAAAATGTTAAAAAATGAGTTTAATCTTTTTGGAAAATGTTTTCAAAATATTTCATGCCCTATTTCCCTTTTAAATTCAAAAAATCACACCTTTCAATTAACCTCATATTCATTAAATTTTATATCCTCTTTATTGGAAAACATATATGTTTTTAATAAAAAGAGAAATATACTGTAATTATCTTCAAAGTAAAAATATATGGATAAAATTTTTTATATATTGTTTTATAAATATGAAATTTTTGAATGTTTCCTTTAATTGAAATTCATTGGGAATAGTTTACATGGGAATTCCCTAATGAGTTTTAAAACTGACACTTATACTACATAATTTTTTTTGTCTAAGGTGCAAGTTTCATCTTAGTCTCAATAATTGTGGGTGATGTCAGTTTTTGGGATCATAGAGTGACCTATGGGGTGTGTCGATTTAGTGGTCATCATGAACTATTATATTTTTTTATAGTTTTTCTTAATTGTTATGTTTTGGTTTTATTAATTTTGGGATTATATTTTAATATTTTGATTTTTTTTATTTATATAAGGATAAATCATTCCCAGCATCACTCTGTTGAATCCGTTGGGGCTTGTCGTCATCCCAGAGTGATTTAGAATACACCTTGGGGATGCCTTGGGATGACTAGGGGGACTGGTTCAAGGTCAACTTAAGTTCGTTTGTGACAAAAATGGTTTCATAAAACATATTTATATAATTCATTTGGTTATATATATATATATAATTATCCTTTAATTTGGATTAAGAACACATGTTATGAGTTCTGTAAATAGATACACATCAATATGGTTTAAACACATTTATTTGATATAAAGAATAATATTCAAAAATAAATCACTAAATTTTTTCATACATATAATTTCAATACATAAGATATGGTGGTGTGACAATATTTCCATTTTAAAAAATACTATGTGTTAGTTTTCATGAAGAGAAATCAAATGTATAGACATTGATCATTCAAACAGAAAGGTTTTGCACAATCTTTATAGTGAAATATTAATCTTTACCCCCTAATTGATATGATGAGTTAAAAAGGGGTCATAATTTCAATGGGATCACATTTAATAATTTTCCTTGGAAAAAAATTTAAAACATTATACTCATTTGATAAAATATGTTGTTTTAAGGGAATTTTATAATCAAATTTAAACATATTGTTGAGATTAATCCCTTAAAATGACAATCACAACGTAAGAAACTCCCTATATTTGTAACATAAGATATTTTCTACATTTAGAGACATTTTAAGGGTTAGAGTGACTTCTTCCTTAATAAATGAACTATAGATGTTGTTCAATAATTGAATCTTGATGCTTACAAGATTTATTGAATAATTCACTTAAGGTATCCTTAATAATTTTTATGGTTATATAATTCATTCTATTTTTATCGATGGAAATGTTACTACATTGTGAATGATCCCAGTTAATGTTCATCAAATATTCTACAAGTGTAGAGGGTGGTTGACCATGTCCATATGATTCCGTAGTTCTAGAGTTATTTCAGTAGTAAAAATTATAAGTGGCACAACCCAATAGTATAAAAGTTAGTTAGAGTGTCCAAAATTGATTCTACAAAAAATATATCCAAGGTTATTGAAACATAAAGCTTGGGTTAAGATGAATGACTAATAATCCCATTTGATGGATCAACCTAGATACTTAATGTTGTTCCAAAAACATCATGGAATGTCCATGTTAGAGTTCAGTTTTAATGAATCAATTATTTATTTTTTAAGGGTATATTATTCCAAATGTAATCATTAAAAATGTTCAAAATATACAAGGATTCAAAAATAGTGAATCTGTTGATAAAACATATAGTTTTCATTGAATTTAAGAAACCAGGGTTGTTGAATCATATATTTTAATGTAACGGTTATTAGAAAGCTCACTTCAATCCTCGTAAGGAATGTGTATAGTTGTCACATTTCTCTTATATGATAAGATTAATTTTAACTAATAAATATGTTTTATGAAAAAATTAGGATTAATACAAATGGTTTATGATTCATCATACACTATAACACACATAATTAGAAGATCAAGGGTGGAAATGTTCTACCATGGATAAAAGTTTTTATGTAGGTGTTTGTTAAAACATGTGGAATTTTATCCCACCACCATAAGTGACACATTTTAAATTATATTTTTCTTTTCCATAAGATAATAAAAACATATAGAATATAATATTTTTATATGTAACAAATTTCTTATTAAATATAAAATACCATATGTTTTAACATTTTATATGGATGAACTATATTATATGAAATTTCTTCTTAGAAATATTTCTAAGTGGTAATTAGAAGTTATTAACATTATAAAAATTAGATTTTGTGTAGTTAAGATGTTTTAATAATTTATTCAATGATTTTAAAATTGGGAATATGATTCCTATGTCTCACCAATATTCAAACAAGATTTAATCAAACATGTTACCTAACAAATAGTATACCTGGAGATTTTTATCAGATGGTCCCATAGAAATGTGATAGGAATTATATAGAGATATAATTAGTTTAGAAAAGTACTAAAAGAGAAGTAAAGATAGATCTTTTTAGTATTTTATCTTCTATGATATATTATATGGGATCTTATTAGTGGTTTTTTTGTATTCTTAAATGAGTTTAAGAATATAAATTGTATCATGTTATATAAAAGGAAATCACTAGATTATTATTCATTCTTATTGGATATATATATATATATTATGAATTGAAATAATTATTGACCTCTAAAATTATGTCTTTCAATGATCCCTATCCAAGGATCATTGTGAAATAATATATTTTATGAGGAAATTTTAAGGTTAGCATGAGTAAAATTCCTATAGCTGGATATAAAATATGATCAAGATGCAAAAAATGGGGTTTTTCAACTAGATAACTGTTATGTATATACCTTCTGAAGTGGAATACACTATGTATTTAGTATACTAATCATGAAAGGTTCATATTTGGAGTCCCCATAAATGGGGTTGGAAATACACCTAGAATGATAATTTTTATACCTTGATACAATTCTTAAGTAATCCTTTATTATTAACTAATCGGTTGGGGGTCGGTTTTGATTCTTGTCTTGTATTCAGTTGGAGCATAAACAAAGTTGTATTTTCCTCTTGTATTAGATATGGCCTTCGATTTTTATAGTCTGTGGTCCAATATGGTAACACCATGATAGTTCATATGATGTGATTATCTATTCAGGGGAGGTGAATGAAATGATCTCATCCATAATGATTAATTCCCTGTGATGTATTCATCGACCTAGTAAGTATATACTCAGATAATAGAGGATGTATGGGTGGATATATGGTATTGGCATATATCATGTCCCATGGTCACATTTTGTCTTGATGAAATAAAGGATAGGATAATTTCTACATGTAAATAATGTAGTTGGTTGAAACATGTATAGATTTACATGTATTTATAGTGGTCACAATAGTTACCATTATAGATTGAGTAACACTGATTCTTTTCTAGAATAATGTTTTGTCATATTTATGAATTCTGGAATTCATTTTTGATGTTAACACTACAATGGATTGTGGGGTCACACTTTACAGTTGACTTTATGTTGTTTGAGTTTGAATTGGAGAGATACTCAATTTTTTTTTACTGTTTTTCCAATATGAGTTTTTGATGGACATTCCCAAATTATATCATGTTACATGATAGATAGTAATGTACACAATGATGTTTATGATAGTTTTAAAAAAGTTTTTAGAAATATAACCAAAAGGAGTTTTTGAAAATAATTTCACCAGTTATTGTATATGATATAGTATGAGGTGAAAAAAGATGTCTATGGGGATTTATTGTAAGTGGCAGATTAAAGGAGATATGGCCAAAACACTCATACATGTTATATATATATGATATATATTGTATTTAATTATATTTGATATCCTATAGTATAGTATCTTGGAATAAATATGTGTCTTGTGTATATCATTTATTATGGTATTGGGGTATCATAATTTCTTTTACCTTCAAATGGTACTGAAAAATTAATATTAAGCATTCAGATCTCTTCCACCATATGATATCACTAAATTGGATATTTTATATGATGAAACATGAGGGAGTATGGCATGGTCAATTGTTACAACCAATATAATTACATGCATCAATTAATTATTTATGAATTAATTCATGTTCACTCAATGAGCATCCTTGAGGAAATTATATAGAGGTAGTACCCATACAATGGGGGGTGTGTGTTCCTATGAATATTTTTCCAAAAAACTCCCTCCCTCTAAAATCACTCTTTTTCCTTCATCCTTTTCCTAGTGAGGTATTTGCATGAATTGGGTGTGAGAATGATCCCACAAGAGTATAATGTGATTCTTGTAACACATGGATACACCAAGAAAGATGGATTCGTTGGGAAAAACCTATGGGGTACTTATCAAGAATAATAGATGATAGAAAAAAATTGGAATCTATATTGAAATGTATTCTTGAAAATAGTTTCATTATTTTATAGACAATAAGGTTTTGGGTTTCATTAATACTCTTAATATGATTTTGGTTTCTTCATTTAGGATAAATGATATTCATTATACAAATGAAACCCTAAAACATTCATGGGGGTATTTTCTTAGAGTTCATTTCATAATCAAGGATGTATAAATGATTGTTATCCATATTAGTTTTCCATTTCATTGATTGAATTGTTTTCTATCATGGAATATCCAAGATAATTATGCCCCTGAGATATCAATGTGGTGAAATTTTTGGTTATTTATTATGATAACATATTTATATGGTTCTCCCTGTAGGTTTTTCCAAGGATGAGGTTGGTGAAGTGATTGCTAGTAGTAGTCCCTTACCTTGAAGATAGTTGTATGTTGATAGAAGATAATGACTTATCTTACTAGATTTGTTGTGGTCATAAAATTATGTGATATATTTCTTATTGTATATATTTTTTTATGTTATTTTAGTACCAATAATTAAGAACCCACCACCTGGGGGTAGTTTTCTTGAGTGTAAACTAACACACACTGAGCGAGTATGCTAGTGTGATAGAAAAAATAGTATCCCTTGTTCTATCTTTACCAATGGATGTGTTTTTCATGTGTATATGTGACTAATATGGATATTAGGAGGAGGGAATGATCTTGATGACCTTTATGATGCATCTATATGGTTGATGTGTTGATCATGAGTAGGGAATGATGTTGATATCCTTTATGACATGAAGTATTAGGGTTAAGTGTCTTAAGGATGATTAACATATAATCAAGGAATCATAAACAAAAAGAAACCCATGAACCCAATATCCACCATATATTGATATATAATCCATGTATAAATAAATTAATTACATCATGGTCATTTCAAGAAAGATCCACTTTTATATATTATATCATTCTAGATAAAGACCACTAAGAGGCTGCTAAAGGACTATATCCTCTATGGTGTATCCATGGATTTACACTATATAAAAAATTGCATGTGTAGGAAACTATCATATATCATTTTACACTAGTGCCTCTTGGGGTAAATAGATATGGATGAATATAGCTATGAGAATGGAAAAAAATTTCTAGGGTCACATATGGTTCACGACACATAAATTATGATCATCCATCCACCTTTATATAATCCCTTAAGGGAACTCCTCATGTTCCACACATTTACTCAAACATTAAAAAATGTTTGAATAATTTCACACAAATTTCTTAATTCACATATTATATTCATTGATCTTTTCATTTATTGAATCTTGTGAAATCTCAAGAAAATTTTTATTTACGGGTGGACTAAATTCCAATGTTAATAATTTTACATTAAGTTTGCATGTCAATCATTGGAGGGGACATTGTGTTATCTAACATGTGTTGTGATATAGGTAAAATTTATATAATTGGAATTCAGAAAAATTATTTTAATACCCTATGACATACTTACATTTTATAATATGATATGGTTTTAGGGAATATCTTTTTTAATATCCAACTTTTACTAAACACTCATAGACATTGTTACATTTCAACTTATATTTTATCCTTTATAATATATTATAATTCCATATCCAATCCCATTTTTAAATTATTTTCAATTCAATTTGGAAATTTAATGTTTAACTTCACATTGTATCATATAATATAAAATACCTTGTGAAAATCCATCCAAAAATCCTTTTGAAAAAACAGAAAAACATTTTTAGAGAATTTATTTGTGTCCATCTGAATCTCTAGTTTTCAACGGAAACATGTTTTCCCATGGATATTTATTTAATTAACCTAAAATATGAATTCCTAAATTCATAAATTTTATAAAATATCATACACCAAAAAATGATTACTACAAATCAAAATATAATGGAATTAGGTATGATCTCTATCAAACACATCTATCTATATACCTATGTCCACCAGCTTTGTCATATGAAATATAAATTTTCTTATAATCTCTTTTACTAAGACACTGAGTGACAATGGGACATAGATAATTTCCATACCATGAATGAAATTCCTAAATTATGGGTTCTTCAATCATAGACTAACTTGGTCGATGAATAGATCACATGTGATTCACATTAATGGATGAGAACATCATATGTCCATCACGTGATAAATAATCACATCATATGTTCTATCAAGGTATTTCCAAAAAGTTCCTTATTCTATTACAATATAAAGCACAAATGTCATACTTTTTATAGAGTAGGAAATAACTCATATTAGTTAATATTAAACTGATAAAAAGATAAAAAAATACCCAACAACCCATGGTTATTTATGCCTCAAGGATTTTGTATGAATGGTATAAAAATAAAGTGGTTCCCCTTCTTGGAATCTCATCTACCTTGAGTATTGGGGACTCTAACTATAAACTATGCACCCTAGAATACAATATACTTAATGTGTGATGCTCCATGTGGTATAATTTATAGGTTATCCAATACAAAAAACCAATTTTTTTCATCAACAAAATATTCTATATCTTGATACAATAATCATACATACATTAACCATATAATTTCATTAAAACCTATAATTCTTTATAATGGGAATAATTTAGGGATAAATCAAACTCATACATTGCTGGTTCAACTATCATTTTACTTCATGAAATATATATTTATTTATCCAATATGAAATAATGAAAAAGGGGAGATTTATTTTCTATATAACTTGTTATATTTTATATTCTTAAACTATTTTTTGAACACATAAAAAAACCATACATAATTGCATGTATAACTAATAAAATATGTTATATTTTCAGTTTATTTTTATGTTTGTTTCAATTTGAAGTGTTTTATGAGACTCATAACATCACTATGTAATTATTTCCACATCATTAGGTTACCATCGGATGAAACCCTCAAACTTAAAACATTAGTGAGTATCATCTACAAAGTCATCTAGTTTGAATAATGCTGACACATACAAATCATATTTCTAATGTTAAACTCCTTAAAAATATTCCAACTTATTAACTTTACAACATCCAATTTTTTGATTTAACAAAAATAATTATACATAAAATTATTTATAAGTATATCATTATCATTCTTGGAAACTCTTCCATCATAATTTTTAAATGAAATTGTATGGTATGTAGTGTAAATATTTACATTAATCATTTATCAACATACCCTAAAACTTTTAGAATATAAGGTGAAATTAACCTTACGTTTTAACTAGTATAATCCATGATTTTTTAATTTTTTTACATTTAATAATCTATACAAACACCCACTGATCACTTAGATACTATATTATCTTCAAAATATTTTGATAAGATATAAATACACTTTTCTGTTATTAAATAACTCTTATTTATTTAATTTTGATATTTAAAAATCTATTATGTCAATATCAAATATAGTATTCTATGTGTTTGGAGTATTTTATTTAAATTAATTGAATTATTTAACATCTATCACTGATTGGGGTGGGATAAAATCCCTTAAATATTAAAAAACATCTTGATAAACATTTTTATCAAAGATAAATCCTTTTTCATTATCTTCTTCTCCATTATGTTATAGATTCAGATGATTGATAAACCATGCGTATTAAAAAAATATTTTTCCTAAATACTCTTTGTTATTAAATAGTGCCCCTTACCAAATAGAAGAATATATTTATATATATCCATTATTAAGATTCAATTTATCTTGATAAATTCTTTAAATTCAAATATATGATTCAATAACACTTTGTTTCATTATTTGAATGAAAAATGCAAGTCGTATCTACAATTTTCTAATTTTTAACCCATTTTTACTTATAATGTATTTAAATTATACAATTTCTATCATATTACTTCCAAAATCAAAGATTTTATTATGTAAAATCAATAACTAACATCGGTTGTTCATGAATATTCCAAACCCCATTTTGATATTATGGGAAATTATACCTTATGTATTTATTAGTCATTCTTTATAACACCACATTTAGGTTTTGATTGACGTGGATGGATAATTGAAGAAACATATTCTCACTAAATAATTAACTTTTCTTCTTCTAGTTAAATTTTTTCCAAATTAAACTATATATTTAGTACTAGAACATGGACATCACATCTCCTAGTTCTACTATCATTAACACTTTAATAGTATCATGTAAAATTTACATGAACTCATTCAAATTTTCAAAACAATTAAATCAATGATAATACAATGGATTTTAAAACCAAAATAAGACTTAATAAAACCCTAAGTTAATTCTTATATTCTTTTTATAATATTCTAGATTTATTTTCTGATCAAATCCAAAAGTTATTTTATTTAAGAAAGAGTTACCCAGACACATATAATTTCTATTACTGAATAAATTTTTATAATTTTTTCATTCTATGTACTTTCTTAATTTTAGCTTGTAATTTACAATGATTAATCTCAGTTATATGTTTTATGATGATGATGTTATTCGTCTACAATAAAAAAATTTATCAGAAGAGTTTTATAGACACGTGACAAGGGAAATTATTAAATTTACTCCAACTAAAATTATGACCCTTTTTAAACTCAACAAATCCATTAGTTTGAAAAAATTTATATTAAATTACTAAATGAATTTAATTTGTAATTCCCATCACTAGTCAATTATTTAGGCCGGGTGTCATCCCAAAAAATAATATATGACTCTTGGATGGTTCAGTGGAAAACATTTTTTAAAATAAATCATATGGATAAGATAGACACCATTCCTCTATAATCCATACACTTAGGGTCTCCAAGAGAATTGTATCCTAAATATCATAGTGGGATTTAGTTACCATCTCTTAGGGAAATACATTTCCAACATTCATTGAAAATGAGAATCTATAGGAAACAGTGTTTGGAAGAACCAACCAAGTTCAATGATCAAGGTATTGAGATGGGTTTTATTTGGAAGGAGTCCAAAATTCAATATTTTTTAAATTGGATATATTATATCACTATATTATCTTGTGTATTATATTTAATTGTTTAAATATTGTTAATGATTTATTTTGTAATCACATTACATCCACCAAATCAATATTTTCATACTATATTGATGTATTACTCTTTACAAAATAATAACTTATGTTACTAAAAAAATAAAATCCAATAATATTTATAAATACACAAATAAACACTCTACATAATATATATAATACCATTACTTGTAAAGGATTGTAATTATTTGAAATAAATAATCTCTATATTAGTAAGACTAGATCTATAGATATCCGACTCTTACATTATTACTCCTGGAATAAGCCTCCCGAACACTGTGTAGTCTTACCCAATATCCCTCTATATAGTGATAATTTACTAAAGAGATATCTCAATTCCATCATAGATATAACAAATAAATTTTATAAATCATAATTTAATACTTAATTCAAGCTCATAACTCAATACCATCATATCTCAAGGTAAAAAAAACTAAATCATTTATCATACCAAGCATGTAAATCTTTAGTTGAGTGTATAGAAATATTGAAGAATCCTAAAAACCTAAATTAAATAATAATATAATTCATAATGTAATAACTCTATACATAAATAATAAATAATGGAATAATTAAATTAATTATCAAAAAATTCATATATTAAAGCATGAGATGAACTATTAATTAATAATTCATAAATCAATATTTTTAATCACTTTTATAATTTATAAATTCAATATAATAAGTTAATAATTATGAGATATAAATATATTTTATAGGTTTTGGTATATCATAATATGGTCAATGTATCATAATAAATACAATTAATTATTATCTATCATCAACATATCTAACATATAAAATTAATAACATTGAATAACAAGCATACCCAAAATACAAAAAGCTCTGTAACAAAAAAAAACAAAAGATTTTTCTTGATTGGAATCACATATTAATATCTAGAATAATTTTTCTCCCATAAGGATGATCCCATCCATTTTAATCCTCTTTCATAATGAGATGACCTTCTGGAGTGCTAGCACCATCTCAGTGCATACCAATGTAAATCTATAAAGAAGATAGATTTCTCTATGAATTATGGGTATCACACTCACCCAAGAGGGGAATCTAATCCCTTTATATAGGCATTATTTATTTGATTATAGGAGTCAATAATCAGCTACCAACACATGAAAACGGATATGTGTTACGATAACGTATAGACTGTTAGTCCTTCATAATTGATTGATCATTTAAAATAATTGTAAATTGTGTGTGTATCCATAAATATATCAACCTTATAATTCATAACCAATGATAAAACATATATAAGATTTGGTAGTGTAAATTCACTTGAATCCCATTTATTTAGCCTATTATATACAATGATAGAGGATAACAACTGCTACCTAATTACTCTTATGATATGGACTGATGATAATATCTTATTTTCATCACATGCATACCATTGGCTATTAATCAAGGCATATCATACAATACTATATCCTAATATTAGTTAAATTCTAAAAATCTCACAAATACAAAAAAATAATCGTAAGGATTTATATAAAAACTTCTCAACACTTAGTTAATGCAACCAAACTCTTTTCGATATGATTTATATAAATCTCTTCACATTGGAATAAAAAATTTCCCGGATTTATTCTTTATTCTTAGGACAAATTGTGTATCCCCTTGGGTTTTTTTAGAATTTAAAAGAAATATGAAATCTTGATTTCATATATGTAAGTAAATATAATCCTATAAAAATAATCATTTCCACTAAATCTATAAAGTGGTCTAGTGTGATTTCAGTGAACTAAAATCATAACAATATATGAACATGCCCTCCACAAGATGTATCATGTATAATATATGTATACCAATATAATTTATTTTTACATTAAATTGAGTGACAAGTAAAAATGGATCATTTATATCTATTATATTCAATATCATACATTTAGGATTCATTGAAATAGATAGACTGGGTTGAAGAATACCTCGCCATTCATTCCTCTAGAAGACGAGAACACATCAAGTCCTTATTCTAACTGACTATACACATTATGTGTTACTGAAATAAAAATTATCACGAATTTACATTATATAGTTCCATAAAATTCTTTTACAAGTTTAACTTGTAATACTAGTGGAAAATCCCATATTAGTTGAGCAACAACAAATGACATGATTATCAATATACCCAACCACCCTTAGATTATCTAATAATAAATACTTGTTTTAGAAAGGTGTTGAAGTATGATGTTTCCCAAACTTGGAATATTTTCAAACACAAGTAATGGTAATTCATGAGTTGGATACATCCCGAGGTATATCAATATTTGTATGATATTCTGCATGATATACTTTGGTTGGTCAGTTGAGATATCATATCTTAGCTTATTTCTTGAAGGGTATATTCCTTATATATTATATAAAAACATTTTTATCAATTAAAAAGCTAAATTCATGATAATTTTTATGACTTTATCATATTAAATAATACTTCATAATGATCATCAATTACGCACAACTTAAAATTGTTCTTTGAGTGGAAATTTTAATCATACTATTCATGTAATATAAGTCAAGAACTCCTGAATGAATGATAAACCAAGAATTCCTTTATTACAAAATCATGACATACTTTTTGACTGTTACATCAAATGCCTAATTTATTCTATAATAATTGATTTAACATGACCCTCATCATTTTACTGCACTAATGGTTTATTCAATGGATTCACTACATTTTCTTATGTATCCACCCAATAAAATTTTACATCGACCATCTCAAAGATTTATCCAATGAGATGGTACTTGAAAAAGATGTGTTTTATCCTCTCTTGATACCATATTTAATTATAATTTTTAATATCTCCATTATATTTAAATTAAATGTTAATTAATCCCTCATTAATAATAATTACCCCATGTTTAGAAATGAAATTATTAATTCAAATAGCTTCTTTCATAGAACCTGATAATGAGATGTACTCAACAACTATTTTTGGGTATTCTACAATATGTTTTTTAACCTTACATTCGATTGTATTAACGTTAATTAAAAACATGAAAACACATCCACATCTTACATAATATTTTATAAATTTGAAACTGGCATCAATTTAACCCTTTTCACTAAGCTCATCCACCTATAATAAAACCAAGACAATATCCTTACATCTTCTGAAGTACCCATGGATGTTATTGACTATAATCTAGTGAATCTCACTAGGATTAAACTGTTATATACTTTTTAGGATTATATCATAAGTGATATCAAGTTCTGAATGAAAAATGGAATACTAGATACATCCTTTAGAGGAATCATAAGAAATCATCTCCATCCTTTTTATATTTTTAGAATGATTTAGAATCTTGTGAATATTCATATCATGAATCACTAGTAACGAACCCTTATTGGAGTTCATAATAAAAAAACTATTTAAAACATTACTAGTATATGTGTTTTGAAATAATTTTGGAAACCTCTTATATATATCTCTATAGATCATTATACACGTTTTGTAGGCTATTTCACTGATGTATTTATTTAAGAAGTTGTTTTCCAACCACATCTATATAGTGTGTAATGTAAAAAAATAATTTTCCATAATTAGTATGTCAGAAACATATAATATCAATAATACCACCAAACTCCCACTAATATTCTTGTGCACATAAAAAATATCCATGTATTTAATGAAATAAAACTCTTTTTTATAATATCAAACTTGATATTCCAACTCAGAGAGGATTACTTCACTCTATAAATTTACTGTTACAACTTGGAAATGTTACCAGACTTAGAAGGCACTTCAAAACCTTTGGGTTGTATCATATACAAATCCTCAAAAAAATTAATATGATGTATAGATCCTTTTATTACTATTTTTTATTTACTAATCAGAATGAGCTTTTATAAAAACTAATATTTGATTGTATTTTATCATCACAACTGGTGAGAAGTTATCTTCAATGTTTATACCATGATTTTTTGGGACCATTTCCCCCAAAAATTATTTATAGGTAGACATTATACCATCCATTTAATATTTACAGTAGAAAACCCACTTTAATATTATGGGTTTTACCACATTAATTTCATGTACCAACTTTTAAACTTGGTTAGTGTACAAGGAGATCATTTCAGATTCCATGTCTTCTAACCATTTCCCTAAATCAAGTCTGTAAATGAACCCTTGATATGTAGTGGATTAATCACCTATTAAAATTACTTCATCATAATCTTATGTTTTAAATCCATATATCTTGGACTCTTGATGAACCCTTCTCAACCTTCTAGTTTCTTGTGTAATCTGAGTAACTTCTTTTTCCACATCATTTTTGGGAAACGTCTCAAATTTCATCTCAATAACACTTCTAATTTTTTGTTCTTTACAATCTACAAGATCATATTTCATCCCATAGACTCAACTTATAATACATTCCCTCTCAAGATATATATAACATTAAACCAAAAACACTTTCGAAATAGGAAGATTATAGAACTAATATAACTTATTTTACTTCAATAACCAAAATATATTCACCTGTCTAACATAAGTTGTATCTTATCATAATCGTATCAACATATGAATTATTCACAACCACAAATCATCCTAATATTTAAAATAAGAAAATTTCTAGTCCATATCTCATATGTTTTATTTATGACTTCCATAGATGGAACACAATTAAGTAATAGTGAAATAGTTTTTGGAGAATATCCTCAAAATGAAATTAGAAGGTCACATTAATTCTTCATTGATTAAATTATTTCCAATAGGTTAAAATTAATACTCTTATGTAGACCATTAGAGTATTTTGTTCTAGGTGGAGGTATTTGTGAAAAAATTCAATAATCACTTTCATGATCAATGAATTCCTACCTCCCATGTTCACCACCCTTATCAGATCAAGGCTTCTTAATACTTTTCCCATATTATTATTTAATTTTTTCTAAAAAAATTGAACTTTTATAATGTGTCATAATTATGTATCATGAAAAATACATATATATAATGACTGATTTCAATAATACAAGTTTTAGTGTTCCTAAAAACATAACAATCATGGGTATTCATTGGCCCACATGAATCACTATGTGTAAAATCTAATAGCACAGTATCCCTTTCTAATTTTCTATTAATCATTAATTTTTTGATTTTTTCAAATAAAAAATATTTTTAATTATCAATTGAATCATAATGGAATGATTACAAAACTCTATCACTATGGATTCTTTGAGTACATTTCTCATTTAATTATCTAATGTGACATCTGAAAAGGTATATGGTATTATAAAAAAACATGAACATCTTATCCAAAATTCCATAAATATTATTATCAATATACATTATCTATAATCCATTTACCATATTCATGATTCCATAAAACATACCATTAATATATATAGAACAAGTATTGTTCATATTAATGAATGGAAATCCCATGTTTTCCGAGGAAAATATAGAAATAGAATTTTTTATGGTGAGAAATTTATAGTAGTTGTCCACATAAAAAACTGATCTATTTGTTAGGATTACATCATAATATTTATCTTCTACTATTTTAAACCTTTCTCTATTACCAACACTTATATTTAGTTTACCTTTCTTCAATTCCTTCATATTTTTGATTTTCAGTTTTTCAGTTCAAATATATGATACACCCCTAAAAATTAATAAAAATGAGTAATATTTATAGAAATTTATATCTATAGTATTCACATCTATAATCTCATAATTATTATTTTTGGGAATACTTCTCAACAATAAATTTCATTATATAATAGTTTCATAGTTAATACCTATATGATATCTCAAGTGATAAACATGATGAATTATATAATCTATAAAAAATACATGTATGTGGGTGAGTATCATGTTTTATAACTATTGTTCAATTATTTTTAATGAATTTACTACCACATAAAATAGTGACCCTATACACCAAATCCATTAACTAATCCAAGATCCATATTTCATTAATTAATGATTCCGTTTTTTCATTCTTCTCACCACTTTTCATTTTAGAATCATCTTAGTCATATAATATATGTCTCTCGGATAGTTGAGTGGATAATTATTTTCTCGAAATCCATCAAATAGATATAAACTCAACTCCAGCCACCTGGTATCCTATGTCATAAGTATTCCTAGACAAGTGGAACCCAAATCCCAAAACAATATTTAGTTACCAAACTCTTATGGTTATCTATTTCCATTATGCCTTGCACAATATAATCCATGGACATCCTGATTTAGAAATACCTACCTAGTTGGATGATTGATTTTTTTACATTTGTTTTCTTTTGAAGTATTACTACTCTTAGTATTTGAGTGATTCTCTTTTAATGTATATGAAATTTAATTACATAGAATGTGTATTAAATTTATAACTGTTTCATAATATGAATCCTTATTAACTCATGTTTATTCCTTTATAAACTAATGATTCTAATTATTTAGTTTTGGAATCACTATTACATCTGAAAAATTAATATGTACATATTATATTAATATGTAACTCTTTATAAAACCCATTATTTGTGTTCGTCAAAAATAGAATTTATATATATTTATACGTATGAAAATTTGCTACATGAAAAAGGATCAATATATTTTCATGTAAATGTTCATAATAACATGAAATTGATAATCCACATATGAGTTAGCCTGGGGCCATAAATATTCATCCCTAAAATTTTGAGAACAATTATTTGGCCTCTATTCTAGTGGGAAGTCTAGCATAAAGTCCCCCTACCCATGGATACATTCCTCAAGAGAGATTCCAATTCAACAAAACATTAAACTCTAATGCGTATATACTATATTCAATAACTAAGTTCAAGTTATTAGCTTCAATTAAAAATCTACATCGAGGTAGATATAAAATAAATAATATATTGTTTCAACTATCATGTAATATATGACATGATAATTTTATAAGAAGCAATTAATCACATACATTAAAGAATACATAATATACACATTTTATAAACACGAATCTCACAAAGGAAAAAACAAAAAAATAAAATTTTTATTTCTTTTAAAAACCGGAGTTCTTAAAATGACCATTTGATATTTAATTTTGGCATGAAAATATTCTATTTATAACTTCTAAAACTTATATTTTATAAAAAATTTATAAACTATAATCATATTTAGATTAAATATTTTTATTTTTATTTTATTCATAAATTTCATTTTATGGTGGATAAGAGAAATAATTATCATAATCTGTGATAAGAATCATAGGTACCCGAATGTTTCAAAGCTATATCAAATATAATGACCCTTATGTATGGAGTAACCCATATATAAGAGTCTATCCCACTAAGGACATCCCCAATGTGTAGAGTAAGCAATGCGTAAGAGATATGGGGTATCCTATACATAAGAGTAACTCGCTTGAAGAGGGAAACCATTTTGTATGGATAATTTATTACGTTTAGTCTAGACTTATTTTATTATATACACAATATCGTAACTATAACATGATGGTCAGTTTTTTTGAAACCTAATATTTATCCATAGTATATGATATAACCTATATCAAAGAATAAAACGCAAAGAAAAAATGTGGGGGGTTTTTGTGTATCATACCTTATGATACAAACTAGATGTACACTATGAGTCCCAACATATATTAAACTATCCTATATCATAATATTAGGTAGAGCGAACTAGTGATTAGATAGTTACATTAATCTATTCCATATTTTACACTACGATATGGAATAAAATTGATTATTATATACACATTCTACCTATAATTGATAAAATAAATTTTTTATTTATTGATGAACATAGATCTAATACCACTGATAGATTTTTGGAGACCATATTATGATCAATGTAGAGTAATAAAATAATTTTAATTATTGATCTACCATTATCAAAAATGACACGTGAAATTAAGAAAATCAAATAATAGGCTTACATAAAATGAAGAAAAATCCATTCATGATGAACTCATAGAGTTTTCTTGATCTTTAAAACCTTGAAAAACCCATCATAGTCTTTCTTCCACACTAATTAAAAAGTCCACTACAGCTTTCATTTGTAATTAGAGGTATCTAGAATCTCATATGTTGTGATACCACATTTTCTACCATGATAAAAGGAGAATTAAGAAGTAGAGTGTTTTAGTTATGGATTATGAGTGTCACACACACCCAAAAAGTATTCCCATACCTTTGTATAATGTCCCTCAATTAAATAAATGAAGGAAAAAATTTGTTACTAACACTTGATTGTTGACACGTATTTCAATATGTAATGTGTCGGAACTCCATGTAATTTTATTTGAACATTATATCAGATTATTTCAAGACTAGGATCTGAGATGACACATGATTCCTAGGCATGGAGTTTCCAAAATGTATTTTTGAACATTTTTTAATATTCATTAAAATATTGTGAAAGAATATTTTTCTAACATTTATATAGGTACCTGGATCAAAAATATGAGGGTACCATTGAACCCAGAGCATCACGATTTTCCTAAGAAGTTTCTAACATCGACCGATTTTAGTGGACTAAAAAAGATGGTTTTTGGAACATTGAGAAGAAAAATAAAATAAATTTAAAAGGTTATTTTATTATTTCTCTTCATTGTTACACAGTGACTCGTCAGTGCTATAGTGCAGCGATGAGGTGATGATAAATCCATTAATGAATCTGTGAGGCGACAATGCAACATGCAGCATGTCTTCCATCATTAATTAAATAGGGATTTAGGGTTGGCAAATATCCCTAGAATTATTAAGAAATACAATGAAGGAAACCTCTCCAACGATGAATTCTGTCGAATCAGAAAGCGGTGATGACACCCTATGAGAGTGGATTTCAGACCAGAGAATGATGGACAATGACATACAATCATCCTCAAACAATCATCTTTTTCCCTAGTAGGGGTTTATTTTGGTGTGGTCTCAATTCCCCTATTCTTATTTCTAAACGACGAACGCGGATTAATCCTCTTACATATTGACCTGTGGAACGATTGTCTTTGCAGGACATGGGAATTTACATAAAGAGAATTAAGGGAAGTTGGATTCACATTTTTTTCATCCTTTATTAAAAATTCTAATAAGGAAGAATCACGCCGACACAAACAATGGTCGTGGTATGTACTTCGTGCATTCTTAGTGAATTATTCTCTTACTTTTTATTTTGTTCATCATGATGTGATGACAACTGTGGTCCAAGAAGGACCGTAGCAGTGGATCAACCTGGGCATGAATCATTGGGAGACTGTGGCGATGGGTGAATGACCGTCGGCTTGGGAGTGGGTAGTGGCAGAGGGAGATTCATGGCTAGGCAGGCCACTATGAAAACAGAAGGCTGCAGTTAGGTGGGATACATCACGTTGCAACGACCACGTGTGGGAGGCGGCACACCACATCATGCGAAGGAGGATGTGTCCAGTAGGCTATAGAGGATGCCACATATAGTGGGCTACAGTGGTGCAGAACCATGTCCTCAACGGGGTTCCATGTCAGGTGGATGAGGCCGCATTCTGTGGATCGTGATGGCGAGGAACCACATCGCCAGTGGGGCACCGTATCAAGAAGAGGAGGTCGGGGCTAGTAGGTCACATGGTGTAGAACCACGGTGTTAGTGGGTCACCACATTAGGTGGAGGAGGCCATGGATAGCAGACCATGGTTGTATATAATCGTGGGCCAAACAGGGTGTTATGTCATGTCGGGAGACCCACGATCAGGCCATGTGAGGGGTAGGTTGTTGGCTGATCCAACTACACAACAGAGGGTGTATATGGTGCCGACCACGTCTGAGCTATACCAGGATAGCCTGCATGTGTGGGCTATTTTAAGGGGAAACCGGGCCATTGGGTGACCCATCTAGGAACAAATGGTCTCTCCAATGTGGGCTAGGCTGGAGGAGAACTAGGCAACTGTGCAGCCCTGTGGGTTGGACACACATCCCAACTGGCCGAGTATAGTAGGACCAAATGAGCCTACCCATTTGGCCAGGCCGGAATGGGTCAACCAAGATCCAACTAGGTTGGTTTTGGTTATCCAAACTGGGTTGGGTCATACGGGACCCCGAGGCTTGGTTGGTCGGGTTAGTCTAACCAAGACAGACCTAGCTTGGATGGAAGTAGTCCCTATTTACTAAAAATTCCAATATCGTTCAGATTGGGGATCCGATTGATGCTCCTCCTATGGAGTTGGTCCCCTCATGAAGATAATGTACTTTGGGAATACTCTAAGTGAAATTTTGTGGATGTTGAGATATGATCAATGTCTTGAGGAGTAGATTTTTCTGGAATCTAGTGCACTAAAGAGTGGGAATCAAACCACTGGATGTGACATGAAGGGTATGATGAGGGGACCTCAGTGGTCCAGTAGCTGAGCAGACATCAATAGAACAATAGCCGAGAAGACCATAGTGGTATAGTAGCTGAGTAGACCTCAATGGTCTAGTATCCAAGGGTATCTCAGTGGTTCAGTAGATGATTGAAACTCAATGGTCCAGTAGCACTTCAAAACTTAGGGGTCTAGTAGCTGAGTGGAACTCAATGGTCCTTTAGCCGAGTGATCCTCAATGACTCATCACATATGATTCCCTCAGTAGTACAAGATGATTTTGCTTTACAAATGATAATCATACATTCTATACATTGATTTATACCTGGCATGAGCTATCTTTTCTTTTTGGTCTTTCATTGTGGTCATTCCTTTGGTGTTTGGGATCCCTACTGAGTATTTTGTTACTCACCCATACATAAGATTCACCCACATTTTTCATGTCTATTGAAGCTAATCAATGCTTAGACGGATACCTTTCGGGTCTGGGACCATGTGGTTCTTAGTGATATGGGACAAATGGCCATACTTCTAGGGAAATAGGCATCTACCCTTCACCTACACTTTAGGTAGGGTCTAGAGTGGATGGATCATGGTTGTAGTACATTCCATTGTTGTTTTGGGCTTGTATTCTAGTCCCTTTTGTACTTTCAGTTTGTACTACACTCTCAGTAGTTATCTTAGTGAAAGTTATGGTTTACATTGGGTTTACATTCTGTAGTTTTAAAATTTTGTGTGTGTACAATTTTATAGGTAATCCCTTCCCTTTTGGGATATTCCTAGTCAGTGCTAGTCACCCACCCCTGGCCTATAGAATGTGTTCTTGGGATAGTCATGGAACATACCATGGGGGATAGGTTGTGAAAATGTGGTATCAAAGGGATTTTATTTCTATGAGAAGAAATAAGAGTCTGTAAATACTTATAGGGAAACAGGGTTATGTGTTTCCAATTCAGATTTTAGGCCAGGGATTCCAGTGTTGGTGAGGTGGCCAACGTATCCATACACTAGGACGCTAAATTCTATTTTCTGAATCGGTACATGAAAACACTGGTTTCATGAATATTTGAATGTTTTCTAATGATATTTTTGAGTCATAATATGCTCACAAGGTATAATCTATTAATCATGGTTCTTCTTGATCTCTTTCAGGAAGCCTCTACACAGACTACAATCCAGGATTCCAATGTGCGACCATGAGGATAGTCGATAGAGTTATGAGGCTTTAGTAAAGTGATTGTTTCCCAAGATAGAACCTTTGGGTGGTGTCCTAGATTTACCACCACCTATTGGCCATCAGTTACTTCCATTGCTACTAGTATAGGATTCACATAAGATCTGTGCCTTACATGAGTTCAAGAGATAGAGTCCTCCCAAGTTCACGGGATAGACAGATCCTCAGGTCCCTGAGGATTGGATGAATGTAGTGATGTATGTCTTCCGTTCAGTGAGGATTCCACTTGAACAGATGGATATTCTATACATGATCTTTCTGGAGGGATAAGTAGTGATATGGTGGAGTATGAAAATCCAAATACATGAGGAGGTGACCCTCACCTAGTCTGAATTCCAGCGACCATTTAGGGAGGAGTTTTTTCCCTTGACTTTTCACTCAGTGCATATACATGAGCTGCTTCACCTACCGTAGGGAAACATGATATTGGATTTGTACTCAGTGAGGTTCATAGACCATTCTCATTAATCTACTGATATGGTACAAGACTCTTACATCAGGGCCCAGACCTCTGAGTAGGGACTCTGATGGGAGATCAGGGAATCAATGATTTCCCGCAGCATACCTATGCAGGCTGGGCTAATAGAAAGAGATCTACTAGTATAGATCATCCTCACATAGTAGGAACCGAAGGTGGGAGATACCACCAGGTGATAGGTGGTCGAGTCACCTATGGCTGGTAGACGATAGATTAAGCAGAGTCCCAAATAGGCTAGACCATTTGGAGGAAAACCCTAGGACTCAGGGTCAGAGGTACAAGTTTCCCAGGGTAGAGAGAGTCACCAGATGAGTAAAATATGCTATGTGTGTGGCTGGTAGGGGAACATGGTTCTATATTTATCGACTCACTATGCATAGGATTGATAGATGGTCAATAAACCGCAAAGGAAACAACAAAAATAAGGACAAGGTGGTCCTCTAGGCGGCAGATTTGGAAGAGGAGTGTGATGAATGACATGAGGTGGGCGTAGGTATGAGGTACCACCACCACCACCCCCTGGTGGTCCACCATAGGATCCATAAACTGGTGGATTTAGGCAGCCTTAGCTTTAGGTAATTGAGGAATATGGTACCGACGCCCCAGAGATGATACAAGTTACGATCTATGCCTTCTCAACATTAGCTGCAGTTCTTACAGACATAGGTGATGGTCACTATTTCCTTTTCATGAACCTTATTCAGAACTTGGTGATTCTGATAGATTTTTTGGCTCGATCTTTACGATTAGAGACTCATAAGGGAGAGGATTCGATAATCACAACTGAGTGATGATAGTGTGAGATTTCTCTTGGAGGAAGAGATTCAGCTGGGATCTCCTAGTAGCGTTTTTGAGGCCTTACGATGTCATTATGTGTATGGAATGGCTATCAGCAGTTCGTGCTTAGATCGACTATTTTAGACACATAGTGCGGTGTGTGCACGAAGATGGGAACTGGTTTTCCTTTGTTGGTGAGAAGGAAAATGGATCCGCATGAGATGGACTCACACATAAAAGGGTGCATCAGATCACTCATCAGTTTTCTAGCATGGACCTCGATGTAGTGGATGAGACAATTCCACAGTTTTCTATAGTGATGGACAAGTACGAGGACATATTTCCATAGGATATTCCAAAAATACCTCCTCACAGAGTGGTAGAATTCCACATTGATTTTTACCCCAGGATGGCACTGATATCTATACATTTATATAGGATGGCTCCCATAAAGCATCAAGAGTTGAGGGTATTGTTGGATGACTTACAGAGGTTGGGTTTCGTAAGGCCCAGCGTTTCACCATGGGTAGCCCCATCATTGTTTGTCGAGAAGGTAGAGAGAAGATCGAGGTTATGTGTGGACTTCTGGTGCCTAAACCAGGTGACCGTGAGGATAAAGTATTCTCTACTAAGGATTGATGACCTCTTCGACTAGAAAAAGTTAGAGAGATGGTTATCTAAGATATCCCTTAGACCAGGCTATCACCAAATTCAAGTACGAGATGAGGACATCTCGAAGTTGGCATTCAGATGTCGCTATGAACACTATGAGCACATAGGGATTCTTTTTGACAGGATGAACACCCCAAAAGTGTTAATGGGACTCATGACAAGGATATTCCTGTGATACATAGACTAGTTTTTAGTGTTTTTCATTGATGAAATCTTAGTGTATTCAGCTTCCGAGGAGGAACACACAATACACCAAAGGATGGTTTTTGACACACTTTGAAAGCACCTGATTTATGGATATCTCTCAAAGTGTGAGTTCTAGATATGAATGGTCAACTTCCTTGGACATTCCTTCTAATAGTATGGAGTTGCGGTGGATCCAGTGATGATCGAGGTTGTTCTTTCATGGGATCCTCCCAAGTGTGTTACTGCGTTGTGGAGTTTCCTTGGGTTGGATGAGTACTATCTGAGGTTTGTACCCAACTTCTACAGAGTGGTAGAACCCATGATAGAAATGTGGAAGAACTTAAAACCCTTCACGTGGATAAGAAGATGCTTACAGAGCTGTCAATAGCCGGATCAGATCTTGACCAGTGCTCCTATCTTGATTTTTCTAGAGGAGGGCACCAACAACTTGGTGTTCTGTGATGAATCTGGAACCGATCTTGGTTGTTTCATGATGGAGTGGCCATCTATGATTAGATCTATTTGTTAGGACCAATAAGGGCCTATATACCCTGATAGGGGGGTGAATCAGGGTATGGATATTCTTTTTCAAAAGTTCTTCCTGCCCCACTGGATCTTGACATCTTTATTACAAGTGTCACTTTGTTTGAACTTGTGTGTTTATTATGACCCCTTTTTTCCTATTTATCTGATGATGATGCTTTGAATGAAATGCAGGGAAGAAACTAGGAAGACACAGAGATTTTTACTTGGTTCACCCTCTCTGGGTTACGTCCAAGGAGCATACAACGATGATGTGCCACTGTACCAAATCCACTAAGGCTCACTGCCAATAATGTTCGGGCTAGATCACTTATATGCCCAGGATCACTTCCTTTACAAGGTTCGGGATATATCACTTCTATTCCCAGGCTGACTGCCTTTACAAAGTTTAGGGTCATCTCACTACTTTCCCAAGGGTCACTCCCTGTTTCTCTCTCTCTGGCTCACTGCCGGTGGAGAGGATAACCTTTTTCCTCTTCCTATGCTCAGTTCACTTGGAAGAGATCCACTCACAGTTTATAGACCTGTAGGTCTCTTAATTTTCATGAATGTATGCATCCTCAACTGTTGATAGATTCTATGTTGAAGTCCAACTTTCATCCATAGATGAATACCCATTTTCCTTTTAACCACTGGGCAACTACCTTTGGAAAAACCGTCGCAAAGCACCCAACTTCAGGAGGCTCCCAATTTCGCGAAGCTCAAACAAGCCTTCGCGAAGCTCCTGACTTTTCAGAAAGCACTCTTGAGAAGCACTACCAAAAATCTCATGTCGTTGTAGTGCAACTTCCCTCATGAAGCTCAATGAGTCAACATGGAGCTCGCAACTTTCGCGGAGCTACAATAGCCACCGCGAAGCTATTCTTTCATGAAGCACACAGGCTACACATATTACCTTCGCGAACCGAGAGCAAATGATTTTCTCTGAAAATTTTCTCTTATTCTCTCGAGGGGGTCATCCTCTATTTATAGGTGATTCCACCAACCCTCGAACTTTCCACGCGAAGTCAGTGCCACGTCATCTCCAATCACGAAGCTTCGAAGTTCCCACCAAAATTCTCTCAAAATCGCGAAGCACCGCAGAAATTTTCTGATCGCGGAGCTCTTCGTAATCATGGATCATCCTGTCATTTCCTTCGCGCCTTCACTGCGAAGATCCCTCACAAATCCCTTCACCGCTGCGATGCGCTTCAACCTCTGCCATTCGTGAAGCTTTTTGTAATCACGAATAATCACCTCCATCATTATTATGGTCTTCTCGAAATCCAAACCATGAAGCCTCTCTTCGCGAAATTCATGCCTTTTCCATAGTTAATTACGATCTTCATGGAAATCCAATTTTCGTGATGCGAATGAACCTCCAAATTTTGGACCCAAAAAATTTGGCAAACACTGGAATATGGTGCCACCTTGTACTGCTCTTTTGTACTGCCTCCAGACCATTCGTTCCTTTTTCATCATTGTTTGACAACATGGATTTGTCAACAACTTCTCTGGAACTCGACACTTTACCATGGAAACCTACTTTTTCAACAAACACAATCAACCCAAAAATACTGCAATGTTTCCTTGAGGGATTTTTTCCCAACAATCTCCCCCTTTGGGGTTGTTGAAAACTCTTCAAAATCTTTTCTCAGAAATATTTTCTGCACGTTGATACCTCACTGAGACTCCTTCTAGCTGCTACCACCATTCGCCTCTTGAGATTCTGATAGCACTCAAGGAATCACTTAACACATACTTTAAGCCCACATGAGCAATGATCGACATGAGAAACAAGAGTAGTATGAAAAGTTCATCAATGAATCACTTCATGTCAGACGTCAATTGTCGATTCCAAACTGATTCCAATTTCTAAATTGATACCAATTGTTGAACCACACTGATACCAATAGATGATGGCTGGAAACCTTCTCTCACTATTCCAACATCGCTGTTCAGCTTTTATCAGGATCCTCAGCTTTTGTGATATCTAGTCTTTGATCGATCACTTCTAGCATCGTCAGATTTAATTTTCTCCCCTATCTCATTTCTCTCCCCCTATCTCGCTGCTCCACCTGTAAGCTTCTCCCCGTGTCTTTGACAAAGACATTTTCTCCCTTCACAAGCCACGGTTTATCCCCCTATAAGAGTCACTATTTCTCCCCCTTTGTCAATGAACCCAAATGTCATGCCTCTGTGGTCTGATACATTGAAAAGAATACATATCAGCACATAAGATAAAAACACATAATACCTCGGGGATAGGGGGGTTTTCCACATCCACACTCTTTTAAGTGCGGGGAGTCGACTGAACTCCCAGAGCTAGTCGATTCCTATCAAACGCTTCCTTGGGTAAGGCCTTTTTCAGAATGTCTACAACCTGTAATTATGTAGGCAGATACACCAACTTCACCATTCCTTGCACAACCTTCTCCTTGATAAAATGATACTTTATCTCAATGTGATTTTTCCTTGAGTGATAGATGGGACTTTTTATGAGATTTATAGCACTTGAGTTATCACACTGGATTCCGATCAGAGACTTCACTTCAACTCCCACATCTTCAAGATGCTGCTTCATCCATAATAACTATGTGCATGCTTGAGTGGCCGCAATGTACTCAGCTTCTGCGGTGCTTAATGAAGTGCAATATTGCTTCTTGCTAAGCCAAGAAATACACAATCCACCCAGATAGAATGCACCACCTAACGTTGATTTTATATCATCCGCTGAACTGGCCCAGTCTGCATCAGTATATCCCAATAACTCTGTATGAGATTTTTCAGTATATTTCAAGCCGAAATCCAATGTGCCTTGGATGTACCGAAGTATTCTTTTCACTGCAAGCATGTGGATTTCCTTGGGATTTCTTTGATAACGTGATACTTGGAAGGTGGAAAAAACAATGTCAGGCCTTATCGTAGTTAAATATAATAAACTTCTGATAATTTGCTTGTATTCCATGACATCAATTGCCTTATCATCCTCATTTTTGATAATTTTATCCGGGTAGAAACCTGAGTCTTCATCTCATTGGAATTTTCCATTCCAAATCATTTCAAAACCTCCTTGGTATATTTGGATTGAAAAATGAATGTGTCATTCCTGCCTTGTGTAACCTGTAAACCAAGGAAAAACATCAGCTCACTAATCATAGACATTTAGAACTCATGTTTCTTGAATTCAGAAGATTGTCTCCACTATGCTTCATCTGATCTTCCAAATATTATGTCTTCTTCCTAGACCAGCCTCATTATCTTTTGATTACTATTGTTTTTGAAATAAATATTGTAATAAAATCCCCACGCTGAAAACCATGCTTCTTCAAATATTGATATAGCCTTCAGTACCATGCTCTTGGTGCTTGTTTCAGCCCATATAACGCCTTCTTCAGCCTGAAAACTTTTTTCTCATCCTCATGAATGAAAAAACCATCTGGCTACTCAATGTACACCTCTTTTCCCAGAAACCCATTTAGAAATAAAGACTTGACATCCATCTGGAACACTTTGAACTTTCTTTGCACTGCAATGGCTAGGAATAATCTGATTGTCTCCAGCCTTGCAACCAATGCAAATGTATCATCACCATCAATGCCCTCAATTTGGTGGTAACCTTTGCACACCCGTTGTTCTTTGTTTCTAATCACTGCGCCATCTTTGTTCAACTTGTTGCGAGAGACTCATTTAGTCTTGATGATGTTTTTATCTGCTGGCCTCGAAACAATCTCCCACATCAAATTCTTTTCTGAATCGACATCAGTCACTTATGCTCCTAATTCATGGCCTAAACCCAGTTTTCATCTTCAAATGCATCAGAAACGTGTTTCCAATCATCCTGTGATAGTAATGATGTCTGCTGCAGTGATTACATTTTTATTGTCCGAACTGGAGCTGACTAATCACTAATGATATTATGCCTGTAAATTTCAGCTCGAATCTTAGGCTTTTGTGCAGATAAGGATTTTACTTCCTCATACTCACCATCAGTATCTTCTTCTGAATCAACTACTGCCCCTTCTACACTCCCTGGGTCTCTTACCACTTCCTTACTCTTGATAGAAAACTTTTCACCATGTCATTTTTCAATGACATCATTTCTTTGAACATCTTCTCTCAAATTTTTGTTGACACACCTTTGATTTTCACTCGCAGCTTCTTGGTATCCTGAAAGAAGTCAGATGATACCACATTGTTAGAGAAAAATAAATAAGTATGAGATACATGATTATTTCTAATTCTCCCAAAATATTTCTTTCTTCCCTTGATAGGGAATGCCTGAGCTGAATCATCCAATTATTTCTTTGATGGCTCTTGCATCTGATTTTATTATTGAATGCTCCTCCTGTGATATGAAACTCTTCTAGTTGTTAGGCCTGACTGTTTAGACCCATAACCATTCTTCTCCTTATGCATCATTTGTTCCCATCTTCCACTCAGAATTGAGCCATTAACAAAATCTCTAAGCCTACTAAGTTGGAACTCGGTGTAGGAAAGAAGAGAAAAAGTTAATAACACAATCACTTCTTATTGTGCTTTGTTTCTCCCTTTATTCTTCAACTCTACTACCTGATTTGAGTCAATTGAAACTCTAAAACATATCATTTATATTGTGCATCATATGATGTCACTTCCCCTTAGATTGTATCTTGCTAAAACCTGAAATACATGAATCATCAGTTAATAACATTTATATGCACAGGGAGAGGGGAACTTTGGTAATCCTCAAGAAGAGGATTGTGGTTGATCCTGATGGGTCAACCCTTTGATTATTTCTTATAGAGCATCATAATCTTTCCTTTATTCTTCTAACTGTCTAGACAACATCAATTTCTCTGGCCATATGACTAAGCATTAAGTACCCACATGCTGAGCCTTTTTCTGATATGTAGATTCTACAGACTTAGCTTTTCTCACCATTTGGGGTTTAAACCCACTAGTACATATATCTGCCTTTGATGTTCGACCAAAATTCCATTTCCCTTGATTCCTTCTCTGGGTAGGAATCTCTCCACTTGTCATCTTCCCTTTCTTCTTCCAACATTGCAAGGATCTTGAACCTTCCTCCACTTTTCGCTATGGGAAACGACCTGCGGATTTTTCAATGCATTCTTTGTTTGTCTTTCTTTTATCAAATGTCTGAGTCACCACACACTTTTTCACTGGTGGTGAGTCCTCCATTGAACGTTCATTCTTCTTTGTCACTGCTGGAGTAGTGTTTCCTCCCTTTTTCTTCTAGATTTGTTCATGTTCATTCTTAGAGAGCAGTTGTGAGTGTGGATGATACACTTTTTGTTCAGCTCCTTGTGATTCTCTAGGGACTCTAAGCTTATTCTTCAACTTACCACTTTCTCTCCCAGAGTACGATTTCTCATTATACACCACTGGAGTTGAGAATATCCTTTTGAGTTCCTTTTTCTCTCCTGCCTTCTTCTTGCTGCAATGTCTTGCCAAATTCCCATGATTAGAACATATGAAACATCTTCCATTAAAAGAATACCTCATTTCATCATCTCTCAGCCAAGATGTTGATGTAGCTTGAGTTCTTCCTCTAACATTGAGTTCCTGAGCTTCCTGATACATATTCATGGTGTGTCCCATTCTTCCACAGTAATAACATCTGATGAATGTTTTTCTTGGATAGAATATTCTCTCTGATTTCTCATGATGTTTCTTCTTATTCTATAATTTATTAATGTTTGTGTTTTCATAGCCTGAAATGTATTCCGGAGCCTCTGAGCAGAAGCTTGATGTGTGGCCATGAATCCCGTAGAAAAAGAACATGTCGTCACTTCTTTTTGAAACTGTCCTCTTAGGTCTCTCTCCAGCACCTACAATACTTTCTCCACTCCTGGAACTGTTCATGGCTATCTTCTTATCATGCATGGGAGGCGATTCATCAAATCCAATACCAAATTTTCTGAAACTTTCTGGTCTTTGAGATGAGAAAATATTCTGTTGTTTCTCTTCAGAAATAGAATATCTATTCTTCATTTTATCATCACTTTTCGAAGGATGATCAAATAGAAAGTGTAAGGCATCCTTCATTTTTGGCATTACTTTAGCATTGGATTTCTCCACATCCTTCTTTACTAATTCCATATCTTCTTCCAACTTCTAAATCTTCATATCACTTGATTCAAGTTGGGAATTGAATTCCCTTCTGATATTATTTCCACGACTCATCTCATCTGCCAATTCTTGTGTGAGCTTTTCTACCATTCCACTTTGATCATTTGCTTTCAATTTCTCTTGAGGAAAAGATTCAAAGACGGATTCATTTTCTTGTCATAGCCTTTGATTATTCTGAACTATATCAGATAGCTGTGTAGCAAGATCATCATTTTTGGCTTTCAAATTCTGAACATCATATTACTTTAGATTCTCTTCATATTCATCGGCCTTTTGTTTTCCTTTCATTCTAGCCATCTTTTGTAGTTCTTCACTTTGAGAGTCATTCTTCTCCTTTAGGTCATTAGCCACATCAATAAGACTTTGGTTTATGCCTCTTAGCTTGTTGACCTCAATGTCCAGTACTTTGATCCAAATATATTTAGATTTATCTTCTTCATCTAATTTCTGATCCAATTTCTTTGTCATGCTGACAACATCTACTGATGGACTTTTTAAAACTTCTGCATCATTAGTTGTTTCAGTATCACTTGGAAGATCAGGTTCTTCACTCATTCCTACATCATGATTGAGCGAATCAATCTTTTCCCTGTCAGATTCATCTAGGCCTTCCTTTAGTAAGCTGTTTGATTCTTTTAGTTGAATCAAACTTTTTCCATAAACACTCCCACACTGAGGAATACCTGACTTCTGATTCTTCTTTGATGTTTTTCCCTTTTCCATGACACACCAAGATAAGAGCAAAATAATTTTACCACAAAAATTGACTACACCAAGTCAGAGAAAACAAATTTGATAAAATTAACCTTTTCTCTGATACCAATTGTTAGGACCAATAGGGGCCTATATACCCTAATAGGGGGTGAATCAGGGTATGGATATTCTTTTTCAAAATTTCTTCCTACCCCACTAGATTTTGACATCTTTATTACAAGGGTAACTTTTTTTACACTTGTGTGTTTATTATGAACACTTCTTTTCTCTTTATCTGATGATGATGCTCTGAATGCAATGAAGGGAAGCAACCAGGTAGACACCGAGATTTTTACTTGGTTCACCCTCATTGGGTTACGTCCAAGGAGCATACAACGTTGATGTGCCACTGTACCAAATACACTAAGGCTCACTGCCAATAATGTTCGGGCTAGATCAATTCTATGCCCAGGCTCACTGACTTTACAAGGTTTGGGCTAGATCACTTCTATTCCTAGGCTGACTGCCTTTAAAAAGTTTAGGGTCAGCTCACTACTTTCCCAAGGGTCAATCCCTGTTTCTCTATCTCTAGATCACTACCGATGGAGAGGATCACCTTTTCCCTCTTCCTATGCTCACTGAACTTGGAAGGGATCCACTCACAGTTTATAGACATGTAGGTCTCTTCATTTGCATGAATGTACGCATCCTCAACTATTGATATATACTCTGTTGAAGTCCAACTTTCATCCACAGATGAATACCCCATTTCCTCTTAACCACTGGGCAACTACCTTTGGAAAAACCGTCACAAAGCACCCTACATAGTGACGCTCCCAATTTCGCAAAGCTCAAACAAGCCTTCACGAAGCTCCTGCCTTTTCGAGAAGCACTCTCGCGAAGCACTCTCGCGAAGAACTACCGCAAAGCTCAAGTCATTGTAGAGAAAATTCCCTCGTGAAGATCAATGAGTCAACATGGAGCTCACAACCTTCGCAAAGCTACAATAGCCACTGTGAAGCTCTTCTTTCACGAAGCACACAGGCTACGCGGACTACCTTCCCGAACCGAGAGCAAATGATTTTCTCTGAAAATTCTCTCTTCTTCTCTCGAGGGGGTCGACCTCTATTTATAGGCGATTCCACCGACTTGCAAACTTTCCGTGTGAAGTCAGTGCCACTTCATCTCCAATCGCGAAGCTCTGAAGTTCCTGCCAAAATTCTCTCAAAATTGCAAATCACCACGGCAATTTTCCAATCATGAATCTCTTCGTAATCGTGGAGCATCCCGTCATTTCCTTTGCGCCTTCACTGTGAAGCTCCCTCACAAATCCCTTCACCGCCACGATGCGCTTCAACCTCTTCCATTTGCGAAGCTTGTCGTAATTGTGAAGAATCACCGCCATTATTATTCTGGCCATTGCGAAATCCAAACCATGAAGCCTCTCTTCGCGAAATTCTTGCCTTTTCCATATTTAATTACGATCTTCATGGAAATACACTTTTCGCGATGCGCATGAACATTCAAATTTTGGAACCCAAAAATTTGGCAAACACTAGAAAATAGCACCACCTTGTACTGCTCTTTTGTACCACCTCTAGATCGTCCGTTCCTTTTTCATTGTTCTTTGTCAACATAAATTTGTCAACAACTTCTCTGGAACTCGACAATTCTCCATGGAAACCTACTTTGTCAACAAACACAATCTACCCAAAAATACTGCAATGTTACCTTGAGGGATTTTTTCCCAACACCATTCGACTCATGAACCTGATTTGGGAGTGGTAGTTTTCACACTGAACATGTGGAGAAAATACTATATAAAAGACTAATTAATCATCTACTATGACCATAATTGTATCAAGTATATCTTTTCCCAAAAGGATTTGAATATGAGACAACGATGTTGGCTTGAGTTCTTCAAGGACTATGACTTAGAGACATTCTATACTCTTGGGAGTGGGAATGTGGTGGAAGAATCCCTCAGCAAGAATATTGAGTTCACACCTACTGAATGAGGCCTCAGAGAAATTGGCATCACGTCAAATATCCTTCATAGATAGAGAGGATACAACTTTTCTTCAGTCAACGGTAGAGTCCCCTCCACTCTTATGGTGAGTCAGGGAGGCAAAACTTAGGGATCCAACTATGAGACTAAATGTTCCCAGATGTCCAGAGGGCATGCCCCTGATAGATATTCCGATGTTGGGGAGTACGTCTCCCTTTTCAAAGGACACACCACATAATAGTAGTGTTGTGGGAGGATGTGTTTAGGGAGTTACATACATATCCTTTGGCAGTACATCCTAGTGTTTCGAAGATGTACCATGACCTATGACATCAGTACTGGTGGTTGGGGATGAATAAGGTAGTGGCATAGTATTTCTTGATATGCCTCACTTGTCAGCATGTGAAGGCTGAGAAACAGGTTCCAGTAGTTTTGTCACAACCCCCCAAGGTACCAAGGTGGAAGTGGGAAGGGATATTGATGGACTTAGTGATCGGCTTACCACATATGTCCAGGGGGCATGATACCATCTGGGTGATTGTAGACTGACTCACCATGTAGGCCCACTACCTATCCATTTGAGAATAGGGTTTAGTAGAGATATTAAGATGCCTCTATGTGCCGGAGATAGTTAGACTCCAGGGAGTCCCATTTACGATAGTCTTGGATTATGATTCACACTTTTCTTCTCGGTTATGGAAGGGATTACGAGAGGCATTTGGGACTCAGTTGCATTTGAGTACAGCCTTTCACCCAAACAAGGATGGTCAGATGGAGTAGACAATTCAGACCTTCGAGCCTATGATTTGTACTTGCGTTCTTGATTTTGGTCGTAGTTGGGAGGACCACCAACCACTAGTGGAGATTGCGTACAATAAGAGATACCACTCCACCATAGGTATGGAACTTTTTGAGGCACTGTAAGAATGAACATATAGGTCACTATTATGTTGGAAAGACCTAGGGGAGTCAGCAATCATGGTTCCATAAATGGTACATGCTACCACTGAGAAGTTGTAGGTCATCCGAGAGTAGATGATGACTATAAAGAGCCAATAGAAGTCCTATGCTAATAGGATATGAAGAACCTTGATGTTTTAAGAGTAGAAAAACTTATTTCTGCGGGTCTCTCCTCAACAAGGGATATGGATATTGGGACGGTGCAACAAGTTATCTTCCAGGATCATCAGACGTTTATTGATACTGCGTAGAGGGGGAGAGGTAGCATACCTCTTAGCTCTTCCATCGCGGTTAGAGAGGCTACAAGACGTCTTCCATGTATCCCAACTGAGGAGATACATGTATTTTCTTTCTCACCTCATTGACCACGGTGAGCCGGAAATTGATGACGAGGTGACATTCATAAAGTACTTGGTGGAGATAGATGATAGATAAAAGAGGATCCTTTATTGATGGGGGATTCCTCTGGTGCGTGTTTGTTGATAGCATGGGAATCTCTAGGAGATCATGTGGTAGAGTGAGGCTCAGACTCATCCTCCATACCCCTATTTCTTTTATTATCCCTTTTTTTCTCTTACGAGAATGTAAAGACCTAAAAGTGGGGTTAATGTAATGTCTTAAATTTCATGTAATTTTTTTGAAAATTATATTGGATTATTTTGAGACCTGGGTCTGGGAAGGAATGTGATTATGAGGCCTCGATTGGACAAAATGTATTTTGAAACTATTTTTAAAGTATATTTAAATATCATGTGAGTGGGTTCTTCTAGATTTTAAACTGGTGCATGAATCAAAAATTAGAGGGAATATTTGAAATCAGAGAGTCGGGATTCACCTAAGAAGGGTCTAACTATAAATAGCTCTGGTTGACCAAAAATTATAATTTTTGGATCACTAAGATGAAAAATCAAATAAATTTAAAAAGTTATTTTATTATTTCTCTTTATCATTACAAATTGACTCATTGGAACAATGAAAAAATGATGAGGCAATGCTGAATCCATTAATGAACCTCATTAATGATTCAATGGGGTGATGCTGCAACAAATAATGGGTATTTCATAATTAATTAAATTGAGATTCAAGGTTTGTGAACAACCTTATAATTCCTCAGACGAACGATGAAGGAAACATATCCAACGATGAACGTCGGTGAATCGGAAATCGGTGATGAAAGCCTTAGAGAGTGGATTAGAGATCACAGAACGATGGATGATGATGGACGATCATCCCCAACCAATTTCCTTTTTCCCATGTTGGGGTTTATTTCTGTGTGGTCTCCCTTCCCTCTTTCCTATTTCAAAATGATGAATGTGGGTCAATCCAATAACAAATTGACCTTCAGATCAGTTGCCATTGTGAGAAATGAGAATTTACATGTTGGGAATTAAGGTATGTTGGATTCACAATTTTTTATCCTTCATTAATCCTCCTAAAAATGATGAATCACACCAACATGAACATAGGTCATGGTCCATCCTTTGTGTGTTCTTGGTGCATTATTCTACACCCTTTTCATCTGTTCTTCATGACGTGATGAGAACCACGGTCCAAGCAGGACCACATTGGGGGATCAACTTGGGCATTAGGAAAAGGGAGATGGCGGTGCTGGGTGGGGACTACTGGCATGGGATCCAGCAATGTTCGAATGAGAGATGAGTCCAGGTGGGTAATGGTATCTATGAACAACCACAACCTATAGGTCCGGGTCAGCAAGAATGGATACTAGCTCGAAGGCCGGTGGTAGTGGTGGCACTCAACAATTGCTGCGATGAGAAACTGCAGTTCCAACGTGGTGCTGCGTCAGGTGGATGAGGTCACTACCAATAGGTCGCAGCTCTGCGGAACCGCGGTGCCCATGGGGTGCCACGTCAGGTGGAGCATGTCGCAACCAAAGAGACTTAGTGGGGGTGGAATCATAGCAGTAGCGGGTGACTGCGTCTGATGGAGGAGTATGTTTCTTGCGATCCATGCCTGTGCGGATGCATGACACAAGTATGGCACCACATCAGGTCGGGAGACCCCGACCAGGCCGCAGGCCGTTTCTGGCCCATGGTCCATGAGACCACATGCAGTTGAGGCTCTTGATTGAGCTAACCATGGGACGTAGGGTGGACGCAGCACTTGCCATGTCAGGGCTGGACCAGATCGGTCAGCCAATATGGGCCAAGCTAGGGGAAATCCGGCCACTGGGCTACCTGGTAGGGAAGAAACCATCCTACCAACACGAGCCTGGACAAAGAAGGAACCGGGCCACCGGTCGGCTCGATGGGCTAGACCCATGGCCCAATAGACTGGGTCAAGTAGAACCAATGCTCCAGGACAGATCGGGTTAGCCCAGACCCCATAGAGTCTCTTCAGGTTGGATGAACCAGGTCTATTCATATGAGAACCCCATTCAAGGTTGGTATTTTCACTTTGACCAAGTCGGACTGGGCACGGAAGCAACTAGTCCCTGTTTGCTAAAATTCCAAAATTATTTAAACTAAGTGTCTAACAATGCACCATCATCGGAATTGGGACCTTGTGATGAGATGATACTTTTGGTATAAACATAGTGAGTATTCATGGAAATTGAGATACGACTGATTGATTGAATAGTATATTATCAAGGAATCAAGCCCATAGGTGAGCGGGAATCGTATGGATGGCTGTGACATAAAGGATATGATGATAGGAGCTCAAAGGTCCAGTAGTCGAGTGGACCATAGTGGTCTAGTAGCTGAGCAGACCTTAGTGGTTCAGTAGCCGAGCAGAGCTCAGTGGTCATGTAGCTCAGTGGACCGTAGTTGTCTAGTAGCTGATCGGAACTCAGTGGTCCAACAGTCAAGCGAACCTAAGTGACTCCTAAGGGATGAGTCCCTCGGTATTACAAGATGCATCATCTTAATGACTGATAATATTACTTTCTATACTTTGAGATATACCTTGTGTGAGCTGTCATTGCTTTGTGGTCTTGATTTGTGGTCTTTCATTTTTGGTTTGGGGTCCCTACTAATTATTGTGTTACTCATGCCTATAAGGACTTTTCCCGCATGTGTCATGTATCGTGCAGGTGATCAACGCTTTGACTGAGAAGTTTTTGGCCTAGGACGATGTGGTGCTCAGTGATATTGGACAAATAGGTGTACTTATTTGGCTACAAGCATCTACCCTTCACCTAACCTTTATGTAGGGTCTCGATAAGACATATCGTGGTAGTTATACTTTCTTTTGTGGTTTTTCCCTTGTATTCTGGCCCCTTTGTACTTTCAGTTTATACTGTACTCTCATCAGTTGTATTAGTGACAATTATGTTTTACTATGTTTTTACATCCCATAGTTTGATCTTTGTGTATGTGTATAGGTTTAAATGAAATGTCTTCTCTTTTGGGGATATGCCTACTCGGTGCTAGTCACCTGCTCTTGGCCAATGGAAGGTAGGCTTGGGGTAGTCACAACACTGGCCCAGGGGGACGAGTTGTGACACAATAACACATGTACTATGTAACACCCCGACCCCATTTACCCAGAGTCGGTGCATTATTACATGAAATTGACATGATTACAAGGAATCAAGTCCCGAATGACTGATCAGTTTAGCAATCATGGAAAATAGATTACATACATGAATGTTACATTACACATTAGAAAATAAAAAATGACAACAACGATCATTTGAGAATGCCATCAATTCCCTATCTTCACCCTTCTTATCAATCATAATAAACTTCTTGGATCCTGTAAAAATAAAACATAGAAAGGGGTGAGCTCAAATGCTCAGTAAAGATAACAATATAGCAGAAACATTCATAATTAAACATAAAAATTTCAGGCAATGTATAAGACTAAAACAAAAGTCTTTTAAACTTAAACTTCAGCCTAATATGGAAAAGATAAAATCAAATAATAAAACTGAAATATTCAGATGGATATTCTACTAGTCAAATAATCACATGCAATATCAATAGACACTTTCATAATGATGGAATGCATAATGCCAAACTTCATAACCACATAGTCAAGGCCTTGTGCTAAGACTAAAAATTAGATTTTCTCAAGGACTTGTGCCAAGACACTATTTTGCCTCATGAGACTTACCGATGCATCGAGGAGCTATAGAGGGCTCCACCCGTCACTTACTAAGTCTAATGTATTTATCATAAGAAAAGTTTTAAACATAACATAAACATTCGTATTAAAACTAGCATACGAAATGTCAATACTTTATCCATAAACCATGAAAGATATAAAAATAAAACATCCACAGTCAAACATATCCCAAAAACATCAATACAATTTGGAAGATTTGTATCATAATAAATCAACTTCAAACAAGTTTAAAAATCCATCAAAGGATGTTGTTATAAATGAAAATGATTTGTAAAACTCTTTGAGAGAAGTTTCCATTTTTCATAAAAACATTTAAAATTCACACAGTTTTGAAAGAAAGAAATTTAAGTACTTTTTTGAATCAAAGTGTCTCATACCACTTGGAAAAATTTTAAAGTAATTAACATTTTAAGAACATTCATGTCCATATAAATAAATTCTTAAAAATCATTTTGAAAACATAGACATTGATGAGAATGATTTAGAAGAAAAAATATTTTAAAAAATTAAAATTATTTTTTAGTAAAAAAGAACCTTAAAATAATCCCTTTGAAAACTTTTTTATGAAACATGAACATGGATAATAAATATTTCCTAGTAGGTACTTACGTAAAAACAATCTCGGATAATAAATATATTGTGAAATTAACCCTTACCTTGTACTTTCTTTTAGTCGAGGGTACGTTTAACCTTATGTATAAAGACCATAGTATGTTATTAAATTATAATAGAACCATATTAATAATTATGATATCATAAATGATTCATTTATGACTTTATACAACCCATTTAATAATATTTTCCATGTTAAATTAACATTTCCGGTAACAATAGATTTCTTTATCGTACGTGTTTTAACTGGTTACTCTTGATTATATAACGTAGATCATGATTTAATTACTTATATAATAAGAAACATGATTTATATATAATATATATTTAGAATATAAATATTTATAATAGACATATATATTAAATGGAAAACACCGTTTATGGTGACGGTAGGCCGTACGTATGCATAAACGTTGTTTCCGTTTTCATATCGTATTGAACAGAACTAAGATAATAAGATATATGTATGTACATATATATATATATATATATCCAGTAGCATTATTATGTCATATATTATAGACTTATTAATGACATATTTTTTTATAATCATCATTGAATGGTGAACGTGGAAATGAATCTTATCACATCATGGAGACGGTAATCCGTATGTATGCAGGAGCGACAATGTCATTATATTGATGGTGAAATCATATGTAATTGGATGTTATATCATATATATATAATTATTAACATGTTATATTTACTATTTACATCAATTATACTCATTATTATACCCATCCAAATAATGAAGTGTTCGAATAACAAACTACACCACGACGTGGAGACGGTAATCCGTACATACCCACGTATGGTGACTTTGTAATTTATAAGATGGATAGAGTAATGAAAATGGTTGTACCATTTTTATAATAACATCATAGTATATGGAATATACTAGATTTGTTATCTTTGAATGGAAACAACAAAGAAAGAGGAAGGCGAAGAAGAAAAGAACTTGAAAGAGGTGATGAAATATTTACCTCTTCATCGGGATCTTCCTTTTGACATGATGAAAAGGGATACATAGGATGGATTTATGACCAAAGAAAGTCCTCTAGGATGATGGGGGGAAATTTGGGAGGATATTTCGCAGTTTTTTTCCAACCTAAAGGCTTTTTAGGTATAAATTTATGAGAAGGGAAAGTACCCTTTTATAAGATAGGTGACAATCACTTTTGGAAAAACTTGAAATATTATTTTATAATAAAATCTGTTTCAGTTTATAATGGCTCCAAAATGATTTATTTCTAGTCTATGGTGGGTATGGGTCCAAAACAACTCAACCAATAGGTTTTAGATAGGTTTAGGTCACCATATTAACCTTATCTTTTATATTTAACTCTAAGTTAAATAGGTTAACTTTTACCGCGTCTTATTGTATTCTTACACTATATGGTTAATAAACATACTCTAAACTTTCAAGAAAACCACAATTGGTTAATTAATGACATATATAGTATTATTTAAGCATTTTGGGATAACCTTAGATTTTTATGAATATTAGACCAACCAATAATATAGTATTTTTTAAAAAAACTAATTTATGTAAATTTTGACACTATTTGGTATCTTTTTTTTTAAATTCATAACAACATTATCACTTTGAAAAAAATTTATATAATCAACCATAAAATGTCATATTAATCTAGAAAATTAGTGTAATTTATCAAAAGTAAAAAAATTATTTTTATTTGGATATTTATAATTTCAATTATTTTAATATTTTATTAAGAAGGTAATTACTGCATCATGATTGTATCATAAATAAATTTTATTATTTAATCTATAAAAATTATAAACAAAATACCATTATGTAGGAAACTATTTTATCTTTATAATGAATATTTATATTCGAATTAATCTCATTTATATCCCCATATTAAAAATGGTTTAGTTAATAAACATAGAATTTAACACATTTAATTCTTCTTTAAATAAGATAATAATAAATGTCCTAATCTAATCCAAGTGGACCAAAGGGGGGAATATTTTATTCATACAGTTTTTTGGTCGAATTATAATTATCCAATAGAATTATAAAATTGTTTAGTTTAATTATAATTTCATTTTTACCGTCAATTAACCTATTTACTTTTAACCGTGGTAAATAAAAGTCAAAAGTTACTATTCAACAAAAATTATTTTCATCTTATTGAACCGAATTTTACATACTCATGTCAAATGTGCGCATCAAATTTTTGAAATTCAACTCACAAAAGTGGTAAAATTATGTTTTATGCAAATTTGCTAATGTGGCCAGAAGGTGGGCAAAAGAGGTTAAAAAGTTCAATAAAATTTTATACTTCTAATTTTATTTTAAAATGACTCCAAATAATTACATTGGAATTATATAGGTATTATATATATATTTTTACATAAAATCTTTTTTTAAAAAATAATTTTTTAAACAATAATTCGGTTTTAAATAATAACATAGTGCTTTTCACTATTCATCTAAAATTGAATGTTTTCTAGAAAAATACCCAAAATTTACCCAATAATAATTTTGATATTCCAATTTAAAAATGAATTATATTTTACCAAATTTAAAACATAAAATGTTTAATTTATTAATTTAAAATTAATTACCATTGTCCAAACCAAAAATAGGGTTTTTAAAAAGAAAAAACTATCAAAAGAGTGACATGAATTTATGTCAAATTTAAATGTAAAATTACTTATAAGGACCTAAATTTTATTAAATTATCATAATATAATATAATTATACTTCCAAAACATTCAAATGTATAATTTATCACTAAAAATTATTTTGATTAAAAAAGTTTTTTTCAATTAAAATATAGTATTTTTCACTATTCATCAAAATATGAAAGTTATTAGAAATGTTCCAAAATTTTATCCAAACTAAATTTTTATGTCCCTATTCTAAAGAAAATTCTAATTTCATTAAATTGAATATATAAAAGTGTTAAATATTTGTTTTAAAAAGGGTTCGCCATTAAAATACGGTAAAATTGCATTTTTTGATAAATACTTATTTTATCCTAAAAATGAATTTGTTTTTTTATTATGTCTAAGAAACCAATAATATGGATGTTAAAATTATATAGAGTATATAAGATTCAAAATTCATTTAATACTATTCATAACCGCTTTTTGAACGGTTAGTTGAGTAAGTTGTGGTGCGCTAAAACTCAGTGTTGCGTGTAGCGCATGCTATTGAATTACTTTATTAAGATAACATACTATGAAATATTGGGGTGTTACATTCTCCTCTCCTTTAAAAAATTTCATCCTCAAAATTTAAAATTGTTCGTTGAAAATTAATGGTTAAAAAAAGAAAAATAACTTTGTGGAAAACCCTCATCAGAAATTGGTTTAATAAAATTTACTTTTAATAAGAGAGAAAGGGAAATGAAAAAGACACCACCAAATGATGATCTCGATTATGAGAACATTGGTGGAAATTAGAGGCACATAATTAGAGGAAAAAAATAAATATTTATGGGGAGATATTGAGGCCATCAATCACAAATAAGTGTAAAATTGAGGGCCTCAATGCCATCAGTCTAAGATGATGTAAAATATCATTGGTTCAACAAAACATAAGGGGTTAGGATAACACGTTTTTGGTTTTAAGATCCATTACATAATGTTTAAAAATTACTTTATTCATAGAATAAGAGGAACAAAATTATTCCTAACAGGTAGAGTTTCATCCTTCGACTATTTCCTATCACAAACTCATCTTTCACTCCAAAGGATAATACAATTCAATAGTATTCTATATATCCTAATCGTATAGGGTTTAAAAAATAATTAATTTATAATTCATTTGTCATACTATTTAAGAAAGCTACATTATACAGTCTAGGACATCACATAGGCTAGTGGTAGGTGATGCACCCTTGTCACCCTTTGGTTGCGGGTGCATGTCTCACGGCCTTACCGGACACGATGGGTTGTCGACTGACCTCCGAGTTGTACTTTTAATGACAATCCAAAAACAATACCATGAAATTATTTAAACTTAAAAATAGTATTCAATATCAAACTTAATCGATTGAAACCTTTAGACATGTCCAAAATACTTTTTTCCAAACTCATAGTCCAAAATTTATAAGGAAGGTAAACACAATGATGATACTTTTTGCCATGTAATAATGTGTGAATACCTTCATCATGTATTCTTTTAAAACACGGTAACACCCTAAATTATCATATAACCATATTTATTACATACATCCTACCTTATTACTTATAGAATACTGGATATACTCATTATATCCAAAAAAGTTGTAAACTCCAACAATGATGGAATATACAAATCATTAATCAGTTTCAAGGTAGTCAAGAATATATAATATAATTTATCCAAATCAATCATATATTATTCCAAAATCACTACCTCTATATTTGAATCATATTAAGGTTTATCATTCTCCCAACCATATTTTTTCCAAAAATTTAACCTACCACTGAGTCATTTTTCTTGGCTCCATACAATCTCAAGGCCTTAATAAAATAATACTACAATACAATCCTTATATACTCTATAATTATTATAAAATTTATGTCATTAATACAATACTCAAATGACACAATAATTTAATAAAAACATAAGAAATCTTAATCATTCCTATTAATCTTTATTAGTATCATTACTTTATTATTATCAAATATTATCTTTTGGGGTATACTCTGATGATTTAGACAATGATTTGCGTAGTGTGCCAACTCCTTGCAGATGAAGCATTGTACATTTGAAACCTTTTTCTTACCCTTGAAATCATATACTTGGTGTCCTTTTTCTCCACACTTATAACAAACTCCCATTCCCTTCAAGAATTTACCAAGGTGATTCTTTCTATAGTTATCATATATGGGAAAATCCTTTTTTCCCCTCTTCCCTTTATCCACCTTTCTCACTTCCATCCTTTTATTCTCTTGCTTCCCTTCAAAGCCATAGGTCTCAGAGAATTCATTACTTATCTTATTAACACAGGATACTATTTCCTCATATGATGAGAATATGTGGGAGACTATTTCCATTTTAAATGTTAGATTAATACCATGAATGATATAATCCTTCTTAATCTTTCGATCATGAGTATTGCTGGAATTTTCATTCCTTCTACTAGGTGCCATTTCTAAATAATGGAATACACTAGGTTAGTTTATGAATCACATTGAATAATTCCAAACTTGTAAATTACCTAACGTAAATTGAAAATATTATGCATAGAATCTATAAAAATAATTTTTTTGAGAAAGTATTTACTCTTAAATCCTTCATAATGGATTGTAATGAAAATGTGAATTATCCTAAGTATATCCCTCAGGAGTTTCGTAACAAAGAGTGCAGTAAGGCCCATTGTTGTCCACCAGTTTCTGTTTGAGTCTTGCTCAAAGCGGTGTTTTCCAGTTTTACCCCTAAGTACATCTATGTTAGAGCCACCTCTACCTGCTCATATCCAGATAGGTATGCATTGCTTGGAAAATTCACAAAATCCATACGTTGCCAAAATTCTAGGAAGTTCTTCTATAATAATCCTCAAAGACTATCTTAGGGCAATGTTCTCTAATCATAGTTTTTCTAAATCTAGTTTACATGGTTATTGTTAAACTTCCTCTAATACCATATATAATTCCCTGATCCCAGTTACCCAGAGTCGGTGCATTATTACATAACATTGGAATGATTACAAGTAATCAAGTACCGAATGACCGATAAATTTAACATTCATGGAAAATAGATTACATACATGAACGTTACATTACACATTGTAAAATAGAGCACAACATTAATGATCCTTTGATAACACCATTAATCCTCGAGCTTAACCCTTCTTATCAATCATAATACACTTCTTGGAATCCTAGAAAAATAAAACAAAGAAAGGGGTTAGCTCAGATGCTCATTAAGGATATTGTAGAAACTTTCATAAATAAACATAAGCATTTAATACAATGTATAAGACTAAAAAAAGCATTTTAATCATAAACTTCTAAATAATATGGAAAATATAAAATTAAATAATCCCATTTACTTATTCGCATTGATATTCTACTAGTCGAATAATCACATGCAATATCAATAGCCACTTTCATAATGATGGAATGCATAATGCCAAACTTCCAAACCACATAGTCAAGGACTTATGCCAAGACTACAAATAAGATTTTGTCAAGGAATTGTGCTAAGACACTAGTTTCTCTCATGAGACCTACCGATTCATTGAGGAGCTATATTGGGCTCCACCAATCACTTACTAAGTCCAATGCATTCTTCATATGAAAACGTTTAAACATAACAAAAACATTCATATTAAAACTAGAATATGAATTGTCAATATTTTATTTAGAAACCATGAATGGTATAAAAATAGCACATCCAAAATAAAAAATATCACAAAACATTCAACACAAAATGGAAGATCTATATCATAATAAATCAACTTCAAACAAGTTTAAAAATCCATCAAAGGATGTTGACATAAATGAAAATGATTTGTAAAACTCTTTGAGAGAAATATCCATTTTTGTGAAACCATTTAAAAGTCACACAATTTAGAAATAAATACATTTAAAGATATTTTTGAATCAAAGTGTCTCATTATAATTTGAAACTTTTAAAAGGAATTAACATTTTAAGAACATTCATGTCCATATAAATAAATCCTTATAAACTATTTTGAAAACATGGACATTAATGAGAATGATTTCAAAGAATAAATATTTAAAAAATTTAAAATCATGTTCTAGTAAAAAAATTACCTTAAAATAATCCCTTTGAAAACTCTTTTATGAAACATGGACATGGATAATAAAAATATCTCAGTATATACTTATGTAAAAACAACCTCGTATGATAAAGAGATTGTGAAATTAACCCTTACCTTGAACTTTCCTCTAGTCGAGGGTATGTTTAACCTCATGTATAAATACCGTAGTGTGCTATTATATTATAACAGAACCATATTAATATTTATGATATCATACATGATTCATTTATGACTTTATACTACACACTTAATAATAATTTCCATGTTAAATTATCATTTCGGGTAACAAGTGCTTTCTTTATCGTACATGTTTTAACTTATTACTCTTGATTATATCACTTAGATCATGATTTAAATACTTATAGAATTTAAAAAATTATTTATATATCATATATATTTAGAATATAAATATTTATAATAAACATATATGTGAAATGGAAAATACTGTTTATGGAGACGGTAGGCCGTATGTACGCATAAACGTTGTTTATGTTTTCATATCGTATTGAACTGAACTAAGTGAATAAAATATATTTATGTAAATATATATATATATATCCAGTAGAATTATTATTTCATATATTACACAATTATTAATGATATATATTTTTATAATAATCGTTGAATGGTGAACATGGAAATTAATCTCATCGTGTCGTGGATAAGGTAATCCGTACGTACGCATGAGTGAAAATATCATTATATTGATGGTGAAATTGTATTTAATTGGATGTTATATCATATATAAATCATAATTAACATGTTATATTTATTATTTACATCAGTTATACTCATTATTATACCCATCCAAATAATGAAGTGTTTGAATAACAAATTACACCACGACGTGGAGATGGTAATGCGTACGTACACACGTATGGGGACCTTGTCATTTATAAGATAGATAGAGTAATTAAAATGGTTGTAAAATTTTTATAATAACATCACAGTATATAGAAATACTAGAGTTATTATGTTAGAATAGAAAAAACAAAGAAAGAGGAAGTGGAAGAAGAAAAGAACTTGAAAGAGGTGATGAAATATTTACATCTTCTTCGGGTTCTTCCTTTTTATTTGATCAAAAGTGCTACATAGGTTGGCTTTATGACAAAAGTAAGGCCTCTAGGATTATGGGAGTAATGTTGGGAGGATAATTGGGCCTGGGTTGGCCAATAAAAAAGGATTTGGTGGTGTGAAATTAATAGAAGGGTATGTTCCCTTTTATAAGAGAGGTGAGGGTCACTCTAGGAAATGGTTGAAATATTATTTTATAATAAAATAATTATCGGTATCTAATAGCTCAAAAATGATTTATTTATAGTATAAGGTGGTTATGGGTCTAAAAGAACTCAAAAAATAGGTTTTATACAGGTTTAGGTCACCATATTAACCTTATCTTTTATATTTAAGTCTTAGTTAAATAGTTTAACATTTATTGCGTCTTACTGTATTCTTACACCATATTGTTAATAAACATACTCTAAACTTCTAATATAACCTAAAGTGGTTCCTTAATTATATATATTATATTATTTAAGGCCTTTTTTTGAACCTTATATTTTTAGTAATATTATATCAACCGATAATAAATTATTTGTTTTAAAAACTAATTTAAGTCAAATTTGACACTATTTGGTATCTTGTTTTTTTAAAGTCATAACAATCTTATCAAATCGAATTTTTTTTATCTAAACAACCCTAACATGCCATATTAACATTGAAAATTAGAGTAATTTATCAAAAGTCTCAAATTATATTTATTTGGATATTTATAATATCAATTATTTTAATATTTTATTAAGAAGGTAATTACTGCATCATCATTGTGTCATAAATAAATTTAATTATTTAATATTTAATAATTATAAATAAAATACCATTATGTAAGAAATATTATTGTATTTATAATGAATATTTATAGTCAGATTTATCTTATTTATAACCACATATTAAAAAATAGTTTAGTCAATAAACTTTTAATTTATCACTTTTAATTTTTCTTTAAATAAAATAATAATAAATTTCCTAATCTAATCCAAGTGGACCAAAGGGGGTCATTTTTTTTCCTAAGATTGTTTTTGGTCGAATTATACTTATCCAATAGAATTAGGACATGTGTTAGGGTAATTATAATATCATTTTTACCCTTAATTACCCTATTTACTTTTAACCGTGGTAAATAGAATTCAAATGTTACTATTCAAAAAATTTTATTTTAATCTTATTGAACCACATTTTACTTACTTATATAAAATGTGTTTATCAAATTTTTGAAATTAAACTCACATAAGCGGTAAAATTATGTTTTATGAAAATTTGCTAACGTGCCTAGAAGGTGGGTAAAGGAGGTTTAATAATTCAATAGAATTATATACATCTAATTTTATTATAAAATGACATCAATGAATTAAATTGAACATATATAGGTATTAAATATATATTTTGACTTAAAATAAATTTTAATAAAATAAATAATTATTTAAATAAAAAGTCGGTTTTAAATAATAACGTAGTGTGTTTCACTATTCCTCAAAAATTGAAAGTTTTAAGAAAAATACAAAAAATTCACCCTAATCTAATTATGATATTCTGAATTTAAAAATGAAATCTCTATTACCAAATTTAAAACATAGAAGTTGCATTTATTAATTTAAAATCAATTCTCGTTGTCAAAACCAAAAAGCGGGTTTTGAAAAAGTAAAAACTATCAAAAGATTGACATGTGTTTGTGTCTAATTTAAATGTGAAATTACATATAATGACCTAAATTATATTAAATAATAAAAATATAATCTAGTTAAACTTCCAAACAATTAAAATTAATAATTTATCACCATAAATTGTTTCGATTAAAAAAGTTTTTTTCAATTAAAACATTGTATTTTTCACTATTCGTCAAAATATGAAAGTTATCGGAAAAGTACCAAAAATTTATTCAAACTAAATTTTTATGCCATGATTCTAAAAAATAATTTAATTTTATTAAATTTAATATATAAAGGTGTAAAATATTTGTTTTAAAAAGGGTTCTCCATTAAAAAGCGGTAAAATTACAGTTTTTGATAAATACTTATTTTATCCAAAAAAAATGAATTTGTTCTTATATTATGTCTAATAAACACATAATATGGATGTTAAATTTATATAGAGTATATAAGATTCAAAATACAGTTAATACTATTCCTAACCGCTTTTTTAATGGTTAGTTTAGTAAGTTGTGATGCACTCGAACTCGGTGTTGCGCGTAGCGCAAGCTATAGAATTACTTTAATGAGATAACGTACTATGAAATCTCGGGGTATTACATACTATTATTGATTTATAATCATTTAAACATATCAAATAAATAGTACATATTTTTAAATCCATAACTAATTCAACCCATTGATTCAAAACCAATGGTAAATCATGTAGAAAATGGGGTAGTGTCTATGAACTCATATCCCCTGACACCTATCATACATTATGATAGAGGTTGATAGTGGAAACTTGATGCCTCTTGTGATATTAACATATCATAATTTAAAATATATTTAATATATGATATGCATCACATGAATATCATAGGATATTACACAAGGGTTATTATAAAATATGATAACCAAATTTTAGTGAATTTGAAAGATATTTTTTAGTATTCACATTATTTAATATATGAAATTAAATTTAAATATATGATATAAAATGAAACAAAAATATTTTTTATTCCAAAAATATTTTCTAAAAATTTTAATAATCCAAATATCACATAATAGGTATATTTCTGGGGTTAAAATATAAAGAAACACACAAACACCCACTAACTAGAAGGACAGGTCATATACTGCCCTAGGATAACCCATTTAACCTATGAACTTATTACAAAAAGTGATTTCAAGGCATAGTGGGTTAAGATGTATAGACCCAAAATATTAGTAATAAAAATTACTCTTGATCTAATGAAATATCTTATTATGTAAAATGGTTATATAAAACATATACACTTCCCTGGTTTTATGTTTTTGGATTTTAAAATACTGTTATGAATTGGTACCGTTGCTAATATAGCTATTAAATACTAAACACATGGTTAGTATAAATATAAGGTTTTAACAAATCAAATTTACCTAGACAATGGATGTGATGGCCTTATATAGCAGAATTGATCCATACGAATCCCATTTTTCGAAGCTTGGAACGGAGGATGCATCACTGGGCTTCGGTCTTGACCAATCCCAATCCACGCTTCAATATGTTATGCTTGAATGGAATCACCTATGAGTGAAGAGGAAGTTATTAGAGATTACCACACAAGTGATGTTATCCGAGCCTCCCAACAATTTTTTCACCATCGTACACCTTACCCTTTGGTATTATGCAGGTGTTATAAGGGGTTATTTAATAAGACCTGAGCATTGGGATTATGTGCATTATGTTTTTATAGAATAAAGAATATACATTCATTTTAGTATTGATACTTAGTAAAGGGTCTTTAAAAAACAAATAGTATTTTTTGTTAATATTAAATTAAGAATTAAATTTTGATGAATTAATATAATTCTGAATGAAATAATATTTTAATAAAATATTATTACTAAATTAATTTTTATTAAATATTAATGATTGTACAATTTTTAAACAATTGTAATTTTTATTAACGTTTGAAAGCTATTTTTTGTCAAAAGGCATTAATTTTCAATAAATGAAATTTTTATTTTAAAAGTAAAAATTCTCATATATAGAAAATTATTTAGATAAAATTAATATTATTATTGGATTCAAGATGTCAAAATTATTTAACGGTGAATTTTTGGTAATTTCTTGAGACAATCGATTTTTTGGTAAAAATTAAATACTGTTTAAATATATAATGTGTTTCATGACATCATAATGACCCAATAGTGAAGTAATAAAATAATATAAAAGGGATATTTAGCCAATATATGTTTTAAACATAAAATAATGTTATTTTACATTTTTTTATTAATTTTATGGTTCCTTAGTGGACCCTCCAAGTCTTATATAATATCTCAACTTTTTTAAAATGATTTCCTTGAGAGTGTGACTCACCTACACACAAGAAAGCATAATATTTTAATAATATCGTCCATTGTACATATAAAATAATTTTTTCTAATCCACTTTTGAAAAAAAACATGGGCAAAAACCATGGAGTGGTTTGTGTTTTTGATTAGTTTAATGTGTAGTGTCCAAAACCTAAATAATAAATAATTCCCTCTCCTTTCCTATATAAGCCCACTCAATATCCCATTACTCCTTACTAAAATAATTTGGAGCTTAACCAAACTCGTCAGTACCCTTTCTAGAATCCTCCCAAGGGACTACAAGATCCCAAGAAGTCTTTCTCAAGCCTCTCCTAACCTTTTTGGATCACACATCCATGTAAGGGATCCTCAATTTCCTTCCTTCCAAATTTATGTCTAAGTTTTCTTATATTGTTATGCCCTTTTATTTTCAATTAAAAATGTTGGGGTATGGTTTCTCACCTCCCCTATACTTAACTCCTTATTTTTTTAATTATGATAGAATCCTTTGTCTCTTATTAATGCCTCCCATGTACACATGTTACAATGCCTAAATTCTGTAAGATATATCTCTCTCCTCATTTCCATTCAAGAAATTAATTTATATTATTCATATAAATTCCATTACATATGTTGGGATATTATATTAAATTACCCCAAACTGTCCATTTCATGTGTAAATGATGAGAGTACCCTTTATCTCTCATCAATCCATTTTATGATTTCTATTTGACATCGTTATGCTACCAAAGTTACACCAAAATTTCCACGCCAAAATCATCGTGTATGTAAATGTCATACCCATTTCATTATCAAGGGTATTAAAATTTATACATATTTACTTGTTGATGGAGGAAATAAATTTATATATTACACATCTATTATTCATGAAATATATTTTTATGTTTAAAGAATCTGTGTTTTATAATCTTTGTAGCACACCTATGCATGAAATGAAATGATTATGAAGGGTGCGACCTAATAGCACTCTAATGAATTGGATAAAGATTAGTATCATGTTACACCATGTAAAATTATGGTTTAATCATTCTAATTCAAGTTCAATGAGAGATTACTTAAGATAATTCATATTCAATTATGGTTTACTCATGCTCCTTGTGCAATTAGGCTTAGCTTATGCTAATATCATGTCAAATGTTGTTTGCACATCTCCATGTTATGATAATCATGCTATATCATGACATTATGTTCATATTTCTATAATGATCCATTGATATGCCTATTTCCTAAAATGTATTGTATTATTAATGTTATGACTTTTTTACTCCCTTACTGTGCTTTAGAGCTCACCATTTTTTTATGTATGTCCTTCGGTTATCCCATGCAATGCTAAGTATGAAATAATATTTTGGTCATGTAAAATAAGTTTTCAATAAATATGTTGTATTTTATGTATTAAGTTGTCTTGTAATTTTACTAATTTTCCAAGACAGAAAATATCTCGATCCTCAGAGTTATCTTCAGTTCATGTTTATGTAATAAATCATTTTTAAGTGTTTAATAAAGAGATGGGTTGTTATAGTTGGTACCAAAGGATAGGTCTATTTATTTTTGGGTATAGAATTATAAAACCATAGTGAAATCTTTAAGGATAAGACTAAGTATAATAAAGACATCCCTAAATATTGGTGCGTATAGGGTAAGTGGTTTATCAAAAAAATATATCACTGTCTGGATACAAACAAGTAGAGGTTCATCTAGAATAGATGTATCTAGGGGTAAAACCCAAAAACACTACATTGTGCTAGACTCGAACGGAAACTGGTGTAAGAAAATGGGCCATGATTCACTCTTGGTTACGACACTCCTAGGGGATATTATTTGGTAAAATCATATGATTAGTAAGAACCATTGTTAAGGGAATAAAAAAATTCCCTTATGAATATATGTTGGGAAGTATATCATGGATACCATAGATTGAAACCTATAAATTCATAAGCTAAATAAATAAATGTAATTTATTTTTTATCCATTTTTTTCATTGGATTACTCTTTATGAGTTACCCCTATCATCCCTTTTATTATAGACAATGGCCGATAATAGTAGGACTCAGTATAACAACTAATGCAAAGATCAATGTGATAAATACTATAATGAGATTCCTAATCTGATGGGAGTGGTAATCGCTATCTTTGTCCCGATACTCTCTCATTTAACTCATTTTTTGAATATAAACTTAGGTCAAGGGGAATATCCCCCCCCCCAAGAATGACCAATATGCAATCAAAATCTTCATGAGACCAAGGCCTCTTAATTTCAGCAGATCATCTGATCCCTAAATCATCAAACAATTGATCAACTCCATTGAGAAGATAATCTCCATCCTTCAATGTTTAGAACAAGATAAGGTTCTTATTGCTTCTTATCGTATGGAGGGTGAAGTTGATTAATAAAGGACATTGATAATAAATGTGAAGTCTAAAGAAGATATCGAGGCATTGTAATGGAAGGATGTCTGGAATTGTTTTTGTGATAAATATTTTTTGTGCACCCTATAACTTAAGATGGAAAGGGTTTTCCTTTACCTAAATCAATCAGACGACGAACCCATCAGAGAGTACAAGAAAAACATCACAAGGATTGAATGAAATGCCTAGGGCTTTGTCTTTACCCTTGAATGCAAGGTTTACCACTTCTTTGGTGGGATAAAACATAGCCTATGGAAATCCCTAGTGATTTGTGACTTCCATAAATGTGATGAAATTTTATAATGTGCCCTCAAAGTAGAAATGATGATCAGAGAATCTCAGGGGTATCATAGGGATAATAAGCAGAATGTGGACTTTAATTCTGGTAGTCTGATGGATAAATCCAATGGGGCTAAGAAATTCCAGCACCCCACTTGCCAAAGGTGCGGAAAGAAGAACCCTGTAAATTTCATAAAGGGGACAAGTAAATGCTTTAGGTGTAGAAGAGAATGACACCTGACCATTAATTACTAACCAGAATAACCCATTGCTGCAACATAGGGGAGGAACACTTATTTAGATACATAATGCATTGTTCATTGCTCCAACTGCAAAGAACCAGTGCACTTTACAAACCAATGCCCTAAGAAAAGGGTTTTCAGAGGAAACCAAAAACCTCCAAGGTAGAAAGGGAGTGATTTTTCCATCACAACCACCGAAGAGAACCTCGAAAATGATATGGTTATAGGTAAGCTTTTTATTAATTCAAGAATATAAACAATATGTTTTTATTCTTGTTCTACACATTCTTTTATATCCAAAGTGTTTATTAGAACAATCCCAATACCACCAAAAATAATGGAAGTAGAGATTTCTGTGAGAACGTAAAATGGGCAAATCATTGCATCCCATAAATATAACTACTCCCTTATCAAAATTTCATGATTGGACATCTTGGTAAACATCGTCATACTCCGTTTGGTAGAATTTGATGCAATTCATTGAATGGATAGTCTTTATCTATATAGAGCCAACATAAACTGCCATGATAGGGAAATCACTCTCCATATGGAGAATTGACCCCCAATTCTGTACAAGTTCAAGGAGGGGGATGAGTCTCTTTTAGCACCATCATCTCAAGAATGGATATTACTGCCTTATGAGCATACATATCATTCACAGATGAATGGCTATAAGGAGGAAACCATCATTGAAGATATTCCTATTTTGAGGGAATTCAAGGAAGTATTTGTTGAGGAACTGACTGGTCTTAATCCTTGAAGATATGCTGAATTCTCAATTTATCTTATACCTAGGGCATTTACACTATCCATGACTCCATATAGAATAGTTGTTTTGGAGCTCGAGGAGCTAAAGAAACAACTACAGGCGAATTTGGTTGGAGGGTTTAATGCCCAAGTGCTTCATTATGGGGTGCCCCAGTCCTCTTCGTCTTGAAGAAATATGGGACAACAAGCCTTTGCATTGATTATCATGATCACAAAAAGATCATGATAAAGAAAAAGTATCATTTTACAGGAATTGATGACTTGTTCGATCAGCTACGTGGATCACAATACTTTTCCATAGTGGTTCAACGGTTGAGATATTTCCAAGTAAGGGTCAAGAAGGAGGATATCCCAAAGACTAATTTTCATACAAGGTACAAGCACTATGAATTCAGAGTAATTCCTTTAAGACTCACTAATGCTCCAGTAATCTTCATGGACTTGATGATTATAGTCTTTATAGATTACCACAAAAAAATTGTGGTAGAATTTATAGATGATATTCTAATATACTCCTAACCCATGAAGGAGCATGAGTAGAATCTAAATGCCATACTAGATACGTTGAAAAAAGGGAAGCTCTATGAAAATCACATCAAGTGTGAGTTCTAGTTAATGGAAGTCTCATTCTTGGGTCATATCATCAAAAGCAATGCGATATTTGTGGATCCATCCAAAAATAATTCAATTGAGGGGTGGATTAGGCCCACATATGTGATAGATATCCATAGCTTCCATGGGATAGCTGGATATTATCACTGATAAGTGAAACATTTATCACTATTTTCAAACCCTCTTACCAATCTAACTCTTAAGCGAGTCATGTCTTCATGGAGTGATGAATGCAAAGAGATATTTAAGGAGTTGAAAAGGAGGCTTATCACTATGCCCATGCTCAAACTACCCACAAGTGGAGAACTTTTGGTGGTATTTAGTGATGTTTTAAAGAAGGGAAGGAGTTGTGTGTTGACAAAAAATGACAAATTCGTTACTTATGCTTCAAGATAATTGAAATTTCAAGATTAAAACTATCCAATACACAATCTGATGTTGGCTTCAGTAATTTTCGCTTTAAAATTTTGGTGACATTACCTCTTTGGGAAGATGTGTGAAATATACAGGAATCAAAATAGCCTCAAGTATATATTAACATAGAAAGAATTGAACATGCACCCACAACGATGGTTAGAGATGATAAAAAACTTTGACTACTCAATCGATTTCCAAGGGAAACAAACAAGGTGGAAGATTCTCTATGAAGAAAGGACACAACGATTCTATAATTGATGTTAATTGAAAAGTATCCAATCTTTAAAGATTTGATGAAGATGGAAATGGGAATCATAAATAAGGGGACATCATCAATCCTTTCACAATGGACTGCTCAACTGTCTCTTTTCCAAAGGTTAAAGGATACTCAAAAGGATGATGTAGGAATTTAGAAGAAAGTGGAAACTATCATAAAAGGAAAATACAAGGAGATCAATGTTAATGAAGAAGGGATTGTGATATTTGGGACAAAAATATGTGTTCTATCAAATCTGGAGTTAAAAAATTATCTTTTAGATAATTCACATAGTTTGAATTTCTAAATTCACTAGGAAACACAAATATGTATCGAGATATCTAATAGCATTATTGGTTATAAAACATGAATAAGGAGATTTTTGAGTATACATCAAATTGTCTAGTATGTCAGTAGGTGAAGGCTGAGGGGAAAACATCTATGAGGATAATGAAACCATTACCCATACCAACATGGAAATTGGAGAACATCATCATGGACTTTGTCACTGGACATCTGAAGACATCCAAACGAAACATTTATATTTTTGTTGTTGTGGAACATCTTACAAAGATAGAACACTTCATTGCAATTAGGGATGATTTCTCATTAGATCAACTGGAAAATATGTAAATTAGAGAATTGGTAAGGCTGCATGGGGTACCACTATATATTGTATCTAATAGAGATCAAAGATTCATCTCTACATTCCAGAGGAGTCTCCATCATGCTCTAAATACTAAGATAACCTTCAGTACGACTTGTCATCCTCAAACTGATGTCCAATCTAAGAGGAAAATCCAAACACTTGAAGACCTATTGAGTGCATTTTCAATGGAAATCATTGGAGGATGGGATCAACATCTTCCTCTGGTTGAGTTCTCTTAATACAACAGTTTCCACTTAATCATCCAAATGGATCTTTATTAAGCATTTCATGGGAGAATGTGTTGAACACTGACATTTTGGGATGATGTTGGGGAGAGAAAACTCCTAGTTGCAGAAATGGTTGAGGAAATATTTTATAAGGTTAAGACCATCCATCTGCACATTAAATATGCTAAGTTTTTAAGAAAGAGATCTGTGGATAATCGTAGACGAGACATAGAGATTGATGTTGAAGACATGGTATTAATCAGCATATCTTTGTAGAAGAGAGTTATGAGATTTAGGAATATGGTAAAGCTTATTCCAAGGTACACTGGCCCTTTTAAGATTCTTCATCACATTGGAGCAGTGTCATATCGACTATAACTACCACAGAACCTATCTCATGTTCATGATGTATTCCATGCATCACTCTGAAGGATGTATAAACCTAACTCCTCACATGTACTCAATCCAGAGGAGGTACTATTAGAGAATGACCTCTAATATGAAAATAATCTAGTGAATATCTTAGATCTTATTGAAGAAGTTCTCTGATATATGACAATGACCCTCATCAAGGTGTTTTGGAGAACCCCCAATTTTGAAGAAGCAACATGGGGAATAGAGGAAGTGATGAAGCGGAGTCACCCTCATATGTTTTAGTGTGGTAAAATTAAATTTTGAGGGTGAAATTTCTTAATGGGGGAAGATTGTAACGACCCATATTTTTATTAATGAAAATTCATCTTGATCTAATTAAAAGTATTATTATGTAAAATTATTATATAAAGAATATTCAATTACTTAGTTTTATGTTTTTGTATTTTAAAATACCGTTAGGAATTGTTACCATTGCTAATATATCCATTGAATAGTTATCACATGATTAGTATAAATATACGGATTTAACAAATCCAATTTAAACAGACAAAGGAAGTGATGGACTCATCCAATAGAATTGATCATTCAAATTCCATTTTTCAATGCTCGGAAATGAGGTGGCATCACTGGGATTCTCACTTGACCAATCCCAAGACGAGCTTCAATATGATGAAAATGAATAAAATCGCCTATCGGGGAAGTGTAAGTTAATAGAGTTTACCACTTGAGTGATTAATCCAAGCTGCCCCAAGAGTCTGTCACCATTTCACTCCTTACCCTTAGGACTGAAGCTAGTGTTATAAGGGGTTATGTAAAAAGTACCTATCACTATGATCATGTGCATTGGTTTTGTATAGAGTAAAGAATATACCTTCATTTTATTATTTTTACTTTGTAAATGGGGATTAAAGCATGAATAATATTTTTAGACAATATTTAATTAAGAAAAATATTTTGAGGAATTAATATATTTTTTTAAATAAATAATATTTTAATAAAATTTTATTAGTAAATTACTTTATAAATATAAATTATCGTATAATTTTTATAAAATTGTAATTTTAATTAAGTTTTCAAATATGTTTTTTGTCAAAACCCCTGAATTTTCGATAAATGTCAGTTTTTTTATTTTAAAAGTAAAAATTAAAATATTTAGAAAATTATTTAGACAAAATGAATATTATTTTTGGATTCATGATGTCAAAATTATCTGATAGTGAATTTTTCATTATTTTATGAGACTGTCAAATTTTTGGGTAAAAATTAAATACTGTTTAAATATATAATGTGTTTTATAACATCATAATGACCAAATATATATATAATAAAAAACTTTAAAAGAGATATTTTTCTAATATATGTTTTATCCTTAAAATAATTTTATTTTAAATTTGTTTGATTAATTTTATGGTTCCTTAATGGACCCTCAATCATTTATAAAATATTTTAACTTTTTTAAAATGATTTCCTCGAGAGTGTGACTGAAATCCTCATAAGAAAGCCTCATATTTTAATAATTTTGTCCATTGGCCTTATAAAACAATTTTTTTCACTCCACTTTTGAAAAAAACCAAGGTAATTACTATGGGATTCAATGTGTTTTTGATTAATTTAATGTGTAGTGGCAAAAACTTAAATAATAATTAATTCCCTATCCTTCCCTATATAAACCCACACAATCTCACATTCCTCTTCACTCAAACCATTTGGAGCTCAACCAACCTCTTCCCTCCTCTATCTATAATTCTCCAAATAATCCTATCTCAAGCCTCTCCAAAGCTTTTGGGATCACACTTCCAATTAAGGGGTCCTCAATTTCCTTACTTCATTATTTATTTCCAAGTTTCCTTATATTGTTATGCCCTTTTATTTTCAATTACAAATGTTGGGGTATGATTTCTAACCTCCCCTATACTACCCTCATTATATTTTAATGATGATATACCCCTTTCTCTCTCATTAATGCCTCCCATGTACACTTTTTACCATGCCAAAATTCTGTAAGAGATTTCTCTCTCTTCATTTAAATTAATAAAATTATTTTATTTTATGCATATAAATTCTATTACATATGTTGGGATATTATAATCACTTACCCATTACTTTCCATTTCATGTATAAATTATGATAGACCCCTTTCTATCTCATAAATCTATTTTAGGATTTCTATTTGACGTAATTTTGCTACCGAAGTTATACCAAATTTTCCATGCCAAAATCATCATGTAAGTGAATACCATACCCATTTCTTTATCAAGGGTATTCAACTCAATGAATATGTACATATTGATTGAGGACTTACATTTATGTATTCCACATCTCTTATTCCTTGAATAAATTATTATTTTTAATGAATCCATGTTCTATGATCTATGTGTTACACTTATGTGTGAAATGAATTGATTAAGAAGGGTTAGCCCGAATAGTGCTTCCATGCATTGGGTAAATAATAGTATCATGATACGCCATGTGCAATGATGGTTTAATCATGATTATTCAAGTAAAATTATTTTATAATCATTCTAATTCAAGTGTAATGTGGGTTTAAACATGCTTCATGTGAAATGAGCCTTGGATTATGCTAAAATAATTTTAAATGTTGTTTCCACATCTCCAAGTTATGATTATCATGCTATGTCAGGTATTTATGTTCATGTTTCTCTTTTTCTCAATTTATATGCCTATTTCCTAACATGTATTGTATTCTTTATGTTATGCCTTATTTACTCCATTATTGGGCATTATAGCTCACCATTTTTATTAAATGTCATCAGGATATCCCATGCAATGCTAAGTATGAATGAATGTTGTGGTCATGTAAAATATGTTTTCAATAAAGTTGTTGTATTTTATGTCTTATGTTGTCATGTAATGTTCCTAATTTCCTAATACACTAGACCTATCAATCCTCATAGTTGTATTATGTGCATGTTTGTGTAATAAATCACGTTTATGTGTGTAATAACTAGCAGGGTTGTTATACAAAAATCCCATTATATGACACGATGGTTTGGTGTTACGTCATTATGGAACTGTTTCTTCCCTATTCACGTGTCTTCCAACATATGTTAGTGTTATTACATCACCATCATCCTGCATCACCAAATTCATATTTCACCACACATATATCCAACCATGGGATTATAGGAGCTGACTCGTAGTCACTTTTATGTGAAATCCACCGGTGAGTAACACTCAACTATGACTCATGCCACATATCTAGTTATAAAAAATTTAACATGTATTTAAAATTTAATCAAATTCAATTATCAAAACCCATTTTGATATATTTTTTATTATTTCTCAAATAAGGATTTTAATATGAGTTGTTCAAATAAATAATTATGAACAATTGATAATTTAAATATAATTCATTTTAAATTTTTGTCTTTATTTTTTAGTATATAAACACTTCATAAAGTACACTTATAATTACAATTATTAAAATTTAAATCAAAATTAGTAGTCTTTATTTATTATTTTATATGGTTATTTTTGATATTAATTTTTTTTATTATGGATATTTATTTACTAATTATTTCTTAAACATGAAAAAAATTAGTTATAAAAAATATAATTAATTATTTTATAAACACCATATATTAAAACATATCCTAAAATAAGTTTTCAATAGTCTTCAAAAAATATAAAAAATATATAATTCAATTCAGACTTTAATTTTATGAAAACTTATTTGTTTGTATAATAGTTTTTATGATATATGTATATTGTTAGGAAACACACACTACATGTGATCGGTGGATCGAGTTCTTATCCATTATACCTTATGGTAGTTAAATAGTGATTTGTGTAATAATTAATTGACATGTGGATCCTGTATAAGAATAAATCATGTGGTTGGAAGTCAAAACCAATGATATGAGGCCTTGGGTAATGTGACACATTGGTCTAAATTATCGTGTTTATGCAAAAGTGTTACATAAACTCATGCATGCCTACCCATATGCAAGAGGTTTCCGACAATTAATAAGGTTTTGAATGATGTCATGGGGAGAATAAACCCTCAATAATAATATCCATAAACCATTATGGAAAGAATATAAATAAAACTTCCCAGCAGTACAATGATAAATTAAAATTTATCACAATGTTATAACAATGACATCTAGGTTTTATAATATAAGAAAACTATGGACCCCATGTATTGTAGTTCAGATGAAAGTATAAGAAAAAAACCAAAAAGAAATAAATTCAATTTGGAATCTATTTAAATTCCATCCTGATACATTCTATACGCCAATCAACAAACCATAAACTTCTTTCCAATGTTCAATTTCCCTTACCTAGATACCTAATCATGGTGAATGCACGTGCACTGAGAGTCCATGCAGGGTATGAGAATAAACCCTATAGGATACCACTGATGAAACCTTAAATATAATTTCACATGTATATAAATGTCTATTCCATGATAAATAATGTAAATGTGCAAAAAAAATCAGTCAAGAATCAATTCATCAGACACTAAATAGGAAACATGGACCAAAACTATAGTAGATTTATACCCATTATGAAAGAGTAGTCACAATTGGTAGTCTTTTATAACCCCTCCCCTCAATGTTTACCCCTCTTGGGCCGGAAATGGGAGAAAATAAATAGGGACTCTTGTGTCCCCCCTCCAATGAGACCTATGATGGAAACTAGCACTGAGGGTATAATAAACATACAAATGGAAAGAATTATCCTCTATGAGAACACATGAGAAATTGAGAGATAAGATAGACACCCACCAACTCCTGTTTAGAATAAATTTATAAATTAAACCATGTTCACATATGTAATGTCATGCATGAAATACTAAAACTTAATGGGAAAACTCTAAGTGTCGAAGATTGTAAAATGGAAACAACCATAAATCCCAAATAGCTCCGACAAAACCCCAAGCTAGATGTAACCAGGCTGATCTCAGAAATGCCCCATCTGATCTGAAAAATAGTTAATATAATGTAGGTTTAGTAAAAAAGTATACTCATTAGGATCCTCCTTAGAGCCTCTCAAGAAAAAGTAATAAATGTATTCTAAAGCAAAGTAAATGACATGTGAAACTAACTAATTAGATAAACAAGTATACAATGTTCCTAGATTCTCCATGGATACACTCAACAAGTATTGCATACAAGAGTATATAATATAATAAAAATTATCTAGGGTACCCATCTATAACTTCTCCATTGGTTTTCCACTTTTCCCCTATGTCGCACATCCTAAGAATCTCTCTCTAAAATGGCTATTTCAAAGACACATGGGCGAAGCACCACAACCTGCACCTCATGGGACACAACACCACCAAATCCACATAACCTAAAGTAAATAGGTCGTTTCTAAGAGCCACCAAAACCCTTAAAATATGTATCAAACATCGACCATTATGCATCAATCCATTATAACCCATTAACAGAGTAAGGATCCTCAAGATATCCTAACTTATACACGTTATACCAATAGTAGCACATAAGAAACTATGTCTTGAATATATGTGTGTAAATAACCACTATCAATTAAAACCATCTACAAATGTATATGGGGAAAAGTAACCATCATGTATGCTAGAAAGAGTAACTACCAATAGAAGAGAACATGAAAATGTGGCGTAGTCGTCAATTCGTCCTCCCACCAGGATGTTGGGAAAACACCCCCCAAAGGGCTCAGAATCCCCAGGGTGGAAGTCCCCCTAACCTATTGGGTGGAGTAGAATATAGACACACAAAATTACATGATATAATATACCTCACTACCACACTATAGAGAAAAAGTATTCCTAGACTGAACTGTATATATTGTATCTCAGACACCAGACTGACACTACTAATACTAGATATCCTATAATCACACAACCATTTGGAGAGATTTATTAAATCATATTATCCATTTTTTTTATTAGTTTCACTTTACATTAATTAATTTTTTAACTATTAATAAACCATGGTCATTTTTCACATTCCATTACATTAACATTTGAGAAAAGATCCACTCCCTTTAGGCATAACCAAACTGCTTCCATGGCTTCATTGAATAAAAAACTCGGCATTGCATCCCATAAATCTCCCACCCCATGTGTTAAACAATTATTCATTTGTTAAAAACATTACCACATTCCATATTTCCATATTTCCGGTGTTCTAGGAAAACATCTTAACCTACCCAACACATGGGGTGCAACATGGTGAGTAGATAATATACTCATTGATCCATTACCACCTATAGTAAAAGCATAGACCAATCTATCCTCAAGAATATAAACATATAACGAATGTCAAATACCCCTAGCATCTTCGTTTCTTTTAGAAGGAGGTTAAAAAATAGCATCTTCCTCTAGCAGTCAGGAAATAAAATAAGATAAACAAGTAAGAGACTCAACCAGCATCCAACATTAATATAAATGGGTAAGCCCAAATTCAACCTATTACATCATCTCCGGTATCCTCCCTAACAGCCACATGTATAAACTAATACATCTCACCACTCTAGGTGTCAACTACTAACACAAAAACCTCTAGACTGCCCAACCCCCATATATAACAATATCCATCCATGTCTATCCATCCCAGTCTCACATCACATCACAAGCGTCATGAAACAAACATAGCAACTGATTTCTTAGAGCTAAAAAAGGCAATAAACTTTCACACATATTGAGATCTCATAGTTCCAAAGCACAATGAACTTGTTCTTTACAGCAAGTTGGTAACTAAAAACCTAGTAAGGAATTATATTTTATTCATACAACCGGTTCTTATTCCATATTGAATTAACTGATTCCTTACCATAGGTTCTAACAATAGGAAATCTAAGATAAAAGCGTCTCAAGCTATCAAAATTTAAATAAAAAATCAATTTAACATGCCTTTAATAATTTTTACAACAAGATTCATCATGGTTCAAGTTCATTAACCAATTCCATTAAACATGCATACTACATAAATTTGATTATCATCAATTGACGAAAAAAAACTGACTCATTAACATACCTCTTTAATTTTAATCCAATTAATTATAAGTTAATTCATTCCTGATGTTATTTACGAATTTCCATCATAAAAGAAAATTCTAAACAATAAAATCATACATATCACACTATCTAGAAAATCTAGAGGTAATAACATCGCTAAGAAACCGATATCAATTATTTAATATAGTTCAAATAATTATTATTTCATTTTCATTATGATCAATGGTATAAATCATGATATTTATACCGTAGCACATAAGTAAATAAATAAGCAAAAAATCCCCTAAATCAAAATGTTTATAACATTTTTTGCAAGATAACATCCAACACAATGGATCATGATCACCTCTCCCACAACGAATAGATCCACTCAAGGACTTCATGACACCACTATGCAAAACAGAAACCGAGTAAGCTCCCTTAGATACATGGAGATCACAATCCATCACATGGAATGGAGAAATGGTAGGAAATAGATATAGGGACTCAGTATAATAGAGGTAGAACATACTTTATATTGAAGATGGATTGACACTTCCTTGTTTCAGCAAAATAGGGGTTTCACATGTAGCAGAAAAACTCTAAGGGGAACATGATATAAGGCTAAAAAAAATGCATGAATATTATGGTGGGATGAACTATGGGATTCCCATACCAAGGAAAATAACAAGGAAGAAAATGGGAAGAATGTACCTAGGCCCTTTTGAAAAACGAAATATGAGTAGCGGTTTTGATTTTCAATTATAGGTGGATTAGGTCAAGATCATGAATTTTGACCAAGGAAAGATACTCTAACACTTATAAAAAAATATAGTATTTTTGGGATTTAAATTGGCCTTAAATTCGTTAAAACAAGTCCTTGAATGTTTTTTACGTCATAGATAACATCAAATGGGAGAAACTATAGGAAGATAGAAACAATGTTCATGACTAACAGTTGGATGAGTCACCATTAGACGAGTCAGCATTGGATGAGTCACCATTGGATGAGTCACCATTGTACAACTCACCCATAGAAGAGTCACTATTGGATGAGTCATAGTTGGATAAATCACCGTGGGATTAGTCACTATTGGATAAGTCACCATTGGATGAATCACTATTGGATGAGTCCCTATTGGAAAACTTAGCATCACTATTTGATAAGTCACCATTGGAAAACTCACTGTAAGAGAAATCACCATTGGGTGATTCACCATTGGATGAGCCGCCATTGGATGAGTCACCATTGGATGACTCACCATTGGAAGAGTCAATTTTGGAAAAGTCAACATTGGATGAGTTACCATTTTGTGAACTACCATTTGGCAAGCCAATGTTCGGTGAGTCACCATTCAGTGAGGTACCATTTAGTGAGCCCCTGATTGGGGAATAACCATTCGGTGAGCAATTTTTTTGTGATTCATCATTCAACGAGTCACCGTTCTGGAAACACTATTACCAAAACTATAAAATTTGGAAAGGTTTTAAAATAAGTCACCTTAACATCCCAAAATACCTCAAACACTATATTTTCACGAAGGAATTGAGAAGAGAAGTTCAAGAAATTACATTAGGTACCTCTCTATCTATTCTCGCCATCGATAATGCAAAACCATGTCACAAAAGAAATAAAAAATGGTTCCAACCAACCACTCAGAGAGATACCTCTCAAAGATCTTACCACCACATAAGATCAACCACTCTATAAGAGGAACCACACAAAACCACATGACAAAAAAATATAGCTCTTAAACACTCTATCATGGGAGATACCTATAAAAAGAAATCACGCAACAACATGTACCTTGTGAAATTTATCTCATAAATGGAATGGGGTCTACATCCACAAAACAAAAATTGTTACAATAAAAGAGATAAACATCAAATAGATCAGGGGTACTCAACGTGTATATGTGACTCATTTTCCTTGGTAATCTCCTACATTCCACCATGCCACCACAAGACATGAACTACAGGGATATCATGTCCATGTAACACCTTATCTTGTAGTCATGTATCTCTATTGGATTCTCTTTAAAGGCCACATCATTGTCAACATCGATATCATCCCAATGGATGATGTGAGAGTCATCATGAAGATAATGATATATATGAGACACATGGAAAATACCATGTATTTGGCGCACCTATAGGAGATGTGATACCTAATATTCCATGGCTCCAACACAATCCAACACCTCAAAAGGGCCAACAAACCAAGGATAAGCTTACTCCCACAAAAAACCTTCATTTCCCTTAACTGGGAGTCACCTTCAAGAACACATGATCTCCAAAGTTAAACACCATAGGTCTCCTTCTATGATTAGAATATGATATTTTATGATCTTATGGTGCCTTTATCCACAAACGAGTCTCCTGAACCATCTCTATCGTACTTTTTTTTTACCAATTTCGGTCCAAGAATTTCTGACTCTCTTACCCCAATCCTACACAATATAGAATGGAAATTTCAGCCATACATGTCTTTAAATTGTGCCATACTGATGGTGGAGTGAAAATATTATCATAAGAAAACTCTATCAAGGTAAGGTGCCTCTTCCATAAATCTCTAAAATCTAGGACACCAGATCACAACATGTCTTCAAGATTCTTGATGGTTTACTCTATCTGACCGCCCATTTGTGGATGAAAATAAGTGCTAAGTAATATTTGAGAACCAAAATCAGGTTGGAGACCTCAAGAAAACATAGTGGAAAAACATGGATCTCAGTTAAAAATGATCATCTTAGAGACTCAGTGGAGTCTCATAACCACCTATAGATATTTCCTCGATAAAACCTCCACAGATCTCAACTCCTTAATCTTTATAATGTGAGATGATCTCATCAAATGATACAATACCAACCATATAGAACCATAGATTCTCTGATCATGAGGTAAACCTATAATAATGTCCATCGAGATTTCCTACCACTTCCACTAGGGAACATATAATGGCTGGATAAGACCATCATGAACATGGTGTTCACCCTTCACCTTCTGGAAGAGAAAACATCAGACACAAACATCGCAATAGTTTGCTTCAACTTAGGCAACCAAAACTTACCTATCAAATCTTGGTACATCTTTTCCACACCAGGATGTACCACTGTGGGTGAACTATGGAAATCTATGAGAACCATATCACATGACACAAAAGGAATGAATAACCTTCCCTAAAAGAACACATGGTGTTGTTTATAGTCAGACCAACCATTATGGGACTCACCATAAAAAACGTGGTCTCCCCATACCTCCACATCAAGATCCCCCATCTAGGACTCTTCTACCTACTACACCAAAGATGATTGCACCATCAACTGAAAAAGAAAACCTCTTCCCCAAGTTCTCTCATAACCAAATGTAATGCTGAATTCTCTTCCATTTCTCTCCAGGAACCACCTAATTCTTTTATTTCATCACTACATTAATTCTTACTCAGTGTGCCTAATACAACATTCCCCTTTATTTGAATGTACAAAATTTGAAGTTGCAATCCTATAAGAAATCCATCCACCGACACTAGATAATGTTCAAGTCATGTTTGGAGAAAACATACCTTGGGTTTTTTATGATTGGTAAAGACCACAATGTTCTCACTGATGAGGTAATGTCTCCAACACATTAGGAAAAACACCAATACTAACAATTTGATATTATTGGTGGAGTTGTCACACTCATAGGGGTGTAACAATCAAGAACCATAAGAAAAGACTGATCTCCACTTCATTATAACACAACATAACAAAAAACACAAAGCATCCTAGAAAACATAAAAAACTCCTTCTTTTGGAAGAAAAATAATCAGAGCACTGACCAAATTCTACATCAGATACATGAAAGCAACCTGAAATTGGTCAGCCCACATGAGTTATAGATCATTTTTGGTCTACACTATCACAAGAGTTTCAACCTAATAGAAATTAGATTTTAACCTCTTGTAATAAACTATGATACTGAGGAAACATTGCACCTCTACCACTATCTGGGGGGATGACCAAGACACAGTTACTTCTCTATTTGATGAATCCACAACTACTCCCTAATGGGATATATCATTCCCCAAGAAACAAACTTCTCCAGCCAAAAAAAAACACTTAAATAACTTCCCAAACAAGTGATATCGACAAAGAACTCCTTAAATGGGACACACATGATCCACATGATCCTCCTTGATCATAGAGTACAAAATGATTTTTTTTATGAAAACCACCACGAACTTATCCAAAAATTCATGAAACACAACCTTCATCAACCAAATGAAAACATCTTGAGAATTTTTCCTACCAAATTGAATCACCAAGAACTCATAATGACCATAAAAACAATGAAAAGTATTCAATAGGATATCCTCATCCTTCACACCCATCTGATGATATCTTAACCATAAATTATTCTTCTAGAACCTACAAACTCCCTTAAATTGATTGAATAGATCATCAATTCTTGGAAGAGCATAATGGTTTTCACTTTTACTTGGTTTATGTGATGATAATCGATACATACCCACAAAGTGCCATTGGTTTTATTCACGAGCGAAATGGGTGACCCCATGGTGACAAACTCGACCAAACAAAACATCAATCCAATAGACAATTGAGCTGTATACACAACTCTCACAGATCATCAGGTTCCATTTTATATGGAGATATTGAGATAGGAGACACATCATGATGTAGATCGATCCTGAAATCGATCTCTCATCGACGGGGTAATTCTACAACATCCTCTAGAAATACATTAGTGTACTCTTCCATGAACCTAGAAAATGATAACTAATAAACCTCTGAAAAACTCAACATCATGTCAGCCATCAATGATAAATATAAAGGAACTCACATCTGACCCATTTGTGGGTCTCGCTCTCCAATAAACGCTGTTGTATCTCCATCATCATCAAAGAACACCACCTACCTTCATAAATAATCCATGAGAGCCTACACTAAATACAACCAATCTATGTGGAGGATGACATTATGTGGTTGTATCCGTACACCTACAAATCTATCCAATAGTGGTGCTTCCCTAGCACTTTCTCAAAGTATTTACATACTTCAAACAAGTTATCTCAACCTAGAACTGGCGTAGTCAGGGCTAATGGAACTAGAAACATATATACCTTATGTCTAAATCCATAGAAAAGTGAATGAGATATGAAGTAATGTGTTTCCCCTAAATAAAACATGGCATGAAATGAAGTAGAAATCAAGAAAAGGGTACCTTGAAGGACATCTGGATCGCCTGGTGCTGGAAACACTAATGCATAAAGCTAACCACGACCTACTCCACGACCTCTCTCACCATGTTGTAGACCACCTACATGGCTCCGCTCGACTCTTTGAGAATGGGGAGAATCTTAGGTCTATCCTCTTTCTTCCCCCATTTTCTATCTACGGATCCAAAGCTAGTGCAAGCTAGTGCTACTACATCGTCATGAACTACCTCAATGGAGGAACCCAGAGCAGAACCCCTGGCACACACTGACTACTCAGAAGGTTTTTCCATTGATGTCACTGATGACCTTGGACTACATATGAAAAACAAGTTCTTGATCCCTTCACAAAGGACTAAGAGCCACTTACCTCAGAGAAACAAGATGTTGAGGGCTAGTACCCACCACTAGCCAAACAGAAACTCTTCTGCCCTAAAACTAAGAACCCCTGACCACAACTCTACTTTGTGAGTAATCTTAAAGACTACCCTCTTAGGATGATCAGGTTTTGGATGATAGCAACTCAAAAACCTCCTCCCTCACCAGTACCTCAAGATATGCCATCAGCATAAATGAGGTGACTTGGTGCTGGATCTCTGGATGCAAAGCCTTCTTAAAATTCCTTTCCCTAGCCTCTAAATTTGGAAACATGTATGAAGTATATCATAGAAGGTTCCTGAAATGGATATCAAACTCTCGCACGATGGATCTTCCCTATCAAATTGTAATAATATCTTGGTGACTAGCTACCTTCATGGTATAAGAAAGAAACATGTCTCTGAACTTGTCTCAGAACTCCTCTTACGAGACTGTCGAATCCTCATGAACATTGAGAAATAAGAACCACTACTACCTTGCTACCCCACATGGCATCGTCACATTTAACGATACTCATTGCTCCATCCGAGCATGGATGAAACTAAAGGCTATCCTAACCTCCTCCATTCATTATTATATGAACGAATCTAAAATGGAACCCTCATAATACTACAAAATATGTCACTAAAACTCTTGGAGTATCCTACTCTAAGTTTCATCATCATCAACCTCTATTGTACGACAATCTTCTGACATAACATTTTGGACATATTCTATGTGAACCCGAAGAGGATGCCAAACTGGAGCCATACCTACAAAAGGAAAAAAAAGTTAGATATCCAATACCTATAAAATGGGAATACTTTAGCATTAATTAATTTTTTTATTTTATTCATTTTATGGTAACCTGTCTCAACGTCTACCCATTCAAACATAGGCACAAAGAAGAATTATGCATGATAATTTGCTAGGTCTCTACCCTAAAACCAATGTCACTATGTTTGGTATCCACTATAATCATAATGGTTCATGCATTAGATCAGAGGGGGCCCAAGATACCTATTTCTCATCCAATTTCTTATGTTTACAGCACTTGATAAACTGAACTGAAAATGTTTTCCTACCAACCAATGAAACCTCACATGTGAATAACTCCAAACACCATCCAATCCCTCAACAAAACTTTTGATACCACTCTTTCATGACCACCTCCCCTAAAAGTGTACCCCTCCTAGGCAAAAAATGGGAGTATATAGATAGTGACCCCCTGCCCCGAGTCTCACCTCCATTACGCCCCGGGTTGGTGACTAGAACCAAGGGTATAATAAACACACAGATGAAAGGAATTACCCTCTAAGAGAACACATTCGAATGAGAGCGATAATATAGAAACGAAAAACTCCTACTGTGACTAAAAATTAAAATAATCCTAATATCACATATGTAATTTCATTCAATAACTACTAAAATGGAAATGGAAGACTAAAAGTACAAAATAAAGTAAAACGGAAAGGACCATGAAGCCAAAAAAACTCCTATAAAACCCCAAGCTTGAAGTAACTAGCCTAATCTCAAACCTACTCCAACTGGCCTAAACATAGTTTATATAATGTAAGGTGAGTAAAATAGTATACAAAGTAGGATCCTCCCCAGAGTCTCACATGAAAAATTAAATAAATCATGATAAAGCACATTAAACATCAATTAAAACTAACTCATATACTAACCAGGTATATGATGTTCCCAGCCTCACCATAGATACAATCACAATGTATCAAAAACAAGAGTATAATATATAATAAATAATATCAAGGGTACCCCACTACCACTTCCCCACTGCTTTTCAACTTTTTCCCAATATCACACATACTGAGAATCTCTATCCAAAATGGCTTGACTAGAGACACATGGACGAAGCACCATAATCAACACCTCATGCAACACTCCACCACCACATCCACATAACCTAAAGTAACCATGTTGTTTCTAGGATCCACCACATACCACATAAAATGTATCAAACATCAGTTATTATACCTCAATCCATTATATCCTATACAACGAGTAAGGATACTCAAGCTATCACAACCTATACATGTTATACCTATAGTAGCACTTACAAAACTATATCCAGAATACATGTGTGTGAAATAACAAGAATCCATTAATGTCCTCCATAAACATATATGGGAAAAAATAAACATCATGTATACAATCACTAGAAACTACCAATACAAGATAGTGGTTCCAAAGGGAGTTGTTAGCCATCTCTCCTCCGAATGGGTTGTTGTTGACAACACCCCTAAAGATTAGAATCCCTTGGGTGTCAATCTCCCAAACTGATAGGGTGAAGTAGCTTATGAAATTATAAAAGTACATTTCATAGTACATCTTACAACCAAACTATGGGAAAAAATTATTGTTAGACTCAAATGCAGTTAACATCTCTTGGACTCCTGGCTACCGCCGCTAAGACTAGATATCCTATAAGAACATAACCATTTGATGATATTTATTAAATCATATTATCCTTTTTATCAGCTTCACTTTATGTTAATTATTTTTTTAACCATTAATTAACCATTATCATTTTACACATACAATTAACATTAGCATTTCAATAAAGATCCATGTCCTCCAAGCATAACAAAACTAAGTCCATGGATTCTTAGAATCAGAACATTTGAATTTAATCTCTGAAAGCTCTAACCCCATGGGTTAATAAATTATTAATTTATTAACAAAATTAACACTATCCATATTTCCATATTTATAGGTATTCTAAAAAAACATCTTTAGATAACAAACACAAGGGGTTAAAAATGGTGAGTAGATGAACAACCCATTTAGTCTTTATAACAATAGTAAGTGCATAGAACCATCCATCCTCAAGAAGATAAACACTGAAATATTAGGGCATACCTATCCCATCTTCACCTCTTTTGGAAGGAGGGTAAGAAAGACCATCTACCTCAAGGAGTGAGTAAATTAAAGAGGATAAACAAAAAACAGATTTAACAAGAATCTTGCATTCATATCAATGGGTAAGGCCAGCTTCAATCCATTCCATCTTCTCTGGTGTCCTCCCAAACACCCACATGAATGAACCGATGAATCTCTCCAATCGAGGAATCAAATGCTACTACGAAAACCATTGGGCCTCCCATCCCCCACATACCACAACATCTATCTAGTCTTAACCATCAAGGCTCATATCATATCAAAAGTAGTAGGAAGCAAACATATCAATCGTGCTCTTCTCCCTAAACAAGGAATACAGCCTTCACACACAATGAGCTCTCAAGGATCCCAATAACAAAGCAGTTTGCCTTTATAGAATGACAGAAACTCAAACACTATTAAGTAATTATATTTTATTCATACAATCAGTTATTATTCAATATTGAATTTACTAATTCATTATCATAGGTTCAAACTATGAGAAACCTAAGAAACAATCCTCTTAATCTAGAAAAAATTAATTAAACAATTAATTTAACATGACTTTAAAACTTTTATCAATAACCATCAAAATTGTTCCGGTTTCTTAACTAATTCCTTTAAACATGAAAACTGCATGAATTTGATTGTCATTAAATTACAACAATAACTAGATTCATTAACATGAATCATTAATCTTAAGCTAATTAATTATAAATTAATTCTATATTTACATTATATACCAATTTTTGGGAAGAAGGACATCCTAAAGAATAAAATAATATATATGACACTATATATCAAATTAAGAGGCAATAATATCTCTATGAAATAAATAAGAATTATTAAATCCAATTAAAAAAATTATTATGTAAATTTAATTGCGATCCATTTGCCAAATCATGCTATATATGTATATTCAATTAAGTAAATAGAGAAGCGGTGAATCCCCTTCCTAAAAAGGTTTTTTGACTTTATTTTAACAAGAACAACCAACATAATAGATAATGATCACCTCTCCCACAATGACTGCATCCACCCAAGGACACCATAACACCACTGAACCAATCAACAACTAAGAAAGCTTCATTAGAAACATGGAGATAACATTCCATCACATGGAAAGGATAAGTTATACTAAATTGATCGTGGAACCATAAATAATAGAGGTATAATATACCTTATATCGAAGATGGATCAACACTTCCTGGTGGCACCAAAATAGATGGTGCACATGCACCAGGAAAAACACCAAGGGGAACTCGATCCAAGGGTAAATTACAATGCACAACACCTATAGGTGGAAGAACTCTGGGAATCCCGTACCAAGGAAAATAAGATGGAATAACAAGGGAGTAAGGTATCTCGTCCCATTTTAAAATTTAAATTGAGTAGTGGTTTAGATACAATTTATATTTTCCACTAAAGGTGGATCTATTCAAGATAACATTTTTTGACAGAGTAAAGGCACCCCAATCCATAAGAAAAATTAGATATGAGTTATGAGATTAGAATCGGCCTTAAATCCATTAGAATAAGGCCTTGAAAGCATTTATGTCAAGGATAACATCAATAAGGACAAATTGTAGGAAGCTGTAAATATTTTTTATGACTCATTGTTGGAAAACACATAATTGGTGGAGTCACCATTGGATGAGTCACCATTGGATGACTCACCTATGGATGAATCACTATTGGAAAACTTACCATTTGGAAAGTCACTGTTAGATGATTCACTATTAGACAAGTCACCATTGGATGAACCGCCTTTGGACGAGACACCATTGGTAGACTCACCAATGGACGAATCACCATTGGACGAATCACTATTGGTCGAGTCACCATTGGATAGGTCACCATTGGATGACTCACCAGTGGATGATTCATCATAGGATGAGTTAGTTTTGGATGAGTGGTCATTCGGTGAGCTACCATTCAGCTAGTTACTATTTGGTGAATCACTGTTCGATGAGATACCATTCTATGAGTCATAGTTAGGGGATTCTCCATTCCATGAGCTACCATTTGGAAAATCACCATTCGACAAGTCACCGTTCTTGAAACCTTGTTCAAAAAACTGGAAATTTTTGGAATGGTTTGAAATAAGTCACCTTGACCTACTAGAACACCTCGAACACTATATTTTCACAATGGAATGGACTGGAGAGGTCTAGGCCATTACATAGATGCATGAAATAGATCATAGAAATATTTTACATATGGATAATATCTCTAAGATATTAGTTTTTAGATTTTTTTTTATCTTTTATAGAATAATATTCACCATCATTTATGGGGTATACATGCTCCCCATTTAAGGAGTAGTAACCATGATCCTCTGACTAGAAATATTCACAGGGTTTTCCTATTTACCTATGAGTACATCTACTAGATAGAATTCAACTCTTAAGAATCATCTCAACCCGGTAAGTTCAATCTCCCACCAACTCAATGTATCTTTCTTCAACTGTTATCATCCACATAGCTTAAATATTTCCCAGACTCATAAAATTCTCTTGATAATTATCACATCCTAACTTGTACCATTATCTCAATGTGAACTATGTTTTGTCTCATGGATATATACCTCCACATATGTCTAATCACTATCCATAATTCATTACTTATACCAAAACTCACCATTATGTTATTTTAGATTCGTCATTTTTCCTTCCTGTACATAAACTTTCCCTCTAAAGAGTCAACCAATCACCCCTAAGAACTCTCCAATATTAATACCCATATAAATGTTCCTATAAGATATGAAAAATCCAAAACAAGGAGAAACCTAGAAAAGAACCAGTACAATGTATCAAATAATGGTTCACATTGAAATAAAGGCACATATACAACATCAATCATTAATAGGTCCCAAGGGATAAAAACAACCACACCAAGAATGTCATATCACAAAATTTTTATCATAGGCTATGAAAGTATAAAAAATGACATCATGTCTAAAAATGGTGTATAATGTTCCTATATGGTAAGGACTTCTTACCTTTGGTTTTTTGATTCTAATATCCATGATTTTTCCAATATTGATTATAAAATCATGGTCATTAAAAATATAGATAAAAAAATCCATGAAAAGGATCCTTTTAGCTAATCCCCATACATCAAAAAAGGGATTTAAGAATGAAATTGAATAATTAGAATGTGACGTCACATAAAAACTAAATCAACATACTCTAAGAGAGAAATTGTTACTGATTGATCTTGATCCAATCGATGGAAAGGTTTACAGTCCTTGAGATCTAATGTAAATCTATCAGTAAATGAAGAATTTTGTATTATATCATGATTAGATCTGAAAATCTCACTAACATAGATTATAAATATGGCCAATTTAATAAGAATTAGATGAATTTGGTTGGAATTGATGAATCTTGACACATGGAAGCTAATGGATCAATCAAGTCTTTTAACATCGAAGAGAGGAGAATAAGATGATACATTCACCAAAATGGAGACTATATTGTCATCCAGGTTGAATGAAATCTGATTCATATGATAGCCATATCAAATAGAGTATTCTAAGTGAAACGATGAAGTCCTCCTTAATGTGGAGATTATTTGGGCACCACCAGTGAGTTGGTGGCCATCATCGGATGGCTGGTGTGCCAAGTAGGGATGGAGAACCTCCTCATATACCTCCTGCTTGATTGTGGATTCTTATTGAATGACTGATAACACCTACATAATTGTAGTTCCTTTTCTACAACCACTGGCTAGCTAGTGAGTCTATACCAGAAATCTGATGGTACACCCATTTATCCAATGCTATATGTTAATTCCCACATCTACTTCACTTATAATTTCATGGAATAAAATTCCTCAAACATGACTCAAAATATCATTATATATAATTAAAATAAACAAGAAACATCAAATCATAAATATAAAATACCTTGGATTTAGTATGTTACAAATATCCCCCTCTAAATATATTTCATCCATGTGAAGTGTCGCTAATTATCCTGCTTGAAAAACCTGGGCCATTGAGCCCAAACATCGTATTATTATTCCCATGTATCATATAGGATCTTTCCATTAGAATATATGAGTAAAATAAATTATACTGTATTTCCCTTTAACAATTTCATTCTTTAATCCATAGTTCACATTGGGAATCCAATGAATCATGCATCTGGATCTAAGATGATGTCCTCATTATCAACCACATGAGTAGGATGAACATCATTACTATAAAGATGAGATAAATTTAAGACAATATGTATACCAATATATAATGGAGGTAAATCCAATATGTAATCCTCTTATATGATAAATTTTATGATCTCAAAAAATCCCCAAAACAACTGTTCCATCTTCAATTTCCATCGTAAACGATAATTCCCCAAGAAAGGTTTTGCCTGCAAGAAACATATTTTTCCATAGTAATCTCAAATTGTATTCTCCTACACTCTTCAATGATCACTATCAAATATAAGTTTTAAAAACCACTCTATACTAAACATCATACTATTAGAGGTCTCCTAAATCATACTCATCCTTATAACAACTATCTCACCTACCTTGTTCCAACATAATGGTGAGCGACCTGACCTACCATAAGGAACCTCCTTTGGTTATATCTAAATTGAATTCCAGAAACTATTATTGTATATTAGTTTCAATATTTATAAATGATCATACCATACACAAATGATATATTGAATTCATTCCCATAACATATAATCCAAAATCTATATCACCCACTCGGAATTTCCATCAATCTTTTAATGATATGTTGACTCATCTTTAACTGAGTCTTCACAGCCTTTTGAATGGATTTCAAAAATATTGTTTTGAAAAGAATGTATTTACCCAAAATTATTCTATAATGAACTCTATTATCTTTTAAAATCTTTAAAATTCAGTTCATTCCCAATTCATTAACATATTAAGTCTCTCAAATTGGAAATTGATATGCCACCTTCATCATCCAATCATATATAACCCAAACAATATCTCAACTTCTAAAGGTCCTGGTAAACCCCATAAAAAATTTAATCATCATCTTATACCACATCCAAATAATCTTTAGAAGTTTCTAAATTAATCCTTTTGGTCATTAATTCTCATCCTTGATCCTTGTATAAGTTCGGAAATGATAGATGAATCCTTTAATGTATCTCTTCTTTCAGAGCAACTAGATCCATCACCTCACATTATATTACATCATCATTGAACTTAAAAAAAACCACCCAAGATGTGTGGTGTCCCTCATTATCACTTCCCTCATGTATGTAGAAAACTATACTCTCCCATGAACATAGATCATATAATCACTTTCCACCAGACATCCTCAAACTGGGTCACTTCTCTCCAACTATTCCCTCATCTCTAAGCATTCATGATCCTACACATGATTGTCCATTACCTATCATAACAACTTAATCATTAAAACTAAAGAAGAAAAAATCATTACACTTCATTACATAGATGTATACACTAACCACTCAGCCAAGAATCCCATCAAATTTCATTCGTCCTATGAAGTTTACTCTCTAAGATCATGTTTTTTCTTACTGAGAATATATTCTTCTGCATTATATTTCCTTAAATTATAATCCATTAACAAATAAAATTTCTAAATATACTCCACCAAATTACTCTTTTGGTTATTCATTTTACCCTAAGAAAATATTTACTTAATTATCCATTTATCTAGGTATATGTAAAATCTCTTTTAAAGGATATAATACTTCCAACAAAGCACTAACCACAACTGCTAACTCCAAGTCATGTGGTAGGTTGTTCCACTCATAGAGTCATAGATGAAAAGTCCCATTAGTTACAACCTGTCCCATTTTCATTATAATATATCCCAATACAAATCATGTTTAATCACAATAAACCACATATTTACTGATTAGATTATGTAAAATAAGAATTAATGATACATTTAGTCTCCTCTTCAACTCTAATAAGGCCTATTAACACTAATATATCTTCAAAAACGTGACAAACTTCTTAGTAATTCATGTATATGGAACATGTCAATGGGAGAATTATAGATTGAACTACATTTAATACCCAACTAAAATAAGGATACTCTTGATATTAAACCCATTTTTATAGTATTCCCACACATCATCTCATTTAACTTCTTTTTGTCCAACAAAATTCCAAAGTTAGATATTACTTACCTAAGAAAACATACTTCCTGAATCTAGAAGTGATATTTCAAATAAAAATTACAAAGTTAATGTGTTCTAAGAATAATCAACATAATATCTTGGTGTTTAGTGTTAATCAATGAGATATATGATTATATGATGATATCATTAATGAACACCACAATGATGGAGCGAAGATGTGGATGAAAGATAATATTCATGGGAACCATTAACACTGATAGTGTATTTTTTAATTGAATTTCTTAAAAAGATACCCATATAGTCATTAACAACCCCTAAATATTTTATCTGGAATATCCTCTACATTAACCCAATGTTGTTGGTAGATTTATCATTGATCAATCTTAGAGAACACATAGGCTCCCCAAAATGGATCAAAAAATTCATTGATACATGGAAATGGGTGTCTATTATTCATGAATATTTATTTAGGATCCATATAGTCCACACACATCAGTATACTAGTGTCTTTCTTATATTCAAAAAACCTAGTATCACCCCATGGAGGTGTACTCATTTTGATAAATCCTACCACCGCTAAATCCTCATGTTTCAACTTCCACTATTTCAACTAAGCTAGCACTATATTATAAAAAGTAATTGATATAGGTTGCACCCATTGAATGTTTTCAATCTCAAACTCTATTCCAAAATAATAATAACCCCATGATAATTAATTAGGGAATAAATCTTGATATAATTCCATTATTGGAGGAAAACACGAGGGGGGGTGTACTAGATGGTCCACTTTAAGAACCATGCCTACGACCTGTATTTTGATATCACCAATCTAAATCAAATATCAACCCATTCCTCCTAGATTAATGTCCCATTCTCCTATTAGAACTAACTTTTCTCCCTTAGTAATGGTAAAAGATACTTGTCTCTTATAGTAATTAATATGAGCCTAACAACTAGTCACTCATTCCATTCCAAAAATCACATGAAAACGATTCATATTAAGAATGATGAATCCCCCAAATTTCCAAATCCAAAAACTACTATGAATGATTATCGAAATCATTAGAGGTGGTCCACTTTCTTCCCTAAGGGTGTATCAAGAAATGGATACTCATATAATAAATTGATCGATATGTCTATACATGCATGGAAATGAGTTGATACAAATTAATTTGAAGTTCATGTATCAAATAATGTATAAGAAACCATATAGGTGATAAATATAATATCTTTTAGAATTTCAAGGTCCTTATCTACTATAAGCTGAAACCAAGTCTACTGTAAATATCTCACCTTCTTCAGAACCAAGTCTCGACCCCTATGAAACATGACTCTCCTAGTCCATTGAGGTATCTAGCGATTAAATCTACTATGGGGTAACCTTTCCTACACCCAATCCAGTCCAATTAGTGTATGAATGAGTCAATTTAAAACATTAACACTATAAATGACCAATATCTCCACACCCATGACACAACTTCACGAAATTTCTACAAGATTTACTAAAATGACTCTTTCACCCACATTTATAACATCTTTTTAAATGAATTTCCACATAGGGAATATATAATGCCACACAGGATCAAAAGAGTGAATATTGTTATAAAAAAGGAGGATGTATTCTAGTAAATAAAAATGTAACATCCAATTTTTACAAACCAAATTAAAAAGGTAGAAGATGAAGATTCATACCTATTATCATTATAATTAGTGTTATAAAGTGTATGTTAAAACTACTGAAAACATTTCCTATATCTTTCAAAATGGAAATATTATCCAATAAGAACTTGTAAAATAATATTTATAAATAATGTGAGGAATATTACAGAAAACCTTGCAACCATGTATCCACACTTTAGACTTCAGTGTTAACAGTGTCAATAAGAAATCATAAGCCGTATAGAGCCTCATAATCCCTTAGTTTTCATGATCATACACAGATATAGTTCCATTAAACATGGAAATCCTCCATCAGACTAATTATAATATATATTTTTCTCTCTAACCTGAGATACTATTATCAAAAAAACTAGAAACATATATTAAAATATAAAAATATCTTAAGGAATTAATAATTTTTTCCTCACAATGGAATGCCAAATAAAATATCTAAATGTAAAAAAGTAAGTGCACACAAGTAACAATATATTACAAATATGCTTCACAAAAAATTTATATATTCATATCTTTAAAAATATAAATCATATTCCCCAAGATAATGTGGCTTTAATTTATATACAAACATTCATGTTTCATATTCCACATTTCTATGGATCAATTTCAATGAAATCGAATGAACTCCTTATTCACTTAAATGGTTAAGGATACTATCTTTGTTTGGTATTTGTTATTTTGGACAACACTATAGTGTATATGAGTTATGTCTAGTTAATTAAGATATTTTATATAGTTTTATGTATAATGTTCTTCATTAGTTAAGAATGATACAATTTCATCTATGTTATTTCTCATATTTTCATTGTAATTTTTTGAAATATATCTATATTTTTTTGGAGCCTTCCACTTTGACGACACGATATTAGGAATCCTGGTGATCCCAAAATAGATATTTGAAAAATATTGAGTATATTAATAACATATTTGTTCATTTTATTGACAAACTACAATAACATCCAAATGTAGACTTGGATCAAAAATCTAATGCCACTATTGAGTTCAGCTATTGGTTTTTTCCTAGGCATGACTTAACCTTTCCGTGCTTTGGATGCTTGGGTTGAGAGTGGTCCTAAGTGGATATATATATAAATAAATAAAATTTAATTATTTATTGTTAAATGGTTTTGTCCTAGATTATTTTTCATTATATACATAGTTTTTGGTAATTATCAGGGTTAAAAAAACCATGGATACCTAAAGAGGAACTGTTAGAGATGGTGGGAAATAATAATGTATAAAAGAATCAAATTGATGCCACATGGATCATTTAAACCAAAATAGTTCATAGATCCACCAATGATAAAAATGAATGATTTTTCATCAGAAACCATCTCTAAAAACTTTAGGTAGGACATTTGATTTCTGTAGAATATTCTTATTTGTTTTTTCTTTGTCAAATGTGGATCAATTCCACAAACCAGAATTGATTCATGCATCGACAATTGATTTCTTTTATGGTTGAACTATTTGTTTGTTCTTTATTTTTCTACATTGTTAATCAATTCTATGATAATGGATCGAGTCCAAAATGATCAATGGATAACCTTTTTCCCTAGGATTATTTTTTATGGTTTCCTCCCCTATTTCATTTCATGTTCACAATGGTCTATTTCTTACTCTATAGTTTGATGAATAAGTGGTTTTTGATCATATTAATGCCATTATTTAGGAAAAAATTCTGATTGAGGTGCTAAAATAATTTCATATTCTCAAATACAGATTGATATGACACTGATGTTTTTTTCTAGGTTGTTTATTGGTAGTGTCTTGGTTTGGTGATGGTCCTGCTTAAAATATTTATTTCCATTCGGATCGAAGCTCAGTTTCATGAAAACGGTGATAGTGTGGGTTATTCAACCTGGCTCTACCACCAGTAGTGAGATTCATGGTAGATATAGAGGTGATGAAAACATGATAATATTTAGGGAAGAAATTTGGGGTTCCTAAAAATACCATGGTTTACGGCATGTAGTCCAGATATACACCCTATGTGGGAATCCCAAGCTGAGGTGTAAGGGTTTCTATGTAAATTAAATGTCACGGATTGTGTTATAAGTTTCACACCCAATGTGACCCAATAATAGAATATCATAATTTACTCTCACGGTAACACGTGAATATTTATTTGTAAAATAACTTTTAATGGAATTTGATAGCTTTTGTTGCACACAACACTGAGTTCGATAGCCCCATGATCGAGAAAATTAGTCATTTAAAAAGTAGTTATGAATACTATAAACCAAATTATGAAATTTCTAAAAAATATTTTTTAGAAAAATACTTCATTTTTATATTTGGAATATTCAAATTATTCTAGGGTAATTTTTTGGTATTTTTCTGAAAAGTATATATTTTCAATGAATAGTGAAAAATACAGTATTGTAGTTAAAACCAACATTTTAATATAAATAATTATTTTATTTTTAATTTATTTTAAATTAAAAATAGATAAAAAATGCATACATTAATCCAATTTAGGTAGTTGGAATCATTCTTGTAATAGATTTATATAAATTATATAAATTTTAGAACTTTTGAATGTCTCATTTACCCACCTTCTTGCAAAAATTGTCTGATTATAATTAAATGTCATTTTACCGCATCTATGAATTGAATTTTGAAAAAAAGCACTTATTTTTTTAATAGGTTTTAAAAATTTGGTATAATAGGATCAAAATAATACTCAGATAATAGTAACATTTTAATTTTATTTACTACGATTAAAGGTAAACTGGGTAATTAAAGGTAAAAATAATATTATAATAACATAAAATTACCCTAACACTTATCCTATTTTAATTGAATAATATTGTTCTATAAAATATCAACCTTTGGTAAAAATATAATCCTTTTTAATAAACCTTTATTATATAAGGACATTTATTTTATTTTATTTAAACAATAGTTAAAAATAAAATATTCAAATTTTAATAAGTAATTAATTGTTAAAATAGGGTTATACATAAGATAAATTAGACTATAAATAATTATTAGAAAGATAATTTTTATATATATCATTATAATTTATTCATAATAGTTACTCATTAAATAATTAAATTAAACAGTGATACAATGATGATGTAGTAATTAATTTTTTCAAGGAAGAATCAATTAAATGATATTAATACTATTAAAATAAATATGATTTGAATCATTTAAATCCATTGATGATTTTTTTGTTGAAATTTACATATTATGGATGAGTTAATGTAGTTTGTTTTGAATTAATCATGTTTTTATGAGTTTTTAATAGTAAAATAATAAATAAGGTCAAAATTAACATAAATGATATTTTCAAATAAAAAAAATATTTTATTAAATGATAAAAAAACCAATAAAATATATAATTTGAAAAAATAACTTGTATAATGTAAAATATTTCAAAAATGATCAAATTGGGGTTCAATTTTTATTTTATAGTAACTATATTATACCTATAGTGTTAAAAAGACAAGTTGTCTAGGTAAGAGTGAAATTGTTTTACTAAGGGTTAAAGCGAGAAGATATACTATCTTTTGTGATTTAAACATGTCTAAAATTAAATTTTTGATAGGATTTAGACCCATCATCGTATTATCCTTGAAATTACTCACTTTTTAACTACTTTAAATCTAAAATATATTTATAATAAATTAATAGTTTTGGAGTTTCATAAAGTGCCCCTCCCCTCTCTTATAAAGGGGCACATCTTCTTATATTTTATTCACATCTCTAAAGCACTTTTAGTTCGACAGAAACCTTCCGATTTATCCTCCCAAACTCCCTATATTTATCCTAGAGTCCTATCATTAGGATGAAATATGACATAAGGATTATTTTTTGGAAAATTAAAAGGAGACACTCGAAGAGGAGGTAATTATTTTACCAGCAAATTCAAAGTTATTTTATTAATATACTTACTGTTCCTAAGTTGTTCTCATAATAAAGTAATTAACACCTCATATAATATATTCTGAGATGTTTTTTTGATTATTTTTCAACCATATTTCTACTTTTACTCACCCTATGAAAAACAATATCACCATGCGTCCATACATACGGATTACCGTCTCAACGTCATGATGCAAACTGTTTTGTCATCTACACTTTATTTGGATGGGTACAATGATGAATATAAATTATTTTAAAAATAAATATGAAAACATTTTGTTTTTTTATAATTAATATTCTATCAAATTTAATATACTTTTACCATAAAGGTAATGATATCATCACTCATTCATAAGTACAACTTACCCTCTCCACGACGTGATGAGATTCATCTTCCACGTTAACCATTCAAAAATGATTATAAAGATATATATAATTAATAAGTGCCAAATATATGTCATAATAATGATAATGGAATAATATATATATATATATATATATATATATATATATATATATCTATGTGTGTGTGGGTGTGCATGTGTGTGTGCGTGTGTGTTATTTACATTCTTCCATTCAATACTATAAGAAAACAGAAACAACGTTCTTGCGTACGTATGACCTACTATCTTAAAAAACTGTGTATTCCAATAATACACCTATATTTATATATATTTATATTTTGAATATTTATATTATATTTAAATCATGTTTTATATTTTATAAGTAAGTAAATTATGATCTAAATAATACAATCATGAATAATAAGTCAAAACATATATGATAAACAAAGTGATTATTAACCGAAATGTTTTTTTAACATGGAATTTTTATTAAAGGGTAATATAAAGTTATAAATTAATCATATATGATGTCATAAATATTGTTATGATTCTGGTAAAAGTGTATAATATTATTAAAATCATTATACAGGAGTTTCCAACATGTACATAGTTTATCAGATCTATGGTAAGGTAATTATATCTCAGTTTTAATATTCATAAGATATAAGCCATGTTTACTACCTATTTCATGTGCATGGTATATTTACATCCCCTATTATATTTTATATCTTAAATACATTTATTTTCGTAGTATTTTAATTTTCATGTGAATATATTGGGATTATTATTTAAATATTCATACTTGTATGGGATGCTTTGAATGTTTAAATAATTAATCCTTTCTCCATTTCAATATTCTAGACACTATCATAGATATTTATTTATATGTATATAAAGTATTATAAAGAACATTTTATGTCAATTTTGAATTTCATTCAAATGTTTTCATGTGTAATAGTTTTAAAGGTTTTCTATAAGGTAATCTTTAAATAAAATATCATTTTAAATGTTTTAATGATTTATTATTCTAAATATTTATGATTAATGTCCATGTTTTCAAAATGGACGTGTGGATTTATTTATATGGATATGAATTTTTTAAAATTTTAATTCCATTCAAAAGGGTAAAAGTGGAATGGGACACTTTTATTCAAAAATCTATTTTTAAATAACTTCTTCTGTAAGTTTGTGTCTTTTGAATAAATGATTTCAATGAAAATGGAGTATTTTTTTAACACATTTTTGATGATTTTAATAGCGTATTTTCATCTAGGTCAATATCCTTTGTTGTATCTCATGCTTAGTTTATGTTTCTCTCTTATGAAATCATTTACCATGTTTTATTGAATGGTTTATGATCTGTTTGGCTGTAGATGTGCTAGTTACATATCACTCTTTCTTTATGGTTAAACAATTCATATTTCTTATAATAGTTTTTAATATAAATTCTTATGTTATTTATGTTTCACCATTTTTACATGAGGAGTGTATTGGACTTAGTAATTGGTGTTCAGGGCCTCCTATATCACCTAGATTCATTGGTAGGTCTAATGAGATGAAATTAGTTTGGGAAAAAACTTTAATGTTTGTTTCCAAGAGGTTTTAAATTGTCAGGAGGATAGATCTTTCCACCAATCAGATGGGTTTCTACCAAGATAATTTAATTTTCAAGAGGATATATCTTGACAAAAATTAGATGGGTTTCTAGCCATAGACATAAATTTTCAAGAGGATCGATCTTAACACAAATCAGATGGGTTTCTACCCATAGATAGAAACTGTCACGAGGTTGGATCTTGGCAGTAGCTATCTTGAAGATATATCTTGAAAGTGAATATGTTTAGCATTATGAATTTCCACATAATGAAATTAGTTATCAATATTAAATGTGATTATTTAGAAATTATAATATACAGGTAAATATTTAAATTGAATTATGTGATTGATTATTAACATATTATGCTCAATATTATGTTTATAAGCCATGTATTTCAGTTTTATACCCTGCCTTAAAAGTGTATTCATATTTTGGAATGATTCTTCTATATCGTTTACAGTTATTAAGCATCTACACTCATCCATTTCTTATGTTTTATTTTCCCAAGATTCCTAGAAGTGTATTTTGACTGATTTTAGGGTTAAACTAGGAGAATAATGGTGTTCTTAAGTGATTATCTATGTTCTGTTTTATGTTATTAATTTTAATAAATATTTCAAGTATATAATCTATTTTTCACAAATTGTTAAACAGATTGGTCCTTTGTGATTCGATTCCTTATAATCAATCCAATATATTAAAATAATGAACTAGCTCCAGGATTTTGGGGTTAGAGCATTGCATTGGGAGTATACAGGCTTGTACCCTACCATGTACATAGGCATGGGTAGTGTACACATGAATTACCCGGTACTCATACACGGATAATGTATATGGGAGATCATTGTAATCAAACATGGATATATGTACATGAGCATTTCCTGAAGTATATAGGAAGGATATAAAAATTGTTAATATTTTTGGGTTACCTATACATACCTTGGACCCTAGGAGGACATTCCATGTATTCTGAGGTTTACATGCCATTCGAGATAGTGACACACGAACAGACCAGAGGTTTAAAAGACACATTTTGTACCATGAGTACACATCATGTACTCCATATGAGGGATTTTGGAACCCTTAGTACCATCAAAAGACCAGTATCAATTGGGTGTGATTCCCTAGTCCCCTTCTATGAGGGTACACTATTGAATTATTTCATTAGAATATGATTATCGTCCCCTGAACATGTTCAATTTTTGAAAGAGTTTAGTGTATCCTATCCGAGATATAAGGTTGGAGCTTCTATTATTTATAGTTGGGGACTGAGGTATCAACATGACCACCGTGCACATGTAATTGATCTTCTATTTGGAATTCCAATCCTAGGAGGTATTTGGTTTCCCCTAATAGCCCTGAGAATGGTGCACTACTTGTATAATGTTATCATTAGAGATATAGTGAGTAATTCTCATGTAGGACCTGATGATCATGACCCCAAGGATGATTTTCATCAATGATGACATTGTACATGGAGTGAGTAATCCTGAAACTAGAATTACCTAGATTCCTAAAGAATAATCATGTGGGGGAGGTATTGGTTGAGACCAATTGACAAAATTTTTCTTTTATAAGTATTTATATTTTTTTATTGTTTTTTTATGATATCCTTTCTATTAATTCTTTATGATTATAAATTTATGAATCTTCTATATAGTATTATTATAACCAACCCTATATGGGTTATTACAAAAAATTTTGTTTCTTATGTATATGAGAAACCTTTTGATATAGTCCTGGAAATATTGGAATTAGGAAATAGATAGTTCTGGGGTACATAAACCAAGGTGTATACCGATGTTTAATTTGACAGTAGTGATATCATTCTGAGAAGGTTAGAGTCCTTTTAATTTTTGTTTGGGTTTGTATTTTTCCACTTTATAGTGACCCTAGTTTTTTCACATATTATTAATTTATTTTAATCATAAATAACCATAAAATAAAAAACTAATGATCATAAAGTGTAGTGTATTTGGAGGACTAGGTACATAAAATGTAAAAGTTGGAAATAGAATAAAAGTTATTTATATTAATAATCCATAATGATCTCCTAACTTCACCTAAGCTCTTATATCTATATAGAATTACCTGAGGAATAAATTGACAAAATGGGTTCGCTAAAAGCCGAGTAAGGGAATAAATCTAGGAATAAATTATAGAACATGGGTTAGAGGGAATAAAATGATTAAATAAAAAGGAATAGAATATAGATAAACATATAAATCATAAAATATATATAATGGTATCATGTAATCCTGGAAACATGGGAATATGTAAGAAACATATAAATGACATAAATATGAGTCAATGCTAACGTCTAAGACTATATCACATTGTTGAGAAATCCCATAATAGACTCATGTTTACTCCTTATCCCAACATTTAGTATAATGAGATCAAACATTAACCAATACATTAGAGAACTATCTAGTTACACGCATAATTACATGTTTATTCAAATGTATTCCACAAGATGAATCAAAGAAAATGTATAAACATAAATGTTACCCATAGAAAGAAATGGGTATCATAATAATGTCTTAAGGCATAAGAATTTGGAAAATCATAACGGTTTCCATGAAATAATGGATTTAAATTATACATAGAAATTCATAAGTTAAAATAAAAATAATTCTGAATAAATTATGTCTAAATGGAGTGGAAACAAGAAACGATAGTGTTTAAGAAACTTTCAAAATAAGCCATATTAGTGTGGCTTAAGGGAAAATATAAATGTGTCTTTAAAGTGGGAAAAGGAATAATTGTTTTAATAAAAATAAATGAACTAAGATTGTTTTTTCACGATAAAATGAGTTATTTTTGAAAAATAATGATGGGTTAAATATATTATCGATTGTAGATGAAAATGGTAATGAAATTGGGATGTTTCCTTTAATCAAGCTTCTCTATTGAGGGGAATTGACAAAAGGACCATACTAAACAGGTATTTACCCCTCAAAGAATGAAGAATTGAGATAGATAAATATTTTTAGTGATTAAAAAAATAATTTAGGATTTATAAATAATAATAATTAAGAATTATATTGGGGTAATGAGAGAGAAAGCATAACCCAAAGGAAAAAATTGCAGTCCAGTTAGTATCCATAGCCTTTTGGATGAAAGAGTTCAAAACATGTACTTAATTCCCTAGATAATAAAATTATATCCATTAATTAATTAATTACAAACCACATAAGCATGCATTTTATTTAATATTATTTTATTAAGTTCAATTATAGTCAATTTGATGAGTTATAATGTTTAACATTGTTGTTCTAGGGGCGTTTGTTTCCTAATTTTGTGATTGGTTTCCTTGAGTTTAATTATGGGAATTATTTTCAAATAGAATCAAAACATTAGAGGTGTAATTGTATGATATTGAAAGAACTAAATAAATTAAAATGTTCTCATAAACATTTTTATAGATATTATAATGGTTCATTAGATAAATATTAATAATGAATGTTAGATTATTTTGTAGAATTTTCTATTATGACAATCTTGTTTTGTTTTACTATTTTATATTATGTTTATATATTTGATAAACAACTAAAAAATGGTTCTAATATATATTTTAAAATATTTTCTAACCATTTTAATGCATTTAAAACCATCCTTGAAGGTGGTAATAGATAATAAAAACTCATCATCCATGAAGGCAGTGAATCGACACCCCACAAATGATGTTTTCATTTTTAGAATAAAATAAAAACATAGTTGATTTGTTGATGGATATCCCATTAAAAAAATATAATTATCTAATATATATGACAATGGAGTTATCATTTCACTTTGAATTTTTTAGGTTATGTATGGATAAGGAAAGGAAAAAAATTAAAAGAGAAAGAGGGAGGGTTTTACCTCTTGAGTGTCGTCTCCTTGAGAGCCTCCTTATAGAACTGGGAAATGGTATTTTGGTGAGAGAAAAATGACCAAAATGTGTGGAAGTGTTTTAAGAGAGTAATTGTTAATTATTTGAGAAAGTTAAAACACTTATAAGGTTTGAGGTGAAGATGGGGTGATGAGTGGTATTTATAGGGGAGGAGGGGTGTTTTTTTATTATTTTACTCATTAGTATATTATTTGGAGGAATACTATCAATATGGGTGTTTTTCATGAAAAAATATGGTTAATAAATAATTATTGTTCAATATAATGGTTATTACATCATCTATACATAATCAATTGCCAAAAAATTATTGTATTTAGCATAATTTGTAAATTATCATATTTCCCGATTCACCAAAAAATAAACTATTTTAATAATATCACAAATAATCAACATAAACATTTATCAACATCTAGAAATGAAAAATTGAGTAAATTTAGGAATATTATTTTCTCAATATGATAAGTTTCATTTCTAATTAAAATGATCACTTACATAACAAATATTGATTTCAACATTCTAACCAAATTTATGACGCTTTGAAAAAGTAATTACACTCTCATTAAATATTCTTATAACCAAAATAAAAAAATATTAATTTATGAATTTAATAAAATTTCTCTTAAATAATTATACTAATTATAAAATTATAAATAAGATTTTATATTTCACAAAATAATAATCAGTTTATCATTTTTAAAACATTTATTTACTCATTCTATCATATATATATATATATATATATATTTTATTCTCATTAATAGGATACCTATGTTTTTTTACACTTTAATAGGTGAACTTAATATTCTATTGGCTGTTTTACATTTCCTAATGGTCATAATACTATTAACCTGGTCAAGTTACTATTACATTAGTTTAGGATCCTTAATTTATATAATTTCCAATTATTTAATTCTTAATTTTTGAAAATATTGTTTTTATGAGGTTATTTATGTGATGAATGTATTTTATAAAATATAAAATAATTATAAGAAGGGAAATTCAATTGATGAATTTCTAGGTCATTACATTTTCCCCCTTATCCCGAATGGCCCGAAGGCCTTATTTTTATTTGATTTTGGATAATCCCCCTTTTAAGCTTTCATTGGGAACCCATAAATGACCCATTGGCCCAAGGCACAAGGCCCATACATGACTCAATACATGAACTGAAAGGCCCAAGACCTGACACACATGAAGTAGTCCCTCCCCAACATCTGCATATTGAAGGTTCCTAGCTCCCCACCCCGTATGGCTAATCAGCTAGAATTACCCCATGTAGAGTTGAACGACACCTGGCCCTGATGGTAGTTTCCATACCCTATCATTCTTATAATCCAGCTATCTCTACTCTGGGGTTGTTTATTATTCTCTGAATCCTCATTTGGGTCATCTCAATATAGATTTTTGGATTACATCTTCTATTTGAGACATTTTAGGGGTACTTATCCTTTATTTATTTCACCCTAAAAATTTAATTTTACATTATTAGTTGAAAAAAAGTTGGGGTACTTCTCTTTCATTTATTCATCAGGATATTATTTTGACTCTTCATACTTATGGTTATGACATATTACATTGACTAGATGAGCAGTCTTGTTGCATAGAACATTATCTCTAGGGTACAAGATCTTCATTAGCTACTATACATATGAGAGGTCATTATAAAGTTGTACCATATTCAGATTTAGTACATGTGAGAGATTTGGTATGTAAATACTCAATATAGATTTGTGGATTACATATTCAATTTGAGACATGTTAGGTGTACTTGTTTGTTGATAGGCCACAACTTTAACATGATCAAGAATCTCTACGTGGATGTTGTACTTGGGACCTAACCTTCCTTTCTTCCAAAATCTCATAATTATATTCCATGGATATATGTGGAGGAATACCATGTCTCCAACATTTGAATCCATGTCTCATCAATTATTTTCTACATAGATATTCTTTTGACTTTAGAAACCCTAGATATACTGTTGAATGGTTTTTACATTTTATACCATTTCAAGGACCATTTCATGTCCCAACTACTTCTGTTGAGCACCTTAATATGTTTCCATTTGGATGATCCAGTTCAAAATGTTGTCTTAAAAGTAGTCGACCAAAGGGCTTCATATGGTGCAATTTAGATGATCTAGTTGAAACTATTATTCTAAGAGAAATTGACCAGAAGTAGATATTGGTCCCATCTTTCTTTAAAGTCCATAGATTATTCTATCAACATATCTTCTGGTTTCTAAATATTTATTTTATATGTGACATTTTTGAGGTTGATAAGACATTTTTATGTTCATCTCAGTGTTTTGGAGCTTGATTTAGACTTTTTCAAATCATGGAGGGAAATATCATATATCTATCATACACAATCAATAGTGGTACTCCATGAATTCTTACAACTCTTCCGATGAATATCTATGAAACTTGTTCTACTGAGATGTTCCCTCGAATTCTGTAAAAGTTAATTGTCTTTTTTAGAAGATCCATAACAATCCATATATAATTTTTTCCTCAATATGTCTTAAAAAGTCCACTAAAAAAGTCCATGGAGATTTTTTCCAATTTTTATGTTGGTATAGTTAATGGTTCCATTGTCACCCTAGAAATTTTCCTTTTATAAATCACTACCTAACATTCTAGGAACATTTTTTTTTCATCAATATTTTTATTCATATTTTCCCACTAATAGTTCTCTCAAAGATTTCAATAAATCTTTTTTCTCCCAAAGTGAATAGAGAAGGATGGGATATGTGTGTCATTTAGAAGATTGTTATTTATCTATGAATTATATGGTTCTTATATTCTCAACCCAATTATTATGACTCCTTCCTTATCAATTTTGAAATCAAAGTATTTTATTTTTATGAAAGCTTCCTCTTTTTTTCTTTAAATTTTATCATCATTTCTTTCAAAATCCTTCATTTTCTATATAAGAAATGGTTAAATGAACAATAGAGAAAGGATTTATGATCTTCTATCCTTGATGATTCCCATGTGAATCCTTTATAGGTCTAAAATACTTGATCCTTCTCAACTCTAATAAATTATAACGTTATGGGATCCTATCTACTTAGTGAAACTTCCAAATTATTTTTTTTACCAGGATAGTAGTGGATTGAGAAGTTGTAATCCTTGAGGAGATATAAGCATTTTCACATGTGCATATTAATATCCTTATATATGAATATATATTAGAATATTATGATTAGTATATATCTCACACTTATCCCCATAGAGATAATTCCTCCATATTTTCTACATGAAGATCACAAAATCCATCTCCAGATCATGCCTGGGATAGTTTTTTCTCATGAATTTTCAACATCCTTAATGTATAGACTATAAGATTATCATTTTTCATAAGTAAATATCATAATACCTTCTTTGAAGAATCCTTTCATACTAAAAATATTTATCCACTTATGTGTGGTGTGGGTACCAGTGCAGCGATAATCGGTTTTTTGAACTCTTTGAAGCAGTCTTCACATTAACTGGTCCAGGAAAACATTACTCCATTCTGAGTCATCTTGGATAGTGGGTTTGAAAATTGTGAGAAGTTTTTCACAAATCCTTGGCAATACCCAGATAGGCCAAATAAACTATTTATATCCATTATAGATATTGACATGGTCCACTCTGCGATTTAATTTATCTTGAAACAGTCCATAGATATTTCTTTTCTTGTGATAACATTTCACATGAATGAACCGTCAACCATCTAGAACTCACATTTTGTATATATTACACATAGTTTATCCCATTTAAAATTCATTATCATACTATTCAAATTATCCTAATGCTCCACCATAAATTTTTAGAATATAAGAATATCATTGATAATTATTATTACAAATTTTTCAAGGAAACCTACAAAGACTATGTTCATTAAGTCAATAAAAATTCATGAAGAATTATTGATTGAGAAGGGAATAACTATGAATACATAGGTTCTATACCTCATTCTAAATGATATGGGATTATATTTTTTCCTCACATTTAATTGGTGATATTTTGGTTGAAGTTCAACCTTAGAGAAATTCTTGACCATATATAGTTGATAGAAAATATCATCATTCCATAGAAGGGGATACTAGTTATTCATAATGATTTTATTGATCTCGCAATCATAAATGTACAATTGCACTGATACATCCTTATTAATGACTAAAAGGATTGGAAAACACCATATAGAATCACTAAATCATATGAAACCCTTTTATAGATTCCATTGTAACTACTTATTCAGATGTTAGAACTCAATGGTGTCTATTCTATAAGGATCTATTTATATAGAAAGAGATATGAGAAAAGTTCAACTGAGAACTCAAACTCTCAGTTAGGAGTAAGAAAATGAAATTATTTAGGGAACACATGAGTTTAGTCTATCAAAATTGGCATGTATTTGAGCATGATTTTTTCTTTTTTCTCAATCAACTAAGCTAGATATTATTTCTCATAGGGTAAAAATATCCATAATTTAAATAATTATTTGGAAGTGGATTCATACTCCTCATTAAACTTGTATAGAATTGAAGTATGTTTCGTGATGTGATGATTTATCACCGTTTCTTTACAATTGATGTTTTATTTGTATAAATATAGTCAATCCATGCTTCATATGGCATCAAAATCCCCCAAATAAGTAAACTGAGATTTTTAGGAAATTTCATTTAATAAACATTAATTAGGGAGTAGTTATATAATTTGGATACAATAATTTCCACCTTTACTATTTTAATAGAAAAATCAACCTCTATATTTTGAGGTGTTGTTTAAATAGTTCTATGAAACATGAAATATATCAATGAATTTGTAGAAATAGAATAAAACAGTTTCATTTCTACTCTTAAATGAATAATTTGTGTACCTTTCATCACATAATTGTCAGGTTACACCTTAGTAGTATTGATATCATATTCCTTTCATTATTTCCTTATAGGATGTTGTTGTAGATTTCCTCTAACAACACTTGTCTTAGGGAAATTGACTGAATAATTCCAATGATCCTTGTAGTATAAACACTTCACTATATGATGATTGTTTATTTAAACCTTACTTCCCCCCCACATTTATGGTATTCTTCATATTCCTTCAAAAATAAATCCCAGATTCCCCTTTGTTCAACATTTTATGCTTCCCATAATTATATTTTGACAGTTCCCAAGATACTTCTTCCCACACATTTGACATGTGGGTTGCTGGGTTTTCACCCCATCATGAGATTTATCTGTTGATCCTACCATAATAAACTCTACCATTTTCTTTTCATCATCGAGACCATGACACCACTAAGAATATCTAATCTTTATTTCATCCTTAATGTCCCATCAGATTATCTCTTTATAGCTATCAATGTATCGAATATCCAACACTCTTCATAGACTCGACATTAGTTTGCTAAAGATGTGATCCACCTTTATTTCAGTGTTCACCACAAAGCCAAAGGTGTATCATGTAATACCTATAACAATTTCCCCATATTCCCTAATAGTCTCATCATCCTCTTACTTCAATCAAAGTAAATCAATTTCTATGTTAAGATAGAGAGTTCGTGGAAAATAATTATTGAAAAATATTTTCTTTAAATCATACCATTCAATAAAATAATTTTACTCCTTAAAATTTCTATTTTTGATCAATGTCCACCAATGATCTGCTTCCCCATTTAAATGACAAATCGTCAGTATGACTTTCTCTTATTATGAGCATTAAACTACAGAAAATGTCATCTCAATGGAGTTAATCAATTTCTCTACAATGATGGGATTATAAGATCCATTGAAGATGGGAGGCCTTTGTCAAATAAAGTATTAACTTGAAAAATTATATTTCATAAGTGATGAAGGGTGTTCCAAGAAATTCAGGTAATTATTTAAAACATGATCCAGCTAATAAAGTATTATCATGTGGTTTAGAGTTCCTTTTCTCTTTAGATTTGGCATTTCGTTAGGGCAACCATTACATTGCCTATAACATTTAATGTTGGCATGAGTTCTCCTATTTCAAGACATTAACTAAAAAAGAAAGTACAATTAGGGGATATTGACTTCTTAACTAATAATAATATGAAAAAATAAACATTGGACATAAAAATATAAACATGTAAATTAAAAGTATATCCTAGCTTGTGATTCCCTAAGTTTTAATCTATGTTATCCATAGTGACAGAATTATCCCTATTGTTCTTAATAAACATTCCTAGTCCTAATATCCAAAAATAACTTGTCATTTTTCTAATACCCAATGTATATTCCATATCCATTCACACATATTATTACTTGATTCTAATCATAATTAACAATCAAATACTAACCAATGATAGCAGAGTTTAGATTCTTTGGAGGATTATGTACATAAAACTGAAAATATTTAAATATAAAAAAAATATTTATATTATTAATCCATAATGATATCCTAACATACCTTGAGTTATTACATCATAATAGGATAACCTATGGAATACATAGGCAAAATTGATGAGATAGAAAGCCCGATAAGGGAATTGACATAGAAATAAAGAATAACACATGGGTTGGAAGGCATAACATGATCAAATAAAAATGCATGGAAGATGGATAAATATATGTATGCATGAAATATAGGGCATGGGATCATTTAATCATTTAATAATTGGATTTTTTATGTAATATATAACAGTAAATGAACACGATTCAAGAATAAATACCAAGACTATATCACATGGAGGACAAAGTGCCACAAAGGAATTAGGTTTACTCCATGTCCCAACATTACGTCTCATGAAACTGAGAATTCAACAATGCATTGTAGCACTATCTGGGAGCACCCATCATAACATTTTTGTGAATATGTGTTTGATATGAAGTATTAAACATAAGATATGAACATAAAGGTTACCCATGGAATGAAATGTGTGTCATAATCATCTCATAAGGCATAACAAATGGGTGTATAGTAATAGATTCAATGAAATAATTGATTTAAATCATTCATAATCATTAATAAGGTATAATAATCATAGATAATAATATATTATGACCCAAAAAATTTAAAAAATGAAAAAAATAGTGTTTAAGAAACTTTAGAAATGATCTACTTTATTGACGATTAAGGGAAAATATATAAGTTTCATTATAGTGTAAAATGTATAATAGTTTTTATAAAACCAAAAATGGACTTAGATAGTTTTTTAATGATAAAATGGGTGATTTTAAAAAAAATTAATTGAAATATATTACCCAGTGTACATGAAAATTGGTAAGAAATAGGGAATTTCTCTTTAATTGGGCATGCTTATTGGGAGGAATTAGAAAGGAAACCTCATGAAAAGGGAATTTACTTACCAAATAAAGAATAATTAAGAGAGGTAAATATGTTTTGATAATTCCCACAGAATTTTGGAGGAGTATATAATAATAATTAATAAATTTATTAGGTATAAGAGAGATAAATCATAACATGAAGGGAAAATTAGGTTTCAGAGAGAATACACTACATTATGTATAAAAGTATTATGCACTTGCACATAATGTCATAGATAGTCAAATTTGATTGATTAATTAATTAATTTATAAAATATTAAAAAATTATTTGATTGAATATAATTATTTTATGGTCATTTATAGTCATTTCGAAGAGTTATAATGTTCAATTTTACTGTTCTAGGTGTGTTTGTTTCATGATATTTTGATCGGTTCCACTATGTATAATTATAGGAATTATTTTAAAATAGAAGAAAAAAAGAAGTGGAATTATATGATATTTATTCACCTCAATAATTTTACATTATCCCATATTTATTTTTTTTCATATATTATAATGATTCATTTGATAAAATGTCAATGGAAAACGTTAGTTTATATTTATGTATATTTGATTATCACAAACCAGTTTTGTTTTGTTATTTAATATCATATATATATTAGATCAAGAACATAAAAAAAATTAATATAAATTTATAATTATATTCTAACAATTATAATGTTTTAAATACCATCCAATAAGGTGGTGATACAAAAAAACTTGTTTTCTATAAAGGCGTTAAATCAACACCTCACAAATGATGTTTTCATTTTTATAATAAAAGATGAATAGAAGGGATTTTATGATTGATATCCCATTAAAATAATAAACTTATAGTATATATATATATATGATATTGGAGTTATCAAATTTCTTTTTATGGGAATTATTGGGTAAGGATAAGAAAAAAAAGAAATTAAAAGAGAAAGAGATAGGTTTTTACTTCTTGTGTGTTGTCTCCTCTGAACCTCATCAATGAACATGGAAATGGTCTATCAGTGAGACAAAAAAGACCACAATATCTAAAATTGGTTTGGGAGATGATTTTTCATAATATAAGTAAGATGGCAGAATTAGATGATGTGAGGATAAGAGGTGTTGAGTGCTGGTATTTATAGGGGAGGAGATGGGTTTTGTTTTGATTATTTTAGTCATTAGTTTATTATTTTGAATCTAGAGTTCCAATAGTGATGATTAACATGACTAAATAGAGTAAATACAGAATTATAGTTCTATATAATGGTTCTTATATCTTCCATGCATTTAAAATGACTCAAACATTAATGTATTTAGATTATTTCATAAATTATCATATTTCACTATTCACAAAAAATTCAATTATTTTAGAAAAATACCTACAAATCACCCTAACATTTTTTGATATTTAGAACTAAAAAATGAAATCCCTTTAAAGAAAACAATGTTCAATAAATTATAATTTTAAAATTTAATTAAAACCATCATTTACTTGAAAATACCAATTTTATTATTATAACCACTTTTATAACAGTTTGAAAAATTAAATAAGGTCTCTTAAAATTTTATTATAATCATAAGAAAAAAATATTAATTTATGAATAAAATAATTTTTTAAAATCATTAAATTAATTATAAAATTTTTGATAAAAATTTATTTATCACAAAAATACCAATACTTAATTTGTCATATTAAAATATTTATTTACATGCACCCTAATATAAATGTGTTATATTTCCATTAAAAATATACATAACTATTTTATTTAAACTTTAAGAGGCGAGTTTACTATTCTATTGGCCATTTTACAATTCCTAATGGTCACATTATTGTGCTAATGGTCATGTTACGATTCAATTGGTATAGATTTCTTAATTTCAATAAATACCACTTATTTTATTCTTAATTTATGAAAATAATTTTTTCATTAGGTTTTGTAAATGATGTATTTTCTTTATAATATATTAAATAGTTTTATGAAGGGAAATTAGATTGTAAAATTATAGGTAATTACACAATATATCACTTTTAGTACTTATTTTTTCACTCTAATTTAGGATAGATATTGTGCATGAATTTATGGAGTTAGTTTTTTCATTTCAATATTCTATGATTTGGATGTATTTTTGTATCTATAGTTACTTATGATAATGCTTAAAAGAAATGGGATATTCCTATTTGGCACATGTCACTATCCCTAAGCCTATTAAATGTTGGTTTGGGGTACTCACACATGGTTTATCGCTAGCCATGTGGTCCCCAATGGGTCGGGTCATGGCAAAGTGGTATTAGAGCAGTTAGATCAACTATAGAACCATAGAATAGATTTTTATCTATCTATGAGGTAGGTTTGGGATTTATTTCAATAGTGTTCAACTATTTTGAGTTTTTGATATTAGGTCTAGGACTCCATTTCTTGGGTAGTGGCTGATTTATCCAATCACCAGGATGATGATTTGTTGTTGACTGAGTAAATGTTGACACATGTTGTAGGGAAAATCCATGGTACATGTATCATATAGTAGTGGGTTGTTTTTTATATTTCTATCTTGATTCAAATATCTAGATATACTCTTTGATTATGGTATATATGGTTTATTTTAGAATTACTCAATGAAAATAGCAAGCCAAGATTCCATTTTATGATCACGAGAATGATTTAATGAGTGATGAGGCTTTAGTACATGAACCTGTATATGAAATGTTACCTCTATGTGGTTTTCCAATTATGCCACCATCCATTGAGTAGAAGTCAGTGCTGATAGATCTATCCCAGGATTCATGTAATTTGAGTGCACTGCATGAGTTTCATAGGAAAATGTCACCATAGTTTTTGGGCGATCCAAACCCCCAAGTGGCTGAGAACTAGAAAGAGTTAGTCACCAGAGTTTTTTACCACATGAGAATGATTCCTTTTTATGATCATGAGAATTATTAAATGAGTGATGAGGCTTTAGTACATGACCTTATATATGATATGTTTCCTCCATGTGGTTTTCCAATTATTCCCCCATCCATTGAGTAGAATTTAGTGCTGATTGTTCTACCGAAGTATGCACATAAGTTGAGTTCACTACATGAGTTTCATGGGAAAATTCCACCCATGTTTTAGGGTTATCCAAACCCCCATGTGGGTGATAACTAGATATAGTTATTCACCAAAGTTTTTTTTACCACATAAGGCTTCTTGAAAATAAGATTGTAGTCCACAAAATGAGCCTTCTTTAGAGCTTTAATGGTCAATGGTGGAGTTTACTGACTTCATCACATGGTGATATGACTCACACGTGGTTATACATTGAGTGTCTTTTTAGGGAGGAGTTCTATCTGGCAATGTTATGAATAGTGCATGTATTAGTCCAAGATTTTATGGTGTCTCTTTTAAATTAAATTTAATATATTCTATATATTACTTTTCACTTAACACTGATATTTATATTACACCAAAATATTACAATTTTACAAATAAATTATAACAATTACATAAAATGGGAAGGAATGAATATTATTAACCACATTATGAACTATATAATTTTCTAAATCATTATTAATGTATTATTTAATTCTTTTTGAATATGCACATAATTTTCAGTTTAGAATTTTTTTCCATAAAATATATGTTCTTGTCCAAAAAATGTTTTTTGTTTCTTTCTATGTGAAAATAAATATAATTAATTTTGGAAACATTAAAAACATTTATGTCATAAGACGACCCTCATTTTAGGATTAATCATGTCCATGTTTTCATAAAATGATTTTTTAGAATTTTTTGAAATGATTATTTTTACAATGAATATTTAAAAATATTGATTTTTATAAAACCTTTAATGAAAAAAACCCATTGTCCAAATTTGGGTGGTTTATCATCATCATGGATAAGTATTTTTTGTTTTCAATTACTACCTTCAAGGATGGTAATAATAGTGTAATTATTTTTAAATCATATTGTTATAGGTATAATACAACTTATTTAATGTTTTGGAACTAATATATATACATAATATTTTAAAAAATTAATCTAGTTTGTGATGGTTAGAAAAAATAATAAAATAAAGTAAACATGTATCATTAACATTTTTTAAAATGAATCATCCTTATAATGGAAATAAAAAAGATAATTTAGAATATTTAAACTTATAGAAGTTCATTAATAATATTTGTTTTCACATATGGACTTTAACTTCAATTTTAAAAGAAAATAAATAATTATACATAAATAAAAATACCAGAAACCAGGAAATGAATGCCCCTGAAATAATGAAAATAACGAAATATTAAATTGATGAATGAGTGGTAAGATGTTATAAATGTATTATATAAGGTATTAAAAAAATTATTATTAATCTATAATGAATTAATAGAATTATTTTAACCTTCATAGAAGAGGTTAATGTATGAAAAACTAAAAATAATCATGTGGTAATAGTTTCTCATTTCACTTGTACTATTTCGTGATAATTTCCTTATTCACAAACTATTTATTTTCTTGTGGTGTATTAACTTACCTTTTCTATATCTTATCATTAATCTTATTATCATCATGGTATTGAATTTTTCATTATACAATTATTACTTTTATAGGGAATACAATTAAACTGATTACAAAGTGGTAAGAGATTTCTTTACCCGACTTCTAATCATTAGGTTAAACCTATAATTCATTAATTATGACATATTAAGATTATATGTGAGATTAATTTGGATTATTGTTTTTCTATATTAACAGTATTTTATATGTATTTACATCTGATATGCATAATCAATTCATTTTACTAATTATTAGTTCAATGATATGTAATTTATTAGAGACTTTATTTTAAAAATTATCCTTTTAAAATTTATTTGAACCTATATTTTTCTTCCATTTCTATGCTTCTAAAATTATTTCCCCATTTTTATTGTTATTTTTTCATTTGTTCAAATATATTTTTACTCGTTATTTAGTTTTTAAAAAATGGTTTGAAGGCAACGTATTTTCTATTTTATAAATGATGTTCTTTGTGACTTATCCTACAAAGGTACATAAGGAATTTTTTTTAACTTTTATAGAGTGATTATATTTCCCTAATTTCATGATATATTAATTCTTTTATGTTTAATTTCCATAATGATATATTTATTTTCAAAGAAAATATTTCACATTCTAATTTCACATCCTTTAAAAATAAATAATATTAAAATGGAAATATTATTTTTAAAAATAATTATTTATAGAGATCCACAAAAATTAGTTTCTATCTAAGATATCATTTTTTATGTTACTTATTCTTTACTAGGGATATTAATCGTTGATATTATCCTTATTTTTATTATGTTTGGTTTATATTTATGATGGAATGAGCTTTTTGAGACCCGTTTCTTTTTAATTGGTTATTCCGGGATTAAATGTTTATAATACTCATTTCTTTTCATGGGTTCTGAAATGATGAATGATTTTTATTCTTATAGAACTCATACGTATGGTTTTTATTATGTGATGTGTAGGACCAATATATCCATCCAATTCATGTGGTATAGATTTATATCTCATCGGATAATAATGGAAAACAAGTTTATGGGCTTGACCCACTATGGGAAATAGTTGTGTCTTGATCAACTCTAGGAAAGAAGTGTGTCCTAATCCACTATGATGAAGGTTCTGGTAGTTAACATGATATATGAAATGGTTTCCTATATTTATGTTGGTTCCATAGTTTTATGACTTGGTCTTATGGATCATGATTGATTTATGATGACTTATAACTCCGATGATCCATGTTTTCTGAAATGAAAATCCTTATGAAATAAATCATGTTTATAATATATGATTGGTTCGGTATGAACTTAATATGTTATGGTCCTGATCAGATACCCATATTCATATCATATGATTTCATATTATTATATATTGATATCACTAATTTTTATACATATTATGTATCTAAGCTCCTCTTTTATTATTTTTCCTTACTCGGGTGATGAAGAAAGGTTTAGGTAAGTTATGCCTAAGAGGAGTACTATGTGAGAAGATTTTTGGGGGAGATGTTTAGTATCATTAATAAAATAATAATATTGTATATAAAATATCCAAAGACTCTAAACCATTATGGTTCTATCAAGGGTTGTATTTTTATATATTGAATATTTATATAAATAGATGTAATTATTTTTATGAAAATAATGGGTCATTATAGTGAACATCCATGAGATTCTGCATTTACTGTAGGGAAGGAAAATCATAGAAAATTATTCTGTGATGTTTACAGATATCTCATGGAACTCCCAATATTTTTTGAGGTATCTGTTATTTAGGGACCAAACATTAGTTTTGGGATTAATCTAAGATATCAGGTCTTCAGTTATATTTGTTTTTATTTTATCCTATTCTAGAGTGGTTGAGATATCATTTTTAGTGGAGAGATTCATGGTTGAGTAGATGCCAATAGTGTACACTGATAGTGGGAATCGACGAGTTGAGACATTGGTTGTAGGTATCTGAAAGCTGTCAAAGGTATATGTGTGTGCTTGAAACATTATGAGACGATGCAAGGATATATGGTCTATCATTTAGGGATCTTGGTATGGAATGATTTAGGTGAGGGGGATATTTTTATTCTCAAGTGATGTTTGGGAAAAGCTTGTATAGGATTTTCTGACCCATCATTTATATGATAGAGATATGGTCGAGGGACATCCTAGGAAGGGAAATAGGAATGAACAAGGAGGTATGTAGGGGAATAGTGAATATTGGAAGGGGATGTAGAGCATTATAGGTGGTGGATAGATTGACCTATTACTACCAAATCTCCCATGTGGCCCGCTCTATGGTCAAGGAGCTGATGGACAGGGACATCGACAACTACAGGATGTTTATGGATATAACCTTGAGGCTCCAAACATGATTACAGGTTTGAATCGTGCCTACTCTCATTTAGTGTTGGTACTAATAGAAAAGTGTCGTATCCCTTCATTTATTTCATATTCTCTAGTTTCTGACATAAAGATTCTATTTGATCCCCTGGATTGAACCTCTTTCTTAGAAAATTTGATTTGAGGTGACTCATCAATCACAAACTTCTATAAACAATGTGACCTCTTGCTTGGAGATAAGATATTAAAATGGGATCAATTTATAGAAGCAATGAGACCTTATATCATCATCATGCGTATGGAATGACTATCCATAGTTTATACCCATATTGACCGTTTCATGATGAATATTTATTGTATCCATGAGGACATGTCAAGTTTTTCTTTTATTGGTGATAATGAAACCTAGAAAGAGTAGGGGGGATTATATATAGAATAGTATACCTGAATACTCCATAGTTGGATACCATGACTCATGATTCGGTGGATGGTATGGGATACTATTTTCATACAGTTGTGGTGGAGTACAAGTATGACCTTATTAAAGAAGATCCCAATTGATCTACCTAATGATATTTTGATTTCAGCATTGAAAAGCCCCCAAATAAACCCTAATATATATGTCATTATATTGGATGGTATCAATAGAGCTTCAACAGATGAAGTTGTGGTTTCAGTAATTTTAGAGTAATGACTTTGTGAGGTATATTTTTTTTCACTAGGCCACCCTAGAGTTTTTCTTCAAGAAGTCAAAGAGAATCTTGAGGTTGTATATGGACTATCAGACACTAAATCAGGTTACTGTGAAGGATAAGTGTCAACTAATGAGAATTTAAAAACCTCATAATTTAGTTAAGAGGTATTGTGATTCCTTTCTAAGGTTAATATGAGATTAATTTATCACAATATTTGAGTATAGGACGACGATATAACAAATACAGAATTCAGATGTCACTACGGCCACTATGAGTACTTATTTATTCCAATCAGCATGATAAACACACAAAAAAATTTCATAAGACTCATGAATTGGAACTTTCATCCTTTCTTATAAATGTTCACAGTGGTCTTCATTGATGAAGTCACAGTGTACTCAGAATCCTAGGAGGAGCGCACAAGACACCTCAAGATGGTTCTAGATGCATACTAAGAGAACCATCATTGTAGGAAGGTCTTGACATACTGATTATTAATTAAGGAGGTCCACTTTATGGGAAACGTTATCTAGGATTATAGTGTAGTAGTGGACCCATAAATGGTCGATATAGCATTATATTTAGATCCACCTAAGAGTACGACAAAGGTAAAAATATTCTATTGGTTTGTAGGCTATTACAAGATATTCATGCCTGATTTCTCTTGGATATCAGCACCTTTAACTTCCTTGATCTGTAAGGGGAATACTTTCTTTTGTATGGGACGATATTAGAATTATTTTTAGGAGTTGAGATAGAGGTTGACTATAACACCCCGACCCCTCTAGACCGGATCCGGTGCATTACCTATTATATTGTCATGGTTAAAAGGAATGAAAATCATGAAGGAATGATTAGTTTAGTAGTTTTGATGAAACTAGATACATATATGTTACTCAAATTACAAAAATAAAAGGTTACAAAATACAATACTTAACAAAAACTAAAGACTGCATCCAAAGGAACTCAATAAATGATATCCTCTTCATCACCTATTGAAAGTAAATAATGAATGGGGTGAGATCAAACACTCAATAAGGGTTAAAAATGGTGGAATCATGAATCAATAACAACTAAATTGTAAAAAATTTTACATAATCAATATGGCATGGTGAATAAATGAATAACTCACGCCATTAATAAACTGAAAATGAAATTGCATCTATAGATTTTGTCATAGTGAAAACCTCATGGATAATAATAACTGATAATGAATAAAAATAATTCTTATTAATTGGACATCATGTATCTGGCACATGATACAATAATACTGTAAAAACGATTTAGTTCTATGGGTAGAAACCCATCTGATTTTTGGAAACAAACTCGAAGGGTTTGTCACCAACTGATTTGTCTCATGAGACCTACCGATGCATCGAGGGGCTATAGAAGGTCCCATCAGCCACTAAATGTCCAAAACATTCTTTATTCATTGATTCAATACAAGATCAATATTCATTTTCAATATCTGTATAGATTAGAGTATACAGATTCATCAATATTTCCATAATTAAAATAACATTCCAAATAAACACCGTATGTAAAATGGTATACGGTTTAGAAAAAAAACATATCCATGATATGAGATTATGGATATTTAATATAAATATAATTTCAAATTAAAATTTATCTCAAATGGGTAGTAGGTACACCACATAAGGATTATTAGGTGCACCAAACGAAGTTAGTCCCAACAAAATAGTAGTTGAGAGAAAGTCTCTTACCACAATGTAATGGGTCGAATCATATGACCAGAACTTAATAAAACTCAAATGAATCATTGAATAACATTAATATAAAGAGAATAATTTTATTATATATCAAATGGAAGTACACATATACCACATACAATAAATAAGTGGAAAACAATGAAAATCTCACAGAAATGAATGTGAGATGAGAAACCCCTTACCTTTTGCTCGAGTGTGTTATTAGTTTGTTTTAATGACCATAATAATCAAATATATATTCATTAATTTATAATTCTCGAACCTACTATACATGTAATTGATTTATTATAACCTTACGAGTTTCATTCATGGCCCTTTTAATGGGTTTAAGAGGCTCTATTTTATTGTTTTTGAAGCATTTTCTTCCTGGGTTTTCATGATTCGTTTACATGCATTCATGAATAGAAGTTTGTTTGAAATGTGGTTAAACATCCAGAATTTTTAATATATATTATTTTTTGAATTAAATATATATAAATGATATTATCATTATTCTATGTTATATACTTTATGATGAATCATTAGTTAAAAGTTTTTGATAAACACTTGGATTTAGCTTGACAATTTTGTATACAATGAACATGTTTTGTATTATTATTCCATATTATGAGTGTGTAAGGATTACAAAATATTAATGAGATTAAATAAATATATTTTTATCTTCATCAACCATAAAATGGTTCGTTACCATAAGTAAATATGGTAAGGAAAATTGAGAACCTGTCGTCCTTGAATGTGATAAATTAACACATCTCAGACGGTGTTTTTATTTTTAGTATAAGAGGAGGGGGAAAGAGAGATGAAGGTGAAATATTCAATTATCATAATATAATTACAGTTAATTTAAGGTACTATAAGTATCATATAATTTAGATGAGGGGATATGAGGAAATAAGTATAAAATAAAGGAACTCAAAATAAGAGAAAAATTGAGAAATATCTTATGAAAATTTGGCATCCTAACAGCATAACATAAAATTTAATAAAATAGATTGATGAGAGAAAGTGGGTATATCATAAATCTTACATAATATGATAAGTAATATAAATATGAATTGAAATATCCTCACATAATCCAATTGAAAATAAAAAAGAAAATATAAAATGACATCTTTAAGAAAAGAGAAGGGTGGTTGATTCACTTACCTTGTAGAGTAACTCCCAAAACATGATGATTGGGACCTTTGGGTTGTGAGGACACATTAGGAGGATTCCTAGTGAGGTAATAAAACCATATATTTGAGGATATTGAGTTTTTAATGAATGAAAATGAGGGGGGGGGGGTGGGTGGGTATTTAGAGTAATTAAGAGAGAGTTTTTTATTAATTAAAAGGGACACCTCATTAGTAGTTTTTGCAAAACCATGGGATTGACCATGGTATTTTACCATGGATTTAGCCACATGGGACACCTCATGTCATAATTTAATATACGCAAGTCGAACATACTTTTATATTTAATTATTACATCATTATGATGTCATTAAACTTCTGAAAACTCAAAACTGTATTTTTACTATTCAAGAAAAATTCGTGTATTTTAGAAAAATCCCCAAAATTCAGCCTAACCATTTTTTGAAGTGTAGAATTAAAAAATGAACTCCATTTTTAGAAAATAACTTTATAATTTTTTTTAATTTAATATTTAAATAAAAACATACTTAATTTTAAAAAATTAAAGGTATAATTATTTTATATCACATTTAAAAATCAATTAAGATCTCATTATTTTATTACCTTAAGAAAATAAAATATAATACTTATTTACTATTTATATGGGTCATATTAATATTCATATTACAATTCATAAGGATATGTTAATATTCATCAAAAAATAAGGTTGGTTTTATTAGACTCCAAATGACTTACTTGTAACAACTCTAGATGATCGTTTTTTGAAATTCAAAACATGGAAATGGAAAATATATATATAATAGAAAGCTTATAACTTTCTCCTATAATGTTTCGATTCAAAAAAGACACAGTGATTCATGAAATATAGAATATCTAATGAATATAATTTATTTCAGAGGAACATACCATAAAATGTTTGTGGTGTTATATTATTCCCTCCTTCAGAAATTTCGTTCTCAAAATTTTGTTTATAAATCCCACCAAAAATATGTGGTGGTTATTCATAAAATCATCTACTTTCCATGTTTCTTCCTCTATATTCTAGTTTTTTCAAAGAACATTTACTAGGCGATTTGTCTGATTTCTCAATACATTCTCCCTTGTGTCAAAAATCCTAATAAGCTCTTCATATTATGATAGATCAGGTTCCAGATATATTTGTTCATTTGTGAGTACATGAATTGGGTCTAGCATGTATTTTTTCAACAATGACACATGGAATAAATTATGGAATTTGGAGAGACTTGGTGGCATTTCTAATCGGTAAGCTACAACTCTTATTCTTACCAGAATTTCCAATGGTCTGATGTACCTGGGGCTCAGTTTCCCTTTCTTTCCGAACCTTAAGACAACCTTCCTTGGAGGTACTTTCAAAAAGACATGATCTCCCACTTGAAATTATATATCCTTACTCTGGTTGTTATCATAACTCTTCTTCCTACTTTGGGATCCTTTAATAAGGGCTTGGATTTTCTACACCTTTTTCATGGTCTTTTCAATATGTTGTTGGCCTATAAGTTTCCTCTCAACAACTTCATCCCATCAAGTTGGAGTTCGACATTTCTTTCCATATAAAGCTTCATATGGAGCATTTGAATAATAAAATGGAAATTATTGTTGAATAAAAAATCTACCAAAGGCAAGTATTGATCCCACATACCTTGGAATTAAAGAGAGCATGACTTCCACATATCTTCTAGAGTTTTGAATAGTCCTTTCAGTCTGTCTGTCAGTTTGGTGGTGATAAGCAGTACTCAGACGAAGCTCAGTATTCAAAGCCTTCTGGATACTTTTCCATAATTTTGATGTAAACTAGGGATCTCGATTGGACACAATCGATAGAGGTGCACCATTATGTCTTACAACATCATTAATAGAAAGTATTTCCTGATGCTCAAGTGGTAAATCCTTTCTTATAGGAAGGAAATTTGATGATTTTGTGAGACGATCAACAATTACCCATATTTCATCGTCCCATGTAGATGTCCCCATTAGTCTAGTGACAAAATCAATCGTAATGTTATCCCACTTTAACATAAGAATAGGTAGAGGTTGCATCACTCCACTTGGTTGTTGCCTCTCTGCCTTCACTTATTGAAAAACTAGACACCTTGACTCATAGTCAACAAATTCTCGCTTCATATTATCCCACCAGAAATATTTCTTCAAATATATATACAATTTTGTGCTACCTGGGTGTATAGAGAAAATTGAGCTTTGAGAATCATCTAATAGTTCCCTTTTAGCTCTGGTACTGATGGAACACATAACATCTTCCTAAACATCAGAACTCCTTCCTCATACATAAAGTCTTCCAACCTACCATCCTTAACACCAATAACTTTCTTGTGTAGATTTTCATCATCAGATTGAGAACTTTTTGTCTTTTCTAGTAAATATGGTTTAGAAATCATTTTAAAGAGGAAAGATATTTCCCCTTCTATAATAATTCCCATATCCATCTTTAGTAGATCCAAGAATATAGGATGTCTCTCAATCCCCATTTGAGTCTGAAGTCCATGATATTTCCTCCTCAATGCATTTACCACTTTTTTTGTCTTTCTTGGGTGGTAGTGTATTGAACAATCATAATCTTTGAGTAACTAGAACCATCTTCTTTGCCTCATGTTGAGTTATTTTTGTGTGAAAATGAATTTCAAACTCTTGTGATCTGTGTATATCTCCCATTTTTCACCATAAAGATAATGTCTCTATATCTTCAGAGCAAGGATTATAGATGCTAACTCAAGATCACATGTTTGAAAACTTTTCTCATGAGTCTTCAAATTCCTTGATACATAGGTAATAACATTACCATTTTTCATAAGGATGCAACCCAGACCATTCTTTGATGCATCACTATATATTACAAATCCATCACTTCCAGATGGAATAGTCAAAATTGGTGCATTGACCAATATTATTTTCAATTATTTGTATCATTATGTACATTCTTATTTCCACACAAATATAACTCCTTTACATGTGAGTTTGGTTAGCGGGTTAGCCAGTCGGGTGAAATTCTGAATGAAACACTGATAGTAACTTTCTATGCTAATAAAACTACGTACCTCAGTTCTGTTTTTTGGCGTGGGACAATGTTGGATTGACTTTGTATTCTCAGTATCAACTAGGATTCCATCCTTAGAGACAATATGACCTAGAAAATAATCTGATTGGAGCCAGAATTCCCACATTCTAAACTTCCCATATAATTCATTTCTTATAAGAGTTTTCAAAATAATCCGCAAGTGATTCTCATGGTATTCATATATTTTTGATTATTCTTGGATATCATCGATGAATACTATAACAAAGTTTTGAAGATATTCCTTAAAAACTATATTCATTAAATCCATGAAACATATGGTGCATTTGTCAGTACAAAAGGCGTCATTGTAAACTTGTAATTCCCATACCTAGTTTGAAATGTTGTCTTCAGAATATCTTCCTTCCTCACACATAGTTGATGATATCCGGATCAAAGGAAAATCTTTGAAAAGTATTTAGATCCAAGAATTTGATCAAATAAATAATAAATCCGGGGAAGATGATACTTATTATATGTTGTAATAGCATTTATTTCCCTATTATCAATGCAAATCCCCATGTACTCATCTTTCTTTTTGAAAAAGAAGACCGGGGATCCCCATAGAGAAAAACTAGGTCAAATAAATCCTTTTTCATTCAACTCATCTATTTGTTTCTCTAGATCAACTAACTCCTTAGTGGTCATTATATTGGGGTTATTTGATATAGGTCTTGCACCAGGAATTAAGTCAATGGAAAACTCAATTTCACGCTCTAGAGGATGTCCATGTAAATCCTCTAGAAACACATCAATGTATTCTTGCACTATATGAACATCTTAAATTTGAATATTTTTTTTCTAACCCATAGATATTGGGTTCTATTTCTCTCCAGGAATTACATTCAATAGAGATACTAGGGGTGGGTCTGGATAAGAATCAAATGGCGATGTCTCTGCTCTAAAAATATGAGATTCTACGCATCTCTAATCCCATAATCAGAAAAATGGTTTCTTTGAGAAATAATTAACATTTCAATCCTTAATAAAGGATTGTAAAGAGAACATTAATTATCCTTATCATTTAACCCAGGAGTTTCGTAACTAAGAGTGCAGTATGGCCTGTTGTCATGTACCAGGATACCCCGAGTCAAGCTCGTAACTCCTTGTCGGAGCTTTTACTCCTAGGTACATTTGTACCCGAGCCACCTCTACTTTCTCATATCCAGATAGGGATTAATTTTCTAGAGGTACTCAAATAATCTATTCCTTACCAAAATACCATGATATTTTTGTACGTTTATCCTCAAATACTACCTTAGTGCTTTGTTCCCTGCTATACATTTTGTACTCTAGTCTCAAATTTTTCTTCAAAACTTCCTTTGATACATACTGTAACACCCCGACCCCTCTAGACCAGAGCTAACAAATTACATGTAATATTGGAATGGTTAAAAGGAATTAAAATCTGGAAGGAACCATCAGTTTATTAGTCTTTAAGAAACTAGATACATATATGTAACTCAAATTGCATTGTAAAAGGTTACAAAATATAATACATAAAAAAACTAAAGACTACATCCACAAGAAATAAATAAATGATCTCCTCTTTGTCACCATTAGAAAGTAGAAAATGAAAGGGGTGAGCTCAAATGACCAGTAAGGGTTACAAATTTTAGAAGCATGAATCAATAATAACTGAATTGTAAACAATTTGACATAATCAATATGAGATAGTGAATAAATGAAAAACTCGTGCCATTAATAAACTGAAAATGAAACTGCATCCATAGATTTTTTCATAGTGAAAACCTCATGGATAGTAATAACTGATAATGAATAAAGATAATTCTTATTAATTAGACATAATGTATCTTTAACATGATACCCTAATACCGTAAAAACAGTTTAGTTCTGTGGGTAGAAACCCGTTTGATTTCTGGAAACAAACTCGAAGGGTTTGTCGCCAACTGATTTTCCTCATGAGACCTACTGATGCATTGAGGGGATATAGCAGGCCCCACCCACCACTGCATGTCCAAATGATTCTTTATACATTGATTCAATACAAGATCAATATTCATTTTTAATATCCGTATAGAGTAGAGTATACAGATTCATCAATATTTCCATATTTAAAATAACTTTCCAAATAAACACCATATGTAAAATGGTATACAGTTTAGACAAAAAACATATCCATGATATGATATTATCAATATTTAATATAAATACAATTTCAAATTAAAAGTGATCTCAAATTGGCAGTAGGTACATCACATATGGATTATTAGGTGCACTTCACAAAGTTATTCACAACAAAATAGTAGTGGAGACAAAGTCTCTTACCATAATGTAATTGGTCGAATCATATGAAAATAACTTAATAACTCCCAAATAAATCCTTTAGTTACATTAATATAAATATAATCATGTCATTATATATCAAATGATAGTACAAATATACCACATACAAGAAATAAGTGGCGAACAATGAAAATCTCACAAAATGAATGTGAGATGAGAAACCCCTTACCTTTTGCTCGAGTGTGTTCTTTGTTTGTTTTAGTGACCTGAATAATCAAATTTATATTCATTAGTTAATAATTACATAACCTCCAATACATTTAATTGATTTATTATAACCTTATTAGGTTCATTCCTGGCCCTTTTAATGGGTTTAAGAGGTTCAATTTTATTGTTTCAGAATCATTTTCTTCCTTGGTTTTCATGATTCTTTTACTTGAATTCATGAATAGATGTTTTTTTAAATGTGTTTAAACAAAGAAAATTGTTAATATATATTATTTGTGACATTAAATTTATATAAATGATCTTATAATGATTCTGGGTTATATACTTTAGGATGAACCATTAGTTAAAAGTTTTTGATAAACACTTGGATTTAGCTTCGTAGTTTTCTATACAATGAACTTGTTTTGTATTATTATTCTATATTATGAGTGTGTAGGGATTCCAAAACATTAATGAAATTATATACATGTATTCTGATCTAGTGAAACCATATAATTGGTTTCATTACCATAATTAAAGATGGTAACAAAAATTGAGAACCTGTCGTCCTTGAATGTGATAAATTAACACATCTCAGATGGTGTTTTTATTTTTAGTATAAGATGAGGGGGAAAGAGATATGATGATGAAATATTAAATTAGAATAATATAATTCCAGTTCATTTAAGGTTCCGTAACTATCATATCATTTTGATGAGGGTATATGAGGTAATAAGTATAAAATAGAGGAACTCAAAATAAGAGAAAAATTGAGAAATCTCTTACGAAAATTTGGCATCCTAACGGCATCACCTAAAATTTAATAAAATAGTTTGATGAGAGACAGGGGGTATCTCATCAACCATACATAATATTGGAAGTAATTTTAATATGGAATGAAATATCCCCACACAATCCAATTGAAAATAAAAGAGAAAACATAAAATGAAATCTTTAAGAAAAGAGAAGGGGGGTTGATTCTTTTACCTTGTAGAGTAACTCCCAAAAACAAGAAGGTTGGGAAATTAGGGGTTTGAGGATACATTTGGAGTACATATAGGGAGGTAATACCACCAAATATTTGAGGGTATTGAGTTTTGAATTAAATAAAACGAATGGGGGCGGGAGTGACTGGGTATTTATTGTAATTAAGAAGGAGTTTTTTATTAATTAAAAGTGACACTTCATTAGTGGTTTTTGCAAAACCTTGGAATTGCCAATGGTATTTGCCCATGGTTTTATCCACTTAAGACACATCATTACATTATTTATTATAAAAAAGTCGAACTTACTTTTATATTTAATTATTACATCATTATGATGTCATTAAACGTCCGAAAACTCAAAACTGTATTTTTACTATTCAAAAAAAAATTCATGTATTTTAGAAAAATCCGAAAACAACACCCTAACCATTTTTTGAAGATTTGAATTAAAAACTGAACTCCATTTTTTGAAAATAATTTTCTAGTAATTTTTAATTTAATTTTTAAATAAATACATTGATAATTCAGAAAAACAATTTTTAAAGGTATAATTTGTTCTATATCACATTAAAAAATAAATTAATATCTCATTATATTATTACCTTAAGAAAATAAAATATAATAATTATTTACTATTTATAAGGGTCATATTAATATAAATATTACTATTCATAAGGGTATGTAACTATTCATCAAAAAATCAAGTTGGTTTAATGAGACTCCAAATGACTTACTGGTCACAACTCTAGATGACCGTATTTCAAAATTCAAAAACATAGAAGTGGAAAAATTATATTTAATGGATAGCTTATAACATTCTCCTTTAATGTTTTGATTCAAAAAAGACTTATTTCTTCAAAACATATAGGTTATCTAATGAATATATTGTTTTTAAGAGGAACATACCATAAAATGTTTGGGGTGTTATATTGACGAGCTCCCCCTTTATGAGATTTCTAATGGAGTGTGTTGAGTATGATGTGTTCTATGATTTCCCTGTGAAAAAACATGGTTTTGTAACAATTTATAGGTGGGAAGTGATCACCTATGGGTCTCAACATTTGAGGCCACAATAGAAAAACTATTGAACTCATGATATTGAGTAAGAATTAGTGGTTGTCACCCTAATTATGTGGAAACACAGCCTTATGGGTGAGAGGTTTATTATCTATCCTCACCATAAGAGTCTCAAGTATATGTTTTATCAAAATGATATTAACATGAGATACATTCAATTTCTAGAGTGTTTTTAGCATTTTGACATTGAGATATTCCAAACTCTTGGGAAGGGAAACATTGTACTAGTCACTTTCAGTAGGAGCTATTGTTCTCAGTAGTTAACCAAGGATCCAAGGTAATTATCTTCTTTACAAATCTATTTAGTGGATTATGATGGCGCTTCATATCTATTGTTTATGTTTATTTCCCCACTACATCTACAATGTGTTAGGGAATCTTGACATGGGGATACCAACCATGACACCATACATACTCATATATCCACTCCACATGATCCTGGTAGATTTTTTGAACGTGAGGAGAAATTTATCATTTTTAGAGGACTAACAATTATACTAGTGAAATTGTTGTAGGAGGTGATAAGGGAGTTTTATACAACCAATTTGGTGGTATATATAGGCATGTAAAAGATTTACCACTGCCTCTATTTTATGTTTGGGTAGTCGAGCATAAATAAAGGTATAACAGGGTCAGCCTCTTGATGCACAAATTATCTATAGGTAAAGACTGAACATCAGGTTCTATTATGTTTATCTATACCCCATGAGGTTCTAGAGTCATGGTGAGATGGGATATCCATTTAAATCATGATAGAGTTACCACATACATCTAGATAACACAATTCCATCTGGGTGATGGTAGAATGATTCACTATGTGAACTATATTCTAGCTATCTGGGAGTGAGGATTGTTAGAGAGCGTGGGATGAATTTTCATGTAATATATTATCTACCTTCTATGATTTATCTTAATATTCAATTTAGAAAATGTTTCTAACTTCATGTTATGGTTAGTGAGAGGATTGTGCAGGCATTTGGGACTCCATTTCAATTGGTTACAACATTTCACCCCCAGACTGATGATTAGATAGAGGATACCATTCAGGTTCTTGCCAGAATGTTGCCAACTTTCATGTTATATATTTTTTTTTCATATTTGGTAAGATCAAATTAAATTCTTGTATTTTACATAAAACAATATCCATCATTCCACCATCTACATGGAACCATTCGAGGCCTGGTAAAAGAGACCCTAAAGGTCACCACATCATTAGAGTAAACTAGGAGAGTCATCACCCATGATCACAGATTCAGTACAAGCTTTGAATAAAAAGGTTACAGTCATCCAGGAGAACATGATGACAAAACAAATTTATCATATGTACTATATAGATTGAATATAAGGACCTTTTTAGTTTGAAGAAGGAGAGCTTGTGTTCCTAAAGTTCTCACTGAGATGTAGATTCTAGATATTTGGCTGGGGTGGAATGATATCTTTGATGTCAAATGGTCCTTTATAGATACTATATAGAATTATTGAATTAGTGTACCACTTAGATATATCTCCACAGTTAGACTAGGTACACAATGACTTCACTACTAAAGATCCGACCATTAATAGTGCTAGTAGAAGGGATTTATCAACACTATATAAGTATAGACATTGTAAGTGATGTTAAAGTGCTATCTTTAACAATACAAGTAGAAAGTGCTGATAAAGTCCCCCTTTAATAGCACTAATAAAAGCACCGATAATGGGGGCCATTGTCATAACATTTTTTAGTAATGATAAAGGGATCCATTATCAGTTCTTTTTTTATCATTGATAAAGGCTTCATTTATGATCATATTAGTGCTGATAAAGTGTATAAAAATTGCATGCCCCCAATCAGTGGCTCCCGACCCCCTATCAGTTCTTCCCCACCCTATTAATATCACTTTGGATAATCACACTCCTAGTGTGACCCCGACCTCAATCAAGATATGTACTTGAGACCTCTAGCTTATACACCAGTGCCTTTTCCACTCCCCTATACTATTTTTTCATTTTATATTATGTCTAAATATTTATATATATTTCATTATTATTTAAACATGTATTTATATATTTTTATTTATTTGTTTTTATATATTGTTTTTAAAATAAAAATTTATTTTTTAAAATGGATATTAACTCTAAAACACATTAAAATGCATAAAAATGTTAAGAAACACTAAAAACCCTAAAACCCATAAAAACCCTGAAATGACAATAACAACTAACATGAGAGTTTGTTTCAACTCCAAAAATACTCAAATATTTTTCCATGAAATTATATTTGATATGATATATGGTACTTTCTAAATGGACACCCATATTAGTAGTTATATCTATTTAAATTTTATGAAACTGGGGTAGCTTGGCTAAAAACACAGTTTTGGAGTAATTATTGGTCTATTGTGGGTTTAAAACAATGAAAAAGCTCTTGGAACTCAATCCAAGACCATTTTTGGCATAGAGCTCATCGCAGGATTTGATATGATATGTGGTGGAGCCCAAATGAAAACCCGGTTCAAAAGTTATGGCCATTTGAAGTTCGAGTTTGATTTATGACTTTTTTAAAACTGGATTATATTTTATTACATCGATTATCACATGATTTATATCTCATGTTTTTTAATCATGTTTCATAATCTTTTATTTGACTAGTTATGGTGTTGAAACTTACTCCTAGATAAAAATTTAGGATTGATTCAATTTTTTAGGGTTTCTTGACATTATTATGGTTTTTAGGGGTTTCTAGAGTTATTGTAGGTTTTTTGGGTTTTTCTAGGTTTCTAGGTCTTTTATAGTGTTACAATCCATTTTCAGAAAATATCTTATATATTATCTATAAATGTAAATTTATCAATATTTAAAACTTATTTTAAAGTTTATATATTATATTTATATCAATATAATTATATTTATATATTAATAAAATAATATATTATTTTTAAGGATTTTTTTGAAACATACCCTTTATTAGTTTTTTTGTAAGTACTGATAAATTCATTTTTATCATTTATTTTTTACTTGTTATGATAAAGGGGGCCATTATCAATGATTTTTCTCAAGCACTGATAAATGACTCCCATTAACAGTGCTTTTTTATCACTATTAAATACCACATTTAATCGTGCTAAAAAAGTTGTGTTAGAGACCCCATTTAACAGTTATTTTTCTAGTTCTGAGAAAATGGGTTTTAAATAGATCGTTTTTCAGGTGTTGTAAATACACTAGTGATGTATAGACATGGTTTTATAGTATTTATAGCACATTTCACAGCTAAGGAGGTTTGTGCATGACCTCTCACATATTATTGACTGTTGTGAGATGGAAATTAACAATGTAGATACCTTTCTGGAGTTCCATGTATAAATTAAAGATCAATAGGAGAAAATCCTCCATGAGTGAGTGATTACTTTTTTGTGTGTCTTGTGGAAGAAAATAAATCTTTATAGATCACATGGGAGCATGAGACCCATATATGAGCTCATTAACCACGTCATTTTGAGTTTTACTATTTCTTTTCAAAATGGAATTCATTAAGGTGAGGATAATTTAATGTCTCATTTTTTCTGTGTAAATATTTCAAATATATATTATTTTTTGGAGTTATTTATTGGTATGGAGTGAGAATTAAAAACCTGATGAACCCCTAATTGGTATTAGAAAAATATGAAATATAATAATTTCATGCATGAACATCATTCCTAGAAAGGTGGAATAACTTTCAAATGGATTCTCAAATTAGAAATCCCAATCCACTTTTTGTTCATAGCATTTGTTTCACCATAAGAGTAACTTAATATTTAAATGTTTTTTTATTAGTTTTATCATTTTCATGGTTGCATAAACAAATAAAATAATTGATTTCATTTATTTATTATTAAATTGTCCTAAACTATATTATTCTTCTATTTTTACCCAGTTATGGGTATGTCTCTGGATTTTATGTATAACCTTGGAGGCTAGAGATGATTTGTTGGAAACATTAAAGGATAACAATGGATTGAGATATCCGATCGATATTGTGCAAATTGTCTACACCAACAGAGTTCGTGGATCTCACCAACAAGAGAAACGCAAGACCATTATTCCCCACTGATTGATTAAAAGTCCATGTTGGTTTTTTGATTTATTTTGATTCAAGAAATTCTCTTATTCCATGCCAAATTTGGAATAATTCCAAAATCAATAATTGATTCTCACATTAAATATTAATTTATTTACAATTGATTCATTTGTTAGTTTTTTTCACATCGTTTATCTATTTTATGAAAATGGATTGAGGAAAAAATAAGCAAAGGTTAAGGTTCATTATCCTTTTTTATGGTTTATGATTCCCTCCCCTATTTCTCCACATGTTCATTGTGGGAAATTTATTATCCCTTGGTTTTATGAATATCGAGTGTTTAATCATTAAATGCAAGTTCATGATCATAAAAGATCAATACTGTGGATGTTGTTTGTGGTCAAGTGTTTTATCGAGGTGTGACAATTATGGAGGATGATATAATATATTTTATTATAGGATTAATTATTATTTTTTCCATGTGGGGTCACGATAGTGTCTTTACATGATGATGATTTGGCTTGATGGGACAAATTTTTAGCTGATAAAATAAGAGTATCAAACAAGAAGCGGTGGTGATCGGTGGTCGACACTGATCCACAACCAGTGGAAAGATTCACAGATGATACTTATGTGCTAGAATCATGGGAATATAAAGATAAGAAACCATAGGTTCTTGAAAATTCCATGATATATAGTTTATAGTATGTAGATAAATATTGTGTGGGGCCCCTATATAAGGAGTTTGGGTTTACACATAAATTAAATATCACGCACCATGTAACCCACAACTGGAGGCTCTATATGTATTATAGTAGTAAATAGGTGTGTACATGTCCAGGAACATGGGAATGAGTAAAGTACATTTGAGGAACCCAGTACTCAGTTAATAACATAGTACATGGTCTAATTTGTGTACTCAAATGTGACCATGTGTACATTGGAATGACTGAAAGTAAAGAGGCATGTAATTATGGTATGAGTAGACTTCCCATTGACATATACATGTTGTTTAGCCACTGGGACACACTTTGAATTGTGAGGTTCACAAGCCATGTGAGATGTTGATGAACAAGGAAACAAAAAATTGGAAAGAAACATTACGTACCCCCATTAAAAACATTCTACTCCCTCTGACCATTTTGTGAACCCTTGATTGCCTTAATAGACTAGGATTAGATGAATTTGAATCCTTGGTCTCTTTATGTGAGGGTATGATGTGGCATTACATCCTTGAAAATTTTGGTCCCCTAGATGGGTTATTTTTTAGATAGAGTTCAATGTGTCCCAATATTAGACAAGGGTGGGATCCTAAATAATTACTAGGTGGGGTTTCTGGTATTGATGTGATCATTATATATAAGGATTCAATACCCTATCTAACAGGCTAATATAATATTGTTTTTTGTTTTCCCTGTAGAAATTTTTGTGATCCCATTTTTGGTGGATGCGATCTTCAGACATCCAATGAGTGCTTATAAATAGGTCATGATGATCATGACCAACTGGATTAACATCATTAGTGATGACATCTATCATGGAGTGAGTACTTCAATATTGAGCATTACATAGACTCCTCAAGTAGTATCATGTGGTTAGCTACATTTTTTAGAACATTTTATATTGGGTTTTTATGCATATATTTGGTTTTTTTGGGATTGTGTTGCTTTATTTAGACTATTTGATGATTTTTTATTCTTCGTGATTTTTGTGTGTCCTACTGATTATTGTTATACTCTCCCCTTATTGGGTGCTTCCAACATGTATTGTGTCTTATGAATATGATTGACCTTTTGATGATGTCCTTGGAGGAATAGAAGTAGGTAGATAATAACTCATTTCTAGATAGACCGAGGTGTATATTAGTGTGTCTTTTAATAGTAGTACTCCCTTTCTATTTAGGTTTCTAAAACCTAGAGATTTTAATTTTTAAAGAATATGATCAATATTGTACAAGATATACAACATAGGGCTCAAACAAAAAATAAAATATTTTTATTTAGATGTGACTATTATAATCTAGTAGTTAAATTGGTGGGTATGAATTGGAATATAAAATTTATGAAAGAAGTGTAAAATTACTTTTGAATATAAAGGTAATGGATAATTTTTAGGTAATAACCAACAACTTTTTCTTAATGTCATTTTATTATACAAAAATAAGTTTTCTTCATAAATGAGTTTTCTTTCTTTTTATGTGTGATTATTACAATTGATTTCTAGAAGTTTTAGAAAATATATATTAAAAAGTAAATTTTATTTTTTAATCCTTCATTTCATAATTTTCTAAAATTTATTTTTTATAATTTTTTGAAAAATTTATTTCTAAATGAATAATGAAGAATACTAATTTTTATTAAAAACTAGTTTTTATTTTATAGGATTTACAAAGAAAAATTATATTTTGGATTAGTATTTAAATTTTATTAGTTAATTTTATTAATAAATAAATTATTATTTTTTAAAATGAATATTATAAATAAAATTAGTATTAAAATTTTATAATTTAAGTGGAAAATTTTATGAAAAACTCCTTTTTATTGTCTTTTCTGTATTAATTTTAAATTAAATTATCCTAATTATTTGTATTGAATTATAAAAAATGGATTATATATTTGGAATACTTTAATTAAAATTTAATAAATATTTCCATTTTTCATCAATTTGAATAGTATAAGCAATAACTATTCACCACACTAAATGGTAAATCGGGTATTTAATGTTTAAAAATAAAATCATAAGAACTATACAATTATTGTAACAATTTCATAAATTTTATTAGTTTCATATATATATTAAATAATAATCCATTGGTCTAATTTATGAACTTTTTGGGTCACTTGTATGATATTATGATTTTAATAATATTTCATTTTAAGAAATGTCAAAGAAATCAGCCTCTTGTTTTAGTAACTAAAATATTTTTAACATGAGGTAATATTGATTAAATTTTAAATTATGTATTTTTTTAAATCAAAAGGATTTATCTTATTCATGTTAATTTCTATGAAATTTTAGTGAATAAATTAATACCTTAAATTCTTACAAAAAGCTAATTTAATAATTATTCAATTAATTTAAAAATTTATAAAATAGTTTTAAAAATATTATAATAAATATAATATTTGATAAATATTGTGTTAAAATAATTTAATAGATTTAAATGAATATTTATAGATATAATAAAATATTTTTATCAAATTGGAAATGTTTTCTTGATATTTTAAAGTCAAATCAATGAATAGTTCTAAAAATAAACATTGTGGATATTTTATAGAGAATAATAATTTATGAAATGAAATAAAAATCTGAAAAAAATCATCCATTAGTCCATGTTACTAGTATAATGTTAAAAATAACAACCATGATCCATTTATGGGACATTATCTATTATATTGTAACATTATTGATCCTCAAAGGGTATAATTTCATGTTGTCAAGGAAAAAGTTAAAGGGGTGAAATAGTGGTTATTACCAAAAGATATGGGCTGTAATATATTCAACAAATGAAAATTTATTATTTTTTGAGATTATTTAGACCCATAATCATATTACACTTGCAATAACTCACTTTTTATCCATTTGGAACAAAAAATTAATTTGTATTAATTTAATATTTTGTGAAATTCTGAGTGTACCCATCCCCTCTATTATAGAAGTGAATCTCTTCTTCTCAATACCTTGCACTTAAAAATACATTTTTTCAACCATTTACATCCCATATAAATTACTATATTCCTTTAAATTATTATATATGAATTATTTTAGGCATACTACAAACTTTTGAGGGATTGAAGTGCTAAACAAAGGTGGTTTTCCAAAGAAGATATATAATTTTTTTCCACTTGTTGTAGTTTTGTTTCGTCTTCCACATCCTTCAAATATTATTCAACCATGATAAAATAATATCACCATTATAACACATGTATATATATATTATTATTTTAATATTATAACCTATATTTTCTCCAATATTCATCAAATGGGAGAATAATTCACCGTTATTATGTTTGGAAGACTACCGCCTCATGAACTGATTTAATTAATTTTCAATCACCATATATCATTATTTTTTAATAAAATGTAATAAATGTTTATATATAATATTAATGAAATATCTATAATTAAAAAATATTAATATATCATTTAACTTCTTAGTATTTTATAAAGTGAAAATTGATGATATTGTTTGTGCGTATGTGTGGACTATCACCATCACGAGGTGATGTGATTTATTTTTGATGACCACATCACATTGATGATATATATAATTACATTTAAAGAATTAAAATTACATATATGATATCATTATAATTAAAGAAATAAAAAACAATCATCATCTTTTTTTTCATAATTATCATTGAATATTTGAAAAGTTACACATGCGTATATAAGTCCTATCATCTCCACGATTGTAACGTAGTTCATTTTTTTATTACCATATTTAATAGTTGGATTTAAAAGTATAATTTATATATAAATAATTATAATTATTTCATAATTAATTTTTAATATATGATGTAATAGTGACCTCCTTGACATTATTTGACCTATTGACGTAGTTTTAGACTTATAAACTGAATACCATCAAAACATCTGATGTCTATATAAATGATTATGTAACTGTATAAAACAAGAAAATAAATGATAAAAAATGAATAATAAAAATGAACAAAATTTCTAAATAAATTATAAATTTACCTTTGTTTATTATTCTTTATGATAAGAAATTTATGTGATGAATCAGTTTCAAGGTTAGATATTTTCATCTTACTTTTATTTCAGTGGGAAAAAATCCATATATGCTACATATTTATATTTCATGGTTTATAAACATCTCATGAGATTATATTATGTTTATTATAATTAAAATAATGTTATATATATATATAAATATTATGTTATTTTTTTCATGGATGTTATTATTCAAGAGTTACCAAAGTATTAATGGTTAATTTCACAATATCATTATTATTTGAGATTATTTATGTTTATGTATCCATTGGGAAATATTTATATTTTCCATCCATGTTTTTAAAAATTGATTACAAATTATTTTATTATTATAAATAATAAATTTAAATTCATTTTTACTTGTGTATAAATGTTTACAAAATATTTTGAAATGAATGATTTTGTCATTTTCCAAATGATATACTTTGGCACTTCTCCAAAAAAAATATGGCATGACTATTTTTCATCTTATATAGCAAGAGATTATTTTCCATATATCCTAACATGTTGATTATTTGAAACATCATTTTCAATTTTATGATTTTATTTTTGAATAATTTTAGTTACATATATGTTAAATATTTTTAAATAGAAAATTTATTTTAAAAAGGAAAAGTAATTTTACTCAATAATTATTCCATGAGGTCCTTCAAACTACTTTTTCATCTAAGATGAAATACATTGATGTTACATATAAATTACTAGTGATATCATCTAAGGATACAATCCTTATTACTTATATAAATGGTTTATTTTTATTATGAAAAGAATAAATGTTCATAAATCTTGTTTCTTTTACCTAGGTTATGATATAACGAAATATTTATAAAACCCATTTATTTTTATGGTTTCTCATAAGATAAATATTTTAAGATCAAGCAGAAAACATATTTATGGTTTTATTTATGTGATGGGTTAGACCTATATCTCCCTTAAATTCATTGGTTTAAGTATTATATCTCCTGATATATTATGGGGAACATTTTTATGTTCTTTATTAGTTATGGGAAATAAGAAGATGTGCTTGATCCATAATGGGAAACAAGTCAATGTGCTTCATCCAATATGGAAAACATGTATTGATTCCTAATATAATGTTCTTGGTTGATAAACATGACATATTAAATTTTTTTTATACTTATGATGATTCCATAAACATATATTACATTAACTTAGGGTTCATGATTTATTTATAGTGTATTCTCATTATTATGATTCGTGTATTTTGAAATGTCAATGTTTTATGTCATAAATTTTGTTTATGATATTTTTCAGATTGGTTATGAACTTTTTCACTTATGGTTTTGATATTATACCCATAGTGTTATCTTATTATTTTATATAATTATTTATTTATGTCTCACATGTTGTACATCTCGTTCCCCTCGTTGTTTGATTTTCATGATCACAATCACCTTCTTATTTATCTAATATTGTGTTTTAAGTGTTGTGGATGATAGGCAAGAGATTGCCAAAGGAATGGCCCAAGAAAGCATCTCAAGTGGACTGAAATTCAGTCCACCGGCCAACCGGTGTGATAGCACCGGCCAGCCGGTGGACCTGGCAGAGGCATTGCCCACTGCCAGGCTCCACCGGTCAGCCGGTGGCCTGACCACCGGCCAGCCGGTGGCACCCAGATCAAACAGTGTGAGCTACTGTCTTGCCACCGGCCAGCCGGTGGCTCTGGCACCGGTCAGCCGGTGGATCCTGGACCAGAATTCTCCTCCTCTGCCAAGGCACCGGCCAGCCGGTGGCCCTGCACCGGCCAGCCGGTAGCCCAGTCAAACTAGCCGTTGGCTTTGACCAGTCAACCTTCTTTTGGCCTCCAACGGCTCCGAAGACCTCTCCAACGGCTCCGAAGCCTCCCCAAGGGTTCCATGCCTATAAATAAAGGCCAAGGAAGCCCCAGACACCAACCGGATCATATACCAAGCGCCCGGACATATTGTTGCACATTTGGCGAACCTCCGACGCTCCACCTTCAAGGATCCTCAAGTGCTCCAACCAATTTTCAATCCAAGGAGAACATCAAGAAGCTTGGGAGAGCACGCTACATCAACTCCATCATCCAATTGGCGCCCAAGTCTTCCTCCAATACAGATTTTGTTGTATTTATTATTTTGAGCTTTAAATTTGGGTTTGTGCCTACAAACCCCAACACCTTTTCTCATCCCCCTTTATTTTGGGTTTCACATCACCATTAAGGTGTGAAGAGGTTTCTTCAAGCCTTTCCTTTTAAAAGGCTTGTGTCACCGGTGAGCTAGCCTTCACCCGTTAAAAAGGCTAGTGGGTTCTTGCTATTCCATTGAAAGCAAGTGGGTTCTTGCTAAACCACAAAAAGCAAGCTGTAATAGGTCCTAGTGCTACCTCAAAGCCTAGTGGGTTTCTTGCTAAAACCATTGAAAAGCAAGCGGTAGGAATCTCTCAACGGTTGAGTTGGGAGCGGAGACGTAGGCCGGGTTTTGGCCGAACTCCGTTATCAATTTCTTGTGTGATTGCCTCTTTACTTTCCGCTGCATTCTTTACTTTGATTTTAAATTGTTAATCATTTTTTAAAGGGAAATTCACCCCCCCTCTTGCCATCCTTCCCCGTTTATTCCGACCCAACATCACATTCCTACCCTTACTGAGCATATGACCTCACACATTTTTTCCCTTTCCCCAATTTTTGAAGAATTGTGCTAAATGAATTTAATATAGAAATGTTTTATATGTTAGGAATTTTATAGGAGATGTTGAATACATAACATGAATTATGAAATGATTTTTTTAATGGAGATGATGTTGATATTTATGAAATAGTTGTTGATGAACCCAAGTTATTAAATGTTTTTTTGAATTATACACACCCTAAGCATAAAAGGTCCTTGGGTATATAAGTGGTACAATATTTCCTTTTGACATTGTATGATTTTTTATAGAAAAAAATTTGTTACATTTGTTGGTATCAAATCCTGAAATTTAAAGTTAATGTTTTTTAGCATTGGTTATAGAAATGAGGGTTTTGGGATATTATAGTTGGTATCACAATAGGTTTTAGAAAACATTGGATATTATGGTATTTTCATGAGAATTTATTTTAATATTTATTGATACCATCATGGGTATAAAATTTTAAGGTTTACCATATGTTCCTATTCATAGACACCCCTTTCAAGGTTTTAAGTGAATGCCATTTAAGGAGGTTAATGATATTTTGAACAATCTCTAGATATTTGGAAATCACAATACCTAATAATATTTAAAACATTGTGAAACTGACACCCCATTAAATTTATAACATAAAATTATTTTTAACACTTTCCTTTTTTACCAACTGTTTAATGTTTTTCCATTTCTCCCCCTTTCTTCAAAAATTTATTCTTTCTCATTTTCCTTCCCTTTGTAAATTTTAAAAATATATTTATGAAGTACTATGTGTTCTATCAATTTTTTGAGTAAGAAATTTCTATATAAAATAATTCATATTAATGTAAAATATTATAATAATCATTCAAAATTAATTATAAAGAACCAATCATCCATATAGATATTGTAAAGTCCACTTGGCTAGATACCCTAAGGGGGGTTGGGGGTGAATCAGGGTATGACAGATTAAAACAACCGCCACTTTTGATCTAGTTTTGATGTTATAAAAAACCCTCTTCTCTCTCCTTCCCGTAGAAAAGTATGAATAAACCTTAAAGCATGCACATGACACAAAAATTTTTACTTGGTTCACCCTCACTGGGCTACGCCCAAGAAGCATACACTGGAAATGTGCCGATGTACCAATTCTACTATAAGTGCAATGTTATTTACAAGTTCGAAGCGGATTCACTATCCCTCATGGTTTACAACCACTCACAATTTGAGAACTCACTGCTCTCTCAACTGAAGTGAGATCACTACTTTTTCATAAGATTCACTCATAGTTTATAGACCTATAGGTCTCTTCATTATCACTAATGAATACATCCTCCACTGTTTGTAGATGCTCTATTGAAGTCCAAATTTCATCCATTGATGAATACCCCTTTGCCTCTGACCACTGGGCACCAACCTTTATGAAGTACCTTAATAAGGAAGACCACTTCGCGAATCTCCCAATTTCATGAATCTCAAACTATCCATTGAGAAGTTCCTGCCTTTTCGCGAAGCTCACCCCCTCATAGAGCTCAGGTCATCGCAGAGCTCAAGTCGTTGCAGATCGACTTCCTCCACTAGTCTCACTAAGACAACATCAAGCACAAAACTTTTACACAACTAAATTAGCCAATGCGAAGCTCCTTCCTTTCGCAAAGCACACTACCTTCACGAACTACCTTCACGAGCCGAGAGGAGAATATTTTCTTCGAAAATTCTCTACTTCTTCCGAGGGTGTCTATGCCTATTTATTGGCAATTCCATTGACCATCGAACCTTCCACGCGAAGTCAATGCCGCGTCATCTCATATCACGAAGATCCAAAATTTCATGTGAAATTATATTAGTATCATGAAGCATCACAACAATTTTCGGATTGCGATGCTCATCGTAATTACAGGGCATTCTGTCAATTCCTTCGCACCGCTGCTGTGAAGCTCCCTCGCATTTATTTTTAACTCTTCCGTTTGTGAAACTCATTGTAATCGCAAAGAACACCATCAAAATTCTTCTTCTCTTCGTGAAATCTAATCGATGCAGCCTATCTTCACGAAACTCATGACTTTGCTATATTTTTTTGAGATATTCAAAGAAATTTATATTTAATGATGGTCACTAAACTCCAAATTTTGGACCCTAAAAATTTGGCAAACACTGGAAAACGGCGCCACCTTGTATCTATTCTTTTTGTACCGCCTCTAGATCGTCTATTCCTTTGTCATGGTTCTTTGTCAATAATATATATGGAACTTAAAAATTCACTATAGAAACTTTCTTTGTCAACAAACACAATCAACCCAAAAATTAGGCAATGTTACCTTGAGGGATTTTTTCTAAACAATCTCCCCCTTTGTGTTTGTTGAAAGCTCTTCTCAGAACGATTATCTTCACTTTGATACCTTATTGAAGATCTTTCCAGCCACTACCACCATTCTCATCTTGTGATTCTGATAGTGCTCAAGGATTCACTTAATATGTACTCTAAGACCATATGATAAATGATCTCCTTGAGAAACAAGAGTAAATGAAAAGATCATCAATGAATCACTTCATTTCTGACACCAACTTTTGACACCCAACGAATACCAATTTCCAAACTGATACCAATTTTTGATACAACACTAATACCAATTGGTGATAGTTAGAAATCTTCAGAAACAATTCCAGCATCACTCTTCTGCTTTTATCACGATCCTCACCTATCATGATATCTAGTCTTTGATCGATAACTTCTAGCATCATCAGATTTAATACTCTCCCCCCATCTCATTGCTCTCCCAATATCTCAATTCTTCACCTATCAGCTTCTCCCCGTGTCTTGACCTAAGACATTTCCTCCATTACCTATCCATAGTTTCTCCCCCATTTAGTAGTCACTATTTTCCTCCCTTTGTCAATAAAACCAAAGGACACCCCTTTGTGTTCTGAAACATTGGAATGATCATAAATTATCATGATAGATAAAAAGACACCATACCTCAGGGAGAGGGGGTGGGGGTACCACATCAACACTTTTTTAAGTGCGGGGAGTCGACTGAACTCCCAAAGCCTGTTGATGCCTCTCAAAAGCATCCTTGTGTAAGACCTTTGTTAGGATGTCTACAAACTGTAGCTCTGTAGGCACATATTCCATCTTCATGATTCCCTACTCAACCATCTCCTTGATAAAATGCTCCTTTATCTCAATGTGATTTCTCCTGGAGTGATGGATGGGATCTTTTCTGAGATTTATAGCACATGAGTTATTGCACTAGATTCTGATCGAAGACTTCACTTCAACACCCATATCATCAAGATTAGGCTTCATCCCCAATAACTATGTGCATGCTTGATTGTAAATAATATACTCATCTTCTTCGATGCTCAAGGAAATGAAATATTTCTTCTTGCTTAGCCAAGAAATACACAATACACCAATATAGAATGCTCCTCCTGAAGTTGATTTCATGTCATCCGCTGAATTGTCCCAATCTGCATCTGTATATCTCAACAGCTCTTGCTGAGATTTTTCATTATACATCAAACCAAAATCCACAGTTTTATTGATATGACAAAGTATTATTTTCATTACAAGTATGTGGATTTCCTTGGGATTACTTTTATATCTCACTTCTTGACATAGGGAAAATAGAATATCAGGTCTCATCACTGTCAGTTACTGTAAAAACCCAATAATCTTCCTGTATTCTATGACATTAACTACCTTACCATTATCATATTTGGATAATTTCATCTAGGTAGCAACCAGAGTCATCATATCCATGGAATTTTCCATTTCAAACCTTATCATAACCTCCTTGGCATATTTTTATTGGGAAATGAATGTGTCATTCCTTCCATGCGTCACATGAAAACTAACGAAAAATGTTATCTCACTAATCTTAGACATTTCGAACTCATGTTTCATGAATTTAGAAAACTTTCTGTACTATGATTCATCTGATCCTCCAAATATTATTTCATTGACATGAACTAGCATCATCCTTTGATTATTATTGTGGTTGAAATAGATATTTAAATCAACTCCACCATCCTAAGAAACCAAGTTTTTCAAATACTTATCAAGCATTAAGTACCTTGATCTTGGTGCTTGTTTCAGCCCATATAATTCCTTCTTTAGATGAAAAACCTTGCTCTCATCCTCATGAATGAGAAAACCATCTGGCTACTCGATATACACTTCTTCCTCTAGAATCTCATTCAAGAATGCAAATTTGACATCCATCTGGAACACTTTGAACTCCCATTTCACTACAATGGATAGAAATAATTTGATTGTATCCAACCTTACAGTCGGTGGAAATGCCTCATAGACATCAATTCCCTCTATCTAGGAGTATCCTTTATATACTAGTCGTGCTTTTTTTCGAATCACTATTCCATCTTCATTCATCTTGTTGCAAAAGACCCATTTTGTCCTGATGACATTCTTATCAGGTGGCCTCAAAACAATCTCCCACATCTGATTCTTCTCAATCTGATATAGCTCTTCATTTATGACCTGAACCTAGTTTTCATCTTCAGCTGCATCAGCAAAGCATTTAGGCACTACATGGGATAAGAAAGATTTTTGCTACAGTTCCTTCATTCTTCTTGTCTGAACTAGAGCTGATTGATCGCCAATGATATTTTGCCTATCAATTTCAGCTCGACTCTTTGGATTCTGTGTAGATACAAGATTTTTCTTTTTCATGCTCATCACCAGTATCATATGTTGAATCATCATAATCCACTTATGCTCCTCCTATATTACATTCCTCCCCATCTCTTTCTTCTAGAAATTGTTCACTGTGCTGTTTATACTATCTTCATTCTCTACTACAGTGGAATCATTGAACTCAACAACTTTTTCAAGCCTTTTGTTAAAGCATTTGTTTTATTTGATTTTTCCTGATTAGCCAAGGAATATCCCCTTATCTCCATGCGACTCAAATTTCTTATAAAGCACTGTTGAGTACAAAGCACTTAATTCCAAATATATGAAAGTATTTCACTATTGGATTTTTTCTATACCACATCTCATATGGAATCTTTACTTCCTTCAGACATAACAGATCCCTGTTAGAAATGTAGACTGATGTCAATACTGCCTCCTTCCAAAATTTCTCTAGTATGTCTTTTTCTATGAGCATCGTTCAGGCCATGTTTTTGATGATCCGATTTCTCCTTTCATCCACTCAATTATATTGGGGAGTTCTCACTGAGGAAACTTGATTCCTTATCCTGTGTTTCTCAAGATAGTCTTCCACCCGTCTGTTTGTGAATTTCATACCATTATCAGAACGAAACATCAGAATTTTCTATCCAGGAATCCTTTCGCACTCTCTCTGGTACTATTTTAAATAGCTGAACACATCATAATTATGGTCAATAACAAATACCCATGCCATTCTTCTATAGTCATCAATAAAAAAGAACACAGTACCTCTTTTAATAAACTTATTATGGTATGATAGGCACACAAACATCAGCAGGCAACAATTCAAGCACTCTTGTTGACTTCTTTTCCTTTACCTTATACGTCTTTATGATGATATTTCCTATTTTTCATGCATCACACATGTGAGTATGATCACGTGATAGATTAGGGAGGTCTCTTGCTCCATCACACTTTACATATCTTCCAGGGATGGTTGACATAGATGACCAAGTTGTTTATGGCACAACTTGTTTTCTTCTTCTCTGGATAGAAAGAATATATTTTCTTTTCCACTTACCATGTAGAGATTTCCCTTTGTTATTTTTTCCTATAGAACCACTTCCCCGTGACTTCCTTTGGTGATACATATTTTCTTAGTAAAACTTATAGAATGTCCTGAGTCACATAGTTCACTAACACTAAGAAAATTGTGACTGAGGCCTTATATGACTAAGACATCAACACGTCTCATTTATTTTCCCCCAAACTTGGCCTTTACTGAGCCAATAATCTTCCAGCCTTCAATGTTTACAATCTTGAAATCTTCTTCTTTGTCATATTTTACGCCTGAAACAAGATCCTTATTAGTTGTCACGTGAGATATGCAACCGCTATCAAGGATCCACACACCAGAGCGATCTAATGATTTAAGGGAAATTTATTCCACCACTAACTTATCATCTTTTTTATTCTGGGTCTATATTTTTTCCTTCACACTGAGCATGGATAGAGTCTTCTAATATTTCTCAGAGTTTGATGGACCCGATTCACCTTGAAAATCTGCAAATCTATTTTGAATTTTCAACTCACCTGTTGGTTCATTGATCTGCTGCTTGAGAACATTTTGATTCTCCTTTGGAACATTTACATGTGTGCTCGAAGTACAATACCTAGATTTGTTCCAAAATCCTCCGCACCAAAAATAGTGTCCTTCGATATATGTTCTAGAGAACCATTCTCTATTTGGCTGCCACCTCTTTTCTTTTTCCCTTTGATATCTCTTGGCTATGGAACACACATACTGTGAATGTCCCATATTTACACAACATTAAAACCTAATATAAGGTGAATTACTTCATGTCACTTATTCACTGATACTTTCCCCTTAGGATCTCTAAGTATTATAATTCCATGTTGTCCCAAAATCAACCTTTAATCTCAGAATGGGTGCTTGCTGTTAGACATCAATTTTCACAGCTTTTTGTTTTTGATCAAGCCCCTCATCAACCTTAACATCTAAACATAACTGATGCTTCCTTTCTGTTGAACCACTATTTTCCAGTTTCAGCTTCTCAGTTTTCTGAGTGATCTACTTTCTTGATGTTCCAGCAGGAGTTAAGAGTTTTTTTTAATCCTTAACTTGTTTTTGAAAAATGACAACTTCTTCTTCAAGTTCTTCTATACACTTTATTTGATCTTTCCTTGTGTTATTCATTCTATTGATCACCCTTTTCTGTTCTTTAATATTTATTTTATACTCACTAACTGATACTGAGTCCTCTGGTGTTGATAACTTTATTTTCTCAATTTTAACCATCATCTCAGACTTCTCATCTTCTTACAACTACATATAGATTTTTGTGTCATGAACAACTTTGTTGGATTTCATTGGTTTAGCTCTCTGAACATCTATGTCCTCAAGAGAAGCCTCTAACTCAGCTTTCATATCAACTCTTCCTTCAACTTCTTCTTCTTCTTCATCAGCTTTGGTTTCAATCTTATTTTGAGAACCAATGACAACTTCCACCATAGCATTTTCTCCACAATCTTTGCAGTTCTCAATCTCTTCAACCTCTTTAACCTCTAACTCATCTGAACTATCACATTCTTTTCAAAGAAGGTTCTTCTTCTTAAAGAAATTTCTCTTGAACTGTTTCTTGCCTTTATCATAGGATGTGGACTTCTTCTTGGGAATTTTGATTTCATCGACATCATCATCCTCTTGGAACATTTTGGGGAACCTTGCTACAAGATGTCCAACCTTTCCACATCGAAAACAAGAAAGTAGAATCTTCCCTTTAAACATTCATTTTCCTCTTTGAAGGTTTGAGGAGTGGAGTGGCATCACCTCATTTTTCTCTTCTTCTTCTTGAGAATCATCAATGGAGAGGTTCTTCATGGCCTTGAATGAGACTATTTTGGATTTCCCATTTTCCACAACATTGTTATCATCATTTCTCATTTCATATGAAACAAGGGTGCAGTGAAAGTTATCCAATGTTAGCTCTTTCGGGTCTTTTCATCCAAAATGAAAACTATCAGATTGAACATGAGGTGGAAGTTTCCTCAAGATGTGATTTACAATCTTTATGTCTTCAGTAACTTCTCAATGACCTCGCATGTCTTCCACTACAACATTCACCCTGTCAAAGAATGCATCAATAGACTCATTCATGTTCATTATCAGATCTTCATAGTTGTTCCAAACACTTGCAGCTTTTCCTCTCTGACCTTTGTATCTCCTTCATATATATTGAATAGCTTTTACCACATGGCATGTGAAGATTTTCAGGAAATCACTTTCGTATAAATATTATTGGATAGGGCTCCCCCCTAAAGCATTAATTCCCTTGGAATTAGCATCCAATTATCTACGCTTAGCTTTAGATAAGGCACCACTATTAATATCGGCTGTTATTCCATGCATTGAAGCTGTGAACACATCCATTCCCAAGGATTGAAAGTAGTGTTTCATCTGATTCCTCTATAGCTGATAATTTTTCTCATCAAACATTAGAATACCATTGTGATTGTGACCTCTATTTGAGAGAGAAACACTAATATCAACCTTTCCCTCTGATACCAATTGTTAGGTCCACTAGGCTCGATACCCGGAGAGGGGGGGGGGGTGAATCAGGTTACAACATATTAAAACAACTGACCCTTTTGATCTTGTTTTGCTGTTAGAAAAAACACTATTATCTCTCCTTCCCATTGCAGAGTATGAATAAACCTTAAAGCATGCACATGACACTTCAATTTTTACATGGTTCACCCTCAATGTGATGTGTTCAAGGAGAATACAATGGAAGTATGCCAATGTACCAATTCCACAATAAGCACACTTCTGTTTACAAGTTCGAAGAAAACTCATTGTCCCTCCTAGTTTACAACAACTCACAATTTGAGAACTCAATGATCTCTCAAATGAAGTGATCTCACTGCTTATTCAAAAGATTCACTCACAGTTTATTGATCTGTATGTCTCTTCATTATCACTAATGAATGCATCCTCCACTATATGTAGATTCTCTATTGATTTCCAAATTTCATCAACTAATGAATACCCTTTTTCCCCTGACCACTGTGCACCAACCTTTCAGAATTACCTTCGCAAAGTACCTTACTTTGTGAAACTCCCAATTTTGTGAAGCTCAAACCAGGTATTGCGAAGTTACTGCCTTTTTGCGAAGCTCGCACCTTCACAAAGCTTAGGCCAAAGCAGAGCTGAAGTCTTCACAGAGAAACTTCCTTCGTGAAGCTCCCTGATCCAATGAGGAGCACCCAACTTTCATGGCACTAGATTAGCCGCCACGAAGCTCCTTCCTTTAATGAAGCTCACTGCCTTCGCGAACCACCGTCGCAAGCTGAGAGAAAAATATTTTATTCGAAAACTCTCTAGTTCTCCCAAGGGGGTCTAGGACTATTTATAAAAGATTCCACTGACCCTCGAAACTTCTGTGAAAAGTCAGTGCCACATCATCTCAAATCGTGAAGCTTTGAAATTTCAGGAAAAAGTCTCTCAATATCACGAAGAATAATGGAAATTTTTGGATCAAAGATCTCATCTTAATTGTGGAGCATTCCATCCATTGCTCCACCCCGCCACCATGAATCTCCCATGAATTTCCCTTCAACTCTTCCAGTTTTAAGGCTAGTCGTAATCACGAAGAACACCATCAACATTCTTCTTATCTTTGTGAAATCCGATCCATGCAGCCCATCTTTGTGAAACTCAGGCCTTTGCCATATTTTGACGAGATCTTCAAGGAAATCCATATTTCTCAATGCTCACCAAACTCCAAATTTTACAAACCAAAAATTTGGCAAACACTGTAAAACAATTCCACCTTGTATCTGTTGTTTTTATACTACCTCCAGACCATCCATTCCTTTTTCATGGTTCTCTGTCAACATTAATTGTCAAGAACATCTCTAAAACATGAAAATCACTATGGAAACCTTCTTTTTCAACACACAATCAACTCAAAAATGATGCATTGTTACCTTGATGGATTTTTTCAAAATAGTTATATTTTTAAAAAAGATTCAACAATATATATTAGAACCAAAATTCAACCATTGTTTATAAGTTTGTTTTTACAACAACATCTCAGATATTAAAAATAATTAATCCTTCTATGTTAATTTTTTAATTATTATTTTTATCATAATATGATATTCTTTATTATTCTATGAATATGAAATAAAGTAGTCCAACTTCAAAACATTCATTTTTATGGATTAAATGTTCTTTCTATAATTTGAATGTTTTTTATCTTGTTGCATCAAAATGGTTTTGAGATCATCCATATCCCTTAGTACTTGTCAATATTCAATATTGAAATAATATATATTTCAACACTATTTTAGATTCTCTTTTATTTACAACTAGCTTGTCATAGAAAAAGATTATATTGCCATCTGTTTCAGTTATCCACTTGATAACACTTTTTATCTTCTTAATTTGAACCATTGATTTTCCATTGAATTCATTAAATGATAAATTATTCTAAATAAATATTTTGGAAAAATAACTAAGGAAACATGAGTTTTAAAACTCATCTAATTTCCAATGAATTTACTATAATTCAGCTTATATGTCCCAAATGAGGTGAAAAACTTCTTCAAGTCTCTATATTACTTCATTGATGTAATTCAACTTCATTTATTTTTCGTAATACTAGTAATTAGATTATAGTTTGTTGAATAAAATAAAATATCTATTATATTTGGATATATATAAGTTTTTGGTCCTAGTAATTATCTTTTAACAAAATGTGTTTGAATGGTTTCTATGACATCAACCTCTTCATCAGACATAATATTTTTTCATACATTTTCATTGGATTGTTTCTCATCATCATATGAGGATTTACCCTTCTATGGATCATAGAGAGAGAGTCATATTTATCTTACTAAGAATATAATAATATTTAGGTTTCATAAAACATGTATTATATATCAAAATTAATCATTTTGAGCCCATGTGTTTCATTTTTAGTCAATGATTCTGTGTATGTTGATGAGTGAAGTTAAACTTGTGATTTATAGAGAACTATTATTGATTCATTTAATATAATTGGGAATAATTCATAAGAAATTATCCTAAAAATTAATTCAATAATTAAAATATATTTTTTATATATAAAACATGTTCCATTATAATTAATTAAATGCTAATTTTTTATAACCGTTTCAAGAAGATATTGTGATTATGATTATCAATAATCCTTAGCTTGATGAAATGAAGAGTTGACAATGGATCATATTTTGATGATCTTGTATGATTGATCATAAATATAATTAATGATATGGGAAGTTAATAAATGTTATCATTTCACCACCGTTATATTTTGTGATTTTTTTCAAATAAATTTAATTCATTTGTTATCTTGTGTTTCATGCAACAACGAGTTTAAACAAAACATGACAAGATTTTACAATATTTTTTTAATGTGATAGCTATTGATTAACCATTTTATTGGTTGTAATTAATTGAACTAAATATATTATGAAAATAATATTTCTTAGACATTTATTTAATAAATTTATAGGTTATGAATTGTTTTGAAATGAAAATAAAAAATCATTTGAAAGTAAAATATGTATTTTTCTAAAAAACCATTTTTATACATGCAATAAAATTTTATCAAAATAAATTAAATTAGTCACTAGAGGTGAATTATTTTAATTAAATTTATATAATATAAACAATAAAATGAGTTATCATTCTTCAAATCTTTTTTTTTCTAGGCATAGGATAAGAATAAATCAATTCTTATGGTTCAAAACTATTTTTTCTTGTAAAAACAGTTTTTGTCGCACTTTACACATTTATATTCAAACCAATTTTCAATAAAATTATAATTTTTTTGAAAATAAAATTTATTTTTTAAATAAAAATTAAAAATTTATGTTAGAGTGAATTTCTGTGAATTTTAATAGATGATAAATTCTTCAATTAATAGTGAAAAATACTTAATTTTATTAAAAGTGTTTTTAATTTTAACAAATTTAAAAAGTTTAATTTTGTTTTAATATGGTTTTAAAAGATTATTTAGTTAAATTATATTATTTTTAACTCAATTTAGGTTATTGGAGTCAATTTTATTCCAATTTGTATATGAAATTCTTTATACTTATGAAAACATTTTCTTTAAAAACTGTATTTTTTTACTTCTATGAGTTCAATGTTTAATTAAACCCATAAAAATATATGAATTTAATTTATTTAAATAAATTAATCATTTTTAAAAAGAATAATTTACAATATATAATAAGGTCAACTAAAATTTGATTCACAATAAATATTATAAATATTAAAAACTAATTACTGTAGTTATGGTTAAAACTGCTTTACCAGGCGGTTAAACCAAATGATATGGGTATGATTTCAAATTAAACATATCTAAATCCTAATAGATGAAAATATATATACATTAACATTTCCCAAATCTAATAAAAATTCATTTGGAAGAATTTGGTTTCATAATGACTTTATTATTTTGTATTCTCTTAGGAAATATCCACATGGGTTCCATTCCCCACTTATAAAAGCACAACACCTTTCATCTCCTATATAACCTACAATATAATTTTTGTTAGGAAACTCTATAACAAAAAATAATATTAAAATCCCATTTCATGTCTTGTATACCTTGGTTTTATTAAAAAATCCACCTATGGGGGATTTTAGTTTTAACCTAATGAGGTTTTCTGAAGAAGAGGTATCATTTTTAACTATCTATGTTTATTTTATTTCTTATTATACCTCCATGAATTAATATTAAAACATTATTATATAATAACATAAATATTTCAATATAATTATATGTTATTATGTTGTTTTAATAATCCCATTTATCATCCCATCATTCAAATGGGAAATGAAACTGTCGATCACGTGTACAACCAAAACTACATTACAGACTAATTTAATTTGATTGCATCACCTCCACTAGCTGCATGATATAAATATTAATTTAATATATATATATATATATTATTTTTATTAAATAATTATACTTTTGCAATTATAACATCACATTTAACTTTTTACCATTTAATTAAATTGAAGATGATAACGTTGTTCCTGCGTACTTGTGGACTACCGCCTCCAGGCAGCAATGTGATACATTTTTCATTTCATTTTTACAGTGATGGTAATAAATAATTATTTAATGAATATGTCGTATATATATTATATAAAAAGTAATATTAACATTTTAATTATTTTTAAATTTTCTTTTGTTCTATTAACTGAAAAATGAAAACAGCATTTATGCGTTTGTAGGACTAACCACCTTAATCAATGAAGTAACTCATTTTACTACCTATACATTTATGGATGAAAAATAATATATATATATATATATAATTAATCCATATTATATTTATATCAATATTAAAATAATTTATATGGTTGAAAAATAAATAAATTACATGAAACAAAACTAGTGAACCAAAACATACAAGAAGAATGGAGTTGTTATCACTCGAAATAATTATTCTTATAAATCATTATTAATAAAAGAGTGGTAAAAGGTTATAATTAAATAATATGTGCTATAATATAAATTATTTTGGATATTTAATATATTTATAATAAACTAATATTTATTATATAAGAGTTTTGAACATGTACAATGGAAGGTGTCGATGTAAAGGATTTTTGCCTCATTTTTATTTCTATAGTACACAATCCAAATTTATCCATTGTATATTTTTTATAGTATATATTACATATGAATTTATTTAATGATTATTATTTTAAAAATTATGGTCTATAAATATCCATCTATGGTTCTCACTTTCATGAGGTTTTCATTTAAAAGTTACCAAAGTGGGATGAGATTTATCATAAAATCTTATTTTTTATTGTGATTATTTATGGTTAAAATATGATGATGAAATATGATGATATATATATCAATAATTTAATTAATTTTATGATCCTATGGTTATATATATATATAAACATGTTTTCATTTCATTTTCCTCTTTTTTATAACCATAGAGACTGAAATAATGTTTTTAGGGAAGTCAATTTTATTTTTCTCTTCATTCGAAAATCCTTTATCTTCTATATATATGTTTTTTAAATAAAATTTGAATAATGTTTTCAATATTAACCAATTAATTTCTAAATTCATATTTACCCCTTGTTTACCTTTTTAAAAATATTTTTAAAATTAATATTTTTATCATTTTCTAAATGAGGTTCTTTTGAAATTTTACTAAAAATGTGAAAGGAATCATTATTTTATATTTTATGAAATGAATATAATTTTTCACCAGAATAATAAATTAAATATTTTATGATTCCATTATCGGGGGGGGGGGGATATTTTTTTAAATAAAAATGTTTCATTTATATTTCATAAATTTTTATATTTAAATTACGTTATTTCAATTTAAAAAATTAAATTTTTCTCAAGAACATTTTTAATGATCTTTATATGGTATTTTTATTCACCAATGACAGAATCCTCAAATATTTATTCTGATTTACTATGAATATGATCTAATGAAGCCATAAATTTCCTTTCTTGGGATGGTATATATTTTGATGAATTTTTTCTATAAAACCCATTTCATTCTCATGGGTTATGCTATGATGAAATGACAAAAAATACCATTTCTTTTTCGTATGTTATGATATGATGAATGATTTTTTGACACAAATATGAATTATTTAAATTAAGTAATGGGTGGGCCTAAAATTATATTTCCCTCCATTTTTTGGTAAAAGATTATTGTTCTATGATATTAAAGAGTACATGGGATGTGATCCCATGCCCGAAACAAAAAAGGGTACACAAGATGTAATTACAATACTGATTTTGGTACGTTATTGGTTATCTAAATCCTATCTTATTATGAATTTATTTTTGGGTTTCCATGACATAATATATTATATTCTTATGTGTATTCCAAAAACCTAAGTCATATTCCAAAGTAATTCTCTCATTTTACATGTTCTTTGGTTCTTTTATGATTCGTATCTTATGAACTAACAATATTTATTCAATGACTCAAGATTATTATCTATTATATATAGGTAATTTTTTTAAATGTTATGATCATGGACCCATAGTTTTATATTCTTTTTATATTCAAGTGATCATTGATATCTCCATCATTTACCCTTACAGTGCATTTTAGTTCACCATTTTTTATGTTTACATTCCTCATGTTATAAAGAAAAGGTACGAAGTATGATATGTATAAGAAGGGTTATAGTTATGAAGAACATAGTTGTTGATAATATATTTCACTTATGAATCAATTTTCTATGTATCCATGATTCAAGAGATGCAAGACCTATATGATTTTTGACTTTTTTGTTTTGTTATGTAATGAATACTCATATATTAAGAGGTGATATAGATGTATAAAATATTTGGGCCAAAATAGACATATAATATGACCATTATTTTATGCTAAGTTTCAATTGATAAAGACCCTAAAAATATTAATTTAATAGAGAAATTTTTTGGGAAAGGAATTGGATTCTTGAAAAAAAATATTTCATATGGAAATATAATTTGAAAAATATGTTTTCCTAAGGAATTTGACATTGTATATGTTTTGGACTTTATAATTTAATTCCAACTCATAAGAAATAGGTTGATGTGGTTTCAATTTCTATTTTTGAATGTAATTTGGATAAATATTTATATGGGAGTATAATAAAAAATTATGGCTAGTCACAACCAACGAAGGACCTCCTCAACAAAACATATGGGACCCTGGGGTCAACAGCATGGGAGATGGTTATCCTAGTTCATAGTAGAGGTAGAAGGATTTATGATTATTCTGTTCCCAAAGGGAAGTGCACACATAGGTTCATATGTTGAATACACCATGACTGTTTTGGTACGTAGGGGATTGCATGATGGCATTGAATAGCCTATGAGGGGAAGGTGTGTATAGGTGTTATAGATGCCAAACCCCAATGTCAGCTCGAAATGTTGATGGAACAAAGAATCTTATTAAGATAAGATAAATAAAATTTATGTATGATGTGGAATCCCACAATTGTATGAATTTTTAATCCACCTAAAATAATATGGACATACCATGGGACATTTTATTAATGTTGATTTGATGTTGTTTAAGGATACACATCTTTATCTTCAATCTTCATTCTTCTACTATTGTTATAATCTCCCTGATGTGACTTTTTTTATACCACGAGATACACAAAATTTCCTCTATCTCCATCAATCATCAAGCCAAGCACAAATGGATGGTTATCTTGATCATGTGACCAAAAATTGACTTGCATGAAAAAATTAATTTTTTTGAAGCCAATCATCTGAGGTTGTTCCACTACCACATGATGAGAACAAAATGATGTTACTAAAGATGAGTATTCATTGTTTAGGATGATGCAAATGAGAATTATCTCATGAAAGAAGAAGGATATTATGAGAGGAGACAATGTTTTCGCATGATTTTTTTTAACAATAGAACCCATGTAAAAAATATAAATCTTTAGATCCTCAGATGTATATAAAAACATTGATGTGGTATAATAATTGGAATAATCATCCAACCATCACATGACATGAAATAGAGATCTGAGGTATTAGAAAGGATTTTAACATTGACTATAAATATCAAAGGGCCATGTCCTAGAGTATTTTATGAAGTTATCACGTGTTCTCTAAAAAATAGACACTTTATATGTTATGTTCTTGACCTAGTCATGTGAAAGATAGTTCCATGAGCCTCCTAGATTTAGTGAAGAGAAATCAAGAACCCTACATGATACATTTATGTGAATGACAATGTTACAATGATTATTTTATGTTGAAAATAGTTAAGGGATCGATCCTCTATTTACAATTCTATAAGAATCTCATATAATATTCCACATAGCACATCAACCTCCATGAAGAGGAAGAAACCATGCAAATTAGATCATCACTCCCATAAAGAATAAGGTTTGTGTACCCATTTTTATTATGTGAATAAGAAATACAATATACAAGTTGTAGTTTTTCTAAAAGAGGATAACAATAATTTTGAAGATCCATAAAACATCATGTTTCATGAAGTAATTTTTGATATATGGTGCATGAAATATAATTCAATAGTGATACATTATTGTGTATTCAAATACAGACTTAAACTGAATTATAAAAAATAATAATCATGATCCCAGAAAAATAAAATAGAATAATAAGAATATTATTCTATATATTTGTACGAGTCTATAATTTTGAGAAGACTCATTGAACATGGTATTCATGCATGATTGTATTTGAGTTGATAATTCACATGATTTGAGAAGCTTAAAACAACTACAATTATTAGTATAGTTGTTTTTGAATCACAAATTTCATTAATTTGTTCATAAAATATGAAAGAAGACCCGCAACATTATTTTTAGAGAGTGATACTAAACATTTAGTGTACTTGTAATAAAATTGAGTACTAAAAGCTAAAAAATCCCAATAATTAATTGTGAGTAAGGTCATAATTGATTAAAAATAAGATTTCATTGTGTAGACTTAAAAACTACAAAAAGAATGTGAAAATCTCATTAGTAGGAAGAATCAATTGAAGAAAGATTCATAGAAGGTTGGGAAGACCATTAAAAAACTGGTTGTATTCTAGTATAAGTAACCATAACTTTTTATGAGATATCTCGACCAAAATGAGTAAGTATACATAACAGTGTTGGAATTTTAGTATATATATCTTTTTAGGGAAAACCCCATTGTAATAATTAGTGATAAAACATTATGGTATTTTTTCTGTCAATAAATTCATGTGATTATATATAATCTTAATCACGTTTATTTACTATTAGAGAATATGTATCTTAGATCATTCTGAACATAGAAAGGTTTAGTCAGCCACGTCATAACGACCCTTGTAAAAATATTTTCTTTTCTTTTTGGTTATTTCATTTGTTTTTTAATATGGTATAGTTGAGAGTTTAAAGAGAAAGGGATTAGGATAATAATATAATAGTTTTGGATTTCAAAAGAATAAATTATATTAAGTACATAATTTATTCACCCCCACCAACTATCAGTGATATATCTGACCCTTATCTTTAAAAGTGGTATTGGAGCCTCAGGTTCCCTATGAAATTATGCAACCTTAACTAAAGTCTAATAATAGAAAGTTTGAGTTAAATACACATTAAAGGAGATACTTTCTATAATTCCAATAATTATTATGGATTAATCAACCGAATGATTCAATATATTATTTCCCTATGACTTGAAGATAGTGATGTTGTAACAATTTTTTATTCTATCAATAACAGATGCTTCCAGGATATATGATGATAAGAGAAATAGATTTCAAATAAATAAAATCTATTTTTTCATTTGTATCTAATAATGTGCTCACTAAGGTAATGGGACTAAAAACAAAGAAGGAGATATATGATAAAATCAAAAGTATTTTTGAAGGTAATATAAACATAAAACAATCCAAACTACAAATTTGGATAGTTATACTTGAAGATATATGAATGAATGAATATTAGAATACATATAACTAATTTACTAGTGAAAATGGGATAGTAAGTCATATCAGGTACATTAAAGATACTTTGGAACATTCACCTATTTTAATAAAATTGATGTGTAACATTCCTAATAGATTTGTCCCAAATATTTCTTTCTTAAATGAAGTTTGAGACCAATATCAAAGTGAGTTTCATAAGAATATCTTCAGGTATATGATGAGAAAACATCATATGTTCAAAAATGATGATAAGTTGGAAACCTCTTTCAAAGGAATGAAAACTATTAAGATGATGAAAAATAAATATGAGCCATTCTCAAATTATAATTAATATGAGGTATATAATAAAGATTATTAAAGGTTCATTTATTTTATTTCTAAAATAATAATAAGAGGAAAGAAGAAATTTAAAGGTTTGGTTACATAAATGTTATTTAATTTTGGTTAAATGAAATAATTATTAATTGATTATCAAGAGAAAAAATTTAATAATTCTGAGAGTGATGATAAAGAAAAAGAATAAATTAACAAAATATCTAGAAAACCTAGAAAATGTGATACTAGAGAGAAGAATAATTCATCAAATAATTATATGAAAAATGTAATTGGTGGGATATTTTATGAATTATCTTCAACATTGTATAAAAATATCATAATTAATCAACTAAAAATATAAAATCTTAATATAACATGTTATGATATATAGATATTCATTATGTAGTGATGAGAAATAAGAAGAGGGGTACCATGAGTACATTTTGATATCTTAACTTGTAATGTGTCTTGATCAATACTTTAAACTCAATAACAGAATCAAATTGATAGAGAAAGAGAAAATTTAATGATAATTAAAAAATAAATTATTCAGCAGATCAAAACATCCAATGTGATTATTGTATAATAGTATAAGATGTTGAAACACCTTAATGAAAAACAAGCTATAACAGAAGAAGAACTAATTGTGACATAGTCATGTGTCATAAAGAATAAGATACCAAGAAATTTAATGGAGATTATTTTGATAATCCGGAGGATGTTCAATCTCAATCATTAAAATTTATTGTAAATAATATTCCATAAAAGAATGTACGGATTATTTCTAATTATACCAATGATGATAAATTTGTTTCATCTATTGTAGAAGATAATAAAAGCACTAAAATTATTAGACTATTCTTGATAGTGTGAACTTAAATGGGTTGGGAAAATAATGTTCCCCAAGTATAAGGAAAAATAATGGCTGGACTGTTTCTATACAATATGTTTTTTTCAGTAATATAATAATTATAACTATGGAAGAAAACGTTTCATAGGAAAATGATAGTATAGTGATAAATTTATCCACAAGGCCTTCAAATATTAGTATAATATTCTACTTCCTTAAAATTGGAACATATCTAGGGATAGAAATTATAGAATGATACAAATTATCTCAATGAGAGGAAGGGACACATTAGAATGTAGGAGTTTTTTATAAGAAATAAACAAGGTTGTCTACTTAGAATAATTTTGATTATATAGAGAAAATATGTAAAGGTTGGGAAAAATAAGTTCATTATGTGAAATACTTCATAAAAAATCATTCAGAACATTTACTATATGATGATAAATCAAATAAATATCCCTAAAGGGAAATGATATATGGACATTTTATTCAAATAAATTCTTTTTAGAAGGGAATTTTGAAAGAAATAGATCAAAAATTTTGTGATTAAGGTAGAATATAAATTTAACTCGATAAGGATAAAACCCATATGGTGTTCCCAGAATTTTATATCCATAAAATCATGATATTCTTTGTATAGTAAGAAACAAATAGGCCATATTTCATAAAACGATATGATCTTTCTTCTGAAACAGGAAGGAAAAACAAATAAATTGAAGAACAAATCATATAATGATGAGTATATATTAATGGCACAAACTAATAATAATATGAAAACCATGTCACCCTAAATTGATGAAAAATAGAAATTCTATAGAGGTTTTATCCTGAGGATAAATGGTTCTTGATTGAGGAGGGTTTCTAGGTTGAGAAAACCTCATCCATGTTTCTCCCACAATGGATTATTGTACAACCTCATTCTTATTTTTATGACCTAATATAACATCTTAAAAATTAATGGATAATTTTTAGGATTTCACAATTATAAAACATGTGGAGATTATCTTCACAGAGTCTACTAAATGCCATTAAAATATAAGAACAAGATGGAATCCCTTAAGGGTGTTAAAATTTTATAATATTAAATTAGTACGCCAAATTCCAATGAATCTGGAAATTGTAAATAAATTTCAAACCTAAATGTTAAAGTATGAGAATAACACTTAAAACCATATATTATTATTGGATTAATTCAGTTACTAGGGGGGTTGGTTTTTCAATGTATGGTAAAAGTAGGAGTTTCATTTGTTGTAATTTAAATTTTTAATGTGTTTCCTAATCTATGTAGTATTATATGTTCATTAATAACTGGGATTATTTATAACCCCTTAAAAGAAATTTGAGAATTCCAAAGCATGTTATCACATGCATACTAGTTTATGGACAACATAGAAAACATTTAATTTGTCTCTATATTTTTCTATAGTATGTTTCCCCATGTAGAGTTATAGTGGACCAAATAAAGGATATTTTGTAGTAAGACAATGTGGTATTATCCTTATATTTAACAAATGGAGGAGAATATTAAATTATTTGAAATATATAAGGATATGTGAACCCCACCACCTTATTATAATTTTCATTTGAACTATGGGGAGAAAATTGGAGCACAAACATTGAATTTAATGTTTTAATTGGATGATAACAAAAAAAAATACAAAGAGAGAGATTATTGATCCTGAGTGGTTTATTAGTTTTCAATGATTCAATATGTGTTGATGAGTGAATTTTAACTTGTCTTGCATATATAATTTTTAGGGATTAATTTAACAAAATTTAATGTGAATCTTTAAAAACTATCCTTGTTATAAATTTTATCATTTTATATATTATCTTAATCTCTTAAATAGGTTCCAATTACATTTGTAGAATGCAAATTGTTCACAGAAATTTGAATAAGATCTTGTGATGATAGTTATCTATAATTGTTATCTATATGAAATAAAGACTCAAATATGGATTGTATAATGATGATATTAGATTATTTATAATCATTATAATTGATGATATAATATTTTAATAAAGATGGCCATTCAATATGAACATTATTTAATGATGAGTTTTAATTGGTGAAAACCATAATGATATAAATTTAAATGAAAAACATTTTGGGAATAAGAATTGAATTTCATAAGAAATTTCTTTTTCATGAGTGAATGAAATAGAGAAATATGATTTTAGGAGGAATTTAATATTAAATATGTTTTGGAATTTATATTTTAATATTATCTCATAAGAAATAGGTAGTTGGGTTTTAAATTTTTGTTTTGGTGTGTTATTTGGATATCACTTTTTATGGGAGTTAAATTAAAAAGGGTCCAATCAATCCCACTAAGTAACCCCCAACCATACCTATGTGACCTAGGGGTCAACCACATGGGAGAGGTTTGACCAAGATATCCATGATAACATAATGATTTGGGCTCACATAGAGACCATATAAAATCACACACTTAGGTCCACATGGAACATGCATAGGGAACATAGGGTTACATATGGGTGCATAATAATTGTGTGGCCCATCTCTTGATGGATATGTCTGTGAAAGTGTTCATAGGTGTCAAAACCTAGAGTTATTTTAAAAGTTAAAAATCATGTATAGTCCTATTAAATGAAGAAAAATAAAGGTAAATTCTCATGTGGGACCCCTCATGTTTGAGGTTTTTTCATCCATTTATAATTTTATAAACATAACATAGACTATTTTATTGATGTTGAAATGATGAAACACAAGTGTCTACATCTTCATATTGAATATTTTTTTATCTTCCTCTTGTACAAGATACCAAACACCACTGGTTGAATTTCATGAGCTACACCTAACATCCTCTATAGCAGGTGATCATCAAGACAAGTTGGAAAAAAATTAATATCATGATAATGAGACCAAAAACCATCATTCATTTAGGCCTGTATATTCATTGAAATAATCGTATGAGAATGTTCAACTGCTAAGTGAGGAAAAAATGTTGTTATTAAAGATGAGTATGTAATGGTTGGGAATGTGGCATGTGAGTATTATATCATGAAGTAAGATTCTAATTGTGTAAGGATTCCATATTTTTTGGTGTCATGAGAGATAAATAATAAGGGAACCTTCATTGAGAATTTTAATTCCCATATCATTGAGTGTTGATAAAAATCATTATATGGTTGAATAATTTGAATTATTATCCTATATTGACAAAACATAAAATGTAGATCTACAGAAGTGAAAAGGTGGTGAACCTAACCTATAAATTTAAAGTGACAAAGGCTGAGAGTAACTGTTGATGTTTTCATGTGTTCTCTAAAAAACAATGACCCTAAATATGTTCATCTCTAAACGTATTTGTGCAAAAGAGAAAGCTATGAGCCTCCATGGTTTTGTAAAGAGATAGTAGGAATCTTTTTGATTTATTGACGTGAAGGAGAAGGTTTCTATGAGACTCATAGGTGGAAATTATTTAAGGGATTGAGATTATATGTACAATTATACCAAAACTTCATCTTAGATTCCAAGAATTACATCAACCTTTTTGAAGACGGGTAAACTCTGCCCTTAGGAACATCACTTCTATGAAGAAGAAATTTTTATACAATAATATATAATTACATCAATAAAAAATTATGTGTACTTGTTTTGGTGTGAGAGAAAATGAATATGTTAATGGTTAATATCCATGCACCATATGGTTTCATGACGGATTTTTGGAAATACAATTCATTCATAAAGAAATTATTACATGTTCAATGATAGAATTATGATGAGATAAACGAAAAAATAACCTTGAAGCCATAAAAACCATATAAAATAATAATAATAATATATATATATATACTAGTGTTTATAATCATTAGAAGATCCATGTTACATGTTATTCATTCATGGGGGAATTGATTTGATAATTTACATGAGTTTAGTAGTTGAAAAGAACTAGAATTGTCAATGTATTTGTCTATATGAAGAGTTATGTTTTAATTAAATAATAGTATATAAATTAAGACATATTTTATTATTTATAGAGAATGTGAGAATAAATTAAACACATTGGTTATAACAGAGAGTATCAGAAGCTGAATTGTTATTGATAATTAAAGGTGAAAAGGCCCTAAGTGATTCAGAAAGTTATTTGACTGTGTGTAGTTAAAATAAAACAACGCTAAAATGAATAGTGAATCATCATGGAGAAGAAGTTGAAGACATGTTCATATAAGGTTGGTAAGACCATTAATTAACTGGTTGGATGTCAGTATAAAAAACATGATATTTTTAGAAGATAATTCATTTAGAAGGAGTCAGTATAAAGAATGACATTGGGTTGCTAGTATAAATATTAAATTGGGGACAACCCACTGTAATCATTAGTGATAACACATTATTTTTTGTTTTTCTACTATGAATTTTCAGATATTTTCTATAATTATAATCATTGTTCTTTATTAGTTGATAATATGTGTCTCAAATCACCCAATAAATAAAAAGGATTTAGTCATCTTCATGAAGAGAAATGCCTTGTAAAAATCATCATGTTATTTTATGTGATTTCATTTGATTGAAAATGAGAGAGGTGATACATTAAAGAGTGAAGTATCAATATATTAATCAATAAAAGGGTTATTTTAAAATAAGTAATTATAAAAATTACATCACAAATTCCCCCTCCCTCTATTAGTGATACTAAAAATGTAGGATCTACACCTTATTAAATCAACAATAGCATCAAATTTATTCTTTGAGTTTCTCTTCCCTAGTATGTGATATGGTTCAATAAGATGATATGATTCATCTGTACGTACATTTTTTTGAAGATTTTATTCACTAACTTTTTCACAAGGTACTTACTCATATTTGTAAATTTTTATTCCATTATCTTTTAAAAAAGTTAGAAGAAAATATTCAGGTTGATATAGAAAATGTTCTACTCATAAATTAGATGTTAACTTACCTAAAAAAAGAGAAAATAAAAGAGTTTTGTCTCTTATTCCTTTTTAATTTCATCATTTTAAGAAACAAATTTGTATGCTTCCAGAATCATTAAATACCATTTCTAATTACAGATTTTTTTTCCATGTTGGATTTATTTTCCATAACAAATTACTTCTTTTTCCATTATTCTTCTTTCAATCTTTTATAAACATTCAAAATAAAAGATAAAGTCGTATACTCTTCCAAACCAAATGATGGATAATTATCCTTCTTATATTAATTATTTGTCAAGAACATTGTAAATATTTTAACAGTCATTTTTTTATAATTTCATAGATTATGTATAGACATTCAAGATTACTAGTTAGAATTTTTATTATGAAGAACATTTTCTAAAGAGATTCAACACCTATAGTAAATGAACCTTTTGTGGATTTTTCTATAAACTGTTTCAAGGATGGTATGAAAAATAATTTTATTTTGCTATAATTTTATTAGCAAAGTGTTAATCATTTTCCCTAACTAGTACAACAACATTATTTATCTTTTTACTGTTCCTAAAATCTTCCCGGATTTTATTGATGAACATTGGAGAAAGCATAATTTTCAACATTATTTTTATGGTAATTAAATAAATGATATTTAATGGCATAAAAATTATAATGTTTAACTTTATGTTTTTGTATAATAAATATAATACATAGATATATTTAACACTCAATGTATCTCTATCCCCATTTATAGTGATAATAATGTTTCGATTCAACCTAGAAACTATTCTCTATTATGATTGGGGATTTGGTAAATTCTTGGATTTTTCATAAGAGTAAAACAATGAAGTTTTTTAATGAGATTTATCCAAATTTACTAGAATCTGATGTAACATATGAGTAAAAAATGTTACTTCTCTTTCCAACAGAATTTATATAATATCAATAATCATTTTCATGTTGGGATTATTGGATTTTTCAATAAGAATGAAAGAAACATTCTTCAGCCCATCAATTTTATTCAACTCCATAATCCCTTTTCTATTATTAGATATATATGTATCAAAATACACATCAGATATGAAAATGGATTCCAACCCCAGTTAAAAAAATTATTTTAGAAGTGAGTCATAACAATCAAACAGGACATTATCTATATCCTTTTCCATAATAGATTCTCTTGTAGAAATATCACTTAAAAAATTCATATTTTTGGATGAGAAAAACTAAACAATATCAGATGAACAAAAAAAATAATGGGTGGAAGGAAAACAATGTGATAAGATCTCTCCATATAATTTATTCATTGTAGAGGAAGTAGTGACCCACTACTCATTTATATAGATTTGAGGTGATATTTATTTCATATTTTAATAATATCTAATGGTTGAGAACAATCATTGAAAAAAAAACATCTGATATATGATCTTAAAATTATGATGAAGTAAATATTTTAAGAATGTTTTCTATTATGGAACTCAAAACATTTGTAACAACCATTAGAAAATCATTAAATTTAATCAGATATAATGTTCTTCTTTTGAAAAAAATATTTTTTACAAAATATTTTGAAGTGTTTTTCATGTATATTATAACATGTATTGATATTTTATAAAAAAATATATAAGAATAAAAATATACCTTTTGAGGAAAATTTTCATAAAGTTTCTTAAATATATTTTTATGATAAAATGCACATCTTTTTTTTAATAAAAATTATATAGGAAAGATTCTGCCCATGGAAACATAATATTGAACCTTGTCTAATGAAACTATGATATTTCTATAAAATATTTTTACATCTGTTTTTGATAAATTTGAAATTATAAAGAACATTTTTTCGGAAATTGTTTAAGGAAAAGAATAGAAAATATTAAAAAACAAAAGGAAAAAATTGTTCTCCACCTTTATTATTGATTTTTCTTACTATAAAAGGATATGTAAAATGAAATTAGATAAATGATAAATTTATATTAATCATTACATGATTCTGTTTATTAAATTAACATATATCCAATTTTTGGGGTTTTGAAAAAATATTAGTATGTTGTTCATGGATTTTATGAAAATATAAAATAATATCTCATTTTTGTTTGTGATCCTGAAGGAAATAATTTGTTATATCTCTATGATTAATTCATTAGTGATGTGATTAATTTTTACTAAAATATAGAGAGATTTTTTATCCTAACAAATCATAGTGTAACTAAAAACATGCCAAAAATTAGTCATTTTGTTTTTCATCCACATAACATGAGCACAAAAAATTCAAGTAGCTATATATATTAAGCTTCAGTAGTTGAAATTGATACTGAGTGTTATTTATTAAAAGAATAAAAAACTAAATATTTTCCTAAAAAATGAAAATTTCTAGATATATATTTTATTTCCATTTTACATCCACCAAATTATTCATCCAAACAAAAATCAAAATAATTTTCTGAAGAATAAAGAATCCAAGAGTAACACTTCACTTATGTTAATAAAATATCATTACACTAATTTAAGATTCAGCCCTTTTGTATTTTCACGAAATACCACACATTTACAGACAAAAAACATGAAATCTATTCGACTAGCTATAAGATATAGTAAACTATCAGTCATTCCTACATGTTTTTTGATCAATCTAGTTTCTCATATTCATCAAGATCTAAATTTTTTCTGACTCCTATATGTGTATTACTACTCTTGGAATTCTCATATCCATACATTTTTATTAAATCTATTATATAATTTTATTGATAAAAATGATTCCTTCTCATTTTTTATAAATTTGAAAACCAATGAAAAATATAAGTTCCCCCATCATACTTATTTCAAAAGAATACTTCATATGATCTATAAATTATTTAGAAATATTTTTTTGAGTTATAACAAACATAATTTCATAAACATAAACTTGGAAGATGATGGTTTCCTAAAAAAATAATTAAAAGTGTAGGATTAATAGTTCCCTTAATGATGTTTCTTTAAGTTAAAAATAATATAAGTGTATCATATCAGGATCTTGCGATTTTTTTGAGTCTATAGAGTACACTAGTAATCTTAAAATAAATTCAGAGTTTCTCACAAAAAATAAATGTTTATTCAAAAAAATACTTCTATATATATATCTACAATGAAATATAACATTTTTCATACATTTAATAAAGAGTAAAATTAATGAATGGTTTATAAGATATATGTATAATTATAGATCTAAATCTATCTACTAGAGAAGCAATTTCTTAAAAATATATACATCCTTTTAGAAATATATTTGAATGTTTATTTCCAAAATTTCACTTTTATAATATTTTGAGAAAAAATCACAGTTCATATTCTTAGATGAATCCTTATCCATATAGAAAATATTCTAGTTGATGGTACTCAGCTTATTTTCCTAAAATTAAAAAATTATTATTTTGGTGCCCACAATTTCATAGGTCCAGAATTATTAAAAAATAAAACATTATTAATCCACTTAGACCCAAAATTATTGTGTTGAAAAACACCAAATAATTTAGAAATACATTTTTTATGAAATAAATGATGGATTCTTATTTAGAGAACATTTGTTCTTTCAATGTCTGCCTCTTTGAACTTTATAACACAATGGATCATTCTTTAGAACAAAGTAACTTTTTTGAAAATGTGTTTTTTGTAGTAAAACTAATCAAAGAATTATTTAAATGTGGTTTTGAATGAAAATATTAATTATTAAAAAAATCATACTAGAAATAAAATTTGAATTATTTTCTTATATTAAGGATATTTTTCAATTTAGTTACATTACTACATTATGATATTCTTTAGTTTAAATAAAATTTGATATTTTTATCCAAATCATTAGTAAGATCTGAAAAGTCTATGGTATGTCGTGAAATTATTGATTTTTCATTGGGAAGTTATACCTTATAAATTTCGTATTCATTCTTAAATTTTTTACTTTGTTTCTCTAGAAATATAGCATACCTTGATACTTCTTCAAAACTATGTGTAGTATTCTATCCATTAGTTATAATAGATTTTTCTTCTTCCAAATAAGTAAAATATTTATAATCTAAATCGGGATAGTTATCATTCAAGGATAAATTTATAATGGATTTAGTGGATACCATTTCTCTGAGGTATTGTAAGTTGTTTACAATTACCACATGAAAACCCATTACTTTATGTTCATCACTGCAATTCTCTAAATAAATTTCTAGAGAACATTATACACCCATTTCTCTCTAATTGTTTGAAGCTTTCAAGATTCTCTTATAACATATTTTGGAACATTCTAAAATTATTTTCCCTAGTATTCTTATTTTCAATCTAGTAAAATTCTTCTTTATATGACTAGGATTCTCATATTCTTATCATATCATCTCAGAAGTTCCTTTCTTATAACATATTTCCTTTTTATTCTTCTTGTATTTTTAATAAAATTCATTCTCACCAAAAAACTATTCATTATTCTTTTTAATGTTTGGAATTTTCATTATCATATTATTCTGATGATCATCTTTCATTCTCAACAATGTCATTGTTTTTAATATTATAGTCATCAAATTTTTCATAAGATCTATCTTTAATAGTTGTTATAGATGTATAGTGAAAAAGCTAACCGGTTCATCTTTTTATGTTTTTTACAATCTCTTTTTAATATTTTCTTATATTGAATGAGAGTCCCATTTAAATATTTTGGACTAAACTTAGTCATTTTTTGGTATAATCAAGATAATTTCACTTAGATTCCCACTCATTCAGCATGATTTATATTTTCCTCTCAATCATTTGATCATTTATGACGTGTTTATCTCTAAGATACTATAGATTATTTATTATGGTCATGAACTATTGATTCATCAAGGAAACTGATTCGCATGGTAGAAAACAAAAAAATCTATATTTTGAATGTTATATTACACTAATTATCTTCACAACATTTGTAGTGAAAAAATGAGTTTCATTAAGTATATTCCAAATACTATTTTCTGTTTCAGAAGATGAAATTTTAATGTATATATTTCTATTACTAAATCATGGGAATGTTTTTTTATGTGATGTGAATGTTGATATTAAACATTTTTATCTCTTGTGTATGTAGTAACTTATTTATTTGATATTTTATATCTTCCTATCATCATGACAAAATTTTCTATTCTAGTGTTGATAAAAATGACCATTTGATCTCTCTAATAATCACAATAATCAACATCAATGATTGGTTGTCCGGTTAGATTTATATTATCTAATATCCCAACATACAAACAGATAATATTAAAATAAACTACAAAATTTTATACTAAAAAAATTAGAGTAAAATCTCATAATAAGTTGAAACTATATATGATTCTTAATGTATGACCAATAGAGTATATATTATTATATAAGAGGGTTGAATTTTATTTTATAAAAACAATGCATTAAATTTTTTACAAACTCTTTAATAAAGTCATTAGATGAAGTTTCATACAAAGTAACATTGTAATTTGAGTTAGAAAAAGATTACTTCAACCAGTATAATATTTTCCTATAACGTGCACAGTGTAAATGATAACTTTAATAAACAAGTAAAAAATTATAATTTATATAAGAAAATTTAAAAAAATCATAAAAAGGATAAATGCAATAATGTTTATTGTTAAGGATGTTAATAAATTTATATAATGTATCCTGATGTTAATCCCATTTTTGGGTTTTCTATAAATGCATCATATGTCCTTAATCATCAAGATTAGACAAATCTATGTTTCATGTATCCTTGGGAACCCCAGATTATATTGATTGTAACATCCTTATATCTCTCTACCCTAATATCCCACAATCGGATAATATTACAAAAAACTATTACCAAAGATAAATATCATAAATCATTTAAATCAATATTCTCAAAATATGGTGCCTTAATATAAACTCCCTAAAGGTTATAAAGTAAGCACTCTCTGGTAACAATATGTGTAAAGCACCAAAAAAACTTTAGATAATCACATTTATCAAAATGTAAATATTCTTTCTCTGAATCATGTTTCCTTATTTATAAAAAAACTTATAATAGTCACATTCCACATTTATTAGGATGAATTTGAATGTTTTAAGATGAACTCTTTCTTCCATTGAAAGTTTCATCATAGTATCATCACCAGATGTCCATCGTGTTTAAAACCACTACAATTTATATAGGTTATATTTGATGGAATAAATATCTAATGTATGGTTGTATGTGTAAATTTCTTCATCTCGTAGGTTTGATTAGAGTTCCTATGGTAATCATGTCCACCTTTATCTAAAAAATTCTCTCTGATATATTTTGTGAAACTTCATTAGGATGACATTATTATACTACGTTTTCAAGACTTTATTAGCCTGAAACCATTTAAATTGGTATTCTTCTATGTAATTTAACAATTACGTGTCTAACAATTATAAATAAGGAAATATTTGTCCAATGGATTGAATATCCTCCATATGATAAACTTATGTATGTTTTTTTAATGAAATAATACTCACCAACTAGATAAACATTAAACTTTCATAAAAAATTAATATGTATGAGAAAATTATAAAATTTATATATGTATAAAAGTTTAATGATGTGAATTGTGATTTTCAAAAGTAATGTTAGAATTATTTTAAAGTATTCATTAGACACAAAATACCATATTTTTATCCACCAACATTATTTTCACCATGGAGTATATCCATTTTCCTCTTCTAACTAATATAAGAGGATCCCAAGAAATCACTAGAGTACCCACACATTGGTGTAGTGAAGAATGAAGTAATTATCTCATGCTTTTCCTCATCTAGACCCTTCTTGATCATTAGGTCCTTATATAACACCTCATGATATATCATTAAGTGAAAAATATTTAATTGGAACCTCAACTATGGATGAAGAACAATATCAAAATTTTTAAACTAAGAAGAAACCAACATTGATCCCTACTGAAGCACCCTAAATTTTTTAGCATGATCCATCTTTATTTTATACATGCATAACTCCTTGAAGAATATATCCTTAAAGGAATCCCATGTATTACCCTCACATATTATCACAAGGTTCATAACACCACAACACATCATGATGGGTCCCTAAATCATAGAAGAAATAATATTTACTTGTCAATCATATAGGGTATCCACCTTATCAAAGAACCCCTTGATGATTTTTCCTCCACATCCTGTAGTCCCTCAGTGCCCTGGAAGACTGGGAGATGCAAAACCTGGAAGGACCGTGACTAATTGAATGTCATTCTAGAAACTCCTCCTCTTTAAAATGCACTCTTATAAATTCTTCTAGTTATATTTCTTCCACCACCTAAACCACTATAGTATGTATTGTACCATAGTCAGTTTCATCCTACTATCAATCTAATGGTAGAACAAGAGCATCCTCCCTTATAAGAGAATTTTGACATGGTTCTGCTAGAGGTTCCATTTGACATATTCTAGGAAGAGTTATCTTCAATAATTAATAAATTTTTAGAATAAATATTGTATATTACTTAAGATATCAAATCAATATGTTCATAGGTGTACACAATGTACATTGATAGGAAATCCTATCCCAGGAGGGTTTCCGCAACAATGAGGCCTAACCCTTATAGTACACCCCATGGTCTATGCCTTTTCATTCATAAATTCTTAGTAGACATAGTAATATATATATAAACACGAATTTACATGTTCAAATAACAAAAATGTCTGAATAGTATACCACATAAAAACAAATAACATATAAAGATATATAATTAATTGAACTACCATGCATACAAAGAAATGTGTATATATGACATGATATCAGATGTGCGTAATCATGTTTTATGAGTGTACCAAAATTACATAAGCTATAAAAACACAAGATACTCATAATTTTACTGAATTTATAAATCCATAAATATAGAATAATTTCCATGACTAGTACGTCAGAGGCTGGTTACACATGAGTGGCCAAGGATAACATGAAACTCCCCGACCCCAGTTCCACATAGCTTAGAACCTTCGACCATGATCCCAAATATATCCATGAAGAAAAGGAAAATAAAACCAACCTAAAATAACATTTTTCAACACCTTTATTTTAATCAACAGGTCAATGAAGAGGTGATATATGACCTCATGTATGCCTCACCAAACAGAAGAAGTTGCTGACTAGCAGTGAGGGGAGGAATTGTTTAGTTGAAAGACTGCACACTCAGTAATAATAGGAATACACCAGAATCAAGAATATATAAATAAAAAATATATAAAGCACAAATATAACCAAAAATATATCATAATTCAATAACAATACCATCCATGTCATTAAACATAAAAATAATAAAATACCCCTTATGTGATTGGTCAGACCAATGTACAGGTAAAAGAAATAGAAAATAACTAATTAGACAATGTTATTTATCTCTCTTCCATCCCAATAAAACCTATAAACAAAATCCATTATCCCCACATCTACCTTCCACTGAGCCATTTCCATCCCCCATATCCTTATTTATGAGATTTTCATGTGCATCGAGATTCCCATGAGAGGTTTGAGTATAAACACAATAGGATTCCACTAATGAATCCTTATACATAAGTGAAGATATATATAATGGTGTATTCCCTACTAAATAAATTAAATGTTCACACAAAAAATAATTCATGTTTTGGGTGATCATACACAAAAAAGGATACCACAATCCTTAACCATGTTTTCTTCAACTCCATTCTTGAAGAGTAGTCACAACCGGTAGTCACATGACTCATATAATGAAATGATGTAAAATATAGATAGCATTACTAATAATATTCTCCATATCCATTGTTCTATTTTTAATAAATAGTCATTAACCAACATTAAGGTATAGTGACTCTCTACCTTTAAGGAGTAGTCACCCAACTGGTTCAACTATCCATTTTCCCATAGTTTTCCCTTTCACATAATGGAACATCCACTGACCACCTTTTAACTCTTATAAACCATATAAATTATTTAGTTTCAATCCCATATTGTATCAATGTGTCTAAAACCAATTGACATAATTTAAATAGATAAAATCCCACCTTAAATTGTACAATCAACTCAGAAATCATCACTACCTGAATCATATCATTGTTTTAGTGTACACCTAATTATAAATAATGGATATATACCTTTATGAGTATCAAATTATAATTGAAAAGTCATGTAATATCCCAACACTAACCATAATTCCATCTTAGATTCATAAGTCTATAGTATTATAGTCATTCTCTCCCTCTAAGGAGAAAACAAGTCACCCCAAAGAAACCTAATATTTTGATACTAGTAGAAACGTTCCCACAAGCTATGAACCATCCAAAAAAAAGACCCAAAACCAGAAAAAACAAGAAAAATGTATCAAATAATGGTTTCCATGGAAACAAATGCACCCATATGCACATGAATAGTTTATAGGTCTCACGGGAGAGACATGCATGCCAAGCATGTCATATCACAAATCATTTCTAACATCATATAATTTTATGAAAAATGAAATGACATTAAACATCTGTGTCCAGTGGACATATATAGTAAGGACATAATAACTTGGTTTTTTCAATCTCAATAGACAATAATTGTTAAGTGATAATACCAAAATCATGAATGTGAACCACCTAAATAAAACCTATATTCAAAATATCCCTATATATAATACCAATTCATCACAAAAATTATTTTAAAATGAAATTAAATAAGTGTAATTTGACATGGGATGAGAACTATATAATCTTATCTAGTGAGATCCACTTCCAATGCATGATCTTGATCTAATCGAAGGGAAGGTTTCCACCATATAGATCTAATTGTGATCCATCAAAATACTATGAATTATTCATTAAATTTTGATGGGATTCATATAAATAGAAAATATATCTTATATATATGTTCAATATCATATAAAAAAAATATTAGGTCTAGAATGGATGAATCATACCTTATAGAAGTCTATGGACTGATCTGAACATGGACTTCTAAAGAGAGGACATGTATAGGACCTAATTCTCAACAATAGAGCACATGTGTTTATCCAAGTCAAATTAAGCGTTATATTGAAGTTGGGGGTATCAAAAAAGGGATTATAAGGGGGAAAATTTGGTCTCCCTTAATGAATCAGCCATCTGATTACCACAAAAGATCCAATCCCCTTCACTGGCTAGTAGGTGGCTCCACCGGTTTGCCAGTTCTAAGAATCTGGCTAGCTAGTGTGCATATCATAGGTATATAAACTCTTCTTATCCCATTGGTGGTACAATGGGACCTACAAAAAGAAAGGTCCTTATTCACCACCATTGGCTACATTTTGAGTCAGTACCAGTTAACCAGTGGCACACCAGCGGCTTGAAAGGAGATGGTTGATTCATCCCTCTCCTTATATTATTGTTTATAGACTTCAAAGGCCATAAAAATACCCGAAAATCACATTAAACATAGATAAAATACCAAAATACAAAGAATCATAAACATTATATACCTTGAATTGAATATTTCACACATAATATGAAACTTTTTGCTCAATGTCTCGTGTAGGTTAGATCTTATGACATTCGAATATCATAAATATGATTAAAATTAATGAAATAGTGGACCTCATAAGAATAAAATAATGTTGATTGGATATATATGAGAATAAACCTTCTATCCTTGGGAAATATAAATATGTCATGTGCAAACCTATATGGGACGAGTGAGAATAGTTAGTGATAATAGCTTATGATAAAGTATTGAATATGATTGATGTTAAATACATCATACATTAGATATACCCATCACCCTAGGTTATCATATAATATAATATACAATATATAGAATTATTGATAAAATAATTTGTTTTGAGTAATTTCATTTATTATTACCTATGCTATGAATAGTGAACAAACATGAGCACGTCAAACATTTATAATATGTCATTTTACAAGAAAATTAATTATATATCACAAAAAAATACACCCTAAAACCTATATGCATAGTGTATTTGATGATTAAATATATAATATACTAATTTTACAACCATTATTATATATCTCAAATAAATATTCCTCACACATGATACCATTATTGACATTTTTAAGTAATATTCTTCATCTTAACCTAGAAAAATGGAAACATAATAATGGATTACCTCAGATACTTAGTAAAAGGTGAAAATATTATATTTAAATTAACGATAATAAGTCATAAAAAGATACACATTTGGGTATCAGAACATAATCAAGGTTCATGAACATAACTTTAAAAAATCATAAAAATAATACATGGAACAAAAATCAAGAATAATTACATAATTTCCTTGGCATAACATAAGACATGAGTCATATGAGTGTGGAAACAAAAGTCAACAATCAATATTAATGAGACCATGATAGATAAATTTTCATAACATAATAATTTGGTTCAAACATAACAACAGAAATCATATCATATGTCAATGCTAACTACTAGAGAATCCATATAATAATAGACTTGGAAAACCAATAACTCAAAACAATGTTTACTTTCACTAAACTCCAACACCATATAACATTTTGGATTTGTGCTGACCACTCATGTCCCACAATGATCTCATGAGAAATAAAACACTGCCTAACAAATAGGAGGGATATAAAAGACCCCAAAATCACTTGTTGATAAATCATACATTTGCGTTCTACATGAACATGAAAACATAAACAATCCTATTATAGTTTAATTAAACTGTGATAAATAAATGTGTTTCATGAAGATATTAACAAAACTATATCGTAAGACATCCATAGAGAGAAGGTGGATGGTATCATTAAGTCATACCCATAGTGAATTATAAGAATGTTTTTTGGATGTTTTCATAGATGAAGAAACATTATAATATCATTATAAAATTATTTAAATCTATCATGACCCGTCCTCGGGGCCCGTGCCGTGACTACCCCAAGCCCGCCTTCCATAGGCCAAGGGCTGGAAACTAGCACCAAAGGCATAAATCCCGATAAAAGGGACGGCATTGCCTTTATATAAGAAAACAAACACAACAGAGTATACAAGCTGAAGTAAACACTAAGTAAACTGAGTATAAAAGTAAGTGCTGTAAATTAAATGGGACAGTACACAATCCCAACTGAAAGTACAGTACAAGTGTGGACAGTAAAGTACAACAGCTGAAAATTAAATCAGCAACCACTGAGACGTCCTCTCGAAATCCCACCTGAAGGGTGGGTATAGATGGTCTCCTCAGCTCCTCGAATCCGTACGTCCGATCCGTGTATGTCCCGCCTGATAGTCCACCTCTGGATATCGTTCTGCTCCACAATACTCAACCACGATCATCACTGTCCGTCGTCTGCAATCAACACAACATAGTACGAGAAAAGCCCATGCAGGGGTGAGTATACGATACTCAGTAGGGACCCTGAGTCCCTCGAAGGCCTCCCATAATCCACAAAGGATAAACCACAATGGTAAGATACAAAAAAAAGTATCAACCAACTATACTTAGGTATATTCCCATAAATATACCTAAGTCATCAATTCCAGTTCGAATCTAACTGTTGAGCCCAAGTACAACCCAGTCCATACAGGAAAGTTCAACCTAGTCCACACAGGGAAGAAAGTCAATCATATCAAAGATAATGATTGAAAGTCAAGACTCATCTCACACAGGTATACTATTCATGAAGTGGGGTGGAGATGATAGATTTAGCCTTTGATTCATCTCCCCTGCCGAACCCACGTAGGATCCAAGTACAGATGTCGTCTCTGCCGAACCCACGTAGGATCCAAGTACAGTAACCATCGCTGCCGAACCCACGTAGGATCCTAGTACATTCGTCATCATAGCCGAACCCACGGAGGATCCTAGTACAGTCGTCATCACTGCCGAACCAACAGAGGATCCTAGTACAGTCATCATCGCTGCCGAAACCACGGAGGATCCTAGTACAATCGTCATTGTTGTCGCCGTCGCACCCAGCTCTAGGATTCCCGCACAAAACACGCTCCATTCTGAGAAGATCCACTCCACGAGACAACGGTTAGATACATAAATTGTCACAAAGTCCATATTTGATGTATCACAAAGTTCCTTCTCGTCATTAGGAACTCAACGCGACAGATGGCGCATCAATTGGACGCCCGGTCTGAGAGATATTGGCTTTTCCGTCCTAGGGGCCAGGTTGGTTTTTAAGCTAATACCAACCCAAACATACTCCAACTCTATCCAAACCACAAGTTAAGTAATCCAAATGAGCTGTCTCACTAAGAGGAATTCAACTTAATTGAATTCATGTCATTCGGACGTCTGGTCCTTAAGTTATAAGCGTTTTTGCTGCGAGGGACAAGTTGGTCTCATGTTCGAACCAACCCTGCTGTTCCCAAACTTTGCCTAAACCAAAAGTGTAATATACCGAAACGACCATCTCGATCCAAGGATCCCTATTCAACTGACGGTGCATCGATTGGATGTCCGTAGGCCATGATACGAGCGTTTGAACAAACCTTGTCCGAAAATAGGGGGTTTGGGCCCGGTCCGACCCGGCCCAATACCCCCTGGGTTGGACCGAACCGGGTCGACCCAACCCAGGTCCGGGTCTGGACTAGTTGGGCGCGGATCGACCCTATTAGCGCGGCCCGGCCTTGCCCGTGCGGCCTGCGACCCGGCTCAGAATCCTGCCGTGACTTGGCGCTGGCCGAGTGGGACACAAAGGGGCGCGACCCCATTGTTTTGAAGGGTCCTCCCTAAAAACTTGTCGGGGGGGGGGGGGTGAGTTACACCCCCTCGGTTCCCTGGTAACAGATGACCTTTATGGTCGGCCGGTTGTGAGCCGCTGCGAGACCTAGAAGGGTCCCGCCTCCTGGAAACGCTGGCGGTCGGCTCAGTCGTCCGCCCCCTACTGGTCCGTCACAGCCTAAGGCCACAACTCATCTCACCGGCGTGGTGCGTCGGTGCTATGCACCACCGCCGCGACCTGCTTCTAGTCACGGCTCATTCCGGCCGCGGTCCTCTTCTTCCCTGCGCAGTGCGACAACACCATGCCTCCTTCACCTCAAATGTCAACGAAGATCAACAAGAGAAAGAGGAGGAGAATCGGCCATGTTTGTGCAGTCTGATCTCCTCCCATTATGACGGTATCAAGTGGCCAATCTTTTAGCAACAAAAAACAAAGATTGAAACTTGAACAAAAATAACCCATACCTCATGACGCGATCTACGGAGAAGTGGCGTCGTTCGTTGTCATCGGAAGGTGATGTCACTTGTTCGATCGTCGGAAGAGGAGATTTCTTGGTGGTGTAATAAAGGTGGGAAAAAAGGAAGTAGAGGAAAGGAGGAGGAGAAGAGAAAGAAGGGAGGATTTCTCCAGCAGATTCCCCCTCATCTAATAAGTTCCTCCCTTATTTAATTAAGGGAGGAGTTTCATTGAATTAATGTGGGTGGTGTGCCCCCACATTAATTCAAAAAAATTTAAAATTCTAAAAGAAACAATAAAAATAAAATAAATTTTATTTTTATTCCATGAAGTCAGAAATAACTAACTTCCACACCACCCTGACTTCTTTCAAGGTGAAGGTCCCCTTAAGAAAATGCCAACTTTGTGAGTTTTACAGTGAGCATGGAATTCGATTCCAAGCACCGGTTCAGAAGTTACTACAACCCGCTCGTTCGTTCACTGAGCGTACCTGAGCTAAACTTCAGAAATTGATTCCAGGCACGCCGTGCCTCGGAATCAGGTGCCGTCAAAAATTGCATACTCGTAAAATCCCAAAGAATTAAAAAACATTTACTTGAAATTTACGGGTCTTCACATTACTCCCACCTCAGGGCTTTGCGTCCCTGTAAAGCTACATCATAAACTAGGGAATCAAATGAGGGTACTGTGCAAGAATCTGTGCCTCCTACTCCCATGTGCTCTCCTGGAGGTTCCCGTGCTGCCACCGGATGTGAACCAGAGGAATCAACCGTCCATGTATGATTCGCTCCTATTGATCCTCAATCTCCACTGGGACCTCCATAAAAGTCTCCCCGTCATCGATGTCCAGCTCCCCGTGGTCGATGATATGCGTCGAGTCGTGCACGTATCTCCTCAGCAGAGATACTTGGAAGACGTCGTGCACACGGTGCAACTGAGGTGTAAGGGCCAGGCGATAAGCCGCCTCGCCTACCCTGCTGATGACCTGGAATGGTCCGATGAAGTGCGTAGATAACTTACCGCCCCGACAAAATCACCGTAGTCCACATCGAGGTGAGACCCGTAAGAAAACGTGGTCGCCATCCTCAAACTCCAGCGGTCTCCGCCTCCTATCAGCATAGGACTTCTGTCATCTTTGTGCAGTCCTCATCCACTCCTAGATGATCTGCACCTTCTCTGTCATGGCTTGGACCATCTCTATTCCTACAAGTGCTAACTCCCTTGGGTCAGTTCAACACAGAGATGATATGAAATGTCGGCCATACAGTGCCTCATATGGTGCCATCCCGATGGTGGAGTGGTAATTGTTGTTGTACGCGAACTCCACCAAAGGTAGGTGATCCTCCCAGCTGCGACCAAAGTCGAGGACACATGCATAAAGGATGTCCTCAAGAGTATAAATGGTCCTCTCTGTCTTCCTATCCGTCTGAGGATGAAAGGTGGTGCGCAGGCATAGCTGCATCCCAAATGCCTCTTGCAACCCCTTCTAAATCTGGGAAGTAAAACGAGCATCTCAATCGGAGATGATAGACGATGGAACACCATGAAGCTGTACGATCTCTTGAATTTAGAGGCATCCCAATATCTCTACTGAGACCTTCTCTTTAATAGGTAAGAAGTGGGCCGACTTGGTGAGTTGGTTGACAATCACCCAGATGGAGTCGTGTCCTCTGGATGTACGTGGAAGCCCCATCATGAAAGACATAGATATCTCGTACTACTTCCACTCCGGGACCTCTAAGGGCTGTACCAAGCTTACTGGTACCAGGTGCTCCGATGTCACCTGCTGGCAGGTGAGGCATCGTGAAACGAACTCTGCCACAACCTTCCTCATACCCGGCCACTAGTGTTGTCGTCTAAGATCCTGGTACATCTTCTCTACAACTGGATGTACTGCCAATGGGGAAGTGTGAAACTCCCTCAGCACCTCCTCCTGTAATGAAACTGGTACCATGGTACGTTATTTGAAAAGGATGGCGTTCTCTCCTCCTACAGAAAATCCATCAGGTGCCTATCCCATGGATATATGTGCACGTCACGTCTCACAGTAAACGTCCCCACGCTGTTCCTGTCTGACCCACTGAAGAAGTAGAGGAGTGAGTGTGAGGGACTGTAGGAAGGCTGCCCCATCTCTATCCACGAAGGATTCTACAAAGAGGCTAACTGCACTATCGCCTCTCCAAGTAGTTGAATTCCCGATCTCCTGCTGAGAGCATCAGATACTACGTTCCCCTTACTAGGAGTATAGACTATCTCAAAGTCAAATTTATGGAGGAACTCAAGCCATCTCCAGTATATCAGGTTCAGGTCCTTTTGTGAGAATATGTATCTGAGACTCTGGTGGTCATATTAGACTGTAAAGTGCTCTCCCATCAGATAGTGCCACCACATCTTCAAGGAGAAGACCACTACTGCTAACTCCAGGTCATGGGTAGCGTAGTTCTGCTCGTGCTGCCTCAATTTTCATGATCCATAAGAGATCACTGCCTGCTCCTACATCAGGACACACTTGATTCTAGTCCTTGATGCATCGTAGTAAACTACGTACCCTACGCCATCCTCTAGTAGCCTCAAGATGGGTGCACTGGTCAATCTCTGTCTCAGCTCCTGGAAGCTGTGCTGACATCTATCTGACCACACGAAGGGTTTCCCCTTCTTCATCAAATCTGAAAGTGGTGCTACAACTCTAGAGAAGTCTGGAACAAATCTTTGATAGTACCTAGCCAGACCTAGGAAATTCTGCACCTCTATCACGCTCCTGGGTGGCTACCAAGCTAGTACTACCATGATCTTCGCGGGATCCACCGAAAATATCGCCTTAGAGATGACTTTCCCCAAGAAGTGGACCTCTCGAATCCATAACTGACACTTCGAGAGCTTAACATAAAGATGGTGCTCTCAGATTGTGTCCAGTACAACCCGCAAGTGGTAGGCATGGTCCTCCTCAGTGGTTGAGTAAATCAATATGTCGTCAATGAAGAAAACAAAAAATCGATCGAGGTAAGCCTGGAAGATCCTGTTCATGAGACTCATGAAAACTGCTGGAGCATTGGTTACACTGAAAGGCATAATTAAGAACTCATAGTTGCCATACCGACACCTGAAGGTCGTCTTTTGCACATCCTCGTCTCGAACTCTGAGCTGATGATTGCCTGACCTGAGGTCTGTCTTCGAGAACCAGCATGCTCCCTTGAGATAATCAAAGAGGTCGTCAATCCTCATAAGTGGATACTTTTTCTTCACAGTCATCTGGTTCAGGAAATGGTAGTCAACACACAGTCGCAAGCTCCTGTCCTCTTTCTTGGTGAACAAAATCAGGGAAGCCCAGGGTGAAACACTGGGTCGAATGAATCCCTTGCCCTGCAACTCCTCCAGCTGTACCCACAGCTCACGAAGCTTAGCAGGAGCCATCCGATATGCTGGTGTAGATATCGGTGCTGTCCCGGGGTACATATCAATATATAAGTCTACCTCTCTACAAGGAGGTAGTCCTGATACGTTGTCAGGAAAAACATCCGCATACTGATCCACCACAATAGGAAAACTCGGACTCCGCACATCAACTGATCCGATGATGAGACTAGCCAACTGATGGGCGATCATCTATCCTCTCCTCTGTGTGAGTCCATCCTGCGCTGCAAAGGCTCCCTTCTCACCGGGGAAGGTGAACCTACTCCCATCTATGTGGACACACCACACCTTGTGCCTAATATAGTCGACCTGAGCATTGACTGTAGACAACCAATCCATAACCAAGACGACGTCGTAAGGCCTCAACGATGCTACAAGAAGATCCCAGCCGAAGCTCTCGCCTCCTAGAGTAAGCTCACACAGCCGGCACCAGTGAGTAATCGTCGAATCTTCTCCCATAGGAGTATCTAGCCGTATGGATCGAGCCAACGGCTCTATCGGAATATTCGAGATCCGAACAAGGGCAGTGGAAATGAAATAATGACTCGCTCCTGTGTCTATAATAACTGCAGCAAGGGTGGAGTAGACACAGATAGTACCTTGAATCATCTCAGGTGTGCCTGGTCATAAGATTCCACTGCATGAAGCTGAGCCAACCTCTGTCCTCCAGCTTCTTGTGGTCGGGGTGGACCTCTTGGTGGTTGTGGTTGTAGGGCCTCGAAGCGTCGTCCACCACCTGCTGCTCGACCAGCTCCTCTTCCTCTACCTGGGTGGTCCCTCAACCATCTGCTGCTCCTCTGCATGGCGGGTCAGGCAGTCACGAGCCATGTGTCCTTGTCCACCGCATGCATAGAAATGCCTGCCTCTTGTATGACCGGCTCTGCTGCATGTGCCCTGCACATCTGAACAAGTATCCTGAGGTCTCCAACTTGATAGTCTAGTTTTCTTGGACCTCTGGGACATCTGTCTACTACCGGCTGCAGAAGAATCTGCTACATGTCGCCCTGTGGTAGGCCTCGATGTTGGTGTAGGTTCAGCAAGAAAGCTCTCTAAAAGAAGGGCTCGCTTTAGTTCTCTCGCCTGCGTCAGAATGTTGAGGGAGATCATCGAAGGCCTGATCTCATGCCTCGGTCTCTGCTCGAAGGTCTGGGCTTGGAAGAATGGGTCTCGTACCATGTCTGTGGAGTAGCGCGAGAGATCATTAAATCTCGCCGAGTACTGGGCTACTGACATGCTTCCCTGCCGCAGCTGTAGTAACTCTTGGATGCACACTGCACAGAGGGTGGTTGGAACAAAATCTGAGTAGAAGAGGCTCTTGAAGTCCGTCCAAAGTAATGATTCCTCGTCGTGCACCTAGAGCATCAGGCTCCACCATCTACCTGCTTTTGCATGCAGGATACTCGCCGTAAGGATCACCATGAGGTCAGCTGGTGTCCCTACTAATCTGAAGACTTAGACGATAGCCTCCAGCCAATCCTCGGCTGCCTGATGATCTGTCACTCCACGGAACCTGGGTAGCCGCTGACGCTGAAACTCGTACAACGCACTCAGGTGACGTGCACTCTCAACTGCTGGGGCTGGTGGAATCGGTGGCTTAGTGGGTAGAGGTACCGCCAGTGCCTCCACTGTAATGGGGCCCTCCACCGAGGCCTCATCGCTCGGTGGGCTTCCATCTCGCACAAAGCTCGGAACCCTATCTGGTTGACATTGTGGGGCCATCCTGAAAATAAACAGGTGCGCTGCTGTTAACAAAATGTACTCGGTGAGCTGACACAAAGTAATCACAAAGAAAACTTTTAAAACACACATGCAATCAATGTTTTCGTGCACTGAGTCAGAAATCCATATTCAGGGTCCTGGTGTATGGATACATCGGCCGCCGCACCAACATTGGACTCCATGGACTGATAACCACACTCAAAACCCTTAACACTATTTCTTCACAGAGAAGAAATTATCAGAGTCCTAAGTTCTACGGTAGAACCAACTCCTCTGATACCAATTTGTTATGAATCGTCCTTGGGGCCCATGTCGTGACTACCCCAAGCCCGCCTTCCTTAGGCCAGGGGCTGGCGACTAGAACCAAAGGTGTAAATCCCGATAAATGGGAAGGCATTGCCTTTATATAAGAAAGCAAACACAACTGAGTATGAAAGCTGATATAAAAACTAAGTAAACTGAGTAAAAAAGTAAGTGCTGGAAAGTAAATGGTCCAGTATACAAACCTAACTGAAAGTACAGTACACCTATTAATAGTAAAGTACAATAGCTGAAAAGTAGATAAGCAACCACCGATTCTTCCTTCGAAAATACCACCTGAAGGGTGGGTACAAATGGTCTCCTCAGCTCCTTTAATCTATCCGTCCGATCCATGTACGTCCCACCTGATAGTCCACCTCTAGATACCATTTCGCTCCAAAAGCCTCAACCACGATCAGCGATGTCTGTCATCTACAACCAACACAACATAGTGCGGGCATAGCCCATACAGGGGTGAGTATACGATACTCAGTAGTGACCCCGAGACCCCCGAAGGCCTCCCAGAATCCACAAAGGATAAACCAAAAAGGTAAGATACAAATATGAAGTATCAACCAACTCTACTTAGGTATATTCCCATACACATACCAAAGTCATCAATTCCAGTTCGGCTCCAACTCATGAGCCAAACTACAACTCAGTCCATATAGGAAATTTCAACCTAGTCCAAATAAAAAAGCAAGTCAATCATATCAAAGATAATGATTGAAAGTCAAGACTCAACTCACATAGTTATACTAGTCATGAAGAGGGGTGGAGATGATAAATGTAGCCTCTGATTCATCTCCCCTACCGAACGCACATAGGATCCAAGTATAGAAGTCGTCGTTGCCGAACCCACATAGGATCTAAGTACAGAAGTCGTCGCTGTCGAACCCACGTAGGATCCAAGTACGGTAACCATCGCTACCAAACCCACGTAGGATCCTAGTATAATCATCATCACTGCCAAACCCATGGAGGATCATAGTACAGTCATCATCCCTGTCGAACCCATGGAGTATCCTTGTACAATTGTCATCGTTGTCGAACCCACAGAGGATCCTAGTACATTCGTCATCGTCTTCACAGTCACGGCCAGCTCTAGGGTTCCCGCACACATCACGCTTGATTTCGAGAGGATCCGCTCCACGAGACAAGGGGTCGATACATCAACTTTCACAAAGTACATAGTTGATGTATAAAAAAGTTCCGTCTCGTCATGAGGAACTCAACGCGACAGACGACGCGTCAATCGGACGCCCGGTCTGAGAGATATTGGCTTTTCCGTCCCATGGGCCTGGTTGGTTTTTAAGCTAAAACAAACCCGATCGTACTCCAAATACATAAAAACCTCAAGTAGAGTAAAACAAAAGAACCTTCTCCCTAAGAGTAATTCAAAGTAATTGACGACACGTCATTCGGACATCTGGTTCTTAAGTTATAAACGTTTCCGCTGCGAGGGCCCGGTTGGTCTCGGGTTTGAACCAACCCGTCCGTACCCAAACTTCGCTAAAACCATGGGTGTAATATACTGAAATGACCGCCTTGATCCAAGGATCCCTACGCAATTGAAGGTTCATCGATCGGAGGTCTTCAGCCCAAGACATGTGCGTTTGAACAAACTTGGTAAAAAAATAAGGGGTTTGGGCCCTGTTCGACCCGGCCCAATACCCCCTGGGTCGGCCCGAACCGGGGCGACCCGACCCGGGACCGGGTTCGGCCTGGCTGGGCGCGACCAGCCCACCCCGTGCGGCCTGCAGACCGTCTCGAATGCTGGCTGTGGCTCGGCGATGGCTGAGCGGGACAGAAAGGGGCGCAACCCCTATGTTTTGGAAATGGCGGACCCCATGGGGTCCGCCCTAAAAATCATTCGGGGGGTGGGGGGCGTGACACCCCCCCCCCCCCGATTTCCTGGTAACGGCCGGAATTTATGGACAACTGGTTTTGAGCCACCGCGAGACCCAAAAGGGTCCTGCCTCCTGGAAACGCCAGCGGCAGGCTCAGCCGGCTGCCCCCTGCTAGTCCGCCGTGGCCTAAGGCCGCGGCTCATCTCACCGGCGTGGCGTGTCGGTACCGTGTACCACCACCGTGTTCTCCTTCGGCCTCATCGGCACGACGCGATGCCGCTGCGCACCCCTGCCGCGGCCTGCTCCGGCCGCGGTCCTCTTCATCCCCGTGCGGTGCAACGACACCGCGCCTCCTTCACTTCAAACGTCAACGAATATCAACAAGAGAAAGGGGAGGAGAATCGGCCGTGTTTGTGCGGTCAGATCTCCTCCTGTTACGATGGTATCAAGTGGACAATCTTTTAGAAACAAAGAAAAAAGATTAAAACTTGAACAAAAACAACCCCTACCTCGTGACATGATCTGCGGAGAAGTGGCGTCGTTGGTTGTCGTTGGAAGGTGACGTCGCTTGTTCGATCTTCAGAAGAGGAGATCCATTGGTGGTGCAACAATGGTGGAAAAAAATGAAGGAGAGGAAAGGAGGAGGAGAAGAGAAAGAGGGGAGGATTTCTCCAGCAGATGCCCCCTCATCTAATAATCTCCTCCCTTATTTTATTAAAGGAGGAGTTCCATTGAATTGATGTGGGTGGTGGGCCCCCACATTAATTCAAACAAATTTAAAATTCAAAAAGAAAGATTAAAAATAAAATAAATTTTATTTTTATTCCACGAAGTCCGAAAAAAAACTAACTTCCACACCACCCCGATGGAATTCAAGGTGAAGGTCCCCTTAAGAAAATGTTGACTCTGTGAGTTCAACGGTGCCCTCGGAATTCGATTTCGAGAACTGGTTCAGAAGTTACCAAAACCCGCTCATTCATTCCCTGAACGTACCCGATTTAAACTTCAGAAATTGATTCCGGGCACACCGGGCCTCAGAATCCGGTGACGTCAGAAACTGCGTAATCATAAAATTCCAAATAATTAAAAAAATCCTTGAAATTTACGAGTCTTTCAAAAATTAATTATAAGAAGTTCAAATTATGTTTTTAATAATTTTTATTTCAATGGAAATAATTTCTAAAATGATGATAATAGAAATTCATCTGAAAAAATTTGAATAAATTGAAATAAATATTCATAAATAAAACTAAATAGGATATCTGGAAATTGAAATCATGGAAAAAGTGATAAAAATAAATTACTTTCACACTTTTGTAAAAAAAGTCCACGTCAATATAAAATAACCCATTTGAAAATGTTAAGAAAAGATATACCTTTCAAAAAAATTGAAATAAAGGAATAAATTTTAAATGATGTTAATAAATAATAGAAGTATATACAATGATATTAATAAGACACTATATAGAATATTTATATGGAATAGAATTATTTCTGAACAAAAAGATAATATAAGGTTGGATCCACTAATAAAAATCCTTTTGGTTGTGTTATGAATTAATGGGAGGTGAAATGGGAAGAAAAAATTAAAACCTAAAAATAACTAGAGGATAATAAAATTAATTGGGTTTTAGAAATATAGAGAATATGATTTCATTATATTTTAATTTATCCATAAATAAAATATATTCTATGTGAGATTATAAACTAACCTCTTACCTTGGACTTCCACTTGGTCAAACATTTTCTAAATACAAGTATAATAAATTTAGGATTACGATAAAAATTTATAATAACATTATAAATATTTTTTTACTTAACACCATTCTTTTATATTTTTTTTACCCACATATTAATTGTTTCTATTTTGATATAATATTCAGGGGTTAATTGTTTTTGTTCCCACACATGTTTTGATTTGGTGGTTTTGGTCCATAATTATTGATCAATTTTTAATCAACTCCATAATTTTAATGAGGATTTATTAAATGTTTTTATAATATATCCATCAACCCATTTTCATTTTATAGATATTACAGTTACAGTTCATAAATAAATCTTTTAAAATAACTTTCCTTGATTTTGGAAATAGAAAAATAATTAATTTTTTAATATTTGAAACTTTGGAATATTCACACTCTAGAATTAGGGGAAAAATCCTAAATAAATAATTATTAATTCTTAGTACCATTATTTATGTTTTCTTATTCATTCAAGAGGTAAATTTTATAACTTTGTTCTTGTATGTGGTAAAACCAACAAAATCAATAATAAGTTATAATTAATTAATGACTGTTATCATATTATTGTGTAGTAATAATATCACATTAAAAAATCATAAGGATTTAAAAAATATTTTATTATAGTTTTCAGTAAAAAATTTATAAGAGGTATATGATGAAGATAATGAATAATTATTGAGTAGAGGATAAATTTTATGTTTATGACTTGGATATCCTCTTAGAGAGCCTCTTAGAAATGATATATTTGGGACTTATAATTATAAAAATAGGGTCAAAAAATTATATAGTATTTTTAGAGAGATAATTTGGGTTTGACTTCAATAAAATAATAATTTATAATTATACATTGATTTTTTTTGGGGGAAACTAATTTTATAGAGGAGTAGGGGTGGTATTTTTGTAAGTTCTCATTATTAAATATATAAAAAATATCATTTTCCAGGAAATTGAGTTCAAGGTGGAACAATATTGTACAATGGAAAATTTTAGGATTATAATTTCCTTATAAACCCATTTATAGGTAATTTTTAGGTAATTTTAGGTTATTATCCATTCATTAAACCATTTTACCTCATTTTTGGCGTCACCGTGGTGAAAAATATTCACCTTGATTAATTTTTTTAATAAATAAATGAAGTTGTTATTTAATTTGAAAATAATTATTATAAATATGAAAAAAATTTCATTGAATTCAATTTCAGAATGTGGTAAATAATGATTTCAATATAATTATGCATAACACATACAAAATTTATTAGAAAAACATTTTACATGAAAAACATGAACATTTTATTATTTCCAAATAAGTAATAATCATTCCATAATTGGTAATTTTTAATATATATATATAATTTATTTCATTAAAAACATTCTTTTAATAATTATTTTTTATATAAATTAAAATTAACATGTTTCACAAATAAAAAACAATTATTTGAAAATAATTTCTTTTAATAGAAAATTATTTTATATTTTTTACAAACTAATTAAAAATCAGTTCTTGAATGTTTATTAATTTGTTTACATATATAAAAGATACACTTCATTAAATTTCATACATTGAATATGATAAATATAATATTTAAATAAAAATATATAAAATATAATTAAAACTAATTTTAAAAACATTTTTTTATAGATGAATAATTAAATTTGTCTTCCTTATTGTTACTTAGTTGTTTCATGGATTTTATAAAAAAAATATATCAATTCCTTGAATTTTAACAATATACATTATTGATATAGTTTATTAAATGTAAAAAATATAATAGAAATATTTTAATCATAAAAACAGTTTCTCTTGAATCTATTTTATTTTTTGATGTGAGTTGGAAGATTTTAGTTTTTATTAAAAAATATTTTTTTTCTAATTATGATCCATTTAGTTATTTTTAATGTATTTTATTTTCTATTTTTAATATTATACAGTAATAAAGTGTTGTTCAAATTAGTCTTGTGGTACATGTAATGCATGATATTTTATACGTGATATTTATGTAAAGGGAAATGCATACTAAAATTAAAGATTCTAACATTATAACCCTTTTAAGAATTTATCATCAAATTGTTTTTTAGTCACATGGAAAACATAAGGGTTCTTTTTCACTTGTATTTTTAGGTTCCCATATCACTTCTACAAACTTATGATTTGTCCAGAAAACACTATATACTTAACTGGTCTTATATCATAGTACTATATCTCTACAAAAATATAATTCTATTATTCATTCCCCATTAGGGAAATAATATTCATGTTGTAAAAATATTGAGTTTAGTAAATGTGTTTAATCTAGTATACACTTCCTCAAAAGTCATACATGGTAAACATCATGAACCTAGGATGAGTCTCACAGAAGTATAGGTTGATTCCACCATACCCACATGTTCAAGGATTTTAAAATGGTAAATAAATCTTGGAATAAGAATTCCCTTCTTCGAAAATCTCATAAACATCTTCCATGGTCATACTTTAAGGAACACATTATCTCTAACATCATGCTCAAATTCTCACATGTGATTATCAACATATATCTTCTATAAATGATGTGAGGTATTAATATATCACATAATCTCTCAAACCATATCCATAATTTCTTGAACATTGTTAGGACACAAAATCATCCACTTTTTAACTTTTTCTCAGCCCATCAATGATTTGAAACTATTTTCATATGAATCCTTATATGGTTCCATTAGAATTGTTGAACATAAATTATTATTATATGAGAACTCAACCAAAGAATATTTTTATTACCTATCATAATTTAAATATATTTAACATGAAATTGTGATATATTATAGAGTTTTAATAGTCTAATTTGATTAACCACCAGTCAGATGTTGAAAAATGGTGCTAAACCACAACTCCAAATTTGATTCATATAGAAAAATTCTCCAAAAATACAGTGTAAACTACAAAATTTTATCTGATATAAAATAATTCCACACTCAAAGATGCCTTACCACTTTGTTTATATATATATTTAAAAATTTATCATGGTAGAATGATTCCCATGTTCTAATGAAATGTGTTTAATTCACAAGGTGATCAACTGCAACCCAAATAACATTATAAATTTTAGAAGTATTGGGAAGTACTATGATGAAATCCACGGATATTCTCTCCCATTTTCATATATTTATGTGTAATTATTGCGTAAAAACATTTTAATTATGACATTAAGCTTTATCTTTTTGGAAAATGAATGATCATGATGAGAACTTTTCAATCTCCCTCTTTATTCTTTCTCATGAAAAGTGATTCTTGAGTTCTTTATACATCTTTGTGCTTCTATAATGGGTTGATAATGATGAGTTATCAGAATTTTACAGCACATATTTATTAAATTGTGGTATTTATTTGAAAAATATTCAATTATTTTGTTATTTAATTCGAACATTTTCAATGTCAAACTCTAAACCATTCCTTAACATCTTCTCTAGCTCCATATCCACCTTCCACACCTGCTTAATCATAATAGGCATGGATGGTTTAGAAATAACATGGTAAAGATAACATTACTCCCATTACATTATAATATTTAGTTCTATACATTGAAAATCCCTGAGTTTTGGTTTTCTTTAAATCCTCATAATGGATAAAGTAGCATGCTACTTCCAACACAGAGCAGTATCCACCTTGTTTTCCTATATATATTGTTATTGCATCAAGGAGTTATTATCCTTGATCAAATACAATGATATCCTTTGGTAAATGTTTCACACCAATGTGAATATATACTTCAATCATTCATTAGAAATATATATTTAACAATTTTATCCATACAGAAAAAACCTCTATATAATTAATGAAATAATACCAATGTTACATCCAAATCACGTGCTTGATAATTTTTCCCATGTACCTTTAATTAATGTGAGACATACACCAATAGCATTTCAATTTTTATGTGGAAATATCTCAATACCTTCATTGATGAAACACTATATATCATAGACACTTATCCATTACAAGGAAGGGTGAGTACTGACAGACCTTATAATGATCTTCCTAAAATTTTCTTTACATTTATCTATATAAAGGAACATGACTCCTATAAAAGTTAACTTGTCTAGTTTACTTGATATTCATGAAAAATATCCCAAGAAACATAGATAATATCTATGAAATACCAGAAAACTATGGATATTTGTTATAGTGGTTGTCCTGGCCCATTCTTCAATTACCCTTTTCATTGAAGGGTCCATAGATATACCCTCCTGTGTGATTATATGACCTAAGAATGACACACTTTATAGCTATAAATCAAACATTTAAAATATGTCTTATAATTTCTCATTTCTAAGGAACAAAATACTCATATGATACTCATAATCGTCTATAAACATAGAATATATGAGAATATAATATATAAAAACTTCTATAAATTGATTTAGGTAATTCAAAAAGACTCTTTTCATCATATCTATGAAGATATTGATGGAGTTTTTAATTTTAAATGAAAACACTTAGTATTAATATTGTATATATCTTGTATAGAATGTTTTCTTATGTATATTATTCTTTCTCACGCTGGGTTATTGATATCTTGGTCAAATTTAAATTTTTGAGAATTATTGACCCCCTAAAATTATGTTGAATAATTCATCAATATGAGGTAGGTGGTACTTTTTCTTGATCTCATTCTTATTGAGTTCATGATAATAAATATATACCCAGATTGATCCATCTTTATTCTTAATAAAAATAATTGGTTCACCTCATGGAGAGTCAATTTATTGTATAAATTACTCATTCATATCCACTAGAGTTTCTTTTTTGTTCTTTTAATTTATTTAGTGAAATTCTATAGGAAGTATTCTCTATAGGCATAACAACTAGTATGAGTCCTATTAAAAACTCAACCTCATAATATAGGGGAAAACCTAGATAATATTTTATAAATATATTGATATATTCAATAATAGTATAAATATCCTCTATATTAATTTTTTTCACAACCATTTGAGATAAATATATCTCATTATTAGTTAATAAGATCCATATAGGGGAAGTAACTCTCATTGGGTGTTCGTTGTCATCTATTCATTGAATAAAGATCGTGGGTTGATTTAGGATATAAGATATAAATTTATTATACTAGAAATTGATATGGGTAATATGTAAAGTTAGTCAATCCTTTAAAAAATTCACAGTAAATTTGACCAAAGGGAGAATAGTAATATTTTCTAGATGTATAATATAACATCCCATGATTTCCTAAAGAAACAATATATTTTACAGAGTATATGATAAGACACATCGAGATTAAATGAAAAAACTTATTATTATTATTGTATAATCATTATAACCTACAGATTATATTGGAGGTAATTAATAGTAAAAACATAATTTTTATATAAATATAAATTTGAAACTCAATATAACTATTTTTGTTATTGCATAGAGGATAATCTCATGATTACTTAGTAAAGTCATTTTAATTTAAAAATGGGTTTCCATGGTTTCTAGGGGTATATATTATGATTAATTTATTTATGATTTGAAAAAATTATTTGATTAAATGAACATCATTTTTGAAATCAGCGTATCAAAAATTTCTGATGGTGAAATTTTTGGAATTTTATGAAAAGTCTTATTTTTTAATGAATATTGAAAAATACTTTATCTATTGAAAAAAAGTTTATTTACAAGTATTAAAATGATAAAAATAAATTTTTTATTAGTTTAAAATTTTTATTAGTTCATTTTGATATGAAATAATCCAATTATATTTCTTTAAATAGATTTTATACTTCAATTTAGTATAAACATTTTATGTCTAAATAGAAGAGTTTTTCAAAAATAATATTTTTTCCATTTTTCTAAATTTAATTTATGTTAAATTATAATAAATATTCATTTATAATTTTTAAAAATGGATTCCATATTTGTAATCAGGATGTCCAAATTTTGTAAAAATTCTCTTTTTATTTTTTTCCTATATGAATAGTAACATTAGTAATTTTTGTTTCCACAATAATGGGTAAATTGGGTAATTAATGTTAAAAAAATTATAAGGACTAGAAAATTTCCCTAAATATAACATCATGATTTTTTAAAAAATAAATACTATATTCAATAGCATACAAGATACACCACATAGATCATAAAGAAATACCTAAATATTATTCATTAAATTTTATCATTATAACCTAGCCATTAAAATGATGTGATAAATATGATTAACTTAATTATCATAAAATGGTTTAAGTATTTATATATATTTATATTACTAATTAATTATAAATGAATGTGAAACCTATTTTAAAATAAATGGAAATGGTTTTTTAAAAAACTATTAATGTGTGCACAAGTTTGTTTTATACCAATAAATAATTAATTCAATATTGTTTGATTATTTTAATGAAATGTGTATATAATATATTCTATCTAATGTTTAACAATGATATTATGTGTTTTCTAAAAATGATATACAAAAAAAATCCAATTTTATATATAATAGAATCATTTTTCAAAAAATGAAGTTTAAAACTTTAAGATATTATTTGTATAAGTCTTAAAATATCATCAATGACTCATTTATTACTATTTTCTCATTTCATTATAGTTATATTAACCATCCAATGTAAATTACATGATATCGTGCTAAGATTTAAAAGGGTAAAATAAGGGGTAAAACAAAAATATAAGGATTATAAAAGAATATAAACTAATCTAATTTTAATTGGATGAATTTATATAGTCCCATTATTATACCATCGAAGAAATAAACAAGTTTTGATCAAATATATATATAATATTAATTTATATTAAATTAACAATTTGAACAATTCCAGGGGTTTCCCTCACTTTTCATATAAAAGGGTACTCATCTTCTCTATTAATCACACAATAGAGCCTATTTTGTTTACAAAATATCTAACAAAATACCTTCCAATAATACTTTCAAAATTTATATATATCTTATTACAGGCATAACACTCAACTTATAGGTGTTAAGGTGTAAATTAATATATATTGTTTGTAAAAAATGTATCTTTTTTAATTAGGGGTTTTTTCATTGTTTCTTTTTCCAATTCCATAAAATATTCTTAGCCCGTTATGAAATAATAAATCAAGCATCCTTGATATAGTTATATGTCATAATATTAAAATCATCACCTCAATCCACCTCAACTTCCATCAAGTGGGAAAACAATTAATGGTCCACATTTATAGTAGGCCACTACCTCATGAACTGATATAATTCATTTTATGACACTATCTCTCAAGACTAGTAATAATTATGGAATTAATGGTAATATATGATATTCATGAAATATTCATCATTATTAAAAAATAATATATCATTTAAATTCTTACCTTTCCATGCACATAAAAATCATAATGGTTTTCATGAATATGTGTGAATTATCACCAGCACAAAGCAATGTGGTTTTTTTCATTACAACATCATGTAGATGATATATATATATAAGTATATTTTAATCATTTATATGTTATTAATTATATTACTACCATTCTGTAAATATAAAATAATGCTTTCCTTCTTTCCAAAATAATCCTTAAAAAATGAAAATGCTACTCATGGATAAGTATGGAATATTGTCTCCATGATTTTAACATAGTAATTTTTTTTGTATCTATATTTAGAGATAGTATTTAAAAATATAATTGATCTATATGATTTATTATTATTTTGGGAATATTATTTTGGATATTATGGAATAATTACCACGTTGACCATCGACAATATACCAAATTAATTTTGGACTCAAATACCGAATTTCATCAAAATATCTGATGTGATCATAAATAATTAAGTAATTTTTATAACATGGTAGTAAGTTATATAAAATGAATAATAAAAATTAAATAGTTCCTAAATAAATTAATTAAATAACTTGGTTTTATTATTTATGATGTTAATGATTGTTTAAGACAATTCTGACTCAAGGTAAGGGATTTTACCTCAATCTCCTTTTATTGAGGCATATTTTTAAATTATACACCCACATTCTTCTATGATGTGTATATAAATCTTCTTTGATAGATAATATCATGAAATTGTTAATTCTAATGATATTTAATTTTTTTAAAATGTTACTCTTTCATCGAGCTGGTGATTTAAATTTTCAAAGTGGTATGGGACACTTTGAGTGTTTGAATATTTAATTATAAAATATTTTCCTCCATGTCTATATTATTGATATTATTTTACGTATTTATTTATAAAAATTTAAAAGGATTATAAAGGACATTTTATGTCTATTTTGAATATCATTCAATGTTTTTCTAAATTAATATTTTAACGTGTTTTATATGGAACATTTTTTAAAAAAAAACTAAAGGAATGTGCTATTATTAACATACATGATGACAAAGACTTTTTCACCAACATGACTATTACTTAATTTCTTGATTCCATTAAAATATTACCCATTTTATTAAATAAAAATACTTATTTTACTATTTTGGTTTTTTGGAATTTAAAATGATTTTTTAAAATAAATTTTTACTTTTAATCGAAAGTTTATTTCATATGGGATTAAAAGTGTTTTTCAATGGGTTTTATGATGGAAGTGTTTTATCCATGAAATGTTACTTGAGTATTATTTGATCTAAGTGAGCACGATATAGCTTACATAAAGGGTTGATCCCTATTATAGCTCACAGTTGATCGTGATACACCTTATATGATGGGTTGAACCCGGTTATAGTTTATGAGAAATAGGTGATCATGATATATTTGTACAAAGGGTTGATCCCCATTGTATCTCACATGTGAGACCTATATAAGGGAGATACCCATTATAGGTCTTCAATGAATTGGTTAATAATAATACTAAAAGATGGATATATGTTTCTTCCAACTGAAAGAGTTTTGAAAGGGTTTTATGTATATGATACTCTAAGTCACCTAACGGTGTTTTAATTTCATTCTATTAGTTTTAATGTTTTACTTTTAGAAAATTTTAAGAATATTTTTCATGTTAAAATATTTTTCTTCAATCAGTAAAAGAACATTAAATGGGGTTTGATGTTGTTCACTGGACTAATTGTGCTAGTTGTTTTTATGTCCCTTACTAAGATTTTTTGTTCTCATCCCATGTTTTAAATTTTTTTGACATGGTTTAAAGGATAATAGGGATAAAGATGATATGATGGAAAAAACTATAAAGATTTATTTCCAAAAAGAAGCCATGGATTATTTTAATAACCATTATTTAGTGGGAAAATAGATTTTGAGTATAAGTGTACACTTTTAATGTATTGTTATACTACGTAATAGTTTTTACTAATTATTTGAAAACATATTACTATAATTTTTTTTTCAAAATAATGTTATTTTTAAACTAAAACAACTTGAATATATAGTTTTTAAGGCCAGTTCCTTATAGTTACACATTGCCTAATTATATTAGATGAGTTCAGATTGATTTTTCCATCCAAGGATTGATATTCTAACTTTTTAGATCCACTAGATTGGGAATATATAATATATAATATCTTATTTAATTAACAACAAATATTTCATACTCATATTTTTTACCTATATTATTTTTAATATGGGGTTATTTATTGGATATCTTTGACTATAAATAGGGACTTACAAGATAAAATATTTATCTACATCAGCAAATTGTATATTTAATTTTTAGTTAATAAATAATTACCATAAATTCCTACACAACATCGATGTAGAAATTATTTTAATAATGGAAAATAAAATAAATGATATTAAAACTATTAAAATAAATATAATTATTTATAAATAATGACTTACACAAATTGTCTATTTTAAATTTACATATTCAAGATGTGTTAAAAGTCTTTTCTCAAAGATACATTTTATATGATTTTTTTAAATTCAATGTAATGAATAGTGTTAGAATTGTAATTAATGATAGTTTAAAATAAAATATACTTTAAATAAGGGTTAAAATAAAATGATAATGGTAGAAATAAAGCTAAAACTTATATTTTCTTTTATGGGGGAGGATATTTAGACCCATACTCATCTTATCATAAAAAAATCAATTTCATTCCATTTTTTATTGAAAATTTACTACATTTATTTAATATTTTGAGAAATCCCCAGAGTATCCCTCCCATCACCTATAAAACCACAACCCTTTTCTCATTTCAACATAGTTTAAATCCATTTTTTTCAAGACCCACCCAAATACCTTACCATAGTCTATACCAACATTTTATTGGTCATTTTTAGACATATCATAAACCATAGAGGTCTTATGTTGTTAAAAAGGGTGGATTTAAAACGATGAGGAAGATAAAGTTTGTGTGTGATGAGTCTGGCTCATTTTAAGGATATATTTTACTAAACAAATCATTTTAAATGCATTAAAGATTTATTTTATAAAAATGTCTTTTTAATTTCCATGGTTTTTACAATTAATTTCATTAATGTATTTATACTGACATTAATGTTTACAAATCTATATTTTTGCATTTATCTCAAATGATTTCAAAAAGAAATATTTTTAAGGATTTATGTAAATTAATTTCATTCTTAAATACTAGTTTAAAGTGTATATTTCATAAATTTTTAAAAAGGTCAGAAGAAATGTTTTTTACCTATATATCATCAAAATAATTTCCCGCTTTCCTAAAAATTTTTAACTTTAATATTTCCTTTATAATGTTTCATAGTCCTTTTCAAAGAAAACTCTTTCAATGTTATATGAATGGTTTTTAGATTTTATGAATAATTTTTACAATAAATTTCTATTTATAAATCCAAAAGTATTTCACACATGTATTTAATAGTGCTTTCAAGTGTTTAATTCATAATATGGTACTTGATCATTGTATGAAATAGTTGATCCCTATATAGATTATTCGAAGAGTTGATCCCCATTATTGCTCACAGGTGAGCCTTATATATCTTATAAGAAGGGTTTATCCCAATTATAGCTCACGAGTGAGACCTATTATAGATTATATAAAGGTTGATCACCATTATAGATCTCCAATTCATTGGATAATGATTATATTGGAATTTGGTCATATGGTTTTTCCAATTTAAATTGTTTTAAAAGGGTTTCATAAATATGATGCTCTAAGTTACAAAAAATGTTTTCAATTGTTTTTTTGATTTTAAAGGATTTACTTAAGAAAAATGTGTCTTCTTTCACCTGAAAATATTTTACTTAATAAAAATAAATAACAATAAAGGTATAGGTAAATGTTTTATGAGTTTTCATGTTTTTTATTAGACTAATGGTTTTCTTCTTTTTATGTCCCTTACTGATCTTTTTGTTCTCTTTCAATGTTTTAGATTTTTTCTCACAAGGTTAAAGGATGAGTAGGGAAATGTATGATATAAATAATAAAATCATTCTGTTATATCATGGAAGGAAACCTTTTTTTATTTTAGGAATTTTTCTTTGGTGTGGAAAATGTATACTGAGTAGAAATATTCACATGAAATATATTGATTGAATTTGTATGAGTTTTTCATAATTATCTAAAAATATATCCTAAAATGATATTTGTGAAATTAAAGTGATTTCTAGTTTTAAAATAACTAGAATAAGTTATGTTTATGGTTGGGACCTTACAATTTGTATCAAATAAAGGTTTTGATATTTTTGGAGATTTTTATGGCTTCGTTAGAGTTATGAATATCATCATTGGTTTATAATTTTAAAGTTGATTATAAATTCAGCATCTTAAAAAATACATTTAATGATTCCTGTTAGGAAATTTTAATGCGAATAATTGTATTTTTAGAGGCATTCTGTTTTGATGTAATTATGGGTTATTACACTTTGGGGTGAAAAATGAGAGGTATGAGATAACCATTGGGGTTAAAAAAATTATTATGGTTAATTTTTAGGATGCTTCTCACATATATAGAATTTTATATGTATTATAATTCTGTACTTTTTGAAAACTTAAAATATATTGACCTTCTGACAACCCATTGCATTCTACAAGGCCACGAGAATTGAACCCACAAACGAATGGCGTTAAGGGTGTATCTCCTACCACTGTCCAACCAGAATTATAGATTAGTATCACCTTTTGTTTTTAGTTAAATTATTTTATGAGTGATTAATATGTTTTTTTAACACAAGATTCATCAAATAGAATACAATGGTATTGGAAAATAATTTAAGGATTATGTGATTAATGTTATTTTAAAATATTTTCACAGTTTTGGGAACCTAACATATTTATTTTAAATAGAACACTATGGGATTATATTTATAGAAATAAATGTTGAATTATATTTTTAAGGACATATAATTTTATTTTTGATTTATGATGATTAATTTTATTTTTGGAAATGGTTAGAAAATCTTTGTGGTTATGTGATTTATGAAATTAAGTTTTTTGAAAGGGAATTTAAGACATTTTGATGTGATTTGGAGACAAACGTTAAATTTTTATGTGAGACACACTAATAAAATACTTATGATTTTTGGGTTTCAATATTAGTATAAAATATTTTTGAGGAATTATTAGGTTTTTTTTCTACCACAGTTTAATTTTTGGGGAAAATGATGTGTTTGGGGTGGAAGTTGTTTAAAGGATGAGATTATTTGTTTTATGTAAGTATGTGTCTCTGTTTTCTTAGTATATAGTGTAAAGTAATTCCTCAAATATAATAAAATAATATTTATATAAATACATAAAATAAAAAATTATCCATTTAATTTTTATTCTAAGAAATCAGTGGAATTTTAACCCATTATAGATTTAAATTTCAGTGATTATTAATATTATAATGGCCATATTCTCTATCACTCTCTATTAGAACTTGTTTGTTATTTTCCCCCTCCATTACCATTTTTTCCAATAAGGAAAACTATTATGTGTTATCTTAGGTGACCTTCATACTTCTCATTCAATCTTTTTAAGTTGATATTTTATTAATCAATTTTTTGATGTGGGATTTCAGTAAAGGTATTTTTAAAATTAAGACCCTAGTTCCCAAGCCTAATATCAAAATTTCATTTATTCAATTTCCAAAATTTTGGTAGAATGCGACATCCTAAGATTTTTAATGAAAAACTTATGTTTGATAGGGTATTAGATACACCATATCAAGATTAAATGAGAAATAAAATATTTTTATTATAAAACCATTAAAACCTAAGTGTGAAATTGGTTGTAATTAATAGGAATAAAAGATTTTTAAAACAAATATCAAATTAAAACTCAATATGAATGTTTTGGTGTGTTCTTGTAACATAATAACATATTTTTTTGTACTGTTATTTTTCCTCAAAATGGGTTTTCTTTCATTATATAGGAAAATATTATAACTAATTTCTATAAGTTTATAAAAATGCATTTGAAATATTTATCTTCATTTTTTAAATAATCATATCATAATTTTTATATAGTGTAATATTAATAATTTTTTGAAATGTGTGATTTCTGAAATAATAGTGAAAAATATTTATTTTTGTTGAAAACTATATTTTATTTTAAAGTATTCAAAAGGTAAAATTATATATTTAATTTTTTTTGAATTTCAATTATTTCATTTGAACATTAAATAATAAAATTATGGTTTCTTAAATCTATTTTAACTTGAATTTAGTATAAAAAAATATTTTATGTTTAAAAAAAATGCATTTTTCCCAAATAAAATTTTCTTTGTATTTTTAGATTTAAATTTAAATTAAATTAAAAAACAAATATGTTTTGAAAATTTAAAATTTAATCCACATTTTGAATTAATAGTTCTAAATTATGTAAATATTTACTTTTATATTTTTTATTAATATGAATAGTAACGTTAGAAATTTTTGGTGCCACAATAAAGGGTAAATTCAGTTATTATGGGTAGAACTAAAATTAAATAGACTAGAAAATGAGAGGAAAACATGACTCAATTTTATTATATTAGTTAGGTTCATACATAAGCTTCCATGGATATAAATTATAAACTTTTGGAGCTACTTCTATGAGATTATAAAATATATAATATTTTATTTTAGGAAATGTCAAAGATGTCATACTCATATTCTTAATAAGTATATCATTCTTAATATGTGGAAATTTAGAGGATATATTAGACTATAAATATTACTTTGAAATATAAATTATTTAGCTTCATCATGTAATTTTTTTAGTTTTTTGTAAAGAAATAAATAACTTAAATTATTACACAATGACAATGCAATAATTATTTTATTAATGGAAAAAATCAAGTAAATGATAATAAACCTATTAAAAAATATAATTTGTAGTTATCTATGTCATCCAAAAATCATATTAATGAACTATACATGCTTAAGTGTTATTTAATTAGTTTTTTGAAGATATGTTGTTTTTTACATTTATAAAAATCAATGTAGTGAATTGTCTAAAAATTGACATTAATGATATTTGAAAATAAAAATATATTATTAAATGAAATAAAATTAGTAAAAAAGTTAAATTCTTCAAAATTAGTATTGTCATTTTAAAATGGTTTTCCATGATCTATTGATGAGTCATTTGGAATTTTAAAATGAAAAATATACCCCTCATAGAGTAAAAACACATGTTTTTACAGTAAGAGTTCTCAAGGTTAAATAAGTTTTAAAAAAGAAAGAAAATGCTATAAATATAAACAAAAAATATTGAAATTTTATTTCATGGGGTTATATAGACCCATTCCTATTTTATCATTGAAATTAATCTATTTTAATTCATTTTTACTTGATAATTAATTTACATTAATTCTATATTTTGAGAAATTGAAAGAGTTCCCCTTCCATCTCCTATAAATGGGCACCCATTATTCTCATTTCAACACACATAAAAACCATTTTAGTTCCACCAAAACCTACTCTAATATATTATTAGAATCCATCACTGCATTCTAGATGTATTTTTAGGCATATCACCAACCATTTTGTTCTTAAGGTATTAAAAAGGGTGGATTTCTAAATAAAATGTAGATAAAGAAAGTCTATGATGAGTTTCACTCAAGGTAAAGGACCTCATAAATAAAAAATTGATTTAAATATTTTAAATTTTTATTTTATAAAATTTTATCTTCTATTTACATGTCCATCAAAATTATTTTTATGAATGTGTTTATATGAAGATGACTAATTTAAAATTAAAATTTCTTAATTTCTCAAAAATATTTTCCAAAGTGAATATTTATAATATTTTATATAAAGTTACTTCATTAAAAAATCTTATTTTATAGTTTCTCTTTCATATATATTTAAAACATTCAAAAGAAATTTTTTTTACCAAACATACCAGGAAAAAAATTTCCCACATTCATGATTCCTTAATACTTTAAATTTTTGATTATATGTTTTTAGAGTTCTTTTAAACAAAATGGTATAATTATTATGTGACGATTTTTTAGATTTTAAAAGTGATTTTTATAAATAATTTATATTTTGATATCCGGATTTGTTTTACACTTGTGTTTAAAAGAGTTTTCAAGGGTTTAACTCATGATATAATAGTCCATCATTATATAAAACGAGTGAGCCCAATATCGCTTATACAAGGTGTTACGACCCACTATAGCACACTAGTTAGAATGATATATCGTATACAAAGTGTTATCCCCATTATATATATTAAAATTATTTGGAAATCATTATATTAGAATTTGGTCGTATGGTTATTCTTATTAAAAGGGTTTTGGAATGGTTTTATGAATATAATTCTCTATGTTATTGAAAAAGTGATTTGATTTTTTTCTATGTGTTTTAGAGGCATTCCATTTTAAAAGCATATGCGTATTTTCATGTGAACATTTTTTATTTCACAAACTCAAAGTACACTGCGATTAAGTAAAATTTTGTATGATTTATCATGTTTTTCCTTAGACTAATGGTATTCCTTATTTTTTATGTCTCTTATCGAGTTTTTTTCATCCCATGTTTTGAAATTTTTTTCATAGGGTTAAAGGATTTTTAGAGATATGTATCAGGAAAAGATAAAAACTATGATGTGATATCATGGAATAAAACCATGTTTTATTTTTAATTTTTTGTTTGTTGGGAAAATCGGTACTGTGTAAAAGTGTCCACTTGTAATGTACGAGTTAAAATTTTAAGAGTTTTTTATAATTCTATAAAACATGAAACCGAAAAGATATATATGAATAGAAAATGATTTTTAGTTTTAAAAAACCAATAATAAGTTATGTTTATGGTGGGTTTATTACACATTTTCCCATAAACATAAATTACAGAATATTTTTAAACATGGGATGCAATCATCACAACACTATGAGTTTTCAATAATAATTCAATCTCTAAAAATTGGGCAGGTGATATGATACTCTCCAAAAATTTATAGATATAAAGGAATGGTTAATTATATAATTGAATAAAATAGTTTTAGTTATTTAGTGGATTATTAGTGTACCATTCACGAATAAATTTTCAGAACCAACTTTTATAGTTGTGACTATATAGTCATTCCATTCATCCATTGGTTTGTAAGGTTTATAACATCAGTTGTTTCATTAAACATTGTACTAGTTTACCTTTTTATCTAATTTTCACATTAATTATAGCTAATTCATTGATGTGGGAGTACTGAAACAAGCTGATATTTCCCTCTATTAATTTAAATATTTGGAAACTTTGTATCTATTTGTCTTTAAAGTGATATATTTCCATCCCTTCGACACTTGATGTTTTTACTTTCTCCTCTGAGAAAATTTCATACTTTTCCAACATTTTTTCATGTAATATGAATAATCATAACCCCCCATTTTTTTATTGATTTCGTATAAAACACCATTTTTCTCCTTATCCCCATAGATGTGATAATAATGGGATTATCAAATTTCCATTTTTACCTTTATATAACATCAAAAAAAATTTATAGCTACCATATTCACTTATAGATTATTATCTCTATAAACTTGTATTTAAGCCATTAATGAAATGATATATTTTTATTTCAGGGACAATAATAAAACCATCATTATACCTTCCACATATTTTGATGTCTTATTCGTAGGTACTAACATATTGATCATCCTTTTATCTTAACTTTTAGAAATCCCTTTCCATTTTAGTCTGAAAAGTTTGAGTAAAAACATTTTGAAAAATAATTTGTAAATGCTTTTCATTCCTTGGAGTTCATTTCTTCTTCTTAAATTATGTTTTTAATTATGTTACACCATTTATCAACCACACTATCAAAATTATAAATTCCTAAAATAAACTTTTCATGCTTCAAGAACTGGAGAATGGAAAATATATTTTTTGTTGTGTTAACCCTCTACACAGAAATTAGTGGATTAGAAGACACACTGAAGTATGGGGGATGCTTCTTTTATGAAGGAATAAATATATTAAATCCTTTTTTAGGGTGTTTGCATGTTCAAAATTATTTTAATTATATTTTATAGCATGATAGGGTTGGGTGAGCATTAGAAAAAAAATTTCACCCAAAATCCCATACTATTTGGTTTCTCAATATGACAGTCATTGAATTATCCACCATGATCATTGTTAACTTGATTTATCCTATATACATCCATTTAATAAAATATGAAATATTATTTTCGGAGTAAATAAATAATAATAGGATAAATAAAAAATATGATAATCAATATCAATCATAAAACATACTAAATTGTGACACCATTATTTCAACCTATGACATTTTAGATTCATCCTACATCACATTTGGTTCAATATAGGTTTTTTGAGGATTATTGTTATTATTCATAAAAAATAATTATCAAAATTAATTAAACTCTACCTCTAATTCAAACTAAATAAACCTATGAATTTTATACGTAAATAATACCTAATTTTGCATGACTATTCATTAAAACTCACTATAAAACACTCTTTATAACCTATAATTTTACAGATTTTGAAATCTATATATAAAATAAACTAATTTTACAATGATTATTCAACTTATTCTATAAATATTATTCAAAAATTATATCCTTATAAACATATCATACAAAATAAAATTCTTCATAATTCATGAAAATGGAAACAAAATAATGGTTGATCATAGATTCTCTGTAAGGGATGGACATAAGAGAACTCAATTATATATCATAACTAAGTATAAGATGGACATTTAAATATGATAAAATATCCATGTTACATGAATATACAATAATAAAATCATTTCCTATAGAACATTTATTATAAATCATGAATCATGGACTAAATCGTTGGCCACAACATAATAAATGAGTAATAATCATGTTGAAACGTGGGTCAATAATCGTGACTAATGTGACCATGAAATAAGTATGTTGTATAACATAATAATTTGGAACAAAAATAATAAAATAAATATATAATATGTTATGGTTAACCACCAATAAATTCATATTATAATGGATTAGGATAACCTATTTCTCATAATATAGAGGACCTGGGATAACCTCATGCACTCTATAACATTTCGAACATGGTTTAACCACCATTGTCCCATATTGATAGCTTGATATACAAAATTTTACAAAATTAATTATAGGGATATAATAGTCCCACCCATCATATAATTATAAAAAAAATATGTAACAACATTAACATGAAATCATTTATAATCCCATCATTTTTTAATTAACCCATGTGAAATAAATGAGATTTTAAAAATTTCTCAAAAATTATGATACAAAGATATTTAAATAATGTAGTTGGATGGTATAATTACAATAAATCCCATGTTAAGAATTAAAAAATTTAAATTATATTTATATAGATTCAAAACACTTTATAATGACATTATAATATCACCATAAATAATAAGATGAAATACCCTTTCTGTTTTTATATATATTTTTAAAGGAAATAGTTTTTAAAAAAATGAGAATTGAAATTAATTTGAAAAATAATGAAAATTTAGAAAATAAATCTTATAAAAACCAAAATTGGATTAAAGAAAATTGTAATCATTTTAAAGTAGTAGGAAAATATATTCTTTTCAAACTATTGCATGGAAAGTTAAAGTCGATTAAAAATAACCCTTGTAAAAAACATTTTCAATGTGATCCCTTTCAAACTTTAGTAAATAATTTTAAAATAAAAAATAAAATAACCTTATAAATTGTGAAATTATAGGTAATTCCATCCATAATTTTATATAATGGATATAGTCATAGAGGAGGAATATTCCTAACCAAAAAGTTGAGATAAGGTCATCTCCACTTACATGAAACATTTCAGTTGTTTATGAATAAAAGGGAGTTAAAATGATTAGAAAAAATAAAAAACAAATAAATAAATATAGGATAAGAAAATATGTGGGGTCGTACTGGTAAATAACATCTACTTTTATGAAATATTAATTCATACCTAAACAATCCAGATTTCAATGTACGATTGGAAAAGATACATTTAGATCAGACTTCTTCTTGGTTAGACATGTTCTAACTCCTTTTATAATAAATTATTGTTTGTAATTAGTATTTATAAGAATATTATTCATATATTTTTTACTTAAGATGTTAAATTATAATTATTTATTACCCATATATTAATTGTTTATTATTGATATGTATATTTAGGCAATAATTGTTTTGGTATACACATAAGCTTTAGTTTGGAAATTTTAGTCCTTGCTCCTTGATCAGGGTTAGTCAACTAAATAATGTTAATGACGATGAATTATATTTTTTGACATAGTTTCAAAGATTAATCTTTCTTTCAAGGATCTTATAGGGATGGTTTGTAAATCACATTTTAAAATATCCTTTTAAGTGATTATTAAATTAACAAGAAAAATTATTTATTGGTTATTATACTTTGGAATATTATAACCCATGTGTTATCAAAAAACATATCAATTTGATAATTATTATATAATATTTGAAATATTTTTGTTTTATTAGTCATTCATTATGAGAAAAATATAACTCCATTCATGTCAGTGGTGAAACCAACCCCAAAAGATATTGTGTTATAATGAATGAATGAGTAAGAATGTGTTTTTTTAAATTAGTAATATTAGTTTTACATAAGAATAATGGCATAAAAACATTAAAATAATGTGTTAAATCATATTTCTTAATAAGTATATATTGAGTAGAAGTATAATGATTAAGGAGAGGATAACACATATGTTGAATAATTAAATATCATCATCAAGAGCCTCTTAAAAATATGGCATTTAAGAATTCATATTACGAATAGATTATATGAACCAACCCATTTGTCCTTTCTTAGGATAGTGATAAGATGTGAGTTCTACCCCAAAGCCGAACTATAATAGGATATGGAATGGTAAATAGCATTGAGTTGGAATATCTTACAATATTAAATGTCATAGCCTATATCAACATGTATCTGATACATACCTCCAATGCATAATACTAATGGAAAAACCAATTTGAAATATATATATATATATATATATATATATATATATAATTAACATACTTGTCTAAAGCACATGCATGAGACATAAGGTACAAATATATCACTATAAATGAATTTTACATATGGAAAACCATTGAATGAAATATATATATAAAAAAGGAATGCTCAAACTCACTAATATTACTCCTAGAACAATATCCCACCAAAATACCCACCACCACAAAAAGGATCCACCATGATCTAACATGAATCATAAAACACCCCCTAGGGTAAAATCCAAACAAAACACATTAATACAATGAATTACCAGTACAGATACAACATGTGTGAGAATAAATCCCAGAGAAGGATGAGTCTAAACATAACCAATAAGATACCATTTAAACTGCAAAGAAAACACATACAAAAAATTATCACTTCAAATTTCCCTAAACTAGAGATTAACAGAGATGAATAAAATTAATAATAATCTATATATTTTTTAGAAACATAACTCTCTTTATCCTAAATAATTCCCAATTGTCTTTCCTCCAACCGATGAGGGTCCCAATAACATGATAAATTAGGGATAATTTGAATACAGAATGGTCTACACAGTATGATGTATATAAATAATTGTTAATTTCATTTAAAATTCAATCTAATTATTCCCATAGTGTCACATGTCTCCGAGGGTCTGATATTCCCTTTCATTCAAACTATAAAACTTCCATTGCAATACATGAATGATATATTACCCATCACTGATGCACGATTATCTATTAAGGGAACACCAAACCCACTAAATCTTCAATATCATACTACCAATATACAATTTGAGATAAAAATTATTATATATCTACATAAAATCATAGGAATTATAAAGAGTATTATGTTCTTTACTGTAAGACACCTCTGTTGAAGGAGTATGACCCCCAGGATTGAGGAACTCATTCCATGAGTAAATGAGGGAAATAACTTACCTTCCTATAGGATGAGATAGAGTATATCATTACCAAGGTATACGAGGGTAATATCGAGCCATATTTTTAACCCATCCTACTAATAGATGATCCCACATCCCAAGTATATGGAGGAATAACTGTCTCTATATATATGGTTAACTAAAGGATCATGTACACCTTGTATATAAGAAAATACCTAACCCTACCAGTAGGATGAGAATTATTTTATCATCATTTTTGAACCCCATACCCTAATTCTCTTACATTACTGATGGCTCCAATATTCCAAATGAACTACAACATTATAATATGCATAAAAAATACTCGTACATGAAAATTTATTTGTTTAAAATAAAAACATGATTAGAATGTGTTGTATAAAATTGCATGAAAGAAATTTAAAAAACATGAGGTTTCTTAGAATAATATAAAGGGGGAGGAATACACCCATCTTGTCATGTCACACTATAGGTGGGGTAAAATATTTTTCCTCCCCTCCCATTTTGGTGTGGGTGACACCCAACCTAGTTTTGTTGTTTACCACACCTAGAAGGCACTATGGTTAACAACTCTACCCAACCCAACACGGTCAATTTTTTCTAGCCCACTACATGGGTGGGAGCCATCAAATCCCATAATATTGAATGATTATTTTATATGGGGTTTCCCTTTTTTATCTCCCATGACACACATGTTGTTCTACAATCACTGCTATTGTGACGCCCTTTGCCCAACCTGTTGACTGTTACAATACCTGTCCACAATCCATGGATGGAGTTCACTCCACTTGACTTATGATGTATCAAACACTAATTTTACATGGTAATAACTCGATACTCAAATCAAGTCACCCTACACCACTATCCTATTTGCACCATCATCCCTCCCATTCCAACTTCCACCTCATGTCTTCATCTTCCAACTAAGAATGATTATATCCACACTAGTCATATATCATGCCATAACCTTAAAAAATCATTGGTAAGATAGTCTTATTCCATTTACATGATAATTTAATAAAGATTATATGAAGTAAAAATAAGATATAGAGGAAAGATAAGGAATATAATTCAATCCTTTTACATTATTAATCTTCTATCAATAGTACAGTTCCACAAAAATAATCAGTGTCTAATACATCTAACCCAATGGAATGCATGGAATGAGGTCAGAGTATTCATGATCATAAATTGAAAAATATTAATGTTTTTTTGAGTAATATTAATTAAATAATTAAACTCATAAATACCCATGAAGATTGATGTTTTTTAAATGTATATTTGAATATAATTGTTGAAGAATGGGGAGATTTAAATTAAAATATCACTTTATTAAGATAGAATTTATCATTGAAAAAGTTCATACCACATCACTGTTTTTCAATAATCCTAAGGAATAGCTCCAAGATTTCTCACCAAAGGATCTCTTCTATCATTTCTTGTAATTTCTTTGGTTCATGAAACTTACCCTATATATTATGGTAATTGTTTTTATAGATTTCATTACTATGGTTAGAAAAAATCCTCATAATAAATAATAATTATACTTATGAATTTCCATTCATAAATTATAACTTCATCTGTCTTTTATAGCTTACTCCCAAGGTCATTGGTGGGAATAAAATTTATACCACCCCTCGATTAAAATCCAAATTATAGACACAATCGCAATATTTTAATTCCCTTTTAATCATCTATTTAAGTGAAAATGAATAATTCTTGAGAATTTATTCATGTGGGAAAAAATAATATTTTAATACCAAATATATTTTTACAATGGTCTCATCATGCATGAAATTATTCATTGGCTCTTGTTAGGGGTAAATAAAATATTCTTGATTGAAGATAACTATCAAATATTTTTTCTATAGTCATTTCCATGGGTAAGATTTTCATTTTACCCATGCAAAGTTCATGATACTGTAAAAAATTTGAGCTAAACTATATTTAAGAAAAACCAAGGTCACTACATTCTCCCCACAAAAAATAATTTTTTATTTCCTAAAATAAAGAAAACTCATTAGATGATAATAAAGAAGTACATGAAATAATACCATGTGGAAAATAATCCACTGACATATGCACTTCCTTTATCTTAAAAATTATATAATTTATGTGAAATTAGAATACCACTACCCAATAAGGGAACATCCTTCACCATCAGAAGTATATAATATAACTCATCTTGAATTAAGACCATAGTGGGAATGTAAATTAACTCGATATAAGTTTTTCCAAGCCTCTTCACACAAAACCACCTCAACTAATGGTCATCATACGACATGGGATGAGATATATCCATGAACCACTAACATACATATCAAAATAGTCTATTTCCAAGTCAAACCTAGTGGGATAACTTTTTTACCCCACCTTTAAATAAAATTATAAATGATGGTTTCTTGAGATAAACCCATCTATGTCGCACTCCACTATTGAGGTATTTAAAAAGATTCCATACTAACATCAAAATAGTTACAAAGCATCATGTTTATCTCGAACTATGCAAGCACCACTACCATCTCCTGATTGTAATTCAATGACCACTAATATTTCTAGCTAGTGGAACAAGATTAGCGTGGTCATTCTACCCCATCCTCCTCACAAACATTAATTATAATCCTCCAACTTTAACTTGAATTACATTAGAATAAAACCTATTATTGAAGATAATCTAGTTGTATTTTCAATGTTGTTTTTAGATATATAAATAAGAGAATTTTATAAATAGTAGTAAGCTCTTAAAATTGAACAACATCACACCACTTCCCATCAGGTGTCCCAATCTACCTCAATCTGTTTTTGATAGTCTTAAACATTCATATGAATCTTATTTTTTGGAAAAAGTCCCCAATATAACACCTTAATAAGTGACCAAAATAAGCATCCTCTTTAGAAAACCTCCTCCTCCACCGCATATCAAGAGATTCTATATAATGTGTACACTAGTAAGGATCCCTTAGACATTCCAAACTAAGGGGCCCACTACAATATGGTGGTATCCAATTAGGTTTCTAGTTTTGATATTTAATATAAACCATATGGGAAGAGAACTATCGACCAAGAAACGTGGATGATGTGATACCCACCTTAGTGAAAACCCATCAAGTATACTTCCCAGGGATGTACGGTCATACCAGGACACTAAATCAACATCAATAGAATTTAACTCTATTTTACAAGCTATAAGTGTGAATCCACTATCGTCAATAGAATGTGTTCACATATATCTCGTTTAATAAAAAAATAGTTTCTATAAAACAAAGAGTGAAAATGTCTCCATCATTACCTAAATGATAAATACTTTTCTAGATGAACTATTAAACACACAACTAATACTCCTATAATATCTCTTTAATATGCATGAAATAAATATCATAAAGACCAATTCTTCCACATGAATATTGATCCCATGGAATGAGACTTTATTTCACAGTCAGTACTCTTATGGTGGGAAAAATAATAAATCCATGAATGGAAAATGCGATTCACTTTGACACGATATAATGTGCAACATATGTTCTACAAGAATGATGGTAAATCTACACTAGATTCATATAAAAACATATCAGGACACATAATGATGCATACATCACATTCTCATCATAGAATAACCATTGGTCATTGTTCAGATCTTTCAATCATTCTTTGTTACTCACATAAAGATAGTTCATTATCCAATCACATAGTTCGTAAATCCATGGTGAATGTATAGTGGTTATCTAACTAATAATTCTATGGATTCATATCCCACTCACCATTTAAGGTCATACCCAAATTTCATTCTCAATAGAGAATTACAATGTAACTATAGAATAGGTACCAAATACATAATGATATGGGTACCACTAGATTTTATCTCTACTATGAATAGATCTACTGAAGGTCCAATTATTATTAATAAAATCACGATCCTCAATGAATTGACCAAGTTCAATATTAAAAAAAATTGATTAAACAATGAATCTCGAACCCCATCCCTAAAAATGATGATATCATTTCACTATAAGGGGTTAGTGAAGGATATCCATAACTTGTGGAAACCCTCAAATTAAAAATTATCTATCTAGGAGATTGGCCATAATCTCTAACTTCTAAAATATAATATAGAAAAAATTACTCAAACATAATCTATCTAATATGACTGTATATAGAGAGAGGAATCAAATCATAGTTTGATATAAATTCATTATTTCCAAGAAATAATATTCCATCACGAACGTCTTTTTGTACGTCTGACCATGTCAAAACCCAAACCATAGGGGGCCCATCTATGCCAGTAATAAGTTGAGAGATACACTCCAATACTACCTCCATAGGCCATGGGATAGTTAGTATTTCCACCTATGCATATATTATATTATGGGAGGCCTTCTCCAATTGTACATATACTCTTTCACACATCTCTATATAATATTAAATGGAAAAAATAATAATGGATGAAACATCTATATTATAAAAAAATTATTGAAATAATATCTATGTCGACATCAAATTACAGTAAAGAATCCAAGTATATATGATGGAAAAAATACATTCCAATCAAGAGATAAGTATCCTAACTCAAATAAATAATTGTGGGTGAAAGATAGATCCATCTTCATGACCATTGGAACTAAACAAGAAAGTCGCTCAGAGTTTATTGGTGCAACTAAACTCCACCTATTCTAGGTCATCCAAAGACTCCAAAAGCTAACTGTTATCTTCATAATGCATGAAATGTGCTGTAAAAATACATTTAAGAGTGAGAATTTACATACCAATTAGGAAACCCTAAATCATATAAATAGAGAAATAACAAGATTATATTCATATCACCCCATAAGATAATAGAAGGAAAAAACATATATAGATAAACTCATAAAGAATAATATCTATTCTCAGAGAGAGGATTATTGATCTTATCACCCAATATATAGAGATACTCTATGTAAAATATCAAAAACTAGTGTTTTTATGATAATAATTACCTAATGAAACATTCCAATAACATGTTAGAGATCTCATGCCCTGATAGAACACGCCTCTTCTAAAGAAGTATTGACTCTATTAGAGGACCCTCTCCCTGCCAGAAAAATATGAAGGGTGAGTACCAACCCATTATATAGTGTTATTTCTCCTCAGTAAGGTGGGGTTGTACAAAATCTACTAGTAAATATTATATCGGTCTCCTAGACCATGGAAAAACCCATCAATGTAATATTAACCCTAGTATCACTATAATGATCATTCCTAGACCTAGTTTATGGCCAATAATCACCAGAAGGATCATCCCACTCATATCAGTTTTCATCGTATCTTAGGTTTTGAAAAAGATAATATCATTCCATATGTGGAATTATTCTTAGAATGGATTACTCACATACCCAAATCCATGTTTTGAAGGAGTTACAAGAGTTGTAACCTTCTAAGACATGTACACGACGTTTCCAATGGTGTACATTGGGTGTACTCCCATGTCCATTCCTACATATATCTTACTTATCCACTCATTTAATGGAGGTTCATGTACATAGTGTGTTATCCTAAAAACCTGATATGTGGGTCCACTCGATGTCCTAGGCATGTACTCCTTATATATGGATCAGTTGGCCAGGTAGGTTCACCTGGCATATAGGCCCCCCAAATAGAAATGTGATATTTAACTTTGATAAAAACCCTAGTCCTGGTAGACAGTGGACTCAATGGACTATTGTTAGGAGCTTCATAGGCAGTGAATTCTATCTTATCATAGCCACATGCATCTATTGATGTCTCTATAAATATTAAAAAAATTACTTTATATACATCAATCACAGATATACTATCTTCATAAGCTTATTTATAGTTATTTTATCATCGAGAGATAACCCTTCATTAAATACCAACATTCTCATACAACCTAACTAAGGAAAAATGAACTCGATCCATCCATGTATCTTTTTCCCTAAAAATTCCTTGAATCTCCAAGAACCATGATCTAATCATTCATTTTCACAAACATTGATTTGAATATGAGGGTTCAATATTAATTCTGTTGGACTCACCTATTTTGATAATACCAAATCATGTTTCATTTATGTGATAATCATGTTTTCATTCTATGTTAATATTGTTTCAATAATTTTCCTTATCTCTATGAAGTAATATTCATATAACTTTTAATCTCACTACTTGTTGGATTAATCTTATTGTGCATAGTTTATATAAGTGTATGGTCATGGTTAAAGATGCAAAGGTAACTGATGCAAGGTCACCGATGCAAAGGTCACTGATGCAAAGGTCACCGATGAAAAGGTCACCGATGTAAAGGTCATTGATGCAAATGTCACTAATGAAAAGGTCACTGATGCAAAGTTAATCAATACAGTGGTTATCGATGCAAAGGTCCCCGATGCAAAGGTCCCCAAGGAAAGGTCATTGATGCAAGCCTACTGTTGAATGTTTCCACTGAGGGTTACCAATGGAAAGTTACTGATGGAAGGTTACAGTTGGAGGTTTTCGATGTGCTCCTGTTGTAGAAGCCTACTGATGTGAAGGCTACCGTTACCAGTCTACTGATGCTTACTCTTCTATATAATGTCAAAATTCTTAATATTATTCTAACGGTCATATTTGATAAATTAAACACTTTTGACATTAATTAATGATGATTTTAGACATTTCAGTAGACCATATCTAGGGATAGTACGATGTATGAGAAATACTGCACGTGATCCACTAATTCATATTACTAGACCTCATGTATAAAAGGTAAGATTGGGGAAGATAAAAAAGGGGGTGATGAGTAGAGGTGATGTACGTCTGTACATGAAAAGAGCTTACTTTCTACATCAATGAATAATTATTAGATGCTTACACTAAGAATCCAATAATGCTAAGAAGATCATTTCAAGAGAATCATTTCAAAGCTTCCTTTTGTGATTCATCAACTCTTCATCAACACCAGAGGTAAAACAATCAAAGATAGAACCTGGAGTTGCGACACTCGATTTTGGTGACAACTTCCAGATAAAGACTCAAACATCAAATTATTCACTCCAAGGAGTCAAGATCTGAACTACAAACACATAGATCTTTCTAAACTCAAGAATATAATATTAGCTCTGTTGTGTTCCTTCATTTTTATATTTGTGAGAAGTGTGTGTCTCTGTCTTTTACACACACTGTCTCCTGTACATAAACTAGAGGATATTAAATATCCTCACATCATACTTCACTTATATTTTGTTTCCCATGTATAACTATGGAATAGACCATGTGTGGTCTGTACTGTTTGTTTTTCCCATGAAGAACTGTGGAAGAGGGTGTGGACCCTATACAATTTGTGAAAACTGCTGTAAATCCAGATACAGGTTGTGTATCATGTTTATTGTTAATATAAACTACTTGGTGGTAAGTGATCACCAAGAGGAAAGGATTAAGTCTCAGCTTGGGACCGAACCTATTGTTTTACTTTACTATGCACTATATTTTGTTATACTCTATTTTATCGATTTTCCACTGCTTATATTTTCTAAAACATAAAATAATTTTGCATTCACATTGATAGTTAGTTTTTTTTAGTGTGTGTATATGTTTAATTCATTAAACTTGAATCAAAAGTTGAAGAAGTGTTTAACACCAGTTCAGCTGAGTACTAATCACCCTTTGAGAAACCTATTGGAAAACTAGACATTTACATCTCTATTACCTTAATTAACTGGGGAATTTTAAAATTGGGGGATCTTTGTTAAACAAGTTTTAAATAGAAATGTTAAGTAGGAACTCAATTCACCCCCCCCCCTTGAGATTCCACTCTGACTAACATTTGGTATCAAAGGTGATTTTGTTTTCATGTTTTCAAATTCTTTTCATCTATGATATTTAGTTGTATCTTAAAAATCTTAAATTTTCTGTCATATCTAAATTTTCAGTTCTTTAAATTATAATTAACTATGGATAATAGAGTTAAGGGTGATACTACTAACAGAACACCTATCTTTTATGGTAATAACTATTCTTAGTGGAAATTAAAAATGAAAATGTATCTAGATAGCATGAGACATGAAATCTGGGACACAATTGAAGAACAACATGTATTGTCTGCTACTACAAGAGACACATGGTCTTAGTTGAATAAAGCTACATATAATAATAACTGTAAATCCATGAATGTTTGGTATTTCTCTCTAGGTTATGAAGAATTCAATAGAATATCTACTTGTAAAACTACATATGAAATTTGGGATACTTTAGCCGTTTTCATGAGGGAACAACTAATGTTAAAGAAATGAGAATAAATAAATATACCGTTAAATACGATAATTTAAAAATGAATCAGATGAACTTATTTCTGAAATGTATCTTAGGTTTAATGAAATAGTGAATACCATGACTCTGGTGGAGAAACCATTGGACAGCAAGGACCAGATTATGAGATTTCTTCATTTCCTACCAGACAGACGGAGAGGAACTTCTATTTCTATCTGAGAATCTTGTGACATAATCAAACTACCAGTAAAGTAACTAATTAGAAAGATTATTATGTATGAACAATAACTCATGGTGAATCAAAAAGTAGATGAAGAACCAAGGAAGAAATCTATAGCATTCAAGACTGCTACCTCAAAGAACAGAGAAAAAGAAAAATGTTCAATCTCCTATAGAAACTTCTAAGTGAAGACTCAGACTCTGACAGTGATGATGAGATGGCTCATCTTGCAAGGAGATTCAAGAATTTCTACCGAAAAAATGTTCTTTATAAAATCAAACTAAAAGGGAAGGTATGATAATAAAGGATAGTGAAAAAAAGATAGTAAATGGAATTATAACACAACTGATATAGTATGTTATTGGTGTAAAAGAAAAGGCCATGGGAAAGATAATTTCCCCAAGCTTAAATTTAAGAATAAGTAAGAAGAAAAGGGAAAGGGTTATAAAAAGGCTATAAATGCCACCTCGAGTGCCTCAGAAGATAGATCAAGTGGATCTAACACTTTTGATGCTGATAAGAACGAATATGAAAATCTGTGTTTCATGAAAGGAATATTCGAGGTAACACCTAATTCTCCTATACCCAATTCTTATTATTCTTGTAATGAAATTGAATCCAACAATGATGAAAATATGACTAAGGATGAACTATTTGAATATTGTGGAATTCTTGAGGATACCTTTAATTAACTCAAGGATAAATATAAACTGTTGAAAAGACAATATGCTTTAAATGTTAATTACAAATCCTATCTGAATATTGAGAAAGAAAAATTTCCTCACCTATTAAAAGAAAATAATGAACTAAAATTACAAAATGAAAAAATAAAAAAGGTATTTGGAAAAGCTTACTACTGGTAAAGATACCTTGACTCATATTCTAGGGAAACAAACTTCTCCAAAATACACAACTGTTATTTGATATCAACCAGGATAGAGAAGGATTATTAAAACTAAATTTGTTCCCAAATCTGGACAGTTCACAACTAGTTCAAGCTCTAGACCATCTTTTAAAAAACAATTCTCTAAAATACCATAAAAATTATTCATTACTCAAAACATATATTCTAATTATAGAAAACATGTGAGGAAAGTATGGGTTCCCAAAGTTGTACTTGTTAACCACTCCGGACCCAAAAAAATCCAGGTACCAAAGTTACCCTACATTTAATCAGTTTTGCAGGAAAATTTTCTGAAGAGCTCCTGTAAAACTCTGTGTTACATGAACAGTGGATGTTCAAGACACATGACAGGATACAATTCATGTTTCAAGAGCATAATTAATGTTGATGGTGGACATGTCACATTGATAATTAAAAAGGGAAGATCATCGGATTAGGGAAAATTGGTAACCCTAATGCTGTATTAATTTCAAAAGTAATTTTTGATGAAGGGTTAAAATACTATCTACTAAGTATCTTTTAGTTGTGTGATGATGGATTCAATGTGAAATTTTAAAATGATTCATGAAATGTTTTTAATTTTAAAAATAATTTAATATTTACTACTATTATAAATGAGAATGTATATACTGTTGATTTAAATTCTTTAGCTGAGAAAAATGTTTCTTGTTTAAATGTGTTTAATAAGGAATCCTAGTTGTGGAATAGAAGATTAGGACACTACAATGTGAACTCACTTAGAAAAATAACTAAGAAAGGTTTGGTTAGAGACATGCCTAAATCATAATTCCCTATTAACAAAGTGTGTAATCCTTGTCAAAAGGCAAAACAACACGAAGTTTCTTTCAAACCAAAAAAAGAATTTTATAATTCTCAAACACTTGAGTTGGTTCACATGGATTTTTTTGGACAATATAGAGTTTCAAGTTTAAATGGGAAGCAATTTGTCTATATTCTTATAGATGATTTTTCTAGTTATACTTGGGTATATTTTTTAGCTCACAAAAGTGATGCTCTCTCTTATTTCATTAAATATTCCAAGTTTGTAGAAAATCTTAGTAGACATAAAATTAAGACCTTGAGAAGTGATCATGGCCGTGAGTTTGAAAATCAGGACTTTGAATATTTTTTCTCAAAAAATGGTTTTACTCACAGTTTCTTTGCTCCTAGAACACCTCAAAAAAATGGAGTTGTAGAAAGAAGAAATAGAAAACTTCAAGAGATTTCCCGGACTATGCTCAATGTGTATAATCTACCTATCAATTTTTGGGTTGAAGCTGTTAATAAATCTTGTTTCATTGTCAATGGAGTCTTAATTATACCTGTTCTTAAGAAAACCCCTTATGTGATTTGGAATAATAGGAAGACTAAGGATAATTAATTTATATTTTTTTCATGCAAAGTCTTTATCCTTAACACTAAAGATAATATTGGAAAACTTTCTTGAAAAAGTGAGGAATGAAATTTCCTAGGTTACTCAATACCTAGTAAATCCTATAGAGAATTTAATAAGGGAACCAAATGTTTAAAAGAAATAGCTCCTATTAATTTTGATGAGACTGATCCACATGAACCCGAAACCACTCTTGAACATATTTAGGAAGATATTTTAATTCTAGATCTTAATTACAAAGACAATAATATCCTTCTGAAAACAACCAATTCGGGAAATTTTCCAGAATCTAAGCATAGTGAATCTGAACCTATAGAAAACTATGAAGAGTCTATTCAACTCTTTCTAGAGGTATATGAACTCTCAAAAATCATCCTTTAGATGTTGTATTAGGTGATCTAAATAGAGGGACACAAACTAGAGCTTCTCTTTAAAACTCGGTTGAACATCAAGATTTTCTTTCACAGATTGAACCCAAAAAAATTAATGATGCAATGAGTGATGAATTTTGGGTGATATCTATCCAAGAATAATTGAATCAATTTGAAAGAAATAATGTTTTGGAATTAGTAGACAATCATAAAGACACTTTGACCCTAGGAAGAAAATGGGTGTTTAAAAAAAGTTGATGAATCTGGAAACATAGATAGAAAGAAGGATAGACTAGTAGCCCAAGGATATAGTTAGGAAAAAAGTAATAGACTTTGTGGAAAACTTTTCTCATATAGCTAGACTAGAATCCATTAGGATACAACATGCTTATGCATCTCGTCTGAATTTCAAACTTTATCAAATGGCTGTCAAAAGTTAAATTCTAAATGTGTATATAGTTGAAGATGTATTTTTTAAACAAACTCATGGATTTACAAATCTCCATTTTCCAAATCGTGTTTTTCAATTTTCTGAAGCCTAATATGGTCTAAAAAAGCTCCAAGAGCTTAGTATGATAGACTTAGTTTCATTCTTATCACAAAAGGTTTTACTAAAGGGATAGCATATCCGACTATGTTTATTAAAATGATTTCCAAATACATTTTAATAGAATAAATTTATGTAGATGATATAATTTTTGGATCCTCTAAAAACTCTTTATGTACTGATTTTTCAAAAATGATGCAAGATGAATTTGAAATAAGTTTAATGGGGGAACTAAATTTTTTTCTTGGATTTGAAATTTTTCAAAATAAAAATGGTATTATTTTAAATCAAAGTAAATATACTAAGGATATTTTGAAACATTTTGGTTTGGATAGTAATAAAGGTAGTGATACACCTATGATTACCACATGTAAGTTGGATGCTGATGAAACCAGTAAATCAGTGGATCAAACCAATTACTGAGTTATGTTTGGGAGTGTGCTATACCTTAGTACTAGAAGACCTGAAATTATGTTCAGTGTATGTGTGTGTGTTCATATTGAATCCAATCCCAAAGAGTCTCATTTAACGATTGTTAAAAGGATTTTTACATATCTCAAGTATTCTACAAATTTAGGCCTATTTTATCCAAGAGGAAATCCATTTTATTTAATAAGTTATTAGGATTCTGACTTTTCTAGTTTCAAGTTAAAGATAAAAAAAAGAACATATGGAACATGTCACATGTTAGGCAAGTCACTAGTATCATGGTGTAGTAAGAAACAGAATTTCGTTGCATTATCTACTGTAGAAGCCGAATATATAGCTGCTTTTTGTTGTTGTGCTCAAATTCTGTGGATGAAACACGCTTTACTTGACTATGGATATAAATTCAAACCTATCTCTATAAATTGGGACAAAACAAGTGCTATTAACATCTCTAAAAATCCAGTATCTCATGTTAGAACGAAGCATATTGATGTGAGACATCACTTCTTGAGAGATCATTGACCAAGAGGTGATATCAATCTGGAATTCATTTGCACTAAACACCAATTAGATGATATATTAACAAAGCGTTGGAATTCAAAGTGGTTAAATTAAATCAATCATGAGTTAGGTATGATAAACTGCTAAGTTAGGGACCTCAGTGTTGGACCTCACCATTGGACATCTACATTGGACCTCACCGTTAGACCTCACCATTGGAGCTTACCGTTGGGCCTCACCATTGGACCTCACTATTGGACCTTACTGATATGACCTTACCAATAGGTCCTCATATTGATCGGACCTCACCGTTAGGACCTTACTGATGACACCTTTCTAATAGTTGAATTGAGACTGGGACTTTCCGGTTTTTGTGTTTTCTGTTGGAATCTGAAACGTTTTTAGTTTTATTCATTTTTTTATTGTCTTTTCTCTCTATATTGGTTTTTTCAATCCCAAAATGAAAAAAATAATACACATACGGCATTTTTATCCATATCAAACCCTATCCCAAACCTTTTTCTCCCTAATCCTGAACATAAACCCTTACTGAAACCTCGAACCACACCAGATCGATGGAAAGAGTAAAAAGGCTATAGGTTGCAAATGAATGAGACATGTCGGATCCTAAGTGACCTAGATCTACGTATAGCAGTGGAAGCCATACAGTGGAAAATATTCTTAACTAGTATTTATCAAAGAGGTAAATAGTGAATGAGAAGGAGCCTAGCTTGGAATGGCTGCTGACGAACCTGTCTTTAGTGCTGAAGGCACTTGAAAATCAAGGTTGGGTCATCTTCTTTGCAAAAAATAATGGACCATATTACCTAAAGCTTTTGAAAGAGTTTTTTGAATCTATAAGATTTATCATTCTAAGAATGAGAACCTGATGACTTACAGAGTAAATAGAGTAAGTGTGAGTTTCTCCTCTACAGAGTGGTCTAACTAATTGAGGGTTCCCCATGAAGGGATTTTTTATTAATACTAAGGAGTGGTGCCTCCATATACTAAGTATTCTTGTTATGAATATGACTTAGCTGAACTGACTGGGAATGAGATTCCTAGTAATGTAATTGTTGCTGAAATGGTAGGAGAAGATAAGTTGTTGTTCAAGATTATCTAGCATGTATTAAATCCCATGAGAGGAAACTTTGAAAATTTTAGGTTTTAGGATGTTTTTATCTTATATCTATTATATACAGAACAAAATATCAACTTATTTAGGTTGTTGATGATTTAACAAGAAGATATGACCACATCCATTTCTAAATACAATGCCCTATTTCATGCTATGTTGGTATCCCTTATGTCGAAAGTGATTGGAGTTTCTGGAGCTAAGGAGGAAACAGTTGTTGTGAGGGATAACCATTGCATCACCAAATTCATTTGAAAGCTAAGGAAGATCAACTGGAATCCATGGCTGAGGAGATGTGTGAATGATGAGGCTAAGGTATATGAAGATTTCAACCCTATTTCTCATCCTACTAGGCCTAAAAATAGGAGAGACCCAAGTCTTAAGCCTTTTGAAGAACAGCCTGCATATTCTGAGGAAGAAGAAGCTGTTGTTGTTCAAGAAAGAGAGGATTATTCTATAGATGACCGTAGTGATCCTAACCTTGCCTCAAATCCTCATGATAGTACTATATCATTTGGTGTGCTCAATCTACCAAAGAGGTAGCCTATAAGGGATACTTTCCTAAGGGACAATAATGATGATGAGATTATTAAAGAAGATGGTGCAGAACAAGTCTTAATAGACATTGGAGAAACCTCGGATGAGGATGAGGACACTGATTCTAATCATGAGGACTTTGAGATAGATGTTGCTAAAATTGAAGAGGAATGTCTAACTCTCAGTCATCTAAGAGGACATACATAAATGGAACAAAGTAGAAATGAAGAAGTTTTTGTTTCGGTTTAAGCAGGAGTTGAAATGGTAGTAGTTGAGGATTCTGTAGAAGAAGAGGCAGTGGGCTCTCATGTTGATGCTCATGATCGAGGAGGTATGGAAGAGATAAATGTTGTTGATCAGAAGAATGCTCCACCTGAGGGGGAGGAAACTATTGTTATAGGATCAGTTGATGATGCTCGTGGAATAGAAAACTGGACATAAGCTCTTGGATTTTTGGTCTTAGGCTTAGATTATGGAGATTTTGAAGATGACTAGCCTATTAGAAGTCCCCCAATTCATACTATTTTCCAAACTACCATTGCGCAGCCAGTAGTTCTTTTACTTCACGACTATGTGAAGAATGATGATTTGGAATCATTGAAGTCATATTTGAATTGACACATTGATGACAGATCTGTTATTATAGAGAGATCAATGGTTATCAATCTGGAGGTTGTAGCGTCTTCCTTAAAAAGGGTGATCTCCACCTTTAACTCAAGTTTGATTCATTAAGTGAAGGAGTACCAAAGTCAAGTTCAAACCTTGGTAGAGTCTATGGAAATTGTGAAATAGTCAATTTCATGCATTGAATCTTATATGGATTCAAGGGTTCAAGTGGATAGAGACCTCAGATATAACAAGAGTGTGGTTCAGTAGTTGGTAACTGTGTTTGAGGACTTTAAGATGTCCATGAAAACACATATGAAAGGCCAAGATTATGATGTGATAAGACTGATCAATGGCCGGACTAAATCCTTTTAGGAGATAGTGGCTTTCTCTCTGGCACCTCTAGGTGCATCTGATTCCACTTTATCCTCTCCTCTAGTTGATATAGAGGCTTTTAAATTAGTTGTTAGAGAAGAAATAGAAATATTATCTAGTGCCTATACCTAGGACCCCCAATTTGTGACTCAAGTCATTTCCATTACCAGAAAAATTCATAAGATCAATGGAGGTTATTTAAGGGAAGTTGTTCAAGATTATAAGTCCATCAAGGATCGAGTTTACTTCTATTACAAATGGGTATACACTCAGCATCAGGTGGATGGTCTCTTTAATATGCTTTTGGAAAATTTGAGAATCCCTCCTATCACTTAGGCATTTAAAGATCAAGTGAGCCAATATAGACAACTGACACTTGCCTTGGAGAGATTAATGAGAAGAAAAGATGATTTCATATCTGGTATAGAAAGAGGGGGAAACATAATTATATACTTTAGGAATCTTCTGTTACCCTTCCTCAATGTGGACTGCACACCCATAATTGTTCCTCCTGCTTTTCCTGCTTCCTTCTCGGCTTCATGTTCCACCAGTCTTCTCCTTTGATGACTCATACATAGGCCATTAGAAGATTGACCCCAATGATTCCTCATAGATCTACTCACTATAGGTCTAATAATGCCTCAGTGGCTACTCCTTCTACACTACTAACTGCCATCCCTCAGACTATCCCTCCTCCTTCTGAACCTACTTCCTCAGCTTCAAAAGACAAAGCTCTAATGGAAATATCTGATGTGGATTGAGTGTGGTCTATCTCAGTGGATAGAGATCAGTTTATTAAATTTTTTATATTGTACTACTGTCTTATTAATACAAACACTCTCTTTTATCTCTTTTTGTTATGTATTCTTTTTGTTAATCACAAAGGAGGATAACTGTTTAGTGTTTCAGTTTTCAATCATCAATTTATATAAGTTCTGGATTAAATTTAGTTTTAATGATATAATAGTATGTGTTTTCTAACATCACTATTGATATTAGAATATGTGTTTAACCTAGATTCAAAACTACTTAATCCTAAAAATTCAATGACATAATTTGTGATTATCAAAAAGGGGGAGATTATTAGACTCACCTATTTTTATAATATCAAATAATGTTTTATTTGTGTGATAATCATGTTTTCATACTAAGTTAATCATGTTTCATTAATTTTATTTATTTATATCAAGTAATATTCATATAATATTAGTCTCACTGCTTGTTGGTTTAAGCTTACAGTGTAGAATTTATCTAAGGGCATGGTCACTGATGTATGGTTACCGATAAAAAGGTCACCAATGCAATGGTCAACGATTCAAGGTCACTGATACAAAGGTCACCAATGCAATGGTCCTCAATGAAAATGTCCCTGATGCAAAGGTCACTGATGAAAAGGCCACCGATGTAAAGGTCACTGATGAAAAGGTTACCAATGCAAGGGTCACCGATGCAAAGGTCACTGATGCAAGGTTATCGATGAAAGCCTACTGTTGAAGGTTACCGTAGAAGGTTACCATTGGAAAGTTACCGATTGAAGGTTATAGTTCGAAGTTGTCGATGTGCACCTACTATTGAAGCCTACTGATATGAAGTCTACCATTACTAGTCTACCAATTCTTACTCTTTCATACTTTTTTCAAAATTATTAATATTATTCTAACGTTCATATTTGATAAATTAAATGCATTTGACATTAATTAATATTGATTTTAGATGTTTCACGAGACTGTATCTCGGGATTGTATGAGGTACGAGAATGAATGCACGTGATATACTAATTCTTATTGTCGGACCTAATGTATAAAAGGGAAGACCAAGGAAGATAAAAAAGGGGGTGATGAGTAGAGGTGAAGCGCGTCTGTACATGAAAAGATCTTACTTGCTACATCAAAGAAGAACCATTCGACGCTTACACTGAGAATTCAAGAAGCTTATGAAGATCATTTAGGGAGAATAATTTCAAAGCTTCCCTCTATGATTCATCAACTCTTGATCAATAACACCGTAGGAAGAACACTCAAATTTTGAACCTGGAGTTGTAACACTCTGTTTTGGAGACAAATTCCATATAAAGACTCAAACATCAAATTCTTCACTCCAAGGAGTCAAGAGCTAAACTGCAAACACAAAGAGATTTCTAAACTCAAGCTCATAATATTTTCTCTATTTTGTTCCTTCATTTTAAATTTTTGAGAAGTGTGTGTCTATCTGTTACACACACTTTCTTTTGTCCTTGAACTAGAGGATACTGAATATACTCACATCAAACTTCACCTAAATTTTGTTTCCCACGTATAACTGTAGAAGAGACCTTGTGTGGTATGTACTGTTTTTCTCCCCTGAAAAACTGTGGAAGAGGGTGTGAACCCTGGATAGTTTGTGAAAAAAATTGTAAATCCCAATATATGGTGTGTATCAAGTTTATTATCAATATAAACTAATTGGTGGAAGATGATCACAAAGTGAAGAGGAATAAGTCTCTTCTAGGGACTGAACCTCTTGTTTTACATTATTGTGCCCAATAATTTGTTATACTCTGTTTTATCTATTTTCTTCTTCTTATATTTTCTAAAACATAAAACTATTTTTCATTAACTTTGATAGTTATTTTTTAGTGTGTTTATATGTTTTATTCAACTAAATTGTTTCAAGGGGTGAAGAACTTTTTCACATCAGTTCAACTGAGGACTAATTACCCTTTCAGAAACTGATTGACCAACTAGACATTTATATCTCTACTTTCTTAAATAACAGGGCTATTGTAAAATTGGGGGATCTTTTTTAAATAAGTTTTAAATAGAAATTTTAAGTAGAACTCAATTTACCCCTATTTAGATTCCACTCCGACCAACAAATTCAAATTGAACTATAAATACATATACATCCACTTGTAATGGGGTCGTCAATGATGAACTTGATGAATGATGCGATAAGATAAATTAAAATTAAAATTAAGAAGTATTGGTGGCTGATATAATTTTTTTCTAATGATGAATATTTTGAAAATTTAATAATAGAGAAGTATTTTTCAAAATACTTTAAATAAATTTTTTAAATTGTCTTGGAAATGAACATATGAGGAAAATAAAATTGAAATACATTAAAGTTAAATTAATCTGTGGTAGAACTCCTAAACTATATGGTGTAAAAATCCATAAATAAAAATACTTGCCTCAATAATGGATTAATCATTGGTGATGACCATGTTCACTATTGATTTCATTGAATTATCTATTGTGTTCTCTGTTTGTTTCATAATTTCTCATTGTAACATGATTTCAATCTGTCATTAAATCATCAAAGGTATATTGCCACAATGATGTCTCATGCATCTCTCAATTTCTCTGGGTTATGAAGCTAACCATGGGGATTTGGAATAAAGAGTGTTATATAGGGATCTTCACATGGTAAAACATTTAATAAAAATTAATTAATTAATTAATTTTATTCATTTTATTTTTTCTAAGATTCCACATCAACTGGGACATGATGCATATGAAACTTATATAGAGACAAGGGTGAAACCTATATTCTGGATCGAACCACTGTATAATTTTTCACATTCAAGGATTTTATTAATGTGAAAACCATGTATTCTGAAATTATGCGTGCATGTTTAAATTTGCTTAATATTTTAAAAAATACCAGTTTTGGGGCCTTATTACACTCGTAAAACCATGCCATCTCTGAAAAAACCTATATATATATAATGGTTCAAAACATAAAAACCATATTCATTAGATTCTCCCAACAATAAAGGATTTTTACTACAAATATAAAAAAACAACATAAAAAGATGAGGGTACTGATCGTAAATCTGGAACTCACACTCCTGCGATCTTTCCTTGATGTTCCCATGATTCCAAATAACATTTACCATGCGTTATATTTCCAAGGAAGGATCCTCTTCTATTTATCCAAGAGAGAAATTGAATACATTAAAATTGTAGTAATTTCTTCGATATCCATCTTACATGAGTCGATATTATTTGATGGATCATGCACTTGTATATTTAACTATGAAACATGGAAGACATCATGAACCTGAAAAAACTATGGGAGTAAGGGTTGGCGATAAGTAATCTCCCCAACCTGGAATAGGATCTAGAATAGCTCAATAAACTTTGGGAATAACTTTCTACCCCAACTGAACCTCTAAAAACCTCATCATGAAGAGACTTTTCAATACATTGGGGTCCTTCATCAAACTCCAAGGGTCTACAACATAATATTTAATAAGATTTATTATGACACTGAGTGGTATTAATTCTATCATTAAACACTTGAATTTTTTTTATTTATTCATATACTAACTATGGTATAATAAATGATAACTCATCAATCTTCCTAGAGCACATGATTTACCTATAGTGTAACTCATAAAAATATTATAATTGATCCACACAGATATTAAAGTAATAATTTTTATTCTCTGTAAACTCCACCATTGTAAAATTTTCCCCCCAAATCTGATAAAATTGAAACACACAAGATCCCATCCTTTCCTCTAAAACATTAATGGTTTGGTCAGTCTAACCACATATCTAGGTGTAAACGCTTATTCTTAAACATAATAGGGTCTTGAATTCCTCTTTTTAAAAGTATTCACAAATGTGATGTCAACTGAGCATCATTCTTAGAGAAAATTATCAAGGGTATCCAATGAAGTCTGGTTATCTCCCACATGTACAAACACTCCAATTTATCAATTAATCTCTTTTCTTTAAGAGTGGGGAAGTCATATGCTTTGGTAAGATGATCAATATCCTACCAAAGAGTGTCATAGAAACCCACTATTCTAGGAAGACCCGTCAAATAATCCATTGATATTATACTACACTTCAATTCTATGATCTTCAGATGTGGAGTCAAGCGTTACATTACCTAATGTTATTCCATTATCTTCTAACCTTTGAAGAATGGGGAAACAAAATTGAAAATATTCCACCTCATACTTATCCACCCAAACATACACTAAAGTTCCCATTACATCTTCACCAGTCAATGATATACCTTTAATGGGGTATTAAATAACCTTATAACTTCCTCACATAGTTCCATCAGAACAACTATCCATCATTAGAAAAGGATGAATTACTCCTCTATATCAAAAAAATTTAATGTTGCATCTTATGAAGATTTACAATTTCATTTAACATCACAATTTATGTGTTAAAACTAAGATTCTCTTACATGAAGGAGAACATATGGATTCACTACCATATAATGGAGATAAATTATCCTTCTCTCCACCATAAGGGTTAGTTGTATAGTGTCAAATTTCTCTAAATCATCCTCTACCATGTGAGAATAATATTTACAGTAATAGGTATCAACCACAAAATTTACCTTTCCTATAGTATTAATTATCCAACCTCCATAGTCTAATAAAAACAAAATCCAATGTCTCTATCTCAGGTAACATTCTCTATGATAAAAGATATACCTGAGACTCTAACGGTCTGACAAAACCAAAAAGCGCTCACTTAAGATATAATGCTTCTAAATCCTCATAGTGAGGACCATTACTTCTATATTCAAATCATGTGTAACATAGTTCTTATCATGTGGTATTATTTTTCTCAAACCATTAGTAAACCCTAACTACCTTTCCATCAACATGACCCCAAGCATAGTGATAGAAGAATTGTAGAACACTACACACTCAAAAACCTCCTCTAGTAGAATCAATACAGGAGCACTAGTCAACATGTCCCTCATCTCCATAAATGCTTTCTAAAATTTCTTGATCTCGTTGAATGACAACCCATTACATGTTAAAGTAGTCAAAGGGTCATAAATCCAAAAAAGTTATACTACAAACCATTGATAGTTCCCTATTAATCCAATGAAATTCACTACCTATGTTACACTCATTCATTGTTACTAAGCTAAAAATGCCTCTATTTAAACTTACTCCTTGGATATGCAATGTTTAGATATGAATTTACCTATAAAGAGATCCTTTATAATCTAAAACAAAAAATTCAAGAGTTTACCACATAACTAGTGCCCATGATGTACGTTTTGGGCCATTCTAAAATACTTAGGGTGATACTCCTCTAATATAGAGTAAATGAAAATTTCACAGTCAAAATATAAAAAATAATCCTATAAGGGTTGGAAGATCTAATTCATAAGTCATATGGAAACTAAACGGTAATTCATTAAACCAAAAGGAATCACCAGGAACACATAATGCCTATATTGAAATGAAAATTCTTGCATCAAATAATTCTCCTCATGAACCCGCAACTAGGGGTATTTTCACTTAAGATGAATCTCTGATAAACAACTCATTCCATTTAGTTTATTGAGAAGATTATGCATCCTTTGAAATTAGTACATAGTTTTTTTATCATCACCTCATTCAGTTATTGATAATCAATGTATAACATTAATGTCATGCCCTCCTTATTGATGAACAACTCTGATGCTACCTAGGGGGAACACTTATTCTAATACGACCCATCTCTTGAAATTTCTAAAACTATATACTCTTCTCTCGGAGCTAAGAAGAGTCCATATAATATTTAATCTAAGATATTGGTCTATCCCCTCGGTGAAATTCAAAGTAGAAATCGATCTCTCAACATATAGGTAGACCTGGAACCTCTTCAGTGAATAAATTCACGTACACATCCACTACTTCTAAAAACTAGACATATAAGGATCCTATTACACAAAGGGATGAACATTATAAATAATGGGAGATAGGTCACCATATCTTAATAACTTGTTCCAGTCATTCTCCTAACTGGTTTGTCTCATCAATGAAGTAAACTTTCCACCCAAAGTTTTGTAGGTATATATCTCTCATAGATTGGAGGAATATTTGGTCATTCACTATTGATAAACAATCCATAATAGGGATGTAAACATATGGTTTTATATAAACTACTAAGGGTTTACATGTAAATATTTATCCATTGAGAAAAGTCTTGAACTATAAAAGTATTTGCAATATAGTGGAATTACTAATTGTGATGACGCCTTTTACATTGAGTTCCACCCATGTTTGACCACTAAGTGTTGATTATTGGTTCATAAATCATGAACAATGTTACACTTCTCATTCCAATAAAACCACCATTTCATTTTTTTAGATAATGGATCCCTTAAATAATCCCTATGATGTCGATACCTACGATATAAAAGGCTTACATGAATGCCTACTTCAACAAGAACCTCATAAATAATGTCTAGAAGAAACATAAAATGAATCCACCTCAATATATCCACTATAAAATCTAGATTTTGGACTCCCATATTTCATGGAGTTCACTATCACCATGGGTCATTTTAGCACCCATGAATAAGTAAGATTTCATAGAGTGACTATTCTAGCTTAGATATCCCTATGTTGGGCCTCTTAAGTTTTCTTTAATCGAAAGTATACAAATAATTCCTTGTTATGTGAATATCATGTGAGGTTAATGAACCTTAACAAACAATCTATAATAGTAATCTCACTATGTTGGAACACTAAAAACTCATAAATTTTCACATAGTGCGGGTTAAAGGGTAGTACTCATCACAGAAAAATATCTGGAAATCCTCCCATGAAATTGTCACCTTAATAAGGGTCTATGTAACTAGAATCTACAAGTATCCTATCACTTCATAAATAATATTGAACACAAGTGAAGCCGTATTTTCAGTTTTAGTCCATAATGTCTAGAAAAAATGAACTACCAACTCAAGGAAATCCTCTACTGATTGAGTGTCCATCTCAAAGTGAAACTTGAGTTTTCTATGTCATAGAAACTAACATGCTATACTTAGTCTATATACATCATCAATTTTTCATGTCTGAAAAATTTTCTCTAATACATATCAAATAACATCTTCCTAAAGTTCTAAATATGGGTCTATATGACTCTCATTGGTTGGAGGCCTTTCTCTCCATCTTTCTAGAGGGAACTATAGTGACTCTATGCTTTTCATGCATTTATATTACATTTTATTAGATGAATATTCAATATGTTACAATAACACATGCCTCCAAACCGTAATATTTTAGTTTCTTCGGAGACTAGGAATATAATCTTAAAATATAGTGAATTATATTCCACATATACCATAAATATCATTGCCTTTTGTACTGTTAATAAAATTAACCAACATAAAACCAATCTTTATAACCTAGTAAATGGAAAAAGAAACGGTCGACATAGATGATAAGTAAGGGTGAACAAGGAAGATACATAATCCTAACATGAACATAAGTGTATGAAAACATGATAAGGACATTTGAATACCATTCATAGTATATCAAATATCATAATCTTGAGTCATGGAATAATGATTTGTAGTACATAAGACCTGAATCATAAAGATAAAAAAGAACATGATAAATGAGAACACAACATTGGAACAAGATATGAAATTTTAGAATAAACATAGGTATAGAAAATATTATGTCAAGGCAACCCACAAATACATTCATAATATGTTAATCATGGGCTCACCACATGTATTCTTGCATTGGTATTGGGATGAACTGTTGTGTACCCTATTTCTGTATTTGGATAAACTCTCATGTAACCTCTTTTTGGATAACCACCCATGTACCCCTTTCCATTCTTGGGATAACCACCAATGTAACCCATGTGATGATATAATATTAGTAATTAACAAATGACTTGGAGTTAGATATAGGTCCACCCCATCACATAATCCCAATATTTATAAGGTAAAATATCATAAAAAGTTTATCATATCATATCCAATGAAAAAAATGTGTTTTATATAACATTTCATCAAAGTATAACCTGTGGAAAAAAGATGTTTCATAATCTTTTCAACATTTCACAAAATCATAACCCATGGAAAAGATTTTTGGATTCCATAATAATTATCTCATTTTATTAACCATAGAATATAAAATCGATTCATAAACATAGTTTCATCATAAACGATTTAGATAAAGAATAATATTGGTATCCCTTGTCCATATCCATATTAAATCATAAGTTACATCAAAGGATATCATCTTAGAAGGAAAATTATTTTTAATGATAAATAAAATGGAACATTTCATGAGGAATATAACATTATATTTGAAACATATTTTTAAAGCATAAAACATTTTGGAAATCATTTACTTGAAAATTATCTTATAATTTAATAAAGTAAGATTTTAAAATAATTTAAAACATTTCTTGAGGAGTATATCATTTACATTTTGAAAACACTTTCTAAAACATAAAACATTAAGAAAATTATTTCCTTTGATAATATTCTTAAAAATTTATAAATGAATATTCGAATAATATAATCGTAATGATAGATGGAAATTTAGTTCACTTTATAAAAAATATTATTTTAACATGTTCGGTAAAAGATAAGTTTTCATTTATTTCAATAACATAAAGATGAAATTTAAAAAAACTAAGACGACAAAATTAGTTATATTTTTTCAACATATAATTTAAAAAAATTCAATATTTTTAAAACATTCTTATAATAAACGGTTTCAGAAGAAAAATGTGTTTTGACTGAAAAGATGTTTTCACTTAAAAAATTTGTTTTGAACTATTGAGTACATAAATAGAAGAAAATAATGTGAAAACATGTATTATAATGAAATAACCAAAGGTTAAGTAATTTTTTTAGTTTCATAATATATGTGTCATAATATTCTATAATTGAAAATATAATCATAAACAATTCAATTAAACAATAAGATTGTGCTATAAAAATCGTACCACTATGGTAAATTTGAAACATACACCCCATGAAGAAATATTTTTAAATTAAACATAAAATCTAATGTTGATAATTAATTCATTATATAAAATTTAAATGGGTTTTATATAAACCACATAAAAGAATTTAGTTTCATAATATAATCTCATCTCTCAAAAAAGGTTAGTTGAGTACAAAATCCTTTACAGATTTCGTAAAATTTTAACCATAAACCCCATGAAATAGATATCACAAAATAGATATGTAAATAAAAATAAATTTAAGTATAATTATCATAAAATACCTTAATTGGTAGTACATTCACCACATAAAAGAAACAAGTTCTGATGCTGGCATGTGTCTTACAAAAAATAAAACTGAGAGGGAAATGTCATACCTCTTTAGTAATCTTTCGGATCGCAATCCCCAAAAAATAATTACATCATATGAAACTTTAAATAAAATTTAAATGATAATATTAATGATACAACTTTTAAAAGGACAATTATATACCAAATAAATAAATAAGTTTTGAATTTTCATATGTGTCATGGAAATCAAAATAGAGAATAGAAATCCCTTATGGAAACTATAGAAATACTTTTTACTCATTTAGACCTCCTATTTAATAAATATAAGCTAAATATAAATCTATAAAATAACCAAATATATATATATATATATATATATATATATCATACAATATATGAATAAATTATGACCTTATATTTCCTATTTATTAACTATTCCTTTTTAATGTCTCAATTCGGGTAATAACTACTTTGTTTTTCATATATGATTAGATTTTTTTATGGTTTATTAATTTGATAAAGGTAATATTATATCTAGAATAATTATAATTAAATAATAATACTATTTATAAATCAATTATACTTTTATGGACAATCTTGTTTTATGTTTTTGAGAAATGAATAATGCTGTGATCATATAGATGGTCGGTCGTAAGTACACATGAGTAACATTTACATTTATCAATGATAATTATGAAAAGGAGGTAAATAATATATTATAATTACTTAATGATTTTAATTTCATAAATACCCTATTATTTTCCAAAATATACTTATACATTTCATCAATGTGGTTGGGTGATGAGAAGAGAGTCGCTTCGCAATGTGAGGGTGGTAGCCCACATATACACGAACAACATTACCATCAACTAGTACGTGAAAGGGTAAGAATGAAAATTACATATTATATTTTAATAATGAGAAATATTTCATTAATATCATACTTATTTCATTTTTCTCATGTATACATATCCTTATTATCTTACATGTAAATCATTACTGAAAAAGAATCACATAACTTTGTGAGGCGGTAGTCAGCCATTCACATGAGCGATGTTATTGTATCCCCTACAGAATGGAAATTAAATAGGTATGTATGATATAATTAATCCATAGTTAGGTATATGTTATAAATATCATATATATATATATATAATTTATATCCATAATTATACCCATCCCTTAGAGGTGGTAATGGGAAAGCGAATGATGTCAGTTCATGAGGAGGTAGCTCGTCATACACATGAATTATGATTTCATAACCCATTTGATGGATGTGGGGGTGGTTTTAGGTCATTAAATTAAAATAAAAATAATAATTATAAGTAATATACTTATTTTATTATATCCTTGTGGTTTAATAATAATTTCATTGGGTAGAAAAGAAACTAAAACAAAAATGATCGTTGAAGAACGTTACCTCTTTTTCGGGTATCTTTCTTAGGATTACACAATGAAACACATATGAGATGGATTTATTCTGAAAATAAGGATTATTAAATTGTAAGAGGGAATTTGGGAAGTTATTTGGGAATGAATTAGCCAAAACAAAGGTTTATAATGCATGAATATGAGAGGATATGAGAGGGGTGGCCTTTATAAGTGAGGTGATTAGCACACTAGTTAATTTTTAAGATATAAGGTTTACCCATGTTTTTTAAATTAAAAAAGTGTTGAAATTTGTTTCTAATAGAAAATAATACATTATTGGGACTAAATATTTCAATAAAATAAATTTTATACAAATTTTTAGTTCATTTTATCAATAATAATTTAAGTTTAGCGCATGATAAATTCATTTTTAACTTAAGCATGATAATTAATTCTTTCTGTTTTAAAACTTAATTGTTCTAAAAAATTAAATTTAACTTATTATATAACATATATTATGTTTATTCAAAATATATAATACATTATTTCTAATTTCATTCATATAAGTGGAATATTTTATTTTAAAATTAATCCTATAGGTGTGACGAGGAAGCATGCTTTCAAAAACAAAATGTTCAAAATCTTACAAGGTTTTTAAATAAAGTGTAAATATTTAAAATATTAAAATGAAATTTATTGGATATATATATATATATATATATATAATTTAACTAGTTTCATCTTGAAACCAATCTAAAATATAATTTAACTTTATAAATAATTTAACATAAAAGAAAGTTTTCAATTAAAATTCCTTATTTTTCAGTCTTAATCAAAATAATTAAACTTATTAGAAAATTATAAAAATTTAACCCAAATATAATTTTTAAATTATTACTTAATAAATAAAAATTATTTTTCGAATAAATTTTATAAAATTTCCAAAATTTTAAATTAAAAATAAACAAATTTGTACACAAAAAAGGCTTCAAATTTTTTCATCGAAAATTAATGTTTTAATGCCTGAAGTTGGATTAATTCTTATCTTTTATCAAGAAAACATATAATATGAATGTTAAACTATTGGTTAAAAATATAATGCATAAATTTTACAAAATTATACACAAAAGTTTGTTTGTTTAATTTATTGGGTTAAAACATGTTTATTTTTATAAAATACTGTTTTTAAAAAACAATTTCATTTTTTTCAAACAGTTTTTATTTTAAATTTAAATTAAATTTCAAATAAATTATTCATTATATATAAATGTATAAAAAATATTATTTCATAATTTATTTAATAATATTTATTCCCCCTATTCCAATTACTAGGTGATAACTATCATATAATAATATTTAAAAAATATGATGTGTTTTTTACTAAGTATTGCCTGTAACGTAAGCCAAACTCAGTGTTAGGTGCAACAAAAAATATTAAAAAGATTATATTCATTTGAAAACAATAATCACAATACCTTAGGGTGCCACATAAAATGAATTTATCCCTTTAAATTTTTCATGGTCATCGCTAGTTTAAAATTTTAAAATTCATTTATAGAAACCCACCTGTTAAAAAAGGTTAATAAAACCTCATCTTAAAAAAGAGAAAGGGGTGTGAAAAAGTCATCTAGAATAAAAATTAATAGGTTTTTAAATTAGATACAATAGGTTGTAATTTTAAACATGGATATAAAAGAGAAGAAAAACACCCAAATTGTAACACCCCAGGTAAATAAAGAGTATGAAATTTTCACATTTATCCATATTTGTGAATAAAGTATTAATATAACTTTAAAGGGGACACTATGCTTGATGGCGTACCCAATAGGCAACAACAAGTTTCTTGGGAATCTTACGTTGCACTCTAATAATAAAATAATATTATTTTAAATGGTAGTTAATGCCTAGAAGTTGTGATGGAGGGAATGAATGGAACTAACTAAAAAATGATTATATATGTTTGTCAAATATTTTTACTTTTTAAAATAAATGTTATAGGATTAAAAATGTGAATGAATCCAATTTTTAAGCGTAAACATTCTAATATTCTTTAAAAGGCCGATTAACCACCTTTTGATGGAGAACCTCTTTTAAATCCACTTTGTGACAATTTTATGTGTTATATTTGACAAAATAAAATTCTTCTTTAGAATTGGGACATCAAAATTTACTTTGTGTAAATTTTTGGTATTTTTCTGAAAAAGTTCAATTTTTAATGAATAATGAAGAATGTTGTATTTTAATTCAAAACCTCTTTTTATTATAATTTATTTATATGGTTAGATTATTTTTTGAATTGGTTTTAAAGTGAAATTAGAATATATTTTTACCATTTAATCCAATATTGGTCATTGGAATTAATTTCACTTTGAAATCAGACTTAAACTAGTGTCAATCTTTTGATACATTTTGTTTCATAAAAACACGCTATTTGTTTTGACAACGAGAATTAATTATTAAATTAATTAATGAAACTTATTAGTTTTGAATTTTGTAATAAAGATATCATTTTTGAGTTCGGAATATCGAATATAGCTTATGGTGAATTTTTGGTATTTTTCTGAAAAACTTCAATTTTCGATGAATAGTGAAACCACTAAGTGGTAGTTAAAGAAACTGATTTTTTGTTTAAATGAAATTTTCCCACTTCTGTGATTTGATTTTCAAAAATCCAATATACATGGTTTTCATTAAGAAGTAAAATGTGGTTCAATGAGATTAAATTTTTTTTTGGTGAATAGTAACTTATTAAGTTTTAATCGCGATTAGAGGTAATTAGTGTAGTTTAAGGTAAAAATAATGTTTTAATAATATGGAATGACCTAGACACATGTCATACACTCATTGGATGAGTCATGGCCGACCAAGAAAATCCATGGCTCAACTTGGGGACCCCATGGAGCCACTTTGGTTGGAAAATGACATAAATACCTTTTTATTTAATGTTAAGATTAAAATGACACAAACATGAGTGTTTTTACTAAAAAAATGTTTAAATGGGGTTATACAAGTCATATTTTTGACTATAAATAGTCATTGGAAATCTACAAAGAATTCCTACATCATGATAATTTTTTTATAATTTTTAGACATTAAATAAATTAAATTATTTATGTCATCATGATGATGCAGCAATGACCTCATTATTTAACGATTTAATTAAAATGGAAAGATAATGTAAAATATAAGACCTAAACCGGTCCAAAACCTATTTTATGGGTGTATTTCGAACCATTATCACCTTATCCTTGAATTATATCATTGTGGGACCTTTTAAATCTAAAACTCATTTTACAATAAAGGAACCTTTCTTTACTTTCCAAGGGTGCCCCTCCTCTCCTCTTATAAAGGCCCCCACCTCTACCTCCTTACACACACTTCAAAAGCCTTTGGCTCGGCCACACCCTGCCCATTTTGTCTCTCCACATCCCTCTATAACTCTTAGAAGCCTAAATTTCGTCAGAAGTCTTCCCAAGGAAGCCTTTGAGCTCAAACCAAAGGAAGTTACCTGATTTTAAGGTAATGTCTTCACTTGTGTTCTTTTGTTTTATTTTGCTTCTCCAACCCCCTAAAATCTTTTTATTCATTTATTTTGTAAAAAATCCAGTATCTTCAATATACTAGGATATTTTTATAAGAAGAATTCTAGCTACACCTACACACACCTACATCAAATGGTTAAAGAACATACTGTTTCTGTGGATGGCGAATTTCTGCCTCACGAAACGATGATTGTTCAACACTCATATAACACCTTAAAAGGTGGAAATTAAGATGTTACTATATTTATATATGATATATAATATTTTTATGTTTTACTTAAGCTTCTGTATTTTTCTTTTGTGGCATACCTTTATGGTTTCCATTGTGTGTAAACATGATAATTTCATTTTAGGAAGTGCGGACTACCGCCCCCTCAAAGTGATTTGATTCGTTAATGCCATATGTGGGATGTATAAAGGATGTATTTAAAGTTATTATATATGATTTATGTTACATATAAATTATGAATATAATTCTGGAATTAAAATATACATACTTCTCATTTGGTTTTAATTCCATTAATATGACATAGAAATGAAAGTAGCGTTCATGCGTACGTATGGGTTACCGTCTCCATGAACGGTGCATTTCATTTCTTACCTCTAAATGATTATGTAATATTATAAATAAATGTATACTCTGGATATATATTATATAAATGATATCCAAATCAGGAATATAATTCTGGATATAATGAACCTTTGACCACACGAACAACATGTAATTGTAAGAATTCCACTTTCGACTTAAGAACCAAATATCGACAAAACAAACATTATTAACTTAAATAATTACATAATGTTTATAACATGGAAATAAGTGATATAAAATGAATAATGAACTTAAAAAAGGTTCTTAATAAAGTGTAAATTAACTCAAGTTTATTATTCAAGACGTTAAAGAACGATCGAGTCAAGTCGGACCCGGGGTAAGGGATCCTACTCCTCTCTTTCTTTTTAAGTACACCCTTTTATGTCATTCCTTTTAAGCTCATATTTCTTGTGATTGGGATGTTCTTTTATATTCCTCATACTGTACTTTTATTTTCATACTATGAGATACCCTATTTGATCTCATCTATCCATTTTTGGAAGTTTTAAGTGGCACCGTTAGGCTGCCGAGTTTTCGTAAGGGATTTTTCATCTCACTTTTAATCCCATGAGATTTATGCTACATTTGACACCATTTCCATTGATTGGTGTATTTACTTCTCATTATTATACTCTTTGTGTAATATAATTTCATTTATGGGTATTTACATATTCATTGTATGACCCTTCTTCAATGGGGTGTACGTTTCGAAAGTAACCCAAGTCGGTAAGGGAACCTTTCACCCTCCTCTTTTTAAAAGACGTCTATTGTTATGTCTTTTAATTCACATACTATTATGTTGGGATATGTTATTATATATCCTTATTGATGTAAATTTTATGTCCAAGTGATGAGATGCCCGTTTTATCTCTCATCAACTCATTTTCTGAATTTTGAAGTGACGCCGTTAGGCTGTCGAATTTGACCAAGGGAACTTTTTAACCCAATTTCGATTTCTTTGGGTTCAACATGTAGTTATTGAATATGTCATCCTTTGAATATGTGTGAATGAACTTTTATTGTTTTTCACTTAATATCCACTTATATTGGGTGTATTTATATTTTTCACACATAATTTTGAGATTGATTTATCTTTAATTTAAGGATACCTTCTTTATAAGGGATTTCATATCATTTTACATTTCTATTGAGACTTCATTGTTGTTATGCACCAATTCACTCTTATATGGTGTATATACTGTCCTTTGGAATATTATATCATGAATCTATTTATCCTCATGGTATTATAAAGTTATGATTAAATGTTATTCCTCAATTATTGTATTCAAGTGTCTCTCATTTTGTTAAAAACCTTTTAACTAAAATATCGTTTTAAATGTTTTAATGATTTATACTTATTAATATTTCTCATTAATATCCATGTTTTCAAAATGGTTTTAAGGATTTATTTATATGGATATTAATGGTTTAAAATGTTAAAAGCTTCAAAGTGGTATGGGACACTTTGATTCAAAAATCTATTTATTAAATGTTTTAAATGGTTTTGAAAATGGTTTTTAGAATGGATTCATTATTTAAATATATTAAAATGTTATATTGTTTTTACAATGTGGGAATGTTATCTTTACATTGTGATTAAGTTATGTTCTGTGATTATGTTATGGTTCTTGGGCATTGTTTATGAATATGGGTGGTTCCGTGATAAACTAAGGGCGGGTGAGCCTGATATAGCTCTCCAATGCATTGGGTAACGCGAAGGAGTGAAATGTTAAGGTTTATCCGAAGAGATTTAGGGAATATACTATTGTGGGTATTCCAAATGTAACCAAGAGGGTTACTATCTACTTAAGAATGTTATGAATGCCTCAAGTTACCTTTTATATCTTATGATTTCTATGATTTATTCATGATTTGATGAGGTATGTTAAGGTGCCTATGTTTTATGGGTAAAGTATGATTTCAGTATTATTTGTATATGAACTCATGTTTCCTTTCCATATTTTTTTATAACCCTTACTGAGCATTTTATGCTCATCCCAAGTTTTTTGAAATGTATTTCACAGGTTAAGGGAAAAGTACATGATATGATGATAGTTTCAAGGAAGTGTCAAGAAAGAATCCACGCTTTATTTTTAAATATGTTTCTGTTGATGGAAAAAAATGAATACTATCTTTTATGTAACCACTTTGTTTAAATGTGGAATGTAATGCAAGTTTCATGATCTAATTCTCTAAAACTCTAAACCTGAAAAGATCCTCAATGTGTAATCTTGTAATAACTCAAGATTAGGTAGGGTTTTAGGCTGGGGCCTTATAGTTGGTATCAAAGGTCGGTTTATATAACATTAGAGGTTAGGGTATTCTCTAAGCACAAGTGACATTACCATAATGGTTAGGATTTCAGAAAGAGTCATAGTTTTTAGATAAAGTGAATGAGTAAGTGTATCTTCCTCATTTGTACATGATGGTTTTGTGGATATACTCACACTGACATTTCTGTTTTTAGTGAATGGATGGATCTAGCAGGCACCAAAGTGACAATAGATTTGAAGGAATGATTGGTGGTTCTCTGATTAAGAGACTGGATGAAAAGGGGGATTCAATAAGGAAACTCTTGGTTGTTCTAAACCAACTGTCAAGGAGTAATGATCAACCATTTGAACCTTGTTTTGTTCTGTAATGAATCATGTACGAGATGACCAATCTATGTGGAAGTTCCGGTAATAATTATAAAGGTAACCATTAGGGTTTATATGATACTTAATTTTGAGGTAATTATGGGTTATTATATGTTATGATAGAAAATGAAAGGCATGAGATAAACATGATGTTAAAATATGTTATGATTATATTTGAAGATTTTAACTCTTTTTGGGGAATGATTTGAGAATTATATATTTTGGAAAAAGGACAACATGCAGACCGTGTGACAACCCGTCGCGTCGGACAAAGCTGTGGGAATCGAACCCACAACCAAATTGCGACTGGTATTTATTGCCTACCACTGGACTACGTGAAGTCCCTGGTTATTTTGACTGATTCTTTTTAGTTAGATGATTTTATGAATTAAGAGTAAGTTTATATAGGGTTATTTATGGAATTTGGTTAACCTATCATGGAGGATATGTGATTAGGTTAATTACTTTTCAATACGAGACATTAATAGCAACTGATGTTGTTTGGAGATAAATGTTACGATTTAACTTGGAAGACTATGTGACTAAATCCTTCAAATATTAGGGTTTCAATCTAAGTTTGGTTAAATTTGAAGAATTTTATGGACACATTGTTTATCTAATGGTCCTCATTGAACTTTGGGTTTTGTTGGACAAATTTTGGAGATTAAGAATAGATTTTCTTTTTATAAAGGGTTATCCTTTTATGGATTATCTGATCTTGGACAAACATTTTTGGTTTTGGTTTTGGTTAAAGTCTAAAGACATGGGAAGTATATAGTTCTCTTTTGTGGATTGGGTGATTCTCTAGAAGTTGATTATAGTACTCTTAATGTGATCAAGTCTTCCTAAATACTCATCTTTTGGAGAAAATATGAGTTTGTATAAGGAATCTAATAAAAGTTGAAAGTCAACATGATAAGTGATTATGTTTCCTTATGAATAAATTCCTCAATAAAAAGTAACTTAAAACAAAAATGTTGTCTATTAACTTTTCCTACCGGGGAATCGAATACTGCTTAACCCATCACAAGTTTATGATTTTCTTATAGTTAACTTTCTCCTAGACATGTTTACTATCACTCTCCATCAGAACATGACCATTTGTTTATTTCTTCCATGTCCATATTTTCATACTTGGAATCCTAGTATGGGTTAACTCAGGTGACCTTTGTACTTATCTTTCTTTATTTTTTAAAGTGATTGTTTTACTTACTCTTGTTCCGATGTGGGATTTCCAATGAAGTTTTCAAACCCAATTTTAAAATTGTGAGGACGCAATTCTCAAAAGGGGGGAAGGATGTAACACCCAAGGTAAATAAAGAGTATGACATTTTCACATTTATCCATATTTGTGAATAAAATATTAATATAACTTTAAAGTGGATTCTATGCTCAATGGCGTACCAAACATGCAACAACGAGTTTCTTGGGAATCTTACGTTGCACTCTAATAATAAAATAATATTATTTTAAATGGTAGTTAACGTCAAGCTGTTGTGATGGCGGGAATGAATATAACTAACTAAAAAATGATTATATATGTTTGTCAAATATTTTTACTTTTTACAATAAATGTTATAGGATTAAAAATGCAAATGAATCCAATTTTTAAGCGTAAACATTCTAATATTCTTTAAAAAGCCGATTAACCGCCTTTTGATTGCGAACCTCTTTTAAATCCAATTTTTGACAATTTTATGTGTTATATTTGACAAAATAAAATTCTTCTTTAGAATCGGGACATCAAAATTTACTTTGTGTAATTTTTTGGTATTTTTCCGAAAAAGTTAAATTTTTAATGAATAGTGAAAAATGTTGTATTTTAATTCAAAACCTCTTTTTAATATAATTTATTTATATGATTAGATTATCTTTTGAATTGGTTTTAAAGTGAAATTAGAATATATTTTTACCATTTAATCCAATAGTGGTCGTTGGAATTAATTTCACTTTGAAATCGGACTTAAGCTAGTGTCAATCTTTAGATACATTTTGTTTCATAAACACACGCTATTTGTTTTGACAGCGGGAATTAATTATTAAATTAATTAATGAAACTTATATGTTTTGAATTTTGCAAACAAGATATCATTTTTGAGTTTGGAATGTCAAATATAACTTAGGGTGAATTTTTGGTATTTTTCTGAACAACTTCAATTTTTGATGAATAGTGAAACCACTAAGTGGTAGTTAAAAAAACTGATTTTTTGTTTAAATGAAACTTTTCCACTTATATGATTTGATTGTCAAAAATCCGACATACATGGTTGTCATTAATAAGTAAAATTTGGTTCAATGAGATTAAAATAATTTTTTGGTGAATAGTAACTTATTAAGTTTTAATCGCGATTATAGGTAATTAGTGTAGTTTAAGGTAAAAATAATGTCTTAATAATATGAAATGACATAGACACATGTCCTACCCTCATTGTATGAGTCATGGCCAACCAAGATAATCCATGGGTCAACTTGGGGACCCCATGGAGACACTTTGGTTGGAAAATGACATAATTATCTTTTTATTTAATGTTAAAATTAAAATGACACAAACCTGAATTGATTTACTAAAACAATTTTTAAATGGGGTTATACAAGTAATATTTTTGACTATAAGTAGTCATTGGAAAGACAAAACGATTTCCTACATCATGATAATTATTTTATAATTTTTAGACATTAAATAAAAGGCCCCCAACTCTACCTCCTTACCCACACTTCCAAAGCCTTTGGCTCAGCCAACCCCTTCCCATTTTGTCTCTCCACATCCCTATATAACTCTTAGAAGCCTCACTTTGGTCATAAGTCTTCCCAAGTAATCCTTTTATCTCAAACCAAAGGGAGTTACCCGATTTTAAGGTAATGTCTTCACTTGTGTTCTTTTGTTTTATTTTGCTTCTCCAACCCCCTAAACTCTTTTTATTCATTTCTTTTGTAATAAATATAGTATCTTAAATCTACTAGTATGTTGTTATAAGAAGCATTCAAGCTACACATACACACACCTACATCAAATGGTTAAAGAACATACTGTTTCTGTGGATGGCGAATTTCTGCCTCACGAAACGATGATTGTTCAACACTCATATAACACCTTAAAAGGTGGCCATTAAGATGTCACTATATTTATATATGATATATAATATGTTTATGTTTTACTTAAGATTCTGTATTTTTTTTTTGGAATAACTTTATGGTTTCCATTTTGGATAAACACGATAATTTCATTTTAGGAAGTGCGGACTACCGCCCCTCAAAGTGATTTGATTCGTTAATGCCATATGTGGGATGTATAAAGGATGTATTTAAAGTTATTATATATGATATATGTTACATATAAATGATGAATATAAATTTGGAATTAAAATATACATACTTATTATTTGGTTTTAATTCCATTAATATGACATAGAAATGAAAGTAGCGTTCATGCGTACGTACGGCTTACCGTCTCCATGAACGATGCATTTAATTTCTTACCTCTAAATGATTATGTAATATTATAAATACATGTATATTCTGGATATATATGATATATATGATATCCAAATCATGAATATCATTCTGGATATAATGAACCTTTGACCACACGAACAACATGTAATTGTAAGATGTCCACTTTCGACTTAAGAACCAAATATCGACCAAACAACCATTATTAACTTAAATGATTACATAATGTTTATAACATAGAAATAAGTGATATAAAATGAATAATTAACTAAAAAAAGGTTCCTAATAAAGTTTAAATTAACTCAAGTTTATTATTCAGGACGTTAAAGAACGATCGAGTCAAGTTGGATGCGAGGTAAGGGATCCTACTCCTCTCTTTCTTTTTAAGTACACCCTTTTATGTCATTCCTTTTAAGCTCATATTTCTTTTGATTGGGATGTTATTTTATATTCCTCATACTGTAATTTTATTTTCATATTATGAGAGACCCTATTTGACCTCATCGATCAATTTTTGGATGTTTTAAGTGGTGTCGTTGGGCTGCCGAGTTTTCGTAAGGGATTTTTTATCTCACTTTTAATCCTGTGAGATTTATGCTACATTTTCCACCATTTTCTTTGAGTGGTGTATGTACTTATCATTATTATACTCCTTGTGTAATATAATTTCATTTATGGGTATTTACATATTCATTGTATGACCCTTCTTCAATGGGGTGTACGTTTCGAAAGTAACCCAAGTCAGTAAGGGAACCTTTCACCCTCCTCTTTTTAAAAGACGTCTATTGTTATGTCTTTTAATTCACATACTATAATGTTGGGATATGTTCTTATATATCCTTATTGATGTAAATTTTATGTCCAAGTGATGAGATACCCTTTTTATCTCTCATCAAATAAATTTCTGAATTTTTAAGTGATGCCGTTAGGCTGTCGAATTTTACCAAGGGAACTTTTTAACCCAATTTCGATTTCTTTGGGTTCAACATGTAGTTATTGAATATGTCATACTTTGAATATGTGTGAATGAAATTTTTATTGTTTTTCACTTAATATCCACTTATATTGGGTGTATTTATATTTTTCACACATAATTTTGAAATTGATTTATCTTGAATTTAAGGATACCTTCTTTATAAGGGATTTCATATCATTTTACATTTCTATTGAGACTTCATTGTTGTTATGCACCAATTCACTCTTATATGGTGTATATACTGTACTTTGGAAGATTATATCATGAATCCATTTATTCTCATGATATTATAAAGTTATGATTAAATGTTATTCCTCAATTATTGTATTCAAGTGTCTCTCATTTTGTTAAAAACCCTTTAACTAAAATATCATTTTAAATGTTTTAATGATTTATACTTATTAATATTTCTCATTAATATCCATGTTTTAAAAATGGTTTTAAGTATTTACTTATATGGATATTAATGGTTTAAAATGTTAAAAGCTTCAAAGTGGTATGGGACACTTCGATTCAAAAATCTCTTTATTAAATGTTTTAAATGGTTTTGAAAATGGTTTTTAGAATGGATTCATTATTTAAATATCTTAAAATGTTATATTGTTTTTACAATGTGGGAATGTTATCTTTCCATTGTGCTTAAGTTATGTTCTATGATTATGTTATGGTTCTTGGGAGTTGTTTATGAATACGTGTGGTTCCGTGATAAACTAAGGGAGGGTTAGCCCGATATAGCTCTCCAATGCATTGGGTAACGTGAAGGAGTGAAACATTAAAGTTTCTATGAAGATATTTAGGGAATATACTATGGTGGGTATTCCAAACGTAACCAAGAGGGTTACTCCCTACATAATAATGTCATGAATGCCTAAAGTTACCTTTTATGTCTTATGATTTCTATGATTTATTCATGATTTGATGAGGTAATGTTAAGGTACCAATGTTTTATGGGTAAAGTATGATTTCATTCTTATTTATATATGAACTCATTTTTTCCTTTCCATATTTTTTATAACCCTTACTGAGCTTTTTAGACTTGGTATGATATCATCACAATGATGATATAAGGAATTACACATCATCTGGAAACAAATATGCATGTAAATTTTCATTGATATCATCACAATGATGATATAAGGATAAATTTTTTTGTTATATCTTTCCAGATGATGTGTAATTCCTTTTCTAACTATACTGAGATCATATGAAAATGTACTTACTGGAAATCTTTTTATTTAATAGGCGTAATTCATATGTTGGTTACGCATTGACTAATTTCCACTTCAGCTCATTCTCTAAGAGATGAATTTTTTTTATGTCTGAAGAACTAAATAAAATCCATAAAAAATTCTAAGTAATTTCTTTTAAATATATTTAAAAAAAATTTAGCACTGGTTATCCAATATGTAAAATTGCTTATTTAGTTTAGTAATATATTATGATCTAAATCCTCTTAAAAAGTTCAACTTATACCATTCCAAAAATTGTTAACCTTATAACCATTTGAAATTTATAAATTTATAAATAAGGTCTCTAAATTTACCAAACTAAACATTAATCGTCCAAATATCATGAAGAATATCTTAATGGTCACAAGCTAAATATGGGTATAACTTGGTCCTGTATTCTCTTAAAGAATCATAATAACCATAATTACCATAAAATCTCAATAAAAAAATGCATGCTTCTTCATTCCATTAATAAATCCAAATATGATTGATCATATTCCATAGATCCCAAAAAAATTTAAATTCCATCAATGATAACTTAATCCATTTTTTCAAAAAATACTTTAACAATTATAAGGTCATCAATGTTATCCAAATTAATTTATCCATTTCAGTAATCTCTTTATCCAAACTAAACACCATTTTTTAGACATTAGGAACATTATAAGGGTTATCTTCCCTTAATCATATATTTCCAAAAAATAATACATTTCCATTAAATCACCTTTCTAATTCAATAGTACAATTCAAAAAATTCTTTCATATCCTTAACAAAAAATTTATACTGGGAAATCCTTATATATTTCATGATTAATATAACATAATTATTGATTTCTCTTATATAATCACTTCAAACATCCAAATTCCTTCTCAAACCATTAAATAGGATTCAACATCTTATTACTTTACACTTTTATCCTTTAATATGTCATATGTTCTCTCTTTAACATCTATAATATACCCACTTGTATTTCCGTATAGAATCCTTTCTTGATATTTCCCCTTAGGAAATGAATTTTTATAATTCCCTTAATTTTCACATTTGAAACATTAAACAGTGGATTATTCCATGTGAAACTATTATTCTCATCCATTATGGTAACCCGAATTTTCAATTTTCTTTTGTAGTCACTTGTTTTGTTTCCTTCATTTCCATACCTACAAACATATTCACATTCTTCTAAGGCATTAACGTGGGATATTTTTCCCACATTAAGTTCATATATTAAACATAATGTTCATTTCTTTATGGTCAATTTTACTTAATCTCTCAATAAACTCTTTCCTTATTCTATTTGGTGAGTCCAAGAGTTGGTTATGGTGTTTGTTATTAATCATGTTCTATGATAACTAGTTAGTTATAATAACATTATCCTTCACTCTAGAAATCACCTCATTTTTCTTCTTATCATAAAATTGTCTATCACATTCAATGTTATCCTATTTACTTCAGGTTCCCTCTATTAACTAAAACTGGAAATCATAGTGTGATCAATGATATTCATAGTTAAAAACCCCAAAATCATGAAATAAACACTTTAAGGATGAATAAATAATGAAACCTTGAATTTAATATATAAATTTTCTGGTTTATCTTAGGTTATGCCTAGTCATCACCTATTTAAATCTATCATGATGATTCATAAAGAGTTTGTGAATTTTCAAATCATATCACCTAGGTGTGTCAGACTAGGTGTGTTGTATGAATAGTTTTCATGCACTGGGTGATGATTTAGTAAAGCTCAATGCACCCATTTCATATTTATTAACCCTAGGTTCCTCAGTACTAGACCCACATCTACTTTTAGAATCCATAAAAAGTTGTAATTTCTTAGAACCCACTTTCTATGTCCTTTACCAAAATTCTGAGACATTACCTTTACATTGAATTATACATAGATTTTTCCTTAGATAAATGCATATAACTATCCATATAAATACCCTTGGGTATCTCACTAATGTTTTCTCATAATATTTTTCAAATGTAAAAAAATATTTTTCTCTGATATGAACTATAGAGACTATGTATTTTAATGTATTTATATTACATCTTTCTAGATGAATTTCCAATACATTACAAAATCACATGGACGAGGATTGTAATAGTTTAGTGTATTCAGAGACAAGGTACATCATCCTTTTATTTTATGAATGATATTTAACATATCCCATAAAGATATTTCCATTTAGTACTCTTTAAAAAAAATACCCTACTTAAAATTATTCTTCATAACTTGTTGAATGGAAACAAAATAAATGGTGAGATTAGATTATCATAAGGGTAAACAAGAGAGATAGATAATCATAACATGAATGTAACTATTTCGGAACATGATAATAAATTTTGAAAATGATACCTTAAATATAAAAGATCATAATCTTATTACATGGAATAAATATTAAAAATTAATAAGATATTAAACAAACAAAATCAAAAAACATGATCCATGATATCATAAAATTAGCATGAAACATAAAATTGCATCATAAATATAATGATTAAAAAAATCAAATATCCAGTCTACCAAATAAGATATTAATAACATTTTAGTCTTGGGATCTTACCAGTGCACCTGCTCCGGGTTTGGGATGACCTCCCATGTACCATACTTTGGGATTAGGATAACATCCCATATTCCCTCATTCAGAATTTGATGTGTACCCTTATTCAGTCATTTTATAACAACCAATGTAATCTTTTATGTCATAAAAATAATCATTAACAAATGTATTAGAGTGAGATATTGGTTCCAACCATCAAATAATCCATACATTTATGCACCAAAATATCATATAACATTCATCAAATCAAAAAACCATAAAAAGAAATGTGTTTCATAAAACAATTCATCATAGCATGACTGGTGTAAAGTAAATAGGTTTCATAATCATTTAATCATTTCACATAAGAATAACCCATTGAAAAATAAATGGATTTCATAAGTATATTTTCATCGTATTACCCAAGGAGTAAAATGGGTTTCATAAATATTTATTAATCATAAACAAATTAATGAATGATTTAAAATGGTATCCTCGGTTCATATCTCACATAGAGATTAATGTATGTAAAAGGATTTCATCTTATATGGAAAATTATTTTTAAAGGTAAAACACTTGAACCATTTCTTGACGATGATAAATTCTTTTTGGAAATCACTTTTTAAAACATAAAAAATTCTACGAATCCTTTTCATTGAATATAGGGTTAAAAAGATATAATGTAATATTTAAAACCCATTTAAACATGTATTAAGGAATATATTATTTCAATTTTTATAATACATTTTAAAAAATAAATCATTTTTAAAATCATATAATTTTATAATTACCACGAAAAAGTATAAATGAATATTCTATAAGAAGAATGGTCTTGATGAGGGGAAATTCCATTCATTTTTTCTCAAAATATTCCTTCCCATTCTAAGTAAAATAAAAATCAGAATTGTTTCATAAAATGAAAATAATATTCATTTAAAAAAATTAAAAATTCAAAAATAGTAAATCATTTCATTGAGAAATATCTTCACAAAAATTTTGAATACATTTCCAAAATCAGTCTTAGAAAATATGATTTTTTTAAAGAAAAGGGGTATTAAACAAAAAGGACAGCTTTTATAAAAAACATTTTGAACTATTGAGTACATAAATAGAGGAGAATGAATGGATAATATTTATTCTCATGAAATAACCATAGGAGAATAAAGTTCATGATTTTCTTGAGAGATGGATCATAAGATTATATTATGGAAAACATGATCATAAAAAATCATGATAAATGATGAGATTGTAACATGAAATATGTATCACTTTGGTAACTTTGAAACCAAAGAACCATGATATAATTTCATTACATAAAAACTAAAATAACAATAGGATAATTAAATTTTTGATATTACATGTCAAATGATCTTTATATAGACCTCATTAAATATAATAGATGCATAACATAATCTAAAATATAAAAGAATGAAAATTAAGACAAAACACCACACAGATCTGGTAACTATTGAACTCGGAACCTCTTGAAAGTTATATCAAAAAATCATAAATAAAATTAAAATAATTTTAGTTATATTAATCATGAAATAAATTCATTCGAATATTCACTACATAAATAAAACATGTGAAAGTGGGAAGAAAATCCCATATCCCTTTAGTAAAATTTGGGGCCTTATGCTCCAATAAAGCGTAGAATGAAATGAAACTTTAAATATCTTGAAAAATATAAGATTAATGATATAAAATTTTAATGTTTCGTTATATACAAGGTAGAATAAATAAGTTGTGACTTTTCATATATCTCCCAAAAGTAAAATAGAGAATATAAATCTGTTACCTTAACTCTTTAATTCTATCTTTTACATTCAAAATAACATTATATTAAATATAATTTTTATATAAATATATTAAATAACCATAATTATATATATAATATCATATATTATTTACTTATGTCCTTTTCGTACCTTTTTTACTTTCAATTCCATGTTAATGTCACGTTTTAGGTAATAACCTCTTTGTTTTCCATATATGTTTTTATTTGTTATTTTTTGTCCTCTTGAATTGATAATGGTTATATTTTCTACATAATATAATCATGACATAATTTTAATATTTATAAATAATTTTTTAGTATCAATCATGATATATTGCATTGAGAAATCATGTACTTAATGATCATGGGGATGGTAGGACATACATACACAAGAGCAACATTTCGTTTTTTCAATGATCATTATCAGAAAGAGATAAGTAATAAAGTAACCTTCCATGATGATAATAATATCATAAATACCATATTATTTATTTATATATATTTAAAAATATCATCCATTTATAGTTTTTATTTAAAGATAGTTGTATCACATCGTCAAGGCAGTGGTCCACTCATACATGAAAAATGATATCATCTTCCACTGAGTAAAAAGTTAAGAATGTAAAAGATATATAATATTATAATGATTATAAATATTTTATTAATATAAAAATTATTTCATTTATATCACATGTATCTATCCATATTATCTTCTATCTACAGTGTTATAAAAATGAATCATAACGCTTCGCGAGGAGGCACTCTGTCTTGTACATGAGCGATGTTATCGTTTCCCCTATAGAATGGAAAGTAAAAAAATGTATAAAAGATATAATTACTCTTTATATATAAATATTATATAAATATAATTTATATTATTAATATAAATCATCATACCCAATGAGATAGGTGGTAATAGAAAAATGAATGATATCAGTTCATGAGGTGGTAGTCCACCGTGCACAAGAATGATAATTTCATAACCCATTGGATGGAAGTGGGGATGGTTTTAGATTTTGACCATAAATTAAAAACATATAATTTTATTGACTGTACTAAGTTAATAATATTATAATGGTTTATAATAATTGAAGTATATGGGGGAAGACATAAAATAAAAATGCTCGTTAAAGAACATTGCTTCTTCATCGGGTATTGTCCACATGATTTCACAAAAAGAGGTATTCATATGTAACCTTTACGTCAAAAATAAGGTATCTATTATTATACTAGGGAATTTGGGATGGTATTTTATTCCGTAAATTTTGAACCAAATGGATTTTAAGGATTGAAGAGGATATGAGAGGGGTGGCCTTTTATAAGTGAGGTGAGTGGCACAATTTTAATTTTTGAAAATAAAAATATGTGTCCACATTTTATAAATTCCAAAATGGTCCAAAATGTATTATCCCTAAGAATCAGACATTATAATGTCTAAATAATTCCATAAAATATATTTTATACTATTTTTTAGTTAATTTTATCCCATATTTTAATAGTTTAACCCTTTTTAACCCCATTTTTACCTTCAACATGGTAATTAATTTTTATTGTTTTCACTATTAATTTTTTTAAATAATTCAATTTAAATTACTAGATAATAAAAATTATTTTTATTATAAAAATGGAATAAATTTTTCTAAATTTATTTCATAAAATTTGAAATTTATAATTTAAAATTAGTCCCATATATGTGATGATAATTTAGGTTTTCAAATAAAAGATTTTATATACTTCACAAGGTTTTTATATCATGATTCTATATGAAATAAATAAAATGAACTAAAGTATAAAAATATAACTATAATTGACATAATTTTCATTTAAACCTAGTTCAAATTATAAATTACCATTGCAGATAATTTAAACAAATAATTAATTTTCAATTAAAATGTTGTATTTTTCAATATTCGTCAAAAAAATTATTGTTTTAGAAGATCCTATAATATTTTCCAAAATATAATTTTTACATGATTATTTTAAAAATAAACATTATTTTTCTAATAAATTTTTTAAAATTGAATAAAATTACTTTTTAAATAAGTGCGAAAAAGGAGAAAAAATTGTTTTTTATTAAAATATAGTTTTAAGAATAAAATTAAAATTATTATTATTTATTTCCTAGAAAATACATAAGATGAATTGTAAATAGTTGATAAAATATTTACTATTTTAATTTCATTAATATCATTCACCAAAATCTCTTTGTTTAATTTATTGAGTTAAAATATGTTTCTTTTTAAAAAAAATACTTTTTCAAAAAAAATATTTCTTTAATTTCAAGTAGTTTTTATTTTCATTTTAAATTAATTGGGAACCAAATAATTCATTATATATACATTTTTAAACCATATATTTTCCTAATTTAATTATTCATCTTCATACTCACTATTCCAAATTCTAGGGGATGATTATAATTTAATAATATTTTATTTATATAGAACATTTTTTAAATTCAATATTGTGTGTAATGCAAGATAATCTCAGTGTTACATGTAATGAAAAATATCAAAATTATTTAATTCATTCGAAAAAATATATTAAAAAAACCCTAAGGTGTAATTTGAACACCCCATGTACATGAACTTGGACTAAATCCTCATCAATCAATTGGTCACTATCTTGGTCCAATGTGTATATCCTAGTAGACTGTCATCATGGATTCATCTTGAAAATTAACAAGATATTCCACGATCAGTTGAGTATATCTTCGGAACTAACTCCAGAAGGTCATGAAAGTAAATTAGTTGTTCTATATGATTCGTTTACTAATGGTTTCCTAAATATTTTTCCTTAACATGTTGATTCGACAAGCCGGTTATCAATGTCCTAGTGTGTCAATATATCAGTTGTCACACCATCACTAGGTTCGATGGCCTAATATGAAATTCAAGACACCTTAATGTGGTAATATTGTGTTCTCAAACCCATCCACACACTATATCTATATACAAACATGATTCTGTGAAAATAAATCCACTCTGATACCACTCTATCTAGAAACGACCCACCGGGTTCCCACCTAGGTCAGTGGTAAGATGAGAGTGACACCCTACTCCAACCTCCCATAGGCCTAGAGCTTCAGAATAGTTATGAGTATGATTATATCACATTATGGGATTCCTTATTCTATAGTACCAATACAAACACACACATATATACAAAATAGTACAAGGTTAATAATTAATGTTGACACCTTTATAGGGTAAAAATATCATACAAAAAATTATAAATAAACATTAATGTAAAAAAATAAGCAAACACACATGATGGGTAATAATACACATCCAAAGAGTGAAATGTATCCCAACATGAATAATCCATAAATGGTGAAATATATATATTCTCAATATATCAATAATTGACCACCTTAAGTTGTAATAGTATTTTAGTACAACTAAGTTCCACCTCTACTATGTGCACAAAAGTCTCTAAAAAGATGCATGTTATCTACATAAGACATGACACATGTGGTAAATTCCCATAAAGGGAGAGTATATACATGCTATGAAGGACAATAAAAAAAATAAATAGGGAGAAATAATAATATGATAGATAGATAAACCAACAAGATAACAGAGAAAGGAAAACTAATATATATATTCTCATAAGGAGGGATACACAATAAAAGAGAGAGGAATCACAATTTTATTATCTGGATAAGAGGGGCGTTTCAATGATCCAACAGATAGTGTACTCTTTATACTAGCAGACTAACAAAATCTCACTAGAGTATAATGAGGACATATGCCTTGATATAATAAACCTCAATTGAGGGAGTACTTACTTAGAAAAAGGACTCGCTCCTCATCAGAGCTTGATGATGGTATAGTATCATATCCATAGATAGAAGATACCTACCTTAGTAATGTGGGGTAGTATTAATTTTACCGTTATATATGATATAGGGGACATTCTCTCTTGAAAAAATCAACTATAATGAGAGTACAAACCTGAATATCACTTCAATGATCATGCTTGATCCCGGTCAATGGTAAAGAATAACTAAGAGGAGATTCCTTCTAGCATCACCTCTTGTTATATCTCAAGTGTGGAAAAAAATATAACCATAAATTCTTATGTGTAACTCTACTCAAGGTGAAATACTCAGAGGCCCAAATCCAAGTCCCAAATCAGGTTATTTGAGTGGTGAATCCTTTTTAGAGAAAGACATGATATGTCCCTTGGTGTACATAGGGTGTACCACAGTTTCCATGCACTACCATCTACAACATAATCAAAATGAATGCAATGGTTCATGTGTATGGAATGTGTCCCTAATAACAAATCATGTGGGACAATCCACGGTCCCTAGTGTACACACCCTATAAAGGGCTTGGCCATCCAGTTTTGGTTGAATGATATGTGGGTCTACCACACAGTCATGTGATATTTTACTCAATAGGAATCACTGGACACCATGGGATGTTGACTACATGATGTGTGTTCTTCCAAAACACATTATTTGTCATCATAAATTTTATATATAGTGAAGTCTATCTTCCTTCATCTTCATTTGTATGTTTATCTCATCGTGAACATCACTAAAAATAACTCCAAATTTACCAATCATGGATCTACTTACACCAATTGTTTTATTATGTCATACACATTGCCAAAAAAGAAATCATACCTGAATCTCATCATTCCCATATGAAAAAACTCTAGAAAATCAAACTTGATCCATCCATCAATCTCATTTTTACCAATTTTCCTTAAATATGAAAGTAACACGATCAACCTGTTAAATCTCACAAACATTAATAAGAATATAGGGGTTTTATTGGGATTCAAACCAGACAAAAACTAACCAAACCGCCACCCGAAACATGGCTTATAGTGATGAAATATGGTAGAAAATCAATGAATCATCATTGTGAGATTCACAATTTCCCAATTTGTTTCAAGACAATTATCAACATTGTAGAAACCAAATAATGGAGGGGAATTCATCAAAACAATTTTAATCAAAATTGTAAATTTAATAGTCCATACAAATATTGGAAAATAAAATTGAAATCCATAGCTAATAAATTAATCCATGCTGGAACTCAAGAAATATTGGAATGAAAATTATATAAATAATAAGACCTACTATAAAAATGGATCGATCTCAGGTAAGGAATACATTCGATATTGATTTCATTGAAGGATCTGTTATGTTATCCAATTGTTCCAAAATTCCCCATGATCACATGATATTGATCCTTAATTCCTCTTTTGATTGATTGACATAGTTCCTTCCCTATAGTAGCATTTCTTACCTCTCAACATCCTAGGGTTAAGTGGATAAACCTAGAGATTAGATATAAATATGATTTTATAGGGGAGTCTTCTAGGATACACATTTAAAACAAAAATAAATAAATAATTAATTTTAATCATTTTAATCCATCAATAATATTGCATCATCCTGAAACCCAATGTTTATGAAAATTTTGTCACACCTAGGGTAAATCCTACATTCCATATACAACCATTTTATTAGTATTCAAATTCAAAACTACAATTAATAGTGAAACCATTTCATCCAAAAATATTCATGCATGTGGGTAAATATATTTTATATTTTTAATATACCAATTTTGGGGCCAAAACACAACTATAACACCGCGCGAACTCCGAAAAAAAAATTATATATATATATATATATATATATATATATATTCAAAGGGTCAAAATTTCAAAACCCGAGACATTACATATTATCATCACCCCATGCATGACATGAAGTAATTGAGGGTGGTGATTAATGTATAGGGATATAAAATTACCAATCGTCATTTTCTCTTACACAACCATCTTAAAAACTGAAACTGATCCTTGTTAAGAACTTCGTTTTAATAGAGAAATATATGGTTCCAGAATATTCATGATGTGGAGACTCATCCTCAACACTACTATGGATTTCTTTAAGTGAATTTATATCCTTCTCCTATGACCATAGGGAATCTTTACAAATTACACTCAACTGTTATGCTCACATATGGCCTACGTCATTGGTGTGGTTGGGATAAAACACATCCATATATCAATGATTTGGACTACAATGTTTCCCCTGAGCCCCTTTTGATCTATTAATTCAACTTTAAAAAAAATTCATAAGAAAAAAATCATGAGATATGTGTTCCATGATGCATGAATGAATATGGACATGTCACCCTATAGAGGATACCATATCCATAGATAAAACAACCTCAGGGAAGGAAATTAAAATCAAGTTATATTATAGAAATATCATCATGAGTTATAGGAAAAACTCATACAATAACATCCATTATACCAATTAGGAAGTATATACATGATTCAACATCTGATCATTAAATATCTGATACAGATGGTAACATGAGTATTAGAATCCAGTCAAACCTCTAGAACCCATGTTTTAGGAACAATTCATAAATTCATGTGGTCTATGTCATCATAAGTTATGGAACACATCCATCCTATAGGTTTTATCGTATAAAATAGTTGTTACTATCATCCACTCTACAAGATATTCACTACTGGTAAAATAAGATAAATTGTATCAAATCATGGGGAAATTATATCTCTCAATTAAAACTTTGAATAAATGCCTCATACAAAATTAATTGATAGTGGTGACCCAAATACAATAATGGGGTTTTCATAACCCTCCATTGAAATGTAAACTATCTATTAGTTGGTCGAACACTACAATAAATATGATGAACCAACAGGGGTTATAGTATATCATAAAGAGCTAACCCAATAAGGATTTTAAAGATCAAAACTGATTATTATAAGATTCATATATCAACTTGAATCTACCCCACAATAACATCATCAATTCATTTTTATACAAACAGGTCATCAATGTCCTAGTGAAAGGATACATTAGCAGCTTCACCATAACATGGGGTTTTCATAACCCTTCATGGTATTATAATAAAATTAAATACCCCTTTAACATCATTACTCTAAATTTATAAACTAATCATCACTACTAAATCCAAATATTTTCCATAGGAAAAATCCACTCGAATACCACTCAAACATTTCTGAACTCATTGAGGCTATGCTCAAGCTAATGGTAAGTTTAGATTGACACCCAAATCCCATATTTATTTGGGGTGGGGATAATAAATGTAATTGAGTATAAACGTCTCACAAAATGGGATACCTTAGACTATATCAACCTAAAATAGATTTGTAACTTCAATAGATAAATAATTTAAACTCTAATATCTTGTGTGCATATATAGAATCTATTAAAAATATATACAACAAATTCATGTGACAATAAATATAAAAAATCACCATAAAGGTAAATACAAAGGAGCATCACATCTGACATGCCTCTAAATCTAATAGACATAAGGCACATTAAAGTTACTCAATGTACATACTCCTATAATGATACCAATCTACAATGGTAATCACCACCAAAACAATCCAATATTATCCATCATTAATCACCAAGTATGACCTAGTATCAAATCAAAACAAGCAACCCCATATCCACATCTACCAATAAAATTTAAGAACATGTGTGTTATCTATAACATCACACCATGTGAGAGAATAAATCTCATGTATGGATGGGTTTAAACATAACTGATTAGATTCCCCAAAAACCACAAATAAAAAATTGCATAACAGATCAAATCAATGCCACTGGTACTAAAGAGTTTCCAGGAGGAAGATAAGGAAGAATAATACAGATGTTTTTTATAAAAAAAATATTGGGAACACATATAGGTACCAATTATCACATATTCATACCATAGAGACCTTAATAACATAATAAACTATATATACTGATATTACTGAATGTTCGACATAGTCTTAAATTCGTATCTAGCCATACATAACATCTCAATGTAAATATAGGGATTCTTATGTAATCAAAATCCCCAGAATGTCTAATCCAAATATAATTTACAACTACAATGTCTCTATAAGAATATATGAAGAGGATACTATTTATCATTGAAGAATTTTCATAATTTGGGTGAACACCACACCCCCAAGTACATTAATGTTTTACCACAAATCTTGTATCCAAGATAAAAATTCAAAGAAACCCATGTATCATATTCTATTTTTATAAAGGGGAATCTTCACCTTATTGGAAGGCACCACAATCGATATAGTATGAACCATAGATAGAGGATTCCTTACCCATTGTAAATGAGGGTATAACAACCCATTCATTTTATACAAAGATATTATATCTTAATATATGAATATTCATTATATAATATTATGATCCACACTAAACCCTATAGGTTTAGTGTCTTTGGATACTAAATATATAATCTACTTATTTCAAGAATGATCTTCAACATTTCCCATGATGATCTTTTCATATAATACATCTATTAGACATTCCCTACTTAAATATTTTCTATATAACCTAATGAATAAGGATAAATAAGACAGGTATCAATGATCACATTAGAATAATATGAGAATAAGGGTACAAGGAAATAAATTTCAAATTTGGAATCATTAATTATATAGAATGGATCAAAATCAAGAGTCATGGATCATTATAGTTCATAAGTCATAAATCAAAAAGGGTTCAAAGAACATGTTCCCTGAGAATATAACATTGGCATAAGACCTGATTCTATGGCATACACATAAGCATGGAAAACCATTTATTAGTCAAGGATAAATCGCAATACTATCAAATTGGATTGGGTTCACTCCCCATTCTATCATATCCTTAGTCAAGTTTCACTTCCAAAACTATCATACTAGGGAAAAGTCCCTTACTAAATTATTTTCAATACGTATTCATGTCCTTATTAACTTGTGAGATATCTATCATTACCTAATGCATTTTAGGGATATATAATTTCAGTCCCACCACTCACATAATTTAAATAATTTATATGTGTGTAGGAAGATCATAAATCATTCATTATATCATAACCCATGGAAAGGAAATATGTTTTATAAAAATTATTTAAATTAATGATAGATTAATCCATGGAAAACAAATGGGTTTTCTAATGGTTTCATCATAACTAAATAATCATGTTTGAAAGAAATGAGTTTCATTAATTTGTCCTTAAATCATAATCATCATACTCCATACAAATAATTAATTATTATGGTATCATAGGATCATAAACACAATAAATCATAAGTAATATCAAAGTATGTTATCATATATGAAAAAAATATTTAAAATATCACTAGAAAATTAATTTATGAATACAATAATTTCATTTTGAAATCAATTATTTAAAACATAAAAAATTTTCAATTAGAAAGAAAAATATTTTCCTTAAATTTATACTTTGAAACTTATAAATGAGTCTTAAAATAATTGAGATGTATTTATGGATATAGATTTCATTCATTACATGTTAGTTAATTCAATGATTCCATCCACATTATCACTAAAAATTAAAAATTGCCATATTCATATAATGAAAAGAAGATTCACTTGAAAAAAGTCAGTAAATTTTAAATAATTAATAAAAACTAACTTTAAACAACCAAGGTATAATATTATAAACATTATAGAAAACATATTTAGAAAACATGTATATGGAAGAAAAATTATCATCAACCAAACAGAAAAATAAACTCAGTTTTCATTAAAAATATTATTTCAATCTCATAAGTACTTCAAGTGAGAAAAATGAAAGGAAACATGAAATATTTATAAAATAACTAGAGGAAATATAATTAATTATATTTATAGAGTTATATTATTAAATTTCATAAATATAAATATAATAACAAATAATATTGTTAAAGAATGAGATTGTAACATAAAACTCATACCTTAAGTTAAAATTACTTCGAAAGCACTCTAACCTCATGTATAATAAATTTAAATTTATTAATTGTATATAATATAATTATGTACATACATATAATAACATATATGATCCACTTGTAACATTTCAAAACCAAATTATGAAAAACTCCTTACTAAAATCATCTTTTTTGGGAGTTAACTATTTTTTTCATGGGAATTTCAGTTTGGTATTTGTAGTCCTTAAACTTTATATCAGAGATATATCATGTAAATAATTATTATAATGAAATTAATATCATATATATTCATTATATATATATATATTCACATATAAATGATAGGTATAGAAAAATTAATTACACTTTTCCTAGAGATAGTAGGTCGTAAGTACATTTGGATGTTGTTTTCACTTTTCGAAGGACAGAACGCTGGAAATAAAAATACGAATTAACCATTATAGAATCATTATTATATCATATATATCATATATAATCATTAAATATAACATTATTAACATCCATGTTAAATAGAAATGAAAATTGAATCACATTACTTGACAGTGGTGGTAGTCAACTCATATACTCGACCAACGTTAACATTTTACTTCAGAAATAAAGATAAGATAGTTTAGTTGATATTATAATTAAAAAATTATAAATATATTATAAATATCATATATAAATATTAAAACCATCATAATTATAGTATATAAAAGTTGATGATGAAAAATTAGTTGTATCAATATGTGGAGTATAAACCGTAAAATCATCATAATAATAGTCCATAAATGACTATGATGGAAAGATTATTGTATTAGTATGTGGAGGTGTTAGTCCTCATGTATGCACAGGTGATAATATCACTTCATATTTTATAGAAAAGAGGGTTTATTCTAGTCTTTCCATAATCATAATGCAATTTTTTACTTTTAGGAAACCTAATTTATTATTTTATGATAAATACCAAAAATTTAGATGCGCCATTTGAAGAAGTGAATTGAAAGAGATCGGTTAGGATGATTACCTCTCCTTTGGTATGCCTCCCTTAGATGTTTTCTTAAGGACCCTTGTAATTGTATTTTAAGAAAAAAATACCAAAATATTTGTGTCTAAATAAGTTTATAAGATAATATTTCATGTTTTTATAGATCTATATGGCTCAAAGTGGTGTAAATAAAATAGACAATGGCTTACCTATTATAATGGATAGAAAGGACACAATTGAAATTACATAAGAGATTTAAATATAAAAAATATATTCCACGTCATTAATGATTAAATATATAAATTAATTCAAATAAATATATGTTATGCCTAAATTATCATCATCCAATATGTTTTGAATGTTTTTGAATTCATTTTAATTTTTATAATTTGGTTTGACCACTTCAATTAACTGATTTTAACCACAATTGAGGTAACAACTTTTTTAACCATAAAGAATCATAATTTTACATATAATATAAAACAAGTTTCATAAAAAGAAAATAATAACATTTTCAACCATATCTAGTCATAAGTATCATATTAATCTATTTTTATTTTTTTAAATTATTTAATAAAATATTATTTTTTATAAAATATCATTAATTTTATTTATAACACTATTAATATAATTTAAATTTAAATGAAAATTAATTTGAGTTGAACTCAAATATAAACCTTTCACATATTCATACTATGTTATATTTTTCTAAAATAAACATGTAACACTATAGATTACCAAGAAAATATTACATTTATAGTTCTTAAAATAATTTATTTTATTTTTCTATTGGTTTCATAACCACTATGCCCATGTTGTGTAAGTATTTGAGGAAATTATTTTATAAATTAAAATTATAAATAAATTACCATGATAAAAAAATTCATTCAAATTTAAAATATATATCTATTACTAAACATAATATTTTTGTCCCTGTAACAAAATATTATGGATAGTAAAATCAAGAAAGTTACATTCTTTACTTTACCTTTTACTTAATTTTATTAATGGTAAAAATAAATCCAAAATTTAAAAATAATAAATATTCTATTTAGTTTGATTATTATGGATATAATTTACTAACACACTAAAATAAAGGCATTTTTTAAATTGTTTACGACTTATAATGTTGTTTTTAACACTAATTAAACTGTTTTTCTTTTACCACGGTAACAAATATTTATTATGTTAAATATTCATATAGATAAAAAATATACGGGGCATATTTAATAAATATTTAACTCTTTATTAAAAATATAGAACCTATTTTTCACGATTCAATATCTGTAATTGTGATAAATTAATTTTAAAATTTACCCACAAAACATGAGGGAAAATGTTCTCCCAAAAGTTGTTTTCTCAACTAAAAAAAATTATACCAAAATCCAACCTAAAATTAATTATAATAAACATCAGTTAAATATTTATAATATAAATTAACTTTTTTTAGTTTTAAATATTTAAAATAGAATATAACTTTATAAATTAATTAAATCAAAATATACTTTTCAATTAAAATCAATATTTTTCAATATTCTATAAAAATTAAATCTCTTCCAAAAGTTTTGAAAAATTAAATTTAATATAATTTTGACTAGATAATTAAAAGAATCATGTTTATTTTGTAAAATAAGTTTTCTAATAGTGAGAAAATGTAACTAAATTATTTTATCACAAAACAAAATAAATCTATTTTAGAGAAAAATGTATTTTTGAATCAAATAATAATATTAAAAAAATTAAGTATTTATTTATCAATATATTTTCTTTATATAAAAATCTTAATCATAATTTTCAAGATGTAGTTATTCTTATTCACCCTTCCAATATAACGGGAAGGTTCTAATGATATATATATTATGATTAATTTAGACTCAGGTTTTCCTGTATCACAAACTATCAAGGAAATTAATTTTATTTGAAGTGAAAATTATCATAAATTCATTGTGTGATACATTTAACCCCATTAAAATAATTATCCCTTCAAAATTATATCACCAAGATATAAAAAATGATAAAATTTCTACCTCATCATATCCTTAGGTTCCCAAGTAGATTCTACAGATTTCTATTTCTTCTAAAGAAATTTAACCTTGTGAGTAATCTTTTTTTTGTGGAAAATTATATCCATGAAAATAGATTTCTATTTGTTTCACTTTGTAGGAAAGATCATCCACAAATATTACAATATATAAGTTCAGTACAAGTGAAGGATATGTTATAAAATTTCTTGGGAGAAATACAAGGAACACATCATTAACATGATGGAGGTTCAGTGGAAATGACATCGAATATGGCATTACCCCTACTCAATAAAGAATTTCAATGCGGAAAATATACATAGCAATGATCTTTCTATTCATTATTAATTCCATAAACTTATTATATAAATAAAATTTCATGAATTCCCTCTCACAAACTTTTAATTCATTATTTTTTCATTGATTTTCATTATAACTTCATCGTTCACTCTGAGATTCCATGATGTGACCATAAATGGATTTTCCTTTCTCTACCATTTCCAAAAATATCTCAGTTCCCAATATCATTCTTTCTCAAACATCATCAATACATGTTGGTGTTCAATTATTATTTTCATAGAGGGGTTAATAAGGGGCCATCTAAATGCTCCAGTGAAAAAATTTGTTGTAAAAAACATGATTAGAGGAAGGTGTTGGTCTCAAATACCTTTTAAATCCCTAGAAAAAGACCTCAAAATATACTATTTGGTTTTAATGGTTTAATCAGACTTGATATCTATATAAATATGATAAATGTAAAAAAACACAACTTTGAATACAAATCATTCTGAATAATTCACTAAAACATTGATGTAAACCTCATATCCTGGGAAGATATAAGAGAATGTGGTACTCCATGTAACCTTACAACTTCTTTGTTGTTTAATATGGAAATATTATCAAGAGATAAATTTTATCTAATATAACTGAATTGTTCTTACATTATAAGTTTATCGACTAAAACCCAAAAAACATTATAGAATTTAGATGTTTTGGGGATTCCAATGATAAAATATATGGTGATTTTTTCCTATTTAAATTCGGGTATGGGTAATGGTTATAACATAACATTATATATTTATCTTTGAGTATTAAAATTCTGACCTAAAAAGCATCATGATATATAATTCTAAATATCTCTTTTCTTGTTGTCCCAATAAAAAAACTTTTTTAGATATTTATACACATTTTTTCTTCAAGGATGAATAAGGAATGATGAACTATAAGATTCATCAAATATAAACTTCTTCAAATCTAGAATGGATGGAATAGATACACAAAACATTATTATTCCATCACAATCACGGATGAACTCATGAACACTTTATCTCATTATTTGATACTATACATCATCCCTTTTTGTCACTTCAATCGTTACATGGATAGATGGATTAACATTTAATTTATAGGGACAAGATTTCACCCCTTCCACCAATATTTCAAGACCTATGATTTGAAAATATAGAAATAAAGATATTTTTTATCCTCATAATAGATAAGCGAGAAATATCCTTTTAACTCGTATAATTTTCCACCTTTTTTACATTCCCCAGGTTGTAATGTATTGAACATATATAGTCATTAATCAATTATAATTATATTCTATGTAATATATTCAACTATTTATAATTGAATATATATTTAAAACATTTATTATTAATATATATGTCACAAAATTCTCTATAAATATATTTTAATGATCTATTGAATGTAAAAATTACCACTGCTAACTCCAAATCAGTAGTTTGGTAATTTTTTCTCATGAAACATCAATTGTTGTGAGTAATAAGCTATGACCATAAAATTATTCATTAGTAATTATCCAATTCCCTTCATTGATACATCACCAAAGATCACTAACTATTCTCCACTATAGGGTGTGTAATCATAGATACATATATTAACATTCTCTTCAGTTCCTTGAATTTTTCTTCACATTCATTTTTCAAAAGGAACTTGGATTCATTTGGAGTTTACCTGGTTAGTGCATTATACATCTATAAGAAATTACTCACAAGGTGTCAATAATAAAAAAAACAAGAAAAATATGTATCTCATTCATAGTGGTTAGTTTAGTCTAATGATAAATAACATAAAACTTTGATAGATCCACTGATATACCCTTATATGATATTATATGACCAAAACATGAATCATTTTTATCCAAAATTCACATTCGATGTATTTTTCTTGCAAATTATCCTTTATTGGGTTATTAATTACAATTATCAAGTGATATTAATGATTTTCCATACTCTTGGAATATATTAGAACATAATATATAAAAACAACCACCAACTTATCAACGTTATCTCTAAATAGTCAATTCATTAAATAAATGAAAATAATAGGGAAATTAGTACGACTAAATGGAATCAATATAAATTCATTGTGTCCATACCCAGTATCAAATGTTTTCATGGTTATATCTTCTTTATTGACCATAGATTGAAAGTATCTACAAAAAAGTTCAATATTATCAACATATTGGTCTCCATGCAGATGATAAAACAAGTCATTAATATGGGGTAGAGGATACTTGTTATTGATTTTGATTTTTTTCAGTACCCAAAAATAAATGAAGAGTCACAATGATCTATCTTTATTTATAAAAATAATAATATTATCACCCTATTGAAATAAAGGTGGATTAATTATCCTCTTATCAATATTTTCATAAAATTTATCCCTTAATTGATACAACAAAATTAGGTCCATTTTATATTGATTCTTTAAAAGAGGTGTAGAATCAGGTATGAGTTATATTAGAAAACTGATTTACGATGCATTAGGATACGAGGTAAATTTTCTATAACAGAATCAAATATCTATTAAATAATTGTCATATATTCTATGTTGATCAACTCTGCAACCATCCGAGATAAACACCCTTTAGAATTGGAATCAAGACAAATATAATGGATGTAATTTACATTGGAAGTTGATGTTAAGCATCATACAGATAGATGATCATAGGTTGGTTCTGAATAACAAATATTACATTCCTTGTATAGAAATTGATATTGGATTTATATAATGAAATCCAAACTAGGTCTAAAATAACAAAAAATTCCACTAGATAGAGAATAATGATATTTCTAGAATCGTATGCCCATAAACATCAATATAAGAAAGATTATAGCCATGAGATGTGATCAACATACCATTTGTGGATTTCATCAAAAATTAAACATCTAGTCATTGTGGAAGTGTTGTGATACCCTTACTAAATTATTCAGTTAAAAAAGAGTGGGTATATATAGAATCAGATAAGGCATTTGTAGTTCTATATATTTTTTGTAAGTGTACCTTTCACCACTTAATTATCATACCCCACATTGATAGTAGTAATATCATGAAATTTCATTTAATCTCTATGTGTAAAAGGTTACTAATGATGATCATTATCATTAATCCCTATATTTTAAAACTGGTTGTTATAATGATCTTCATCATTTCATTTGATACAATTTAGCGTGTGTGGTGAATTCTATGGTTATTTATCTCCATCATTATTTGACTTCTTCTTCCCATAACCTAGGAATTCAAGTTCTCTATGAAATTCTTTTCCACACATACAAAATTTACTAGTACCATTAAGACAATTCTCTCCATTTTACATTCCACACACCGAGCATAAATGAAATCCAATATTCTCCTCTCCATTATTTGTATTATTACAATTTTTTTAAATCCCATTTTTCTATACCTAACAAGACCCTATTATTTATATGTAACTCCAATATCCATCTCCACCATGATATCACATTAAATGATTTCATAAAAGCTACCAATGTCTACTATGGATAATGGCCTTTAGATAAGTAGTTTTAATCCACTAAAAAAATATCAATATTAAATTCATTTATGTTGATAATAAAATAATTTTACATCACAAGTCGTAAAAAATTTCAGTATAGGTTCTAATGTATTCATCGCCCTTCTACTTTAGGTCAAAGAATTACTGCTCCATTTTTGCACAATGAATACAAGGAAAGTACATATTCAATAATAACCTCATAAACTCATCCCACTCAGTGGTTCCAATTTTTTATTATCTCTTGATAATATTCAACCACTGATCAACTTCTTAGTCCAAACTATAAATAGCTAAAATAAAAATTTTATGCCCCATATACAACATAAATTAAAATTTATTTTCCGGGATAGTGATCCATTTCATAGAAACTACTAGATCAATGGATCATGTAATAGTAGGTTGATTATTCATAATGAAGGAATAAATAGAATATTTTCCCCATATTTTATTATTTGGAATCTCAACATGATTCATCTGTTGAGAAACATGCATAAGTAGAGAAATAATTTTTTGCATTCTAGATCTAATATAATTTAGATGTTTAGAATTACAATCATTGAAATGTCTATTGCATTCAACATTAGCATGATTCCTTCAAGTTCCACCCATTAAAAAAAACATTTAGCATTGTGTGGAAGACAATAATTATAGTGATAGTCCATATAGACCTAAAAAATCATGCAGAGAAAGTCTTAATTATGACACCTTCTTCTCAATCTATGGTAATTTAGTTTTAAACTATGCTAACTTTGGTTATTAACTAAACATTATAATTTTTTCCTATACTTATACTTATCCATATGCTTTTCAAAAAATCTATATGATAATAATCTTCAGATATTGAATAAACTCGACTCTCATACCAATTATAGAGAATCATAATTTTCATACATGAATATTACATATCAATATATGATTATAAATTAAATAATGTTGTGATCAATTCTAGAAATAAAATGGTCTAGTGTCTTTATAGACTAAATACACAATATTCTAATTTCGTGAAGGATATTCAACATCTCCCATAATGTTCTCCCAACATAGTACATTATTTGTATATACCTTAATTTGAAATTTTAATCAAAACCTAGGGAAAGGAAACCCATTAATGGTGTGCTCAGATCATCAGTAAGGGTAAACAAGGGAGATATTTATTATCACATAATCATAAGATGTGAAAAAGGGTATGAGGACATGAATTTGACAATTGAAAATCATAACATGTATATCGTATAACCAAATCATTCATTGTGGAAAAAATATTGATAGTTCATAAGACATTAATGATAAATTTATAAAAAAAAATTGATCCATAAGAGCATGAAATTGGAATAAGACATACGTTTTTTGCATAAGAATTATTGTAGAAAATCATTTTATTAGTCAAGGATAACTTCCAAGACTCTCATAATGGATAGGGTTCACTTCCAATTACATTATATCCTCAGTGATGGTTCACTATAAAGTATATCAGAATTATATATGTGCCTTACTAAGTTGGGATAAATCCCTATTATAGTCCTTATTATCTCATAAGATATCCATATTTACCCAATTAATTGGAGTGTTATATAATTAAAATACCACTCTTCACATAATAGAAATATTATATATGTGTGCCAAAAATTCATTAAAAATTAATTTTAGCATAAATCATGTAATGGAAATATATTTCATGAATATTCCTCTATTTCATCATATTATAACCCATGTAAAATATATTGGTTTCATAAAGGTGTCATTATAACTTAATTATCATATGGGAAATAAATGGGTTTCATAGAATCATTCATAAATAATAATTATTATAAGCCATAAAAATAAAGAAATTTGATGGTATAATAGGATCATAAACCCATTAAATTACATAACACATCAATATATGTTATCAAAGATGAAAAATTCCATTAAAATGTCACTATAACATTTGTAAAGGAAAATATCCTTTAATTTCAAACTAAATTATTTAAAATATATAAGATTTCAAAATATAAATGAGACAATTTTATTTTAAAAGAACCTTTGAAACATATAAATATGTATTCAATTTATTGAGTTGTCATGAAAATGGGAAATTCTATTCATGGTTTGTATGTTAAAATAAATATTCCTTCAACATTTTTTGATATAATGTCAAATGTACCTTATTTGAAAAATGACTAGAAGAATAGGTTTAAAATATTTTTAAAATATTGAATAATGGGTCAAATGAATTTAAAAATATGGTTATATTATTAAAAACATTCTAAATTGTTTTTAAACATGGATATTGAAGAATCAAAATTTCAATCAAAGTGAGAAATAATGTCAATTTTCCTTAAAATTATTCTTTTAGTCTTTTGAGTACATAAAAAAATGAAAATTAACCTAAAATACATAATATATAGAAAATAACTATAGTATAATACAAGTCATTAGATTATTGATAATTATATCATAAAATTTCATCATTTAAAACTTAATTATATTTAATCCTTGTAAATAAGGAGATTGTAAAATAAAACCATTACCGTGTTTTTGACATTCTTACAAATAACTATAACCACCTATATAATAAGTTTAAATTTATTATACTTATATATATGAGTCATTTAAAAACTTATAATATTAAATATGATCTAATTATAACATTTTAATATCCAATAATTAATAATTTGTTATTTAAATTTTCATTTCTGTGTATTAACTATTTCATTTTTCATGAGAATGTATGTTTGGTGGTTTTAGTACTTATACATTTATCATGTTTCTATCATATAAAAAATATAAATCAAAAAATAAATATCATATACATTAAATATATTTATTTATTTATATTATTCTTCCATAAATGATAGAGATATAAAAATTAATTATGTTTTTCATGGAGATTATAAGTCATACATTTTCACGAGTGCATTTTTCACTTTTTAATGGATGCCAAAAAAGAATTTTAAATTAAAATTAATAGTTATAGAATAATTATTATATCATATATATAATATATATTCATTATATATTCTTTTATTACAATCTGTGTAAATCAGAATTGAAAAATGAACCATATAAATTGATAGAGGTGGTATGCCACATGTATGCGCTACCAACATTGTCATTTTTCAGTGGATGAGAAGGTAAAAAGGTAAATATGAAATTATAATTCTTGAAGAATAATTATATTATTAATATAATATATTAAAGACAAACCCACAATAATATCCATCCATCTAATATGGTGATGGATAATTAATTGTTTCACTTTGCAGAGGTAGTAGTATACATGTACCCACTATTGATTCTTTTACTTCTCATTTGACTGAAAAGTGGGTGAATATTAGTGGTTCCAAAATCATAATAAAATCTATATTTTTTTTAATAATTGAGTTATTATTTTATTATAAATACCATATATTTATAGTATTTATATGTATAAATAAATTAAAATAGTTTGGGTTGGATAATTACCTCTTCTTTGGTACACCTCCTTTAAGTCATTTTTAAGGATCATTATAACGGTGTATTAATAAGGAAAAAATATAAATCAGGGATAGGTATTTTTATAAGATAATTGGATATTATTTGGTCAATATACATGGATCAATGTGGTGAAAATAAAAGATATAAGGGTTGTCCATTTATAAGGGAGGGAAAGGAAATGCTAGAAATTATGTAAAATATTTAAGTGTAAATAATGTATTTTTAATTTAAAATTTACATAAATATACATTAATTAAAATAAAAATTATATATATTGGATATATCATCATAAAAATAAATTTTATATTTTTCCATTTTAAACCTTTTATTTTGGTTTAACCCCATCATAAGTGGATTTTAACCTTAAATACGGTAATGACTTTTTTAATCGTAATGGGTTATAATTTTACTTTTTAGGTAAATATTTGGTCAAAATGGAAAATGGATTACATTTATAAAATTTATCATCACACTCATCCTATTTAAATATTTTTATGATTTTTAAATAATTCGATAATTTTTTTTAACAATATTATTAATGTCATTTTTGACACAACTAACCTAATTTGACTTTGAAAATAGAATTACTAGATGTTAGTTCTAATTTACACTTTTATAATATTCATAAAATGTTATATTTATCTATAAAATTCATTTAACTATATAAACTATATAAAAACTATTACTTCTAGAGTAGTTAAAGTAATTTACTTGATTTTCTGCTACTCGCACAAGAACTGTGTCGATGTTGTGTATGCATTTAGGATAACTATTTCATCAATAAAAATTATTAATAAATTTCCATTATTAAAAAAATTAATTAATATATCAAATAACTACTTATAACCAAACATATGGTTTTTATATCCCACTCATAAAATATTATATATATTAAATGAATGACATGGAATTATTGAGTTTATCTTTTACTTAAATACTATAAGGGTAAAAAAACTTAAATGCAATAAAGGTCATATTAATGAATCTTATATGAATATTCATGAAATATAATCATAAAATTTATCAAATTGAAGTGCTTGAATGGACATTTTTGCTTATAAAATTTGTTTTAAAACTAATTAACCCATTTTCCTTCTACCTTGGTAACAACAATTTAGAATTGTTACTATTACTATTCATAAAAAATAAAAGGACATTTTTACCAAATTTGGGAATCACCATTATAAATATGGGATCAAAATTTCAATATTCAATTTCACTAATTGGAAAAAAATTAATTTTAAAATTTGACCAAAAATTCAATAAAAACTATTTTTTCAAAAAAAATCTATAGTATAAATTTTTTTTATACCAACATCCAATATAATTTTTTTTATATTTATAAACTATATTAATAATAATATAAATAATTACATATTTCTTTTATCACCATATTAAAATATAATTTACCTTTGTAAATTATTTATAATAAAATATGGTTTTAAAAAAATTTGTATTTACACTATTCATCGGGAAAACATTCTTTTATAAAATTTAAAAAAATTAATTTTAAGGTAAGTTTGATAATATCATTTCAAAATGAAATTAATTTATTCTAAAACATTTTATAAAAGTGTAATAAAATAATTATATCATTTTATCATAAAAAATATTTTTTTGGAGGTTTTTATTTTTGAATGATATAAAGACATTTATAAAAAATGAATATTTATTTATCAATATATTAAATTTATCAATAATTTTATAAATAATTAATAAATATTATGTATTCCTATTCTGTTTACCAATTTATGGGTTATGTTATATCTGTATACTATGTTATAGTTTATTTAGACTTTTGTTTGCATATATCACAAGATATCGATGAAATTAAATTTTTTTAAAGGAAAATATATCATTAAATATCTGGATGTTATAAGGGGAATACCTTACCCTACATGTATGATGAGAAAGATTATCTTTTACCATGGGTAGACATGGGGAATACATGACCCTATCCATAAACTAACTCATATATAGAGTATCCCACACCCGAGGTATTTGAGGAAAATTTTTAACATCGTGAATATAGTTACCTAGAGTCGGAGCATTATTAAATAACATTGGCATGATCACAAATGATCAAGTATCGAATGACCGATTAGTTTAGTAGACTTGGAAGTAATAAAAAAATACATATGTTTTACATTACATCATGAAATAAAAAAACAACATTTGGTATACTTTGAACAAACTCATATCCCATTGCCTATCCCTAGAGGTTTATCATAATATACATCTTCGCATCCTGGAAAAAATAAAACATATAAAGGTTTGAGCTTAGAATCTCAGTAAGAATAACCATATAGAGAAAACTATCATAAATATGCATAAACATTTATGTAAATGTATAATACTAAAACACAGGCCTTTTAAACTTAAACTTAATCATAATATGGAATAGATGAATCAAATAATGCCATTTACTTATTCACAAGGATATTCTACTAGTTGGATAATCACATGTAAAATCAATAGCGAATTTCATAATGATGGAATTCATAATGACATATATCATAACCATATAGTCAAGGCCTCATGAAAAGAATACAAATAAAATTATTCAAGGCCTTCGTCCAAGACACTAGTTTTTCTCATTAGAACTACCAATGCGTCGAGGATCTATATCAGGCTCCACCTGTTACTTTCTATGTCCAATGCTTTCCTCATTTGAAAAGCATTAAACATAACATAAACATTTATATTAAAACAAGCGAATGAAATGTTAATACCTTAACCCTAAATCATGAATGGAATAAAAATAACACATCCACAGTCAAACATATTGCAAAACCATCAATACAATATGGAATATTTTCTAATAATAAATAAACTTCAACAAAGTGTAAAATCTATCAAAGGATGTTGATATAGATTAAATCAAAACTATTTGAGTCAATAATATTTTTCTATTTTCAAATAATTTAAATTCTATATAATTATAAAAGAAAACATTTATTTTGAAAATATTCTTATACTCTTTTAAGGGAATATTAGAAGGTGTTATAATGGTGGAAAGTAGCAGCACATGCTGTATAAGTTAAAAAAACATTTGTACCTTAATTTGTTGAAAAGTTCATAAAGTAACTTATTTTGAAAATGAAGGAAATATTTCTTTCAAAATATTTTATAAAAAGTGAAATTAGAGTAAAAATTACTTTAACCCATATTTTAGTAAAAAGTAAAAATGTATTGAAATGCATTTTTAAGAAACACGGATGTGGATGATAAAGGGTTCCCAGCAGATACTCACGTATAAACCACCACAGATAATGAAGATATTGTAGAATTAACCCTTAACTTGTACATTTCCTTGGCTGAGGGTACATTAGACTTCTATATAATAGTTAAATCATTGTTATTAAATTATAAATGAACCACATATATAAATATGATATCATATATGATCTTCCAATATTGCTTTGTTAATAACGTTTCAGTATTATCATTGTTTCGGGTGTTAACTGATTCATTTTACATTATATGTTTTCTTATGCAAGTCATGTTTTTTATGGATATGATGTATTTGATTCATATCCAGAAATATATTAAGTTCTCAAAAATTATTTTTAATCAGAAAATGAAAATTATTCTTGAATGGTTACGATGGGTAATGGATATCATCGCATTCGTGGAGACAACAATCTGGACATACATACAAGCAACGATATCATTCTATTTATGGTGAAATAGTATGTAATTGGATGGTATATAATATCTAAAAAATCATTAACATGTTATATTAATTATTTACATCAATTATACTCATTATTATACCAATCCAAATAATGAAGTGTTGAATAACAAACTACACCACGACATGGAGATGGTAGGCTGAATGTACGCATGTATGGTGACTTTGTCATTCATAGGATGGATATAATAATGAATATGGGTGTACCATATTTATAATAATATCACAATAAGTATAAGGGACTGGATTAATTATTTTTACTTCAAAAAAACAAAGAAAGATAAAGTGGAAGAAGAAAAGAACTTTGAAAGAGGTGATGAAATTATTACCTCTTCTTTGGGTGCTTCCTTTTGATTTGATCAAAATGGATACATATGTTGGATTTCTGATCAAAGTAAGGCCTTTAGGTTGAATTTAGGGTTGTTGGTATGCTATTTGTTTAGTGTTTGGCCGAGCCAAATGGCTTTGGAGGTTTGATTTTGTTAGATGCAGAAGTACCCTTTTATAAGAGAGGTGAGGGTCACTTTAAGAAATGCTTGAAATTTTATTTTATTATAAAATCATATTCAGTTTATAATGGCTCCAAAAAGAAATATTGTGATGATAAGGTGGTTATTTGTTGAAAACCTTTCAACCAATAAGTTTTAGAGAGGTTTAGTTCACCATATTAACCTGGTCTTTTAGTTTTAACTCTTAGTTAAATAGTTCAACTTTACCATGTATTCTTTTATTATTATAATAAATGGTTAACAAACATACAATAAAAAGACAAGAGAACCCCAAGTGGTTTATTATTGATATATCTAACCTCATCTAAGACTTTTGGCTGAACAGTTTTTTTTGGAATATTATATCAATTAATAATATAGTATTTGTTTTAAAAATCCATTTATGTCAATTTTGAAACTATTTAGTATTTGGTTTTTGTGAAAGTCAAAAAAACATTATCAAATTGAAAAAAATTTATTTAATCAACCCTAACATATCATATTAACCTTGAAAATTCGTGGAATACATCAAATGTTTCAATTTATAATGATCTTAATATTTATAATATTAATTTTTTAATCTATCAATAATAAGGTAATTACTGCATCATCATTATGTCATAAATAAATTTAATCATTTAATGTCTAAAAATTATAATGAAAGTACCATTATGTAGGAAATATTTTTATTTTTCCATTTAATATTTAAAGCCGAATTTATCTTATGTATAACCCTACATAAAAAATGGTTTAGTTATTAAACTTTGAATTTAACACTTTTAACTCTTCATTAAATAAATAATAATAAATTCCCTATTATAAACCATGTTGTAATGTCTCAGATTCCCCATGTATTATTTTTAAATATTATATGGAATTATTGTGAGACCAAACCTTTTAACAATATGTGATTCTGAGGCCCGGAGAGCCTAGAATAAATGTTTGAATTAAATTAAACTTTAAATAGCGCGTGCGAGCAGTTTTCATGAAAAAAGGGTAATAAAATTTTAAAGGGGTCCTCAAATCAGAAATCTGAGGGCATCGTTGCATTAAAAGCAGAAACATTACCTTAGGCGGGGCATAACATCACCCAACACAGGTCAGCTGCGAGAGTTAGTTTTTGGATGTTTTAATGGAAATAAAATAAATTAATAATTTATTTTATTTAAAAGTTTATTTTTTGCACAGTGACTTAATTCCGCCATTTTAAATACCTACTTAGGGAATGTTCATTGGGTTAGCCTCATAAACTGTGCCTTGAGAGAGATCCTCTTGGTGATTTGGAGGAGAACCTGTTGGCGGATGACGATGACATGATCGATCGACGCATATCAGATTCAACGAACCCTGCCAACAAATGCGGCGCGACGATTGTTCTTCAACTAGATCAAGGTAAGGGTTGTTATTTCAATTCTTATCTTACTCATTCTTGGATTAAACAATGAATTCAGATTAACCCACAAATAAGGTGATCTGTGGATCGGGCGTTCTTGTGAGAGGGTGTCAATTTTCCTTTTCTTTTGGGGTTTTTGATTCCGAAATTGATTTTATGATAATATTTGTTTGTCATTTTTGATTTTCCTGTTAAACCTATTACTAGGAGTAGATCAATGAGGCATCGAATGATGGAGGTGGTGCATTCCTCTTTTGTTTATTTATTTTCTCCCTCCCTTTTAACCCCACATTCTTTGTGTTCTTCGAGGGGTTATGAACAACAAATCATTGCTCATCCGTTTTGCAACACAACGATCCCAAATTGGAGACCTGAAATTGTGAAAACATAATGACGGTTCGATGTATATGGATCTAGAAGAATCAACCAAGTTTAAGAGAAAACATTCTTCAACCATTCTTCATGTGGTTGATCGAAACAAGTTTTCATGGCCAATCGAACACCCTAAACCTCTCAAGGCATCAATGGAATGGTGGAAAACCTTAGATCATGAGTATCTCGATGGTTGGATGGATAGATTGAGAATCATAGGATATACGAGGCATAATGACAAAGAATGACGGGTCTATAAATTTCCTAAGAACATGGCGTGTATCCTGAAGAACAGGTCATGTGGGACTGGCTCAACAAATGCTGGGGTTCTGTGATGTGAGAAGCGATGACACAACACGTTTTATGAATAACACAACATGCGGGTCCTTACATGGTACATGACGTGTATCCTAGTGATTCGTGGACACATGGTGGAGTACACGACCGTGTACTACACCACACGGCCAGACCAGTCTGGCTACATGGGTTACCCCGTGTTCCGATTACATAGGTTGTAACACACATGTTGAAGCAGTGTATGGGAACATGGAAAATGTACATAGAGTCCACCCTAGATAGAGGAAAATGGCATTCCACTCCATTACACGCCATGTATACCTTCTTCCACATGACAAGCATTGTAACACGGGACATTGTACACAGGTAGTACCTAGGGTCAGAGGACAAGGCGTGTGACCATTTTACACGTCGTGTAATTTTTAGTACATGGACTGATCATCTTGTCCACTGCATCTTGGACATGTTTTTTTGGGTTAGTGACCCTTTTTCGTGTTCCCCTGATGGTCATGTATCATTTCCTTCTACAAGACTATGATCCCTTCAGCAGGACTTTCCAAGATGGTGTTATGTATCCCTCCGGGAGGCCCAGAGTGAGATCCTCTATCCATTCCTCACCCTAGGTAGAGTCAGGTATCGACGTGAATACTTCCACTAAACGCCAATACTCTACTTAGTAGGTGAATAAAGATGAGTCGCAGTATCCACCAAGGCTGAGTAAGTGATCCTCATCTGTGTATCGTGATTAATCCCCACTCATGAGTGTGTTCTCTTAGATTGAGGGTATCTATCTCTCGTGACATTTCCCAACGGGCAGTACATCTTGGACAGATGTAATCAGAGTAGTCAAACTCATGGAGTGTGTTCTCAGATACGAGTGCTTCGTATAATTGTCGAACTGAATCCCTAGCGACGAAATTCAATTGTGTGACTTGTCTCTAGACTATAGGTCTGGGTTTTGTATATATCTAGATTGTGTTCTCTTATTATATTTTAAGGACTATACTATATAGAGACAAATGTACCATTCCTATGTGTATTGCTTTGTGGTTTTCGGGGTACTATACTGAGTAATGTTATACTCACCCCTACATGGTATTTTCCCACACATGTCGTGTCTTGTGTAGATTAGTGGCCTTTTGATGGAGTCTTGGGAGGACCAGGGTATGACCGGGCTTTCTAAGTACCCTACAGGCTGAGGTGTTCCTACAACCATGAGCAGCAGTCCCAATAACTCTTTGTGATTACAGGTTGGAATTTTTGTTTTCAATATCCTGTTTTTTGTGGTCTTGTATTCTGTCCCAGTTTACTTTTAGTATATAACTTTAGTCGTACTCTATTTGGTTGGGGTTTAGTTGTATGCATGCATTTGTGTTCCTTAGTATTTTTTCCATTTCATTATTTATGGACTTCGAGATGTGTGAGTGCATTCAGAAACATCGACAATGCATCCCATGTTAGTATTATACATACTTGGAGATATTCACCAGCCCCTATCCTATTAGGGGTAGGCTTGGGGAGTCGCAGAGCGGGCCCTACAGGGACGGGTCGTGACAGAGTTGTATCAGAGGTGGTCGGTTCTACAATAGAACCAAGAGTTTGTGAGATTTGTTTGGGGTAATAGTGTTAAGTGTTTCATGATTGTATTTCATACAAGAGATTCCAGTGATAGTGTGGGCGGCCGATGTATCCATACAACAGCACTCTGATAACCTGCCTTTCGACTCGGTACATCAAAACACTAGTTGCGGGGGAATTAGAGATTGGTACATGCATCATATTGGAATGGGTTGTGTTTTCCATGTCATTTGTGCCACCTGTCCAGATATACTCTTTGACTATAGTACATCTTGTTTCTTTACAAGATTCCTTCGCCATGCATACCTACTAGGATTCAATAGCGCGATCACGAGGATGACCACCTAAGTGACGAGGATTTGATACGTGGACCAATTCTCTAGGCATCACCTCTAGGTGGTGCACCCACTATGCCACCCCCAATGGAGCAGCACGTGGTACCGATTGTATCGGAAGATGAGGGGCGTAGGTTGAGTGCGCTCCATGAGTTCCAGAGACAGATACCCCTCATGTTTCAAGGCGAACCTGACCCTCAGGCAGCTGAGGACTATCTTGAGGTGGTGACCAGAGTTTTCCATCTTGTGAGGACACCGGTGGACGAGATGATGATCCTAGGAGTGAGCCTTCTTAAGGGTATTGTGGGATGACGGTGGAGTCTAACCACATAGACTTAATAAGAGGAGACTCTTTCATGGATGGATTTTGAGCGACTATTTAGGGAGGAGTTCTCACCAGTTAAGCTAATAAAATTGCATATCTGGGAGCTTCTTCAACTTCAATATGGGAGTTTGACGGTGGATGACTATTCATTGAGGTTCACCAACCTCGCTAGGTACACGATGGATATGGTCATGGATCTGTACTTTAGAGGTCATACCTTTAATCAAGTTCCACGATGGGATATCATAGCTAGTTTCGTGCCTCTTTTCATTGAAACTTATGATGTAGTGATCGATCATGCCTTGGTGATCGAGAGCTTCTTGGAGGATAAGAGATAGCTAACAACAACTAGCGGTAGACAAATATGTGAGGAGACCTTGGCAGTAGGGAGCCAGCTTCAGGCACAAGGATCTAAACGTGGGATATGTCACAGGTAGAACCAAGATAGGGGTTTAACAGTCCAAGGCTCTCAAGATGGATCCAGTCAGCCTAGGGAGAGGCAATGCTACTCATGGAATGGTAGGGGACATTTCTCTAGAGATATTCCGACCTGTCGAGCTGCTGACAGGGAGGTGGTGGATTGACCATAGAGGTAGAGGTAGAGAGTGTAGAAGACAGAACCGCTTGGGGCAGACGTGGTAGATGGGTAGGGAGAGTTTTATGTGGTGGAAGATGGTTCAATATACTCCCACCCCCACCCCCCAGAGGTCCGCACCGGGCTCAGGGAGATGGGGTATAGGGGTAGGGATAGCTGCATGTGGCCAAGGCGTATAACCCAGGGACTCCATGGATGATCCGAGGTACGATCTACATCTTTTCTACCATATCTTTCGTACTTATAGACACTGGTTCCAGTCATTATTTCCTCACCACATGTCTTGTGCAAAACCATGAGATTCCGGTAGAGACGTTGACTCGAACATTACTCTTGGAGACACCTATGGGAGGAGACTCGATTGTCATGCACCTTTGATGATAGTGTCATCTTACCCTTAGAGGCAAGTGTTTTGGTTGGAACCTCTTTGTGGAAGTGTTGAGGCTTTATGACGAAATTCTCGGTATAGATTAATTATCCTCAGTCCATGCCTAGATTGACTGCTTTCAGGGAATACGTTAGTCTTTCCGCAGTGATGGGACACGATTTTCCTTTTTCAGTGAATGGTAGACTTAGGGAGCACAGAATAATCTCATGCATATGAGGGTATAACCAATCACTCATGAGTTGGCTAGCCTTACCCTCAGAGTAGTAGATGTTATGAGCTTCCAGTTCCCAGCAGTAGTGGTGGAATACGACGGATTCTTTCCCAATGATGTTCGAGGACTACCTCCCAACTGAGAAATCGCCTTCTGCATCGACTTACAGCTAGGGATGGCACCGATTTCTTCATCAGCATATCAGATGGATCCCACAGAGCTTCGTGAGATGAGGGTGCAGTTGGTGGATTTTTAGAGAAAGGGTTTCGTGAGAACCATCATTTCACCCAGGGTGACCCCAGTTTTGTTTCCAAGAAGGAAAGTGGGAGTTTGAGGTTGTGCATGGATTACCAATGCCTGCACTAGGTGACGGTGAAGAATAATTATCCACTGCCGAGTATCGACAACCTATTCAGCTAGCTGAGAGGGGAACTATGGTTCCCGAATATTAATCTTCAGTCAGGTTACCAACAGTTACGAGTACGGGATGAGGATATACCGAAGATGGATTTCAGATGTCGCTACGGTAAATATGTGTACTTGGTGAATCTTTTATATGTGAACCCTCCCCCCCCCCCCACAGTGTTCATGGGAAAAAAGAACCGGATCATCTAGCCCTACTTGTACCATATCATAGAGGTCTTCATTGACGAAATCCTTGTGTACTGGGCGTTACAGGGGGAGTCACGGTGTGGGCCCCTCTGAGTGAGGCGATGGAATAGTTGGCCTCGTTAAAGTTATCTTTCATGGACATAGAGGATGTAGCTTACCTTCAAGTGACAGGGTTCACCCCTCTACTCTTATAGCGAGTTAGGGAGGCACAAATTGGGGGTGTCTACTGTGAGGCTTTTTGTGCTCCGTTATCCTCTGGGAATTCCCCTAATGGATATTCACATGTTGGGGAAAATGTAGTTATTTTCAAAGGATGCACTATTGTACCATTAGCGTTGAGGGAGGATGTCCTGAAAGAGTTTCATACATCACCCTTGTCAGTACATCCTGGAGTGGAAAATTTCAACCAGGATCTCCAATGATAGTTCTGGTGGTCAGGAAAAAGAAGGAAGTAGCAGTGTTAATTTCCTGATGCCTTACATGCCAACAGGTGAAGGTTTAGCACTAGGTTCTAGTGGGATTAGCTCACGCCTGGAAGTTCCATAGTGGAAGTGGGATGAAACCTTGATGGAATTCATAATGGTATTACCATAGATGTACAAGGGAAATTATTCCATCTGGGTGACAGTTGACCGACTCACCAAGTCGGACCACTACTTAGCTATTTGAGAGAAGAGTTCCATAAACAACATGGGATGCCTCTACGTGATGGGGATGGTTCAGATTTATGGCTACCTTTTGAAAATAGTCTCAGATTGATATGACCACTTTACATCCCAGTTTTGGAAGGGATTTCATGAGGCTTTTGGAACTCAATTATGCTTTAGCATAGTGTTCCATCCCTAGATAGATGGTCAGACGAAGAGGACCATTGAGGTTCTGGAGGATATGTTGGGGGCCTGTATCTTGGACTTTGGTTACAGTTGGGAGGACCACCTACCACTGGTGGAGTTTGTGTACAATAATAGCTACCATTCTACCATTGGTATGGCACCGTTCGAGTCTTTTTATGGGAGACCCTTCTGGTCACATCTTTGTTGGACTGACCATGGAGAGTTAGCACTCATGGGTCTAGAGTTGGTGTGAGCTACCACCGAGAAGGTGAAGATCATTCGGGAGTGGATGGAGACTGCATAGAGCCAGAATAAGTCTTATGCTAATAGATGATGGAGACCTCTGGAGTTCAGGGAAGGGGACCATGTCTTTATTAGTGTCTAATCTCGGCGAGGGATGCAAAGATTTGGTCTGGGGGAAACAAGCTATCTCTGAGGTTAATTGTCCCTTTTAAGATACTGCGTAGAGTTGGTGAGGTGGCATACCACCTAGCTCTACCGCCACATTTGCACCGAGTACATGATGTCTTCCTCGTGCCACTGATGAGGAGGTACATGCATGCCTTATCTCACATGATCGATTGGGACGAGTTGGAAATCAAGGATGGTGGGACCTTTGCTATCTACCTAGTGGATATCAAGGATTGGCAGAAGAGGATACTTCATGTGTGATTTATTCCCTTAACGCGTGTTTGGTGGCAGCACGAGAATCGTTAGGAGAGCACGTGGGATTGGGAGACACATATATGTGCCCAGTGCACACATCTTTTTGAGTAGCTCCTGTTTTGGTTGTTCGGGGAAGCAACACCCCATGGTGGGGAGAATGTAATGTCTCAAATTTTCCATATACTGTTTTTAAATATTATATGGAATTATTTTTGGACCACACCTTTAAACGACATGCGATTTTGAGTCCCGAAGTGCCCAAAATAGATGTTTAAATTAAATTAACCTTTAAACAGCGTGGATGAGCAGTTTTCTTGAAAAAGTGGAATAAATTTTAAATGGGTGATCGGATCAGAAATCTAAGCGAACCATTGCATTCAGAGCAGCGACATTACTTAAGGTGGGGCCTAACATCAACCAGTGCATGTCCGCTGTGAGAGTTATTTTTTGGACATTTTAATGGAAATAAAATAAAATAAAATTTTATTTTATTTTAAACTTTACTTTTTTCTCCACAAACTAATTTATCCCTTTTAAATACCTGCTTATGAAAATTTTGTAGGGTTAGCCTCATAACCCTATGAATTGAAAGAGAGCCTGTTGGATATTTGGAGGAGAACCTGTTGGCGGATGATGACGATGCCATCGATTGACGCATCTCGGATTCGACAAACCCCACCAATGAATGCGATGTGACGATAGTTCTTAAAGTGGATCAAGGTATAGGCTATTATTTCAATTCTTATCTTCGCTATTCTTGGATAAAACGATGAACGCGGACCAAACCACCAACAATGTGATCTGTGTATCGGGAGTTCTTGTAGGAGGGTGTCAATTTTCTTTTTCTTTTGGGGTTTTGGATTTAGGAATTGATTTAATGATAATATTGGTTTTTCATTTTTGACCCACCTGTTAAACCTATTAAAAAGAGTAGATCGATTCCATGAAGATCAACAACGGAGGTGTTTTCCTCCTTTGTTTATTATTTTTCTTCCTCCCTTTTAACCCCACCTTCTTCTCATTCTTCACGAGGTTATCAACAACTGATTGTTGCACATCAGTTTCTCAATGAAACGATCCCAAATTTGAGACCCCACACTGTGATGACTCAACGGAGGTGTGACAACAATGGTGGTAGACAAATCGTCCGAGTTCGGGAGAAAATGTTATTCAACTATTCTTCACGTAGATGATTGAAACTAGTTTTTAGGGCCGATTGAACACCCTAAACCTCCTGAATCATTAATGTCATGGAGGGGCGACCTTAGATCGTGAGTATCGCAACAATCAGATGGCCAGATCGAGGATCAATGGAGCCCCGAGGTGCGATGAAAAATAATGACGGTTCTGGAAATTTTCAAAGAACACGGTGTGTATCCCGAAGAACACGTCGTGTGGGACCGGCTAAGCGGTGACTGGGGTTCTGTGATGCCTGATTTGATGACACGTCTTTTTTTTCTGAAGAACATGGCATGTGGGTTATTACATGGGACACGGCGTGTATCCAGGGGATACACAGACACGGGGTGGATTACATGACTGTGTACTCCACCATAAGACCAAATCAGGTCGGCTGCATGGGTTACCCTATGTTCTGATTACACGGGTTGTAACACACGTGTTGAAGCCATGCACAGGCACATGGACAACGTACACGGAGTTATGGCCGGATAGAGGAACACAACATGCCACTCCCTTACACACCGTGTATACCTTCTTCTACACGACAAGGCTTGTGACACGAGCCATTGTACACGGGCAGTTCCCAGGGTCATAGGACATGGCGTGTGACCATTCTACACGTCGTGTACTTTCTTGTACATGGTGTGATATTCTTTCCCACGTATCATGGACATGTTTTATTTGGGTTAGTGCTCATTTTTCTTGTTCCCCTGAAGGTCAGGTATCATTTCCTTCTACAAGAGTATTATGCCTTTAGTAGGACTTTTCAAGATAGAGTTAGGTATCCATCTGAGAGGCCCGGGGAAAGATCCTTTATCTATTCCTGACCCTAGGTCGAGTTAGGAATCGACATGTCTACTTCCACAAGATGTTGATAATATACTTAGCAGGTGAATCTAGATGAGTCATAGTATCCGCCAAGGCCTTGGCCATGATCCTCATCTATGTATCATGATATTTCCCCACTCATGATTGTGTTTTCCCAGAATGAGTGTATCTATCTCTCGTGACTTCTCCAGACGGATAGTACATCTCAGGCTGACGTCATCAGGGCTATCAAACTTGTGGAGTGATTTCTCCTCAATGATTGCTTTGTGTAATCTTCAAACTGAATCCCTAGTGGCGGTGTGCGGTTGTGTGACCTGACTCTAGACTATAGGTCTAGGTTTTGATTATATCTTGATTTTGTTCTCCTATTATATGTTTAGTAGGCATATATTGTGTAGATCTGACTGTACCTTTTATTTTCATATTTCATTGTGGTTTTTGGGGACTTCTACTTAGTATTGTTATACACACCTGTACATGGGCTTTGTCCGCACATGTTTTGTCTTGTGCAGATGAGCGGCATTTTGACGGAGTCCAGGGCGGACTAAGGCAGGACAAGGCTTTCTGAGATTATTATAGGATGAGTTGTTCCTACAGCTATGAGCAGCAGTCCCAGTACCTCTTTGTGCTTACAGGTTGGACTCTGTAGTTTTCAGTCTCCTGTTTTTGGTGGGCTTGTATTCTTGCCTAGTTTGCTTTCAGTACATACCTTCCATAGTACTCTGTTGAGTTGGGTTTAATTGTATTGATACATTTTTGTTCCTTTGTGTTATTTTTCATTCCAACATTTGTGAGCTTGGATATGTTTTCATATGTACAGGTACATAGGTAATTCCTCCCATGTTAGTATTATGCCTACTCGGTGCTAGTCACCAGCCCATGACCTATTGGGGGTAGGCTTGGGGAGTCACGGTGTGGGCCCCACTGGGACGGGTCATGACACAAGTGGATCAAAAGGATAATATTTAATTCCAAAGGTTGATCTTGGTCGAAAAAAACGTTTCCAATAGAATTAGGACATGTGTTAGGGTAATTATAATATCATTTTTACCTTTAATTACCCTATTCACTTTTAATTGTGGTAAATAAAATTAAAAAGTTACTATTCATCAAAAAATTATTTTCATCCTGTTGAACCACATTTTACTTACTGATGTCAACCATGTCTCTTGTATTTTTGAAATTCAATTCAGAGAAGTAGTAAAATTATGTTTTATACAAATTTTTTAACATGCCTAGAAGGTGGGTAAAAGACGTTAAAAAGTTCAATAAAATTATATATATCTAATTTTATTAAAAAAATACTCCAAGGAATTACATTGAACTTATATAAGTATTATGTATCTATTTTTACATAAAATAAATTTAAATAAAATAAATAATTATTTAAAAAAAAGTCAGTTTAAAATAAAAGCGTATTGTTTTTCACTATTCATAAAAAAGTAATGTTTTCAAAAAAACACAAAAAATTCTCCCAAAGATAATTTTGATATTCAAAATTAAAAAATCATGTCTATTTTGCCAAATTAAAAACATAAAAGTGACATTAATTAAATTAAAATTAATTCCCACTGTCAAAACCAGAAAGTAGGTTTTGTATAAATAAAAACTATCAAATGATTGATATGTGTTTATGTCCAATTTAAAAGTAAAATTACTTTCAATGACTAAAATTGAATTAAATGATAAAAATATAATCTAATGATACTTCAAACCCATTCAAATGTATAATTTAACCCGATACATTATTTTGATTAAAAAAAGATTTTTTCAATTAAAATTTAGTATTTTTCACTATTCATCAAATTATGAATGTTATCAGAAAAACACCAAAATTTTATAAAAACCAAAATTTTATTTTTATCTTATAAAGTGGAAGTCTATTTTCTCATATTGAATATATAAAGGTGAAAAATATTTGATTCAAAAAGGGTTTTCCATTAAAATGTGGTAAATTTTTATTTTTTGAAAAATAATTCCTTTATCTAAAAAATGGAATTTGTTGTTATATTATGTCTAAGAAACACATAAAATGGATGCTAATATTATATGGAGTATATGATATTCAAAATGTAGTTAATAAAAATCATAACTTCTTTTTGAATGGCTAGTTTGGAAAGTCCTGGTGCGCTCAAACTCAGTATTGTGTGCAGCACAAGCAATTGAATTAATTTAAAGATATAAATTGTTATGAAATCCTTGGGTGTTAAATTCTCCCCTCCTCCAACAAATTTCATCCCGCAATTTGAATTTTTTTTTGAAAATAAATGGTTAAAAATAGAAAATACTTTTGTGGAAAACCCCCATCAGAAATAGGGTTAGTAAAATTTTGTCTTAATAAGAGGGAAATAGAAATGAGAAAGTCACCACCAAATTATGTTCTCGAATAGAAAAAAATTGGTGGAAATTAGAGAAACATAATTAGAGGGAAATTGTAAATATTTATAGGTAGTAATTTATGTCATAAATCACAAACAAGTGAACATTAAATGGAAAATTGAGGGCCCCAGATCCATAAAAATATCATCACTTTAACAAAACATAAGGTATTAGGATATCAAATTTTTTGTTTTGAGAAAATTTACATGATGTTTAAGAATTAATTTCTTCATAGAATAAGAAAAAAAATACTTGACATGTATAGTTCCATCCATTAACTAATTTCTACCACAAACTTATATATCATTCCAAAAGAGAATAAAATTTGAAAATATTCTATTAAACACAATCGTATAGGGTTTCAAAGAAAATGAATTTATAATTCATCTATAATACCATTTTAAAAAAATACATTATAAAAACCGTGAAATCATGTAGGCCAGTGGTAGGTGATGCACCCTTGTCATCTTTCAGTTGTGGGTTCAAGTCTCATAGCCCTACCAATTGTAATGGGTTTTCGCCCAACCTCTGGGTTTTCCTTTTTATAATAATACAAAAATAGTCTTAAGAAATGTTTTAACCTTAAACAATAGTTTCCAATGTCCAACATAATTCATTCCAACCTTTATACTTATCCAAAATACTTATTTCCAAATTCACAGTCCATGATTTATAAGGAAGGTAAAGATAATGAAGATCTCTTTTTCCACGTAATAACATTTGAATACCTTCATCATGAATTCTCTTAGAACATTGTAACACCCTGAATTACTATAAAACATTATTTATTAAATTAATTCTCTATTATTCCTTATATAATACTGGATATACTCTTTATATATAATTTTTTTGAATACTCAAATAATAATGGAATAAACTAACCATTAATTAGTTCCATGGTAGTCAAGAATATACAATATAATTTGTTCTAATCAACCATCCCTTATTCCAAAATCAGTACCTCAGTATCGGGACCAAATTAAGGTTTATCTTTCCTTCAAGCATGTTTTTTCCAAAAAGGTTAACTTGTTGTTGAGTCACTTTTCTTAGTACCATATAATCTCAAATCCTTAATGAAATAGTACTGTATTACAATCCATATTTATATCAATAATTCATATGGCCAGTAAATCATTGATACAACTATCAAATGACACAATTATTTAATAAAAACATAAGAACACTAATCATTCCCCTTTATTTGTGGTAGTATTGTAACATGATTATTATCCAATAGAATCATTTTGGGTATAATCGGATGATTGGGACATTGATTCGTGAAGTTACCCAACTCCTTGTGCATGAAGCATTGAACATCTGAAACCATTTCCCTTCCCTTACAATCACGTACATGGTGTAATTTTTCTCCACACTTATGAGAAGCTCTCATTCCCTTCAAACATTTACCAAGGTGATTCTTTCCACAGTTATCAAATATGGGAAAATCCTTTTTTCTCGTCTCCCCTTTATCCACATTTCTTTCTACCATCCTTTTCTTCTCTGGAATCCCTTCAAAGCCATAGGACTCAGATAATTCTTTACATATCTTATTAACACATGATATTATTTTTCCATATGATGAGATTACATGGGAGACTAATTCCATTCTAAATATTGGCCTAAGATCCTGAAAGATATGATCCCTCTTACTCTTTGGATTATGTGTATTGTTGGAGTTCTCATTCCTTCTACTGGGAACCATTTATAAATAACGGAATACACTAGGTTAGTTTATGAACCGCAATGAATAAATCCATACATGTAAAATACCTAACGTAAATTGAAATGTTTATGGATATAATCCGTAATCATAAAAATGTTTTCGTTGAGGAAGTGTTTACTCGTAAATCCTTTATAATGGTTTTTTAATAAAATATGAATTATACTAAGCATATCCCCAGGGAGTGTAATAACCATGAGTGAAGAAAAGCATGTTTTCATGTATCAGGATACCCCGAGTCATGACTGAAACTCCTTATCAAAGTTTTCAATCCTTGGTACATCTGTGTCATAGATTCCTCTACCTTCTCGTATCCAGAAAAGGATGTATTGCTTGGAAAATACAGAAAATATCTATATTACCAATATTCTAGGATGTTCATCTATTCTAAACCTCAATGTTTATCTTAAGTTAATGTTATCTTATCATATTTTTTTTAAATTTAGCTTCCAAGGTTAGTACTAACTTTCCGTTAATACTAACTGTAACGCCCCTACCCTAGTTACCCAGAGTTGGTGCATTATTAAACAACTTTGGCATGATCACAAGTGATCAAGTCTCGAAATACCGATTAGATTAGTGTACTTCTAAGTAGTAGATACACACATAAGTTTTACATTACATCATGAAACAAAAAAACAAAAATGTGTATCCTTTGAACACACTCATATCCCATAGCCTATTGAGGGAGGTTAATAGTAATATACTTCTTCTCATCCTGTGAAAAATAATACATAGAAAGTGGTGATCTCGGATGATCAGTAAGGATGGAAATATATCGGAAACTATCATAAATAGTCATAAACATTTAAGGCAATGTATAAGTCTAAAACACAAGACTTTTAAACATAAACTTGAGAATAATATGGAAAATATAAATCAAATAATACAATTTAATTTTTCACATGGATATTCTACTAGTCTAATAATCACATGTAATATCAATAGGCGATTTCATAATGATGGAATGCATAATGTCGGACATCATAACCACATAGTCAAGGCCTCGTGAAAAGGATAAAAATAAGATATTGTCATGTCCTTGTGACAAGACACTCGTTTGTCTCATGAGATATACTGATGCATCGAGGAGCTATAGTGGGCTCCACCCATCACATACTAAGTCCAATTCATTCCTCATATGTAATGGTTGAAACATAACATAAAGATTCATATTAAAACTAGCATACGAAATGTTAATACTTTAACTATATACTATGAATGATATAAAAATAAAACATCCACAGTAAAACATATCACAAAAAGATCAATAAAAAATGGAAGATTATATCATAATAAATCAACTTCAAACAAGTGTAAAATCCATCAAAGTATGTTGACATAGTTGAAATCAAAACTATTTGAGAGAAATGTCACTTTCTATTTTGAAATAATTTAAAAGTAACATAATTATAGAAGAAAATATTTAATTTTAAAATATTCTTATAATATTGTAAGGGAATATTTGAAGGTGTTATAACAGAGTAAAATAGATGCACCCACTATGTATGTTAAAAAACATTCTTACCTTAATTTTTCAAAAAGTTCATAAAGTATGTTATTTGGGAAACGACGGATAGATTCTATTCAAAAAATCTTATAAAAATTATAACAAAGGTATAAATGAATTTAAGACATGTTTTAATAAATAGTAAAAATGTTTTAGAATAAATTTTTAAGAAACACTAATGTGGATCATAAAGAGGTCTGAATAGATACTCGCATATAAACATCCTCAGATAATGAAGAGATTGTAGAATTAACTCTTACCTTGTAATTTTCCTTGGTCAAGGGTATATTAGCCTCCTGTATAATTTTTAAATAATGGTTCTTAAATTATAAAAGAACCACATACATAAATATGATATCATATATTATCTTCCTAATATTTCTTTGTTAGTAATATTTCAATAGTATCATTGTTTTAGGTGATAACTGCTCGTTATCCTTTATATGTTTTGTTACGTAAGTGATGTTTGTCATAGATAGGATGTATTTCATTCATATACAGAATGATATTAAGTTCTTAAAAATTATTTTTAATCATAAAATTTAAATTATTCTTGAATGGTTACGATGGGGAATGAATCACATCGCGTTCGTGGAGACTGTAATTCGTACGTACACCTGGGTGACAATAAAAATCAATTGATTGTGGAATCTTCTGTAATTGTATGGCATATCATATATAAAGAATAATTAACATGTTATATTTTTTATTTACATAAATTATACTAATTAATATACCCATCCAAATAATGAAGTGTTGAATAACATACTACACCCTGATGTGGAGATAGTAAGCCTTACACATGCACGTATGGTGACATTTTCATTGATAAGATGGATTGAATATTGAATATTATTGTACCGTTTTTATAATAAATCATAGTAAGTATAAGTTATTGGGTTTATTATTTTGGTATGGAAATAAAAAAGAAAGAGGAAGTGGAAAAAGAAAAGAACTTTGAAAGAGGTGATTAAATTATTACCTCTTCTTCGGGTGCTTCCTTTTGATTTGATCAAAAGGGATCCTTAGGATGTCTTTATGATAAATGTAAGGCCTCTAGATTAAATTGAGGGTAGTTGGTAGGATATTTGAGTAGGTTTTGGCCGAGCCAAATGCTTTGGAGGTGTGATTTTGAGAGAAGGGGAAGTACCCATTTATAAGAGAGGTGAGGGTCACCTTACAAAAAGATCAAAATATTATTTTATTATGCAATATTATTCGGTTTATAATGGACCCAAAAGAATTTATTTAGAGGATAAGGTAGGTATTGGTTTAAAACCTCTCAAACAATAAGTTTTATACATATTTACTTCACTCTATTAACCTTATCTTTTATATTTAACTCTTAGTTAAATGGTTCAACTTTTTCCATGTAATCATGTATTATTATAATAAATGGTTAATAAACAAACTATAAAAAGAAATAATAATTCTAAGTGGTTCATTATTGACATATACAACCTTATCTGAGTCCTTTGGAAGAACCATATATTTTTCAGAATGTTATATAAATTAATAATACAATATTTGTTTTAAAAACTTACTTATATAAATTTTAAAACTATTTAGTATTTTGTTTTTGTCAAAGTCATAACAACTTTATAAAATTGAAGAAAAATTATTTAAACTACCCAAAGTTTCATATTAACATAGAAAATTCATGTAATACATCGAATTTCTCAATTTACAATTATATTTATATCTATAATATCAATTTGTTTAATCATTCAATAATAAGTTAACAACTGCATAATCGTTGTGTCATTAATAAATTTTATTATTTAATGTCTAAAAATTATATATAAAATAACATTATGTATAAAATAAGTTTATATTTCTAATTAATATTTATAGATGAATTTAACTAATGTATAACCCTATATTAAAATTGGTTTAGTAATTAAACTTTGTATTTAACACTTTTAACACTTCTTTAAATAAAATAATAATAAATATTCTAATCTAATCTAAGTGGACCAAAAGGATCGTATATTATTCCTAGAGTTGATTTTGGTCGAAATACACATATCCAATTGAATTAGTACATGGTTTAGGGCAATTATAATATCTTTTTTACATTTAATTACCGTATTAAATTTTAATTATGGTAAATAAAATTCAAAAGGTACTATTCACCAAAAAATATTTTCATTCTATTGAACCCACATTTTAATTAATGATATCAGCCGTGTCTCTCAGATTTTTGAAATTCAATTCCGAGAAGTGGTAAAATTACGTTTTATGCAAATTTGCTAACGTTCCTAGAAGGTGTGTAAAAGAAGTTAAAGAGTTCAAAAAAAATTTATACATCTAATTTTATTATAAAATGACTCAAATGAATTATATTGAACTTATATTGGTATTGTGTATCTATTTTTACTTAAAATAAATTTAAATAAAAGAAATAACTATTTGAATAAAAAGTTGGTTTTAATTAATAACACCGTGTTTTTCACTATTCATCAAAAATTGAATGTTTTAAGAAAAATTCCACAGATTATCCATAAGATAATTTTGATATTACAAATTCAAAAATGATTCCTATTTTACCATATTCAAAAAATATAAGTTTCATTAATTAATTTAAAATTAATTCCTGTTATCAGAACTAGAAAGGTGGTTTTTGAGAAGTAAAAGTAATCCAAATATTAATATTGGTTTATATCCAATTTAAATGTAAAATTACATACAATGACCAACATTGGTTAAAATGAAAAAAATATAATCTAAAGATACATGAAACCCATTCAAATGTATAATATAACACTATAAATTGTTTGGAATAAAAAAAGTTGTTTTCAAATAATATTTATTATTTTTACTATTCATTAAAATATAATAGTTATCAGAAAAACACAAAAATTTTATCAAAACTAAATTTTTATGTCCATATTCTAAATAAGAATTTAATTTTGTTAAATTGAATATATAAAAGTGTCAAATACTGGATTTAAAAAGGCTTCTCCAATAAAAGGTGGTAAAATTGTATTTTTTAAAAATACATTCTTTATCTAAAAATTGAATTGGTTCTTATATTATGTCTTAGAAACACATAATATGGATGTCAAATTTATATGAAGTGTATAAAATTAAAAATTTAGTTAATAATATTTATAACATCTTTTTGAACCCTTAGTTTGGTAAGTCGTGGTGCGCCCAAACTCAGTGTTTCATGTAACACAAGTTATTGAATTTCTTTAAAGAGATATAATGTTATGAAATCCTAGTGTGTTACAAAATTTATGACCGTGACTATTAGATAAGAGAGAGGATAAAAAACATTAGGTATATACTTGGAATACTGGTTGCTATCTATACAGTGATAATGAACAGATTGTCACTCTTGAACCCTTCCATTGGATCTATAGAAACAATTAAAAATCCTATTCATATCTTCTTACATGTAGTCTTATATGGCCAAAATGTACTACATTATTGCAATATAAGTGTAAAAATACTCAACATTGGTTATTTATTTATCCAAATCGGGAACCTAGTTAGAAAGTGGGAAATAATTCCCCACACAATAAAATCTATCTATGTAGTGGCCCCCAATGGTGTCATGTGTCACCATGAGAAGGGTGGAGTGATATACCTATTTAGGATTAATTTACACCATGTATTTTGAAGATCATGGGATTAATAACCCAAGATTTTAGTGAATACTTTCCCTTAATTATCAAACATTGGAATACAAGGATAATAATGTTACCTTAATCAGATTATTAAATATTATCATTGTTTTTTATTATTTTTAAAAAAATATATGAATATAAGTAACAATTTTATGGAAACAAGACAAAATATATAATAAAACAATGGTCAATTTAGGCTTGGAGATCCACATTTCCAAAAAACCCATCTTTACACATTAAGTGTTCCAATATAATAATTAAATTTTTATCACCTTTAGAAATTTAATTTGGTGAAATTGATTCAATATTTTTAAATGGAAGTTCTAAATTAAACAAAATTATTAATTTTATTTTTACACATAAAAATATTACCGATATTAAAGTTAATTACAACAAAAATGGTGAAACTGTTATTTTTAAATATTTATTTTATCAATATTGTGAAATTTTTATATAATATAATAAATTGATATATTTTAAATAATAACTATATTATTATTTTTAAACACATATATAATTATATTAAAACAAATTTAAATAGTAACCAATTGTAAATAATATTATGAAGGAACAATGTTTAGAACACCATTTTCTACAAAAACTATTTTTCTATATATAAAATTTTTAATTTAAAATATATTTTTATATTTTTTAGAAATTTAATTTAATTAAATAGATATTAAATTTAGGTTCATAAAGCCCAACTTCGGTCAAATTAGTTATTTTATGTTTTTATTAAAACACATATTACTTAGTTAAAAATGAGTTACCAGAGTGAAAATCGAAATTGTGAAATGAAAAATTAGTGAAAATGTAACGTCCCAAAATTAAATAAATGGAAATTACCTTATTATAATTATTTTATATTTTATAATCACATAAAATCAAATTAAGAACAAAATAAAAACATTACAAATGAAGAGTGAAAAAAATAATTGGTATTTTTAAAAGTTAAGGAACATTTACCAGTGGAATAATAACATGACTTTTGGAATAGTAATGTCACCTTTATGAATTGTAAAATGACCAATAGAATTTTATACTCACCTATTAAAATATAAAAATATTTTAATCATCCAAGAAATTAATGTTTTATATAATTATATAATAGTATTTGTGAATAAATGTTTTGAAAATTATTTATTAAGTGTTGTTATTTTTTTAAGGTTTAAATATTTAATTATTATTTTATAAATAATATAATGATTTAAAATAAAATTTATTATCTTAAAATTTATTAATAAATTAATATTTTTTATTATGATTTTAGGATAATTTTATGACACTTTATTTAATTTTTCAAATTGTTATAAATTTAGTTATAATTTTAGAATCTCTATTTTTCAATTAAATAATTATTTTAATTAAATATTTTATTTATCATATGAATAATGTTATTTAAATAAAATGGTGTTTATTTTATAATTCTAAACACAAAAAATGGGTACCATATTTTAGATGTTTCTAAATTACAAGAATTTTTTCATGAATAATAAAATATGAAACTTTTTTTATCAATGCTAAATACATGAATTTTTGAGTCATTATTTCTATAAATATGTGGTACGAACCATTAGTTAGAACTCACATTAGCTAGTCACTATATATATTCATAATAATCAATGCTATTTTCTATCTTGGTTCAAAATAATAAACTAATGATTAAAATATTGAGAGAACACCCCTCTTCTCCACTATAAATACCACCCCTCACCACCACTTCACTTCACAACTTCCAGTATTTGATAGATGTACAAATTATAACACAAAACCTTCATAAGACCCTCCTCTTTTTATAGGGTCTTTATTTATTATAAAAATACTAAAACATTTTCCCTATGACAGATTCAAAGGAGGATAAATTCAAGAGGTAAATTCCTCTTTCCTTTTTTTAAATTTATTTTCATAATATTTTCTTATTATCTCCAATCCTCCCCGCATCCAAATGGTATAATAACTCTAGTAACTCACATATACTGAAATATAATTATGGTAAAGAAATAATCAATCATAAAACCCCCCTCATGTTAGTTTTTTAAAAAAAAATAAAAATGTCATTTTTCAGGTGTTAATTTATAGCCTTCATGGACAACAAATTTTCATTTTCCCTTAACACCTTAAAGTCTGTTCATAAATCCATTTAAATGTTTAAAAAATTATAATATATATATACGTTCTTATTTAATGTTTTTCTAATTATATACACATTATTTTAAATAATAAAACAAAATAAGTTCTTTGTTTTCCAAAACTGCCAAAAATAATCCAAGTTATTATCCCAAACATATTATGTAATGATCCATCCTCACCCCAAATAACCAAATGAGTTATATAACCATTATAAAATTTAAATTTTCATTAATAACTTATAACTTCAATTCTGTATTTCTATTTCCATTTTACATAATCATCCATACTCTTATATAAGTGAACGGATCATGAAAACATAGAAAACGAGCACTCACAAACGATGAAAATTAAACACTATAACTCAAATAAATAGACCATAAATGAACTAAATAAATTTATAATAAATCCATTACATATATAATTGATCTTTAATTAATTAATTGGTTGATTTAATTTGATTATCCACCACATTAAAATCAAGTGAGAAATTTTTTTAGGCATAAGGTAATAGATTCTACCTGAACCTCCATTATTCATTCTGGTTACTATTTAAATCTATATACCCAAATTTAATTCTTATTAAATTGTATATAATTATTCTAAATTCACATTATTTAATCCAAACTGAGTTTTCCTTATCATATTATCCATATTTTAATGGGTAATATATTTTTTAGAAATATTCCCTTTTCAATTGTTCCTGATAAGCAAGCCCAATTCAATGGAACATCTTAATTTCTTACCCACTTCTAATTGAACTCCATAGTATATTCTAAGAGACCATTATTTTTATCAAATAAGCAATTTTATCTTTAAAAACTATCTTCGATTATTTATTTTTTTATGAAAACAAATATTCATTTTTCACTTTGAATTTTATTTAATATTTTTCTTAAACTACACTAAAATATTTCGTTTCTAATGTTTCTTAAACACCCCTTTTGAATGTTTCCACATAAAATGGATCTCAATTATAATTATGAATTTCGATTTTACTTTATTAATTTCCATGTTTATTATAAAACCATTCTTTTATGGAATTTTTTTGATATACTCATTTGTTATTCCTTGTGTCATGATTGTGATACCCATTTCATTCCATGGGTAACATGTATGTTTGTTATTCATATGGTAGAAATATTCTATAAAATATTATTATGGATGCACCCGGATAGTGATTCAATTAATTTTTTAAAGTTTATTCTTATGATATGTCATGATGGGTAGTGGAGTGAACCTTATTTATTTGTGGGGCTTTGTCCACCATATTATATAGTCTTGGAAATTATCATTTCCCCATGTTTGTGTCATGTTATATGTTGTTTTTATATTCTAATAATAACATCATTATATTTTCCGATGTTGTACATTTTTTTCTTCCATAATTTAATTCAAATTGCATTCCTTCTATGCCATCATGATATGACTTCTAACCCATATGCAATGTTTTATTTCTATCTTTACTCCCGCAGTGGAATTTTTAGCCCATCCTTTTTGTTTAAGTATTCCTCGGGTTATCCTATAAATATGTATGAACACAATGGATATTATGAGCTCGTTATGAAGATAAAAAAACATATTATTTTTGTTTCATGATGTTTAATTATGTTCCAGTTCTTTTAAAAAAACTAGACATTATAATCCTTAGCTTGTAATTTAAAGGTAAATTATGATTAAAATCATGTAATGATATGTGTAAATGGATAGGTTCTATATTGTTACTATCAGAGGAAGTTGTAGTTATTTTTTTAGATTATGAATATATAAAATGGTAAGAACCGTAAGAGTAGTTATATCTCCATGGATATACTAGATTGAAACTTAATGTATCACAAGTTAGGATATACTTTTCATTCATAAGTTCAACCTTATATGTTCAATGTTATATTTTTTATATGCTTATTATCTAATTATTAAATAACCATTAATTTTATATTATTTTCCTAGTTAATGGATTGAAATAGAAGAAACCATGCTAATATTCAATGTGATATGAAATGTGATGGTTTTCCTAATGATATCCTAAATATAATGGGAACGGGTGCTCAAAATGTCATTATTGTATATAATAAAATATCTTAAGTTTTAAATAATAATGTGATTAATGTGGAAGGATCTCATTCTCCAACGAGATAGAAAATTTGGTCAAATCCCTTATATAGAAATTTCCTCCCTTTCTTAGTAGATCTTCAAATCCACTCCTCACAGAAGAATGGATTAACTCCATTGATAAGATATTTTCAATCTTCTAGTATTCAAAAGAAGAGAAACTTTTACTAGTAGTTTATTGTTTTGATGGGGAAGCTATTCAGTAGTGTAAAATGATCAAGAACACAAAGTACAATGAGGAAAATGATTCCATGTAATGGGAGGATTTTAAGAACATATTTTTCAATAAATATTTTCCCCAAACCATCCATATGAAAATGGAAATGGAGTTCCTTAAAATGAAGAAAAATCATGATTAATCTCTCAGGGTTTATGAAGAAAACTTCACAAGACTTATAAGATACACCTTTGTCCATTTCTTGAACACCAAATCAAGGTGGAACACTTCTTTAGAGGATTAAAATTGAGTCTAAGGAATGAGATGATGATTCGATAATTTTACAGCTACAATGATATTGTTTCTCATGACCTTAATATGGAAATTGAGATCAAACACACATAGTGGTCTCATGGTATTAGAGAAAAAAAGAGGAAAATAGAGTTTAATGTTTGTGAATTGATAGATAAATCCCATGATGGAAAGGAGACCCAACATCCAATGTGACCAAAGTCTAGGAAGAAGCATCTTGAAAACTTCGTAAAGAGATCCAAGAGATACTTAAAATGTGTAAGATAAGGGAATATGGAAAATAATTGTTAAAGGTATAGAAATAATAACACAATTAAAGAAGAATAATGTAAGGCTCAGATCAATACTCAGAAAATAGTTTAGTTTTTAAACTGCAAGGAACATGGTCATTATGAAAGGAAATAACCTAATCCATCGGTTTTTGGATGAAATAAACAAAAAAATCCTCCAAGTAAGTAAGGAATTGAATATTCTATCACTAATTCTGAGGTGTATCTTGAAAATTATTTGGTTATAGGTATTCTAGTTATTTATTAAAGAATAGTGAACATACAATTTGATTATGGTTCTACGAATTCAATCATATATTGAAAATATAGTAGAACTATTTAATCACCAACTCAAAATATAGAGGTTGAGTTATTAGTGTGACCAATAAATGGGGAAATTATTTCATCCAAATTATATAAATCCACCCTGGTTAATGTTTTTAGATTAAACCTCATATAAAATCTAGTCATACTCACTATAAAATATTTTGATACTATTTTGGTCATGGATTGGATATCATTATATAAAGACAACATCAAATGTTGGTAAAGGGAGATCACTCATCACGTCCTAAAGAATCCCCCAATTTTTTACAAGTGTAAGGAGGAGGACGAATCTCCTTCATAATCATAATCTCATGTGTGGATATTTTTTTCCTTATGATAATGCATATCTACCTAAAATTATTGAGACAATGGAGAGAATCCTGCTCGAAGACATGACTATTGTGAGGGATTATACTTATGAGTTCCCTGAATAGTTTCCTTGTCTTCCTCCTGGTCAATAAGTTGATTTCTAAATTGAACTTATTCCCGGATCATTGTCTATATCAAAGAAACTTTATAGAATGGACACCATTGATATGGAAGAACTGAAGAAGTAGTTATAGGAGAATTTGTACAAGGGGTCTGTATTCCCGAGTGCTTCCCCATGGGGTTCACCAGTCCTATAATTCAAGAAGAAAGAGGTATCAATATGCCTCTAAATTGATTATCATGATCTCAATAAAATCATGACAAAAACAAGTATCCACTTCCACGGATAGATGACATATTTGATCAACTATGTGTGGTCGGTTATTTTTCTAAGGTGGACTTTCATTCAGGATATCACCAATTAATGGTGAGGAAGGAAGATATTCACAAGACCTGTTTTTTAATGAGGTATTGACACTATGAGGTCATTGTGATTCCCGTCGAACTCACTAATTCTCCAGTAATTTTTGGGGATTTAATGAATATAGTCTCTATAGATTAACTTGACATATTTGGATTAGTATTTCTCGATGATAATCTAATATACTGCAACAGTAAGGACAAATAGGGGAGAATTTCAATATTTTTATAAAGACAACGTAAAGGGATAAACATTATGCAATGTATAGTAAATGTGAATTCTGGATGGAAAAAGTATCATTCATGGGGAATGTTATCACAAGAAATGTGATACCTATGGACCCTTCCAAGATGTTAGAAATCAAAGAGTGTCCTAGGAAAACTTTTGTAATGGTAATTTTTTATCCAATGACTCAATGATGTTGAATATTAAAGAGTAAAACTATCCCATAAATGATCTAGAGTTGGCATCTATGATATTTGTATTAAAAATCTAGTAGAATTATCACTAGTGGAATTATCACTATTGGGAGAACTGTGAGATATATACTAATCACAAGATTCTAAAATATATATTCACACAAAATGAGCTTAATATTCACTAGGGAAGATTGTTACATTTCATCAAGGATTATGAATTCTGAATCCACTACCTTCTTGGTAAGGAAAATATGGTGGCATGTACTATATATAGAAAGGATCATGTATCATTGTCAATGATGATAATTGAGAAGGATCCAGTTTTCTTAGAGTTGTGATGGAAGAATATGTGATATTTAATGAGGGACATTATCAAACCTTTATCAAATGATTTTTCTACCATACCTTATGGATTAAATAAAGGATGCTCAAATTAATGATATGGAAATTCATAAAAAGGTGGAAGCCATCAGAAATGGGAAATCCTTGTAGTTAAAAATAGACGAGGAAGGTTTCATGAGACTTCGGTCTTGATTATGTGTGTCGTCCAATCCATAGATAATGAAATATCTTCGGAATGACATACATAGATTAACCTTCTATATTCACCAAGGTAGAACAAATACATATGTAGATCTCCAAGAGAAATATTGGTGTTGCAATATTACGAAATAGATAGCTGATTATACCTCATAGTGTCTAGTATTTTAGTAAGTGAAGGATGAGAGAAAAATGACTAAGGGTGTGATGAAACCACTACCCTTGCCAACATTGAAATGGGAGAAGATTACCATGGACTTTTTCACTAGACATCAAAGAAAATACAGAGGTAACTGTACCGACCTGACCCTAGTTACCCATAGTCAGTGCATTTTTACATAAAATTGGAATGATCATAAGGAAATCATGCCTCAAAAGACCAATAAGTTTAGTATTATTGGAAACAAGATTTATACATAAGTTCAACTTTACAACTTTGAAAGAAATAAAACACAAATTTATTCCATTAGAAACATCCAAGCCACCTAGATTATGCATGCAAGTAACTCATAACTAACTTCTTCATATCCTGGGAAAATGAATCATAAGAAATAGGTGAGCTCAAATGCTCAGTAAGGGTAAGCAATACAGTGGAAGATAACATAAATATTAAGCATGATGAATAATTGAAACCCCTTGACATTACCAATAATAAACATGCATAATTTTATGGAAGTAATATGAGCTGAGTAAATAATGCAATAAGAAAACATAATTCTGGGTATTCTACTAGTTGAATGACCACATGAACCATCAATATTATTTTCATAATGAGGTAATGTATAATGCCGGACATTCTGAAACGTTTTTTCAAGGCCTCGGCCAAGACATCTAAATATTATTAAGGCCTCGGCCAAAACCATATATCAAATTGGGAAAGGCCTTGGCCAATTCCACTTCTAGTTGTCTCATTCGACCTACCAACGCATCTAGGATCTATAGTGGACTCTACCCATCACTTACTAAGTCCAATACTTTCCTCATATGAAAAGGTTGAAATATAACATAAACATTCGTATTAAAACTATCATACTAAATGTCAATACATTAACCATAAACCATGAATGGTATAAGAATAACACATCCATAGTCAATCATATGAAAAAACCATCAATAAAATATGGAATATTTTTATCATAATGAATCAACTTCAAACAAGTATAAAATCCATCAAATGATGTTGATATAGATGAAATCAAAACTATTTGAGAGAAATATATCTTTTCTTTTTTTTAAATCATTTAAAGTGACATTTTTATAAAAGAAAACATTTATTTTAAAAAATATTCTTATAATCTTGTAAGGGAATCTTTGAAAATGTTATAATGGAAGAGAATAACTGCACCCACTGTATAAGTTAAAAAAAAGTTCTTACCTTAATTTTGTCGAAAAGGCCGTAAAGTACCTTGTTTGGAGAACGATGGAAAGATTACATTCGAACAATTTTATAAAAAGTTAAACAAGGGTATAAATGAATTTAACGCATAGTACAGTAAATAGTAAAAATGTTTTCAGATACATTTTAAGAAACACGGATGTGGATGAAAAAGAGGTCCCAATAGATACTTACGTAAAAACAACCTCGTATAATAAAGAGATTCTGAAATTAACCCTTACCTTGTACTTTTCCTTCGTCGAGGGTAGTTTAACCTTATGTATAATGGTGAAAAATAATTGTTATTAAATTATTCAAAAAATATATACATTAATATGATATCATATATGATCTTCTAATATTGCTTTGTTAATTATATTTTAGTATTATCGTTGTTTCAGGTGTTAACTGATTCGTTTTCCTTTATATTTATTGTTGAATAAGTAATGTTTGTTATGGAGAGGATATATCTTATTCATATTCAGGATTATATTATGTCTTTAAACATTATTTTTAATCATAAAATGAAAATTAGTCTTGAATGGATACGATGGGGAATGAATCTAATCGCATTTGTGGAGACGGTAATCCGTATGTACGCATGAGCGACGATGTCACTCTTTTGATATTAAAATAATATATGATTAGATGGTATATCATATATAAAGAATAATTATCTTGTTATATTTATTATTTATATAAATTAAACATCATTATTATACCCATCCAAATAATAATGTATTGAATAACAATTACACCACCATGTGGAGACAGTAAGCCGTACATATGCACGTATGGTGACATGTCATTCAGAGGAAGGATATAATATTGAATATGGTTGTAAAATATTTATAATAACTTAAAATTATATAGATTATAGTGGATTTATTTTTTTATAATGAAAACAACAAACAAAGAGGAAGTGGAAGAAGAAACGAACTTGAAAGAGTTGATGAAATATTTACCTCTTCTTCGGGTTGTTCATTTTAATTTGATCAAAAGGGATCCTTAGGTTGGATTTATGACTAAAGGAAGGAATCTAGGATAAAGGGAGGATATTTTAGAGGGTATTTGGGTAGAGTTTGGCCGAGCCAAATTACTTTTAATGTGTGAATTAGAGAGAAGGGGAAGTGCCCTTTTATAAGAGGGTTGAGGGGCACCTTAGGAATAACAATAAATATTATTTTATAAAAAAAATGCTTTTCAGTTTCTAATGGATCAAAAATGAATTATTTAAAGGATAAGGTTAGGATGGGTCGAAAACCACTCATCCAATTGGTTTTAGATAGGTTTGGGTCACTATATTAACTTTATATTTTATATTTATCTCTTAGTTAAATAGTTTGACATTTACCATGTCTCTTTGTATTTTTATATTTTATGGTTAATAAACATACCATAAATTTCCAATAATACCCCAAGTAGTATATTAATGATAAAACTATCATTTTATAAGTCTTTTGGCCGAACATTATATTTTTAGGAATGGAATATCAATTAATAATATAATATTTGTCTTAAAAACTCTTTTATGTCAATTTTGACACTATTTGTAATTTTGTTTTTTATAAATTTTTAACAGCATTATTACTTCCAAGAAAATTTATTTAATCAATTATAACATGTCACATTAACCTAGAAAATTCGTGGATGGAATCAAAATATTCAAATTACATTTATTTTTACATCTATAATACCATTTATTTTATTCGTTCATTAATAAAGAAAATACTGCATCATTATTGTGTCATAAATAAATTTAATTATTAAATTTCTAAAAATTATAAATAAAATACCATCATATTGGAAATCGTTTTAGCTTTCTAATTAATATTTATAGTTGAACAGATAACATATCTAACCTAATTTAAATGTTTTTTACTAAAAGATATATGCTTATGTCATTTTTGTATTACTTTAACTTAATTAATATAAAGTGTCATTATCACTTACAAGTGGCTCCAAGGGATCCCAAAATCAAAAAAGGATACCGATGTTCGGACATATATCATCCAATTAGGTTAGGACATGTGTTAGGATAATTTAATATTATTATAATATTATTCTTTTATCCTTATTTATCGGATTTACCCTTTAACCATGGTAAATAAAATATTTACCGAAGTTATTATTCAAAATGTATAAATATAAAAGTTAGATATTTACACAATTTATACCTATTAATTCTAAATATGGAATCCATTTTTCTAAATTCAAAACACTGAAGTTTCATAAATTAATTCATGTTGTCAAAATGAAAAGCGTGTTTTAAGAAATAATAACTATCAAAAGATTGACACTTTCTTATGTATAGTTTAAATGTGAAATTACATCCAATGACCAACATTAGATTAAATGGTAAAAATATAATCTAATTATACTTAAAAATCACTCAATAGTATAATTTAACACTATAAATTTTTTTGATTAAAAAAATTGTTTTAAATTAAAATTTAGTATTTTTCACTATTTATCATAAATTGAATGTTTTCAGAGAAGTTCAAAAAATTCACCCTAAGCTAATTTAAATATTCCGAATCCAAAAATGAAGTCCATTTTGAAAGGTAAAATTTATAAATTTTCAAAAAGTGGGTATTACTATTCATAACGGCTAGGTTGATTGGTCACAGTGTGTTAGAATCTCGAAGTTGCGTACAACACATGTTATTGTATTACTCAAAGAGAAGTATACCGTGGAAGCTTGGGGTGTTACATTCTCTAATACTTCAAATAATTTCATCCTAAAAATCTCAAGAATATTAATAGATAAAAAGATTCAGGTGGTTCTTCATCATAAGTTGCTCGGGTTCCCACGTTGCCCCTTCCATGTTATGGTTTCTCTATAGAAATTTTACTAGACGAGTCATCCGGTTTCTCAGCACTTGTTCTCTTGTATCAAGAATCTTGATAAGCTCTTCAAAATAAGATAGATCGGGTTCCAGTTATAATTCCTTATAGGTGAGTACATGCGTTGGGTCAGGCATGTATTTTCTCAATAGTGATATGTGGAACACATCATGAACTTTGGAGAGACTTGGAGGAATTCCCAAACGGTAAGCTACAACCCCGATTTGTTCTAGAATTTTGAGAGGTCCAATGTACCTGGGACTCAATTTACCCTTCTTACCAAACCGTATAATTCCCTTCCAAGGAGATACCTTCAAGAAAACATGATCTCCTACCTAAAATTCCAATTACTTCCTTTGGTTATCAGCATAGATCTTATGCCTACTTTGAGCTGCTTTCATGTGGTTTTGGATTAACATTACCTTTTCCAACGTTTCCTCATCATGTTCTGGGCCTATGAGTTTTCTATCAGCAACATTATCTATACAAGTTGGTGTACGACATCTCTTTCCATATATCGCTTCATATGGTGCCATCTAATTACTTGAATGGAAGCTATTGTTAAATGAAAATTCTACTAGTGTTAATATTGATCACATACCTGGAAAGTCAAGTGAGAAAGATCTCAACATGTCTTCTAAGGTTTGAATAGTCCTTTCTGATTGTCCATCAGTTTGAGGGTGGTTGGAAGTGCTCAAATGAATTTCAGTATCCAGGGCTTTCTGAATACATTTCCTGAATCTTGATGTAAAATGTGGATCACAATCAGAGACAATCGTTAGGGGTACTCCATTAAGTCTTTAAACTTTGTTAATATACAGTCTTTCTAAACATTCAAGTGGTAAATCTTCTCTTATAGCAAGAAATTGTGCTGACTTGGTAAGAGGATCAACAATGACCCATATTGCATCGTTCCTTCTAGAATTATTTGGTAGTCCCATGAAAAATTCCATCGTAATATTATCCCATTTACACTCAGGTATGGGAAGAGGTTGCATGACTCCTCCGGGTTGTTGTCTTCCAACTTTCACTTGTTGACAAACCATACATCTTGACACAAAATCAGCAATCTCCCTCTTCATTTTGCCCCACCAAAAATGTTCTTTCAAGTCTCTATACATCTTTGTAATCCCAGGGTGTATAGAGAAATTGGAGCTATGAGCATCATCTAATAATTCCTTTTTCAAATCAGGTATATTGGGAACACTAATTCTCTTCCCAAATTTAAAAAATCCCATCTTCATATTCGAATTTGATCAATCTGTCATCGTTGACAGATATAATCTTCTTTTAAAATTTCTCATCATCAGCCTAAGAAAATTTTATCCTTTCTAGTAAATATGGTATGGAAACCACTTTAAAATCATTTATTTTTCACCTTCCATGGTTATTCCCATATCCATCTTTATTAGATCCATGAAAATAGGATCCCTTTCAACTCTCATCTTGTTCAAAACTCCGTGATACTTTTTACTCAAAGCATCTTCCACCTTATCTACCTTCCCCATGTGGTAGTGCATCATGAAATCATAATACTTGAGTAGATAAAGCCATCTCCTTTGCCTCGTGATTAGTTCCTTCTGAGAGAAAATATACTTCAAACTCTTGTGATCAGTATAAATCTCACATTTTTCACCATAATGATAGTGTCTCCAAATATTCAAAGAAAAGATTACAGCTTCTAAATCAATACCATGAGTAGGATATTTTTTCCCATGAATTTTTAGCATTCGTGATGCATATGAAATAACCCTATCATTCTGCATAAGGACACAACCAAGTCCTTTATTTGAAGCATCAATATAAATAACAAACCCATCATTCCCCGATGGTCGAGTCAAGATAGGAGCATTGAATAATATTCCCTTTATTTATTCAAAGCATTATTTACAATTTTTTGTACAAAAAAATTTAACCCCTTTACGTATGAGCTTAGTTAATGTGTTAGCCAATAGGAAAAAATTCTAGACGAAACTTCGATAATAACCAGCTAAACCAATATAACTGTGTAACTCAGTTATACTTGTCGGTGCTAGAAATTAATGGATTGAATTTGTCTTAGAATGGTTAATAGAGATTCCATCCTTAGAGGCAATATTGCCAAGAAAATAAATCTCCTAAAGCCAAAATTCACACTTGCTAAACTTCTCGTATGATTCATTTATTCTAAGGGTTTTCAGAATGGTGCGCAAGTGATTTTCATGATCTTCATAGCTTTTGGTGTATATCAGGATATCATCAACAAATACAACTACAAAATCATCAAGATATTCCTTGAAAACTCTGTTTATTAGATCCATGAAAACATAGGGTGAATTAGTCAGCCCAAAAGTCATTACTGTAAACTCATAATGCTCGTACCTGGGTCAAAATGCTATTTTCGGAATGTCTTCCTTCTTCACACACATCTGATGATATCCATATAGAAGGTCAATCTTTGAAAAATATTGTGCTCCGTAAAGTTGGTCAAATAAATCATCAATGTGTGGTAGGGGATACTTATTCTTTATTTTTATAGAATTGATCTCCATGTAGTCAATGCACAACCTCATAGATTCATATATCTTCTTAACAAAAAGAACAGGGGATCCCCATGAATAAACACTAGGGCGAATAAATCCCTTATTACTCAATTATTCTAGTTTTTTATTTAGTTCCACTAATTCCACAGTGGACACTCTATAATGGGTCTTCAATATGGGCCTTTAACCAATAATTAAATCAATGGAAAACTCAATTTCACATTCTGGAGGATGTCCAGGTTAATATTCTGGAAACAAATCAACATATTCTTGCACAATAGGTAAATTCCATATTTGAACAGTATTTTCCTCACCCATAGTTATTTCATTATCTTCCTCTCCAATAATTGAATTTAGTTGAGCTACTAGGGGTGGATCTTGATAAGAATGAGTTGGTGACGTTTTTTCTCTAAAGATAAGGTGTTTTTTATCATCATCATCAAAAATCATAACCTCCTTCTTTTTAAAATAAATTTTTGCATCATTGTCTGAAATCCAATCCATATCGAGGATTATATTAAATTCAATCATGGGTATGACGATGAGATAAAAAGATAATGAACATTTATATTCCCTAATGGGAACTGATTCACAAAACTTTGTAGCAATGAAACTTCCCTTAAAGGTTTTGACTGAAAACTCCCTTGTTAAATAAAATTGAAAATATCTAATTTTCATAGAAAAATGGGAAGATATGAAAAAATTAAATGGTCCAAAATCAAATAAAACATTTTCTAAACTTGAGGAAATAATTAAATTACCTGCCACCACGTCTTTTGGGGCTTCAACCTTAGTAGTGGTCACCGCATAGGCTTAGCCTTGATCCCTTGGACTTTTCTGAGGTAAGTTTCCCTGATGCTTAGGACATTCATTTTTATAATGTCCCATATCCCTGAAATTGTAGCATTGAACGTTGGTAGCATATTTCTTTCCCTTACAATCACCAGTAAGATGTCCTTTTTTCCACATTTGTAGCGTACTTATTTTCATTTTAGACAGGCACTAGGGTTATTCCTTCTACAATTATTAGAGGGTGGAAATTCAATTCTTCCCTTCTTCCTTGTTTAATTATTTCCTTTCCCAGAGTGTTCAACAGATCTCTTTTTCTCTTGATTTTCTTTAAAGTCATATGACTTAGAGAATTCATTTTCTGTCTTGATAGCACATGATACAATATCTTTATACGATGAGAAGGATTGTGATACTAATGATCGATGGAGAAATGGTCTTAACCCATCAAAGAAATGATCAATATTACTTATTGAGTTACATATATATTATTTATCATGCCTCGCTAAACTTGTAAAGTTATCCCAATACTTTGTGACATTCTCATCCTCCTTTTGCCTTAGACTGAAAAATTGCCTTTCCATATCAGCTCGATGGTCATGAGGAAAGTATTTTTCTAAGAAAATATCTTTAAACTACCTCCCTTCCATATTTGATACTTCATAATCTTACTTTGTGTTTTGAATCAATAACCACCATTGATCAGCATCTCGAGTGAGGTGGTAAACTGCCATGACAACTTTTTCCCTTTCACTACTCCCCAAGGCGTGGAATATTTTCTCTAAGGAATTTATCCATTTCTCAGCTATTGATGGATTTTTACTCCCATTTAATTTTGGTGAATGTTTCCTCATGAAGCAATATAACATTTATCCTCCACACTATGGACCAGGGTGCTCCATACGGGTAAGGTTATTATTCATAACCTGAGTGAGTTGTCCCAAAAGGGTGATAAAATGATCATCACTAGTTGTATCACTAGATCCACTATAATAATCTTGAGTAGGAGGGAAATCCCTACATGGATTCCATTCATTTATATGGTTTCCATTCCTTCCACTAGGGACTATTTTTAAACAATGTCATATAATAGATTAGTTTGTGAATCGTAATACATAAATCCAAACTTGTAAAACACTAAACATAAATTAAACAGTTTATGGATATAATTCATATTCATTAAAATGTTTTCTTTGAGGAATTATATACTCATAAACCGTTCATAATGATTTTTCAATATAATGAGAATTATCCTAAGCATATCCCTCGGGAGTGTCGTAACCAAAAGTGCAGCAAGGCCCGTTGTCGTGCACCAGTTCCCGTTTGAGTCTAACTCAAAGCGGTGTTTTCGGGTCTTACCCCTAGGTTCATCTGTGCCAGAGATGCCTCTACCTACTCGTATCAAGATAAGGATGTATTTCTTGGAAAACTCACAAAATCTCTATAGTTCCAAAATTCTAGGAAGTTCATCTATACGAATCCTCATAGTCTATCTCATGGTAATGTGCTCTAATCAGAGTTTATCTAAATCTAGTTTCCAAGGTTCATACTAAACTTCCTATGATACCAACTTTGACTCCCTGAACCAAGTTACCTAGAGTCTGTTTATTGTTGAATAACATTTGTATGATCATAAGGAAATCATGTCTCAAAAGACTAATCAGTTTAGTATTATTGGAAACAACATTCATACATAAGTTCAACTTTACAGCATGAAAAGAAATACAACACAAATTTATTCCATTAGAAAAATCCAATCCTCCTACATTATGCCTGAAATTCACTCATAACTAACTTCTTCATATCCTGGGAAAATGAAACATAAGAAAGGGGTGAGCTCAGACTCTCAATAAGGATAAGCAATATAGTGGAAGATAACATAAATATTAAGCATGGTGAATAATTAAAACCACGGTCCTTTACCAATAATAACCATGAATAATTTTATAGAAGGAATATGATTTGAGTAAATAATTCCATAATAAAACACAATCATGGGTATTCTATTAGTCAAATGACCAAATGAACCATCAATATTATTTTCATAATGAGGGAATGTATAAGTCGGACATTCTGAAACATTTTGTCCAGGCCTCAGCCTAGACATCTAAAAATGATTAAGACCTTGGCCAAAACCATATATCAAATTGGGAAAGGCCTTGGCCAATTCCACGTCTAGTTGTCTCATGAGACCTATGGATGCATTGAGGAGCTATAGCGGGCTCCACCCATCACGTATTAAGTCCAATATATTCCTCATATGAAAAGGTTGAAATATAACATAAGCATTCATATTAAAACTAGCATGATAAATGTCAATACTTTATCCGTAAACCATGAATGTTATAAAAATAACACATCCACAGTCAAACATATCACAAAAACATCAATACAATATGGAATATTTGTATCATAATGAATCAATTTTAAAGAATTATAAAATCCATAAAAGGATGTTTACATAGAAGAAATCAAAACTATTTGAGAGAAATATCTCCTTTCTTTTTTTGAAATCATTTAAAGTTACATAATTAAAAAATAAAACATTTATTTTGAAAATATTCTTATAATATTATAAGGTAAGCTTTGATGATGTTATAATGCTGAAGAATAACCTCACCCATTGTATAAGTTAAAAAAACATTTATACCTTAATATTGTCGAAAAGGTCATAAAGTACCTTGTTTGAAAAACGACGGAAAGATTCCTTTCGAACAATTTTATAAAAAGTAAAACAAGGGTATAAATGACTTTAACCCATAGTCTAGTAAATAGTAAAAATGTTTTGGGATACATTTTAAGAAACATGGATGTGGATGATAAAGAGGTCCCAGTAGATACTTACGTAAAAACAACCTCAAATAATAAAGAGATTCTGAAATTAACCCTTACCTTTTACTTTTCCTTGATCGAGGGTAGGTTAACCTCCTATATAATGGTGAAATAATTGTTATTAAATTATTCATGAACTATATAAATTAATTTGATATCATATATGGTCTTCAAATACTTCTTTGTTAATTATATTTTAGTATTATCATCGTTTTGGGTGTTAACCGATTCATTTTCCTTTATATGATTTGTTACGTAAGTAATATTTGTTATGGATATGATTTATCTTATTAATATTTAGGATTATATTAAGTCTTTAAACATTTTTTCTAATCATTATATTAAAATTATTCTTGAATGGATACGATGAGGAATGAATCTCATCGCGTTCGTGGAGACGGTAATCCGTACGTATGCACGAGCGACAATATCATTATTTTGATATTAAAATAGTATATAATTGGATGGTATATCATATATACAGAATAATTATCATGTTATATCTATTATTTATAGAAATTACACATCATTATTATACGCATCAAAATAATAATGTTTTGAATAACAATTACACCACAACGTGGAGACGGTAAGATGTACGTATGCACGTATGGTGACATGTCATTCAAAGGATGGATAGAATAATGAATATGGTTGTATCATATTTATAATAACAAAACAGTATATAAAAGATATTGGATTTATTATTTTATAATGGAAACAACAAATAAATAGGAAGTGGAGGATGAAAGGAACTTGAAAGATGTGATGAAATATTTACCTCTTCTTCGACTTCTTCCTTTTTATTTGATCAAAAGGGCACCTTAAGAAGAATTTATGGCTAAATTAAGGCTTCTATACTTAATGGAGTACAGTTGAGAGGGTATTTGGGAAGAGTTTTGAAGAGCCAAATCGATTTGAAGGTGTGAGTTAGAGAGAAGGAGAAGTGCCATTTTATAAGAGGGGTGAGGGACACCTTAGGAAAAGCTTGAAATATTATTTTATTATAAAATAATTTTCGTTTTATAATGGATACAAAATAAATTATTTAAAGTTTAAGGTGGATATGGGTATAAAACCACTCAAAAAATAGGTTTTAGATAGCTTTGGGTCACTATATTAACTTTATCTTTTAGATTTAACTCTTAGTTAAATAGTTTGACATTTACCATGTCTCTTTGTATTTTTGGTATTATATGGTTAATAAACATATTAGAAACTTCCAAGATTACCCCAAGTGGTTCATTAATGATAAAATTATCATCATATATGTCTTTTGGACGAACCATATATTTTTGGAATAGAAAATCAACTAATAATATAATATTTGTTTTAAAAACATTTTATGTCAATTTTGACACTATTTGGTATTTTGTTTTTGATAAATTCATAAATGAATTATTACCTCAAAAAAATTCATTTTATCAATACTTAAATGTCAAATTAACCTATAATATTATTTTATGGCATCAAAATATTCAAATTATATTTATTTTAACTTCTATAATACCATTTATTTTATTTTCTCATTAATAAGAAAAATATTGCTTCATCAATGTGTAATAAATAAATTTAATTATTAAATGTCTAAAAAATATAAATAAAATACCATTATTTTTGAAATCTTTTTATCTTTATAATGTATAATTATTGTCGAATATATAACATATCTAACCCTATGTAAATATTGTTTTACTAAAAGATATATGTTTATGTCATTTTTGTATTTACTTTAACTTAATTAATATAAAGTATCATTATCACTTAAAAGTGTCTATATGGGGTCCCAAAATTGACCAAAGGATGAAAATGGTCGTTAATTTATCATCCAATAGGGTTAGGACATGTGTTAGGGTAATTTAATATTATTATAATATTATTTATTCACTTTATTTACCGGATTTACCCTTTAACCATGGTAAATAAAATATTTATCGAAGTAATTATTCAAAATGTATAAAAATAATAGTTACCTATTTACACAATTTGTACCACCTAATTATAAATATGGAATCCATTTTTCTAAATTCAAAACACAGAAGTGGCAGAAATTAATTTAAATTAATTCCCATTATCAAAACGAAATGCGTGTTTTTAAGAAATAATAACTATCAAAAAATTGATACTTGCTTATGTCTAGTTTAAATGGGAAATTACATCTAATAACCAACATTAGATTAAATGGTAAAAATATAATCTAATTAAACTTAAAAACCACTCAATATTATAATTTAGGACTATAAAATATTATGATTAAAGAAGATGTTTTTAATTAAAATTTAGTATTTTTCACTATTTATCAAATAATGAAAGTTTTCAAAAAAGTACCAAAAATTCACCCTAAGCTAATTTCGATATACCAAATCCAAAAACGAAGTCCATTTTGAATGATAAAATTTGTAAAATTTCAAAAATTGGGTATTACTATTCATAACGGCTGGTTTGATTGGTCGTAGTGTGTTAGAATCTCAAATTTGCGTACAACACACGCTATTATATTATTCAAAGAGAGGCGTACCATGGATGATTGGGGTGTTATAGTAATAATGCAATATGTTTTTTGGTGGAATTTCTTACAAAGACACCTATCTTTATCTCAATTCTAGAGGACTTATCACTAGATCAACTTGCTTAGATATACATCAAATAGGTGTTAAGGATGCATGGAGTACCATTATCGATTGTATCCTATTGATAATGTGATTCAACTCCATGTTCTAGAAGAGTATTTAATATACAATAAGCACTGAATTGAACTTCAGTATGACCTATCATCTACAAATTGATGGTAAATCTGAGCATACAATTCATACATTACAAGACATGTTGAGAGCATTTTTTGTGCATTTCAAAGAATTATGGGACCAATATCTACCTATAATTGAGTTATCATAAACAAAACATTCTAATCAAGCATCCAAATAGATCCATATGAATCCCTCTAGGAGAAAAGATGAAGAACATAGATGTTTTGAGATGAATATTGTGAACGTAGGCTTCTAGGACCATAAGTGGTCAATGAAATGTTGGGAGAGGTGAAAAACAATCAGTAACACATTAAGGATTCCCAATGATCAAAAAAGATATATAAATCCAATAAACAATAGAACTTTGAGATTATGGTTAGAGACATGGTATTCCTCCACATTTTTATATGGAAGAGTATAATTATATTTGGGGATAAAGGAAATCTATGTCCTAGGTACATTGGCCCCTTCGATATACTGGATTGTGGTGGAGTCGTGACCTATCGACTAGAACTTCCACCTACCATGTCTCAAGTACAAAATGTTTTCCATATATCCCTATTGAGGAATTACCTACTAGATCCATCATATGTACTGAATTTATAGGTGGTATATGTAGATAATGATCTCACTTACTAGGAGAAGCTAGTGAAGATCTTGGATCGTAGAGGTAATGTGCTACGCAACAGGAATGCTCACATGGTCAAAGTACTAGGGAAGAACCATAAGTATGAAGAGGCTACATGGGAACCTGAGGAATCTATGAAGTATAAGTAGCCTCACTGGTTTTTCCCATATTATGTAAAATGAAATTTCAAGGGTGATATTTCCTAGCGAGGATGAATGCATCACCCCAAAATGACGTCAATGTAAATTCCCCTCATATAATTGTGTCATATAGTATAATCACATATAATAACATTAAGAATATAATAAAAACATTACAAATGAATAATGAATAAAATTATTGGTATTTCTATAAGTTAAGGAAGATTTACCAGTGGAATAGTTACTTGAATATTGGAATAGTTATGGGACCATTATGAATAGTAAAGCAGCCAATAGAATAGTAACATCACCTAGGAGAGTATAAAAAAATTAGGCATCCTATAAATGAATGTATGATATAATTATATCACAATATAAGTAAATAATTATTTTAAAAATTATTAATTAAGTCTGGTATTTTTGTAAGTTAAAATTATTTAATAACAAATTTAATGAATATAATTATTTAAATGAAAATGTATTTACATATAATGTACTAATAAATAAATATTTTATTTTATTATGGTTAATATTGATTTATGATACTTTTTAAAAAATTTTAATGTGTTGTAAAATCAGTTATAATTTTAAAATCTGTATCTCTCAAGTAAATGATGATTCTAATTAAAAAATTAATTTCTCACAATTATAAAATTATTCTCAAAAAAGTAGTACATTTTTGAATTCTGAAAATCTAAAAATGGTGTGGGTGAATTTATCTGATTTTTTTAAAATACTTGAATTTTAGGTGAATAGTTAAATGATTTTCCATAAATTTTAAATACATTAATTTTTGAGTAATTGGTGATGTATGTCTGAGGTAAGAAAAATTAGTTCGAACTCACATTAAATAGTTACCGAATATAGTCCCAAGAATCAACTTTATATCTTGAAATGCTCTAAAATAATAAACTAATGATTAAAATATTGAGAAACCACCCCTCTCCTCCACTATAATTACCACCCCTCACCACCAATTCACCTCACACCTTAAAATATTTTATCCACATCCAAATACCATCAAATAAACTTCCCAACTGCTTCCCCCATGTCCAGGATCTCTTGTATTCATAAAAGTTCCAAAACCATTAGGCTGAGGAGTTTTTTTAAGGAAGATAAATTCAAGATGCAAATCCCTATTTCCTTTTCTTTTAATTTCTTGTCATGTTATTTTCTTTTTCTCTCCTCACCTAACCAAATTAAAATTGTATGAAAACACCATTACCACAAATATAATGTAATTTTATAATTCTAATGTAATAATCCATCATTAAACACCTCTCCTCTCTTTTTTCTCAAAAAAACGAAAATATCATTCGTGATGTGTTAATTTATCACCTTCATGAATGAAAAAATTTAATTTTACTTTAATTCCATCAATGATTGTCCTAAAATTTTTTTATGGTTTAAATAAAATTATAATATATGTATGTTATCCTGTTTAATGTTAAGGAATAATAATATACACATGATGTTCAATAAATAAAAAACAAGTTTGTTGGGAGCAAAAAACACCCAAAATAATCAAAATGATTCTCACTAACATCTTATCTAATGATTAATCCTCACCCAAAATAACCAAATGAATTATTTAAAAATTTAACAATACATATGTTAATTAATAATTTATAACTTCAATTATAGATTTTTGTATCCATTTTACAAAAAAGTTTCATAATCATATATAAGTGAACCGATCATGAAAAATAATAAAATGAGAACTCTCGAATGAGGATATTGAACATTATAACTCATAGAAAAAACCATAAATTAACATAATAAACTTATAATAAAAAAATTAAATGTATAAAATTTTCTTAAACAATTAATTAGTGGATTTAATTTTATTCTTTTGGATATTTAGATCAAGTGCAGAACCATTTCAGACATAAGGTAAGGGATTCTACCCAAACCTCCATTTTTCCTTCAAGTTACTCTTTCTCTCTCTCTACCCCAATGTAAATATTTTTATTTTTATATAATTATAAAAATATTTATTTATGTTCTAAACTCATGTATTCCAATCATATCATCCCTATTTTAGGGGTAATATGTGTTTTTGAAAGGTTCCCTTTTCAATTCGTCCCACTAAGAAAACCCAATTCAATGGAAGTTACTGATTTCTTACCAGCTACCAAGTGCAATTCATACTCTATGTTAAGTCACAATTATATTTATAAAAAAACTAATTTTTTCATGAAAAATTATATTGGTTGAATCTATTTTTATGAAAAAAATTATTCATTTTCCTCTTTTAATTCTGTTTTATTTTTTCCTTAAACCACACTAAACTATTTGTTTTCTAATGTTTCTTAAACAACATTTTTACAAGATTCTACTTCAAATGAACATCAATTACCTTGATAAATGACTTTTTTCCCTTAAAAATTTACATGTATGTTTTTTAATCCATTCTTTCAAGGAAAAAATTATAATATTCTAATTTTTTTATGCCTTGTGATGTGATTATGATACTCATTTCTTTCCCTAGGAAAACCTAAGGTTTATTCTTCATATAGAACAAAAATTCATGAACATGTTATGATCGGTGAAACCAGATTCAGATATAATTAATTGGTTAATGTTTATTCTCATGAGACATATTATTAGAATAGAGAGTGAACCTGATTCTTTTATGGGACATTGTCTAACATGTTATATTGTTTTGGCAGTTATCCTTAACTCATATTTATTTCATGTTATATATTGTGTCCATATTCCAATAATGATATGATTATATGTTCCCATGTTGAAAATATTTTTATTACTTATGTTTATTCATGTTTAATTCCTTTTGTATCATCATTTTATGTCTTCTAACCCATTTTTTTCATTTATTCCAAGGATTAAAACCTTTCTGAGATTTTTAGCTCATCCCTTTTGTTCATTTATTCCGCAGGTTATCCTATAAAAATGTTTGATATCAATTGATGTTATGAGATCATTATATAGAGTAGATAAAATATGTTTTTATTTTAGTTTTATGATGTTTATGTACGTACCTAATTATGAATATACACTAGACATTATATTCTTTTTCTTATAATTTGATGGTTAATTATATTTAAAATCAGGTAAGGATATGTGTAAAAGGCTCAGGTCTCTATAAAAAAGGCATAACAGATAATTAAATCATGTAGTACAATGAGTTTTAGAGGATTTATATAGATTAACCCACCCCACACTCCATTATTTATCAAATTTTTTAATTTTTTACCCTTCAATATTTTCATTTCATTATTGAACAATTTTTTTGGGGTTTATAAAAGTTCCCTTTTTTCACTTATAAAAGGGAAAAATACACACCTTTATGCCACACCCATCCTTTTAATTTTATTATTAAAAAGTTTCTATTTTCCTCCTATTATAACCCTCTCACATTTTCATTAGTATATGTTCATGATGATTTATTCTAGTCCCTATATTTCTAAGGATACATTAAAGAGAATGTACAAGTCCCCAACATGAGTGATAATTATTCCATATACTTTTCTTCTTATTATTTACCTTCCAAACCAACCACAACCATAGTTATAAAATTAAATAAATATTATTATTATATTTAACTATTATTATATTAGTTTATAATCCTTATTTATTCCTTCTTCTACACATTGAGAAACAATATAATTTTGATCATGTGTGGTGAGGACTACCTCCTTAAAAAAGTAATTGTTTTGATTTCTCATCTTTATTTTTTATTATTTATATAAATAATAAATGTAAGATTAAAATGCATTAAAAATTATAATATCATTATTTTTAATATATAATTATATTAAATTAAAATTTTCAATTTCCAAACATTACTCACCCATTGAATTATAAAATGTTCATGTTTATGTTGGTTTAACCACCAATAAGAACAATGCAATAAAAAATCATCATAGATGACTATGGGAATGTGAATACTAAAATTATTATAATTTAAAAATCATATGATGACTTATTTATTGATATAAATTTTTTTATTATTTATTTAACATAGTTTTAAAATAGAAACTATGATTTATAAAATTTCCAGAATAGCCTGAAAATGGTTCCATTTTTGCTCAAACATAAGAAAAGTATATAGAAAAAAATTTCATATAATAATAAGTGATAATTATTAAATTAAATATTTATGAATAATATTATTAAGAAATTATCTAGTAAAAATAATTTGATTATTCATGAAGTTATGCATGTGTGCAATATGAATAAGGACTATAATAGCGGTCTCATTGACTCAGTTTTGATTCATTGGGTGATAGTATTTCTTAATCGAATATAATATTAATGATTTCACTTGTGGTATAATTACCAAATTTTATATTGTAGTTCCTATTTTTATCTATGTAAATTACCTCTTATCATCAGTAATCACTTATTTCATAAAAATGTTTCTGAATAAGATTAAAATGTTAGTAACAATAACATTCATTCTTACCGATGTATCTTTTCTTCCATGTTAATGTTTTTAATATAGAAAGTAATTATTTAAGTAAATTTAATTATTATTTTTTTGTTTTTTTCAATTCATTATTCCATTAAACATATTTTTAAAGGGAATGTCTTTTAAATTTTCTCTGATGTGGGGTTTTCTTTAAAACTTCCAAGAAAGTTGAATCAATGCATTTCATTTTATTATTTACCACTATAGAAGTATTAGATTCATTTTATTTAATTATATTAAATGGTATTTTATTTTTAGTTATTTATAATAATGTTCAAAAAAGTATTCTCATTTCATTTTTGTATTTTTTAGAAACTATTTTTCACTGTATATTTTATTAAAAATTTTAAAAGGTTTTTTTCAAAACATTTGTATTTTACCTTATATGTTTCCTCCAAGGATTATCCCCCATTAAATTATGATTTTAATGAACCTATATATTTTATTATGATTTTATTACTTTTAAAAAATGAAAAAAAATTATATCCAGTTATTTTGTATGTTTTATGTTATATGATGTTTTTAAAATGATTAAGAAGCCCTTTCTTTTTCTCGGGGTTCTTCAAGATATGGTGATGATTAATTTTAAGTGGCACACATATGTATGTATAATTATGGGTAGTGTATTATATTACACTATAATTCATTAGTTTTCCTTTATATCTTGTAACATAATTCTTGAGGGATATATAGATTTTGTTAATAAAACCATCATAATATTTAGTTTTCTCAAATTTTCTTGTATAGACAGAATGAGTTTGTGCACATTGGTATGGGAATAAGGAGTTTTCTCAAAAAAAATTATCATATTCCTATGGTTTTTCCACACTTCCACTTAATTTACCAGGTTATTCTATATTTATAATATCATTTTCATTTTAAATATATTTCATATTGTCATTTTACCCTTATTTTTAAAATATTTTTCACCCTTATGTCTTACCCTCATGTTTTATTATTATTAATATATATTTGAGACATTTCATAAATTTTATTCATCCATACTGATAATTTCTTATCTTACATTTCTCTATCATGTCATACGATTATTATATATGTTCTTATGATCTATTAATAATATATTCATCTTTTTACTCATTTTCTCATTCAGGTTTATTATCTGATACATTATGATGTGTTTTCCCTATACTAAGCTTTTAAGATTGTTGATTTATTATATTTACATTCCTTGTGTAATTATGATGATTTTACCACATGATATGTCAATAAAATGGTCAATATGAGGGTAATTAGGGAGTAATATTTATAATTATTTTTAAATAAAATTTGTTGGTAGCTATTCTCCAAGACATTAAACTATTCCTTCCTCAGGTTGTGTGACTTTTTGTGGGATATGATATCTAAATCATTAACTTAATGTAATATTTATGTTATTTTTATCTTGGATCACTTATATTTTTTTGAAAGGAGGGTTTAGTTATTTAGGGGATAAGTTTACAAAAATTTGGAAAAAATCCTAGATATAAGCTTATGGATTATGTATAATTATTTGATATGATCCTAAAATTTTGTTAATGTATAAATTGTGTAGTCTTACTAGAAATCACATCCATGAATGGATACTACAAGTGTATATAGGCTCTCTCATAAATGTACCTAATGGATGTAAATATGAAAAGGTTTTATTGAGTATTCACTCAACTATCACCTGTTTCATGATAAAGAGACATAACTACAAACCTAGTTTGACCCTCGATGGGGAAATTCTTTAGTTAATTAATATTACCTTTAAAACCCATTATTAAGTATTTTATTTGAATATATAACTACTTTATTTATAAAAAAATACTTGGATAACCAAGATTAAAACCATGATATTCATAGGATAATGTGAACATGTCATTTATCAAATCCACATTTAAATTTTATAGTTTCATTATATGTTTAATCACCAATTTAAGTATAATCATACCCAATTTTTCTTCAATAATGTTAACTATACGTAATTTAAGGAACTGAGATAACGATGCATATAATGGGCAATGTGGATAAGTTATTAATAGAAAACTGAATGATATTTGGGATATAATGAAAAACTTAATGTAAATTATCATCAAACTATCTCAATATGTGAGAAATAATTAAAATATAGTTGAGATTACGAATTCACCAATAAAGGAATAACTCACTATCAGTCCATTCATGAGGTAACACACAACATCTTTTAGAAAGTCTTTCAATTAACTGGTTGTTGAGAAGTGTTTCAATAATTTGGAAAATATATTTTAAATTACCCAGTACTTAGACCATGAGAATTTAATTTTCACCATATATTATTTAAAAGGTGATATTGACTGGTGGTCGACTCTCTTTAAGAATACTATGAAAATGGTGGAATTAGACTCAATGGAATGGGAAGAATTCAAGAAGATGTTTTTCGACAAGTATTTTCCTTAGACACTTTACACAAAAAAATAGTTGGTATTATGGGAGTAAAAGGAAAATGATAATGAATTAATTATCTATTTTGAGTCAAATTTCACAAAAATACACAAGGTACACCTTTTTTTTGATCTCTAATTCTATGATTAATATAGATTTATTTTTTTACATACTCAAATCTTAGTGATTAATGGGTTTTATTCTTAACTAAATTAGGTATCTAAGAAAATATTTTTTTCGTGCTCTTAAAGTAAAGATAGAAACTAGGACAACTCATTATTTTTTTGGAAAAAATAAAAAATTATATTATTATGGATGTTGTGATGATTTATGAAATGGTGGGTTGAATTTCTCATTTCTACTATGTAACAAATATTGAAGAAACAACTTAATGAATATCCGTAGGGAATTAGGGAAGTCTTTTATATAATGACTCAGCCTTAAAACGTTACTTAATCTATAATTTTAGTCAAGAATATACATTATTACACATTGAGGATTATTTTTCGTGTATAGTTATAGAGAATTCGGATACCTTACATACATATCATAACACAATCATACAAGAGGATACTATTAAAAACAGTTTCCATTTTTTAAAAAATATAAAAAATTATAGTGTAAAGCATGATTTCATTGAAAAAACTCTATATCAAACATCACGAATCCCTTATTTCTATTACCTATCATTATATCATGTGAATTTGTTTTTTTAAACATGGGATGGGTATAAAACTTTGTAAGGGATATAAAGATAGAAAGCGTTAGTCAGGTGATAACAAAAAAAACCCCATAATCATAAAATCTCGAATGCATAGTATACACATGTTGTTGCCTTTAAAAATATTTACCATATCAATCTTACATTCACCCATACACATATAATAATTTTTTGGTTACCTTCCATCTCTGGACTACCCAATGCATTAGAGATCTATAATGGTGCTCAACTATCATATCTTGAGCTATAATGGGCTCAACCCAACATATGTTGAGTTATAATGGGCTAACCCAACATATCATGAGATATAATTGGATCAAACCAATATAAATAGTTTCCAAGGTAAATATCACGGTAATAAAGTATCTTCAAATCCGGAGAAACTACTAATTCTATAAACATAAAAAAACAATCCTTTTTAAATTTATTAAAGAGAGTTTTAAATGGATTTTAAAAAGGAAAGTCCCTTAAAATATAATTGGAGTGAGAATTAATATAATGGAATGGATATGTGTATACACAGTAAATATGCATAATGCATCATAAAATATACAAAAATTACTCACAAAAATAATATTAATACCATATAATGAATAAAGAAGAAAGTTAACCTAATGAATGAAAATTGGGTTGACAATTATCATACCTTAGTTTCTTCTTACTTAAAAAGTGCTTAAAAATCTTGTATAATAGTTTAAATAGAGTTATTAATATCTTAGAAAAATATATATATCTTTATGAAATACTATATGATCATTTCATTACATCATTTCACCCTTTATTTTTTACTATTTTGTTCCTTGCATTGTTTTGAGGTGTTTTCTTTACATGTTTTCCATGATTGGTTCATGATGGATATTCTTGTGGATTGAAAGTGAAAATACATAATTAGAATAGAAATGAATTGACATATTTCTAGTAGCATAATTTATACCATTTATCATTTTGATGTTTTATATGAGGATGATTCATAAGATAAAACATTAATGATGCTCATTTAGATCATTTTAGTGGTTCTTTGATAATAACGACCTCATTTTGTCTTATAAATTAAAACCAGGAGTAAAAAACAATTATAGAACCATGTATAAAACATAATACATACAGTATAACCTGTTTCATACATAAAAATGATTTTATTACCATACTTTAAATAATTAATGCAAATTGAAATTACATCGTCCAAGATGTCGGTAATTCGACACATAATAGAGAGGGTTTTTATTCCAAGAATTAGTGGGAGTGGAGAAGAATAATGGTGATTAATTTTCCATGAACATGATAAAATATAAAATATACATAATTTATGGATCTTTCATTCCTCTAGGGTGAGAGGATTATAGGATAGAAAAGAAAGGAACGCAAAATAAAAGAATAGTTGAGAAATCCCTTACAAAAATTTGTCAGCCTAACAGCTATGCAACATGGTTTTAGAAAACATTAAAGATAAATGGGATGAGAGTATGCCATAAATAAATGAATAATAATACTTAATATAGAAAAAATAAGATTAAAATGAGAACATGGTATGGATTCTTGAATTATATACCACATAAAAGAGAACTTGAATGGAGAAAGAAAGAAGTTGAGAATTTTCTTACCCTGTAGAGTAACTCCTATAACATGATGTTTGGGACCTTGGGGAATTGAGGAAACCTTGTTAGGATATATATAGAGGTAAAAAGGTCATATCTTCATTGATGTGGTATTTGAATAAATTTAATGTAGGAATGGGTTGGTATTTATAGCAAAAGCGAGGGAATATTATTATAATTTCCAAGGGAGACCTCATTAGTTGTATTTTCTAAACCATTGGATTTTACAAGGTATTAGCCCATGGTATTATCCACTTGGGACCCCTCACATCTTATTATACTATTCACAAGTCAATAAGATTTATTATATCATTTTTACATCATTAATGATGTCATTAACACAGTAGAACTCAAAACTACATTTTTTTACTATTTACCGAAAAATCAATTGTTTCCGAAAAAACCCAAAAATTCACGCTAACCCTTTCTCAACGTGTTGAATTCAAAAATGAACTCCATTTTATTAAAATAATTTTGTAAATATTATTATATTAATTTTTAAACAAAATCATACATATTTCAAAAATTTAAAAATTTAAAACAATAACTACTTTTATATCACATTGAAAAATTAACCAAGATGTCATTATCTTAAAGCCTTAAGAATATAAAATAATAATAAAAGTTACTATTAATTAGTGTAAAATTACTATTCATAAGGGTATTTTTCTATTCAACAAAAAAACAAGTTGGTTTCATCAAACTCTAAATAACCTACTGAACAAAATTATAGATGACTATTTTTAAAAATTCAAAACATAGAATCTAAAAAATTATGTTTAAAGGCTAGTTATAAATATATACTTATTGAAAATATTCAAGAATTTCATTTTTTTTTTGAAAAATTGGGTTGTTACATTATCCCCACCTTCTAGAAATTTCATCCTCTCCATTTTATTTACCCATTAAACAAGTTAGGGTAACTTTCCCTCATAGATTTTTCATGTTCCATTGTTGCTTCTTCTATAATGTGGTTTCTCCAAAAAAAACATTACCTGGTGGATTACCATATTCCAAAATACTTGTTCTCTTCAATCAGATATCTGTACTAGAACCTCTTCATAATAAAGGTTCTTTTCTAGCTGAACTACTTCTAGACTCAAGAAATGAGTTGAATCTGGCACATACATTCACCACATTGAAACATGAAAAACACTGTGTACATGAGACAAACTCAGAGGCAAAACTAATCGATATGGAATGATTCTAAATTTATCTGGTATTTCCAAAGTATTTATGAATCGCAGACTTATCTTTACTTTATTACCAAAACACATCACACTTTTCTGAGGAGAGATTTTAAGGAAAACATGGTTACCTAAATCAAAAGAGAAGTATTTCCTTCTGCTATCTACATAACCTTTATCCCTAATCTGAGTTGTCCTCAGGTGCTGCTGAATCATCTTTACTTACTCTACTAATTTTTGTCTTTTCAACTTCCTTTCCCTGACTTTATCCCAAAAATTTGGAGTTCGACACTGCTTCCCACACAATTCCTCAAAAGGTGTCATTTGTATACTAGATTGAAAATTGTTATTATAAGAAAAATCAACTAAAGAAAGATGTTGATCCCAACTTCCCTGGTAGTATATTGAACAAGCTCAAAGCATATCCTCCAATGTCTGATTCATTTGTCTAGACTTCCTATCTGTTTGAGGATGAAAAGCAGTACTAAAATTAATCTTTGTGCCCAATGACTTCTGAAGTCCCTTCCAAATGTTAGAAGTGAACCTGGGATCCTGGACAGATACAATGGATAGTGGAACTCCATGTAGCCAGAAAATATCTTTGAGGTACAATCTAGAAAGATGATCCAATGACATTTTATCTCAAATATAAAGGAAATGTGCAGATTATGTCAGCTGATCAACAATAACCCAAATCACATTGTTACCTCGAGATGTCTTATGTAGTCCCACCATGAAGTCCATGTATATATTCTTCCATTTCCACTCTGTCATTGGAAATGGATGAATCATCCCTTTCGGTAACTACCGCTTTTAATTAACCTGTTGACATGCCAATCATTTCACAGTAAAATCAGAAATATCCCTTTTCATTCCATCTCACCAGTAATATTCTTTATGGCCTTTTTACATCTTAGTACTTCCAGGATAACTGAAAATGGAGATTATGAGCTTCACACAACAATTTACTTTTCAACTGAGAATCACAAGGCAGAAATAACCTTTTACCAAATCTTAAAACACCATATTTGTCAAGGTTAAATTCTGGTAGCTACCCATATTAACAAATTCTACCTTTTTCTGTAGCTCACTATCTTCCTTCTATGCTGTCTTAATTCTGTTGGATAAGGATGACTGCATAGAAGCATAAAACAAAAGAGATTTATTCCCTGCACCAACAACTTCTAAACCAAAATTCATCAAATCATTAATCAAGGGCTCATGTTTAAAATGTAGCATGGTAAATGATGCATGATGTTATCGACTCAATGAATCTACCACTTTGTTTGCTTTTCCTAGATGGAAATTGATCATGCAATAATAATACTTTATAAGTTCAATATATCTTATCTGAACCATGTTTAATTCCTTCTGAGTGAATATACACTTCATAATTTTATGGTCAGTATATATTTGATATTTGGCTTCATATAAATGGTGTCTCCAAATTTTCAAATAAAAAAACCAAAGCTGCCAATTCCAAATCTTTTGTGGGATAATTTAACTCATGAGGTTTTAGTTGTCTTGAAGCATAATCAATTACCTGATCATTCTGCATCAAAACACAACCAAGTCCCTTTAATGAAACATCACTATAGATGAAAAACTCATCATTTCGGAAAGGCAAGGCCAAAACTGGATCATTCACCAATCTCTTCTTCAGTTCTTGAAAACAAACATCACATTCTTCTATCCAAACAAATTTAACTCTTATTCGTGTTAACTTAGTTAGCAGCCTAGACAACCGTGCAAAGTATTTAACAAAACATCGGTAATAACCTGATAATCCATGAGAACTATGAATATATGTAACATTTGTAGGTCTTTTCTATTCATCAACCACTTTTGTTTTGGTAGGATCAAATATTATTCCATCCTTATTTACAATGTTCCAATGAAAAGAAATATTTTGGAATCAAAAATCACACATTATTAATTTTATATACAATTTCTTTTATTTTAAGGATTTCAAAAAAACCTGTAAATGTTTTTCATGCTCCTCTTTACTTATAGAATATATCAGAATTTCATCAATAAATACAACCACTAACTTATCCAAGAACTCATGAAATATTCTATTCATAAAATCCATGAATATAGTAGGTGCATTATTTAACCCAAAATACATAACTAAAAACTCATAATGACCATATCTTGTACGGAATGTAGTCTTCATGATGTCTTTATCCTTTAAATTCAACTGATGGTACCCCATCCTTAGAACAACCTTAAAAAAAATACTCTCTTGTGATCTGATCTAACAAATCATCGATATGAGGCAAAGGATACATGTTTTTAAGAGTAATGTTATTCAAGGCTCTATAATCTATGTGATGTCTTATTGAACCATATTGTTTCTTAACAAACAAGATATGAGCACCCCATGGTGAAGTGCTGGGTCACATGAAGCCTTTATCTAGTAATTCCTACAACTAATTTTTTATTCCTGAAGTTCCATTTGGGACACTGGATAAAGAGTTTTAGGAAATGGATTAGCATCAGGAACAAAGTCAATAGTAAACTCAACCTATCGATTATGAATAACACCAGGAAAATCATTGGAAAAACATCTAGGTGTTCTTTTACCACTGGTATATCATTAATATGAATAGTTCCCTTATCTTCAAAAAATTGAGAAATATAACTTTCATTCGCATCGTTTATCAAATTTTTAGCTTTCTAAGATGATATTAATGGTATGGGTTCATTCATGTACATAGAATGAAATTAATTCTAAAAAACCACTTCTTTTTCTCTGCAATCTATCTTAGCATGATAAAAAGAATGTCAGTCCATACCCAGAATTACATCAAACTCTACTAGAGGCAAAACAAAATTTTTTCATGTAAACTATTTCCATAGATAAGGATGTGAAGATTCTTATAATTTATTTTTTCCAAAATATTTCCTTCATATGTTTTAACCATGAGATCCGGTTTCATTTAATGAAGTTGAATTCCTTTTTTTTTTGAAAATTTCTCAGAAATGAATGAAAGCGTTACCTCAAATCAATCAAAACATTTGAGAAATCTATAAAAACAAAAATGGACTTGAGACCACCTCATTTGAAAGCTCAATATCTACTGAAGTGATTGCAAATGCAAAACCCTTTTGTTTCCTATCATGCTGATTCTCTACTTGGGTAACTATCTTCAGACAAACATTCGCAAAATTACCCAATTCCTTACAGTTAAAGCATCTCAACATTATATTATCATTAATTTTCAGATCATTTTCCTTACACTCATGATAAATGTGTCCGAAAATTCAAAATTGGTTGCATTTCCTTTAATATACAAGACATTCACCAGGATGCCTATTACCACACCTTTCACAAGAATTTGAAATTCATTTTCTTTCATCCAGAATTCCTTAACGAGTTCTTCCCCGTTTCCTACCAACATAAACGCTTCTTATTTTTGTCACCACGAGGCACATATGAGTCAAAAAACACCATATAAACTTTTTCAGCATAATGAACACGCTTCTCATAGCTTTTAAACTCTCGTGAGGAAAATTCTCTTCGCAAAAATGGTTTCAAACCTGAGTAAAATATTTTAATTTTACATTAAAAATCCAGAGTAAAATTTCGTACATACTTGGACAGTCTTGTAAAACTAGATTCATATATTGACACATAATCATAATCTTTCCACTTCAGTTCCATGAATTGTTTCTCCATTATGAGTCGAACAATTTTGGGAAAATATTTTTCCAAAAAAAGACTCTTAAAATCATCCCATTCCAATCTTTCAAGATCATATCTGTATCTCATAATCTTAACCAGAGACCACCATTTATCGGCTTCACATTCCAAATGATAAATTTCTAGTATTACCTTTTGTCGTTTTGAACATCCCATGACATCAAATATCTTTTCTAGAGCATTGATCAATCTTTTCGCTATCACTAGAACAACAGTTCCACTTAATTATGGAGGTTGTTTCCTCATAAAATGCTCCACAAAAGACATATTTATTAAAGGTTTATCATGTTACTATCTTGCATGGATACCACCAACATTTATTTCATGATTATATTAAGCCATTACTGTCACACATTGCTCAGTTCTGATTCCCACTATTTTGGGCTGCAGATTCGGACAGGCATCAGCCTCTTGGTGCCTTCCTACTTCAGCTTCCCTATTACTTCTATAGAAACCCATTCTGTACAAACATAAATTAGAGGAAGAAACATGTTAATCATTAAATGCTATAACATTTCAAATTAATCATAGTGTAAAAAATAAGTTATGGTATTTTTTTAAAAATATATTATCCCTTAATGTTATATAAACCATCCTCTAATACCAACTATAAGGACCCAACTTTAAAATGTTAATTAATGTTGAATTTTAGTCAAGAATATAAATTATCACACATTTAAGATCTTTTTTAGTTTACATTTATAGATAATTATGATACCTTACATAAATATCATACCACAATCATACAAGAGGGTACTACTAAAAACTGTTTCCATTTTTTACAAAATATAAAACATTAAAGAAGAAAACATGATTTCTTTAAAAAAATCCATATCAAACATCATGAATCCCATATTTCTCTTACCCATAATTATATAATGTGAAAAATATTTTAAAAACATGGGATGAGTATAAAACTCAGTAAGGGATATAAAGATATAAAGCGTTAGTCAAGTGATACCATAAAAACCAATAAAACCCATAATCATAAAATCTCCAATTCATAGTATACACATATTATTGCCCTGGAAAATATTTACAATATAAATATTTCATTCACCCTTACACATATAATAACAGTTTGTTTACCTTCCATATTTGGAGTAGCCAATGCATTGGAGAGCTACAACGGGGCTCACCCGTCATATCTTGAGCTCTAATGGGCTCAACCCAACATATCTTGAGCTATAGTGGGATCAAAACAACATATAATGAGATATAATGGGATCAAAACAACATAAATAATTTCCAAGGAACATAATATGGAAATAAAGTATCTTGAAATCAAGAGAAACTACTCATTCTATACACATAAAAAACAATCCTTTTGAAATTTATTAAAGCCTGTTTTAAAAATATTTTTAAAAGGAAAATCCCTTATAATATAATTAGAGTGAGATTAGTATAATGGAATGGATATGGGTATAATATATAAATACACATAGTGAAACATTAAATATAAAAAAATTCATCACACAGATAATCTTAATACCATATATGGATTAAAGAATAACGATAACCCAAAGAATAGAAATTGGGTTAATAATTCCCTTACCTCGATTTCTTCTTACTTCAATAGTTTTTGAAAATATTGTATAATGGGTAAAAGAGTGTTATTAATATCTTAAAGAAACATATAAATCTTTTGAGGTGTTTTCTTTATATGTTTTACATGATTGGTTCATGATGGATATTGTTCTCGGATGGAAGAGAAACTCTAGAATTCGTATGGAAATGTATTTACATATTTCATGTCCCATTATTTATACCATTTATCATTTTGAATTTTGATATGAGGATGATTCATAAGTTAAAACATTAATGATGTTTGTTTAGATCATTTTAGTGGTTCTTTGATAATAACGACCGCATTTTGTCTTATAAATTAAAAACATTAGTAAAAAAGAATTAAATAACCATGGATGATAAATAATACATATATTATAACCTGTTTCAACCATAAAAATGGTTTCATTACCAGACTTGAAATAATTAATGCAAATTGAAATTACATCACCCACGATGTCGGTAATTTGTGACATCATGGACAATGTTTTTATTCCAAGAATAAGTGAGAGAGGAGAAGAAGAATGATGATTAATTTTCCATGAACATGAGAAAAACCAAAATATAAATGATTTACAGAGCTTTAATGCCTATTGGGTAAGAGGATATGAGGAAGGAAAATAACGGATCTCAAAATAAAAGAATAGTTGAGAAATCCCTTACAAACAATTGGTAGCCTATCGGCTATGCCACATGGTTTTAGAAAACATTAAAAAGAGAGGGGATAAGGGTAACCCATCTATAAATGAATAATAAAAAATAATAGAGAAATAATAATATGAAAATAAGAACATGGTATGGATTATTTAATTCTATACCACATAAAAGGGAACTTGAATGAAAAAAGAAAGAAGTTGAGAATTTTCTCACCTTGTAGAGTAACTCTTATAACATGAAGGTTGGGAACTTGTGGATTGATGAAACCATGGGAGGAATACTAGAGAGGAAAGGAGTATAGAGCTTTGTTTATGAGGGATTTAGAATGAATTTAATGTAGGAATGGTTTGGTATTTATAGAAAAAGATAGGGAATATTTTAATGATTTCCAAGGGACACCTCATTAGTGGTATTTACAAAACCATGGGTATTCCCATGGTATTTGAACAAGTTATTATCCACTTCATAAAAATGACATATTAGTTAACTATAAAAAATTATACCATATTTATTAATTAATTATTACATCATTAATTATGTCATTAACACACCGAAATTGAAAACTGAATTTTTTACTATTCACCAAAAAACAACTATTTCAGAAAAAACCCAAAAAATTCACCCTAACCCTTTATCGACATGTATAATTCAAAAAAGAACTCCATTTGATGAAAATAATTTTATAAATATTATTAATTTAATTTTTAAATAAAATGATACTTAATTAAAAAATTAACAATTTTAAAACTATAAATTCTTTTATATCACATTGAAAAATGTACCAATATGTCATTATCTTAAATACCTAAGAATATAAAATAATAATACATTTTACTATTAATTATGGTCATATTAATATTCATATTACTATTCATATGGGTATGTTACTATTCATCAAAAAAACAAGTAGGTTCCATCAGACTCTAAATAACCTACTGAACAAAATTATAGATGACTGTTTTTCAAAATTCAAAACATAGAAACTGCAAAATTATGTTTAGAAAATAGTTATAAATATATATAAGAAACATAGTTTCAAGAATTTCATTTTTTTTTAAACATTGGGCATTACATTTTATGTGTGGTAAAGAAGGACACCAATCCCATAAATATCAAAGTAATGCTAGGAGACAGATTAAAGAAATAGAATAGTGGAAGGAACCATGTTATGATCCACATACACTATAATTAATTTAGTAAATGGTGTTTTGATATTATATAAATCAATTCCAAACCCATCATTCTAATGAATAATGTTGGCAGAAACAGCCTCATAACACAATAGAATATGTAATTGCATTGATAATCGCCACCACTAAGGTAGATCATAATAATGAAGTGATACAAGGTAAACATGATTCATTTTCAAGACCTTTTATTATCTTATTTAATATTAGGTCATCAAATTATTTTTTATTGTACATATTTTCTTAGAATACATAATCACTACTTCACGTATTGGATATAGATCAATCTACAAAACCACTAAAGGAACAATGCTTCAGACAAAAACATTTTAATATGATCCAATTAATATTTTTGATGTGATACATCCTATATATATAATTATTCTTATGTTCATTGAATTTGACATAGTATTGGGTATGGATTGTATTTCCATTTATAAAAACATATCGACATTAAAGATAAATAAATCTTATTTCATATCCCAAATTATCTTTTTATCAAGTATTAAATCCCGGATTATTGTGAAATCATAATTAAATAAAATTATATAATATGGGTTATGATATACCAACCCCAATGGACTATTAACTCAAATGATTGAGGAATAAGTCAACATTTTTGGAATACCTATTGAATAAAAGTATAGAAATTTATTCTCAATGAACTGTCAAGTCTTACACCAAATTATGAGGATCATTTTCCAATAAAACATTCACCTAGATCGATTCATATATAAAATATTCCTTATAGAATAGATCTCATCGAATTGTAAGAATTAAATAGACAACTATAGGAGAATCTAGAGAAATATTTTGTACATCCTATTTCTCCATCATGGGGTTTCCTATCCTATTTTGTCAAAATGATGGATTGGTAAATATGTATATTCAATTATCATCATAATATAAAAACAAGTCATGATCAATAACAAGTATCATATACCACATATTTCTAATCTATTCCATTAACACATAAGATCTAAATACTTTTCATGATTTAATTTTAGTATGGATATCATTAGTTAAGGTATAAAAGATAGGATATTTCTAATAAATCATTCCATAAATGTTATTAACACTATAAATTTATAGTAATTTCCTTTGGACTTATGAAATCTCTTAAAATATTCGTTGATCTAATGAGTAGGGTCTTTAGAGACCACCTTGACCAATGTTTTTCCTTTATAAAACATATTATTTTATAATCAAAGATAAAGGAATAGAATGAGGTCATTTTTGGATTGTTTTAACGACATCAATAAAGGATAAATTGTATAGCAAATTTAGAAAATGTGAATTCTAGTTGTAAAAAGAGTCATTCTTGGGAATTATAATCACACTAAAGGTAATATCAGTAGATTTATCAAAGATGTAAGTTATCAAGCAGTGAACAAGACTGACCACTCTAATTTAGATCCATAGTTTTTTAGTGTGGTAGGATATTAATGATGTTTTTTGATAAATTTAACATGGATATAAAATCCACAAACCAATTTAAACAAATGTGAGTAAAGTTCATTAGGATTGATAAATGTGAAATACTTTTATGTAACTAAAAATGATGTTTGTAATTGATCTATACATACATCACCATATAGTGGGGATAGGTTTATAATTTATAGTAATGCATAAAAAAGACATGGGTTTCATCCTCATGCATAATGATAAGGTAATTTCTTATGACTCATTCCAATTAAATACTCATGAGAAACATTACCTCATACATGATTCAAAGATGATGAAAATTATCTTTATCTTAAATATTTTGAGACATTATCTCTAAAAGGATAAGTGTGATATTTCTAATAATCAAAATATTTTAAAATATATATTCACACAAAAATAATTTAATATGTTCCAAAGTAGATGGTTAAAATATAAAAATTATTATGATTTATCAATACATTACCACCCATGAAAGTAAAATAAGGTGGTTGATTCTCTAAGAAGCAAAGTCCATGCTAATTTATCCAAGATGATTGTTGAAAAATAACTAATACTCATGGATTTATAGAGTACAAATCATGTAACATAATAGGAGGAAAGAAATATTATCTTTCCCAAATTACTACCCAACCATCCATCTTCATAAGGATCAATGTATCTAATAATTATAACGTAGAGGTATATAAAAGGTAAGAAATATATAAAAGATCATGTTTGAAGTATATAGTTTTATAAGGGTTGTAACTCAAATATGTGTCCCTTTAAAATAAGTATTGAAGAATGAAATTTTGGATGGTGCACATAGCTTATCTTTTTATATTAATCTAGTTATCATGGAGATGTATAGAGATGTAAAAAATCTTTTCGTCAAATAAAATGAGGAGAAAAATTAAACAATATATATATATATATCAATGCCTAGTATACATGATATATAATGCTAAATGAAATTATTACAAGGGTAGGTTGTGATGATTAGATACATCAATATAAAAATGGGAAAAATAATCATGGATTTCATCATAGGAATCCTTAAAAAATATAAAGGCTATAATGACATTTAGGTTGTAGTTGGTTACCTAACAAAGTCAGTGTATTTTTTTCCAACAGAAAAGATTACTCTCTTGGCCATCTCGCTAAAATATACATAAAGGAATTCTCAAGGAATCATGGAGTACCACTATCCATTGTATCTAATTGGTATCAAAGGTTGGCCTTTAGGTTCTTAAAAAATATTCAGAAAGAATTTGAGATATATCCGAGTTTTACCACTACTTATCATCACTGGGTAGATGCTTTGTCTAATAGGGCCATTCAAACTCAAGGGGACATGTTGAGATCTTGTTCTATGGGATTCCAAGGATCTTGGTATTAAAACATCCATTAAGTAGTGTTCTTATATAAAAATATTTTCCATTTTATTATTCAAATCTCACTATATGATTCACTTTATATAAATAGATGTATAACTCCAACATGAGGGCATGGAGTTTGAGAGACAAAGCTGATAGGTCATTAACTTTCCCAAAAAAATGTTGGAGAGGGTTTAAAAAATTTAGTGGTATATGAATGTGCCAAAATGACAATTGAAGGTTTATATGGAAAATAACAAAAAAGATATAAATATTGGATTTAGTGATAAGGCGTTCCTTTTAAAATCACCTTAGATACTGATTTTGAGATTTAGAAATAAATTGAATCCAATCCATAGATACATTGGTCGCTTTGATATCCCTAACTCTTTTAGGGTAATTTCAAATCACATAGTGATATCTCCACACTTATCTCAATTGTATTATGTGTTCAACATATTTATTTTTAAAAAGTACATACAATATCCATCACATGTACTAAGATCAAATGATGTACAATTGGATCATAATCGTTCACAATACTTACTACTTTTGGTAAGATTGGATTGAATATACATGGTTTTGAATAATAAGGCATCTAATCAAGTCAATGTGCTCTGGTGGAATCATATGTTTTATAAGTCTACATGTGTAACACCCCAAGATTTCGTAGAAAGTTATTTTCTTTAAAATAATTCAGTAACTTGCGCTATATGCAACACTGTGTTTGTGCACACAAAGACTTTCGAAACTAGCCATTCAAAAATAATTTATGAATAGTATTGACTTAATTTTGAATATTATATACTCCATATAATTTTAGAATCCATATTATCTGTTTCTTAGACAAAATAAAAGTACAAATTCATTTTTTCAGATAAAATAAGTATTATTTAAAAAAATGAAATTTTACCACCTTTTAATGGGAAGCACTTTTTAAATCCAATATTTCACATTTTTATATATTAAATTTAATGAAATTAAATTCTCATTTAGAAACAAGACCTAAAAAAATATTTTGGATAAATTTTTGGTACTTTTCTGGTAACTTTCATATTTAGATGAATAAAGAAAAATACTAAATTTTAATTGAAAACAAATTTTTTAATTGAATTAATTTATAGTGTTAAATTATTAATTTTAATAGGTTTGAAGTATCGTTAGATTATATTTTTATCATTTAATACAATTTAGGTCATTATAAGTAATTTGACATTTAAATTTGACATAAACACACGTCAATATTTTGATTGTTTTAACTTTTTAAAAACCTACTTTTCGGTTTTGACAATGGGACTTAATTTTAAATTAATTAATGAAACTTATATGTTTTAAATTTGGTAAAATATAATTCATTATTTAATTTGTAATATCAAAATTAACTTAGGGTAATGTTTTTTTATTTTTCTGAAAACATTCAATTTTTGATTAATAGTTAAAAACAATGCGTTACAGTTAAAACCAACATTTTATTTAAATAATTATTTATATTATTTTATTTTATTTTAAGTAAAAATAGATATAAAATACATGTATAAGTTAAATTTATTTCATTGGTGTCATTTTTTAATAAAATTAGATGTATAAATTTTTATCAAACTTTTTACCGTCTTTTACCCGCGTTCTAGGAGCATTTAAAAATTTATATAAAACATAATTTTAACTCTTCTGTGAGTTGAATTTCAAAATTCAGAGAGACATGGTTAATATAAGTAAGTAAAATTTGGTTCAATAAGATGAAAATAACTTTGGGTGAATAGTAACTTTTGACTTTTATTAACCACGGTTAAAAGTAAATAGAGTAATTAAGGGTAAAAATGATATCATAATTACCCTAACACATGTCCTAATTATGTTGGATAAGTATAATTTGACCAAAAACAACATTATTAATAAAATATGAACATATTTGGTTCACTTGTATTAGATTAGGACATTTATTATTATTTTATTTAAAGAAGAGTTAAAATAGTTAAATTCAAAATTTAATAACAAACCCATTTTTAATATAGGGTTACACACAATATAAATTTGACTATAAACATTAATTAGAAAGAAAAAAATATTTTCTACCTAATTATATTTTATTTATAATCTTTAAAAAATAAATAATTTAATTTATTTATGACACAATGATAATAAAGTAATTACTTTATTAATGAAATATTAAAATAATTGATATAATAAATATCCAAATAAAGGTAAATTGAGACATCTGATGAATTCCACTAATTTTTTAGGTTAATATGACATGTTTAGTTCAGTTGAATAAATTTTATTCTAAGTGATGAAGTTTTTATGGCATTCAAAAAAATCAAATACAAAATTGTATCAAAATTGACATAATTGAGTTTTTTTAAAACAAATATATTAATAATTTATGTAATATTATAAAAATATACGGTTCAGAAAAAGGAATTATATAAGTATATATATATATTAATAATGAACCACATGGGTTTCTCTTGTCTTGTTATAGTACGTTTATTAACCATATAATATAAAAAAAGAGACACGGTAAATGTCATACTATTTAACAAAGAGTTAAATCTAAAAGATAAGGTTAATATGATGACATAAACCTATATAAAACATATTGGTTGAGAGGTTTTCTTTCCATCCCCACCTTAGCCTTTAAATAATTAATTTTGGAGACATTAGAAACTGAAAAGGAGTTTATTATAAAATAATATTTCAGGCTTTTCCTAAAGTGACATTCACCTCTCTTATAAAAGGGAACATACCCTTATCTTAATTTCACCACTCCAAAGCCTTTTATCTCGGAAAAACCCTTCCCAAATATCCTCCCAACATTCCTCTATTCATACTAGAGGCCTTACTTTGTTCAAAAATCCATCTCAAGGAGCCCTTTTGATCAAATCAAAAGGAGGAACCCGAAGAAGAGGTAAATATTTCATCACCTATTTCAAGTTCTTTTCTTATTCCACATCCACTTTCATTGTTTTTGACATTATAAAATAATAACTCCAGTATCTTATATATACTGTGATGTTATTATAAAAATGGTACAACCATATTCATTATTCTATCCACCCTATAAGTGACAATGTCACCGTACGTGCGTACATACAGATTACCGTCTCCACGTCGTAGTGTAGTTTGTTATTCAAACACTTAATTATTTGGATGGGTACAATAATGAGTATAACTGACGTAAATAATAAATATAACATGTTAATGATTCTTTATATATGATATATTATCCAATTACATACGATTTCACCATCAATATAATGATATTGTCGCTCGTGCGTTCGTACGGATTGTCGTCTCCACGAACACGATGAGATTCATTCCCCATCATAATCATTCAAGAATAGTTTTCATTTTATGATTAAAAATAATTTTTAAGAACTTAATATCATTCTGGATTTGAATAAAATACATCCTATCCATAAAAAACATGGCTTATGTAACTGAATATATAACATAAAATAGATCAGTTAACACCCGAAACGATGATACTACTAAAATATTATTTACAAAGCAATAGTAGAGGATCATATATGCTATCATATTTATGTATATAGTTATTATATAATTTAATAACAATTATTTAACTATTATAAATAAGGTTAACTTACCCTCGACCAAGGAAAAGTACAGGGTAAGGGGTTTTCACCTCACTTCTAATTCCCGTGAGATTCATGCTTTATTGGCACTATTTCCTTTTGTGTAGTGTATGTATTATCCATGATTTTATTCTTTGTGTAATATAAATTAATTTATGTATATTTACATCCTAATTTTATGATAATTCTTTCATGGGGTTTATGTTTCGTAGTTTACCAAATCGGTAAGGGAATTTCAAATTTCAATTTCCACTCATTGGGCATTACACATACTTCATTGATTATTTTACACCCCGATTATGAGTAGAATCACTATTTATTATTTTTGTTGTAATTTAAACTCCCATTTATGTGGATAAACTTTTGATACACATAATAAATATATTGATAAATTCTCAAGTCATTTATATGAACTTGATAAGAGTAATTTTAATTCAATCTCTATTCATTGAGTTAAACATCCAATTCATTGGTGTTTTTTTACAAGAACATGTGTGAATATCCTATGATTAATTTACATTGAATATCCAATAATATTGAGTGTATTTATATTTTTCACACATAATTATGAAATTTATTTATCCTTAAACTAACGATACGTTCTTTTTAACATATTTCATATCAACTTACATTCCATTGAGTCTTCTTGGTTGTTATGCACCAAGTCACTTTTGTTTGGTGTATATACTATACTTTGACATCGTATTACATGAATCTTTTTATTCTTATGATATTATAATGTTTTTATCACCTCAATTATTTTTATTCAATCGTCTCTCATTTGGTTAGGAAATCTAACTAAAATATTGTTTTAAATATTTTTTAAAAAAAATCTTCTAAATCTTTCTCATTAATGTCCATGTCTTAAAAATAGTTTTAATGATTTATTTATATGGACATGAATTTTTTAAAATATTAATTAATTTCAAAAGATTCAATGTGGTATGGGAGACTTTGATTCAAAAATCTATTTTAAACAACTTCTTTATAGATAGTGAGTCTTTTAAATGTTTTCATGAAAAAGGGATATTTCCCTCAATGATTTTTTCTGATCATTTTCAACTATATCAACAACCCTTAGGGAATATTATTTTTGATCGAGGTTGATTCATTATGATAAAAATATTCCATACAGTATTGAAGGTTTTGTGATATGTTTGACTGTGGATGTGGTATTTTTATACCATTCATGATTTATGAATAAAGTATTGACATTTTGTATGCCAGTTTTAATATGAATTTTTATGTTATTTTAAAACCATTTCATATGAGGAATTAATTGGACTTAGTAAGTGACGGGTGGTGCCCGTTATAGCTCCTCAATGCATCTGTAGGTCTCATGAGACAAACTATTATCTTGAAACAAGGCCTTGAAAAAAATATTATTTTTAGTCTTAGCACAAGGCCTTGACTATGTGGTTATGAAGTATAGCATTATGCATTCCATCATTATGAAGTGGCTATTGATATTTCATGTGATTATTCCACCAATATAATATCCATGTGAATAAGTAAATGGAATTACTTGATTTTATTTTTTCCATATTATGCTGAAGTTTAAGTTTAAAAGGCTTTTGTTTTAGTCATATACATTGCCTTCAATGTTTATGCTTATTTATGAAGGTTTCCGCTATATTTGTATCCTCACTATGCATCAGAGCTCACCCCTTTGTATGTTTTTTCCCAGGATTTGAAGAAGTATATTATGGTTGACCTATAGGGATAAAATAAGGATATAAGTGTGTTTAAAAAGGGGACAAAATTTTGATGAAGATTTTATTTCATGATGTAATGTAAAACTTATGAGTGTATCTAGTACATCCAAGGCTGCTAAACTGATCAGTCTTTCGGACATGATTCATTGTATCATGACAATTTTATGTGATAATGCACTAACTCTAGTTAACTAGGGTCAGGACATTATAGTTGATGTCATAGGAAGTTTAGTAAAAACCTCAAAAGCAAGATTTAGGAAAACTCTGATAAGAAAACACTACCCTAAGATAGTATTTGATGATTAGTGTAGAAGAACATCCAAAAAAATGGGTAATGTTAATATTATGTGGGTTTTGAAAACAATACATCCCTATCTGGATACGAGCATATAGAGGAGGCTCTGGAACAGATGTACCTAAGAGTGAAAACTCTGACAAGGAGTTTTGGGTTTGAGGCAGGGTATCTAGGTACACCACAATGGGCCTTGCTGCACTCTTGATTACGACACTCCTGAGGGATATTCTTAGGAAAATTCACATTTTCTTTAAAACCGATTTGAATGATTTTAATATAAGATGACAATAAATGAGCTTGGTTAATCCTAAGGTGTTTTAGATTTAATTTAAGGTATTATGATATTATATAAATGATTTTATGAATCAAACTATGATTTCTTGTGTTAGTAAATGGTTAGATTCCAAGGAAGTCATAGTAACATTGACCATGATGTACAAGGTGGGAACGACGGTGGAAATGAGAAAAAAAATGGAATGTTGATAGGTGTAAAATATATCATGTTCATTCAGAATCTATTTTCCAAAAATATGATCAACAACATATATATTAACCAACTCTCTGACCCAATAAAGAAGTGAAAGGAGGTGAATGATAAGAGCTCCAGCAGTGGAGACCATGGAGAAAAGAAAGCACAATTTTCATCATGCTAGAAATATGGAAGGAAACACCTAAGTGTCTCAATGGAATAAAGAAATGATTTATGTGTGGGAAAGAATGACATAATGTAAATAATTGTCATGAAAAAATGAATAGTACTATGGAAGAAAATAAAAATGATCCCAAGAATCCATTTACAGTCATTTTCTATTAATGTAGGGGACCTTGGAATTACCCGGGTGAATTCCCTATTCTTTAGGATAACAACTTGGTCAAGGAATAACCTCTTTGGAAATAAATGGAAGGTGTAATGTTTAAATGTATTAGTTCTCTTTTTGGATGGGATTACTTTGTAAGACTTTTCTCTTGTATGTGTAACCCTGTAGTTTGTTATGGGAAAATGCAATTTTAGGAAGAATTGTCTTTTCTATTGTTGATATTGTTATAAATTACCATTTGGGTATATATGATCCTTGAATTTGAGTCAATTATATGTTATTAAATTTTAGGATGAAAATTTGAAGTATGAGATAACATTTTTGGTGAAATTATTTTATAGTTATTTTGAGGTATTTATCTCATTTTGGGAACGTTATAAAATATTGTTTTTGAAAAAGTACAACACACGGACCATGTCATAACCCATTGTGTTATACAAAGATGCAGAAATACAACCCACAACCATAGTTCAATTTGAATTTATCATTTACCACTGGACTACGTGAATCCCCTGGTTAGTGTGACTAATTATTTTTTGTTAAATGATTCTATTGATCAATTATAAGTTGATTTGGGATCTTATGTCTTAACAAATGGATATCTTTATTATAGAAATATGATTTGGTGATTAAGTGATAAATGTTATTTTGGAAGTTGTTCGCTCTGTTGGGAATACTATATGCCTACAAAAATAGAATACTATGGGATTTCATTTGAAGAGTAATGGTGGATTATTATCAATTTTTTATTGTGGATTTATAGCGATTTGGGTTATTTATGGATATGATTAACCTATCATAGAGAATATGTGATTAGGTTAATTACTTTTAATTATGTGACTTTAAGAGTATTTGATGTTATTTGGAGATACAATTCAATGTGGAATACTTCATAATCAAATTATTCAGTATTTCAGGTTTCAATATTAGTTTGGATTATATTGATGGATTTTTAGGACAATTTTTTATTGAATGGTATTTATTAAACTTTGGGTATTGTTGGATTAATTTTAGAAATTAAGATTAGTATTTAATTCTCTAAAGGATTATTCTTTTTGGGGATCATATGATTTTGTAATAACCATTTTGGTTTTTATTAATCTCTAAAGACAAGGTAAATATATATAGTTTATCCTTTATGGATTTTGTGATTTTCTAGAAGTTGATTCTAGCACTTCAGGTGTGACCAACTCATCTTGATTACTCATCGTTTGAAAAACAAATGTGATTTAGTGGTATAAATTTATTAACAGATGAAACACTACTTAAAAAGTATGTATATCTCTCTATGTACTTAGTCAATATCATAAATAAATTCCCCAACTTTATGAAATGAATCTTAAAACATAAAATGTTATCTGTTTACTTTTCCTACTAAGAAACTAATGACTATTTATCCCATCACAAGTTTGTGGTTTTCTTGTTGTTAAATTTCTCCTGATCTTGTTTTCTATCACTCTCCACCATAACTTGACAATTATTTTATCTTCCATATCAATGTTTTCATACATGGAATCCTAGTATGAGTTATCTCGGGTGACCTTTTTACTTCTCTTTCTTTCTTTTAAAGTGATAGTTTTTTGACTCTTTTTTCGATGTGGGAATTTCAAATAAGTTTCGAAGACCAATTTTAAAATTATGATGATGCAATTTCAAAAATTAGGGATGAATGTAACACCCCAAAATATCATAGTAAGTTATTTTCTTTAAAGAAATTCAATAACTTGCACTACACACAACACTGAGTTCGAGCGCACCACGACTTACCAAACTAGACATTGAAAAAGAAGTTATGAATATTACTAACTAAATTTTGAATTTTATATACTCCATATAATTTTAGAATCCATTTTATGTGTTTCTAAGACATAATATACGAACAATTTTTTTTCAGATAATAGAAGTATTTTTAAAAAAAATGCAATTTTACCACCTTTTAGTGGAAACTTATTTTTATAAAAATCTATGACACTTTTATATATTCAATTTAATGTAATTAAATACTTTTTCAGAATCAGGACATAAAAATTTATTTTGGATATATTTTTGTTATTTTCTGATAACATTCATATTTTGATGAATGTTGAAAAATACTAAATTTTAATTAAAAACAACTTCTTTAATCAAAATAATTTATAGTGTTAAAATAGGAATATGAATGGTTTCTAATTAAAATTAGATTATATTTTTATCATTTAATATAATTTAAAACAGTATAAGTAATTTCACATTTAAATTTGACATAAACACATGTCAATCTTTTGATAATTTTTACTTTTTGAAAACCCGTTTTTCGGTTTTGAAAATAGGAATTAATTTGAAATTAATTAAAGAAAATTCTATGTTTTGAATTTGGTAAAACATTATTTATTTCTGAATTTGTAATATAAAAATTTTCTTAGGGTAATTTTTTTGTATTTTTCTGAAAACATTCAATTTTTGATGAATAGTGAAAAACACGACGTTTTTGTTTAAAACCAACTTTTTATTTAAATAATTATTTAAATTATTGAAATTTATTTTAAGTAAAAATAGATATATAATACCTATATAACTTCAATTTAATTCATTGGAGTCATTTTATAATAAAATTAGATGTATAAAAGTTTATTGAACTTATTACCATCTTTTACCCACCTTCTAGGAGCATTTAAAAATTTACATAAAAAATAATTTTACCGCTTATTTGAGTTGAATTTTAAAATTCCCAGAGACATAATTAATATCAGTATGTAAAATTTTGTTCAATAAGATGAAAATATTTTTTTTTGTGCGTAGTAACTTTTGACTTTTATTTACCACGGTTAAAATTAAATAGGGTAATTAAGGGTAAAAATGATATCATAATTACCCTAACACATGTAATAATTCTATTTGATAAGTATAATTCCACCATAAAAAACTTAGGAATAAAATATGAACCTCTTTGGATCACTTGGATTAGATTAGGACATTTAATATTATTTTATTTAAAAAATAGTTAAAAGAGTTAAATTCAAAGTTTAATAAATAAACCATTTTTAATATAGGGTTACACACAATATAAATTCGACTATAAATATTTATTATAAAACTAAAAATATTACATAAATAATGGTATCTTATTTATAATTTTTAGGTAATAAATAATTTAATTTATTTATGACACAATGATGATGCAGTAATTTCTTTATTAATGAAATATTAAAATAATTGAAATTATAAATATCCAAATAAATGTAAATTGAAACTTATGATGAATTAAACTAATTTTCTAGGTTAATATGATAATTTAAGTCTAGTTCAATAAATATCATTCGAAGTGATAATGTTTTTATGGATTTCAAAAAAATTAAATTCTAAATCGTGTCAAAATGGACATAATTGTGTTTTTAAAACAAATATTATATTATTAATTGATATAATATTCCTAAAAATGTATTGTTCATCCAAATAACTTAAATAAGGTTATATATATTAATAATTAACCATATGGGGTTTTCTTGTTTTTTTATAGTATGTTTATTAACCATATAATATAAAAATACAAAGAGACATGGGAAATGTCAAACTATTTAAGTGAGAGTTAAATCTAAAAGAAAAGGTTAATATGTGGACCTAAACCTATATAAAACCGATTGGTTGAGATTTTTGGACCCATACCCACCTTAGACTTAAAATAATTCATTTTGGACTCATTATAAACCTACAATGAATTTATTATAAAATAATATTTCAATCTTTTCCTAAAGTGACCCTCACCTCTCTTATAAAAGGGCACTTCCCCTTATCTTAATTTCACTCCTCCAAAGCCTTTTTTCTTATCCATACCCAGCCCAAATATCCTCCCAAAATTCCTCACTTCATCCTAGAGGCCTTACTTTGGTCAGAAAGGAATCCTATGGGGCTCTTTTGATCAAATCAAAAGGAAGAACACAAAGAAGAGTTAAATATTTCATCACCTCTTTCAAGTTATTTTCTTCTTCTACTTCCTATTTATTTTTTGTTTACATTCTGAAATAATATATCCAATATACTCTATATACTTTTATGTTATTATAAAAATGGTACAACCATATTCATAATTCTATCCACCCTATAAATGAAAAAGTCACCATACGTGCGTACGTACAGATTACCGTCTCCACACCGTGGTGTAGTTTGTTTTTCGAAGACTTCATTATTTGGATGGGTATAATAATGAGTATAACTGATTTAAATAATAAATATAAGATGTTAATTATTCTGTATATAAGATATACCATCCAATTACATACGATTTCACCATCATTATAATGATATTGTTTCTCGTGCGTATGTACGGGTTACTGTCTCCACGAACGTGATGAGATTCATTACCCATTGTAATAATTCAAAAGTAATTTTCATTTTATGATTAAAAATAATGTTTCTGAACAAAATATCATTCTGGATATGAATAAAATACATCTTATCCATAAAAAACATGGCTTACGAAACCAAGTATATAAAGGAAAATGGATCAGTTAACACCCAAAATGACGATAATACTAAAATATTATTAGCAATGAAATATTAGAGGATCATACATGATATCATTTTTATGTATATAGTTATTGTATAATTTAATAAAAATTATTTAACTATTATACAGGAGGTTAACATACCCTCAACCAAGGAAAAGTACAAGGTAAGGTGTTTTCACCTCACTTCTTATTCCTGTGAGATTCATGCTATATTGCCACTATTTCCTTTTGTGTGGTTTATGTACTTCCCATGATTGTATTATTTGTGAAATATAATTTAATTTAAGAGTATTTTCATCTTCATTTTATGATTCTTCTTTCCTAAGGAGTATGTTTCATAAATTACCATATCGGTAAGGGAATTTCAAATTTCAATTTCCACTCATTGGGCATTACACATACTTCATTGATTATTTTACTCCATGATTTTGTGGGGAATAACTGTTTATTATTTTTGTAGTAATTTCCACTCCCCTTTATATGGATATACTTTTTATATTCATAATCACTCCATTGAAAAATTCTCAAGTCCTCGATATGAACTTGATAAGAGTTATTTTAATTCAATCTACATTCATTGAGTTAAACATCCAATTCATTGGTGTTGTTTTTACAAGAACATGTGTGAATGTCCTCTTATTGATTTGCATTGAATATCCAATCATATTTGGTGTATTTATATCTGTCACACATAATTACGTAATATATTTATCCTTAACTTAAGGATATGGTCTTTATGAGGGACTTCATCTCAACTTATATTCCATTGAGTCTTCTTTGTTGTTATACACCAACTCACTTTTGTTTGGTGTATATATTGTACTTTAACATTGTATATCATGAATCCCTTTATTCTCATGATATTAAAAAAATTTATTACCTCCATTATTTTTATTCAAGCATCTCTCATTTGGTTAGGAACTCTAACTAATATATAATTTTAAATGTTTTAAAAATTTATTCTTTTAAATTATTCTCATTAATGTCCATGTTTTAAATATAGTTTTAAGGATTTATTTATATGAACATGAATTTTTTAAAATGTTAATTATTTTCAAAAGTTTTAAATTGGTATGGGACAATTTGTTTCAAAAATTAATTTTAAACAAATTCTTGATAAATAGTGAGACATTTAAATGTTTTCATGATAAAGTGATATTTCCCTCAATGGTTTTTACGAATCATTTTCAACTATGTCAAAATCCTTTATGGGACATTATTCTTGATCAAGGTTGATTTATTATGATAAAAATATTCCATACTGTATTTAAGGATTTGTGATATGTTTTAATGTGGATGGGTTATTTTTATACCATTCATGGTTTATGGATAATGTATTAACATTTCGTATGCTAGTTTTAATACGAATGTTTATGTTAAGTTTAAAACTTTTCATATTAGGAATGAATTGGACTTATAAAGTGATGGGTGGTGCCTGCTATAGCTCCATGATGCATCATTAGGTCTTATGAGACAAACCAGTGTCTTAGAACAAGGCCGTGACAAAATCTTATTTGTTGTCTTGGCACAAGGCCTTGACTATGTGGTTATGAAGTCTGACATTACGCATTCCATCATTATGAAAGTGGCTATTGATATTGCATGTGATTATTCGACTAGTAGAACTTCCATGTGAATAAGTAAATGGAATTATTTGATTTTATGTTTTCTATATTATGCTGATTTTTATGTTTAAAAGGATTTTGTTTTAGTCTTATACATTGCCTTAAATGTTTTTGCTTATTTATGAAAGTTTTTGCTATATTTTTATCTTTACTGAGCGTCTGAACTCACCCATTTCTATGTTTTATTTATCCTAGTATATGAAGAAGTATTTTATGGTTGACCTGTAGGGATTGGATAAGGATATAAGTGTGTTTGAAATGGGGAAAAATATTTTTGATGTATGTGTTTCATGATGTAATGTAAAACTTATTAGTGTATCTAGTACATAAGGCTACTAAACCAATCGGTCTTTCGGACATGAATCATTGTATCATGACAATGTGATGTAATAGTGCACCGACTCTGGGTAACTAGGGTTAGGGAGTTATTAAATTGGATCCCAAGGATGTGATGAGATATAATTACCCTCCCTTTTTTCATCCATGTATTAAAATTTTCATTTTAAAATGATTTATAATGGGGTTAGATTGTAACGAATTATTATTTTAGTGAATACTTTTCCTTAATTAATAGAACAGAGAAATGATATTTTTATTAATAAATAATTACTACAAAATCCAAAAATATGATAAGGTGAGAAAATCAATGCCAATGATTCAAGGAATAATAATATGACTACTTAGATTAAATTTAATTACAGTGATGATAGTGAAACTGTTATTTTAAAATATTATTTTTATTAATATTATCATGTTTTAATATAAAACATAATATTAATAAATTTTAAATAATGACTCTAATTTGATTTTTTGAAATTTATATAGCTATATTAACACATGTTTAATTTTTGAAGATTGAAAAATAATATTGTTAACACATAATGTTTAAAGCAATTTGTTTTTGAAAAACCCCATTTTATGTATATAAAATGATTTATTTTAAAAGATAATTATATATTATTTCAAACATTAAGTATAATAAATGAATATTATAAATATTTTCATCAAATACATATTTTTTATTAAGGTTTATTTTATATTTTCAGAAAAACGTATATTACATAATTATAACTAGTTATAAAGGTAAAAACCAAAATGGTAAAACATAATAATCTATTACTAAATGGCCTGGAACTTGTTTAAAACATGTGTTTAAATGATTGGGGGAGAATTTATCAACATTATACAAACTCAGAATCCATTATTTATCATTTTTTGAGGGTTTTTCCCTTTTAATAGTATCATTCCATTATTGAAAAATAATGGTTATCCACAAAAGTGTCCTTTTCTTCACTTATAAAAGGGGACACTTCCAAACCATCAATAAAGACAAATTAATTCAAAATTATTAATGAAAATATAATGGTTTTATCCTCCTATAATCATATCTCATGTTATATGGTGAACCCAACCCAGATACCCTCTCAAACAACTATTCGACCCGAATTGCCACATACAGGAAGGGAATTCTTGATCCCCAAAGACTGGAGACTAGAACTCAAGCACCAAACAACAACTAGAGGGAATTATTTATAACAAAATAATGCAAAAAACATAGAATATATATACCATAGTGAATTATTATCAGAGACAACATATTTCTTTTCTAGATGAAGACTTTCGAAATGATACAACTCAAGAACAGTAAAAACATCTCAAAGTACAAGTCCAATATCAAGGGGATACTAAAATTGTAAAAAGACTTATCCACATTATAGTTTGGGAAAACTCCCATTATCTCACAAGAATCTACATAAACTCTGCTAGTATAAACCTTATGGCCTCAACGCAGTGAATTTCCAATCCCTACATTGAAATACAAACAAAGGTCTATGCACCACCAAAGGGATGGGTAGGGTCTGAGCTAATAGGATCAGTAGGATCCCACCTAGGTGTTCGATAATAAGTCTTTGTACAATATTCCAAACATGATCAACTTTAAATAAAAAATAAATGATAAATAGTCTGAAAATCATTATATCAAATTCATAGGAAAACATTAAATTTCCCCTTTTACCCACAATTTTTAATTAACCCTTGTAAAAAAGTTTTAATTAGGTTCATATAGAAAATAATTCAAATCATATAAAGTAAGTATTACATATCATATCATATCCATGTAAGTAAAAAAATTGTACAAGATAATGAACACGAAACATACTGTGTTGTTGATCACTACAGGTCATGGTAGCCATCATATTCGAACCTAATACATAGACAACATCATGCATAATATATATAGATATATGCATCAGTTCTAGAGAGAAGAGGTACACCCCAAAAAGTGACCCCCCAATATATCTGTCATGTGAGTAGAACAATGGGACTAATTAGATGTGGAACAACCCATGAGTGAAACACTTAATATTATCAATACAATATTTTTATTACTACACCTTCCACCTATGTACCCAAGGCTTCCCAAGTGCTCTATTTTCCAAAACATTTCATCAAAACCATGTTTTGAAACCCATTTTATAAGTCCATATCACAATTAATTGAAAATTTATTTATATTTGTCTAAAATAAGGAGAAACCCATATTTTCTCAAACATGCATTTCCATACACATAAATTAATCATGCCAATTCATTTATAAAAGACTTTATAAAAACTTATAAAGTTACAGTTCATCCAATATAGGTTAGAGATGGAACCATCTACCTCACACTCAGGTTTCACACACCCACAATAGGACCTAGAAACAATGAAGAAATAACATTCAACAAAAAGGTTATATAATAAATCCTCACATATTAGATTTATTAAACAAGAAAAAACATTTATGGATATGAAATTTGACAACATACATTGAAGAGTATCACATCACACTAAAACCAAAAAAAGGTTTAACCTATAGTGGAAGATCACACAAAGGATCTTGAATGTGTCAAGAATATTATCATCATATATCAAAAGATCCAACAATACAAAAAAAATAGAGCTATTGTGATTAAGAAAAATGAAGAAACAGAATGATTACACATCATGATAAACTTAACACATCCACAATAGGCATCAATCACTGAACTAAGACACACAAAAGGAATAGAGCTCTCCAAAATCACCTGTGAGAGCTCCTAGATTGAGAGGGAAGAGGTCTATGGATGAATGAATGATAAATCATCTATGAAAAATGTTAAAAATCGAGACATGATATTTACCAGGCATGAAACCCGTTTTCAAATTGTGTAATAAAAAAAACCAAAAATACTAAAAACAAATATGTCATCGTGGATTAAAGATCTTGATTTTACCATTTCATGGTATGTAATATATTCATGGAATGTAAAGTTCTCTTTCCCCGTACTAGTTCACAACATCTGATCAAAAACCATTACATGATGTGAATACTTTTCTTGATGTGGAAACATTTTTTACAGCATGTCAGACTTTCACCTCTTCTCCTAGATCATGACATATTCCTGGTACCTAATTCACAACTTGAATATTCTACCCTACCTATAAAACTATTTAATTATGTGTAATAATTAAACAATATGTATCTCTCCTATAGATTGTAAACATTATAGATTCCCCTGAAAACCCCAAACCACAAATATTGTTCTCCCAACATGGGCAGAATCTCATAAATCTGGTAACAAATTTCAACTTAGATTCCACTAATTCAAACAAAAATACATCTATAAACATCATTTCATTTTCTCTAGAAACTTATATTTGTCCAAATAATCCCTCAATCACATAAAATGAAAGAGGGAAGTAAAAATAGAGGGGATAATTACCAAAAAATGGGTAACATGATTTCACAAACTCCCCATCATAACACTTTATATCCCCAGAAATCCATGTAGAATAATAATGTTTTACAAATGGTTGAGGCCACTTCTCCTTCATCAACGAATCACACTACCTAGTGTTACAAAAAATTGATCCATGTAAATAAAAAACTAATACCAATATATTCAAATTTCTACCCATAAAATTCACTTGAGAATTAACAATCTTCACAATCTTCTCCACAATAGAAAAATATGTCTCTAAATCAATGTCTTCCCAACTCAATATGTAAGAGGCATCAGGATGGTATTTTCTAAAATAAAAAATATATAAAAACATAATTAATAACTATAAACACAACTAAAAATTCAAAATGATAAATGTCCTGCCCAAGACACTCAGTGGCCTCAACTGGTCTAACAATTTCGGAGTCAAATTTCTCTATTTTCCTAGTTGATGATAACACAAATGAGGAGAAACTTTCAAGAATCCTGGTAATGACTAGAAAAATTCAATAGATGATTCCACATATACATATATGATTTCAGTCAACTTTAAGATGTAACCAATTGTCAATGTAAATATTGAATCATCTCTAACATCTCCTAAACAAGACTCGGTCAAACCAATGTAGTTTTTCCCACTGCTTCCAAACAAATAGGTGACATACAAATGGGACCACACAAAGCTTAGAACAAAGAAATATTTTTCAATGTGTTATAACTATTTTTGTAGGTAAATTAATCTAGTCTCTTATGGTTATCCTATTAGACCACAATATCCTAGTCGTTTTCATAGAGAATATCTTATAATATCCAAATATCGTGCATTTTTTGGCCATCTTTCTTTGGATGAGAAGCTATAATGAACCTGATGTGAGTCTCCATAACCTCTTGGATACTCCTCTAGAACCTAAAAATAATCTTAGGATCCTTCTATAAAAAAGTGGTAGATGGAACCTTGCTTAATATTATAATATCCTGCACATACAACATACCCAGATCTACATCTTTAGTGGTGTCCTTGATCGAAATGAAATTGTGTGCCATTTTCAACTAATCAATCACCACCCATATAGAATTCCTCCCTTAGGGAGTCTCTTTTAATCTGACTACAAAGTCCACGAACACCTCATACCATTTACAAATGGTCATTGGAAGAGGATTTATAAGACCATAATGTTTCAAATGCTTTTACTCTATCTGATAGAAGGTGTAACAATATGACACATAATTTAAAATGTCATGCCTTGTACTTATCCACGACAATTTCCATCCCATGTCATGATAGATCTTCATTGTTTTGATATGAATGACCCAAAAAACAATAAAATTCTAATAAAATAAACCCTATCACTGATGTTGGTCCAATAAACCAATCCTTAAAATGGAGAATGACACCTGAAGAGAGAGACTAAATAGAATTGGTCCCCCATCATTTATATTTTCTAAAAGTCCTATGATCTCAACATCCCCTTATAGAATTTAAAGAATAGACTCAAATAGACATGATGATAGGTGACCACTATCCATAACCATACCTAAAACATTATCTTAATCATCTTGGTGAAATTTATAGAATACCCCCATGAGGTTATATTCTTCCTTAACTTTCATAACAACATGCAATGGAACAATACTATTAAGAGCGTCTGCAATGGAATTCCCCTTCCTCGGAGTGTAGGTGTTGTTGATGTAAAATTTCTAATGGTATTATACTGACCACCTCTATCTAAGATTCATGTGCTTATAAGATAAGATACATCTCAGACACTTATGGTCACAAAATATCATGAACCACTCCCCCAAAATACAATGCTACTAATATTTAAGAGATTTAATAACTACAGAATGATATAAATCATTAGTTGGGTAATTCTTATCATGTCGTCAATGCTGATGACATATTTAATCCAAAACATGTTCATCCTACGTAATCATTCAATACAAAACAAAACTAAAAGCATCATATAAAAAACACATTTACCTTACTAGGATTAGGTATGATCATGATAGGATAGAATTTCAGAAGTCATTTCAAATCATTAAAAGTAATGTGAAACTTTGTATCCCATAGAAATTTCACCCCATTCCTGGTAAGAGAAGTCAATGGTTACACCAATTTTTAGAAATCCTTTATTATTCATTGATAATATCCAGAAATACAAAGGAAGCATCAAATCTAAAATAAAATTTGTGGCTCTTCCCAGGTCTATAAATTATTTACCTTCATACGACCAACTAATAAGTTATGATAATAAATAATCTTCCCTAATAACATAAATTCATGGAATGTAAATCTCCTCAATGGAAGGAAGGGGTTCCCTAGTTTGGAAAAATCTTTCACAGCTGGTTTTAGAGCTTACCTGCCACTTGAAATGGATTATTGGAAGGGGTGATATTTCCTTCTGGCACCAAAACTAGGTGGGGAGAGTGCTGGGTTTTACAGAATGTCCGACTCCTTCCATCTCCTTTAGCGAAGCTATTTTGTACCCGGGTTTTATTATCACGGTGATGGATGAGGAGAAGAAGGCCCTTTTCAAATTGATTGACATTTCACAGGAACCTGACCGGTGTGTTTTCACTCCTTCCTCTTCGGGAGCCATTTATGCTCAGGATTTTTGGTCGCGCTAGTAGTTATTCTGTCATTTTGGATGAATGGAACCAAATGCTGTGGATCAAAGCAGTGCCTGCTAAATACAATTTCCTCCTTTGGAGAATTAGGCATCTTGCAATTCCCACTGACGATAATATTATGCATTGTGGAATCCCACTTCCCTCTCGGTGTTCTTGATGCACAACTTCGAAGGAGGAGTCGACTCATCATTTGTTCTTTTTGAGTGAGTGGGCGGCAGTGGTCTGGGGTTACTTCGGGGCTTTCACAGGATATTGCAATGGTTCTCTAGGGACCATCCTATTTTTGGCCAATTAGATTCATGGATCAGGAGAGAGAGGTCCGGAGAAGGTGTCTCATGAACTGCTTCTTCAGGCTGGTTGCTGGTCAATCTGGCAAGCCCGGAACAAATGCAGATTTGAGGGGATTCGCAGTTCGGGGAAGACCATCATCAGCAAGGCAAAATGGTTACTCTCAGATCTGGTTTGTCTTCTCAGTAGCTGGCGGGGGGCTACCTCCCTCAACTTGTTATTTTACGGCCTTTGTAATGCACAGTCGGGTGTTGAAATCAACAGAGGGGCCCTAGTTCACTGGTCTCCCCCCTCCAGGGGCCTCAAACATAACATTGATGGGGCATGTTCAATGGGTGTTCTGTGAGGAGGTGGGGTGGTTCAGGACTCGTGGGGCTCGGTCCTCCTGGCCTTCTCTTCTCAGTTAGGCCATGGTTCCTCTCTTTTGGTGGAAGCTAAGGTGATTCTCATGGGTATTACACTTTGTTTTCAGCAGGGTCTTGATATTATTGAGGCAGAAACATATTCTATTATTCTTCATTGCACTCTTAATGATTATTCCCTCCTCCATGGTCCATTGTTTACATTATCAGAAAGTGTAAAGGTATTCTCTTAGATAGAAATAAAATCATCCATTCCTAGCAAGAGGGTAACCAAGTGGCGAACCACCTTTCTTATTTGGATGTTCTTGGTTCTAACCCGATACGCTTTAACGATTTTTCTACTTTGAAGCCTGAAGGAGTAAATTTGATCAGAGGGGATGCCCTTGGACTGCATTATTTTAGACCTCCATAGGTTTTGTCTTTCAGATTTTGGTATCTTTGTATGATTTTTTTTCTTATCAATAAAAAAAGCAACTTTGATGATGATGGATCTATAAATTTCATTTCAAAATATTTCCACAAAAATGGTGAATACTAGGGATTTACTGAACCAAACTCAAATTTTACTTGTGCTCGCATTTGGATTTTGAGTAATTCAAAATATCAACCATGAACACGACCAATGGTGTGTCTATAAATGGTTGGAGTATATAAATCATTAAATCCCTAAAAACCACAGGATCAATAGTTAGAAAAAAAATGAAATGACATGATATTTTTAATGTACATACCTTATACTGAATGTTTCCTTCGATATATCATACTCCCAAACTCTGAGCTGATGATACAAATACAAAAAAATGATCTTTGAAAACAAATTTACCCCCCTTAACAAAACAAAAAAAAATAATCAACATAGGTCAAAGGATACTTATTCTTAAATTTTACCCAATTCAATATCTTATAGTCTACATTGAAATGGAGTGAACCATCTTCCATCTTGGAAAAGAGAATTGGGATTTGCAAAGGAGAAACACCAGGTAAAACAAAACCATTCTTCATAATATAATCCAAGTGAATCTTGAGATCTTTTAGCTCCACTATTTTCATATGTTAAGAGGGTATCAAAATCAACTATCCACCCAAAACCAGGTAAATCCTAAACACTACGTCCCTCTCTAGAGAAATCCTAGATAAATTGTCTGGGAAAAAATTATAATAACCTAAACAACAGAGGGATGGTTTATAATAGAATAAACTTCATTGAGATTAATTGATATAGAAGAAAAAATCTCATGAGATCTGGGAGGGATGGTCCTACATGACAAGAACTCAGTTCCAACTCTCCCACGAATTCCTGTTATCTCCAATTGGTCATGATAAACTGGAAATTCTGATGATAAATTTCAACCTCATCATAATTAAAAAAATGTTAATCCATCCCGATGATGAAGTCAAACAGATTCAGATCAAGATAGAGTAAATCCCAAACTAACTGTACATCAATTAACAATAGAAAAAAGGACACCAAAACTCCTTCACTTTCTTATTTCCAATTGGTTTCTCTTACTCTATAATAAAGTAAATGAGCTCCATGTAAGTTTATGAATATCAACAAAATAGATAGATATAACAAAGTGGGATGCACTGATTTCAAATAATCAAATCGGTACTAGAGATGTAATAAATATGGTACCTCTCACTATCACTGGACCTGTGTCTACCTCTATCAGAATCTCATATAATACAAGAAGGTGCTTCACTCATAAGGCCTACAGATAGATTGATATAGTATTTAATTAATTTGACTATACCATAGTAGTCTTTATAGATGATGATCCATAATCATATCAAGGGATATACATAGAATGAAAAAAATTATATAGGTGTCCAAAAAGACCAAAATTGTTGCACATCTTCACAGGTACAAAACAATAACACTGGTTGTGTCTGATAATTCCACATTGATACCAAGTTAGTTATATGTAGTTATCAATTATTAATGTTAGAAAAGAGGTATACATTTGTGAACCAACTCCACCACTCATGTGATGATCTTTTCAATTCGTATTTTCTATTGTGTATCACTTAATATTCCACTAGGTGGAAGGTTAGGGAAATAATAACCATTTATTCTTACCATATTCATATCTATCATAATCACCTTTTATAATATCTTTTCTTATGTTAAAGGCTTCAATATAAATACATGAAGTCTGATATATGATCAAATAACCTATAGGTACTTATAAAACATAATCATGTAATTTTTTACAAGAAATAGAGAAAAATGAACCTTCTCATAAAACTAATTAGTGTACGCTAACTCCAAATTCTCTACTTATTAGAAATATTGGAACTCTAGAGACTTCACCATAGCTATGGAATCTAGACAAAACTATTGGAAGTAGATACTATTTAAACCCTTCCAATCCAAGCCTATATGGTTACCCACTTGTACCATGGAATCCCACCATTACATTCTAGGACAATTAATTCTGAATTCCACAAACTTCACCATGAAACTCTCTGGTTTATCTATAGAGTCAAATATCTGGTCGATCTTATCCAATTATTCTTCCCCCTCTTGAGGTTCATTCATAACCATAAATTATTGTGGCTTCTCACACAACAACACAAATGATCGCTCCCTTTCACCTCCAACTCATTGTTATACCTCAAAAACTATTTTTAGACTTTCAGAACATTCTAGTGGATTGCACACACCACTACAAGATATCCCCGATAAGATATTGATCTATAGGTGAGTTCCCATGAAGAGAATCTATTTCACCCTCCTAAGGTACCCATGAAATACATCTTAGAGGCATAACACTACACCCAGATGTAGAAGAAGTGATCATTAAATATAATAATCACAGTTCAAACAAAAAAACGTAAGAAAAAACTGATATTAATATTAAAAACTCAAATTAAGAGACACACATATCAATAACCCATTGGAACATGAGTCTCTTCAAGGAAAAATAAAGGTAAGAACTCACCAAAAACTACCTCTAATGATCTAAAAATCATGTATCTAGTATATAAAACTTACCAAGATAAATAGACTTGAGGGGAGACCACATATGATATCATACTATGTCGAACACATCCTCGATACCCTCCCAAACTAGTACCTAACTCAAATTTCCACATTCTCATATGGTATTAAAAATTATTAAAACTAGCCATTATGAATAGTAATAACCACTTTTTGAAATTTTATGAATTTTATTTTTCAAAATGGACTTCATTTTTGGATTCGGAATATCAAAATTAGCTTAGGGTGAAATTTTGGTACTTTTCAGATAACTTTCATTTTCTGATGAATAGTGAAAATTACTAAATTTTAATTGAAAAAAAACATTTTAATCGAAATAATTAATAGTTATAAATTATTAATTTGAGTGGTTTTAAAGTATATTTAGAATATATTTTTACTATTTAATACAATGTTGGTCATTGGATGTAATTTCACATTTAAACCAGACATAAACAAGTGTCAATCTTTTGATAGTTATTATCTTTTAAGAACACACTATTTGTTTTGACGACGAGAATTAATTTTTAAATTACTTAATGCAACTGATATGTTTTGAATTTGGTAAAATAGACATCATTTTTGAGTTCATAATATCAAATATATCTTAGGCCTACTTTTTGGTATTTTTCTGGAAACTTTCATTTTTTGATGAATAGTGAAACCACTAAGTGGTAGTAAAAAAATGAATTTTTCATAAAACATAATTTTACTGCTTCTGTGAGTAGAATTTCTAACATCCGAGAGACACGGTTAATATCAAGGACTAAAATGTGGTTCAATTAGATGAAAATAATTTTTGGTGAGTAGTAACTTTTTACTTTTTTTTAACCACGGTTAAAAGTAAATAGGGTAGTTAAGGGTAAAAATGATATTATTATTACCCTAACACATGTTCTAATTATATTGGATAAGTGTAATTCGACCAAAAACAACCTTAGGAATAAAATATGACCATTTAGGCACACTTGGATTAGATTAGGACATTTATTATCAATTTATTTAAAGAAGGGTTAAAATAGTTAAAATCAAAGTTTAATAACTAAATCATTTTTAATATAGGGTTATACATAAGATAAATTATACTATAAATATTTATTAGAAATATCAAAATATTTCCTACATAATGATATTTTATTTGTAATTTTTAGACTTTAAATAAGTTAATTTATTTATGACACAAAGATGATGCAGTAATTATCTTATTAATGAAATATTGACATAATTGATGTTATAAATACCCAAATAAATGCAATTTGAGACTATTTATGAATTACACTAATCTTATATGTTAATATGACATGTTATTATTAATTTAAGTAACTTTTGTATAACTAATCATTCTGTTATGAGTTTCACAAAAATCAATTACTAAATAGTGTCAAAATTGACATAAAATAGTTTTTAAAACAAATATTATATTATTAATTGTTATTTTATTCCTTAAAATATAAGGTTATTCCAAATGACTTAGATAAGGTTATATATATTAATAATTAACAACTTGGGATTCGTTTGTCTTGTTATAGTAAGTTTATTAACCTTATAGTGAAAGAACACAAAAAGACACGGTAAAAGTAAAATTATCTAACATAAAGTTAAATATAAATTATAAGGTTACAATAGGAACCTAAACTTGTCTAAATTCTATTGTATGAGAGGATTGCGACCCATCCCCACCTTATCTTCTAAATAAATCAATTTGGAGCTATTTAAAACCGAATATGGCTTTATAATAAAATTATATTTTTAGTTTTTCCAAAGGTGCCCCTCTCCTCCCTTATAAAAGGGCACCTCTTCCCTCTCTTCCACACACAACTTAGAGCCTTCAAGATCGGCCAAACCCTACCAAATTCTCTTTTTCACTTAACTAGAAACATTATAGAGGTCCTGGTTTTCTTCAAAGGCCAATTTTAGTGCCCTAAGAGGAGGAATCGAAGAGGTGCTTCAAAGAAGAGGTAATGTCCGTTACCGATTCTTTCAACTTCATTTCTTCTTCCACTTCTTCTTCGTAGGTTGTTTCATTATGAAGTAATAACATCAGTATCACTCATATACTAATATTTTATTATAAGTATTAAACAACCCTATTTCACCATCTTTCCAACCTACGGAAAATGAAATCACCGCACGTGCATACGTACGAAATACCGTCTCCACACCGTGGTGTAATCTATTTTCCACCACCACCTTACTTGGATGGGTATAATGGTGTACATAATAACTATATATGATTATTGTAAAGTGATATTGATTATTAAATAGTATACATACACTCCAATACAATTCCATGATCATGAGAACGATATCATCGCTCGTGCGTACGTACGGACTATCGTCTGCACGACGCGATGAGATTCATTCTCCACGTTAACCATTCATGAATGATTATAAAGTGTATATAATAAGTACTCATGAAATACATGTCATAATAATGATACTGTATTTATGTGTATATATATTTATGTCATCTACTTAATTCCATTCAACTCAATATGGAAACGAAAACAGCGTTCATGCGTACGTACGGCCTACCGTCTTCATGAACGGTGTATTTCATTCCATTTATAGATCTATTATATATATGTATATTCTGAATATATATTATATTTAAATCATGTTTTATATTCTGTAATTATGTAATAATGATCTATGAAATCATATGAATAATTACAAGTCAAAACACGAACGATAAATGAAACGATTTTACCCAAAACGCTCTTTAACATGGAATTTACAAAAGAACGGGTAATATAAAGTCATAAGTGAACCATATATGATATCATAACAATGAATATGATTCTTTAATAAGTCAATAACATTATTTAAATCATTATACAGGAGTTTTGGACACTTACGATGCAAATCGGACCTAAGGAAAGGGATAATTTTGCAAATCTCATTTTTTTATCCGAGATTGCTTATACGTAAGTTTTTCCTAGGGTTATTTTTATCATCCATTTCCAGGTTTTCTAAAAGTGTTTTTATGTATGTTTAATGTCCTTTTTACCCATTCTGACATTTACTACATGGTATGTAAGGAATCTTTCTTTTGTTTATGTTACGAGGTACTTTTTTGACTTTTCTGGTAAAAGTACGAGAAGAATGTTTTTTTAACTTATACGGCACGAATGGATTTTTATGGTTTTATAAAGCCTTATTTTTATAGAGCCTCCTCCAAAATATTTCATGACTATTTTCAACAAAAATACTTTTCTTTTAAAATTGCATGACATTTTGTAAAAAGATAATGATTTTGAAGATGAAAGGATATTTTCCTCAAGAATTCATTTCTAGTGTTTTATCAAAACCATTTTCCATCTAAGATGACATTATTTCATATGTGTATGTTTCAAGTATAATGTATCTATGATTTACATGGTTTCACCTTTCTTATGATGAAATGATATCCATTTGTTTTATATGGATTATGTTATGATGGAATGATGTTTATGAAACCCTTTTTATTCTTTGGGTTATGATGAATGTTTTAAGTTTATTTTGTGGCACAAGTAAGAATGATTTCATTATGAGATGGGTGGGACCTATATCTCCCTCCAATGCATTGGGTAAAGATTTATATCTCATGAGATAGACATGGCTGGAACGGTAAGTTAATCCGGTTCAGTATTACAGGACAGGGACAAGGAGTGAACTCGATTCATAAAGGGAATTTGTCCACTAAGATGGTCTTGGCAGCAATGCCTTGGCTACTATGGAAATCATTACATGTGCTTAATGGTTTACACAATTACATGTTTTATTCCCATGCTATTTTATCATGATTGATGTTCCCTTATGATATATGCCTTAGGTACTTCCAAGATTCATGTCTTCGCTCAAGATTTTGATGTTTAGATTTTATGTTCAAGTTTTTGCATTCAAATGTTTATGGATTGTTTTATGTTCTCTATGTTTACCCTTACTGGGAATTTTAGCTCACCCCTTTGATGTTTTCTTTTCCCCAGGATATAAAGAAATGTTTTAGGTAAGAAAAAAGGGAAGATCTTTATTGGGAGATGTTGAAGATCTTTCACCACAATTAGAAAATTTTATTCCGAGTTTCCAAAGACACTAAACTATTACGGTCCTTGTGTGTCTATTTTTTTATGTATTAATTATTCCGCAAAATTAATGTAATTTCCATGTATGTCAAGATTAGGGTCTCTACAATTGGTATCAGAGGAAAGGTTTAGTCAACCTTTGGAAACTAGGATGCGAAAACGTTAGTGAGATCCCAAGAGATATTTCTAAGGTATATCTAGGGATTTCCCTAAGGATAAGTATACATATAGGATATAGTCCTAGAACTACGGTAACGATCTTAGAATTTAACCTAAGATGTTAGATATTGAGGGTACTCCACCTTTACTATGTTGTTTTCCCAAGCATGATTTGTGCCTTTCACAGAATTCTTTTTATGTTTTATTCAATAGAGGGAACGAGAAGGAATTCGTTTAACATTGAATCCAATGGAAAAATTGGTGACTATGAGAAACGAAATTACATAATGCCTAGAGAGAAAGATATTGTGATTATTCTGAATCAGTCATCATGATATATGATTAACAAGGTGAAATTTAGTGGTATTCCTAAGTCATCAAATAAGAGGAAGATGGAATTTTATGCATGTTCGCATAGTGAGGAGCATAGAGAAAGGAAGATTGAGATTTCTAAAGAAGGGAAGAAGAACCTTGAGGAATACCTCAAATGGAGGGACATATGTTATCTGTGTGGAGAAAAGGGACATAGAGTGACCGACTGTTATAGAGTTCAATGTATTATTTATGGGGAACATGGTCATTACCCAACTCAATGACCTGACCTAAAAAGTTACTTCTAAATCAAGGAATGACTTATTCCAGGACAATCATTGAAGAGGATGGATTGAAGTGTTTATGTATTGGTTTTTAAGAATAATGTTGTTGAGGTACTTTTATGGTGTATTAGAATATTTCTGTATTAGTCTATTGTGGATTTCAATAATTTTTTGGTACCGATAACCATGAAAAGTGATTCAGATATTTTTGGAAAATAGATGATATGCACATAATTAAGGGATAAGGAGAAAATTAAATGTTTGATAGTATTCATGAGCTCATGACTGATATAACGAGAAGGTTATATCATGGTTTGAGTTTATAGAATTTTTGGATTTTGGTATGTGGAAAGAGTTAACTTTTAACAGCATTCATGTTTTCACTAAGGTTTAATGGGTATTCATTTTTCAAGAGAATACATGATTAAGGTATTCACATGATTGGAATTTGACCAACAAGATATATGGGGGATAAATGATGGTATTCACATGCTTGGTTGATGACATTTCAAGTAATCGTTTTCTTTATACTATGGGCTTGGACCGAAGTATTTTAGATATGCCTAAATATTTGAATGGATTATGTTAGACATAAGTTAGTATTGTTTAAGGATAGAAGTTTTTTTGATATTATTTATGGGATGTTATAGTAATGTAGTTTTAGAAAAAAGACAACCTGAAGGATGGGTGATATCCCATCGCGTCGGACAAGGCTGTTGGAATCGAACCCACAACTGAAGTGTGACTGGCCTTTATCGCCTACCACTGGCCTAAAAGAAGTCCCTGTTTAGTAGAAACTAGTTTTATTATATTAAGCAATATGATATATGAAGTATAAGTCCATTCTAGGAACCATATATGATTAATCTCACTATATATGGACCTATGTATTTTTTGATAACTTTTCTAACCTTTTGTTTGAGACAGATGGAATGACCCATCATTCTATCACATGATCTGCTAACACATCATGAATGGGGAATTCAACTTCATTTCTTTAAGAGATGAAGTAGAAATTGTTTAAGGCATGAACAACAATGATATTGTACAAAAATCAAGTAAGTATTTCTTTTGATTCGAAAATTCTTCAACACTAGAGAAATGATCCTGAAAACCAAAAATGTTGTCCTAGTGCTCTTATATCTGATGAATCAGATGGTACCTTAGATCATAAAAAATTTATGGCTTTGTGATTGCTGGCTTTTCCATAGCCATGTTCTCTACCACTCTCCATCAGAACATGACAATTAGATTTCTCTTCCATATCCATATTTTCACCTATGTGGAAACCCAGTGATTAGTTTATTTGGGTAACCGTTACGTTTCATACTTTTGTTTTTAAAGATTGGTTTTGGTATTCCTTTTTACGATGTGGGTTTATATTAAACAAACATTCGAGTAGTAAACCATTTATAACCCCGATGAATTTCGAGGGGGAAATTCATTTTAAGGGGGGTAGAATGTAACACCCCGAGATTTTATGAAAAATATTCTTTTAATTTCATTAATGTCTTGTATTGTACGCTACACCATAAAGAGCTTGCACAACATGCATCCTTTACTTTCCTTTCATTACACGCAATCACGACCTTCCTTGATAGCTTGCATCGTACACAATACCGAAATTCACTAAACAACAATATGCTATTAAAAATTATTAAAACTAGCCATTATGAATAGTAATAACCACTTTTTGAAATTTTATGAATTTTATTTTTAAAAATGGAATTAATTTTTGGATTCGGAATATCAAAATTAGCTTAGGGTGAAATTTTGGTACTTTTCAGATAACTTTCATTTTCTGATGAATAGTGAAAATTACTAAATTTTAATTAAAAACAACCTTTTTAATCGAAATATTTAATAGTGATAAATTATTAATTTGAGTGGTTTTAAAGTATATTAAGAATATATTTTTACATTTTAATACAATGTTGGTCATTGGATGTAATTTCACATTTAAACCAGACATAAACACGTGTCAATCTTTTGATAGTTATTATCTCTTAAGAACACGCTATTTGTTTTGACGACGAGAATTAATTTTTAAATTAATTAATGCAACTAATATGTTTTGAATTTGGTAAAATAGACATAATTTTTGAGTTCATAATGTCAAATATATCTTAGGAATAATTTTTGGTATTTTTCTGGAAACTTTTATTTTTTGATGAATAGTGAAACCACTAAGTGGTAGTAAAAAAAATTGAATTTTTCATAAAACATAATTTTACCGCTTCTGTGTGTAGAATTTCGAAAATCCGAGAGAAACGGTTAATATCAAGGACTAAAATTTGGTTAAATGAGATGAAAATAAATATTGGTGAATAGTAACTTTTTACTTTTTTTACCACGGTTAAAAGTAAATAGGGTAGTTAAGGGTAAAAATGTTATTATTATTACCCTAACACATATCCTAATTCTATTGGATAAGTGTAATTCGACAAAAAACAACCTTTGGAATAAACTATGATCATTTAGGCCCACTTGGATTAGATTAGGACATTTATTATTAATTTATTTAAAGAAGGGTTAAAATAGTTAAAATCAATGTTTAATAATTAAAGCATTTTTAATATAGGGTTATACATTGGATAAATTCGAATATAAATATTCATTAGAAATCTAAAAATATTTCCTATATAATGATATTTTATTTGTAATTTTTAGACTTTAAATAAGTTATTTTATTTATGACACAAAGATGATGCAGTAATTATCTTATTAATTAAATATTGACATAATTGATGTTATAAATACCCAAATAAATGTAATTTGAGACTTTTTATGAATTCCACTAATTTTCAATGTTAATATGACATGTTATTATTAATTTGAGTAACTCTTTTAGAACTAATAATTCTGTTATGATTTTCACAAAAATCAATTACTAAATAGTGTCAAAATTGACATAAAATAGTTTTTAAAACAAATATAATATTATTAATTGTTATTTTATTCATAAAAATCTAAGGTTCGGCCAAATGACTTATATAAGGGTATTTATATTAATAATAAACAACTTGGGGTTCGTTTTTCTTGCTATAGTAAGTTTATTAACCTTATAGTATAAGAACACAAAAAGACACGGTAAAAGTAAAATTATCTAACTTAAAGTTAAATATAAATGATAAGGTTAAAATATGAGCCTAAACTTGTCTAAATTCTATTGGATGAGAGGATTTCGACCCATCACCACATTAGCTTCTAAATAAATAAATTTGGAGCTATTTAAAACCGAATATGGCTTTATAATAAAATAATGTTTTTAGTTTTTCCAAAGGTGCCCCTCTCCACCCTTATAAAAGGGCACCTCCTACCTCTCTTCCTCACACCACTTTGAGCCTTCATGCTCGGCCAACCCCTGCCAAATTATCTTCTCCACTTACCTAGAAACATCCTAGAGGTCCTGGTCTTCTTTAAAGACCAATTTTAGTTCCCTAATAGGAGTACTCAAAGAGGCGCTTCAAAGAAGAGGTAATGTCTGTTACCGATTCTTTCAACTTTATTTCTTCTTCCACTTCTTATTATTAGGTTGTTTCATTTTAAAGTAATAACATCAGTATCAATCATATACTGATATGTTATTATAAGTATGAAACAACCCTATTTCACCATCTATCCATCCTACGGAAAACGATATCACCGTGCGTGCGTACGTACGGAATACCGTCTCCACGCCGTGATGTAATCTATTTTCCACCACCACCTTACTTGGATGGGTATAATGGTGTACATAATAACGGTATATGATTGTTTTAAAGTGGTATTGATTCTGAAATAGTATACATACACTACAATACAATTCCACGATCATGATAACGATATCATCGCTCGTGCGTACGTACGGACTACCATCTCCCCGACACGATGAGATTCATTCTCCACGTTAACCATTCATGAATGATTATAAAGTATATATAATAAGTAATCATGAAATAAATGACATAATAATGATACTGTATTTATGTTTATATATATGTATATCATCTACTTAATTCCATTTAACTCAATAAGGAAACGAAAACAGCGTTCATGCGTACGTACGGCCTACCATCTCCATGAACGGTGTATTTCATTCCATTTATCGATCTATTATATATATGTATATTCTGAATATATATTATATATAAATCATGTTTTATATCCTGAATTAATTAATCACGATCTAAGTAATAATATGAATAATTACAAGTCAAAACACGTATGTCAAATGAAACGATTTTACCCAAAACGCTCTTTAACATGGAATTTACAAAAGAACAGGTAATATAAAGTATTAAGTGAACCATATATGATATCATAAAAATGAATATGATTCTGTAATAAGTCGATAAAATTATTTAAATCATTATATATGAGTTTTGGACACTTACGAAGAAAATCGGACCTAAGGTAAGGGATAATTTTGCAAATCTCATTTTTTTATCCTAGATTGCTTATACATAAGTATTTACTATGGTTATTTTTATCAACCATGTCCATGTTTTCTAAAAGTGTTTTTATGTATGTTTAATTTCCTTTTTACCCATTTTGACTTTTACTACATGGTATGTAAGGAATATTTTTTTTGTTTACGTTACAAGGTACTTTTTGACTTTTCTGGTAAAAGTACGAGAAGAATGTTTTTTAACTTATACGGCACGAATGAATTTTTACGGTTTTATAAAGCCTTATTTTTATGAATCCTCCTCCAAAATATTTCATGACTATTTTAAACAAAATCATTTTCTTTTAAAATTTCATGAAATTTTGTAAAAAGACAATGATTTTGAAGATGAAAGGATATTTTCCTCAAGAATTCATTTCGAGTGTTTTATCAAAACCATTTTCCATCTAAGATGACATTATTTCATATGTGTATGTTTCAAGTTTAATGTATCTATGATTTACATGGTTTCAATTTTCTTATGATGAAATTATATCCATTTGTTTTATATGTATTATGTTATGATGTAATGATGTTTATGAAACCCATTTTATTCTTTGGGTTATGATGAATGTTTTAAGTTTATTTTGTGGCACAAGTAAGAATGATTTCATTTTGAGATGCGCGGGAACTATATCTCCCTCAAATTCATTGGGTAAAGATTTATATCTCATGATATAGACATGGCTGGAATGGTATGTTAATCTGGTTCAGTATTATAGGACTGGAACGAGGAGTGAACTCGATTCAGAAAGGGACTTTGTCCACTAAGATGGTTATTGTCAGCAATGCCTTGGCTACTATGGAAATCATTACATGTGCTTAATGGATGCCACAATTACATGTTTTATTCCCATGATATTTTATCATGATTGATGTTCCCTTATGATATATGCCTTACATACTTCCAAGATTCATGTCTTTGCTCAAGATTTTGTTGTTTAGATTTTATGTTCAAGTTTTTGCATTCAAATGTTTATGGATTGTTTTATGTTCTCTATGATTACCCTTAATGGGAATTGGATCTCACCCCTTTGATGTATTCTTTTCCCCATGATATAAAAAAAGGTTTTAGGTAAGGAAAAAAAATGAAAGATCTTTATTGGGAGATGTTGAAGATCTTTCACCACAATTAGAATATTTTATTCCGAGTTTCCAAAGACACTAAACTATTACGGTCCTTGTGTGTCTATTTTTCTTATGTATTATGTATTCCGAAAAAGTAATGTAATGTCCATGTACGTCAAGCTTAGGGTCTCTATAGTTATCCTCTAGAAAAAGACCACACAATAGATCTATAAAGGGTCAAGAATATTATCATCACAAATCAAAAGATCCAATAAATCAACATAATTGTGCTACAATGATCAACAACAATAAAGGAATTGAAGGATTACTGGCCTTAATAAATTAAACACAACCATAATAGAGACAAATAATTATATAATGACATCCAAAAAGAGTTGTGGTCTCAAAATTTTCTTAATATATCTTCTAGGTTTAGTGGGAAGAGACCCATGTCTAGATGAAAAACAAATTATCCTTGAAATGCCATAAAAGTCAAAGATATGTGAATTACATGGTGTGGAGCCCCTTTTCATGTTATACAATTCAAGAGACACAAAAACACTAAAAAAATGTCACCTATAATTAATAGTATAGATTTATCTATTCCATGATGTTTAATATTTTAATTTCATGTAAACTTATCACGCCCTATACCAGTTCATAAAATCTTCCCAGAACCCATTACATGATGTGAATAGTTTTCAGGATACAGAAACATTTTTCATGACTTGTAATACATTCAAATCTTGTACTACATCATAACATAATCCCATAACTCAATATAAAATGTGATTGTTTGAAACTATGTGTAAAATTATTTCATAATTTTTAATCATTACAGAACATGTATTTCTCCTATAGACCGTGAATAGTAGAGATTCTCTTAAAAAACCAAAACGACCCCTAGTTTTCTAAAAACATGGGGAGAACCCTAAAAATCATTTAACTCATTTATAATCAAAATCCTTTAATTCAATAAAATATACATCCCCAAACATTAGGTCATTTTCCCTAGAAAATTCTCTCTATCCTCAAGAGCCCACAAACGCACCCAAAGAAAGAGGAAAATAAAAAGGGAGAATAGAAATACCTAAATGTAAGTAATGGGGTGTTACATGTTTATTATCATAGAGTGACCATAAGTTTTCTTAAGCACTTTATTATTGAGTAGACATCAAAGTGAATGCTCAAGGTCCCAAACTGAGTGATTCTTAATCCTTATCTTTTTATTATTATTATTTCACATCCAAACACATACAAACCATAGTTATATAATTACCTTCGTATCATTATTAAAATTGGTTTCTATCATATTAATTTAATGATAATCACTTACTCCTTCTCATGCACTTATAATAATAGAAGAATGTTGATCTTTCTTTGTATTGACTAACACCTCCATAAACTAATGTTTTTTGGTATTAATCATGATTATCATTATTTTTCAAAACAAATTAAAATATGATTTGAAACATTCAAAGATACTAAATAATATCATATTCATAATATAATAATGAGATTTCATCAAAATAAAAAACATATTTACCATATTCACCCTTCAAATTGGTGTATCTTTATCTTTTGGAGGTATAACCACCAACTTGAATAGTGTTAAAAAAATATCATGGATGACTATGGAAACATAAATACTATTAGGTCGTCTGGGTTAGACACCCAGAGGGAGGGGGTAAATCAGGGTGTTACAGATTAAAACAACTACCCCTATTGATCTTGTTTCATTCTTAAGAAAAACTCTCTTCTCTATCTTTCCCATAGAAAAGTATAAACAGAAATCAAATCATGCACATGACACAATGAATTTTACTTGGTTCACCCTCACTGGGATACGTCCAATGAGCAAACATCGACGATGTGTCGAGGTACCAACTTCACTAAAAGCGCACTACTGTTTAAAATTTTTTTAATAGGACCCACTGTCCCTTTTGGTTTACAACCATTCACAATATGAAATATCATTTCTCTCTCAACTAAAGTGTGATAAGTACTTCTTCATAAGATCTACTCATAGTTTATGGACCTATAGGTCTCTTAATTATCTATAATGAAAACTATATATTTACCCATTGATAGATTATCTATTGAAGTTCATCTTTCTCCCACAGATGAGTCTCACTTTGCACCGAGTGTACCGGGCAACTGTAAATATTTCGCGCAACCCTTATTGTGTCTTGCGCATAACTTTAATTCCATGGGCGCAAGATTCCACTTTCTTCATGAAACACCCTCTATGCACAACATCAATATTTTGCGCAACTCAAATCTTATGCACATCTTTCTTAGCTTGCACACATCTCAAAATCTTTCGCACAACTCCCTTTGCATGAAATTCTTATGCAATTCGGTGCTTAGATTTTCTCTAAGTGTGGAGTTGTTTTGAATGAGGGGGGTCACCTCATATTTATATGTGTTCTTGACAGTAGCGCAAAGGATTCATCTTTTCTCATGAAAATTCCTCTTTGATCATGAAAAACCCGGTTTGACTTCACATTGTGTGTGCAAGTTTCTTTCGCACAACCACATCTTTCTTGCCCATTTCCAAACCCTTCATGCATCTGACACCTTTTACATTTTTCGACATTCTTCTCCTGAAACATGCCATGGTCGCAAGTTTCCAAACCACCCTAGATCTTGCACACAACATCCTTTTCCAAAGATGTGTTTCCCAATTTACATATTTTGAGGCCCAAAAATTTGGTAAACACTGGAAAATGACACCACCTTAGAACAGTTCTTTTTATACTGCCTCCAAATCGTCCATTCCTTTTTCATCATTCGTTGAAAACATAGGTTATCAAAATTATATATGGAACTCGACGGATCACCATGTAATCCCCCTTTGTCAGGAAATTAGATGTCGTGGTCTAGTCTTTCATTAAACACAACATAGAGATCCACTTTGTGAACAAACACAATCACCTCAAAAAGATTCAATAATACCTTGAGGGGTTTTTTCCCAACAAATAATAAAGTTATTATAATTTAAAATTAACCACATGATTTTAAAGTTATTTTTAATGATTACATCATGTATTAATTATAGTATCAAAATATCATATTTGATCACTAAAATTTTCAAAATAATAGCACGTCGATTCCACTTTCCTGAAAACATAAGAAAAAACTATAGAATAAAGAACTAGCATATGATAATAAATTATCATTATTTAAATAAATATACATGAAAAAGTATCTTATAGGGTACATAATAAAATTATGTTTTTTATTCATGATGATAGGTGTGTGCCCAGAATGAGTCTGCACAACAGTAAGGGTTTTATCGACTAAATTTTTGGATATATTGGTTCTTAGTCTTTCTTACATGAACATAAACTTTAATATTTATTTGATCCTAAAAATACATATATTATATATTATTTCAAAATATTCTATTGGAAATTAATTTTAATGATCAATAAAAATTTAGTTGATAAAAAATTCAAAATAAAAGTATAATTTAAGTAAAAAACACTCATTCTTACTAATAAATATTCTCTTCAATGTCCATTATTACCTTATAAAAATAATTTCCTTAAAAGAAATCTAATTTTTATATTATTTATTTTCCTTATATAATTTTATAACTTTCAAAAAGGACAATATTATATTTTTTCCTTGATGTGTGTTTTTATTTAAAAAAACCTATAAAACAAAGTAATGGTATTTCATTTTACTTTATTTACGAACCGGGATTTTAAAACCCGATTTGTTTGTTTATTTTGATGATTTCTTTTTTAGAACTCTTTCATTTTTTTTCCAAATTATTATATTTCCCAAATAATTTTTTTACAATAGTTTTCTATTCATCTTTTATAATAATTATTAATGGGTTTTGAAAACAATTTATATTTTCATTTATATTTTTCCTCCATTTTTTATCTCAACTATGGTGATATTTTTATAACCCTTATATTTTGTTATTATATGATTCCTTTGGGAAATAATATTTTTTATATCCTATTATTTCATAAGTTCATGTTATGTTATTGTTTTGAAAAAATTATCTAACCCATTTTTCCCAAGGATTCATTAAAATAGGACGATGATATATTCAAAGTAGAACACCTATGTTTGGGTAAATAAGGATGGGGCATGATATCATTATCTAATTCATTGTTTTATTTTAATGTATTTAGAGATAATCAGGCATGTACATAATTATTTTGATTACATAATCATAGGAATAATGGGTTTTCTCACATTTTTAGGCAGAGATAATGAGTTTTTACACATAGTAATTAGAATAATGAGTTTGATCCTAATGGGTTTACTATGATTTTAGTTGTGTCTAATTTCTATGTTGTTTTTAAATTTGTAATAATTTTTCAGAATTCATTTCATTTTCATGATATTAAATGTTTTAATGTTACACTTTATTTTTAAAATATTATGCAATCTTAGGTTATTATTCCATGTTATATGACTTTTGAAATATATTTTTATCTATTTAATAAATTTTATGAATCATTAATGATAATTTTATGATATTATGTTGATGTATCATATCTTATGATTATCATTAATAATATTATGATATTTTAATAATATATTTATCCCCTTACTCATGATCTCCTTCTTGTTTTAGATTTGATACCTTATAATATTTTCCCCCTATATAGTATCTGGTCTCACCCCTTTCATAGTTTTCCATTTACATAGTTATAAGGATGATTACATCATGTAATATGTCTTGATAAGGGTTTATAGGAGTGTTATAATGATCAAATTTTTTCAAGTGTTTAAAATTTTGATGTTTATATATCTAATCACTAAGATAATAAACTATTTGGTCCTTAGATTTTGTGGTTTCTTATGAAATGTATTATAAAAATCATGAATTTAATTTATGATTTTTTTATGTTTAGTTTAGGTCACTACAATAGAAGAATCCTTTTCATTTATACCATGTGTCTTCTGCTTATCATCCCTTCCCAGATCATGTTGGGTGGGACATATCCCAGTCCATATATTTTCCCCAACCGGCATGCACTTTTAATCCCAAGATAGGATAACCTACATAACTAACTTATATTTTCCAACCCAACACAACTAGGCATATTATTCCAACTGCACCCCCACCCACTGTAGAGTTGAAGGATTACCATCCAATCTGATGGGATCAAATGACTATAGGTGCTAGGGTTCACCCACTATATATCTTACAATTCCAATGTGGTACCATGCCCACCACATATATGGTCCTCACTTCTGAGGACACCACCCACAATCTTAGATAAACACATCCCCACACTAAGAGTCTCCTCCCTAGATTTTCATTCAACTATGCACCACCACTACCTACGTCAATGTCATCTCTCGCAATGAGTCACCCCAATCCACTACACACATTGAACTGTCACCAATGTGTTGAAACTTTAATCATTATGACATTATTTTTCGGATCAGATCAATTTCACTAGTCCTCCTCAAACCACTACCTTATCACAATACAATTATCATCCTACCATGGGATTTATGGTCTTGTTCCATCCATACGCGAATAGAAGTAACTGAAATTGAGATATAAAGAAGTGAAATATGGGAGAAAAAGAAGATAAATTGAGGGTTATTGTTCATTTATATTCTATAAATATGTCACATTAATAATTATAATAGTTAGGTTTTAATCATTATAACCCAATGAAATCCATGGCTCAAGGTTAGGGGATTAGAGGAAAAAAGATCCAACAATCATAACGAGGATTTATAAAGAATAATTAAATTAACCTACTCATGAAAAAACTTGAAGATAATATTTATTTGATAACTATATTCAAATATAATTCCGGATTAATGTAGTGACATAAATTAATAAACCATAACCTCATGATAGGATCACCCATTTATAGGGGTTATGTTCACGTCCTACATTTTCACGAATCTTGGGGAACAACTCTTCGATTCCTTTCCAAAGTAACCCTTCTATTGGCATTAAAAAATATTACGGTTCATTTGGATAACCCTTATAAGAATGGTAAATATTTTTATACACATTTCATTTCTAGGGTTCAAAAATTTAATCTCAAATAATGAACAGTCAATATAATTAATAATTTCTATTTCAAAATTATAAAATAATCTTTCTAAAATAACCAAAACCTAGAATCCTTGATTCAAATAATACTAATCCATAAGTAAAACCAACATTTCTGCTGAAACCAAAGTGTTTTAACTTTTTTCATATTATTTATTATGTGAAAATCAAATTTATTAATAATGTATATGTGTGGGATGAAAATTTTATTTATATATTGAATATATTTTTATCAAGTCCATTTTCCACTTGAAAATCCACACCATATAATCTTAGGAGTAAAAACCACATGTAGAATTCAAAACAACCATCAATTTTTTTTTTCAGTTTTCCACTATGATCAATTTTAAAATTTATCCATAAAGACATAATGAGACCTTGAAACTCATAATTGGGAAATGTTTTTTTCAAATAATTATCAGGTCAATACATGAGAGTTAAAAAAATGTGATAGATGTTTATGAGGGAGGTAATTTAGAATGTTATTCAAGAGAAAACCAATGGAATGGTTTTATTTATTCATGGTAGATGTGGGTTCACTTATAGATTCAAAGGAGACATATATTTATAAATTCTATTTCTTTAATATAAATGGAATTATATTTTCAAAGAAAATAAATTAAAAGTGGAAAAATATTAAATATGAGACAAAGATAATTTTATATTTTCCTCTAATACCAATTTAGAGATAAATATTCAGCATATTTTATGTTTTTAACCCTTAATTAGATCCTTTTACAACATTTTAGTCTTAACTAGGGTTACTAACTTTTATCCTGCTACCTTATTTTTATTACTATAACGAAATTGAACATATTATTTAAATTTTAATTTATGATTAAAAATATATTAACATTTATTTATATTCATGTTCAAAATTCCATAGAGATTATTTTTAATATAAGTTTGTATAACAAAAAAAATTAGAAGAATATATTTTAAAGTATAAAAATGAATTTAATATTATTCCTTAAAAGTAATAATCATTATATTATTTTGTATTTTTTTTAATATATATATAAATAAATAATTTCAATAAAATAATCTTTTAATATAGATAATTTCAATTTATTAAAAAAACAAAACACGTAGAAAAATAATTATTTGAAAAATAGGTATTTTAATATTAAATAATTTTATTCCTAATTAATAAATAATTAATAATAAATCCACGAACTTATATATATATATATATAACTAAATTTAGTAATTTAAATATGTGAGTATTATATTTTATATATAAACATATAATATATAATTAAATAGTATCATTAAACAAAAAAACTTTTAACCATGAATAATTTAACTAGTATTCCTTATTGTTTATAAATTATTTCAGGGATGTTATTTGTTTATTTAACTAATAATTCCATGAATTTTATCAATAATTTTTAATGATATAATTCTTTAAAATTAATATGTTTTATAAAAATCAGAATTCATAAAAATAGTCTTCAGAAGAAATAGCATTTTCCCAAGTGAATTGGTATCTTTTAATTGTAATTAAAAATATTTTATTTTACTAAGTACGTTTCATTTTGGTATCATGTAATATATATTTTTTTATTATAACACCCTACAATTATAAACCATTTTTCACTTTAGTTCAGTGTTTCATGTAACACATGCAGTCAAAAAACAATCATTTATTTAGAGGGAATTACATACTAAAATCAGGGTATGTAACAACAGGGGTATATCATAAGATTCAATACGAAAATAATTGACTATTTCATGTACTATGATACCCTATATCATATAACACTACCCAAAAGAAATTTAACAAAATTCTAATCATTTTTTGCAACATGTATTGTGTTAGTAATATGATATCATGTTTCTTTAATTTAGAACACGATTTCAAGAATCAAAGATCATAGTAAATATGTGATACCATGGTTAAGTCCTTAAGGTTTTATTTACACATAATCAATCCTTAAAAAAATAAACTAAATAACCCAAAACCCCCCATGTACTGAAACGAGAACAATGATAAATAAATGAAGACCATAATATACCTTTCACTGAAGAGACACAGACTCTATCTCCATTTTTCATGATAAATATCACTAAGAGGTTTCCAAATTGTTCTCTCCTCTATGGTGTATCAACATTTTCATGTTTAATCATCATCACTTGGGTAGGAGCCTCTCATCTCTCAAAACATATTTCTTCCTTTCAAGGTAAATATAGAAGGAGGAAGAGAGATATATGATTAGAGAATAGTCTATCAGGGTCACACAAGGCTTATCAAACACAAACTTTGTCCTTTTCATATCCTTTATATATCCCCTTGAGAACACTCCTCAAGTTCCATTAACTTATCAGAAATTAAAAAAACAGTTGTAACTAATTATCCATTAATGAATTTATAAAATTAATGTATGGATCATATCATGCATTTCATCTTATGTAACATCCATTGTAATGAAAACTATCAGCCAAAGAAATTCAAATGTTAACAAGTTAATATTAATTATCCATGTCAATCGATGGTAGTGGAATGGTATTGTATAACAATAATTATAATATAGGAACAAGTCTTACAGTATGACTTTTGAACCATATATGTTGAACCTTAGGACATGATCACATCACATGATATGTTATGGGATTTAGGGAATATCTCCTTCAGTTAGGACTATTGGTGACTAGGTTGGTGGTAGTTGGTTTTAAAGGGCCATTTTATAAAATCCCCATGTTACTATTATGTTTTAATTATTTTATTATGAAAATATCCTAAACAATGTGAGTTTCATGCCATAATTTTTTATTTTTTCTTGATTTTATTTTTTCACATCATTACCGCACCATTAGGATGAACCATAAAAATTTCAAATAAAACCATAATTTTTTTTTCATTCTTTAAAATTATAGATTTTCATAATTGGTATGTGTTATTTTAAATAGTTTTTAGTTATCCAGGTAAACATGCATTTTGGTTTTTGTGTGGGTGTGAACTATATAATTGACACAAGGTTAGGGAAAACCGTGCATGCAAAACCAAACAAGGTGTGGTATACTTGTTAGTGTCTCTCAAATGTTTTGTGTGTGGTTTAGTGAACCATGATACTAAACTATTTTTACTACCTAGATTCAATTATGATGTCAAACGTCCCATTTTATTATAATGGACATATCCTTTTACAGAAATTATTATATAATTTTAGGCATACTTATCCATTAAATATAAACCAAGGATCAAATAGTCTAGTGTATTTGGAAGATTAAAAACATAATTAAAATTCTTGAAACCAATATAAAAACATATATTTTTTTTAAATTGATATCCTAACATACATTAAGACCTTACATAGTCATAGGATGACCTGTGTAATACAAGAATAAAGGCATGATCTAGAAATCCCAATAAGGGAATAAACATAAGAATAAATAATAGAACATTGATTAGAATACATAGCATTATGACATAAAAATTCATGTAACATGAATAAAAATATGGAATCATAACATATAGAACATAGGGTCATGGAATAATGAAAAAATAGTAATATGTTAGCAATATAAAACATGGCATTACCATGATTCAAGGCTCCTTGCACTTAAAGGATCATGAGTCAAGGCTAACCACTAAGACCTTTTCACATGACATATCATTAGACTAAACATTACCCAATGCATTGGATAACTATTTGGGTGCAACCATAAAAACATTATCAAGAATATGTGTTCCAAAAGGAGAATTAAACATTATGTAGAAACATATGGGTTACCTAAGGTAATAATTGGGTATTATAAACAAGTCATAAGATATAACAAAAGGGTGTATCAAAAGGAGTTCATGAAAGAAAGGATTTAAATCATAATTGGTCATTAATAAAGGAAATTTGGTATATATAATGATTAATGACATCTAAATGATGTGAAAATATTTAAAAACACTATTTAGAAAACTTTAAAAATGAGCCACTTTAGTGCGAATTAAGGGAAAACATTAAAGATACATTAGAACAATAAATTCAAAATTGGTTTTGAAAGAAAAGAAATGATCCAAGATTTTAATTGATGATAAGATGAGTTATCATAGGAAAATAATGTTCAATTAAAATATTGTTTTTCTTTTAACTTGAAAATAGGTATGAAATCGGGAAGTTCCATTTAACCAGGCTTGCTTATCGAGAAGAATTGAGGAGGGATCCTTTTTAAAACATGCATTTCCCCATAAAAGAATGATTAAATGATATAAATACATGATTTTTTAAAATATTCATATAATATAGAAGATTTATCAAAAAATATAGAAGAATTACATTTGGGTAAATAAAAAGAAAGCATAACTCGAAGGAAAAAATGGAGGTTTGGAAAGAATCCCATACCTTATGTACGAAAGTGTTCTGCACTTAAACTTAATGTCATGTACAATCAAAGGAAATAAATAAATTAATTAATTAATAACCTAATCTAAATTTATTTATTTATTAAAATTTTATATAGTTATTTTATTTTTTATGAGTTATGAGATACAATTTTAATGTTCTGCTGTGTTCATTTCCTTGGTTTTCATGATCGGATCACTTGTATATGTGACTGAATTATCCTTTAGAATGGAAATAATTGTTCATAATTTAAATTAAATTTTATTAATAAAATTAAATTAGTTTAGTTTATCTTATATATCAATTTTTTATGTGGTATGATGATTAATCATTAGATAAAACCTTAATGATAATCGTTTAGATTAATTTGGAGGTTTCTCGATCATCACGAACTAGTTTTGTTCTATTATTTAATATTACATATATATGCTGGTTATAGAATATTAAATAACCTATAATAAAAATATTATAATATTATTTCACTATAAAAATGGTTTTATGACCATCATTGAAGGCGGTAAAAGAAATTAAAAACTCATCATCCTTGAATGTGATAAATTAACACATCACGAATGATGTCTTCATTTTCAGAAAAAACAGGCACGAGAATAAAATGAAGATGGATTATTCCATTAACATAATAAAATTAAAATATATTTCAGATATGGGAGTTACCATTCCAATTTAATATGTGGATTTTAGGATATAATAAGACAATTAAATATATATGAATAAATCTAATATGAAAGAAATGGGGTTTTACCTCTTGAATTCTTCTCCTTGAGATCCTCCTTTTGAAATAATATTTTGGTATTTTATTTAGAAAAAAGTCTGAAAAAAATGTGGGAGAGACATGGGAAGTGGTTTAGGAATAACACGGACAAGCTTCAAGGATTTATATGTGTGAGTAAAAGAAGTGTTTAGGGGTGGTATTTATAGGGGAGGATAGGGGTGATTTTTGATTATTTTAATCATTTTTTTATTATTTTTTCTCAAAACTATCAATTGTGAGGATTAATTGGACTCAATAATGTAACAAGTGCAACTGAATTCAAAAAAAATATGTGCATACCTCACCCATACATCATCCATGACCCAGAAATTCATGTATCTAGCTGAGAACTTAAACTAACGAATTTTACTATTCATAAAAAATTAACTAATTTAGTAAAATACCAAAAAATAACCCTAACCATTGTTAAATGTATATAATTAAAAAATTAACTCAATTTTATGATAATAATTTTCCAAATATGTGAAATTTATTTTTTAATTAAAATTATCATTTATTTGAAAAATAATAATTTTAATATTATAACTGATTTTATAACACTTCAAAAAGGTATTTAAGGTCTCACAAAATTATTTTATTATCATAAAAAAACAAAAAATGAATATATGAATCAATGTTATGAAAATAAATTTTATTTTAAATCATTATATTAATTATAAAAGTGTAAATAAATAATTATTTTCATTAAAATACCAACACTTAATTTATCATTTTCAAAACATTTATTTACATATACTATGATATAATAATATCATATTTTCATTTATAAGATCGATAAATTTTATTCATAGTTTCATAGATGAGTTTACTTTTATATTGGCCATGTTAAATGTTTTATGGGTCATATTATTACTCCATAGGTCACGTTACTATTCTATTTGTTTGGGTTTCTTTAATTTCTATAAATACTTGAAATTTCATTCATTATTTAGTTTTAAAGTTTGTATTATGTTTTATATGTGATTTCAGGTGATTTATACAACATAACATAATTATAAGAAGGGAATTTTTATTGATATAATTTGTGTTCGTTACATCCCCCCATGAAATTTCACCATCAATTTTTTTTACAAACTATGGGGAAAAGGTGATGCTACTTTTTCTTCATTAAATGCCTTAGTTCCTATGTTTCCTCATCATACTTATGGTTCTTTTATAGTACATTGACCAGGTGAGTGGTCTTATTGCATATAACTTTATCTCTATGACCTATGATTTTTACTGGATGCTCCAAATAAGAGAGATCATTCTCCCACTACACCACCTCTGAATTTAGCACATGTGATGGATCTTGTTGGAGAAATTTCCCTCAAGGTAACGTTGTTGCATTTTTGGGTTGGTTTGGTTTCTTGAAAATTAAGGTTTCCATAGTGAATTATCAAGTTACAAAGATTTTTTTGACAATCATTGTTGATAAAAAACCGCAACAAAGGAATGGAAGATCAAGAGGTGGTACAAAAAGAGCAGATACAAGGTGGCGTTGTTTTCTAGTGTTTGCCAAATTTTTAGGGTCCAAAATTTGGAGTTTGGTGAGCATCACTAAAAGTTTATTTCATTTAATATCTCATCAAAATATGGAAAAGACATGAGTTTCAGTTATATGGGCATCATAAAGTGGATTTCACAAAGATGTGAAGAAAGTTAATGGTTTTCTTCTCTATTATGACGAGCTTCGAGAACAGTACATATAAAGTTAATTGTGAGGGAGATTTGTGGCAATATTATAAATGAAATGATGGGACACTCCATTATTATGATGAGCTCTATGGTCTGAAAATTGTCATGGTGCATCACGATATAGAGAGAATCTTGGTGGAAATTTCGGAGCTTCGTGATTTGAGCTGACTTTGTGATAACTTCAAATGGAAGGTTCTAGAGTCGGTGGAATCACTTATAAATATCACTTGACCCCCTCGAGAGAATTATAGAGTTTTCCATAGAAAAATTTATATCTCTTGAATCTAAAAGGAGGTTTTCGGAGGCAGTGTGCTTCGTGAAAGACAAGATCTTTGTGGAGGCTAATCCAGCTCCACGAAAGGGGTGTGTTCCCCATTGTCTCAATAAGAATTGTGAAGGAAGTCAATTTGTGATAGCTTGAGATCTGTGACAGACTATGCTCTGTGAAGGTTGATCTTTGCAAAGGTATGAGCTCTACTAAGTAGGGTGCTCTTTTAAGGATTGATCTCGATGAATGTGTCTTCTTTTAAAAGAGGCAAGGACTTCACGATGGCATGTTTGAGATTCACAAAATTGAGGGCTATGAAAAGATAGGGTGATTTGTGAAGGCATTACCAAAGGTTTTTTCCTAGTGATCTGTGGAATATTGGTTTTATCAGAGGATGAAATTTGGATTTCAACATAGAATCTACATACAATGAAGGATACACCAGTTAGAGATAATGAAAGGACCTAAAAGTCTTTAAACTGTGAGTGGATCTTCTAAAGAAGTAGTGAGGTCACTTCATTTGAGAGAGTAGTGAGTTCTCAAATATATAGTGGTTTTTAACCAGAAGGTTTAGTGAGTCCACATTGAATTTGTAAACAACAGTGCGATTATAGTGGATTTGGTACATTAGAACATTACTGGTGTACGCTCCTTGTATGTATCCTAGTGTGGGTGAACCAAGTAAAATTTTTATGTCACGTGCATTCATTAAGATTTATTCATACTCTGCAATGGGAAGGAAAGAGAGAATAGAGGTTTTTCTAACAAAAAAACATGATCAAAATCGGTAATTGTTTTAATTTGTGGTACCCTGATTCACCCCACCCCTCCCCCCTCAGGGTATCTAGGATAGTGGACCTGATAATTGCTATTAGATGCTTGTTGATATCAATGTTTCTCTCTCAAATAGAGGTCACTAATCACAAAGGGATTCTGATCTTCGACAGGAAAAATTTCCATCTATGGAAGAATAATATGCAACACTTCTTCCGATATTTGGTAATGGATGTGGTTATTGCAGAAATACATGGGATAACTCCTGATATTAACTATGGTTCATTATTGGAAGTAAAGAGAGGATAATTAGATGATGATGCTAAGGTAATAAATGCTTTAGGGGGATCCATATCTAGTGCAATCTATACGAAGGATATGTCATTAAAAACATAACATGCTATGCGAGAAGATCTATTGAACAAATATAAAGGAGATTCAATGGTCAAAGAGGAAAATCTAGAAGTGTAGTGGAACAAGTATGAAGTTCTATGAATGAACCCGAATGAGTTTGTTGATTTATTATTTGACAGGGTAATTGTTGTAGTGGAAGACGTGCATGGTCTTAGAGAAGCTATTGAAGACATAAAGATTGTGAATCACGCCTTGAAGAAACTTCCACTTAGGTTCAATCTGAATGTTTCAGTTTTGGAAGATAATGTCCCGAAAGAGATGACATTAGTCAACCTGCATAGTAGTTTTATTGTATATGAAAGGAAAAATTATGATAATTATGTTGTGGAAAAGGGGAAATTAAAATAGGGGCATTCAAGGCCATGAAGAAGGTCTCCATTGATGATTCTTGGTAAGAAGAAGAGACCGATGGGGTGATTTCATTACATTCCTCGAATCATCAAAGAGGAAAAGAAAAGTTCAAAGTGAAACTTCCTCTTGATTTCATTACATGTGGAAGAGTTTTTCACCTTGCCTCAAGGTGAACAAAAAAGTTTCAAGAAGATGAGGAGGATGAAATAGAAATTCCCAAGAATAAGACTTCAGCCTATGTGGAAGGAAAGAAAAAATTCAAGAGAAATTTATTTAAGAAAAAGAAACTTCTCTCACAATAATGTGGTAGTTCAGATGAGTCTGCAGTTGAAGAGGATGAAGAGATAGAGAACTGCACAGATCTGGGAGAGAATGCTATGGTGGCAGTTGTCAGAAGTTCTCAAAAAAAAAGTAAGAAACTAACGCTAAGGAAGAAGAAGAATAAATTGAAGGAAGAGTCAACATGGAAGCTGAATTTAAGAATCTCTTAAAGAGATATATGTTTTCAGAGAAATAACAGAGAAAACATACAAGGTGGTATATGATGCCAAACTATACATAAAATAATAGGAAGAAGATTAGTTTGAGCTGATAAATGAAATTGAGAACCTTAAGCCTTCTAGGCCAGAGAGCTTAGAAAAGGTTGATTAATATAAACTAAAGGTTTGAGAACATAAAAGAGATATCAATGGCATGAATAACACAAGGAGAGATCAAATCAAGCTTATTGAGGAACTTGAAGGTGGTGTTGTCAGTTTGCGAAAAAAGGTTATGGAAGAAGAATTTTTTTTTGACTCCTACTGGGACATCATGAAAGCAGATCCCTCAGAAACCCAAGAAGCTAAAAGTGGAGAATAGTGGTTCAGTAGAAAGGAATCATCAATTATTTTTAAATTCTAAAGCTAATGGGGGGTTTGATCGAAAACAAAATGATATAAAATTTGAATTCATACCACAAGAACCCATTCTAAGAGTGAAGGTCGGTTTGGGGAAAAAGCAGAATCATAATATTCAATGATCCCAATGGGAAACTAGCTGTGAAAAAGTGACATGAAGGAATGAACCTTATATTAGGTGTTATTTTTGTGGAAAGATGGGATATTCACATTATGTGTGTTCCATATCCAAGAGATATCGAAGGGCACAAGAAAAATAGTGGGATCCAAGAAGATATTGATATTATAGATCATCCTTTGAAGGACATTTATTTTGGTGTGGAGAATTTGGACACATGGCTAGATATTGTACATCAACCATGCAGAGGAATTTGCCAAAGTAGAATCAATTTTGTCACAAGCATCAAATCAAAAAACCAATAGATGAGTTGAAATTAAAAAATAAAATTTTGGATTTTTAGTATGAATATGACTCATCGCACTCCAAGTAAGATCAATAGTTTTAGACTCCACCAAGTGTGAGTTAAAAGGCATGGATCAAAAAGATAGAGGATGAGATGGATGTGATTGCATAAATTTCACTTAAAGCATCAATCCATTCTAGTGTATGGATCCTTGACTGTGGCTACACATCTCACATGACAGGTAATAAGGATCTTGTTACAAGCATAACATATGACAAAGAAGGAGTTTTCAAGTTTGGACTTGATGAAGGACTGAAGATTATTATCTCAAGAAAGGCCAGTTTTGGGGGAAAAGAGATGAGACATGATGATTTCTTAGTATTAGAAGGTATTAGTCACAATTTACTTAGCATCAGCAAATTATGTGAGTCAGGGAATTCTATAAGGTATATTAAGAAGACATGTATCGTCAAAGGAAGATATGGTGTTGTGGTTCTATAGGGAAAATAACAATGGGGAATCTGTACCTGGTAAGTGTGGAAGAAGATATGTGATTTTTGTCTAGAGAGGAAGAGCAAAAGTTGTGGCATAAATGACTTGGTCATCTATACCAACAATCCATAGAAGATCTATTGAAGTGTGATGTATCTAGAGACCTCCCTAAGCTATCATGTGATCATACTCATACGTTCGATGAATTCAAACATGGGAATCTCATCTAAAGATGTATAAGGAAAAGGAAAAGAAGTTAATAAGAGTGCTCAAATTGGTGGATTCTAATGTTTGTGGGAATATCACACCCAGATCAATTGATGGAAATATGTACTAAGTTATTTTCATTGATGACTATAGCAGAATAGCATGGGTATTTTTTATTTCCCATAATTCTGATTTGTTTAGCTACATAAAATAGTTCTAGAGGGAGTGTGAAATGATGCTTGGACATAAAATTCTGAAGTTTCGTACTGACAGTGGTACACAATTCACAAATAGTATTGGGGAAGACTATCTCGAGAATCATGGGATAAAGCATCAAGTTTCTTCAATGAGAACTCCCCAACATAATGTAGTAGATTAAAAGAGAAATCAGATCGTCAACAACAAGTCTAGAATGATGCTTATAGAAAAGGACCTAGCAGAAAGGTTCTGGAAGGAAGCAGTGCTGACATCGGTCTACATTTCTAACATAGCTATGTTGTGTCTGAAGGAAGTAAATACTAAATATGAGATGTGGTATGGAAAGAAGCCAACTATGAAATAATTTTAAATCATTGGGAGTAAGTGCTTCATTATCAACAAGGAAAAACATAGTAAATTTGAGTCATGTGGAGATAAGGGGATATTCCTCGGCTACTGAGGAAAAAGAAAAGCACACAAATGCATTAACAAATGGATAGGAAAATAGTTACGAGCAATGATGTCATTGTAGTTGAGAATGATCAGAGCATTAAATAGCATAGTGAATAATTTTCTGATGAAAGTGATGAGAAGGAAAGCAATGAAGTGGGAGGAAAAGAGGTTTATTCTGATTTAGAATAAGATACCGATGATGAGAATCAATATGTAAAATCTTTATCTGCACAGAAGCCAAGGAGTCGAGCTGAATTTGACTGGAAGAATATAATTGGAGATCCCTATGATATAGTTCACACAAGAAAAAAAATCACTATAGAAGACGTCTTTCCTATCTCAGGTAGAGCCAAAATGATTTGTTGATGCAGTTCAAGATGGAAATTGGGTTCAGGCTATGAATGAAGAGATTGATCAGATTGAGAAGAATTAGACGTGGGAGATTGTTTCAAGTCTATTAGATAAGAATTTCATCGGGAATAAATGGGTATATCACAACAAAGTTGAATGAAGATGGAATAGTGATTAAAAAAAACACAAATAGTGTTCAAAGGATACCCCCAAAAAAAGGGTATAGATATCGATGAGAAATTTGCACCGATTTCAAGGCAGGAGACAATCAGACTATTTCTAGCCATTGTAGTGAACTGGAAATTTAAAGTTTTCTAGATGAACATAAAAACATTATTTTTTTAATGGGGTTCTGAAAGAAGAAGCGTATATCAAGAATCCAGATGATTTTCTCATTCATGAGGACGAGAACAAGGGTTTTCACCTGAAGAAGGTGCTATATGGATTGAAACATGCACCAAGAGCATGGTACTAAAGTCTTGATCAGTATTTGAAGAAGCATGGTTTCCAGCATGGTGGAGATGATTGAAATCTCTATTTCAACAACAATATTTATCCAAGGATTATGTTGCTGGTTTATGTCAATGACATAATATTTGGCAGATCAGATAGAGCTCAGTGTAGACAGTTTTCTAGAATCATGAAAAGTGAGTTCCAAATGTCAACTATTGGTGGGATAACATTTTTTATTGTTTTACATGTTTCACAAGGAAGGAATGACACATTCATTTCACAATCCAAATATTCCAATGAGGTTCTAAGAAGATTTCAAATGGAAAATTACAAGGATATGAAGACTCTAATTTCTACTGAGATGAAATTATCAAAAGATGATAATGGCAAGGAAGTTAATATCACCGAATACAGGTATATTATTAAGAGAATATTGTACCTGAGAGTGATGAGACCTGATATTGTTTTTTCTACATTCTAAGAATCACAATGTCAAATCAATGCCAAAGAAATCCACAAGCTTGCAGTGAGAAAAATACTTTGATATATCAAAGAGCAATGGATTTTTGATTTATGTATATTAACAAATCTTAACAAGAGTAGTTGGGATATATATATATAGAATGTGCTGGTTCGGAGGATGACTAAAAATCAACATCAGGAAGTTCTTTCTATCTTGGTGGATTTTGTATTTCTTGGCTAATCATGAAGCAAGACTATATTTCATTGAGCACTGCAGAAGCTATGTATATTGTGGCCACTCTTGCGTGCACCCATTTATTGTGGATAAAGAATCTTTTTGTTGACATGGGAGTTGAAGTTATGTCTTTAATCAGAATCTAGTGTGATAAATCAAGTCCTAGAAATATCATAAAAATTCTCATCCATCACTCAAGCTCAAATCACATTGAGATAAAATATCATTTTATCAAGGAGACGGTTCGGCATGAAATCGTGAATTTGGAGTATGTGCCTACAGATCTACAGGTTGAATACATTATGAAAAAGGCCATACCCAAGTTAGCTTTTGAGAGGCATCGACTAGCTCTAAGAGTTCAGTCGACTCTCTGTACTTGAAAAATAAGACATGTATAAGGTTTAGTAAGAAGACATGTATCTTCAAAGGAAGATATGGTTCCGTGGTTCTATAGGGTAAAATAACAATGGGAAATCTGTACCTGGTAAGTGGGGAAGAAGATATGTGATTTTTGTCTTGAGAGGAAGAGAAAAAGTTATGGCATAAATGACTTGGTCATCTATGCCAACCATCCCGAGATGATCTTGTAAAGTGTGATGTAGCTAAGGACCTCCCTAAGCTATCATGTGATCTTACTCATACATTCGATGTATTAAAACATGGTAATATCATCGTAAAGACGTATAAGTAAAAGGAAAAGAATTTAATAAGAGTTCTCAAATTGGTGGATTATAATGTTTTGGGCATATCACACCTAGATCAATTTACAGAAATATGTACTAAATTCTTTTCATTGATAACTACAACAGAATATAATGCGTATTCTTTATTTCCCAAAATTCCGATGTGTTTAGCTACATAAAATAGTTCTTGAGGGAGTGCGAAATGACACGTGGACATAAAATTCTGAATTTTTGTACTAACAGTGGTTAACAATTCACAAATAGTAATGTGGAATACTATCTCAAGAAACATGGTATAAGGCCTCATGTTTCTTCAATGAGAACTCCCCAATAGAATGGAGTGGATTAAAAGAGAAATTGGATCATCAAAAACAAGACAATAATGATGCTTATAGAAAAAGACCTACCAGAATGGTTCTGGAAGGAAGCAGTGCTAACATCGGTCTACATTTTTAACAGATCTATGTTATGTCTGAAGGAAAGAAAGACTTCATATGATATGTGGTATGGAAAGAATCCAACTGTGAAATACTTTTAAATCATTGGGAGTAAGTGCTTCATTCTCAACAAGGAAAAACATACTAAATTTGAGTCATGTGGAGATAAGAGGATATTCCTTGGCTACTGAGGAAAAAGAAAAGAATACAATTTCTTTAACTAATGGCTAGGAAAATAGTTGTGAGCAATGATGTCATTGTATTTGAGAATGATGAGAGAATTAAATAACATAGTGAATAATTTCCTGATGAAAGTGATGAGGAGGAAAGTAATGTAGTGGGAGGAAAAGAGGTTGATTATGATTTAGAATAAGATACTGATGATGAGAATCAGTAAGTAAAATCATTATCTGCACAGAATCCAAGGATTCGAGCTGAATTTGACTGGAAGAATATCGTTGGTTATCCCTCAGATATAGTTCACAAAAGAAGAAAAAAATCACTATAGAAGACGTCTTTCCTATCTCAGGTAGAGCCAAAATGATTTGCTGATGCATCTCAAGATGAAAACTGGCTCCAGGAAATGAATGAAGAGATTGATCAGATTGAGAAGAATCAGATGTGGGAGATTATTTCAAGTCCATTAGATAAGAATTTCATCAGGACTAAATGGGTATATCTCCACAAGTTGAATGAATATGGAATAGTGATTCAAAACAAATCATGAATAGTGTTAAAAGGATACTCTCAAATAAAGGGTATAGATATCGATGAGGAATTTTCAACGATTTCAAGGCTGGAGACAATCAGACTATTCCTAGCCATGGTAGTGCACTGGAAATTTAAAGTGTTCTAGATAGACATCAAAATAGTATTTTTGAATTGGGTTAAAAAAGAAGAAGTGTACATCAAGAAGCTAGATGGTTTTGTCATTCATGAGGATGAGAACAAGGTTTTTCACCTGATGAAGGTTCTATATGGATTGAAACATGCACCAAGAGCATGGTACTAAAGTCTTGATCAGTAATTGAAGAAACATGGTTTCCAGCGTGGTGGAGTTGATTGAAATCTCTATTTCAACAACAATAGTTATAAAAGGATGATGTTGCTAGTTTATGTCAATGACCTAATATTTGGCAGATCAGATGCAGCTCAGTGTAGACAATTTCCTAGAATCATGAAAAGTGAGTTCCTAATGTCAATGATTAGTGAGCTGACATTTTTCATTGGTTTACAGGTTTCACAAGGAAGGTATGAGACATTCATTTCACAATCCAAATATTCCAAGGGGGTTCTAAGAATATTTCAAATGAAAAATTACAAGGATATGAAGACTCCAATTTCTACTCAGATGAAATTATCAAAAGATGATAATGGCAAGGAAGTTAATATCACCGAAAATAGGTATATTATTAAGAGCATATTGTACCTGACAGTGATGAGACCTGATATTGTTTTTTCCACATTCCAAGAAACACAACGTCAAATCAATGCCAAATAAATCCAAAACCTTGAAGTGAAAAAAATAATTATATATATCAAAGGAACTATAGATTTTTGATTGATGTATATTAAAAAATATTAACAAGAGTTTTTGGGATATATAGATACAGATTGGGCTGGTTCAGCGGATGACAGAAAATCAACATCAGGATGTTCTTTCTATCTTGGGGGATTTTGTATTTCATAGCTAATCAAGAAGAAAGACTATATTTCATTGAGCACTGTAGAAGATAAGTATATTGTGGCCACTCTATCATGAAACCATTTATTGTGGATGAAGTGGCTCCTTGATGACGTGGGATTTGAAGTGAAGTCTCTAATCAGAATCCAGTGTGAAAACTCAAGTGCTATGAATCTCAGCAAAAATCGCATCCATCACTCAAGATCAAATCACATTGAGATAAAATATCATTTCATCAAGGAAAAGGTTGTGCATGGAATCGTGAAGTTGGAGTATGTGCCTACAGATCTACAGGTTGAATACATTATGAAAAAGGCCTTACCCAAGATAGCTATTGAGAGGCATCGACAGGATCTAGGAGTTCAGTCGACTCTCTACACTTGAAAAAGAATACATGTATAAGGTTTAGTAAGAATACATGTATTGTCAAAGGAATAGATGGTGGAGTGTTTCTATAGGGAAAAAAACAACAATAGGGGAATCTGTAATTGGTAAGTGGGTAAGAAGATATGTGATTTTTATCTAGAAAGGAAGAGAAAAAGTTATGGCATAAATGACTTGGTCATCTATGCCAACCATCCCTAGAAGATCTAGTGAAGTGTGATATATCTTGAGACCTCCCTAATCTATCATGTGATCGTACTCATATGTTCGATGAATTCAAACATGGGAATCTCATTGTAAATACGTATAAGGAAAAGGAAAAGAAGTCAATAAGAGAGCACAAATTGGTGGATTTTAATGTTTGTGGGAATATCAAACCCAGATCAATTGACATAAAGATGTACTAAGTTCTTTTCAGTTATGACTATAGCAGAATAGCATGGGTATTTGTTATTTCCCATAATTATGATGTGTTTAGCTACATAAAATAGTTTATAGGGAGTGATAAATGATGCATGGACATAAAATTATGAAGTTTTGTACTGACAGTGGTTCATAATTCACAAATAGTAATGTGGAGGACTATCTCAAGAAACATGGGACAAGGTATCAAGTTTCCTTAATGAGAAATCCCCAATAGAATGGATTAGATTAAAAGAGAAATCCTATCATCAACAACAAGGCTAGAATGATGATTATAGAAAAAGACCTACCAGAAAGGTTCTGGAATGAAGCAGTGCTGACATCGGTCTACATTTCTAACAGAGCTCTGTTGTGTCTGAAGGAAGGAAAGACTCCATATGGGATGTGGTATGGAAATAAGCCAACTTTTAAATACTTTTAAATCATTTGGAGTAAGTGCTTCATTCTCAACAAGGAAAAACATAGTAAATTTGAGTCATGTGGATATAAGGGGATATTCCATGGCTACTGAGGTAAAAGAAAAGCATACAAATGTGTTAACAAATGGCTAGGAAAATAGCTCTGAGCAATTATGACATTATAGTTGAGAATTATGAGAGCATTAAATAGCATAGTGAATAATTTCATGATGAATGTGATAAGGAGGAAAGAAACACAGTGGGAGGAAAAGAGGTTGATTCTGATTTAGAATAAGATACTGACAATGAGAATCAGTAAGTAAAAGATTTATCTGAACAGAAGCCATGGAGTCGAGCTGAATTTGACTGGAAGAATATCATTGGTGATCCCTTAGATATAGTTCACAGAAGAAGAAAGACATCACTATAAAATACGTCTTTCCTATATCAGGTATAGCCAAAATTCTTTTCTGATGCAGCTCAAGATGGAAACTGGCTTCAGGCTATGAATGAAGAGATTGATCAGATTGAAAAGAATCAGATGTGGGAGATTGTTTCAAGGTCATTAGATAAGAATTTCATCAGGACTAAATGGGTATATCGAAACATGTTTACTGAATATGGAATAGTGTTTCATAACAAATCACGAATAGTCTTCAAAGGATACTCCCAAATAAAGGGTATAGATATCGATGAGACATTTGCACCGAATTCAAGGATGGAGACAATCATATTATTCCTAGCCATTGTAGTGCACAGGAAATTTAAAGTGTTCTAGATGGAAATCAAGATAGTATTTCTGAATGGGGTTCTGAAAGAAGAAGTGTATATCAAGAAGCCAGATGGTTTTCTCATTCATGAGGATGAGAACTAGGTTTCTCACCTGAAGAAGGCGCTATATGGATTGAAACATGCACAGAGAGCATGATACCAAAGTCTTGATTAGTCTTTGAAGAAGCATGGTTTCCAGCGTGGTGGAGTTGATTGAAATCTCTATTTCAATGGCAATAGTTATCAATGGATAATGTTTTTGGTTTATGTCGATGACATAATATTTGGCAGATCAGATGGAGCTTAGAGTAGAGAGTTTTCTAGAATCATGAAAAGTGAGTTCCAAATGTCAATGATTGGTGATATGACATTTTTCATTGGTTTACAGGTTTCACAAGGAAGGAATGACACATTCATTTCACAATATGAATATTCCATGGAGGTACTAAGAATATTTCAAATGGAAAATTACAAGTATATGAAGAATTTGATTTCTAATCAGATGAAATTATCAAAAGATGACAATGGAAAGGAAGTAAATATTACCGAATATAGGCAGATTATTAAGAGCATATTTTACCTAACAGTGATAAGACCTGATATTGTTTTTTCCACATTCCAAGCAGCATAACGTCAAATCAATGCCAAAGAAATCCACAAGCTTGTAGTGAAAAAAATACTTTGATATATCAAAGGATCTACGGATTTTTGATTGATGTATATTAACAAATCTTAACAAGAGTTGTTGGGATATACAGATACAGATTGGGCTGGTTCAGCAGATGATAGAAAATCAACATCAGGATGTTCTGTCAATCTTTGTGGATTTTGTATTTCTTGGCTAATCAAGAAGCAGGACTATATTTCATTGAGTACTGTAGAAGCTTAGTATATTATGGCCACTCTAGCATGCAACCATTTATTGTTGATGAAGGATCTCCTTGGTGATGTGGGAGTTGAAGTGAAGTCTCTAATCAGAATCCAGTGTGATAACTCAAGTGTTATAAATCTCAACAAAAATCTCATCCATCACTGAAGCTCAAATCACATTGAGATAAAATATCATTTTATCAAAGAGAAGGTTGTGAATGGAATCGTGAAGTTGGAGTATGTGCCTACATATCTGCAGGTTGAATACATTATGACAAAGGTTTTACCCAAGTTATCTTTTTAGAGGCATATACTGGCTCTAGGAGTTCAGTTGACTCTCTGAACTTGAAAAAGTGTGGTTGTGCCCCCCCTCGCCCCATGGTATGGAGTGTTTTTTTATAATTTTCTAATCTGTGTTCTTTCCAATGTTTTAGAGCCAAACGAGTAAACTTTGTGTTCATTGACCAAGGGGGAGAAATAGGGACTCATAAAGGGGTAGAAACTGTGGATAAGGAAGGGAGAATGTTTCTTAGTTAAGGACATGGGGAGAAGATGATAGGAGGATCAGCGAGCTAGGGGGAGAGCATTGAGATATGGGGAGAGTTTTAAATCTGACAATGCTTGAAGTGATCGATCAAAGATAACATTTCATGACAGTTGAGGTTCACGATTTCAAAATTTTATTGGAGTTAGTATGTTATCAATTATTGGTGTCATAAATAAATTGATTCATTGATGAATTTTTCATAATACTCTTTTTTTTCTCAGGCCGATCATTACTCATGTGGGATTAGAGCTTGTGGTGAGTGAGTCTTTGGTCGTTATCGGAATTGCAAGAGGTGAAGGATGGTAGGTAATGTAAGGAGCTTTAATGAGGTATCCAAATATAGAAAATCATTGTGAGAAGTGTTGTCAACAAACCCAAAGGGGAGATTATTGGGGAAAATCCCTCAAGGTAACATTATAGCATTTTGGGTTGGTTTTTTTTGTTGACAATGCAAGTTTCCATGGTGAATTGTTGAGTTCCAGAAACATTTTTGAAAATCCATGTTGAAAAAGAACCATGAAGAAGGAATGTAATATCTAGAGAAATTAAAAAAAGAGCAGATACAAGGTGGCGTTGTTTTCCTATGATTGCCAAATTTTTGGGGTCCAAAATTGGGAGTTTGGTGAGCATCGCAAAAAGTGGATTTCCTTGATGATCTCCTAAAAATATAGCAAAGGCATGTGTTTTGAGAAGATGATATTCTTTTAGTGGGTTTTATGAAGATATAAATAATGTTGGTGGTGTTATTCATGATTATAAAGAGCTTTGAGAATGGTAGGGATCAAGGGAATCTTGATGGAGCTTTGCGACAGTGGTTCTTCGTGATATAGAGATTATTTTGGACTATATTTTGGAGCTTTGTGATTTTATCCTACTTTGCACTGACTTCACGCAGAAGATTCCTGAGTCGATGGAATCTTTTATAAATAGGCCTCAAACCCCTTCAAATAATTATAGAGTTTTCAATATAAAAATATTTAGCTCTCGAATCACAATGGAGGTTCGCGAAGGCAGTGTGCTTCATGAAAGATAAGAGCTTCATGGTGGATAATATAGCTCTGCAAAATATGTGTGTTTTGTGTTACCTCGGTGAGATTCATGGAGAAATTATCTTTGAGACGGCTTGATCTCTGCGATGACCAAAGCTCTACGAAGGATTGATCTCTACGAAGGCTTGAGATCTATGAAGCAGGGTGCTCTGCAAAGTAGTGAGCTCTTCGAAGGTGTGTACTTTGAAAAGAGGGAAGGACTTCGCGAAGGATTTATTGAGCTACGTGAAATTAGGAGCTTCATAAAGAAGGGTTCATTGTGAAGTTAATTCCAACGGTTGTCACCTAGTGATCAGTGGAAAAGGGGTATTCATTAGTGGATGAAATTTTGACTTCAAAATAGCATCTACAAATAGTGAAGAATTCACTCATTATAGATAATGAAAGGACCTAAATGTATTTAAAATATGAGTAGATCTTTTGAAGAAGTTGTGAGTTCACTTCAGTTGAGAGAGTGGCGAGTTCTCAAATTACAAGTGGTTGATAACTTGATGGGACATTGATTCCACTTAGAATTTTTAAATAGCAGTGTGCTTATAGTAGATTTGGTACATCGGCACATTCCCTTTGTATGCCCATTTGGACGTATCCTAGTGTGGTTGAACCAAGTAAAATATTTGTGTCCTGTGTAAGATTTAATATTTTTTCATACTCTGCAACTGGAAGGATAGAGAAAAAATAGAGTTTTTTATAACAACAAAATAATACCAAAAAGAGTAGTGGTTTTAATTTTTCATACCCTGATGCCGCCCCGTAGGGTATCTATCCCGGAGGACCTAATAGATATGGTATGTACATCCTCAAAAATTATATGTGGAATAAATTGAACACATTATGCATGGTTTTTGTAAGTTCTTTTCAATATTTCATAGCTCCAAAAAATAAAAAATGTCGAAGGGATCGATGCACTTGGGACTTAGCTTTCCCTTCTTCCCAAATCAAAAGATTTAATTCCATGGAGTTATGTGGATGATTTTATGCACTATTATGTTGTTGAGTTGGGATTGAGTGGATATTCTAATGAGTGGTTTTCACCATTTCTACCATTTTATTAACCATTGTTTTCCTAGAATCATTCCTTCACCAACTTCATCCCAACATGTAGGTGTTCTTCTTATTTTCCAATAAAGGGATTCATATTGGGCCATTGGGATGCTCGAGTGGAAACTCTTTTTGTAGGAGAACTTGTCCAGAGGAATATGTTTCTCCTATAATCCCATGACGTCCATAGAAAACTCTCTCAACATTTCTCCCAATTTCTGAAGAGTTCGGTCATAATGTCCATCAGTTTGAGGATTATAGGTCGTACTGAAGTTCAACTCAGTGGTTAGTGCATGTTGGATATGTTTCCATAACATGGAGGTAAATATTGGAACTCGATAATAAAAAAATAATAGCGGTACCCCATATATCCATACCACTTATATGATGTAAATACGTTCAGTTTCATCTAAGGATAATTATCTTTGAATTTTGATAAATTTATTTTTCTTTGTAAGATGATCCACAACAACCCATATAGCATTTTTCCTCTAGATGTATTTTGAAGACCAGTGATAAAGTCAATGCTTATGTTTTTTCATTTATATATTTTTATGGGTAATGTTTGAAACATCCCCTTGAACATTTTCCTTTCATCCTTCACTTGAAAAAATTCCATTCACTTTTATGTATATTTAGTGATCTCCTTATTCACATTGTGTATACAATAGTACTGTTGAAGATCTTGATACATCTCTGTGCTCCCTGGGTGAATAAAGAATGTTGAGTTGTGTGTGTCATTCAGAAGAAAATTCCTTTTCTCTAGATATTATTTTACATATATACATGTCCCAAATAACACCTCTCATTCCTCATCCATTTTGAACTCTAAGGATATCACATTTCTGATAGCTTCCACCTTTTTCTAAATTTCTACATCATTTATTTTTTAATCCTTTATTTTCACTATTAGGGATGGTTGTGAAATAATTTCATAAAGGATTGATTATTTTACTTCCTTAAATGTTCAGATGTCCATCCATTGAAGGTATAAAAAGATAGGATCCTTCTCAATTCACATCATTGATAATGATGCCGAATCCATTCTACTTAGAGTATCTACCACCTTATTTGATCTACCAGTATTGTAGTGGATTGATCATTCATAATCCTTGATTACATTTAACCATATTTTATGGTTTATATTAACATCATTCTATGTGAATATATATTTTAGGATCTTATGATCTGTATTATCTCACACTTATCCCTATTGAGAAAATACCACCGTATTTTCAATGCAAAGATCATAGATGCCAACTCTAGATGATGTGTGGGGTAGTTATTCACATTAATTATCAAATGCCTTGATTCGTATCTATCACTTTATCATTTTGAATTAGTATATATCATAGTACTTTCTTTAAAGATTAACTTTACACCATAGAGAGTTCACCACTTATCGGTTGTGTGATCATAATTGTAGTGATGATCTTATTTTTCTTATATCTAAAGTAGTATTCACATTCACTAGTCCAGAAAGACATTTCTCCCTTTTGAGTTATCTTGGATTGTGGGTTTTAAAATCATGATAATTTCTTCACAAATCACTGGTAATACCCAGTTAAACTACAGATCTTCATTATATATGTTTGCCTAAGCCACTCTTCAAATTTCTTTTTCTTACAAGGATCCATAGATATCCATTTTATGGTGATTACATGCCCCTATAATGATAAATCAACCATCCAAAACTCACATTTACTATACTTTTCATATAGTCTCTTCCATAAAAAAGTCCCTAGAACGGTATTAAAACGCTTCTCTTGTTCCTCCTTTCTCTTGGTGTATATCAGAATATCGTCAATAAAGACCACAACAATTTTTACGAGGTAATATCAAAAATATATATCCAATAAATCCAAGAAAATTGTTTTAAAATTTGTGAGTTTGAAGGAAAACACTATGAACTCATAGTTTTCATACCTCATTTTAAAGGTAGTATTGGAAATTTCTTCCTTTTGAAATTTTATATGGTGATATAAATACTGAAGGTCCACCTTAGAAAAATAATTTTCCACACATAGTTGATCAAACAATTCATCTATATATGGTAAAGGATACATTTTCATTATAATGATTCTATTAATATCATGATAATCAATATAGAGGTGCATTGTTCAATCGATCTTATTGATAAAGGGGACTGGTGCGCCCCATGGTGAAGCACACAAGTGTATAAAACCCTCGTGTGGATTCCCTTGTAAAGACGAGTTTATTTCTTCCATCTCGTTAGTTTTCATTCTATAAGGTGCCATTGATATAAAAAAATATCCATGAATAAGTAAAATTGATAACTCAACCTCTTGATCAGAAGGAAGTCTAGGAAACTCTTCAGGGAACACATCAGTGTAGTCCCTCACAATGGGAATTTCTTTGAGAATGATTCCCTCCTTTGCCTCAATCATTTTATCTAGATATTCTTGCTCATAAGGAAATTGTATCCATAATTAAGATGGTGATTCTGATGAAGATTATTGCTCCACCTTACACTTGTACCGAATTAGAGGATACCTCAAGATGTGAAAAGTGATCTTTCTTTTCTTGACAGTCGGTGTTGGATTTGTATAAAGATAGCCAATCCATGCCAAATATAGAATCTAACTCCACTAAAGGATGTAAAACCACATTTTCTTGGAGGTTCAGTCCAAAAAAATTAACATAGGAGTAGTTATATACTTTGGATGCAATAATTTTCCCATTTTATGTTCTCATAGATAACCCAACATCCATATATTGATGCGGTGTTTAAATAGTTCTATTAAACTTTCTAGATATGAAAGAATGTGTTGAACCATAATCAAAGAGTAAATTTTATATTATTGAATAAATAAATAGTGTACCTATCACCACAATATTTTTATGCTCCACATTAGAATTATTGATAGTATGTTACCTTCCTTACATCCTTGGAGGTTGTTGTTGTTGATTGCCTCTAACAACCGTTGGCTTACAGAAATGGTTTTCATAATTCTATTGTTCCTTATAGTTGAAACACTAAGCTATAGGATGAGTATTGATATGAAACTTCCCTTATTCTTCCACATTAGTTGGACACTTCACATCTAATAAATAGTTATTATCAAGATTCCCTATTCTTCTACATTTGAAGAATTTATTAGTTCTATTTATACAATTCCCAATATTCTTCATCCCATAATTTTGACACATCAGATATTGGGTTTTCTTTCCACCCTGAGATTTATTTATTGATCCACCCATAATAAACTCCATTTTTGTCTTTTTATATCCAAACCATGAGTCTACCGAGAGTTTATGATATCCATTTCAACCTTGAGGGAACAATAGACAACCTTTTCAATGATTTCAAAGTCTCGAATAGCCAATTCTTTTCATATACTCGACTTTAGTCTGCTAAAGAATTAGTCCACCTGGATTTTGGTATTCGTGGAAATGTTTGAGTTGTACCATGAAATTCATGTGAAGTTTTCTCCATATTCCCTAATATAATTATCTTATATTTGCTTTAGGGATAGGAAATCCCTATCTATAATAAGATGTATATTTCGAGGGAAATTTTTTTTGAAAAAAAACTCTTGAAATATTCTCATTCCATGAAATCAATTTAATTATTGGACATCATATTCTTGATCAATATCCACCAAAGATAATCTTTCCCATCAAAAGTATAGACAAACAGTAGAAATTTCTCTTCTTCTAATCACTGGAGGAGATATAATATCCTTTCAATGGAGTTAATCCACCATTCCATGATGAGGGGATTAGAAGATCTAATTAACATGGGAGGTGTTTTTTGTATGAAATATTCAACTACATATTTATCTTTATTAGGAGAATTAGGTCATTAAATGAGAATTAGGTTATTAATCATCACTTTATTCTATTGATAAAGTATGATCATAACATTTTGACCTCTATTTCCCGTCATATTTTTCATTTCCTTAGGTAAATCATAACATTACCTATCATATTGATTATTGGCACTATTTCTCCTATTTTTATCCATTAATAAATAAAAAATCAGGTAATGGGGGTTTAATACTTTCATAATAATTATATGAAAAGTTAACTATGAACATATAATAATAAACTTGTAAATGAAAAAGTTGTCCTAACTTTTGATTCCTTATGTTTCAATTTTGTTTATCCATGGAGATAGAATTATCCCTATGGTTCTTATAAATTTTCTCTTGTGTTAATATCCAAAAATAACTAGAATATTATTTAATACCACATATAAAATACATATAATTTTACACATATTATTACATGATTTTTATAATTATTACCATTCAAATACAATCCAGGGATCATAAATTATAGTATCTTTGGGAGATTATATTCATAATTTGAAATCATTAAAACAAAATAAAAACATCATTTATTTAAAATTAAAAATTAGATACTAACATCCATTGAGCCCATACATATGGATAGGATAACCTAGGGAATATATGAACAAATTTATGATCTAAAATTATCTTCATGGGAATAAACATAATAATTAAGTATAACACATGGGTTAGAAGGCATGACATGGTGAGATGAAAAGTAATGGAACATGAAAAAACATATGGAAGAATGACATATAAAACATGTGATAATGGGATCACTGAATCCTATTAATGTGGAAGAAACATAAACAGTAACATAATAATGATAAATGATTGTTTCATAGGGAGGACCATGATTCGAGGCTAACCATCAATACCGTTTCACATGGAGCATGTGTCAAGGCTAACCACCAAGAATGTTGCACATTACATCTCATGAAACTAAACATTACCCAATGCAATGATGCTTTATCTTGGTACATCCAGAATAAAATTTAATGAATATTTATTTCATAAGAATAATGAAACATGAGTTATAAACATAAGGTTTACCCAATAGAAGAATTTTGTATCATAAACATGTCACAAGGCATACATAAAGGGTGTTTCATAAAAGAGTTCAAGAACATATTGATTTAAAACATAATTTTACATTCATAATAGAAATTATACATAGATAATTATAAATGGAATCTAAATTATGTGAAAAATAATTTAAATGAGTGTTTAGGAAACATTATAAATTATCCACTTTAGTGCAGTTTAAGGGAAAAAATTAAAGAGTCATTAAAACGTAAAATTCATAACTATTTCTAAAAAAAACTGAACCAATATTTAATTTTAGGATAATATGAGTGATTTTATAAAAATAGTGTCATAATGAAAAAAATATTATGGGTTTCACATGAAAATGGATCAGAAATTGGGATGTTCTCATTAATTGGGCTTGCTTAATGTGAAGAATTGTGTAAGAAACCTTTTTAAAACATATATTTACACATCAAATAATGTTGTAATGATATGGATACATGAGTTTTGAAAAAATGAACATAATTTAAAATAGGTTTATAATAAAATAAAGGATAATTACATTGAAATAATGAGAGAGAAAGCATAAATCGAATGAAAATTGAGGTTCAGAAAGAATCCATCACCTTATATCTAAAAGTGTTTTGTACTTTAACTTTATTTCTCAGATAATCAAATTTCATCCATTTATTACTTAATTAAAGATCTTTTATACATGTATTTTATTCATTATAATATTATTAATTTCATTTATGACCCTCTTTTATGAGTTATAAGATACCATTTCTTCGTTTGGGAGTGTTCATTTGCTTAGTTTTCTTTATGAGTTCATTTGTATACATGTATGAAAGATCATGTAGAATGGGAATAATTTTTTTAAATTGAAATTATATGTTATAAGTGAACATAAATTAGTTTATTTTGTCTGATATTTCATTTGGTTACATGGTATGGGGATGAATCATTAGATAAAATGTTTTTGATAATTGTTTTGATTAATTTGGAAGTTTCTCGATCGTCATAAATTAGTTTAATTTTATTATTTATTATTTTGTATTTATAATGGATATAGAAAATTAAATAAGTTTTAATACATATATTATATTCCGTTTTAACCATAAAAATGGTTTTATGAACATCTTGGAAGGTGGTAAATGAAATATAAAACTCGTCGTCCTTGAATATGATAAATTAAAACATCAAAGAATATGTTTTCATTTTTAGAAATAAAAGGGGAGGGGAAAGAAATGAAAATGGATTATACCATAAACAAAATAAGATTATATTATATGTGATTTAATGGATTTACCATTCCACTTGGATAATGGGGGGTGATTATAGATTAATAAAAGAAAATAAATTTGAATGAAATTAAAAGAAAGGGAAAGTGGTTTTCACCTCTTGAATTATTCTACTTGAGAACCTACTTGAGGCACTTCTGTTTGGTTTTTTATTGATACCGGAGGCTCCTAGACGTGGGTTTGATACTTAGGAAGATGTTTTGGGAGAATTTTGAATATATTAAAGGCTTTAGAGTTGTGAAAAAAAGAGGTGGGGAGGGGTGGTATTTCTAGTGGAGGAGAGGGGTGTTTCTTATTATTTTATTCATTTTTTTATTATTTTGGCCCATGAAAATATACAATGAGATTTATTGTGACTAAATAAGAAACATTTCATTTGAGTTCAAACGAATTGGTTCTTACTTCATAAATACATCATCGATGACACAAAAATTTACGTATATATCTAATATCGTAAATTATCATATTGTATTATTCACAAAGAATATCACTATTTTAGAAAAAAACAAAAAGAAATCACCCTAACCATTTGTGGATGTGATGAATTAAAAATTCACCCCATTTAAAAGAAAAAAATTTAAAAATATGTGTAATGAAATTTGTAATTAAAATCATCATTTTTTTCCAAAAATACCAATTTTGAAATTGTAACTGAATTTTATAACACTTGAAAATTTATTAACGTCTCATAAAAGTATATTATAAAAATAATACAGAAAAATATTAATTTATCAATCTATTTTATTAAATTATATTATATTTTAAATCAAAATATTAATTATAAAATTTTAAATTGACATTTATGTCTCATAAAAATACCAACACATAATTTATCATTTATAAGATGGATAACTTTTATTTCTACACTCATTAGTGGGGTTACTATTCTATTGGTCAAGTTACTATTTTAATGGTCACATTACAATTCCATAGGTCATGTTACTATTTTATTGGTCCAGGTCCCTTAATTTATATAAATAATTATTATTTCATTAATTATTCATTTATAAAGTTTTTATTGTCTTCTTTGTGTTATTTTATGTGATTTATACTTCAGAACTGAAGTTTCAAATGATAGAATAACAACTAATAAGGGGGGTTGAATTAGTATTTCACTTTTTATAAGTTTGAATATTTTTTTAAAACATAACCCATGAAACATGTTAATATTTATTTCCATATCATATTTTTGTAAATACTCATGCATGAAGAAATAGAAATTCATGTAAAGAACACAAGATTTACAAGGTTCGGAATCAGCATGAAAACATCTATCCTTTTCATAGCCACTCCAATTGGTCTATGAAAATTCACTATTATGGATAAGTGAATACACCTCTTTCCATATCCTATTACAGACCCTCTATATTCTGTATGGAAATATTATATTGACTCCCATTTGTTTGAAAGGTTACATACAAAACAATTGACCCAAGAAAGATTAAAGGATTTATTCAAAATGATCAAAAAATGATTAGTTCAAATCCTTAGTTTTCTTTCGATGGATTTGATTCTATCAATCTGATGAGGTTGTTCTAATGGAATCAACACAATGAACGCATTCAAATATATGAATTACTCAAAATTTTATAAAAAACTCAATCTGATCTTCTTCAGTCATATTGACTCAATCTAAATAACTCAATATGATGCAATTCAATCTCAATCTACAAGAACTCTAACTCAAATCAAACATTAAATATGATCTTCCTCAGCTCAGTAAACAAAAAATTCCAAGGGTCGAATATTCTTCTAATATCTCAGTCCTGAAATAAATAACATTACAATAATTATGTATTTCTCCCCCATTTTCGCTCTTAAGAAAAAATTACTAAATGTGAATGAAGTGTGCCTCTATTTATTAGTGACTGATAAAATCAAAATAAAGAAACATGAAAACATTACCCGCATCCTAAAAATTCCAGGACTCCAAAAATCAATCGCATTCAAACTTCAAATTTTACTTCTTCAAGATTTCTCAGATTACAATGATATTTATGCTGAATTGAATATCATGTTTGACCACTTTAACTCTTCACATATCTTCTTCTCTATAATTAGTCTTCTTGAACTTCATGTCTTTTCTTCAATATGGTGTAACCTCTTTAGCTCATTATGATGAAACATACATGGCTTCCCCTTCAATGGATTATTATGATACACCATTCTTTCTCAATTCATTATGATCTTCCTTCCTTTCTTAGCTCATTACGATCTGCTTATATTTCTCACCTCATTACAATATCCCTTTTTTAGCTCATTAAGATATTACTTTCTTTCATAAATCATTAATATATTCCTTTAATTCTCATCTCATTATGATCAACTTTTCTTTATTATCTCATAATGATGGAATTATCATTACAATGGAATTATCATTACTATTTAATTCTTAACTCTCCAGATTTAAAATTCATCAAAAATCATCTTCTTTACACATTCTATCTTCTAAAAACATCTTATTTTGGTACATCTAGATTTGATATAGTCATTATTATTCCTCCGTTTGTACAGAATCTATTATCATGATTATTTTTATTATTTTTGAGAATTCCATGATCAGAAAATCATCATCATATTGTTTAAAAAGTTTGAAAACATTCCATATCATACCTTTCATAATCATCTATCAAAACACTTTATCCACAATATGACTTCTTCACTCTACAACTTATGCATTTCTAAAAAACATCAAGTCTGATGGAACATTAAATTTATACTTATAGACTAAAGAATAATGGTGTATTCATTCAAAATATTCATCTTAATAACATCATTTGTCTCTGGTGCTGGTTGGTTTGATACTCTATATCTGGTGATTCTCAGTCCAATCATCTGAGTCTGGAAAACAAAATTATTTAAAAAAACTCCCCATTTATGTTTGGGTTTATACTTTGAGAAACATTCAACATTCTTACAATGCTTTTTAATATGGACTGAGTCCAATTCGGAATAATAAAAAAAAATTTACAGAAAAAGTTTAGTTCTAAAAAAAATAAATATTTTTTTAAAAAAAAACTATCACAAAGGTTATTCAATATCCTTATTTGTATTTATTTACAACTTTTGTAAAAAACTTTTTTAACTCTAAAGTATTTTTCACATCTTATCTTTTGTAAACAACTCAATTTTTTTTAATTTTACCATAACAAAACCTTTCTCAAAAGAGAGTGTCCTGACACAACACTAATGGATAATGTAACGTTTCTGATGGCATTCCATCCCATGGTGACAATAAAATTGTGCGGCCATATAAAGGTGAAATATCCTCACTTTTATCTTATCCTCTCCCTTTTTTCTTTTTCTATCCCCAATTTTATAATAACCACAACTTCATGTTCATTAAAGAAAATAAGTAAAAACATCTTACAATACAATGTGGTTACTTTTCACCCCCTTTGTCTATATACTCCAAATCATAGTGAGAGATCCTTACTTGTGAGATCTATAAAAGTCATGGGAGGAGGATGAACATGAATTTGTAGCCTCAACTCAACCCAACATTCTTTTGGCATTGCCTCTGTGAAGATATATGTAATTTTATACATCGTTGATATATATTCTAAAAAAATCTCTAAAGGCGACATTATCTTTTATAAATTGAAACTTTATATCAATATTTTTTATCATTAATATTGTATTGGATTTTTTGAAAGATAAATTTCACAGTAATTATCAAAAATTATCTTCAATGGTTTAGAAACATTCACATTCAAGTCCTCCTGCTGAACATTCATCCACAACATTTGAGTACAAGCCTTTGTTGATGGAATATATTTAGATTCAACTATAATAAAAGTTACGGAACTTTTTTTCTCACTATTCTAACCCACGCAATATTTACCCAAGAAATATCTTCCTCCCAATGTTTATTTTCTATCATTAGAATCTCTAGCCCAATCAGCATTAGTATAACCATGAAACTTCATCTCGTTATTTCTTCTGTATAACATCACATGGGAAGTTTTTCTTTTTACAAAATCAAAATTTATTTTTCTACCAATATATGTGATTATTTTTCATTAAATTGATACCTTGAATAAAAATTCACATCATAAAAAATATCATGTTTGGATGCTCTAGTTTAAAGTAGACTTCCTGTCAGCTTTTGAAAATATTTATGATTCACACTTTTTTGGACTCATCTTTACTCAACTGTGTTCTAATATACATAGGAGTAGAAACTTCATTGCATTATTATATTCCAAGTGTATTTAACAATTACCTTGTATACATTCCTTGAGATAATAAAATGTATTTTTTTATATCGAACTTGTAATCTAAGGATGAAAGTTAATTCTCCCATTATAGAAATTTCTAAATTCAAATTAATTTCTTCAAAAATTTTGTACAGAATTCTTCTCTATCCATATGAAAAAATATATCATACATATAGAAAATGAAAATTATAGTCCCGGAGTTATCTTCATTCACATATAAGTTACTATCAATATTTCCTATAGAAAAGTTCAACATTTTGAAATAATATTTATGTTTAGAATACTTGGAATGTGGGGATTATTTCAACCCATAAAAATCATTTTTTCAATCAAGAAACCCTTGTTTTCATCATTATCATGTTAAAATCCCCAAGGCTGTTTAATGTATAAATCTTCTTTGGTCCAAACATTTATGAAAATTCACTTTACATCCTATTGATAAACATTGTAATTCTGATGTGCGACCACTCAATGAAACCTTCTAAAAGTTTCTAATCATTCAAAAGGAGAAAGTTTTTATTTAAAATCCAAACCTTAAACCTATGCATGGCCTTTACAAACAAGTGTGACTTTGTTTGTTGAAACATCTCCATATTCATTCAAATTGTTTCTGTAAACCCAAATTGTGCCAATTTTTTTTTATTTTCATGACATAGAACAACATTCCATGTTTCATTCTTCCAAATCTGATCCAACTATTCATTCATAGAATCCACCAATTCATTTTGATAAATAGATTCTAAAACTTATTCCAGTTCTACTTTTGAGATATGTGATGTCATATTTTCTAATCCCAACTTCTTCTAAACTTACATTCACTATTGTTGGAAATATCTAGTTGATCATCATCATCATTTTCAATATCTTTTTTAAGGAATATATATTTTACATTAATTTTACATCATATTATTACACTAACTTTTCTAAATGTTTGTTCCAATATTTGTAACCTCTTTTGTTGGGTGAGTAACACTTAAAAGTTCTTTCCTTATCTTTCTCATCAAACTTTCCCAGTTATATATTTTTTATTTTATGAAAACATGGACTTACAAAAAAATTATGTACTTCCACAAATTATTTTTTATACCACATTTTATATGAATTCATATATGTTTCCATTATTAATAAACATCTATTTTGAAAATTTACAGTATCACTAACACCTTCTCCCCTATAGAACATTGAAAGTATATATTCTGTTAATACAATTGTTCTCATTTACATAGAATTTCAATTCATTATTTCGGCTACTAAATTTTTTTATGGAGAATAGGGATCACCATACTGATTTTCGATATAGTTATTTCTCGGAAAATTTTCAAAAGTGTTTCTTATAAATTCAGTATAAATAACTGTTCTCAAATTATTTATATAAGACCTTATTTATTTGACATATTCTATTCAAAAAAACCGAAACATTTCCACAACCTATGATTTTTGTTTCATAATCATGATGTTGGTCATCCATGTGAAATAATAAGTAAAAGTGATAGATCATATGTATCATTTTTGTACTTAATGTTTCTTCAACCCACATAAATCAAAGTGAATAAGTTCAAGAGGTCTGGTAAACTGAATCTGAACTCTATTATGACTTTTATGAAATATCTTCCAATTATGAAAAGTAACACAAACAACATCATCTATTCATTTCAATTATATATAATAATTGGAATTATAAATTTTAGAATGCATGTTCATTTTTTTCTACCCAGTCTTGGAAATTATTTAGTGCCATAACTTATTCTCATCCTCAATACTTAGATAACATAAGTTGTTAAGTTCTCTAATATGAAAGAGATTCCCTCTGGTCCCTTTTTCTTTTGTAATAACTTTTATATCTTTCCCACTATTGATAACACAAGAATATTTTCTGAGGATCACTTCTTTTCCATTAACACAATGATTAATTGAACAAAGTATGTTATGTTTTAGCCCCTCAAAAAAAAATTCCTTATATTTCAACTTCTCGGTATCAATCACATATATTTTGATTCATTGGATTTATAAGGAACTATCATTACCAAAGAAAACATCTCCTCCATCATGACGTTCAAAATGTTTCAATATTTTTATATCACCTTTAATTTGTAAAGAACATCCACTATCAAGTATCTATGGTTTTTTCATTTTACTTTCTTTAAAAGTTGTCTCAACAAAAAAAATATTTCTTCAACTTTATTCTTTCCAACATCCTTTTATTTTATACAATAATAAACTTATTCTAGAAGTAGTGTCATAACTATTTTAGCATGATGACCATCCTGATCACATCTTCCACAAACTTCTTCCAGACATTCAAATTGATTTTTTATTAGAATATTTCTAACATCTTGATTTTTTTTATTTTCTAGAATACTCTGGGTTAGGAAAGTTATTCATTGTCCTTTTAATATTTCTTCCATTATTCTTAAAACTTTTTACATGTATAGATATCATTTTTAAATAATTATTTACCATGTTCCCATAGATTCTATAGCACTAGAAATTACTATTAAATATTTATTTTACAGTGAAGTATGATCTTTCACTATAGAATCCTTATTGAGTTTGATTACTTGTTTATTTTTTAATAGACTTTGGGCACATAGAATCATTCCTACCGAAGTATCGTTCATATTTTTTTGATGTGAACAGTTTCTCATATCCCTTTCTAACTCATTATTTCCCACTATTTTTTGTGTCACCTGAAATGTTAGAAAAATCATATTAAACATTATTTTTTATGGGAGTGTATTTAACCTAATTCATGATTTGATCTTTCTCAGAAACATTATAATTCCTCTCTTTTACATATGAGGATTTTTGAAGTTTTCATTTATCTTCCTTTGGGTAATTTCAGACTCAATAACTTTTTATTGAACCTTTTTAACTTCTTCTTCATTAGCTACCAGCTTCTTACTGAGAACTTCAAAAGCCTTTCCCATTTTAGCAATTCTATGTCTAAATCTTACGATCTGTTCAATTTATTATTCTTATTGTTTGATGATATATTTTATTCCTTCATAATATTCTTCACAATCATTTTTTTACTCTGATTTCTTTCTCGATAGATTTTCTATCCTCAAGACATACAAGAATTTTGGTTCTGCGTTGATACTCTTAGTAATATTCTTCACCTCCTTCTTATTCACTATTTTAGGAGTCTTTAACTTTCTATGTTTTTTCAGTGAATGTTCTATCATTTTTGGGAATTTCATCCTCCAAAAACGATTTATTTGAGTTGGATTTAGATTTATTATTCAATATAATTATCTTGTTTCTTGTAAAATTATTCATATATTTGTTTGATGAATTTTATTTTTTATCTTTTTTTCCCTCTTATTCCATCATGGGGTTTCATAAAAACCATATTGATATTCAAAAAAAATTATTGTTGAAATTAATAGAAATGTGTCTAATTCCACCACACTCATGTCATTTGTGATGAATTTTACCTCCCTAATTCCCACATACTCTTTTACAGTTCTTAGATATAAGTGAAAAGATTTTTTAATAAACTAATCATCCTCATTATCTTCTGAGGAACATGAATCAACATCATTAGCATCCAAAATTGTATTATTTTTTCTCAAGGTTTCAAAATCCATTTCGTCATTCATCTTCATTTTTAAAATTTTATATTTTCTCATTTCATAACCAATAAGAATGTTCTGTAATTCCGTAAGAGATAAATAATCATTATCTTCTAAATAAGAAATTGTTGAATCAATCCTATCAGGAAAGTTTCTCATAAGTTTACTCAAAATTATAGAATCTTCCATGATATCTATGAACCCTCTAATGCTACAAACAATTTCTTTTAATATAGTAAAGTATTCATCAATATATCCATCTTTTATCATTCCTATTTCCTCATAATTACTGTGGAAAATTTCTAACACTACTTCCTTCATGATATTATTCCCTTAAAAAATACTATATATCTTGTCCCACATACGTTTTTTGGTTTTGAGGCTCATCAACATTATAAAAAAGTTTTTTGATAAGTACATAATGATAGAATTTATATCCTTTACATCAAAAACTATATTAATCTTATAATAAATCTTCATAGGATAATCCTTCTCAATAGGTGGAAATCTAATTGTAGAAGCATCAACAACTTCCATTCCAAGAGATATAAGATACAAAATAATCTTATTTAACCATCCATAATATTTTTTTCCATAAAAAGTTGGAATTTATATTTTATTAAAAAAATTGATATTATCCATGATAAGGATTCAATAATGGGACCTCTCTCTAATAAAAATTGATGTTCTAAAGGATTATATAACAACTGAGAAAGGGGGGTGAATCATTTGGTCACTTTTTATAAGCTTTTTTATTTTATAAATCATAACCCCTCCAATATTTTAATATTTATTTACTTATCATCTTTTTATAAACAATCATTCATGTAAAAGTATAAAATCAAGTAAAGAACATAATATTTACAAGGTTAGGTTACCTTGTGAGAATCAACATCCTTGACATAGCCACTCTCATTGGTGTATGGAATTAACTATTATAAAGAAGTAAATAAAACAAGTGCTAACTCCCATTAGACACCTTATATCTCCCGATAGGAAAGATTATAAAGACTCCTATTAGTTTAAAGAGTTGGTTGAAAAAATGATATAAGATAAAATAATAAAGACTTTTTCAAACTTCTCAATGTTTGAATCCTTAGTCTAATTTAGATGGATCTTATTCTCTAAATCCGATGAGACTAGTTCTGATGGACTTAGAATGATAAAATCATTCAAAATATATATTACACAAACACTAATCAATAACTCAGTATGATTTTATTTAATATTATTAACTCAATCTGATTGACTCAATATGACATTGTTCAATCCCAATCTGCAAAACTCAAAATCTTTTCAATCATTCAATACAATATTCCTTAGTCCGATAAAAAAACCTCAGAGGTCTGATCTTCATATGATATTTTAGTCTGGAAACAAATAAATTTACATGAATTATAAATGGATCCACCTTTTAATCTCTCAATAAAAAATTATGAAATTTGATCGAAGTGTACCTCTACTTATAAGTGAATCATAAAATAAAAAATGTGATACTGGAAACATTTCCCCACTTCCAGAAATTTGAAAAACTCTAAAAATCACTTATATTTAAACATCAATATTGACTTCATCAACCCTTCTCTAATTTCTCAGAGATTTATACAGAATTGAATATCTAGTTTGACCACTTAAACTCTTCACATATCATATTCTACTTAAACATCCCTCATAAACTTCCAGTCTTTTATTATATATAATAAAACACACTCAACTCATTCATATATAAATTCCTTAATTATAGATTCCTCTTCATATTACGATCTTTCTTTCTTTCTTAGCTTATAAATATAATCCTTGCTTTCTCATCTCATTACGGTCTTCCTTTATTTCTCATCTCATTATGGTCTACCTTTTTTCCTTATATCATTACGATCAATCATTCTTTACAAGATCATTATGCTCTTACTATTTTCTTTCATGTCAGTTTGATTGAATTTCATTCTCAGATTCAGTCTCTGGGATTCCTCGTAAATATGGAATTTAAATTTCAATGTAATTCTTATAAAAATGGGATTCATTACTCTTTAACTTTAAAATTCTTCAAGCATCGTCGTCTTAATTCATTCTGACTTCCAAAAACTTTTGAGACTAGTACTTATGGATCTGGTGCAATCGTTATGATTCCTCCATTTCTTCAAATTATTTTATCATGAAATTTTTCTTGATTTTTGAGAACTCTACGACAATAAAATCATCATCTTGTTTTGATTAGAATGTATGAAATCATTCTAAATCCTTATATCCTTATCTTCTTTTAAAAATCTTTAGCAATAATATGACTTCATCACTCAACAACTTCATTATTTCTAATATATGTAGTGTTTTATAGGTCTTGAAAATCATAGTGATGGACTTGATATAAATGGTGAGTTAAATCAATAACTTCATCTTTATGACCACCTTTTCATCGGGTGATTCTCAGTCTAATACACTATATTTTGTGTTTCAGAGTTTGATCCTCTATGTTCAGAAAATGAATTTCTTAGAAAAATTATCCCCCTTAATGTTTGGGTTTATAATTTTAAAAACATTCAACTTTATTAAAAATCTCATTATGATGTATTGGGTTAGATCCTAAAAAAAATTTAAAAAATATTAGTTGTCAAAAAATACCAACAAACATATTCAAAACATTTATAACGAAGGTTCTTCGATAACATAATTATAAGAAGGGAGTTTTCATTGATAAAATTTTGGGGTGTTACATTTCTCTTTAATATTATGTCTCTCTTATCTTGTACACCCCTCCCAGTCACACGACAAATCCCTTGAATCCATAATGGGATATCCTCCTTTTACCTCTATTAATTTTAGTTCCTTTATTTGGATTTTAAGATGTTTTCGAGGAATTATTCCCTCTTTTATTCCATTCACTTCATCAATATTTATTCATTCCATTTATCCTTCCCTATAGAATACTAATATATTATGAAAATAAGATATAGGTTTCAAGTTGGTTTAATCATAGTGTTTTGGTTGTTTAGGATTCTTAGAGGTTGGTTATTATTTGATTGGGTGTTTACCATCGAAGGTGACACATTTTGACTCAGTTTCTCACATTAGGTAGGTTTTTTATATTATTTATTTATTTTAAAATTCATTGACACTTTGAGGATTATAAATCTCTATATGAAGAAAAATTATCAAATTAACAAATTTATAATGTATTTATAAACTTTTTTCATTAATGGTGAGCTTTTCAAAAAGTGATTTCTTCATAAAACTCATGTGTCACTTTGAAAAAAAATGTTTCCATATGTCATGTATTTGAATAAATTATATTAGGTCTCCTTAAAATTCTCACAACCCCCTCCCAAAAAGGTGTACCCACCCTAGGCCAGTAATGGGAGAAGAGAGATAGTGTCACCTTAGTCCTTGCTCAAGTAGGCCTTATGTTGGGGACTACCAATGAGGGTATAATAAACACACAGGTGAGAGGAATTACCCCCTAACAGAACACATTCTGAAGAGAGAGGTAGGATAAAACTCGGAAAACACCTAATCAGAATAAAATATAAAAGAAAAACTAGGTACACATATCAAATTTCATTAAAAAACAACTACAACTGAAAGAGGAAAACTACAAATACCAAAATAATGTTAAAAGACAGAAGCAACCAGGAAGACCAAATAGATAATTTTAAACCTCATGATATTAGTAACCATGTGGATCCTCAACATACTCCAACTAACCTAAAATTGATTATATACATGTAGGGTGAGTATAATAGAATACTAAGTAGGATCCTCTCTAGAGCCTCTCGTGCAAAAGGTAATAAAAGCATGCTAAAGCATTGTAAACAAAAAGTGAAATGAAATCATCACATAAATAGGTATAATATTATCCCAGTCTCACCATGTCTACACCCACCATGTATTTTATATAATACCATATGATATAATAAAAAACATCAAGGGTACCCTGCTATTACTTCCCCACTGGTTTTCTGCTCTGCCCCAACATCACACGTTACGAGAATCTCTCACCAAAATGGATAGCCCATGGACACCTGGGAGAAGCACCAAAACACTCCCCTCATGTAACACACCACCAAGTATTAATAATAAAAAGTAACTAAGTAGTTTTTAGGATACACCACATCCCACATAACTTGTATCATGAATTGAGTATTATGCCTCAAGCCATCACATCACATACACCATGTAAGGATCCATAAGTCATCAAAACTTATACATGTTATACCTATATTTTTCATTATGAGACTATATCCAAATACATTTGTGTGAAATAAAAACTATCCATTATATCCCTCAAGACACATATATAGGGAAAAACTAACCACCTTTTATACCAGCGCAAGTAACTGCCAAAAGATGAGAGCAGGGCCAATGGGGGTAGTCATCCATCCACCCTCCCACCAAGTTGTTGGGGAAAATACCTCTCATGGCTCAGAATCCCTTGGGTGTCAGTTTCCCTAACCAACAGGGTGGATTAGAATATAAGAACAAAGAAAATACATAATATAATATATCTCACAACCACATTATGGGAATAACCTAGTCTTAGACTCAACTACAACAAACATCTCTCGGACTCATAGGTCCAACTACTAAGACCAGATATCCTTTAAGAATACAACCATTTAAAGAGCTACATTGAGTTATTTTATCCCATTTCATATCTAACAATTTGTGTTAATTAATTCATTATCCAATAATAATCCATTCACAGTGCCTCATTACATTCCACTAACTTCACAACTAAGATCCTTCCCTATGGGAATAAGAAAACTGAGTCCACGACTTCTGAGAACTACAACCTCAGAATTGCATCCTAGAAATCTCCAACCCCATGGGTTAAACATTTATTCATTTATTTAACAAAATAACTTTTAATATTTCTTGGTATTCTAGGAAAACATTCAAATATACAAAACATAATGGCTCAATATAGTGTGTAGCTGAACTACCCATCATGTCTTCACCGCCTACAGTAGAAGAATAGAGTCATCCAACCATGAGAAGCTAACCATGGAAAGAATATAGAATACCCTATGCTTATTCAACTCTCTAGGAAAGAGAGTAACCAAAATCATCTTCCTCGAGTAGTGGGGAAATGAAATTAGATATATGACAACATTTTTTTGGCCAAACAACCTAACAAATAGTATGTCTAACTTTGACATGTTCTATCATCTCTGGTGTCCTCCTCGACACCACTTGAATATCCTAATGCATATGACCACTCCAAGAATCAACTACTGACCCAAAAATAGGGCCTGGCCACCCTACATACCACAAAGACCTCCAAGATCAGCAATCCCTTTTTCAAAACACATTCGGGCCTCCCCATCCCATATACCACAATAGTCCTTCTAGATCATCCATCACTTGCTCACATCACATCAAAATTAGTAGGGAAAAAGCATTGAAACTAGGCTCTTCAGCCTAAAGAGGGGAAACCATCCTTCACACAAAATAATCTCTCAGAACTCCAAATCACAAGGCTCTTAGACTATACAAGAAAGAATGCAACAGAATCCCTAAAAATATGTTATCTTTTATCACACAATTGGTTCTTTTTCTATCTTTAATTAACTATATAATTATACACAAGTTCCAACTATGGGAAACCTATGCATACAACTTTCACTAATTAATTAAAAAATTAATTTAACTTTCCTTTAATTATTTTATCAATCAGAATAAACATGATTCAGTTTCATTAATAAATTCAATTAATCATTAATACTTGCATCAATTTTATTATCATCAAATTACAACAGCAACATCCAAATTCATTAACATGACTCTTTAAATACTTAGCCAATTAATTATCAATTGATTTCAGATTTAAGTTTTTTTCCAATTTTCATCAATAATATAATTATAATCCATGAAAGGTGAAGATAAAACACTATCTAGAAAATAATGAGGAAAACCATTATCACATTACAAATCAACAATATTATTATACGATCGGTACCACTTACTTAATCTGGTTCAATTAATTATTTGGTCAATTTAATTGTGATCCAATGGGCTAGATAATTCTATCTATACAGTTTAACATAAATAAACTTATAAATAATGAATACTTGTCCTCAAAAGGTTTTTTTAAATTCTCCACATGATGACAGACCATAGAAATGATCGTCGATCACTCTTCTCGAAAGAACTACTTCCATATGAGGATGACTTGACACAGCCTCATGAACAACAACAAAGAGAAACACCATTAGAACCATGGGATATCATCTATCATTATATGGAATGAAGAATGGGATGAAATGAGATCAAACTGGGAGAACCCACTAGAAAAAAAAGTAAGAACGTACCTTGAATCACACGGGTCCCTAAGAAGTAATGAAGAAATCCCTAGGTCATGTACCCTTCGAAGGGAATTGAAAACTTTGAAAAAGAGGACTATCAAACACAAAGAACGAGGAAGAGTTTTACTAGGGATATAGGATTTATGAAAAATACAAGCAATTCAAACATGTAAAAACATACAATAGTAGGGAATTACATGTCGTTTAATCCAATTTTATGTTGTGTAATCCTCAGGGTTCAATTTTCCCGGATAAATGCATCTCCTATTAATTTTATTTTATTTGTCAAACCATGATATATTACCCAATCTGAAACCCACCTTCATATCATGTAACTTTTAATGATGTGAAATCCTCCCCTATTTATGGAATCTATCATCAAAACACCTAAAGACTTCTTCTGATCCTCCTCTGAGCACCTAGGTCTTCGGATTCGCAAATTGGTTAGATCCACCTAGATCTAGACCCTTAAAAAAGTTATTTGGATTTAAATTTTAGGGCTCAATCCCTAATTGTTTTTTAAGAAAATTAGTCTTATTTTATTGAATGATTCCAAATATGTGGTGTAATAATATGTGGTTTCAAAAAGGTGTTAAGAGAAGGATTTATAAGAAATTTAAAGGAATGGTCACTCAAAGTAATATTTTCATTAAAATTCAGGCTTGGAAATTTGTTTTAAATGGATTCATTGTTTTCTTACCCTCTATAGTTCCCTTGTGTTATAAAATGAGTGGGATTTTTACCTTATGGGATATTTATTATTATATGATGATTATATGAAGTGAATGAGGGTTGTTTTGTGAGTGTATTATATGTGAGGAGGTAAATATTGTTTATAATGAATTAGATGATTCTTATTTTTTGTTTACTCAACTCTATTTTAGATTGGTCATGGGAACCAGAGTAACTATGTTAGAGAACGTGATTTACGCTACACTAGTTTTCTCATGAACTAGCTAGTTTCACTTAGTTGTTTGATTTTATTATTTTAGGGGAGTACACTTAGTGAGGAATGTATGATTATGTTAGGTGGAATTTGTATTTTATTAGGAAAAAACATATTATAGAATTTGGTCCCATGTCTATATTTTTATTAGGATTGTATCACTTTATAACCTCAGGAGTTTCTCATGACATTTTTTCTATTATTGGTGGCTTTTTAGGGGTTTTCCTTTTATATGTATCCACTTGAGAATATATTATTATATAACCAATTTTCTACTATTGATTTTTATCTTTATTTGATGTTATAGTTCAAATCCTTTAGCACTTACCTTCGCTATGGATTTTATGGTTTTTTCAAATTGGTGTTCATAAGTAGTTTTAGGAAAATTATTTCAAATAGAATAGAAATATTTGATTAATGAATGGGTTTTCATAAATGGTCTTGAAATGCTAGAAAAAGGGTTTAATTTTGATTTCATTATTTTCAAAGGTCATCTCCGTAATATTTAAAAATGTTTTTCATTTCATAAGTAAATTTTTCATGTTATTATATAAATGAAACAATTGTTTCCTTTCTTATAAATAAGGGGTGTTTTTTGTTTTCATTGATATTTATGCAACATAAAACCATAAATTATATTGTACATCAAACTAGAACTTATGAATTTTTTCATGTTATAATTTTCATAGAATACTTGGTGAGATCTCACTAGGCTTATTAGGTTACAAATTTTATAAACACTTTTGTGCCTGTATGTATCCCTTATATTTTATACAAGTTATAGATTTAGTTTCACTTTTTTCATCACTACCTTGGTCTGATGAGTGAGTTAGGATATATAAATAACCCTTGGGTTTCATTGATGTGTTTAGGAGGTTTTTCTCATTTGTAGGTTTTATTTTTGAATATGTCAGTTTATCATCAAAGGACTTTCTATTATTTGTCCCTACATTTTTTAGTAGTTCTTATTGCGTATTCATTTTGGGTGATGTTGAATTTTTATATAAATGATTTGAATCATTTAAATTGTTTATAAATAATCTTTTATTAGGTTTATTTGGTTATATTTTTCTAGTTTTTTATGTACGTACAATATACAAATGATCTATTCATAAATTCAAATAAAATAATCTATTTTATAGTTAATATTATTTGAGGGAGAAATCATTCCCAAGGTGAATTACTTAATGTCATAGCACTAGTTGTTAGTATTTGGGGATCAGGAATTCTCTTCAGGTCAAGTGGTAGATCAGGTTGGGGAACATGTTGATTTATCCAAGACCAGTTCATTACAAATGGTATTAGTGAAACTATTCTTAGAAACGGATTATGTTATTGCGAACATCTTCCTGTGATTTGGGATTTTCTTTTTGGAATTATTGATATAGTAATTTCAAGACTCTAGCGGACTATACAGGAGAGTGTTAGGCCTTTTTAATGACGAACCTTGAGGTACCACATGTATTTGGGGTTGAATCTTTAATTTTTATTCCATTATAAACACATATTTTATTATTTGGATTATTAATTATTGTATTTGGATCTTAATTAGTTATATATGTGATTTGGGGGTTTTATTATTATGGGGATTGAACCCGAGTTTTTTTAAATAGGAACATCATATTTAATAGCATATATGAAATGAAACACGAAAGTTATAAAATAATTAAAACCTCTATACTTTAAAAATATTAATTTTTAAATAAATTCAATCTCTTTGATACCTTGTGATACACCCAAAACATGATTCCAATGAAACGTGTTACTCAATTAAAATAGTATTACTTAATCATGACCATTATAACCTAGCTATTAAATTTTAGGTTATTAATTGGACTAACTAAATTATAGAAATTATGTTTTAAACATGTATAAAATAAATTCAATTCTTATCCATTTATTTGAAATAAAATAAGAACTATATTTTTTCAACACAACGGTGGGATTAATTTTAAATTATAAACTTCCAATTATGTGAGTTGAATTTGAAAAAATGGATTCCATATTTTTAGTTAGAATAATTTATATTATCTAATAATTTAAACATAATTTTTTACTATAATGAATATTGAAAATTGTAAAAAAAAAATCAAAGTTAAGGTAAAAATGTGTTTACTAGGGGTTAAAATAAAAATTTATGAGTTAAAAATGACCAAAAACATGACTAATTCATATATAAGGTATCATTTATAACTTATATCTTCACTTTTAGAAAATTGGTTTATTTTGGAGCACTTATTCTTCATAAAAACATGGTAGAAATTCTTTCTTTTCAAAAAATACATGTGTGTCCTCTCCCCCACTTATAAAAGACCACCCCATACCCTCTCCTTATCACACATCCAAAATCCATTGGATTGGCCAATAACTACCCAAATAACTGCCCTAAATCCATCCCCTGATCCTAGAATCCCTGTTTTGGTCATAAAGCCATCCTAGTATGGCTTTTGGTTTAATCCAAAATAATTTTTTCTAAAGAAGAGGTAACAAACTTAACTGAGCATTTTATTTAATTTTTCCCTCCACATCATTGAAATAATATGAAGCCATATTGATATAATAAAATTATTATCTCACATATATTAATACGTTCTTTTTTTAATCTCATTACCTACAACCATCTCCTCCTCCCTCAAATGGGAAGCAAAACATTTGATCGTGTGTACAATAGACTACCATCTCGTGATTTGACATAATTTATTTTCCCTCACATCTTCTCCAAGATGAATATAATGAAGTATATAATATTCATATATGATATTAATTATATAATTATACTTATTTAATTATAATACCATATATACCAACTTATTTTCCAATCTATATAGAATACAATATTGTCGCTCAAGTGTATGTCTAACCATCGCCTCACAAAGCAATGCGAATAATTTTTCACATAAAATTGACATAAAATATAAAAAGGATTAATTAGATGTATCTATATATATGGTATTAAATACATATTAATAATATTTTAAATTATATAAATTATATACATTTTTACCTTATCACTTATTGAATAAATGAAAACGTTGTTTGTGAGTATGGCGGACAAACACCTCATGAAGCTTTGTGATTCATTTTTACTGCCACATCACATAAATGGTATGTGTATGGTTATTTAATGAAATAATATTATATTTATGATATAATAATAATCATTTAAATGTGAAATATCACTTAACTTATTTTAATCATGGTCCTCGAAAAAACGAGACAATACTCATGCGTACATACAATCTATCGTCTCAATGATTGTAAAGTATTTCATTTTTCATAACCATACTTCATGGGTCATTTGAAAAGTATAATTTTTATATAAAAATTATAATTATGTCATGGATAACATTTTTTAAATGATTAATTGATAATCAAATTGACCATAGTCAACTTACCAAAGTGATTTTTGATATATAAGTCATTTATCATTAAAACATCCAACATGAAATTAATTGGTAAAGTAATTTAATATGAAATGTCAATTAATAAAAGAAAGGAATAATAATATTGAAAAGGATATTTATAAAGAAAATAATTAACTTAATTTTATTATTCAAGGAGATAGATAACTCACATGACAAATCGGGCTCACGGTAAGGGATCTCTCTAAACCTCTCTCTCCTCCCCATTTTTATCATTCTATATATATCTCACTTTATATATCTTTTAATGGAATAGAAAGTGTCAAAATACTGTTAATAAGTCTCATAAATATATACCTAGATTATTATCCCTTACTTCTATGGGGTAATAAATTCCTTATTACCATTTCTCAAATTCATTCATTATGAGATATCGTTTGGTTATGGTATGAATCAGGATTTAGAAAACCATTTCCTTTCCATGTGTATTTATTATATTATTATTTATGATTGATTTTAATTATGTTTAATGAATTTATAATAAACATGAAATTTTTTTTGAACCCACATAGTGCTCTAATGCATTGGGTAGAGATTTTGTCTCATGAGGTGTCATGTATGGGATTATAGAGTAAACCTAGTCCACTACAGGACTTTGTATTCCATGTGATATTGTATAGGTAGTTAGTCTTGACTCAATTTTATTTCATGTTATGTAGAGACCCGAAGCTTTATGTACATGGACATTACATTACTTCTGTGGAATACTTAGTACATAACAAAAACACACACACACAAGGATCGTAGTAGTTTAGTGTCTTTGGAAACTCGGAATATAATCTTCTAATCGTGGTGGAAGATCTTCAACATCTCCCATAAAGATCTACCTTTTTTTATACCTAAAACCTTTCTTTATATCCTGGGGAAAATAAAACATAAAAGGGTGAGCTCAGATGCTCGGTAAGGGTAAACAAAATAAATATCAATCACATCATATACATAAGAACATAGCTTTTGGAAATCTTAACCTGAAAAATAGATCATAATATCATTACATGGGATAAATCATAGAAGTAAAATGTAATCCCAATAATCATAACTTAAAACCTGAAACTTTGTGGCATACACACATAATCATAGAGAATCATTTCTTATTAGTCAAGACTGCCAAGACTATCTTAGTGGACAAAGTCCCTTTCTGAACCGTGTCACCCTCGTTTCAGTCCTGTTTCACTGAACCGGTATAACCTACCATTCTAGCCATGTCTATCTCATGAGATATAAAATCATTACCCAATGAATTGGAGGGAGATATAGGTCCCACCCATCTCATAATGATACCATTCTTATGTGTTCCACAAAATCATAAATCATACATCATTGCATAACCCATGTAATACGAATGGGAATCTTAAACATCATGACATCATAAAAAAATTCATATAAGATAAAGGAATTCATAAAAATAATTCCATCACAACATTATCAAATCAATGTAATAATAGGGATAAAAACAGAACCCTTTATTATCTTAGATGGAAAATAATTTTGATAAAACACTTGAACTCCATTCTTAAGGAAAATATCCTTTCTTCTTCAAAAACACTTTTCCTTTCTTAACATGTCATAAAATTGTAAACTAAAATAAGTTGATTAGAAATAAACTTGAAAACTTTTAAAGGAATATTCTTGGAAATAATGTTTTAAAAATCCATTCATGCTGTATAAGTTTAAAAAACATTCTTCTCGTACTTTTTTCGGAAAAGTTAAAAAGTACCTAGTACGAAAAACGACAAAAGATTCCTTTCATATCTTTTACTAAAAACACACCGAAGGGTAAAATTGGATTTAAAAAATTTTAGATGGAAGGAAATAATATTTCATATTGTGGAAACATGGTTGTGGATGATAAACTACACCCTAGTAAATACCAAAGTATGAACAATCTCGGATAAAAATGAGATTGTGATATTTCCCTTACCTTAGGTCCGATTTGCTTCATAAGTGTCCGAACCTCCTGTATAATGATTTAAATAGTGTCATTGATTTATTAATGAATCATATTCATTTTTATGATATCATATATGGTTCACTTATGAATTTATATTACCCGTTCTTTTGTAAGTTCCATGTTAAAGAGCGTTTTGGGTAAAATTGTTTCATTTGTCGTCCGTGTTTTGACTTGTAATTATTCATATGATTACTTAGATCATGATTACTTAATTTCAGAACATAAAACATGATTTATATATATATATATATATTCAGGATATACATATATATAATAAATCAGTAAATGGAAAGAAATACACCGTTCATGGAGACGGTAGTCCGTACGTACGCATGAACGCTGTTTTCGTTTCCTTATTGAATTGAATGGAATTAAGTAGATGACATACATATAAATATAAATAAATCAAGTATCATTATTATTTAATATATTTAATTAGTACTTATTATATATACTTTATAATCATTAATGAATGTTTAATCATTGAGAATGAATCTCATCGCGTCGTGGAGACGGTAGTCCGTACGTACGCACGAGCGATGATATCGTTCCCATGGTCGCGGAATTGTGTTGAAGTGTATGTATACTATTTCAGTATCAATATAACTTTATAATAATCATATATAGTTACTCATTACACCATTATACCCATCCAATTAAGGTGGTGGCGGATAATAGATTACACCACGGCGTGGAGACGGTATTCCATTCGTACGCACGCGTGGTGATTTCCTTTTTCTGTAGGATGGATAGAAGGTTAATTAGAGTTGTTTCATATTTATAATAACATATAAGTATATAAGAAATACTGATGTTATTACTTTATCATGAACTAACTAAAGAAGAAGAAGTTTAATAAGAATGAAATTGAAAAAGATCGGTAATGGATATTACCTCTTTTTGACGCGCCTTTTCTTAACCTCCACTTAAAGAACTAAGGATGGAATTTGAAGAAGAGAAGGACCTCTAGTATGACACTAGGGAAGTGGAGAAGAGATTTTTGTAGGGGTTGGATGAGGTTGAATGCTCAAATTGGTGTGAGGAGGAGAGGGAGGAGGTGCCCTTTTATAAGGGAGGAGAGGGGCATCTTAGGAAAATCTCAAAATATTATTTTATATTAAGGTCAAATTCGGTTTATAATGGTTCCAAATGGTCTTATTTAGAAGATAAAGTGGTTAGGGGTCGAAATACTCTCATCCAGTAGGATTTAGACAATTTTAGGTTTTTATTTTAACCTTATCAATTAGATTTAACTCTCAGTTAAATAATTTAACCTTTACCGTGTCTTTTTGTTTTCTTACACTATATGGTTAATAAACTTACTATATCAATCAAAACGAACCCCAGGTTGTTTATTATTAATATATCTATCCTTATCTAAGTCATTTTGCCGAACCTTATATTTTTAGGAATTAAATAACAATTAATAATATAATATTTGTTTTAAAAACTAATTTATGTCAATTTTGACACTGTTTGGTACATGATTTTTATGAAATTTCTAACAGAATTATAAGTTAGAAACAAGTTACTTAAATCAACAATAACATGTCATGTTAACCTAGAAAATTATTTTAAGTCATAAAAAGTTTCCAATTACATTTATTTGGGAATTTATAACATCAATTATGTTAATTTGTTCTTAAAAAGGTAATTACTCCATCATCGTTGTGTCATAACTAAATTAAATTATTTAAAGTAGAAAAATTACAAATAAAATACCATTGTGTAGGAAATCTTTTTAGATTTCCAATTAATTTTTATAGTCGAAATTATATTATGTATAACCCTATATTAAAAATGTTTTAGTAAATAAACGTTGATTTTAACTCTTTTAACTCTTCCTTGAATTAAATAATAATAAATGTCCAAATCTAATTCAAGTGGGCCTACATGGTCATATTTTATTACTAAGTTTGTTTTTGGTCGAAATACACTTGTACAATAGGATTATGACATGTGTTAGGGTAATATTAATATCATTTTTATCCTTAATTACCCTATTTACTTTTAACCGTGGTAAATAAAAGTAAAAAGTTACTATTCACCAAAAATTATTTTCATCTCATTGAACCACATTTTACTTACTGACATCAACCGTGTCTCTCGGATTTTTGAAATTCCATTCACAGAAGTGGTAAAATTAATATTTATGAAAAAAATTAATTTTTTTAACTACCACTTAGTAGTTTCACTATTTATCAAAAATTGAAGTTTTTCAGAAAAATGCCAAAATTTTACCCTAAGCTATAATTGATATTCCGAATTCAAAAATGATTTCTATTTTACAAAATTCACAACATATAAGTTGCATTACTTAATTTTATAATTAATTTCCTCTGTCACAACAAATAGCGTGTTTTTAAGAGATAATAACTATCAAAAGATTAACACTTGTTTATGTCTGGTGTAAATTTGAAATTACATTCAATGACCAAAATTGTATTAAATTGTAAAAATATATTCCAAATATACTTTAAAACCAATCAAATTAACAATTTATCACTATTAATTATTTTTATTAAAAAAGTTGTTTTTAATTAAAATTTAGTAATTTTCTCTATTCATCAGAAAATGAAAGTTATCAGAAAAGTACCAAAATTTCACCCTAAGCTAATTTCGATATTATGAATCCAAAAATGAATTCCATTTTGAAAAATAAAATTTACAACATTTCAAAAAGTGGTTTTTACTATTCATAACAGCTAGTTTTAATAATATTTTAATAGCATATTGTTGTTTAGTGAAACTCGTTATTGCGTACTACACACGCTATCGAGGAAGGTCGTGATTGCGTGTAATGCAAGGCAAGTCAAGGATGTGTGTTGTGCAATCTCCTTTTGGTGTAGAGTACAACACTAGACATTAGTGAAATTAAAAAGAATATTTTTCATAAAATCTTGGGCTGTTACATTCTACCCCCCTTAAAATGAATTTCGCCCTCGAAATTCCTCGGGGTTATAAATGGTTTACCATTCGAAAGTTTATTTAATAGAAACCCACATCGTAAAAAGGAATACCAAAACCAATCTTTAAAAACGAAAGTATGAAACATAACGGTTACCCAAATAAACTAATCACTGGGTTTCCATATAGGTGAAAATATGGATATGGAAGAAAAATCTAACCATCATGTTCTGATGGAGAGTGGTAGAGAAAATGGCTATGGAAAATCCAACAATCACAAATCCATAAATTTATGACGATCTAAGGTACCATCTGGTTAATCAGATATAAGAGCACTAGTACAACATTTTTGGTTTTCAAGATCATTTCCCTAAAGTTGAAGAATTTGAATTAGAATAAATACTTACTTTATTTTGGTACAATCTCACTATTGTTCGTGCCTTGACCAATTTCCACTTCATCTCTTAAATAAATGAAGTTGAATTTGTTATTCGTGAAGTGTTAGCATATCATGTGATAGAATGACGGGTCATTCCATCTGTCTCAAACAAAAGGTTAGCAAAAGTTATTAAATATACATAAGTCATTCTATAGTGAGATTAATCATATATGGTTCCTAAAATAGACTTATACATCATATATCATAATGCTTAATAAAACCAGTTTCTACTAAACAGGGACTTCCTGTAGGCCAGTGGTATGCGATAAAGGCCAGTCGCACTTCGGTTGTGGGTTCAATTCCCACAGCCTTGTTCGACGCGATGGTCTGTCGCCTGTCCTGCAGGTTGTCCTTTTTCTAAAGCTATAATACTATAACATCTCATCAATAATATCGAAAAATGGTTTATCCTAACTTATGTCCAGCATAATGCATTCTAATCTTTAGGAATATCTAAAATACTTCTGTCCAAGCTCATAGTATAAAGAAAATGATTACTTGAAATGTCACAGAATAATCACGTGAATGCCATCATTTATCCCCCATATATTATAAGATATATCTTGTTGGTCAAATTACAAACATGTGAATACCTTAATCATGTATTCTCTTGAAGAATGAATACCCATTAAACCTTCATGAATGCAGTTAAAAGTTAACACTTTCCACATACCAAAATCCTCAAAATTCTATATACTCAAACCATGATATCACTTAGTCCATATATCAATCATGAGCTCATGAATACTATTAAACATTTCATTTTCTCGTTTTCCCTTCATTATTCACATGTCATCTTATTTCCAAAAATATATCAATCAATTTGAATACCACATTAGACCAACACATTAATATTCCAATACTTTATGATACCACATTATATTGGAATCCCATTACATAAACACTTAATCATTCCACCATATCGTTGTCATATTCAACATCGCCAATAGTGATCGAATGTGACTTCCCTTTGTCCTTTGCCTTCAGTAGTTGCTCATGTTGATCATCACTAACCCTTGCATTAGGGCATTTATTATCATAATGCCCCATTTCCTTGCACTTGAAGCATTGAAGTGTTGGTGGTGCGTTCTCTATAGTGTTTGCTTTATTCACATCATTAGAAACCCTTTTTCCATTAATTCGACACTCAGCTGCTCGATGACCTTCTTTTCCACACTTAAAACATTTTCTAGTCCCTTTAAGACAATCTCCACCATGCTTCTTCCCACACTTTGTGCATAAAGAAAAATTTATCTTCTTTTCACCATTATTCTGAGATTTCTCCTTGAACTCCATCTTTCATTTCTTGTCAAAACCATGAGATGGATATGTAACACAAACTTCCATTTCTACATTGATAGCACAAAGCACAATTTCTTCATAGCTACTGAAGTCTCTTATAGCTAATTCCCTTTGAAGACTTGGTTTTAAGCCACTGAAAATCGATCAACTTTACTTTCAGGTTGGATGATAATGCCAGATGCATACCTTGCAAGTCTTGTAAAATTTTCTTCGTATATACCAACAGATTCATCATCCTTCTGCTTCAGCTCAAGAAACTCCTTTTACATCTTTGTTCGAAGAATATGAGGGAAGTACTTACTGAAAAACAAGTTCTTGAACTCGTCCCATTCCATGGACTCAATTTCATCTCTTGGCCTCGTATTCTTGATAAGATTCCACCATTTATCAGCTTCACCTTCCAAACGATATACTGCTAAGATGACTTTATCATGTTCAGAACATTGAAGAACTGAAAATATCTTTTCAGTGGTATTGATCCATTGTTCAGCAAAAAGTGGATCGGAAGTCCCACTGAAAGAAGGAGGACGTTTCCTCATGAAGGACTCAATAGAATATTGTTCCCTTCTCTGCTCATTTGGAAGTCCAGAATGATTCATAGCTTGTGTAAGTATAGCAATAAGATTTTTCACTCCATCTCCCATAACATTTGTTTGTTCAGGAGGAAAATAATTGCATTGTCCATTGCATTGATCAACACGGTTCCTTCGGGTTCCAGCCATCGTCTAAAACCCAAAAAGAATAGTGTGAGAGGCAAACATCATGCTAGGGAAAACAACATAATAAAGGGGAAGTAACTTCAATATCTTACATCTTAGGTTTAATTCTATGATCGTTAGCATAATTCTTGTACTATAAATTATATGTATACTTAACCTTAGGGACATCCCTAGATACCTTATAAATATCTCTAGGGATCTCACTAACGTTTTCGCATCCTAGTTTCCAAAGGTTGACTAAACCTTTCCCCTGATACCAACTGTAGAGACCCGAAACTTGATGTACATGGACATTACATTACTTTTGCAGAATACTTAGTACATAACAAAAACACACACACACAAGGATCGTAATAGTTTAGTGTCTTTGGAAACACGGAATATAATCTTCTAATCGTGGTGGAAGATCTTCAACATCTCCCATAAAGATCTTCCTTTTTTTATACCTAAAACATTTCTTTATATCCTGGGGAAAAGAAAACATAAAAGGGTGACCTCATATGCTCAGTAAGGGTAAACAAAAGAAATATCAATCACATCATATACATAAGAATATAGCTTTTTGAAATCTTAACCAGAAAAATAGATCATAATATCATTACATGGGATAAATCATAGAAGTAAAATGTAATCCCAATAATCATAACTTAAAACCTGAAACTTTGTGGAATACACACATAATCATAGAGAATCATTTCTTATTAGTCAAGACTCATTTCCAAGACTATCTTAGTTGACAAAGTCCCTTTCTGAACCGATTCACCCTCGTTTCAGTCCTGTTTCACTGAACCGGTGTAACCTACTATTCCAGCCATGTCTATCTCATGAGATATAAAATCATTACCCAATGCATTGGAGGGAGATATAGGTCTCACCCATCTCATAATGATACCATTCTTATGTGTTCCACAAAATCATAAATCATACATCATTGCATAACCCATGTAATATGAATGGGAATCTTAAACATCATGACATCATAAAACAATTCATATAAGATAAAGGAATTCATAAAAATAATTACATCACAACATGATCAAATCAATGTAATAATAGGGATAAAAACAGAACCCTTTATTATCTTAGATGGAAAATAATTTTGATAAAACACTTGAACTCCATTCTTAAGGAAAATATCCTTTCTTCTTCAAAAACACTTTTCCTTTCTTAACATGTCATTAAATTATAAACTAAAATAAGTTGATTAAAAATAAACTTGAAAACTTGTAAAGGAATATTCTTGGAAATAATGTTTTAAAAATCCATTCATGCCGTATAAGTTAAAAAAACATTCTTCTCGTACTTTTGTCGGAAAAGTTAAAAAGTACCTCGTACGAAAAATGACAAAAGATTCCTTTCATATCTTTTACTAAAAACACACTGAAGGGTAAAATTGGATTTAAAAAATTGTAGATGGATGGAAATAATATTTCATATTGTGGAAACATGGTTGTGGATGATAAACTACACCCTAGTAAATACCAAAGTATGAACAATCTCGGATAAAAATAAGATTGTGATATTTCCCTTACCTTAGATCTGATTTGCTTCATAAGTGTCCGAAACTCCTGTATAATGATTTAAATAATGTCATTGACTTATTACAGAATCATATTCATTGTTATGATATCATATATGGTTCACTTATGACTTTATATTACCCGTTCTTTTGTAAATTCCATGTTAAAGAGCGTTTTGGATAAAATTGTTTCATTTGTCGTCCGTGTTTTGACTTGTAATTTTTCATATGATTACGTAGATCATGATTACTTAATTCCAGAACATAAAACATGATTTATATATATATATATATTCAGGATATACATATATATAATAAATCAGTAAATGGAAAGAAATACACCGTTCATGGAGACAGTAGTCCGTACGTACGCAAGAACGCTGTTTTCGTTTCCTTATTGAATTGAATGGAATTAAGTAGATGACATACATATAAATATAAATAAATCAAGTATCATTATTATTTCATATATTTCATTAGTACTTATTATATATACTTTATAATCATTCATGAATGGTTAATCATTGAGAATGAATCTCATCGCGTCGTGGAGATGGTAGTCCGTACATACGCACGAGCGATGATATCATTCCCATGGTCGTGGAATTGTGTTGAAGTGTATGTATAATATTTCAGTATCAATATCACTTTATAATAATCATATATAGTTACTCATTACACCATTATAACCATCCAATTAAGGTGGTGGCGGAAAATAGATTACACCACGGCGTGGAGACGGTATTCCGTTCGTACGCACGCGCGGTGATTTCCTTTTTCCGTAGGATGGATAGAAGGTTAGTTAGAGTTGTTTAATATTTATAATAACATATCAGTATATAATAAATACTTATGTAATTACTTTATCATGAAACAACTAAAGAAGAATAAGTTTAAGAAGAAAGAAATTGAAAAAGATCGGTAATGGATATTACCTCTTTTTGACGCGCCTTTTCTTAACCTCCACTTAAAGAACTAAGGATGGTATTTGAAGAAGACCAGGACCTCTAGGATGATACTAGGGAAGTGGAGAAGATATTTTGGTAGGTTTTGGCCGAGTTTTAATGCACAAATTGGTGTGAGGAGGAGAGGGAGGAGGTGCCCTTTTATAAGGGAGGAGAGGGGCATCTTAGGAAAAACTCAAAATATTATTTTATATTAAGGTCAAATTCGGTTTATAATGGTTCCAGATGGTCTTATTTCGAAGATAAAGTGGGGATGGGTCCAAATAATCTCATACAATATAATTTAGACAAGTTTAGGTTATTATTTTAACCTTATCAATTAGATTTAACTCTAAGTTAAATAATTTAACCTTTACCGTGTCTTTTTGTTTTTTTACATTATATGGTTAATAAACTTACTATATCAAGCCAAACGAACTCCAAGTTGTTTATTATTAATATATCTATCCTTATCTAAGCCATTTGTCCTAACCTTAGATTTTTAGGAATTAAATAACAAGTAATAATATAATATTTGTTTTAAAAACTAATTTATGTCAATTTTGACACTATTTGGTACATGATTTTTATGAAATTTCTAACAAAATGATAAGTTCTAACAAAGTTACTTAAATCAACAATAGAATGTCATATTAACCTAGAAAATTAGTTTAAGTCATAAAAAGTCTCAAATTACATTTATTTGGGAATTTATAACATCAATTATTTTAATTTCTTCTTAAAAAGGTAATTACTGCATCATCATTGTGTCATAAATAAATTAACTTATGTAAAGTATAAAAATTACAAATAAAATACCATTATGTCGAAAATCGTTTTCTCTTTCTAATGAATATTTATAGTCAAAATTATATTAAGTATAACCCTATATTAAAAATGTTTTAGTAAATAAACTTTGATTTTATCTCTTTTAACTCTTCTTTGAATTAAATAATAATAACTGTCCTAATCTAATTCAAGTGGGCCTACATGGTCATATTTTATTCCTAAGTTTATATTTGGTTGAAATAAACTTGTTCAATAGGATTAGGACATGTGTTAGGGTAATATTAATATCATTTTTACCCTTAATTACCCTATTTACTTTTAACCGTGGTAAATAAAAGTAAAAAGTTACTATTCACCAAAAATTATTTTCATCTCATTGAACCACATTTTACTTACTGACATCAATCGTGTCTCTCGGATTTTTGAAATTCTATTCACAGAAGCGGTAAAATTAAGATTTATGAAAAAAATTAATTTTTTTGACTACCACTTAGTAGTTTCACTATTTATCAAAAATTGAAGTTTTTCAGAAAAATGCCAAAATTTCACCCTAAGCTATAATTGAAATTCCGAATTAAAAAATGATTTCTATTTTACAAAATTCCCAACATATAAGTTGCATTAATTAATTTTATAATTAATTTCCGTTGTCACAACAAATAGCGTGTTTTTAAGAGATAATAACTATCAAAAGATTAACACTTGTTTATGTCTGGTGTAAATGTGAAATTACATTCAATGACCAACATTGTATTAAATTGTAAAAATATATTCTAAATATACTTTAAAACCACTCAAATTAAAATTTTATCACTATTAATTATTTGGATTAAAAAATTTGTTTTTAATTAAAATTTAGTAATTTTTACTATTCATCAGAAAATGAAAGTTATCCGAAAAGTACCAAAATTTCACCCTAAGCTAATTTCGATATTACGAATCCAAAAATGAATTCCATTTTGAAAAAAAATTACAAAATTTCAAAAAGTGGTTATTACTATTCATAACGGCTAGCTTTATTAATATTTTAATAGCATATTGTTGTTTAGTGAAACTCGTTTTTGCGTACTACACACGCTATCGAGGAAGGTCGTGATTGCGTGTAATGCAAAGAAAGTCAAGGATGCATGTTGTGCAATCTCCTTTTGGTGTAGAGTACAACACTAGACATTAGTGAAATTAAAAAGAATATTTTTCATAAAATCTTGGGCTGTTACATGTTATATGTTTCTAATATATTTAATATTATTCCATGAACTTATTATACCATGTTCATAGTGTAATTATTCCATGTGATTAGTCATGTTTGTTCTCTTTTATGATATCAAGTTATACATTTGACTCACATGCTATGTTTTCATATAATGTTTATTCCCTTATAAAGACTTTTAGTGCCCCCCATTATTTAATTATTACCTAGGTTCTCCCATGATGATTTAAGAGCATAAATATATTTAAGTATCCCACTATGGAAAATAAAATAGGGATTCCATGTTTTAGGAATTAGGAACCTAGTCTTCCAATGACTCTAGGACTTTGTAGTCCTTGTGTTGTAATTATTGGATATTTATATTTATGAGTAATGTAATATTATGTGTAAAAGGTATGGGTTATCATTGTCAGTATCATAGGCTAAGGAAAGAATTTGATCTTTTGTAACTCACATGTGTGATCATTGGATGAATCATGGCTCTCTATCCAATGGATTTCCTAAAAAAGGGATACCATTTGGTATTGTGGCATGTCCTACTTAGGTGTTTTATATACCAATTTAGTTCCCTAATGAGTAACACATATAGTCTAATAGATTTAATTAAAGACCACAAATTTGATATTAGAGGATGAATTACTTAAATTATGGAACTGGGATGTGAAAAATTTATTTAAAAAATTAGATATAAGTAATGGAATAAAACTAAGTATTGAAACAATATCCTGGAATCTGGGTGAAGTGTAGAGTTAGTGATTTTAAGAAATTTAATCCCTATCTGGATACTACATATGAATGTGGTTCAGTCATAGATGTGCTTAGGGGTGATAACACTTAAAAATTCATGTTAGTCTTGAATCATGATTTACAAAGTATGCAATAACTAGATTTACTGTATACCTGATTAGACCCTCCTAGGGATATGCTTGGGGAATTCCCAAACTCTTTAGAAACCATTATATAGGGTTTTATTAGTTGATGATCATGAATGAACTAGGTTAAACCTATAATGTCATAGATTGAAATCAATGGTTCATTATTTAGAAATCTTTTAAATAATTTTGAATTGTTTTATTTTTTCCATAATAAATATTGTTTCTCACACTATGCGTCATGGTTTTAGTAAATTTTGGGAGCCATAAGGATGCGAGTTAATGTTTAATGTGATGTAAATTCTGTTGATGAGTAACCAAATGTGATGATTACTGGTTTAAAGAAAATATTTTTTTCCCTAATCAGTTAAAATGATATATGATTACAAAACTAAATATTAACTAACTCTTGAAACCACAAAATAAGATAATGATAGAGATAATTGAGAGATCGGGTGGTAGATACCTTAGAGGAAGGAAGATTTAGTTTCTTATATGTTGAGAATGTGGAATGAAGAACCCATATGAATGTATTAGAGTAACACGAAGATGTTTTGGGTGGATAAAAAAAGGACACCAATCAAATAATTACTAAGGAAAAGTAAAAATACATGGTTAATGTAGTGAATGAGAATAATGGTCCCCCTATGGTATCCTTGAAAGTTAAATGTTTTAAATATTTAATGTAAGGAAATTTTGAAAATCCATTTCCTAGGGGGAATCTCAAGAATATGATTAAAAAGGTTATAAACGTATATGTTTTTCTACTTATGATGGAGATAAAAAAATGAAATATTAAAGTAAAGAGGTATTAAGGAATAAGATGATGATGATCAGTCTATGGTTCAAGAATGAAGTTGAATGATTGAAACGTTTAAGCACTAGAATCCATGATTTATGTGAATCATTAAATATATATATATATATATAAGTGTTATTATATATAAGTTTTTCATTATGTATTTTCATGAATATGTTGAATGAAATAGATAGGTGATTTAATGGAATGGTGATACTCATTGAAAAAACACCTAATTGAGGAAAATATAATCCTGGAGATGTGCCTGATGTGGAAATAATTATTTGATTTTCTCTAAAAGAATGAGTCGTATAGAAAACCATTGAGGTTAAAAAAAGTGATTTGATGTCTAATGTATTTTTTTGAAGACATTCATCATATTATTGACAATGTTATTGGATAATTAATAATTATTAATATTATTATCACACAATGGTTCTATATTTTTATAAAATAATAAACCCATAATCTGGGTGACAACCCAGTGCATCTGGAAAGATTGTGGGGCTTGAACTGACAACCCAAGGGATATAATAGTGCAGTACCTACCATTGGCCTACGTAGTGTCCTAGATAGTATATCATTTTTTGCATAGATGTTTTGATGGTCAAATATAAAGCTAATTTTGGGAAACATATTATAGGATCATGTTATTTGATTTTGGAGTGACTACTAATATTCTAGGAAATGTTTTATTAGGTTTTTGTATATAAAAAATATTAGATAAACATAATGTATTATTTGGGAATAATTTTATTATATTATTGGATATGTGAACATAAATGGTATAAGATAAACTTTGAGGTTAGAACCTTATTTATTTTTGGGGTTATTGAGGTTATATAGGATATAATATTGTTTTTATAAGGAATGATCTATATCAAACATTTGGTTTCATTATTAAATTTTTAAAATTGATATATTCATTTTCTTTTTTTATATTACCCTATTCTAACCATTTTTATATTAATAAATATAGTAGGAATATCTTTTTACTATTTTATAGATATTATTATGTGATAAAAGTTAATTTTAGTGCTTCAGGCCAAAAAGTTAATATTGGATATTAATTTCGTGAGAGTGAGAGATAATGTGGAAATTTATTGAATTATAATTAAAGGATAAAATATTGTTTGTGAAGAAAAAATTATATCCATAGAGTATATTTTCTAGTGTTCTCAATATTTATAAAAGAATAATCCCTCAACTCTTGGAAAAGGATCTTGAAACCAAAATGTTACACTATTACCTTCATGTAAATTTCTAAATAATCTTTTATCTCATCACATATTTATGGGTTTAGTTATACAACATTACCTTGATCAATAACTTTCTTAAGATAAATGATTAATATCACTCTCCATAGTTATTTACACCTTTCTTCAATGATCATCTCTATTCTTACCATTAATTTTCTCCAGTATTGAGACCTAGTAATGTCATGAAACTCATATTTCCAATTCCATCATTTTAATAGAATGTTTTATCAACCATTTTTATTATGTTTATTTTGTCACAAATTAGTTTTAAAATTCAAAGCCCTTGATTTCCAAGATCATTTTTTAAATTTTGAGGACACAATTTATTTATGAGGGGTAGAATGTAACATGTTGATATTTTTTTAAAATTGGAATATCATATTAGATAGAATATATGAAATGAAACACGAAGATTATAAGATAATTTAAAAAACATATAATATATGAAATATATCTTTTTAAATAAATTCAATCAATTAGATATATTGCGATGAATGGAACACCGGGTTTAAAAGAAACATGATACTCTAAAAAATTATTTAAACATGACCAAAAAAACCTAGATGTTAAATTATAGGGTTTGATTTGAAGAAAATAAATTATATTTTTTTCACAGGTATAAAAAAAATTCAACAATTATCTATTTAATAGAAATAAAATAATAACCCTTTGAATAAGAAAAAATATTTTCTAAAAAGAATATTTTTCTGAAAGGAAAATTAGGTGTGCTTTGCACACGTAATTTTAAATTAACTTTTACTAATTTTAATGAATTTATTTTAAAATTTATCTTCATTTTTTGAATCATAATATCAAAATTAACTTAGGGTAAATTCTTTGATATTTTTTTTGAAAATATTCATTTTTGTATGACTTATGAAAATATTGATTTTAAATAAAAACTACCTTTTCATTTAAAGAACTTACAAGCCATACTTTATTTTCATATGGTTTTAAAATTATAATTAATTAATTAGTATATTGACTAACCCAAATTATTTCATCACAATTAATTTTATATTTAATTTAGATAAAAAAACCATTTCAACTTTGGAATGTTTTCTTATTTGAAAACTGTTTTTCAAAATGTTTACGTGTTTAATATTTAATTAAAATGTAACATTATTTTAGTTTTTTGAAATGAATTTAATTTTTATAATAAGAATAATTTACAGTATCTAATAAGTTGAAATTAATTTTGGGGCATAATGAATAGTGAAAATAGGAAAAATTATTCACTGTAGTTATCGTAAAAACAGGTTTACTGAGGGTTAACCAAAAAAATTAGGGTTAAAAATCTCCCAAAATATATCTAAATCTATTTTTATAGTCATATGTAAACCATATATTTTTTTTATTTTTTTAAATTGTAAATTATGTATCCTTTGTTCATGATAAATACATGATTGTACTCATTTATTTTAAAAAATTCTACGTGTATCCTATATCCCAATTATAAAACCCCACCCCTCTCCACTCTTTTCAATAGATAAAAAACCCATTTCATCAGCCAATAACTACCCATATAACATCCATTATTCCTTAACATCACGCTTTAATCCTTTTTTCATAATATTATCTTAATAATTATTTTGGATTAAACCAAAAGTTTGTTGTTCAAAGAAGAGGTAACATCCGTAATCGAGCATTTTATTTTATTTCATCCTCTGCATCCTTCAAATATTTTTTAAATGTGATTATATAATGAAATAATTATCTTCTATAAATAAATATTTTTTTATGTTAAGTTCCGGACCTAAAAGAATCTCCTCCACCTTCAAATGGGAAATAAAACCGTTAATCGTGTGTACGGGGGACTACCTCCTCGGGAACCGATGAAATTCATTTTCCATTATCACTACTCATGAATGGATATAATGAATTATATAATGTTTATATTATATATTAATTATATAATTATACTTATATAATTATAATATCTTATATACCTTCTTACATTATATTATATAGAGAATACAACAACCTTTCTCATGTATATATCGGACTACTGCCTCACGAAGTGATGTGTTTTGTTTTTCACTTATCATATAAATGGAAGGGAATAAGGATTAATTTTTTATTTATATATGGTATTAATAAAATATTTAACATTTTTTAATATAAATATATCATATAATTTCATACCATATTATTCATTGAATAAATGATAACAGTGTTCTTGTGTACGGAGGACTACTACCTCACGAAGTAATGCGATTCATTTTTATTAACGCATCACATGAATGGTATGTTTAATGGTATTTAAATAAATATTATGTTATATATTATATAATGATCACACTATAATGATAAAATAACACTTACCTTATTTCCATAATTATATTTTAAAAATGAAAATGTTACTCATGCCTATATACATACTACCATCTATATGATAGTAGCATAGTTCAATTTTTATAGCCATATTTCGTGGATGGTTTCAAAAGTATAATTTATGTATCAAAATTTTAATTATTTCATGTTTACTATTATATATATTATTAATTAATATTCTATTTGAGATTAGTCAACTTACCTAAGTGATTTTGGACATATGTGTTCTTTATCATTAAAACATCTAACCTGAAATTAATTAGTCAAGTAATTTAATATAAATAAGTAATGAATAAAATAATAGGAATAATAATATATGTAAATTTTCCTAATTTATTAAATAATTAAATTTATTTTATTATTTATGGATATAATGAATGCGTGTGATAAAATAGACTCAAGGTATGGGATCTCTCTAAACCACCATTTCCTTTGAGAAATGAACTTTCTCTCTATAACTAACTTTATCTCTATCTTAATGTTATGGAATGATTAAAAATTATATATATATTTCTATCACATATATACCTAGATTAATTTCCCTTAATTTTTTAGGGTAACACATTCTATATGACCTTTATGTAATATCAATCATTATAAAATTTACTTCGATTATGATATGAAGCAAAAATATGTAACCCATTTTCTTTACATAATTAATTATTGTATTTTTAATTATTATTTATTTCCATTATGTGGAAAAAATATATCATTAAATTTTTATTATTGGTACACCCAGATAGATCATCATTGTATTGGGTAATGCATTAGTTTTTTGAGGAATCATGTATGGGATTAGAGAGTACACCTAATCAGCTATGGTATTTCTTCTAACATGATACATTGACAATTTATTTAACCATGGATCATGTTTTTGTAATGTTAATTGTGGTTTCCTAGTTTCCTATGATTTAATGATATTATGATATGATTTTATTTATGTTATGCTTCCATATCATTACTCGTATTCCTTTTAATTTATGATATCATGTTATACCTTTGACTCACATGTTATACTTCCTTATCATGTTTATTCCATTACTAGGATTAATAGATCACTCATTTATTTATGTATTCCCCTAGTTTATCCCATGTAGGTTTAGGTCATAAAATTGATTTTAGGCGCTCTCTATGGAAAATAAAATATGTATTCCACGTTTTATGTATTATTAACATAGCCTTCTATATACATGGGGCCAATATCCTACTTGTATTGTAATTATTAGTTATTTATGTTTAAGTACCATGTAATATTATTTGTAAAATAATTAGGTTTTCATAACATGGAAATCTCATATGGTCTCATAAAGTATGTAAGGATCAAGTGTATGGTTCTAAGGACATCATAGGGGTCTTCTATGGTTAGTGCATGACCCATAAAACAACACCAAAAAACCATGTATGACTCTTTATCCTTCCCAGATTCATTTTTCTACCACTTTCTATTTTGGATTTCTATTAATGTTTTTCCACTTATTAAATACGGATTAAATTTGGTTTTATGGAATTTTTATATTATTGAGTTGATTTTTTGTTTACTTTTTATATTCTTTTTTCTTATACATGAGGATTTCAATGTTTTTTGCATATGAATCTAATTTTATAAAAAAAAATGTTTTTGTAAAAAATTGATGGGTTGTTTGAAAAAGAAATACACATGTTTTTCATATTGTATTTGACATAGTGGTTGATGTAATTATAGAATTTGGAAACAAATTTTCAATACAATGGGGGATTTTATGCTATCTATATAAAAAGTGATCCCATTACTTTTGTAATGTTTTTAAAATTATAAGAAAACTTCAAAATTATTTCATCGGTTTTCAAAATTATTGGACCATTTAATCGAGGTTATTTTTCCTTATAAAGAATAAGTTTTTTATTTTTATGAGATTTATTCTTTAGTGGAAGAGGTTTTTAAAAATTTTTATGTTATGTGGGAGATTTTAAGGAAAATAAAGTTTTTATGGTGTTTTAAAAAAAAGATTATGTTTTTGGATTTATCCCCCGGTTAAAAGTTGGAATATTTTGGTTTGAATTATAAGGAAATAATTTATCATATTCATGTCTTATGATTTTTAGAAAATCCATCCCATTATGTTCATGAAATATATTAAAAGGAATGTTCTTAAGGATGACCCTATCATTGAATCCTCTCATCATCTAGAGAAGAGTAATTCAATTATTGATATTTCCAAGACACTAAATAAATATGTGGTCTTGAAAGATTATTTACACATAGATCCTATCTTGAACATGTGAAATCAAGATCCAACCTCTTTTGGGGTGATCAAGGTTCAATCTAAGTGTTATAGTTATAATAAAGGATTGAGGGAATCTTAATTTCTCTTAGTACTCTTATGGATTTACTAATGATTACTAATGTGATTTTTCTTGTTTGGAAAATGTGAGTTTGGTCTGAGTTGATGATTCTTTTTCAGATTGATAGGAACATTCCTGTATAATGTTTCAAGATTATGTACATTAATTGGATCTTTCCCAAGTATGTGAAGGAATAAAAATATAACGAGATCAGGAGCCATCATTAGGGTTAGTGGTTGTGGAAGGTGTATGTTGATCACTTTGTGGAGTTAGTTTTGTGTTCTCCAGATCATGTCATTAAAGACTTAAAGGAAGCATCTTTATTTGGAAGAGGTATTCACCTTGATCTCATTTAATCTATTCTGGATCTATATTGATATTCTTTTAAAAATTTATTGATAGGTCTATGAGGGTGGAAGTTGATCAATCTTGGTAATAGATGATTGGTGATACCTTAGTTCTACCATGTGTAAATGAATAAAACCCTTCAGGTGTGGATAAGAAATAGGTTGAGCCCAAATTGGAAGTGTAGGTGGGTGTGGGTCAATCTTCTACATTCTATGTTATCCCTGATTAGAGTAATATACCTCTCATGTTCTTTTAGTGTGGAACTCCTTATAACTCTAAGTCCTCTTACTTATAGTTTTATGGGACCAGTCCTCATTGTGGCTAGTTAGTTCCCCATTATAAGTTTTGTACGTTTTGTTTTTAAAATAAGTCTTTGATTTAGTTTGATCTATGATGTTTAATCATTTTTTTGGTTTTCTTATTCTTATTTTTTATTTTTAGTAATGATTTTGGTAATTATTTTTAGGTTATTCTTATTGGATGTTTTCATTATGTGTATTGCAGGCCATTTTTGTTGGATGTTTGAAACCTAGGGTTTTTTGTTCCTATTTGAAGTAATATTGTTCTTTAATGTTTCTATGTTTGATATAGGTTGTGGTGAGAATGGTATTTTGATGATTTGATCATGGGATACCCATAGGTCCTTGCATAGCTGATGAGGAACATTTTTTTGGTAGTAAGAACTTGTGGGTTATGGTTTGGTTTAATGGGTTCACCTTGATATGGGTTTACTTGGTTGAGTTCATAGTTTATCATTCTGGATTATTTTAATTTGATGGGGAATCACATGTTTTTTCTTATTTAGGTTCATTAGTGGTTCCCTTTATGTTTATGATGAGATCATATTGTGTTGTGGGTTTTTGGTTATTCACATGGTTTGTATCTCCTTTGAGATTTTATTGATTCATTTTAATAGTCATTTCATTTTATATAGAAGATATTATTTGTTTTTAATGATATTATCTTAAGATTATTTTCTATTTACTTATATTATAATAATTTTAAATGGTGGGAATACATGTTCTATGGCTATATTCTTTTAGGTCTCCTGATTTGATCGGTGCTTGGAGGTATTTATTGGTATTTGAGGATCATGTTTCTATGTTTATGGTTCCACGTGTATTTACTAGTACATACTTTCAACCATACCCACATTAGTTTTTATTTATCCCACACACATATTGTATTGATTTTTAGAGGTGTTAGTTTCTCATTTCTTTTTACTTTGAGTGATTCTGACGGAAGAAATTCATATGGAGTAGAGAATCGTAACACCAACATGTTACTATTAATTTATTGTTATTTAGTTATATAAATATTTTAAATTTTGGGAGTTTCAAGACTGAAATTTGAATATTTTAAGGAATTTACTATGTCTCGTGGTCACCACATGATTAATTAAAATAGTGAATATTGTTGAGAAAACCCTACAAATTGTGTAATCCCTTTAATAGTGGGGATTTTCACAGTTGGAACATGATTTTCAAAACTGTGTATTGTTCTCAAAGTGATTAATTGATCTTTTTTAAGTGTAGGAGTGTCTTCATAATAGTATACTAGTTGGGGGAAATTTTATAGTTCAATTAGTGTGGGGTGTGGTTTTTTAGTCAGTGGCTCTCACACAATTATCAAATGGTTTGGTGAACTTTTATATCTTCCCATATACATTTAAAATTGTTAAAAAACTATTCAACCCTAATTTTATGGCTTTATTCTCCATTTAGCCCCTCTCACTCATGTGATTTACACCTGGTACCCTTATTAGTAAATCTTTATATTTCATCCTTTTATGATTCGATACTTTATTTATATTTTAAGAGGTCTTCATTGTATTTCTCTCTCTATTATCCCTTTTTCTAATTCCGCGTTCATTTATTCCATTTCTATTGGGTTTCTCCTTCACCATAGAATCCATAGTTTACTTTTCAAGGGAGATGTGGGGCTCAAGATTTCTCAAAAACTATATTTTTGTTTTTTGGGTCCATGGAATTTGGTTCTTTCTTGTCTGGGTACTTTTCAGGGAAGGTGACACGTTGCGACTCAATTTCAACCATATTGAGGTAAGTGTTTCTATGTTAATCATTAATTTTTCAATTTATAAGTTGATTGAGATTTATAAATCTATTTCTTATTAATTTATATCTATGTATGATGATTATGATGGATTTATAAATTGTGTTCATGAACATAGAGTTTAACATAAAAGGTTTTCATTATGTAACTCTTGAATATCTTTGAAAACAAATATTTTCACCTTATAAATTTTTGTAGAGATGCTTACAAGGGTCTTTAAAGTGATTTTCATTTACATTATACGGATTATTCTCCAATTTATTTTTTACATAAAATACTTATTATATTAAATAAAAAATCATAAGTAGGTATTTGTTTATAAATGGTTTCTAAAGGGTATGGAATGTGATTTTTATAGTTATTTTATAGGATATAAAACTATGAGTCAGATACTATTTAAAAATATCATCTAGAAAAATCTAAAAAAATTTATAGATACTCGTGACACATAAATTTGTTCAAATTTTATTCTATGGGTATTATTTTTCCCTTATGTGATAGAGATTATTATATTATGATTATATGATGTGAAGGGGGGTGTTTTGTGAAAGGGTGTCAAAGGTGAGTTTAGATTTATTATTTATAATGTGTGGGAGGTTTTTTTAAATATTTTTCTCACCTACATTGTGGATTCATTAGGGTAACCTGTGTAACTACGTGAGAGCTCGTGATTCATGTTACACTAGTTAGCTTACACACCAGTTAGTGTCTCATATTTATTTTGTTATATCAGGATGGGTAAGTTCCCCTTTTAATTCCTATATGGGTAATCATATTGGATTTTATATTATTTATGATGAATAATAGGAAAAAAATTAGTACCATGTTTAAAATATTTTTATAATCATCTCACTTTAGAACCTAGGGAGTTTCTGATGACACTTGTTCTTTAATTGGGTGGTTTATGTTTGGGATTTCATTTTGTTTGTACCCCTTTGAGATTTTTTTCATATGGAATATATTTTCTGGTTTTTATCTTCCTGTGATGTTTTGGTAACTTCTTAACTGTGTTTACCTTATTTATGGTTGGTTTGGTTTTTCTAAAATTCTTTTCAAAAGTAGTTTTGGGTCATTGTTTTCAAATAAAAGATAAATTATTTATTTAATGAATTAGTTTTCATTAATGGTTGTAGAATGAGAAAATTGGGTTTTATTTGGTTTTCACCATTATAAAGGTCCTTCATTGTGAAATTATAAAATTCTTTTCATTTCTTAAGTGATGTTCTCATTTGGTTTTAGAATAGAAATGATTTTCTACTTTCTTTTGAGTAAGGGATGTGATTTGGTTTTATTCTGAATTTCTAAAACTTAAAGCCACACATAAGATATCATTTGAAACAAGCATTCATGAATTTTTATACATATGGAATTTCATAGACTATTTGGTGAGATCCTATTGGGATTGTTATCTCACACCCTTCATAAAAAATCTTGTACATGTATGCAACACCTATGTTTTATATATGTTCTAGATTTAGTTTTAATTTGGTTATCACATCCTTGAGATGATGGTCAAATTAGGGTGTCGAGAGAAACATTGGGTTTCATGGTGATGTTCATTCATCTTTATCCAGGTGTTGTATATTTTTTGGAATATGTTATTGTATTATCCATGATGACATTTCTTGTATCTGGTTTTACATGGATGTTCGATAAATAAATCATATATATTGTATTTTTTTCAAGGTTGGGGTTGAAACATTATGTATTATTAATGAAAATACCTCTTTAATAGGGTATAGGAAGACCCATTACATAGCTCGAAGGCCCAGTGGGCATTTAGCCCATTACATGGCCCTTAGGCCTATTACTTGGTCGAGTAATGTGTTAGGTCATCCTCTGCTGGTTTTTTTCACCTAATATGTTTTTATGGTATGTGTTACACTATATATATGTATATACTATACTATTTGGTGATTGATGTGTGTTGTGATATCGATCCTAAAATACTTATTGAGTATATATATGAATGGGGGCACACATATTTTTTTAACTGATAAACTGATTTTTTTAATAATAATATGTATAATCGTGGAATTGAATAGTATTATGCATGTTACCTAATGAGACATTGGGATAGGATAATTAACTAGTTGATCTTTTACCTAGTTTACCATAGTTGATTTTTGGTTGTTTAGGAGGTAACTGTGTATTATGATTTATTTCTTGTATTAATATGTATACATGTTTTTTTTAAAAAAATTATCCTTACGTTATGACTTACTTAAAAAAGTATTTTTCTCACCCCCTACTTTTACATATTGTTTTCTAGGTTTGTGTTAGTGAGGTATTCAAGTGGGGTTTCCTCAAAAAAATAGGTGGACATAAATATCCTTGTATTTAGGGAATATTTCATAAACTATAGAGTTATATATACTATTTTTCTTTTATCACATTGATGAGATGTATTGGTTTTTATCCATTACTATAATTATTGTAAATTTTAATTATCATGTATTAAATTCATATTTTGCATGTTATTATGATATAAATAGATTGTGGATCCCATTATTAGTCATATTGGATGGTTTAAATTTATATTAAAGTATTTCATTCTATTTATCATAGGTAAAGTTTTTTATTTTGGTAATTCATAACATCAATTCTAGTCTCCAACCCATGGTCTGGTGGTGACCATATTTGGGGGTCACACTTGGTTTCACTGTTGACCTTGGTGAGGTTTCAATGGAATCAGTTGATGGTAGTTTCACTCCATAGAAACTTGGTTCATTCTTAATTTCACTACTACCTAGTATATTGTGGTGTTACAAACGTGCAACAGTAATTCATTTCATCTTAAAAAGTACATATTATACAATTACCCATATATCATGACCTATCCTAGTCACTAATTCACTGTTGAATTACAATATTCTATCCTTTAATGCTCGTCTCACTTATACTACTTAACTTTATCCCACGATAAATCATTTTTCTTATAATTCTACATCATTAAATCATCATAGATCCCACTATTTATCCATGGTCATCATTATTTCACAAGAACCTTTTTATTTCATTTTTTCCATTGAATCTCTCATTGTGAAATTGTGATTATTTGGGATCACCGCTTAAGTTCACTACTATAATATTGAGATGTCTCATGGATACACCCTCTATTTCCAATAAAACAATTCTCAATCAATTTCAACATTTTTGTTTTTTCCACCATAGGGTCTCAATACAAAAAAAACTAATTGGCATAATAGAGCTCTAGAACCCTATGAATATCCTAAAAAATTTAAATCCAAGTGAATTTATCAATGTATTTTTTCATTTATAAACATGGATACTTTATCCTTAATCTAAACATTATTTCATTGATCTTCTACTATGAGTATCACTTGGATGAGTTATAACAAAAATGTTAATTATGGATCCACGATCCTAGACAATAACATAGTTGAAAAAATATTTTCACTCTTTATTCAATAATTACAATTTGGAAAAATTGTTTAAATCCATCAATATAAAATTTAAAAAATATTAAAATCAATTTACATACTACAAAACTAAAATTATTTTTTTATTAAAACCTCATTAGATTCAAAGGGTTTCTGATTAAAATCATAAATTTGAAAATCGCTGTAAATAAAATCCATTTCTCCCAAAATTATTTTCTTTTAAAAAAATTTATTTTAATGTATCTTTTCAATTAATATTTGAAATATTTCCAAAATATAAAATCCTAAAATCCTTATAACATATTTATTTTCTAAAAATAACCTTCATAAAACCATTTTACACAACATTTTAATTCAAAAAAACATTTTAATAGAAAACAATGGTTTTCTAAAATACCAAATAATCCAAAAAAATTCATATGGTGGTAAAAAAAATCATAGTCAATAATTTGAATTAAATCAATACAAAAACAATCTGGCTTAATCTATTTAAGTCACCACAATATAATACTTGAGAAAACATTGAATATATTAGTTTTGAATTTTAATTTATATCGAATCTTGGAAAGGAAGTTTATAAATTAAAAAAATTCATAGGAATTACTTATTAATCAAGAATATATTGTAAGGATTGAAAAATCAAAATATTTGGATCCTCATTGAGCTAAATTACTTAGTCAATGCATAGTCCTTACCACACTGTGATTCTAGTTCCAATACCTCAATTAGCCAAGAGTTCCTACTCTAAATACAAAATACCTATGTTCAACCGAATTTATTCTAGAAAAGAACACAAAATTTCTACCTCCCACTTTTTTACATCATATATTCTCTTCTAACTAACATTATCCCAAAACAAACACGTTTTCTCATTCAATTTTATAATGTTCCTAGCCCAATTCACCTAAATGGTTTATGCGGTGGGTCTCCACAAAACCATATACGTGTCTCCTTATTTACTGGAGGATTTAGATTACTATTATGTTACTATATAAAACATGGCATAACTATTTGCTAAAATAATCCTCAAATTTTGGTCCGAAATCTACCAAAATTTTGGAATGGCTTATCAATATATCATACAAACCAATACCTTTCAAAATATAAAAAGAGTGAGCCAAAAGGGTATCCCATTATCTATTATATATCATAAAATAATATATATTAATGAAACATACCATGTATAAATGAATATTCACATATTAATGTTTCTACGAATAAACAAATATACTAGATCCTTGGCTGATATACAATAAAAAACCAAAATACAATATCCTATAGCTTAACTCACATGGACATATCTTATCGAATCAATAACATCCATGTAATTACCCATACCAACCAATATATATTGATCCAAACTAATGAATAAACCAACATAAGACATATAATTATTCCCATGTACATCAAAACCCTTGGTATGTATGTATATAGGGGTAAGTCCAATAGCTCGGTAGAATTAGTCTACTAACCTAAACTTATTAATTAATAAGGATCAAGTGGATTTTTGTAAAAGTTTGTAATGGTTGTAACATTACCCACCAGATACCTAACTCATTAATTCACATGAAATTTCATAATAGTTATGTACTATCATCGTGATGAAGACATGATCGTCTCAAAGACACATACTATATCTATGAAACCCAAACTAGGTCCCACTTTATAACCACTAAAAGAACTTATATTTTCATGTCCTAATGGTTTAGACCACATTTCAACACATATCTAATAATACATGGTCATCAAAACATCTCACTGATATCTAAAATGAATCTCACTCACCTAATTTCTACCTAGACCATTAGTTATCTTACTTCTCATCAACAACAAAATCTCAAAATATAATTGGAAGTAGTGGTCAAAACAAAATTCTGATAATAATAAATCAAAGAGGGTCTAACCATAAATTTAAAAAATTAAATGACAACAAAAGCTCAAATGGGTGATCAAAGAGGGCCCAAAAAAACATATAACATATAAAAAATCAAATGATAAAAAAAATAAAATATTTAATTGGGCAAAAAAAATGAAATAATAGATGCCAACTCTCACTTTATGCTTCCACTATTCTTAATAATCCTCACTAAAGCTATCTTCCAGACCACCCAAAGAGATCCTCAAGTTTTATCCAAAATATCACAAGTTATAAATGGACATGGTCTCTAGAACAAGATCATATGTGACTATATATATATATATATATATTTACTAATCCCATAAATGAAACATCATATTCATGAATGTCAAAGTCATGTGTTCCATGTTCATCACATTAATACTTTTAGATCCTAAATAAAACAAAATTATCATCATTGGTGAAGAACATCCTAATTAAATGAAGAATCATTTACCAATTTTGTGTAGGCTAATCATATACCACTTTCAAACCAAATATCCTATGTATATAACAGCGCAAGGTCATGTTTGACACCCCAATATTTTAATACATATTACATTATTTAAATATATTTTTGAGTGGTGTGTGATATACACCACACCAAAAAAAACTGTATAATAATTTATAAAAAAGAAAATTTAAACATAAGAAAATTATTAATATATATTTTTTAAACAAATATTATTTGATACTTTATATGACATACGTTTTAGAGCACTTAATGTTTAAAAGGATCAATTCTCTAAAAAATAATGTTTTCAATGTTTTTAAGTTAAATTTTATAATTTTAAAACTAAAATTGAAGAAATTAATTTCATTTTGTAATCATAATATTAAATTAATCTTAAGTTAATTTTTTAATATTTTTTTGACAAGATTGATTGTGGGTTGAATAGTGAGAAATACTAATTTTATAAATACCATCACTTTTATGAAATTATCCTAATTTAAGAATGTCTTAAATTTTTATGAATAATTTTTTATAGAAAAAAATATATTTAAAATGAAATATAATTATTTTAGAAAAAAATTTTGAACTTATAAAATCATATGTTATATTTTCAAAATCTATGTCAAGTTAATATTAAAAAAAACTAAGTTTTCTTCATCTCTTTAAATCAAGTATTCCCATGGTTACATTCAATTATTGTTTTTTAAAAGTAAAATAAGTGTCCTTTTATTTTAAATTAACCTATTAATTCTATTTTAATCAACATTATTGTAACACAATGATGTTTTATTAATTTGTGTTCAAATAAATTTAATTTCTTTGAAAGCTCGTGTTACAAACAACACTGAGTTTTAACAAACCACGGTATACTATTAATAATATTACTTAAACAATAAAATTATAACCTAGCTTATAAAACTTCAAGGTATGAATAGTAATAAACATATTTTTAAAATTAATTCTCAAATATTTAGTAAAAAAAATATATTGCTAATTTAATATTTAATTTTTATGGAATTCTTCATATTCTTTGAAAATACATTTTTATCAAAATTTGATTATTATTGTTTTTTATAAACAAATAATTAAATTAATTTTTTACAATTTCATAAATTTTATTTTCAAAAAATGTTCTTATTTTTTCAAATAAATATTCCAAAAATTTATCTTAGGGTGAATTTTTGGGATTTAACAAAAAAGTTAAATTTTTTAATGAATACTGAAATTACTGATTTTTATTTAAAACCACTTTTTGTTTAATTAAATTACTAGTTTAATTTTTTTAAGATGGTTTTAAAAGTAAAATTTGTTCAATTATATCATAATTATTCAAATTTATGTCATTTAAATTAATTTTATATTGAATTTTGATATTAAAAATTTTTATACTCTTATGACCTTTTCGTTGAAAACCAACATTATCAACATGTCTGTAGGTCAAATTTTATATTAAAATCTTCCACTTCTATGAGTAGAAATGTAAAAAATTGATTTTATATTTTTAATTAAAAGTAATAATATTATATAATAAGGGAAAATTAATTTTTCTTCATGACGAACACTAAACAATAAAAATTAATTACCATTATTAAGGTTAAATGAGTTTTACTAGGGGTTAAATTAAATAGATAATTTTTAAAATGACCCAAAAACTTGTCCAAATCCCATTTTATGATTGTTTATATACCTTATCTCATTTAGGGGTTTTAAATGAGCAATAGTGGATTTAATGAATCAAAGTTTTGTTAATGTAAATTCCCTTCTTATAATTAGGTCACATAAAATCACAATTAGAAACACAATGCCACATTATGGTTAATTGAACTACTAAATACTATCTGACCATTATAGACGAGTTTTAAAAAATAATTTTTCTACTTTTGTGTTTTTAATTTCAAAAATCTGACATACATAGTTTTGATTAGTGTTATATTTGGTGTCTGATAGTAAAAACTTAATTTTTTTGAATAGTAAATTACCCTTATATATATTAATACTTCCTTTATGAATAGTCAGATGATGAATATTAAATAAGGAATGTGAATAGTTATCATATGAATGATAGTATAAGGAAATTTTATCCCTCTAATAAGTGACAATATGATATTATTATATCATAGTATAAGTAAATAAATATTTTAACGATTATTAATTAAGTGTGGATATCGTTATAAGTCATACATATTTTATAATTAATTTAAAAGAAAATGTATTTTAATAAAATATATTCATAAATTAATATTTTTATTTCATATGATTTTAGTATAATTTTCTGAGACGATGAGTAATTTTTCAAAGTATTATAATATTAGTTATACTTTTAAAATTTGTATTTTCCTAGTAAATTATGATTTTAATTATAAAGTAGAATATTAGTATATAAAAAAGTATTTTCATAAAATGGAGTTCATGTTTTATTTCTACACATTTAAAAATGGTTATGGTGAATTTTTGAGGTTTTTCTGAAACAAATTAAATTTTTTGAATAATAAAATACGATAATTTACCATACACGCTAAAAACCCAAATTTTTTAGTCATGCTTGAGTCATGGATGATTTATGTGACCATTGGTTCAAACTCACATAAAATAATTACTTTATTTAGTCACAATAAGCCTCACTATTACTTTTTTTGAAAAAAATGATAAACTAATGATTAAAATAATAAGAAAGCAACCCTCTCCTCCACTATATATACCACCCCTCAAACCCACTTCTCCTTTCACCTCTCAAGATTTGATACCTACCTATATTCAGCCCAATAATATTCCCTAGTCCATCCCCCACTTCCAATATCACTTTTTTCCATCAAAATACCATGCCTAATTGCCTTGAGGAGGATCTCAAGAGGAGAATTCAAGAGGTAGATCCTCTCTATTTTCATTTAATTTCTATTCAATTTTTATTTCTTTTATTACTATATCCACACCTACCTTCATCCAAATGGAATGATAACTCCAGTAACTTACATGTATTGTAATTATATCATGTGAATTTAAATTTCATCATTAAGCTCCACCCTCTCTATCTTTTATCTTAAAAATGAAATCGTCATCTCTGAAGTGTCAATTTTTTGGCCTCATGGGAGAAGAAAATTCGTTTTCCATAAATGTCTTCAAGGATATTAATGAAACAATTAAATTGTTGAAAAAATATTTTAAATTTTAACTTTTAACCCCTTTTATTTTCTTTAGATTACATATACAAAAAATACTAAATGATAAAACAAAAAAATAAAAAACTGCCCAAATTAACCTGAAACGATCATCATTAACTTTTATCTAATGAGTCATCCTATTGGTATATAACCAAATAATTATTAAAATTATTTAATATTATTAAATATCATTAAATATATATAATAACAATTTTGTATTTTTTTTCTTCATCTTACACGAACATCCATTCATGTATACAAGTGAACAGATCATGAAAACTAAGAAAACAAACACTCCCAAACAATGAAAATAAACTCAATAAATCATTCAAAGGCTTATAAAATAACATTATTAAACCATAATTAATCATACTAATGTATATAAGGTTATTTAATTTTTAATAAATGAATCACATGTTATTATACCTGGTATTAAAGTGAAGGAATCCTTTGGAAAAAGGTAATGGGATTTCTCAAACCCGACTATCTTTCATTAGGGTTTCCGTCTTTTACCCCATTTTTGGTATGAATATTCATTTAAAGTCATTTAATCATCATTATATTATCTTTTTTGGGATATTAATTTTATCTACTAGAGTTTATGAAAATAAAAATTATTTTATAAATATCTCTTCTTTCAAAACACTCCTTTTACCTCCAACTCAAGGTTAATGATTCTTATATAATGTATGTTATACACACATTCATTTGGGATCACAAATTTTATGAATGTATTATGATGATATAAAACCCTTTACATTCCATGGGTTATTTATTTTCATGGTTGATATATGTTCTATGTGGCATGAATGATAATGTAATTGTTATGATGTGACAGGTGCACTCGGAATTATATAGTGCAATGTAAATGTTATAATGGGATGGGTGTGCCAGGAATAATATCGCGCTATAATTTATTGGGTAATATGAAGAACCTCGTGACTAAATTGAAATATGGGTGAACATGATGTAGTATTTTTTCACAAATATGTGTGGTAGTTGACTACTCAGACATGAAGTTTAATTTTTAAGAATTTACATATTATAAGTCTCATCATAATGATTCCTCTCATTATTATGATCCTATGCCTATGTTTTGATGATAATGATTCTTCTCACCTCATGTTATGTTGTTTCATGTTATTATCTTTACTATTACTAGGATTTTACCTTACCCCTTTCTAATTTATAACCTTAGGTGACTACTTGTACAATGAATGATTTAAGAGACAATAAGAATTTATAGAAAAAGGGACTAAATAAATGTTTATGTTTTATTTTGTAAATGTTATGTACGGTATTGGTTTTCCCAATATAATATACCTTTGGATCCCTAATTTGTAATGCATTTATGTTGTTTACATTTAAGAATATGTAATAGTAATTTAAGAAAAAACAAGGTCACTATAGTTGATATCAGATGACTGTATAGTTAATTTGTGAATTTGGATTAGATAACCTTAGTAAAAACATTTAGTATTAGTCTAAGTATAAATAACCATCCAATATTCATTTCTAAACACAGGGATCCCATTATATTTTCCTTAAAACTTGATTTCACAATTGAATAAATTATATATTTATGACTTGTTAACTTATATTTTGTCCAAACCTTTCTATTTTAGAAAATTATTGGAACAAATAGAAACTGGTCCAAAACACTTGTGAAGGGATAGTGAAGTGATTGCTTGAAAAACATCCCAAATTCATTGAGAGGTGGAGTTCAAAATTTCATGGTGATTACTTCCAAGATGTCTTAGGTTATGAAAATAACCTAAATAATCTAGAACTTCCTCCATCACTAAAGAAGGAGAAATTTTCTATCAAGTGTTTTATACGGCAATGACCCCCCAACGTAGAGTGGATCCTCTAATCCACTAGTTGTGGAATAGTGGGTCAACTCGATGAAGATTATCTTTTATGTGATTCACTATTCAAATATGTATATGGTGAATCTTGATGTTTGTATTCTAGATGGAGAGGTAGATCAAGGGTGGGATTTTATTAAGAACACCAAGGTGAGGGATGAAATTGTAGAGATGGAGTTGTAATACTTTAAGATAATGATTATTATTAATTATTTCATTCGATCTCTTCGAACTAATATGGAGAGAGAATTCATTGAGATTAGGAAAAATTAATGATAATATATAATTTCCTATAAATAAAATTTCACAAGGCTGGTACGGTACAGTTCTTGTTTTTTATCATCAATGATAGAAAAATTCCTTGATTCTTTAGTGGTTTAAAACAAAACATTTAAATGGATCTTGTAATTAAAGACTTTTGGAGTTATGAAGAATTTTTTTGATGTGCTCTCAAAGTGGATATAATGTTTGGATAATAGATCCATGGCTACGATGATAAGAAACGAAATATGGAGTTTCAATATGGAATATATAATGACAATTGTGGATGGAAAACTCAACCACCAGCAGGTCAACATGTGGGAAGAAGAATCATAGGAACTACCTAAAAGGGGTAGGGAAATGCATAAAATGTGGGAGAGAAGTCCACTATTCTAATGAATGTCAAAAAGACATGAAAAGGTTAGATAATGTGGTGGAGGAAATGAGAGCACCACCCATGGTCTAATGCTACAACAGTATAGAGAAAGGGCACTATGAAATCTAGTTCACCAAACCACAAGTTCCCAAGGATAGTCATTATCATCTTCTACTAAAACAAAAGGATCAAGGGAAGTCTTATTGTAGCACTATTGTTGAATTGGAACAAGAAAATGAAGTCATAAAGGTACACTTCATATTCACTCAATAATGGAAAAAGTATTATTTGATTCTAGTTCTAGGAATTCCTTTATATCTCATAAGTTTTCTAGACCTATTTAGTTAAATCCTTGAAAACTTAAAGTAGATATATCCATAAAAACACCTAGTGGTGAAGTCATTGAAACACAAGTGTTGGAATCTTCACCTATGGGCATATGTGGAATTATTCTTCTAGAAAATCTCCTGATACTTCCCTTAGTAAAATTGCACACTATATTGGGGATGGATTGGATCTCTTTATAAAGATCACATATAATCTATTTGGAAAAGGAAATATATTTTAATGTTCATAACCATCCCATTATCCTCTACAAATTCTAGGAAAATCATGAATCTCCTTTCAAAAATCCTTCAACGGTGTGGGTGTTGATTCCGTATGAAAAGGCATAAATATCTTAAATGGTTGAGTGAAAGTAATTTATCCACCTAGGGGGAATTACCATAAAATGGGAATATGGAGATGTATTTCCAGAGGAGTTACCCATATGACCCCCATATCTTGAGGTTGATTTATCAAGAAAACTCAGTCCCAAATCTACTCTTATCTTTAAGGTTCCCTATAGGTTGGATCATATCAAATGGGAGGAGTTAAATAAGATGTTTCAAAAGCATTTGGACAAAGCATTTATATTCCCTAGGGAATCACCATGGCGTTCCTCAGTACCCTTTGTCAAGAAAAAGTATGGATCAATGTAGCTGTGTATCGATTTCTGGTAACTCAATAATATCTCATTATAGAAAAAACTATCCTTTTCTGAGGATTGAAGAGTTGTTTGTTCTATTTAGAGGATCTCGATACTTCTCAAAGGTGGATCTCCAATATAGATATCATCTATTAAAGGTGAAGATGAAAGATATTCATAAGACTTACTTCTATAAAAGGTATGGGCAGTATGGGTTTTGAGTGACGCCCTTCAGACTTACTAATTCCCCTTCAATCTTCATGGATTCGATGAATATATTATTTAAACATTACGCCAAAAAAGTTGTTGTATTTTTTATTGATGAAATTATCATCTAATCCATGAAAAAAGTAGGAACATGAAGATCATATAAGACTTGTGTTGGTGACACTGATAAAGGAGACGTTTTACGCCAAGTGCAGCAAGTGTTTCTTTTGGATGCAGTAATTCATTTTCTTAGTTCATGTGATCACAAGTGAAGTAATTTATATAAACCCTTCAAAAACCAAGGCAATTGAGGAATGGCCTAGACCCTCTAGTGTCACAGAAATCTATAGTTTTCTTGTATTATTAGGGTAATATTGAGTAAAGATTCAAGTAGCTAAAGAATATGTTGATCACTACACATGTACTCACATTACCAAAAAGTGTAGAATGTTTTGTGATATATAGTGATTCTTCCATGAAAGTTTTGGGTTGTGTAATATTTATTAATGATAATGTGATATCCTACGCCTCATGATAGTTGAAGATCCCCAGGCAGAACTACCCTACGCAGGATCTACTGCTAGCAGCAATGATTTATTCCCTTGAAAATCTGGCAGAATTACCTCTATGGTGAGAAGTGTGACATAAATATCGATCACAAGATCCTAAAGAATATCTTCTAACAAAAGTAAATCAACATGTGTCAAAGGATAAGGATAAATCTCATTGGAGACTATGATTTCTCTATTAACTATCATCTCACCAAGGTGAACAAGGTAATCAATCTCTAATAATTAAAGAACCTACTAATCAATCCATATTTTAGATTGATAAAGAACGTATCTTTATTGATATACAATGTATGTATTTTTAAATCATAATGGTATTGAATAATTCCAATATTTTCAAAATGATTTCACAACCATCTATGTAAGATAATATTAATGAGGCACAAATGGATGATACAATGATTAAAAACAAGGTGAATGTGGTAAAATGAAACTAATAGAGTTCCATATCGATGATGATGGTGTTTTTTGTTTTGGAAAAAGTCTTTGTGTGCCTTCATCACCTCAGATAAAGAAGAAATCATTAGAAAATTCACATAGATTTACTTTTCTCTATTCATCCTGGTAACACTAAGATGTTCCATGATCTCTAAGAACACTTCTTGTGGGATAACATAAAGAAAGAGATTGCAGAATATATCTCAAGGTGCTTGATATGTTCTCAAGTAAATGCACAGTGACAAAAGTCCAAAGGGGCTATTCCACCATTTACTATATTCATATGGAAATTGGAGAATGTCACCATGAACTTTGTCATGGGTCTCCCGAATAAATCCAAAATAAATAATGTGATATGGATTATGGTGGACCAACTCACCCATACTTCTCACTTTATCACAATTTAGGAAGATCTATTACTTGAAAAACTTGATAATATATTTTTTATGGAATTGGTGAGATAATATGGGGTTCCACTATCGATTGTGTTTGGTCATCATCTCATGTTCACAACTAAATTCTAGAGGAGTCTTCAATATTACATGAGTACTAAGTTTAATTTCAACATGGCCCATCACCCCAAACAGATTTCTAATCTGAAAGGACTATTTCGATTCTCAAAGATATGCTAAGATCCAGGTCATTAGAATTAAAATGTGGATGGGATCATCATCTCTAATTAGTTGATTTCTCATAAGACAATAGCTTCCACTTGAGTATATAGATGGATGCATATGAAGATATATATGGAAAATGATATAGAACTCCATCCTTTTGGGATGAAGTTGGAGAAAGAAAGATACTTGGACCTAATCTTCTATATGAGATGATAGAAAATCTTCAAGATATCTATCAACATATTGATGTAACTCAGATTCGGAAATAGATCAATGCTGAAATACATTGAAGGGACTTGGAGTTCGATGTTGGAGATAAATTCTTCCTTTGAATATCACCATGGAAGATATTCATGTTGATTGGAATGAAATGAAAGCTAAGCCCAAGGTACATTTTCCCCTTTGAGATCCTTGATCACTTAAGAGACATGGCCTGTTATCTTGAACATCCACCAAAAATGGATCAAGTTCATGTTGTGTTCCACATATCACTCCAGAATAAGTACATACTAGATCCCTCACATGTATTAAACTCAGAGGTGGTACAGTTGGAAGATGGTCTCTCTTATGGGGACCAGCCAGTAAAGATTTTGGACCATTAAGATAAGGTTATATGAAATAAGAAAACACACCTTTTCAAAGTGTTGTGGAGGAACCATAAGTATGATTAAGCAACATGGGAATACAAGGATGTGATGAAGGTGAAGTTCACTGACCTGTTTTTGTAAAACAAAATTTTGAGGGAGAAATTTCAAAACATGGGAATAATGTAATGACCCAATCTTTTAATAATGTAAATCCATTTATTATAATAATGTCACATAAAATCACATTAGGAAACACAATGTCACATTATACTTAAATGAACTACTAAATACTATATGACCATTATATCCTAGTCGGTAAACAAAATATTTCCACTTCTGTGTTTTTTATTTTGAAAATATGACATACACAGTTTTGATCAGTAATATATTTGTAGTCTAATAGAACAAACATAAATTTTGGTGAATATTAACTTACCCTTATGAATAGTAATGTTGCCCATATGAATAGTAATATGACCCTTATGAATAGTAAATTTGCCAAGGGAATAGTAATTGTATCAATGATAGTATAAATAAAATTTATCCATCTTATAAGTGATAATATGATAAAATTATATCAAAATATACATAAATAAATATTTTAAAAATTATTAATTAAGTGTTGTTATTTTTATAAGCCATATATATTTTATGATTAATTTAAAATAAAATTTATTTTCACAAAATGTACTCATAAATTAAAATTTTTAAGTCCTATGATTTTATGATAATTTTATGAGACCATGAGTAATTTTATTGAAGTAATATAATATTTCTTATAATTTTAAAAATTTTACTTTCCAAGTAAATGATTATTTTAATTTAAAATTAAATGACTCAAATTCAGAAAAATATTTTCATAAAATGGGGTTAATTTTTGAATTATATACACTAAAAAAGATAAGGTGACTTTTTTAGATTTTTCTAAAATATTTTAATTTTTGATGAATAGTAAAATATGAAAATTTACGATAAATGCTAAAAACCAAAAAAAAATTATTCATTAGTTAGTCATTGATGATGTAAGTGACCATTGTTTTGAACTCACATGCACCAATTACTATATTTAGTCACATTAATCCTCATAATTTATTTTCTTGAGAAAAATAATAAACTAATGATTATAATAATAAGAATACACCCCTCTCCTCCACTGTAAATACCACTACTCACACCCTCTTCTCCTTACACATCTCAATCATTTATACTTGCCTATATTATTCCCAATAATCTTTCATAGTCCCTACCCCACATCAAAGATATCTGGTCTCATCAATAGACCAAGCCTATGTGCCTTGAGGAGGATCTCAATAGGAGAATTCAATAGGTAAATCCTCTATCTTTTCTTTTAATTTCCATTGAATTTCAATTTATATTATTATTTTCTATTCAACACACTTAATCAAAATGGAATGATAATGATAGTAATATACATATACTAGAATTATATTATTTTAATGTAATATTAATCATTAAACTCCACCCATACTCTCTCTCTCTTATAACTTAAAAATGAAATCGTCGTCTGTGAAGTGTCAATTTACAAACATCATGGGTGATGAACATTTATTTTCCACAAATGCCTTCAAAGATATTAATGAAACCATTAAATGATTGAAAATAGATTGTAATTTTTTTTCACCCCATTTATTATATGGAAATAACTTATACACCTAATAATAAATGACCAAAAAACCAGGTCATTGTGATAAAAAACCACCAAAATTATCCTAAAACAATCATTATTAAATTTTATCTAATTAATTATCCTCATGATATATAAAAAATCCTTAATAAGATAACTTAAAATTATATAATTTCATTAAAAACATATAATTACAGTTTTGTATGTTTATCCACATCATACATGAACTTTCATTCATATATATAAGTGAACCGATCATGAAAACGAAGAAAACAAACACTCTCGAACAATGATTTCAAATTATATAACTCATTCCAAAGACTATAAATAAATATAAAAAACATAATGGATAAAAATAATGTATAAAAGGTTCTATAATTTTCAATTAATGAATCAAATGAAATCATATAGGTTATTAACGTGAAGGAATCCTTCAAACAAAAGGTAATGAGATTTCTCAAACCCAACTCTCATTCAATGGGTATTCCCTCATTCACTTGATTTTCAACATGGTTATTCATTAAAAATATATTTTTTTCATCATTATATTATATTTTATATGATATAAATATTCCTTAATAGAGTTTATGATAAACACAATTCTTTCTAGAAGAACTCTTCTTTCAAAACACAACGTTTTCTTCTAACTAAAGGTTAATGATTATTATATCAAGTATGTTGTCCCACATTTAATTTGGAACCCAATGTTTATGAATGTATGATTATGATATGAATTAAATTACATTCCATGGGATATTTATGTTCATTATTGACATATGTTCTATGTATCATGCGTGTTAATGTAAATGTTAGGATGTGATGGGTGCACCCAGAATTATATAGCACAATGTAAATGTTATGATGTGTTGGGTGAACCTGAAATTATAGAGCACTCCAATGTATTCGGTAATGTAAAGAAAACACGACTAAATTGAAATATGTGTAAACATGATGCAATATTTTTTTCAAAAATTTGCGTGGTAGTATACCACTAAGACATGATGTTTCATTTTTATGCATTGACAAATTCAAAGTCTTCTCCTAATGCTTACTCTCATGACTATGATCATATGACTATATTATGATGATAATGATTAGGTACACCCCATGTTAAAAAATTTCATGTTCATATCTTTCCTCTTATTTTGACTTTTTCTCACCCATTTTTATTAATATCCTTTGTTGAATACCTGTACAAAGGAGAGTTCATGGGCTAATAAGAAGCTAGAGAAAAAGGAATTAAAAAAATGTTTCTATTTTAATTTTTAAAATTTATGTATGGTCCTATTTTTATCAAGACACTAATCCATTTGATCATATATGGGTAATGAATTTATTTTGTTTATATTTAAAATTATCTAATAGTAATGTTAGAAAAATTTAGGGTTAATATAGTTGAGCCTTTTTCAGATGTGTAAAATATGGGTATACCTTTTTATTTTCAAAAATTACAAGTGTTTTATCTCCCCCTATTGTAAAAGGGACCCCCCTCCAATCCTATAAACACAACAAAATCATTTTGATTCAGAGAATAACTATTAAATTATATTCATTACTTTCCTCTACATTCCCTTAAGGCCTTATTTTTATTAGGATACCCTTCTATAAAGGATTTTGGTGAAAACCTTTTGATGTTTTTTGAATAAAAGGTATTGTTTTGAACTGGGCCTTTTTTTATTTCTTCTTCCACCGACATTAAATGTTATTAAAAAATAGTGATATAATAAAAATTTTAATACCATTTACTTTTATTTTATTATGATAATTTTATAACCCATATCCATATCCCCTTCTATCAAATGGGAAATAAAACTGTGGACCTTGTGTACGACAGACTACTGCCTCATAAATCGATGTAATTCATATTCCATCACAACCTCTCCTGGGTGGATATAATAAAAAATTTATATTATATATAATATTTAATTATTTATTATTATTCCTAAATTATAATATCATATCTACCTCCTTACTTTCAAATCTATTGGAAATGATAAAGTCACTTGTGCATATGTGTCGATTATCTCCTCCACAAGTGATGTCATGAAATTTCCATTTTATTTTGACATGGATAGGGATGAGGTTATGTATAATGAATAAGACTTATATTTATGATATAAAAAATATTTTTTATAGGTGAATTTATATTGACCAATATTTTATTTTTTCTGTCAGAGAAATAGAAACAACGTTCATTTTTTACGTACGACCTATCGTCTCCATGAACGGTGAAATTAATTTTGTATCTATAACATTTATGGAGTAATATAAACACATATATAATTCATATATATGATATTTATATAGTTTTTTACATTATTTATATTTTTAAAACTAGTAAAATTAAAATGATTGAAAATACCAAGCGAAAACATATATGAAAAACAAAGCTGTTATTTTCTAAAGTAGTAATTTTAACAAATAGTTGTTAATAAAAAAATGATAAAATGATATAAATAAATCATATATGGAATTTTATATATGTGTATATTTATGTTTTATATTTATAATAAAATTATATTTATTATATATGATATTTTAATGTGTGTGAATAAAGTCAAAACATAATGTAAGGGATTTTTGTCTCGCTTTTATTTATGCAATACACATTAAATATTCACAACTTGTTTCATTTGTTTATTTTATATTGTTCCCATGAATTTATTTTAGGATAATTCTCATTAACATTATGAGGATATTCATATAAAACTATTTCATCTCTCTTTTGTGAGGTTTTTATTCAAAATTTACCTTATTGGTAATGGTTTTTGATACAATGTCATTTTTTATCAGGATTGATTATGATTAAATTTTTGATGATGAAATATGATGATCAATATCATAATAAACTCATTGTTTATTTCTAATATATTTATTTATAGATAATATATATTTTCATTTCATTTCCAAAAATTTAAGAAATAAAGATACTAAATGTATATTTATTAGAAAAAACTAATTTATTTCTCTCTTAGTTGATATTCATTTCATTATATATATATATATGTTTCATAAATATAATTTAATGAAATATTTTACGATCTTTAAATTATTTTTTAAATAAAAAAACTTCACATGTTTTAATTTTTACAAATTATATTAAAATGAATCTTCTTTTCTTTTTTCGAATGAGGTAGTTTTGACTTTTTATAGAAATGTGAATGAAATATTTGTTTTAACATGAATGTCATGAACATAATTTCCCAGCATCATGAATAACAAAATATTTAATGATTCCCTAAAATTATTTTAATATTCTTTTCAAATAAAATGTTTCCCATAATATTTTTGAAATTTCTATATTTAAAATAAGTGTTTTAAAAATGGAAATGGTATTTTCTTCAAGAATGTGTTGATGGTCTTTTATGGAATTTCTATTCATCAATGATAAAAACCATTTGAAATTATTATGATTTACTGGGTATATAGCGAAATGGTACTATCCATATTCTTCATCTATATAGTTTATGATTACTGTGAAAAAATTATTATGAAACCCATTTCTTTTACATGGGCTATTCTTTGATAAAAGTATGAAATGTTTATAAATACCATTTATTTTACATGGGTCATTATATAATGAAATTATCCAAAACCCATTTCTTTTGATGGTTTATTATATGAACATTGTTTTATGATCTTATGAAAAAAATGCATGTATAATGTTATGGGTGAAGAATATATATCTCTCTCCAATGAATTGGGTAATGATTAATGTTCTATGTGATCAAAGGGTACATGAGAGGTTTTCCCAAGAATGAAATAAGAGGTTAGATGGAAGGTTGTACAAAGCTTGAAAGAGGTTACATGGGAGTTTATGAAATGTTATAAATATGGTACATGGGTGGTTACCCCAAGCCTGAAATAGGGTACTTGGGAGGTTATCCTAGGACCAAAGAAGTTACATGGGTGGTTAGCCCAGGCCTAACAAGTTATGAATGTCTTAGTGGGTATCCATGACCTAAAATTTCTAATTATTTCTTGTATTCTTTAAATATATGCCTTATTCCAATGTTATTTATTCAATGATCATGTTATTTCACTCCATTTTGAATCATGTATTATGTTCTAATACTATTTATTCCAAGGATGATGCATATGATTTATTGTATATAGGGTATAGTTTTCAAATGATATTCTCATTTTCACATAACTATCATGACCTGTCCCCTGGGGCCCATGCCGTGACAACCCCAAGCCCGCCTTCCATAGGCCTGGGGCTAGAGACTATCACCTAAAGGGCATATCCCTATAACAGGAAGGTGTTTACTTTAAACCTATACAAACACACAATCCTTGAATAGAACAAGAAGAAACCATGACGTAAAATATAGTAGTAAAAAGTGTACTGAATGTAAAGGGGATGAAATACAAGCCCAACTAAAAATTAAAAGTACAACTGAAAAGAGAAAACAGCTCCTAGATCATTCACTGAGGATCCTACCAGAAGGGTATGTACATCTCATGATCAGTATTCCATATACCAAGTCACATCAAATTGTCCACCTTTAAGCAGAATCCAGTCCTGGATCCATCATCCTCGATCAACACAGATTTTCGTCTGCACATGACACATCAAGGTGTCAGTGTAGCCCATGCAAGGGTGAGTATAACAATACCCAGTAGGCACCCCAAGACCCCCAAAAGTCTCTAATAGTTCCACAAAGTATAAACCACAAATCGAAACCTCAAACACAATGCACTAAGTAGTCATCAACACTACAAAGGTATAATCCCATACATGTACCAAAGTTATCAATATATACTCATCTCATACATGAGGAAACATAAGGCTTCGTATTTTAAGCCTTTAACACAATTGATCCATGAGGGAAAAATACTACAAAGGTAACACCATGAAGGTAACATCACGAAGGAAAAAGTACCACAAAGGTAACACCACGAAGATAACAACAGGAAGGTAAAAGTACCACAAATGTAACACCACGAAGGTAACACCAAGAAGGTAAATGTACCACATAGGTTAATACTTATCTCACACCAGGTATATAACTCATGTATAGAAGTACAAATGATTAGTCCTAAATCATGATCATTTAATTTGGTCGAGAGGCTCTGGTACTGACCCACACATGATCGATAGATGCTGACCCACACTGGATCTCTAGGTGCGGACCCACACATGATCGAAATAAACTGACCCATATAGGATCGCTTGGTGTTGATCCACATAGAATCGATAGATGTTGACCCACATAGGATTGATGTTCTTTATCCCTATTACAACTAGGTATGAGATTCCCGCACTAAGAACACTTGATTCTGGGTGGATCCACTCCTCAAGCCATCAGTCATACATCAACCAGCACAAAGTTCCATGAAGAAGTATCCCAAAGGACTTCCATGCCATAAGGTTTCAAACATGATAGACGGCGAGTCAATCAGATGTCTGGTCTGTGACTTATAAGTGATTTGTACCAAGGACCCTGTTGGATTGAGGTTTGATCCAACCCATTCATACTCCAAATTTCTCCCAAACTCAAGTGGAGTATACCAAAAGGACTATCTCACTCCAAGGACCCCAGTTCCACAGATGGTTCATCCAACGAATTCCTAGTTCAAAAGTTATGGTTATTTTAGCGAAACTAGGCTGAGAAGAGTTTGGGTCCGGTCCGACACGAACTGGGCTGACCTGACTCAGTTCGGGTCAACCCAAATCAGTTTGGTCCTAACCTGGCCTGGCCCAAATTGACTAGGGTCGGCTCGGTTGGGTTGGGTTACGGCGGGCTTGACCAGCTTGGCCGCGAACCGATTCGGCCTGCCAGGATGGTGTGGCCCGTTGGGTTGGCGTGGCCTAGCCCATGGAGGGGAAAAACTAGCTTGGCTTCTGCGGCCAGGTCTATGGAGGGAGTGGCTAGCTAGGCTCACATGGGTTGACCCATAGAGAGGTGCAGCCCGTTGGAGGCGTGGCCGACTGGAGCGAGGCCCGCCCGAGCTGGCACGGGGGGAGCGACCCCCCAGTTTTCATGAACGACCTTAGCCATTCGGTTTATGCAGCGGCACCACATGGCACTGCATAGTGTTCCATGGGACCGTTAAAGAGTTGGTCCCTACTAAAGTGATGTCAAAGTCGCGACCAGCCTCTTCAGCACTGCACCATTGTGTGCAGCACGATCTTTTTTTTTCTGCTGGTGTCGGCCGCTCCTTGTTTCCGCCGCGACTGATGAGAAGGGGCCACCTTCTCTGGAGTCACACGTGTGCCACCCCTTCTGCCATAGCTAGCCCAAGCTAGACACCATCTCCACCTATCACGACTTCAGTCTCGGTCTTCTCTGTTAGTGGAACACATCAAAATTCCGCCATCTTCGTCACGGCCGGCCACTTCCGGCCGCCCCTGTCACCCACCGGCACTAGTTGTCGGGGCTTCCATGTCAGTGCCGCACCAGTGGTCATCCGTGGGTCATTGAGCGATCTCGGGTGGCCCGTTTTTTAATCTAAAGGTTCCAACAGACTTCTTGGGACATCCTCTTAATCGATAAACCCACCATTCCGGGTTTTCCCAACCCGAATAGATCGCTCGTGAAGAACATATCAAATTTCAACAAAAGGAGGAGTGTTTGGGACTTTTTTCTTTGGACCATTCCCTCTGAGTTATCTTGATAGAAAGAGGGTACTATACAGATTAATCCATTCTTTAATTTAGACAAGAAATAAACCTTGCCTCATGATTCGTTGAAGTCTGCACTTTTGAAAGAGTCGGTGTTCATCGGTTCATGATTCGGTGGCGTTCGTCACCACCCACTAGAAACACTCTTGTCCCCTAAGAGGTTGGCATAGTGGTACTTTTCCAGAGCTACGTTTCTTGGTGAAGTCGTGCCAATACTCTACTTGAGCTCTATATAAATAGAATAGGGAGAGGGTGAGTAACGTCATTGGGAATTTATGAGGTTCATTTAATGAATGATCCTCCCAAATTCCAACGGTGCTATTACAAAGGCTGAATAGTGAAGACAATTAATTACTTGGCATGTCATCGATCCCCCCACTTGTAACACCCCTACCACAATTACCCAGATTCAGTGCATTATTTTAATACATTGGCATGATTACAAAGAATCAAGTCTCGAAAGACCGATCAGTTTAGCAGTCATGGAAAATAGATTACACACATGAACGTTACATTACACATTATAAAATAAAACACAACATAAATTATCCTTTGAAAACTCCATTAATCCCTTTGCTTTACCCTACTTATCAATCATAAAATACTTCTACATATCATGGTAAAAATAAAACATAGAAACAAGTGAGATCAGATGCTCAGTAAGGATAACAATATAGCGGAAACTTTCACAAATAAGCATAAACATTTATGGTAATGTATAAGACTATAAAAAATCCTTTTAAATATAAACATCATCATAATATGGAAAATATAAAATCAAATAATTCCATTTAATTATTCACATGGATATTCTACTAGTCGAATAATCACATGAAATATCAATACCTACTTTCATAATTATGACAAAACTACTTTTATTACAAATTTAAACATGATTTATTACATAAACCAGTCACTTGATACAACATGAATGATCAAGAGGTCTAGTGTCTTTGGGGCTTATGATCATTACATAACAACATAAAACATAAAGTACAACATCTTTATTTAAAACATCCTTTACATGACCAGTACATTCCCTCGTACATAGCATTGCATGGGATAACCTGAGGATATGCATAAGAAAAGGGGTGAGCTATAAATCCTAGTAAGGGAATAAACATGGAATACATGAGGAGTAAAATACATGTTAGATAATAGGCATATCAATAGATCACAAGAGAAACATGAACATAAAGTTATGATAATGCATGATAATCATAACATGGAAATGTGGCAGCAACACTTAACATGGAATTAGCATGAGCCAAGGCTCATGGCACATAGAGCCTGAGTTAATCTTCATTGAACATGAAGCAAGAGTAATACCTTGTTTAACTTTAATTATCATGAGTCAACACTCATTGCAAATGATGTATCATGATACTATACTTTACTCAATGCATTGGAGTGCTATAAGGGTGCACCCTTCTTAAACATTTCATTTCATGCATAAGTGTGCCACATGGATCATAAAACATGGATTCATAAAACATAAACATTTATTACATGATAAAGGATTGTGGAATTCATACATGAAACATTATAATCGATAAGTAAATGTGTATAAAGGTGAATAACCTTGATGGATAAATCGGTATGGTATTCACTACACAATGACATTGGCTTAGAAAATCGGTGCGATTTCGGCAGCATAACGGTGTGACATAAGAATTCATAAAAATGGTTGATGAGAGAGAAAGGGGTTCCTTATCATATTTGCATGTAATGTAAAGTAAGGAGGTCATATAGATACATGTCCCAACAATTTTAATGGAATTTATATTCATTATACAAAAGTATTTCTTAAATGTAAAAGAGGAGAGAGAAGTTCCTTTCGGAATTTTTGCATAGTAACAGGTGTACATGGGAGGCATTTAATGAGAGATACAGGGGTCTCCAATCATTAAAACATAAAGAGGGCAGTATGAGGGAGGTGCTAAACCATACCCCAACAATCATAATTGAAATTAAAAGGGAAAAACAACTTAAAGAAAATTGGACAAAAATGGGAAAGGAAGAAAAAACCCTTACTTCGAAGTGTGCTTCCAAAGGCTTGAGAGAGGCTTGAGATAGGCTTCTTGGGAGATTTGGAAACCTTCAGAGGATTATAGAGAGATTAGGGCAGATGTTGTACTAACTCAAAAGGCTTTGTGTAAGTAGGAAGTGGGATCTTGGGTGGGTTTATATAGGAAAGGTGAGGGAATTCTTTATTATTTAGGTTTTGGACCCCTTATATTAAATTAGACCAAACCACAAACCATCCCAGGGTTTTTGCCCATGTTTTATGGAAAAGGGAAGAGGAAAAAAATATTTTATAAGGACAAAGTCCGAAATTCTTAAAATAATAGGGTTGCTTATGTGGAGGTGAGTCACACTCCCATGGAAAACAATTTAAAAAGACAAGTTGTTTAATAAGTCATGAGGGGTCCATTAATTCTTTGAAAAGTAATTCAAACAAACAAAAAATCACATTATTTTAATGTTAAAACATATTTTGGCCGAACATAAAGCTAATATTATTTTATTACATCACTATTGGGTTATTATGATGTCATAAAACACATTATATATTTAAACAGTATTTAATTTTTACCCAAGAAAATGACTGTCTCAGAAAATTATGAAAAATTCACCATTGGATAATTTTGATGTCCTGATTCCAGAAATAACATATATTTTATCTAAATAATTTTCTAAATATATTAATTTTCACTTTTAAAATAAAAACCAATATTTATCGAAAATTCGCGGGTTTTGACACAAATGGATTCCAAACCTTAATAAAAATTACAATTGCATTCATAGAATTATATGATCATTTATATAATAAAAAATTAATTTAAAAATAATAATAATAATATTTTATTAAAATATTATTTAATTCAAAAATTCCTTAATTTAATAAGAATTCTTAATTAAATAATAACTAAAAACACTATTTCCACTTTAAAAACTATTTACAATGTATCAATTATGACAAGAAAATATATTCATTATTATATACAAAAAAATAATGTACATGAACATAGTACTAGCGATTTGTTACATAACCCCTTAAAACAGTCACATAAGACCTAAGGGTAAGGTGTGCGATGGTGACAGACTCTTAGGGTGGCTCGGATAACATCGCTTGATTAGTAATTTCTATCAACTTCCACTTTTCCCTTAGACGGTCACATTCAAGCTTGACATGATGAAGCTCAGCTTGGGCTTGGTCAAGAGCGAAGCCCAAAGATGCCACATCTTTTCCGAGCTCTAAAAAATGGACTTTGTATGAAGCAATTCTACTGGATGAGGTCATTGCTTCCTTTGTCTGAGTAAATTGGATTTGTTAAAGCCCTATATTTATACTAATCATCTGATCACTATTCAAAGACTATAAAAGCAACGATCACAATTCTAAACATAAAACCAAAGAAGTTGACATTTTATATAAACATTTTACACAAAGAGACATTTTACTAGATCAAGAGGGATTTCCATTATTGAAACTTTGGTTCGTTACAATATTCCCCCCTTAAGAAATTTCTCACTCAAAATTTCTTTTTTCCCACACTAAAACAGATGTGGGTAACTCAACTTAATCATTTCCTCCGATTCCCAAGTCACTTCTTCAAACTTGTGGTTTCTCCACAACACCTTGACAAGGGTTATTTTCTTATTTTGTAGAACTTTTTCTCTACGATCTAAGATCTTCACTGGTTGCTCCTCATAAGAAAGATCATCCTTCAACTGTACCACCTCAGAAGAGAGTACATGTGAAGGGTCCTATATGTACTTCTTTAAGAGGGATACATGGAAGAAATCATGTAATTTGGCCATGGTAGGTGGAAGTTCTAGTCGATTGTACACAGCCCCAACATGATCAAGAATCTCGAAGGGGCCGATGTACCTTGGACTTAACTTACCTTTCTTTCCAAACCTCATGACCTTCTTCCACAGAGATATGCGTATAAAAACCATGTCTCCAACTTTAAACTCAAGGTCTCTTCGACGATTATCTGCATAAATATTCTTTTGACTCTGGGCTGCCTTGATATGCTTATGAATGGTTTTCACCTTCTCCCTCATTTCCTAGACCATTTCTGGTCCAAGCAGCTTACGTTCACCGACCTCATCCCAAAACACTGGTGTTCCGCACCATTTCCCAAAAAGGGATTCATATGGTGCCATTTGGATGCTCGAGTGGAAACTGTTATTATAAGAGAACTCAACTAGAGGAAGATGTTGATCCCATCCTCTTCTAAAGTCCATTGAAAATGCTCTCAATATGTCCTCAAGTGTTTGGATAGTCCGCTCGGATTGGCCATCATTTTGATGATAATAGGACGTACTGAAGTTAAGTTCAGTATTCAGAGCATGTTGAAGAATCTTCCAAAACATAGAGGTGAATCTTGGATCTCGGTCAGAAACAATAGATAATGTCACTCCATGAAGCCTTACCACTTCCTTGATATATATTTGTGACAGTTGATCCAATAAGAAATCCTCCCTAATAGAAATGAAATGTTCAGTCTTTGTAAGAAGATCCACAACAACCCAAACTGCATTGTTGCCTTTGGATGTCCTTGGAAGTCTGGTGAAAAAGTCTATGGTGATGTTCTCCCATTTCCATTCTGGTATGGGCAATGGTTTCATCATCCCCTTAGACTTTTGCCTATCTACCTTCACTTGCTGGCACACCAGGCACTTTGATGTATATTCAGTGATCTCTTTTTTCATATTATCCCACCAAAATTTTTCTTGGAGATCTCAATACATATTTGTGCTCCCTGGGTGAATAGAGAAATTTGAACTATGTGCATCATCCAAAAGTTCCTTCTTCATCTCTGGACGTAATAGAACACATAGCCTTTTCCCAAATCAACAATTCCTTATTTATTAACATTAAACTCCGAGGATTTTCCTTTTTTGTTAGCTTCCACTTTTTCCTGAATTCACACATCATCTTTTTGATCATCCTTTAACCTTTCCAAATGAGATGGTTGAGTAATAATTTGTGAAAAGATTGATGATGTTCCCTTCTTTATGATTCCCATGTCCATCTTCATCAAGTATAAGAAGATTGGATCCTTCTCAATTATCATCATTGACAGAATCACTGGGTCCTTTCTACATAGGGAATCTGCCACCTTGTTTGATTTCCTAGGGTGGTAATGTATTGAACAGTCATAATCCTTGATGATCTCTATCCATCTTCTATGGTGCATATTAAGCTATTTCTGTGTGAATATATATTTAAGACTCTAGTGGTTAGTATATATCTCATATTTCTCCCTATAGAGATAATTTCGCTAGATTTTCAAGGCAATGATCATCATCGCCAACTCCAAATCATGCATTGGATATTTTCAGTCATGGATTTTCAACTGCCTTGAGGCATAGGATATCACTTTATCATTCTGCATAAGTACACAACCTAAGCCCTTCTTCGAAGCATCACTGAATACCACAAAAATTTCCACACTTGTGGGTAAAGTGAGTTTGGGAGAAGTGATAATCCTCCTTTTCAACTCCTTGAAGATTTTTTTGAATTCATCACTCCAATAAAACTTTACCCCTTTTCGAGTTAGCTTGGTAAGATGGTTGTACAATCGTGAGAAATTTCTCACAAATCATCAATAATATCCAGCTAACCGCAAGAAGCTACAGATATCTGTTGCCGATGTTGGCCTCAGACATCCCTCAATAGCATCTATTTTGGAAGTATCCACAGATATCCCATTGCTTGTGATGATATGGCCCAAGAATGAGACCTCCTTCAACCATAAATCACACTTGCTGTACTTTTCATAGAGCTTCTCCTTGCACAAAGTCTCTAGTACTGTTTTTAAATGCTCCTCACGATCCTCCTTAGTTTTGGAGTATATTAGAATATCATCTAAAAAGACAACCACAAATTTGTCTAGGTAATCTCTAAGGAATCTATTCATCAAGTCCGTGATGATTGCTGGAGCATTGGTGAGTCCGAAAGGAATTACTATGAATTCATAGTGCCCGTATCTTGTACGAAAAGAAGTCTTGGGGACATCTCTCTTCTTCACCCTTACTTGATAATATCCCGACCATAAATCTACCTTGGAGAAGTATTCTACTCTACGCAGCTTATCGAACAAGTCATCGATCCATTTAAGTGTATACTTGTTCTTTATCATGATTTTGTTATGTTCACAATAATCGATGCAAAGCCGCATTGACTCATATTTCTTCTTGACGAAGAGGATTGGTGCACGCCATGGTGAAGCACTTGGGTGTATAAAACCTTTATCTAGATTCTTCTGTAGTTGTTTCTTCAGCTTTTCAAGCTCCATGATAGCCATTCTATATGGAATCTTGGATATTGGTAGCTCCCATAGTATAAGTTCAATTGAGAATTCCACATCTCTTCTAGGAGGAAGACTAAGCAGTTTCTCAGGAAACACTTCAGCGAATTCCCTCACAACAGGCATTTATTCAAGGAGGGTTTATTCCTTGGACTCAATCTTCTAAGCCAGATATGCGTTCTCATAGGGCAGTAATATCCATTCTTGAGATGATGGAGCTAAAGGATATTCATCTTCCTCCTTACACTTGTAAATAATCAGGGGTCGATTCTCTATATTGAGTGTGATTTCCCTCTCTGGACAATTTATGTTGGCTCTATATAAGGAAATCCTATCCATGTCAAAAATATCATTAAATTCCACCAGAGGATGTATGATGAGGTTCACCGGGAAATTCAATCCACATATTATAACATGGGAGTACTTATATTCATGGGATGCAATGATTGCCCCATTTTCCGTACTCACCGACATCTTCACTTCCATGATTTGTGGTGGTGCTGGGATTGTTCTACTAAACTTTTGAGATATAAAAGAATGCGTAGAACCTGAATTACAAAGTACGTTTGCTATTCTTGAATGAATAACTAGCGCACCTATCACCACTTCATTGTCGGGATTTGCTTCGACATAAGTGATGGAAAAAGCTCTTCCTTGCTGCCTTGGAGGTTGTTGGTTGCCTCTGAAAACCCTTGGTTTAGGGAACTGATTTAAAAAGTGCGCCGGTTATTTGCAGTTGTAGCAATGAACAACGTGTTGAGGTTCGAACGGAGAGTTCCTCTCCTCTGTCGTAGTTGCAGGTATTTCTCACCAATAGTTAACAGCTAGGTTCCCTTCTCTTCCACACCTAAAGCATTTCCTCGTCCCCTTGAGGCAATTTCGAGGGTGATTTTTTCCGCACTTTTGGAAAGTGGGGTGCTGGATCTTCTTAGCACCGTTTGATTTATCCATTGGACCGCCAACATTGAAGTCCACCTTATGCTTCTTGTCCCCATGATACCCCTGTGATTCCCCAATCTCCATTTCGACCGTGAGGGCACATCAGACAATTTCCTCATAGCTATTGAAGTCATGGATCGCCAATGCTTTCCACAAGCTAGGATTCAGCCCACCAAAGAAGCGGTCAACCTTGCATTCAGGGGTAACGACAAAGCCAGAAGCATATCATGCAAGCCTTGTGATGTTTTCCTCGTACTCTTCAACATATTCTTCTTCTTTTTGTTTGAGGGAAGGGAAGTCCCTTTCCATCTTAAGCCGGAGGGTGCGCGAAAAATATTTATCGAAAAACATCTTCCAGAAATCCTTCCATTCCAACGCATAGATCTCCTCTTCAGGATTCGTATTTTGATCAACGTCCACCATTGATCAGCTTCACCCTCCATATGATAAGCCGCCCGGAGAACCTTCTCTTGTTCAGAACATTGAAGGATGGAGAAGATCTTTTCAATGGAGTTGATCCATTGTTCAGCGATCGTGGGATCAAATGATCCACTAAAAGTAGGAGGCCTTTATCTCATGAAGCTCTCAATAGTGACTTGTTCTTTCTTAGGGGGGTTGAACTTTCCTATTGACCCGTGTTTCTATTCAAATCTTGAGTTATCTGAGAGGGAAGAATGACAAAGTTCGCGATTCCCGCTCCCATTGGATTGGGCATCTCATTAGTACAATCATCACACTGATATTCACATCGGTTGTTAGCCCGAGTCCTCCTATTATCAGCCATTGTCTAGAATAAAAGGAAGGTTAGGGGTAACACATAAAGGTTAATCTAAAGACAAATTTTGATGACTTATAAATAAAGTTGTATTTCCTTAACTCACGATTCTATAAGCTTCAATCTAGGCTTTTCATGGTCTACTTTCTAACATATATTCTTAGGGGCATTTTTTTAATTCCCTTAATAAGGGTTCATACTGAGCTTGTTCATTTATCAAAACATATCCCTCAGGAGTGTCATAACCGAGAGTGCATCAAGGCCCGTTTTCGTGTACCAATTCCCGTTCGAGTCTAGCTCAAAGTGGTGTTTTCGTGTTTTACCACTAGGAAACCTCTGTGTCAGAGCCACCTCTACCTGCTCATATCCAGATAGGGATGTATTTTACTGATAAACCACTTACCCAGTACTTACCAAAACATAGGTATTTTTTTATTATACTTAGTCTTGTCTCTAAGGCTTTACTAGGGTATTCTAATCCTAATCTCAAAAGTAACTAATCCTATCCTTTGATACCAACTATGACAACCCTTCTTTTATTACAAACTTAAACATGATTTATTACATAAACCATTCACTTGATACAACATGGAATATCGAGAGGTCTAGTGTCTTTGGGGCTTAAGTCATTACATAACAACTTAAAACATGATGTTAAACATCTTTTTTTAAAACATCCTTTACATGAGCATTACATTCCCCATACTTAGCATTGCATGGGATAACCTGAGGACATGCATAAGAAAATGAGTGAGCTATAAAGCCCAGTAAGGGAATAAAGATGGAATACATGAGGAGTAAACTACATGTAAGATAATAGGTATATCAATAGAGCACAAAAGAAACATGAACATAAAGGCATGATAAAGCATGATAATCATAACATGGAAATGTGGCAACAACACTTAACATGGATTTAGCATGAGCCAAGGCTCATTGCACATCGAGCATGAGTTAATCCTCATTGCACATGAAGCACGAGTAATCCCTTTTTGAACTTGAATTAGCATGAGTCAACACTCATTGCACATGATGTATCATGATACTATACTTTACCCAATGCATTTGAGCGCTATAAGGGCGCACCCTTCTTAAACATTTCATTTCATGCATAAGTGTGCCACATGGATCATAAAACATGGATTCATAAAACATAATAATTTATTCCACAATGAATGAATGTGGAATTCATACATGAAACTTTTTAATAGATAAGTAAATGTGAATAAAGGTGAATACCCTTGATGGATAAATGGGTATGGTATTCACTACACAATGACATTGGCTTAGAAAATCGGTGCGATTTCGGCAGCGTAACGGTGTGACATAAGAATTCATAAGAATGGTTGATGAGAGATAAAGGGGTTACTCATAATATTTACATGTAATGGAAAGTAATGAGGCCATATAGATACATGTACCAACAATTGTAATGGAATTTATATTCATGATACAAAAGTATTGCTTGAATGTAAAAGAGGAGAGAGAAGTTCCTTTCAGAATTTCAGCATAGTAACGGGTGGACATGGGAGGCATTTAATGAGAGATAAAGGGGTATCCCATCTTTAAAAAATAAATAGGGCAGTATGAAGGAGGTTTGAAACCATACCCCAACATTCATAATTGAAATTAAAAGGTAAAAACAACTTAAAGAAAATTGGACAAAAATGAGAAAGGAAGAAAAAATCCTTACTTGGAAGTGTGCTTCCAAATGCTCGAGAGAGGCTTGAGAGAGGCTTCTTGTGATCTTGGGGCACCTTGAGAGGATTCTAGAGAATCTAGGGCAGAGTTTGGACGAACTAGAAAATATATGAGTGAGGAGGAAGTGGGAGCTTGGGTGGGTTTATATAGGAAAGGTGAGGGAATTCGTTATTATTTAGGTTTGGGACCCCTTATATTAAATTAGTCCAAACCACAAACCATCCCATGGTTTTTTCCCATGTTTTTTAGAAAAGGAAAGAGGAAAAAAAATATTTTAGAAGGCCAAACTCCTAACTTCTTTAAATAATAGGGTTGCTTATGTGGAGGTGAGTCACACTCCCATGTAAAACAATTTAAAAAGACAAGGTGTTTAATAAGTCTTGAAGGGTCCATTAATGCTTTGAAAAGTAATTAAAACAAACCCTAAATCAAATTATTTTAATTTTAATGCATATATTGGCCGAAAATAAAGCTTATAATATTTTATTACTTCACTATTGGGTCATTATGATGTCATAAAACACATTATATATTTAAACAGTATTTAATTTTTACCCAAAAAATTGAATGTCTCAGAAAATTATGAAAATTTCAACGTTGGATAATTTCGACGTCCTGATTCCAGAAAAAAACATTTATTTTATCTAAATAATTTTCTAAATATGTTAATTTCCACTTTTAAAATAAAAACCGACATTTATCAAAAATTCGTAGGTTTTGACAAAATTGCCTTTCAAACCTTAATAAAAATTACAATTGCATTCATAAAATTATATGATCATTTATATATAATAAAATTAATTTAATAATAATAATAATATTTTATTAAAATATTATTTAATTCAAAAATCCCTTAATTTAATAAAATAGAATTCTTAATTAAATAAAAGCTAAAAAACACTAGTTGCACTTTAAAAACTATTTACAATGTATCAATAATGACAAGAAAGTATATTTTTTATTATATAACAAAAAAATAATGTACATGAAGATAGTACTAGCGTTTTTTTTACATAACCCCTTAAAACAGCCGCATAAGACCTAAGGGTAAGGTGTCCGATGGTGATAGACTTTTGGTGTGGTTCAGATAACATCACTCGAGTAGTAATTTCTATCAACTTCCAATTTTATCATAGATGGTCATGTTCGAGATTGACATGAGGAAGATAATCTTGGGCTTGGTCAAGAGATAATCCCAAAGACGCCACCTCTTTTCTGAGTTCCGACAAATGGGATTCGTATGGAGCAATTCTACTGGATGAGGCCATCGCTTCCTTTGCCTGAGTAAATTGGATTTGTTAAAGCCCTATATTTATACTAATCATCTTATCACTGTTCAATGATAATAAAATCAATGGTCACAATTTTTAACATAAAACCAAAGAATTTGAAATTTTATGTAAACATTTTACAAAAAGAGACATTTAACTAGATCTAGAGGGATTTCCAATATTGAGACTTTGGGTCATTACAATAATGATGGAATGCATAATGCTAGACTTCATAACCCCATAGTCATGGACTTGTGCCAAGAATACAAATAATATTTTGTCAAGGCCTTGTGCCAAGACACTATTTTGTCTCATGAGACCTGCCGATGCATCGAGGAGCTATAGCGGGCTCTACTAGTCACTAAATACGTCCAATGCATTCCTCATATGAACAGGTTTAGACATAACATAACCATTCATATTAAAATTAGCATATAAAATGTCAATAGATTAACAATAAACCATGAATGTTATAAAAATAGAACATTCACAGTCAAACATATCATAACTCATTCAATACAATATGGAAGATTGTATTATAATAAATCAACCTCAATCAAGAATAATATCCAGTAAAGGATGCTGACATAGTTGAAAATGATCAGTAAAACTTTTTGAGATAAATATCTCTTTTTGTGAAATCATTTAAAAGTCACACATTTATAAAGGAATTCATTTAAAATATATTTTTGAATCAATGTGTCCCATAATACTTTGAAACTTTTGAAAGGAATTAACATTTTAAAACATTCATGTCCATATAAATAAATCCTTAAAACCATTTTGAAAACATGGGCATCAATGAGAAAGAATTAGAAGAATAAATATTTAAAACAATTAAAATGAAGTTTTAGTAAATATGTCCCTTAAAAACAATCCCTTTGAAATTTTTGTAATGAAACATAGACATTGATAATAAATATGTCCCATTAGATACTTATGTAAAAACCATCTTGTATAATAATGAGATTGTGAAATTAACCCTTACGTTGAACTTTCCTATGGTAGAGTGTATGTTTATCCTCCAATATAATGACCATAGTATGTTATTAAATTATACCAGAACAATATTCATATTTATTATATCATACATGGTTCATTTATGACTTTATAATTCCCAATTAATAATGACTTCCATGTTAAATTAACATTTTGGGTAATAATCGCTTTCTTTATCACATGTGTTTTAACTTGTATCATTTATATCATGATTTAAATACTTATATAATATAATCCTTGATTTAAATATCATATATATATATAATAGATAGATATATGAAAAATAAGGCACCGTTTATGGAGACGTTAGGTTGTACGTACACATAAACGATGTTTCCGTTTTCATAATGTATTGAACGGAAGTAAGTGAATAAGATATATGTAAGTATATATATATATATATCCAGTAGAATTATTATTTCATATATTACATAATTATTAATAATATATATTTTTATAATCATCATTTAATGGTGAATGTGGGAATGAATCTCATCGCGTTGTGGAGACGGTAATCTGTACGTACGCAAGACCAACAATATCATTATATTCATGGTGAAATCGTATGTAATTGGATGGTATATAATATATAATGAATCATTAACATGTTATATATTTATTCAAATCAATTATACTCATTATTATACCCATCCAAATAATGAAGTGTTTCTATAGCAAACTACACCACAAACTACACCACGACGTGGGGATGGTAAGTTGTACATATGCATATAGGGTTACTTTTTAATTTTTTGGATGGATAGAATAACGAATATTGTTGTAACATATTTATAATAACATCACAGTATATATAAGGTACGAGAGTTATTATTTTTTTATGTAAACAACAAAGAAATAGGAAGTGGAAGAAGAAAAGAACTTGATAGAGGGTGGTGAAATTATTACCTCTTCTTCGGGTGTTTCCTTTTGAGTTTATCAAAAGGGATCCATAGGTTGGATTTATGATACAATTAAGGGAAAAACGTTTAAGGAATGATAGTTGAGAAGGTATTTGGGTATGTTTTGGCCGAGCCAAAAGGCTTTGGAGGTGTGAGATTAAGAGAAGGGGAAGTTTTCTTTTATAAGAGAGGTGAGGGTCACTTTAGGAAAAGCTTGAAATATTATTTTATAATAAAACCATTTGTGGTTTCTAATGGCTTCATAATGAATTATCTATAGTATAAGGTGGGGCTGGGTCGAAAAACTCTCAACCAATAGGTTTTATATAGGATTAGGTCATCATACTAACCTTGTCTTTTAGATTTAACTCTTAGTTAAATAGTTTGACATTTACCATGTCTTATTATATTTTTATATTAAATGATTTATAAAGTTACTATAAAAAGAAAAGAAAACCCAATTTAGTTTATTATTAATATATATAACCTTATCTATGTCTTTTGGTCGAACCTTATATTTTTAGGAATATTATATCAATTAATATTATAGTGTTTGTATTAAAAACTCAATTATGTCAATTTTGACACTATTTAGTATTTGATTAATTTGAAAGCCATAAAAACTTTATCACTTCGAATAAAATTTATTTAAACAACCCTAAAATTTCATATTATCCTATAAATTTAGTATAGTTTATCAAAAGTCTTTATTTACATTTATTTTAATATTTATAATATCAATTATTTTAATATTTCATTAATAAGGTAATTACGACATCATCATTGTGTCATAAATAAATTAAATTATTTAATATCTAAAAATTATAAATAAAATACCATTATATAGGAAATCATTTTATCTTTATAATAAATATTTATAGTAGAATTTATATTGTGTGTAACACTATATTAAAAATGGTTTAGTTATTAAACTTTGAATTTAACTCTTTTAACTATACTTTAAATAAATTAATTATTATTGTCCATATGTAATCCAAGTGGACCAAAGAAGATTATATTTTATTCCTAAGGATATTTTGTCAAATTATACTTATCCAATAGAATTAGTAAATGTGTTAGGGTAATTATGATATCAATTTTACCCTTAATTACCCTATTTACTTTTAAACCTGGTAAATAAAAGTCAAAAGTTACTATTCACCAAAAATTATTTTCATCTTATTAAACCATGTTTTGCTTAATGATATTAACCGTGTCTCTTGGATTTTTTAAATTTAACTCACATAAGAGGTATAATTTTGTTTTATATGAATTTTCAAATACACTTATGAGGTGGGTAAAAGATGTTAAAAAGTTCAATAAAATTTAATACATCTAATTTTATTTTAAAATGACTCCAATAAATTAAATAGAACATATATAGGTATTATATAAATTTTTTTACTTAAAATAAATTGAAATAAAAATAATAATTATTTAAAGAAAAAGTTGGTTTTAAATAATAACGCGGTGTTTTTCACTATTCATAAAAAATTTAATGTTTTCAAAAAAATACAAAAAATTCTCCCAAATCTAATTTTGATATTCCAACTTCAAAAATAAATTATATTTTATAAAATTCAAAAAATATAATTTTCATTTCTTAATTTAAAATTAATTCCCATTGTTAAAACCAAAAACAGGTTTTTAAAAAGTAAAAACTATCAAAAGATTGACATGTGTTAATGTCAAATTTAAATATGAAATTACTTATAATTAATTAAATTGTATTAAATGATAAAAATATAATCTAGTTATACTTCAAAACCTTTCAAATGCATAATTTATCACTATAAATTATTTCGATTATAAAAAGTTGTTTTCAAAAAAAATATCGTATTTATCATTATTCGTCAAAATATGAAAGTTATCAGAAAAGTACCAAAAATTTATCCAACCTAAAATTTTCTGTCCCGCTTATAAAGAAGAATTTAATTTTATTAAATTTAATATATAAAAGTGTAAAATATTGTTTTTAAAAAGGGTTCTCCATTAAAAGGCGATAAAGTTGCATTTTTTGAAAAATACATCTTTTATCTGAAAAATGAATTTGTTCTTATATTATGTCTAAAAAGCACATAATATGGATGTTAAAATTATATATAATATATATGATTGAAAATGCAATTAATACTATTCATAACTGCATTTTGAATGGCTAGTTTGGTAAGTTGTGGTGCGCTCGAACTCGGTGTTGCGTGTAGCACAAGCTATAGAATTACTTTAATAAGATATCATACTGTTAAATCTTGGGGTGTTACACCACCGCCTCTTGTCCATTAAAGGAAAAAAGAAAAAGGAAAATAAAAAACTTTTCTATTTTATTATTCTTTTAAAATTCCAATGTCTATCTTTTTCTCCCGACCTACTATGGTCAAAGTGCAGCCTTCCTTAAGTGAATCTCGATACTACAGATTCAATGGTGCTCTTTGATTTTTAATCCAAGCACTGGTTCAAAAGTTAGAAAATGCCACTCGTGTTTTTACTGAACGTACCTTAAAAAAAGTTCATAAATTCATTTCAGGCACATCGGGCCTCAGAATCACACATCCTCAATTTTCACAGGCTCTTAATAATTCCATATAACAATTAAAAAAATAACATGTAAAATCTATGTCTTTACATTCTCCCCACCTTAGTGATTTTCTTCCCCAAAAATGACAACATAGACTGAGGAAACAAATGGGGGTACTGAGCACAAATCTGAGCCTCCCGATCCCGTTTTCTCTCCTGGAGGTTCTTGTGTTGCCAGTAAATGCACACCAGAGGTATCAATCATCCAGGAAGGACCTTCTCTTGTCGATCTCAATCTCCACTGGAACCTCCTTAAACATCATCCCATCGTCGATGTCCACCTCTCTCTAGTCGATGACGTGCGATGGATCATGCACGTACCTCCACAGCTACGACACATGGTAAACTTCATGCACATGGTGCATCTGTGGGGGAATAGCTAAGAGATACTCCACCTTACCAACTCTGTTGAGAAACTGAAAAGTTCTGATGAACCTCAGAGATAACTTGCCACCCCGGCCAAATCTCTACAAACCTTGTCAAGGAGAGACTCGTAAGAATATATGGTCTCCCTTCTCAAACTCCAAAGGTCCCCATATCTTGTCATCATTAGTATTTTGTCTACTCTGTGCAGTCTTCATCCACTCCTAGATGATCTGCACCTTCTCAGTGGTAGCCCGTACTAACTATAGTCCCATAAGTGCTGACTCCCCTGGGTCTGTCCAGCATAGAGGTGACCTTCAAGGTCGACCGTACAAGGCCTCAATGCTGCCATACCGATGGTGGAGTGATAGTTGTTGTTGTATGCGAACTCCACCATGGGAAAGTGATCCTCCCAATTATGGCCAAAATCTTGGACGTAAGCATGAAGCATGTCCTCTGGTGTCTGTATGGTCTGTTCCGTCTAACCATATATCTAAAGATGAAAGGTGGTGCTCAAACATAGATGAGTCTTGAATGCCTCCTATAATCCCTTCCATGACTGGGATGTAACACATGTGTCACGGTCAGATACGATCATCGATGGCATCCCATGAAGTCATAAAATCTCCTATATGTAGAGGCATTCTAAGCCCTCTACCGATCCCTTCTCTCGGAAGGGTAGGAAGCAGGACAACATGGTGAGTCGGTCAATGATCACCCAGAAGCAATCATTTCCCCTGGATGTATGTGGAAGCACCATCACAATTTTCATGGATATACCATCCCACTTCCACTCTGGGCCCTCCAGTGGATGTGCTAAGCCTGCTAGAACTTGATGCTCAGCCTTCACTTACTGACAAGTGAGGCATCGTGAAAAAAACATTGCCCCTTCTTTATTCATCTCTGGCCACCAGTGCTGATGTCAGAGTTCATTGTACATCTTCTCCACACCAGTATGCACCACTAGAGGGGACGTATGGAACTCCCTCAATACCTCCTCCCATAGTTCCACTAGTACCATGGTGCGTCCACTGAAGAGGATGACATGCTCCCCACCTTTAGAAAATCCATCAGGTGTATGTCATGAGGATATCTGAGAAGATCGAGCCTCACAGTCAATGTCCCCAAGGTGTGCCTCCAAAACTCACTGCCGAAGTGGGGGAGTGAAATCCATATACTAGAGGTAAGCTGCTCCATATCCATCCACCAAGAATATATGTGATGTAGCTAGATGCTCTGTCTTCTCACTCATCAACTGTAGAAAAAACCTCCTGATAAGTGTGTCTGCTTCTACGCTCCCCTTTCTAGGAGTGTAGTCAATCTCAATGTCCTAGTCAAGGAGGAACTCTAGACAACGTCGTTGTCTCAGTTTCAGGTCCTTCTACAATAAGATATACCTGAGACTCTTGTGATCAGAGTAAACATTAAATTGTTCACCCATCAAGTATGCTCACCACATCTTCAAGGAAAATACCACTTCTTCTAACTCTAGGTCATGTGTAGAATAGTTCTTCTCATGTTGTCTTAGCTATCATTAACTATAAGTGATCACTGATCCCTCCAACATCAAGACACACCCAAGCCTTGTCCCTGACACGACACAGTAGAATACATACCCAACACCCACTTCTGGTAGCCTCAAGATGGGGGCACTCATTAGTCTCTACCTTAAGTCCTGAAAACTATAATGGCATCTCTCTATCTATACGAAAGGTTTTCCCTTCATCATCAAAGGTGAAAAGGGTGCTACAACTCTGGAAAATTCAGGTACAAATCTCCGGTAGTACCTAGCTAGCCATATGAAACTCTTCTCCACGGTTACACTCCTGGGTGTCTCCCAAGATAGCATAGCCTCTGTCTTCGCCAGATCCACTACAACTCTAGGATCAGAGATAACGTGTCCTAGAAAGTGGACCTCCCATATCCAGAACTGGGACATCGAGAGCTTACCATAAAGATGGTGCTCTATGAGTGTATCTATAACTATCTGTAGATGATAGGCATACTCCTTCTCTAACGATGAGTATATCAAGATTTCATCGATGAATACCACCACAAAGTGATTGAGGTATGGATAAAAGATCATTTTCATGTGTCCCATGAACAATTCAGGGGTGTCAGTCACGCTAAATGGAATAACCAAGAGCTCATAATGTCTATACCGACATCTGAAGGTCATCTTATGCACCTCCTCATCTCTTACCTTGAGCTGATGATAACCTGAACTGAGGTCTATCCTCCAAAACCAACGAGATCCCTTTAGCTAATTGAAAAGATCATCCATCCTTGGAAATAGATACTTGTTTTTTATTGTCACCTGGTTCAGGAGCCGATAATCCACAAAGAACCTCAAACTCCCATCTTCATTCTTGGTGAACAAAATTGGGGCTACCCATGGAGAAACATTTTGCCTTATGAACCACTTGCTCTACAAGTCCTCTAACTGTACCCATAACTCACGAGGCTCCACAAGAGCAATCCGATATGATAGAGTAGATATCAGTGTTGCAATGAGGTATAGGTCTATGTAAAATTCTACCTCTCTATATGGAGGTAGTCCCGGAACATCATCAGATAAGACATTAGCATACTGGTCCACAACTACAGGATAGCTCAGACTCTCAACATCAACCACTCCATGGGTAAGGCTAGCCAACTGACATGTGATTGGCTTCCCCCTCATCTGGGTAAGTCCATCCTATGCTGCAATGGTTCCCTTCTCACTGGTGAAGGAAAAACCAGTCCCATCCTCGCAGACTCACCGCAAATTGCACCAAATACATTCAATTTGAGTATAGAATTTGGATAACCAGTCCATAGCCAAGAGGACGTCAGAAGGACTCGACACCGCTACTAGAAGATCCCAACATAATCTCTCGCATCCTAGAGTAATCTCACACTACAAGCACCAGTGTGTAATCATCGAATCTTCTCTTGTAAGAGTCTCTAATCGCAATGATTGAGCAAATGGCTCTACTAGAATCTCTGAGCTCTGAACAAGGGTTGTGGAAGTAAAAGAGTGACTGCAACCTATATCTATAAGTACTGCAGCTATGGTGTAATAGACCCAGATCATACCTCTAATCATCTCTAAAGCACCATGGTCATAGGATTCAGCTTCCTAGAGCTAAGATCGTCGTTGTCCTCCTGTTCCCTATGGTTGGAGTGAACCACCTAGAGGTGGTGGTGGTAGAACCTCGAATCATCACCCACCACCTGCTACACCGCCAACTCCTCATCCATGTCTGCAACCCTACAAACCATCTTGCTCGAACTTATGCATCTTTCTTGGTGGTCCTTCAACCATCAGTTGGTCATCTGTATAGCTGTTCGGACCGTCACGTTCCATGTGACCATGCCCACCGCATGAGTATCATTGTCTTATCCCCATTTTTCCTCATCTATCCCATGATCCCCACTCCACCAACCCTATATCCTGAGGTCATCCACCTGATGTTCTGTCCCACTTGGGCCGCTACATCATCCATCTACTACCTGCTATGGATAACTATGCTAACTGATGTCTGATGGTTACTCTCACTGTCGGTGCCTGCTAAGCTAGGAATCTCTCCACCAAAAGTGCTCTCTATAGCACCCCATCCTGTATTGGAATTATGAGAGATATGATTGATGATCTTATATCCCATTGAAGACCCTACTAAATGGTTTGTGCCCCGAAGAAATGGTCTCGTACCATGTCAGTGGAGTAGAATGAGAGATCAGTGAACTGAACTGAGTAATGGTCCACAGTTATGCTGCCCTGTTGTAAGTGTAATAGCTCTTGTATACGCACTATGCGTAGGGTCTCTAGGATGAACTATGACCTGAAAAGGCCCTCGAAGTCTGTCCAGGTGAGATTCTCCTCATTGTGTAACTGAAGTGTTAGACTCCACCATTTCCCAGTTGCTCCCTGAAAGAGACTGGCAGCTAGGATCACCATCATATCAGCTAGTGCCCCAGCTAAGGGAAAAACTTTGGCCATAGCCTCCCGCTAGTCCTCAATCACCTGTGGATCTGTCTCACCTCAGAATCTTAGAGGCCTCTGCAGCTAAAACTCATGAAACGTGCTCATTTGGCATGCGCCCTCTGCTGGTGGGGCTCATAGAATCTTCTACCCAACAGGTGGTGGTGCTACCGGTGCACCACCCGATGGTACTATCACTGTAAGAGGGCCCTGCACCGAAGCCTCATTGCTCGGTGGGCCATCATAGTATACTCTCTCAAAAATCTAGGCTGGTTATCTATGTGGCGGCATCCTAGAAGAAAACAGGTGCTCCACGATTAATAAGTTATACCTCATGAGCTGACTCAAAGAAATCATAAGAAAAACATTTCAAAACACATGCAATTAGTGTTTTCATGCACTAAGTCAGAAATCAGAATTCAAGGTCATGGTGTGTGGATATATCGGTCTCCACACCAAGACTGGATTCCCTAAACTGAAAACCACACTCACAAAACTTAACATTATTTCCACATTGAAAAGATCAGAGTCCTAGTTCTCCAATAGAACTGACTCCTCTGATACCACATTGTCAGGACACATCCCCTGGGCCTGTGCTGTGACTACCCCAATCCCGCCTTCCATAGACTAGGGGCTGGCTACTAGCACCAAAAAAGGTGTATCCCTATTACGTGAGGGCATTTACTTTAAACCTTTACAAACACACAATCGGACAACACAAAAAGAAGCAACCATGAAGAAAAATGTTGTAGTAAAAAGTGCACTGAATGTAATGGGGCTAGAATACAAGCCTGATTAAAAAGTATAAGTTCAACTGAAAATAGAAAAAAATTCCTGGATCGTCCACCGAGGATCCTACCTGAAGGGTAGGTACAACTCACGATCAATAGTCACTGCAGCACATCACCTCAAATGGTCCACCTCTGAGCACGATCCACCCCTGGTTCCCTTAGCCTCGATCAATGATGTTTTTCATTTACACAAGACACAAACTGGCTATTGTCTTAACCCATTAAGGGGTGGGTATAAAAATTCCCAATAGGGACCCCGAGACCCCTGAATGTCTCCCAGACTTCCACAATAGATAAACCACAAAGCAAGACCACAAAAAAAACAGGAAGTAGTCATCAACTTAACTTAGGTATGTACCCATACATATACCTATGTTATCAATATATACTCATCTCAATCATAAAGAAACATAAGGCTATAACTTTTAAGTCTTTATCACAACTGATCCACAAGGGAATAATACCATAAATGTAACACCACGAAAGTAAAAGCACCACAAAGGAAACACCATAAAGGTAACACCAGGAAGGTAAAATTTCCACAAAATTAACACTACAAAGGTAAAACAAAAAAGGTAAAAGTAACACAAAAATAAAGACTCACCTCACAAAAGTTATATAACTCATGTATAGAAGTACAGATTATTAGTCGTAAATCAAGATCATCTTATTATGTCAAGAAGCTCTACTGCAGACCCATAAATGATCGATATATGTTGACCCACAAAGGATATCTAGGTGCTGACCCACATAATATCAATAGATACTGACCAACATAGGATCTCTATGCTCTGACACATAGGATCGATAGATTCTGACCCACATAGGATTGATGTTCTTTCTTCACGTTACAACCAGTCACAAGATTCCGGCACTAAGCATGATTGATTCAGGGAGGATCAGCTCCTCAAGACATCTATCATACCCCAACCACCATGAATTTCCATGAAGAAGTATCCCAAAGGACTTCTATGTCATAAGTGTTCCAATGTGATAGACGGCGTGTCAATCGGACGCCCGGTCTGTGACTTATAAGCATTTTAGTACCGAGGGCCAGGGTGGATTCAGGTTCGATCCAACCTGTCTGTTCTCCAAATTTCTCCAAAACTCAAGTGGAGTATACCAAAAGGATCATCTCGCTCCAAGGATCACACAACCGTAGACGGTTCGTTAAATGGATGCATGGTTCATAAGTTATGGCTCTTTTAGAGAAACTAGGCCTGGAAGGGTCTAGGTCCAGTCTGACCCGGCCGGACCGACCCAACCCGACCCGGTCTGGGACGACCTTGTGACATCTCGGCCCTAGATTACCCGGATCTGGTTCCATGAATAATTATGTATACATGTCAACAAAAAACATGCACTGGTATTTTACACATCATGTCCCATACAGAGGATCGAATCGATTTAGGTTCTGGGAAACCATCTACTTTTGTAATTCTTCTTCCGTTAAAACTGATACCTAAATATTTTATTTCAAAAACATATGGAAATCATATGAATTCCTAGTAAGAGGTTTTAAAATAAAACCATACACTAAAAAAACATTTTAGAACACTATTTTAAATTTTCCATAATACATTTTCTTAAGAAATGTTTTAAAACATGTAACATATCATAACAATTGTCTAAGGAATAAAAGAGGCCAGTAAAAAGCATACTAACACAATTAGGAAGGATCACAATTCAATTATAGGTATACTTATTCAGGGTAATAAATAAAAGACATTCTATATAAGTATGACTTATTAATATACAGGTACAAGTATAATAACTTAGAGAAATACAAAATCAGAGTTGCGCAAAAATGTGAAAATATCAAAGACATTATTTACTACTATGAAACATTCATTGACTAATAAATCCTTGAGTGCAACATAAATGTCAGGCCATAATCATTTACTTCATCTAATACCTATATGTACTATCACTTAACCATGGATATTCTACTAGTCGAATATCCACTTAGTTAATTAATTTTCATATACATAATGAGGTGATGAATAATGTGGGACAACATAGCCATAATGTCAAGGCCTCGTGCCAAGAGTATAAATACTCGTTTTTTCAAGGCTTGTGCTAAGACTGTATTTTGTATCATGAGACCTACTGATGCATCGAGGGACTATATCAGTCCCCACCCATCACAGATGTGCCCAATACATTCCTCATGTGTCAAGTAAGGTTGTATGTTCAAAGTGTCCCATACCACATGGAACATTTAATTTCTCATTTCACATTATTCAAGGTGTCCCATACCACATTGAATAATTTAATTCATAATTCACTAAAATGTCATAAGAGTTCTAATTACATTCATTATCATAGTGAATCAGGCATATAAGTATTTATTACAGAACTATCAACTGCCTGACTATGTCATTGACTGGTGAGTATGATAAACGGATTATGGCATATGTGATGACAACTAATGCACTATAAGAAAAATAGGTTTTGTTACACAAAATGATCACTTTAAAATTATAAAACATTACTAACAAATACATATTGTAATTTTTACATGGATACATAATCAATTAAAAGATGAAGAAAATATTTCAGGTGTGGTATTAAACTGAGAGATGCTCATAAATTTATTATGGAAATGCTTTGGTATAACAAGGGTATAGATAATGCTAAAAAATGGAAGGTATGAGATTCCACCATAACTAACACCATTTAGTATAAATGTATATATATAAATAAATAATTCATACAAATGAATATAAAAGACAATAACCACAAATATAATGCTCATGTGCTCTCCACAATTATTAAACGCAACATAAGTTTAATATTTGGAATATCCGCAATTTGGGCTTTGTAATTTTTTCATACAACAGGTTTTATATAAAGAGTGGTGTTTTAAAGAAAAAAAATATTTTGAAAACACTCATTTTATTCTTTATTAGTAACCCTTGGGAAATTCTAAGAAAAATTGATGATCAATGTTTATCTGCATACACATATTTTCACATATCTAAATACACTTTTTTTATTAAAAGGTAAAAATGAAAAATCCATTGACACCCTTCTGACTTTAATATATTGGTCACATTAATTAACATGATTCCCTAAATCTTTAATTCAAAATATAAATTTTTCAGGGGTTTATTTATTAAACAATCTTATATAAATGTTTAGGTAAACATATGTAACATACATGTATAACTGAGTCCTACAGCAAAGTTAGTTGGCACATACTTATTTACCAAAAACATAAATTAATGATAGGAGTTCATGTTAATAGACTTAAAACTGGTCTGTAAGGCGAGTTATACATGATATATAATTATATTCAACCGTATATATAAATATATATATATATATATATATGAAAATATTTTGTACAACACATAATTCCTTATGTTTAAAAACTCTACTTAAACTTGAGACTCGATTTTAAAAGCTTCAAAACTGGATATAATAAAGATTAATGTAAAAAAATATATGGTTATATATATATATATATATATTTAAATGAATATATATATGGTTTTTAAACATGTTTTTCATGAGATAAATTCTGCTTCAGGTATAATAATCCCACATAAACCTAAAATCCAGAAGTCCTGAATCGGGTATAAGAGGGTTTATGTCAAAACTAAAAGGATATATACTTATAAATAAGAGTGTATATATATATATATGTATAAACCTTGAAAAAAAAGGAAAAAATTATTCCCTTACATTAGTTCATGGAGGAGGATTTTCTCAGGAAGATTCGTGGGTGCCTGTTGGTGGTTTGTTGGAAGCTTGAGTGGGGGGAGAACCCAGGGGTTCTTGGGGTGAAATTGGGTTGTTTATAATCTATAATATGTATAAAATATGATTAATAATTTAATTCTACTACTATAAAACCTATCCATATAGGGATTATTAAAAGTCTGTTATAAGGTCCTTATAGAAAAGGCATGAATGGAGGGGGGGCAGCGGGGTCACTGGTGTGGAAAACAAAGAGAAATAGAAAGGAGGGTACTGGTCTGGCATAGGTGGGAGAGGAAGAAGATGGTGTAGGGGAGAAAAATCTAGAATCATTTGGACGTCTAGGATTAAATATGGAGAAGTTCGAACAATGTAAGAGTAAGTGTGAGTTTTAAAAAAGGGATGGACGGCTTCGATTTGACCGATGTTCGATTAGACAACTTAGATAAACGCAAAAATTTTAAAATAGGTGGAAAATTGTGATTATATCTTGCCTAATCCGATGGTGTATAAAAACATGGACGTTTTACCACGACTGCTGGGATTCGAGGCCCGGATCACGATAGACAGACCAGATCGCTTGCGATGAAATCCAATGGCCTAGATCACGTCTCGCCTCAAAAATATCATCCTACATTGAATCGATGGGAGATTATGTGGCTCTTTATAATCCAGAGACTCCCAGAATAATCTTAGAAATCACAACACACACACAAGGTGGTATTATACATGGGCTCCCATTCCCCATAGGCCTCGGCCTACCCCTGCCTCGTCGTGGCATGGCACCCACGGTGGTGCACTCTGATTCACATGTGTGTGCTTCTGCATTCCCCTTGGGGTATCTATGCCCCCCTCTCGGGCTAGACTGTGCTGAGGCTAAGGTCTAGCCTCAGCCGCCTAGCACGTGCTGCCTCCCTCGGCCCTGCTAGAGTGTTGGATAAATTGTGGATCATGTTTTGTTGAACCTTAGTACTAAGTTTCAAAACAAGTTTCCCATTAGTTTTTATAAACACTATATATTTTAAACAAAAAGTTATAACATTAATATATCCATATGAAAACCTTTATACTATCATTATAGAAATCAAAACATAGTTTAGTTAAAATATTATTTGAGTATTACAAATGAAAATTATTATAAGTTATTTGAAATATTTGTATGATGTTTCAAATCCGGATCTCATTTTCAACATCACCTGAGAGTAATTTAGAATATTAAATCATTTCCCTTTTAAATTTCATACGAAGAGGTAATATTACATTTTCATAACATAAATGTTTTGAAAATCCATATTATATATTTTTTATCAACCCACTGAAAGGACCAACAGCTATAATTAGATCCGTTAGAACTCAACGGTCAAAAACATCTCCAACAGTCACCCAAGGGGTAATGTTCGGGTAGATGCCTTATAAAACCAAACATTTGGGTGTTCGAAAGGCAATACAATTGAAGAAGATGGTTCTTGCTATACCACTGATGGTTAGTATGGTTTTGATGATTATGGTTTTGATGTTATTTGTTAAGACTGAACTAAGGGAGATTCTTTATTTACCGGGTATCATTGTTACATTAGGGGGCCTTCCAGTGGATCCGATAAGGTTTTACTAGGTATTTTTGGTTGGAATAATTTCATCTTGATCTTTTTGTAATGTAAAAACTATGGTGTTTTATTTAATAAAATTCATTTGTGTATAATTTGAAAGTTTATATTTGGTTGACATGAAAATTAAACAAAATATAATCATGGTATTATTATTCCATGAGAGACAAGTTTTGGGGTGTCACAATATTCCCCTATACAAAGAATTGAGTCCTAGCAATTCATTTTCTAAAACCATGCTAAAGGAAACTCTCTAACATTCATTACCACATCCTCCATCATGGAGGATCATCAAGTGTGGCTAGATGAATACCCAAGTTGGTGTTCAACCCTTCTTCTTCCCTAGCCAAAACACACCTCAGACAGTATGGGTTGAAATCGTGTAGTGTAAACTCAGGCTTCCAAAGGGAGGCTCGAATGATAGAGGTTCCAGAGATGTCTAAATGGACAAACTCTCTAAGGTCTTATCAGACTATATTTTGTATAAAAATGACAATTACATCAAAGTGCTCATAAAAAATGATTCTTATAATCTGGTACATGTAGGTTGCGCGTAGGTCCCCTTCCGAGGCAGTCTCTTGCAACCGTACCCCAGTCGTAAATTTCTGAGATTGGGTGAAGCATAGGAAAAGACCTTCATATTGCTTTCCCCTTTGTCTATACTCAGTGAGTTGAGCATTTTCTATGTGGTGGGAGAAGTTTATCCTTCCCTTGGCAGGAGTGGAGAATGTCTGGACATTTCGATATCCCATAAAGATGTTTGGACGTTCTTCGCAGGTTTGTGAAGGGATGGTATTCTTACTCACAGGTTCTGACCATAATGGCCTTCAATATCTCAATGGTAAGAGATAAAATTTGGGTTTTCCTTCAATTGTAAATTGAGATTTTTCATGAAAGTCCAATATGTAAAACACAAATACTGAAAAGGTAGAAGGAAGAAGAAATAAAAAATTATATTTTTGTAAAAAAACTAGTACATTAAACTCAGAACTAATGGTTTCCCCAGTTACGAGTTACACAAATTCCCAAAATAATTTCAAAAATCTCTATCTCCCAGAACCAAATGCGACATGAGAAGTCTGGTTCAATCTCATGGGTGCACTTATGTTGTCCCCAGAATGTGATATGTGGGGTGTACAATGGAGATATGTCAGTATTTACTTGATGTCTATACACAGAATGAGAGGCTTCAAATTCAAGGATTTCAAAGTCCATTATTCAACCATAATGTCCAAAGGATAAGACCTGGCACATATATGTTGTACTGAGGTCTCCTGCTACTGCAGCTTCTTGAAAATACATAAGGTATTGGATGCCTTCTGCTGTGGTGAAGCATCAAAAAAGGTCCCTCATAGTAATTTCTCCAATGTGCATAGGATGGAAATATGGATTGTAGCACAAAAACGTAGTCTAAACCCACTCCGTGGAGTTGAAGTACACAGGGAGAGTTGGGCATGTCGTAGAGGTGTTTTCATGTCATACAAATATGGGCATAGTTCAAAATGTTATTATGGATGGATATGAGAATTATGATTTATATGGCCACAATAGGAAGGGACAAAAGACTGGTATTTCTGTTTTCTATCTGAAGATTTAAAAAAATCATTATTAGTAATTCTTAAGTAAATTTTTCTTTTATCAGTTGTTGGTTTTCCATAGTTATCTAAATTGAATCCTCTAATACCAACTGTGACATCCCAACCCCAGAATACTCGGAGTTGGTGCCTTGAAACATGATTTGTACATTTCTACAAAAACAATGCACGGGTATTTTACACATGATGCCTCATACAGAGGTTCGATTGAGTCCAGGTTCTAGGAAACCATCTACTTCTATCATTCGTCTTCTGTTAAAACTGATACATGAAAATTTTATTTCCAAAATGTAGGGTGAGCATATGAATTCCCAATACAGGGTTTTAAAATAACATAATATACTAAAATAACATTTGAATACACTCTTTCAAATTTTCCATAAAACATTTTTGTAAGAAATGTTTTAATACTCGTAACATATCATAACATTTGTCCAAAGAATAAAAGGAGACCATTAAAAGAATACTAACAGTATTACAAGGGAACATAATTAAATTATACGTATTCTTATTCTAGGTAATAAGTAAAATACATTCTACACAAGTATAACTTATGAATATGTATGTACATGTTTAATAACATAGAGTAATAAAAAATTAGAGTTCCCCAAAAAAGATAAAAATATCAAAGACACTCTTTACTACTGTGAAACGTTCACTGAATAATAAATCACTAAGTGAAACATAAACCGAATTCCATAATCATCTACTTCTTATGATACTTATAAGTACTGGCTCTTAACCCTGAATATTCTACGGGTTGAATGTCTACTTGGTTAAATAATTCTCATAGACATAATGAGGAGATGTATAATGCGGGACAACAAAGCCATAATGTCAAGGCCTCGTGCCAAGACCAGTAATTGTCATTTGGCCAAGGCCTTGTGCCAAGATCGTTGTTTGTCTCATGAGACCTACCAATACATCGAGGGGTTGTAGCGTGCCCCACCCGCCATATACATGTCCAATACATTCCTCATGTGTCAAGTAAGGTTGTATGTTCAAAGTGTCCCATACCACTTTGAACATTTAATTTCTCATTTCATATTATTAAAGGTGTCCCATACCACTTTGAATAATTTAATTCATAATTCCATAAAAGGTCATAATATTTTTAATTACATTCATTAGCATAGTGAATCAGGCATATAAGTATTAATTATAGAACTATCAACTGCATGATAATGTCATTAACTGATTAGTATGATAAACAGTGTATGGCATATGTGATTACAACTAATGCGCTAAAATAAAAACAAGTTTTGTTACACAAAATGATAACCTTAAAATTATTAGACTTTACTAATCAATACATATTGGAATTTTCACCTGGATGCATAATCAACAAAAAGGCGAAGAAAATATTTCAGGTGGGGTATTAAACTGAAATATGCTCATACCTTTATTACTGAAATGCTTTGGTATAACATGGGTATACATAATGCTAAAAAATGACAGGTATGAGATTCAAATATAACTAACACCATTTAGTATAAATTCAAATATATAAATAAATAATTCATACAAAGGAAAATAAAAGTTTCAAATCCCAAATATTATGCTCATGTACTCTTCACAGTTACTAAACACAACATAAGTTTAATATTTGGAATATCCACAATTAGGGTAATGTAATTTGTTCATAAAACATGGTGTATATAAAGAGTGGTGTTTTAAAAAAACATATTTTGATAAAAAAATGTTTTATGCTTTCATATTAATCCATGTAAAATTATAAGTAAAGTTGAGGATCAATGTTTATCTGCATTCACATATTTTTACATATCTTAATACACTTTATGTATTAAACGGCTAAAAACAAAAATCCTTTGACACCCTTATGACTTTAATATATTGATCACATTAATTAACATGAGTCCCTAAAACATTAATTCAAAATATAAATTTTAAAAGGGTTTATTTAGTAAATAATCTTACATAAATGATTATGTAAACATATGTGACAAACATGTATATCTGAGTCCTATACCAAAGTTAGTTGGCACATACTTATTTACCAAAAACATAAATTAATCGTATGAGTTCAATGTTAATAGTATTAAACCTAGTTAGAAGGGTGAGTTATACGAACTATATAATTATATACAACCGTGTATACAAATATATATATATATATATATATATATGTAAAAGTTTTGTACAACACATAATTTCATATGTTTAAAAACTCTTCTTACACTTGAGACTAAATGATTAAGAGATTCAAAACTGGATATAATGATGATTTATGGAAAATTTTATGGTTGTGTGTGTGTATATATATATAACTGAATATATATATGGTATGTATACAAGTTTTTCATGAGATAAATTATGCTTCAGGTCTAATAATACCACATAAATCCAAAATCTAGAAGTCCTAAATCGGATGTAGGAGGGTTTATGTCTAAACCGCAAGGTTTTATACTTATGTATATGATTATATATATATATATATATAAATTTATAAACCATCAATACAATAAGGAAAAAATAATTCCCTTATGTTAGTTCGTGGAGGATGAGTGGCTTGGGAAGACTCGTGGGAGCCTGCTGGAGGTCTGCTGGAAGCTTGAGTGGGGGGAGAATTGAGGGGTTCTTGGGGTGAAACCGGGTTTTTTATAATCTATACTATGTATAAATTATGATGAATAATTTAATGCTAATACTGGAAAACCGAGCCCTATAGGGCTTATTAAAATGCCGGTTGAAGGTCCTTATGAAAAACACGTGAACGGAGGGGGTCAGCGGGTCACGAGTGTGGAAAACAAAGAGAAAGGGAGAGTAGGTTATTGGTTTGGATAAGGTGGGAGAGGAAGAAGATGGTGCGGGGGATAAAAATATGGAAAGATTTGGATATCTAGGATTAAATGTAGAGAAGATCGAATGGTGGAGGAGTAACCCCAGATTTTAAAAGGGAATGGACGACTTTAATTTGATCGAGGTTCGATTGGGCGGCTTAGATCAAATTGGAAATTTTAAAAGTGGTGGATGATTGAGATTTGATCTCGCTCGGTCTGATGTCATATAAAAAAGTGGATGTTTTACCGTGGCTACTAGGAGTCGAGGTCCGGATCGTGATAGGCGGCCCAGATTGCTTGTGTCACAATCCAATGGCCTGGATCACGTTTTGCCTCAAAACTCTTGTCCCAAACTGAATCAAAGGGAGATTTAGTGGCTCTTTATAAGCCAAATACCCCCAATATAAGCTCAGAAATCACAACACACACTCACAAGTGGGCCTTATACATGGGTTCTAGGTCCCTACAGGCCTCAGCCTACCCCGAACACATCGTGGCCTCACGCTGATTGTGGAACGCTCTGATTCACATGTGTGTGATCTTGTGTGCCCCTATAGGTAGCCATGACCCTTGCTCAGGCCGGCCTGTGCTGAGGCTAAGGGCTAGGCTTAGCTGCCTAGTGTGTGCTGCCTCCCTCGTCCCGGCTAGATGGCTGGCCCAAGTGGGGTTCATTTTTTGTTCAACATTAGTACTAAGTTTCAAAACAAACTTCCACTTAGTTTTTATAAACACTAAATCATTAAAATAAAAAGATATAACTTTAATAAATCCATATGAAAACTATTATACTATCATTATAGAAATCAAAATATAGTTTAGTAAGAATATTATTTGAGTATTAAGAATGAAAATATTTATAAGCTATTTGAAATATTTGTAAGATGTTTAAAATCCTGATATCATATTAAAAATCACACAAGTGTAATTCAAAATATTAAATCATTTCCCTTTTAAAATTAATAATAAGAGGTTATATTACATTTTCATAACTTAAATATTTTTAAAATCTAGATAAGATATTTTTTATCAAACCACCGAAAAGACCTATTGCAATAATTATAGTCGTTAAAACTCAACAGTCACAAACATCTCCAAAGCTCACCCTAGGGGTAATAGTCGGGTAAAATCCTTATAAAACAAAACATTAGGGTGTTACAAAGGTAAGACAATTGAAGAAAATTGTGCTTGCTATACCACAGATTGTCAGTACAGTTTTCATGATTCTTGTTGTGATGTTTTTTGTTATGACTGACCTGAGAAAGCTTCTCTATTTACTAGGTCTCGTTGTTGATTTAGGTGGCCTTCTAGTGGCTCTGATTGGAGTTTTAGTAGGTATTTTTTGTTAGCATAAATGTAAACACTATGTTGTTTTATTTAATAAAATTCATTTTTGTTTAATTTTCTAGTTTTTGTTTTGTTGACCTAAAAATTATACAAAATAAAATCATGATATTACTATTACATGAGAAACAAGTTCTGAGGAATCACACACTTGACCTGGTTTGGGTCGAGCCAAATCTGTCCGGGTCTGACCCGGCCTAGACCGAACTGGCATGGGCTTTCTCGGTTGGCCTGGTCCATGACATGCTCGGCCCGCTGGGCTACTGTTCGGCTCGACCTACCTGGGAGGTGCGGCATGCTATGCAGGGGTAGCATAGCCCACATAGGGGTACATCCCACTGGTCTCGTGTGGCCTAACCCATAGTGGGTCTGGCTTGCTGGGCTCGTGCGACCCAGCCCGCAAAGGGGCGTGGCCTTATGGAGGCGCGGCCTGCTGGAGAGGTGACCGCCCCAAATGGCATGGGGGGAGTAGCCCCCCAGTTTTCTCAAACTGTCTTAGCTGTTTGTTTTGTACAACAGTGCTGAGTGGCGCCGCATGGTGTCCCGTGGGACCTTCATGGTGTGGGTACCTGTTTCCACGACGTCAGAGCAGCATCTAGCCTCTCTGGTGGTGCGTCGTCGCGCGTCGCTCAGTCTCCTATGGTCGGCCGGTGTCAGACGCTCCATACATCCACTGCATCTGATGTGACACAACCAACTTCTCTGGTAATGCTCGCGTGCCGCCCCTTTCTCCATGACCAGCCAGAGCCAGCCATTGTCTCCACTCATCACAACTTCGGCTGAAGCCATCACCCCCGGTGGAGCGCGTCAATGCGCCACCATATTTTCTGTGGCTCTCCATTGATGGACTCCGACGTCACCTAATGGTGCCGCTTACCGAAGTTGTCGTGCCGGTGGTCTTCCATGGGTCACCTGGAAAGATTTGGAGGACCTTTTTCCATCTAAAGGTGCTAATGGACATCCCGAGATGTCCTCTTCGTCGCAAAACCCACCATTCAGGGTTTCATCCAACCCGAATAGATCACTCGCGAAGAACAAGTCAAATTTCAAAAACAAATGAGGAGGGTCTGGGCCTTATTTGTTTGCCCTGCGCCCTCTGTGTTAGCTTGATAGAAAGAGGGTCGTATACTGATTAAGAAACATTTGAATTTAGATAAGAATTAAATCCTACCTCAAGATTTTTTATGTCCATGCTTGAGGAGGATTCAGTGTTCATCAGTTTGTGATTCTACTACATTCTTCACCGCTCAGTGGAACTAGTCCCATCCTTTAAGTGGTGGGCATCGCAGTACTTTTCCAGAACATCGTTTCTTGGTGAATCCCTCCCAATACTCTACCCCAAGCTCCATATAAATATTAGAGGGGGGTGGTGAGTAATACCATTGGGAATTTTTGTGGTTCATTTAATGAATCAACCTCCGAAATTCTAATGGTGTTGTTACAAAGATTGAGGAGTCATTCCAATTAATTGTTTGACATGTCATTGGTCCCACCACCACCTCTTTTCTGTTGGAGGAAAAAGAAAAACAAAAATAAAATAACATTGTTATTTTATTATTCTATTCAAAGTCTAATATAATTATTTTTTTCATGACCTACTAAGTCAAATTGAATCCTTCCTTATGCGAATCCCAGCACTGTGTATGAAACTTTGCTCTCGGTTTTTTAATCTGAACACCGGTTCAAAAGATAGAAAATGATACTCATGTGTTTACAGAACATACCTTAAAAAAAGTTCAGAAATTCATTTTTGGGTGCATCAGGCCTCGGAATCATGAGTTGTCAATATTCACATACTAGTAATAATTCCATATAATAATTAAAAATATTACATGGAAAATATGGTTATCTTGGGTTATGTTGATATCTCCATTTTTATCCTTAATACAAATTTGTTTTCACACTTTCTTATATTTACCTACACAGGGTTATAAAGAAAGGTATTATATGATAGGTTAAATAAGAGAGATAGTTATGGGAGATGATATAATTCACTTTAGAGCCTATTTTTTTATGTATTCATGTTTCAAAAATTAGTATACATAAATGATTATATAATGAATCATTCTATTATGTAATGAATATTCATCTGTTGAGATGAAACAAAACATGAATGAGAAATCTGTTCCTCTACAGTTGGTATCAGAGTAAGGCTTAATTAACATTTGGAATTTAGGATAAGAAAAATTTAGTGATATCCCAAGGTATATGTATAAATATATATCTAAGTATATGTGTAAGGATAAGTCCAAGTATAGAAAACTATCCTAGAATTTTTTTGAAGGATATAGTGACTTGTTTCCAAAAAAAATTACAACCATGTCTTGATACTATAAGTGAATATGGATATAGAATAGTTGTACCTCAGGGAAATAACTCCGAAAAGTATGCATATGACTTTGAATCGATCATCACCTAGTTCAAAATAATGGTCATTCCTATACACCTGGTTTGACACTCACAAATGATATGTTTTGGGAATTCAAAAACTCTTAATGAACCATTAGGTGGAATTTGAATTATGACCATTAATGACCTTGGTTATGCCTAAGGTGACATATATAGAAATGAAGGTGTCAAGATATAGATATCCAATGAACAATTGATCACTCTAATGAAATATGTATGAAAATCTTTCTGACCATTTTTTTCTAATGTATTAAAGATATAATAATGATGGGGGTGAAGATAGGTATTCTAAAATATTTAAGTATGTTAATTGATAATAGGTATAAAAATTATCTTTTATCAGGAAAATTATTTAGGAGTGTCAATTATTTTCCCCAAATATTATATGCTGAATTTACTGTGAGAATACCTAATGGTGTGATGATTGTATCTCAAGTCTATGATTCTTCCCCTCTTGATGTTTGTGGAAATATTCTTCTATAATGTATTTGCATTCTCCCACAAGTTAAATTTGATGTTATATTAGGATTGGACTGGATTATTCATTATAAATCCAATATTAACTATTGGGGATGGTAATTAATGTTTGATATTCCAAACCCAAATATGATCCTATATTAGTGTGATAATAAATATGTACATCCCATAAAAAACTGCCCCCATTGTATGTGTCTTGATCCATATTCAAAAGGGGTCTGTATCGTAGATAGTTGAGGAGAAACTCAACAACGATGATATTTCTATTATAAGGTTTTTTCTTCAATATCTTCCCCAAATAAATTCCTATTATTCCATATAATCATGATGTAGATTTCTAAATAGAAATCATACCTAATGCTACAACTGTTTCAAAGACTCCTTATATAATCGCACTGATTAATTTGAAGGAATTGAAGAAGAAACTCCCTGAGAATATAGAAAGAAGATTTATTTGGAAAAGTGTGACATCATGGAGTTCACATGTTAAATTTTTTAAAAAGAAATATGAAACTATTTTAATTTGATTTAATTATTGGGAGATGAACAAGATCTCAATTAATAACAAGTATATATATCCCTATATTTATAGTTTGTTCAAATGTGAAGAGCTCAATACTTTTCCAAGATTGACCTTCATTCTGGATATCAACAATTGAGGCTAATGAAAGAGGATATAACCAATCTATAATTCTATTCAGGCTATTGAAGCTATGAGTATATAATGATTTCATTTGGTATTATTAATTCTCAAAATATATTCATGGATTTAATGAATAGATTTTTTATAGTTTACCTAGATCATTTTTTGGTAGTATTTATAGAATATATTTTTATATATTCAAATTGAAAGGAATAGCGTAAATATCATTGGGGATTGTGATGAAGTCACTAAGTAAGGATACATTATTCGAAATATTCACTAAGTGTGAATTTTGGCTACAAAAATTCTCATTTTTTGGTCATATAATCTCAAGAAAGTGTATATTAGTGGATCCATATAATAGGGAGGATATTGAGTAGTGGTTAATAAAAACCAATATGATTGATATAAGAATTATCCTTGGTTAGTTAAGATATTATTTACATTTTATGGAGAATTTATCTTGGTTTTCAAGTTCTATAACTAAGTTAACTCTTAAAGGAGCTAAGTTCTTCTAGACGGATGGATACAAGGAAAATTTCATAGAACTGGAGAGAAGTATAGTCAGCACACCTATACATACATTACCTTATAGTGGAGAGGGTTTCTAAATCTATAGTGTTTTTTATATGAATGGACTAATATTCTTCCTCATTAAAAATTACCTGAGGATAGTGTATGCCTCATGACAGTTGGATGTTTGTGAGAATAATTACCAAGCTCATGATTTGGAGTTAGATGTGGTAATTTTTTAATTAAAAATGTGGATGAATTATATATATGGAGAAATTTTTACTATATTATAAAAGTTTAAATTCTATATTAACATATAAATAATTGAACATGATCTGTAGAATCTATTGTATTTAATTAAATATTATGATTGGTCAATAGATTACCAACCCGGGAAAGCGAACTAGGTAGTTGATGCTTTGAGTGGAGTGGTTTATTCTTGAATATCTATGATGAGGATCCCAATAGATCTAATATTTATGGATTTATAATGTTTAGATATAGAAATCATGAATAAAGGGGTCAAATAATATCTTTCTCAGATTAGTTTTTATCAATCTATTCAAATAGAGATAAAAGTGATGCAGAAAATACATGGAGCTCCAAAATAAGGTAAAACATTTTTCGGAGTTTAAACATGATTATGATGGAATTAAAATTTTAAGTAGATATTTATATGTACCATTCATGCTATATTTTAAGGACCCATTAGTTGAATCTCGAATTTTTTCATTCTCTATTCATCCTTGAAGTACAAAGATGTATAGATATTTGAAAGAGTATTTCTGGTGGGGAGACATGAATAGAGATATTGCACGGTTTGTATCTTAGTTCCTAGTATCCAAACAATATAATTATGAGATACAATGTATAAAGTTTTGTTACAACCATTAACTATACTATAATTGAAATGGTTAAACATCTCCATGGATTTTTTCATCAAACTCCCCAACAAATCTAATGGGAATAATGTTGTATGGGTTGTTGTTAATGAACTTATGAGGTCAGAAACATTCATCACTATCTGAGAATATTTATATCTAGTTTTTATTTCCATCATATACATTAAAGAAGTGTTATGGTTTCATGGATTTCTTTATTCTATTATATCTGATTGAGATTTGTGGTTTTCTATAAAGATAATTTGAATTCTTTAGCATGCCCTGGATATGGAGTTGAGTTTCAACACTGAGTATTATACTCAGACATAAGGTAAGTATAGTATAACCATTAAAACCATATAGGATATGTTAATGTTTCATTCTATACAATAAATACTTCCTCCAATCGAGTTTTCTTACAATCATAACTTTCTATTAATCAAATAAAGGGATTATAAGAAGCCCGCTATGGAAAAAATTATATGTCTCTAAAATAATGAGAAAAAGTTGGAGATTGAAAATTATTGGGATCATAGGTAGATGAGTAAATGGAATATAATTTTATATCCATTCAACATCACATCAATGAAGCCTATTGTTTATTGAAAATGTTTTCTAATAATCATCATTGAGATATGGAGTTTGAACATGGTGAGAAATTCTTCATGCAATTTTTATCAAAGAAAGACGTTTATAAGAGTTTTGAAGAAAGGAAATATGATACCTAGGTAAATTTTCTATTCCAAGATTATTTATCGAGTAGGAATGTTTTCTTATTGCTTTTTTCTTTCACCGAGCCTCTCTCAATTCCATGATGTCTTCCATGAATATCTACTGAGGAAGTACACACACGATACATCATATGTACTGAACTTATAAGTATTACTAATAGAGTAATATATTTCAAATTAATTACAAACTATTGAAATTTTCGATCTTAGAAAATGTTTTACAAAATAAGACCACTCACTTAGTTATGGTTTTTTTATGAAACCACCAACTTGAGGTAGCAACATGGGAACCTGGAGATATGATAATGCAAAAGTATCCAATTTTGTTTTTATTGAAGTGAATGAATTGTTTGGTTAACATAATTATAAAGGGATTATAATGTAACTCCCTCAGATTTTATGAAATATTTTTTTTCCAATAAATACAATTTCTTGGATAGATTGTGTTACATGCAACACTATGTTTTAACAAACCACAATATACTATGAATATTATTATTTAAGCAAGAATGTTATAATCTATCCAACAAAAATGGTTTTAATAATAATAATAAACATATTTTTAAAATCAATTAGAAATTTTTTATATAAAGAAAATATATTTATAATTAATTAATTAATTTTTCATAAAGTCATTATATGCTTTGAAAATATATTTTTCTCAAAAAAATATTTTTTTCTTTTTTTGAAAAAAATAATAAAATTAAATTATTAAAAATCAATAAAATATATTTGAAAAAAATAGATTTATTTTTGGAGTTAATTATTAAAAATTATCTTGGGATAATATTTTATATTTTCCTAGAAATTTTAATTTTTCGATGGATAGTGAGTGATACTAATTTTTATTAAAAAATGTATTTTTGTTTAAAGAATTTACAAGTTACATTTTGATTTTAAATGGTTTAAAAAGTAAATTTACTTCAATTATATCATATTAATCCAATTTATCTAATTTTAGTAATTTGTATATTGACTCTTGATTTTATATATTTCTATAATTATAAAAACTTTTTCTTTAGAAAGCCTCTTTTTCATTATATCAATGGAATTAATTTTAAATTAAATAATGAACCTTGTTTTTATTGAATTTGTTAAAATGGATTCCATATTTTGAATCATTATAATTAATATAATATAATATGTTCAAATTAATTTTTTTCATAATGAATATTAAAAATGGTAAAAATTAATTACAATGGTTACGGTCAAAATGGGTTTACAGTAGATGAAACTAAATTGATAAGGGTTATAATGACATAAAAACATATAAAAATCCTATTGCATTGAAATATTTGGACCTTATATCTTATAAATTTCATGAAAGGGTCATTTTTTGTCCTTTATCATTTGTAAAATGTGGTTATACCTTTTTCATTTTAAAAAACTAAAGTATTTCCTCTCCCCCACATGTAAAATGACACCCCTCTCCTCTCTTCTTCACACTCCCAACACATTTTTTATCATAAAATACAAAAAAATATATTCAATGATTAAATAAACACAATTAATTGGTCTTATCTTTTTATAAAAACATCTTATTAAGTATTTTGGTTCTTACCTAAGGATGTTGTTCGAAAAAGTGGCATCATTGTTAAATGGGTGTTTTTATTTTATTTCTTCTTGAAACCTCTTAATATTTTCTTAATCATTGAAGATATTATAAAATCAATATATTCCATATAATAATATGTTATTATGATAATTTCACAAACTATATAAATATATTATTTCATCAAATGGGAAATGAAAATGTCGATCATGTGTACAATGTACTACCACCTCACAAATCGTTCATATTCATTTTTCATAACCATCTATAATGGATTGATATAATTATGTATTTAAAGTATATATATAATATTTTTTTTGACTAAAAAATTAATTTTTATCAAAGAAACCCTTTTATGGAAAAAGGTAGAAACCAATAGTTCAACAACTAAAAGAAATAGATGAACCATTAAAGAACAACTTGAGATGATTAGATTTGATCTCCCTACGTAAATGCCATGAGATAGTGCTAACCTGAGTATTAGAATCATCCTTCGGAAGGTCTTCGAAATGATTCACCAGTTTGTCCCAAGACTGAATGTACTCTTCTTGGTTGATCTTCCCATCATTAAATCCCCTAATCAATACAAGATTATATTTTTCAATCCAGTTACTCTGCTCCTCATTGGTGACCACCCTCAAGGGTCCTCCCATGTGAGGACTACTGCCTCCACGAAGTGATGTGAAATGTCTCCCATTTCATTTGGACATGGATATAAATGAGGGTATATTTTATGGATATCTATGATATAATAATTATTCAATATTAGTGAATTAAAATTTAACTTTCTTTCATTCTATTCGTTGATAAAATGGAACCGCATTCAAGCATATGTACGACATACCATCTCCATTAATGGTGTACTTCATTCTTTATGTCTTACTTTTATGGATTAATATAAATACCTATATAATTAATATATATGATAATTATATCGTTATTAAAATTATTTATATTATTTAACAATTACCAGTGTAAAAGGAATTAAAATACCAAACTAAAACATTCATGAAAAACAAAAAATTTATTACTTGAAACATTGATTTTAACAAATATTTGTTAATAAATGGGTGATAAAAGGTATAAGTAAATCATATATTTAATGATACATATAATTATTATTCAATAATAGATTTATAATAACATTTATTTATTATAATATTTGTTATAACATGTATGAATAATGTCAAGACTTAAGGTAAGGGACTTTCATCTTGCTTTTACTTATTTGAGACAAATGTCACATAAACTAATTGTTTCTTTTATAAAATTTGTATTATTCTGATGAATATATTTTATATCACATCTCATGAAAATTATATGGTTATTTATATATATATATGTATATATGGTTCTCTCTCTTTCATGTTGTTTTTGTCTGAGAGATAAAAAAGTAGTTATGGTTTTGTGATACAATCTCATTCTTTATCCAGATTATTTATGATTATGTTACTGATGATGAAATATTACAATCTACCTATAATGAAACTCTTTAATTTTATTCTCCTATTTTTATTTTTTTGGAATAATTTTTTTTCTTTCACGTTCCTCACTTTATGAACTAAATATACCAAAAGAATATTTAAATGAAAAAATCAATGTTATTTATCTCTTTTGTCTAGAATAATTTCATCTATGTACTTTCTTTTAAAAAATGTTTTAAAAAAATATTTTTCTATTATTAAATTATATTTTAAATAAATATTTACCAATTTTTTAATTTTTACCAAATGATTCAATCATAATATTCTTGTTTTTTTCCAAATGATGTAGTTTATATTTTTTTTATTGAAAAATTTGAACTGAGTCTTTGTTTCAATGTGTACAGAATGAAATAAGTTTTATACCATTATGAAAACTTAATTATTTAGTGATTCCTTTTTAATTTTTCTATATTCATTTTGAAACAAACTTTAACCTAAAATTTTTTTTAAAGATCTTTGTATAGAATTTGTATTGATCAATAAAAACATATTTTGTTTTTTTATATTTTACTGAGGATGTGTTTTAATGCCTCCATATATATTGTTTATATATATGTTTAATGATTATAGTGAAATTATTTTTATGAAACATTTTTATTTTCCATAGTTTATTCTATGATGAAAGTATGATATATTTATAAAAATCGATTCTTTTACATGGGTCATATTATGATGAAATTCATATGAAACCAATTAATTTTCATGGGTTCTGATATGATGAATATTTTATAATCCTTTAGAACACAAATTTATGAATTATTTGATAGGTGTGACCTATATCTCCCTCAAATTAATATGATAATTATTAATTTTCTATGATTTCAAAGGGTACATGAGAGATTATCCCATGACAAAAACAATACAGTATATAGTTTTTTAAGAAAATATAGAAAGAGGGTACATGAGAGGTTATACCAATACATAAATAGGGGGCTTGGAAGGTTATACCAATCCAAAAAAAAATTAAATGTGATATTATCCCAATAATGTTGTAGTGACATGGGTGGTTTACCTAAGCCTAACTTGTTTTGAATGTCTTGGTAGGTAGCCTTGACATAAAATCTCCTATGATCATTTTATATGAAAAATTTACCTATTATTTCAATGTTATGTTCTCATGGATTATGTTATTTTATTACATTATGATTCATGTCTTATTAACTACCATGATTTATTCCATGAATCATTTTTACTATCTATGACATTCATGTTGTAGTTTCCAAATGTTATTCTCAAGTTCTCATAACCTTATGCTCATGTTATGTTGATATCACCCATGACTACCCATACTAATCATATGATCTCACCCTTTCTTATTGTTCCCTTACCTAGGTTATAAATAAATGTATTATGTATGATATTTCAAATAAGGGTTCTAATTATGTGAAATGATATAGTAAACTTATAAATCAGTTGTTCATGTATCCATGTTTCCAATAGAACTATACCAAAATGATTCCAGAATGTATTGTTATATTATGTAATGAATAATAATTAATTAATATTTAATATATATATACATATATGTGAATTGTTTTTCTTTATAATTATTTATTATTTTTTTGTAAAATTAATTTTAGGCATAAAATTTTATTTTTCAAAAAATAGGTTTTCATTGTGTTTTGTGAACCTTAATTAAAATTTATTTTTAACACTTCTAGACCTTCATTCTTTAAATTTTTTTCATATATTTGTAACAAAATATTAACATTTACTTATTATTATAAATTCATTTTTATTTATAATGAATAGTTACCTAGTTAAAAAATTTCATAATGATAATGGAAAAAATAGTTAATAGGGGTAAACTAAGCGATAAGGTTTCTAATATCTAAAAATATTACATAAAATTGATTATTTGAGTACATTTAGACATTAATGTATCTGATAATATAAATTTAAATAAATTGGTGCCACATTCCATGAGATCAAAATTTATTATATTTATCATAATTATTATTTAAAAGGGTTACACTCATATAACTTATAAAAGGGAACCGCATCTCTTCTATTATCCACACACATTGAAAATAATATATTGAACAAGAATTTACCAAACCCCACAAAAAAATAAATCTATTCCCCACATCCTATAGTTCTTGGAATTATCAAAAGACCAATCCTAGAAGGCTTAATGTGTAAGCCAAATGAATTATCCTAGGAGAAGTTATAAGTCTTAATCGATTTCTTTCAAGTATATTCCATATTATAAAACCATAAAATATATTATAAACATCATAATATAATAACATAAGTATATATAATATATTAAATTTTTATAATTTTTATGGAACACCTTTTTTATATATCATTTCTATCCTCTTGAAAATGGAAATATCACTCTGACATACATGAGGACTACCACCATCACAAAGTGGTGTTTTTTTTGTAACCTCCTCACATGGATTTTTATAAGGATTAATTTAATGAATTTATATGATATATATTATTTAATTAATATTTTCTAATAAAAATAAATTATTTACTTCTTTTCCTTTCCACCCATTGAAAATGAAAATGATGCCCATGCATACATGCATACTACCACTTCCAGGAATGACATATTTAATTTTTCATTACCACCAAACATAGATAGTTTTATGAATTGAATGAAAAAATAAATATAAAATTTATTACATGATTAAGGTTTTATAAATATAATTATTTTATTCTATTAATAACATTAACAATAAATGATCATCGTAATGTTTAACCGCCTAAAAAGGATTACCGATACATTTTCAAGTAATAACACCTTACCTTAGTTTTTACTTTTAATTATTGAAATAAATCTTATTGATTTGGTTTTATCACTTTTATAAAATATAATTTAAATAGTTAATATTATATAAATGTGATAATATCATTTTGTAGAAATATAACTTTCCTCATTTGATCATTGTAACATGTTCTTGTTTTGATTGGTTTTACCACCTATATGAATGGTGTTATAATGATTATGTAATTAATGATTAAGGAATTTAATATACTGGTAATATTATATAATAATAATTAATTTATTATAATTTTAAAAATTATATAATTGAAATGTGTGTGTGTGTGTGTTTATAACATCAACTCTTTATATGAAGTTAAAACGTAAAAAATTTTAATTTTTAACTAATACATGTTACTCCTCCCCATAAGTTCCTTGAATTTTAATTGGAACTCTAGAATAATATAATATATATGTATGTATAATCCTCATTAACATTATTTATGTGATGAAACCATGATCATGGTGTAAGTACCAAAACTACCAAATTGAAACACACCTGGGAAACGAGATAATTAATACATAGTCTTTGATTGGAACAGAAAATTATTAATAAATGGGTAATAATAAATCAAACTAAAATAATTTCAAAATATTTACATATAAATATAGTTATTTAATAGATGTATAATAATTATAATATTATTATACTAGAGGTTAGAACATGTTTGACCAAGCGCCTGTCTTAGGTAAGGGGATTCTTAAATCATTTTCATTTCGTTGTGTTATACCACTGGTTAATTTACTATGTTATACTAAGATAATGCATGTTATAACCTATAATTATTTTCTTTTTTATTTCCTCTCCATTTATTTGGATTAAAAATTGTTTCATATAATCACAACATTGATTGATTCTTATTTAAAATGTTACATTCTTTTTAAGTGTTCTTGGCCTCAATTTCAATTTCTTGAGATATGTTCCATGTCAGGAACAATGATTTATATTATATGATATATTTTTTCCACGTGAATTTAATTTGGAGTATTGGTTAATTAATATCATTTGTTTTATAGGTATTATTTTCCGTAATTTAATTGGTTTTGATTCAAGACTTTCCAATTTTTTAAGGGGTTCTCACCTCAAAATTCGTTCCTTGAGAAATGTTTTGATTAAGGATTCTATATTCGTCTATATAGTGTCTATAATACCTATTTGAAATATGATATCATGAGTATATTTATACCCATGTCATCTTAAGTTCCTTCTCAATTTATTTATTTAAAAATGGTTTTTGATTTTAAAAAACATAATGGATTTTTATTTAAAACCTAATTTTAAATGTTTTAAACTCTTTTACATCCACGTTCAAGTTCTTAAAAATGTTTAAATATTGTTAATATCTATAAAAATATTTTTAACCTAATTTTCAACTCCACTTGAATTTCTAAAATGTTTTTTTAAAATGGATATTTTTATCATTTTCTTTATGAGTCACTGTTGACACTTTTTACCAAAGTGTAAATGATTTTTTTTATAAAATATGAATAGATTTTATTACTGTCATGGCCATTTTTCATTATCAAAATTACTTTATATGTATCCATAGATTCTCAAAGAAATTCATATTCCAATTATTCTAGAAATTTTAGTTTTTTTAATATTTTCTAAAAAAATGATATTTCTTATTTTTCTGAAAAGTATATTTCAAATACTTTTATAAAAAATTTAACTATGTAAAAATTATTTAGATGGTTCTAATTCTTATATAGGGATATATTATTATTATTCAACTGTTCTTTCTTATTTGGATGGATTATGATGATTTTGTAAATAAATTTCCAAGAATCTTATTTATTTTTCATTGGTTAGACATATAATGAAGGAAGGACAATTTTTATGTGTTTTATTTTAAATGAAAAAACTATTAATTTATATCGTGTTATAGTTCATAGACATTATATATTATGATGGGTGATTATGTGTTATATCTCTCCAATGTATTGGTAATTTATTTATCCTCTTGATAAATGATGACTGGAAACATGTTGTTATAAGTCATTCCATTACATGTCAAACATTATTGAATCCCAGTTATTATTATAATGTCCCAGGATACCAATTATTATTTTCATTATTTCTCTAACTAATAATATTTCAATTTAAAAAATAATGATTTTACATGTCTCGTTTTTATTGAATCTTATGAAACTTGTCTTATGTTAAATATTTATGACGTGACTCATTATTTATTATCCAAATTTTACTGGGAATGCATCCTACTGTGTTATGTCCTTTAACATTGAATATATTCTGATACCCAAATGATCATCTTATACTCTCTTATGAGCGTGGATTTTAAATACCTATTTTAAACTATACAAAGTGTTTGAGCTCACCCTTATTATGTTTCCATTTCCTTAGGTCATGAAGAATAGTATTACATAAATATGATATGTGTAAGAAGGTAATCATGTATAAAGAATTATTTATGATATTTTGATGTTTTCTTATAAAATTAAATTTTTTGTGTATAATTTGGGAAATGAACATATGATGACAAAGAAATTGGTATCATTATGTAATTGTTTTCTTAGATATATTAAATTCTAAAAAAAGGTTAAGGGTTTTTAACTGACTTAATATTGGTTTTTTATAATTTTTTGTGTATTTTTAATGTTGTTTCACAATCTTTGGTTTCAAATCATGTATGTAAAGAATATATTTTTATCATTGGATTTGCATTTATGCATCTAGGGTGTAATAGTTGATATCTAACCATGTTTTTAAATAACTTTATAGGTTATGAAGTTATCTTCTAAGAAGAATTTATGAGTTTTAGATACCATGATGGGTTAATAAATTTTTTTTTGATCAGAAGTTCAATGGTATAGATACCTTTTTGAGGTTTTATGTAACAGGGGTTTAATATGATTAAGGCCACTTTGGGAAAAAAATAGTAGGTTTTAGGAACAATAAACAATTGATTTTTTTATCTTGGTATGTGAATTTATATTTGGGACATCAAGTTAATTTATTTTGGGAATATAAGTTAAGATCCCCTTGGGGATTAAAATTTTATTTCATGAATAATTGATTAATGTTTTCTTGAATAAATCAGTAATATTTTTGTGTAAATTGTAATGAAAATAAAGGATCATACTTTATTTTATGGTTGATAGTATTTTACTAAAAATTATTGATCAAACCTTTAGGAAAATATGTGATTTTTTATGATCATTCTTGGTATTTTGGGAAAATATTATTATATTTTGGATTATATATAACCAGATCATATATTTTTTTATGTAAATCTATGAGTGATAAATTTTGTTTTGAGATAAATATTAATTTTAATTTGAAAGAGTGTGTGCTAAAATAATTATGATTTTTGGTTTTAAATTTTAGTGAGGAATATTTTTGAAGAGTTTAAGGGTAAATTATTTTTGTAATTATTTAAATTAATCTTTTGGTGTTTGGAGATTAATGTTTTATTTAGTTATATGAATTTCTACTCTTAGTGGGTATTGAGTTAACTTTTTATACCCCTTATTGGTTTTGGTTAATTTCTATAGATAGTAGGAATAACTTCTCATCAATTTTTGTATCTTATGATACATTAAAAGTTAATTTTTGTGCTTTATACATAAAAATTTCATCATGGCTACTTATAATTTATAAAATGAGATGAATTGAAAATGGAAAACTACTAGAAGCACTAAAAATGGATGAAAGTATTCTTATGAAATGGAAATAAATTAATTTTTATATTATCTCATATTCTCTATCTTGATGGTAAGACAATTACTTTTGAAAAATATAATAAATCTATCCAGTCTTATGTTCAAAATATCACCTATATATCATGGTATTATTGTTGAAACTCAGTCTCAAGTACAAGTCTCACAATGATAAATTCATGGTTTAAGATACATTTAAGAAATTATATGTTTTCGAGTCATAACATAGACATTAAAGTTACTTTTAAAGTAAAATATAATTGATAATAATTAAAATTTTTTATCATACTTATGTATATTTATCTTCCAATCCACATTTCTTATCACTTTTCTAGTGTTTTAAGGTACCGTTATTAATGATTATTTTAAAATTAAGGGTTTTTGAAGTCATATTATACTCCATGGAAGTTATTTTGAAAATATTTTAAACACATTTCTATTAAACATGATACTAAAATTACATAGATGAATTTTTTTAAGGGGAGAGTGTAAAACCTCGGGATTTTAATATAAATTACTTTAATTAATTATCTTGTTGAATAGAATGTGATATTTTCAACATAAAAAAAAGAGAACAATAATATTTGAAAATTAAGGTAAAGATAAATATATTATGAATATTAAATTTTAAAAAGAATAAATTAACACACGTTGGTAATCCATATGATATAAGTTTATGACCACATAATGTCTAAAAGTTCATTTTATTAAAAGAGGGGTTTCTATATATGTTATATTTTTATTTAAAAGTAAAATTTCATATTATTAGAAATTTGAATTGATAAAATAGAACATAGATTTTACATAATCCTATCAAAATAATCTTACTATGACATTCTGGGATTTTTCTGAAAATATGGATTCTTGGGTGAATGGTGAAAAATAAAAATTTTAAAATATATTCATTATGTAATATCATGATATAAAATTAACATAAAAGTTTATGAAACAATTTTTATAGAAAAAATATATTCATAATGTAATATAATACATTAAAAATATAATATTGAACTTATAAATCAATGTTTGACATTTTGGATATCTAAGTAATGTCTATTATCAAATAAAAACTACTTGAGGTACTTACTTTTAATCAAATATTCATAATGTTTCTTTCCGTTTTGGATGAGTTTTAAATTAAAATAAATCCCCATTTGTTAAAAATAATCCTATTAATTTAATGGGAATCAACATTATACATTATTTTTGTGTAAAATTATTTTAATCTATAAAAGGTATTTTTATGAAAATAATTTTTTTATATATTTTCTGAACATATATGAAAATTAATTTTTATAAATTATTGAAATTTAATATTAAATAATGGATTAAATATTTGGAATAAATATATTACAATTTTTAAATTGAATCACCTTCATTTTTAGTCATAATGAATAGTTTCCATGGAACAATATTGTCACCACATTATAGGTTAAAAGGGTTAATGAAGGGTGTTAAATTGAGATATACTACAATAAGTATCTCTAATACATTTATGAATTTTATTTTTCAATTTTATTTCAACATTAAATTATCCTATGTTTGGAATCATAATAAATTTGAGATATTTTACCTGAGAAATTCAATTACTATATTTTAAGGTCCATAATATTTACAAGGGAGGTACTCCTCTCACTTATAAAAGGAAACCACCATTCCTCACTTATCTACACACTTTCAGCACCCAATATAAATAATTTTCTACCAAAATACCTCCAAAAATATAATATCCATGTATTATTGTTTATGTTCTCACCAAATTACCAATCCTAGAAGGCATAATGTGTAATCCAAAGGATGATATCCAAGGAGTAGGTATAAGTCTTAACTGATTTATTTCAAGTTTATTTCTTATAATACCTCATTAAAATATATTAAAACCATCCTAATATAATGAAATTTGTATACTAATAATACGTATATTTTATTATATTCATGATATAACTATTTTATACCTCATATCCTTCCTATGGAAGATGAAAAATGATTGTTTTGTGTACGTGTGGACCACTAACTCAATGAAGCAATGTGCTTCATTACTCATGACTACCTCACATGCCTTATGATAATGATGGATTGAATGAATATATATGATATTTATGATATAACTATTATTTTATAAATATAAAATATTATATATCCATCTTCATTTCCACCCATTGAAAAATGATAACATTTCTCATGCGTATGTGTATACTACCACTTCAATGAATGATATATTTTATTTTTTATTATTAAATTAAATATATAGTTTTATGAATGGAAGGAAAAAATAAAAATGACATTGATACATTTATTAAAAAAATTTAATGATAATTTTTCCATTAGTTTAATAATATAATAAATAAATTATCACTTTAAATTTTGATCCCCTTAAATGAGCAATTGAGACACTTTGAAGTCCTAACCTCTTACTAAAATTTTACATTTTTATTATTAATATAACTCCAATTGAATTTGATTTAAATATTTAAAAAAATCATTAAGATTATATAAAAGTTATATTATAATTATACAATAATATATCCTTTCTCATTCATTTAATAGAACATGTTCTTGTTTGGGTTGGTTTTACCATTTACATGAATGATGTTATAATTTTTTTGTTATGAATGATTAAAGAATGTTATGTAATAAAATAATTTTTAATAATAATTAATTTATGGTGTTTTGAAAATTATAAAATTATAATATATATATATATGGTAGTAAAATGAACTCTTTCTATGAATTAAAAAATTCTAAAAAATAGAATTTTTAGGTATTTTATAGGACTCATCAACATAATTTCCATGAAATATTCATGTAACTATTTAATAACATTAAATAAATATATAAAATCTTCGTGAACATTTTAGAGGTGATAACCTATGACCAAGGTTTAGGTACCTAAACCACTGAATCGGATCATGCATCAAAAAGGGTAAAATCAACACATAAACATTTTTTTAACAAAGAATTATTAAAAAATGGGTAATAATAAATTATATGTAAATGATATAATGTATAAAATATATAAATATGGTTTTTAGGGATTTATAATAAGTCTAAATTTAATATACTTGAAGTTGTAATGTGTTCGAACAAAAAATAATTTTAGGTGGGGCATTTTTTATTGAATTTCTTTTCACTGGGTGATATAATTTCTTCATTTAATGTATTATTCCAAGATAAATTTTGTTATACACTATAATTAGTTCATTTTGTATTTATAAATTTTTATATGGATTTACATTTTTTTTAAATCAATTCATTCAATAATTCCTACTTCAAATGTTGCGATATTTTAAGGGTTCTTGGTCTAGATTTAAATTCTATGGGATATGTTTCAGGTTGTAAACCATGTTTTTTATATGTTGCACTTATTACCACATGATTATAACATTACATATACTTTCATAGAGTTGTATATTTTTATAGAATCAAAATAGGTTTTTTCTTTTAATATCATTTGATTCAAGCATTACCAAAGTTGTAAGGGTTTCTTATAATACCCTAAGGATTTATAAATAAATTTAATATTGAATTCATGAAACAATGAGTCTAAACAAAAAACCACTATGTTATAACCTAGCTAGTAAACATAATTTTTACACCTCTATGATTTGAATTTCAGAAAAATGATATACACGGTTGCATTCAGTAAGATGTTCATAGTCTGATAAGACAAACTCAATTTTTAGTGAATAGTAACATACCCTTATAAATAGTATAATGAATAGTAATATGACCTCTATGAATAATAAATCATATTATTATTTTATTATCTTAACGTTATAGGATAATGAGATCTTTATTAATTTTTCAAAGTGATATAAAATGAACTATAGTTTAAAATTTGTTATTTTTCGATTAAATTATGATTTTCATTAAAAACTAAATTAATCATATTTAGAATAAAAATAAAAAAAATGGAGTTCATTTTTGAATTCTACATGTCATGAAATGGTTAGCGTGAATTTTGGGATTTTTATGAAATACTCAATTATTTTATGAATAGTAAAATACGGTAATTTACCGAATGTATTAATTATTAGATAAATTCACTATTCCTTGAATCATGGATGATGTCATCACACATGGATTGAACTAAAATAACCTTATTAATATTATGGGTGAAACGAATCAATACTATTGGTTTTCTTGAGGGAAATAATTAAATAATGAATAAGATATTCCAAAATCACCAATCTCCTCCACTATAAAACCCCCATCATTTCCTTTTCTCTAAACTCCTTTGAAGCCTTGTTTCTTGTGTAAATTCAGCCCAAATATCCCCCCAAACTCTTACCCAACTTCCAGAAACCCTTTGTCTTATAAAAGTCCAAATCTTCTCCCCTTATGAGACTCTCAAGGAAGATTACTCCAATTGGTAATTTCCTCTTTTCATTTATTTTATTTTAAGATCCTTTATTTTATTTTTCTTTCCTAACCTCCTTTCAAAGAAATGTTTTGATAAATCTAATAACATACATGTAATGTAATTTTGTTATGATAATGGGATAATTCATCATCATATTTAATTTCACATTCTTTTATACTGAAAATGAAAACACCATCCAATAAGTGTTAATTTATCACATTTAAGGATGATGAGTTTTCAATTTCTATTAACATATTAAATTATGGTCATCAAACTATTTTTATTTATGAACCAGATTATTTTAGAGGTAATATATCCTATGTATTTCTCTGTAATTTTATTTTACCAATGTTATTGATTTATAGATCAAAATGAGGTCATTGTGATCAAAAATAGACAAATAACTGAAACAATTATCATTATAGTTTTATATAATGATTCATATTCACTCTAAATAACCAAATTAATTTATAATTATGTAATATTATGTACGTTCACTAATCAAATATAACTTAAATTCTGTAAAATCATTCTCATTCTACATGATTATCTATACATGAATATAAGTAAGGTAGTAATGATAATCAAGGAATAAAATGGTCCCAAATAATTAAATTAAATCTATTAGCCCATCAAAAGGACATGAATGAACCTAATAATGTTATAATAAATCAATTAAATGTATATTAGGTTCTAGAATCATTAATTTAGGAACATAAATTTTATTATTCAAGTCCTTAACACCAAGTGAGGAACACCTTCAGACTTAAGGTAAGGGTTTTCTACCCGAACCTCAATTTTTATTCGGGTTACTCTTATTCTATACATAAATCAATTAAATTATTATTTAATCATATTTATTTCTCATAAATTCTATTTTAATGTTATATATATTTTTATAAACCATAATCATACTTTCATTTATGGGTAGTTATATATTTTAAAAGGACCTTACAAAAATTATTCCTGAAATACAAGCCACATTCAAGGGAATTTCTTACATTCTTACCTATTTTCAAGGATAATATATAATAATTTTTTATCAACCATTATATTTTAAAAAAACTAATTTTTTATGAAAGTTATATATAATTTCACTTATAGTTTTATACAATGAATTTTTCAAAAGAAATCTTCCTTTCAATGTAAAATAGTATTTATCTAAAGATTTACTCAATGATTTTATAAGAGTGTCTTCATTGTTTTCAACACTCTTGTTTATTATTATATAATATTGGGATTAGTATTTTATTATATGAAATAAAATATTTATTTTAATGGTTTATGATTAGTTTTACTATAGATGTGTTACTTAAAACCATTCACCAATATACTCTAAATGGTTAGTGTTTATGCTTAATGTCCGGGAAAAGATATTTATATTTCATATGTTAGTTTCAATGTGAATTTATATGTTTTTTATGTTTTTACCCATTAATATGTGGAATGAAATTGACTTTTAAATTGATGGTTCAGTCCCACTATAGCCCTTCAATGCATCAGAATTTATCATGATACAAACTATGGTATTGGCACAAGGCCTTGAAAAAATGATTATTTATGGGGTTGGCATGAGGCTTTGATGGTATGTTTATGATGTTAGGAATTATGTATTCACTCATTATTAAACTATTAACTAAAAGTTCTTGAGGTTATTTGAATAGTATAATACCCACGATTATTCTTTATTATGGAATTATTTATTTTGATCTTATTTCTACAATAACGTGTTCAGGTTTATTTTTAAAGGTGCGTGTTTTTATTTATTCACATTGACTAATGTTTATTTTTATGAAATAGTCTATTGTATTTCTTAACATTTATGAGATTTTTAGTTCACCCCTTTATACTATTTAATTTTTACATGACATAAAGAGGTATATTATGAATGACATGCATAAAGAACCTAGGAGTTATGGATGTTTTCAATGGAGTTTCAAAATTATTTTTCCTTTCTTGATGTAATGTTGAAACTATGTATGTATTTAGTTTTCCAAAACTAAAAAACTATGTTTTCCATTGGGATATGAATTTATTGTATTCATTCTACATAATGAAATAAAGAACCGACTCTGGGAAGCTCTGATCGAGTCTTTATAGTTAGTATCAGAGAAAATTTAGTAGAAAACAGGGAAGTTATATTTGTAAAATGTATACTAATGAAAAAAACTATAAGATATTCTTTGAGTATAAGTATCCACGAATATCCTTGAATTTTGGTATGGAATAGATTTTGTGGATATTTCTAGAAAATAAATCTCTATCTAGATACTATAAGTGGACGTTGTTTTGTCATAGATGTATATAAGAGTGAAAACATTGAAAATGAGTTTAGGGCTTGACCCAAGGTATCCCGGTAGACAACAATGGGATATACTATACATCTCGTTTAACACTACTAGGGGAAATGGTTAGGATAATTCACATTTTATTTGTAATCCATTATGAAGGATTTAAAGATAATTTTTCTTGAAAGAAACCATGTTTAGGATTATGAAATTAATTGTGTATATAATTTCAATTTATGATAAGTATTTTTCTACTTTGAGATTATACATTAGTATTCATAACCTAATCTAGGGTATGCCATTATTTATATATGGCACCTAATGGAAGGAATGGAAGCATAATTACTGTGTGAGTCCCCTGTAGGGATTTACATCTGATTCAAGATAATGATGTTGTCTTTGGTGATGTGACTGGAGGGAAGCAGCTTATAACTATACCGGGATAGAAAACTCATTTTATTAATAATAACCATACCTGTGTAGAGAATTAAAATCCAAAATATGGGGGAGCTATGTTATACCTCATTATGCAACAACAACCTCCATTATTTAATGACACTATAAACCCATCTATATCATAGAAGGGGATAAGTTCATTAGAGAAGATATTTCTCACATTAGGATGTCACAAAAGAGATAAGGTTGTTGTGGAAGTTAATCAAATCTCAGGAGATGTGGATTAGTTGGGGTCTTCAATCCAAAACATAAAGGTTTATGAATAAATAGAAGAAATGGAATGGAGTGATTTTAAGGAAATGTTCTAAGAAAAATACTTCTCTCGTGAAAGTGAGATGATATGGAAATGTAAAATTTGAATATGATCCAAAAAGAGGATGAGAATATTGAATCTTATGAAGCTAAATTCACTAGGTTATCAAGACATGTCATGGACTACATACATAATCCAAGAAGCAATATTGATCAATTATTTGATGGTTTAAAACTATTCCTTCAATGGGATCTAGTCTCCCATAGTTTATCATCAAATGTGGATATAGTCTCAAGGGATATCAAGATGGAAACTAAATTATCTAAGACTTATGATTTTAATGGAATTTAAGAGAATATTAGGGATTCTGAAAACTCTTTAAAAGGAAATAAGGAAATGGGGAAGAAGTTATGATTTGACCTTCCACCCTATGATAATTTTGGGCTGAGACCCCATGGTATTTTCCTAAAGGGAATGTGTGTTTGTTACAAGTGTGGAGTGAAAGGCCACATATATTTACATTGTTAGGGGAAGAAAGAGTCCAATAATTTTCAATGCTACAAATCTAGTGAGAGGTTAAATTATGAAAATTATTGTCATAGGCATCAAGGAAACGTTCCCCAAAAAAGGCCAAGGGAGAAAGGACAAGCTTATTCAATCACAACTGTTGATATTGGAGTCCCTAAAGATGTAGTAGAAGGTATTATAATTTATTCCGCAAACCTAGCCAATGCATTATTTGATTTTGGATAATTTCATTCTTTCATATCTTCCAAGTTTTCCTTAAAAATTAGATATTTCCAATTTTATTTAGTAAGGAAGTTATCAGTCCAAACTTATAAGGGACGTGTCATTGATAAAAATATGTGTCAAGAAGTCCATGTTATGGCGTAAAAATTTTCTTTATCTACGGATTTAATAATCATACCCATGATTTAATTTTATATAATCCTCAGTATTGATTGGATTTCAAATCATAATGCGAAAAAATATTGAAAGAAGAAAGATGTTACAATTTTTGAGAACAATTTAGAATCCCTTATATTTAGAGTAGAAAAATCAACATCTGGATCTTATCTAGATACAAACCTAGTAGCTATACTTAATTAAATTATTAGAGAGAATGAGAATGAAATATCTATGGATGAGGAAAGAAATATTCAAATTGGGGGTGTACCTATTGTGAAAAAATATATTGATGTTTTTTCAGAGAATTTAACTGGACATTCTCTAGAGCAGGAATCTGAATTCTCAATTGTTTTAATACCTAGTTGTAAACCAATATCAAAGACTCTATATAGAATGGTGACTGTGGAATAAAAAGAAATAAAGAAACAACTAATGAAATTTATTGATAAATGATTTATTCACCCTAGTGTTTCTCCATGGGGAGCCCATGTTCTTTTCATCAATATGAAAGATGAATCTAGAAGTTTATGCATTAACTATAGGGAGATCAATGCTATAATAAAAAATAACATGTATCCCTTATCTTCCATTGATGTCTTATTTTATCAACTTCATAGAGACCAAAAAATTTGGATGAATGTCCTTCAATATGGATATCATTAGTTGTGAGTGAGTAAGGAAGTTATTACCAAGAAAACATTTCAAACCATGTATTGGAATTATGCGTTTACAGTAATGCCTTTTTTGAATGACTAATTCAACTTATGTTTTCATGGATCTAATGAATATTTTTTTCAAGGAATATCTTGATGACTTTGTGGTGGTATTTATTAATGATATCTTGGTATACTTAAAAACAATGTATATCATGAAAATCACATGCACACTCTTTTAAATACTCTTAGAAGAAATGATTTATATGGGATGTTTAGAAAGATTGAATTTTAGAAACAATCTGTTTCCTTTCTTGGCCACATTGTCATAAAGGATGGAATATCTATTGATCCTATGAAGAAAAAGGCTTTGTAAGAATGTCCTTCCCCAATGAACATAACTGAGGTGCATAGTTTTCTTGGTTTATCTGGTTATTATCGGTATTTCTATCAGAACTTCACTCGGTTTTCCAACCCAATGACCAAGCTTACATGTGAAGGGGTTAAGTTCGTATGGAAAAAACAATGTGAGGAATGTTTTAAAGAATTTAAGAAGATATTAGTGAATGATTTGATCCTAAATCTATCATCCTGGGATAATGCCTTTGTGATCTATAGTGATCATCAATGAAAGGACTTTGTTATGTCCTTATACAGAATGATAGAGTTATTTATTATTCATCAAGGTGGTTAAAAATTATTGAAAAAAATTATTCTACTGATGATATTTAGTTGTATGGTGTGAACTATACTCTAAAAATATAGAGACACTACTTATATGTCGAAATATGTGAGATATATACGGATCACAAGAGTAGGAATTATATCTTATCACAAAAAGAACTCAACATGAGGAAAAGGCGATGGCTCTAACTACTCAAATATTATTATTTTTCCCTACACTACCACCTTGTAACGTAAAATTAGTTATTTGATTCATTATGCAGGAAGGATCATGGAGTTTTAAATAAAACGGGGATTGAAAGGGATCACGTTTTCATTGATTTAAAAATGATGGACATAGGAATTATCAAAGAAGGTTAAACATCATTACTTTTTAAATTGGTTTCCTAACCATCTTTATTATAAAGGATTAAAATATCTCCACCTCAGGAAGAGAACTTCAAAATAAAATTAATGTTGTGAATGATGGGAAGTTGGATGACATTGTATGTGATGATGGAATTATGAAATTTGGGAAGATTCTATGTCTTCCCTCTATACCTGAGATGAAAAGGGAGTTATTGGATGATTCCCATTGAACAAATTTCTTTATACACTCTAGTATTACATAAATGTATTGATATTTGAAGGAACATTTATAGTGGGACAACAAGAAGTGTGAAATTTATGATTATGTATCAAAATATTTTATCTTTCAACAATTGAAGGATAAAATAAAACTTACTAGTGGAGTCATGAAACCACTACATATTCCTATGTGCAAATTGGATTCCATCACCATTGATTTTTTCACTAGATTTCCCAAAACTCCAAGAAATATCGATGCAATATGGGTAACTTTGGATCGACTTACGAAATATGATCATTTCTTTACTATAAGGGAGGGTTTCCCAAATGGTTTCCTTGAATGACTCTATATCAATGATGTTGTAAGACTTTATGGACAACCTCCCACAAATGGGTCTAACTGTGATCCACGATTTACATTGATGTTATAGAAAATTCTTCAGAAATCCCTAGATATTGAGATTTGATTGAGTACTGCTTATCACCCTCAAACTGATGAGAAATAAAAAAGGACGATCCAAACATTAAAAAACATGTTGAGATCATGCTCACTTGATTTTCATGGTATGTGGGATAATTATTTACCTTTTATAGAGTTTTTTTAAAATAATAGTTTCCATTCAAGAATTAGCATCGAACTATATGAAGCATTGTATGGAAAGATATATCATATGACAACACGTTAGGATGAATTCAGTGAAAGGAAGGTTGTGGGTACATAGATTGTGGGCGAAACAATAGTGAAGGTAAAGACTATTTAAACCCATATCATTGTAGCTCAAAGAATACAAAAGAGATATGTTGGTAATTGAAGGAAGGATTTTTAATTTCAAGTGAGTGATATGGGTTTCTTAAAAGTATCTCCATGGAAGGGTGTAATAATATTTGGGAAGAAAGGGAAACTATTACCTACTTACATAGGACCTTTTGAAATTTTTGAGAGAATTGGAGTTGTGGATTATAGTTTGGCAATTCCACCTAGCATTTCTAAAGTATGCAATGTGTTCCATGTCTCGTTGTTTAGAAAATATATGCCAGAACCAACGTAAGTCCTCACTTCTAAAGGTATAGAATTGGAACCTGAATTATCTTACTATGAATATCCTATATAGATTATAGACACTAAAGGATAGGGATGACTCAAATTGTAATGACCCAAATTTTGAACCAGACTAAAACCCAAAAGAATTTGAACATTTTCGATTACTAAACGGGTTGTTTTTAATACTGAGCTTCGGAACGGAATTCTGAGAGTGGGAACGCTTTGTTGTTTTGGTTTTGGTCTTGGGTGATGGCCCGTGAAGTTTCCTTAGTGACTCGATGGGTCTCGAGAGATTCGGTCCCGAGAGAGAGGCTGGTTTTTAAAAGCCAGAGGATGGCGCACGGGCTGTGCATGGTTTGAACAAATTGTGCATCCCCTTGCAGGCCAACCATGCTTCCTTATTTAAGGGGGTAGTGGATTGCGCACGGGCTACGCACGGTTTCCCAAACTGTGTGCCTATTCTGGGTGAGGGATCTCTCTTAGGCAGAGGGTGCCGCATGGTTTGCGCACAGTTTGGAAAACCGTGCGGATCGAACCGTGTGGGCCAGTCTGTTTAAAGAATTTGATTAATTTAAAATAAAATAAAATAAAAACTTAATAAAAAATCCCTCCCTCACTTACTCTCTCACCAGACCCGCACGTAGCTCCCAGGGAGCTCCCTCTCTGAGCCGCACGATTCCCTCCTCCTACGGCCTCCAACTTCCTCCTTTTTCAATGGATTTTTCTCTTGGTTTCTTCTCTAATCCTCCATGGTAAGTTCCCTCCTTCCCTCTCCTCATTTCTTTCATGCCGGATTTCAGCCTATCCGTCGACCCGTGGGATTCGGACGAACCCTAGTCATTGGGGGTTTCTTGATTCCTAATTTTACTCTGTTCTAGGGTTGTTCCAAGGTTGTCTCGGGACCCTTGTGTTTGATTTTGGGCATCCGCCGCCAAAAGAGAGGTGGATAAGGGCAGTTTTGGTTACCATCTTTGGTTCAAGTGAATTTAAGTTTTTGGTGTGGTTTCGAGTCGCCAAAGTCTAGTTGAATCACCTGCGTGGGCATAGAGTTGTCCTTTCATGTGTGTGAAAGTGCTTATTCTCAGTGGGGGAGAAGCAGCGGCTCTTAGTTAGAAAGTATCAAGAGCCGGAGTGGATGAATGGATCCACCTGGAGGTAGGGTCCCTCTCCTTGCCTTTAATTTAAGTAAAGTAGTAGTGGGTCTGAGATTTCACTGCCTTAGCATTTTAATTATGCAAGTTTAGTTCCGATTAAATGCTTCTATGAAAATCGTGTGAATTGTAGGAATAAAATAAAAGGGTTACATGGTCACTAAACCAATGATTTAATAATAAAACCCCTTGATCAGAGGTGTGTTGTCTTCAAGATAAAAACTACTGATAGAATGTTTATGCTTTCCTGATGGGTTGTTGTGGTTCCTCTTTGATTCTTTGTATGTGAACTCACTTTGTTGAGATAAAGGGAATGAAACGGCTCTGATACTTGTGTTTTGCTCAATTTTCTGTGTTAGGAAAATTGTCTAAGATGGTAACCTTAGTGGGATGACTTAAGACTATAGGACATGTTTTCTATAGAAGGTATCAAAGGGTTAAAGGGTGATAAATTTATCCTTCAAAATGAAATGGTGAAACTAGGAAGGAACAGACTAGGTTGGTACGACCACGCATTGGGTTAACGAAATGAGCACGGGTTATGTTTGTGAAATGAATATGTGAATATCTTGATTTAGGTACTTAAGATGGGTTACCTTAAGTATGATTTTGAATGTGTTTGATTAGGTGTATGTGGTATGATTCTTTGAATGATTTTGAGGTAATGCCATAAGCAGTATACTATATACATGATTGTATTGTGACTGTGCACATGCTGATGCAACGTAATGAATGATAATAAATGTGAGTGCATACTGAGGCCACCTAGTGATAAATAAGTGTCTAGGTGGGAGGTAGTTAAACCCCATCCTAGAGTAATGACTGTGTATGTTTATGGATGGGAAGCATTCATACCCCATGCCATATACTGTGGATGTTTATGGATTGGAAGCATTCATACCCCATGCCATCTACTGTGCATGTTTATGGATGGGAGGCATTCATACCCCATGCCATCTTCTATGAATGTTTGTGGATTGGAGGCATGAATACCCCATGCCAGCTTATTCTGAGTATGGGTGGGAGGCATGTTGCCCCATGCCAGATGTGATCTCAATACGTGTATGGAAGGGAGGCATTCATACCCCTTTCCAGTTGACCTATAGGGACAAGAGGCATTCCTACCTCATGCCGTTGTTATTTATTAATGGGTGGGAGGAATTCTTACCCCACACCATCTATGATCTAAATGCTCTTATATATATATGGTGACATGACCAGGTTACTTTACCGGCAATGAGCTGAAGCTGGTATAACCGTCAGGTGTCCCTTGGGAACCTGGACGAGTGTTATTTACTTATGTAATTATTCTTACTTGTTTCTCCATACATGCTCACTGTTTAATTATTACACACTTTCTGGATTGGGTTTGACACTGGTGGAGATGACCGACTGAGATTTATATCTCACACCATACTCGGGCTGCCATTGCACTGGGGTACCCGAGTAGACCTTCTTGCTTGCAGGACCTAGGTTGTGTGTTGTGTTGTTTGTACCTGACGAGTTAGGAGCAAAGGAACGAGTGGGAGCTTGGGATACACAGGGGATCGTCGTCAGGATTTTTTGTCCTTTCTTTTTGGTATTGTTTGTAAATCATGTTGTATTGATTCCTGCTTTCAAAAATGTATCATCATCTGTACATGCATGCATTGTATACTAGAGTTTTCCGCAATTTATAAAATGGTTATTACCTACCTTTTTCTTCTGCCTTCCAATTGCTTACTTCTTTTGCTACTGAATGATATTTACTCTGACAATACTGTTGTGTTACTCTGATATGAGGGTATAGTCTCCCCACTATCACCTCCTGAGACCCTCGCTGCTAGTCGGCATCCTGTTGCATGCGGGGAGATGCGCTTGAGTCCATGTGACCCACCTGTTCAGCCACCGATGATGGTGCGTCGGGCCGAGATGTTACAAAGTGGTATCAGATGAGTTTCTTTTCTTTTTTCCTTACTATTTTGGTTTGGTAGATATGTGATTAGGAAAGTGTCGGTGCTTGTCTAATAGCCATGCCTAGGACTGATCACCCCACGTACGAGAAATGACCAAGTGGCCAGGGTGGGGAATCATTGTTCATGTGGTTTTCTATTACAGTTGATCTTGTGTCACATTGGATGACTGTTTTATTTTCTACTACTTATGGTTTATGAAATTCCTAGAATTTTACCCTTGGCCTGATATGGCAAGAATGCTACATTTCATGCATCATATTTGGCACATAAGAAATTGACATTCCATGCAAAGTGACATGCTATGTAGTTGTAATAGTTGTTTCCTGGTGATCTGATTATGTGCCTTGATTGACATGCCATGATTCTGTTTTATAACTTGTTCTGTGTTTAATGGTTATAATGGCATTTCTTTCTTTGGTTGTACATGGGTTTTGAATGAACGAGAACCAATTTTTGATTGTAAGGTGTATGGGTGACTTACAACTGGGAAGGGGTAACTTGTATATTAAAACCATTCTGAGCATGTTAAATTCTGGGTTGGAATCTGGTTTTGATAAAAAGGGGAGTCAATTTTTAATCAATTAAGTGTATGGGTGCTTCACGAATTGGGAAATGGCAACCCGTATTAAATGTAAAGGCTCACTGCATTATGGAATGATTAAATAGAAAATGTTGCCTAATATTCAAATTGAAAGGTTTTGGATAACTGTTAAATGTGAAACTGGACCCAAGTAGGTCAGTTGGGATGTGTTGTATGAGATAACCCAGTTTGGGGTGTTTGAAAAAAAGATTCATAATTTTCTTTGGGGTTTCTTCTTGAAGAACCTGAGATGGATTGAATGGGACCCTCATAGGTCACCCTTTTGTTTAGACGGTTTTGTTTAGCTCTTTTGATTGATAAAGACCAGATGTCTATGAATGTTTAAATGTTTTGAAAAGGAAGTTTTTGTGAAACTTCCCTATCTTATTAATGTGTTGATGAAACTTTCAAATGGTTAAAGGTTAATGTGATTTAATAAAAAGGGCTTCGAAATGGAACACTTAGTGGTGTGTTGAGACCCTCTTGTATGGTTCGGACTTCTCCTTGAGTTTCCTAGAATGGAATATTGAGCACTTTTCATTGGTGCTCTTTCCTTTAGTAATGGTTATATGATCAGCTTTTGAACCGAGTGAATTTGTTTTGCGTGACCCAACGTTAGGGATGGTGCTTGATCTTCGGAATGGGCTAGCCCGTGGTAGGTAGCACCCTTAGTGTTTTAATGCTTTGCTTGTACCGTGAGCTTTCTGATGTGAGGTGTTGTTCGGGTGCCGTTGTCCCTTTTTGGACACTTGTTTTTCTAATGACACCCTTGTTCAGATGGGTGATCATTGGGTTTTGAATTTTCGTTGCAGCTTTGGGTCATCTCTTCAGTAGAGTGGCCTAACGTTAAAGAATTGTTTCGTACCAATTTTTGGGATTGATTTTGAATGACTCGTGGGTTTTGACACGTTGGTTTCCTTTTTTTGGATCTTCTTCATTTGTTTGGTGATGTGATCGTGGTGTAGGATCATCACAAGATCATGTGTGGTGATTGTGTACTAGCGCGTTTGTGCTCGGCTAGGTTATCACCTTTCCCTTTGATGATTAGGACACTGCTAAGAATGGGAGCACGTCGCGTCGAATCTAGTAAATGTGTCCTTTCATGTGGAATGGATGATTCTTGGAATGCATTTGGAAATGGGTTGGTTGTGTCGGAATGCCTGTGAGAAATGCGGGTTTAAAATGTGTGGATGTGTCGGCAGGTGAAGCCGAGTTCCTTCCTTGAAGTCGACTAGTTGAGGTTCGACTGTTTTTCCTTCTAGTAGTCTGGTATGATTTACTGGGATCCGTTAAAACCTCTTCGTGTATTCTATTTAGCGACGAGCATGTCCCCTATCTTGTACTCATTCTAGATGCCCTAAGAGAGCATCGGTCTTATCTGCCTTAATGCTTTAAAGCCATTGGGCTTGATCAGATAGTTTTTTTTCAACGTTGCCCGCGGGATACATGGATTCTTGTATGGTTTGAACTTGGAAACGTTATCGGAAGTCGGGTTTCGGCTTCAGTGAACATGTTTATGCTAAACATAAGGTTCCTTGGAGAAAGGCATTGTGGTTCTATTTGAAATACATAGGCCATTCAGGTCGAGCGTTCTTGTAAATAGTCAGCTAGATATGGCTTGACTCAGGGTTCTTGTTTAATGTCTGTGGTCGGTGACATACCGTTCTCTGTCACATCTTCAGGTAAAGGCGAGTGCGGTTTGTGTTGGTCGGTGCCTAATATGAACAACTGGCTCGACTTGGGCCTTAAGGCCAATGGGGAATAGACCGTTTGATCTGTTTCAAATCACGCTAGGAACGTCGTGGGAACGCTTGGGGCTTGATTTGAAGGTAAATTTCAACAGTGGTCTGAACCGTAGTTTGGAGTTTGTTTCTTAACGTTAAAAATATAAGGTGGGAAGTGCCTGTGGATGAATGCTTGGAAAGATGACGACGGGTCCGTGTCTCTTAGTAGATGGGCCCAGAATGAGTCATCTTGTTGTTTTGGTTGGGAAATGAGCGTCGGCTCGAGTTTTGGTGGCTTAAGCACCATAGGGTTTAATGGATGCTTACGGGTGTGTTGGAAATTTGTGAATGCAACATGATCATTTGAATGAAGCTTCTCTACCCTAGTAGGTTGGGTTATGTGTACGTTGTTCCCGAAGACTTCTTGGGGATGAGATGTTCTAAGGTGGGAAGGTTGCAATGACCTGCTTTTTGAACCGGACTAAACCCCGAAAGAAATTGAACATTTTCGATTACTAAACGGGTTGCTTTTAATACTGAGCTTCGGAATGGAATTATGAGAGTGGGAATGCATTGTTGTTTTGGTTTTGGGATTGGTAGAAGGCCCAAAATGTTTCCTTAGTGTCTCAATGGGTCTCGGGAGCTTCGATCCCGAGATAGAGGCTGGATTTTATAAGGCAGAAGAAGGTGCACTGGCTGCGCATGGTTTGACCAAACCGTGCGGCCCATTGTAGGCAAACCGTGCGGCCTTATTTAAGGGGGCAGTGGATTTCACACGGGCTACGCACAGTTTCCCAAACCATGTGCCTAGACCATTCGAGGGATCTCTCTTAGGCAGAGGGTGTCGCACGGTTTGCGCACAGTTTGTAAAACCGTGCGGGCCGAATAGTGCAGGCCGGTCTGTTTAGATAATTTGATTAATTTTAAAATAAAATTAAAGAAAAACTTAAAAACAAATCCCTCCCTCACTTCCTCTCTCACCAGACCCGCACACAGCACCCAGGGAGCTCCCCCTTTGAGTCGTGCGATGCCCTCCTCCTACGGCATCCTCCTTCCTCCGTTTTCTTTGGATTTTTATCTTTGTTTCTTCTCTGATCCTCCGTGGTATGTTCCCTCTTTCCCTATCCTCTTGTTTTCCTATCGGATTTCAGCCTATCCATCGACCCGTGGGATTCGGACGAACCCTACGTATTGGGGGTTTCTTGATTTCTATTTTTCCTTCATTCTAGGGTTATGCCAAGGTTTTCTTGGGACCCTTGGGTTTGAGTTTGGGAATCCACCACCGAAGGCGAGGTTGATATAGGCGGTTTTTGTTGTCGACTTTGGTTCGAGTGCGTTGAAAGTTTTGGCGTGGTTTCGAGTCGACAAAGTCTAGGCAACTCACCTACATGGGCATAGAGGTGTCCCTACATCTGTGTGAAAATGCCTATGCTCAGTGGGGGAGAAGAAGCGGTTCTTAGTTAGAAAGATTCAAGATTTGGAGTGGACGGATGGATCCACCTGGAGGTAGGGTCCCTCTCTTTGCCTTTAATTTAAGTAAAGTAGTAGTGAGTTTAATATTGCACTACCTTAGCATTTTAATTATGCAAGTTTAGTTCCGATTAAACGCTTCTGTAAAAATCATGTGAACTGCAGGAATAAAATAAAAGGGTTACTTGGTCACTAAACCAACGATTTAATAATAAAACCCCTCGATCAAAGGTGCACTGTCTTCAAGATAAAAAGTAGTGATAAACTTTTTTTGCTTACCTGTTGGGTTGTTGTGGTGCCTCTTCGATGCTTTGTATGTGAACTCTCTTTGTTGAGACAAAGGGAATGAAACAGCTATGATACTTTTGTTTGGGTATATTTTCCATGTTATGAAAATTGAGTAAGATGGTAACCATTGTGGGATAACTTAAGACTAAAGGACATGTTTCCTCTAGAAGGTATCAAAGGCTTAAAGAGTGATAAACGTATCCACTAAAATGAAATGGTGAAACTAGGAAAGAACAGAGTAGGGTGGTACAACCACTCCTTGGGTTAACGTAATGAGCGCGGCTTATATTAGTGAAATGAATATGTGAATTTCTTGTTTTAGGTACTTAATATTGGTTGCCTTAAGTATGAACGTGAATGTGTTCTCTTATGTGTATGTTGTATGATTCTTTGAATTCTTATGAGGTAATTCCATAAGAAGTATACTATAGACATGTTTGTTTTGTGAGTGCGCACATACTGATGTCGCGTAATGAATGATAATAAATGCGAGTGCATGCTGAGGCCACCTAGTGATAAATACGTGTCTCGGTGGGAGGCAGTTATACCACATGCTAGAGTAATTACTGTGTATGTTTATGGATGGGAAGCATTCATACCCCATGCCATCTACTATGTATGTTTATGGATGTGAGGCATTCATACCCCATGCCATATACATTGTATGTTTATAAATGGGAATCATTCATACCCCATGAAATCTAATGTGTATTTTTATGGATGGGAGGCATTCATACCCCATGCCATATACTGTGCATGTTTATGGATGGGAGGCATTCATACCCCATTACATCATATGTGAATGTTTGTGGATGGGAGGAATGCATACCCCATGCTAGCTTATTCTGAGTATGGGTGGGAGGCATGTTACCCCACGCCAGATGTGATCTCGATACATGTATGGAAGGGAGGCATTCTTACCACTTTCCAGTTGACCTATAGGGACGAGAGGAATTCCTACCTCATGTCGCTATTCTTTATTAATTGGTGGGAGGAATTCTTACCCCATGCCATCTATGATCTAACTGCTTTTATATATATGGTGACATTATCAGGTTACTTTTCCGGCAGCAAGCCGAAACTAGTATAACCGCTAGGTGTCCCTTGGGAACCTGGATGGGTGTTATTTACTTATGTAATTCTTCTTACTTGTTTCTCCATACCTTCTCACTATTTAATAATTATACACTATCTTGATTGGGTTTGACACCGGTGGTGCTGGACTTCTGAGATTTATATCTCACACCCTACTCGGGCCGCCATTTCACTGGGGTACCCGAGTAGACCTTCTTTCTTGCAGGACCTATGTTGTGTGATGTTCTGTTTGTACCTGAAGAGTTAGGAGAAAAGTACCAAGAGGGAGCTTGGGATGCTCAGAGGATCGCCATCAAGATTTGATGTCCTTTATTTTTTGTATTGTTTGTAAAGAATTCTGTATTGAATCTTGTTTTCATAACTGTATCATTATCTGTACATGCATGCATTGTCAACTGGCATTTTCCATCTTTTATAAAATGGTTATTACCTGCCTTTTTCTTCTGCCTTCCAATTGCTTAATGCTTCCACTACTGAATGATATTTAATCTGACAATACTATTGTGTTACTCTGATATGAGGGTATAGTCTCCACACTATCACCTCCTAAGACCCTCGCTGTTAGTCGGCAGCCTCTAGCGTATGGGGAGACGCTCTTGAGTCCATGTGACCCACTGGTATGGCCATCGGTGATGGTCTGCTTGGCCGGGACTTTACACAAATGGTAAAGATACTTTGGATTGTCATAAAATTTAAGAGGCCACATGGGTGCCTTAGGATCTTTTTATGAAGCACAACCCAAATAATTTTGTGAGGTAACATTATTGTAAATTCGATGATGAATTTTTTTTTAGGAGGGAAGAATGTAACACCTCCAGGATTTACAAATAAATTTAATATTGAATGCAAGAAAAATTGAGTCTCCACAAAACAAAATTTTTTTATAACAATTCTAGTAAACATATTTTTTCACCTATGTGATATGAATTTCGAAAAACTGACATACACTGTTGCGTTCAGTAAGATGTTTAGAGTCTGATAAGATAAACATAATTTTTGTGAAAAGTATCATACCCTTATGAATAATAATATGAATATTAGTATAAAACTTATGAAAAGTAAACCATTTTATTATTTTATTATCTTGTGGTTATAAGATAATGAGATCTTGATTAATTTTTCAAAGTGATATAAAACGAATTATAGTTTTAAAATTTTTATTTTCAGAATAAGTTATGATTTTCATTAAAAATAAATTAATCATATTTATAAAATTATTTTCTAAAGATGGATTTAAATTTTGAATTCTACACCTCAAAAAATGGTTTGCGTGAATTTTTGGGATTTTTATGAAATAATTGAATTTTTAATGAATAGTAAAATACTATAATTTACCGTATAAATACATTATCAGTTAAATGCACTATTCCTAGCATCATGGTGGATTTAAGCACACTTGGTTTGAACTCACATGACCTTATTACTATTATGGGTCACATGAATCTACACTATTGGTTTTCATGAGATAATTAGTTAAATAATGAATAAGATATTCAAAAATCACCCTCTCGTCCACTATAACCCCCCCCCCTCACATCCACTTTTCTTCACTCAACTAAAGCCTTGTAATTTTTATAAATAAAAATCAAATATACTCCCAAGATCCAAACCTGCATTAATTATCCCTTGGCCTCAAAAAAATACCAAAACCTCTTCCCCTAAGAGACTCTCATGTACCATTACTTTAAGAGGTAAGTTCATATTTTCATTTCTTTTATTTCAAGTTCCTTTATTTTCTTTTTATTTCCTCACCTCATTTCATCCAAATTTTATGATAAATGAATTACCTAACCTATACATAAATTTTTTTATGATAATGTAATAATTTATCATCATCTATCTTTCCCCTTCTTTTATACTATAATTGAAAACACCATCTGAGATGTGTTAATTTGTCACATTCAAGGACGACAAGTTTTCAATTTCTATTAACAAATTAAATTATGTTCAAGAAACCATTATTATTGTTGAACCAGATTATTATATAGGTAATATATCATATTTAAGTTTCTTTCATATTTTTTTACTAATTTTATTAATTTATAGATCAAAATGTGTTCTTTGTGATAAAAAATTGAAAAATAACCCAAACAATTATCGTTAATGTTTTATATAAAGATTCATCTTCACTCCAAATAACAAAGTGAATTTTATGACTATTTAATATTATGTATGTTCAATAATCACATATAACTTCAATTATGTACAACCATTCTCCTTCTACATGTTCATCTGTAAATGAATATAAGTAAACCAATCATGAAAACGAAGGAAGAAAACGCTCCCAAACAATGAAATTGAATTTCTTAACCAATCAAAAGGACATGAATGAACCTAATAAGGTTATAATAAGTCAGTTAAATCTATAAAATGTTCTAAAATCATTAATTTATGAACAATCTTTTTTTAATCATGTCATTAAGATCAAGTGAATAATACCGTCAAACATAAGGTAAGAGTTTTCTATCCAAACCTCTAGTTTCATTCAGGTTACTCTTATTCTCAACTTACCTCGTTTTAATTATTATTTTTTTATATTTACTCCTAATGAATTTTTTATTAATTTTATATATGTGTGTACCAAGTAGAATCCTACTTTCATTTATAGGGATTTATATGTTTTTAAAGGGTCTTTCAAAAATTCTTCCTTAAATACAAGCCCGATTAAAGCGAATTTCTCAAATTATTACCTATTTTCAAGGGAACTCTACAATACAGTTTTTGAAACCGTTGTCTATAAAATAATAAATAATTTTATTATGAAAATAATATCTTACTTAACTTTTATTTTTATATAAATATTTTTTAAAAATAACTCTTCCTTTCAAAGTAAAAGAATATTTATCTCAAAAATTACTCGATGATTTTATAAGAGTGTATTCATCTATTTCAACACTCTTGATGATTATTATGTATTATTGGGATTAATATTTTATGATATCCTATAAAATATTTAAATGAATTTTTTATGACTAGTTTGAATGTGGATGTTCTATCTTAAAACCATTCATCAATTTACTTTGAATTGTTAGTGTTTATGCTTAATGTTCAGGGAAAGTTATTTACATTTAATATGTTAGTTTCAATATGAATATATATGTTGTTTATGTTTATCAATGTTCATATGAGGAATGAATAGGACTTAATATGTGATGGGTGGGGATCACTACATCTCCTCGATGCATCGGTATGTCTCATGAGATAGACTAGAGTCTTGGCATAAGGAATTGAAAAAATGATTTTTTTATAGTATTGGAATGAGGCATTGACAGTATGAATACTATGTCTCGTATTATGAATTCTATGACTATAAAACTATTAATTAAAAGTTCATGAGGTTATTAGACTATTATAATACCAATGATTATGATTTATTATGACATTATTTATTAACCTCTTTTTTCTACCATAATGTGTTCAAGTTCATTTTTAAAGGCATGTGTTTTTAGTTATTCACCGTGACTAATGTTTATGTTTATGATATCTTCCGATGTATTTATTAACATTACTAAGAATTAGATCTTATCCTTTTCTTCTATTTCATTTTACGGAGACATTAAGATGTATATTATGAATTACATGTATAAATAACCTTGGTGTTTTTTATGTTCTCAAAGGAGTTTCTAAATTATTTTCCCTTTCATGTTGTAATTTCGAACTTATGTATGTATCTGGTTTTCCAAAAATACTAAAAAATTTATTCCTTCAGGATATCACATTCTTGTAATCATGCCAAGGTATTTAAATAAAGCACAAACTCTAGGAAATTGGGGTCAAGAATTTACATATCTCATCTAAAACTTCTTTCTTTGAGAATTTTTTTATTAATGCAATTATATATATTTATATAGTGTATATACTTTTTCTTTCACATATAATATTATGAAACTCTATATAATAATTTTATTTTAATATACTTTTCAATTTCATTCCTTAATATAGTTTTTCATTTTAAAATTCAAATGGTATTTTTATTCAAAACATTATTTTAAAAATTTTAAACTCATTTTCCACTGTATAGATGTTATTCAAAATGTTTGAATAATGGTATTCTATATAATCAATATATTTTTTAAATTCATTTTAAACTATAATTGAACTTTTGATAAGGTTTTAAAAACAAAATCTTCCATTCCTTTCCATATGGGTCAATTTTGACTCCTCGTTAGTGCCAAAGAATATTTTAATATGGAATAAATGGATATTCATACTATCATGGAAATTTTTTATCAATTTTACTATAAATTTTTCAATGATGTTTCAAATAAAAAACTATTTCTATTATTCTAGTAATTTTTATAATGTTAGCATAAGACAAAACATATTTCTACTTATTTTCAAAAATATATTTAAAATTCATTTATAAAATAGTTTATATATATATCAATATACTTTGAATGTTCGTTATTCTTCATGGGAATATATTATAATGATTACATATGTCTTATTTAAATGGATGTATTATGGTGATATTTTAAGGAAGATGATATGAAACATTTCATCCAATGGTTTAGTCAATATATAATGGAATGGTGATAATTTTATGAGTTTTATGTTTAAATTCAATCCAAATGAATATTTTTCATGTTTTGGTTCTTGGAAATTATAAATAATGATAGTTGAACATGGGATATAGCCCTCCAATGCATTGTTTAACGACTTATATCTAGATAAATTATGATTGTAATTAAGTTGTCAGAAGTTATTCTATTATGAATCAATCACAAGTGAACACGGGTTATGAATATAATTCTCCATGATACCTATATAATTTTTTTATATATTCTATACAACGAACCCAATTTTTATCAATGAAAATTCCCTTATTATAATTATTTCATATATTATAAATCATCTAAAATTACATAGAGAACAAAATACAGTCTTTATAAATAACGAATATGATAAATAAGTGGTATTTGTAGAAATTAATGAACCTATACCGATGTAATAGTAACTTGACTATTCGAATAGTAATATGACCATTGGGAATAATAATCTAGAAAATAGTATAGTAACATCATCTATAAAAGTTTAAATAATTTTTTTTTATCTTATAAGAGAAAATATGATAGATTTTTATCATGTTATAAGTAAATAAATTTTTTAAAAGTGATAAATTAAGTGTTGGTGTTTTCATAAAAGGTAAATGTTTTTTTTAAATTTTATAGTTAATATAATGATTTATATGAAAATATTTTTTAAATAAAATTAATTAATTAATTAATATTTTTTTATTACGGTTATAATATAATTTTATGACACCATAATTACATTTTTAATCTGTTATAAAACTAGCTATAATATTAAAATCAGCATTTTTCAAAATAAATGTTGATTTTAATTAAAAATTATATTTCTCATATTTTTGAAAAATATTTTAATAAAAAAGATTTAATTTTTGAATTATAATTGTAAAAAGATGGAAGTTGTGAATTTTTTGTATTTTTCTAAAATAGTAGGATTTTTTGTGAATCGTAGAATATGATAATTTAAGGTATTTAACATTTTAATCCATTTACATGAATTTGTGAGTCGTGGATGATGTAAGCACAAATTAAATAGAACTATCCTACACTATTTATTATACTTATTCATAGTAATCTACACAATTTATAGTCTTGATACAAAAAAATGTAATGAATAAAATAACCCAAAACACCCCTCTCATCCCACTATAAATAACACCCCACACCACCACTTCTCATTATACCAAATAATATTTGAGGCTTTATAATTTTTTTCCCAATTAATCTCCTAAAACTCTTCCCAATGTTTTGATATTTCTTTTCCCTACCAAAATACAATTTCTATTTTCTTTAAGGAAGCTCTCAAAGAGATGTTATTCAAGAGGTTAAATCATCCACCATTCCATTTCAAATTCTCTCTTTCTTCTACCTCATCCTTTATTCCTCAATCATAAGTGAAATTTTAACTAAATGATCACATATATACTATAATTTTATTATTTTAATGGTTTATGTATCATCAAATATCATCTCTTCCCCTTTTTATCATAAAATCGAAAACATCGTCTGTGATGTGTCCATTTACCACATTCGTGGACAATGATTTTTCATTTTCCATTAACACCTTAATGTAATTTAAAAAACCATTATAATTGTTAAAAAATTAAAATTTATATTAAACATTGTTTTATGTTATGTAAATAATATATATACATAATTTTAAATAATAAAACAAAACGACTTTATGATAATTGAAAATTCACCAAAATAAACTAACTCTCATCAATAAAATCTTATCTAACTAATTGTTCTCATATGTGAAAACAAAATTTTATATGGGACCTTTTAAAATTATGTAGGTTAATCAATATCATATAATTCTACTTCAAGATTTTTCCTTTAATTTTACAAGAACATCTATAATTAAACTCAAGGGAACCAATCATAAAATCATTACACTAACACTCCCATAATGATGAAATTGAATCTTATAACACATAAAAAAAATCCATAAATGAACTTAATAAAATTTCAATAAATTAAATACATGAATAATTTTTTTTAATTAATTTATTAATTAGACTAATTTGATTATCTAGGACATTACGTTCAAGTTCAGAACTTATTTAGAAATTAGGTAAGCAATTCTCTCTAAACCCCCATTTTATTTCATGTAAGGATTTATCTTTATTTACATAAATATTATTATTAATTATTATTTGTTTAATCCTTATATATTCTGTTTTTATGTTCCAAACTTATGTATTTAGATCAATCATTTTTTATAGTTAAATACATGTTTTATAAGGTTCTATTCTCAATCCCTCCTGATAAGAAAGCCCAATTAAAGGGGAATTCCCAATTTATTACCCATTTCCATGAACAATACATAATATGTTTTAATTCGAAATAATTTTCATAAAATCATTTTTTTAATCATTAAAAATTATCTTAGTTCATTTCTGGTTTTATAATAAAAATTTCTTTTTCTTTTTTAAATTCTCTTCAATATTTTATTTTAAACTTTACTAAAGTGACCAATTTATAAATTTTTATAAACACTATTTTGACATGTTTTCACTTATATTATATATAATTTATCATTATAAATTACTATTTTCCATAATTAATGTCCATGTGAGATTTAAATCCGTTATTTCATTGACACCTCTAGGATACACCCATTGGTTATGCCTTATGACATGATTATGATGCCCACTTCATTCCAGGGGTAACCCTAAAATTTATTCCTTATATTTAATTCTTAATATGTATCATATATAAAAAAGAATTTTATGATTGGTGTACCTAGATAGTTCTCCAATTCATTGGGTAATGTTCTATCCTCATGAGATGTCATGTTATAATAGAAAGTAAATGTGATTCCTTTATGGGACTTTTTCCACCCTGTGATATAGTCTTGGAAGTTATCCTTAAGTCATGTTTATTTCATGTTGTATATTGAATCCAAATTCCTATTATTCTTGGATTATATAATCCCATGTTCTACATATAATGATTCCATATGTTTATTTATGTTTCATTCCATTTTATGTCATTATATTATTCCTTCTAACCCATGTACTATGATTTATTACTATGTTTATTTCCATACTATGTTTTTTATCTCATCCCTTTGTTCATATATCCACCATCTTGTCATATGATGATGCAAAAGATCAAATTAAGTTTGGATCGCATTATGGAGAATAAATAAAATTTATTTTTATTTTTGTTACATGCTTTTTAATTATTTACCAACCCTTCCAACGACACTAGACATTAGGATCCATGATTTATATTCGATGGTTAATTATGCTCTAAATCAAATAATAATAACTTTAAATGTATAAGGTTGTTATAATTGGTATCAGTGGACGATCTAGTTATATATGTAAATTAGAATTTAAAAACATTATTAAGAACCATTTGGATGATTCTATCACCATAGATATCCTTGAATGAAACTTTGGGAATCACATGTTACGATATGAATTATATTTATAAGTTTATCCTACTATGTTTAAAATTTCCTTTTTATATTATTATTATCTATGTATTGAAGCCCCACCCCACCCCCATAATTTTCCTTTTTTTTCCTTACTTAATAGTGAAATATAGCAGAAGTCATGAAAATATTCCATGTGATAGGAAATGTTATGATTTCACTAATGAAATCCCAATATGATTGGAATGGGAACTCAAATACTCGTGATATTACTTACACAACAGGATCCAGTTATGAACAATAACCTGAATCATGTTTAACTCTCTCCTTCTTCTAATAAAGTTTATGTTGTAGTCGAATCCATTATGTGAAAAAGTATTCCAATATTTATAGGATCATCTGATCCCCTTATCGCAGAACAATGGATTGGCTCTATTGAGAATATTTTCTCTATACTCTAGTACCTATATGAAGTTAAAGTCATGTTGGATGTCTATCATTTTGATGGAAAAGCTGATCAGTGTTGGACACTAATCAGAAACACGAATTTCAATTATCAAATTGATTCTATGTATTAGGCTCATTCAATAAAATATTTTTCAATAATTATTTTCCTTGATCACTCAATCTTAAGATAAAAAGGGGGTTCCTCGGGCTGAAGAAAAATAAATAAAAGTCTATCGGGTCATACAAGGAAAATTTTACAATATTTTTTTGATAGGCTTCTAGCTTTGTCATGAACACTGAAGGAAAAGTTTATTTCTTATTTATCATATTAAAGATAAGTATATGAAATACCATTATTATTTGAGACTTTGACATCGATGAGGGTATTTTTTGTTATTTCCTTAATTTTGAAATGGAGATTAGATACTAATAATGGTCTCATGGTACTAGAGATAAAAAAGTTCAAAATTGGATTGAATATGTTAGGATCAATAGATAAATCCCTTGATGGAAATAAAACACAATATCCCATGAGTCAAATGTGTGGGATGAATCATACATGAAACTGCCTAAGGGGAACCCAGAGATGCTTCAAATGTGGAAGAGAGGGAAATCTAGTTAATAATTTAAGAATGGATATAAGTAATCCCACAAATGTGGTGGAAAAAAGGATGTTTTAGATACAAACTCATCCTATAGTGAAGTGTTCCAACTATAAGGAACATGAGAATTATTTGATCCATTTTCCTAAATTAAGGGTTGTTAGAGCCATTAAAAATACCTCCAAGGTAATAAGGAAGGTCATATGATATTACTACTGCTGAGGTAGAACCTGATAATGTTGTGGTGATAAGTACACTGGTTATTCATGGAATAATAGAAAATTTTTATTTATTTCTGGTTCTATGAATTATTTTATATTTTTCATGTTTATTAGAAAATTTCAAACCCCACCTCAAAATATGGAGGTTGAGTTATCTACAAGAACAAAAAAATGGTAAATTATTGCATCGAATGTATATAACTCATCCTCAGTTAAATATTGTGGATTGAATCTCCCATAAAATATTTTATTACTTTATTTTCTAGATTTTGATGCTATTTTTGGCATTAATTGGCTATCTATATACAAATCCAATATCAACTATCAGGAAAGAGAGATCACACTTCGCATTTAGAGGCATCCTCCAATTTTGTATATGTTTAAGGATGATGATGAATCTCCTTTAGAATCATCATATCAAGTTTGGATATTATTACCTTATAAGAAAGTATATCTAGATCAAATTATTGATTCAAATGATAGAATCATACTTGAAGACTTTTACATTGTGATAGACAACACTGATGTTACCTAGAAGAATTGTATAGTCTTCCTCCAAAGTGAGGTGTCAAGATCTCAATTGAAGTTGTTACTAGATCTATACCTATATCAAATACACCTTATAGAATGTCCACCATTTAGTTAGAGGAAGTAAAGAAGTAGTTACAAGAGAATCTGAACAAGTGTTCCATACACTTGAGAGCTTCAATATGGGGTGTGTTAGTCCTCTGCATAAAAAATAATGATAAGTCATTGTAGATCTACATTAATTTTGTGTTCTCAAAAAAATAACCACAAATAAAAAGTAACCCCTACCATAGATACATGACTTGTTCGATCAACTACGTGGGGACAAGTATTTCTCTAAGATGAAACCTTTGTCCCAATATCTCCAATTAAAGATTTGGTAGGAAGATATTCCCAAGACATCCTTTTAAATGAGGTATAAACACTATGAGTTTATAGTGATACCATTTGGACATACTAATGATCTAGAAATTTTTATGGACATAATGAATAGTGTCTTTAGAGATTACCTCAACAAATTTTTTCCATTATTTTTTGATGATATTCAGATATAATCTAAAATAAAAGAGTGGCATGAGGAGAAAATGAAAACTGTGAAAAAGGATTTGAAAAGGGAGAAACATTATGAAAATTATGGAAAATGTGAGTTCTAGTTGGATGAAATATCACTCCTAGGGTATGTTATCACCAATAATGGAATATATGTGGACCCTTCCAAGACAAAAGAAATCAAAGAGTGCCTTAGACTAAAATATATAATAGAGATCCATAGTTTCCTTAGAATAACTATATATTATAGATGTTTTATGAAGAAAATATCATGATTTTAAAAAATATTAACCAAGATAACAGTCAAAGGGAGTAATGTTTTTCTAGACCAATGAATGGAAAGACAACTTCAAATAGTTGAAAAAGTGTCATATCAATGCACTAGTACGTAAAATATCAACAAGTTGGAAAATATTTATGGTATACAGTGATACTTCAAAGAAGGGATTGGGTTCTGTATTGATGAAAAATAATAATGTGATAGCATGCACCTCAGGGCAGTTGAAATTTCATGAGAAAAAACAATCCTTTGAAAGATGTTTATTTAATAGATGTTATCTTTGCATTGAAAATATCACATCATTATATTTATGAGGAGAAGTGTGAGATAATTATTTATCATAAGATCCTCAAATAAATATTCACATATAAGTATCTTAATATTCTCTATTGAATATGTTCAGATATCATCATGTCTTATGGCTACAGAATCCATTATCACCATGGTAAAGTAAATAAATTGGAATATTCTCTAATTAGAATGGACCATGAAGCTTTATCAATGACGAGAATTGGGAGGGGTCTAATATTTTTATATTTTAAAACTATTTATAGGGTAATCATCAAAAAAATGATCATCATTAATCCTTTATCAAATGATTTCTCAATCATCTATCTTCGAGGAAATAATGTTTTCTAAAATAAATGATGTGGAAATTCAGATAAACATTGAAGCTATCATAAAGGGGAATACCTCATAGATCAATTTTTTTTGACTACATAGTTTTAATACTTGGTTTAGGATTATATATACCATTAAATCCAATGATAATGAAAGATATTATGAATGAAACACATTTCTCAACCTTATCTACTCACCCATGGAGCACAACGATGTATTGAGATCTATGAGAGAACTATTTTTGGGACAATATAGAGAATGAGATCACTAAATATACATCAAAACGCCTAGTATGTCATCTAGTGAAGGCTTAAAGGAAAAAAATTAAGGGGATGATGCAACCATTACCCATACTAACATAGAAATGGGAAAATTAGCTATATAAATTATCACTATCCATAAAAATGAATCTCTGTGAAATAATGTTATATGGGTTTTTTGGATCATCTTTCAAACCCAACTCACTTTATTGAAATTTCATAGGACTTCTCACATGACTAACTTCCGTGGATATATATCAAATAAGTTGTAAGGATGCATGGATGAAAACTGTGTATTATATCTGATCAAGATATGAGATTTAATGATAAGTTCAGGAAAAATATCCAATAATATCTAAACACTATGTTATACTCCACCATAGCCTATCATCCTCATACTAAGGGCTAATCTTAGTGAACTATTCAAACATTGCATGAAATTTTGAGACCATGTTCTATGGACTTCAAAGGAGGATGGGACCAACATCTTCCTCTGATTGAGTAATGATGAAAACAATAGTTTCCACTCAATCATCTTAATGGATCCATATGTATCCCTTCACGGGAAAAGATGGAGACCACCGACATGCTAGGATAAAGCCTATAAATTTAAGCACTTATGACTATAAATGGTTGAAGAAATTGTATAAAATGTGACAACCATTAATCAGTGAATAAAAAAAGTCCAAATTCGATAGAGGAGATATGTAGACAATCATTGATGAGGCCTAGATTTTGAGGTTTGAGATATGGTATTCTTTGACATATCTCTATGGAAGAGGATCACGAGATTTGTGATGAAAGGAAAGTTGAGACCTAGTTACATCATCTCCTTCATGATTCTTGATCATGTTAGAGTTTTGGATTACTAACTAGCACTTCCACATACCATATATCAAATACCTAATGTATTAGATGTATCCCTCACAAGTACTAAATCTAGAGGTGGTATAACTAGAGAATGACCTCTCATATAAAGAGCAGTCGATAAAGATCTTAGACTGTAGATATAAAGTTCAATGCAACAGGACTACATACTTGGTCAATATAATATGGTGGAACCATAAGTTTGGAAAGGAAATATTGGAAACAATGTAATAAATAAATGAGAAGTACCGCCACCTATTTTCACATTAGTATATAAAATGAAATTTATAGGGAGACTTTTCATTATGGGGGAAGAATGTAACGATCCATAATTTTATCAATGGAAATTATATTCTTATAATTATTTTATATAGTACAAATCATATCAAATATCATAGACAACACAATATAATGATTATAAATAAATAATGAATTAAATAAGAGTTCTTTATTGGAATTAAAGAACCTATACTGTTGAAATAGTAACATAACCATTTGAATAGTAATATAACCATTATGAATAGTAATCCATCCATTATAATATTAACCTCTTCTATTAAAATATAAATAAAATTTAAGTATATTATAATTTAAAATATTATATATTTATATCATGATATAAGTAAATAAATGTAACAAAAATTATAACTTAAGTGTTGATATTTTTGAAAAATGTTAATGTTTATTTACGATTTTATAATTAATATTATGATTTAAAATAAAAATTATTTTTCATAGAATAAATTAATAGATTGATATTTTTTCATATGATTATAAGATAATTTTACGAGACCTTTATTAATTTTTCAATGTTTCATAAAATTGGTTATAATATTAAAATCGATATTTTTTTAATAAATGATGATAATAAATTAAAATTTAATTTCACATAATTAGAAAATTATTTTCATAATGGTTATTCCATTTTTTAAATCGAAATATCAAAAAATGGTTGGGATAAATTTTTGGTATTTTTCTAAAATAGCTGGATTTTTTGTGAGCAGCGAAATACGGTAATTTATGATACATAACATCTAAATCCAAATATAAGATTGTTTGAGTCATGATTGATTGAAGAACCCATTAGTTCAAACTCAAATGGATTATTTAATATACATATTCATAAAAATCAACACTATTGATAGTCTTATTCAAAAATAATAAACTAATAAATAAAATAATCAATAAAACCCCTCTCCTCCAACTATAAATACCACCCCTCACCATATCTTATCCTCACGTATTCTAATATTTTAATCTTTGTAATATTCCTTATGATTTAAATATCAATCCTCTCCCCACATTATAGTCTTACTATTCTCACTAAATGTCCATTTACAAGTGCTTTAAGGAGGTTCTCAAGGAGATGCTATTCATGAGGTAAAATCCTCCACCATTCCCTTTTAAATTCTTTCATTCTTCAACATCATCATTTAATCCAATATTCAATGTTTCATGATAACTCCAATATCATAAATATATTATAATATTATTATGTTATTTATATATCCATCATTAATTATATTCTCTTCTCTTTTTTATCTTAAAAATAAATACATTGTCTCTAATGCGACCATTCACCACCTATAAAGATAACACTTTTTTATTTTCTATTACCAACATCATGAAAAGTCATAAAACCATTATAATGGTTTAAATAGATTTTAAAATGTATATTACAAAATAGTGATGTTCTGGAACTAATATATACACATAACATTAAACAATAAAATGAAACAAGTTTGGGATAATCAAAATTTCACAAAAATAAGCTAATGTTCATCCATAAAATTTTATCTAATGAATCATTCTCATATCTAGAAAAAAATTATATATTGTACCATTTAAAATTATAGAGGTGCATAAATATCATATAATTCCACTTTTGGAGTTTTTATTCCATTTTAAAAGAACTCCCATAATTAAACTCTTGGGAACACATCATAAAATCATGAAACGAATGCTCCCAGAATGATGAAATTAAATATTAAAACTCATAATAAAAGAAATAAATTAAATTAATAAAGTTACAATAAATATAATACATGTACAGTAGTTTTGTAATTAATTAATTAATGGATCTATGTCTATTATCTAAAATATTAAGTGCATGTGCAAGACATGTTCAGACATAAGATAAGGGATTCTCTCCAAACCCCCATATTTCCTTTGGGTTATGCTTTATCTCTCTTCACCACAATATAATTATAAATTTTTCTTATGTAACCCTCATGAATTCTAGTTTTATGTTCCAAATTGATGTACCTAGCTCAATTATTCTCTCTTTTATATGTAAGTAATTGTTGTATAAGGTTTCCTTCTCAATTCCTCTGGATAAGAAATCTCAATTAAAAAGAACTTCCCAATTTCTTAAAAATTTCCAATAAAACTCCATAATATATTTTAATACACCATTATTTTTCTAAAATAATTCATTTCATTATGAAAATATATCTTATTTTATTTATGGTTTAAAAAAAATACATTTTCCCTCTTTAAAGTCTCTTTAATATTTTACCTTAAACTGCACTAAAGTGGGTCATTTATAAAGTTTCATAAAAAATAATATGCTTTCCAGACATTTGGAAATAATTTGTAATGATATATTCCTATTTTATCTTATTAATTTCTATATATTATTTAAATCCATTCATTTATTGAAACCTTTATGATACACCCATTGGTTATTCCTTATGACATGATTATGATAAAAAATTATTTCCATGGGAAACCTTATGTTTATTCGTTATGTTTAATTATTCATGTGGATAATATATGAATGAACATGTTATGATGGGGGTGTAGAGATATAACTCCAATTAATTGGGTAATGTTTTAGTCTCATCAGACATCGTGTTGGGGTGGTAAGTAAACCTGATTCCTTTATGAGACTTTTTCCACCATCTGATATAGTCATGGTAGTTATCTTGGACTCATGTTTTTGTCATGTTGTATGTTTCTTCCACATTCTTATGATTTCATTAATACATGATCTAATTTTTAACATGTTTTGATTATGTATATTTATTTAGGTTCTATCGCTTTTTATGTTATCATTTTATACCTTTTAACCCATGTTCTATGATTTATTTCTATGTTTGTTCCCTTACTCTACCTTTGTTCATGTATCCCACAGGTTATCCAATGTATATGTAATATCTCAAATGAAGCTAAGAGATCATTATGGATATCATATAAAATATGTTTTTAGTTTGGTTTCATGCATTCTAATTATGTACCTAATGTCCCAATGACAATATATGTTACAATATTTTTTATATATTTAATGGTTAATTATGATTGAAATCATGTAATAATATGTCTAAAAGTCTAGGGTCATTATATTATTTGAATTAAAAATGTTCCCTTGAAAAAATATTGATTTACATATCTTGTGACTATTTCCTTTTATGACTTTTATTTTGTGTCAAATGTTTATTCTATGAATCATGATTTATGATCCACATTTTTGTGGGTATAAATTATTTTATGTTTTGTGCAAGAATATTTGTTATGTTATCATAACCATATGATCATAATATGATCTATTATAATCATTTATTGTTAATGTATATTTCTATCCTAACTTAGATTTTGATCTCAACCTTATTATTTTTTCATTTCCATGGTTTATTAAGAAAATCTAGTTTTTATCATACCTCTAGGAAGGGTATCATGTGAGGAGAATATTTTGGGAGATGTTAAAGCCTTCGTATGGAATAATAAAATATGGGTATAATGGAAAAAATTATTGTTTGATAATAAAGAAATGTATTTGGTTGCGTAATGGTTTTCCAAAATCTCTTAAACTCTAATCCTAAAAGGTCTTTGTTATATATGTGAATAAATTTTGTATTTTTCAAATTTTTTCATGGTTTATTAAACTTTTATTTCATTTTTTTGTATAAAATCATATATATAAAGAATTATTTTAGTATAGGATTAGGTTTTACAAGTTTGGGGTGTTATATCAAGAATGTATCATTAACTAGATATACCATCATCTATAGGTGTGACCTCATAAAAACATTCACTCCACTAATACTGAATCATGACCCTTGAAACCATATTTATAGATTCCTCTAAATTTTAATAATATTAGTATTAATAATGTAATTCTTCATGTTTCCTTCATGCCTAAGGTCCCCAAGTGAATCCTCTACACCTGTCGATCTATGTTCCCAGTACCTATGTCTCACACTAGAAAAAATATATCCATACTAAGGAGGGAGCCTACCATACTCGCTTTCATAATCTATGTACAGATTGTGGGACATTAGTATACTTTTTCTAAACCAACATGACCACACTAACCTTGAGATTCATTTTAGTTCCATCACTCAGTTACTACAAGGTATATTAAACCTTCTTAACGGTTATCCCATAAAATATCCAGCATTGATGTGTTATTGAACATTTTGTCTCAATGGAATCCCATTACATGACTCTTTAAAGTCAATCAACATAATATTACTAAACTTTATCCTAATCCCATAATGTACATTAAGGATTCCACTAACAGATGGCCAATAATGAATCTAAATTCCTCTTAGACTAGTCTAACAATCCCATCACACACAATCTATTTCCCATATAGATTAAACATTATCATGCAATAGAAGAAACATATAAGGTATCCATTGATCAAGAGATCACAGATTATTAGAAAATGTGACATCTCTCACATAATATCAATAAAAGATCTATTAAAAACCCCTTCTCTTTTTTTTACATTAAAAAAATCAATTACATATTATGTAAACTATTCAAAAGGTACCCCATGTGAACATTACACACCAAAGGCTTGAGACCAAAATCCATTGAAAAATCATATTCATAAAACTAATCAATTTAAATAAAAAAATAAGTTCAATTATTTTATTTAAATCATAATTTTTATTTGATAGCTCAATTAAAATTAATTCCATATTTAAAATAAAATTTAAAGATGGGGCCATTTATTTCTATTAATTCCAACTAAAACCTCAATCCATTCCTCCCATGAAAACCATAATTGGTTCCCCAGACCTCCCTTGACTAAGGTTCCTCTAAATTAATGGTTTATCTAAAGCTATGTTACCTTTAAAGAATTATTAGGGTGACATGATTTCATCCCAATTTATAGAATCATTCAATTTCATGAAACCTTGTATTTTAAAACAAAATCTATAATAATAAAAACAATAATAAAAAAATATCAAACAGGTCAGAAAAAGAAAAATTATCAATATTCTCAATGAGTAAAGGGAAATTACATTAATTATATATATTGAATTATTAATATAATCTTGAATTTGTCCTTCCTATCACTATAGATGCCCTGTATTTTTAATATTCCCATAATCTTGTCGAGATGGATCATGAAATGAACCTAGTCATCCTATGTAAAAATTTCCTAACTCTTATAACTCAATAATTTTCCAATTTATTTTCAAATAAATGAAAAATAAATAATTCATAACATAATAGCTTATCTCCAAAAAATGGTAAGAAATAGAATGTATTAAACCTTCCTAGTCATCCTACTTCCACTATAAAATAAATCCCCTTTGTTAAAAAATATTTTACCATTATCAAATGTAAATCCAATTAACTAAACAAAATATCAAATGATTAAATGGAGACATAGAAAATATGAAATAAAAATAATGATGTAATATCCTACCTAAAACTATCTTGGTGAATCAGTCATGAACAACCCTGGTTAGATAGGGAAAAAGAAGAGGAAGAGAAGGGAGTAAAAACCAGATCATCCAATATGTGGATTAAATGATAAAGAAACCCCCATTTAGGTGTTTTTTTAAAAACTAAATCCTAATCCCACATCTCATATTTAAAAATGGTTTTAGGGAACCTTGGTGTAAAATATTATTACCTACTTTAATGTTTTTTCCTCCTCAATTCCCATTTTCCTATTGAATTTGTTGCATCTTGGGACTCCTCATGATAGAGAAAATTTGTTGTGAAAAATTACCTAATGTTTAGGGGTGAATGTTTCATTGAATTAACTGAGTCTAGGTATAAATGTGTTAATGGATATTTTTTGTTCTTCCAATATATAGAGAGAACCAATTTGGTTTGGGGTTTTCGTGTAATAATCTAGATTTTCAATCATGTGTTGGGTGATTACATGGTGCTTAAAGGGTTACACGACATGTACTTGGCCGCAAGACAGAATTCATGTCATTTTTACACAGTTTAAAATTTGTAACTATTTGGTAATGGTAATAAACTGTGTAATGTTAAATGATTAGGTTTAAAAAATGGTTTCGTGTTTTTCCGATTAGGTGAGCCTTAGTAATTACACAAAGTGTGAATGGGTAACATTTCATCTAACTACCGGGTGGTCAGATTTTAGGGTTCCATATCGATTGGTGTTTTATTCACCCTACCACACCCCTCCTTGATCTCAGACTAAAATTCTTATAAAGTGATTTTTGGAGCCTCTTCCCAATTTAAATAGATTTATTCTATGTTGGATCATAAGGGAATCTATGTATCATCTATATAGGTAAGATAACCTTCATTATTATTCCCTACCTTTGATCCTGGTGGTGCCTTTGCATTGTATTATTGGTTTTGTTAATCTATAGTAATTTTTATTCTTTATTATCTCTAGATATATTGTGTGATCTTATTCTGAGGGATGTTTCTATGTTTCTTGTGGTTTATTAGGTGATCATTGTCAGGGTATGTGTTATTTCCTCTTCCCCACTGATCCATTATTTCAATTAGATCAATTATAATATTTTTAAAATGATTTTAGGGCCACATTTTTTCATTTTTTCATTCTTCTTGTTGGTGGATAACTTTTTGGGTGTGTGCGACCAAGAATTTGAGGTTGGTTCTTCCATATCTATCCTATGATGGTGAATATAATTTCTCTTGTTATTGATAAATTATTTAGTTAAATTAAATAGAATGATGTGACTAATTTAGATTATGTGTTTAAAACTATTGTTTTTATAAAATATTGTTTTTACATAGTTTTGGTAAGTGTAAAATGGATTTCAAATCATTGTGAAATGGTTTTGTAAAGTGTTTTTCAAATAATTGTTTTATGTAAGTAATTTGATGAATTTGTTTGAAGAATAGTGCTTATGGTAATCCTTGTGTACTTAGGTGGAATGTTTAAAAATAGGTCTCATCCACTATTAGGGGGCTTTCTCATGTGACTTTCCTCTAATAAATTGACCTATTGTTCATGGGACATGTTATATGTAGATACCCACACTTGAAATACATGGATATTACATTAAATTTGTGTAATACTTAATACATAACAAAAACCGACACCCAAGGATCGTAATAGTTTAGTGTCTTTGGAAACTCAGAACATAATCTTCTAATCATGGTGAAAGATCTTCAAAATCTTCCATAAAGATTTTCCCCATTGTTTTTTACCTAAAACCTTTCTTTATATACTGAGGAAAAGAAAACATAAAAAGGTTGAGCTCAAATTCTCAGTAAGGGTAAACATGGAGAATATAAAAAATCCCTAAACATTTGAACGTAAGAACATGAACATTAAACAGTAAAATCATGGGTAATGACATAAATCTAGAAAGTACACAAGCCATAGATCATAAATTAACATTAATCATGATAAAATTGGAATAAAACATGTAATTGTGGAAAACCATTAAAAACATGTTATGATTTCTATAGTACCCAAGCCATTGCTTCCAAAACCATCATAGTGGACAAATTCCATTACTGAACCAGGTTTACCTATCGTTCCATCCCTGTATTACTGAACCGGATTCACTTTTCATTCCATCCAAATCTATATCATGAGATATAAATCTTTACCCAATTCATTGGATGTAGATATAGGTCCCACCCATCTCATAATTAAATACTTCTTACTTGTGCCACAAAATAAACATAAATCATTCATCATAACCCAAAGAATAAAATGGGTTTCATAAACATCATCCCATCATAACATAATCCATATAAACCAAATGGATATAATTTCATCATTAGAAGAGTAAAACCATTGGAATAATAGAGACATTATACTTAAAACATAATCATACTAAATAATGTCATCACAGATGTAAAATAGTTTTGACAAAACACTTGAAATTAATTCTTGAGGAAAATATCCTTTCTTCTTCAATAACATTTTTTTTTCAAAAAATGCCACTAAATTTTAAAAGATAAATATTTTTTTGAAAATAATAATGATATCTAGTATAGTAAGCTTCCTGAAAATTAGGCATTATGAAACAGTAAAAATCGGTTCACGCCGTATAAGTTAAAAAAACATTCTCCTCGTACTTTTGCAGGAAAAGTCAAATAGTTCCTCGTATGGTAAACAAAAGAAAGATTCCTTCCATAACACAATATAAAAGTCAAGAGGTTTAAAAATGACTTTAATCATACATGTAATAATATGAAACACTTTATGAAAAACATTTTTATGGACATGGATGAAAAATATAACCCCAGTAAATACTTACGTATAAGAAATCTCAGATAAAAATGAGATTTGCGAAATTATCCCTTACCTTATTTCCAATTTCCTCTGTATGTGTCTGAGATTCCTATATTTTTGGTTTAAACATATTATAAACTTGTAACATAACCATAATAATATTTATCATATCATATATGATTCACTTATGACTTTATATTACCCGTTCATTTGTCAATTCCATGTTAAAGTAGTGTTTTGGGTTAAATCATTTCAAATATCGTACGTGTTGGGACTTGTTGTTCTTGATATTATTATTACTTATATCATGATTTAATTGCTTATAGAATGTAAATCATGATTTATATATCATATATATTCAGTGTATATATATAATAGATAGATAAATGAAATGAAATACAACGTTCATGGAGATGGTAGGTCGTACGTACGCATGAATGATGTTTTCCTTTCCTTATTGACTTCAATGGAAGTAAGTAGATGAAATATATATGTATCTACATAAATCCATTAGCTTTATTATGTCACATATTTTATTATTATTCATTATATATACTTTATAATCATTCTTTAATGGTTAACATGGAGAATGAATCTCATCGTGTCGTGGAGACCGTAATCTGTACGTACGCACGAGCGATGATATCGTTCCCATAATTAATGGATGGAATTGGAGTGGATGATATAATATATCATAATTAGTATCATGTTATAATAATCAAATTTATTTATTATTTAAACCATTATACCCATCCATGTAATGTGGTGTTAGAAAAACATATTACACCACATCTTGGAGACGGTATTTTGTACGTACGCACGCACGGTGATTTCATTTTTCATAGGATGGATAGAAGGTGAAATAGGGTTGTTTCATTTTTATAATAACATATAATGTTATAATTAATACTGATTTTATTACTTTATAAATAAAAAACTAAATAAGAGGAAGTAGAGTAAGAAATAAACATGAAAGAATCGGTAGAAGAGATTATCTCTTCTGTGACGCGCCTCTTTTAAACTTCCTCTAAGGGAACTATAGTTGGTATTTCGAGATGACCATAACCTCTATGATATAAGTAGAGATGTGGAGAAGATAAAAAGCCATAGTTTGTCCGAGCTTGAAGTCTCAAAATTGTGTAAAGAGGAGAGGGAGGAGGTGCCCTTTTATAAGGGAGGAGAGGGGCACCTTTGGAAACCTCAAAAATATTAATTTATAATAAATTCAAACCCTGATTAAAAACCTTAAAAAATTTCTCAATTAGAAGATGATATGTGATAGGGTTTAAATATCATCAACCAATAAAATTTATTCATGATTAAAGTTTATTTTAAACCTTATCAACTTGATTTATCATTATTTAATATATTGAATTTTATTTGTGGTAATAATATTCTAAATTTTAAATTGTTATAAATAATTTCTTATGTGGTATTAATTGTACATAATTGAATAATTTATTAAATTTTAGACAATATAAATTTCTATTTATAATTTTTAAATATTTTTGTGATTTTTAAACAATTTTATGATATGTTATTTTTATAAAATAACAATACTGTCGATTTTGACACTATTCATTTATTTGATTTTTTCTAAACTCCACAGAGAGGATATATTCGAAAGAAGTAATTAATATAATCCTAAAATGTCAAATTCATCTATAAATTTTTTTAAATCATTAATTAGTTCATATAATATTAATTTTTATATTTTTAAAACCATTTGTTTGATATTTCTCTTAATGAAATAATTACAACAACATTTTTGTATAATTATTTAATATACTTATTTGTTGTATAAAAATTAAAAATAAAATACTATGATGAAGATAAATATAACATAATTTATAATAATACTTTTACTAGAATTTATCATCTAAAAATAACAACATATAAATTGTTATATTTATTAAAGTATGACGGTGAAAACTTTGACATCATTTAAAATAAAATTATATAAATGTCCTAATCTCTTTTATACAGCTCCAAATGGTCCCTAAGTAGACCCTTGGATTATTATGGTATAGATAAACTCTATAAATAAGTTTTGGTCAATTTTTTGGTCCTTTGTATGGGTATTATTACTTTAATAAAAACTATATTATTGATTTTTTACTAAGTAAATAATTTTTGCATCATTAATGTATAAGCTATTAAGTTAATTAAATATATCTTAAAAATTACAAATAAATTACCATAAAAAAGAAAAAAAAATATCTTTCAAATTAGTGTTTATAATCTAATTTATATTCTGTATAACCTAATATTTAAAAAACTTTAATTATTAAAGTTTGAGTGAGACAAATTTCACATTCCGTTAAAAATAAATTAAAGGTCTTAATCACATCCAAGTGGGTTCAAATAGATTACATTTCGACCCAAGTAGGTTTTAGTATGAAATAAAATCATCCAATTATATTAATTCAAGTGTTAGGGTAATTTTATAATATTATATTTACCCTTAATTACCCGATTTAACTTTAACTATGGTAAATAAAATTTACCATGGTTACTATTCATATTGCCCGAAAATAAAAATTAGGCTATTAAAATAATTTGGACCTAATTATTCCAAATATGGAATCCATTTCTCCAAATTCAAATCACAGAAGTTGCAGAAATTAAATTAAAATTAATCTCGTTGTTAAGAAAACGAGTTTTAAAAGTTAAAACATTGCAAAAGATTGAAATGATTTTACGTATGAATTCAATGTAAAATCAATAGTAATAAATAAATTATATTAAATGGTAAAAATATATTCTATTTATACTTTTAAACCATTCAATAATATAATTTAACCATATAAATTATTACAATGAAAAAATTTATTTTTAATTAAAATATAGCGTGTTTTTACTATGCATTAAAATATGCAAGTTATCAGAATAATATGAAAATTTTATCCAAAGTAAATTTTTATATCCTTATTCCAATGAAGAATTTTATTCTGTCAAATTTAACTTATAAACATTTCAAAAACTAGATTTATAGTGGGTGCGCCATCAAAAGGCGGCAAAACTGCATTTTTTGAAAAATATTTATTTACCCGAAATATTTATTTTGTTCTCCAACCATGTTCCATAAAATGTGTAAGATGAATTATAATTTTATAAAATTAAAAATATAGTTACTAATATTTATAACGTATAGTTCATTATAATATTATAACAATATATCGTTTTTTATTGAAACCCGGTATTGCGTACTACACATGCTATCGAGGAAGGTCGTGATCGCGTGTAATGCAACCCAAGTCAGGGTTGCGTGTAGTGAAAGCTATCTTTGGTGTTGAGTATAAAATAATCAAAACTTATTTCATTTATACATTAAACAAAATCTATACTTAATGTTGCGTAGAATAATTTCCATAAAACAAACGTGAAATTGTGAGAAACACGAGCCAAGAATAGTGTTGCGTATACTGCAAGCTAATACGGTGTTGTGTATAGTACACGCTAATCTTGGTGTAGTGTACAATATAATAAATCAAATAAATTAAAATTAATATATCTCATAAAATCTCGGGGTGTTATATTCTACCCCCCTTAAAATGAATTTCTCCCTCGAAATAAGTCGGGGTTATAAATCGTTTACTACTTGAAAGTTTCATTCATAGAAAACCACATCATAAAAAGGAATACTAAGACATAATTTTAAAAAATAAAAGTATGAAACAAAATGGTTACCCAAATTAACTCATCATTGTGTTTCCACATATGAGAACATAGGTTAAAATATGGATATGGAAGAGAAATCTAACCATCCAGTTCTAATGGAGAGTGGTAGAGAACAAGGCTATGAAAAAGCCAACAATCCCAAGGCCATAAATTTTTGATGATCTAAGGTACCATCTAGGAAACCATTTTTTGTTTTCAAGATAATTTCCCTAAAGTTGAAAAAATTAGAATTAGAAGAAATACTTAATTGATTTTGGTACAATCTCACCGTTGGTCATTCCTTGAACAATTTCCACTTCATCTCTTAAAAAAATGAAGTTTAATTTGTCATTCATGAAGTGTTAGCATATTATGTGATAGAATGATAGGTCATTCCATCTGCCTCAAACAAAAGGTTAAAAAAAATTATTAAATACACATAAGTCCATCTATGGTGATATTAATCATATCTGGTTCCTAAAATGGACTTATACATCATCTATCATACCGCTAAATAAAATAATACTAATTTCTACTAACCAGGTACTTCATGTAGGCTAGTGATAGGCAATAAAGGCTTGTCACACTTCGGTTGTGGGTTCGATTCCCACATCATTGTTCGACGCGATGGGTTGTTTCCCATCCTACGGGTTGTCTTTTTTCTAAAACTATACTATTATAACATTTCAAAAATAATACCAAAAAGTTCTAGCCTTAAACAATACTATCTAATATCTTACTTAATCTATTCCAATCTTTAAGCTTATCCAAAATACTTTTGTCCAATTTCATAATATAAAGAAAACAATTACTCGAAATTTCAAGCACACCAATACCATCATTTATCACCCATATATCATAAGATATAAATTTTTGGTCACATTCCAAACTTGTGAATACTTTAATCATGTATTCTCTTGAAAAATGAATATCCATTGAACCTTAGTGAAAACATGAATACTGTCAAAAGTTAAATCTTTCCACATACCAAATTCCCAAAATTTCTACATGCTCGAACCATGATATCACTTTTTCTTTATATCAGTCATGAGCTCATTAATACTATCAAACATTTCATTATCTATTTATCCCTTCATTATGCGCATATCATCTGCCTTCCAAAAATATCACTTTTCATGGTTACCAGTACTATATAATTATTGAAAACCACAAAAAACCAATAGATATTCCAATATTGCACGAACTAAAAATGATATTCCACAACACTATTTTGGAATCCCGTTACATAAAAACTTAATCATTCTACCACTTCGTTGTCATATTCAACATTTCCAATAGTGACCGCATGTGACTTCCCTTTGTCCTTTTCCATGAGAGGTTTCTCACGTAGATCATCATTAACCCTTGGATTAGGGAATTTATTATCATAATTCCCCATTCCTTACAATTGAAGCATTGAAGTGTTGGTGGAGCGTTCTCTGTAGTCTTTTTTCTATTCACGTCATTATGCACTTTTTTCCCATTACTTTGGCACTCAGCTGCTCGATGACCTTCTTTTCCACACATGAAATAATTTCTAGTACCTTTTAGACAATCTCCACCATGCTTCTTTCCACACTTTGAGCATAAAGAAACATTCACCTTCTTTTCACCATTTTTATTAGATTTTTCCTTGAACTATATCTTTCGTTTTTTTTCAAAACCATGAGATGGATATATAACACCAACTTCCAATTCTACCTTGATATCACAACACACAATTTCTTCATAGCTTTTGAAGTATCTTTTAGTTAATTCCCTTTGAATACTTGGTTTTAATCCACTGAAGAATCAATCAATTTTACTTTCAGGTTGGATGATAAATCTAGATGCATACCTTTCAAACCCTATAAAATTCACCACGTATATACCAAAAGATTCATCATCCTTTTTCTTAAGCTCAAGGAACTCGTTTTCCATCTTTTTTCAAAGAATAAGAGGGAAGTACCTATTGGAAAAAAAATTCTTGAACTCATCCCATTTCATGGATTCAATTTCATCTTGGGGCCTTGTATTCTTAATTAGAGTCCACCACTAGTATGATTCACCTTCTAAATGGTAAACATCTAAAATGACTTTTTCATGCTCTGAATTGTGAAGTATGGAAAATATCTTTTCAATGGTATTGATCCATTTTTCAGCAACAAGTGGATTAGAAGACCCGCTGATAGAAGGTGGAGGTTGTCTCATGAAGAACTCAACATGAATATTGTTCCCTGATCTTCTCATTTGGAATTCCAGAATGATTCATAGCTTATGTAAGTATAACAAAAAGATTTTTCACTCCATCTCCCATCACATTTTGTTATTCAGTAGGACAATCATTGTATTTTCCATCACATTGATCAACATGGTTCCTTCGGGTTCCAGCCATCATCTAAAACCCAAAAAGAATAGTGTGAGAGGCAAAAAATCGTACTAGTAAAACAACCTAATCAGGGGGGTACTTTCAATCACTAACATCTAAGATTTAATTCTAAGATCGTTACCATAATTCTAGGACTACACCTATACTTATACATAACCTTAGAGACATCCCTAGACATACCTTAGAAATATCTCTAGGGATTTCACAAAAGTTTTTGCATCCTAGTTTCAAAAGGTTGACTAAACCTTTCCTCTGATACTAGTTGTAGAGACACACACTTGAAGTACATGGACATTACATTAATTTTTTGTAATACTTAATACATAAAAAACAAACACCTAAGGACCGTAATAGTTTAGTGTCTTTGGAAACTCAGAACATAATCTTCTAATAATGGTGAAAGATCTTCAACATATCCCACAAAGATCTTCCACTTTGATTTTCTTACCTAAAACATTTCTTTATATCTTGGGGAAAAGAAAACATAAAAAGGGTGAGCTCAAATGCTCAGTAAGGGTAAACATAGAGAACATAAAAAAAATCCCTAAACATTTGAACCTAAGAACATGAACATAAAAAATCAAAATCATGGGTAATGACATAAATCTTGATAGTACACAAGGAATAGATATTAAAGTAACCTTAATCATGATAAAATTGGTATAAAAAATTTAATTTTTGCAAACTATTAAGCACATGTTATGATTTACATAGAAACCAAGCCATTGCTGCCAAGACCATCATAGTGGACAAAGTTCATTATTGAACCGGGTTTACATGTTGTTCCATTCCTATATTACTGAACTATATTCACTTGTCGTTACATCCATTTCTATCTCATGAGATATAAATCTTTAACCAATTCATAGGAGGGATATATAGGTCCAATGCATCTCATAATGAAATCATTCTTACTTGTGCCACAAAATAAACATAAATCATTCATCATAACCCAAATAATAAAATGGGTTTCATAAAAATCATCTCATCATAACATAATCCATATAAAACCAATGGATATCAATTCATCATAAGAAAAATAAAACCATGGAAATAATAGATACATTATACTTGAAACATAATCATACTAAATAATGTCATCATAGATGGAAAATAGTTCTTACAAAACACTTGGAATGAATTCTTGGGGAAAATATCTTTTCTTCTTCAAAATCATTTTCTTTTCACAAAATGACATTCAATTTTAAAATAAAATGATTTTGTTGAAAATAATCATGAAATATTGTAGAGGAAGCTTCATGAAAATTAGGCATTATGAAACTGTAAAAATATGTTCACGCCTTATAAGTTAAGAAAACATTCTCCTCGTACATTTGCCAGAAAAGTCAAAAAGTTCCTCATATGGTAAACAAAAGAAAGATTCATTCCATAACACAATGTAAAAGTAAAATAGGGTTAAACATGACTTTAAACATACATGTAAAAATATGAAACACTTTATTAAAAACATTTTTATGGGCATGGATGAAAAATATAACCCCAATAAATACTTACGTATAAGAAATCTCAGACAAAAATGAGATTTGCGAAATTATCCCTTACCTTATGTAAAATTTCTTCTCTATGTGTCCAAGACTTCTGTATAGTGGGTTTAAACATATTATTAACTTGTAAAATAACCATAATAATATTTATTATATTATATATGATTCACTTACAACTTTATATTACGCGTTTATTTGTCAATTCCATGATAAAGCAGTGTTTTGGGTAAAATCGTTTCCTTTATCGTTCGTGTTTGGACTTGTTGTTCATGATATTATTATTACCTATATCCTGATTTACTTACTTCCAGAATGTTAATTATGATTTTTATATCATATATATTCATTATATATATATATATAACAGATAGAAAAATGAAATTAAATACACCGTTCATGGAAACGTACGTACGCATGAACGTTGTTTTCCTTTCCTTATTGACTTGAATGGAAGTAAGTAGATGACATATATATGTATATACATAAATCCAGTAGCTTTATTATGTCATATATTTCATTATTATTCATTATATATACTTTATAATCATTCTTGAATGGTTAACATGGAGAATGAATCTCATCGCGTCGTGGAGACAGTAATCTGTACGTACGCATGAGCGATGATATCGTTCCCATAATTATTGAATAGAATTGGAGTGGATGATATAATATTTCAAAATTAGTATCATGTTATAATAATCATATATAGTTATTCTTTACACAATTATTCCCATCCAAGTAAGGTGGTGGTAGAAAAACATATTACACCACGGCGTGGAGATGGTATTTTGTACGTACGCACGTGCAGTGATTTTGTTTTTTGTAGGATGGATAGATGGTGAAATAGGTTTGTTTCATATTTATAATAACATATCAGTATATAATTAATACTGATTTTATTACTTTATAATGAAAAAATTAAAGAATAGGAAGTAGAAGAAGAAAGAAACTTGAAAGAATCGGTAGAATACCTCTTCTTCAACATGCCTCTTTTAAACATCCTCATAGGGAACTAGAGTTGGTCTTTTGAGAAGACCAGAACCTATATGATATAACTAGATAGGTTTATAAGAGAAATTGGTAGGGTTTGGTCGAGATTTAAGGCTCAAAATTGTGTAAAGAGTAGATGGAGGAGGTGCCCTTTTATAATGGAGGAGAGGGGCACCTTTGGAAACCACAAAAATATTAATTTATAATAAATTATAACCCCACTTAAAAACCACAAAAAATGACTCAATTCTAATATGATATGAGATACGGTTTAAATATCATCAACCAATAAAATTTAGACATGTTTTATGTTTATTTTAAACCTTATCAACTTGATTTATCCTTCTTTAATCTATTAAATGTTATTTGTGGTAATAATATTCTAAATTTTAAATTATTATAAATAATTACTTATGTGTTTTAAATTGTCCCTAATTGGATAATTTTTGACATTTTAGACCATATAAATTCCAATTTATAATTTTTAAATATTTTTGTGATTTTAAAACAATTTTATATTATGTTATTTTTATAAAATAACAATAGTGTCAATTTTGACACTATTCATTTATTTCAATTTAAATAAAATCCAAAAATAATATATATTCAAGAAAAAATATTTAAAAGACACCTAACATGTCATATTAATCTAGAAAATTTGTGTAAAACATTAATTAGTTCATATAATATTTATTTTAATATTTTTAAAACCATTTGTTTGATATTTATCTTAATGAAATAATTACTACAACATTTTTGTATAATTATTTAATATACATATTTTTTGCATAAAAATTAAAACTAAAATACTATGATGAATATAAATACAATATATTTTATAATAATACTTTTACTCGAATTTATGATCTTAAAATAACAACATATAAATTGTTATATTTATTAAATTATGAGTGTGACAACTTTCAAATCATTTAAAATAATATAATATAAATGTCCTAATATCTTTTATACGGCTCCAAATGGTCCCCAAGTCGACCCATGTATGATTATGGTATAGATATACTCTAAAAATATGTTTTGGTCAAGTTTTTGGGCCTTTTGATGGGTATTATTACTTTAATAAAAACTATATTATTGATTTTTTACTAAGTAAAAAATTTCTGCATCATTAATGTATAAGCTATTAAGGTAATTAAATATTTCTTAAAAATTATAAATAAATTACCATAACAAATAAAAACATTTTATCTTTCAAATAAGTATTTATAATCGAATTTATATTCTATATAAACTTATATTAAAAATACTTTAATTATTAAAGTTTGAGTAAGACGTATTTCACTTTCCTTTAAAAATAAATTAAAGGTATTAATCACATCCAAGTGGGTTCAAATAGATTCCATTTCGACCCAATTATGTTTTAGGATGAATTACAATCATCCAATTATATTAAGACAAGTGTTAATGTAATTTTATAATATTATATTTACCATTAATTACCTGATTTACCTTTAACTATGGTAAATAAAATTTACCGTAGTTACTATTCATGGTGCCCAAAAAATAAAAAGTAGCCTATTAACATAATTTGGACCTACTGATTCCAAATATGGAATCTATTTTTCCAAATTCAAATCACAGAAGTTTCAGAAATAAATTTAAAATTAATCTTGTTGTTAAGAAAACGAGTTTTAAAAGTTAAAATATTGCAAAAGATTGAAATGATTTTACCTATGAATTCAATGTAAAATAAACACTAATAACATAATTTATATAAAATTGTAAAAATATATTCTATTTATTCTTTAAAACCATTCAATATTATAATTTAACCATATAAATTATTACGATGAAAAAAGCTGTTTTTAGTTAAAATATAGCGTGTTTTTACTATTCATTAAAATATGAAAGTTATCATAATAATAGGAAAATTTCATCCAAAGTAAATTTTTATATCCTTATTCAAAATAAGAATTTTATTTTGTCAAATTCAACTTATAAACATTTTAAATACTATATTTAAAGTGGGTGCGCCATCAAAAGGCGGCAAAACTGCATTTTTTTAAAATAATTATTTTACCCAAAAAATTTATTTTTTCTCATACCATGTTCTATAAAATGTGTAAGATGAATTATAATGTCCTAAAATTCAAAATTTAGTTACTACTAGTCATAACGACTAGTTTATAATAATATTATAACAATATATCGTAGTTTAGTGAAATCCAGTATTGCGTACTACACACACTTCGAGGAAGGTCGTGATTGCGTGTAATGCAAGCGAAGTTAGGGTTGCGTGTAGTGTAAGATCTCTTTGGTGTTGTGTATAACATAATCAAAACTTATTTCATTTATACATTAAACAAAATCTATAATTAAAGTTGCATAGAATAATTTCCACAAAACGAACTTGAAATTGTGTGTAACATGAGCCATGAATAGTGTTGCGTATACTGCAAGCTAATACGATGTTGTGTATAGTACACACTAATCTTGGTGTAGTTTACAATAGAATACATCAAAGAAATTAAAAATAATATATCTCATAAAATCTCAGGGTGTTACATTATACTTATTTATGCGTTCACTTTTGGGGTGTTCCTTTTCTCTCTAAACTCAATGAATATGTTTATTGGCTTGATGTGTAAGTGATTTTTTGTGTAATGTATGAGTGTTCTTACTATACTGCTCTAATTTGATCAATTGGGTAATGTTACATGTGATTGTTCTTTTGGTATGTACTATTTCTTTGTACATCCATGGATTTTATATTATATGAGATGAATTTTTTATTTTTACATGATATAACTACTGTGATTTATGGTTAGGGAATAATTTGAAACTGATATAGCTGTTTTATTTGGAAATGTGGAAAAGGGGATATTAAACTGTTTTTCCATGGTTTCGATATAAAAACTATTAAACTATTATCATGACTTCTTCTCTTTATATTTTATAATTATTTTATTATTTTTTATAGTCTTGATATGGAGCACCTGGGTGAGGTCTTACATAGTCGGTTAGCTCACACCCATTTTACCCCTTTGGTGGTGTGTAGACCTTTGAATGTCTTTCTATTGAGGGAAAGCAAAGGCTCTGTCGTGAGGCAGTAAGGTTCTATATTAGCTATGACGGGTAGATGGGGATGATATGGTGGGTGACTACCCATTCTAGCACATATAATAGTTGGTTTGTCAGATTTTGGTAGTCCATCATGGTTGGACCTATACTTGGAGATTATTTTTACTTTTTATTTTTTTGGTTTCAACTATTTATTTCAATTATGGAATATATTTATCTTCCTCGATGTTGTATCTCTTGTATATATGTGCCATTTTTTGGTTCATGTTGGGATAAATCATTCAATTTAATTTTTTTGATGTCGGGTTGCTAGTTTCCAACCAATGGGGATTGAGAACACCCTTTTGATATGTGATGGATCATGTTGGGTACTATTTTGAGAGGGTACTCAAGTTGGTTCAAAAATATTTTGTTATCAAAATAGTATTATCCTCAAGAGTCCTTTTCATGGGACGTTTGGTATATTGGAGATATAATTGTTTGGACTTCAGTGGTATATTGTGGTGAGTTCCTGGCTAGATCTTATCGTGATGATAATAATGTTATAATGAGATATTGGGATGTGTGTCTCCTATTTTTAGTTCTTGATTTTAATATCAATTTTTTTCATGGTTTTTCTAGTTTGAAATCATATGGTTCTATTTTAAAATAATTTTTTTTGTTTTATTATGCAGTAATATGCCTCTAAGACATGTTCTATATTTTTCTCATTTGGGTGTAGCAGATGATACACAATGAAATCCTCCGATGGATTAGAAATTCATCGAGGCTATCATGTGGTAGGTTCACACCATGGATCATAATATTCAGCAAGCTCAAAACATTTTTGTTGGGTTACATCCATGATCGACAGGAGAAATAGATCAATCATTTTAGTTCTTTCATGAGAATATTTCATCCTTTAATGGTACAAAGGATCCTCAAGATGTAGAGGGCTTCCCTAAAAAGACTAGTCATTTCTTTGATATCCCACAGACCCCTAATTGAATCAATATGAACTGCAAGGTGTTCAAACATGAGGGTCCTAGAAATAATTGGTGGTATTCCATAGTCCAAGAAGATAGGCACATAGTCTTAGACTGGAAGGGTTTAAAGACTCACTTATTTACTAGTTTTGTCCATGTTCATTGATGATGGAAACATCTATGGAGTTCTTATCTCTACAATAGGGTGAGAATTCAATATTGGTATACACTAATTATTTTACTGATATGGTTCATTTTTTCACTAGTGTTTATGATAAATGACATGATAAAATATCAAAGGTACCTATAGTGTTTGTTATTGGATATTAGATCATTGGTATTTATGATGAAGATTTCGACCTATGCAAAGATAGTGGACAAGGATGTGATGGTAGAAATTAATATGGTAGGAAATGATTGATATTAATCCCCTTCTCTTCCACCTAGTGGCAATTTCAATGGAGTGAAAGGAAAAAAGAGGAAGTGGGATGATTATCGTAGGAGTGGTGGGGGTGGTTCTTTTAAAGAAAGAATCTTCAGAATCTAAAATGTTAGCTAGTGGTGTGCCTATAACTTGATATCAGTGTGGAAGGGTTGGACACACATGATATTACTCTCCTTCACCTAAAAATGTGTAAATGTTTTGGGTCATTTGTTCATCTACTGCATTTCTTTCAGGCTATGCCTACACCTCATTATGGTTAGGGATCATCCACTATAAAAGATATTGTAGAACAATCAAATTAATCAAAGACAAATGGTCTCTATAAAAAGGCATCATGAGTGAATCAACTTCACATAGTAGATGATTTTACAAAAAATGTAGATTCGCGTCCAGTGAAAGTGAGAGGTTCCATCTTTATTGCATCTTCGATAGCACTTGTTTTTTTAATACTAGAGTTCCCCATTTATTTATATCTGTCTCTTTTGATTATATGAATAACTTTACAATAGATCTCATATCCTTTTTTATGGAGTTTGAGACACCTCTTTTGAAGAGGTAATATAAAGGGTTTTGGTGACCTTGTGCACTATCAATAGCTGATATAGAGATAGTCTGGAATTTCCTTTCTGTCGATTTAGATTTGATTAATGTCATCGCTTGGATGGATTGCATTACCACCCATTATGATGAGGTTGTTTTTTATCATCTTCATATGTCATTTTTTGTGAGTGATGGGATCTCATTAGTGTTTCAAGTAGAGTGGTATAAGAGGTTTGGTCATGTAAGACCTTACGACCCAAAGATCGGTAGTTTGTTTCCTATGGTGTAAGTTATGCTCAATGATCTCTCTTCTATTTTTGATCCTCGTGTTTTTGTTCAGGAATTTCCAGAAATTTTCCTAGATGAGTTATATGGGCTTCCAATAGAGTGGGAGGTATAATTTATGATTGTTCTGGTGCCACGTACATAGATAATATTGATTCATTCTTATCATATAGCACCAGTAGAGATGAAAGAGAGCCAGATTTAGTCGTATGATCTAGTGGAAAAGGGTTTCTTTCACCCTAGTGTTTCTCCATGGGAAACCCTGGTTCTCCTTGACAATAAAGAATAAAATTATCTTCAATTTCTTGAGACTATCTGAAGTTGAAGAAAGTAATAGTTGAGAACAACAATCATTTGTCATGTGTAGATGATTTGTTTGATCAGTTAAAGGGTGAGTGTTAGTTTTTTAAGATTTATCATTGTTCAAGTTATCATCTACTCATGTTTTATCTGTATGATATAAAAATGATGGATTTCAGGAAAATCTATGTTCATTATGAATATATTATGATTTTTTTGGATTGATAAATGCTCCTACTGTTTTCATAACTTTTATGAATCAAAAAATGCATTGGTACCTCAGAACATTTGTGGTTGTGTTTGTAAATTCTATTTTTTGTATTCAATATCAAATCATGATATCAAAAACCATTTTATCTTGTCTTTAGAAATAATAAGTATTCATTATTTATGTGAAAATATTTCAAAATTAAATTTTGGGATTCAAGATGTAATTTTCTTGGGTTACATGGTTTTTTAATCATGGCTCATCAGTTGATCCTGAGAATGTGATGTCAATATTTTCGTGGTAAGAGACACGAAAAGTCTTTGAGATTCAATTTTTCCTCGGTAAATTTGGATACAATAGAAGGATCATTAATGATTTCAAGAATTTGAAATCACCTCTGGATAATCTCATAAGGAAAGGGATAAAATTCACATGGGATGAAATGTTCCAAAATTATTTTGATGAGATGAAATGACTTCTAGAATCTACTCTTATTCTGATCATACCTGATCTTGGTAAGGGGTATGTGGTTTTCTATGATGTTTTGTGAATCTTTTTAGATGTTTTCATATGAAATATGATCATGTGGTGTCTTACAGATCTCTTTAGATTTTAATGCATGAGAATAATTACCCCACTCATTATTTATATATTTGTACACTTGTGCATGCTCTTAAGTGTTTGAGGCTTTATCTTTTTGCGGGAAATTTCATATTAATTTTTAAGCATAAGAGTTTGAGGTATTTCATTTCTCATAAAAGTATGAATCTTATATAGAGGTTTTAGGTGTAATACCTTTGGAATATTGACATTGATATCGCATACACCCTAGGAAATGGTAATTTCATTTCAAGCGCTCTTAGTAGGAATGATCCATTGTATGATGTTTTGGAATTAAAAGAAGAGAGTAACCTTATGGGAATTTTTTATCAATTTCATTTATAATCTCTGGAGGATGTTTAAGGAGTGGTTTTGACCAGTTTCCAATTTTCACCGTCTCTCATTGAGTCCATATTTCATATTCGGTGGTAGGATGTCTTGTTCAATGGAATGTGAGAACCACTGTATTTTGGGGAGACTGTTTTGGGTTGGTCTCTCTCGCTAGATGGTATTTTTTAGTTTGGTTGATTGGCATGGTTCTTCATGGGATTTTCATCCAAGAACTATGAATATTTATTATCAAATTAGATGGTGATTCTGGTGGTCATGTTAGAAGTGTGACATTGTTGATTATGTGTCTCATTGTCACACCTACCAACAAGAAAAATGCCATGAATTTGAAACCTTCACATTTTCTTCAGCCTCTTATGGTTCCAGTTTAGAAATGGGACATGGTGTCCATGTATTTTTCTATTATATTACCATACACACCCTAATCTATAATTTCTATATACATAGTGATTGATTGGATGAAAACGTCAATTCATTTCATTATGATCATGGGAAAAGCTAAAGTTGAAGATCTATGTAAGTTGTATATTCCTGAAATTGTGAGGTTACACGGTTTTCCTTTTATAATTGTGTTAGATATGGATTGTAGGATTACTTTGAGGTTTTGGAGAAGTCTCTAGGAGGAAATGAGGAATTGTATCAGATTTATTACAGCTTATCATCCATATATAGATGGTCATATATATCATGGAATTCAAATTCTAGAGGATATTTCTTATACTTATGTCTTGGACTTCTGTGGATCTTGGGATAGCCATCTAGGGCTAGTTTATCTTTCTTATAACCAAATTTATTAGTTATAGATTAGAATGAAACCTTTTAAGGCTTTGTATTGTCACTTATATAGATTTCTTCATTGTTGGGTGGTAGTGGGAGAAGCTTCTTCATTAGAACAATTTTGGGTTCAAGTGACGTCTATAAGGATTCAGGATATATGTTATCATCTGGTTACATTTTAGATTCAAAATAAGTTTTATGTTGATATAAAATTCCATACTTTTAGTTTTTCAGAGGTGACCATTTTTTCTTGAAATTTTCTCCTCAGTTGGGTCACTATCATCTTGGAAAATATGATAAGTTGTCCCTAATATATGTTGGACCATTTGACGTTATTGATTGTATTGGGAAGGTTTCTTATCAGTTATAATTTCTAGATCATTTTAAACCCATTCATGATGTGTTACACATATCACAAATCAATAAATATCATCTTAACCCCTATCATGTTTTGAGTTTGGATGATATTGAGTTAGAGCTAAATGTCTATGTTGTTAGGTATCTAGTAGAGATCATTAACTCTCAAGTTAAAATCTTATGTGGGAAGTTGATTATATTACTCAATGTTTTGTGGACATTTAGATCAGATTATCAAGAGTATTGGGAGCCCAAGTCATTGATGAGGAATCATTTTCCTCACCTCTTTATCATACTTAATCCTTGAACATGACTTCTCAAGGGTGGAATGTCTTATGGTGTTGAGTTTGTAACATCTGGTTACAAGCTTTTAGGTATTTTAATATTATTCCTATGTTTCCCTATTGAATTGGGTACGTCTAGGGACTCTTGAGTTTGGATAACATTTGATGAGAAAAATAACCTAATGTTCAGGGATATATGTTTGTTGTAATGAACTGAGTTTGGGTATAAATGTGTTAATGTTCTTTTGGGGTTCTCTCCACGTACAAAGAATTCCTGAGTTGTTTTAGGGTTTTCAGGTAAAAATCTATATTTTTGCTATGTTTTTCGAGATTACAAGGTGTATAAAGGGGTTACACGATGTGTACATGGACTCGATAAACATGTTATGAAATGTGAGAATGATATGAAAGGATTATACTCTTGGTAATGGTTATGCGACATATAATGTTAAAATATTAGGTTTTAATAAAAAGGAATCAATTTTTCAGAATACTAGAGCCCCATGGTTCGCATAATGTGTAAAGGGGTTACACGTTGTTTAATATTCATGATTTATAATATTTGTGTGGTGCATTGATAGATTTTTCATTCATCCTTCCACATACCTCCTTGATCTCAACCAAGAAACCTTCTCCAAAGAATTTGGTAGCCTCTATTCAATCCAGATTCATTAATTTTCCATTGGATTATAAGGGAGGTTAAATTGTATCTCTCTAGGTGAGAGATAATTTCTTATTCATTGTTTCATTTGATTAGGGTTATGTTGTTACATTGTTATATTGGTTTTTTTTGATCTATGCTGATGTTTCCTCTTAATTATCTCTAGATCCATTGGGTGATCTCATTCTGGGGGTTGTTTTCTTATTAGTTGTGGTATGGTGGGTGTGCGTTCTTGAGGTATGTGTTGTTTCCTCTTCTATAATGACACTTTTGTTGAAATGGTTCAATTAAATATGTGTATATTGGTTCCATGGATTCCATTTTCATTTATTATTTCTTTTTATTATTGTATATATTTTAGGTAATGTTTGATCCTTAGTTTAAGGTCGGTGGTTCCATTTCTATATTTCATTTTTGAATAAAATTACTTATGTTATTGATAAAATATTTTATAAAATCAAATTGAATTATTTGAATGATTTTTTTATTGAATTTGGTTTTTTATAAAATTTGGTTTTACCCTAACTTTGGTAAATGGATAAAGGGATTTCAAATAATTGTGAAATGGTTTTTTAAAATTATTTTAAAATAATTATTTGTTTATAGTGTCTTGATGAACTTTTTTGGAAAATAGAGCACATAAGATTCCTTATTTACATAGGTGGAATGTAACTATTGGGTGGTTTTATCATGGTTCTTTCTTCTGCTCACTAGTCTTGTAATTCTAGGTAATTTTTTGTTTTATTAGGGGGTTCACTTTTTGGGGTGTTCCTATGATCTCTTGACTCAATGCATATGTCTTGTGGAATGATGCATACATAATTATCTATGTTAGTAATGAGTGTCATATCTATCCTAACCTAATTTTATCTTTGGCGTGATGTGACCTATACTTCTTATTTTATCTTATACTATTTTGTGGGACTTCCATGGATTTTATATGATGTGTGATGCCAAATTTGTTTTGAGATGATATATCTATTGTGATATATGGTTACAAAATTTTTTGAAGCTAATTTATCTCTTTTATTTAGAAATGTGAAAAAATAGGGAATTAATCTATCTTTCCATGAATTTGATATAAAAACTGATAAACTGTTAGCATTTCTTATTCTCTTTAAAGTTGAAAATCTTTTGACTATTGTTCAGAGACATGATACAGAACACCGCAGTAAGATACTAT